>JAKLWX010000009.1:0-2707949 GCA_022702355.1 Cercospora zeina | reverse complement strand
ACCAACATGGAGAACTGTCTCGCCGGTGATGAACCATCCGGGAATGATCGTCTTCACGCACGTATCATCGCTCCACATCGTCATGCGGAAAGCTCTCCGAGCACGGATGTCTCAGACTCTTCCCGTCTTCCACGGATGAGGACTTCCTGTCTCGTAGAGCAGCACTCCAAACGACAATCGGAGCTGGTGATGACCCGACCGCAACGGTGGAGCGCAAGTCATTGTACAACCGATCAACCACACCGTCTACTAACTTGACGAGTGGGATCCACCTCAGCTGTCTGGCACACCATGCGGCGCGGCGTAATAACTTGCTCTGCGTCGACAATCACAGACGATCCAGGCAAGGGTCGCATGAGCTGAAAGAAGATCTTCCCTTCTAACTTCTTGTTTGAGCAATAGCGAGGCATTTCCGGAGACTTCATCCTCGAGCCCGCTCGATCCCCATCCAAACACCGTTGCGGCGTCACGGCTGGGAGGGTCGCGTCACTCAATGAATGATGCTCGAATGCTCTAATGTGAAGGTGGTATGGAATGGAATCCATCGTGCGAGTCTATGACCAAAGTGGAGGAGGGTCAGCGTCCATGGATCCCCCGAGATTCGAATATAAAATATGGCTTCTTCGCCGCCTTCATTTCTCTCTCTATCATCAGCTTCCTCACCCAACAACAACAACAACAACTACAACAACCCAGTCCCAATCTCAAGAAAGCCAGCGAACCCAATCCCGCCACAATGTACATTTCTCCCCCAATCCTTGATCTCAACCTCGTCTTAACCCTATACTTCCAGGAAATTCTTCGCCATCCTCTCCATCGCCATCAGCCTCGCCTCAGCCGCCAGCCTCCCAAACCCCTTCCTCGAGAAGCGAGTAAGTTCCCCCCCCGTCCCATCCTCAACTCCCCAACAAAAGCAATCAATCTGTTCAATCCACCGCAACAAATGGTTAACCGAATGGTCCATCTATAGTGCCAAGGAAATGGCGGTGATTACTGCGACTCGGCCGCCATCCGCTGCTGCGCCGGCTTGTACTGCTGCAGCAACAACGGGTTTGGAACTGGTAATTGCCAGCCGCCTGGAGCAAATGGTGGGGCGCCGGCGAATAACTGCGTCTAATTTCGGCGACGGGATTTCGGAGGAGGAGAAGAGAAGAGAAAAGTTTTTGAAGTGGCTGGGCTGCTGCTATTGGCAGATTCGCTCGTTCATCAGATTGTGCAGAAGAAGAAGAAGAAGAAGAAGAAGAAGAAAAAAAAAAGAAGGAAAAAAAAAAAAATAAGCGTATTCGTGTGGAACTGCTTGCAAGCAATACATGGATATTTCGGAACCACTTTCTTCTTCTTCTTCTTCTTCTGCACCTTCTCTACTACAACTACCTTACTAAGTTACTCCACCCCAACGCTCTTCCCCCCGCTCACCATCGCCGTCATCACGACCATTCTTCATGATCTTGATAAGCCCGCCCAAGCCTCAATCTCCACCCTTTTGCCCTCCAGCGCCAATTCTTCCACCCTAACAACCGTCAAAAGCGGCGCATGCTCCCGGGGAACTACTCTTTCAACGCCATACCACACAGCTCCATCACTCCATCCGTCAAAGGCGCGTTGAATGATCGGGATGGGGTGAGGTAGATAGAAGGTGCGAGTGGTCAGATTTTGGGAATGAGGGGGAACTTTCTATATATATTCACGCACGTACGAGGGGGACTGTATCGGTAAGAAAATATTAGCATGGAACGTCGTGCTGATTTTTGCTTAGCAAAGTATGGGCTCAGCTGTGTGCCCTAAACAGCTTCAGTAGATGGATGAGCTTGTTTGGAGTTCTACCGACCAGCGACTGTTTGCAACTGGAAGACCAAACGTATCTCCTCGCACTTGACCTCATGCTCGGGCAGGATCGCAGGACCGCATGCCCCACTGCCCACTCCGGCGCTCGCGATATCCAGTCGCAGAAGGAGTGCATTTTCTTCCACGAGCTCGTGAGGATGTCTCGCAAGGTCCAGCGTCTGCGGAGAGTGATAGCCAGCAGCCCATGCAAAGCTGCCATCGCCATCAAGCCTCGTGGCTTTCAAGCCGAGACCATGATCATCCGTGAGGTGGACGCATCTGGCGCCCATCCTATTACCATTCTCTTGCGGCACTTCATAATTGGTGGCCAGCTCTTTTACTTGTGAGATATAGAGTCCGAACCGCTGAGCAGCTTGCTTGTCCGGATACGATTCGCCTGGACCCAGACCTAGATATTCCGCCGTAGTGAGAGCTTTGTTGAGGCGGAGGTCAAGGCCGATACGAGGAAGGGTGCTCGGTATCTTGCCGCTGGGTGTAAGTGTGGCCTCCACAATCAGTCCACTTGCGGAGCTGATGCGATACAACATCTTCGCTGTGTAACCCCAGTCCAAAATTGGTGGTGAGAGGAAGATGATCGTCTCGATCGCGACTTCACTTGGTGATATGCGCTCGATGCTGCTGGCCCGGAGTTGAGACGTCATCATATCTAGGCCATAGCGCTTCCAGTCAAGATCGTCTTTCGGTCTATCGTTGTCAGTGGGAGCACGATAGAATCCTGGTATGAGAGGGCTTTTGCGCGCATCATCTGCGGCGAGCAGCTCCTGATCACCTGAGACCCACGACGACAGCAGGCCGCTAGATCTGTCGAAGACCATCGTGAAGTCGCTGCCGAACACTTTCCACGCGACTTGAGACGTGCTGATACGCACATCATTGGCCTGAGCGAGCGATGCAGCGATGTTGTGAGCGGATGACCTCGTCGCGACGGAAGACGTCTCGAGTTGCCCGTCAACAGCGGTGGTATCCCACTGAGCGGAGTTTGAGTGATGTTGAAACCATGCAATCTCGTGTCCTGCATCTGCCCAGGAGGAAGCATATCGCTGACGGAAGCTAATTGTAAACCACGTGTTGGGCTGCTGTGACTTGAGAGCTACTTCTGCAGGCAGAATTTCAGCTGATGCTCCTGGCTTGATGTCTGGCAAATCGACTGTTCCGGAATGAAGCAATTCCGACCTATTCTGAGTGTCAGTGCGTCCAGAAGCAATGGACCGTGGCGATTTCACCGACCCTTCAGAAAATGATTCGACTTTGTAGACCGCAGTGACGTGCTCCAGTCCGGTGAAATCGTAAAGATTAGTGACGATTACGTGTCCGTCCTTGAGTTGAGCCTTGATAGGTGCTATGACCTTCTTGTACTCGGTCAATCCAGGTGTTGGGGTGTGGTCGCTGAAGCACAGTCCATCCATCACAAAGGTCGAGTCGTGGGGAACGTCGCCGAAGTCGCCACCGTAACCATAGAAAGCAGTGCCATGATTCGAATGTGTGAGAAGGCCATGATTTGCCCATTCCCAAATGAAGCCGCCCTGCAGGCGCGCGTTGCGACGAAAGAGCTCCTGGTAGCCTTCCAGGTCGCCCGGACCGTTGCCCATCGCGTGAGCATATTCGCACAAGACGATTGGCTTGTCGTACTTGCCATCATGCACGCCTTCGGATTCGGCAAGCTGTGCGAGCCTCTCCACAGACGGATACATGTACGAAAAGACGTCGGCAGAGAGCGCATGTGCATCGCCTTCGTAATGAACAGGCCGGCTGGGATCGGTCTCTCGAGCGTAATCGTACATGGATTGGTGATTGCGGCCATAGAACGCTTCGTTTCCTAACGACCACATGATGACAGACGCGTGGTTCTTGTCGCGTTGAACGACTGCGGTGATCCTCTCGACGTACTGAGCCTCCCATGCTGGGTTGTTCGAGGTGTACGCAGCTGCTTGAGGAAACGCCAATTTCTTTCGTTCCTCGTAGTCCATTCCTTCCGGAATGGACAGTGGGCGGGCGACGGCATCGTAGAAGCCATGGCACTCGAGGTCTGCCTCATCCATGACCCACAAACCTAGCTCATCGCACAGATCAAGCATGCGTGGATCCGGGGGATAGTGGCTGCAGCGCAACGCGTTGATGTTGTGGCGTTTCATTTGCAGAAGGTCGTCGCGGATGAATGCGAGGGGAACTGCTCGACCGAATCGAGGGTGATGGTCGTGTCGGTTCACACCTTGGAGCAGAATGGGTTTGCCATTGACCTTCAACAAGCCGTCGGAAATCTCAACGGAGCGGAAACCGACGCGCTGGCGTATGGTTTGCAGCACTTCGTGATCGTCTCTGGCGGATAGCACGATGTCCAAATTGTAGAGGTGGGGTTGCTCTGCCGTCCATTTGATGGGACATACGATATGCGCCGAAAGTTGTGCGGCTTGCTGTCCCTGTTGTAGCGCCGAGCGCTTCTCTTCGACCAGGGTCCCATCATCGGTGGTCAATCGTACCGACACGTCTGCGTCCTGGTTCAGGTGGAGTTCCAAGTCGACACGGAGATTCGCGTCCGTGGAGAGGCTGTCAAGGTCTGTGTGGATGTGATGATCTTCAATGCGCGATTCAGGCAGCGCAAGTAAATGCACATCTCTGAAGATGCCGGACAGCCACCACTGGTCCTGATCCTCAATGTAGCTGCCATCGGACCACTGGTATACCCGGACGAGCAGCTCGTTGTCCACATTGGTCCCGAGATATCCCGTAACGTCGAACTCGGCGGGATTTCGAGAACCCTGAGAATAACCGACCGGCTTGCCGTTGATCCACACGTGGAAGGCACTATCGACGCCCTCAAAACGAAGCCTCAGCTGTGAGGTGGAGGGCCACGACGTGGGGACGCGAACGATCCGTCGGTATGTACCCGTGGGATTCTCGGTTGGGACGTGCGGCGGACAGACCGGAAACGGATAAATGACATTGGTGTACTGGGGACGCCCATAGCCTTGCAGCTGCCAATGGCCTGGCACGGTGATTTTGTGCCATTCGGGGGCAGACACGGGCTCGGAGATGTCGCGATGCAGCTCGGCATCGTCCGACGTGTCGCCAGGAGTGACGCGCGTGAGAAGTCGGCCGTGTATGCTCGCCGGGGCCGGAGCATGGAGAGGAGTAGGAGCATAGTGGAAGTCCCAGTGTCCGCTGAGCAGGAGCGACTGCTCCGGGATGTGATATGCTCGGTGCGGCAGGCGGTTCTTGTGCACCACTTGCTCGTTGCTGTGATCGGGCAGCTGCGACTCTGATGCATACAGGACGAAGTCGGGTGAGTCGTGGGCCATGGTTTGAACAGGGAATGTGGGTGCTGTTCGTACAGGTACCGTACTGCGGACAGGATGATATAGCATCGGCGCCCGCCCCTGTGCGCGCCATGATGCGCGACGGACCGGCCACGGGCATTGGTGTGGCGCGCATGCAATGTCGTCCCGCACCGTGTTGTCGCCGGGGACGTGTGTGGAAGCCAAGGATATCGATCGTGCCGAGGCGGCCCGAAGAGCTCCTCAGCTCCTCGCTTGCTTCTTCCCGACGAGATCCGATCATCGGCAATGATACGACACGACACGACCGCAGGACCGGCGATGGGCCACAATGGCGCCGGAGGAGGAACCGGGCAGGAAGCGACGGCGAGGACCACATGCCTGTGCCACGTGCCGACAGCGCAAAGTCAAGCACGTTCTCCGCGCACCGCGACTCCCCTCCACGACCACTCTCTAACGCGTCGGGCAGGTGCGATGGCAATCAGCCGTGTCGGAAGTGCGAGGACGCCGACGCGGACTGTCTGTACGGCAGCGAGCCCGTCACCAAGGGCAAGAGCGACGCCATCCTGGAGACGGTGCTGCGCCTGGAAGACCGGCTGTCCGACTTGACCGCCCAGCTCTCCGCACGTCGCACGCTCGCTCCTCTGCCCGGCGAGAGCGCGACGGCGACATGTCCGCAGACCGTGACCGCCGCGCGCCACCCCTCCTCCTCCTCCTCCTCCTCCTCCTCCTCCTCCTCCTCCTCCTCCTCCTCCTCCTCCACCACCGGCGCCCGCCGCAACGACAGCCTCGACAATGCCATCCTCTCCGCCCGCCACATGTCCACCACCGAATCGGTGCTGGCCTGGCCCTTCTTCGATGTCTTCCCCGCCCTGCGCACGCACTACCAGCACATCTTCCCCATGGAGCAGCAGCGCCGCACATACCCGTCCCGCAAGCCCGCGCAACCGCCGCCCACGCTCAAGCCAAGCGAGGTGAGTGCCGCGGTGCTCGCCTTCCAGGCCACGGTCAACTTCGCCTATCCCACCGTGACCACCCGTCAACTCGCCCATGTCGAGCATCGTGTGCTGGAAAGGCAGATCGACGACAGCGTGGAATCCAGCCTCGCTCTTCTCGTCATGGCCCTGGGCTGCGCAAGCCAGGTCGTGCATGGCCTGGCGAACACGGGCTCAACCTTTTCCGAGGACAGTCACGTGCAAAGGCGCCAAGCATTGGCGCACACCTACTTCGAGCTCTATTTACCGGGACTCGGTGGCGTCCATTTGGAGGTCTCCACCACCGCCACACTGTGCTTGTTCTTCACCGCACTGTTCTTCGCCTATCTCCAGCGACCGTTGCAGGCGCATTCATATGTTTGTATGACCGCGACCAAATGCCGGACCCTCCTCGCCTACACTTCAGCCGACACCGGTATTGACACAGAATGCCTGCGCCGAGTCTTCTGGTCTTGTTTTATTTTGGAGAGTGATTATGTCGCTGAGCTTGCAGCCTTGCCCCAGACAGGCGTGAGCGATATCGAATCCTCCGTGCCATACCCAGCTTACCACCACACGTCAGAAGACGACGTGGAACGAGACCACTCTTCCCTCTATTTCCTCGCCTGTGTGTCGATGCGGAGACTTCTGAACCGCGTTCACGATTTGCTGTACGCCCCGGACACCGGAGTCGCTTGCGAGCACCATGTTGCTGCTCCTTGCCGCTTCTCGGATCCCAGACTTGAAAGAGCGACTGCACTCTCAGGCCTTGGATGCGGGAAAGCACCTCGCTCAGCTCATCGAGCCGTGGACTCATGTACATGGAGGTGCCGTCTCCCCTAGTGTTCGACAGAGCCTGCGCATGATTGCGGACGTGGACGCTCTCCTCCACGCAGAGTTTGGTCGAATCGATCCAACACTTGACACGCGCGCACGAGGATTGGTCTGAGCAGGAACGTCGCTCGTCTTCCATCGCTGCCTTCTCGGCTGTCAAGAACCGCCTTCTTTGTCCGGATGTCTCCGTTCCATTGCATCTTCGTCGACGAGCGTCGGACTGCTCGAGTGCGGAGCGCTGCTCCAAGCGAAATCCGGACACTCGAAACTCTTGAGCATGCATACGGACTCGAACATGGCGCACAAGATGATTGTCGCGGAATGACACTCGCTTTTCTACGAAAGAGCGATGAAGATCTGCTACTGATGCCTCACAGATGCGACTGCTTCTGGAACGCCAGCTGCTGTTCCATGACATCTCGCACAATGTCCAGCGCAGGTCTCCATTTGATCCCAAAGTCTCGATCAGCAGGCTCGGTGTCGACCTCGAACTGTGATGACAATTCTGGACCCTCCACCAACTTGATCTGCACCTGCGGATATTCCTCCTTCGCCAATTGTGCCACAGCGTCCCACGCAACGGGCGCGGAGGACAAAATATATTCTGTTCCATCCTGGATATGCTCGTACTTCTGCAGCGCCTTCACGTGCGCTTCCGCACATTGCTTCACATCCACAAAAGTAGAAGGCATGATCGGCTTGGGTCCATGGAGTGTACCCCAAAGGACTTGGTTCATTCCATCGAGCTGTTCAAAACTCTTCTGAACGAGCGATTCGCCGATAACGAGGACCGGGTGAAAGGTCACGAGCTTGTAATGGGGCTTTTGTTTCTCAACGAAGTCGCGCGTGGCTTGGTGGGCAAGAATTTTGCTGGCACTGTATCTCAAGCCGTGGCCCGCAAAGCCTCCTGGGAATTGCATGTCCACGTCGACCGGCAGTCGTTCTCCTGTGTTGGCTGCTAATCGTTAGCCAGATTGATCCCGAGAGCTTTCGAGAGATCACTTCACCTTGGACACGACGATTTGTATTCGCCAAACCACCCAATGGCACCAAGGCCAGAATTGAGCTTGTCACGACCACAAGCTTGATTTGATCATGCTTCACGGCCTCCTGCAGGATTGCAAGGCTACCGGACACCGCAGGCTCGACGTAGTCCTTGCGGAAGTCTTCGCCTTTTCCCGGCATCGGTGAAGCAAGGTGGAAGACATGATCGACTCCTTTCAGTGCCTCCTCGAACGCGCCAGCTGTGGTCAGATCAGGGATGTGAGCGAATTCCACGTTCTCTTGCTGTGCCCCTTTGAGAACAGCTCTGATTTCTTGTTCTTGTGCTTTGCGTCGAATGCTCAGACGAACTCGGTAGCCGGCTTGGAGCACGGATTGAGCGGTCTGTGAGCCGATGAAGCCGCTTGCTCCTGTGATGAAGACGAGTTCAGACATTGTATTGCTTCTGTGCGCCCTGAAGGACGATCAATGCAAGCTCCTCTGGATGTGTGCGTTCCCGTCTCGGTAAAAACTTGGGAGTGCGTATATACTTCTTCAGATCGTGATTCGACGTGTGACGCGATTATTTAGTCGAACTGCATCGATTGCCAAGGCAGCCTTGATATATTTCTGGACGTGTGATTACTGAACATGACTTGCTCGCGCAGGCATACTAATCACCCAGCAGCCATGGTGGAATTGCGAATGTATGGGTCCCCTGAACGCGGCGGCTTACGGGACTTGCGCATACAAAACACGAATGGGTTGTTTATTAGTGAACACAACGGCATTCCAGTGCTAGGATTCCAAGCCGGATGCAGTGGCAGCACAGGGTCGTAGATCCGAGCTCCAAGCAACGGGCTCAGTGTTGCATGGTGACGTCCTATCGTAGGATGATTACTGATCAGCACAACGGGCACGAACACAAGCGCAAATGATGATAAAAGCGGATCCGCATTCCAGTATGCATGCAACCGTGCTCAACTCCCAACTACACTTCGCAGACGAAGAAGAAAGAAGCCCACTCGCTTCTCACTCACCATGCCGCACTGGAGAATCTATCACCCCCCCGACGTCTTCCAAGACGTCGAATCCAAGCAAGCCCTCGCCAAAGACATCACAGCCATGTACGCCGGCCCAGAAACCCGAATGCCCGCCTTCTACGTCGTCGTGACCTTCCTCCCCGTCCCCGACGATAACCAATTCGTCGGCGGAGAAATCTCGCGATCCCGACCAGGAAACAAGCCCTTCGTCCGACTCAACATTGCCCACATCCACATCAACCTCCCCCAGGACCCTGCGGTGTATGCGCGCGTGACGGGCCGCATCGACGCGCTGTTGAAGCCGCATATCGAGGACAAGGGCATGGCGTGGGAGTATCATGTCGAGGAGACGGAGAGGTTGTTGTGGAAATTGGATGGGGTGTATGCGCCGGCTTGGAAGAGTGAGGATGAGAAGGTTTGGGTTGCGGAGAATCGGGTTGTGAGGCCCGAGGAGATGGAGGCTGCGAGGAAGAGGTTGGGGCGTTTGTGAACGCGTGTCCCTTTTTTTTTTTTTTTTTTTTTTTTTTTTTTTCGGGGGTTTACCAGGCGATTGACGGATGAGTGTGCTGTGTGCGTTCTCATGCATCACCTTCTCATCAGTCAGAATCAGAAGAATATGGGTTGTGAAGTATCCGGTTATTATGGGCATGAGTTCAAGGCATGATTTGCTTGATCGTACAGAGTTTGTATGCACGAACACAAAATGACAGAATGGATAGAGGATGGATGTCGTCAACAGAAAGTTGAAAGAGGCAAAGACGGACACTTTCTTGCTTGTGACTAAGCATTGCCCCATAAAAATAGCTCGGTATAGGAATGGCTTCGATGCCGCTAGACCGGTTCCTGAACAATGATCTCCCAGCCGACTGGCATGTAATGGTGATGTCAGGAGCCCGATATTGAGCACAACGGCGAATGATGCTCTGATGTAGGCGTCAATGCATCGTGGATTTTTTTTTTCTCTCCTTCGAATCCATTGCTCAATAACAAACCGCACCATCATCACTGCGTTATACATTGCAACCGAAGCAGCATCACCAGCTTGCGATTCAATCGAGAAGCAGAGACACGATGGCTACCAAACAGCAGACTTCGACGAAGCCGACCATGGAGAATAACAATGGTACTACTTCGCACCCTCAAAAATACATCCTACCTTCCAGCTGCTAACCCTGTTTCCAAGTGGCCGGTGGCAGACTCGCTCTCTTCTCCAAAGACCCCCCAGTCGGCTTCTTCAAAGACGGCTACTGCAGATCCGGACCCGACGACAAAGGCAACCACTCCATCGCCGCAACAGTCACCGAAAAATTCCTCGACTTCACCGCCTCCCGGGGCAACAACCTGCGAGACGTCGGCGTGAAACCCGGCCAGAAATGGTGTCTCTGTGCCTCACGATGGAAAGAAGCCATGCAAGCCGCATCCGAAGGCACATTGCGACAAGAGCACGTGCCCAAAGTGCACCTCCACGCCACGCACGATGCCGCGCTCAACGAATTGGAATACAAGGATTTGAAGCCGTATGCTGCTGCGGGCGAGGCGGCGGAATCGCAGAGGCAGGAGGGTCATTATACGCCTTCGAGTGCGGGTTCGAAGGTTGCGAAGGAGCATCATGAGATTAGTAGTCATGGTATGTGTGTGGGAATTTTTTTTTTTTTTTGGCGCTTCTGCTAAAATATTGTGGATTGATTTACTGACGGGTGTTTTTTTTTTCTTTTGCAGACAAGTCGTTGGCGCCTGGTTCGGCGTCTGATATGAACAGGACGGGGTCCGTGTCGGATACTAGTGGGAATAGAGGGTAAATTTTCGAGGCGAAGCGAGACGGGATCATCGGATCTTTTCAGTGGTTTTTTGGGGGGGGGGGGGAAGCTGCTGCTCCATTCTCGTTGTCGTAGTACTGAGGCTTTACCGTTCTATTGCATGTATCTGCAAAGCTGTGCTTGGCCACGTCTGAACCTACTTCTTTTTTCACACCAAAGTCTAACGCATCGTTGAAAACGCAACCTGGTGAGTCCCTCCATTCGACCAACAACATCCTGCCCTCTGGGCTGCTACATCGATCTGAATTTCCGGAGCCTTTTGGTAGCCTGGAAATTGCTCGAGCAGAGCATCATCGTCCCATGGCCTTCAGCTGTGGACAGCCGAGCTGCGTCACAATCGAGCCAACAGCGCTCTGCAGGGTATCGAGGATGAAGTCAGCCTTGACCTGTGCAACGGTCTAGAATGCGAAGCAACCAAGACACGACCGGCAGGGACTTGGCCATCCGGGCAGGAGAGAATACCGCACACCACAGGGAAGATGGGCGAAGCACCACCCACCCGACCTTGCTCGAGTCTCCACATGTGCAGTGTAGGAGAAGCGTCATCGGAACCGTCGCCAGAGAATGATTCGTTGCTTCGTGACTGCTCTTGTGGAAATGAGGCGATGTTTATGCTAAAAGTCTTCTTGCAGTGCGAACGAAGCCCTTTCGTGCATTCCTGGTCAAGTTTGCGTTCGACAGAGCACACAACAGTCGAAATATGGTCCTTCCGATGGTCAATAAGCACGTTGCTCGGTAGTCTCGTGATGTGCTGGACGGCAGAGTTGCTCCGTAATACAAAGTAATGAGAGGTGGCAGATTCCCCTCCCATGACTATTCTAACTAAGCCTCGTATTGATCGGTGCTCAGGCGTCGGCCAATCATCATGCAGGAGCCATGCCGCCAACCAGATTGATAGACTAACTACGGTATACTATCATCGCTAAAACCCTACTTCACCTTATGCTGACCTGGGAAGTACAGTATACACATGAGCCCTATCCGACCTTGCTCTCTACTGCGAGAGAGGGCGACGGGCTGACTGCTGATGCCATTGATATCCCTGGATCAGATAGGCCAGGTCAATAGATTAGACGAGTTGCCCGGCCCGGGGCTCGGCCATCTGATCAATCGCACGACGGCATCTGGAGGCTTGCCATTGTACAAATACGAGTCAGCTCACGCAGGCAATAAACTGCCAGTACCGCAGCAAAGACAGAGCGAACATTGAGCATCGTCATTGCAACCCTCGTACACCAGTACTTCCAACATGGTCCTACCAGTCCCCAATCCTACCAAGTCGTACTGGGTAGGCCACTACTGACACCCAAAAGACGCCTCCACTTATTGATAACCTGTAGATCGAGGCTGCGGAATCACCGCTTCGACACTTTCGTTCCACCGCTGAGCTACCATCGGAGGCTGATGTGGTAATCGTCGGCAGCGGATATTCAGGCGCCTCAACTGCGTACTGGGTTCATAAAGTATGCGTCGCGCCACATCTCACACTGCATCGAGTCAAGCTGAAAGATCACTCAGTCTACCGAAGATGCACCCAACAAGCCACGCATGGTCATGCTTGAAGCACGAGATATTTGCAGCTGCGCAACTGGCCGTAATGGCGGTCAACTGAGACCACATGCCTATTCTCGCTACCTGGCATGGAAGGAGCGGTTCGGCGCACAGGGTGCCATGGAGCTCATCCGGCACGAAATGGCGCATTTACCGGCGTTCAAAGCTTTAGCGGATACAGAGGGCTTTGCTGAAGAAGTTTGCCTGGAATTTGGTGAGACCTTCGATGCTGCCATGACCGAAGAAGCCTGGGCTCGGCTCAAGAGCAATTACGAAGCTATGAAGGCAGATCATGGCGAAGACAATGAAGTTGTCAAGGTCTGCAGGCTTCTTGAAGATGCTTCTGACGCAGAAGACTTTTCTCAAATGAAGGGCGCACTCTCCGCTATCGTTCACCCAGCGGGCCACATGTGAGTATACACGAATACTGAAATGTGAGATGAGCTGACAGGATACTAGCTGGACATATAAATTCGTTCATGCCCTCCTGCGCATCGTTCTGGCCGCAGGCAATTTCAACCTACAAGCAAACACCCCCGCACAATCGGTCTCGGAGCGCGATGCTGATGGCTGGATCACCGTGACGACTGATAGAGGCAGCATTCGCACCAGATCCGTGGTACACTCGACGAACAGATGGGCATCTCACCTTCTCCCGGAGTTTAACAAACTTGTATTCGGCGAAAAATGCGCCATGGGTTCTATCAAAGCACCTCAAGGCTTTATCCAAAACACCGGCGCCCAGCACTGGGACGCTGCTGTCAATGTAGGCTCTCCCAAGTACTCTTCCCACAATATACGATGTTCGATTCTGACTTCCACAGAACTATCATCTTCAGTTGCCTCCACCATACAACACCATCGTCTTTGGTGGGGGGAGACAATTCCTCGTCCATAAGCCCGAAGAGTGTTTATTAAACGACGAAGAAGACAAACAGGTCCCAGGCTTCGCCGACTTCGTGAAGACATGGCCTGCATCAGACGTAAAGGATTGGCCGGGCCCGGACCCTGCGGAGCTCGACAGAGACGCTGACGAAGGCGGCGTGTGGACCGGCGGTAAGACACCAACAACTCCGGAGATCTGTTTGTTGCGATTGATTGTGCTAACTTCGTGATAGTCATAGCCGGTAGCATCGATTCATTCCCTTTCGTTGGTCCAGTGCCAGGTCGAGAAGGTCAGTTCATGGCTGCCGGCTTCGCTGGTCACGGTAAGCAAAGGCATGAGTCGCCTGCACTGTTCAAGAATCCTAACAGCTGAGCAGGCATGCCTCGCATTTTGGGTGCGACCGCTCATATTACACCTCTGGTTCTAGACTATCTGAAATCGGATCTCAAAATGCCGTCCATGGCGAAAATCTTCCCTCCGTTGCCCGCACCCTTCCATGCGACTCCGGAGCGCGTGGAGCGTCTCGTGCAGACAGCAGATGTGGAAGCAAAACTTAAAGCGTATAGAGAGAACTGCAAGGTGAGCGCCGTAAAGCCATTCTGTCATATCGAGAGGACAAAGGCGGCTACATTGAGTGGGGATGCATTGGAGCGACAAGACTCACCCGTTGGTAGTGTCTAACAATAAAAGCCGAGTGGTAACAATAACAGCTCTTCAACATTTACAGCCCTGCGCTCTTGATCTACCAATGCATCCAGGGGCTACTCTCCGCGTTCACTAATACATCGTTGCTCAACCCTCTTCGAGTCCGCCTCTGGAAGCTCTTCAATGACCTTGACAGGCTCCATGCAAGTCTCGTCGTGAACTTTGCTTTCACCGACCAGCTTGATGAGCATTATCATACAAGGTATCGTCAAAGCCAATACACCGCAATTTGCGTAGAATGGACGCCTCGGGTCGGCCTTGCTAGCAGAGTTGATTCCGTAGCTGACAGCCTGGCCAGCAGTTTCAAAGGCACGGAACAGCCCTCCCACACGAGAAGAGGTTTCCACGTTCGGAGAAAGGCAGCCCAGCATCCAGTAGAGGGACAGCTGGGTCCAATAGCCTGTGACGAAAATGATGAGGTACGGGAAATACGCTTCGGCCCATCTGTGAGTTTCCCTAGAGCATAGGTCAGTACCATGCTCGAAATAGAACCAGTAAGAGAAGTTTTCGACTGACTTCTGATAGTCCAGACCATTATGTTTTGAAGTCCCGAATTTGCTGTATTCATAGCCGATCCAAATAAAACACCCGATCTGTGGCACGACCCAACAGAAGAAGGCGGTCCAAGCACGACGGCCACGAGTCCATTTTGTCCTATCGAGGAGTCTACCATAGGCGATGACCAGGGGAATGACGATTGATGCTGGCCTGCATTAGAACAGGCTCGTAATAGAAAATTTGGCTTGAGACTTACGGACAATGAGCGATGACAGCGCTCGAGCTCTGACAGAGAAGTGCAGAGAAAGATATGTGCCCATAGTACTGTGAGGCGAGAATCGACAATGGTCAGCGATCGATCGAACCTTTGCCAAATCATGGGGGCGAGCGACTCACCCGCCGTAAAAGAAGCTGTAGAAGCCTGGTATGGCAACAAACCAGATCTAAATTGCAAGTCAGCTCGGACAAAAGCGAATAATGCGTTGCAAAGTGTTCGGGCATTCACTCACATGCTTCTGTCCGATCACTTTGATCAGTGCAGCAAATTCTTGCTTCCATGTCGTGTGTTCGCTTCTGGTTGGCACTCGCGTGCCATCTCTCCTGCGGACCTTGCTTGTTGTACTGAGCAGAACCGCCCAAATGATGCCCGTGCACTCGAAGCCCACAAAGAGCAAATACGTGAACCAGGCCTATAACGAGAGGTAGAAAAGGCGCGGGTCAGCGCTGATGACCCAACCAAAGGCTTCATTCTGCTGCCGAAGACTTTCGGTTCATACTTACAATACCACCTGCCGAATCATCCTTACTATTCGTTGAAAAGTTAATGGCGCCACCAATGACACTCCCAGAATTCCTCATTGCGCTCCAGATTCCCAGATAGAATCCTCGGTCGTCTTGTGGTGGATACGACAACATGGCCGTCGTTTCGGCTACATACCTAGAACCACAAGTAAGCTGATTGTCATGTGTCATCAAAGGGTGGGGAGAACGGGAAAAGCTTACAAGAACCCAGAGGTAACACCTTCAATAAGCCGCGAAGAGAGCAAATACGACTGATTCCCAAACCTGGCAGAAGTGTAGTACGCCGAACCCGTCAACGGGAAGATGAGAGCAGCAATGATACACGAATTCCGAATGCCGAGCTTGTTGATCAATGGCCCGCCAAAGAGCGTCGTGATACAGCCCATGCCATAATTCAGAGAATTGGCCAAGTTGGCAAGATAAGGCGTCTTGAGGCCTCCGCCGCCAAGATTTGTGATGGCATCGTTCATAGCCTGTGAAAAACGGACAACGAAGAAGGGAATTAGCCAGCTGAACATTGCTTACTTGGGAAGGCGGCAAGGGAATGAACTCCATCCTGTTCCCGGTGTGCTTACCGGTCCAACAAGCGATAGAGCTCCGAAGAGCACCATCTGGAACAACACGCTTCGGTAGAAGATGGTCATTTTGGTGGAGCGCAAATATGAGAGGTCGATCATTGCGGTCTGTGTGCCGACTGCGACGTCTTGTTCCATGTCGCCGGCGTCGCCAACCTTGATGTCCACGGCACCGTTGTTCTTCTGGTTGTCTTCTGGATTCGCCGGAGAAGACATGACGATGAGACAATAGTAGTTGTTTCCGATGCCGGTCAGAGCAGCTCGTACAACTGCGAGCCCAAGTCTATCCGAGTGAAAGAAGGGAGAATTTCGAGGGTTATATCTCACAACCCAAGATACAGGCCTGGGGCAAGCGAAACGCAGTGATACCAGGCCTATGGCATGTCGATAGGCCACGCGGAGACATGTGGCGAGCAACGCTTAATACAAGCCGGTTTAGGTTAGGGTTAGCCCTGTTACTACTCCACAACCGCGGTTGATAGTCTTGCTTCTCCTCAGTGTCCTCACCCTGCGGGCCTGCAAGGTTGCGAGAAGATCGCGTGGGCTAGCTCGGTTGCTGAATCAACCCTACTCTGCGGTCAAGCGTTGATAAGACTGCTTATCCAAAGCTTTGCGAGGCCACCGGTCCGGTGGCCGTATTGCCTCCGCTTTGATTGAACAGTAAGGGCAAGGTGCGCATGCCTGCAGCAGTGTACCCGAAGTGCACCCGGCATGGAAGGACAGATTGGAGTTCTCTTGAAGTTCGACCACCGGCCCAGAGGCACGCGACTTACAATGAACGGCTATCGTCGTCACTGGTATGAGCATAGATATTGACTGAACGCAGCTTATTATTCCACCTTGCCTTGGCCAGCCATCTCGACCAGCTCTTCCTTATCTTCTTTGACACCACCGAAAAATTCGATGCTCGCCTCATCTTCCTCCGCATAAGGCGGCAGACCGGCATAGTGGTTTATCCAGTTGATAACCACTTTGTGCCAAACCAGGCTGTTCTCGGGTTTCAGTACCCAATGATTCTGTTCACAGTTAGTAAGAAGGTTTGCAGAGGCCGGACGTCCGTCCCGTACCTCATCTGGGAATGTCAACAACTTTGATTCAACACCTCTGACCTGCAGTGCGTTGAAAGCAGCAAGTCCCTCGGCGATCGGTAAGCGGTAATCTTTCGATGAGTGAATGATGAGCTGTGGTGTGGACCAGTTTGCGAAATGCTCGCTGGGGTCCCACTTCCTCCAGTCAGACAGCGTGGCTCGACTGAAGTTGTCGTGTCCCTGAGCGGCAGCTGACGTGTTGAAAGGATTGCCCAGATCGAACAGTGGGAAGTAGAGCTCTTCCGTGGACAGCATGGCTCCAGCGAAAGACGTTATGCCATCGTGACATACAAGAGTCTTGAACTTGCGACCAAGGTCGTGACCTTGGATCCAGTTCATCATGTAGCCTCCATAACTCGCGCCCAAAGCCACAGCCCGACTGTGATCGGCCTCAGGAATGTTCTTACTGGCCCACTCAAACACATTCACAATATCCTGGTACGGGTCGCCGCCCCAGTTGTGATTGATAGCATCGGTGAAAGCCTGGCCATAACCAGTACTGCCCGTCGGATTGGGATTGATCACAATGTAACCTTGCTCTGCAAAGATCATGGGGTTCCATCGTGTTGACCAGCTGTCGCCCCAAGCATTTTGAGGCCCACCATGAATAATGTATGCCACCGGGTACCTTTTACTACTGTCAAAATTACTTGGTCGAATGACAATGCTGTGAACTTCTCGATTGATCTTGGGGTTGCTCGCTGGGGTCCAGATAGATGAGACTTGAGAAGGCTTGAGTCCACCGAGCTTCGACCCTCCCGCAGAGTTCGAGTGCGTCCAACTCACGTACGTGTGCGATTCGTTCGGTGGCGACTGAGGTGCAATGATGAAGAAGAAAGAGTTATCAGTGAAGGAGGTGCCAGAAGCGAAAATGCGACCATCTTGCAAAGGCCTAGCATCGCTGACTGAGCCATTCTTGGTCAATGCCTCTGGCTCCTGTGGCCTCAAATCGCTGGGTAGACGGTATAGCTTGACGGTTCCGATGTCTTCGGCTGTGAACAGTAGATGTTTGCTATCGGCTGTCCATGCCAGCGACGCAGGACTCCTGTCCCATCCACCTTCTGCAGAGGCAGAAAAGGCACGCTCGAGTGTATTCACCGGATCCTTGACATCGCGGAGCACGAAAATGTGGTTCTTGTCCGCCTCGTAGCCGTTCGTTCTCATCGACAGAAATGCGGCTTGGGTGCCATCAGGGCTAAAGACCGGGGATCCTGAAGCTCCATCGAATCCAGGTACCACAACTTGTTGCAAAGCGGCTGCATGCTGCCCTTCCCAGTCATGAACGTGTAGGATATACGCATTCTCCTTGGTGGTCAAGGCCGGATTCGAGTTGGGATCTTTGGAGACAAAGATGAGAGCATTCTGGCTGAGGTCGAAGTTGTCGGTGCCTCCGAAAGGCCGAATAGGACACTCCAAACCAGTCTTATGCAAAGCGTTCGTGTATTTTGATAAGCTGAATTTCCCATGACCTGACCTCGACAGCTTCGCATACCAGAGGCAGTTCGTCTGATTCGTGGTCCACGTATCCCAGTGCCGCACAAATAGGTCATTGTATATTCTCGCCGTAGACTGCGGCTTCTTTTCCGTTTCGGGATTGTAAAGAGTTCCGTCCTGATTGTAGGCCTGAGCAGAAAATACCACGGCAAAGTTATTGTCGTCTTCCAGCTTCTTCACCTTAAGGTTGCCTGCAGGTCCTTCAATCGTACCTGTCACAGATAGAATCAGCAATTGAAGCGGTGCAAACTGTCCCAAGTGGCCCATACTCACCCGCAACATAATAAGCTTTTCCAGCCTCCTCATTCTTGATGATCTACAACCAGAAGGATTAGCCCCGAAGAGCAGACTCGCAGCATAGGCGAAGGAAAAGCACCCGGGGGATCCGAACATACCTTCGCCACACTCGCCACATAAACATGCGTCCTCCCATCCTTCTCACTCTGCAAACAAACAAACTCGTCATCATTCAACCAATTGGCGTCGGAGATCTCATCCTCTTCGGCCAGAACACGAGACTCTCCCGTAGCAACATCCAGAACCCTCAACTCGTTGGTCTTCGAATGAGAGTCAAAACTATAAGTCGAGACGGTGTAGAGCACATGGGAGCCCGAAGCGTTTGGCACGCCGGCGCTGCGGCGCGGGACCGAAAGCAGGACTTTGGGGGTGAAGTGCATGGCGCGGACGACCATTGGGGACGGTGGTGATGAGGTTGGAGGAGATGGGAAAGACGATGGTTGGTGTGAGCTTCCGTGGATCCGGGATGTAAGTCGATGAGCGCTGGCTGTGGGAAACCTTGATGATGGGCCTCCAGCGGAATGAAACAAGCGATTTGAGGTTCCTGTGCCACGTATGAGGGTCCGGCAAGCTGGTTGAGCTCTCAAGCTGTAGAGTGGATGAGGGCACAGATGGAAGGATTTGAGAAGATGTGTTTTGCGGACAAAAGGCGTCGGCATGGATGAGGAGTCTCTGTCCACTGCGGCCGTTTCCAGGTGTCGTGTGCGCGGGGAGCTGCAGATCCCGGCCTCACGCTACGATGACACTAGTGCAGGTACACTAACAATGCCCAGGCTAGGAAGGTGTTGAAGGTATTCGAAGTGAGAAGGTGGCAAAGACGAGCTATCCAATCTACAGGGAATTCATGACTGTCGTGAACACTTGCTCTACTCCATGTCCAATGCCGCATCTCCATCGTCCGGCAGCGCAGGAATCACTCCCTCAACCATGGCGATGAGCTCGTCCACATCTGGTCGATCGGTTGGCTCGACAGCTAGACATCGTCGAACGACGTCCTTGACGGGATCAGAAATGACATCTGCTCGCTTCTTCTTCGCTTCTTCGACATCCGATACTCGTTGCTTGCCACGCTTGGCCTCGGCCACGCCTTCGTCTGGAAATCTCCAGTCGCCGCCGAGAACACAGAGGGAGAGGGAACCGCCAGTCTCTTCGCTTCGTGCTTCAAAGGGCGATTTGCCGACGAGACACGCATAGAGTGTGCAGCCCATACTCCAAATGTCCACCTTTGTGTCAATCACCGTGTCCGTCTTCACGTCGAACAATTCCGGCGCTCGATAGGGCATGGTGCTATGCTCGGCTGCTTGGTCTTGGACCTGCAAAGCCATTGCTCTGCTCGTGATAGGCGTCGGCGAAGGCGCGAGCGATCCAAGATCCATAAGAATCGGCTGTGTCCCGGTATCCGCAATCATGATGTTTCCCGGCTTGATGTCGCGATGCGCGTAGCTGCGAATCTCCCCTTCTGCCACTCCCTCCTGTGCTGCCATGACTTCGCCCTCCATCAATGGCTCCTGCTGTTCATCCTCGTCATCCTCGTCATCTTCGCGCTGACTTCTCCTCCGGCTCTGGTTCGCGCGTGTGACTTCATCTGCTGCCTCGCGATCTGCCTGCGCAGCCTCTTGTCTCACAGCCTTCGCCTTCCTCCTACTCGCTTTCCCACCCGGTGCTCCTCCAACTCTATACTGATGCATCGCCTTCAGCGCCCGGCACACACCCAGGAACAGAATCATCAACCGCCGTTCCGGGAACTTTGCGCGATTGACCATATTCGCATTGATCGCATCCTGCAAATTCCCTCTCCTGTAGTACGGCAGCAGGATATACACCGTCTTACTCCCCGCGTCGCCTCCACGATCCGCTTCCACCGCATGATCAATCGCATGTATGATGTTGGGGTGCGGCGTAAATAAGCTATAAGCTTCAACTTCCTTCAATGCCAGCGACACAGACTCCTCTCCAAACGGACATCGGATCTTCTTCAGCGCGTAGAGGGTCGGGTCGCCGGGCGATTGTACGAGGTAAACGTAGCTGAAACCGCCTTCGCCGAGGAGTCGCAGGATCTTGAATGATCGGCCATTAATTTTGAGCGAGGGAGTGGATGGGAAGCAGGAGAAGCAATTGCCGAGTTGCCAGAGGCCGTCGAGCACATAATGCGACAGCTGTTCGACCAGTGAGGGAGGCATGGAGGGCGACTTGGGAGGTTGCGTGGTGTCGTGACAATGAAAGAGGTGTCGGTCGGACAGCAACGCGCGAGACAGCTTTCAGAGCGGCCAAGCAGGGGTTGCGTGGCGCGCTTGAAACACCTTTTACGTTCGGCAGGATGACAACGATGATACTGCTGGCGAGAGTTGCGTGTTGGCAGATCCATTCAACGACTGCTCTATTCGGACCTTACTGATAATGCCGTGTCTAAACCATGCCTCGTCCGTATCCCGCTCATGATACATTATTACACCGAACCTTCGACCCATCTCCTGTGAAAACACTCCCCAAGTGCAAATGCTCGTGATGATGGTAATAATGAAAACCGCGAATGAAAACCGCGAATGAAGTATCCCGAATGATAGCACCAAGAGTGTCCAACCACCTCCGCATCGCTCAAAACCAAACATGATACAGATACGCGGCGACGCAACCAATCGGTGCTGCGCCCTTCCAAAAAGTCCGGATTGCTGATCTCGCGAGATGCCTCTCGCCAAGCTCGCTCATGTGCTCCAAATGATGCTTCGCATTTTTGTACATCTGCCTTTCGCCAGCGTTCCCAAGTACGGTTTCGTCACAGCACATCGTTGTGTCGGCATCGAACGGGCATGGGCGCGTTCCCAGAAGCCAAATGCATGAAAGACCGCCATCAGGTCACCGAATCTCAGCGTCGTTGAAGGGGCACTGCAGCTATTCCAGATGACACCTGATGTGCTTCTCCAACGTGACAAAGGTCCAGTCTCGTCCAGGGTGACCTCCAATGCTGAACGCCCTGACTGCTCAGTACCAGAAAGGGAATTGTCCTAGAATAGCCCCCACTTCTTTTTGCCGCCCAACTCTTTGCTCTTCGCCGGTGCCGTGCTCATCGGGATGCCGGGGTCGCCGCTCGCTGCAGCTCTGATGATTGCCAGCCTCTGCCTTGCAGTTTCATTGCCTTGGTCCGCAGCTCGCACATACCAGACATTAGCTTCGAGTGGATCGCGACGACATCCAATGCCCATCTCTGTAAAGTATCCGACGGCGTACTCAGCCTTTGGCCACCCTGCGACACAAAGTAAGTATTGATCATGTCCGGTGTTGCTGACCCAGAAGTACTTACCTGTCTCTGCCGCCATCTTTGCCCACATGTAGGCTTCGCCTTCGTCTCGCTCCAACACCGGCTCTGCGCCTACCATATACCACGCACACAGTGCCATCATGCCTTCAACATGACCGCGTGATGCAGCGCCATTGTAGAAGTGCACGCTCAATGCCGCGTCTTTTGGGCAAGTGTGCAGTCCATTCTCATAAGCTTGTCCCATCATAAAGTTGGCCTGTACGTGGCCCAGCTCAGCGGCTTGTGTGATCAGTTGCACGGCATATGCTTCATCCTTGAAGATGTCATCGCCGTACCCTGTGAGGTGTAGTAACCCAAGCTCGTAAGGCCCAGCGTTGTACTGGGGATCAGCGCTTTCGGACGCTCGCTTCAACCACTTGACACCTTCCCGGTACACATTTCTGACTCTGAAGTCAAGTCCCATCTGCCCTTTAATCTGTGCAAGACCAAGTCGCGTTGCGGCTCCTGGGTGGTTTTTCGAGGCGCTGGCTTTGTAGAACTGGACAGCCTTGGGGTAGGACTTTGCACAACCCCAGCCGAACTCGTAGCACAAAGCTGCACGATACCCGGCCTCTGCATGTCCGTGCTTCGAAGCGGCGACAAAAAGTGGGAACGCCTTGTCGTAGTCCTGTTTGCCTTTATTGAACAACCCACTGAAGAACCCATCGCCGAGATAGTACTGAGCGAACGGGTATGCTCGATCTGCCAGTCGGTGTAATATGTGCTTAGCTTCGTTTATCAGTTCTGCCGGATCAAGACCGTCTCCGGGCGCTATCTCATGCGCAGAGTTGACCATGAATACAGCGAACTCGTACTGCACCGCTGCATCGTGCGTCTTCTTCACATTCGCGCGATACATCTCGAGTGTCTTTTTCGTTTCCAATAAGCTGGCAGCATTGCCAACCACTGATTGCAGACCGGCATTGTTGAGCTGTCCACTGGGCGCAATTTGCTGGTTGTACGGAACATTCGCGAGAAGTTCGACGTAACTGTGCGGGCGGGCGAGAGGAGAGCGGCGTTGCGTCGACAGGTCACGACCATTCCGTGCGGGCGAACTCGATTCGGATTCGTTCGCGCTCAATGGCGAGAGTGTTCGGCCCCGCAATTCTCCTCCCAGCGTGTATGCTGACGCGGGTCTGGCTAGGCTTGTCCGCGGTACCGCAAGACCCGCCGGGCCAGAGTAAGAATTCGATGGGCGATGTCTGCCTTCGCCTGACGAACCTGAGCCACTCGAAGTCGTTGTTGCTTGCGACACTCGATTGCTGGGCTTCTTGGACGCTTCTGGGAACGCATGGTACTGCAGACCCGGGTTCTCCTCAGCGTTCCCGGGTTCTCCATCTTCACCTTCTTCATCAATGCGATTCGGATCGAAGGAGCCAGATGACTTCCTACTGTGGCTCGAGTCGCCGTTCGCACCCTTCGGCGCCGGTCTCATGGGCAGAGAGCTGACGCTTCCCCGATAGCCCGAGTCGGGCGTTGCAGTGTCCCGGGAAGCGCGTCGGTCCTCATCGCCCATCTGTATTGCTGCTTGCTCCCCCTCAATGTGCGTCATGGACCCCGGGCTTATATTGACGGGGCTGGCAGGTGCATGCTGGATGCGCACTTCTGGCCCTTGGCCATAATCGGGTTGTAAACTGGCTGGAATGGGCTTCCTCTTCACCGAAGGGGGATCTCTGGGGGGAGTGGACTCTATTGTTGCATTCGAGAGGTCTCTGTTGTGCGAGTACTCGCCATAACTCGGGTCGCTGCTCGTCAAGCGGCCATCCTTGGGCTCCCACTGCACGCTGCTTGGCGAGTCGGGCGTGTCAGGCAGTTGTCTGCTATCTGATGCTGCAACAGCATCTTGCGTCTGCGCCATGGTGGGCGCGACTCTGTCGCAGAAGATTATACGCTCGGCTCGTGTGCGGATTATCTCTATATGTTGTCTCGTATCGTCGCGAAACCCAAGCTCCTATACCAAATGCGAGCTCGTGACGGTAAAGGAAGCAATCAATGGACGGAAATGAGCGTCGACCTGGGGGGTATCTTGGGTCGATGCGTTGTGGCGGAAGGCAGGAGAGCTACGCAGGGCCGGCGGGCGCCAAACGCGGCGCGCAGTGAGGCGCGAGACTGTTGATTGCGGCGCGCAGTCTAGAAGGAAATGGGTGGCTTCGGCAGCGGCACGTCGGGTGTGAAGCACAGATTGCTCCTTCGCTTCACGGATTGGGGAGGGTCGAAGGAGGGAGGCGGTGGTGGTGGTGCGAGGGTCAAGAGCGACGGAACGCGGTGGATGCCAATAGAGTCTTTGTTCTCTGTACCTGCTGTCAGCAGCCATGATTGCTGCACCTCCCGCAAACACGGGCGACGGATACGGCGTGCTCTCTGCTTCTGCCGAGCTCGATGTAGGAATGACAAGCGGCCAAGTCGGGACGGCGCAAAGTCTCGTTTCGACAGAATTCGTGCTTTACGTACCTAACGTTAATCCAAGCCTGCAGCCAAGAATGGAATGGAGATGTCGCTGCAACTCCGCATGCCAGCAGCAGGACGGGCAGCGACAGGAGTATGTATGTATGTAGTGGGAGGCGGGGAGCGGGCGGGCTGGGCGGAGGTGGGATCAGGCAGAGACGGAGGCGACGCTCGCGGCAGTACAGACTGTTTCGTTGGCGGGCGATGATGATGATGATGATCGGAGCTCCACCGCGCCCCGATTCAAAAGTCGTCTCGCGCGTTTCGAGTGATGATGAGAGCCGAGAGCGAACAGGCGGTGGGCAGCGGGGGCAACAGCAGTTACTGTGCCTGTCCTTCACTTACGTCGGAGTGGGTAAAAGTTATTAGTGCGTGCGCACGCGCGCTCCATGCAGCCGTCTCAAATTGGATGGACCAACATGGCACTCCGGTTCCGCTTCCGGCGCGCTGCTAATAAGGAGTTGGCGTATGCACAGTACCTCGATGCTCTCTCATCACGATGGATGGAAGCTGCTGTGTCTGCTGTTGCGACGTCTCGGGCCATGTCGCCCAAGTCAGATGTGTCCGCAGAAGCACCTGGACGGCTCTCTCACTCGCCTACGCAAGCACCAAGACGCCATCTGAAACTACTGTGGTGCTGGAGCATGCCCGGGGTGATGAGAATGCAAAAAACCAAGCGAATGGCAGGCCTCGTTGCAGCCATGCCGGCCAGCCAGCCGCAGAGAACCAACCAGCACACCCAGCACATCGACAGCCCCCAGCTTTGCACATTATTACCGTTGTCCTTTTGATTGTGCAACACTCGCAGGAACGCGAGAAGGGGGTCGTCCTACCAATGACCATCGCTTGTGGTTCGGAAGGCGGCACGGCATGAAAAACGTGGGCGGTGGGACACTAGAACTTTGAGTGACGCTGCCGCAAGAATTGGGAGTCACTCAACGGTGAGCACGCGAGAACGGATCACATGTACGCCGGATCGTGCGACATCCGGCCATCAACAATGGGATGCTGTATCCGCAACTCGATTGCATAGACCCATAGAGAATCGTACTCGACTGCAATTGTGCGCGTGCACCGTCGGCCGCGAACCGAAGTTGGGGACGTTTGAGATCTCCGACAAGGAAAAAGACGGGCCGTCGAGTAACCAATGCAACGCTCTGTGCTTTGCCGCCCGCGTTGTCCAGCATCCCTCTCCGTCACATTCGTGTTCGTGCAGAATCGAGAGTGATGAAGGCACCCACAGGAGGGAGGCGATGCGGCTCTAGTGCATGCAGACCGATCCTTCGCTGCCATGCTCTCAAAATAACCCGTTGCCACCTCAGCAGTAGCAGTAGCGTGGAGTAGCAGGAGGAGGTAGTCGGCCGCGTTTCAGGGGCTGAGCGTCGCTTGGCGCGCCGCGGGACAAATCAGCAGCGGTTGGCGGGTCTGTTGTTCGCACGGGGCAGCGCAGCCATCATCCGCCGTCCTCACCACCGCCGCGCGCACTGCTTTGCTGTGGCCAGCCTTGCTCTGTTTCACCCTCGTTCGCTGCTGTTGCTTGCTCGACACTCGTTTGGTCCGCCTCTTTCCCACCTTCCTCGCCGTCGCCCTCGCTGTGCACCGGCACCGGCACCGGCACGCAGGCACGCCCGGGCGCAGGAACAGGCCACAGGGACAGCACCCATTGCCGCGCCCTCTCCTCCGCCACCCCGTCCGCTCCGCTCCCACGCACAGCGCGCCCTACAGTCCGGTGTCGCGACCTCTCGTATTGTTGTAATAATCAGCAGTCTCGGTGGGGCGACGTACCCGAGACACTGCCAGGGCTCTGGAATGCGCGGTCTCGACCAGCGCTAGGCCAAAACAATGTCTTCGAACAACAGGCCTGACCCGACACGCCGGCGAGACTCGTCCGGTCGTCCTGCACACACCACTCGCCGCTCCTCTGGCTCACGGCAACGAAGGCCCTCTGCGGGTCCCGACGACCGCGAACATCCAGCCTCTCGCAACCCCAACACCTACCGCCCGCGCCGCACGAGCAGTGCCCAGCGCGAGAGAGGCGTCGAGGACCTCAATAGCCACCAACGCCGCCGGAGGCCCAGTTCCTCGCACCGGCAGCCGCCAGCCCAATCGCGAGGCATCCACCACGAAAAAACACGAAAGGGCGATGGCTATGGTCCGGAAGTACGAGTGAACAACATTCCACCTTCGCCCCACTCGCCCCGCCCCCACGATCACGATCACGATCCCATGATGGCCGGCGCACAAAGCAGGCGCGATGAGCTCAATCGCAAAAAGAGTCTGGTCAGGCCAGAGAGGCGACGCATGGACCCCGATGATCCCGACTACCACTATCGTAAGCGGGTGCAGCAGTCGAACATGAACGTGATGCCATCCACGACCGGTCGAGATCCACAGCTGGAAGCAGACGTGCAGACTCTGAGTTCGGATCCTTCGTCAAAGACGGGAGAGGAAAATGTGCCATTGAGCGAAAAAGACGGCCTGCAGCGTGGAAAATCCGGGAGAAGCGCAAGCAAGCGTGCGCCCGCAAAATTGCACCGCAACTTGTCCAAGAAGGAGCGCGAGCGTGAGGAAAAAGAAGTGCGCAAGCAAAAAATCAAGAGTGAGAGCGGTACTCCTACTTTGTGGGGAACGTATTGCCACATGGTCACTTTCTGGGCCCCAAACGTCTTTCTCCGATGTTTCGGCAAGCGGGCGAAAGAAGCACAACGCGCGTGGCGCGAGAAGATTGGCCTGATCTCCCTCATTCTCCTCATCATGCTGTTCGTGGGGTACTTGACCTTCGGTTTCACCGCTACAGTATGTCCCGGTGGCGGCCCACTGCGGCTGCGCATCAACAAAGTAGGCCCCGGATACATGATCTTTCACGGCAGAGCGTACGACTTGACCAGAAGTCAACATCCTCTCGCGCGAGGCGTGCCTCCCAACTCGAACGTCCTCTTCGACCCAGACCCGCCTGGTGCAGGTATGGATGGCAGCTTCTTGTTTCAGAACGTGAACGGAGCCTGCAAAGGCCTCATCACAGCTGCACCGGGCTCAGACGTTCCCACCGATGCTTCAGGCAATCTGGCTTGGTACATGCCATGCAATATGTTCAAGCAGGACGGCTCCTCACCACCCAACGCGTCGATTCCCTACTACTTGGGCTACTCTTGTCACACCTCTCGCACTGGACGAGACGCTTTCTACAGTCTTCGATCGTCGGGGGATGTGTATTTCAACTGGGACGATGTCCGGAATTCGTCTCGCAATCTCATGGTGTACTCGGGAGACGTTCTCGACCTCAATTTGCTGGAATGGTTCAACAAGACTCAAGTCAGCTATCCGGCCAATTTTGACGCCATTCGCCAGAACGTGAACCTCCGCGGCAAAGATGTGACTTTGGCATTCGCATCCGGAGCGAACAAGCAGGCGGCGCAGTGCTTCCAGGAAATTATCAAGGTGGGCTCGATCGATACCGAGACTGTCGGCTGTATCGCGTCAAAGGTCGTGCTCTATGTGTCACTGATCTTTATTCTGGGCATTGTCCTGGCCAAGTTCTTCATGGCTCTGTTGTTCGAGTGGTTCCTGAGCAAGAAGTATGCTGCCGCAAAGACTAGCATGAGTAAGGACAAGAAGCAGCGGCAGGAGCAGATCGAAGATTGGTCGGACGACATCTACCGTGCGCCTCCAAAGATCACGGAACCGGCTTCGGCGACTGGAACGGACCGATCAAGCAAACGCGCCAGTTTCTTGCCAACAACTTCACGATTCACCAGCCCGTACGCCATCGACAGGGGCAACAGGAAGAGTGGCATGCAGCCAACAACCATGGTGACTTCGTCCTCGAACAACAGGCTGACAATCGGCAACGCCGCAGCTGTCTATGGCCAGTTGAATCGGTCGGAAGGCACGCTTCCACTGTACGGCGCAGATGGACGACAGTCGGAGAGCCGTGCCAGTTTGATGGAATCGAGCAATTACGGTTCTTCTGCCCAGAGGTATAGCAGTGTGATGGTTGGTGAGGTGGACACTCGTGGTCCACAAGGCTTCATTCACGAATCTGTCGTGCCGCAACCTCCTCCGGACTGGCAGCCGTACGGCTTTCCACTCGCGCACACCATCTGCTTAGTGACTGCATACTCCGAAGGACCCGAAGGTATCCGCACAACGTTGGACAGTCTTGCCATGACCGACTACCCAAATAGTCACAAGTTGATCTACGTCGTCTGTGACGGTCTCATCCAAGGCAAAGGTGAAACCATGTCGACACCCGACGCTTGTGTCAGTATGATGAAGGACTTCTCTGTGCAACCCGACCAAGTCCAGGCTTACTCTTACGTCGCCGTCGCTTCTGGGAGTAAGCGCCATAACAAAGCCCGGGTGTACTGCGGATTCTACGACTACGGTGCCGACACCAAAATTCCGGTGGAGCGGCAACAACGCGTACCGATGATCGTCGTTGTCAAGTGCGGCACGGACGAGGAAGCCGATGCTTCGAAGCCCGGCAATCGAGGCAAGCGCGACTCGCAAATCGTTCTCATGTCCTTTCTGCAAAAAATCATGTTCGACGAGCGTATGACGGAGCTGGAGTACGAAATGTTCAACGGTATCTGGAAGCTCACCGGAATCTCGCCCGACTTTTACGAGATCGTGATGATGGTTGACGCCGACACCAAGGTCTTCCCGGATTCGATCACTCACATGGTATCTGCCATGGTCAAGGACCCCGAGATCATGGGACTTTGTGGCGAGACCAAAATCGCCAACAAGCGAGCAACTTGGGTATCCATGATCCAAGTCTTTGAGTATTTCATCTCGCACCATTTGTCCAAGGCCTTTGAGTCTGTCTTTGGTGGTGTCACATGTCTACCAGGCTGCTTCTGCATGTACCGCATTAAAGCACCGAAGGGCGGCAAGAACTATTGGGTACCTATCCTGGCCAATCCCGACATCGTCGAGCATTATTCGGAGAACGTCGTCGACACCTTGCACAAGAAGAACCTGCTCCTGCTTGGAGAAGATCGATATCTGTCCACGCTCATGTTGAAAACCTTCCCCAAGCGAAAGCAAATGTTCATCCCGCAAGCCGTTTGCAAGACCACTGTACCAGAGACCTTCAAGGTGCTCCTCTCGCAACGTCGAAGATGGATCAACTCCACTATCCACAATCTTATGGAGCTGATCCTCGTCCGCGATCTGTGTGGTACATTTTGCTTCTCAATGCAATTTGTTGTGTTTGTTGAGTTGATGGGCACCTTGGTCTTACCAGCTGCCATCAGTTTCACCATTTACGTCGGTAAGTGTTCATGCTCCTCATATTCTTTGTGGTCCGCTGCTAACGCCGAACAGTCGCTCTCGCGATCAAGGCTGCCATCGACAACACCGAGGCACCTGTCATTCCTCTTATCCTGCTCGCCCTCATCCTTGGTCTTCCTGGCATTCTGATTGTCATCACAGCTCACCGAGTCTCGTACGTGGTTTGGATGGGAGTGTACCTGTTATCTCTGCCGATCTGGAACTTGATTCTTCCCACCTACGCGTTTTGGCACTTTGACGACTTCAGCTGGGGTGACACTCGTCAAACTGCAGGAGAGAAGAAGGGCGCCGGCAAAGGTGGCCATACCGAGGAAGGAGAGTTCGACTCCAGCAAGATCGTCATGAAGCACTGGAACGTGTTCGAACAGGAGCGACGCTTACGAGGCCCTCAGTGGATGGACAGCACTCAGACACTCTACGGAAATGGTACCCAGGGCAGTCCGAGCATGGGCAGCCATCACCAGGCTTATCCCGGACACGAACGAAAAGTCAGCTCGCTCATGATCTGATTCACGAGACTACGAGATTGCAAAGCGGAAAGCGGCATACAGAACGGCGCACAGCATGGATGAAATAGCAGGAGAACGAGTTGGTGGTAGAGAAATGGGGTCGCTCAAAACGCGAGAACGATTTATTCGACGCTGTCTTTGCGGAGATGAAAATGTACATGTAGGATTCACGCCTATCTTGCTTGACTCACCAGGTCGTGGTGGGAAGGAATGCTTGTCAGCTTACATGGAATCGGGGCATCCTGGGATAGGTCGAGGCGAGAAATCCGTCTGCCGGCGAACAAGTCTATTTGATACTATGCAATAACTGCTAATGTGGTATTCTTACGCGATGGCCTAGATGAGCAGTTCCAGCTCATGTCATGTTCATTATTCAGTCGCTTGTTGTTGTTGTCATCGTCGTCGTTGCTTTTCTCTCTGGCAACTCCAACGGCTCTCTGACCCACACGTTCGCCACCTCTTTCGCCACGTTCAACAATGCCAGGGCTTTATATCTCGCCGCCACCAAACTCAGTCCAATCGGCATATTGTCCTCCCCTTTGAATCCAGGTACGTTGACGATTGGAGCGTGCAACGCGGTCCAGAAGCTTTGAAAGACCGCACTCCCCGTCCTCTCTAGTCCTTCTGGAGCAACATCCGGCACCGAAGGTGCGATGACGGCAGCATATTTGTCTGCTAGCGCGTCCCATTTCGGCCTCAATGCCGCGATACGATCGCACGCGGACAAGTATTGCTTGCGCGTGTATCCGTGGAATTCCTCGACGTGCTCGACGAGATCTGCGGCGAGCGAGGATTTTGAGAGGCGGTATTCGGGGAGGAAAGCAACGCCGGCCGTCGGAGAAGAGCATGATGGTGTGGAGCTGAGGTAGTTGGTGGAATTCTGGGGGAAACTCGAGATCTTCGATCTCGGCGCCTGCGGCTTGGAGGAGGGATCTGGCGGTTTCGAAGGCTGCTCGTGTGCCGCAGCCCGCGTGGTTCCAGACCATGGTTTTGCAGAAGGCGAATTTGAGGCCTCGGACGCCGTTGTGGATGGGTCGGGGGATCTCGTCGTCTTTGAGGCCGAAGATCGTGGCGAGCAGGGTCAGGTCTTCGATTGAGCGTGCGTACCAGCCGAGGGTGTCGAGGTTGAGGCTGTAGATTTTCTGTCCTTCGCGAGAGACGGAGCCCCAGGTGGGTTTGATTGCGTAGATGCCGTTGAAGCTGGCCGGGCGGATCATGGAGCCTCCTGTTTGGGTGCCTAGGGCGAGGGGAACTTGGAAGTCGGCCACTGCAGCGCCTGAGCCTGAGGAAGAGCCGCCCGGTGTCCGGCCTTCGTGATGTGCGTTTGCGGTCTTTGTGCCAACCACGTTTGCTGCGAATTCGGTGGTCGTGGTCTTGCCAAAGATCAGAGCACCCGCCTGTCGGAGCATAGCAACACTTCCAGCATCGATTTCAGGCATGCTGTCTTTGTAGATTGCCGAGTTGTGCTGGGTGGGCATCTCTGCGCGATGTAAGTTTGCTGACCTCTTGTCACTGGCTTGACTTTCATTACCTTTCGTGTATATGACATCTTTAATGGCGACGGCAACACCATGTAGCGGACCACGTTGTTCCTTGGGTAACCTGTCGAGAGCTTTCGCGTGTTCTACGACTTGATTGCCATCCAAATAAATCCACGCTCGCACAGCGTTGTCGCGCTCCTTGATGCGATCCAGCAGCGAACGAGCATAGTCTTCGACAGACAGTTCACCTGACGCAATCGTCTCGATTGCCTCTGTGGCCGTGAGCCGATATGGCCCCGTCCGCATGCTGCTGTAGGAGGTTGTTAGAGAAGGTTCGACTCGGCACCAACGGCAAAAGACGTGGTGCTCACCTACGACGAGATATCATCAAGCAAAGATCCACATGGCCTCTTGCGCTGCCCTGTGTCGTCGGCCGCGAATACAACTCGGCGGCGCTTGACGCCCGCGAGTTGGCCGCTATCAGGCTGCAGATAAGCCTGCGTGTCGAGCGAATTCGACGACTCGGACGCCGGCGCCATGGTCGCGACAGGCGATCACAATGGCTGTATGTGCAACAGAGAAGAACATGTTGATGATGGCGTTGTTACTGCGATCAGCCTCGGCGGTGGTACCGTACCACGGCTGAGAAGAAGGGTTCCCGAAGGGTGTTTGAGGTTTGCGTTGACGTGTCGGTGACTACTTATACGAGCGCCAAGACTTTCGTGGCCTCGTGTAGTTCTACTTCAGAGCACTTCTCCTACTCACATGGCGACATCTGACTCATAATACAGATTGCCAATCGAACAATGAGCTCGGCGCGACTGTTGGAGGAGAACACAAGCACGCAGCGCAAGAAGCAGGACGCACCTTCGTACCGATTGTTCTGGATTGCGGCCCTAGCGACAATCTGAGGCGAGCTGTATCGAAGGAGCGGCAGGAGTCTGGCACAACGAAACTTACAGATCTTGGAACACTGGCAAAGATCCGAGAAGACCACGTCATGCTCGCATTCAACCTTCCCACTCAATTGAGCATCAATGTGAGCGGACTGAGTCCGGCAGTTGCAGCATGCAAGCTGTACGAGCACATTGCGGCTATTCAGCGGCAGGACACCGAAGAAAGATTGTTGTAGACATGTCTGTGCGGGACGCAATTGGCCGAGTCCAGTTCCATCACTCCGGAGAACAATCCGAACAGGACATCGAAGTCAGGTGCTGTTGCAAAGGCGGTGGTCGGTAGCACGTGGTAATGGGTACTGAACCTCTTACATTCATTCACGGCCCAGTTTCCGCATGTCGCGTCACAGACGGTAGGAAAGTGCAATCTTCTAACTTGCTCAAAAGTCCGCAGAAACTGCCTGCCAAGCCATAGCTGGGCTCGACAACCATATCTCGGGCGCGAGATCGTCACTTCGCCCGACTTCCAAGAAGCAAGATTCCGTCGCTCGACTCGCTTCACCAAAGACGCGTCCGCAGACGAAACCACGTTCACGTCATGGACAACGCGGGAATGAGCGGTATGGACATGCCGAGCATGTCGGCCACGTCTTCTGCCGCAATGCCAACGTCGACGGCAATGCCCATGGATGACATGCAAATGGGTATGGGCAGCTGCCAAATCAACGTGAGTTGCTCGAGCTTCTCAACAGCCAGGCAAGACTGACGCGAGCAGATGCTGTGGAACTGGTATACCATCGATGCTTGCAAGTCCTTCTCCCGAGTGGTGGAAATGTCAAGCTGACATCTGCAGGCTTTCTTTCGGAGTCCTGGCGCATTACGTCGAACGGCATGTTCGCGGGCTCTTGCATCGGAGTGATATTGCTCGTCATGGTCCTGGAGGCTCTTCGTCGCGCGTCGAAAGAGTACGATGCCTATCTTGTGCGGAAGCGAGTGCCTGCTGCTTATCCACCTACCGCGACCGCGACCGGATCTCAGCCTAGTGACAGCGACTCCAGCAAGAACGCAACTGCCACAACCACGGCTATGCCATCCAGACCACTCAGCTTCAGGCCAACAGTGTTGGAGCAACTGATTCGAGCCCTTCTGCATATGCTTCAATTCGCAGTCGCCTATGTCATCATGCTTCTGGCCATGTACTACAACGGATACATCATCATCTGCATCTTCATCGGTGCCTTCATCGGCGCGTTCGTCTTCAACTGGACCACTCTTGGATTGGGGTATGTACGGCCCAAAGGCAGTAATGTCATGGACTGACCAGTGAACAGAGGAGAGAATCGCGAAATCACATTCTGCTGCGGATGACTGTTTTCGTCAATAATCAGCTTGATGCGGCAGAGGTTGTTGCATGGGTCGGTGGAGCGAGCCGCATGCCTTTTGATATTCAGAACAGTGCCTCTATTGCGCGGAGCCGCCTTGTGTTCCGGCTTGGTCGCGTGTTCTCGCAGCCGCTCTCATTTGCTGCGCTTGGCCGGAGTGTGTAGCTGACCACACTGCATTTCGAAACATCTGCTGAGCCTGCGGTTTGCGATGTTGCTCCGATTCGGATGAGCACTTCATCCCCCACTGCGTGGTGAGAGCGAGCTACACTCTCGCTGTGAGAGAAACTCTGGACAGCGAGTCCGTAGATAAGTAGTCGTAGCTGAACTCGCCCTGCCTTGTCGGCAGCGGCCACCACATTGTGACCTTTCTTGGGGCCGTGTTGTTCCATGCTCCCAGCTGCTAAGGTTAAGTTACCCAGCTCAGACGAGGGGATATCAGGGGTAAGCTCTTGCAATCCAAGCGCATGACGGCCACCGGCTCCGCACAGGGAACAGCTCCCGTCCCCATTGCTGCGAGGAGGAATACGCGATGGAGGAGATTGCGCTGGAAGTCGGAGATTGATGCAAAGTCTTCGCGGGGTTTGCTGGATCCTCGTTTGTCTCACAGCATCGCACGAGCGGCCACTTTTGCCGGGGCAGCTCCCCAAACCCAACCTTTCACCGAGCGAACAACACTTGACACCATCTCAAGCGGATCCAGCACCCTGTCGACTGCTCACGAGCTGTTTTCGCAATGCGTTTCTGCAGACTGAAGCTTCTCGGAGCTTCACCATTCGTCGTCTAATCCGGCCGGCCTCTGATTTTTTGAACGGCCGCACATAATAACACAGGTTGGTCAGCATGAGCATGATCGCCGTTCCTTGCGCTCTATAAACACAGCTGCTCATTTCTTCCTTGTCGTGTTCATTCTCGCAAAGTATACCTCGCGTGCATAGCGTCAACCCTCCACCGCCCACAGCGTCACCATGACACAGCAGAATCAAGCCGCGTGGATTGACAAGGAGCCGAGAAAGCCTTTGAGAGTGAGTCACCACTGCTGCCGCGACGAATAAACGACTTTGCTCAAACGTCTCTCAGGTAGGCCCAGCGGACATCCCGACGCCTGGTGATGACGAGATCGTCGTCAAGAACCACGCTCTCGCCATCAATCCTGTGGACTGGAAGATCCAGGACTATGGCATTTTCGTTCAGTCATGGCCCAACGTCCTGGGCACAGACGTAGCTGGTGAAGTGCATGATGTTGGCAAGAACGTTACGCGGTTCAAGAAGGGCGATCGCGTGATTGCGTGAGCTTCGTTTCCCCACATCTGGCTTGAGCACTGGGTCTGACATGTTCTCAGTCACGCCGTCGGGCTAGCGAATGGAAAGGCCACGCATGGTGGGTTTCAGCTGTATACTGCCGTTCTGCAGGCCTACGCTGCCACCATTCCGAGCAACCTGTCTTACACAGATGCTGCTGTCCTACCTCTCGCCATCGACACCGCGGGCCACGGTCTCTACGACCAGCGCAGCAAGGGCTTCTTGGGCCTGCCTGACCCAACGCTACACGGCTCGCCTTGCAACAAAACCATTGTCGTATGGGGTGCTTCATCATCCGTCGGAGCCCTCACCGTCCAGCTCGCCACCGCTTCTGGTGCGAAAGTCATCGGTGTGGCGTCCAAGCACAACCACGACTTTGTCAAGAGCCTCGGAGCAGTCGCAGTGCTCGACTACAACGAGCCCACAATAGTCGACGATGTCGTCAAAGCCATCTCCACTGCCGGAGGAGAATTCGCTGGCGTCTATGATGCCATCTCCCTCGACGAGTCGCGCAAACACGTCTTCCCCATTGTCGAGGAATTCGGCGGCAACAATGTTGCTGGAACTCTCCCTCCACCTCAGTCCGGTCTTCCCGAAAAAGTCAAGTATGGTGCCATCTTCGCGGTCAATGAAGTCAACGCTCCGGTTTGGGAGAAGTTTGTCACTCCTGCGCTGGAGTCAGGGCAGCTCAAGGCTGTGCCGCGGGCGGTTGTGGTTGGAAAGGGATTGGAGAGTGTGCAGAAGGGACTTGATGCGAATAAAGCGGGTGTGAGCGCCAAGAAGGTCGTCGTGGAGTTGTAATGTGTGTGTGTGTGTGTGTGTGTGTGTGTGTGTTGAGTACAGTTCATGGAAGAAGGAACGTTATGAGATACACTTATGGAGGCGTATACTTCTGTTGCATCAAGGTGCATACTATTATATACGACGACTGAAGCAAAATCAGCTCATCTTGCGGGCTCTTTCTGATGAACAAGTCTTGCGAAGTAGAAGATCTAAAAGCTGAGTCGAGTCCCGCCGTCTCAACTATTACGGCTTCGATACGGCAGCCAAATGTACACGGCGATCTCAAGTTCCCCGACTAGGGTGCTGTCAATCACAGAGGAAAAAACAAATCTATATATTGAACCCAAAGCTTGGACCACCACGAATTTCTCGTCCAATTCTAGCTGGTCTAACCTGCTCTTGGCATACTCTTCGCCGTCGACGTGGTATCCAGGCCGTTTGGCTCAATGGTAGAGCGTCCGCCTCCTAAGCGGAAGGTTGTGGGTTCGAGTGAGTTGCTCTGTGATATTCACTACTGTGATTAGACCTAATGATGTCCGAAGGTCCCATGATGGTCGCAACATGCAAGTCGTTGTTTCGGACTGTTGTGTCTTTTCTTTTGGACGAGGGAACGAACTGCAGCTGTCTGATGTTTTGGATCAAGGATTGCTGGTGGAAGAGGCGATGGAGAGATCTGGGATGTATATAGAAATGTCATAGAAACGAGACGATGATGTTGAGACTTTTCTTTTGTTGATTGAATTGAGCTACCGAAGATCTCGCGAGTTGTTCTGCACCTTTGCCAGATATAATTCTGATAACCGTTCAAATGATGACGCCATAGTTCCTACAACAGTGAGAAGTACGGCATGCTGCATATCGAGTATCCAATCTCGCGCGACTTCCGAATCCGAATCATGCACGAGTCGAGGGCGTTGGCTGTATCTATACGTCCGCTTGGGATCGAATAGCCAAGATAGTCGTGAGAGGAAGTTTGGAGGGTCGAGTTGCTTTGCGCTGTTAGTGACAGCTTCTCGGATCCATTCAAGGCCGAAACGGTGTACCAAGAGGATCGCGCAGGCTATGAGCAGGGCAGCAAGCCGGACGCTATGTGACACGCTGGCAGCGGGTGTCCAGGAAAAGCTGGTGCTGGGGTCTGCTCGTTGCGTTGCAACATCCAGCATCTTGCTTCGAATCCGCGATCTTTCACGAGTGGCGCTGCGACTCCGCGCGGGTGTTGATCTGCCGCTGGCCAGATTCTCGAACGACGACACGGTGTGCAGGTGTGCCACGATGGTGGTATGCTGGGGAATGGCAAGGTGGTCCATGGCTGCTGCTGCTGGTGGCGTAGGTCGCTGTGAAGAGTGCGAGCGGAGTCGTGTGGATTCTGAGGTGCCGAGGCGATGCGTCTCAATGTATACCATCGGCCAAGCGCAGTTGCAAGCCTTCTTCCTGCAGCTGCAAAGTCACACGACCAACCCCGTCATGCTCACCGCGGTGGTATGCGCTGCGCCGTGAACCTTCTTACCTTCTTCACAGCCGGAGACGGATGTGCCCGGGCTGCGGCATTCCGGCTGAGAGTCCATCTTGGCCCCGGACGGAAACCATATACCGACGGTGGTAGGTGGTATGTACTAGTGCTGGCCGAGACATGTCCTGGGGTGATGAGAATCATGGAGGACTCCGGAGAGCCAGAACGCCAGAACGCCAAGGAAGCGATCGGCTCGAACCTGATCCGTGCTTCGAGCCTAGCGGCGAGCTCACTACCTCGACTGTGCATGTGTCGTGCTGTACTTTGTTGCACGGCACCCGACTCGCATTGGACGCTCCGCTGCGCATTGCTCGACTGTCAAACGCACCGCCATCGACCGCTCCTCCACGCCGACCACGAGACGCCGCCGATAGACCGCAAGACCGCACGTTGCAGAAGTGGGAAATCGCCAGCATAGCGGAACAACAAACGTTTCCGAAAGCAGGAACTGGGGAGAGTGTGAGGCAGGACAGGCACACGCAGCATGAACGCCCGCAGCGGTACGTAATCACCATCGTCCATGCCGGACACGTCGCCGCTCGAGACACCTCCACCCCGACCCCGCCAGCACCGCCGACATGGCCGACAGCAGACCTCGCACCCGCGGTCGCGGCAGACGGCCACAGCACGCTCGCGCTCCACTGCCTCCGAATTCCTATCCCGACAGAGCATCGATAACTGACAGCATCGCGGGTGACACAGGCAGTCACGCGCAAATGCGCACCATGAACATGGGCTCCTTTGGCGCTCAGCCGAATGCACGGCAAAACTCGCGGCTACAGAATACACAGAAGACGGGGCTGGGAAATGGCAATGCAGGAGCGGGGTGGGCGTTTGGCGCGCCGGCGTCAGCAGCGACGGGCTTCGGCGCGCCGGGCCTCGCACGTCCAGGACAGCTGTCGGGCTTTGCCCAAATCATGGGCGGAGGGACGCAAACGCAGATTGACATGAAGTGAGTTGACACAAGGAACAGACGGGTGTTGGCTGTCATGCTGAGGTACTGATGCTCGACAGTGACTTTCCGACATTGGCTGGGCCGGGACGATCCAACTATAACAATGCAAACAGCTGGAATAGCAATGCAGTCCGACAGGCACAGCCTCCATCGCAGCAGTCCGTACAGCAACAGCGAGTGCCTTCCACCGCCCCTTCACAGGTATCGGGGGACCATTACGAGTCGCAGCGTTCGCAGCAGCAGTCGACAGATCGCGGCGGGACCGATCGGAGCGAGTTTCCACAGCAGAGCGATCAAGTATCAGCCAACGGCGATTCCGCGAGGCAAAATGGCCTGGGGAGTAGTATCCTGGGCTCTCCCAGAGACTCGATACCGCAGACGAATGGCCAGCAATCTCAGCTGCCCATGCGCGAGGTATCGGGCGCGAGTCAACAGGCTCCCATCGGAAGCGGACAGCCGACACCGCAATCGCACGCAGGGCCACCTCCGCAAGGCTTCGAGGGGCAGACTCTCCCGCACGCGTCACATACGAAGAGGTGGGCAGACCTCACCGAGCCAGAGCGTTATGGCATGGCAGGCCTGATGTCGCAGCTCGAGGCCCGCCGTGCAATAGAGTCAAATCAGCCCATGGACGAGTCTTTACCAGTGTGGACACGAAATACTGCATTTCTCATGGGCCAAGAAACTCCCGACTTTGGCATGGACCTGAACAATCCAGAGCCTCTCTACCCAACGTTCTCTGTCTTTTCGACACGAACGCCGTCCGACTCATCCTACGATTTTCGAGACCAGTATACCGTCCCCTCATTCCACGTGCCACCTGCGTACACCGTTAACAACGTGCCCGAGATGGCTTCCAGGATGCCGGCATTCAGTGACGGTAATATATGCCTCTTCCACAATTTCCGAGCAAACACTAACCTCTTCGTCACAGAAACGCTATTCTGCATATTTTATCAAATGCCACGTGATATCATGCAGGAAATGGCAGCCACTCAACTCAACCAGCGGGACTGGCGGTGGCACAAGGTTCTGCGAAAATGGTTGCAGAAGGACACGCGTGAAGCAAACGCCGGCGCTGCTCCGGCACTTGTCGACCACACGAACGGAGCTCCCATCGGACAGGAACCCATACGGATCAACGAGCGAAGCGAACGGGGAGTATACATTTTCTTCGAAGAAAAGGACTGGAGACGGGAACGCCGGGAGTTCACATTGGATTACGACTCTCTGTACGTCACGAACCTACTGCCCACTGCGGCGACGGCAGGCGCATATGGCGGTGGAGGGCGAAGCGGGAACTTTGGTGGCATTAATGGAGGGCCGGTGGGATCAGTCGACCAGAGCGCAATAACGACTCCATCGTAACTGGCATTTGCGCAACGATTGTAGGCCACTTGGACGAGAGACACCAGCATCTGGAAACGGGGCCATGGCCGATGATGATGTGTAAAAATTGACAATGGCCTCGCGTGGGCTCATTCCGCCAATATTATATGGTGCCCAACGACTTGACTCGGGGATGCAACTCTCATGTTCTGATCACAGGTGCAAAGCTGGTGGCGCTGCATCATGGGCGCGGCATTGGTGAAATGGTAACCCTCGCAGGCCCACAGCATTGCGAATCGGGCTTCTCGTCGCCCAGCTTGGCTCGCGTCGTTGCTTCGCGTATGTGAGGAGCCGACGTGCTCGATATGCCCAGTCTGGGATCTGCTTGCTTGAAGGTTGTATGTGCCATGCGTTTGATTCGATGATTGGCGCAGAGCACATATGCGCCGCAGGATGGTAAGATTGCACGCTGCCAACTGACTATGTCGCGCAGGGATCTGGACTACGGGAGAGCGGGCATCATCTACGAGGCGACTTCACCGTATTCTTTTGGAACGAGGCACACGCACCGAAGCAGCGGCAAAGCGGACAGCGTCTGGTTGGATCCAGCCGCCTTGGCCACCTGCACGCAAAAAGCTTAAAGTCGCAAACGAGCTCCAACGACACTACCACACCTCCCACTACACGTCCCTACGTATGTTGCCACCGATGAACAACACGCAGTGGCCTTGCGCGCCCAGAACGGCTTCTCGCCACGTGGGTGCTGGATTGTGCACAAAGCCGGAGCTGCGTGCCAAAGAGGCAACAAAGCACCGCGGTCCACCATCCGCGACTCATGCCCACGAGCTAGATTGCGCCACCAGTATGGCGATTCGTAGTTCCTACCTTTCCGATGCTCTGGGCCTTGTCCCAACCAGCCCGACAGTGTCAGGTCCATTGTCTGCACCGCCTGCAATCTGGAGCCGGCACGCACTGTTGATAACGTGAGGCTTTCCTCGCCTCCGATTTGCTTTCCCGTCTTCTGTTCCTGATCGTATTCACACTGGCTCTCACGGCCTTGCCTGCGATCGATCCGGACGCGTTGGTCGATCAACGTCACTTGCGAGACCATCTGTCGCCCATGGCACCTACAAACAAAGACTCCCTGCTCGAGCAGTGTACGGGCGTCATAGCCATTGGCAATGGCATTGCCGTGCACATCCTCGAGTATCTATCCATTGTCAAAGAAGCCCCCCACGGCTTCAGAGCACTGGCTGTCGAGTTCGTCGAGACCTCGCGAGCTTTGTTTCCAGCCAAAGCTGGTCTGGCACGCTCATCAGCCAAATTCCAGGCCGAAGTCACGACGCAACTGCAACAGAAATTTCAATTGACAAGAAATGCCTTCATTGTCTTGGACCAGGTCGTCAACAAATTCCTCGCCAACGAGAAGAAGCAGACCTTTGGCAAGTTCGGCAGAGGCTTCCGCATGATGTTTGCGGACTCCGAGATTGAAAAACTACGCCTCTCCCTTAACCAATGCAAGGCCGAGCTGAGCATCAGCACACTGATGTTTTCGTCTCTTCTGGGAAACGACCAGGACGCAGCAACAGCGATCGGCTATACCGCGTTGGCTGCTATACTGGAAATTTCCGATCCAACCGTCGGCACCACCGAGCCACAAAAACACAATACCTACGCCAGCTTGTCGCCAGACCGGAGAGAGCTACCACTAACTCCTGGCCAGTTGACTTTTGCCGCCCGCGATTCGTCACTGCCTCACACCAAACCACGCGGCCTACCTATCGAAGCCCCGCAGCAGCGATGGCCAGACACTCCCTCCAGTGCCGAGACGTCAAAGACGGCGAATTTGTCCTACCTGAGTGACCGCAGCTCCGTCATGATGCAGCATGGCGACAATGGTTCTGACATTACATCGCTCATGTCGATGGTGCAAGAGCAAGACAATCTCACACAATTCCACGACAGGCTTTCGAAGCAAGCCATTAGAATCAAGCTTGACCCTGCCCAGATACACCGACGAGCGCCGTCGCAACGCGGCGTCAACGGAACACCGGAATCGGCCAGAAATGCTCTGGTTTCCGCGATGCAGCAAAAAGATCACAAGTTGGTCGAGCACCTCCTCGATAGCGGTGTGCCCCCAGAGCAGAGCCTGCTCAAAGAAGCTTTGATCACACACGATCTGGGCAGTGTGCGTTTATTCCTGCTCTACGGCGCAGACGCCAACGCGAGGGACAAGGATGGGTCGACGCCACTGTACACAGCGACCGGATCGTCCTTTTACGAGGCGGCCGCTCTCCTCGTCAAGTACGGCGGAGATAGCAATATCAGCACAGGCCCGTACGGTGAAAGCCCGTTTGCCGTATCGTTGACGAACAGCAAGACACATTTTGCGCAGCTCTACCTCCAGCACGGCGCTGACCCCAATGCCGACATGGCGAATGGTGAGACAACCTTCACGCAATCGATGAACAAGCACACTCCCGCGGTTCTTGTTGAATTGATGCTCGTCTACGATGCCGACCCGAACAAGAAGAATGCGCGTGGCGAGACGCCTCTTTTCAAGGCAATTGCCGCTGAGCGACACGACCTGGTGACCTTTTTGCTGGAACACGGCGCTGATGCCGACATGCCTGGTCCCAAGATTGTGCTCTGGCCGGCCGTTCACCAACCGAACATGCTCTCTATCTTGCTCGAACACAAAGCTGACCTGCGTCGCGCACCCGGTGTTCTCGAGCTGGCCACGTCCATCCACTCCCGCAAAGCGATCGATATTCTTCTCAAGCATGGCGCAGACCCGAATGCGAAAAAGGACGGCATCTACACGCCACTCTGCTCTGCTATCCGCGACAATCACGAAGATCTCGTCGATATCCTGCTTGCAGCAGGCGCAGACCCCAACCTTCCGGCCCTCGAACACCCCACCTATAAATGTGTGACCTACCACCGCACACACATCCTCCCCACCATTGTCGCCGCAGGCGCAGACCTCCACAAGCCCAAGGGCATCATCGAGCACGCCGTCCAACACAACGACCGTGATGCTCTCGTCTTCCTCCTCGACCACAGGGTCGACATTAACGCTCGCAGTGTCAATACTGGCAATACCGCCCTCACAACTGCCATCCACGGAAACAAACTCGAACTGATCGATTTCCTGCTCTGTCACGGCGCAGACCCGGCCGTGCGCGGCCAAGAATGGCCCATCGCTCTCGCCGTCAAGCATCCCGAAATCCTAGCCAAGCTCCTTCCATATATCCCCACCAACAAAATCATCAAGGGAGCGCTCGAGATGGCCGTCGTGGCGAACCAACTGGAAAGCGTAAAGTTATTGCTCGCCAAGGGCGTCGATGTGGAAGAGAAGAACGGAGGTGTCTTCAGTCCATTGACGACATCAATCCGAGAGAACCGCAAGGAAATCTTCCGATTCTTGATCGACGAGGCGGGCGCCGATCCCAATTCTCCCGGAGAGCATTTGCCCATTATCAAAGCTGTAGGTTGACTCTCCCGAAAACCAAAAAACATTTCTCACCTTCCACTCCGTACGTGGTGGTGTTGCTGACCGGCCGTATTGACAGATCCGCCGCCACCGCGAAAACGACATGTCCTACATCCAACACCTCATCGTCAAAGGCGCCGACATCAACCTCATGTACCGCGGATGGAACGCCGTGCTGCAAGCGCTCGACAACGGCGATCTGAAGATCTTGCGATTGCTCGCGCGAGAGGGCGATCCGGATTTGGAGGCGTGCGGAGAGGATGGCAGGAGCGTGGCGGATGTCATGCACGAGAGGGGCTTGGATGAGGAAGAGCAGATTCTGACCAGCGGCGGGGATGAGCATAATAAGGGTGGGCTGCGCGTGACGGATCAGAGGGATATGAAGCATGCGTTGAGTAGTGTGAGAGAATTGGTTCTTTGACGGGAGGAGCTTTTGGAGGGGTTGGAAGGGGTGCGGTAATTGGATTTGATCGATCTGTCCCTTGCAAGGGGTGTTTTTTTTTGCTGCTGTTGGGGAGAGGGAAATAAGGATGACGGCCGAGTACGGTCTCTCGTTTATTATGATTACTTTTGTGTGCAGCACAAGATACCACCCGTGCGTGCGACTGGGCGTATTTTTGTTTTGTTTTGTTTTTTTGGTGTGAGGGAGGGTGAGGAGGCTTCGGATTCCATAGCACTCTTGTCTGTTGTTGTACTATGTCATTTGCATTTTCAGACTTTTCTTTTGCTATATATTTTAATTTAGAACATATGTTCATGAACTTTTCATCAGAGCTTTTCTTGCACGGTGTCATTCAGTTCATTCACCGATCCTTCTTGTTCTTCCCCCTTCGATCCTTCTTCACCTATCCCTCATCCTGCCTTTTCCCTTCGCCTCGGGTGTCCTCTACCTCCGGCCCCACATGCTCAATAAGCACCGCTCTCACCTCACACTTCTCATCTCCTCCTCCTCCTCCTCTCCACGCCACTTCCTTCCCCTTATTCTTCTGATTCTTCTTATTCTTGCCCCTCTCCTCTTCCAACCCCATCCACTCCTCCCAACACTCCCTCGAACACCAATCCATTTTCTCCCGCCCGCTCGCTTCACCTTCCTCGCACACGTGACACCTCTCTTTGATGCACGTGAACCGCACCATTGAAATGTACTTGTCGCACACATCGCAGATCCAGGTGGTGAGCTCACCTTTGTTGGTGCTGTGGGATTTACGAGGTTTTGTTTCTGTTGTCGGTTCTTTTTTTTCGTTCGCTTCATTCTCATTTTCATCATCATCTTCTTCTTCTTCTTCTTCTTCTGCTTCTGTGGCTGCAGATGCAGCGTTCTTGGCATCGACTTCGTTCTTTTGCTGCAGTTCACGGATGCTTGTTGCGAGAGCGAGGAGGTAGGTTTGAGCGGATGGGACGTCTTTGGGACGAGGGGGTGTGGAGAAGAGAGGGTTTTCGGGAAGAAGGGAGCAGTGGCGGTTCAGTTGTTCTTGGACTTCGAGGTGGTGGAGATATTGGATTAACCGGATTGCTTCGTGGAGATGCTGCTCGTCTTTGATGTTGGTGAAGAATGCGTCGAGGTCGGCGGAGGTGTCGTAGATTGTTAGTTGGATTTTGTTCAGGAGGTCTTTGACTTGTTGCGAGATGGGTTCGGGGTCGTTGGAGGTTGAGTCGAGAGGGCTTTCGTTGTTGTTTTGTTCAGGGCCTTCTTCTTTGGCTCTGTTGGAGAAATCGATCGTTGGCGCAGGCAATGCGTTTGATGTGGCTGAAGGCTTTGGATTAGAAGAAGCCGCATTGCTTGCACGACTGCTGCTCGCGATTGGGAGGATTGCAAGGCCTCGAGCTACTTTGCCGCGCTTTTTAGCTCTTCGCCGACCGTTTTTGATATTCGCCATGTTTGGTAGCGTTAGTGGAAGTGCAAGACCGAGCACGGGAATCATGAGTCGTATGAGCAAACGAAAGGAGTGATGAGAAGAATCGAGTCATTCCTGCAGTGAATGAGCTACCTTGCGGACATTCGCGTTAGTTCTGCTTCAGACAGTCAACTGAGCACAGTCTGGAAAGTCAGAGTGAGAGTGTGCATGGCGCGTGAAGTGTCTTGTCTTGATTTCGTGGCTACCAAAGTGCCTTTTCGGCGTGCTCTTCCGCCGGCATCATACTGCAACAAAGGCAGTCTGCCTCGAAGGGATCCCCCTTGACGCCATGCTTTCCGTTCCTGAATGCAACAACCAGATCTCGATGTGCATGCAAAGCGCTTATGCGACGAGGGTGCTGGCAGTGGCGCTCTCGTATCGCCAGGTTGGTGGGAGAGCACCAACGGTCTTGTAGTAGCGAGAGAGACGGTGGATACGGGACTCGATCAGAATGAGGCGGAACTTGCTGTCCTTGTCCTTGCGGTTGCGCTCGAGGTGCTTGCGGACAGCGACGGCCTAGGGACGGTGTCAGTGGCTGTATCCCCACTGCAGAAATTGACATGCTCACCTTCTTGATCAACATGTAGAGGTCCTCTGGGATTTCTGGGGCGAGGCCTATTGTCTCTCTGTCAGTCTGTGACCAAGCAGAGGCATCAAATTTGTGCATGCGCATTGCAGAGGCATTGGGTGCGGTATGATTCCATCTCTTGCGGGCGGTGTTTCCACCGAGCCCTACGGTTCTTCTCTCACACAGGCGCGACGAGTGGTGGTGTTGGCATACCGTTGCCCTTGAGGATACGGAGGACCTTGTTACCTGCATGTCACACGTCAGTCTCATCTCTCGCGCTTTTTCTCAGACATTCGGCGCTTACCAGTCACAATCTTGACCTGGGCAACACCATGCGAGTCACGGAGGACGACACCAATCTGCGATGGAGTGGCACCCTTCTTCGCGAGCTTGCAGATCTGCTCAACGACCTGGTCGGGCGTGGTCTTGAGCCATGCCGGGGGAGCGCGCGAGTATGGGATGGCGCTCGAAGAGATGCCCTTTCCGTTGCTGTGAAGACGACCCATGGCGGCGGTGGTTGTCGAGAGGCGTTGTCGAGGACGAGGTCGTTGGGTGCTTGCGATCGCGAAGTTCAGAGTTGCTCGCGCCCACCGTGCCGTGCTCGAAATCGAATTTGAGTCTTGGCGGCGCTAGCCTACTTTGGCACTAGCCCATGTTTCGTTCCTGCCTCGCATGTTGGCACCACACTTCACCCTTCACTTTCAGCGGCTCGTCTATCTGAAGGCGTAGCAGCGCGCGCTCTATTCCCCGTCATTCACCTGTGCGCATGACATGTATTCCCGTAATCACAATCGGCACGGTATGCAGGAGAGCCGACGGTGTTTCGTTGTGAGACCATGTGCGGCGGACGGTGATTGCCAGTGCCACCTCCGTTTGCTGCACATGCAGCTGTGTGGCCGACTGTTGAATGAGCATGTGGGATTCGCAGCAACGCGTCATTCTGGTGGTGATTGTTGACTGTGAAGCCGCGCGCTATTGACTTATTGTCCCCTCTTCACCCGCCTTCGCTCCCACTTCTTCCACACAACACAACACCCACCACACTCGTTTAGCACTTGCGTTCGTCCACCACTCCCTCAGCACTCTTCCACCCTCTCCGCCACCCACAAACACCCATTCTCGCTCCACAGAACATCGTCAACATGCAGCTCATCACCGACCTGTCGCTCCTCGCCGGTCTGGCCTCGACCGTCGCCGCCACTTCGGCTTCTCCGGGCTGCAGCACCGTGTCGACCACCATCACCACCACTGTCGCCACCGTCACCGTCACCGCCAGCCCCGGTGCTTCGTCGTCCGTCGGCGCTGCCACTCCCAGCTTGAGCCACAGCCTCTTCACTTCCGGCTCTTGCTCGTCCAGCGCCTCCACCAGCCCGAGGTACGTATGGCGCCTTGTACCGCGCGTTGCAACCGCCACGAGCGACTTCTTACTGACCGTCTGATAGCTCCACCGCTGTCTGGACTTCGACCGCGCAGGCCCCACCAGCCACGACCACCCCTTGGGCTCTGTCGACGTAAGCTGTCCCTTTATCCCTTTTGCTTCGCCCGAGCGTTTGCTGACCAGCTCCCAGCTACACCAGCTCGGCCAACACTGGCACTACCACCGTCACCCAGTGCGTCGCCGGTGCTCAACAGGCTGGCATCAACACCGTCCCCGGCGCCAATGGTACCGTCTACCTCGTCTGCGCCGGCGCTCCGTACCCGACCGTGAGCACCAGCAAGACCATCGCTGATCCTGTCGGCGGCACCTCGAGCACCCGCTTCTCCTTCTACCCCACCGGCCCAGCCAACTCGACTTCTGGCCCGACCGCTACCGGCACTGGCAGCGTCCACGTCACTCCAACCGGCATCGTTCCGTTCACCGGCGGCGCGGCTTCCCTCGACGGCAAGAAGGCTCTCGTTGCTCTCGCTGCCGTCGCCATCGGTATGCTCTTCGTCTAAATAGGCGGGCTTACTCTTACGACAACGACTTGCTTTCCCAAGCTACGACAGCGGAGACTCCTCGACATCTCTGCCATGACTGATGGTTCAATCGCGGCATGGTCACGGCTTCACTACGATGATTGCATCGGCGTTCTTTGTTTTCTTCGATCGCGGCTGCGCGAGCGGCACAGCGACACTCTTCTAGAAGGGAGGATTTGAGCGTGCTCGAGACCTCCGAGAGGCGCATCGCGTGCACACTGCTGCTTGATACCACTCTGTACCAAATGAAAAGCGACTTTGATACCCAAATCTTGTTGACTCTAGACTTTCGTCTCATTCCGGGCCCGCCTGTGGTCTCCCCTCTCGTCCAATGCTCTGTTGTTCGAAGACGTAGGCATGCCTGTGGCTGGGATTTCAAAAAGTCCAGAGGCTTGAACTTGAAGGGCGCGCCAATGCCCCTCTGCTCGTTCTATTTGCACGTTCCTGCTCTGCTTCGATATATGCTCTAACATCGAATGCAGAGAAGCTGTTCGCACCGTAGATCGCTCCTTCATGTAGCGAGCAACGGCGCGTGTTCATGCCTAGGCGGTTCCAGGACTCTCATCGAGCGTCTCGCGGACTTTCGATCCCAAATCCACGCGGAACACTTGAAGGCCCGGTGTGATCAATCAATGGCCCGGGCCGCAATTCCCTGATGCCGTAGAGGTTGCGAATCAGTTGACCCCGGCAGCCCTTGGAGGCAGTCGAATGCGCGGGTGAAGGATTTCTATGATGACCTCCTTGCTGCTTTCCCGAAGGAACGCACAATACCGTCACCCATAAACACGGGAACCTCACTTGGGCGCGCTTTCCAGCTTCTTCTGTCTCGACTTAAATTCCCGAGGACTCTCCGATGTCTCCTTCTTCTTCCCCAAAAGCTTTCCTATCACACTTGGCTCACCCCACATGCCCACTTTCGCCTCCTTCGCTCTGGCCTCCGCCTCGCGATACTCCTTCTCCTTCCCACCATACTCGGCTCCCGTCTTCGCCTCGTACACCCCCGCCCACCCAGCCTTGACCATGTCCAACCCAACATCTCGCCTCCAGAACAACAGCCTCCGCATATGTACCGTCCCCACCACGCGTCCATACTGATCCTTTGCCAACGGCAGAACCCTCACCTTCTTGTTCAGCAGCTGCCCCGTCAACCAATCCAACGCACTTTGTCCATGCGGCTGTCCCGGTCTTCCGAAATGGGGTAGCTCTGGGGCATCGATTCCTGCGATGCGGACGTGTATGGTCTCATCCGAGAGTTCGGTGGGCTTGGTGGGGATGCGACGATTCCAGCCCCAGCCTGCGATGCGGCCGAGAGGGGTATGGTAGAAACGAAAGTTGTCTGCGTCTCCTACGCGTGTGACGTGGCCGAAGAGCGATTTCTTTCGCAAGAGTTTGGGAGAGAGGTATTCTGCGGTTCGGATGCGGCGGAGGTATCGTTTATAGAGGAGAGGAAGGCTGATCGCGAGGGCTGCGGTCGCTGTGCACCAGCCGATTGTCCTCAGGCGTTGCGAGTATGTTAGGTTGCTGTTCGGGTTGTTGGGCGGGCTTGGTGGGCTGGCGGCATTGTCGCTCGTCGTGCTTGACTTGTCTCGATGGGCTGGGAGCTGCCACCCGCTCCAGAACCAGCCCATACCACGTAGACGCGTCGACCAAAGCACGAGCACGAGTGGTGAGAAGTCGGGGTGTATCGGTTTGAGTTCAGTCGCGTGACCCACTTCGGTGAGCTTGGGCCTGGCTACCCATATCACTCTGCCACAACCACTTCATCACATCAGCATACATCATCGAAGAAGGGCAAATGAGAAACAGACTCGCAACGAAACATGTGGTTTTCTGGATTCGCGGACGGAGCTTGAAAGTAATAAGAAGAGGCCATCGAATCACTGCAGACCAAACCGCTCCTTCTGGTAGGACGCACTAGTTAGTGATGCACATCTCGCAGGCTTGCGGGCATATATTGACTTCCTCCACAACGCTGTTTTCATCTGCCGTGTTCGACACTAACAAAGAATGTCCTCTTTGTGCAACATTTGCTCCACTTTGGAGATCAAGAGACTGCTAACCTCACCAGACAGCAACGAAGAAACCGAACTCGGAAGCTTGGAACAAATCGAACAACGAAGTCAACAATGCGAGCTGTGCAAAGTAATCCTTTCAGCGATACGGTACGGGCCATGGGCATATAGAGGCAAGCTCGGGGAAGAGGACGGCTTTGTTCTGGTGCCTGTCTGGACAGTGGCTCTTCAGTGCAAATCCAGTCACGACGAAGACCCTACTAGAGCCTTCAGGCTTCATATCTACACAGATGAGTTCGAAGATGCTGGAGATGTGATGCTCGATGCTGAAGATTGCAGCCGTATCGGTAGGGCCGCCATTGGGTATGGCCGACGCGTTGCAACGGAAGCGATTAGCTATGAAATTGTCAAGCACTGGATCTCTACGTGTGAGAAGAGCCACAACGAGTGCAATGATACATACCATTCTGTGCAGGCTGTTCAGCAGTTACCTGAGCAGTCACTGCTGATTGACGTCAAGAAGCATTGCTTGGTGCATGCACGCAAAGATGCAAATTACGCCGCTCTCAGCTATAAATGGGGCGATGCTAAGCAGTACCTCACGCTTCAGAGAGAATTTCCAGCTTTACAGGTCGAAGGAGCACTTGATTCTCGACCTCTACCAGCCACGGTCCGTGATGCGATTACGTTGACTGGAAACATTGGCCTCGACTACGTATGGATAGATGCGCTGTGCATCATCCAGGACAGCCCAGATCATAAAGCTGCTCAGATTGGGCAAATGCACCTTGTCTATGGCTGTGCCGCCGTGACCATTGTTGCAGCATCGAGTGCCGATGCCAATGATGGCATGGCCGGTGTCAGTGGCAAGCCACGAGACATTGTACAATCGTCAACACAATTGGATGGCTTGCGTTTAATCCCACGGATGTGTTTCCTGGGCAGAATCATGAATGGCGCCGAATACAACACACGTGCGTGGACATATCAGGAATCATCGCTTGCCCGCAGAGTACTTTACGTCACTTCTCGAGGAGTTTCAATGCTATGTTGCACTACTGTTTACAGCGAAGAGATCGTGCTTGAGGATAACGCATGTGATTTACAAAACTGCAAGAAGCACTCTTTGAATATGGCTACCGAACAGAGAAACATATGGCGGGAATTCATTGGCAAGCAAAGAAAGCAAAATTCTGGAGGGGAATGTGCAGAGTCTTGCAACATGCGAGTTCGAAAGAGCTACAATGAAGGCACTCTCCCCGATCTGCCCAAGCCAACGCACACAGCTGAGACCACGGACTGGTCAGGCAAGTACTTCACTGCGTGCGAAGACTGCTTGGCATTCAACCGACGCACCGAGGCAGAATGGTTGATGTATCTCGATGCGGTCCGGAGCTACACTCATCGACAGATGCGATTCGAATCAGACCGATTGCCAGCTTTCGCGGGCATTGCTGGAATCCTTGCAGACCAGTACGATACACAGTTCTTATTCGGTCTTCCAGAGAAGTATCTCGACCTGGCCTTGATGTGGTCGCCTCGCCAGCGATTGACGCAACCTTGCCGCAAAGCCGGCCTTCAGGGCCTTCCGTCCTGGAGCTGGGCCTCACTTGAGATCTCTGCAGGGTATAGCGGAAGCACGTGGTTCACGACCGAGGTCGACTGGTACCGTGCTCATGGCGATGGAGTCAAGCCAGTGCACAGTCTGAAAACCTACGGCACCCACGCGCTGCTTCGAAAGGACTTTCGCAGTAGACCTGTCACCATGGCCGATCTCGAAACGCATGGTCTCCTCCCGCTCGACGATCCCGCGCTCTATGGCTGGGTCCAAAGCTCCTCGGGATTCTGTCTCAAAGACTCGCAACTCTACACTGCAGACCGAAAACTTGTCAAATCGGTACTGGGGTATGTGCGGTTCAGCGACGTACCTCCTAAGTATGATATCGAATACCAGCCCATCGAGGTGATTCTGTTATCACGTAGTCATCATTCACCGATTCAGAATCTATACGATCCGGATTGGGATCTGGAATCTCACACGATCAACCTCATTGTTGTGGAAAGGGACGGCAATGTAGTGAAGAGATTGGCTATGCCTGATATTGCTGATGTCAGAGTATGGAAAGATGCGAAAAAGGAGTGGAAATTGGTCAAATTTGTTTAGACACGGACGTCGCACTCTTCTTCCGATACATGAGCGTCAATCCCGCAATTTTCCAGCATTGAAGAGTTCCGCCAGTTGATCAAAGAGCCCGTTTCATGGCTATATCACACCGTCTGACCCAATTTCTCTATTCATAGAGAGGCGAAAGAATTTGAATGCTATCGTCGAATAATGCCCATGGAAGGCGTAGCGGGCGTCATGAATTAACAGCTAATCAACGCATTCAGGAATCTCTGCAACCACGCGCGGCTGGACTTGGTTCTGAATTAAGGAAGCAAGAAGAGCATAGTGAATGCATCGTCGGCATTGCCTTCCCCTCAGTGGCAAAGTGGTCGCTGGTAGTCACGACTTCGGCTTTCGGAAATCGACCTATAACATTGAAGTACATTTTCCGCGGACGGCGACATATTCCTCTATTTTGGCAAACTTGAAACCAGTGCTGAGAATGGGTTTCTGTTTGAATATCTATCTGCACATAACACCTGACACCTTCATGCTGTCTGAAGCAACCCCGGTGGATCCCCAGAGCGCCACTCTATTGGTTCTTCCAGTAAAGTATCTTTTTCCATGCCCCATCGGCCTCGACCCATCTGGCCTCCATTTCGCTCTGACTCATGTCAGCCTCCATGTCAGCCGCACATCTGTACCACGATTGGCCGTTGGCATCGAAGACCTTCCTGGTCCATCCTTCTCTATCCTCTTTGAGCCATCTTTGCTGCACTGTCTTGGCCGCTTCCTCAGGACTCGAATCAATCTTACACATCTCCTTGAGGTCTTGAGCCATCTGCTGCTGTTCCTTTTGCTTCTTCAGCTCGAAACTGACGCCTGTCGTTGCAGAAGTCTTTCCACGACGAAGGTTCTTTTCCCATCTGCTTTCTGCCAAGCCCGGGTCATCGAACACGCCATGAGCGTTTTCGTATCTGGCATTGAACTCGGCAAGTTTGTCTTTGGCTGCAGAAAGCACCTTGGCGGCTTGAAGGTTTTGGCCGCGTTTTCGGAGGACGTCAGCTTGGACGCTGGCGACTTCGACTTCGCGTTCAAGTTTGGAGCGGGCGGCTTTGCACTTGAGCTTTGGGCTGAGAGCTTTGTTTTGCACTGCCTGGGCGCGGGCGGCCTTGAGCTTCTCCCTTGCATCGAAGACTCGGATGCGGCGGGACTCAGGTCCTTCGTTCAGGAGGAGAGGTTGCGGTTCGATGTCAGACACCTCGGCCCCGCTGAGTAGGGACTCCTTCGCGGTTTCGAGCTTCTGAAATAGGCGAGTGTAAAGCTCGGCTTGTGATGCATCAATGCACTTGTCTGGGTGTAGGATCAGGGCGATCTTGCGGAAGGCAAGGTTGATGTCTTTCTCGGTCACCTTGGTATGGTAGTAGAGGCCCAAAATCGAGAGAGCATCGTCGTAAACGTCGACTTGCAGGATGGTGCGGTACAGTGTTGCTGGGTCGGCAGTGGTGGAAGGCAGAGCGTTCATCTCGGGCAGCGCTCCGCCAGCGGATGCGATGGACTCGAAGTTGCTCATTTCTGTACCTGCAGACAGCGCCTCGAGTCCGGATTCTGGTTTTATTTCTTGAGGTGTTGAGTTTTTTGTGGTAGTGCGACGTTCTTCGAGGAGGTTTTGGTGCTGTTCGAGGTGTGTGAGTCGAATGTCGTGGTCGTAGAAGCAGGTTCTCGAGCGTCAATACTTGTAGTCGCCAGGTAGTGGATAGCGCGAACAATGTGGGCCAAAAGTGGTCACAAATGGACAATGAGAAAGGGTCTGTGCTGAAAGGTTACAGGCGGCTCTGGCATTGTATTTGAAAATGTGGCACAATCACATTGTCCAGCTTTGTAGTGAACCATTGTCCTGACATAATGAGTTTTGGAATACCGCTCGAAGCTGACGTCTTCCAGTGGTCGCCGGAGTGGCCTCGATACAGCGACCTGCGGAAATCTGCGGTAGTAAGCACAGCCGAATGCCAGATTGATGCGATGTAGGATTCGTCCTTGAGGCAAAGATGTCGGTCTCAGGCCATGTGCGTTGTTTTGAGCTAGATGTATAGCAACATGTCGTCTTTGTTGTATTTCGGCGCCGAGTGTCGCTGGGTCAGGCCGAACGCGAACCGATGCCGATGTGGTTCTATATGCGATTCTAAAGAAGACGGGTCATGACGGACATCTCGAAGATGCGGTCGACATATAGTAATAAGTGCCGGTAGTTTGAGTAGTAATGTCGGTTGGTAAAGTGCAGATGTGGCACGGGTCTCGGCTGCCACTGCTGCGACATCGGAGAGCGCGGACACCGGCTATTGAGCTGTCCATCAACAAATAACTCAACATTCTTGTGAACTACGTTGAGAATTAACCAAAGTCCGAAGCCACCATGAGTGCAGTGAAGAGCATCGTGAAGGCGCTGGAGTCTTTCACCAGGTACATTCCCCACGTCTCGACGGCAGTTCACACGCAATAACCACATACTCTAGCTGTGATGTAGCAGACGCCCTCACCAAGCTGAAAGTGCCTCATGGAGGCTTTTTGCCAGGCCTCACAATGTGGTCACCGAAGCGACAAGAGGGTCCGACGAAGATAATCGGCCCGGCGTATACCGTCAAATATGTCAGGCAGAACTACGAAAATGACCCGAAACCAAAAGGTCACTACATCGATACCGTGCCTGAAGGATCGGTCCTGTTCATTTCAGCTCCTCCGAAGATGATCAACGCATGCTACGGCGGCCTCATGACCACACGTGCGCAGTACCTCGGTGCAGCTGGCACAATCATCGATGGCAGACTTCGAGATCTTCAAGAGCATCGCGATCTCAACTATCCCGTCTTTGCCAAAGACGTCGGTACCACTGCACCAGCTGAAGTTGCTCGTGTGAGCGAGATTAACGGCCCCGTACGCTTCAACAGTGAAGAGCAAGACTCATACATCAACCCTGGCGATATTCTCATCGCAGATCTGAATGGAGTGGTTTGTCTGCCCAAGGATCTTGCAGAACAGGCCATTGACCTCATCGCCTCACAAGTAGAAGCCGATGAGAATGTTGCAAAGGACATTAGGAATGGCGTACTTGTAGGCGAGTCGATGAAAAAGCATCGGGCGAATGTGAAGCAGCCCAGTTGAACACAAGGTGAATTAGATAAAGAGCATCAATATGCTAATCAAAGTTTGGATGCCCGCTCACCTTGCCGACTCTCAGAGACAGTTTTCCATCTCCCCAGTCACCGCATACTTCGCGGCGATGGTTGTAGCACGGATATCCAGACAAGACCCAGCATTCGGTGAGCCGACTGTCATCAGATATCAATACTTTCTCTTCTCACTTTGAGCCTCCTCACCACCGGCTCTCTCGCCCACCCAGGTCACAGCGTCGCTGAGGAGGCCGCAGAGCGTGGAGAGTTCTTCCGCTCACTCAGGCCTCGCAGCGTTCGCTCTTGCGGCTTAGAGAGTTACAGGTGTATGGCAATAGGGGAAAAAAAGAGGCTAGGTTGATGGAGACTGTCAGTTTGCAACGCGGCTTGATCATATCCCAGTCAGGAGCCGATGTAGTCAGAAGAAAACGAGATTTGATGTTTGTACAGATTCCATCTCCTCCATTTGGTATCAGTCCCGAAATTCCCCCTCCAAGCTTTGATATTGCAGTCACGTCCTGTTCCAAATCCGTACACATCGCCACCTCATAATAGCAATACAAAAGTAATCATCTAGCAGTTGATCCCCAGAAAGGGAACGTTCCTCAACCGAATCCAACAATAAATTCAATCTCATGCCTGATGGCACCCAGTCTCCGCCTCAAATCATTCGCGTCGAACCTCGCAACCAAGTTCCGTGTCTCCTGCAACTCGATTCCCATGCCAGAATGCGAGACAAACTCTCCGCATAGCGCCTTCGCTTCCATGGCAGCTTTGTGCTGCAAGCCTGCGCACCGCACGCCTCGATTGACACGTTCTTCTAATGTGGAGACGTAGTTTGCCACGAGACGAAGCTCTTCGCGGATGGCTTCCGTCTCTGCAAAGAGGAAGGCTTCTTGGTAGCTGGGGCCGAACATTGGGATATCTTGGGGGAAGGATATTGCAGATTCGTTGGGATCTTCTGCAATGTCATCCAGCAGGAGATGTCGGTGATGGTGTTGGAGAGTTGCTGGCGAAGGGAACTCGATGCTTTCTCGTGTGGAGCCGTCGTCAGAGGATGACAAAGAGGGTGATGTGGGAGTCATGACGTGAGCTGTAGACTGATAGGATTGACTTGATGCTGTGAGGGTGGAATGCGCGAAGCTATCGGCCAGACCATACCAGTCCGCCTTGGCACCGTTGTTTTCTGATGGGATGAATGCAACTTGGTTCCACATGGTTGGGTCTGGATTGTTGTATAGGTGTTCGGTCATGTCCGGGCTCGTGTAGGAAGAGATTGGAAGTCCGTGGACATAGTCGCCAAATGTTGATGAGGAGCTGCTGACTGGCGAAGCATCGCTGTATGAGTGTTCCACGTGCGCGAAATTTGGCTGCGAGGAGACTTGCACTGGTGAGCCAATCGATGAGGAAGTTTCCGATTCGGACGTGCTGGCCAGGGTCACAGTGATGTCGCGCATTGTCTTGCGTCCGGCTCGCCGGGAGAGGCTGTATTGGCAGTCACTGCCTTTTGTTCGACAGCGCAGACAAGAAGGTCGTTCTCTCGTGCATCGCACTTTGGCGGCAGCACAACAATCGCAGCTCTCTTTGAGTTTTGGGGCAGATCGTCTTCGCCTGCTCGATGTCTTGGTTATACCACTTGTAGACGTTGTCGGCGTCGATGATGTGGGGGAAAACATGGTCCAGCCTCAGGCCACGTCGATCACGGGGGATGGGTGTTGAGCTATTGTATATGGTACGTAAAGCGATCGCCAATCCGCGTGTTCGCACGTGTTCGGGCTTGCGGGCGTCGATGACCGGGCTGCAGTAGTAGTAATGAGGTTGCCGACGCACGTAGAAGAGACTCATACTTATGTTGTATGACGGCGCTGCATACGCCCGCAATTCTGCGGCATCTTGGTGTGAATACCCCGGATAGGAAGGCAGCACGTGGGTGATCTGGGCCAACAGGTGCGCAGGGGCGTGCAAGGCAGCAAAGCGAAACCAGACCACTGACGCCCCGAGCTGCTGGCCAAGGTGCAGATGAACTGAGACTCGGTTAACGAGATGCGCCGATTCAATGCTTGTCTGCCAGTACCTGTCGGAAGTACCTTCCCGTGGGAACAATTCGATGTCTCACCAACATCGGGTGGTGCGATCCTTCGAAGTCGTCGCATATGAGCACATGTGGTATTGAAATGCATGCCTGATCCATCCGAGTCGACCGTGCACGTTGAAGGAGCGTGCTCGCACTGTTCGTATCGTAAGGAGGCAAAGAAGAATTGCGTTTTCGCTGACGACTTGCCCGATCGGGTGTGGTCACGGTCACTACAATTATCTGACAGGTACTTGCTCCAATCCAGAAAGGTGCGCGGTCAGACAGTCGCTAAAACAAGTAGGACTTCAAGAAGAGTCTGCTAGCACAGCTACTATGTACGCACAGTTCACAGCGTGCTCGACCTGTGGCGGCCGCGTGGTTATCATGCGGCGTTGTGCCTGGTCGGCGAGCAGTAGTCGCTGATCTAGGTTCCTGGAGCGGCCGGAGCTCAATGACAACAGCCACCGATTGACCAAAGGTGAAATGTCGCAGTATACCCGGACTGATGCATAATGAGCACAATATCAGCGCCGGTCAGCCCTTGCGGACTTTTTTTCTTGATTTTTGATTGTTACAAGCAGCTCATGTCGAAGCTGTCCAGTACACTTTCTGGTACTAGTACACGATGTGGAATCATGGCTCGTCGACTACTTGCGTCGTTCTTCCGCTCTGTCCTGTAGTTTCCTCGTCTGTCAATGCCCTAAACCCATCAGCTCCAGTCAAACGCACAGCGCCCGCTCTGACCAATGCCTGGCTCAAGTCATCGAGCAGATCCTCCAAGTCCTCAATCCCGATGCATAATCGGATGATGTCCTCTGGAAGAGCCCGTTCCTTGCGCGTGGCAGGATCGATACTCGCGTGACTCATCCGGCAGGGCATGGAGATCAGCGAGTTAACGCAGCCAAAGGACACACTGATGCCAAAGAGCTTCGTAGATTCGACAATTCGTTCCGACAGTGCGATGGAGCCTGTCTCGAAGGAGAGCACGGCGCCCGCACCGCGCGCTTGACTCCAATGCAGCTTGTACTGTGGGTGAGACTTCAATCCGGGATAGCGGACCTTGAAACCGTGATTCTCCAGGAATTCAGCAATGGCTTGCGTGTTGGCTTGCTGCTTGTCCATGCGGATCGCCAAAGTCTTGACGCCGCGGAGCAGCAGCCAGCTATCGAATGGTGCCAGTCCGCAACCCGTGCTGTTGATCATGAAGTAGAACTTCTCGCCAAGTGCAACGTCGTTGACGCCAATAACGCCTGCCATGACATCGTGGTGTCCCGACAAGTACTTGGTGCCAGATTCGTAGACTACATCTGCACCGAGATCGAGTGGGTTTTGCAGATATGGCGACAGCATAGTGTTATCGACCACGACCACAATGTTTTTGTTGACCGCGTGGGCAGCAGTGGCAATGCCGTGGATGTCGCAAATTTTGATCAGCGGGTTCGTGGGAGACTCAAGCAAGACCATGGTCGTCTTTTCCGTCATGGCCGCCGTCACGACGTCCAGAGTCGTCGTGTCCACGTGCTTGACCGACACTCCACCATGCTCTTTCAGGTACGTGAGAAGTCTGTTGGTCCCGCCGTACAGATCGTCACCGGTCACGACCTCGTCGCCTGGCTTCAGGATTCTGGTGATGACGTCGAGCGCGCCCATGCCCGAGCCTGCCACTAATGCGCGGTTGGCGCCCATGATCTTCGCCATGTGTCGCTCGAGATGGGTGCGCGTCGGGTTGCCACTGCGCGTGTAATCATACTCTTGGCCGGGGCCGCCTTTGAAGGTGGCAGACTGGTAGATGGGCACGCTGCTGGCATTGTACTGGTCGTTGCTTTCGGTGTAGACCAACTCGGTGGCGAAGTTGTAGCGACGTCCGTTGCGTGGGCTTGAGGGGGCAGGCGAAGGGGGGAGGTCGTGACCGTCGAGGTCCATGTGCTTCAAGGCCTTGCCAGTGCCATTGGGGAGGTCGCCGCCGCTCATTTCGGGAGAGGGTAGTTTTTTACCGAGGACTAGAGACCTCACAGCTGGGTGGTTAGGAGGGTGGAATTGTAGGCAATGAAGTCAGCGGGAGACTTCAATGCGAAAGAGGAATAGGTTGGTAGAGGTTTGGGCGGCGGTGTTTAAGAGCTGAGTGTGCGAGCTCAGGAACATGTCGGCCAAGTCATTTCGAGCCGCTGACTCTTCGCCGATTGCGTGATGGCCCATTTCTCCGATCGCGGGGACTCGCACGGACGACACGGGGACATATCGTATCCCTCCATTTGGGCGCGCTTTCACGATGACAGGACACACATTTTTACTCCGCGCTATATACCGAGACTGAAGGACGTGTGGCTGGCTATATCTTGTGCACTTGCACGACGTTCCTGTCCTTGTCAACCACGAGTCTCAGCTGCTTAGCCTTTTCGCCACCAAAGATGCCGTTCCGCAATACATCCGTATACAACTCGTAGCACGGGTAATACTACACATGGTCGCTCGAGGTCAGCAATGCCTTCTTAGTTGCAGCGAATGAAGGGCTGCACTTACTCCATTGACAAACTCGACGACTTGCTCCTTCGACATGCCCGTTCCCTTCGAAGCCCTCATCGCAGCCTCTTGTTGTTCTCGCCAGTCGTACACATATCGCGTGTCTTCGGCGTCACTGGTGAAGTCAGTCTGCAGTGTACCGAAATTGAAGAAAGGATGGCTTACATGTGGATGAAGGCACCAAATTTATCCGTGAGAGCATTATACTCCCTGAGCTTGCGATTCACGAACAAGACGTCCTCGAGCTTCAACTTGCCTAGCCTCCCACTGTAGTGCCCAGTCTCTGCTTCTTGCATCGCCGCTTCCCACTTTCGCTGCACTTCTTCGTCGCTGAGCGCGCGAAAGCCAACACACCAGCCCTCGAACACCACGACTTCTGTTGATGCTTGATCTGGCCCGTTCACAGCATGCCATGCGGATTCGGGCCTGCGATCTCCGGCTCCATTGAAAAGTGACTTGTCGTAACTCGGAATCTTTACATTCTGGGAGCGATGCGCCAATTCGTGGAACAGCTTAACGCCGGTCTTGACGTCGTGCGTTGAAGGCACGCCTCGATGCCGGACGAGAGGATTTGAAGCATGCGAGTTGGCAAGAGCTTCTTGTTGGTCGTGAGGGAGGTACAAATCATCTATCGACAACACTAGTGTGGGCAAGCTGTGGGGAGGTTGTGAGAGCGTCTGATGAAGCGTTTCCACCTGTAAGGATTGTTAGTTTTCATGGTCATCAGATGCGACGACACTCCGATTCAGACGACCTTCCCACATGCCACAACCTACCAATGTCGTCTTGCCTGCACCTTGCACTCCATTCAAGCCCAGGAAGAATGGTGGGGCCTGTTCTCCGCTCTGCCCATACTCTTCCTTGTGCGACTTGAGCCGCTCGAGGATGAAGGGGATGCAGTGCTCTGACTTGTCGTCAATGATTTCCGGCATGGCGCAGACTCACGTGGCCGTGGTTCGATGTCTCCCCTACCTCCTACCCCGAAGCTGCAACAGCTCTCCGTTTTTGAGCATGTGAAAGGGACAACCTTGCGGCTGAGGGAATAGCCGAGTCAGCTCTCATGCCTCATGACCTGCCGTCGTTCATATGAAAGTCCACAGACGTCGCCAACATGCCGCCAAGATCATCACGGTCGTCCAGACACGAAGAGCACGCATCCATGTCGCGCCCAAAGGCGACCATATGAGGAGACTGCCGTCGTGTGCCTCGGAAGTGCGTACAATTTCGCACGGTGCACAGCAGTCGCGGCAGACTCTCGAAGAGGCCGGCAGATGACGTTCTCCAGCGCCGAATGGAACACGCCGGACACAGACGGCCATGCTGCGGAAACAAAGAACCGGTGCGTAGTCCACCGGCATGTCGCGTGTGGTTCCGTGCATCCACGACAAGGAACAGTGTGTGCATGTGTGCGTGCATGCCGGCCGTCATCAGCCGAGGTTCGCGGGGTGCATCATCGGCACGCGCTGCTGGACGGACCTGAGCAGCAGGGTTCCTTCGACTATTCCCAAACATATCGCGTCCGCCTCGCTGCCACCTGACTTTTGTTCTTCCCTCTCCATACCCGACTCACGTCGACCCTTCTTTTCCCTCTCCTTCCCCTCCTCCATCACGACGTACACACCGCCATCATGGGCGAACAGCTGCGATGGGATGGCCAGACGGTCGTCGTTACCGGAGCGGGCGGAGGACTCGGAAGGGCTTATGCTCTGTTCTTCGGCAGCAGAGGTGCCAATGTCGTGGTCAACGACCTCGGAGGCAGCTTCAAGGGCGAAGGTGCTAGCCAGACGGTGAGCATCGTCCAGGAAGCGCACTGCCGAGGAAGATCCGCTAACACTCGACCCAGATGGCACAAAAGGTCGTCGACGAGATCAAGCAAGCGGGCGGCAAGGCCGTCGCCAACTACGATTCCGTCGAGAACGGCGAGAAGATCATTCAGACAGCCATCGACAGCTTTGGCCGCATAGATGTGCTCATCAACAATGCCGGCATCTTGCGCGATATCAGCTTTAAGAACATGAAGGATGAGGACTGGGATCTGATCATGAAGGTGCACGTCGTTGGGGCATACAAGTGCGCACGAGCAGCATGGCCACACTTCAGGAAACAAAAATACGGCAGAGTGATCAGCACTGCCTCGGCTGCCGGTATCTTTGGAAGCTTCGGACAATGCAATTACTCTGCAGCGAAGCTCGCGCAAGTCGGCTTCACAGAGACACTGGCCAAGGAAGGCGCCAAGTACAACATCATCTGCAACACCATTGCACCTATTGCTGCGTCACGGCTGACGGCGACCGTGATGCCAAAGGAAGTTTTGGACCTGCTGAAGCCGGAGTGGATCGTGCCAGTCGTGGCAGCGCTTACACACAAAGATACTCCTGCTGAAGAGACTGGCGGTATCTTCGAGCTTGGCGGAGGACATGTCGCCAAGTACAGATGGGAGCGCTCGAATGGTGCTCTCCTCAAGGCCGATGACTCCTTCACGCCGGGTGCCCTGCTCGCCAAGTGGAAGGATATCGAGGACTGGAGCAACCCACAGCACCCAACCGGACCAAACGACTTCATGACCCTTCTCGAGGAGGCACGGAAGCTCAGTCCCAGCCCGAAGGCGCAGGAGCTCGACTTCAAGGGCAAAGTCGCTGTCGTCACTGGTGGTGGTGCTGGTTTGGGTCGCAGCTACTGCTTGACCTTTGCCAAGTATGGCGCAACTGTTGTCGTCAACGACCTTGCAGACCCAGAGCCAGTTGTGCAAGAGATCAAGAAGCTTGGCGGCAAGGCCGTCGGTGTTCGATGCAGTGCCGAGGACGGAGAGAAGGTCGTCAAGGCCGCAATCGACAACTTCGGCAGGATCGACATCTTGATCAACAACGCAGGTATCCTCCGCGACAAGGCATTCCACAACATGGAGGACAAGATGTTCCAGCAGGTCCTGGACGTCCACCTGCGTGGTACTTACAAGACCACCAAGGCTGCGTGGCCGTACATGCTTAAGCAGAAGTATGGACGTGTCGTGAACACGACTTCGACTTCTGGTATCTACGGAAACTTTGGACAAGCCAACTACTCAGCTGCCAAATGCGGTATCCTTGGTTTCTCGCGTGCTCTCGCTCGCGAGGGCAAGAAGTACAACATCTTTGTCAACACCATCGCACCAAACGCAGGGACCAACATGACTCGCTCGATCCTGCCCGAGGAGTTGGTGCAAGCCTTCAAGCCCGACTACGTCGTTCCTATTGTGCTGATCATGAGCTCCGACAAGATGCCAAGCGAGCCAACTGGACGTGTGTTCGAGAGCGGCTCCGGTTGGGCTGGCGAGACAAGGTGGCAGAGGACGGGCGGTGCACAGTTCCCAGTCGATGTGGAGCTGACGCCAGAGGCAGTCAAGGCTGTGTGGGACAAGATTGTCGACTTCGACGATGGCCGTGCCGACAACCCACATGATGTGTCATTCGCGAACGACAAGATTCTCGGCAACTCCCAAAATCGGTCCAAGAAAGGTGGGAAGCAGTCTCAGTCATCCAATGACACTGACTACCTGGCCGTGATCGAAAAGGCTAAGAAGGCACAGGCCGAGGGAACGGAGTTCGTCTATGATGAACGCGATGTGATTCTCTACAGTAAGTTTGTCAGATCGCTGCCTGCTCACACATCCAGAACTAACATTTTGCGAAGACCTTGGTATCGGGGCCAAGCGCACGGAGCTTCCTTACGTCTTCGAAAGTGATGACAACTTCCAAGTCATTCCGACTTTTGGTGTCATCCCTCCCTTCAACGCCCAATCGCCTTTTGACATGAGCGCTCTCCTTCCTAACTTCGACTTCCGACAACTGCTCCACGCCGAGCAGTACCTCGAAATCCGCCAATTCCCGATCCCAACAGAAGCCACTCTCGTAGCTTCCCCCCGCCTGATTGAAGTGCAAGATAAGGGCAAGGCTGGCATCATCGTCTACGGCAGCGAGACAAAGGACAAGAACACGGGCAAGGATGTCTTCTACAATGAATCAACAGTGTTCATTCGCAAGGCTGGCGGGTTCAATGGGCAAAAGCAAGGTGCCGACCGTGGCAATGCTACCAAAGTCCACAACCCACCAAAGAGGCAACCCGATGCCGTCGTCGAAGAGAAGACTTCTGAGGAGTTGGCTGCCATCTACCGACTGTCTGGTGACAGGAACCCACTGCACATCGATCCTGACTTCGCTAAAGTTGGAGGTTTCGATGTGCCCATCTTGCATGGTCTCGCATCTTTCGGTATTGCAGGCAGAGCCATCCTGAACACTTTTGGGCAATTCAAGAACATCAAGGTCCGATTCGCAGGTGTGGTGCTTCCCGGCCAGACTCTGATTACAGAAATGTGGAAAGAAGGCCGATGGGTTATATTCCAAGTCAAGGTCAAGGAGACTGGTAAGCTTGCTATCTCGGGCGCTGGTGCTGAGTTGAGAGAGGATAGCTCAAAAGCAAAGCTGTAAGATTTATGGGGCTGGTGTGCAATGGCATTTATACTCGGATTGTAGAGAACTGTGATGTAAACCGAGCACAGGATTTATTTCAAAGCGACTAAAGCTTCATGCCTATGTAGTTGGTCAGTATACTTTTTTACTCTGGCTCAACTTCCGGTCGGCTTCCATCATCAGTATCTTATATCTCGAGCACGCTTTGCAATATAACAACTTGATAACAGTACACATACTCGAGGCCTCGAGGGCGAAGACTGGCTAACCAGAGTCGGCTAGCCCATCACATCCCGCCCAGAAGCTCACATACTACTTTAAGTAAACGGCTCTTCGACGTCTCTCGAAGTCCCAGAAATTCTCTCACCGAGAAACGGTATCGGCATCGGCTCATGTGATGAGCATTGACATGGAGAAGCTGTTTTATGTACCCTGCAACGAACCCAACCAGGGGTTGATCTCCCGGTTTCCCTTTCCCCGCAGCAGTGGAACTGGAGAGAAATGCTCTGCCCGCAGGGTACGTATCCCTTCATCAGCTCACCTTAATGGCTAGCGCGCAAATAAGAAGGGAGCTCGACGTCGCCTTCGCGCATGTATCCCAGCCAGAGGAGTACTCAGGTCCTTTTTGCACAAGAGAAATGCGGGGCGGTGCGGAATGCGAGGGGCGGAATGCGAGGAGCAGAAGTGTGTGTGCCTGATGATGATTGGATTACCGGAATCTTGAAGGGGTTGGGCTGTTTGTCTTTACAAGGGTTGTGGAAGAGGAGGATGATGATGATGGTTCAAGATACCAAACGACGGGTTGTCTCCCTTCTTGCGGAACGCATTGCGATGGAACTTCTCAGCGCTTGCCTGAGAGCGATAGCTACCGCATGCGGAAGCAGGTGGACCAAGCTGGACCAAAGTACCAGGATCTTTGCTCCATAGCGAGCACGCAGCGCGCAGTGCGAGACATGCTTGCCCCTCTCTGCTTGCATCCGATACGCCGTTGATGGTGAGGAGAAAGGCGAGGAGATTTTCTCGGCCAATGCGCCCAGCAGCCTTCTCATGCGCGAGAAGGCAAGGATAAGAAGATGTAGCTTGCAGCTCGTCTTTTTTTAATTCCCTCTTCGTAGCTTGTGAAACAAACAATTAGGAACTGCTTCTCATCAAGCCGGGTTTTCCAGCAACATTATTACAGTTCTCGAGATCCATTCCATACAATCCACACAAGTTGCATCCAAGCCGGGATTCAAAATGAAGGCTCTCATCTTCAATGGCGTTGGTAAGTATAAAGTGGTCGACAAGGAAATTCCCAAGATTGTCGATGGCACCGATGCCATCGTTAAAATGCAGCGCACGACCATTTGCGGTTCGGATTTGCATATTCTGCAAGGCCACGTCCCAACTGTGACCGATGGCCGTACGCTGGGCCACGAAGGCATCGCTGTCATTGAGGAGACGGGAGCGGAAGTGAAGAACTTCAAGAAGGGAGATCGCGTGTTGATCAGATGTATTACTTGTTGTGGAACTTGCTCGTTCTGCAAGAGGAGGTGAGTCTGCGGAAGCGTATCCGTAGGACTTTGCTGGTGCTCGTTTATGTTCTGACATCGATTCTGTGCGCAGCATGGCCGATTCTTGTCGCAAGGCAGGATGGATCTTGGGACATACGCATGACGGAACGCAGGCGGAATATGTTCGAATTCGGTTCGCGGATACTTCGCTCTATAATGTTCCCCAAGGCGTAGATGACAGGACGCTGCTGTCTTTTAGTGACATTTTGCCAACGGGATTGGAAGTCGGCGTCCTTCGCGGAAAGGTCACACCTGGATGTACGGTTGCGATTGTCGGAGCAGGTGAGTGGACACGTTCTTCAGCTCGTTGTGAGCTTGCCATTAACCATCGGTATAGGCCCTGTGGGTTTGTCAGCTGGCTTGACGGCTCAACTCTACGCGCCCCGCAAATTGGTCTTCTTCGACATGGACGACTACCGTCTCTCTGTTGCCAAAAAGATGGGTGCCACACATGTGTACAATGTCAAGAACCACCAAGGCTCCGTCCGTGAGCTCGCGGCCGAGCACTTTGACGAGGTCGATGGCTTCGACGTCGTGATGGAAGCCGTAGGCATTCCCGCCACATTCAATATGTGCGAAGATCTCGTTGGCCTGGGCGGCCACATCGCGAATATTGGCGTTCATGGAAAGACTGTCGACTTGCATATCGAGAAGCTCTGGATCAGGAGCACAACCATTTCGATGGCCCTCGTTTCTGCGCATACCATCCCGACTTTGCTTGACCTGGCGGCGGCTGGGAAGATTGACGCTTCTGCCATGGTGACACACGGTGAGTTGGGTGATATCGTTCTGGCGAAGAACTCATGTGCTGACTCCGCTCGCAGACTTCAAGTTCGAGGATATTGAGAAGGCTTATGATCATTTCTCTCGTGCCGCAGAGACCAAATCGCTCAAGGTCAGCATCGAGTTCTGATCAAGTTCCCGCGTATCTGCTGTATCCAACTTGTCGTTCATCATCTGCCGATGAAAATGTACATGCTCGCGAGTACATCTATGTTGCAGCCAACTTGCCAAGTCATGATCGGCGCAGAGCGCATGCTAAATTAGATAGTGCAGATCCACTACAGTTCTAGCCTGATGATGAGCATTTCGTCAACTGAGACAACAACAATAGTCCATCATCACTCTGGTGGTTCGACCTTCCTTGCGGCGATGTCATCACCGGGATTGCCAACCGGCACAGCACAACGTGTTCGGAAGCAGCTGCTGGCGGCTCGACCCCGAGCTGGACTGAATGTGCGAGCATAGCATAACAACAACCAGAACACGAACCGTGATCTCGGATTGCTGTTGATCCCCATGATTCGTCACCGTACATCAGTTCGAGGCTTTCACTCCAGCCAAGGTCCGCTCTGAACAACTCCGATTGCTGCAGTTTCACCCCGGGAATCCCCCGGGGCAGGCATACATGGATTCTCCCCAGGCCTGATGCCTCTGGATCCGGAGAAAGCCCATAGATGAACGCATCGTCACAGTGCGAGAGTTCGACTGAGTGACGAGGACCCGTTACCAGCGATCGTATGGGCGTATACTAGGTCTGCAAAATCGTTCGCCGTCCCTTCACCACCAGTTGGCCTCGACCTTTCGAGATTCTCTTTCGTCCGCGCTGATGCGGCCCCGTGCCATCTTGACTTGCCACCTTGCGGGATGGGAAGCACCCAGGTGTATCACGATCAGCCGTACCTGATTGAGGTCTGGGTGCTCTTCGGCGTCGGCGTGCTGGTCTTCCTCGCCCGATTTATTGTTCGGATCCGCACAGTGGGCTTGCGGCAATTTGCGGGCGACGATTACATGGCAATGCTCGTGCTGGCTTGTTATACCGCTGATGCTGCCACTGTGAGTTACGTCGCCGGAGCGCAGCGCGTGAACGAATGCTGACGCCGCCACAGGTGACAATCGCGTGCGAGTTCTTTCGGGCCGCTGGTGAAACGGTAGTATCGAAGCTAATCCATATCTTGCAGACCACGAAGGCACAAATGTCGACTATACGAAAGAAGGGGTTGACAGACTGACTCCGTCACAACTCAAAAGTGTCGAATATGGCTCGAAGATGCGTAAGTGCGATCAGTGCGAAGACCCGCTAAGTTTTGCGGCTCTCGACTAGCCTTAGAATCTATCTCGCGCCGTTCCAATGGACGCCGTCAGCATAGACACATGATCTGACTGATTGACACAGAATTGTTGGCCTGGTTCACATATACTGCTCTGAGTAAGTCTCATCTCTTTGGATCTGTCACTGCGGAAGCGTCACCGCATGAAGCCTTCACAATTCTTGCCGATTTCGCGGGCTTTTCCTTGGACACTCGCTTACCTCTTACCTGCCGCGTCTAGTGTGAGAAGAAAACTACCTACATACGATATCTGGACTGACAATGACCACACAGATGGGGTCTCAAGGCGTGCATGCTGTTCTTCTTCCACCGGATCACTTTCGGCCTGCCACAGGAAAGATATGTCAAAGCACTCGGGGTAGCGTGCGCCACCACATATGTGACAATGTTTTTCACAATCACGCTGAGCTGTCGACCATTTCACTTGAACTGGCAAGTCAAGCCAAAGCCGCCAGAGCATTGTGAAGTCCGGATACAGAACTTTTACGTTTGCACAGTCCTCAACGTGCTCACTGACGCCGCATTGCTGGCCGTTCCTATACCCCTTCTCTGGAGGTTGAAGATCCCCCTGCGAAAGAAAATCACAATAGGATTGTTGCTCTCTTCTGGCATCTTTGTCATCACCGCCGCACTCACGCGGATCATCATGACCTTGAGGGCGCACCCGTCGGCGACGGTGATCAATCGATGGGGAGTACGAGAGACAATAGCAGGAATCTTTGCAGTGAATGCGCCCATCCTCCAGCCGCTCTGCAAGAGATCGTTTTATGCAACAGGATCCCGATTGTCCAGAGGCTCGTCAAACCCTGCACATCCACAGACAGATGAGGGAGGCTCGGCATCCGAGAACAAGTCAAGCGGTATCAAGAGCAATGCCGACTCCACATTCAGCAGAACAGCTCACAAACCGTCAGCATCAGAGCCGAGCCCAGCCTCTGGACCCAAAGTCGGCAAACGAACGACTATCGGCCTACCTCCCGCAGTATTCTGCAGACCACCAATCATGACCCCGATAGCGGCCGAATTGCAAGAGATTGAGCGCATAGACACCCGGTTCGATGACAACAACAACAACAACAACAAGAACAAGAACAGCGCAAGTCGAGAAAGCATCACGGGACAAGACCGTTCTTTCGAAAGAGGTGACTACTTTGGATGCGTAATAGACATTGAGCACAGTGCTCGACCTCCAGATCCCGTGGAAATCATCGAGGGAGAACGATATCGCGTGGCGTCCATTTTCCCGCCAGCGGTAGAAAAATTGGAGGCCTCGCCGCCGCCGATTTCGCGAAGATGGTCGGAGACTATCAAGGCTTCGCGTCTTTCCACGCAATGGCGCAACTTGACTCGATCCATGAGCTTACCGTGGTCTGCTCACGAGGTCAGCGAGCAGTCGAGATAACGGTCGTGGTATCGCTCGGGTTCTTGGATGTTGAATTCTGGTTGCGATGCAAAGATGCCCTGCTGTTAACAAAAATTGATGACGTTTCAGCGGCAGCTTTGTGATTAAGATTGTATTGGCATAAGGGCTGGCTGGACAGCCATGAGATGATGATTTTCGAGTAGTGGAAACTTATGTACGACTCATACACTGTACATGTGACGTGACTCTTGGGCAACCCGAGTTGACAAACAACCCACTAAGCACGAGTCTGCTGAATATGATCGATGGCCTCGAGAAGATATCCCACAAATACCTTTGGGTTCTCGGTCTGCAAGCAAACAATCAGTCATCACCGTGTCAAAAAGAAAAAAGCCTCGACACCACTGAGGAAACGACTTACTGCAGGGAAATGTCCAAGCCCCTTCATGGCTTGATGCTTGCCGCCAGGAATCTTATCGCAAGTAGCCTGGGACATTGCGGGCGTGTTGCTCCAATCTTTGCACGAAAAAAAAGTGAGCCTTGTGTCTCAAGACGCTGAAACGAAGAGTGAAGTCCCACTTACCATATTCGCCAGTCAACATGTATACGGGACACGCCTTGGTATCGATATCCTTCATCCTCGAGCGACCGTCCCATCCTCCAAAGTAGAAGTCTAAATCTCCGTGGAAGATACCGTAAGCTTGCGCAGAGTACAAGTGCCAGATGAGCTGGGGGATAGTCAGCAGATATTCCGCGAATGCCTTCGCTTCGTGTGCTCTTACCTGTCTGTTCTTGAGCGGAGCAGTCGGGCTCATCATGCCATAGATCCACTCTGGATTATACAGAGCTTGGTTAACGTGTGGAGATTGGTCGTGCCAGCTACGTTCCATGTCCAAGTAGTCCGAGCCTTGCAACGGGATTGTGCCAACGCAGCCGACTTCCTTGTATCGAATGGCGCAAGCAAGAGAGATCTGGCCGGCCATGGAAGCGCCGCAGACGATGGGCTTGTTGAGGCCCAATTTCTTGATCAGAGCTGCGATGCAGCCAACATAGGCGTCTTCGTTGTTGGTGTGGTTGCCTGGGTGGAAGTTTGAATATGGGAAGCTGCGGCCGTGGGCCTTGAAGGAGGAAGAAGGATTAGTTGACGTACGATATCAATTGCTGCGGACACTTACAGGCAGATCAAAGGCGGTCATTCGGCATTTCTTCCTCATTCTCTCATCGTTGAGGACGCCGTGGTACTGGCGCCCATCCGATCCAGCAGTATGCAAGAAGACAATGTCTTGATTGCCTTCGCCAGACTGCTCGTAGAAGACCTTGCAACGGCCCCAGAGCGGGATGCCGTCTAAGTATACATAACGGCCTACAATGTGGTCGACATCGGTTTCCGGCTCTTTGTCAGCTGGCGTGACACCGCTGTGGGCATCGTGGACGAGCTCGACTGGTATCAGTCAGCAGGTTGTCGACATGATTCTCGACTGCTGCGTATCGAAGAGAAAAGTCGCACTTACGGACCCTGCGCCAGATGTGAGTCCATCTCGCAAACGCAGTCTCGTCGCCCTCGATGGAAATACCTTCTTGTTTAATGTTCATACCGAACATTCCCTATATTGGTCAGCTCTTGCATCTCCCTAATGACAATAATCATCCGTTTCGCTTCAGACCTACCCAGAAAGACTGATAAGGCATGACAGGCGTCTGCTTCATAAACTCTTGCCATTGTTCCGGCAGCGCACTAATGGCGAAAGCACAATTCTTGGTAGTCCCCTCCTTGATGTCAACTTTACCATTGTTCACCGTAACGACGATGGCCTTGTCGGAGCCAGCCGCCTTGATGCCAAACGTGGCAGGCTGAGTGATGGCATTCGTCGTAGCGAACGACTTCAGCTCGCCATCAGTATCAGCAGCCTTGTTGGCCTTGGGAATGGCCGTGGACAGGACAGAGGGCAGATCAGACCACGCATGCGCCATAGTTTCGTTGTTGCTGTTGGTATTGCGTGAAGAAGAACTCGTTTTCTGCCTTTTAGAAGCTCGGGGAGGCATGTTGGGGAAGCGGGCATCGAAGGCACTGTTTTATATCTGCTGTGTAACCACCACAGTCAATGTCTGGTTGGTCACAGAAAAGAGATGTTCCACTGGAAATAAGAAAAGAACCTTGCAGCTGTCCAGGGAGGAGGAGAGGAGCATGCAAGACGACTCCTCTTCTCTGAGGCTCCCACATCGCCAGCTCTGCGGCACATGGATGTCTTTTCTCGATCGCTATTCGCTGCGACCTGAGGTTCTTGAAGGTACACAATGCTGAGATGGAAGGGGGCCGCGAGCTGCATGTCCAGTCGTGCGGGGAATGAAGCTTGACATGCCCGTTTCCTGCTCATCCGTGAGACGAATGTTGGTCATGGATGCAGCGCCGACGGGATGTTCATGCAGGATCATCTTGTACCTCTGATGAACTGGGGAGATCGCGGTTGACCGGAGGATGAGGCTCTAGACTTTGCCATTCACCTTTGTCGTTCCCGGAAGGTCAGTCGAGGGCGACGTCGGAGACCGACAGTGCCAATGACATAGTGGGTCGCATTGGAAACCCCGCGTAAGCTCGGCTTACACAACCACCACAGCACGAGTAGTGACGCAGTAGAGGCCCAGACTTCATTCTTAAAGTTACCTTTTGAAGCGGTCTTGTATTCCCTGGTTGATCAAGTCACAATCTGCCAAATTGCACTTCAATCGACAGAACACCCTCTGACCGTAGCAGCACCATGGCTCCAAACCTTCCCTTCAAGGTATCTGAGATAGCAAGCAGAGTTCAAGCAATATCACCCTCTGATACGTCTCCAGTTGAACGATCCGGAATTGTTTCGTGACCAGGCGCTCTCTGGCGGAAGCTGGATAGAGGCCAAGTCGGGAAAGCGCTTCGATGTCTATGGTACGGAGGCAATGCTGCAGATGAGTACACGCACACTGACAACGTAGATCCCGGCAATGGAACGGTATGGGCGACAGCTCCAGACTGTGGCCCAGACGATGCAGATGCAGCCGTCACTGCCGCCCACGAGGCATTCCAAGAATACCGAAAAGTCAACCCTAAGATCAGAGCACAATGCTTGTTGAAGTGGGATCAGCTCATTCGCGAGAACCGAGACGATCTGGCCCAAATTGTGACACATGAGACTGGAAAGCCACTGTTCGAATCACAAGGCGAGCTCGATTATGCCTTGGGGTTCACTTGGTGGTTCGCGGGCGAGGCGGAGAGAGTGCAAGGCACTGTCCAGACACCATCGGCACCAAACAGGCGGGTATTCACCATCAAGCAGCCCATTGGTGTTGCGGTGGCTCTCGTGCCATGGAACTTCCCGATTGCCATGATTTTGCGAAAGGCTGGTGCCGCTCTGGCTGCTGGCTGCACCATGATTGTCAAGCCATCGCCAGAAACACCCTTCTCCGTGGCGGCATTGGCATACCTCGCAGAAAAAGCCGGCTTCCCCAAGGGCGTCTTTTCCGTACTCCAGACCAGCCTCGACACCACTCCAGCGCTCAGTGAAGCACTTTGCAGACACCCACTTGTGAAGAAGGTGACCTTCACTGGTAGCACAAGAGTTGGCAAGCTGGTCGCGAAGATCTGCTCCGACGGCTTGAAGAAGTGCACACTCGAACTCGGCGGCAACTGTCCGTTCCTCGTTTTCGACGATGCAGACCTGGAAGCAGCTGCCACACGTAAGTTGACAATCGACTCTGACCTCAGCCGTAGCCGACGTTAACACCGACACACAGAACTGATGGCCCTCAAATGGCGTCACGCCGGTCAAGCCTGCATCACCGCCAACCGTGTCTACGTCCAAAAGGGCGTGTACAACCAGTTCGCCGATATCCTGGCCCGCAAGACAAAAGAGCTCGTCGTCGGCCACGGTGCAGATTCCAAGACGACCATGGGCCCCGTCACGACAGAGCGCAGCCTAGACAAAGCCCTGGCACAAGTCGACGACGCAACCAAACAGGGCGGCAAGATCATCCTCGGAGGCAAGAAACTCCAAGGCACGTCAGGATACGACGGATACTTCTTCGAGCCCACGATCATCGCCGGCGCCAAAGAGGGCATGCTGATTGCGCAAGAGGAGACCTTTGCGCCCGTCATGGCCTTGTTCGAGTTCGAGACCGAGGAGGAGGCTGTGCGAAAGGCCAACGACACGAGTATGGGTCTTGCCAGTTACTTCTTCACCAAGAATATCGACCGGACATGGCGTCTGCTGGAGAACCTCGAGGCCGGCATGATCGGAATGAACACTGGTAACTCATCTGCTGCCGAGGTGCCGTTTGGAGGTATCAAGGAATCCGGCTATGGCAAGGAGTCGGGCAAGGACGTTGCGGTCGCGGAGTACATGGTGAGTTCTTCGGGTCTAGTCAGCTTTGAGAGATATGTGCTAACATCACACGCGCAGATAACGAAGACGGGCACTCTCACAATCGATGGACAGTATTAGATGTGGCCAGAATGGAAGAAGGCAAGGTGTGATGAAAATGAGACACCTGTGAAACGCATCATCCGTCCAAATCTCGTCACGTGTCTGAGCACATGGATTCTCAGAATGACGAAGTGGAGAACGCTCTACGGGGTATATTCATATGCACAGTAAGATCAAAGCGGTGACAAGATTTACTCTGCTGGAGCGTAGAATCAGTGCATCATCCAGACCCTCAATCAACAAACTCCATGCTTAAAAAAGTCCCCATCATCATTCATAAGCCTGGATCTGACACAGCTCGGTGCCAATGAAATGCTCCTCTGCCAAAGAATATTTCACTTTTGGCATTACTCTCCCAACTGCTGATCCACCTTCTCCCAGGTAATACTCCCTACACTACTGGCCAGCCTCTCATCATCCGACGAGGATCCGTTTCCCAACTCTTTTCGCCCTCCGATAGGACTGGAAGCATTGCCCTTTTTCGTCGTGGTAGGAGCCATCATCCAAGCCACCAACCCGCTGGGCATGAGCTTTCCAATAACGTGATATGCCCAGCTCCCTCTCCCCACAAACACCACTTGCTTCGCCCTCTTAGCAACCAGCTGATCGAAGACTGCGTCTTGTAAATGGCGCAGAGGGGTGGGTTTGAACCTCGAGGTTGTGTATGTGCCTTCGCGTTTTTGCCGCACTGTCACAGCAGGGATGTCGACGTTGCCGAGCTTGAAGTGGCATGTTTGGATGCCGGAGGACTTCGTTTCGGTGGACAGAGTGCGCAGAAAGGACTCGAGGGCGTGGTATGTGGTTGTCTCGGAGGAATGGAGCGGGAGCTGTAACGAAGGCGTTACAGAAGGTGTGAGAAGGAGGATTTTAGAATGGGGTTGTAGGATGGGAAGGAAGAGTTGAAGGGTGGTGATGGGTTGGAGGAGTCTTGTGTTGAATGCATCGGACCAGTCGGAAGGACGAATGTCGGCGATGCGTAGAGGTGGAGATGAAGCGGTATCGGGGACGAGGATGAGGCCTTTGAGATGCATCCTATGCGGTTCTGCGTGGTCGAAGGCGCGATGCTCGCGGGAAAGTATATGTCGAAAGCGGTCGAGCGAGTCTTGCTTCGTAATATAGGGATCATCTTCGACCGGGCGGATCGACAGGATGTGAAGATCGGAGCGCGACTGGGCGCGGATGTAGTGTTCGTCTTCGGGAGTGTTGGTGACGACGTAGACAACAAAGCCACGACGCTCGAGATCAAGGTACAGAGCGGTTGTCAGAGGGTTGGCGACTGCGCCTGCTACAACGACAACATCCGTTCGAGCGCCGCTGGTGGACTTTCGCGCCCGACGTTTACGTTTGAGGTCCTTGCTCTTGATGTACACCACGGCGCTGATGGAGCCGGTGACTAGGAAGGCCACGGCAGCAGCGGTGAGGGCTTTGTGCCGGAGCACCCATCGTTCTATCGACTGGTATGTGGTGGGCGGAGGTAGTCGTTGGGGTGGCGTTGGCGGACGTTGGTGAGAGAAGCTCTCGCGGAGCTGTCCAGCGACCTGATCGAAATGCCGCTCGATGTTTGCTGTGATTTCGTCGAATTGGCGCTGTGCATACTTCACCAGCTGTTGTGCGTCGGTCATGGTGGTATGTTGGATGAGTGGAAGTGGTCAGCGATGATAAGAGTTGCAGATGATGCGGGCGATTGATGCGGGGTGAGCCGGGCTTTCGTACGGACGGCTGAAGTGAATGGAGAATAGCGGCTCTCTGGGCAAGAGCTGGGCAGCGTTTTGCTCTGCCACGGAAACAATGATTTGAAAAAGTAGAGGAGTGACCTGCGAGCGTGACTACTATTCTTCATTTCGTCTTCGCATTTGCTACGTTTCTTGCTGCTAGCCAGCGATACTGTACTGCCCCATCACAAGACGGTGCCGTGCTGTCCTTTCTGTCCTAGTAGCGGCTATGCCAGCCCACTGTAAACAACCGGAACAGCAGCTGTCTGCCATTTTCCCTCGCAGACTCTGAGAAATGACCGTAGATTCGGAAAGTTCCCGCTCGAAAACAAGGTGCGATCGCTCATGCCCGAAAAACTCCACGAGGCATATGCTGCCATAATGCATCCACGCCCCTCTTTCGGCCGTCCAGTCCCTGTGTGCCGTGATAACGAAAAAGAAGAAGTCCAACGCCCTCGAGGGTATCCAGTAAATCTGTCACGGCCGTGTCTGCTCCGAACGCTTGCATCGAGAGAAGAATTTCCTCCCAAGTAAAGTCGCAACGCCAAACTCCAGTAGTGTATGCTACTCGCAGTCCCCTCCCGCCGCAGGGCCAGCGCGATTCCCTCCATGCATGCAAATTCGTGACAAAGGCAGCTTCAACAACGAGCTTGTTGCTTGCCGTCCGGTCTTCTCTCGGTTTGTCCGGTAAAGAGATTTGGAATCCTCGCACCATTCAAGCACAAACATAGCAATCACATATTGCACTCCAGACAAGCACATGCCCAGAAAGCTCCGTTTCTGCGGGTCACCAAGGGCAAACTCTACTTGGGCCCCTTCTTCCTCAAAGGCAGCCTCAATTTGAATTGCTCACTCAACCCTCCTTGCCCGCCGAACCCTCGTCTCGCAGCGTCTTGCAGCAGGTACATCCTCCTCGCCATGATCTTCTCGTCCAGATACAACTCGAAATCCAAAAGGAAGCACATTGCAATTTCCAAGTTCAGCATCTGGGTGTTGCTGATGCCACCCATTTTCGAGACACGCTCTTGCGACCATTTGTTGTCTTCCAAGCTCTTTGCTGCGACACGGATGGCAGCGAGGGCGAGTCGGTGAATGGTCCTCGTTGTTGCCGGAACCACCAAGTCGGAGACGCAGAGCTGGTGGATGTAGGCTACGGCGCCGAGATAGACGCCCGGGGAGTGTGGGCAGTATTGGTGAAAGCGTTTGAGATATTGGCCAATGGTGAATGGGGGAGCGGTTTTGGAGAAGAAGCGCCTTGCGATGGCCTGATGCTGGATCGATATGTCCTCCACACCAGCGCCAACGACCACAGTGATGGGTTCGTGAGGATGGGCCTCCGGGCTTCCGATCTCGAGTTTTGGCAGATCTTGGGTGGACGAGGTTCGAGGGAGGGTGCTACTCGGCTTCCGCTGGTGTCGTTTCCGGCCGAAGGCACCTGGCGTGCCCGGACGAGAGACTGGCGGAGTTGGCGGAACATCGCCGGTGGTGTTGGAGAGGGAGTCGAGGGCATCGATGAGCATCTGTAGTGCTGCTATGGCGCTGATCTTGTTGATGTCCCATGACTCGCTCTCGAGGCGCAGAGGCTCGTCGGACTTGGGAGAGTTCGAGGGATTGATGGGAACAGCGGCGCGCTCATCGTGCACGTTCGGGTCTGGCGGAGGTGGGGGTGAGGCTAGCGTGTCGGGCTCGACAATGGCGGTGGCGTCGGGGTGGCCATCTTGCATGGCGTGAAGCGTGAGCAAAGGTGTGCCGGGGTTGGAAGGGAAGTTGACTCGGCGCCGCTGGGATGGCTTGGACGGGCGCCGTGCTCTCAAGCGGGCATCCGTGGCTCGTCGTCGCTGCCGTGGGGACGATGGCGCGAGGCAGGCGGAGGCAGAGGGCGGCAGCAGGCAGACAGAGGTGCAAGTCGTCGACACAGGTGTGTATTATGTAGGCAAACAGGCGGGCGGACGGCGGACATGTACATCCACGCAGTATCGACAGTAGTAGCGAGCCTCGCCCGCCCACCATGCTGGTCCCGCTGCACGATGGCAGAAAGTGAGGGTCCCGTCTGCATCACATGCTCCTGCTCTGTTCTGCTGTTTCTTCCGCCCGCCCTTCACCCGCTGCCACGCCGACACGTCCTCGCCGACACATCCACGCCGACACGTCCTCGCCGACACGTCCACGCCGACACGTCCTCGCCGACCACCGACCACCGTCCGCGCCGCACCGCGCCTCGCGACTGGCGCCAGCGGTGTCATCGTCGTCGCATCTCACCTCCGCCGCTCGTATGTCCCACCCCGGCCACAATCGACCGCATTGAGCTTCGTGCAGATTGCAGGCATGCTCATCCTTTCCCGCGCATCGCGCATGCGCACCTCATCAGCCTGCACGTTTCCCGGCTGAAGTGGTACGGCGAGATTGGCGCGCACATTCTTCCTGCGTCATGTGCGCGTGCCTTGCTGGGGTGCTGGCGAAGGAGCACTCATGCACTGCATTACAAGAGATTCGGGGCAAGACGGAACGATGGTGGTGCTCTGCATCATCCACAGCGACGACGCCGAGAAAGCGAGACGTCGGGAGTCGATGGACATTCATCATTCGAACGAGTGTGCATCGTGCGCAGGAAGTAACGATCGACGATCAGAATGAGAGCACGCAAACATGTCTCATATGCAATGATGTATGCAATCAGGGTATCTTCTTCCAATTCGTTACATCGTCATCAAATAGCCGCCTCAGCATGTGCCCCAGTCGACGCAGCGCCGTCTCCATACCGACATGAGCGGGTCGAGGGACATGTTCCATCTAATAAACATATCACCCCTCCACTTTGATGCAAATGTGCCTTCTCTCAGACCTTGTTTCCGGGAATCACGACACTGGATCGTCGTCGGTCCTGTCCAAACTTCTTGCGACCAATGCCAACCATTTGCAGCATTTCTCGCCAGAACCCATTTGGTGCATCGATAAAGGTAGCCTCGTACGCATCAATCGTTGGACGCTCCCACACCAGATCCGCCTCGTGACCGCTAATGAACCTGGTTCGCTTGACGACCTTCCAGCCGATGAAGAGGATAGGAGCTGTCATCGATGTCAGTACATGCATCACCCACAGCAGTGCCTATCGCGAAACTCACCAAGGATCAACATGGCGTAGTAGATGAAGAAGCTCTCGACATCCCACGGAGCGTAGGAAGAGTATCCGTAGCACGTCACGATCATGATCATCCATGCGAGCCCCAAGTATGCGCAACCTGGCTGGAACCAACCGTAATATGGCAAGCTCTTGCGGTCCAAGCCCTGCGCGACAGTGGCCTTGTGGTAGAAAATGAAGGTGGTGCACATGACAATGTAGTTGATCACGCCGCTGTGCGGAGACAAACGTCAGTACTTTGATGCTATCATTTCCGTTCAGCAGAATGATTGACTTACCCAGCGGTGACGAGATTGATGAGCCAGGTCAAAACCTTCGCCGACCCGTTGCTGACCTGCAAGAAAGACAGGCAGGGGAAGATCATGACGATCACGAAGGCGAAAATCGGGACACCATTCTTAGTGCAGTATCGGAGGAATGCTGGAGCGCGGCCTTCCAGAGCCAGACCGTAGAGAGAACGGGTGGCGCAGTATGTGTAGGTATTTCCAGCCGAGAAGATGGACGTGACGAGGAGAGCGTTGACGACGTGGGGCAGTCCATTGATGCGGAGGTTGTCCATGGCAATGACATAGGGCGAGGCCGAAGCAGTACCGCTGCCGCCGAGATCTCCGGAGATGATGCCAACGAGAACAGGGTCCGTGTAGGCGACAACGATACCGCAAGCAAGCGCACCTCCGATGAAGAAGATGGCGAAGCGGGCGTACATGGTCTTGAAAGCGCTCTTGATGTAGAGACGAGGCCTCTTTGCCTCGGCAGCGACCATGGAGACGTACTCTGGACCGACAACGGTGAACGAGGCAGACCACAGGCATGCGAGGAAGCCCTCAAAGCGCCCGAGTGTTCCTTGCGTTCGGTGTTCGGCGAATGCGCCTGGGTCTCGCCAGTAGCGGAAGCCATATGCGTCGCCCTGGGGGTTGCCACCAACCATCGTCACGAAAGTGAAGGTAAAAAGCAGGAAGATCAGGATGACCTTGCCACCAGACAGCCAGAACTCAGCTTCTCCGTAAGCCTTGACGGCAAGGCAGTTGAGAAGTCCATAGAGGACGATACAGGCAAGGGGGATAGACCATCCTGGGATATCCGATGACCAGAAACCCAGCACAGTTGTCAATGCGGTGATTTCGAAAGGTATGAGCAGTGCCTCGTAAATGAAGAAGTTCCAGCCAGCCTGTCGCGAATGGTCAGGAAATGAATGAATAACAAGTTTCCCGTGCATCTTACCATAAATCCAAAGGCCTCATCAACAAAGTGACCCGCAAGACGAACAAATCCTCCAGAGACGGGGTACAACACTGTCATTTCCGCAATTCCATTGTTGACGAGACCGAGGAAGATGGAGTAGATGGCGTAGGCGATGAACAGAGAACCGGGGCCACCACGAGCAAGACCAGAGCCTGGACGGGATTTCGTCAGTACGAGGTCGGAAGTAAAAGCCATTCTCAAGATACACATACCAATGGAGACGAAAATGGCAGTACCAATGGAACCACCAATGGCAATCAGCTGAATCTGTCTGTTGCCCAATCGACGATGGAGGTCGTCGGCGTTCTCGACGACATCTCCTTCCGCAGTGGTGACAACCTGGTCCAGGTTGTCCTCCACGTATGCGGGTTCTTTCTTCTCTGAAGAGAACAGCTGCATAATGACAACGCTGCCGAACGACAAGGATGAGGAAGGAGAGAAAGGTGGATCTGAGAGTGCAACTAGTCGGACCGTCGAGTCGTTCTTGTACTAAGACCGTGCGAGCAGGGCGGCGATACTGCTGCAAGGCTACAAGCCTCACCACGCGACAGCATGCTGCACAGCACGTAAATCCCTCGCAGCCTGGTCATTGTAAGCGAGAAAACCGGGGCCGCCATGTCACCGCGCCGCTCATCGCGTGTTCGAGGCGCTCGTGAAGGCGAAGCTATCAAAAGTATCGGGCTACCAGAATGTTCGGATCCGGGACAGAAGGTCCATAGAACTCCCATGGACCGCGATGCGGCTGAAGCTAAGAAAGATGGTCCCACATATACACATACCGGGCAGAGATGTACTGCGAGCTGCATTGGACCCCGCGGCACAAGTGTCATGGCGCGGGCCTAGATCAAGTTGGTGCGAAGTATCATTTTCGGTTTCGGGATCCAAGCTGGGGGAAAAGTGGAGCTGGCTGACGGTTTGGACTTTGGAGGTGCCGCGATTATCCTGGCCTGGGACGTTCTATCACAGATTTTCTCGGAGCTGTTCGATGTTTGCGTTCATCGTGTATGCCGCCTTATCATACATATCTTTGGGGGTAGTGTGCTTGGCTTTGCCGGTTGTTTGCTTCGTCGGTGCCAGGCGCTTGGGCCGTGGCGGCCACGCTGCTTGTCCAAGCATCTTATCGGGTGGCGCAAAAGGCTCACCTTGGCGAGCGGACATGACCGCAAAATATCATCTGAGAACGCCTCGATTCGGCCTGTCCGCCGCTTGCCAAGTAAGGTTCAGCTCGAACCCTCGCTCCTGGAGCAGCTCACGTGTGGTCAATGGGTCATGGTCAGACACCGGTGCCGTGGTAATTTCCTCTTCAAGTGCGATCGCTCTGCGACTACAACTCTGGAGCGGCACAGCTAGCGATGCACCAATTGTTCAAGGTCCTGCTCGATCCATGACAGTATGGGTTGCAACAAGAAGCAAAGAAAGCGCCGATCTGAGGTGTCGAATTCATTGAGCATGTCTTGAGCTGTGTGAGAGGTGGAGCTGGATCGTGGATCTCTGTGGCAACCCAGGATTGGGTGAGTTCGTCGTGGGAAAATGTCTCCAGCGCAGCTTCAGCATGCGACGGCAGGTGCTGTGAGTTACAAAGTACATACCTGTATCTGTCAGTCGGGGGCTGCATCAGCGTGCATGTTCGGGCATGAATCCAGCAGAGCAGCGCACAATCCACTCGCGCCAGCGCAGAGAAGCTCTGTATCGACCGGCCACCCTGCGCTCATCATCATCAGACCATTACGAATTATCTGCCCGGTGGGAAAAGATCGACGTTTGTTGTGATCTCATAAACCACATGTAGTAAGCGAGCCGAGTAGGTGGGAAGAACGACTTCCAGCAATAGTTCTATCTCTTGGCATTCCCGCTCTCCTCCGCATACACCACCTCCCATCTCCCACAATTCCGCCCACGTCCCCACCCAACCTTCTTCGGCGCCCAGCAAACGGCAAAGATGATCACCAAATACCTCACGGCCGTAAAAACAGCCTTCTCACCCTTCAACCCACGCTCCGGCAAAACCGCACGCAACTTCCTCGCCCAGCTCCCACCCAATGCCCGTTCCACCATGGCCATCGACGTGAAACTGCTGCCGAAAGCCATGGCCAACAAGCCCGCGACACTAGCACTCTCATTCAGTAAGAAGTCGTCGACGTACACACAAAGGAACATGCTGGACAATCACTGATCACCAGACGAACAGAAGACGGAAAGGAAATGATGCTCGACTTGGACAAGATGAAGATTAAAGAGATCCAGAGCGAAGTCGATCGACATTCTAGAGTGTTGAGGAGAGCGGAGGATTTGAGCGGGAACTAAAGAAGGAAGCGCAAGCATGACAACAAGCTGGGAAAAAAAAAGGAAAATTGCACACCAACGTGAGGCGATGGGAGATACGAGCGTGGACGAATATGGGAGACAAGTCCTGCGGAGAAAGCGGATGCGCACGTCGAGTCTGGCCTCGAGATGCTCATTGCGCAACGTCCGGAGACTGCGCAACACGGTTTCGAGAACCTGCACAGATTGTTTGCACACCCAGTCGGCAAAGGATGTCGATGGCAATTCGCGAAATGGCGGACATCCTCCCGGGAGGCAAAAATCTGTTCGCAGGTTGCATGATAGGGCACAGAACATGGACGGCAAGAGGCCAGCCATGCGAGAGACCGCGCCGGGACAGCACGTAATCTGAAGAGGAAACCTGTCGCAACACACATCGAGTAGTGGGTACACAGCTCATATGTACAAAGATATGTAACATAGCAAAGAGTGCCGGCAGAGCAAAATATAATCATGCCGACAAAAGCCAAACAGATCAACACTCGTGATCAATCGAGTTCGACGACCTCGATTTCCGATTCACCGCCTCGAACATGGTCGTTGTCGACATCAGTGCCCAGGTCGAGCATATCATCTTCATCCCGCACGATGTGGTTTCGATAAGGATCCTCGCCAAATTTGTCCTCGTCCTCGGGAAATAGGAGCTCCCCAATCTCGGTACTCTCGGTTAAGACCTCTCGCGCTCGCGCTGCCCAACCCGTCTGATTGAGGCTGAGGTCTTCTCTGACGAGCAATTCTGCAAGATGAGGAGCCAAGACGAGTTGGACGAAACCATTCACGCCACCTTGAATGCCGGATGCGAGGATCAGTTTGTCTTTGGTCGATCTCTTGCGGAGGTCATCGGCGAAGCGACTCATGATGTAGTCGTTTCTGGAGAAGGTCAGTAAGGAGCATTCGTGCAAGGAACGGGAAAATGTCCTACACTCTTCTTTCGCCTCGAGGACCATAGTAACCCATGGTAAATTTACTATTCCCCTCCGCCACGATGTCTTTTTGCCGCGATCGACCGTGTTTGCTCTGGTTTCTCAGCTTCTCACGATGATGCGATTCAACCCTGTCATGCAGGACGTCGGATAAAAACTTGTCATGCTTGCGCATACGTTTCCTCAGATTACTCCAGTCGATTTCAGGGTAGCCTCTTTGTTGCCATGTTTCACGCACAGTTCTCCGCTTGTGCCACGTGCAGAAACGCTGTTGCCACTTATAGCTCCAAACTCTGTCTTTGAGAACCTCGTCTTCAAATGCTTCTTTTAGCATCCTCCTGACGCGATCGTCGCAGATCGCACATCTGACCTTGCCGTCGTCTGACTCTGAATCGCCATCATCAGGATGTTGTAGAGGTTCTAAATCTTCCAGTACATCGTCGGCTTCGGCATAGGGGCTGTCTGGAATTGCCTGCGATGAGAGAGCCTCTTGAAGATCGTGCTTCTTGAAAAGTGTCTCCGGATGAGCGGACGTTTTTGGTGATCCTGTTGATTGTGCCTTTGTTGTTGGCGGTGGAATCCTCTTTCGGTTCGCCTTCGCCCCATACCCAGCGCTTTGCTGAGACGATCGAGGCGCGCCATTGCCTCGCTTTTGCTTTTTCTTCACATGGATGTTGGTTTCAACCCACCCATCCATCTCATCACTACTGTCTTCCAGCTGATCATCGTCGACAAGCCTCGGCATTGTTGGCGCCTTCAAAAAGTTCTTTTTGGTGGTGGTGTCATTATTGCGCGAGCTGTACGGGTTCATTGGCTGAACACGCTGGAAGCCAGTATCGCGCCCACTGCTCCCTGTTTTGTCATCATGGTTGCTCTTCCGCTTTGTTCCCTTCTCGGTCTGCTTCGGTGAGCTCTTCGTGCCCCCCAAGCTGGTCTTCGTATTTGTATTTGTGTTTCCATTGCCATGTCGCTTCGATCCCGCCAGAGTATACGATTCCTCGGCATCATCACTACTCTGCGGGTCCGCATCAAAGTCCACTTCGGTCTGCATTGTTCCCTTTCGGCTGCCCCAACTCTTTACGCTCGCTGTCGTGGCAGGACTTGGCAGACTTGTCTCCGCTTTCGTTTTGCTCTGCGTGTCTCTTACAACAGACCTTTGCGTCTGCGGTCTCTTGGGAGGGCTATCCAGCAGCTCAATGACCTCTCGTGCGTCTCGCTTTTGCTTTGGCGGACTCGGCGAGCTCTGCCTTTGCGGTGCTTGTGGCGGCGGCCGGAACACGGGCCTCTGTGACGGCTCAGTGGTGCAGACTGCTGGCTCCGAGGGAAGAGACCCGAAGGGTGGAGCTTCGCTTAAGCAACGGGAATCCTCATGGTCATCGCTAGAAGCATGCTGTCGATTTCGAACCTGGCGCAAAAGTGGTCTGGCTTGAGTCCTGCTCAGCTGGCGCATGGTGGCATGTGGTGATACTGTGCGGGATTCGACATACGGTATGCATCAAGTGAACGGGTGCGTCCAGTACGAGAGGGCGGAGTCGGCGTGCCGCTGTGTAGGATTGACTCCAAACTCAACGGCTCCAGATAGGTGAAGTGCAGAAGTCGCGACGCGTCAGGCGCGTCACGGGTCGGAGTTGGAGGCTAAGTTAGTGCGCATTGGGCAGCGGCCTGAATGTACAGATGTATCAACCTCGCAACTTCGTGTTTTCGCAAACTTGCGAAAAGGCTACTTTTTCGGATTATTTCCTCGATTGCGTACGCAACGATGCGTTATTATATTCGATACTATAGCTAGTATATATATCGAGAGTCTCTCCTTCGATTGCTAGCTTATAGAAATATAGATATATAGTATATCGTTTATACTTCGAAGAATATTCTCGATTAAAATCGACTTTTTATCGTATTTCTTTATTTTATATACGTAGGGATGCTTATATCTACTAAATACTATAGTCCTAGTATAGAAAAAAGCTATCTTTATCGTTTCTAGAGTTTCTATAGCTATAAAGACGATATAGTATTTATATTTCGAAGAAATCTCGCGATCGAGAGCGACTTTTCCTCGTCGTAAAGTTATCGTTCGGCTGCTAAGAATTTTAGGGTCTAATTAAAATTTTATTAAACGCTAATTAATATTTAATTAGCTTCTAAATATATAATATTTTTAAAATCCTTCTTATAAAGATTCTAGCTAAATTTTTATTAATAACTAATCAAACTTTAATTAGACCCTGAAATTCTCGGCAGCTAAACGACAACTTTGCGACGAGGAAAAGTCGCTCTCGATCGCGATATTTCTTTAAAATACGAATACTATATCGTTTCTATAGCTATAGAAGCTTCGGAGAGGATTAATTAAGAGTCGCTTTATTATATTATACTCGAGAAAAGTATATAAAAGTAGAGGTGCATGCGCAAATAGGGTAAGTATATAGAAAATACGAAAAACCGAAAACACGAAGTTGCGAGGTTAATACATCTATACATTCAGGCCGCTGTCATTGACGCGAGATTCTTCCGAGAGACATTTATTACATGTATGCAGCGAACATCGCCTCGCACTCACCCAAGACGGATGACGGGGAGAGGCAAAAGGAGACATCGTGTACAAGTACCATCGTCTGATGTTCTTCTCTGTTCCTTCTCCGTCGGCCGTCTCTGATAGTCGCATTCTGGGTATAACTTTAATTTACAGCCTCATTAACCTGCGCGAGCAGCGTAGCCATCTATCAAGGCTCAACAATCCCCGCCACCCGTGCTTTGTATGCAAATGGCCCTCCTCCCTCCGCGTTTTCTTCTCCAGTTTGGCTAATGAATTGCGCAATACCAACAACGCCATGATCGCCCTAACTTCCCAAAGAAGCAGTGACTGAGGGCACTCGAATGACCCAACACTGGTGACCGTCGGCCCTGGCGAAAGAGTATATTGTACCAAGAGCGTGCTAGTGAAGACCGCTCGATACACTTGATCCAATTGTATTGAGATCTGGTGGCGTTCATCCCTGGGACGGGGCAGCCATACTCCCCAGACTTCGACGCGAAAGCACTCGGAACCGGGCAGGAATATCTGCCTAGTATTGGCCGGCGGTGGTTCCGTATGCAAAATCTGTGGTGCTGTCTCCGCCTTCTAACCCACTTCCCAGACCACTGTTAGTGTCGTATGGTGCCGAGGTGTCCGCTCCGCCAGAAGCATTGGGTGCTTTGTCACCGCCCTTAGCAACGAGATTCTAGGTGGAGTATTAGTGGCGGGATATGCAGGGGGTATGTGGTTTGGGTCCTCGTTTCAGCACTCACTTCTCGGTATCTGGCAAGGTAGATCTTCAGCGCCTCACCATAATTCTCGAAGCCAAGGGATGTCATTGCAAACAGGATGTCTTCGCCATTCACCGTCTTGCGCTTCTCCTGTTGACATTTCTCGGAAGCTTTGCAGCAGCATTAGCTCTGGGGAACGTGTTGATGGAGCAAGTGAACGCACCTTCGCTCGTGATGAACGAGATGAACTCGCTCACACACTCTTGCATGCACTCCTTGGCTTCCTTTGCGATTTTGGCATTCTCTGGAAGGGCATACTTCATGATTCGGGCCACTGGTGCAAAATTATGTATGTTAGCGTCTTGATCAAAATTCTTGCGGTTCGGGTGCTTTGGTCGGTGCGACGCCTGCGGTGAAGACGACGAGGCATGCGGCGACGTTGACGGCATCGTGCTGTCTCGCGTCGTCTGGTCGTCCAGTCGGCGGCAAACGAGACGTAGGCTGCAGATGGCTGGGCTGGTCGAGAAGCCTCTGATTCGACGAACGTGCAGACCAGACGCGCGCCGCAGCGTTATATGTGGACGACACACGCCGGAGCGCGAACATTCGTCGACGTGCAGGCTGTCAAGAGAGGGCCAGAGCACAAATCACGACGCGGCGACTAGGGTAGCACGGGTGCATCGTGGGACGCAAGGTGCTACAGGAGTTTCGGGGGAGCACAGGCATCATCATCATCATCAGCAAGACTCACCATTCGCAATGGGAAGCCATCGGTCCTGCTCCTTGACTTCGAAATCATAGCCCAGTTCTTCTGGTCGAGTATTCATTTCTCCTTCGGCGGGGTCAGGTTGCTGCTGAGCAGGCTCATTGTTCTCGGGCGTCTGCGTGGGCGGACGGTCGTCCTCGTTCCTCTCTGGGGACTGCGACATCTTTGAATGAGGTACAGACCCGTTTTGTGTAAGCGTGAGCTGTCACTGATTCGCTGGCCACACGTCAACAGCACCCCTGTGATGCAGAAGACGCAGCTAGGCGCAGCTGGAATCTAGTTGCCGGCGCCGGCAGGATAGATCTGTCGTAGTTTGCTGCAGGCAAAGCGGTGTGTTCCCACAATTGCGTGGAGCCCGAGGCCAGCGGTGAGCGCCAGGCGATCCTGAGGCGTGGGATCGATGCACGCGTGTCTGACGGCAGGGCTCGGCGAACGAAGTGCAGTGCAGCGCCGTACACCCAGCAATGCGGCAGCGCAAGCTTGCGAACTGTCGATATGCGAGGCGAGAGTTTGCGTTGCTGGCGACGCGCCTGATGGTTCGGAGGGGCTTGGCGCTGGCTGGTGAGAGGCTCGCACGACCGACGACGCCACACGGGCTGCCAGCTACCGCGTCGACAGAGGCCCAACGGGATGATGCGCTGTGCGGCGCGGAGGTGCTGCTGCGGATGTTGCTGCTGCTTGGATGCGCCGGATGACGACTGGAACGATGACCACAGCAGCAACCACGACGACGACGACGACAACAACAACAACAAGCCCTGCGGCGGGCGGGCGGGCGGGCTGGGGTGGGATGCGATGCGATGCGCGCGGTTGGTCGTGTTCTCGATGTCGTCCGTGAAGCGCGTGTCGCGGCGCACCTGCGGGTCCTTAGTGTCGCTCGTTCTCGGAGGCCGGTATGCAGCAGTTGCGACGAGGAGCCAATGAACAATTCGACAACCTGCGAAGAGCTTGCCTTTTGAACCGAGCGGAGGTTTGCGAGGGCGCGCGCGGACTGCGACGGGCACTTTCCCTCGCCGACCAATGGCAGCGCTTGCCTGCCTGCCGCCGTTCACATCGCCCGTGACGGACTCGCACTGCGCGACTTCATCTCTTCCACGCGGTGACAGACTGCCGCATCCCATCATCGCCCACGTGCGTCGCGACCACTGTCTCCCGCTTCATGCACGATGAGCGGAGCCATGTGGTCATGGCTCGCACGAGGAGCTTCACCACTCTGCGCTCCTCACCCATCCCAACTGTCGCATCCTTTACCTAGCGTGCAGCTATGTGTTGGCACCGTGGCGATGGCCAGCGACGCATGCCTCACGAGCTCTCCACGAGCGTTGACGACGAACCCACGCATCGATACACCGGCATCGCGCTCCTCTCTCCATGCCACAACCTGACGTTGGAGCGACCAGTAATCGCAGGGCGGTCCCTGACAGCGTTTCCTGACGCTTCGAATCCAATCACTGCTAGACTTTTACTGCTCCGCCTGCGAGTGTTGGGTCCGCTTGCACAGCTAGAGGATCGGGCCAGCGCATTGTGCATAAGGCTGCTTGCAAGCCTCTTCCTCCCTCCCGCCAAACGGGCAAGCCCTGACTTTGTGCCACGTTCGAGGTGCTCGACCGCAGAGAAAATGGTGTGGGCATGTCATTGTGCAGCTGGTGTTGACAGCGCATCGCATAAACAGGTACCTGGAGACATGCGTATACAGTCACGTGATGACGTGGTGTGGGACAGAGCTCGGACACGGGCAGCTGTGCATGAATGGTGAATGAGATGGGCTGCCCGCTTGGCAGTCACCCACTTCATCTGCTTGACATCTGTCAAACTAGCTTTCTCAGGTCTCGGCCCAGGACATCACCGAACCGCACGCCTACGCCGGGCCGATTGTGCAGTCTGGTCGGCCATCATTCTTCCTCCGAATCCGCCAAGCGAGCATTCGATGCCGGGACCTGCTTCATGAAGTCTGGTCTTGCCGAGCGGATGACATCTACATGTTGCGTGAACGCAGCCCACAGAGTGATGCATCATGCTAAATCTGACCACGTGCCCGTGCAGCCTCGAAGGCAGTCACGCCTGCCCCCTGTTATGTTGTGATTTTTCAATACTGGAGTCGCAGCAGAACGCCCTGCGGCTTGTTCATTGCTGTACAACCTGGATATTGTTCTTCTTCTGCTTCGGGCTTAGCGTTCATCAACACGATCATTCCTTCGAACTCCTCACCTTCCATTTCTCCATCTCTGTCTGCTTATTCGTGTACTGTTTCACGAGATCTTCCAAGACCTTCTTTAGACCATCTGCGTTCGTTTGAAGAGCAGGCAGAACGTCCTTGACCGTCCTCTCGGTGAGCACGCCGTTGATCATGCGAAAACACTTGCGCTCACCAGGCAGTGGCGTGAGCGTCTCCAAAACCAACCTGGGCCAAGTCGTTAGCACGTCGGTCGTTCATGAATCCTGCATCCTCCGTAGCGGCGCTGCTGCAGAAGCGTCAAAAACAAGGCTGTTGGAAGCGCCAAGAGACTTGGTGCCTCCCCGCTGCTATGGATACACATGTCATACGGCATGCGTAGTTGTGGCATAGGTGGCTTCGCTCGCGTACTGTCAGGAGGCTGGGGTAATCGGTCTTCATTAGGACAAACAGAGGGCGGTGAAAGAAGGTTTGGCTGCCATGAGCCACCATGAACAAGTCGAACATCGGGCGAGACGGTCCGGATGATGCTCTTCACCGCAACAATGGCATAACTGAGGTTTGAGAGAGGACAGAGCGTGCACTCACTTGTGTTCTTCGGTTTCTTGCTCCACGTCGCCAATCTTTTGTGCGATGGCTTGGAGGGTTTCCTTGTAGTTGGAATATTGGACTTGCAGCTCTGTGACGCTGATCAATATACATCATTGGGAAAGAGGACAGCTCTTTTGACTTACCTTGCTGCTTCTTTGCTGAGATTTGCTGTTGAGACATGTTGGTGGTTTTGATCGAAGAATGCTTGTCGTGATTCACATGTCCAGCTCGCATGAACCTCCACTGGAGGCATTTTGCTGACTAACAGTTTCTCCGATCTCCGTCCACGACACGACACCCTTCCTAGAACCATTCGCCTCTCACTTCACAATACAGCGCTGCCCCATCATAGCCTCGAATCATGCATCCTCACTTGCACCGCGAAGATCAGAATGGTTTGTTCGGACAGTAGCGATAGCTCCCACGGGCGACTCTAACAGGAACACAGGCTGCGAGGAGCTCATGACGGCCCTCGAAGAGTGCCACGCGCGAGGCTTTCTCTGGAAGTCGATGGGCATGTGCACGAACGCGAAAATCGAAGTGAACAAGTGCCTACGAGCTGCGCGACTTGATCGAACTGCGCACAACCGCGAAGTGGCGAAGAAGAAGCGACAGCATATGGAGAAGATCTGGGCGGAAATCGATGCGAATTCATGAGAGTGAAGAGTTGAGATACAAGGGTCAGAAAAGATGTGAAGAGGATGAGACTTGACTCGACTATACCGTGATACCAAGTGAGCCAGAAGATGCCGGCATAAGTGATTGGGAAGTGCAGAGGGCTCGCAGGCTATGTGAACATGTTGCGATTCCGCCAATCAGCAACGTCATGAAAATGGGACAACGAGGACAATTTGTCGGATGCAAATGTGAGATACAGCGCGAGAGGTGTGAGCGCAGAATAGGTCGCAAGTTATGGCCGTCTCCGGGATGTGAGGGCTTCGAGGCCCTCTTCTTTTCGATGACAGTGGTGTCAGTTGAAAGGTCAGGCATGATTAGTTTGCATTGAGCAAAAATTAACGTGTTGCGCGGCTACTTGCAGCAGGCATCCACTATCCAAAGCTCTGGCGTTTGCGTCAAACATTCCACGCTACGTCAAACAGCCCATCCTGATTTAAACACCTCAATGCAGTCAGACTGAGCGCTTGACACACACATGGCGGAACCGGACGAAGGGTTTCAGCTCGCCTTGAGCGAACTGATCGAAGGCGCCGCCGCAGAAGCGCGTCGCCACTCCTCCCGATTGGCAACGACGAAAGCACGATCGCAGAACCAGGCAGGAGAACGTCCAAACAAACGAGCGAAGCTGTCGACGGTTTCGTCTCTGGCCACGGATGTGCCCCATTGGGACAGTTCCGATTCATCGAGTGCGGCAGGCACGTCAGCCACGTCACTAGACGAAATATCCTACGGGAAGACGTACTTCTCTGGGCTCGGGCCCCTCGAGCCCCCGGCAACCCCAACTTCAGGCGATGGTCTCCGGAACGGGTCTCCTAATCCACAATCAGACCACCCGGACATGATCACTCGGAGAGCAGGTGGGGATCTCGCAAGTCCCGCTGCACGCGGGCTGTCTCCCACATCACTTCAGCGACCGGCACTTAGATCGCAAGTTGCGAAACGTCTGTTCATTACGCGAGAGGATGATGTGCGATATGAGGCTTTGTTGAAGGCTCGGCGCAGGGAGCGCGTGGTTGACGTCGACCGCTATGTCCCTCCACTGGGCAATTGGCCACCCAGCAAGGCAGCCGGCTCAACATCTGCTATGGATGATGATACTGGAACTGCACGCATGCCTTACAGATTTGCGCGAGATGAGGCAGCGCAAAGACCACAGATTCGTGGCACCGACGCTGTGCAGGATCAACTGGACAGCGTCCGACGTAGGAAGGGCGCCACTGACACATTCCGGTTCCAGGACCTGCCAGAAAAGATCAAATCTCGTGTCGTGTCTCTTCTACTCATCAAACGGACGCCGATTCTAGTCGACTTCACATGGGCAGGTTCCTTCGTCCGTGGCCGCTGCAGGGTTCCATGCGCTACCAAAACATTGCGCACCGATGACCGAAAGACCTACACGCTCCCGCAACACTGGCCAACACTGATGAATGAAGTACAAGCAATGCAGAATAATTTTGGCCCCTTTCGGGACGCTCTCGCAACTGAAGGGGACAAGACTCGTCACTTGAGAGGGCCATGCTGCGGACTTACCACGGGCCTTCTAAGGGTATCGAAATCAATTCACAGCCTGGCAGCCAAAGCGCTCTATGGAGAAAACACATTCAAGTTTTCCCGGCCGAACTGTGCTTGGATGCAATTGGAGTCTTTCCTGGCTACTATCAAGCCACACAATGTCGCTCACCTGCGCAGTCTCGAAATCCACGTGCCGTTATGGTTAGTCCTTCCATTGTGATTGAATCGTACGCACATCTGTGTACCCATGCTGACCAATGTTATGTCTCACGAACAGGCACCGTGGTATGGCTGAAGACTACCGTAAGCTTACACTTTCTCCCTCTCAGCCTCCCCATCAGTCTGAATGAGAATTAAACTGACTGCATTTAGTCGAAGGTGCACTCTTAGACCTTACAGCCCCCGCCTCCCGCTTCGCCGTCGTGGAACCCTTCGGCCACGATCGACTTCTCTCCGCCATAACGTCCTCCGTCCACGCCCTGCGCAAATCCACCAACCTCTCCAGTGTAACTCTGATCCTCGACCACGGCCTGATCACGGACCGCTGGATAGGTCGCCACATCAATGACAGTCAGCTGATATCCCTCAGTGAAGCAGAACAAGCAGTGACGAGGAAACAGAGCGGCATTAAAAGCTTACAGGAACTGGCCGAGCTGGTCGATCCGCAAACGATCAAGCTCCGTGTGCAACACGTAGGAGCCAGCAGAGTCCAGGGGTACGATACGAAAGAGTTCGGTGAGCGGTTGCCCGGATTGAGGACGGAGGCGGAGAAGTATGGATGGCAAGTTGACAGCCACTTGAAGGGAAGACGACGATGAAAATTTCCTTCAGCATCGCAGGAGATAGAGAGCTGAAGTTCACGGAACGAGCCTCGAAGTTGTGATCAAAGGAGCCCTGCGCAGCCTCACGGCAGGCAAAAAAAAAAAAGTTCAATATTTTTTTTTTCAATACGAGTACACTGGAACAGACGCGCCTCCCCGGACGATGCGTATCAGCGTGTGGATGCATAGACATTCAAACAGAAAATGACACAAATTGGCCTGATTTCTCAGAAAATAAATCCATGTACCTTAGTCGTGCGTGCAAAATTTCATTTCATGTTTCTCCATCACTCCACACATGCTCTGCGCCCCTTCTCCCTCCTCCGCTCCGAATAATACCAAAATGGTTCCCAAAAATCACCATTCGCCTCAAGCAGCCTCCACTCCAAACCCAGACTAGCTCCAAAAAAAAAGAAAGGTGATGCTGAAAGCCCCTGCAAATAGAAAATTGCACAAGGCCGTTCCTCCAGAAGAAGAAGAGGAAAAAAAAGAAGATGGAGCAGAAAAAAAAATTGACGCAAGAGAAAATTATCGACCAAACATCAGGCGAGACAAGATAAAACCAACAACAGCCAAAAATGACAAGGAAAAGGGTATACTCGGTTTTGTTGCTCTCAGAAAAGCCCTCTCCCCGCCACGCAAGAACCGAAGACAAAAATGCCCAAAATTTGGCCCATCCTTCAGAAAAGAGACCCATTAGCAACGAGCATGGTCGAACACCGCAAACAGAGCGAGTACCATCAGCAGTGATGGGCAAGAAAGAAGACGCTCTCTTCTTCTTCTTCTTTCCTCTCTAAGGTTTGCCAGAAGAACCCGGCGGCCCTGCCGCAGCTCGAACAGCGAGCGTCAGCTTCTCGTTCCTCTCGACGGCGATATCCAAGTCTTCGTCGCCCTCGAGTCGATAATATTCTCCATCCTTTTCGTCTCGATATTCAATGTCCAGATCCTCCGCCTCCGCTAGATCCGCCTGGTCGCCAAATTCCAGTTTCCTCCGTTCGACGATTTTTTTGCGCAGGTCTTCAAACCCAAACTGCCCTCGAGATGGCATGCGAATGACGACACATGTGTCGCGGTCAAACCAAGCTTTGACCTTTACAGGACCAGTGGAAGATGTACTGCCCATGGTGGTTTGAGAGACGTTGGTGTGTTGGCGGGAGACGCTGGGAGGGGCGAGCGGAGCGGGGGTGAAAGAAGCGGAAGCTTGGCTAGGATAGGGTCGATGGGAGGAACCATTGACAGGCTGGGATTGCGTGTATTGATGTGTTCGTGCTTGGCCCGCTTGGATTGAATATTGGGGTCCAGATTGCACACTGCTCTGGCTGGCTTGGGAGTTTCGTTGCGTTCCTTCGTTCGGTCGTGCATGTTCGTTTAGATCCACCGCTGAGGGGTCGACTTCGTAATCGCCTTCTCGGGGCGCGAAGAATGCCCTCACGAGCGAAGAATAAATAATGTGCTGCGGAAGTCGCAACAGATCTCGTAAATATTCGTCCAAGTTCGCTCTGCGACCTTCCGTAATGTTGTCGGTCACATACTTCACCGGACCTGGCATATATGGTAGTATTCTCGACTTTCCCGGCACTTGTCCTGCTTCCTCCGGGAACGCATTAATCATGTTGATCTGTAATTCATAAAAGTCCTCGTATATCCTCGACAGGTCCCAGTGTGTGTTGTTGGCCAGTCTGCACTCGACGACAAAGTGGAACTTGTCATCTGCATATGTATATCGAGGCACAGACGCTCGCACGGGTGCGAACATGTTCTGCTGTTGCTGTGTTGAGAAGCTGGCCTGTCTGGTGTGCATGGAGCCAGTCGTCTGCTGAGCTCCATTTTGCTGCACGCTCAATCGGCTCATGGCGCTGTCCATTGTTGCCACCGTCGACTGCGAGACGGTGCCCAGCGGTATACTCGTGTTCTTGTACTCGGCCGCCATCTTCTTCCACTCTTCCACACGAGGAATGCCCGCCGCTTTGACCGCCGCCAGCGGATCCTCTGCGGCCTTTCCCGTGACCATGTCTCGAATCTCGATGAAGGACACCGGAATCAGTCCAGGACCCCCAAGCCGTGTTATGGGCTTTGCCACGAACCATTCCGGGTTCGACTGTGCAATGACGATGACGGCCTCTCCTTCTTTGGCATCCAACTCATCGGGCCTCTCGGCGTGGAAGTCGTAGGCCACGATCCCATAGATGCCGGCCGGCGACTTGCCAAACGACTTGGACGGCCGATGGCCTTGTGCGGCGGGGCCGTTGGTCTGCATGGGCATGCGTGGTGCAGAGGTGATGGTCGGCGGTGATGCACCTTCGGCGTAGCCGCTGTCGTGGGTTGCGCTGGTGAGGGACTTGGACGAGTCTCCCGAGTCCCTGACCGTCTTGCCCACGTTTTCGAAATACTTGACGGGGACTAGCCCGCGCTCGTTCCGCAGGGGGTTGCAGGCCTCGTACCAGTCGGAGTCGTGCTCGCGGCCGACCACGTGCAGAAAATCGCCGGCGCTAAAGGACAAGTACATGTGGGTGTCGGGCGGGGCATTGTAGTCGTAGATGGCCTTGATGACCTGGTGTGCGAAGCGAGAGTTAGTCTCAGAGTTTCCACGCGTCTATCGACATGAGTTGAGGGCGCGTGCGCTGCATCCACCCATGGTTGCGAACCCCGCGCTACCGTTCGTTTTCGCGCGACGACATACCTTTTTGGGCGGCTCAATCGCAATGGCGTCTTTGTGCGGTATGGAGAGACTGGCGGCCGCGCGAACGCTGGCCGAGTCGTGCTTGTCGCTCTTGATCGATCTCCGGAACTGTGCCCATGAACATTGTCAGCATGGTTTGAGCTTCCTCGCGCTGCGTGGCGCATTGACCGAGCGTTTCCCCCCAAACCCACCTTCATGATGCTCCACGGATGTCGCCGTGCCGGCAAAGCTTCGCGACGAGCGGGCGATGGAGGGGCGCGCGAGGTGGTAGCGGCGGGAGTGGGCGCGGTAGGTGGGAGGGCGCGGGCGCAGTGTCGAGCGAGGCGGGCGTGATTGATTTGCGTGGCAGGCCTTCGCAATATCCGCTGGTGCTGGGATGCTGATTGGGGAAGTGGCTCAGCACGCTCCCCCTCTGCTCACGCGGCGGTCGATCGCGGTCGGGTTGGGCAGGGCAGGCAGACGGGCAAGCGCGGCCGGTCGAATCGAACAGGGCGGCGGCGGCGGCGGCGCGGAGCAGCGTGGGCGACGTGGGCGGTGTCTGCGCTCAGCAGCGCTCCGGCTGGTGTGACGGGCGCGTGTGGGTGGGCGAGGGTGCAATTTTCGTGGTGCGACGCTGCGCGAAGCTTATAAGATGGCACCGAGGAGGGTGTTGTCACAGGCGTGTGTCGGACGGACAATCATCAGTGACGGGCGACTCTTTGTCCGGGAGGGTGCTCGTATCGTGTTTCGACGCCCACGGCTCTTCATCAACTGTCGAGTCGTCCGCGGGGAAGGGCAGGCGGCGCTGGTGGTGGAGGCGGAGGACCGACAAACAAGTGAAGCCGATGACGATCGCCCAGCAGAATGCAGTAGACCACCGTACAGGAGCGGAGAGTGAGGACGACGAGGTCTGTACAGCACAGGACAGGACAGGACAGGACCGCGAATGCGCAACGACGTGCGTCCGAACCAGAAAATGCACGCCACCCCGCCCACATCTTCCAGACTCCCACCTGCACTCGTCGACTCCACCCATATGCGCCGTGGCACCGCTCCGACTCGTGCAAGCCATCCGCAGACAATCCCGGCGCACGACGGTTGCGATCGCCGCCGCCTTCTTCCACCATTCGTCGACCATCCCATCCTCCCGTATAGTTAGTAGAAGTACCTCCTGCCCTGGCCAGGCGCTACCTCATGTCCCCAGCATGCGACCCGCCACGCCGGTCCCGGGCAAGCGCTTGCATCGAAGTCGACCGATCATCGCGACCTGTGGTGCACCCATGTCCACGGTTGAGGAAACCTCCGACGCACGGCAATCCATTCGAGCAACCATCGACTGTCCATTCACAACACCTGATAAACCACATGTCGACGCCCTGCGCGTCTGCGGACCTGAGACCATGTACATTGTCAGCCTTTGCACCGGCAGTTGAACCCAATCCTGCAGGTCCCCAAAGTCTCTCGTGCCTTCGAAACAACTGTAAATGCCGCCGTGCCCAACGTGTATTCCCATCACTATAGGCCTCATTTACCCATTTCGCCCTCCCGTGTCAACGGTATGCAATCCGTGGGGAAGCGCGTAACGCGAGTAGCGTCCATTCACACAAGCTTGGCAACGACCCAACACACAACCGAGAGAGGGCCTGGAACACTCCGAACCTGAAGCCGTCAGGGTCGCCGCCGAACAGTTGCTATTCACAGAATAGAGTATAACATTCGCGGGACGCTGCATACAACGACGACGACGGTAACAATACCGGGGATCCCGATGAAGTGGTAGAATTCAACCCCTTCGCGCAACTATCCTACCCGTTCATCGCTCACGAACCACTCCTGAGTGTGTGCTCCACCTCTCTGCCTGTCTGCAAAATGCTCGAAACGCGCGCGGCAGTGGTATCTGAAAACAAAAACTAAAAATCACACAATCGCAAGGCTTTGATGCAATCAAGCGCCATCGTGCATCTGTGCCCTCTGATCCCCGCTTCTTTCGAGACTGCCCGTCCTCGTCTGGTGTGACTGGAAACAAGTATGCGCTTGGTCCCTCTGAAATGTCCCCTCGCGGTGTCGCTTTAGCGGAAGTTAGTGGAACAGCGATGAGCGACAGGTAAAGATGGAAGGCTCGCGCAATGAAGGGGAGGGGGTCATATCTGGCCCTTGATGTCGACGACTCCAAACGTAGACTTTTTTGCTTCTTCGAACAAGGCGTACGCCTTACTTGTCGACACCCGGACATCGCCATCCTTGTCTTGCAAGACATCTTGGCCGCCGTGTCGCTTAATAAATTCGACACATGCTTGGATGTGGTCGGCCTCGAACACCGACTCGCACTCGTCTTGGTCGAAGTGGAGCTCTTCGGTGATGAACTTGGTACTGATTTCAGGTTTGTATCTAGGCCAGAATTTGTCAGTGATTGTGCGTGGAAAGGAGGGAATGCCGCGACTTACGCTTTGGAAATGACGGCCATTGCACTGACGCGCTCCCTCTCGATGAACATGTCCATCAGAGATGGCGCCATACGCCAGTCGTGTGCTTCTTTGTAAAGCTTGAAGAATCTGTGGTAGTTGCCTGCAGCCAACGCCTTTCGAACGTTCAACGCAAACCGCACAAACGGTCCCTTCTTGTCTGCTGTGGTTAGATCTGCCAACATGTTGTTCATGTCGGTCCGGTTGCGCGTGTAAAGCAAGTACAGAATACGATACGCCGTGAACTCATCCTGATTGCCGCCACTGCCGCCATTCTCCCCCAGCTTCATCTTGTACAGAGCACGGAGTTGTGTCTGACACTGATTGTACTCACCCAGGTCCTTCTTTTCCAGCGCGATCCGTGCGTGCACCTCATACACTCGGATGGTGAACTTGTTCTTCAGATGTTGTACTGTAAGATCCTGTCGGATGGCCTTGAGTTGATCACAGACATATGTATAGTCTTTGGCGTCCTTCCATCGGGCGATGACATGTTCAAGAGCTAGCTCCAGGAGGGCTAAGGGTCGCACGGTGTTGGGGTTAGGAGGAGCGGTCAACCTGAAATATCTCTTCTCTAGCACCTCGCAGGTGCCGACGATGGGTCCGGTCTTCGTGATCGCTGCAGGAGAATCGGCACGAGAAGCGGGCGGGGAAGAGGTAGGCGAGATGTTGCCAAAGCGCTGGCGACGTCTCTCGAGCGCCGCCTCGCTGTTGTCAAACCTGCCGTTCTTCGCGCCGTTCTTGTTCTTCTTCTCCTGTTTCTTACTCTGGCCCGAGATCCGATCTGCGATGCTCTTGGTGTTCGACTTCTTCCATGGTGGAGTCACGGCGCGGCCGTTGGTATCAGTCATCTCCTGATCGGGGGACTTTCTCTTCCGGCCATTAACGCCGGGCGACGTGAAGCCATATGCCCCAAGATCGGAATGCAGGTTAGCTAGTAACGAGTTCTGCGCCATGTACATGGCGGCTTTCTGGCGCTCTTCCAAAATCAACTGATGAGGCAGGGGATGTGTGGACCAATCGCGGTCGTGTATGGTGCCGTCGGCTTGTGCCTGCGTGATAGTGGCGGACAACTTTTGCTTGATGTCGCTGTCGGTGACGGCGGCGAACGCTGGCTCGGTCTTGAGCTTGTTAAATTCAAGGAACGCTCGTCCCACCCAGGCCTTCAGCTCAAGGGGAAAGTCATTCTTCGTCTTTGCTGCTGGGGCTGTCGGCTCGCTCCCAAGCGTCCGCCGCGCCGCCACGGACGTGTACGCGGGGGTAACTGTCATGGCCGCGTGGATGGTACGCGCTCTCTACGGTGATGATGTTGGCGACGTGTGAGCTACGAGGGTGGACTCGAGACAGGATTGCGACGGCACAAAGCAATCCAACCGAGGTGGCGGTCAAAGATAACGTCGCTCGCGGAAACGGACCGTTGCTGGAGGGGAGTGAGATGGAAGAAAGGAGGGCTTGGTGCAGAGGCGGCTGTGTATGTTATAGCGTTCCAAGTCGTGGTCTGCTGTCGCTGGGCGGGTGCGTGGGCGATGCAGTGAGGTGAGACGTCGGAGGAAGGAGGTGGAGAAGGCGAGAAGCGTGAAATGACAGCCCGCCAAGCCCAATCTGGAGATGCCTGAGGCAGTCAATTTTTCCACTTCGAGATGACATCTTCGCTGCTGCACTCGAGGACATTATTGTGCTAAACCTAGCCGCCAACTCGCCGTGCGGCTGATCGCGCCTATTCTACCAGCAATTTGCGTCGCACAAGGAGAGCGCGGACTGGACGCGACTTCACGCGCTCAGGTTCCCCCGTTTCGTGCTCGCCTGTCCCTATGTCTGCGAATGTTTCTCCGCCACCTGGAACTGACGACCGCACTCCGGCCACAGCTGTATGATGACGAAACGTTGCTCTTCGTGCAGGACGGCGTCGGTCTGTATGAGGGCAAGTACAAGATCCCCAACCATCAGAACGGCCACGCGTACCTGACCTCGCATCGCGTCTGCTACGTGGACAATGAAGAACCAAGGAAATACTCGGTCGCGGTGGACTTGAAGGAGATTGAGCATCCTGAGTTTTACGCGGGCTTTCTAAAGTCCTCGGCCAAAATCACCCTCTTTCCAAAGACACCAAAGAAGACTGCCTTCCACGGCATTCGCAGCCCCGTCCCTCGTTATCCGTCACCAGCCGATGCCTTGGTTGGACCAAATGGCTCCTCGCCTCGCTCTGTGCCCTCCCCAGCGCCCATCAGAGACCCCAACGCGACCTGGATTTGCCCAATCTGTGGAATGTCCAATTCCGTGCCCCTCAACTTCGATCCTGGTACGGCGAACCAGCACACGCCGCTGTCAGCGTGTCAAGCGTGTGGTGTCAAGCCTCCGCTCGCCCTGATGATCAAAGCATCGATTGCAGCCCTGTCCAACCGCCCCAGCGGTCCTGTCGGGAGCCTACCTGGAAGCGCGCGCAACTCCTTGGACGCAAGCTCATCGCCTACCTACGGCTCATCCCCTCCCACGCCAGCACCACCTTCGAACCTCTGCCCGAGATGCACGTACCAGAATTATCCTGGCATGACCAGTTGTGAAATGTGCTCCGCTCCTCTCGGACCCAGCTCAAACCGAGCCTCACGTCTCGTTGAGGATGCTCTCAGACGCCCGGAATCGCCAGGGCCAAGTTCGCCTCGATCGTCAATCGTCGATGACCAGACGATCGAAACAATCAAGTTCTCGTTCCGCGCTGGCGGCGAGAAGGTCTTCCTCGAGAGGCTTAAGGAAGCATTGGTGCAGCGAAAGTGGTTGCTTCAGAGCGCACCGCCAGTTCCCAGACCTGGCGCCACGCCTCCACAGGCTGGCAGCTCATTTAATTTACCCGGAGAAAGCTCGACACCGACAAGTGCACCTCCACGCGTGGTTGGTATTGCTGGGCTTGAGCAGCGTGGCGCTGCACTGCGTCAAAACAATCAAGCAGTTATTGGAACTGCCTTCGAGGACCTCGAAGCATTGATGACATCGGCCAAAGAGGTCATTCAAATGGCCGAGCAGTTCGCCAGGCAAGCTAATGGAGCCGCGAACGAGGACACGAAACGAATCATTTCGGATTCTGCATCAGCACTAGGTCTCGTGACAACCAAGGACATGCTAGGTGCGGGCTCTTCTGCTGAACAGCTCTACATCACACAGCTCTCACGAGATCTAGCCGAGTTTCTCACCGATGACCGCAAAGGGGTGCTTCGCAAAGAGGGCGGCATCATGTCACTCGTAGACCTGTGGCAGGTATTCAACAAAACCCGCAACGGTATTGAGCTTGTATCACCGCTCGACTTTGAGAAGGCTGCGAAGATGTGGGACACTTTGCACATGCCAGTACGCTTACGCCGATTCAAGAGCGGCTTGCTGGTCGTACAGGAGCGCAGCCGGTCTGATGAGAAGACTATTGCGACGCTTCTCGCCTGGCTTCGAGAGCAGCCGCTTCTTGAGCCCTCAACAAGCGACGCAATTTTGCAGACATCGTTCGGTCGAGGCGTCACTGCTCACGAGACAGCCGAACGCTTTGGTTGGAGCGTAGGTGTGGCCACCGAGGAGCTAGAAATGGCCGAGGAGACGGGGACACTATGTCGCGATCAGTGTCTTAATGGCACAAGATTCTGGGAAAACCACTTCGGTGCCATGGTAGCGTGATCTCTGTACAAAGGTACACAGCTGGAGCGGACTGAGCTGATGTCTCGAGTCGGATGTGGGACCGCAATGTTTGCCCTAAAGCAAGGAGTACCTCACTGAATCACAGACCATACACTCCGAGGCAACTCCATATACTTGCCCGGCTGCATGATGCTACTGAGAGCAAGAATGTGATGGTATGAGGTGGTTAGCATCCACGTGGCTGGCCGGCATTCACCAGTAGTGTCGAACCTTGTGTGCTTGGATGAAGATGGTCGAAAGACTATGCAACGCTATTGTCTTGAGCTCTACAGGCGCTTCGCCGTGAACTGCGTTGAATGCAACATGCAATGACGAAGCTGTCACAGCGTTGCGGGCGCACGTGCAGCTTTTGTTGCAGAATTGCATATGCAGTCTTTGTATGCTTGTTCGCACAGTGTCGCAACGTGCCGAGCTTGGCAGTATCGTACCATCACAGGCGGCGACCACATTTCTGTCATCAAAGAGCACTTCTGCCACATCAAGATCACATCAGCTAAGCACGACCGATATGCAATAAATGACATCATGAAGGAGAGACTGACTACTGGCGTCAGTAGCGCTATGTCAAACGAAGCCACAAATGAAGGCGTGAGCTAAGAACAATTCAATCCCATGAGGCGTTTTTGGGAGAGGCGCCGGTCGTTGTCTGTCCTCTCTACGAGGCGAAGCTAGTTCACACTGATCACCTAGCCACCGCGGAAGGAAGAAACCTACCTGTGCCCACCACGGTATGTACCACGTTTTCAACAATCCAAGCCATCGTCTGATTGGTCTTTTCCAAAGAATACACCGCCGAGGTCGTAGTTCTCTCCACAAGACACGTGCTTAGCAGTGTCGATCTTCGTGTCTACTTGCTCTGTTCCTTATCACGATAGGATACTTGGATCTCAGGCTCGTTTGACGTGGTATGTGACTACTAGTCGGCGGGCAGCCTTAAAAGATGGCAGCACCCACGCTCTCTGCTGTGGCCCAACATATACTTGTTATTGCATGCAATCGTGAAGGGCTTCGCAAAGTCCTTGTTACTCGCTGCGGTCGCCAGTGTGGCAGCCGTGCCTGTTGTCGAGGAGCGGCAGACGATTGATGAATATGATTACATTGTCGTCGGCTCCGGAGCTGGGGGTGGTCCGCTGGCCTCGAGACTTGCTCGGGCAGGACAGTCTGTTCTTCTCATCGAGTCGGGAGACGATCAGGGTGCGAATTACAAGTATGGCATGAAACCTGATGGGCTACAATACGTTAGCTGACCCGTTGAATGCAGCTACTCGGTACCCGGCTATCAGGCTGCTGTCACACAGGACCCCAGGATTGCCTGGGACGTCTACGTAAATCATTATCAGGACCAAGCCAGGGCTCGCCGAGATACCAAGTATGTGGAGGGCAAAGGTATCCTCTACCCACGAGCTGGCACGCTTGGTAAGTTGTTGTGAGCCGCCTTGGCAGGTTGAGACAGGTTCCTCGTCCTGCCTAATAACTTAGCGTTGGCAATTAGGGTTCTGGCGTTCAGATCTTCACGAGTTCGCACGGGTATTAGCTCAGGATGTCAGGCAATGATCACCTCCAGGCTCCAGCATGCACAGCACGGGCACCGACTTCTACCAGTGCACGCGGAGGAGTTTGGGAGTTTCAGTACGTAGCTTTGTACCAAGATTCGTGGCATTGGAGATCGCTGTTCGCATTCGTCATATCCTGGGCGCCCAAGTCCTTGGCTGCGACCTCCAGCCTCGCGATTGCATGTACGAAATGCTTACTGCTGCACTTCACAAATTGCAAGGAGCTTTGCGCGCAGCTCGACCACAATGCAATCATATTGCTAGTAAAAGTCAGGCTGTCAGCGTGCTTACCCACTACCGAATCCTCCCGCACTTTCTCCCATGGAGTTCTATTATCCGAACAGTTAGCCGCTTCCTCATGTGAGCTCAGCCCCATCCTTCGATCACCCTTGTGAAGTTGTGAGCTTACGCCCAGTCGCCCACACGAGAATGACCCGGCTGTCTTGGCCTTGTCTGGTCGGACCACGGAGATATACAAGGGAGCTGGCACACCGCATGAACCCGTGCTAGCGTGGCGATAATTTTGGACATTGAAGAACTGTGTAAGCAGAGCAGCGAAGATGACTGGCGAGACTTTCGAACCTTCGACCTTCTTTTGCGACGCGGTCATGGAGAGTCGAACGTTCCTGGAGCACTACGTTGCGTACCTGACATCCTGGAAAGGCTTCTCAGCTGTGGTCTTCATATCTATCTTGGCATTCGGTGTCTGGAAGGAAAGACGGAGGCGTCTGCTGCAAGAACGCGAACAGAATGAGAAGAGCGAAAACGTGCGTGGATGCTTGCGCCTTGGGATTTATGGAAGATCAATGCTTGAAGACCAGTATCGAGCACCACTAGTCGGCAGCAATAGCAACGAGAAACAGCGACCAACGGTAAAAGCCATCTTTGTGTACCCGATCAAGTCTTGCGGAGGAGTGGAATTGCAACGAGCAGGAGTTACGTCGACTGGACTGGTTTGCGATCGGATCTTCAGCTTTGCGCAACTGGTGCCCACAGATACTGGCCATGAATGGCGTTTCGTAACTCAACGAGAGTTCCCCAAGCTTTCACTGCTCAAGACCGAATTGTGGTTGCCGAACCTGCAAGAGTTGGACGAGGACGCAGAAGTCGATCGGGTCGAGAGCTGGCCAGCAAATGGCGGATGCGTCGTCGTTCGCTTTCCTTACATTGCAGGGACTGGAGCTGGTCTGAAGACAGAAATCGCCTCGATCAAGTTGCCCTTGAACCCAACATTCGAGCGCAGCACGGCAAAAGAGTACGCCGAAGAGCACCTAACGATCTGGAAGGACTGTCCGCTTGCTACCAACATGACGAATGAAATACCGACCACTACCCTAGCCAAATTGGAACATTTCCTGGGAGCGAGAAACCCGCTAGGCATCTTTCGACAGAACGACAACCAACTTCGAAAAATCTCGCGAAGCCTTCCAGCAGATCATTCAGGCGAAGATTTCAGAGTCGGATTTCCCGATGCCTTTTCAGTGCACATCCTGAACATGGCCAGCATTCGGGACGTCGATGCCTCAATGCCTGAAGGCAGTGCCGCCAAAGGACGATTGGACGCGCGCAGGTTCCGAGCCAATATCTATGTATCTGGCACTCCGGCTTACGCAGAGGACTCTTGGAAGCGAATAGCGATCGGCAACGCGGCAAACGAGGACAGCATATCTCAAGCTCCGGGCGTCTATCACGCCGCGTGTCGAACAGCCAGGTGCAACGTGCCAAACGTGGATCCTCAGACAGGTATCAAGGCGAGTCTCTTCATGTATCGTGCGCCAGCCTTGGTTCCTGCCACTAACACTTCCTGCCAGGACCATAACGAACCTGGTACAACATTACGACGCACGCGACAAGTCGACGAAGGAGCCAAACCGCATCCTTGTCTTGGGCTATCATTGATCCCATTGTTCGACCGAGGAGTCTTCAAGCTCGGAGACGAGGTCAAAATTCTCGAGACCGGCGAGCATTATTACCAGAAGATGTTCCCTTAAGAGGTACATGTCTTTATGCAGCGATCGAAGGACGCCGCGAACGAATTTCTGCTGACGACGACGACGACGACGCGGACTTTTGGCACCGGTTGCATCGATTGTTGGAACGAGAGATGCCGTGAATGTTCTGCCGGGCCATGGTCAAATTGCTGTGTTGGTACGGAACTCCAGGACCTAGAGAGCAAGTGTGAAACGTTTTTTGAGGGAATATTTAGCGAGGCGCGATGCGTTTGTGTCGTTGACATCTTGGCAGTCACTATGAAGGGCGACAGTGAGAGATACTTTTGAGAGAAAGAAATGGACAAACAGTCGCTGCTTGGAATGAAAGATGAAGGCAGCGGATCAGAGACATGATGCACATGATGCATTTCATTTTTCCGATGACCCTCCGCTATGCAAAATAATGAGTGCTAATGTTCTCCAGTGCTGTTTGATGGCCTGCGCGTGCGTTGATGCTTCAAGCAAGAGTTGGACGAATACACAAGCGGCCAGCCCATGCTTCATCGTGTAATGAGAATTGAGAAGTTTAGGAGCTCGTATGAGTTGCATTCTGTCTGGCGCTTAAAGAGCAGCGACCACAGCACCCAGGCCGAGCATGGCAACACCTCCGACCCAGACTCTGGCAGTCTCCATCGCTGGTCCGGTCGACTGTTGCGGGACAGGGCTGCCACTGGTGATGGTGCTGTTCCGACCTCCTCCAACAGTAGTGCTTGCATTACTTGCACCTCCTCCTCCGACTGGCGTAGTGGCGGCAGGGCTGGTGATGAGGGTTGTCTCGTCCGACAAAGAAGCAGTTGGGTAGTTGGCAGCGACGGAGCCAGTTGAGATACCAGTAGTCTGCACATAGCCGCTGCCGGTCTCTTCTGCTGTGGTTTCGGCTTCAGAGGGGTTAGACGTCGACTCGGCAGCGGCGGCGCGCGATGAGCTTGATCCCGTCTCCATGGCGCCATAGCCTGGAAGGAAAGACGGAGAGTAGGTTTCGGTGCCAGAGTACTGAGGACAGCCTGGGACGGTGGTCTTGGGTGGAGCACGGCCGCCACCACAATCGAGGAATTCGCAGATCTCTCCGGTGCCTGGGACGTAGTAGATCATCGATGCGCCTGCTGGGGATGACACATCGCTGGAGGTGCATCCGCCAATGTCGGTCTTTGCGAAGGCCAAAGAGGCCAACGAGGCGGCGGCGAGGACGAGCTTGTACATGGTGTTGTTGCCGAAGTGGTGATGGTTGTTCCGAGACCTCTTCTGAATGCTCTCGTCGATGCAGAACTCGAACTTGAGGAGCGCAATGGAGCGGAGGAAAAGGACGACGACAAACGAATGACGGCAGTTCGTGGAGTAGGAAAATTGATGTTGTTGGAAAGCGATGGGCAGAGCGGAAGAGAGGAAGAGATAGAGGGCGGTGGAAGGGCGGCAACAACACTCACCCGTCGACTCCAACAGTGGCGAAGGAATGTCTCCTGCGCATGAGACACGTGCACGCGAATCTTCCAGTTCTGGACGCGAAAAAGGCTATTCATAGGCGCCCAAATGCGCCACAAGCGACTTCGCTTGCTCCGATTGATGCTTCCTCGTCGGCTTCATGGTCGCGGGTCTCGGCACACGGAAATGCATCCAGTCTCCGCGAGATAGGTGGCTGGCAGCGTGGCACAGTGTCGGATGTTGTCTGCCGTTGTGTAGAGTGGAAGAAGAGAAGCTGACATCGATGGAGAGCAGCAAGACAAGCTCTCGGTTCGCCCGTCCTCCCGCCCCACGGGTGCTCCCGTCGTAATCGTCCCAACTCATGATACCACATTGCCATCCTGCCTCTACTGTCCAGCCTTGCATGCACCACTGACTCTGCTCCGGCAACCTGTCAATCCACCCACGACTGAGCCACCAACAACAGAGCCCACCAGTACTTCCACAGGAGCCAGCGACTTTTGGATTCCAGTGACTACTTTTGTCGATAAACCCAAACCAACTGATGGTGGGTCCGTCATTCCTTGCAATTCATGGTTCTTCAATACATGTATTCGATTTTGGGACATCGAAAATTTCGGCTGGAGGATCGCCCTTCCTCCTGGAAAGTACCCGCCCGGGCCACCGCCGTCGTTGATCATCTATGCAAAGATCCCTATCATTCTTCGATTTGTTGGACCGTTGCTCAGAGAAACGCCGGCACACTTCCTGGACAACCTCACAGAGGCTTGGGCCTCGTTGGATGTGAAGTGGAGGAATATCCATTCGGCAACTCGCTCTCGCCTGTAGCACAGAATCAGAGAGGTATCTGGGCTAACAGAGCCGTCCTGCGACTTGTACCCTGGGAGGAGAATCGCGACCATGGCAACACACTGGGAATATTCATTGCTGCAGCACAGAGAGGTGATCCAGTGAGTACAAAAAGAGACCACCTCAACGTCTCGTTGCTGATAATTCCGGTGACAGAACCGTAACTTGCCGGCTTTGAGTGGACAATTGACGTACTGTGTCAATGTCACGGGCGAGAACATCGCCAACACGAGCTACCTCCTTGATCAAGATCAAAGCGGTGTATGGGCCTACTTTGGATGTCGAGTCGTTGCGATCAAAGCTAACTTGAGTGCTAGAATCGCTGTGGTCAAGCTTATGGCCCCGGATGTTTTGCTAGTCAACGACATCAGCGCAGGCGAAGCCCGTCAGCACCCCAACGAGAGCCGATGGGACCCATGGTTCGACAAGAACAACCAGCTTTTCGATCACACCATCTATTCTTCAGGGCAGTCTATCACCACGACCGCTCTTCCTTCCCAATATGGCCTGCGACCGGCACCTGGGCTCAAGACCTTCACCCGCAACGCTGGAGGAGACCCTAACTCAGGCACATGGTCCACCGTAGCTGCAAATGGCGTGACCGTAGGCGCACCTGAAGGGTCAGGCGTGCCAGGGGCCAGAGGACAGAATTTGAAGTACAACGATCCTGCATCCAGTCATCCGGGCATCTGGAAGCGATGCATCGACATTCAGGATCTGGGACACGATCCTCGCCACCCAGAAATCACTCTCGCACCGACGCCGTATGTTCAGGCCAGACGTCCGATGGGACAAACAAGTTCAGGCGAAGAAGATGTCGCCACCACGAAAGAAAAGCTCGCAAAGAGCCCGTCCACGCTTGTCGACTCGTGCTGAGCGCTTTCACCAGAAGCGCCAGAGCGTGAATAGCGGGAGTTATCTCGATCCGCGAGTATATCGAGAAGCTTTTCTATGTCCAGTGCCTGAGATCGACGTATGCACCACTGAAGAATGCTGGGAGGGCGGCGTGGTTTACGACGCTGAAGGCAATGTCGCTGAGTCTGGCGCGGCAGATCAAAGTGGGCCTAGTTAACGGTGAAGGTAAGTTCATGGTACATAGCTGTGTGTGTATCTAACAAGCTGACTCTGACGTCCTGCAGGCACTGGAGATGAGACACTCTCGTCAAGCTCATCGATCGCCTCAGAAACTGCTGGGTATCACAACAACTCCCACATCAGTAAGCTCCTGTGCGTCCTTAGTTTCTAGAACTTACTGGTGTGTATCTGAATTCCACCTTGAAGTCCACTATCCCTTCACTGACCTAGACTCTTCCACTTCTTAGCCGCGTCGGCGGCTGCTTTACACTCCCGAGTTGCGCTTCTTGGGTCAACATCGAACCCACCCCCCCCCACCTCCCGCGCCCTCCTCTTCATAGGCACACACGCTTTGTACGTTGACAAAGATTGTCATTTCTCGAAACCCAATGAAACGTAAAAGGCAATAATGGCGGTGTAGGAGGCTCGATTACAGTCGATTGCTTGATACATGAATTCATTGGCGCAAGAGGCGACAATTGAGCACGTGTCATCGAAGATGGAAAGTAAAAAGAGGCGGCGAAACGATAGCATATCAGAGCAGAGAGTTTTTTTTGGTGACATTACACATCCAAGAATCGCTAAAACTACAAATTTTTCATACCATTCTTCCTTTCCATGCTACAAACCGCCATCATCATCATCATGGTGCACAATGTATGTGATGCGTGCGAAATGCTACCAGGTTTCGCCAGGCGCCGCACTCCAATTGCTCCCCCTGTACATCTTTCTGTATGTAGTACATTAAAAACATGAGGTGCATCTTCCAGCTAGTGAGTCTGCAAATCATGTGAGCAGAGCTTCCTTTGCTGGCGGGCATGTATTCGTACAAGCAAAGCATTGCCGGAATCGACGCTTTTCTGGACCGTCCGCGCTAGCGAATGGTCGCTGGGGGTATAAGAACACATCAAACAAAACGAAGAGCCTTTCAGGTCATTTATGGCTTCTTGTCCTTAGAGCCGTCCTGCTTTGGCTGCTCGCTCGATTGCTCGCCCGCTTGCTCGCCCTCCTTTGGAGTCTCACCGGCTTCTTGACGGGCGCGGTGCATCTTGTCGAAGAGGGTCAGAGAAGCGTTCTGGAGCTCGTCGGTCTTGGCCTTGATCTCCTCAGCGGTGGCGGTGCCCTCGCCGGTCTGGTTGGTGGCGATGAATTCGCGGAGAGCGTTGATGATCTCGCGGATCTTGTCGGCCTCGGCTTTGTCAAGTCGGTCTTCGAACTCCTTGAGTGCTTTCTCGGTGTCATTGACAACGCTATCAGCACGGTTGGCAGCCTCGATGGCGGCCTTGCGGTCCTTGTCGGCGGCGGCGTACTTCTCGGCATCATTGACCATGTTCTCGATTTCGGAGTCGGAAAGACCAGATCCAGAAGCGATGGTAATAGACTGGTCCTTGTTGGTGGACTTGTCCTTGGCATGGACGTGGACAATGGAATCGGCATCGATGTCGAAGGTGACCTCGATTTGTGGGACACCACGGTGAGCAGGTGGGATACCGACCAGCTGGAAGTTGCCCAGCATCTTGTTGTCGCGGACAAGCTCACGCTCACCCTGGTAGACCTTGATCTCGACAGCAGACTGGAAGTCCGCCGCGGTAGAGAAGGTCTGCGACTTCTTAGTTGGGATAGTGGTGTTGCGGTTGATCAGACGAGTGAAGACTCCTCCAAGGGTCTCGATACCGAGCGACAGAGGAGTAACATCGAGGAGCAGGAGATCGGTGACCTCACCAGCGAGCACACCACCCTGGATGGCGGCACCGATGGCGACGGCCTCATCTGGGTTGACAGACTTGGCTGGGTCACGTCCGAAGATGTTCTTGACGGACTCAGTGACCTTTGGCATACGAGTCATACCACCGACAAGGATGACATCCTGGATGTCCGTGGCCTTGAGGTTGGCGTCCTTCAGAGCCTTGCGGACTGGGTCAACAGTGCGGTTGATGAGAGGATCCACGAGAGATTCGAGCTGAGCGCGAGACAGCTTAGTGTTGATGTGCTTTGGTCCAGAAGAGTCGGCAGTGATGAATGGCAGGTTGATATCGGTCTGAGCGGCCGAGGACAGTTCAATCTTGGCCTTCTCAGCGGCCTCACGGATACGCTGGATGGCCATGCGGTCGCCGGAGAGATCGATGCCTTGCTCCTTCTTGAATTGCTGGACGAGGTGGCGGACGAGGGTGATATCGAAATCTTCACCACCCAAATGTGTGTCACCGTTGGTAGCCTTGACCTCAAAGACTCCGCTCGAGATCTCGAGGATGGAGATATCGAAAGTACCACCACCAAGATCGTAGACAGCGACAACCTTGTCGTCCCTCTCAAGACCGTAGGCAAGCGCAGCAGCAGTAGGCTCGTTGATCACACGGTGCACGGTAAGACCAGAGATCTGACCGGCGTCCTTGGTAGCTTGGCGCTGCTGGTCATTGAAGTACGCCGGCACAGTCACGACAGCATTCTTGACGTTCTTGCCCAAGAAAGCCTCCGCAGTCTCCTTCATCTTACCGAGGATGAAACCTCCGATTTGTGATGGAGAGTACTTTTGTCCTTGTGCCTCGAGCCACGCGTCGCCGTTTGTGTGTTGCACGATCTTGTATGGTACTTGTTGGATATCCTTTTGCACCTCAGCATCCTTGAACTTTCGTCCGATGAGACGCTTCGTGGCGAAGAGAGTGTTTTCTGGGTTGACGACGGCCTGGCGCTTTGCGGCGATACCGACTAATCGCTCGCCCTCTTTGGTGAAACCGACGACGGATGGCGTTGTTCGTGCACCTATTCCTCGCTGTCAGAGACCATCGCACTTGCAATATATCGGGTGTGCATCATTTACGTACCTTCCGAGTTCTCTATTATGCGTGGCGACTTGCCCTCCATCACGGCAACGGCAGAGTTTGTGGTTCCCAAATCGATACCGATGATGGGGCCCTTCACTTTGCCACTGTCCGCATTTGTGTCCTCCGCATATCCCCTTCGGAACTGCGATGTGAGTGGCGCGCGGTATGCTGGTGATCGCAAGACGGGTGATGCGCGCGGAATCGCCTGGTCGATGTCAGTTGGTCTGTTTGCTCGCGTGATGGCGATGGCCTCGATGAAGCTGCTACTCACATTCCGCATCAATCTGGAGGAGAGCATCCTTGCTGTATTAACACACTATAGTACACACAGAGAGGGCGGGGGATGTCGATGATGGAAAGGAGAGTGTGAAGGTGTTGCAGATGCGCAGAGAGATGAAGATGAACGATGTCCAGGGAGTTTTGAAAAACTGAATGCGATCACCACCGAGCTTAGAGTGCACGGGCCCGTCATGGAAAGCAGGTAGAACGCTGCCGAAGAACACCGCACACCTCCGGTTTCGCCCCGAACCAGCCATACTTTGCCTCATTCAGCTCAACCTCTATCATGAGCGCTGGAAGTGTAGATGAAGGAAACGGCTGTGGCATCGACTCGTCAATACAATTACCACGCGAACGACCTCATTGCCACTGCAGAATTCTACTTGCTCCACTTTGCATAATGATTTAGGAGCTGTGCAGTCCATGGAGCGACTTCTCGCCTGCAAATTCATGTCCTGGGAAGCAGTGGATGGGCTGTAGCTCAAGCGGCAAGTGCTGCAAGATGTTCATCCAAGTGGTAACTACATGTACAGTATTCGAGTGCCTGTTGGTCGTTCCCAACCGCTCTATCATCTAGATCGTGTTCGAGATTCCGGATACTGCTCGACCACTGGCGTATCGAGCAGTCCAAGCGAATATATCCAAGATCTTCGCTTTGACCAGGTTTCCTGTCACGATTTGGCGGACATTTGTTCATACAACCAACGACTTTAAAGCGCTCCGCGACAACGAGCAACATCAGACTCTCTGCCGCGCAGACACGCAGTACGTGGCGGTTTGAGTGAACGGAAGCGAGCACATAATGGCACACGAGGACATGAGCGGTGCTCCGGCGAGACCGGAACAGCTGCAAGGCGCAATAGTCCTATAACAATGAAACTTCTTGACCGGGCGAGCGTGATGAGGTCGGCCGAAGCACAATTGCACTACCACTGCAAGGGCAGGACTTGGCGGGATGAGCATCTAAAATCAGTCCGACATTACGACGTGCAGCGAAAAGGAAAAGCAGGAAGGGGAAATTGGCAATCAAGCCTCGTCGCCATTACAGCAGACTCAGCGACACCTGGTGGGAGGAAGTACTCCATTCGCGCTCCGAAGAGCCGCTAGTAGCTAAGGCATGGGTATCGTAGCAGGGCTCGCACTGCAACAGAACGCCAACGCCTGAAACCTCCCAATTTGTCGTAAAGCGTCCCAGCAAGAAGCCACGAAAATGGCTTAAGAGCGAGGGTTGCGGTCGCCGAAGCGGCGCGGCCTCTCGGCAACTTGCTGTTGCTGGACGGCAACGACGTTGACTGGGATGCTGTCGAACTGTGCCATATGTCAGCAAACATGACCCTTCCTCTTCAATGTTGTCCCAGATTTTACATACGCCCATCGACTTGAGCAGATCCTTGGTCTCCTGGTCCACATCGAGCTGTCCGCTCTCGCTGTTCTGGGTGAAGTCTAGAGCAGAAACCTCTGGGACATATTGATCCTTGCGCTCACGCTCCTCTTCTTGCAGCTTGAAGGAGATACCACGGACAGGACCGCGCTGAATACGCTTCATCAAGTGGGTGGTGTAGCCGGCAATCTGGAAGACATGACGTGGTCAGCGATTTGATGCCCGAGTAGAGTGGTTCGCAGGCAGTGTCGTACCTTGTTGCGCAGGCGCTTCGAGGCGATCACGGCAATTTCATCGCAGATACGCTTGTTGGTCTCGAAGTCGAGGGTGAGCTTTGGATAGTAGCGCTCGATGATGACCTTGGCGGACTTCTTCACGGTCTTGGTGCGGACGCGACCCATTTTGGCGGTGTTTGGGTGATGTGGTGGACGGGGAGAGGGATTGTCGTTGGGCGTGCGAAAGTCAAGAAGTCGAGCTGGTCAATTCTCAAGAACCAAAGTTGACAGAGCGAATTCTGTGTGCCAAGTCTCGGGACGGATAAACTGATCGGCGTCCATGTCCACCAGCCACGACGTCCTTGTTGCAGGCGGTACTCCACCAGTTCACATCATTCCTGGTCGGCGCTCTTGCAGGGAGCACAGCTGGCGACACCAACAAGACGCTTGTTGTCGGGGAGTGATCCGGGCAGCGCGAGACTGCAGCTACAACGATAGTCCAACTCTACGCGCTCCTGTTCTGTGCTGTGCCGCTGAGAGCGCTTGGAGCAGAGCCTGCAGCTCCACCAACATGGGTCTATCAGCGACTACATTTGCATGCTGCGGGCATGCGGCGTTCGAGCGCTTGTCTACCGGCTCTGAATTGCCGGCAGCAGGATCAACCAACATGGCCGTCTCCTCAAACCCTACACTGCCGATGCTTTCGAGCGGCGCAGCAGCGCTATTCACATCGGCAACATTAGTCCTGCAAGCATGCTGTAGCGTGATGCTAGACTTGACGACTTATGCGAGCTGTCTACCTCTCATATCACGGCATTGTAGCGCCTGAAGCTGAGTTTCCTAGCATGTCCAGCAGACTACCGACAGATGCAGCAGCTTGTGCAGTTTGCAAGTGGCAATGTGGATGTCGAGAGGGAGTTGACGCATGGTTAGACTGTAGATCTCGAAGCCATTGTGACTTGTTCTGACTTGAAGCCGACAGCTTTCAATGTACCACCAAAGCATATTGCGACTGCCCATGATGGTTTGAGCCTATGACGCTGCCGTCGAGCAAAACGATACCCGTGGTTGAAGTATGAAATTCATTGGGGACGGATCTTGTTTTGATGTACGATATGGCGGGGATCCAAGGAATTGATTGGGATAGAGAGATACGCTGCACGGCCGATTCCTGCTAGTTATTACTGTTGCAGACCAAATGCATGCAATTTCGTAGTAGTGTCCATACCAATGATGCCCATATCTATTCTGTACACAATGATGCCTTTCCTTCCATGTCTAACGACTGAATCTCTCATACCTTCTTCCCCTGCGCAATGAGATCGCTCACCTTCGGCGGCAACACCATCGCACTACGGTCATTCCTTTTGAAAAACTCGACAAGCAAACCCGTCGTCTTCTCGGGCACATCCTCATGCACAAAGTGTCCCGCTTCCGGAACGACCACCAATTGGAACTTGCCCTGCATCTGCCCTATCATGAGCTCTTTGTCCAGCCGATCCGTGCCAGCCAGAATCAACATTTTCGCTCCCCTGCCTGTCAAGAATTTCGAAGACATGCCCTTGAACCATTCTTCCCACCAGGGCTGCGTAGCTGAGAGGTCTGTGCGCCATACTAGTTTGCTTGTTCCGGTGGGTGAGGGCACAAGTAGTGACGGAACGGAAGCCTCTGCGCTGCGATGGTCTCTGATGGTGCGGGACCGGGTGTGCCAAGCGATAGCGTCTTCGACGGTGTTGAATGCACTCGGACGAGAAGCGATGTATGTAGTCATGTGCGCGAGTGCTTCGATCGCGGAGCCTTCTACGACGTCGATGACGCAGTAGCCTATCAAGTTGGGGCCAAAGGCTTTGAAGTGCGTGGTGGAGATGGTTGTTATGACCGCGCCGCCGAGGCTGTGACCGAGGAGGACTGATGGCGGTATTTTTGGCCAATTCTGTTGCGCGGATACAAGTTTGACATTTGTGATTGCATCTTCGACAAGCGCATTCAAGGAGAAATCGCGGCTTTCAAAACCTGTGGCAGCATCTGTGATCAAGGAGCCATGCCCACGCGCGGAAAGCGATAAAATTCCAGCCGCGGGAAGCTTCTGACGAAGTTCTTTGGCCAATATGGCGAACGATAATGCCGAAGCGCCAGCGCCATGATGGCAGATGAACAGAGGTCCCTTCTGGGCATCCGTGGGCGGCGTTAGGTAAGCATGATATCTAGCATGCTGGCTTTCGGTCTTGTGCTCGAGGTATGCTTCTTGCTCAAAGTATTGCGTCCAGTGCGTTGGCGGAGCGGCCTGTTCCCGTGAAGATGGTCGTACCGTCGCCACGCTAGCAGTTGATGAGGTTGATGAGTCGGATGCATAGTCGTCGCTTAACGAGAGGCCACCGACTGCAGGAGTGGCGATTGGACTTGGTCTGGGCCGTGGGGGAGGACCAAGCGACGATTGCGACTGTGGTGTCACATGCGGATTGGACAATTTCTCCCTGAACATGTCGGACATTGTGAGCGCGAGCTATGGGTAGCTTCGAGTGTGAATGTTGCGCAGATCATTGGAGCACAGCAGATCGAGGCGTCAAGATGAGCGTAGACTTGCATCAGGCGGCTTCACATGTCGAATCCATCGGCTGCCATGTGGCGAGAAGTGGCGATACCCTCGTGGGAGCTGACTTGAGAGTATCGTGCGCTGTAGCAATCGTGATGCACAGTTGGATGCGTGAACTTCGAAGCAAATCGGCAGCCTGAGGCATCCAATATGTCTTGGCATTAGATTCCGTTGCTAGAACTGTTCAAGGCGTGCCTGTCTGCTGACTCTGCTCCACGTCTGGCATCCTCCTTCGCGGTGCTCCTGCGCAGTCTGCCAAAACAGCGGCAGTTCCTTGTTTTGTCTTTGACTTCAGCGTCTGTTGTCTAACTAGTTAGCGCCACCGTTTGGGACTCGGAGCTCGTGCCACAAAGCCACAGAGCGGCAGCATGACGTTGTAGATCAGCAGTCCATCGGCGCGCACATGCACTGCCCGCCAGCCACCCATCAACGGCGCGCTCTGGCCAAGTCTGGTGCAGCTGTGTGCGCGCATTATAAGAGCTCCAGGTAGGCGGCTGCCTTTCTCCAAACCCTCGCTCCCTTCTCCGCCCTCGACTCGCAGCATACACCCGCGTGGACAAGGAGGTGGTGAGCGTGCGAGAGCAGCAAGAGCGCGGGAAGCAGGATAATGTCGCTGTGGGGCACGAAGCAGAAGAAGGACGACGACCAACCAGAGCACAACGGCGAGGGCAACAGTCGACGAGACTTTGACGACAGCAGCAGAATGCGGGAACCGACGGAGAGAGATCGGCTGCTGCCAGCGGACCACAGACGTCCACCACACGCTGATGGCTACCTGGACCCAGACGACCCGGCGGTAAGTGGTTGGCAGGGCTCGGAGACGCATTGGAAGATGCTAACGGGCACAGGTGTCGCCGTACAACCTGTGGACAGTCCGGTTCATGAGATATCTCACCGTCCTGTTCCTGGTCCTCACATTCATCTGGTGGGTGCTTCTCCTCGTGAGCATCTTTGTCTCGCCACCAGGACTGCACACTCGCGGGTCCGGCTTTTTCGACTTCTCCTACACGACCCTGACTGCTGGCATCCTTCTGAACTCACTACTGTTCTTCTCAGCACCAAGCCTCGCCATGCGCGTCACACAAGGCGTGCTTGGCTTTGTCCTGGTCGTCAATGTCATCATTATTGCCGCAGTGCAGAGACTGCGCGCAGAAGAGGGTGCCCCGGGCATTGCCAGCGTCGTGTGGGTGACGCTGATGGCAGCCTGGTGCATTTCCACTGATCGTGTCGTTGCCTGGGCCAAACGCGCAGAAGAGGAGCGCCTGACTGGCCGTCCAGAGACGCGGAGAACCCTCAGAGAGTGGCTGGCTGTTCTGGCGTCGACGACTATCCTGGTCATCTTCGTCCTCATCACGGTTCTCATGACCGCGACTCTGGTCATTCGCAGCCTCGATGCTGGTCTCGCTTTCGATGGCGAACGGGTCCGTGTTGACAGTGGCAGATACGATGTCCATTTTGCGTGCGTTGGCAACAAAACTACAGACAAGCATGGAAATGCCAACCCTACGATATTGATTGAGTCCGCCGAAGATCCTGTCGAGTATGATTTCGAGCATTGGGCATACGCTGCGTACAAGAACGGCACCATCGATCGCTATTGCTACTGGGATCGTCCAGGTTATGCGTGGTCGGACAATGCACCTTCACCACACAGCGCAGGTATGTCTGCGGATAATCTTGCAGAAGCACTTGCCATCCAAGGAGAGCAAGGTCCCTGGATACTCGTCTCGGCCGGGTACGGCAGCATCGTATCTCGCATCTTCAGTGCAAGAAACTTCCGCGAGGTGGTTGGTATTATGTTGGTCGACCCTCTGCACGAAGACTACCTCGCCCAGCTCGCCTCCCCAGTGGCTGGCTTCCAAATCTGGGGTTGGGGTGTCATCAGTCCTCTCGGCCTTCGCCGCATCCTCGGCGCCATTTTTGGCGGCCAGACGAGAGATGATCGCGTCTACGGCAAATCAGCATACCTTGGCGGCAAGTTCATCAAAGCGAAACTACAGGAGAATCTCGTAGCAAACTCCTTCTCGAGACAAGAGATCTCATCGGCCCGTACCATCCAGGCAGAAGATACCCCTCTGGTCGTGATTTCATCTGGCATTCGCGTTCGAAGCGATGAGAATTGGGCATCCAAGCAGCGCGACCTCACGAACATCACTGGGAAGCTGCTGCACTGGGATGTCGTCAACAAGGCGCCACATTACGTGTGGCACACGCGCGACGGTCGCGATATCATGGAGAAGCGCCTGGGGCAACTACTGAAGGAGCACTATAAGCCCAGCAAGGACCGTCCCAAACTCGAACAAACAATGGTCGAACAGTATCGTATTGAGCACGAGTTGTGATTGCTGATGGTCACCGAAGCAATGAAAGAAATGTCTTGAATAATGAATACGCGTGATGGGAGATGCACAGAATCTGTGTAGCGTGGGGGCAATTATACTTGGTAGGCAGCGTGGCGCTGGTCAAAGTACAGAAGGTGGGTAACAGCACAATAGGCGATGACAAAAAATAATGTGTTGAAATGTATACTCTGATTACATCAAAAATTTCGACCTCACATGTTCAATTCACACTATTGGACTGGCTCGCCCGGCCTGTATACAGCTCAAATGACAAATTCTGCCTGACTGACCAACAAATCCTGAGCCGCTGCCTCGCGGAAATCGTCCTTGATCAACCGGTTGCCAGTAGCTTGGAAATTGAGCATGCTTCTTGAGCTGGGCGTCCATCCAGGCCATGCAATCATGTTTCCCCTCGCGACATTAGGATCCAAGTGGTTGACAAAAGACAAGAAGTATGTCTGGACACGACTGGTGATGGGGTTGTCATCTCCCAGGAAGCCAAAGTAGAAAACAATATCTGAAGCGTGAAGTGTTCCCAGCACAGGTGTGCCGTAGAGGTACGTCGAGAGATACGTCCAGGCCTTGATTCCTTTGGGCTGGACGGTCATGAGGTATACGCGGCGGGTGAGTGTGAAGGTAATGTCGCCGAGCACTGCTGCCAGGCGCTTGAACTGTGGGGTGATGCTGTTCAGGCCGCCTGTTCGGAAGGGAGAACCTGCTGGCTGACCGAGCAAAGGCTGGTCGGGATAGTTGCGAAGGAGATCCGCGACGTCCCGGTCGGCATTGGGGTTGTTGGGGCGAAAGTAATCGGCAAGGTATTTGGTCACCTGTTCGTTGTTTGTCACGTTGAAGGGTGCAAGTGCAAACAGGCTGCCTTCATCTTCTTGATCTCCAACGATAAATGGAACACGAGCAAATCGATCGTTGTTGACAGCGGCCTCTGGAGATGAAGAGAAGAAGTTGTCGGATGGGTCCGGGCGAGGGAGGTAGGCAAGGTCGACACTCTGATAGGACAGGATTCCTGGGACGGAATTGGCAGCATTCAGGAATTGTTCGTACGGCAGAGCACGAAGACATGCCAGCTTGTTGGCTGCTGAAGAACAACCGGCTGCGTTCACAACGGTGTTGTACACAGCATTGGACTTGGTGCCGGTGACGGGTGCAGCGGGAATGATGCTCCCAGAGCTCATCATGGCGCCTCGAAAGAGTGGCTTGCCGTTGTAGGTATTGTCGCCGCCATTGATGATGAGGTGGTCTTGCACAGAGATTGAGCCTGCGCTCTCGCCCTAGAAAGTTGTGAGAGATGTTCGGCCTTTTAGAGTGTGGAACGGCCTACCCAGATGGTAACCTTCGCTGGATCTCCCCCGAATTGTGCGATGTTGTCCTGGGTCACATCAGTGAAATTCTTCACATGAAGGCAGTATCCTCACCTGAACCCATTGAAGACCCAGTCTTTGGTCTCGAAGTCCGAGATTTGTGTTTCCACCCTCTGCCGAGAGATCACTGCCTCCGAGGAAACCGAAACCACCAACGCGGTAGTTGACGGCGACGTAGACAACGGGCTCGTTCAAGCGGATGGACTTGCGAACAAGGCTTCCACCATCGTACATGCCGTTGCTCCCAAGCTCAAATCCGCCGCCATAGATCCAGAACAGAACGGGGAGTTTCGAATCCGCAGTTGCCGTCGAAGGCCTCGCGACATCGATGAACAAGCAATCTTCACCAGCGTTTGTAATCTTCTGCAAAAGTGGCGTATTCAGTAGCTTGCCAAGTGCATCTGCCGGCAAAAGACCGCTGTCTACATTCTGGAAGAATTGTGGACAAGCCCTTCCAGACTGCGTTGCCTGACGGGTCCCGAAGCCTTGAGCAAGTGGCCGAGGTGCTCGTAGACGAAGATCGCCGACAGGAGCCTCAGCGAAGGGAATGCCCTTGAAGTTGTCCACGCCTCGAGAGGACGATCCAATCAATGTGCCATTGGCAATCGTCACGGTTGGGCCAGACTGTCTTTCGTCAAGCGGAGCGGCACCGGCTGTCGCTGCCAGGAATGGCAGAAGAAATGTCTTCAGCATAATTGAGAAAGAGCGAGGGTGCTCAGGACGGTGCAGGTGGGAGCGAAAGTGCAAGACAGCCGTCTTTAGATTTATACAGCTGCCGCCGATGTCTCGTCACACATTGCTTGGTTGCCGGCGCGGATAGCTCGGTACGGCCGCCAAAACATACCAGCTGTGCAGCAGTGAACAGGCAGCTGCCCTTTCCGGATTAAATCTCGCGCCTGAACGAGAAACGAGGAACGCACGTACGAGTCGGAATCAAGTCTCGAGGACGGAAGAGTTCAGCGGCCGTCAAGCCTGAGGTGGCGCGGCCTCGTGCACTGTGCAATTCTGGGGGGGACATTTTGTATACGATCGGCTGGCACATAGTGCTGGCTGCAAAGCGCACAAAATGCGATCATCTTGTTGGTCGGCGCGGGAGCAGGAGTCCATGGAATGCGGAGAATCGGCCACGGGAGCAGATCGTGCCCGGCCCGCCGCTAATAGAGTGCTTGCTGTGCTGTAAAAGGAAGAAAACCCGTTTGCGTTCCACTTGCGTCGATGTAACGATCGACACCCTGGTGCCGAGGTGTCTCATGAACGTCTCCGTGCGAGAGTTGGTCCAATAGAATAGTGGCAGCATCGTCAGCGTACTGGCTTATGCGAGAAGGTGAGTGACAGCAAGGCGAACGTCAATAACAAGTGCCGCATGTTGACGGCACGTGGGTGGAGGTGGTTGTAGCAACAAAGTGCATACCATTGCTTGGCATCTACAGTATCCATGTCTCTGCGCCATCGTCTGTGTCTAGCCGCAGGACATGATGGACAGCATGGTCTGAATCCACGACTGCGCCCTTCCATATGCAATATTTCCTCATTCTTCGTACACTGGCATGCGACCGGGTATCTTTTCGCGTAATGATACATTGCCTCCATCAATCGCTGCCCCCAATACGCCTGCCTCGATCGCCTTCATAACCGGAGCCGAGCTCAACCGAGGATAATACATGAAATATTAAAGGTTCAAAAGATCACGTCTGCCATTCCGTGCACCATTCTTTGATGGTCTGCCAGCTCGTGAACAGAGACGTATCGATACCCACAAGCCAAGCACTCTGTGGTCAAGCCAAAGATTCCAGTCAAAGAGCTGCAAAACGGTGCTGCGCTCATTTCGCTGAGATCCGCGATATGGCTGGACACGGAAGAAGTACTTTCGCCCGACGAAGATGCCGGGCTGCCCCTACTTTCGATGGAAAACCTGGTCGGCGATCCACTGTCCTGCCTCCTCGACATTGACGATCTCGACGACACATTGGAAGCGACACTCTGCCGCCGCATTTGGTCGTACGAAGCATGTTCCCAGCGTACTGGCTTGGCGTCCTGAGATTTACTTTGTTGCGCGGAGCCGGACGTCTCTGGACGGCTTAAGAACAGGAGTTGTGGGGACAAGGTCAACGTCTGCTGCAGCGGACTGTACTGACGAATTCTCGGATCTTGTTGCACTGTCGACATTGTTGGGAGTCCGTGGTAGCGGGCTGCGTTGTTCCAACCTGGATCCATGAGCGCGCACTCTGGCAAGTTCGATCGTTAAGGGTGGCGCTGGTCCTACAGGACACAAGATGGAGCGGGTCTTGCGGCCCGTGGTCAATGGCGGCAGACGGGCTCTGCGACTCGCGAGAGAATGCGGACTGGAGAGAGCAGACGAGGACGTTGGGGGCATTCGTTGCACACGGCGGATGTCGTCGTCAACTTACATGTTTGTAGCAGATGGGACTGGCTGCCCTTTAGCGAAAGACCCGGCAAAAGCACTCACCAGTGCAACAGTGCGTTGCTCCTCATCAGACCTCACGCGGAGGGCATGCCAAGCGCGGATTTCCGTGGCATGCCCGGGCCCTGCGCCAGCTCCGTGAGATTAGCGCCGCTCTGTGCTTTTCGTGCACGTCAGCCACATGACGGCAGCAGCAGGCAATAAAATCGCGGCTCTCGTGGCAGTCTGGCCCGTACGAGAGACGGTATGTCATCGCGACCTTCTCGATGCCTCCGCACCTCCACACCTCCACAGCGCCTGGCGACCGAACTCTAACCAAAGCTTATCCGCATTCTTTTGCACTGCAATGCCATGCCATGCCTGATGACATGTGCTTCTGGAGGGGCGGCAACGTCCCGTTCTGGCTGCGAATGCGTCTCTTCGCACCAGCATTGCCTCATTTCGATCTGCAGATCACGTACAAATCCTTGTGTCCACTTCGTTGATTAGGAGATGTGAAGTCTCGCCCTGGCGTTCGTCATTGGCCAAAGCTACAGCCCAGAGACAGCCGTGGCAGACGGGACTTTGCGTTGGTGAGATCGAAGATGGTTGGTATGGCTCACGGCTCGCACCTAAACGTCCGCTTGACCGTCAGTGATGGACCCTTTCACCGCGCCATGGTTCTGTCCTGTCACTCCTGCGGTGCCTGCGTGCTAGATCCTGTCGCCTCTTTTCGATCCACTCGATTTTACAGCACACGCGGATGGTCGACAGGGCTCCAGATGCACCCCGGCAAAGGCGGCAATTCTTCGTTGTCGGTGTTGTGCTCTCGGGCGGGGACGGTCTCCGAAAATCGCGCGAGTTTCACTTTGTCGTCCGACATTGTCGGGATTCCACATAGCAGACCGGAAGATTGTTGCATTTTACCACGGCGGACGCGCGACGATGGCATTTTCGGGTGGGGTGGAACGTGGCAGGAGGTGACGAGAACACAAAGAGCAAGCACGGTCGGCGTCGGTGGATGTCGGCGATTTCTCGCTGCGAAGGCAGATGACAGCAACCATGTGAGAAACGCCTCTCCTATGGATTTCATGCACGAGTTGCGAGCAATTGCGGATTCCCCCGAGCTGTTTGGAAGACACGATTCGAGATGACACACACCTTTGATGAACACGTTGCAAAATGTCGCGATCCATGACCATTGGTCCCATAAAACTCATTCCGGCGCCGTATCAGGATATGGAGGAATCCACACAGCACAACCATGATCCAGAGCTCGCACGTAAGGAAGTGATGCAGTCATTGTGCTGGCTGCTCGCGTTCGTTACGGATTCGCAGAACAGCACACCGGGTCGCTAAATGACCACGACTTCTACAGCATTTCCCTCTCTCTTACCGCTCGTTCGCACCTGAGGAGCAGAACAAGACTTCGATCTGTCAGTAATGCTTAATGAGAACGTCTCTATACGTCAGGTAGACGATTTGGGAGACGGAATGGTCTTTCAAACACAACTCTGTCCGTCGCTCTGGCTATGTGCATGCGATCAGAATTTGTACGCAAGTATGGGGAGACTACACAAGGAGAGGTATTGTTTGGAGCGCGCAAGGTACATTCGAGCACCGCGACATTGGACGGGCGCGGTAGTCATCCGAGCAGTCAATCTCAAGTGACGTTCCGAGATCATTAGAAGCATGTGTTGATTCATCGAAGAAGTTAGATGATATGCAAGCTTAGCAGATCGGCACTGCAAATGAACCTAGGAACCTTTTGGCCGAGCCATAGTGGGGCAAGCTCATGACGCTTACTAGGATGTACGTACACAAATCACTCGCGACACTCATTCCACAACACAACAGCCAAGAGTGATCCGACTCCGCATTAGGTCGTACAGCATGTCTGGAAACATTCGTGCAGCGAATGGTATTGCTGGTCGGGACAAGCCAGATGTAGTGATTGTAAGCGTCAAATTGAAGTTGGTGAGCTTGATATCGCATACTAATATAAGATGCCAGATTGGGGGCAGTCTGGGAGGCCTTTTCGCAGGCGTGGCACTCAAATGCCATGGCTACAACAGTATGTCTATCGCCACTGTCATGATTGGTGAGTGGTTCACTGATACTGCTAGCTACTATCCTCGAGAGAACACCTCAATACCTTTTAGATAACCAAGGCGCCGGAATCGTGGCCGGAGGCGACACGATTGAATTCTTCGAGCGCTACGATCGCACTGGCAAGCCCGTTGCCGTTCCATCATACAAACGACTTTACCTGAACCAGCAAGGGGAGACCATCTACGAAAACGAACAGCGACAGAATATGACGAGTTGGGACCTCGCTTACTACTTACTCCGGGCGAACTACGATCGTGTTGAGTCGGAATACCTCGAAGGGTACAAATTGCCCGAAGTGCGCGATTCGGATGGCAAAATCAATTATCGCTACGGCTGCACGGTGACTTCTGTCGAGGACGAAGGCGAGCACGTGCGGATCAAGCTAACAAGGAGAAATGATGATGGAACCGAGACCGAAGAGCAGCTCACCACCAAGTTCCTAATTGCCGCCGACGGACCCAGTTCTACCGTGAGAAAGATGTTCTATCCTGAGATTGAAAGGAAGTATACTGGATACGTCGTGGTGCGAGGCACCGTTCCAGAGACGGAAGCATCTCAAGCAGCGCTGGACGTCTTTCGTGAACGCTTCTGCTTCTACCACACTGCAGGAATACAGAATTTGACGTACACTATCGCGGGCGAAAATGGCAACACGGAACCAGGAAATCGGCTGTTGAACTTTGTCTGGTACACCAACCTCCCCGAAGACGAGCCCGAATTGGAAAAGGTCATGACGGACAAGAATGGTCGAAGGCGACATATTACTATCCCTCCGGGGATGATCGACGAGAAGGCCTGGGAGATGATCAAGTCGAGAGCTCGCGACCGTCTACCGCCTCAGATGGCCGAGATGGCGGAAAAGTCCAAAGCACCGTTTGTGCAATGCATCACCGACGTAGCCTGTCCGAAGCCGCTGCACATGGGAGACAAGGTGTGCTTCGTGGGAGACGCGTTGTTTGGCTTCCGACCTCACACGGTGGCGTCGACATCCCAAGCCGCGTTCAACGTCATGACGTTGGTGGATTGGCTGGACGGCAACATAGATCGGAAAGAATTTGTGCAACGGGTCATGCAGTACGGGCGATTGATTCAAAGCCGCGGCATTCATATTGGTGACAGATCGCAGTTTGAGACGCTTCCGGTGGAGGAATACATCAAAGATCGGTAAGAGTCCAGTTGCATTGTTTGTGATGTTGGCAGTCTGACTGACGCTGGCAGCAATATGATGAGCACGCAACGGAAAGACTTGGTGTTCCCCGAGTGGACGACAAAAGATCTCGAAAGCATGTAGCCCCCCGGCTCCGGTGCGACCATGCTCGTGTCTTTCAGGAGCTCGAGCAAGCAGTCCCGCAAGCCCGCAAGACCGCAAGACCATAACCGTGGATACCTCCTAATGCAATCACCTCTTAACACACGCGCGAGTCGCTAATCCTATCTCGGATGCTTCGCAGGGAAAGCAGAGAGAGTGTGAACCCGCATGCACGAGCTGGCGTATATGTTATCGGGAGGAGTCGTAGTCTGGAGGTGGTAGTGAAAGATCGATGCAGGTAACACTAAGCGAGTGTGGAGCAGATGTGGTGCCACAATGGCTGGCTTCTCAAGAACACGTACCTCCTACCAAACATCAAGGACTAGTGACGATTGTCTCGCCACCAGACTAGGGCTGTGGGTTTGCATACCGCATTCCATCCGATCTCCCTGTCAATCGATTCCTGGAGAGTCTGACGTGCTGCTAAAATCAGTAGATGGACGATGTTGTCCCATCCAGGGTCGAGGATGCTGCGACAGCATGTCGTGATGCCCATGTAGACATCATGGTCGTGGTCATCAACAGAACCGTTCGTTCTGCGTCGTGCTGACGGGACGTCGAGACGGAGACGCTCGTGTGCATGGCAGAGGGCACGAGGAGCTGCAGCAAACGATGCGGCAAGGGAACAGATCAACGGTAGCCAGTCACGTCGTCCACAGGCTGTGCGGTTCATGTGCGAACAGTGTTCTGCTACAGTATCATGCTGGCGTTGCCCAAAACTGCCAGTCGCTCTAGTTAGTGGGAAGATGGTAAGCAAGGATGTACTTCTGGGCCCGGCAAGAGGAGCTCCCAGCACAGCTCGCCGCACCTCATCCCACACCTTCCGCCTTTCCCTCTGCAAACTCACCTCCTTCTTCGGGGCCGAGACGGCAATATGGCAGCAGTCACCAGCACATATCAGCGGCTCGATGGTTGCAACAATGCCTAACCTCGCCGTTCGACTCCCTTCCCGGCCTCATCGCGCGCCGTCATGGAAGGCGGCTCCGCGCCAGCCGTCATGGCGCTGCGAGAACAGTTTGGCGACCGAAAACCGCCCGACATAACGCGCAAGATCACCGCGTGCGTGGCGTGCCGGAAGCAGAAGATCAAATGTAACATGCGCAATGGCCAGCCGCCCTGCGTCAGGTGCGAGAGACGCTCGTTACCGTGCACCGTAAACCGAAGTTTACAGATGATCTTGGAAAGTGACGCCACATGGAAGGAAGTCATGGAACGCAAGATCCGCGTCCTGGAGTCCGCCCTGGGCAAAGTCGCGCAGCATCTGTCCATGCCGGAAATCCTCGACGAGGCCCTGGACGACGACGAGGACCTGGCCGTGGCAGAGGCACGCCATTCCCACGTCCCCACCCCGACACGAACAGTCCACAGCGGACCTTCCCCCAGCACTGAAAAGCATACGCTGCATAACTACGACCTCGTCATGGATCCCGATTCGGGTCCAGCTGCAATCCCGGGCTCAGTCATCTCTCCCATCGTGACCATCCCGGGCTTTGAACAGAACCGAGCCGAACAAGACATTATTACTCGTGGCATCATCGGCGAAAAGCAAGCACAGGCATATCTTGATATATATCAAAATCGTCTCGACCACTTTGTGTACAGAATCATTGGAGACCGTAAAACCCTGGCAGAAGTCCGATCTGATTCCCCGTTACTGCTCGCGGCCATCTGTACTGTAGGCGCGCTTCACTTGGCCACTGCCGACTTCGAAAAGTGTTACCAGGAATTCGTTGCCATCGCTGCAACACAGACATTTTCTCGCCGCAACACTGTCGATGACATTCGAGCGCTCTGCATTGGCGCATTCTGGCTCAGCGGCATTTCATGGACGTGTATAGGCGCGGCAGTCAGGATCTCGACCGAGGTCCAGCTGCATCGCAGTATTTTCAGGGCGCTTCAAGGAGAGCGCAGCCATTACTTGCGGACCAGGCTGTATTATCTCGTCTTCATCTGCGATCACCACTTCAGCGTTGCGTTTGGCCGACCACCAATGACGAGACAGGATGACTCGATTCGAGCCATCTTGCAGTTCATCAAAACCGAACATGCAGTGGAGGACGATCTCCGGCTTGCGTCTCAAGTCGAATTCTGGTCTGTGGGAAGCGATATATACCAAACATTCGGCGTGGATGTTGAGAGGCCTCTGGACGCGAGCGCCATTGACCCAGTGCGGCGCTATTCCATCAGTCTCGATCGGATCCGGGCGGACTGGACTCAGCGCCTCCATTCGAATCGATACGTCGGGAATTACCCACGAAAGGGCGTCACCCTGCACTACCACTTCGCTCGCCTGTATCTCTTCTCCATGGCTTTTCGGGGAATCGGCAAGCCCGGTTTCAGAGCGCCACGTGTTGCCCAGGAGATCGATGAACTGGCCAACCAGGCGCTGCTCTCCGCCACTGCAATTCTAGGCACTGTGCGGGACGATGAAGAAATCCAAGGGCACCTCAATGGTTTGCCGACGTATTTTGATGTGATGATAGCCTTTGCGGTGGTCTTCGTCCTCAAAGTCTCCACCAAATATGCCACTTCCTTGCACGTTGACACCACGGAAATTCGTGGCCTTGTCGCAGACCTGGTCGTCGTGCTCAACAAAATCGCCTCGAACATGCATTCGAGGCATCTGCTCGTTTCTGTTGCGAAAGGCGCCGAGACGCTGCTCGAGAAGACTGCCATGCAAGATCCCTCACGACCAGTGCCGTCCAATGCGCATGTGACCATGAGCCGACCGACATTTGATCAGAGCTTGTTTGATATGTCGGGAAATTGGAATGATGGGGTGACCATGGACAATTTCTTCATGGGCGAGTTGGATTTCCTTTCCAATGGGCAGTTGCTTCTCCAGAACACGTACCAGCCGGACCTGAATTCCAGCAGCATGGGACATATGTGTAGATGAGTCCAGCATCTTTCAATCATCTTGCATTACGCCGCCTAGAACGTCCGTCCGCGTCGGCAACGAACCTGTCTGCATATTCACAGCTTTCCTTGAAGGCGCGGTAGTCACACATCCAACAAGTACAGTCTTCCACTGTTCCTCCACGCCGAGCGAGCAAAAGTTTGCGAGTTGTCCTTGCTATCAAGCGGCGAAGCCAGCATTGCGACTGTTGTCCATCGCTCGAGTCTTGTTTGTTTTTTTCCCTAGCAGGCAGCTCGCGGGTATTGCAAGGACCAAAATTGATCTCGCCGGCCTGGCGCAGAAATGGTGCGATGCTCTCGAGCGTCTTCTCGTCCAATTGCATCGGCTTCAGAGCCGTTGGCGGTGTGTCCTGCGAGTCGCTCTTCGTCGTGCAGTCATCGAACGATAATGGCGTGCGATTGCCTCCTAACCCTGCGGGATTGACAACATGCTGATCGCGACGCATGTATCCTGCTTGACCATTTGCGAGCGGACCTCGGTAGCGAATGTGGTGGGAATCACATCCAGAATAGTGAGAAGCCTGCGGTTTGCAACGCTCGGTTAGAGCAGTGAGCAGAGCATGATCTGAATTCAATCATGGGGAAGCGAGCGTCACAGAATATGTAATTCCTGCATCCGCGGCATGAACACCGCTCCGAAAATCAACGAATACCTGGTCCTAACTAGAAGCGGTCCTCCACGCGCCTTTCACAGGGTCAAGGGCCTTGAAGTACCGGTAGAATGGCCGACGATTGCGGACTTCCCGCCGTGGTATCGACAACGCGGGCACGCCACCGGAAATAAAAAAATCTACCTTGGGCAATAAGGAGCCCAATCGGAGCATCGTCCGGCGATCACTTCACTTCTTCTACTTTGCAAGCGTGGGTGCATCTCACAGAACACATGCTAGACCGAGTGCAGACCAACGTACAGGGCAGTCTTGATAAGAGGAGGAAACTTCTTCGCCCTCGAGACGCGTTCCACGCTGCCCTACACACAACATCCCTACGGCTATGCACAACCGCTCCGGCTGTGGGATCGAGTGGCACGGACTCTGTCCGTCATCAACATCCCGCATTCGAAGATTTTCCGCATCCGCACGCACGTCTGTGATGGATCATCATCAGCAGCAGCGTTGATAAACTCCAAGTCAACTGTCAGCCCGATGAGAGCCCAGACCGAACTCTCATCAAAGCATCGAACCATCTTTCCGAAAGCATCCCAGCGCGAGCTTAGATCTCATTATCAAAAGAGCCTCCAACACGAGCACGTAAATTACAGTGCATCAAAGCCAAAAAAGGAGGTCTAGACTCGAAGGTCTGGACCTTCGTAGGCAGTACATAGGAGGTACTATGGCATTTCACCAGTAGTGTTCACAGGGTGTGCAAGTACAGTCGGTAGTTCTTTACGATGTACAAGTAGCAGTAGCGCTTATCATAATCACCCCATTTGTGCCAGTCGTTAGTCGACAATCAGTTGTTGGAAGTTCTGCAAAGCACCATTGCATCCGTTGTTCCGTTTTCAATCGTGCCGCTTCATCAGCCCGCGAAAAAGACAAAGTACATGTAAATCATGACAAACATGCATAGCAATCGATCGTCAACGTGAATGCTATATCGCAAACGTACCTGTTCCGAGTATGCTGATAATGTCGGGGACAACGATATATTGAGCGGGCAAAGTTGGGTGGAAATAATAATACTCGTTGCCAGCAACTGTTCACTGGAGATTTTACAAGTAGAGAAGAGAAACTTTTTTGTTTTCGAAGCGTTGCTATATCGACCTCGCTGTTCATATGATGATGAGTGGTACCACTCCGCGCTTCGCCTCATCATCACATGCGAGGTTGCTGTTCTATGCTCATCAAGCCCATCCATCCTGTGATGACCAGTAAGAGCCGCTGCAAAGCAGCAGGCAGCAAACGTATTATGAGGGCTCGTCGGCCGGAAACGAAACAAGTGGTGTGAGCTGAGCTGAAAAGATGCAAGACGATGTCAACCCAACCGCTCATCATCACCATCAGTCGTCGGCCCATGACTCCAGCCTCTAGGCCCCCCCATCTTCCATCTTCTCGTCCATTGTCTCATCGACTCTTTACATTCTTCTACTCGCTCTGCCAGTACCTGCCCTTTTCATCGAATCCCAAAATCTCATTGAGAAGGCCCAACTCTCGCCTAGCGCGGCGGAACGGACCCGTGATGCGCATCCACATGGCGAAATCTCGCAGGGCCTTCATGATGTTGACGTTGTTGCGCGGCCAAGCGGAGAATTCGTGGCGGAGATACTCGCTGATCTTCTCCTGGCCTGCCGCTTCGAACATGATGGTCACTCGCTTCTCGGCTTCAGCAAGCCAGTTTGAAGGCGGAGGACTCTTTGCTCTGTTGAGGCTCATGTGGTCGTCTAGGTCGTTCGGGTCGGGGAGGTCGCAGTAGGCGCTCCACAGGATAGTGCTGCAGAGAGTGCGCACTTCGTCCTGCATGGCCTGGCTGAGGGTCTCGTGCTTGGCTTCTACCTGGGTCGTGAGAGGTCCTGCGAGCGACGGAGCTCGCAATGTATTCGGTGCGTGTGGTTGTGCACGAGCCACGGTGGGCGGACGCACAGGAGCATAGGGTGGAAGCATGCTAGAGGCTGGAGCGACTCCGCTGCCTACGCATAGCTTGCACAATGTGTCGTTCCTGCTTCGTGTAGATGCGCATGCAATGTGTTGGTAGAAATCGCAGCGAAGACATTTGAAGCAGTTGTCGGTTCGTGTCACATTAATGCAGCTGCACATAACCTTCGGCCGCTCATGTTCACGTCGCATTCGCAGCGGTCGGTCTTCCTGAGCGGACTGCTCTCCTTCTTCAGGATTGTCGTTTGCAATGAGTTGTCGCTGCTTGCCCTTGCCTTTGCTGACTTTATTGGGAGCATGGTCAGACTCCGACTCCGCCTCTTCATCACCGAGCCCACGATTGGCTGCCATCCAGCCAGATGAAGGCGCAGACTTGCGAGGACCACGCGAGGTCTGATTGCTTGCTTGGACGGAATCTCGCTCCTGCTTGTGGGAAAGGATACCGAGGTCTAAGAAATCTCCATTGCCAGCATTCTCCCTGCTCTGTTGCATCTTCACTCTCTTTGCTGGCGGTGCTTGGGTTTCATCTTCGGCCCCGAGTCCTGCTGCTGCGGCTTTCTTGCGGGCCTTGCGCTCAGCCGCAAGTCTCATAACCTCATTCCGAGCTTTGTCTTCCTCAGTCAATTCGGACACAAGAGGTTCAAGCGCACTTGGCGGAGGCTTAGCCTTGCGTGATGCTTTCTTCTTAGGCGCAGCCTTAGCACCTTCGATGACGGTAGCATCTGGATCCTCGAATTCGGAGTTTTCGCCGTCACCGAGTCGCGTCGAGTCAATATCATCGTCTGAACCGGCACCCTCTGACTCTCTGGGCGCGCGTCTCTTACGAGACCGCTTGCGTGGCTCAGCGTACTGCGCCGCTGGGTCGTATACCTCATCTGCAGAGCCCTCGATAGCAGGAAGGCGTTGAGCGGCGCCATAGGTAGGTTGCTCCAGACCACGGCGAGCTTTGATCCAGCGAATAACGCGGCGACGATTGAGGATGAATTGAAAGAAGTTCTTGCGATTCTAATATTGGTTGTCAGCAGCAATTACCTTGGGCCAGATGATCAAGACTTACCTTGGAGACAAGCTGCCCGAGAAAATTACGAGCGAAGGCGAGGCCCTCTTTGTTTCCTTTGTTCTCTGGATCACGAATGAACAACAGTGCCTCGAGCCCTGCTTGAGCCAGTCGTTTCTTCTGCCAGCGTTCAATCTCTTCTTGGTAGACCATTGCGTTAATGTAGCACACATTGCAGACTGGACGCCCAAGATCGCCACGATCTCCGAAGAGCATGCAAGGCTTGTGCTGCCAAGCATAACATTCCTGACACCAGAAGTATTCGTCGTTGTCGGTGGAGCCACGACATGGTCCGTCGCATCGAAAAGTCGAGGTGAGGTTTCGAACCTTTCGCAGCTGCTGCTCTGTGGCGTTCGGACCCAGTGAGCTAGCAAGCTGCTTCTCAGCGAGTGTTTGCGTATCGTCGCCATCTCGAGTCGATTCTGCAGCACGTTCGAGTATCATATTCGCTATTGTTGCGTTTGCTTCAGATACTTGCGCCAGCAGTGGTTTGCAGGGAATATGAATCCAGGTGAACGTGTCTCCAGTCTGAATCTTCGCAATGTCTGTTACGTGACGTGGAGTTCCGGCAGGGCATGCGCACATTACCGCACGATCTCGAAGGCTCAAATGAACGGCGCTCATGTCGACTGCCTTCGAGTCGGGGAAGGTCCACTCAATGTCCTCCATGCCAATTTCGCCTATCGAGGACACGCCAGCAGCGCTGTTGTCATGTTCGGGGCTGCCACATGGCTCGGGTGAGCCAGAGCCTCTGTCGCTGTGCTCCATGCCTCCGTTCCTGCCTCGAGTGTTTTCAAATCGCAAACTGATGATGGGTGTCGCGATGTTCGTGTGCGGTGCGGAAAGGGTTGCGACTTTCGGTGTACGATGTTGAGAGTGTCCTTGCCTTGGTATGGATTGCGAAGGTAAACAAAGGATGGGAACGGGGGGTTCGCCTGAAATGCCGCTTGCGCGTCGACCAAAGCTCACCTGCGCGCCAGAAGTGAGCGACTGCAGCGCGCAATGATCGCTGCGCGTGGATGGGGTTCTGCTCCTCAGGAGATGGTTGTGGATGACTCGTAAAGTGCAGCAGTTGTCGGTTATGTATATGTCGCCACGCACGGGCCTGGGTGAATGGGATGTATTCACATGAAAGTCCCTGCAGCGGAAGAAGCCGTGTCATTCATTCACCACGCATCCACTTCAAGCAATCTTCCGCCCGACGTTGCCGACACCGCGTCCTACGATGGAGACCAGAGCTTCGCTATCCTCATCGCTCTCCTTGATGCCCCAGCCCGTCATGCCAAATGCCTGCAAATCTCGAGCCAGCTGGAGCACCTGTTCTGTACCGAGCACTTCTTTCCCAATTGCCAGTCTCCCCACATCTTCACTGCCCATGGCCATCATGGTCAACACTGTTGGCGCCGCAATTCGTGACACAAATCCTCCTTGTGCAATGGTCTCGAGCAGCTGGTACGCACACCTCTTGCCCAGATCCTCCGGCACCTCACCACCGCTGGGATCGCTCGCGACATCTGCTGAATACAATGCGCCTGTATTCGACTCCGCCACCAAGCTTAGCCCAAACCCTAGACCTATCTTTTTCTTCGCGTTTGCGTTGTTCCGCTCGGGCGCTGGTATGAGCGGTGCGGAGCTCACGTCTGAATGTATCCGGGTATCTGGCACGAACTCGTTGAGCACACCTCGCGCTGCGTGGATTATGCGCGCATTGTTTGCTCCCGCCACCCCTGTCGCGTATGCCACGCCTTGTATCCGTCTTATCCTCCCCGCGTCAAGCAGATGGATTGTCTTTGGCAGTCGGACCTGATGTCCGAAGACCAGCTGTACCTCGCCTCCTCCACCTCTTCCACCGGGTCCAGGATTTGATCTCCGCAACACTCGTAGCTCTAGATCTCGCTCAATGCCAAAGCTCTTGAAAATAGGCAGGATAGCTGTCCTGACTGTGTCTACTGACACATCTCCCGTCGGAGTCGCAGAAGTGATCACCCCAGGCCCGGTCAACAGCACGTTCATCTTGGCTTTCGAGAACGGCGCAAGCAGACACAGGGGAATAAGGAAGAAGCTGGCGCCTCTGGGGCAGTCTGCAGGCAGCTCATGCCGTATCACACCGCCCGCTGCCCCATGTCCTGCGGCGCTGCCCGTGATCAGACCGGGCGCGTATGCCACCATGGTGCCAGTCTGCGAAAAGACGATTTCTGAGCCGTTCGTGATCGCATCGAGAAGTCGCAAGAAGGAGACTTCGTGAGGCGCGAGTCCGGGCGCATTGTGATTGGACTCTCTGATTTGTGATATTCGCACAGGACGTCCGGTCAGAGTGGCAAGCACCAGACGACTGACGAGGTGCTTGGAACCTGTGAACTTCAACGGCTTCGGGCCCGACGCGGCAGCCATTTTGCGGTGCGAGTCGTGCGAAGGCGAGCAGGCGTTGAGGTCAAGATCCGCAGGCTATGTCGACTTCAGGTCTGTGTGCATGATAGCACCTCAAATTAGTCGCGGGTGAGTATGGTGGTGATGAAGATGGCGGAGTGGAAATTTATTCCGAAGACTATGAATCGGCACACGCTTGAAGCTTTTTCTCCCTTGCAAGCCCAGCGACCCGGAACTCCGAGGACGACATGTCACGCCGCACCGAACGTGAGACTGTACACCATCTGCTCATGTCATTCACACAAGGGCGAAAAGTGCCGAGGCGCGAGTGGCTATGTCAGACTCATGAGTTCGTGCTATTACGTTGCTAATCGCAAGCTAGAGGCTAGTTCGTAAAGCCTAGCTACCATCCGCAGCAGTTTGGGTATCACTTGATCTCGATTCCAGACCCGCATCACCAACAGCAGCCCTGCTGAAGAAGTACTCTGCGGCTGGTCATCGCCGCCGGCTGTGAAAACACGCATGCCCATCCTAGAAACCCATGCTCCGAGACCCGCACCTTCATCGTTCTGAAGGCCTCGCTCGCGCATCTTGAAAGAAGTGTGTGAAGAGACCAGAAGAAGATTGGATGAGGACCTCGCTAGTATCCGCCTTGCTGCTGACCGCCGTAGCCGCCGCCGTTCTGTTGCTGGTAACCGGCGTCTGTGGGAAGGTCAGCAATTGCCATGGAGTGAGGCTCGGCGATCACATACCTCCACCGCCGCCGTAGCCTCCGCCCTGCTGGTAGCCGCCGCCGCCGCCGCCGCCACCACGCCAGTTGCTGCCGCCCTGGTTGTAGCCTGTGCCACGGTTAGTGAGGGCGAAGAAGTGCGAGCAACGACATCAGACTCACCACCCTGGCCATAGCCCTGCTGGTAGCCTCCGCCGTAGCCTTGCTGCTGGCCGTAACCTCCGCCGCCGCCGTAGCCGCCACGACCACCTCCGCCATAGCCGCCGCCTCCTAGATCTGATCAGTAACGTGAAGGGCAAATGCGAAGTCCACAACGTACCGCGACCACCGCCAAAGCCACCACCGCCTCCGCTGCCACGGTCACTAGCCTTGTCAACGCGGATGGTGCGGCCGTCGAATCTGCGAGAGTGGATCAGTGGATTGATCAAGAGCTTGCGCTGTATTTGACGCACTCGACATTGTTCATGGCGGCAATGGCGGCATCGGCGCCAGCTTCGTCAGAGAATCGAACAAAACCAAAGCCACGGCTGCGGCCGGTGTCGCGATCCTTGACGACGACCTGTCACTGCTGTCAGCGGCACGCGCGGGCGCACGTCTCGATGCTCGCGAGACTCACGGCTTCCTCGACTTGACCGAATTCCTCGAACTTGGTGCGCAAGGTCTGGTCGTCGGTGTGCCAGGCAAGGCCTCTGTGCGTCGGCGTCAGTGGGGAAGGCGCGGTTCGCTGTCTGGCGAGGAGGGTCTTACCCGATGAATAGTTTGGACATGATGAGTTACTGGAGGTAAGGACCGAATGGATCTCGCCCTGTAGCACCGCGCACTGTCTCGCTCGTGTCGGCCGTTCCAAACGGAGGAAGAAGAGGTGTGTGTGTGTGGGTGGATGGGTGGGTGTGTGTGGGTGTGGGTGGGTGTGGGTGGGTGAAGAAGACGTTGAGGCTGAGGAAACAAGAGGGTCACTGCTGGGTCAGGTGCGAAAATCGCACGTGGCTGGCGGAGCTATGTGAGGGCAGGCGGCAGGCAGTCGGGCAGTGCGGCCAGGTTGTGAATGCGATTGTGAGGAGTGTAAAAGTAGGAGCAGCAAACACTCGCGGCGGTGCAACGGGGAACAGGACAGGAGCAGTAGTGGCAGTCGATCTAATGCCAGCCCGCAGCTGAACAGGTCCGCCCCTCATTGCGCCGCGGGAGACTACTGCGCAACGGGTGGCAGCTGCCCAAACGCTGCAGTCCTGTCGTTCGAGTGGTACTTGGGCTAGCGTCGAAGTGTCATCATGGATGTACCATTGAGCTCTGTTCCTTGGTTCTGGTGCGATGCGATGGGATGGGACTGCGCGCGCAGATGCGCCGCCGCCAAGCCCTTCGGCAGGACAGCCTCGTCGCACGCTCCGGAGGGCGCATGCCAATATGCCGCAGGCGATGGAGCAGGGCCCGAAGTGCGCGGCCGTGGCGATGTACTGTAATAATAACCCGCCGCGCGCGTCGCTCCTCTCGTCACCACTGCGCTGCCTGCTGCTGGTGCACCCAACCGGCCGGCACGCCCTCGGCCGCCGGTCCAGCCGGGTTCGGCCGCCGATGAATAATCAATCCCTCCAACGAGAGAGCTTGGTGCGTGCACGTGACGAGGCCAGTATGCAGGACATCTTGCTCATTGCACCACGCACGCGACGGGGATGGCCGGCCAGCCACCACGCCATTGGGCAGCACTCTTGATGCAGCGCTGCATTTCTCATCACCGTCTTGCCTGTCACCGTCACCCCATCGCACCTCCTTCCCACGCGCCGCGTCAAATGGCAGTCGGCAGGTGCTGCACACAGGCTGCACTTGAGACATGCCTCCTCCACCTCCACACATCGTGCTCCACTTCGTTCCCGGCGCGACTGTCGGGGAATGTGCCATGAATCCTGCGTGACACGGCGAGCATAGCGACTTCGCATGCACTGCCGGAGTCGGGCTTGACCTCCATCCTGGCCACATCCCTTGCCGATGGACATCAGGGAGTGGCTGCAGCACATCGCCGACAGGGAGCCGCCGGAAGAGCAACAGAAGCTGGGCATTCCTGACTATATCCAACAACCTGCAGTCGCCGCCACGAAACACTCTCGCTCTCGTGTGGTCCAGAGGAAGCGATTATCGAACCGTGTGCCGGGCCATCCCAAACGGAGGCATCTACTCACGCAGCTCTCGAGCTCTGATTGCGTGCAACGCGCACCCGACTCTCATGCGACTTCCGTAAGCGAGCAGACCTCGCAAGACAGCGAGACTCGTCGAGTCGACCCTCAAAGGGCGCCGGCTGAGTGTTTCGAGAGGCGTCCGCGCCACAAAACCCGAGCAGATTGCTACGAGACCAAGCCGAAAAGGAAGAAGGCACGCAACATTCGTGATGTGAAGGAGTCGAAGTCGAAGCATCGGAAGAGTCGTCGAACGGGAGACGGAACTCGTACCGCAGGTCTCGTGCAAAGCTTCCAGCTCAAGAACAGATCGAACAATAACCGCCTGACAGTGAGAGACGTTCTCTACGTACCGCAGCCATGCCATCCAGCTGACATGCGGACAGCTACAGCCTGAAGCTCGCGTTGGCATCTTCAATCATGGCAAGGCTTCCGTACCTGTTGCTGCGAATGGTCCAGGCCGTATGTCAGACACGGCGACTTTCGGTGTTGCAATGCTGATGTTGGCGCAGTGCCGGACTTGGTTTTCAACGAAATGAAGTTTCTCTCGAGACCAAAGCACCAGGAGATGCAGGTTCCTATCAACGACGCTTCAAATAAGCGGAAGAAAAGTCGCAAAGAGCTCCGCGACGAAGAGATCTCTGCATACTTTCGCAAAGTCTCCGCAGATCGACAGCCTGCTGACAATGTTGACGATCAATTGCTCAACAACGAAGCACCGGTGCGGCATGCTATTCAAACGAAGCCACAACAGCCGGGACCAGGGGAGCTCGATGATGTTCATAGCTCGCCGAAGGAGCAGTCCAGACACACGAACCCCGCCAAGGACAGCACAGATGTCCCGCAGAAAATGCAACATGCACGGGGCACCAGCGGAAGCTACTACACGTGGTCAGAATCCATTCAGAAGGCACAGCCAACATCGCTAAGTCACGATCACAATCGACCGTCTCGAAGCTCACATACCCCACAACGTGTCAGACACAAGCGTGATGACGGCTTGGTGAACGAGATTGGCAATCCTGCTCTTGTCAGGACACTGTGCGTAGCTCGCAGCTCTTCCAGGATTCCAAGCACGGATCCATCGCTTCCTGGGAGGAGTCGAGACCATTATCGTGCACCCTATCTCGAAAGTGCGCTCGGGTCAGTCACATCTACACCAGTTTTGCAACAAGAGATGGCAAGGTCGCCTGTCGCGCCGATCACAAAATCTCGCCAGGCAGCATTTCATCATACATCCGATATTCTCGCCCTGCGAGGAATTCCCCCAGAATCAACTCGTTCGCTGTTTCTTCCGCGTGCGAGAGAGGAAAATGCTGACCAGGAAAATATCGCTCCTCTCTCGACACCAACAAGCAAACTGCTGCGGGAAGCATTATATGCGGTGACGCAGCCTGAACAGTATGTTTTCTCAAGCGCAGCGCATCAAAGTCCGCCTGTAGATACCCGTCGGATCACTGAAGATCAGTCACGCTCAAGAGCGACGCCACAACACGCGAAGCCAGACTTTGCGGAGTACACCAGCAGACACTGTAGACCGGTCCAAGAGAGCCCATCGTTGGATCCCATACCTTGTCGTGGGTTCACTCGCGTGAGCACCAATAATGGTTCACGGATGGCGCTGCATTTGTCCGCTGCTCCGGCTGGACCGTTCCCCTTCTCTGGCACTCGATTTGCGCCCGCAGTACGCTTCGTGGACAGATATACGGAACAACTCGCTGAGCACGCTGAACTAGTCAACACCACTCAAGCCATATACCGACCCGGAGAGTCGAACTTTGAGGAGTACTTTGAACACGGAGAAACAGAAGACGCCGCTCATGGATGCACTCCAGCTGCGTCTCACTATCTGAACAACCAAGATGAGCTGGACGCAGGCAACCAGCGTGACTGGCAGTATCCTCTGCAACTGGGGCATGAGGTTGATGATACAATGAAGTTTGCGTATTACGGTAACGCGCCGATTGAGACGGCACCCGCGAGACTCTACGACGGAGAGACTTTCATGGAAATACCCATGGCTAGAGATGCGGCGGAGGATGAAACCGTTGAACACATGTCGGGCTTCTGGAGGCCGAATGTACTGTACTGATACTGAATATGGATAGTTGAGATACCCACTCCGTTATACCACTGTGGACAGCGATGACGTGCCCCTGGACTTGTGCCGGGCCCGGAGCCGTGGGTTTTCGCTTTGGTCACGGGACTTCCTCTCAGTTCACCTCGGGAGTGTCGATGCGCCGCATAAGCATAGTTCCATCGCATCAGGTCCCATCTCTGGCTGCATGCATTCGTTACGCTTCGGCGCGAGCACTTTAAGCCGTGTCGCCGTCGCAACTGGCCGCCCGTCGACGTCTGCACGTGTAGGCTGGCCGCGCTGGCCAAGTCTCCCGGCCTTCTCAACAGCTGCGACAGCGGGAAAGGGAAAGAAGGACCCTGGCAGACACCGCCCCACATTCGGCGGGATGAGGGACAAATTCGAAGCGCGAGCGAAACAGCTCTCTGGACACTTCCCTCAGTCACCAACATACACCACCCACTCCAGCCCAGCAAACATGGCTCCCGTATACACCGCCCGCAACGTCGGCGCACCACACACCCTCGAGCACCGCGTTTACATCGAGAAGGATGGCGTGCCCGTCTCGCCCTTCCACGACATTCCGCTGTACGCCAACGAGCAGCAGACCGTGCTCAACATGATTGTGGAGATTCCACGATGGACCAACGCCAAGCAGGAGGTGCGTAGCTCACTGCGAACACCCATTGACGCCGACGGCGGTCCGAGCGAGAAGAGGCTGACGAGGATGTGCCGGTAGATCTCTAAGGACGAGGAGCTCAACCCCATCAAGCAGGACACCAAGAAGGGCAAGCTGCGCTTCGTCCGCAACTGTTTTCCTCACAAGGGCTATCTGTGGAACTACGGTGCCTTCCCCCAGACCTGGGAAGACCCCAACGTCACCCACCCCGAGACCAAGCAGAAGGGCGACAACGACCCGCTGGATGTCTGCGAGATCGGTGAGCTTGTCGCCAAGCCTGGCGATGTCAAGCAGGTCAAGGTTCTCGGTGTCATGGCCTTGCTCGACGAGGGCGAGACCGATTGGAAGATCATTGTCATTGACGTCAATGATCCTCTCGCTCCCAAGCTGAACGATATCGAGGACGTCGAGCGCCATCTTCCAGGTCTCCTCCGCGCGACCAACGAGTGGTTCCGCATCTACAAGATCCCAGATGGCAAGCCAGAGAACCAGTTCGCCTTCTCGGGCGAGTGCAAGAACAGGAAGTACGCCACGGAGGTCATCCGTGAGTGTGCTGAGGCTTGGGACAAGCTCATCACTGGCAAGACCCAGCCAGGTGACATCAACCTGTGAGTTTTTGCATGATGAAACAGATGTGAGGCTTGTACTGATATCTCCGCAGCACCAACGTCTCGGTTCAGCAGAGCGCCAACCGCGTCGATCCCAAGTCGTTGAACATTCCTGCCAACGAAGACAAGGCACCAGCACCAATTGACCCAAGCATTGACAAGTGGTTCTACATTTCTGGTGCCTCTGCTTAGATGCATATGGCACGATCGATGGCGAACTAAATCTAGCCAAGGCTGGTGTCGTCATGTCGATTACGGACGACAAGTCATGATGAAAAGGAAAAAGCAAGCACAAAGAGTGCGAAGCGACACGAGGTTTTGTGAAGATACAGCAGACTCGACGTCAATAGAGCTGTTACAAATACTGCGAAACGCGGCTTGAGCATTCATTGGATCACGGCTTCTTCGTCATCAGGTCGCACGTGTGCATGTTGGCTCATGCTTCTCGCATTCAGCATTCATATGCAATCGAGGCCAACCGCTTTGTGCTGTGTGTTACCCATACATCCCACCGGTCTCCGATGCAACAGGTTTTTCATCCCATGCTCGAAGTCTTCTTCGATCCTCGTTTGCAACGAATTTTCTCCCTGATATCTTCCGCCGTCGTCTTTCTTTTCTTCTTGTTGTATCTCCGCTCAATTGATAAAGTTTACGCAAAAGAAGTGCAGAATCAAGCTGCCGAAGACGAAGTCTGCGAATGCTCTGTTGTGTAGAAAGTTTGACGTCAGCTATCTGTCCTCCTTCACTCCCGACTCGTGGAACGACAGTCGAACGATCGGAGTGGATTCATCGATTGCATGATGGTCAACTCACCTCTCATGGCTAATCTGTTCAAATTCCGCTTTATTCTCCGGGTTCGTTTGGATGCGCAGACTGGCTGTGAGGACAAACTGCCCTACAGTTGCGCCGAAGCCGGACAGGAAGGCATTGAAGGGCTGTGCGTGGTATCATATGTCAGTTTACCTATCGATATTCATCGTATCTTCTCTTGTTCGACTGTATCCAAACATGGACTGTAGCTTCTCTTCCGCGCGAGCTGGCATTGTACGATGGTGAAGGAGGATGCTGGATTCGGCACTCACGAAATTTCCTGCCAATACACAGTATGCGAACTGCAAGATTCCCACGACGAGGAGGAAGCCGAGAAAGGTGTCGATGAGTTTGACGCGTTGCGGCGTGTGCGTTTGGTACTTGGACCAGATGTGTGTGATGATGGATTGGAAGTCTTGGGAGCGGAGCGTCGAAGGCTTCGTCGCAGCTGTCGATGACGAGGAGGACGACGATGACGAGGAGGACGACGATGACGAGGTCGAAGGCGCGGATTTGTTTTCGAAGGTTTTGGATGTGACGGTTCTGGAGGCGGGGATTGTTGCGGGCGAGGCGGATTTCTTGGGCGCCATTGTTTGCGAGGGAATGCGAGGAGGGAGTGGTGGAGTATCGTTACGTTCGTGCGGTTTCGAGGTAGAGGAGTGGTGATGGTGTGGATGGCCTCTTCTTTCACATGTCGGTATGCCAAGACGTCTTACAAGCTGTCCTCCTGGCCTGGCTGAACTGCATCGGAACATCGGCACTTTACCCCAGAGCATGACGACGGACCGCGGCATCTGCTCTGTCTGGCCATTGATTGCGAGATCCATCTCCAGACAGGCTTGTTGTTGCTCCGAACATTCCACATCACCACGAACCGACCTTCTATTCCACACTTGCTACAGTACTCACGCAAAATCTCATGTCAAGCACTAAACCCGCCATCCCACCAACGCAAGCAACACAATTTACCAAAATGGTCCGTCTCCGCATTCATCTTTCAGCTCTCTCTACGTTCTTGCAAAACTCCCCGAACTAACAATCCTCCCTCAAGTCTCTCTCCACCATCGCCATCATTTTCGGCCTTCTGACCGCCGGCGGAGGTATCACCGGTTACGTTCGCACGGGCTCCATCCCCTCCGTCGCCGCCGGCTGCACCGTAGGCGCATTATACCTGTTCGGCGGGTACCGACTCCAGAACCGTCAAGCATACGGCATCGAAAGCGCACTATTGGCTAGCATCGTGCTGGCCGGGTCTTCCATTCCTCGCGCGATCAAGGGAGGCTTTAAGCTATTGCCGACGGGACTCTCGGTCCTTGCGACTCTGGGATTGTTGGCATTCGGCAATGGTTATGCGAACAAGAGCAAGACACTGTAGGCATGTGAGACGGATGGGAAGGAGACGGAGCGGGTCACAGGACTGCAGAAACAACGGATAACACAGAATGACCGGGATAGGCACTCATGTCCGTCGAATCAATATATTGAAACTGTAGTGGTATTGGTAAACAAAAGCTTTCACGCTTCTTTCGGCAATTTCCCGAGCGCTAGCAATCGATCAGTGGAGCATTTACGCCTTGTGCGCCTCTCAGTAGCCTTCTGCAATGCCCTGGTAGGGAAGTCTGTGGGGATTGCATTCTAGGTCATGGACTTTATGACTTTGCGTTCGCATTCGCGGCTTCCAAGGTTCTGTTCTTTTCTTCCTCGGCCTTCATCTCACGCACTTTCGCAAGAACGACCTAGAAGATGTTAGAAGAAACGTCACAGCGCGGACCAAGTACGGCCAAACTCACCTCTCGGAATATTGCACTCTTCGCCAGTTTACTAAGACTGCGCTTCCTTTGCGGGTCTCCACCAGGTACAGCCAGGCTTGCAGAACTATCTCCACGCGCTCGCACTGCCTGATCTGCTGCAGCAAGGGGATCGGCGGGCATGTCCGCATCGTTCGGACCTTCCTCTTCTTCGTCCTCCTGCATCTTGAGGGCCTCGATTCGGTTTGCGAGCTTGACGAGCTCGATACCTCGCTTGAGTTTGGCCGTCGCCATGTATGCCTTGATTTCCGGCAGGATGTTGTGGTCGGTAGCACCCTTGCCAGCGATCCACGGGTCTGACAGCGCCTCTTTACTCGTCGCTCGTTCGTGCGGATCAGGTTTGAGCAGTCTGAGGATGAAGCTTTTGGCCTCCTTGGAAACATCTTTCCAGTACCGGTCGTGGAAGACGACTCGCCCGTTCCGGCACTCCTCAATGAGTTCCTGCAATGATTCCGATCGGAATGGAGAGTAACCGCAGAGAAGTGTGTAGGTGATGACCCCTAGTGACCACATGTCGACCGGCTTGCTGTGGCCTCGCTTGAGCATGACTTCAGGAGCGGCATAACCAAACGAGCCGGCCATCGTCTTCAGCACACCCTCTGGGCTATCCAAGTGCTTTGCGATACCAAAGTCGGCAAGCACGAGACCCGAATCGGGTTCGCGTGTCAGGTAGAGCAGGTTCTCGGGCTTGAGATCGCGATGCACGACATCCTTTGAGTGCAGGTAGTGCACAGCCTCCAAAACCTGCTTGATGGTCTGCGAGGCATCCTTCTCCGTGAACTTGCCCTTGTCGCAAATGCGGTCGAACAGCTCACCACCCGTGGCTAGCTGTGTGACGATGTAGTATTTGTCCCTCGACTCGAACCAGTCGACGAATTTGACAATGTGTGGGTGTCGCAGCGTCTGCAGCATTTCCAGCTCATCGTACACCATTTGGTCGTTCCCCTTGACATTCTTTTTCAAGATGATCTTGACAGCAACCTTCCCCGTGGGCCCGTCGGCCTCTTTGACAATACCATACGTGCCGGCGCCCAGCGTCCGGCCGAATTTGTACTTGGACTTGCGATCGTAGCTGTCTGGCTGGCCGTGCAGCTTGTTGAGCATGCCTTGGACTGAATTTTGCAGAGTCAGCTTGGGTTTCATTGGGATGGCTCGTCTGAGGGAGCCGAGTTTGGACCGCTTCATCGTATACCACCATGTCGTGGAGACTCAGGAGAGTCGCGATCATGCGCAAACATGTTGGCCATAGGATTGAGGCTATGATGTCGGGGTGAAACGCAGGTACGGGTTCAAGGGTGTATCAGGGACGCAACGTAGTTTGAGGTGGGCGGACCAGTGCGGGCAGAAATGAAGGTCTGGGAAAGGGCGAAATGGGCAGGATTGCTCGCAGAAATACGTACATGCCATGTTGTTCTGCACGAGCGGCAGTCCGGCCGCTGCTTCCTGCTGCAGAAAGTGGTGCTCGAGCGTCAAGTGCTCGCTTGTGAAGAAGCGCGAATGTGCCCTTCCTGTTGTTTTCTGGCGTCGGCGGCTGTTGCGGCGTGTGGCGGGTCAAGGGCGGCCTGGAGAATAAGGAGGACGAGGTCAACGGTCCGCGACGTGCTTCTATTCTGGTCGCCTGGCGCGACGATGGGAGCGGAAGGCAGGATTGAAGTCGCAAGAGCCCACGAGGCGGTGCAACACAGCAAACCAGCCTAAGTTAGCATGCTCAGCCCCTCGTTCATCAGACGTGAGGCAGAAGCCGCCGAGAGAAGTCTATTCTAGACTTGTTCCGAGTCCGACTCCTTTCGCCTTGACAAAGACTTGTCGTTCGAGAGACAATGCCAGTCCTCGTGGCACGATCACGACCACCATGTCGTTGTCGCTTCTCGTCACTTCGTCCGCCCTCTGAACCAGGGTCTTTCTTCTGAGACCGGCGCTCGGCGCGTGCCCCACCTGCCTCGTTGGACCAAGCCAGCCCAGCTCACATGCAATGCGACTTTCCCGTCTGCTGCATCTCTAGCTTCATTCTTGCACACACACCCGCCGGCCTCACAGTTGCATCGCATTTCCACAAGCAGACAGTTGCAGTGCTACGCGCGCAATCGTCACACTCTTGTCGCACCAAACAGGGCTTGTTGCCGGAAGCCCTCTAGCCTGAAGCCGCCACCTGACACCCCGATCGCTGAACCATCGTACGCATCGCGCACCGCACCACTTCCACGTAAATTCATCACAGTCACCATGGCGGGAATGATGGCGAAGCGCCTGGGGAAAGAGCTGGCCAAGCTGCAGAGAGAGACGCCAAAGGGTATCACGATAGTGTCGGCCGATGATTTCAAAGAGTGGACGATGGATATCCAAGTGCTGGGCAACCCCATGTACGATCCGGAGGAGAAGTACCGCATCAAGATAACATATCCAAATGCCTACCCGATCGAACCTCCCGAAGTGGTGTTCACACAACTGTCAGATCCAGTGCGGAAGATCCCCATGCACCCACACATTTACAGCAACGGCATCATATGCTTGGATCTTCTCGACAAGCAGGGTTGGAGTCCTGTGCAGAACGTCGAGTCCATATGCTTGAGTTTGCAGAGTATGCTAGACTCCAACACCAAAATGGAGAGTAGGTGGCATGAGGTAGAGAATAGGCGAGTGCGCGCTGACCGCCATTTTAGGACCTCCCGGAGATGGGGACTTTGTCAAGCACAACCGCGCACGCCCGCGAGATATTCGATTCTTGTATCACGATGCAACTGTCTAGAAAGCGTTCAGGACCTGGAGGACTATGATTCATCCTTTTTGAGCATCACATGTGTGCGAGTCTTGCTGCGTGCACAGACTTGCCCGTTCGGGTGCTGCTAATCCAGACCTCGTGAAGATCACGACACAGTCCAACTTGATAGTCGTACAATCACTTCAGGATAAGTATGGACGACGAACAACTGAATATCGCGACGAAGTAGAGAGAGGCTTTCATGGAAGAGCAATGAGCATGGCTTGCACGGGACACCGGTCGGGCAGAGCTGAATATCACAAGATGTTCATGGCCGCCAAGATAGAGGAACAGACTTCTACTCCTTGCATTACTCGGGCGGTGAAAAGAGTATCAGGACAGCGTACAGCTTGATCATGTTAATTGCTTCCAACCTGTCAGTATTTCGGCGCCGTAGGCGTAGAAGCTGGGGAGTGGACCTCGGTCCGCTGATCGACGTCGCATCGTTGACAAGCCACAGCCTTCCGTCCACATTTCCCACCTCGTCTTCTCCATCTTACAATGGCGTCGATATGTCCGTCCTCACGCCCGCGTCGAAGGTACATGCAGCTCAATTCTGCGTCCAGAGATTTGACCAAGACTAACATCAGAACAGAAGGCGCTAGCCAATCTACGTGCTTTCCTTCCCCCGCCCACTAACTACTATAGATGTCCGTTGAAGAGAAGAGCCGCAGTACTCATTCTGCTTTTCGCAGATAAGCGAGGTGATCTCCGCGTAGTGCTCACTATCCGCAGCTCTGGCCTCAAAAACTGTACGAGAGACCGCCACCACGAACCCTCGAAATTGGTGCTAACGCCGCAACACAGATGCCGGCCAGGCAGCTCTTCCGGGTGGAAAGGCAGACACCCTAGCCGAGACACCTTTCCAAACTGCTCGTCGCGAGGCCTTTGAAGAGATAGGTCTCCCAGAGAAAGATGAAGACCTCCCGCCAGGCTACACGGTCGAGCACCTCACCGAACTCCCCACCAACCTCGCGATGACAGAACTCGGCGTACGTCCTTGCGTGGCCTTTCTCAAGACCCCACCACCGAGCGAGAAGAACATGAATCCTGACGCGGCGAGAGACATCCTCCCCAAACTCGATGCAAGAGAAGTCGCAGCAGTCTTCACCGCCAACTTTCGAAACTTCCTATTCGAGAAAGATTTGGATGAAAAAGATCGCGAAGAGTTTGCTGATGGGGATTGGTATAAAGGGAGCTGGCACAGCTGGCACGAAAGCGCGTGGCGTATGCATCAATTCTTCGTTCCAGTGAGAAGAGGTGAAGTGTTTCTGGCAAAGCGACCGGAGAGTTATACCGCTGCTCGATCGCCCGAGGAAAAGAAGAAAGCTCAACAGAAACCTGCACCGTCGTCTTTATCGGCTTCATCGGGGAGCAAAGATCCTGCGACAAGTAAGGACTCGCGTAGCACGCTGCAGCCTCCTCTGCCCAGGAAGTTCTACACCACAACTACGAACCCGCTGGAACAGCAGTCTCGTTATAGGGTGTTTGGGATGACGGCGAGGATCTTGGTTGATGCGGCGAGGGTGGCGTATGGGCAAGAGCCGGAGTATGAACATAACAGCCATTTTGGAGATGAGGACATGATAGCCAAGTTGATGAGTATTGGGAGATTGAGTGCGATCAAGAAGGAGGGGGAAGTTCTGACAAGAGAGGTTATGAGGGAGGCGGGAAAAGTGAAGATTTGACCACGGAAGGGAGTGACATGAGTTACGATGTGGTATGATGAGTATGAAGATCATTTATGACGCTGTAGCAATGGTCGATCCACAGTAAAAACTGTGTGTTCCACTGACGAGCGTCAGACCTGGCAATCACGGTAAACCTCCTTGCAGCGTTGAAAGCCGGCCCAATTGCCATAAAGTCGGCCGCTTGCTACCTCCTAGACCAGCACGAATCAGCTAAGTGGGCGAGTGGTTCATTGAGCATAGGTTTTGGAGCGCAAGTTACTCCTCCACAGGTTCCCTGTTGCTGTTCCATGTAGCGATCCGAAGCCAGCGCTAAGCTCATTGGATGTCAAGGGATATTCAGCATAACCGCCTGAACGCCGCAATAATGCGTCGGCGTCATGCAACGCTGAAAAAAGCTGTACAGCGTGGTCCGCAACCTTTCAATGGATTGCACGCTTAGGACCAATCCTTCTCAAATTAGTCGCCGGACGACAGCTCGGACACGAACCTAGCCATGCAACGCGACTGCGGCACGGCATGTCTGCGCGGGCATAAAAGTAAGAGTCTGCATTCGTACGGCATGCTGTATTTAAGCATATCGAATACGATACCATATTTCCAGTACATACAGCACCACACATGATGTCGGACACAGCTTCCATAGAATCCATACGCTCACTGCCAGCCAGACGACAGCTGTTTCGGGTAGCATTCGAGGGCAAAGATACCGCACACTGGGCTCTATTCCTCTCCGATAAGCCAGGCCGGGATTCTTTGCCATGTCGGTGTGGACAAAAATCAGAGCGGCAAGAAGGTGGGCCACGAGCTCCGTTTCCATCCCATCGTGATCAACACATCATCCGCCGAGAGCGTCTTCCCAATCCAAGACGCCATGGTGGCGGAGTGGCAACTCAGACAAGCTGCGCAGACTTTCTTCGAGCGCAAAGGATACAGAGCCGTCACAAACAACTGCCAGCACTTCTGTATGGATGTCTCGGTGGAAATGAACCAGAATTGGCCTGAATCTGTGCCTGCACAAGCTGTTATAGACGTCCACGCTCGAGGTACCAAGTTCACCAGGATGACCACCTTTTTCACGCGTAATCGATTCCAGAGGGAACAGCAAATGCTGCAGGCACCGCGTGCGCAGTTTGAGCTCCGTGATCGTCAGGCCAGACCACGGATGTCCATAGATTGATTCTAGCCCCATCGGAATGCATGCATTGGGGTGCAAGGCGTTGGCTTGGTTCGAAAAGATTTGCAGTCGGGAACGACGATGGCTTTGTGAGCATTTGGGATATCGGCGTCACCAGCCTCTGTCCTCCGCCAATTTAGTGAATTTTAGCCTCTTCGTGCAACAAGGCTCGAAGACCTCTTTCAGGATGGACAGCCACCAACGTTCTATACTGTGGCCAAATTTCATAGCAAATACATACTCAGCATATTCGGGAAAAAACCCGGACCTCTCCCAGTCAATGATTCCAGTAATTTTGCCATTATCCACAATGATGTTGCGTGGAGTCAGGTCGCCGTGTGTCAACACGAATCTGGTGTTGTTGCGCGGCTTGAGCCTCTCCTTCTCCAGCCAACGAGCCCACCGTTTCCGCTGCAAACCCCAGAGCCCAACAGGCACTCTGGCAAGACACCATTCGTCGAAAGCTTGTTCGTCACTGAAAGGGCCGCAGCGTGTTGTTGCCAGACGGTCGTAAATGTTGTATGTTGGCGTATTGGACAGACGACCAATGGATTTTGATGTGCAGGCTCGCATATTCGCTAGTTGTTTGCGAAGTTGTCCTTTTAATGGACTCCTGAGTCGAGCTATCAATGTCTTTCCATACCTCCGATAATCGCATGCCAGATGCCCTCTCACTCACCATAGCTACTGCTATAGGTTTGCTTGGACGGGTGGTAACAATGTCGTACACTCCGAGGACTTTTGGAGCCTGCACGCCTTGTGTTGCCGCATAGTGCATCATGGCAGCTTCAGACCGATTGCCATCGTACTCATCATCATCACCGGGAGGCACCATGAGTTTGATAGCAAGAGCGCGACCGGTTTGGATTGTGTGTTCGATGAAGCGTCTCCCGAAATATTCGTAAATGTCGTTCCCAGCCACGATAGCTTCCGGATAATCCATGCACTTGAGAGTCCGCTGCAGGTCTTGCGCTTTCTCGCCATCTTGATCTGCAGTCGACATCTTTGTTGAAGTGACGACAGGCAACTAATGGCGTAGCTAGCATTGGTAGTAAGGCGACACGGCAGTGTGAGCACACAGACAGCGTGTAGCAAATGCTTCCGTCAGAGTCGTGATCTCGGTTGCCCCCAACGTCCATCAGCTGGCGCAATGCGATGTGTATGGCGCAGATATATGGTCTCCTAGAGGCAATGGTCGGAAGCGTGCTCTTGGGCGTTGCCTGCTTCGGTCTACTGATCAATGCAAACACGACAAGAGAATCGAGGTACAGATTGTATGATAGGTATGCCCCGATGGCGCTAACATGCAGGTACATACGTGGTTTGCAATTGCTGCCCTGCTGAGAAGTGGAGGTCTGAGCTCATCGCCGCTCTCGTGATAGAAACATGTCCTCTAACTTAGCGCGTGGCTAAGAATGACGATGGCGCTGCACAGGGACTCAGCGCCGCCGTGTGGGCGAGGATGATTAAGTAAGGCAGCGGACCAGAAAAGTGTTTGCTCAAAAGAGGCCGCTGTCCACGACTCATCGTCATGCTCATCGTTGTCTCGTATGCGCCGCGCTCTCGTTTCCAGCCCTCTTCAGCCTTCTTCAGCCCGCAAAGCGCTTCGCTGCTACGCGGTTGACCCCTCCTCCTCCCGCGCTTCCCTCCATCGCCCTTCACCCAGTCCACATTCCACGCTAGGGAGAAACATCTGACTACTGACGTACCTCCGAACACGGGCGCCAGAGGCACACGAGCTGGGAATCGGAACAAGTAAGCAGACAGCGTGAGCTTCTAGAAGGACCGCTCCACCATGGCCTATAATCGTGGTTACAATCCGGATGCCTTGCCTGCGTAAGTGATTAGATACCGTATCCTATTTCCAATCTCTTCCTCGCTACCCCGCCTCTTGCACGATGTGAGACTGACGACGACCTTTTCCTGAGACAGACACGCCGAACCTGAGCAAGCTGCGCAGATGCTGAACAACGGTGCTCCCCCGCGACGAGATCCGCCGGGGTCAAACACGAACTACAATAATAAGCCTGTGCCACCTGCGCCCACGCCGGCGCAAAACTTAAGACCTCAGCAGGACGATCGCTACGGGCGACAGAGTCCTGCTGCAGGCGGCTACAGGGATCCTCAACCTCCAGGCGCATACGGCTCTTCGAATCCACCGCCCCCTCAGAACCAAGGCTACAGTGATTATGGAAGAGGAAATTCGCCGCGCTATGATCAGTACAATCAACAGCCACGATACGGTGGCCAAGGACAACAGGGAGGCCACGGTGGGCCTCCTCCGCAACAAGGATATGGGCAGGCGCCTCCGCCGAGAAGCAGTTCGACCACCTATGGAGGGGTGACTTCGCCTCCACCTGCGAGCTATGGTCAAGGACCTCCGCCGCAAGGCTATCACAACAGGCCAGCGATTCCGGAGCATCAACGGCCTCCAACGGTAGCTCCACCGCGAGATGGCAACGATAAAGAGGCCTTGTGGCCATTGTTCTTGCAAGTGGACAGGAACAGGACCGGCCAACTATCTGAGGCTGAGCTCTCGAGTGCCTTGGTCAACGGCGATTACACCGCGTTTGATCATCACACGATCAAGATGATGATACGCATGTTCGATACCGACAGAAGCGGGACGATCAACTTCGATGAATTCTGCGGTCTTTGGGGATTTCTCTCAGCGTGGCGAGGTCTATTCGATCGTTTCGATGTGGATCGCTCGGGAAACATCTCGCTCCGAGAGTTTGAGGATGCTCTGGTGGCTTTTGGGTACAGACTTTCGCCGCAGTTCGTACAACTCCTGTTCAACACCTATGCACGGTCATACAGAGGAAGAGGGGACGAACGGGAACGCGAGAAGCAACTCAGTTTTGACTTGTTTGTCCAGGCGTGCATCAGTTTGAAGAGAATGACCGATGTCTTCAAGAAATATGACTCTGATCGGGATGGATACATCACTTTGAGCTTCGAGGAGTTCTTAACAGGTGCGCAAAGCCTCTTCCTGTTCAATTCCATTTCGCCGCAGACGGACACGGGCCTGTATTGAGTAGTCGTATGCTGACGGCTGTGCAAGAAATCCTCAAGCAACGCTGAAGAAGCCAAGTGAAGTCTCAGATCACCGAAGGGAAGGAGCGACCACATCGAAGTCTTGGCACGACCACTTCGATGGGGACCAACGGCTCACGACGGGAGCCAATGGCCACAGTCTCAGATACGTGCCATATCATGCCCTTCCGCATATTAAGCATCCGTCGACTTCAAATATCGAAAACGCACTTTTGGAGCGCGAGAGAAGAGCCCAAGCTGGGAAGCATGGTACGGAGGATGCGCAATCGATACCCATGATTTATGCAGCATTATTGTTATGAGCACTACGATATGTACGTGGAGAGCCAGTTCCGTAAATGATTCTTTGCTTTGCGGCCAGTGTCGATGGCACAAGGCAGCTGCGTCTCAGACAGGTCGCTACAGTCCAATTTGCCCAGAGTCAAGCGTATCAGCAGCGGCCACGCCATCTCTTTGGAGAAAGACATGTTTCTGGGGGACTGTTGATGAGGTGCGCGATATACATGTGCTTCCAAGGGAATCTGAAACCATCGACACGTATGCCACGAATTTTAGCAAGAAGGCTCTTGAAGCTTGGCGCAAATTCAATCTTTCATTCCTGGACATTTGTGCCCACGAGCCTGCTACTTCTTTGGTACAACACCCGTCTTCTGCATCTCCGAACAGAAATTCCATCAACGAGCATGGCACAAGACAGCCCTAGACTCTACGTCGGCAATCTGCCTTACGTCGCGCAGCGAGAGGACATCGAAAAGCTCTTCGCCGACAACAACTTCGAAATGTAATTTGAATGACACTCGTGTCTACCTGCTTGCCACTGACAGGAAATGCAGCGCGAAAGTTGATATCTCGGTTGATTCTTTCTCTGGACGCAACCCAAGTTATTGTTTCGTGGAGTTCCGAAGCCAAGAAGATGCCGACAGAGCGATGAGCACTCTCCAAGGCATCGATCTTCTCGGAAGGCCACTTCGCATCAACCCCAAGACTGAACGCCGATCCAATCCAAATGGCGAGAGGGCGCCAAACAAGACCTTTGAACGTGGTTGGCGCCCGCGCGAAGGGCAAACCAGCAACGCGAATGGAAGCTCCCACTCCACAGACCGCTTCAACCGCAACGACAACAACCCTCAGTGGAACTCGCAAGGAGGAGAAGACCCGAAACGCGTCTACGTTGGTGGTCTGCCACCGTTACCCGACCAACAGACTCTCGAGGCGGACATCAGGTCGCTCTTCGTGGAATACGAGGTCCAAGCTGTCAGCAAGCTCATTTCGCCTCACTCCATCAACGGAAACGACACTGGCTCGTCAAACTACTGCTTTGTGGATCTCGCCACAGCAGAGCAAGCAGCTGATGCAGTCAGATGTCTCAATGGCAGGCCCACGCCTCACGATGGCACTTACCGCATTAGTCATGCGAAGGGCAAGAGGAGCACGGGACCTGTAGATCGAGAGCCGCCGCCGCCGCCATCCCCATCTACTCGAGTCTTCATCTCTGGTCTGCCAGCCATTGAGTCTCAAGCCGAACTCGACAATCAAATTCGCGAGCTCTTCGCCGGACTGGACATTAAGGAAGTCAGCAAACTCATTGTACCCCACGAGTCGAAACAAATCGAATCTGGAAACCACCATTACTGTTTTGCTACATTCGAGAGGCAGGAAGAAGCGGAACGAGCAGTGGAAGCGATGAATGGATCGCCTACGCCGAATGGCGGTACCTATGTCATCAAGTTTGCGAGGGAGAGGCCCACGGGTGCATTCGCGCAAGGGGACAGATTCGGAAACGGCTATCAGCCACGAGTTCAGCAGAGAGAAGGGCAAGATTCTCCAAGGAGGTTCCAGCAACAGCGGGATCAAGGTCCGCAGCCGAGCAGAGACTTTGGTGGAAGCTGGAGAAGAAAAGACTAAGGTGGCCTTTTCTTTCTTGTGTGAAGAAGACGTCCTGCTTCGTGGAGAGAGACATGACTTGCAAGCGAAACCTGGTCGGAGATTGGTTCGATCGCGCACTTACAGTCAGATACCAGGCCCCAAGCCGAAGAGATTTGGCAAAGGTCGGGGACGGCGAATTAGCTTCATCTGGGTTGTCCCTCGCATCTTACTTGCTTAGAGAAAGATACCCGTTCGTAGCAAAATCGAGACCACCAAGAATGCTCACCACCAGCCTCTCACCCTCACAGCAGGCTCCCTCCTCAGTTTTTCTTCTTCAACATTCCCTCCACAATCCTCCCGCCCAACTTACTCTTCAACCGACCAAACATATCCAACCCCATGAACACACTCAACGCCAAGTACGGAATATACAATTTCCCTAATTCCACTTTCTCCGCCGCACTATGGTCCTTCCAGCTTAGAAAGTCCGCCACGCACGTTGCGGTCGTAATGGCAGTTTGCCCCGCGTAGACCAACAAATGCAATGGCACCAGTGGGTCATCGCGAAGCAAACCGCCTACGGCCCAGACGGAAAGCGGAACGTGGTAGAAAAGTTCCATCCAGGCATACAGCGTGAACCAAGCGGGCGGGGAGACGAAGAATTGATCGCGATAGGTGGCGATGTACCAGGCTCGCAGTTCGGTCATGAAGGAGGGGATTACGTGAGCGGGATATAGCGGATAGATGTCTACAACTATTTTGAGGAAAAGAGAATATGTGTTAGTGGGCGAGAGTAAGGGTCAGAGTGCAATGAATGCTTACTGAAGACAATTGGGATGTGAATTAAGAAGAAGGTGAGATAGAGTACATCTTTCTTGCGAGATGAAAGTGGCGCCATATCGGACTTCCCAATTGGTGACTATGTTCTTCTGGTATGTGGCGGAAAGAGGCGTCCTTCTTTCTGGCTTGTGGTTCCTTTTCTTCCTGAGACGTGATCCAGTCGAATTTCCGGATCTTGTCGGATCATGCAAAAGAACAGATGTGAGACAGTTGATGCGGAAACGTGACAAGGGTATATACATTGGGCTTGGCGGAGGTCCATGCAGAGAAGTATGCTATCCGATGTTAACTACTCTGCGAGGAGGGCGAAACTTGATTGTAGAATATACGGTAAATATCATATCGCAGACTCGAATATTCCTCTGATAACGCTCCATTCGCGATGGACGACTGTAATGGTGCATACAATTAAATATGGCGTGGAGACAAATACTATATACTTTGTACTGCGGGTGAAGATCGGCTGTCGGCGAGTGCCCTGAAAGCCAAGCATGAGATTAGATAGTGAAATCTTTCTGCGTCTCGCAGTCTCATCCACCGCCGTGTCTTGCCACGCCGCTGTCAATCACCACTCCACCCCTCCCACGCCGCCACGATGAAGACGACATGGAAGGATATTGCGCCGGTGCCGACGTCGCAGGAGTTTCTCGACATCGTCCTGTCCCGCACACAGCGACGACTGCCGACACAAATTCGTGCTGGCTTCAAAATCACTCGTATCAGAGCTTTCTATATGCGAAAGGTCAAATACACCGCAGAGACCTTTTCCGAGAAGTTGTCGGCAATCCTCGATGGCTTCCCACGCCTAGCAGACATTCACCCGTTCCATAAAGATCTCCTCAATACTCTTTACGATGCAGACCATTTCCGGATTGCACTGGGCCAATTGAACACAGCCAAGGGCTTGATCGAGACGGTGTCGAGAGATTACGTTCGCCTTCTGAAATATGGGCAATCGCTTTACCAATGCAAACAGCTCAAGCGCGCGGCCCTGGGTCGTATGGCCACGATTTGCAAGAGACTGAAGGATCCGTTGGTATACCTTGAGCAGGTGCGACAGCATCTTGGTCGTCTGCCCAGCATCGACCCAAATACACGCACACTGCTCATTTGCGGCTATCCAAACGTCGGCAAGTCGAGCTTCCTCAAGAACATCTCCCGAGCAGATGTTGATGTGCAGCCCTATGCCTTCACAACGAAGAGCTTGTTCGTGGGACATTTCGACTACAAAATGCTGCGCTTTCAGGCGATTGACACACCTGGTATTCTGGACCACCCGCTTGAAGAGATGAACACGATTGAAATGCAGAGTATCACAGCCATCGCTCACTTGCGAAGCGCGATTATGTACTTCATGGATTTGAGCGAGCAATGTGGTTACAGCGTGCATGCGCAAATTGCTCTGTTCGAGAGCATTAAACCTCTCTTCGCGAACAAATTGGTGTTCATCGTGATCAACAAGATTGACGTGATGAGGCCGGAGGATCTGGATGCGGAGACACAGGGAAAGCTGCAAAATCTTGCAAAGAGTGCGAACGTGGAGATTCTGCAACTCTCATGCACCACAACCGAAGGTCTCATGAACGTGCGAAATGCTGCTTGTGACAGACTGCTCGCGGAGCGCAATGCACAAAAGCTTCAAGCTGGCACAAACACTGCAGGCGAGATCACGGGCCGCATGGGAGACGTTCTTAAGCGTATCCATGTTGCGCAGCCGCTCGGAGGCGTGAAGTGGGAGCCTTCCATTCCAGAGGCTGCTCTTCGCAAGATCAAGTACGACAAAAACGACCCGAACAGGAAGAAGTTGATGCGCGAGATTGAAGAAGAGAATGGAGGCGCAGGCGTGTTCAACATCAACCTGAGGGACCAATACCTTTTGGAAGATGACGAATGGAAGAATGACAGGATTCCGGAAGTGCTCAACGGCAAGAATGTATACGATTACTTCGACCCAGATATTGAGGAGAAGCTTAAGGCTTTGGAGGATGAGGAGGAAGCACGAGAGGCTGATGGCGTTTACGATGAAGACGAGGAGATTGAGGATGCCGAAGAGGCGGACATTGCATTCAAAGCTGAAGTCATCCGGGAGAAGAGACAACTGATCCGTAACGAGAACAAGATGCGCAAGAGCTTGAAGAACAGAGCCGTGATACCACGATCAAAGAAGGCGGTCGATATGGAGAAGATGGACGCTGCTTTGCAAAATGCTGGATACGATACCTCAGCGATTCAAGAGCGTGCTCGTGCGGCTTCAAGACCTCGCGGTAGGAGTCGGCCAGGCACAGAAGATGCTTCAATGGCTGGCGGAGACGATGCCATGGAACTCGACGAGACACCTCGACAACGTCTGGCTCGCAGCTTGTCCGTCGCCAGAGTCCGCAGCCAGAGCAGAGTGAACAGGAGAGAAGATGGTGTCACGAATGTAACGTCGAGAACGAATGCAGAGCGCATGGCTAAGCTTGGTCAGAAGAAGATGAACCGCATGGCGAGACAAGGCGAAGCTGATCGTCACACGACTGCCAGCAAGAGTAAGTGGCTATTGGCTGGTAAGCGTGGCATGGGCAGCACGCGGTCTCGTTAATCGCGCGTATGAGTTGCATTGCAATATCGACGGTGTTCACGGCAGCATGAATGGTACAAAAAGGTGTCTGGCGTTCTGGTGTTTGGGCATTGTGACATTGCCTACAGAGAGCTGTGGAGTAAGGCATTGGCGTCCGTGATACCATAGAGAGCGGATAATCGAAACATGGATCATTCCTGAACTATCTGCCCATTGAGCTTATGTCCACTGGGACGCTCACCTCATGAATGCAGTCAAGTCGCACCGCCTGTGAGTAACCCCCGGGCCCTCGAGGCAATTGATTTATCATGTAGCCAAAAGTGGTCTCAAAAATCCTTGCACAAAATGGAATGTTTTTGTCTTCATATAGTTTCTACAACAGCGTCAAACAGAACAACGCTCGCGCGTACAGCGCCACAAAACGCCTGGTATGTTGTGGCATGTGTACACACCCGTGCCGTTGTCGTTTCTCCACAAACCCGCTTAATTACCTGTCCACTTCACCAAACACGAGATCCATTGTACCGATGATGGCTACAGCATCAGCGAGCAAGTGCCCTCTGCTGACCTGGTCGAAGCATGCCAAGTGTGCGAATCCAGGTGCGCGAATTTTGCATCGGTATGGTCGCTCGCTTCCATCGCTGACGACGAAGACGCCCATCTCACCCTTTGGTGCCTCGATGGCGGAATATGTCTCGCCGGGAGGCACGGTGTAACCCTTGCTGTAAAGCAGAAAGTGGTGGATTAGTGCCTCCATGTTCTCTTTCATAGCTGCACGCGGCGGTGGTGCGATCTTGTAGTCTTCGACCTTGATCGGACCGGCTGGCATCTTGTTCAAACATTGGTGGATGATGCGAAGTGACTGTCGGAACTCCTCCATACGGCACAGATATCGGTCGTAGCAGTCTCCATTCACGCCGACTGGAACATCGAACTCTACTTGGTCGTATGCGTCGTATGGCTGTGACTTTCGGATATCCCACGGCACACCAGATCCACGGAGCATGACACCCGAGAAGGACATTTCGAGAGCATCCTTTGCGCTCACGACGCCCACACCCTTCGTTCGGCCAATCCAGATACGGTTGTCTGTCAGCATCTCCTCGGTCTCGTCGATACGGTCGCCAAATTGCGTGGCCCATTGGTAGATGTCGTCAAGCAGACCGACTGGCAGATCCTGCGAAACACCACCAGGTCGGACGTAGGCCGCGTGAAGTCGAGCACCAGAAACACGTTCGTAGAATTCCTGAACATCGTCAGCTAGTCAGTCTTCGACGCATGCCAATACCACGCCTCACCATAAGCTTCTCACGCTCCTCAAAGCCCCACAAGAAAGGTGTCAAAGCACCAACATCCATGGCGTGTGAAAGAACAGACATCAGGTGGTTCAAGACACGGGTGAGCTCAGCAAACAAAGTCCTTATCCACTTCGCTCGCTCTGGAATCTCGATATTTAGGAGCTTCTCCACCGCCAGCGAAAAGCATTGCTCGTTCGTCATCATAGAGACGTAGTCCAGACGGTCAAAATATGGAAGTGCTTGTAGATATGTTTTGTACTCGATCAACTTCTCCGTACCACGATGTAGCAGGCCGACGTGTGGATCTGCCCGAATGATCTCTTCTCCATTGAGCTCGAGGATCAATCGCAGCACACCGTGAGCAGCAGGATGCTGCGGACCGAAATTGACTGTGTAGTGGCGGATCTTGCGCTCGTCCGGGCTCTTCGCATCGTCGCTGGGAAGATTGTCGTATTGCCCTGAGCCGAAAGACGTTGGATCTGCGGCCACCAGGCGAGTGGCATTGGGGTTTGCTGCCTCGTGCGGCGTCGCATATCGGCGGGCGGGCGTGGTGGAAAGAGCTCGCAGGGAGGAGTGCGGCGCGGCGTTTATTGGGGCCCAGGCAGCTCTTCTGGCGCCATTGGCCATCAGCCGGGTGAGAGAGGCTGCCATGGTGTCTGGTCGGCAATGGCAGACACGCAGCGAAGGGCGGAGTGGAGAGTGCGAGAGGTGTTGGCTGCGGTGGCCAATACCTGCCCGTCCAAATGTCATTGACGAGGAAGCTGCGACCTACAAGGGCCGAGCCGCTCGCTTCCTGCCGAAGATCCCTGCTTATCGAGTGGTGCAGAGCAGCTTTGCTCGACAACATTTTTTGAGAGTCGTCTTTACTTTGTCGACACATGCGCTGACGCTGCAAATCACTCACTCTTGCACCATGCCGTCGTGGGCGCCTCTGAGCAAGGAGCAGCTGGAGCAGCGGCGCATTGTAAACATCAACGCCGAGACTGTCTCCAACGTTGCCTCGACGGATGTTCCTGGGCACTATGGACCCGCGCAGGACGACACATGGAATCTCGAACGCTTTCGCCAAAACCTCCAGATCCAATTTCACCACAACAAGCAATTCGATCTGGCCTTCTCACTCGTCGGTGTAGATGCCAGCATCGCAAACGCCTTCCGACGAATTCTACTATCAGAACTGCCCACTCTTGCGATCGAGGACGTCTACATGTTCGACAACACGAGCATCATTCAAGATGAGGTCTTGGCCCATCGGATGGGTCTTATTCCCCTTCAAGGTGGCAAAGAGGGCTTGCGATGGATGCATTGGTTCAAGAAGACGCCGCCGGAAAGTGACCACGCTGCTTATGCTCAATTCATGGCCGAGCAAGAAGAGGAGGGTGCAGATCGATCAGCGAGCACACCGTCGGACTACAACACCGTGGTCCTGACGTTGAATGTTGAGTGTCGGTGGAAGACTATAGAGGAGGACGGAGTGGACGGAAAGAGGCTGGCGAGAGAAGGATCCACGGATCCGACGGAGAAGTACGTGAACAGCAATGTTTATGCGCATCAGATCCAGTTCGAGCCGCAAGGCAGCAGGCAACCGGGACTATTTTCTGGCGAGAACGCCATTCAACCCGTGAACCCAGACATTCTGATCGCGAAACTGCGACCTGGGCAGAGAATCAACATGAGGATGCACTGCGTCAAAGGCATAGGCGCCGACCACGCCAAATTCTCACCAGTTGCGACTGCTTCGTACCGACTGTTGCCCGACATCAAGATCACCAAGCCGATCCTTGGTGCGGACGCAAAAGCATTCCAGAAGTGCTTCCCAAGGGGCGTGATTGGAGTCGAGGATGATGCAGAGACTGGTCAGAAGAAGGCCGTCGTAAAGAACGCATTCAAAGACACAGTCAGCAGAGAATGCTTGAGGTATGACGAGTTCAAGGATAAGGTGAAGCTGGGGCGGATACGGGACCACTTCATCTTCAGCATTGAAAGCTCGGGGCAGTTTGACAGTGACGAGCTGTTCATCGATAGCGTGAGGTTACTGAAGCAGAAAGCCCTCACTTTCAAGAAGCACCTTGAGGCAGTCGAAGAGGGACGATAAGGGGATCAGAAATTGTATTATGAATGAATTGACGCATAGCGGAGGCGTTCTGGTCACGGAAAGCATGGCGCAGTGGGAAACCACAATGTGTCGATATACCCAATTCCAGCGACTTCCAACTTCGATCACTCAATGCACCTGCCACGCTATCACAACATGTCTAACGGCCTCTTGCTCACACTAGCAGAGCTCTCAATCTGCCATTCTCATGCATCTCATCGACATCAGCGGCACACCTCCTCCATCAGCATCATTATGCCTCGCATCAAGCTATCCAATCCGAAAAAGAGAAGAATCGAGCCCGTCAAACGCGAGCCTCCACTGGATCTCGGATCTCTTCCCCCCTCGTTCAAAGAACTTGACCAAACCTTTCCACGCTGCACGGAATGCCACTACAACCACGTCCCGCAAGAAGAGCTAACCTGGCCGTTCGAAGGACGACTCACGCTCTACCCTTGCGAACGCTTCTGCGAAGAGTGCCACGAGGATGATTTCATCAATGTGCAGCAGTTGCGCAACCATATCATAACTTACCATGAGACACTTCTGGAGCACGAAGGGCGACCGGGCGGGGTGAGTGTTCGGCGCAGACGAGTGCTGAAGAATGGTGGTAAGGAGGTAGTGAAGAGCGGAGAGACGGTTGCGAGGTTTGTGAGGTGGGAGGTTTGTCCGGCTAGTGAGGTCGTGGTGGAAGAAGCATATGGTAATGAGGATGTTGAGCAGGAGCAGGATGATGAGGACGAGGGGGAGGAGGAGGACGAGGAGGAGGAGGAGGAGAACGAGGACGGTGAAGACGAAGAGGAGGACGAGGGACCAGGTGCCGGGCAGGAAAGCAGCCGAAGCCGGAAGAGAAAGAGTGAAGAGTATGGCGAAAGCATCGAAGAGGATCCAAAAGCAAAGAAACAAATGCGGGAAGAAATCTTCAATACCGGACTTCCTTACGTTTCAAACGGCGAAACAGGAATCGGCGACTCGGGCATTCCTTACGGCAGGAAGGCACCAACAGTCATGGGCGACTGGAATATTCCGTACAACCCCGACAAAGTGATCCGAGAGAATGCAGACCCAACGACACATGTCAACAAGGGAAAGCATGTGGACAGGAGAAAGAATCTGGTCAAAGTGGCGGATTTGCAGAAAATGCCTCCGCCGCCGCTACCACTTCAAAGAGGCTCGACGCCGGGACCCAGCAACGCACGCAAAAGAGGCAGTCCAGGGAATGCAGATGACCCCTCGGCGCTGAAGAGAAAGCCCCAAACCCGCCGCTTTAGCATTTTCCACACCATCAATGCAAGCTACGATCACAGACACGGCCCACCTCCTGCGATGACCATGGGAAGTTTGGGAATCCCATTCGACCCAGCTGCAGTCTCCGATGGCGAGGACGACGAGGACGACGAGGACGACGAGGATTTTGATGGGGAGGAAGGAGTAGCGATTGGGCAGAGCTCTGAAGATGACGCAGAAGCTGCACGTCAAGCCCCCGAGATGAGCATGTTCACTTCTAGTTTCCGTCATTGTACTCCGGATGTCCTGGACTCTTCGGTGCCTCCGCATGACGAGGAAGAAGCTGCTGAGGAAGGAGTAGCGATTGGGCAGAGCTCTGAAGGTGATGCAGAAGCTGCAGGTCAAGCCCCCGAGATGAATGGGTTGACTTCTGGTTTCCGTCATGGCACTCCGGATGTCGTCTTGAACTCTTTGGTGCTTTCGCATGAAGAGGAAGAAGAAGCTGAAAATGAAGATGACGCAGAACCCGAACATGAAGCTTCCGAGATGAGCATGTTGGCTTCTGGTTTCCGCCATGATACTCCGGATGTCGTCCTGGACTCTTTGGTGCCGTCGGATGACGAGGAAGAGTCAGAGGACGAGGAGGAGGGGGTGGAGCAGGGCGGGCCCAGTCTACGCTCGGACGAGGATGCAGAGTATGAGTTGGATGATTGATAAGAACTGTCAGTTTGTACGAGAAGCTAGAATACGTCAATGGCTAAATCCCTGTGTCTCTCTCATCAATCCTGGGTGTCTTGGTGTCAAGGTTTTATAAATGATTGAAATGGTTGTTCGGTCGTCGGTGGTAGCGCCGTTGTGTTTCATTCACACTGGAGGAACGTCCCGCTTTTGTGCTTCAATCGGTGAGTCTCGATTTCTGCTCGTATAATTGGCGAAATCGACGCCGTCTTCGAGCATAAGTGATCGGCGTTCGGTTGGTCGCACGGGGCTGAATCTTCGAACGTGCTGCTCGTCCTCTGGAGGAGTTCCCATTGCGATGCGCTGTTCTTCGGCTACAATTTCGTAATGTCAGTATTTTGGAAGTCAAAGCTCAACGTGTTCCGCGTGAATCGACCACTGACCTGAGGCGGCGTCCAACGCTGTTTGGCTGAAGATCGGCTGCACTTCGACTATGGCCTCTGCTGGGATCTGGTTGACAGCCAGATACTCGTCTTCGTACTGCTCGGGCTGCATGTCTGTGTTAATGCCCAGGCTGCTGACCACTTCTTTGACACTAAACAGCCTGGTGATTTTGTTGCACTCGATGTGGAGAATACTGGCAATTTTGCCGCCGTTGCGTTCACTCCATTTCAAAGCCCAATCTTCGGCGTGAGACTGATCAGTAAAAATGGAGATGAACGGACTTCCCTGTCGAGAGTTCCAGTCTAGATGGTCGTTGGTGAGTTGTTTGAGCTTCGGGTCCGTAAAGCCTCGAGACGGATTGGGGAAAATTGAAGAGGCCTGAAGGCCGCCGATTGGGGTGATTGTAGTCCAGGCGCCTTCGTACTGCACGCGGTAGCCCCGCGTGGGCTTGCTCGTGTGTCGCAATCGCATCCATACCGTGAGTTGATCGTACTGATCGCTGGAGGTTCGTTTATGGCCGTGCGAAGATCCGGCTTGCTGTGGTGAGGGCTGGCGAGGGGTCGCCTTTGGGGACAGGTCGCGAGCGCCACGAAGTAAGGTGATGGCCTGGTCCAGCGTGTCGTCTGGTATGCTCTGTCCCTGGGCGAGGGCGGACTGCAGAGCATTGACGGCGCGTTTCACAGCCTTTCTCCTTTGACTCCGGCTGTCCAGATCTCTCGTGTCAAGCTCGGGGCTGGTCATGCTGGGCATCGTGTTGCGTGCGAACGGGTTCGTGATTGTGCAGTCGGTGAAGCAGGACAAAGGCGTCGCGAGGCCTCATGCACTGCTGCTACAACAGAGGGCCCAGATAGAGTTCGGGGGACACTTGGCAAGCTAAGGTTCAGGATATCATGCAAGTAGCCGAGTGCTCGACTCGGACAAGATTGAGCGCAATGACCAGTTACGTCTCGCCGCGGGAGTCAGGTCGAAGGTGGAGGCCCTGGGGTCCTGTGCTCTGGGACGGTTTGCGACGTGCGTGAAACCAGAGCCGCTGCACGCTTGTGTCGGAGCGCTGTCAGAGCTTCCGTGGCTGTGACTGCAAGAAGGTTGGACGTCGCTTCTCTGCGTTGCAGTGCGATGTGGTATGCCGCGTTTGGCTTTCCGGGCGATGTTGGCGAAGTGTGGTGGAGGTCCTCGGAGGGAGCGATGGAGAAAGTCGACCGACTACTCTGCTGCTACAACGTGAGGTGCATTGCCGATATAATAATGAAGAAAGTCATGGGCTCGAGCCTCGATGGACCATGGCGCATGGTCTAGAACTAAGCGCGCCATGGCGTGGCGCGTCGATGTCGCGTGTTGGATGGAGATGAAAGCCGTTGCCGTTGCCATTCATTGCCTGCCGCCTTGCAGCCTTGCAGCCTTGCATACTGTAGTCTTAGCAGTAGAACACATACATGTAAGTTAGTCAGGGGCGCCGCCTGACTTGCTCTTGCCCGGCGGCTATCTACATTATTGAGGTGCAAAGTGGAAAGTGGAAAGCACGGCCGGGACGGAGCGTCCGATGCCAGCCAGCCACCGAGTCAGCCACAGCCACCTGCCCTTTCTCCCTCCATCTCATCACTCACACACACTCAGCAATGGTTGTGGTCCGGCCTCGCAGAAGTAGCGACACACCACTCCTTTCCGAAAGCACAATCATGTTCTGCTCCGTACACCCTTCACCCATATTATCTGCCACCGTTGACAGATAGCGGGCGTGTAAGTCTTGCAACACCTCCTGGGCGTTGCCGACCGGATCAGCCAAAACGATGTGATCAAGGCTGTCCGCCTGATCATTCATTGGCGTAAACGATAATCCTGCTGCATTATGCGCCGGATTTGGCGCTGCATCTAACTTGATATTACAACAAATAGCAGATTATAAGTCGTAGCCATGCTCACACGAAGCGAAGGACCTGGCCGGAACTGTGAATTAACAGAAGCACTATGGGAGATGCAACAACAGACAAGTCGATGGGCTGACCACGGGAGCAAAGGTCTGTGGGTAGTGGAAGTATTAATTACCATCCAGCCTTGTACCTGTTGTTCTCGTGGCTGGGTGGGTTTCCCGTACGCGACTGGCGCACAAGGAGCATCATCCTGGAGCTCCTGGGTGAAAGCTCTGCCTGCGACTAATAAGTTGAAAGCACAACCTGGTCGAGAAAGGGCTGGAGGGTTTTGCTACCCTTGGACAGCAGCCCCTTGTACCTGGCCCTCACTGCAGCGTGCAGAAGCTACATGGAGCCTATTGGATCAGAGCCACTCACGACAGCGTGGACGACAACAGCTCAGAAGGTGTACCTCGTCAAAAGAGCTCGAAAAAGCTGTGTCAGGTACGAGACCGAACTCGTGAGTTGAAGTCTCGATGCGCGGATTCTTGTTTTTCTATGGCAACCAGGGCGGACCCTGTCATAAGCGTGGAGTACAGTGCAACCGACAGACATGTGTACCAACTCTCAATACTACCGTGACCTCATCGCATCTCATCAATCTCAACGACTGTTTGCTTCGAACTTGGCTTCTCACGGGCTTCAACCGATACCGCCCAAGCAAGACTGTCCTAAGAACCACCTCTTAGGCGAGCGGTGATAAACTGAGTACCGAGATTCTGGGTTGCGGCGTCGCGCGGATATCGTAAGTGCACGGAATTGATGCCAAGACCTGTTCGTCAAGTCAGCACACAAACTCAACAATGCAGACGGCGCTGGGGTGGTGACATACCGTTGGTAGTATCGCACACGCCATCACCCTAGCACCCACGTCAGCGATGTACTGTGTAGTCACAAATGCGGACAGCAGCAAACGGGTCCAGATCGACCTACACGGATACAAACGTCCAGAGTCTTGGAAACCCAGTTCTGCGGAATGCCTTGCGAAGACCGTGCGGACAACCCGTCGACATTGCGGGTGGTCGTGCCGCCGTTGTTGTCGACGTTACATGCCAGGCCTCTTTTGTGGTCTGGGTTGCCAATCAGGAAAACGCCTTTCACGGCATTGAAGGCGGCGCCGGTGAGCTGTGGGAGTGCGTCGACTGTTGCAGCGGCACCTGTCATCGTCACACGTGTGAGTTTGTACTTGTACTCCCGAGTCGTCATCCTATCTGCTGCTGTGTAGCACAACTTCTCCCACTCACCTTGCGAGTACCCTTCTAGGATAAAGCATTCATTGGAATTGCTTTCCAGAGTAGATTGGATCTTATTGACAATCTGCAGCACGGTATTAATGTCGGTCGCTCGCTACATTACATAACGAATCAGACACACGGCCCCGACTTACGTCCCGTGTACCGGCGGCGGACTGTTGAGAGAAACTTGCACGATAGACAGTGCTATAGACTTTACCGCCAGGAACTGCGCCGCGGACGTTGGCGTTCATCGTACGAAAGCCCGAGCTTTCACCTTGACGTTCCCCCGTACCGCGAGTGTTGATGATGGCTGTCGTACTTCGTCAGAATAAAAAACACCAAAAAGCAATCGTTGGGGAACGGAACGTACTATAGCTACCGCAAGCAGCCTGTCTCTCACCAATGACCGCTGCGGTAGCAGAGCAGACCAACACGAGCAAGCTTCCAAAGTTGAACACGACCATGATGATGATGACTGACTGATTGAAGATCAATAACGAAAGTGCAGCGTAAAAAAAAGTTATTGGCTATGTCTGCCTGTCATTAATCAATCAACAAGAAAAAAACCACTGTCATCTTCCATGAACTACCTACCTTTTCTTACTTATATACTTCCTCTGGAAATTCATTCATCACATCTTCAAACAGCCCCACCAACGCAAGAAAATCCACTGTCCGATTCAGCGACGCCTAATTTAACATAATGAGAGTTACCTGCGCAATGCACGTTTGTGGATTTCTATCGCAGTAGCAAGAATCCATATCATTCCTTCATTGGAGGGAACACAGAACCCCCTTTTTTTTCATCTCTCTCTCTTTCGCTGCACTGCGCGGCGATGCAGTGTCATGCTTTTACATTAAGGCAAAGTCACGTAGGAGCAGATTTCGAAGGAGCTGATCACAATCCCATAGTTTCAGAGCGAGGGCTCGGCAGTCAATATCGACCGCCGCCTATGTACGGAGGTAGTGGGTAGCTTGATCCGCCACTACATCGTTGCGCTCATACGTTTGCGTCATGGAATGTTCCAATGTCGGATTAGTTAGGCCTCTTACATACCCTCTTCAATTTTGAAGCAGGCATTTCATTGATTTTGTTATTATGCAACTTGCCAACGTAGCTCTCTGCACATTGGAAAACGGTCGATCCGCTGGCTCGGGCTCGAGAATGCGCGTTTTGAGTCATCGTGCTGCACAATGCGCGAAGTCTAAGGACATTGTAATTGGCATGCTACCCGGAAACGTGGCCAGCATGACAATCTTGCGTGTTTTTTCATTGGTCGGAAACCAGCATCGTCGTCGCGATTGTCAAGAACGGACAGGACAGTTGTACCGGGTCTCTGTCCAATTCATCTAGCTTGTTAGGCGAGGTCTCCGGCTCATATAGTGAACTACAAGCTATCATCTTATCATACTCAACAGCCATGTGCAGATCACTCCATCTCATCAATGCAGCTATGGCAATCGGGCTGGGGAATAGACCGCCTTCGCGCCAACAGCGGCACAATAGCACACACTCGATCGCGTGGCGTTGGTATCTCGTGAACAAAACAGAAGCAACGAACAGCAACAGTTCAATCTTGCAGCTCATCTCCCGTATGAAATGATGCCTCTCCAGTGGGAACGCCTCAAGCTCCATTCATCTCTAGCATCCAGTCTTTCATGCATGCGGGTATAATCGTCGACGCATCTAGTCATCCTCGACCACGATCTTCTTGGTCATGCTTTCAACTACCTTGCCATAGAATCGCTGAGCATGGTTGCGAGGGAAGCATATTTCTTCGGTAAGATAATCGGGGAGCAGCTCGAGTAGCTCTCGATCGCGACTTTCATCGAGAACAGGTTCGTAGGCAAATTCCGCGTCCTCATGGTTAAGGCCGGATGGAGTCTTGGGGTTTGGCATTGTGGCATCGTTGCTCACTGAAAGGTGAAATTGTAGGGCTGGTCTCTGTCAGTATCGGGAAAACGTGCACGCTGAAACCAGGACTTACTCCCATTCCTGCCGGTCTGAATGCAGTTGTAGATGTCCTCTCCTTCATGCCGCTTTACACCGCTGATGATCAGTCCCGTCAGATCTGCATAAAGATTCTCCTTCATCTTGGCCTCTTTCTGCGTTTCGGACTGGTTGATCGAGATATTGCTATTCTTCTTGGCCGCTGCTTCCAGAATCTTTGTTTCCTGTGCTGTATTTGATATCTGTTGCCGTGCTGCGTTCAACTTCGCCTCCAGAGCTTTGACTTCGTTCTCAGCAACCTTGACCTTGTCCTTTAACTCATCCCGTTCCGCCTCCATCTTTTGGTTCGCATTTTGCAGAGACGCAACTTGCTTTTGCAGACTCGTAGTCTCTGATGACCCGGTCGAGGATGATTTCTTTGCTTCAGCAAGCTCTTTTTTGAGCGCTGCTATTACCTCCTGTGCATCCTTGGCTTTTTGATCGCTTGCGCGCTTCAGTCGCTCGAAGTTGCTCTCTGCGCTGGTCTTTCCAATCTCCTCCAAACTTTCGTATTTCAACTGCAGACTTTCGTAGTTCTTGGTCATCTCATTGAGTTGTCTGCGAAGCTCTGGGTCACCACCACGTCGTTCTGGAGCCGAGGCACTTCCTTCTCGCGATCGCACGGGCTGATACATCGGCTGCGCTGAAGCTGCGCGCGCGCTTGGTCGTGCTTGCAGAGGTTCTCCACGAGCGCTGGGTCGGGGCAGCAGAGGCTGCACTGGCACAGATGGCGCACGTTGCGTATAAGTACGCATCGGTGGAGGCGTGGGCTCTCTCTCAATGTCCATGTTCTCGGGATCGACTTCGATTGATTGCTCGACATCTTCTACAAGCTCTGGCTCGGGTTGAGTCTCGGGAATGGTCATCATCTGATCTGGTGAAGGCGCACGCTTCGCGCCGCGTCCTCGCTTCGTGGTCGACGCATTTTTCGCGGGTCCCTTGACCGTGTCTACTGCCGCGTCGTTTTTGGCATTCTTCCGCACTGCAGCTGTCTTTGCGCGCTTGGCTGTGGGCTTTGGCGCCGCGTCCTCAGCATCAAACTCGTCGACTTCCTCTGTCTCGTTGCCGTCCTGGAGGTTCGTGCGATCTTTCAATGCCTCGCGGGGTTGTCTCGTCGCCGCTTTGCGCTTGGTCGCTGTCGCTTTGGTCCCGCTGAGCCGTCGTGCTGCTGCTTTTGCTTTCGGCATCTTGGTGTTGGTTGCACGTTTCGGGGCGGTCGTCGCGAGAAGGTCGTCTTCGCTCTCGTCCGCACCTGCCGCAGCTCGGGTCTTTGGCCGGGGCGGCATTCTGGTCTACCTTCGAAGATGTTGGATAAGCTGCACGCGCCCGTGCGGAAGCAATGAATCAATGCTTGTCAAAGCGAGTGCACGCGCAAAGCTGTGCGCCCACGAGACGCCATCGTCAACATCGCGATAAACAAACGCGGCTGTTCCTTCCTGATACGAGGAGCCTCGGCTGAAAGTGCCTTCTCACTTCACTTCTTTGGATATTACTGTATGCACGAGCGATTGCACTGCACTCTACTACTTCATCATTCAATTGATAACTTGAGAATTCCGTCTACAGCCGTGCTACGTCGTGGGGTTCAGTCTATGCATGAGCATCCACAGGCGGTGGCAATACCCAAGAAATCCGTAGTAACAACGATGACATTGCAATTCTCAAAGACTCTACACATTACTATCTGACAACGACAGAACGAATGCCGCGCGGCAAAAGGGGTATCTCGTAAAGCAAAGCACCTCCCACAACAAAAGGAAATAGCCAAGCTCGGATCATCTCGCTGGGCTTTCAGGCACATCCCAAATACTCTTCTCTTGCTGTTCTTCATGCCTGTACTGCGTCTGCTGGTCTGGCGTTGAGGTTTGCACGACAGCTGGCCCCTGCTGAGGTGCACTCGCTGTGCTAAAAGGTATGTACCCCGTGCTATTGAATATCGGGAGCTGGCTACGCTTTGCAAGCTTCGAGGGCACAGTAGGCATGCTGCCTGATTTTGCACCAACGGCGGTATTCCCTGGCCCACCGTCGAGATTGATCACTGAGTAGGCCGGCGACGAGGTTTCAGGAATGGCAGCTGCAGCAGAAGCAAATGTATTTTCATCTCCAGGTAGTGGGCTGCCGGCTTGCTCTGCTGGAGCAGGGGCTGTTGCTTGCAGCTGACTGACCTCATTTGATGCTGAACGTCGAACTACATCGTGCTGAACAGTGGCTGGGTACTCGAAAATTGCCTTGTTATCCAACAACAGTAACGGTGCAATGTTTTCCTTCGCGGAAATGCTCACGGGCGTCTCAACTAGTGGGCTCTCAGAATTCGTCGATTCCGCTGGCACAGCTGGGAGCGATGTTACTGTCGGAGCTGGCGCGACGGTCGGAGATGCTTTGTGAATTGCATTGGTTCCGCTTGACTGTGCAAAGGATTGTGCGGCCTTTTTAGCTGCAGCGTTGACTCTTCTCGTCTCTGCGCCTTTCAAAGCTCGAGCTCGGCGGTCTGCGTTCAGCTTCTCCGTCTGTTTCCGTTCGTGCTCTTCCTTTGATGCCGGAGCCTTGAGTGTGATCTTCTTGACGCCATTGGCAAGATCATTAACGTCAGAGGGCTTGTCCGAGGTGCTGCTTCTGATCACTGCTGGTCTTATGGACGCGCCCGTCGCCGCTGACTTTCCAGCTGGCGAGCTTGGAGCGCTCGTCGAAGAGGCCACAGCAGGAGCGGCTTTGGCTGGAACTCTGGCTTTCTTGTTGACCGGCGCAGGCACGGGAGGGGGCTTCATGCTTTCATTGTCTCTGTTGCCCGGCAGAGGTGGCAGAGGTGGCACAGGTGGCGCTGCACTGTCCACGAGTGCGTCTGCGACGCTCAGAGCACTTCCAGCACTAAGTCGTCGACTTAGCCGCCTCTGTTGTGTTGCCGCTGATTCTTGTGAGGGCAGAATATCGATGGTCTCTCTTCTACTTGCCCTGCTTCCATTGCGATTCGCCGCCCTGGAAACAGCGCTTCCATCACTGTGAGTGCTTTCGGCATAAGTTGGTGCCCTGGCCTTTCGATCCCGTAGTTGTCGAGACGGTGCAGTGTCTCTTCGCGAAACGGGCGCCAGGTCTTTATTGACTCGAGGGATTGTGAGTTCTTCTGAAGTGCAACTTTTAGTCTGTCGATCTTGAGGAATGAGAAGCTTCGACAATTCTTGAGTGGCGACGACCCAATTCACCTCTGGAGGTGGGGGAATCAGTGCTCGATCCGGTCTCGGCACATCGCGCATGGTACCAGAGATGGAGCGCGCAAACTTGTTTGTGTCCACTACCTTGTAAGCGAACGACTCTGTCGGCGTTGCATACGTAGGCTGAGGCCCAACGCGATGTTTCTTTGCTTGTGACGGCGGAGGCGGATTGATCTTGTTTTCGAGTGCTGTCAAATTGTCACTTGTCCACCACATCCTGTCGTATTGAAAGTTACTGCCGACTCCATGCTGGTTCACCGACAGCCCATTCATCTTACTACTCAGGCTCATGACCTCATCGAAGCCATTGTCCTGAGTAGTCATAGAGGTTGCACAGAGGCCTGACAGATGGCTTAGCACACCACTGCAGAGCGCACGATCGCTGTAGCCACCTTCGAGGACGCTAATCACTCTGCCTTTACACCCCTCTACTTCACTGGCAAGCTTAACCACATCTTCGGTGACGCGCGCGTAGAAATCTGTTGGCACGCTGACTTTGTGCCTTTGCATGCCTTGACCTTCCCATTGGCTAGCATCGAAGCCAGCTGAAATGAAGATTGCCGCGTTCGGACGCGCTTTGCCTTCCATACGAATGCGGCTGCTGTGGCATTGCAGGAAGACCCGAGCCTTTTCAAGCAGCACGCGATACCGTTTCTCGTAAAGCTCCCAGAACTCCTCTTCCGTCTTCCATGGCTGCAGATGCACATTCCATATCGACTGACTGTGGGAGTTTTCGATACACAGGCTCGCTGCCTGAACCTTTGCGTCGTCACCCCATTCGCATGGGTAGCTGTTAATGTCGTGTAGACTGTAGTAGCCGATTTCCGGGCTGAGCTTAAGTTTGCTGTTCGGCTTCGCGTTCTGTCGCTTCTCGTAGTTCTTGCTGTTGCGCTGCCACGCAATGGCTTGGCTGCCATCGCCATGGTGGAGATCAAAGTCCAAGATGGCAGCGTGAGTCAAGTCGTACTGTTGCGCGGCATACTCAATCCCAACGTGCACATTATTCAACCAGCAGAATCCACTCGGATGATCTGCTGAACAGTGGTGACCAGGTGGACGCACTGCCACAAATGCTTTGGTGGCTTTAGCGTCGGGAGCAAATACGGCGTCGACAGCATCGGCGACACCACCAAGGGCCCCTTGGAAAGCATCGAGCGACCCGGGAGCAAGATACAGGTCACCGTCATGCAGCTCTGCCTTCCCAGCTGATCGTCCAACCTCCTTGGCACCAGCCGCAAGCTTCTCTGGCACCGAACTGCATATGCCCTTCAGTTCGGCCATCCACTCCGTCCCATGAACCGCAGTGACGTAGGGCGATGTGATATCTATGGCGCGAGAAGTACGGAGGATCTTAAAGGGCGGTCGTGGATCAGCATCGCGATTTGGATGCGGGGGACGGGATCCACCTTCATGATGACCACCGAGCCTGACGTATGCTGCCGATGCTCCTAATACGCTAGCATTGATGCGCTCCGGTCTCTCCACGATCAGCGAGAGCTGGCCTTTCGTAGTCTTCAGGCGGGACCATCGATGGCCGTAGCAAGCATCGTGAAGGATGACGACGACGTCAGACTCCGTTTCGTCCTCACCATGCGCAAACAGTTCCTTGGCGAAGTGCGTGGCCGCTAGCTGCGCGGATGTCAAGGGCGTGGGCTCCTCAATCGACTCCATCCTTGTCTGTGACTCCCTGAGTCCGGCGATGAGATTCGATATAGACCTCTTGGGCGTGGATTTGTTTTCCTGCTCATCAGCTCCACCCAGCGAAGTTCGCGACGACTTATTGCGCAGAGCGGGCGTGGATGCTGGTTTGTTCATGCTCATGCTGCTTGAAGAGCGTCGCGACGGCGGTCGCGGTGACTTGGATTGCAAATTCATCGATGCAGTGGATGTCCGGCGCGACAGTGGGGTGTGCAGAGTCGGAGTCGGTGGTGCTGAAAGGCGAGGACTGTGGCCATCTCGTGCGATCTGTGCTACGGCTTGCGACAATTCAACTGTATCGATAGTCATGCTGATAGGAGGCGGCGCTGTAGGCGAATCGCAAGGTGTCGTCTGCTCCATCATGTACTCTGAGAAGGGTGACGCGGTCACGCTCAGCGCCGTCGCGATAGTGCGGCGGTGTTGTTGGCAGGAGCGAATGTTCTCCCTCGCTCCTGTGTCCCACGCGCTTGGAGGGACGTGAATCCCTGTCGATGTGACTAATCAACTTTAAACTTCGACCGGAAGGTACGCCAGCGTTCCTGCAAGACCGACGCATCAATAGCGTCGAGAGATCGAGATTATTGCTGGCCCCTGCCGCTGTTACGCTCCTGGTTGCTGGTTCGCGTTCTCCATCTCTATACTTCCGCAATTCCTTTCATTTCGTTGGATCACTCATGCTTTTAATCGACTGACAGGCCATTGGAGCAGTGTCCTGCACGTTCTCAACTTACGTATAAAAGCTTATCTAAGTCTACCGCAAGTGCTTCAGCTAGTCTATCGGCGGTTGCGATATATGAGGTGCGGCACTATCATTCATTTGCAATCACGAAGGCTTCACAGCTCAGCCTCCACAGTGTCTCCTCAGCATGGTCGTCATAGGCATGTGGACCGTAGCCGGCTGCGGCGACCGATGCACCCTCTTCGAATGGGCCGCATTCTCCACAGTCCGCGAGATAGCTTCCGCCTCTATCATTGAGGTGTCTAGCAGTCGCTGCCCAGACCTGCGTGGCCGCACCCTGTGGGATCGACTTCATCAGAGGCAACAGCTCTTCCATGTTGAAATCGCTGTCAAGGCTGTCATTTGTCTGATACCGAGGCAGATCGGTGTCGAGAATTACGCCAGGATGAACAGAATATGCATGCAATCTCCTGTGTCCAAAGTGACGCTCGATACTAGAGGCCATGTAGATGTTCGCGGTCTTCGATTGGCCGTATGCGAGGATAGGATTGTACCCATCGCGGGCAAAGTTCATGTCGTCGAAACGAACGGGGCTGAACCGGTGTCCGGCGCTGCTGACGATCACAACCCGACTGCTGTTTTCCGGAGTCGCAGAGGCAAGGAGGGTTTCCTTGAGCAACTGGAAGAGCAAGAAGTGTCCTGGAAGCGACTGGTCAGCCAGAGAGTCAAGCTTCACACCTGCCCAGGATGGACAAACCAAAGTGGTTGCTGGCCATGTGCATCTCGAAGCCCTCATCAGGCGTGAGAGACATTGGGCACATCATCACACCCGCGTTACAGATCAGCACGTTTAAAATTCGGCTCTTCTTCAGAAAATCATCTGCTGCACCGCGAACACTTTGCGGAATGGAGAGGTCCATCAGGACGAGCTCCAGTCTCCCTTTGCCTCCTGGCACGGATTTCTTGATGGCCTGGAGAACCTCATCGCCTTTCGTAGCCTTAGTTGGTCGTACCGTTACGAAAACGTCCGCGCCTGATCACGGTTCTCTGTCAACATGGGCATACTGACAGCGACATCTCACGGGCTAACGTTACCAGTGGCATAAAGAGCTCGCGCAGTCTCAATTCCAAGTCCGGAAGAACAACCTGTGATCAAGAACGTCTTGCCGACAAGCGCGCCTTCCAGCAGACCTTCATCGTGCAAGATTTGCATGGCTGTAGGGCGCTGGTCTCCCGCGCCACTTGGCCGCTCGTGGAGTGCCGCGTATGGCTGATATGGACTGGCAGGTGGTGGCATTGTTGCTCCGTACTGATTCTGCTGAAATTGCTCTGCAATTCTTCTTTTGAATCTTTCGCTCCGCCGCATGTGAGCGGCCCTGCTTCGGTTACTAAGAGATCCACACATGGCATTGGCCAACTCGCTTACGCTTGCTTCTCAGATAGTGACACCAATAGCAACCAGGTGATGAGAGGCGAATCGGGCAACAAGAATCTACGCGCGAGTGAAGACTTACTTCTGGGCTATCATTACAGGCTTGTTGTACGTGATTCATTTCCTCTCCATCAGGCAAATTGCAAAAGTCCCGCATTAGAGTGAGAACGACGAAGAATGTCGGCTCTCAAGTCTGGGTTCGCCGGCTTGGGAATCGCCATTGTTTCCGCTCCTTGACCAGCTGGCTTGAGTGAACCACGCTGCATGTTGCAAATGCGTTGCTGCAGTGGTCGTGCAGAAGAGACGCTCATTGCCCCAAAATCTGCTTGACAATCCTCGCGACCTCTGCGCGATCGACGGGCTTTCCTTCAAGACTCCCGCCTGGGCCCAGTACTTTCTTCAAAACTTCACCCATGTTAATTTTCGTGTTTTCTGTGGCCGCCTTTGCCTGCTCTACCACAGTCTTCACGGCGTCTTGTATCTCTTCGACTCCCATGGTCTTCACACTATCCGCGTATTCATCCAATACGTCTACCTGCTGTTGCTCCTTCTCCACCAGATCATCGCGTCCGGCTGCCTTGAACTCTTGCTGAGCCGCCTTTGCTGCAGCTACCTTCTTCTTCAAGACTGATAGCAGTTGCATGTCCGTCTTGATCGGACTTGAGGTCTTGGCTGAGTTTGTCACTTCGGCGATGACCCCTCGAAGGACGTTCAGGCGCGCTGTATCTTTGGCCTTCATTGCGGTCTTCAGGTCTCCCTTGAGCTTAGAGAGCAGGGGGGATGCTGGAGCGTCCGTGGATGAGTAGCGTATTGTTTGACATGACTGGCACACCCAATTGCTTCGAAGGGAGATCCTGCTCCGCAAGAGTACGCGTGTCGTGGTGGTGTTGAGCGCCATTGTTGTGATTTTGCTATTGTTGATGAAAAGTGATGATGGCTGGGAGCTTGAAGCTCCGACGCGACAAACGCGAACTTCTATCGCAAAGCTTCAGAAAGTGAACAATCAACAACATCACCACCACCGATCAGACCTTCACGCCGCCGATTGCGCGTTCAGTCGCTGCACAATCGCCGAGACGTTCATTCCGCATTTCGACGACGAGATCGCCACCACGACCATTCTGCTGCATGTCACCGCCGAACACAACCTTCGACTTCATGTGCTCGGCACAGCGACCGCATCCTACCCAGCATCTCCACTCAGCGCAGCATCGCGACGAGTAGAACAGCCTCAGCACAATGGCAAGCGCTGCAGCGCCGCAGACGCCTCAGCGAGCTATTCCAGGCACCTTTGCTGCGACTCCGGCGGCAGCACAAGCACCTCCACCGCAACCCATCCTAGGCTCTACCATCTTTGCTGCAAACGCAGCCACTCTACGACAGAATATACAACCCGCCGTATCGAGCGATGCGCCTGCGCAACAGTCCAGTACACAAACGCGAACGCCGATCCAGCGGGCTGCGCAAACCATAAACAACACATTGGAACGGGAACAGCAGTTTCCAGCGCTCGAGGATTATGTGCAGCAAGGAGTTAGCGCAGAGTATGAGCAACCCAAACCCGGTTCCGCATTGGAGCCGTTCCAAAAGATGAAGCTGCACGATCTTCCACCGCGACTGTTGGAGCAGGCGAATCGCAGCCAGATGTCCATGCTGATGGGCGTATTTGCGCCTATTGGGTACGCGTGGGTGGCATTTGACACATTTCTGTACCTGTGGGACTACAACTCACCCAATCCGGAAATTCTTGGGTTCGAAGAAAATGATCGCAACATCACAGCAGTGAAGATGGTGCCTCCAAAGCCAGGCGTCTTCATTGAGGACATCAAGCAGATGATCGTGGTCTGCACAGACTCCGATATGTTGTTACTCGGTGTTGCCAAGTCAGAGACGACCACTGGAGCTACCGATGTTGCTTTGTACAACACGCGTATGAGCATACCGATTCGAGGTCTTTCTGTCGATCTGGTGAGGCCTACGCGAAATGGACGCATCTTCTTTTCTGGCAAGAATACGGATGATCTCTATGAGTTCTACTATCAGCAGGAAGAAGGATGGTTCAGAGGGAGAACGCAGCGATTGTGCCATTCCAAGAGCAACATCAGCTTCGTGCCTGCCAAAATCACGGCGGTGGGCTCGTTCTTCGGCCCCAGCGTATCGGCAAAGACCATCAAAGAGATCGTCATTGATGATTCCCGTGCCTTGCTCTACACCCTCCTCAACACAAGCGAGATAAAGGTGTGGCTGATTCGCGACAACTCTCTCGAATTGGCCATTTCCAGACCGTTCCCTGCATTACTTCAGAACACTGGTCACTTCAGTAGTCGGACCGAGCTGCTCACCGGGAAAGATGTCGGTATAATGGCCATCAGCGTACTGCCCAAGGAAGAGACATCCAAGTTGTGTTTGATGGCGACCACCTCTACTGGTTGCAGACTCTATCTGTCCCTCACCAGAGGCTACGGATATCCCGCGGACGCCACGAACCCTCCGACGAGCATGCAAATCCTCCACATACGATTTCCCCCTCGCGATCCTGCAGCACACCAAACATCGGCGCAAACGGGCCAATCACAAGCGCTAGCACCTCTGGGCCAAGCAAGCAGCCAGGTCGACAACACCTCAAAGCTACTTGCTAAGACGGTTGTGGCATTCCGCTTCTCGCCGGGATATTGGTTCGCGTTCCAAGAAGATCCACTCGACGTCAATAGAGATCGCTTGTACATTACTGCACCTGACTCCGCGCGTCTTAAAGGACCCCAGGGAACTGGACCAACTAATTACGTCGAGTATGGCCAATGGATCGAGCTCCCGTCGATAGTGAGCCGCGTTGAGGAGCTCAGCGAAGCGTTCGGCGCAACACCCGAACCACGCGGCTTCGGCAACGAATTGGCGATACAATTTGACAAGCCAGCTTCCGAATTCGCGATTGTGACCAACACGGGAATTCAGACCATTCGAAGAAAGCGCCTCGTGGATATTTTCGCTGCAGTCATGAGGTATGGTGCTTCCGGCGAAGATGGCGTGGACGGCGATGTCAAGCGATTCGTACGCACGTACGGCAGAACAGAAACTTGTGCTACAGCACTTGCGGTTGCATGTGGCAAGGGAACTGATGTTGCAGATAACCGCGTGGCAAGTATTTCAGATCCTGATGTGCTCGAGCGGGCACGGAAAGTCTTCATTGAGCACGGCGGCTCGCCAGACTTCAATGCCAATAGTGTCGTGGATGCAGGCGCGAATCTGGCAGAAAGCGTGACACCCAGTCCTCGGCACGACGGGATAGCGCTTTACCTTTCGCGATTAATCCGGGCGATATGGAAGGCCAAGGTCATCGAGCACAATCCCACTCCTGGGTTGAGTGGCATGAAATTCATGCCGAAGATCAAGCTTGACAGACTCAAGGCGATACAGCGGGATTTGACCACGTTACGGGAGTTTCTTGACAGGAATCGCAGCTTCATCGAGGGTCTGGCAGGTCCAGACGCACTACGCAACGCGAAAACACGACAGGACGAGATCGCACTTCAGGGCGAGCATCAGTATATGAACAGTCTGGTACAGCTGCTTGAGACAATCAGCGAAGGTATCAGTTTCGTTGTGGTGCTTTTCGACGAGCGCGTTGACGACATCCTCGCTCTGCTGCCCGAGGAGAGCCGGAACAAATCACTGGAGCTTACCTTCGAAACCCTGTTCGTCTCAAGCGTTGGTCACGACCTTGGGAAGGAACTCGTCAGAGCCATTGTCAATCGCAACATCGCCAACGGTAGCAACGTCGACACTGTTGCAGAGACTCTGCGGCGGAGGTGTGGGAGCTTCTGTAGTGCAGACGACGTTGTCATCTTCAAAGCTCAGGAGCAGGTCAATCGCGCCAAAGATGCAGGCGGACAGACGGAACAGGGTCGCGCCTTACTCAACGAAAGCCAACGTCTTTTCCAGAAGTGCGGCGGCAGTTTGCAGCACGAGTACCTTCAGAGGGCTGTCGAAGACTACGTTGGCATGGCTTTCTACGCTGGTGCCACTCAACTGTGCCTTGTCGTTGCCAACGAAAAGGACAAGTCAAAGCGAGCTCTGGCGTGGTTACGAGACGGCAGGCCAAGCGAGGACACTCGCTATGCTGCGTACGAATCGCGCTCAAAGTGTTACAAGTTGGTGTTCTCCATCATCCGACATCTGGATGACGCCACGTCCCATTTCTCAGATGAGACTGATGGCAGATATAAGCTGGCGATGAAGCGTCGGAGCGAAGCCTACGATGTGATCAACAGCTCTGATGATCTCGTCTTTCTGACAGACTTATATGACTGGTATGTTGGTGTGCAGGCCTTCGCTGACGTGCAGCCACTTGCTCAGCCAGACCGGATCCTGGAGATTGACAACCCATATGTGGTTGAATACCTTCGCAAACGCAGCCAAGACCACAGATTACACAATGACCTACTCTGGCGATACTTTGCTCATCACAATGACTACCTTCAGGCGGCAGGTGTTCAGCTCGATCTGGCTCGCTCTGGTTTCGAAGAGCTTACACTGTCAGACCGCATCGAGTATCTTTCTCGTGCGCGCACAAATGCCAGCACGCGCCAAACGATCATCACGGATTCGCGACAGAGCAAGCAACGCCTGCTTCGCGAAGTTTCTGACCTTCTTGACATTGCCGAAGTGCAACAAGAACTTCTCGAGCGACTGAAGTCAGAATCCAGGTTGCAAGACGCGGAACAAAAAGCCACGATCATCCATGACCTGAATGGTCAGATACACCCAGTCGAATACCTCTTCAACAGCTACGCAGATGCTGCGAAGTACCACGACATCTGCATTCTGCTGTACAAAGTCGCAGACCACCGGAACCCCGCAGATATCAAAGCGAGCTGGGAGCAACTCATCAAAGACTCTTCCGCTGAATCGATTGCCATATTTGGCCAATCCATGAAGCCATGGGAAGCTGTTGGTACCGAGGTTCGCCGACTTGGCCATCGTCTTGGTTTGAACCCCTCGACGTTCCCAATCTCCACTCTTCTGCCTCTCCTCGAAGCATATGCCTACGAACCTCGAGCGCAGCATCCCCCGGAGAGCTGGGCGATCGACATCTTCCTCGATCTCGAAGTCCCCTGTGAGACCCTCCTGCCGGTACTCGAGAGCATGTTCTACTCCAACACGCAGCCTTTCACTGGCGGCAAGAAGAGAAAGCTCGCAGAGAAGATGGTCTACGTGATTCGGAAGTGGTATGAAGAGAGCGAGAGATCCGGTGAGCGCACATTGTTTGGCTCTGAGGAGAACATGAACATGGTGCAAGACTGCCTGAGCAGCTTGGCACGAGACGCGACTTTGGGACAGGAGGTGCGAGATGCAGCTTTGGCGATGTCCGGGCAAATTACGAATGCGCTGCGATAAGTTGGCAGCCTTGCATTTGGAGCGAGACATGGGACTACAAGAAGGGACCAATATGTATGTGTACGATCCAATCGATTAGCGCGGCGCTCTTTTGCATTTGCATATGAAAAGGTGTGTAGAGGTTCTTCGATTTGTCTCGAGTCTCCGAAAAGGTGATCGAGCAGTCTCGCGGGAACATGATAACGAGCTATGCATTCGGGTTCAACAACTGTCGAGCGGGGTATACCGTGGTGTCGATCAAACAAACAGGAGGCCACATTCGCTGTCGAAGGGGTGGTGTCGTCTCAGGACGCGCGCGGCTTGTTGCCATGGCGATTTCGACGGCATATGCACTCGCATGCAGTAGCAGGAGTGGTCTGCCTTACCGAAGTCATGAGACCATGTAGATCCGAGGTAGTGCCTCCGCGCTTGCATACGGCTTTCGATGCAGAAAGCAGCTGAACCTCGACGATCAGTGAGAAAGAAAAAATTGTCAGCACAGAAGCGGGCAGCGTGGGCTTTTCGTATCGATCCGTGCAGAGCGCCCGTTCTCGGAGTTGAGTAGGTTTGGGTTATTAGGTCCCACGTGTACGGTTGTCGGTGTCGGGCGTCTGGTGCCAGTCGGCTGCGGCTAGCCGAGCCAGTACCCAAAGTGTTGGGACTTGTGAGTGAACGCGTCGAGGTTTGGAAAAAAATATTCATGATGACTCTGGACAATCTTGTATATTCTGGCCATTGTCGTCTTCTATGCATGGTGGGAAGATATTGTTTCAATACGTCTGCGCGTGTTCTCTTCCACGCTGGGGTGTCTGCCACTCGCGTTGGCAACGTGTTCACGCGACATATGGCCGGCTTCGAAGTGCGTGGTGTGTACTTTTTGGCGCCGAGGATCATATGCATGGGTGAGGCCCAGCTGAACTTACTGGAGCAAACCGCGAACTCGTAAAGACTGACGTGTCAAGAGGAGGCAGCTGCAAAGGTTACACCGAATATCACAAAGCTCTGCCACAGCTGCCGCCGTACTGCATGTCTCAAGGGTTCGCTTCCCTTGTGCCAGCGCGTGCTGTTGTCGATGTTTGTCAGTCGAACCAACTCACTGGTATCTGCCCAGTAGCCGGAGCCTGCTCACCGCCAGATCTTCTCGCGTGGGTGTGGCCCAGGGTCGACCGCCCGGTGAGGGTCTGGAAGGAATTTTCCGTAGGTGGACGGTGTTTGACCGGCAATGCATACAGCACATCAAACCTCTCCAAGCCACGTTGCTCAAGTTCGAATGGCGAAGGAGCTCTATGCTTGAATTCAATCGAGCGTTCAGAAGTGCTTGGATGAGATGCACAACGGGCGCCTCGGAAAGGAGCAGACCTAGGCTGGCTCCCGTATACTTCAGCGCTACTTCCGTGACTAAAAGCGACTTTCAGTGCTTGACCTCTCGCACCGGCTTCTCCTATGCGCGTTTATGAGCGTAGCGAGATTTGACGTCTCGGGAACAAAGTTTCTCTGCCGGCAAGATGGATGTGCGTGATGGCCAATTCCTGCGCAATGGTACGCGATCGCTTATGTCGCACAGCATCCAGGACCCACCATCCCTGACGCAGCTGTACGAAACCCAATGCAGCTGTAAGTTAGCCTTTTTCTTTGCAAGTAGCTTTGTCATGTTACCAAGTATCGGTAGCAGTCGTTCAGTGGGAGTTGTTGTTTGCGACATTAGTGTACAGCCCAACATCGTAATTGTACAACCATCAACTCACACGTTTCAGGCTTCAATCTTTGTAGCGCTGACAGGATCCAAGCTGTGGTTGTCACTGGTTGACCAGCATGCAGCATGCCGGGCAAGTATGGCCATACAAATGCAGTGTCGTCTACAAGCTGCATGCCCATGGTTATGGGACGTTCACCAGTCCCTACTCTCTTTGACGCAAAGAGCGGCTTCAGCTGTGCACAAAACTTCGACTGCCCCGCTCGAAAGTAAAATACATGTGATGCCAATCAGTCTGACGAGGTACCGTCGTTCTCGTTGAACCTGTAAGGCTCGGCCCACTGCCTCCTCTTCCAATTCAGACCGTGCCTGCATTGCTGTGGCGGGTCGCATAACCCAGGGTTGTTGGATCCACAACATCATGCACCGGGTCTTTATAAGTTAGCCTTTGATATATTTTCCCATGTCGAAGCTAGAAGGCACCGTCATGCTGGTCATGCGGGACCATTTCGCGGCTTGCTGGCGCAGCCCTGCTTTAGTCCCGGCGCTGTGTGTTTGGGGCCCTTTTACCAGGCCGTGGTATAACACGCTAGACAAAGTATAGCATGAGCCTGTTCAGCCGATGCTTCGACATGCGCCATTTCACGTGCTCCTGTCTGTGCGCTCACAGAAGAGAGTGGAATGTGCATGAAGTCAACAATTTGCAACAAGGTTACGTCTACAACGACACAGCGTCCGCAGAATCGGCATCGGCCAGGTGCCACGGCTGAAAGAATTTCTGGGCCCGCAGAGCCGTTCGGCTGGGACAGCGAGCATGTCTCCCCCTCAGCCAGAGAACAACGCAGTCGTGCAATTTGCTGGAAGAAACTATCCTCGGTACGCTTTGCAACACGGGATCCATTGTGTTCCGGTCGACGAGGTAGGCCTGACCCATCGCATCGACAGCGACAGGACTTGACTGGGTTCTGCGGCGCTGACATTGGCCAGGAGGAGGAGCAGCGGTTCGACGAGGTAAATGATGTGCTGCAGAAGCTGTTTGGAGACGGCATCGAGGGCGTCGTGTTACCGCCTGCGATGCAGGATGAAGACAGTCTGGAAGACGCCGACGTCCTCGACTGTGGTTACGGGAAAGCTGCTTGGGTGGACAAGCTACTCACGTATCGACCCACTGCCGTTATTGTCGGGATCGACATCTTCACCGGGCAGGGCAATTCCGATGAGGACGAGGACGAGGACGAGGACGGAGGGCAAGATGTAGATCCGGGAATCGAGGCTTTCATTCGCAGAAGGTGGAATTTGAACGTGCGCTTCCGGGAAGACACCAGCAGCGACCCGCTGAGGCCGGAGACATTCGACCTCATCAACAGCCGTCTGCTGTCCGATGGGATAGACGCAGATCGTTGGCAGTCATATGTTTGGGATCTGTATGCGCTGCTCAAGCCCGACGGCTGGTTGCAGATGGTGGAGGTGCACGCTCTGTTCCAGTCCGACAGCGGACGTGATGCCCCTTTCCTTAGTCGTTGGTGGGAGTGGTACAGCGACAAGATGATCCAGATGCGAAAGAATCCCCGCATCGCCTCTCAACTGGGAACTCTCATGACTAATGCAGGATTCACGGACTTGCACTGCCGTGTATTGCGGCTTCCTCTAGGCAGTTGGGATCCAGGTTCGTGCTTTCCCTCGAGGAAGGGCCTGCAAACAGACATTGGCTGACCGCTGGCAGCAAATGCACAGATTGGCATGCAGATGAGGGACGTAATCGATCAGACGCTGGTTGATGTCTCATTGTATCCGTTTCTCGCGCTCGGTAGGATGCCGCGAGCACAGTACGATCATCTCATCGCGGGCGCTCGTGCCGAGTTGCGTCGACCGGAGTTGAAACTGTATGTCAATGTGTACGTGCTGACGCCTTTCGTTCGAGGTAGAGAGGTCCTGACACTTCGCAGGCATGTTGCTTATGGCCGAAAGGCGCGACGAAGTCGATGAATTCGTCTCTGTCCCCACTGTGTCCGACGTTGTCTTTGCATCTGCTTCAACTTTCGTTGGTGCTCAACGCCCGCCAATCTCAGCCGTGGTCTTCGCTGAGTTGGGTTGCCCACGGGCAGTGGGCACGATAACAGTGTGCGCCTTGCGCTTCGTGCCGGCGATCACGAGAGGCTCGTTTTTCGAGGCATGCGCAGCAGCAGAGCGTGAACTTCGCCATAATACGTCTCGCCATCGCACGGATGGGCGCGTGAGGCATGGCCGGCCACAGCAGGTGTCGGTGAAACTCTCTCATGCGTATCCAAGGAGGCTAACGGCTGCTGGTGTGCGCTTGGCTCGAAGGTGTACGGACGAGGAGCTGCCGACATCTGTGAATAGATGCAGAGCGATGTTGGGGAACGGTCAAAGTGACACAATCAGATGCCGGCGCGATGTGAGTAACGAGTAGGAGCAGCATGAAAGACACGTAAGAAGTAGAGAACGAGTGAAGTCGCCATAAAGTTGGCTCCTGCTACTTGGGAAACAGCAGCCGCCCATCTCCTGCTACCGCTACCGCTACCGACCCAATGCTATGGATCCGAGATCAAGCCAACATGGAACTTTATCGATCGTCGTGTCAAGCGCTGCCTCGAGTGAGCCACGAAAGTACGCCGCCCCAAACGGTCTAGGGACCACCGCACATTTGTGGACACATCGCGTGCCGACAGTTCATCATGCTGTTCGCGATGCAGACCTCGCGGTGAAGTATGATACTGTAGCTTCATGCGGGCGGTGGTCAGGGCCACCACGAGCTTTACCCAGTAGGGTTTTCTCGCACCTGGGTCTTCTCCCTTCTCCGAACTCTAAAATGCTTCCCAGCTGGTGAACAGGCCGCCGGCACGGTAGGCTCAACGGCCCCGCTCGCTAGTCGCCAGGCCGCATGAGACTCAGAGCACGTGTCTGTGATATGCCGTGACGTTTGGTTCGTCGCGTCTGTCAACTTGTTCTCGCTAAGATTGCGTCGCAGCTTCCCAAGTTCCAGTCTTTGTTGTGCACGGAGGAACAGTACTGATTATTACTGGTTTGTCATATCTTCGCAACAGCATGAAGCGCTGCGCTGTGAATGGGTTTCTGAGCAGTCGACGGAGCACTAGGCAAGCGCTTCGTCATGTCTCCAAGTATAACGGAGATCGCTTCTGTTTCCCAGCTTCATACAGTATGCCACGTGTCATACCACTGCTTGACTGGCGCTCGAGCTGTCACGGTCGTCAACGGCTCCTGTCGAAATCTCCGTCCTGTCTCCAGATCATTTTGGTGACAAAGGCAGTTTGAACTTCTATGATCCTGGTCGTTTGCTGTTGGGATGTCCTTGCAAACTTGTATGTGCTTATCTCCGTGCGGCCTGTGAGCAACTGAAGCGAAATTGCCCTCGCAGTCGCAGCCGCACGTTCATTGCCTCACAGTTTCACATGGGTTTACCGGCCTTCACAGACAACGGTCAACTCGACGAGTCGTTCAACTTGCATGATGATTGGTGGCGAAAGAGAATCCCCGAGTCCGAAATTCGCATCAAGTGACGGCATGCCCAAGGGTTGAACAAACGATCATCATAGGATTTGCTTCTTCGATTCTTGCAATGGACTGGTTTGGAATTCGCTCTTTCGACCTCACTCTGATCGTATCAACTCAGCACTACTGGAACAGTCAGTAGTGAGACGGTGCAATCTTCACTCCGCACAACGACACGTCCAGTCGCCCACGTCGTGGCATATAATCGTCATGCCAAGACTCACGATTCGCTCAATTCCCGAGTCAATTCGGATCATCGGACGATACCACACTCGAAACCGCGAGCTTTGTCTCCTTCCGGAGTAGAAGTGCGGTGTTCTTAGTTAGCTGAGAAGAGTCCTCACATATGTCTACGAGCGTGACCGAATTTTCGGGGCGGGAGACACATGCCGCGAACGGGCGGTTTTGATTGGCTGCGCTCTCGGCAATCTTGCAATGCGGCATGCGAACGTTATCAGCGTGTCATCCGATCTAGGAGGTATCGCAAGAGCAGTTCATCCTCCATCTCCTGCCCATCTGCCATCTTTTAATCGACGAATTTGGTGTGGATAAGAAGCGGAGGGAAGAGATTGCCAGCAAGAAGGGAAGATGGCGATACATCCAGAGCTGGATGTCAGTCGCGCTCAAGCATCGCCACCTGCCACTGCCATCGAACGAATCGCAGCATGGACAGTCTCTCAAGCAGCCGACGCGCTAGCAGCGACCACAATCTCGAGCCGTTCGCATCCTCTCACGCGCGGCACAAGCGTGACCATCGACATCCCTCTCGACGAACAGGCATTGCGCGAGGAGCAGCCTAAGTCCAGGACGGGGGCTGTTCATACTGTATACAAGAGGCGGGAGCCGATTCGAAGGGATAGCATAATTCGCCGAGAAGCAGTTCTCAAGGGCAAGGAAGGAAGTCGTAGACGGCAGCGTTGGGAGAATGACCGTTTATTGAATAATCCACACGCCGAACCCCCACTTCCTAGCGACTGGCTGGTGCAGCCAACGCACACGGTCCAGAGCGTACCCTATTTCCTTGCCCCTCTGTGGGACGCGCAATATGCCAAAAAGTCGGCAGATCGGCAACAGCGTGCGGTAGCAGCAAAAGCCCCGGCCAGCAAAGAGGAAGCCGTAGCAGCACAAGTCACGTCTGAGCTGCGAGCGAGACTGAAGAAGTCGCGTGGCGCAAAGAATCTTCTACAGGGTCTAGAAGAAGACATTCGCGGGTTCGTAAGCCAGTGGGGCGAGAAACAAAAAGAATTGGAGCACGAAGGCTTGATCGAGCCCGATAGCTCGGACGATGAAATCATCTTCGTGGGCAGAAATGGTGCGATGAGTGATGACAGGCGAAAGGAGAAGGACGCGAGACACCTGCAAAAAGATAAGCTCATATTCCAGGGCCTTGTTGGCGACCACGGGGCGGCGTTCGGTCGCTACTTAGTACACTCAATCGCGTTATATGTGAGTCTCGCATCTCGCTAATCGTCTTCCTCTTTACTGATCCCCTTCAAGTACGGACTGAGAACGTTCTCTGTTACAACGGGCACTCCGGCGCGTCGCGAAGCATACGTTGGCCTCAAATTCGATCCAACCACTCGACGCCCGAGCTTGACACGCAGTGAGCTGCCGCGACCATTGTGGACTGTTGTGTGATTCCGGCTGGTGAATACGATTTCGAGTACATGTATAAAGTGCGCGGATAATAGGCACCAACGCGGATTACACTTTTGTGAAGGCAATTGCAGCCTCTCCCGTGCAACGTTCGTCATTGTTCATTCACCTACCGTCTTAGCAAACTCCTTCCTTGCTCCTTTTTTGCCTTTCGTATCTCGCCACTCAGCCATCCCGCATCAACACAGGAACCCCACCATTACCGAAATGTGTCAGATTTGCACGATCAAACAGGTGGCAGCTCTTCAGCGCTGGCCGAATCCAGTCGAAACGCACAAGAAGGACCTCACTTTCCTCGTCGAAACAATTCACGATGACTGGGAGACATACTCGAAGCGCAAGCAAGAAGTCGGCGAACTACAGGTCCCAAATGAGGTGCTCGAGCTGCTCCGTCTTCTTGCAGACAAGATTGATCAGCTTGAGGAAGACCGAATTACATGGTGGACATCTCCTGAAAAGCGCGCCTTGCGCAAGCGCCTCGAAGATGGGGGCCAGCAGCGCAAACTCTCCGACCTACACAACATCAACAATACCACGATTTCCAGTATCGAGTCGCTGCATGCGAAATTCGGGATGGTGCGATTGACGGTTCAATTACCCGCTGTACCCAGCACTTGCTAACTAGGACACAGTTCGTGAAGTGGAGTCTGGGCATGAGGGGCGGAGTTTGGGAGCTTGTGAATGCCCACAAGGTTGCTTGTGGCTGAGTCTTCTCTTTTCGCTGAGAAATTTTCCTTCTGCAATGGTTGGTGTCGACGCTCGTGTGTGCCTGCGAGCAATGACATCTTTTGGGTGGAAATGATTCGGTCCCGCGTGAACGGGGATACACAAAGGCTTCCGCTTGATTATAGAGCATGCGCACCACCGCACATCTCTATTTCATATTCCAAGTCCGGCTGAAACTCGCAATAGAGCGCCTCCGGATCACTAGCGTGGTCGAAGGTATACTTTGCGCTCTCCTCTGGCACATAGACCTTTGGCACACCATTTGCAGCGGCAGCCTCGACCATCAGTTGCACTTCACAGCTTCGCTCCATCAGTGTGTAAAGGTATGCAGCTTCATCGACTGTGTCTCCCACAGTCAGCAGACCATGGTTTCTGAGGATCATGCCTTTGCCTTTTGGCCCGAGAGCTGCTGCCAGTCTTTCGCCTTCTTCCTGTGTGAACACCACGCCTCCGAATTCCTGGTAAACTGCCTGTGCATCGCCATAGAAGTACGCTACGTCCTGGTTCAACATCTCCAGGGGCCGAGCGAACGCTGACCAGGCCTTTCCCGCGGGGCTATGTGTGTGACAAGCTGCAATCACGTCTGGCCTGGCTTTATGCACAGCAGAGTGAATCAGGAAGCCAGCAGCATTCGCCGGTCTGCTCATGTTTCCGCCAATCGCCTTCCCCTCGTAGTCCACAAGGATCATATCACTAGCCTTGAGCATGGCGAAGTGCCGTCCAAGGGGGTTAGTCCTGATGTACGTCAGCGTTCGCTACATCTTCTTGCCGTCTGTAGAACGTACCAGAAAGCGTGCGGGTTCTCGGGGTCTCGAACACTTATGTGGCCCGACATGCCCTCCGTATATGACTTGCGAGCGAAGACTCGAAAAGCCAGTGCCATGTGCTCCAGCATCCATTGTCGATGGGTTTTAAACGATATGAATTGAGGGATACCGGGAAGACTCGTGCCTTGACAGATCATTTCCAAGGGGGTCTTTTGCTTCTTTGCTACTGCATTATCGCCACCATGCTCGCCATTCTTCTTGACGGTAATGACCTCGGCGGGTGCTGGTGCGAGCGCTGCTGGTGCCATGATTGGGCTGCTTTTTCTCAAGTTTACTGTGTAGGTCTGGAAATGAATCGAAGCGATCTCAAAGATGTCCCGGTGAAGCACACTCGTGGATTGTTGTATGAACCTCCACAGCTCCGAATACTTGGCCTATCACTGGGTAGAGATGCATTTTGCCCGGGCCGGTCGCCACCTCGACATCTGCATAGTGCCAAGTAGCGCCCACACTGGTGATGATTGATCCTGCGCTACGTCTTCCATCTCGACAGGACTCACACTGGATGCTCAGACAGGCCCTATATTTGAGGCGAAGTCGTCAGGGAAAAGTTGAAGTGGGACCATACTCCAAAGCAAACTCTGACTGTCAGCCCGACCTCGCGGCTCACGGCAAAGCTCAGGACTTCTATATCGCGTAAGAGTCTGAGAAATACTCCTATCATGACACATAATGCTTTGCGCAGATGCCCGGACTCGCACCAAGCAAGTGGAGAGGAGAATGAGGTAGGTGAAGCTGCTCCCAGACAGCCGAGATAGGAAGTTAGAACCTGTACCTGCTATATGTAATTGCAAAACACCCTTTCCCACTTTGAGCCTTCGAATTGCCACTGCTCAGATCTTTGTAAACATGTCAATTGTGGGTTGAGACTCGAGCAATGATATACTTCTGCTGATCAAAAACCCAACAGAACTTAGTCGAAGCAAGCATCTCGGACCTTCAACACGCACTCTCGACAGGCTCCATCACAAGCGTTGAACTCGTGGCCAAATATCTCCGACGAATAGCGACATACGACATCCGAGGGCCTTGTTTGAACTCCATACCCATCTTAAACCAAGATGTATTCGAGCAAGCCGCAGCTTCGGACGCCAGACGAGCGGCTGGAAATCTGACGGGTCCTCTAGACGGCATTCCATACACGATCAAGGACTCGATGAAGTACAAGGGCATGACCTGCAGCTCAGGCTCACCAGCACTGGAGCATGTGGTTGCGAACGAGGACTCTTTTGCGGTGGAACAACTTCGCAAAGCTGGTGCAGTATGCATTGGCCGAACGAATACACCGCCTATGATGGCTTCGGGCATGCATAGAGGCATACTGGGAAGAGCAGAGAGTCCGTACAATCTTGACTATCTGACAGCAGCTTTCTCATCCGGCTCGTCGAATGGTTCTGGGACTTCGACTGCGGCCTCGTTTGCAGCATTTGGATTAGGATCGGAAACGGTGTCGAGTGGGAGGTCTCCCGCGTCCAACAATGCACTTGTGGCGTATACTCCGTCCAGGACGGTGATTTCTCCTCGCGGAGCTTGGCCATTGTATCCCACTTGTGACGTGCTGGTGCCACATACTAGGACAACAGACGATATGTTCGCTATCCTCGACGTATTGACCGCCGTGGACCGGACCAAGGACGGCGACTTCTGGCGCGAGCAAACTTACGTTCATATTCCCGGAGTTGAACGACCAAAATATTTTTTGGATCTGAAGGACTCATCAAAGGGCTCCTTGTCTGGTAAGCGGATAGCTATTCCAGCCATGTATATTGGCGGTCACGACCCCAAAGCCCAGCCGACATTCGTTTCTCAAGAAGTGATTGACCTATGGCAGCGAGCTAGAAAGGATCTTGAAAGCCTAGGAGCAACTGTTGTCGAGACGGATTTTCCATTGGTGAGCAACTATGAGCCAACCAATAACGTCGTTGGCTTCAAGCCGGATTGGAACAGCAAAGAACGTGGCGAGCTGGTTGCATATCTGTGGGATGATTTCCTTCGAGAGAATGGCGATTCTGACTATCCCAACCTCGCTTCGGTCGATGGCAAGAATATGTTTCCTAGGCCAGAAGGTTATATTCCGGATCGTTACATGGAGACGTAAGTCTGGTGCTGTATGTCGGCCTTGGAAGCCTACTAAATGGTTGCAGCAAGAACTTTATGAATTATCCAGGATTGGTCGAGATGGCTCGTAACCGCAATGGAAAGAGGTTAGTTGACCACGTATTTCCTCGCAAGAGTACAACCCTGACGGTTCACAGCATCTGGGAAATTGACGGCATCGCCGAAGCGCTACCCGCGCTAGAAGTCCAGCGCAAGCGCGACCTCGAAGATTGGATGGACAAACTGGGCATCGATCTCGTTGTTTTTCCGTCGGCAGGCGATGTCGGCAAAGCAGATCTCGACACGAACGACCACAGTGCCCAACACGCATTGCAGAACGGGGTGAAGTATTCCAATGGCAATCGTGCCATACGACACATGGGTGTACCGACAGTGTCCGTGACCATGGGATTCATGCCCTCATCACAAATGCCAGTGAATCTCACTTTTGCTGGCAAGCATGGGCAAGATGTGAATCTGTTCAGGTATGCTCGCGATTTCGAACAGCAAGCGAAGAGGAGAAGAGCCCCGCCTGTGACTCCAGCGCTCCCGTCGGATGAGATCAAGCTGTTCGACGTGGCGAGAGATGATCAGGCTGCGCGCTCTCCCGAATTGATCGTCTCGTCTGCGGTTCGTGTCAGCGAGAATGAGGTTCAAGTCACTGGCAGCGTCCAACCTCATGTGGGAGTTGCACTCGATGTCACGATTGATGGCAAGACTGTACCGAGCCAGGACATCAGAATGGAAGGAGAGAATTGGTCCGTCAAAGCCACCTTCACTCCCTTCGAACCACCGACACCGCTTTACGGAGGCGTTGGCAAGGTTGTCCAAAACGTGTTGATCGTGATACTAGCGAAGAGCGGAAAAGCAGCAAGTGGAAAACTTGTTTTCATTGAGCAAAAAGGGCAGGTACAGCAGTAGTGTCGGTCTACTGGTGTGAAATGCGCTAGAGACCAGGGGCTTTCGCAGAGTGTTCCCTCAAATGTCCAGAAATGAAGTTGTTCGTCTTCATGCAAGAAGAACCCCGTGGCTAATCTAGACTCTATTCTCTCCATCCCGTGTGCGGCGTAACAATCATACAAAAAACAACGTGAAAGCTCCAGGCTAATGCAGAATGGGTTGGGCGCAGCGCGATCGAGTCTTTTCTGCTGAGGTTTCGAGAAGTGAAAAAAAGTTTTTTGTTCATTGCGTCTTTCAGGTCGTTGAGGTACCACGAGGCTGTCAGTCTGACTCCCGTGTGTGAGACGGGCCGGACTGACTTACCTGTTGATGCCGTCGCCGACGAGGTTCACAACGGGGTTGAAGTTTTGGTATGCACAATTCGTCGAGATGGCCACGGAGCTGTGCGAGATTGCGACGACTTTTCCGTTGCGCATGATGGAGACCTCGGGCGTGACGCCTGAGCCGGAGACAAAGGCTGGGAACGGCACTCTGCCCATAGCAGGTCCGCTGCCATCGGCCGAGAATGTCCAGTATTTGTTGCTGCCAACTGACATGGAAATGGTGGCGGCATCCTTGACGAGCGCCCATGCGAAGACTGCGTCTTCGGGGAACTGGTTGTTGCGGATACCAGTTGAAGAGCCACCGAGGCAGAGGGTAGCTTTGGGGTGGATGCGGTGCCAGAAGACAACTTGGTCCATGGTAATGGGAGGTGGGGTGCCGGTCTTCCACCAGGTGATGTAGTACTTGGCAATGATGCGCCAGGGGGCGTGGTTCTGGCCCCAGACGTAAGCACCCATGTCACCAAGCTCGACGAAGTCTTTGGCGGTGACGTCCTGAGAAGGAAGATCGCGAATGTAGTGCGACTCGCAAAAGTCATTCCATGTCAGGATCTCGATGATGTCTGGCTGGATTTCGTCGTCGCTCGTGATTTGCTTGAATCGATTGGGGAAAAGGGTGTCGCTGTAAGCCACCCAGGCATCGAGTGGATTGCCGCTGTCGAGATCCTTGTACTGCCATGGAGACATTGCTGCCAATGGTGTCAGCCAGCTGTTCATTACGGAGACCCCTTGCCTCACTCACCCATAATGTAAGGACCTGTCTTGCCGGCATTCTTGAGCGCAGACTGGAACGCTTTGTCGGGCGTGGCAGTGATGTTGGCGTCAACATTGAGCGGCCAGGCTTGCCAGTTGAAGTAGCCGTCAATGGAGGGAAAGTCACTGATCAATTTCTTGGCGGAGGACTGCGGGTCGTTGTATCCAGCCATTGAATACGTGGTCAGCGCAGGGGCAAAAGTGATGGCATTGTTCCAGTACTTCATGTTGTCCTTGAGCGTTTGGAAGAATTGGTTGCCGTAGTGCTCGACCTGGTCGCCGCCGTATGTGGAGACGAGGATGTTGGTGTTCCAGCGGTAGGTGGCAGGGCTGCCGGCGTGCTTGGTGATGATTTCCTGCATGAAGGTGGTGTTCCAGTAGATGTTGCACACGGAGTAGCTCATGTCGAAGGAGTACATGAGCTTGAAGCCCATGTCTTCGGCGGCGGTGTAGGCATCTTCGATTCTATCGACATACCAGCCGCCGTCGCCCTGGCAATCGGGCGGCGTCCAGTTGATGGCGAAGCCGTCGACGCCGATTTGCTGAGCAGCGGCCATGTCCTTCTTCCACATGTCGACGTCGTAGGCGAAGGAGTTCATGAGCATGAAGTGCGCCATGACGGTGGCGGCTGTCGTGAGGCGGAAGGCCAGCGCCGACAGCACGGCGAGGAGGTAGAAGTGAAGCATGTCGTGTGGAGGTCTGTCCTGTCTCTGTTTTGTCCGTACTGCTGTTGAATGTCAAGAGGTGGGCGCCGCGCTATCGAAGCTGCTGGCGGAGGACCAAGAATGAAAGAGATGCTGGCGGATCCAAAGGACGGGACGACTCGGGGGGGCGAGTCTCTTGAAGGAGCGTGTGCTTGTGGTGGGCGGAAGGAGAGTGCTGGCGACCTCGCAGAGGCGCGGAGTTGGCTATGCGGAAAAGGGCATATGGACCCAAAAGAAGGACACCGAGGGCGAGGGCGAGGGAGGAGGGAAGGTGGTGGTGGTTGCAAGCGCACTTTGATATGTCGGTCGGCGGCCCGGGGCAGCGCAGCGCACAGCGTCTCGGCGGCGCATGCGGCAGAGATCACTTTGGCCCGGCCCGGCCCCACCCGCGCTGCCCTTGTCTTGGAGCTGTGTTGTTCTGCGAGACACGGCATACCCACTCACAGGCCGCCGCACGAGGAAGTCGCGCTACGGCCGTTCCTGCAGCGGGTGTCTGCACGCCGGCTCGTCCCGCCCAAGTCGCTGTGCTCCATAACGCGTTTCAGCTTGACGAGAAAGGGATTGCAAGCGCTGCGCTTGCCGCCTTCATCAATCTGCCGTCGGGTCGCTGCGCAGCGCCGGAGATGATGTTGCTCGAAGGATCTATCTAAGCATGGCCTGTTCCGTGGAACGGGCAGCAGCGCATCCATCTGCCGTCCCTCAGAACCGATTGTCCATGGCAAAGAGCATCCTCGCGAAGAAATGTCGCGTCCACAGTGCTGCCAGCCCGCAGAGCGTCTGCATCAAGAGCACTTCCAGCGCCAACCGGTCTTCTCGCAGTGGGCCTCTCCACACCAACCACAGGTTGAGGAGCGTGAGGTTGCTAGTTTCCACAACCTTCCCGCCCTCGTCGACCGAGATGCGGACGAGCTTCAGCTGGTGCAGGATCTTGAGCACCTGCCCCATGAGTGGCCGTATCGGCTTCCAGCCCGCTTCGGCAGCGTTCGCGGTCGACGGCTCCAACAGCCCGGTGCGCGCGTTGAACTGGGGCATTCTGTGACGGGGGCACGGGACCAGCTTGAACAGCTGTGGCGCCGAGTAGACAAAGTTGAAGATTTGCGGAATGAACAGGAGCAGCAAGGTCTTGCTGAAGTGTCCGAGAATCCCGACGACCGCGAACACCATGCCCGCAAAGTAGCAATAGGTGTCTCCGACGAAGACCTTGGCCGGGAACCAATTGTGTTTCAACAGCGCAAGTGACACTCCCATGAATGGCAACAGCAAGTAGATGCTGAACAAGTGAGACTCTGCCGCCGGGTGTGGCTGCTGCACGGTCGGCAAGAGGTACAGTACGTCGTTCAGTGCAATCAAAAGTGCAATGACCAACGACTGACCGACTTCGATGCCGTTGACGCCGGCCAGAATGTTGATGCTGTTGGGGCAGAAGATCGATATTGCCGCCATGTAGGCGTAATATAACGCGCCGAGGTCGATGAGCTCCCCGAGGTAGCCACGAAGCGGTAGCGGAACCACAACGTGCGTGACTCCAAAGTCCACAAAGTAGAGCCCAAGCATTGGCAGAGCTGCAAACGCCGGAATAAAGAACTTGTGCCGCCACCTCATGTCGAAGGTGTCGTCCAGGATGCCCAGGATGACCACGGACGACAACGTGCCATATGCAAAGCCATAGGAGGCGAGCTGCCTTAGCGATCAGCGGGGGTGCACTGCATGTCAGGGGAACGTCCTTCACGCCAACCTTTTCCAAGGGGAACGTGTGGAGAAAGCGTCCGGTCTCAATGTGTTGTGCTTCCAACACACGATCCCGGTTCCCGCCTCCCAACGTCACTCCCACAATGTCTCGCCTGAACGCAAACGGCAGAAAGAAGATGAGGGTCAGCAGGTATACCAAACCGCAGATGAGACCCATCATCTCTGGCCTGCAACAGAGTCAGCAGCGGCGGGCAAACGGTCACCGATAGAATGCTCGCACAATCTCGGTTGGTGCTTTTTCAACTTGTCCTCCCCGCCAAAGCCGTTTGCAAGAAAGACATCTCCCGTCCATCTGATTGTGCAGTAGGTGAAGGCGTAAGCGAGACCGCTGATGGCCAGAGACGCGTAGAGAGGCTCGCCATCATTGCGCCAAGAGCTGATGAGGATGGTGAGGCACGCGAAGGACAGACCGCCCAGCCCAGTCTTCTCGGTCCCGCTCAGCGGCTGCATGCCTGCGTCTGTCTTGTCGTGAAGGAGGAGGAGGACGTTGTTGCCATGACCATGTTGCGCCGTCCATCTTCCAGGAGTGCCAAGTGAGCCGAAGTTCATCCCTGCCAGCTGGCTGCCTTGGCGCTCGGTCGCGCGTCACACGGTTCGCGTCGTCTTGCACTCTCCGGCCATGGCTCCAGTCTGCACCACCATTGTGTGTCGAACGTTGCGGTGTACACACGCAGACATGGTGCTACGCTCCGCGGCTGCACCCTCTTAAGCGATGATGTACGCATGACTGCTGTAGACGGGTCCACTTCGAACAATGATATTTGGTCGTGCTAGATTGCCTACGTTACACGCCTCTGCACCACACAGCACCTGCGAACCATGGCCTCCAATGGCTTTCACCGCTTCTCACATGGCCACCAGGATCTGCTGTCGGCCACGAGCTACAACTTCTACGGCACTCGCATGGCAACCGCATCTGCAGACCACAAGGTCAAAGTCTGGGACCGTAGCGAGGAATCCAATCAGTGGATCGTGACTGACGTGTGGGTGGCACACGATGCAGAAGTCACCGACGTCAGATGGAATGGCCCGTTCGTGGGAGAGCATCTCGCAACTGTCGGTGAGGACGGGTATTTGCGCGTCTGGCAAGAAGACGTTGGCGAAGCCCACAATTCTGGGAGGCGTTTCAAGAAGATTTATCAGCAGCGGACCGAGACTGGAGTTCCTTACATGTGTTTGGACTTGAAGAACATTGGCACCGAAACTTATCTGGCCGTCATGACCCGGGACGGCCACATCACGGTGTGTGAGCCGGAAGAACATGACGATCTATCTGCGTGGCGCAAAATGTGGTCAGAGTATCTCTGCAAAACCCCATCAAGAACCGAGGAGTGTGCTTTCAGGCTAAGTTGGCACAAGGAGAAAATCCCAGCTTGGCCGGCGGTACTCGCAGGTCTGGATCGCAAGAGCCTCAGTCTTGCAGTCGCCATTGGCACTACCGTCAAGGTGTACAGAACTGACAAGGAGCGCAAGTTCTACACTGCCGCTACTCTAGAAGGCGCCAAAGAACTTGTGCGAGATGTTGACTGGGGAAATGGCTGCATGCGAGGATTTGACACCATCGCCACGGCCAGTAGAGATGGCTTGGTTCGAATATATGAGCTTCACACCCCCGGCGCAAGTTCATTGCCCGTATCGACACTGTCCTCGGCTTCTGACCACGGGACACCCCGAACGCAGTCTCCCGCGACCCGCCCTGCACGATCCGGAATCGGCGCTGGCTTAGCTGGAGGTGCTCGTGGGCGTCGTGACGACAATGCTGGGGCACCTGGCGCGGTAAAGCAGGAGGTACGGCTTGTTGCAGAGCTCGAAGCACACAAGTCCACTCCGTGGCGAGTGTCGTGGTCACCGATGGCTGATATGCTGCTGACGACTGGTGATGATGGTGTCACGAGCGTCTGGAAGAAGTCGATTGACGGCAAGTGGATTGAAGCTGCTGAGATTGACGCGTTGGGTAGTGTATGAGTGCATATTGCCTTCACATCTTTACAGACGATTCCAAGCCGTCGGTCGGCTTCAATCCTGGAGGCCTTCGCCCAGAACTCAGCCTGTTATTCAATGGCTTCATCTGGAGGGAGAATGGTCTGGACCGCAGCCACAATCTTTCATTCTCAGATCATCTAGCCTGCGACCATATGGGCATCTCTGGAAATTCGTGTAACACGAGTTTGCACAAGGAGGCGATTTTTATGAAGAACTCTGCACCGGAGATTGCCTCACTCTGTTCTAAGCCTCTTGTCGCTGGCTGGGTAGACTGTACCGTCGGCACCTCTGCGTTTGTGACTTTTCTGAGTCGCAGGGCTCTCGTCGCAACAAGATCTAAAAAGACTGTGTGTTGGATTGGGGAGTTCAAGAATTCACATGCAAGCCCATAAGGGTGCCACAAGTGGATGCTCCATTATTGAATCATATCAACGAGGACATGACGAAGACGCCAGCTGCGCATACGTGAATCTCGCTATTGTACAGCCGTGATCTTTGTGCGCTACAAGCAAGCAATCTTCCACAGTCTTCTCGCACGACATATCCTGCGTACGGGAAGAGCAATGATGTAACTCCTCCAAACGCTCATTCGCATTAACAACGCTCTCGATGCAAACTTTGTCCACGCTCGACTTCTATCTTTACAATTTCATCATCCACTCCTCATCTGTTAGCTTATTCCAATTGCTTTTGGAACTTCAGCCGCAGAGTATTGTTCACCACACCTCCAAACCCAAATGCGGGCACGATGCGACACATTCGAGCGAAGCTGCTCTTGAGCCAATCCATGCGGACCTTGCGCATGCGGTCTGCCATCGTGGTATCCCCATTCCTGTTGTACATGTCGAGGCCGAGCAGGTGGAGCGGAGTGCTGAGCAGCTGGATTCCTGCAGGCGCCAGGAACTGCGCCGCGGATGTTCTGCTGATGTACTTCTCCGCTGTCTCGGAGAGTGGAAGATTCGGGGCGATCATGGGCGGCAGGTTGAAGGAAGCGAAGATCGTCATCGAGTCGCGAAGGGCGTAGAGGGCGAAGGTCACTGGTGGGACGGGACGAGCGGAGACTGTGCCGTACATTTTGGTGAATTGGCTGTCTTTGATCATTGTCAACCCCACGTTGGCTGCACTCGTGGCAACAAATTTATCGAAGCCTGCTGAGGTGCGGCTGGCGGGCCTGGCTCGCGTTGTCGCTTTGAAGGTGTCGAGGAAGTTGGCGCTGAGGTATGTGCCGCCGTATACCATCAGAATTAACGCGAAAGGCTTCGATGCGACGTATCTATGCGGTCGAAGGAGAAGTTGGGACATTGATGCTTTGATCGATTGCATCAAAGGCCTCTTTCCCGACGCGTTTTCCATTATCGCCCTGGACACAGCACAGTCAGCTTTTGCATCGATGCTGCAGGCTTTGATTGAATGCCCTCACTTATCCACCATGCTCACGATAGGCGCAACGAGTGCACCTGCCGTTGCAGCACATCCTGCATCAACAGCCAACCGCTGGCTCAGATTTTTCGTGTTCCAGTCCTTGACATCTTTCTCTGCGATGGCATTCGTCATGGTATCAACCACTGGCGCCGAACTGGCCTGTATTTCTATTGTGTTCTGGTTCCTTCTGCTCTGGTGTCCGAGTTTACTGTGCCGCGCTGCTTCCAGATGCTGTTGATCGTCTGCTTCGGCAGCCATATTCGTTGCTACCGAGAACGCGGTTCGGACGCATCGACTATTCTAGGCCTCTCAGCTCTTCCTCCAGGGTTAGAGGAAGGCTGGCTCGTTCGTTTGGCCGACGTGTCTCGCACGGTGACGATAATGACAGGATGTGCTGGACAAGGTGTTGTAGCCGAGCTGTGACGAAGGGAAGAGATACCTAGGTACCTGTGACTTGCCGTCGTCGAAAAATGACGAACGCCCTGCACAGCTGCAGCTCGAAAAGCAGAGCCGCAAAGAAGAAGCTTTTGCTTTCCGGTTCGAGCGGCCGACAACGGCCAGGGGAATGAATCAGCAAGGGTTCGCGATACCTTATCGTTAACTAGACCGACTGGCCGAGCGGTTTGTTTATGTTCGTGCCTATTCGCCTGGCCACTCAGATTCGTTCGACTATCGTCTCAACTCAGGATTTTCCATGCTGGGTTACGCAATGCTCCGGCACACAGCCTGGCTGCAGAGCCAGTGCTTGTTAATGTTCCCGGAAGAGAATACGAGCGCCCAAGAAAAGCCTTGGAAGCGGAGCAGAAGATGGAGCGAGCAACATGGTATGGACATCTCCGACATGCGTCCATCTCAAAAGGTATCCTCGCAGCCTTGGCTTCCGCCATGGAAAAGCAGACAACAGTTCTAATTCCGGTGTCATCTCCAACGAAGCGTCCAGTCCAGTTTTCCCTTGAAGACTCGGTCAAAACATTCTCAACGTAGTCTCGGTCATCCACCATATCTCTCAACTGCTCCCAATGCTTGCTCTGCGCCTACCCATCTTCGAGTGACCTAGGCAGATCCGCAAACTGCTCATTAGAACCATCCAGGAACGCCCTGAGTTTGCGCAGAACTGCACAGCGCCCGTTTATAGTCGCGCACAGATGCTACAGGATCAATGTTATGTAGGACACTCTAGTATGGCGAATCATTGAAGAGGCGTCGCAGAGCGCTGGCTACATGTCGTGGCTGACAGCTAACCGAAAAGTTATTGAGTCACGCCGCGAGCTTCCTATGCTGACCGTCTCTCTTCGGTACCCAGAGCACCCTGGACTCGCTGCAGGAGACGGAGATTCGAGGAGCGAGGAAGCACTAGAATCCTCGAGGAAACAACTCAGTATCGATTCGAGATTCAACACGCTGTGGATCGAAGTCAAGATGACAGATGAAGCAGTTCCGTGCGTGTCCGGGCGCCGTTACCTGAACTCGATCCTTTTGCTGTCGCTCGTTATCTCGGGCGGTCCATCAGGAAAGAGCTTCAATAGCTGCCAGCATGCTGGACCTGTTGTGCCATGCTCTACAGCGAGACAAATGTGCGGAAGACCTACGCCCGTATCGTAGCAGGACTAGATACTGCTTTTTGTTTTGTGTAACCAATTCCGCCATACGCCGTTGCTTCCTTGAGCGCTCGGATGTAAACCGGCAGAAAGTGACAAGCTGCGGGTGCTCGAAGTCATGGCCTGCGATACGGACAAGGTTGGCCAGAATGGCTGGGAGCAACACCTGCTTGTATACGATGTATATATACAATCCTCATGCCATCGTTTTGACCCGCCTGATCTCATACGCCTTGCCTCCCTTCAAAGCACACTCAGGTGATCTCTATCGTTCCGGTGCAGACCATGCTTTCCCTTTCAGTGTTTCCCCTTCTTGTCATCTTGCTCAGCTTGCTTTAAGAACTCTCTGCGTGCACATGTCAGCTTCTGTCATCCCAAGCAAAGTATCACATCTCAGGAAGATCCTCTCGTGTATCCAACATACTGTATGAAGTTCTCCTCATCTTTGCTGCTGGCGTTGATCGGAGGTCCTTGGTTCGCAGCAGCGGTCTTCTTGCCGCCGGACATCGCCCATGTGCCGACGAAAAGAGTGGACAGGGTCGCGATGGAGAGCTGGTGAGCGAAGAAGAGTTAGCACTGCTCTCCGCATGCATGGGACTGCGCTCTCGCTTCGCAATGGATGTTCTTCAATGGGCGAGAACAGCCGCGGGAGTGTCTGATGGGTAAGGCGTACAATGTGCGAGCCGACCTTTTGGCCGAAGACTTCGTAGTAGACAACCATGCTGGCGGTTTTTCGGTGGGAGAAGATGTCGGAGTTGGTGGGAGATGGACGGGTGCAGAGAGTGTCCAATGTCGCTGTTGCCAGTGTCACTGAAGTCGCAGTGGCAGCTCTTCCCTGCCGGGACCAGCCGACTGCCGATCGTCGCTCGTGAGCTTGGAGGCACGTCACCTGCGAGTCCCAGTTGCCATCGTCCATGTCGCCCACTTCACGCTTTGCATTTTGTCCTTGATTCCTTTCATTGCATCAACAGAGCGCATTGTCACCAGTTTCTTTGGAATAGAGTAGAAAGCCACAACAGCTGCAGTCCACGCCTCAATCTCAGCATGAGCGACAAGCAAACCCCCAAAGACGAAGATCAACTCGATAGTATACCGCATGAACGCAAAGAACCGCGACCTGACTTCTCAAAACCTCTGCCTCGCAAGCCACTGCCCAAAGACCTGCAAGATGTCCTCAACTCGGAAGACCGCTTCTGGGACATCCTCACCTCTCCAGACGGACCCGAAACGACAGAAACGCCCGTCCGCTACGCCGCCTACGCCGCACGATTAAAGACCATTATGCTTTCGGCCCACCGCTACGTTGCCTACACATCAGACATCGGCGAATCCTTTCGCCCTGTCGCACATCCATATCTCGTGAAGGGAGCGTATGGCGTCAGTTGGGCATACTTGATTGGAGACGTGAGTTACGAGGGGTCAAAAGCGTACAAGCGAAATCAGGCGATTTCGAATCCTCAAACTCCAGAGGAAATCTCAGCGGCGGATGCGAGGCCTGGAGGGAGGAAGGTGCCGGCGATAGAAGATTATCGGACGGTGATGGCGGAGAGAGGAGTGTTCCAGGCTGTAGCGAGTATGGGGCTGCCGGCTTTTACGATACATTCGATCGTGCGGTACTCCGGGCAGGCTATGAAGAACGTCAAGAATGTGAAGCTGCGGACTTGGGGGCCGATTGGGCTAGGGTTGGGATTTGTTCCCGCATTGCCGTACATTTTTGACGAGCCAGTGGAGAAGGCGACGAGATGGCTATTCCACACCGGATTTGAAACCTTTGGGGGTCCTGGTGCAGTGGGCAAGGATGAGAAAGGTAGAGGGCCGGATTTCGATGTGAAGGAAAAGGAACGGCAGAAGAAGGAGTTGTGAGATCAGTGGCCAATGACAGGACAAAGGAGCAATTCAGCATACCGTGGGGGAGCGCTCTCGACTTCATCTCATGTATATACGACAATCTCAGTAAGTTTCTCATTCATCTTCTGGACCTGTCCACGGCGGACCAAGCTTGGACTTGTGTACATGTAGGTTCATGGCAGGTCTGTGCGCGGCGTTGGCTTCACTTCACTTCACATCTGACGCCCAGCACCCACCAGCACATCACATTCGCGAACTCATGGAAACATAAACGGAGGCGAGATGTATCATGAAGCTCGGCCTCAGTCCACTCGCCGCGCCGCACTAAGCACGGACCTCTGCGAAATAACAACCCAAATTCTCGCGCGTCTCGCAACCTTCACACATCTCCAACCCGGGTTTCTCGCGGCCACTCGGTCTGCGGCCCTCTCACACATCTCCATCTCCCTCACTTCGCAGTGAGTCTTGAGAGCTTTGCTCTTTGGGTTTCTCGCGGCCGTCAGGCCTGCGGCCCTTTCACATTTCTGTTCTTTTCCGGATTCGCGGTCGTCAGACCTGCGATCCTCTCACAAGCACCATGGCATCGTATCGCCCTCGATACAGCACATCCGACCCGGACGATGACCGGAGGGAGCGAGTCAGACGAGACGACCGTTCTCGTGAGGCCACAGGCTCACGACAGACGGATGGCAGTCAACCCAGACGGAGACTGGACGATCGCGGATACGATCACCGATACCGGGCGAGCTCTCCAACTCCGCGTAGGTACTATGGCAACGAGGATCGGAACGCCTTCCGCCGGAAGCACGATGGATATCCGGAAGAATGAGATCTCCTCAACGACGGGATTCTGCTCACCAGGAGGAGAGATCAAGGTCTCGCAACAGGAAGCACTCACCGGCAAGCAGATATCGCTACCGTTCGAGATCCCGATCAATTGACAGGTATCACGGCTGATAATCGAACAGGCGGCGATAGCTGGCGATCAGAGCGAGACGTGTCTTCCCGCCACCTCGACCAGGTGCAAAACGTCAACAGAGTCCGGTTGGAATCGACTCGTACCGCCCTCCACAGCGCAAGGCAGCACCTGCAGATTCCGCCCCAGGATATCAGCCATTTTACCGCAAGAAGATTCCGCGATGGCGGTTTCTACAGCTAAGAGACGAAGGAGCCCAGCCTAAAATTGACGATGAGAGAGGCTATGTCGCTTGCCGCAATGCTCAGGCATTCCGTCCAGGAATGGCAGAAGATCAAAATGCTCCTCAGCCTGAGCAGTCACGTACTGGCCTGGCTGAGAAGGCCTCCTTGGCCAATGAAGGTCTCGAGCGTTCGCTCAGCAAGCCACGCAGCCCGCCTGCTGCCAAGAAATGTCTCATCACTCCAGAGATTGAGCAAAAGGCACATGGCTATCTCCAAGGCAGCTGATCTCTCTTGTTACTCAACAGGATGGTGGAGACACCCTGAGAGGCGAGAAAACTCCTGGAGATGACAATGTTCCCGAAGACGAGGGCGCTCTTGATGACGGAAATGCTCTCCGCACCGGAAACGACTCTGCTGGCTAGTCTCAGAACGATCTAACAAGAGACGCAATCGCCATGGACGACGCTGATCCGAAGTCGAAGAAATCTCACTTTCGATGGACAAGCAGCACCAGCGAGCCGAAGATCGGGAAGCGAGACATGAAGCGTGCTGGAACGGCCAATATGGAGACGGCGGAGCTGGCCAAAACGTTCGAGGACCAAGCCGACAAGGACGATCCATTCAATTCGACCATGGCAAAGGTCATCGCTCGATGCCGGGACGCCGCACTTCAGCACTGGGCCGAAGATCCAGATCTGGCGAATTGATGGTTCCTCAGACACCGTCACCTCACTGTATGGACGCCAAACGACAGAGACTCTCATACGCCGCGACACCTACGCCTCTCGACCAAGACCAATGATGTTTTCCGCAGTTCGATCGAGCCACAGCCTTTCCGCTTCGACCTCCCGCGCGAGATCTACGATGCCGGTACAGAACTGATCATGGTGCGAGGAACCTCAACTAGACCTCGTGAGCCGAACCTCATCAGCTCTTAACACATGCTAATCTTCGATAGCTCTGTCACTCCGTGGCCCTGATCGTCTGTTGTTGATGCACGTTGACAGAAGATGAAGATCCCAAAATTGGGTGGAGTCGGCACTCAATGAGGTTGGTTGGCCGACACAGCGCCTGCGAGGACGGGGCAGCGCATCTTCCTCAAATCACTTCGTGGAACCGCAGCTCCGGGAAGTCGCCCATTTGACGTCGACGAACACCGGTACCAAACACTGACTTTCGTACAGATGCCACCAACCTAATCGCAACGAACACCGTAGTCTTGCACGAGGCCGATGCCCTGACGAGCGATCTCAAAGAGCGTCAAATGGAGGTCACGAGCAAGAAGAGCTTGCTATTTAACGTCGTCTAACTGGTGTACATGCTATCTAGGAGGGATTACTATGACACACATCGATCAAGCACGCCGCACAAAAGGAATTTGCCCACATAGGATTCGGGTCGGTGTGGAAGGGAATGGGTGACGTTACAGCCTGAGCAATTTGCTCTTATTGCGAACGCTAGCTGGATTTGTTCCAGCACATCTCAATAGTATTACATTTGCTTTTCATGTCCTTCCTCATACATCGCGTTTAGAACACCTCTGTGCGCTCAATCTTGACCTCGCTCACGGGACGGTCTCCAGCACCAGTACGGACTGCGCCGAGCTTGTCGACTACGTCCATACCTTCAACAACCTTGCCGAAGACGGTGTGCTTCCCGTTAAGGTGAGCAGTTGGGCCGAGTGTGATGAAGAACTGGCTTCCATTCGTGTTTGGCCCGGCCTGGACCAATGGTCAGTGGGACTCGTTGCTCATAATGCACAAGGCGAGTATGGAATGCTTCGGAGAAACTTACATTCGCCATGGACAAGGTGCCCTTCGCCTGTATAATAATGTCAGCCACCACATGTGCCGGAAGTCGTCCCACCGGACAGATTGCCCAATCCCCGTCTTGGTGCAGAATGTGTCAACTTACATCGTGCTTCAGCGAAGGCACAATTTCATCCTCGAACTTGTTGCCGAAGATTGAGCTACCTCCGCGTCCGGTTCCGGTTCTGCCAATGATTGAAAGGTAAGCATGGGTCACACAGAATGGTGCTCGCTCGCAGAACATAATAACATACGGATCGCCTCCTTGGATCATGAAGCCTAGCGCTTGTCAGTACTGTGTCACATTAGTCTTCTCCCAGCCTATTCATTCTCACCAGAAATGATGCGATGGAAGATGACACCGTCATATTGGCCTGTCTTCGCGAGAGTCGCAAAGTTCATACAAGTTCTTGGCGTCTGCTGAGAGAAAAGGTTGACAGTAATTGCTCCGAGTGTGGTATGGAGGATAACCTGGAGAGCTCAAGGTCAGCAACAGGAATTCATACATGTACTTGTCCGCATGCAAAAGAACTTCCAATCATCACAGGAGTCGTTCCTACCTTGTCCGGATTCTCTACCGCGCCTTCTGGGGCTGGCGCTGCAGCGGCAGCACTGCCATGGCTGCCGCCACCACTGAAGAAGCTTTTGATCTTGTCGAGGATCATTTTGATGGTGCGGTATCGATGGTGGTTGGATGGGCGGTTTTTCTTTCCTCGGTCCCTCTCCCTCACAAAGTGACGACTACATCTTGTCACTGCGAGCGTTTCACGCTAGCCTGTTTCGGGACGCGTCATCACGGGTGCACACGATGATCGAATATGCACAATAATGCATAACGCGTACTGCAGCGTAGCGAGAAAGCGCTGTAGGGAGTCTCAGGCACACCTCGAGATTCGACACGGAAAACGCATTGCGCCAGTGCGACTGGGCAGGCGACTTACAACTCACTTGTGTTCTCAGATGGCAGTCTCCGGTAAGCTTTCCGATCTCCAGACGCGGCTTGGCGGGTATTGCGGGGAATAGACAGACTTCGGTGCGGAGGCAGGGTCGTACCGCTGGAACAAGACGCCGCGCTCTGTGGCAGTGTTGAAGGCTCGTCTCATGTTGTTGTTGGTATGCGGTGGTGGCGAAGACAGCTGGAGAGGCGGGTCCAGACAGCGAGCTGCGAGGTCTAGTTCTACGGGAGTAGGCAATAGAACTAGAGCGGCTCGCCAGCAGGAAACCACCCAGAACACACTTCACGTGGCAGACATCATCGACATGGGCATCGTCTCACATACACCGACCAAAGCCCGCCACTCGTCAGATCGGCTCGGGCTTTGATGTTCTACGGAATGCCGGAATGCTTTGTTGTCTCTTTTCACGCATCGCGGGCAAGATGGCCCGAAGCCACGGGGAAGAGGATGGTCATCACAGACAGTGCTGTAGTGATGTGAGCCGTCTTGTAGAGCGTCGAACAGGTGTCACGAGTGTCACGAGCGAGAAAAGCTTACTGTTCAGCGTGGTCTGATTGGCGTAGATGACATGTGGGAGGGATAATGGCCCCAGACATGTCGCATGTGCAAATCGCCTCGGCAGCACGGCAACGCACTCCTGCGCATGACCGGATCGGATTCACCTTCACATGCTTCAGCACAGTAGTCTGTGGTCCCTGCACGATTGGGATCAAAACCGACCGACGCCCGCCGTCAAAGTTGTGTGCTTTATCCATCGTCCATCGCCCAGGCCAACAGCGGCTGACCAGAACTAGTCTGCGAACGGCATTTACCTCGGCCGCCAGAACAGCACCTGCATAATAGACCACGGTCGGCGCGCTGCCACTCGTCGCCTCCCTCCACGCACTCGCAACTCTGCTCGCCGTCTTTGCGTTGGATTGAATCCTGAATCATCATGCCTGAGAGAGTCATCGTTGTCGGCGCCGGCCGTGAGTGCGACGAATCCTAGACTGGCGAGGAAAGCGCTGACGTTGGAGCAGTTTCCGGCTTGAGCGCTGCTCACACTATCTACTTGTCTGGCGGCAATGTGCTGCTCCTCGACAAGAACAGTACGTGACGTCGCCGAGGAACACGGCAAGCGCGAGCGCTGACACATCTTGCAGACTTCATGGGCGGCAACTCCACCAAGGCCACATCCGGAATCAACGGCGCCTTGACCCGAACGCAAGTCGATCACGGCATCGGCGACAGCGTCAAGCAGTTCTACGACGACACCTTCAAATCGGCACGCGACAAGGCCCGCCCCGATCTCATCAAAGTCCTCACATACCAATCTGCCTCGGCCGTCGAGTGGCTGCAGGACATCTTCAACCTCGACCTCACCCTCGTCTCGCGGTTAGGGTAAGTGCAGAGCCACGTCTTCCGCACTTTGAGCACTCTACTGACACGCTCGACAGAGGTCACTCCTTCCCGCGAACCCACCGTGGCCACGATGCCAAGTTCCCCGGCATGGCCATCACCTACGCCCTCATGCAGCGATGGGAGGAGCTGTGCGAGAAAGAGCCAGAGCGAACCGAGTTGATCAAGAAGGCCAACGTCAAGAGCATCAACATGGATGGAAACAAGGCGACCGGTGTCACATACGAGATCAATGGCGAGCAGTTCTCCGTGGACGGCCCAGTCGTGCTTGCAACTGGTGGCTATGCTGCCGATTTCACCGAGGACTCGCTCCTCAAGAAGCACAGGCCCGATACCTTTGACCTGTCGACCACGAACGGCAACCACGCCACTGGTGACGGTCACAAGATGTTGATGAAGATTGGCGCCAACGGCATTGACATGGACAAGGTGCAAGTGCACCCCACTGGTCTCGTCGACCCCAAGGACCCAACTGCCAAGACGAAGTTCCTGGCTGCTGAGGCGCTCCGTGGTGAGGGTGGTCTTCTGCTGAACTCCAAGGGTGAGCGATTCGTCGACGAGCTGCAGCATCGTGACTTCGTGTCCAACAAGATGTGGGAGGAGAAGGAGAAGGGCAACTGGCCAATCCGACTCTGCTTGAACAGCAAGGCATCCAACACACTCGACTTCCACACTCGCCACTACTCTGGTCGTGGTCTGATGAAGAAGATGACGGGAGCTGAGCTCGCAAAGGACATTGGCTGTGGCGAGAAGAAGCTCGACGAGACTTTCACTGCATACAACAAGTACGCCAACGGCGAGGAGAAGGACCCATTCCAGAAGAAGTTTTTCCACAACTTCCCAGTCGAGGTCAATGATGACTTTCACGTTGCCGTGATGGAGCCAGTGCTTCATTTCACCATGGGCGGTATCGAAATCAACGACAAGTCGCAAGTGCTCAACTCCAAGGGCGAGCCTTTCGAGGGTCTTTTCACTTGCGGTGAACTGGCTGGTGGTGTTCACGGCGCCAACCGTCTCGGTGGGTCATCGCTTCTCGGCTGTGTCGTCTACGGTCGTGTCGCTGGTTCAAGCTCGAGCAAGTACCTCTTCCAGCAAGTCCTCAACAACTCTGGTGGCCAGGCTGCTTCGCGTGCAGGACAAATCAGCTTGCACATTGACCCAAGCCAACCAGGCAAGATCTCGGTCGAGTGGGGCAATGGCGCATCTGTCAGCAGCAGCGACAGCTCTTCACAGATCCGACAGCAAGGTCAAACATCCGCCGCTCCTGTCATGGGTGGCTCCAAGGACAGCAAGGACCCTGGCCAGGTCACCAAGGCCAACGACATCAAGTCGTTCAAGGTGCCAGAGAAGGAATATTCTCTAGAGGAGATTGCCAAGCACAACAAGAAGGAGGACCTTTGGATCGCGGTCAAGGGCGTGGTAATGAACGTCACTGACTGGGTTGATGAGCACCCAGGTGGCCCGCAAGCTCTTTTCTCACACATGGGCAAGGACGCATCAGAAGAATTTGAGATGTTGCACGACGATGAAGGTAAGCTGAATCTCCGCCTACATGGTGACCGCAGGACCATTTGCTGACATTCGTGACTAGTGATACCAAAGTACGCCGCAGAGATTGTCATTGGACGAGTCAAGGGACAGGAAGTTACACTCGAGTATTAGGCAACGATTTGACGAGCGAATATGAAATCTTTTATTTTGATGCTTTTCAGAGGCAAATCTCTTCCGATGAAGCAGTAAAGCGTCGGAGATGAATTTTGAACTCTCTGTGTGTCATATACCTGTGAATACATCTTTCTCTCATTCCTCAGTCTTCTCCATCATCCCGTCCCGTTCTTGTTAACACTTTCATCTTCCACCCGAGTCCTCACTTTGGCTTTGACGTTGCAGTAAACTTTCTCTCGCACACAATTCAAGTCACTACATCCCTACTGCGCGATTCGCAACGCGTCCCGATTGGGGCCGATGTAGTAAGCGCCAAGAAATCCCGCGGACTTCACGTCGAGATTCACATTTGAACCTCCTGTCCTCTCCACAAGTCACGTTGCGCGCTTGGAACGCCGCTTTGCACGTTTGCGCCAGCCTTATCAACGTGAAAATGCGCTGTTCTAATATCCATCCTTGCGCCCCGATCGGGTACACGCGCGGAAGCGGCAGACAGCATTTGTTTGCTCACCACGCAGCGGCAAGATGATTCCCTGTCCTGCCCAGGCAGCTAAAGCGTTCCACTTGAGTGGCCAGAGCCTGGATTGGTGAAAGCGTAGGCTGTGTTGACACGAGATGCCGCCAGTAGTGTCTATGGACAGCGAGAACAGAACGATATGAGAGAGGCTCGATCACGAATCACGATATTTGGCAAACGGTGGCGGCGCGCGGTCATGCAAGACAGTCTCACCATGCGGTCATTTCAGCGACGTCCATGTGCATGGTCGGAGCTATTGAACAAAGCATGGAAGGTCTGGCTGTCCAAACGCGAGCTGCAAGTCCGTGGCTGAGCCGCTCTGATGCAGACAGAACCTGCACGGCTGCGTGCGTGTTATCGCTTCGTAGCGAAGGCAAACGCAGCAGACGCAACTGAACGCGAGAAGCGAAACTGATAGTAAGACACGACAAACTCCCCTCAGAACCCATAACGAGCTCAGCGTCTCGTGTCGACCTTACATTTCAGCTGAATCAATCCGTAAACACTTTTGCAAACATTGCACGTCGAGCTTTACTTGACTCCATTCGGCTTCACTTTCACTTCTACATTAGGACAAGCTTTCGCCCGCCGTTTCGAGCCGCATCTTTCTCCAACTCTCCACCGCAATTCTGGCACTTCAACCCTCAACATCGCATCGACTCCCGCGTATCACTCGCGTCCCTCGCTTTTGCATCACTGAACCCGACGCATTCGAGGTAGCGCATTGCGCCTTTTGGCTCGCGGCGGACCAAGACTTACACGCACACCATCGCCACCGCCACTATGGCGGCTGCCTTGAGCGACGAAGCCGACATGCAGCGTGTAGTCGAACACATCTTCATGCCGCCGCAGTTGCCACAGAGCGAGGATAAAGGCAGCGACGTTGCTCTTGTTACCATCGCACTCAAGGCTTTGATCTCTCTCCGAGACCTTGTTTTGCCTGGCCAGATTCCCGGAGCTCTCACCAACGCCATCGCGCTCATGGACCGACTCAGAAAGATCAACAGCTTGGAATGTGGGAAGACGGATGGAACCGCTCTCCGCAAGATCCTGATTTCCTTGCCGGTCGGGCAGATGCTCGCCGTGAAGATAAGTGCGCAGAATGCCGGTGTTCTGATCAGCCGTGAGTCGGACATACTCATCTTCGAAGCCTTCGAGCTGTCTGCTGCGAACGAATCAGTCGTGGGCGCCAAAGGCAGGCTGACTCGCACCTTTCCCGGACTTGCAGTGTCGCTGAGCGCTGAGACTCTCGCACAAGAAGACTGTGCCGCCACGATTTCAACTACGCTCTCGACTATGTGTCATGAAAAGGCGCCTGGGATGCAGCCCACTTCGCGCAAGGCTGGCGATCTACATGAAGAGGAACGCGATACGGCGTCTCCAGCTGCTATCACTGAGCTGCTCTTTGGCTTTCTCAAAGGACTTGAACCACCAAACCCTGGTACCGTATCTCAAATCACAAAGAGCACTAGGGATGAAGTACTCTGGAACGATGCAAAAGTACCATGGCGGCGGTCATCAATGTGGCTTCTGATACGTGTAGCTCTACATCTTGTACTATCCCGGTCTCCAGGTGGTTCTCGTGACCTCTACAAAGAAGTCATGGCCTACATGATGAGCTACATTCTACGGACTACGCCGTCTCTATCAAGCGAAGTGATGTTTGCAATGAGCGCAAAGATCTCACGTCGTCTCAAGAAGCTGAGTGGAATCTCACCCACCCTGCCTGATTCAGTGGGGGTCAGCGTTGATCACGTTCTTCGCGAGACATCCGACCAGCTTGCCGCCCGGTGGGTCGTCATACAGGAGCGAGACCACCGTGATCTGCAGCTGGCGGCCTTGGTCGAGTTGGATTTCGAGGCTGATACCCAGGTAGCCCTTCCACAACTCGACAAATATTTGGGAGCTATACGCTCTCGTCAGCGGAACGGCACATCATCGTCCTTTGTGCCTGCTTCAGAACTCTTGCATCACAGCTCTGGTGATTTGCCTCCTCTGCCCCAACAAAATTCAGACGACAAGTACTACGCTACTGCCAACCTACATCAATTCGAGCAGTGGATCTCGCAGCATCTTGATCAGTGGCTCGCATCGCACGCTCGCGACGATGCTTGCGCGGAATTGCACAAGCTGATGAAGGCATATGGTATCTTGGCGGAGAGTCACTACTCGCAAAACCCTGAGATGCAATCCGTGATGGTTATGACGATGTACGAGCTCTGGGTAGCTTGTGATCAGATGGCCGTCAAGATCTGTCCTTTTCTGGCCGAATTTGATCCAGATATATCAACTGCTGTTCTCGAGAATCTCTTGCTACCGTTCCGTGCCCAGATGGAGCGACTTATCAAAGTCGAAGAGTACCTGCGGTCGCGGCAGCGCAAGGCCACCAAAGATGCCAGTCTCTTGTTCAGTATGGGACTGCAAGGCTTCGCCAATCAATACTTCAGTCAGTCGGACAAGCATCAGGAACTGCTGATCAGAATCGAGAAAGATGCGACCGAGGCTCGAAAGCGTAAGATCGAAGAGTACCACAATGTCAAGGCCCAATACCACCGTCTCGACTCACTATACAACGAAGTGGATTGCGAGTCCATAACAAAAGTCGTCGACAATTGGTGCGACCCGCCAGAAACGGTGCAAGTGCACAAGCCGAGCTGCAGAAGATGTTCTCTAGGGCGACAACGTGATGGCTTGTCGATACAGGTGCACGAGTGGCCAATACCAAGTGAGCCGTATCTTGCGCGCGCCGTCGTGTTTGAATTGCAGGTACCATCTTGGTTGGGGCATTGGCGAGCCGCACGCCAATACTTGTTGCAGGATGTCCTCATGGGTGAGCGATCTCCGCTTCGGCCACACACTTCGTACACGCTCTCGTCGAACGACCCCCATCTTACGAACAAATACTTGGAGCGGGCAACACATTGCCGCATTGGGCTCCTCTCGCAGACAAAACCATGCGTGAATACACACTATAAGAGCAAGAACATTGCGACTCTGACCGAATCAACCATTTGTCCGCGGAACGGACTCCAGTATGAATATTACGACTCAGCCACTGTTACCGGAATGGGTCCATTCACGTTCAGAGATACTGTGGCTCTCGCGTGCACCCACAAACTGTCGCGGCATGTTCTGCAGTACTCCATTGTCCGCCCAGCGACGTCCCCCAATGGTCCGGCTCCAAATTCTGTCCTAGCTAAGCAGGACAACTGCCCAGCAGACATGGCACTCGATGAGTTCAAGGAGCTCACCACGATTCCCATAGGCCGTCACATCCAATGGGCAAACATTATGTTGCAGCTGGCGATGCCAGGAATTGATTTCAAGAAAGCTGACACGACGCTTCTGCTGCTCCAATGCATCCATCAGGCAGGACCACCAAGAGGCACGGATATCGGACGTGAATCTCACGTGTTCCTGACCATTGGCGACAATGTCGAATCTCTCGCCGCTAATTTGAACAAGGCCTTGCAGAGGGTGAAAGAGAACTGGGAGTCGGCGCAAGCTCTGCGCACGTTCATCGCGATTGCTGCGCGTGTACTTTCACTAGGGACCTCTGCATCCACTCGCAATACTTGCCTCGAGTTTTTGGGAAGCGCCCGCGAGATAGCACTGAAGTGGGTTTTTGTGCTACGGGAAAAAGCTCACGCGGCCCAGGATCAGAAGGAGAGGACCTCGTTCATCTCAAAGAGCATCGAAGTGGCATTGATCTGCGCATCGACTTTTGATGTTGAAGATGACTATCTCGATGCCATTCTCCGGAAGGATGGGTCAGTCTTGTTGCAGTGCTCTATCGTCATTCAAGAGGGAGAGCACAACCGACCGGGAGGCACTGTCAAAGAAACTTCCTTGCTCGACACGCGTCACAAGCGCCTCCTACACCGATCTTACACGACTTTGGCCCAGCAACATTCACACCTCCATGATGCTGTGAAAAAGATGTGGTCCGGCTACAATCCAGGTAGCAATATTTGGCGTGTTGTGTCTTCTGCATCCCGTCATTGGCTGACGATAGAGACTGCGGCTGGGGAGGTCTCCTCAAGTATGAGTGTTCATTATGACCTGCTCAGCGGCACTCTGCTGGTAAACGGGCTTCCCTTGGACCAGCCGCCTAGGAGGTACCGCGTGTCCCCAATGTACTCAAGACTCTTTCGCCATGCTACGGTGGAGGTCATGCCTTGCATGGCGCCAGGTTTCGACTTCTCAACCAAGCGTAGCTTCGGTGACGGCTATGCGGTGCAGCTTGGTTTGGATGCCAGCGATCTTTTGGTTAAGGCTCAAAAGGACGACGAGTCATTCGAGACGATTCCCGCTCGAGTGCTGGACGGCTTTCCGACACATTTTCAGCATGATTACGTTCATTGGCTCGACCATTCAAAGAACATTGTCCAGTTCCGACCCAAGGACGACCCCTGGAATCCTTTTTCATCGGCTATATGGACGCTGTCTGTAGTTCCTGGGAAGCGAGAATGGCGGCTCCAGAAAGCCGAACATTCTGTTGCCGGTATTGACTCGAGGACATCGCAACACATGTCGAACATCCTGGAGCCATTAGCGGAGACCCGGCACATACACAACATTGTGCAGAGCAGCAGCTTGGGAGAGGTCCTTCTCATAGACATACCGATGCTGCGCATTGGATTTCTGTTGTCTCCTCGAAGCTCGGCGTTGGAGTCTCGAGAATACCGTTCTATGGTCGTTGATGAAGATCAATTCGTTGGCACCCTGGTTGGATTCCAGAGTAAAATCGTACTCAAGCCCGCAGGTGCTGGGGACGTGCATCATGGCCATCGCATGGTGCTTGTACCGGAGTCGAGCTCCGTGTCCTACTGCCGGAGAAACGAACACGTTCTCGTGGCCGTTACCAAGGCTGAAATTTCGAAAGTGCATGCCCTGTCCATCGACGCCGACCTGTGTCGTCTCACATATAGTGGTGACATTGGATTGTACATGGCATACCTTCACGCCCTGACATCATTCTGTCTCATCGACCCGCTTACCAAGCAATCTGGCACGGAAAAAGCGCTTAGTATCATGAGGAGCGCTGCTGTACACTCGTTCGATCGTCTGTCGCAAGATCATATTCGAATTCTGCACCTTCTAGCGAGGCTCAGTCCTGGGCGCGAGTACTATCCGAAGCACCTGCGATCGATGCAAGTCGTTAGTTGGGACAAGGAACTGAGTTGCCTCTCCCAACATGGACATTTTGCCCAGGCTGCAGAAGATCTTCTCCAGCGCTGCCGCAGAGCCGCTGTGTTCTTTCCAGAGACACAAGAAGAGCTCAGACAGGTTGCACTGAGTCTACCTGATTGGCATTTGTTAGAGCGAGACAACATTCGCAGTGCCACATTCCGTGTATCTACGTTCGGAGCGGAAGATTTCACCACGGACCATGATGTAACGTACCAGGCTCGCGACCGTGCTGCCAATGCACAACGCGCTACCGATGCTGCAGACATGGCAGGCTTCTTGTTCCGCGATGGCACGGAGCGATCCAGGTCTGCTATATCGAAAGGCAGGCTCTGGCAGATCGCATCGACCTTCTCGCGCCTTGGAGGCCCGAGCTCCCTAGCGAACCCACAGAGGCTGATCCGATACTCTGCTAAGCTGCTTTCTGATGGGCACGAAGAAGCCATGCAGTATTTCACTGCCTTGCATCGCTGGCTTGGTAGCTCTAACGCTCGACCGTACAGATTCTCAATCATGATCTGGCTGTCAACAATTGCCTGGCGGTCAAAACTGGACCTGGATGTGCTGCAAGTCATCGCAATGGCATTCAAGTCGCCGTCCCTGGCACATATCAGTGCTCCAAACGCAGAAGCGTTTTTGCCAAAGCTCGGGTTGAGACGTGACGAGTCTGTACTGCGTCAAATTGTTGTCGCAAATCGCAAGCCTCTTCGGTCCTGTCCGGAGAACAATCTCACTCGGCAGACAAATGAGAGATCCCAAGCTTATAACGGTAGGCGACAGAACACCTGGCAGAACAAGAGTGACTCAGTGGTGAACGCATTTGTGAGCGCTCTCTCTGGGCAGTGGCCCTGTGAAGAGCCAACAATTCCAGATGTTGGCACTCGGGAGACATATATCAACGTCAGCGATGCTATGGAACAAATCAAGAAGAAATTCAAAGCTTGGCACGACAACAAGCGGCTTTATGAGTATTTTGCTCAGCTCGAAGTGGGTATGGCCAGCTTCCAATATCAGCAATTGACAGCTGCATCTACTACGCGCAATGTGATCGCAGCTTCTGACGCGCCCACCCGTTCTGGATTTGTTTCCGAGCAGGACCTGTTCTCGACCAGTCCTCCTGCCCTTCCTACAGACTACGATCGGCTCGAGCTGTCCGACGCGCGGCAACAACAATGGTCACGAGAAGATGAACCACTTCTAGCATCATTAGTGAAGACGTTGAAGAGCAGCCATTCCAAGTCAAGATTTGCTAAGAAATATGCCGACGAACTCGAAGAAAGCTTGGATGCTATGAAACATAGCGGAAGCTCAGGACCGTCCATCACAGTGCCTGCAACTGAGATCATTGCCAATTTCAGGCGCTGCAGTGCGCACATTGATCGAGTCTATGATTGTTTGGTAGCTACTGTGGAAGCTGCATCGTGCTCTCTACCTCGCATGCACGCCCCGAGGATTTCTCCATCTGCATTCTTGCAACAGTTGTCTCGGCATCGGTGGGCCCAGTTGAGTCCCGAGTGGCGAGCATGCGTTGTAGCATACGGCGTGGCGCTGACGGCACTGCAGCAAGCCATCCGTCTTCTGAAGCTGTCGGATCCTTCCCGACTGGACGACCTCGTCGCAGAGCTTCGCAATACTGGCCACACGAACTGGGATCCTATGCAGTATCCAGAGTCTCTCCTCGTCGAGATTGAGAGCGGCATAATGATCCGCCCGGTACAAGAACAAATCGCAGGCTATATGCGTGATCCGCCTCAGGGAAATAACGCCGTCATGCAGTTGCTCATGGGACAAGGCAAATCCAGCGTGATAGTGCCCATTGTGTCTGCGTGCCTGGCAGGCAGTACTGGCGACAAGTTGTGCCGTGTTCTGGTTGCAAAGCCGCAGTCTAAGCAGATGCAGCAGATGCTGATCTCGAAGCTTGGCGGCCTGGTTAATCGGCGAGTCTACTACATGCCGTTCTCGAGATCGCTCAAGCTCAACGCGGCGAGCGCAGCGACAGTTTGTGCCTTGTTGCGAGAGTGCGTGCTCAACGGGGGCGTTCTCCTTGTGCAGCCCGAGCACATCTTGTCTTTCCAGCTCATGGCGCTGGAGTCCTTTATTACCGGGAGGGCAGATGTCGGACGTCAGCTGCTAGCAGCGGATTTGCAGTCGATATTGAGTTCGGCGCGGGATATTGTCGATGAATCTGACGAGAACTTCAGCGTCAGCTTCGAACTCATATACACCATGGGCGTGCAGTGCGCCATCGAGTTATCGCCAGACCGCTGGATCCTCGTGCAACAAGTGCTCGCCATCGTGAAAGTGCTGGCGGAACAACTTGGCAAGGCACTGCCTGATGATGTGGAGTATATTCCCGGTGCTTCCGCTGGCAGCTTCCCTCGCGTTCGAATTCTGCGCGACGGAGGCGGAAAGATGCTGTTGGAGAGCTTGGCTGAATACGTTTGTGCGCACGGTCTGCAGGGTCTGCAAATCTCACGCCAACCACAAGCGATCAGAACGGCGATTCGACAGTATATCACCAAGCTGGATCTCAACGCCGATGAGGTCGCTGCTGTCGAAGACTCCGTTTTCTGGGCGGAGGGCACCAGCTCGCCTCTACTCCTCCTTCGAGGCTTCATCGCTGGCGGCGTGCTCTCATTCATCTTTGGTCAGAAACGCTGGAGAGTGAATTACGGACTGACAACGACACCGCGTGCACCACCGACGAAGCTCGCTGTGCCCTACCGCGCTAAAGACCAACCATCACCACGATCCGAATTCAGTCATCCCGATGTTGTGTTGTGTTTGACTTCTCTCTCGTACTATTACGGCGGCCTTAGCGATGACGACCTTTTCACTGCGCTTGGCCATGTCCTCGACTCGGATCAAGCGGACATTGAATATATGGCTTGGATGAAGCACGCACCTACAATGCCTTTTGCTTTCCGGCAGCTTCAAGGTGTCAACCTCAAAGACCGGTCGCAGTGCATCAATGAAGTATTCCCTTCCCTACGCTTCGCAAAGAGCGTCGTCGATTACTTCCTCTCGCACATTGTGTTTCCCAAAGAAATGAAGGAGTTCCCGTTGAAGCTTTCGGCTTCAGGCTGGGACATGGCAAAATCGAAAAAGGCATCCGGCGGAGCCGTGACTGGCTTCTCTGGCACAAACGACTCCAAATGCCTGTTGCCTGTGGACGTTACTCATCTCGACTTGGACGAGCAAAAGCATACCAATGCGCTTGTGCTCGAGCACATCCTGCAGCCCAGCAACGGAGTCGTGTTAATGCCGCCAGCAGAGAACGTCACTCTTTCCGATGCCGAGCGACTACTAACGTTGGTTATGGCTCTTGATCAACCTGTCCAGGTCATCTTGGACGTAGGCGCTGCTGTTCTCGAACTGGGCAACCTGGAAGTCGCCAAGACATGGCTCAAAATGCACGACTCAACTAAGGATGCAGCAGTTTTTGTCAATGACGATGATGACATCTGTATTGTGGACCGTGATGGCCAGATCGAGCTGCTCAGAACGTCGTCGTATGCTACTCGACTCGGATCCTGTCTCATCTTTCTGGATGAAGCACATACGCGAGGCATCGATTTGAAGCTGCCGGCAACGTACAGGGCCCTACTTACTCTTGGAGCTGGCCTGACCAAAGACCGGACTACGCAGGCTGCGATGAGGATGCGTCGCTTAGGTCAAGGTCAGACTATAGTCTTCTGCATTCCGCAAGAGATTCAGTCGAAGATCTGTGAGTTGACGTCCAAGAGCGAACCGAAGAGCATCACTACTTCGGACGTTTTGCTTTGGACCATTTCCGAAACCCGCAAGGAGATTCGTCGCTGCATGCCGCTGTGGCAGGTGCAAGGCGAGCGATTCTGCCATCAGGAGAAATTGTGGCAGGAGCATCAGCAAGATGGGATCATGACGAAGGACCTCGCTGAGCGGTATCAAGAGGACGAGGCCCAATCCATCGAACAGCGTTACCGACCTCGTCAAGCACAGTCTCAACCGACGCATCTGGTGAACTCCTCTGACGCGAGGCTTCGACTCATCTCGCAACGTTGTGAGGAGCATGATGACCTGAATTTGAACGCGAGCGCTCTACAGGAGGAGCAAGAGCGTGAGTTGTCTCCGGAAATCGAGCAAGAGCGACAGGTCCAGCGTCCTGCGCCAGCTGAGCCTGCAAAACATAGCCTTCACAGAGATGTTGTTGCATTCGCGAAGCAGGGACTCTACAGCAGCACTTCTTCAGCGTATATGCCTGCGTTCCAGGCACTTCACGATACCAGTGCTGCCAAGGGATTTCAGCCAGCTCAGCTAAACAAGGATTCTAAGCTTCTGGTCTCCGTTGACTTTGTCAAGACCGTTGAAACCTTCGGAGGCAGCTCTTACGTATCCGACTCTTATCAGCGGCCCGTAACCTGGCTCCTGTCGACCAAGACTCTGAAGGGTGATACCATTGACCGGCTTCTCATCATCTCACCTTACGAAGCCAACGAGCTCTATCCGAGCATGGCGACTTCCAAGGCTACTCTTCATCTCTTCAAGCCTCGCAGCAACTCTGGCTATGCGCCACTGGACCGTCTCGATTTTCATACGGTACCTATTCAGAGTCGACCATGCGTACCACGCTCGTTAGCGATTCAGCTCAACCTGTTCTCTGGGCAGCTGTACATCAGCACATATGAGGACTACATCGAGATTTGTGGCATGCTTGGCCTGTCCACTCGGGCTGTGACAGAGGATATGGTTGGTTGGCAGCAAGATGCCACGGGATTCATCATACGGGATGATCAGGGACGTCGTGGCGGGCAGTCTGGACTGGAGAAGAGTCCAGTCAACTTTATGAAGGTGTTGATGTCGAAGATCAGGAAGAATGGAGACTCGATTGTCAAGACTCACATGGGGCAGTTGTTGGAGGGAAAGTTGCTCCAGCAATCGGATTTCGAGTAAGGCCGAGGAAGAAGATGGAGCAAATGCACGATTCGTGGGACAGAGGCACGAGAGGATACGAATGAATCGAGGCGCTTTCCTGGCGAACATGGACGTTTCTCGCGCAGATTCCCGGTACAGAGTCAGCGGAGAAGTGTTATTAGCAAGAGACAGTCGGAAGAGGGTCTGGAAACCAGAGAATGTCTGATATCACATCTCTTCCTCATACCTTGTAAGGTATTGAGAGAATCTCGAAGCCTCACAGCCTTGCTGACTACAATTCTCCACCAGCTCTTGGTTTCCGATCGATCGAGCTGCTCGCTTTGTTGATGTCGTCTACTGCCGGGCAGTCTTGGCTCGGGCCGGCACCCGAACCGCGCCAAGAACAGACTTCGTTCCATCCAACATGAACGCAAGTGCACTTTTGCCTTCAACGTCACTATGTAGCAACACGTTGATTTGCTCACGTTTCATTTCCTTGCAACCTTCACTCCTGAACACAGCGTCAAGCTATAGGAGAGAAAGCGCTCGCAGCCGCAATGAGCTCGTTACACAAGCAAGACAAACGCCAACTCAATGGAACGCAACAACGAACAACATTCCTTGTCCGGACCCAGTTTTCCCCAGATTCTCTCGCGATGGCGTGCATGCCCGATGACCGGTGGCGCCCTCATGTCTCTACCACAAAGCAGTCCCGTAGCATACGAGTGGCGTTGCTACCCAGCTCGTATGGAAGGTGACGATGGCTGCGCACGGTGCTTGATCGCAAGCGATGTGGCAGCATCGATCATTGGGTAGTTGTACAAACGGCTCGTCCAAACAAAGTCGCGTGCGCATAAATGGCAGTTTCGGACAGAGGCATGGCACTTACGACGCACCCGACGCTTCTTGCGTCATATTGTGCTTGGCTCTCCGATGCGAACGGCAACAAGCAAGTATTTCATTCCCTTCTTCCTCCCACCCTGTTCTTCTCCCACAAAACCCCAAAACAAACAACCACAACTCACATCAAGCTCCACGTACACACTACAGTCAGTCAAGATGCAGTTCAAGTACTTCCTCGCTGTCATTCCGGCTCTCGTCATCGCCCAGGAGACCACTGGCCCAATCGACGCAGCGACCTCCGCGGTCACCGACATTGTTGCTTCTGCTACCAGCGTGGCCTCCGAGATCTCCGAATCTATCACCTCCGAGGCAACCGCAAGCGCATCATCAGAGGCCATCCAAAGCTCTATTGAGTCCATCCAGTCCAGCGCCTCGTCCGACATCGAGAGCATCCAGTCAGAGGTCTCAAGTGCCACCTCGAGCCTTGCCGAAGAGGCTACTGGATCAAGCTCCGAGACCAGCGAAGCTGGTGCATACCAGACCGCCGCCCCAGTCCTGGCTGCTGGTGTCATGGCCGTGCTTGCTGCTTTGTAGACTATTCATCGTGACGTTCGAAGGTATGGTGCAACTTGCTGCAATGCTCCTCGAACACTGCTGACATCATCTAGCCTTCAATCATAGACGCGCCCTCTCCCCGCTCATCACCATGTCTCACGGGTACCTAAAGGCATCAAGTTGGGATGAGCTCAAGAACATGACATGGAAAGGAACTGTACCAGTCGACGCAGCAAGAGAAAATGGAAACGAGTGCACGGTTGAGTAGAAATGTAATGTCAATAACAGTCAGTTGTACTTACGAGGCTATTTTCACGACGTCGTCGCTTTGTGCTCTCACATCCTACGCGTCTTCGTCTCCGCCTTTCCCATCCATGAAACAACCTACAGCTGTGCTGGACAACGTCGTGCCATCAGATCCATATTCCTTACCTGACGTATCGTGCGCAAAGTTTGTCAGACAGTCTCCAGGGACCGCGATGTTGATACATACAGCATGTTCCGCACAAGCAGCTATTCTACGTTCCCCCGCGACGCATTCTCGCACTTACTTCACGATCTCAAGGCACGCTTTTTGGCAACAGAAATCTTGACTTGTCCATGGTTTCGAAGACGACTGCCTATAAATATCCATGCCGTCCTTCGTCCGAGGCGTCAAAACGGTCGGCTATGTATCTGTGGACGCGCGGCCAATGGGAAGACCCAGAAGCAATGACGCCCAACTCGATTGCGAGGTCATCAAGTCGATGAATCGTGTCGTAGGCACCTGCTTGCGTTCTTCTTGGGAAAGAGAGCAGTGGGTGGTATATGCATTGCAGACGTACTTCCAAGCATGATACGAGCTGGCGCGACTGCACTTAAAAGCGGATGGATCGTGTAGAGCAAAGCGAATGGTTACAAAGAGGTCAAGTCTTGGCGCGGAGCTGATTCCGCATCGGCCTCCAATGACGAACTTTTTGGGATTCGCGATCCTCACGGGGCACACAACGTCACAATGAAGAAGTCAACAACGGCGCGTCGCGTACCGCGCAAGATTGGAGCGAACGACGAGGAAGACGACGCGAGTACTGCGGCAGAGCAGACACCAGGTATGGCACTTCCTGACACGAATGCTACTTCAGCTCTGACACGACCTGCCAGTCCGCGAACAAGGCTGACTCAATGGCGCCTAGAGGTGAAGAGACCGGTATTCAAGCCTCGAAAGTCATCCGCCTTGCGCAAATCGCTAGGTCCAACGTCTGTGGAAGATGACGATGACACCGAAGAGACCGTCGTCACGCCGAAGCGAAGCGGCTTGTCACGCGTAGCGATCCAGCGGAATGCGTCGAAAAGATCCTCTCTTCTGGCCTCCCAGCTCCCACGAAGATCGCCTGAACCAGACGAAGACCGGCCGAGCTACAGTGCTGATGCGCTACGTGAGCTGAAGGATAGCACGCCTTCAACACCGAAGCGGCTCAATACTGTCGAGGACGTTGCGACTGGAACTCAAGCACTTGATATATCCTCCAAGTTTGGAAATTCACTTGCTCGGTATGGACAACCATCCGCAGAAATTTCAGCGATACCGTCTGCGGCCGAAATAGCAGAAAAGAAAGCACGACGAGCTCGACTTGCCAAGGAAGAGGCTGCCGAGTACATTTCACTCGATCCAGATGACCCGAACTTGGACGACGAAGATCTGGACGAAAACGTGATGCGGGACGATAGAGGTAGACTCGTACTGAAACTGAAAGACAAGTACGGCATGTCTGAGAGCAGGCTCGTGCATGAAGATGAGGATATAATGGAGAACTTTGACGACTTCACGGAAGATGGAAAAGTCCACTTAGGGCGCAAAGCGGAAGCAGAAGCGGCGCGGAAACGAAAAGAAGATATGGCCACGCAGATTGCTGAAGCGGAAGGCGCCTCTGATGATGATTCTGATGACAGCGAACGTGCGCGCACTGATGCCTTTGTGGCCAACCAAACGCGACATGGCGCTTATGCGCAAACCGCAAACGACGACGATCCCGCGAACCAGAGACCAAAGACACCTCCGATCATCACCCCACTTCCATCACTCGACAGTGTCGTCGAAAGACTGCGAGCTCAATTGGCCGAAATGCAAACCTCGCGAATGCAACATCTTCAAGAGATGGAAGCTCTGCAGCGCGAGAAGATCAATCTCGCAGAGCAAGAAGTGCGGATTCAGCGCTCGTTAAAGGAGACGGCGGAGAAATTTGAGGCTTTGCGCAAGGAGAAGGGCATGGAAGGATCGAAAAAGCGCGATATGCCGGCTATCGAGGCACCTCCTGCCGCAAAGACCAATGGCGACAGCATGGATGTGGCTGTACCGGCAGCCAAGGATGCTGAAATGGCAGAGCCAGATAGTGAAGAAGATGACGAGGAAGATGAGCATTCAGCGTTCGGCGGCTTGGGACTTGGAGCTGGGAGATCGAACCTTGCGGGGTTTGGTCTGGGGTTTCAAGCTGCGGAAGATAATGGCTCTTCTTGACAATGGTCGAGACGGCCAGTTGCTGACATTATCGCGGGCGTAGTATGCTTACAGAAATCGACAATTACATCAACGAGCTGCCTACAGCCTCTTTGCCAGATAGTGCCACTCTTTGCCAGCCCGCCAGCCCGCCTACCTGCCTCTGCCGAATGCCATCATCGTCGCAGTCTGCCTGCCTGGACCTGTCGCCTGGCCGAGTTTCCGCCAAATGCTCTCAATCACTTCCTTTGGTCACCGTTTTCTTTGCGTGCAACACAATCACAGAGTGATTGTGCGACCAATTTTTGACTTCCTCGCAGTATTGGATTATGCTCAATCAAGTCTTCTGATACGCCCCATATATGTCCCATTCCGTCTTCCGCTCTTGCAAGCGCTTGATGTATCACGCGTGGAACCATGGTTATCTGTGTGGAGATCTCGAAGAAGCGTTTCCTGCACGAGTTGCGTGTCAGGAGTGGCTGGATTGTGTTCAGTTTTCCTTATCCCGCAGCCGACCTGTTGTCTGCTGCGCGGCAGGTTCAGTCTTTCGTCGCTCGACATCATGCTCTCTTCTCTCGGCGGCGTGGTTCCTTGATCTGCTTCATCGAAGGCAATTTGGTGTGTTCCACTAAAATTTGTAAGCTCACCGCAGGGAGTCGCCGTATTGGACGATGCCAATGACGACCCTAAAACTTGACAATGAAGAAGAAATGCTGAGGGAAGACACTATTGCAGTTTCCTACCACTACTTCGGCGCTGGACACCAATATATATCACCCCAAGTCAATTTTGCCTTTTCTCTGATTTGTGGGCGCCCTCAATTATATTCAAATTGGTTTCGCATGCCCGCTCCAAGCCTTTTTGATATGTTTTCGTGAGTTCTACGAGCGTGTGGCGCTGGCGCTGATGTTTGTGCAGGCGTGGTGCTGAGCCTTCGCGAGGCGGTAGCGACGGGTGTACTTGTGCCTCCAGATCTGAAGTGAAGCAAGATACGAGGCTGGAAACTTGCGATTTACAGCCAGAAAGAGTGAGGTGTGGCTCGGGTGGGCAGGCGGCGCCAATATCAGATAGGGAGTCGAGGTTAGAGGTGAAGTTGAGCGGAAGTTTTGGAAAACGCAGACGCGGCCATCCCCGCTTCAAGCAGCAGGAGCGACGCCGCCCTCCCTCATCTGATATTGACAATCCATCGGAACAGCGCAGCTACGCCCTTGCTGGCTGTGAGGCATACGGACTACGCCGCCGTTCTTCAGAGGCAAAACGACCGACTCTCGCTATTCCCTGCAAAATCGAGCTGGCCTAAGCGATCCCATCCGTCCTCGGCAGAGTCCCTCCAGCCTCCCGAAGCCGACATCTGGGCACCGTTACAGCTGTCATGGTGGCAACGAGGGATATCGCACACATCAACACTCTGCTTGCTTGAGCAACATACCGTGTCAAATGACGGGTGTCGTTCAGCATGATGGCCACATGGCACCCGATGCCGAGCCTGTGACCAGGGCGCTGGGCACACATATCAAAATGCCTCAAGTTTTTGCTGCGGAGGAGGACGACTCTAGTTTATCGTCGACCGGCACAGATGTATTCGATCGGGACGCTCCTGGTTCGATGCAGAAGGAGCGGTGGCAACTTGATGCCAATGGCAAATGGCAGCGATATGGCTCCTCGGAATCCGCGACAAGCACCGGCATATCGTCCATGAGCTCATCCGTCGGTGCTGAAGAACCTTCCATCGAAAACAGAGCACCCACATCAATCTCGAGGAAGCGTTCGGCTGATGGAAATATTAAGAATTCTAACCCCGAAGCTCCCTCGAACCACTCGCCTTTCGCATCAACCGGGCTTGACATCGGGCTGCCGAACGAGACGCAACTCGAACCTGCAAAGAAAAAGCGAGGGCGACCTAAAAAATTGAAGTCTATGGAAACGGACGCAGATGTGACATCTCAAGTTGGTGTGGCTGCATCTCCCAAAGCCCCCAAATTCCCCAAGTACATGCGCCCTGCCGTTGAGTTTCGTCCTCGATCATCAATACCATCACGAGTCTCCGCAGATGTGTATTCCAGTCAATGCGTCGAAGCAGCATACGAGTCGAGATTAGATCCCTATGCTCTCGATCCTGGCGAGAATCGGCTTCTGATGGATCTTCTAATGTCAAAGGAAGTGACCATTTACCTCAACATTCGAAACGCAATCCTCCGACTGTGGCAACAGAACCCATTGTGTCCTGTCTCACGCGAGGAGGCGGCTGGGTGTGCAAAAGAGAGCCGATTTTTCGGACTGGCGGGGGTTGCTCATAAGTGGTTGTCGAGGAACGGTTACATCAACTTCGGATGCGTGGAAGTACCAAAGGACAAGTCGCTCCCCAAGCGGTATCCAAAAGACATCAGACAGAGGACAGTGATTGTCATTGGCGCCGGAGTATCTGGGCTGACGACCGCTCGTCAGCTCGAAAGTTTGTTCGCTCAAGAAGCTGCCAAATGGATAGCCATGGGCGAACGGCCTCCGCGTGTGATTATCCTCGAAGGTCGGAAACGAATCGGCGGGCGAGTATATTCGAAGCCATTGAGGAGTCAGGTCAGAGGAAGCTTGCCCGACGGATTGCGAAATACGGCAGAAATGGGCGCCATGATTGTGACTGGTTTCGAGCATGGCAACCCATTGGACACCATCATACGTGGGCAGCTGGGCATTCGATACCACTTGATGAGAGACGCATTGACGATATACGACACTGATGGTAGAGCAGTAGACGAGCGAAGGGATATACTGAACACAGAGCTCTACACAGATATTTCGGATCGGGCGGGCGAGTTTCGCGTTCAGCCGCAAAAGCAGGATACACTGAAGGGTGATGAGGATCTCGTCAACAGACATCGAGATCCCGCTGCCAACGGCTTTACCGCCTTCGAGCTCGAGCCTCTGACTGCGGCGCACGTCAAGTCACATAAACCTGCGAATCGAAGGGGCCGTCGACGCAACGCACCTCCGGGGACGGAGAAGCTCACCGGACGCAGTCAGGTCGTCGAAGAGGCTGGAAGCGCCAGAGAAAGCGCATCTCGAGCAGCGCGGACCATGGGCTGGGACGTGAAGGAGGGTGTTGCACGCAATCAGAGCGTTTCGCTTCATCGCATTGCTGAAGCAAGCGATTACCCGACGCTGGGCACAGTCATGGACGAAGCGATCAACCAATATCAGGATCTGATTGACATCACACCGCAAGATATGAGGTTGCTCAACTGGCATCATGCCAACCTCGAATACGCCAACGCTGCGCCCGTATCTTCGCTGAGCCTGAGCGGCCACGATCAAGACACCGGCAATGAGTTCGAGGGTGCACATTCTGAGATTATTGGAGGATACACCCAAGTCCCTCGTGGTTTGATGAATCTTCCCACAAAGCTCGATGTACGCTTTGACCGCATCGTAGACAGCATTCACTACGACGATGGAAGCGCATGCGAAGACAGCTTGACCACGAAAGTTGTCTGCACAAACGGCGAGGTATACGAAGCCGATGAGGTGATCGTCACCACACCACTTGGCGTGCTAAAGTCCAATGCAATTGATTTCGATCCTCCACTTCCAAGCTGGAAGCAGGGCGCTATCGACCGCATGGGCTTTGGCCTGCTAAACAAGGTAAGTAATCTTGCCCTCACATCATCACACCCTGCTTACCTCCTCAGGTCATCCTATTGTACGATAAGCCATTCTGGGACAACGATCGCGACATGTTTGGTTTGCTGAACGAAGCCGAACGCAGCGCAAGCCTCGATCCATCGGATTACGCGAGCAGAAGAGGACGTTTTTACTTGATATGGAATGCCACAAAGACCAGTGGGCGACCGATGCTCATCGCTCTGATGGCAGGAAATGCTGCGCATGATGCGGAATGGACACCTACGGATACGCTGATGAGCGAAGTGACGGAAAGGCTGCAAGGGGTCTTCACTCACGTGAAAGTCCCAGCACCGCTCGAAGTCATCGTCACAAGATGGAGGAGGGATCCGTTCACACGAGGCACATACTCGTACGTCGCGCCGGAAACGCGGCCTGGCGACTACGACCTGATGTCGAGGTCGGTGGGCAATTTACATTTCGCTGGCGAGGCTACTTGTGGTACGCATCCTGCTACTGTGCACGGCGCTTTTTTATCGGGACTTCGTGTCGCATCGGAGGTGATCGACGACATGGCTGGATTGATTACAGTGCCTCATCCACTGATTGGTCCTGCCTCGATGAAAGAAGAGTCGACAACCCGCTGGGCGCCCGCTGTGCCAGCACCCGCACCGAGGCCTGAGACGCACCAGCGGTACAGTTTCCCGTCAGTGGAAGCGATGCCACCCTCACAGCCGTTCATCAAGCAAGAGGAGGGCGTTGTCGAGACCAATATGATTCCGACGCTGCAAAGAAAACCATCCGGTCCGCCGGCTAGAAGTGTCTGCGCGGGAGATGCATCATTCTGGGTGTCCCCCAGCTTCGATGGGTCGGACCTGGACTACGAAGCCGCCGTCATGGCTACCATCCTGGGACAACTCGGCGAGCGACCTGTGAAACCATCACGACCCGGCGTCAACCCTTTCATCCTCTTTACCAAAGACAAATGGGACATCGCCAAGGCCACAGTCGGGATCGAAGGTAGGAACATGATCCGCACTGAAGTTGGCCGGCTATGGAAAACAGCGTCGGAAGAGGAGAAACAGCCTTATGTTGCGCAGAGTCAGGCTGCGCAGGAGGCAGCTGATGCAGCTAGGCGCGAATATGATGAGGAATCTGCGACGTGGGATCGCGAGGCTGTGAGAATCCGCAAGGAGTATGCGGAGAAGCATCCACCTCCGGCGGGGTATTCGCAGAGTATTGTGGGCGTGAGCAAGAGGAAGACGAATACGAGCAATAATGTCGTGCTGGATCATCAATAAGATGGGCGTGAATGTTTGGCTTCGCTTTCGCTGGAGGACAGTGGGAACATGGGACGTCTCGCCTTCTGGCTTCTCTTCTCTCCGTTTCGCGATCGCGTATACCGGAAGACATGTGGGAACTTGCACAAGCATGCAGAGCATAGGAATTATAGAACCGACTGTATATGAGTTTGGGAGGAGAGGGTGGTTTTAGCAGCAGAATCCTCCCTTGGTGCCTCGGGCACTCCACGACGTTATGCTCACGACAACCGGTGACAAGTTCGAGATCTGTACGCGTGGGACGTGCACAGCTTTTCCGGCAAGCGAATGTACATAGATCTACACGTGTACTGGAGGGACTCTGCAGCAGGTCTCTTTGGTGCGGAGAAGCTCCGGTCTCCGCTCGTGCATCCGGTACGAGCGATGTATGGTGACGGAGGATTGGTCGCGCTGCGTCTGGCGGCTGATCTGGTTTGCTTCGGTAGCAAGCTTGTGGCGAGAGAAGTGCCGGCTGGAGAATGCTGGCCGAGGGGTCTCGTATGGGAGAGGGAAGTGCAATGTCGAGAGCGCTTGCCAGTTTTGCTCGATTGTTGATGTGTTGGTGATTCGTCCAATCGCGAAGTATGCCATCAAACCCAGCAAGAGAGAGGCGTTGTTGTGCTTGGGAAGCCGGAGCGGAAAGCGGCGGGCTTGGATTGGGGAGAAGAACAGGACACAAGATGCGGCACAGCAGTGTCATGGGATGGGATATTCCTTGTGCAGCTTGCCGACGGCACGTCTTTGTGCAGTTGGCGATTGAGTTTGCGCACACAGCAAGCTGTGAGTCCCCACGTGTTATTCACGTTGTGAAGCTCCCGAAAGACTGGCAGTACGTTAGGAGGTACTGTAGACACTCCATCCGCCGGTAGAATACGGAGTTCCGACACCACGCGCCGTCGCCATCCTGTTCGTGATTGATTCCGCTCTCGCTCTCGCCGTCGAAGGATTCTGGTGGGAGCACAAATAAGCGCTATTCGACTCGATGCTGCCAGCTCTCGGAGCAGCGCGTTGAGTTAGTGCTGTTGCAAAGACATCGCTTCGGTCGGTGGTGCCCGCCAATGTGCCTTCCTGCTCCGAGTCTTTCTGTAATTCGTCTTATTTGCGCGCCACCCACCTACCCACGTCCACTCCGCTGCTGTACCAGACACATTCGACTTCCACTCCGCTGTCAACCGTCGTCGACTGCTGGACTCGGTCGCCCGAGCCCCCCAAGAAGGCTAGACTACGTCACTCCCGCATTGAGGGATTTCATCCACACCTACCCTACCTTTCCTCTGGTGGCTTCGATACCCACCCCCCGGACCATCTGACTCCGATGAGTGCTGGCACGAGATTGGTCGACGTGAGCTGCGAAGGATCCTGCCGCAGAGGAAGAAGTCGTAGCAGCAGAAGAGGGGATTGCGGGAAATAGAGAGTCGTCATTCGACCGCGCACCATCGCAAGAGAGAGGGAAGAGAGGGCACCGAATCCGATTGCTGCTTCTGCTGCTGCGGCGTGCGATCGCCATCGTCCGGCGCAAACCGCTGCACCGCTCAAAAAGAAAGACCGAGTCTGCTGTAATCGTAATCTGTAACATACTCTTCGGGGGAAAGAGCCTGGTGGTCGCCGGACTGGTCGGCATAGACCATGTCGTTCTTTGGCAAGTTCAAGACGAGTAGTACGGTATGTTGAACACCAAATACTCCAGCAGCTCGCGGATTGCTACTGCTGCTACTGTTCCCGAAGGAAGCCGTGGCCTCCGGGGTATTGAAGGACTGTGATTGGCATGGGGGAAGCATGATGTGAGACTGACAAATGCATGCGCGCGCAGACCGACGCCAACAAAGCGACCGGTTCCACACAGAATGTCAAAAGAGATCCGAACGCGCCTGTACCTACACCGTTGGAGAAACACCTTGCCGACGTTGCGGGACACCCGATTCGCCCCGATGGGAGCGACAAGTACTTCGGATTTGAGAACGTGAGTAGACGACCTGACATCTGAGAGCATGGGCTGACAAGTGACAGTATGGCTCCACATGGTATGCTTGGATGACAGCAGCAACTTGAGGCTGCTCTCGGCCGGCGCGACCCCACTGACTAGATCGATGACAGTTATTGCAACTCGATAGTGCAGTGTCTGTACTACTCGAAGCCCTTCCGAGAACATGTTATCAACTTCCCCTCCCCCGCCTTTCTCGACCAAGTACGCTCACAGCAAACGAATGGCGCGCCGCTATCCCCACGAACATCGACGACGCCCTACCCGAACCCCACATCGCCCGCGCGGAAGATCAATGTGCCTGGATCGCCTGGTCCGGGAGGTATCAAACCGGACGATGACAAAAATTCACCGGATAACAGAAAGAAGAAGGCGTTGACAGATGGCCCAGTGCTGGATATGCAAGCAGAAAAGGCCAACGACTATGGCATGGAGGAGTCTTTGTTCACGTCATTACGTGACATTTTCGAAGCCATCATCAAGAATCAATCACGAATAGGAGTGGTCAGCCCGCACCGATTTCTGGAAATTCTGCGCCGGGACAATGAGATGTTCAGATCGGCCATGCACCAGGACGCGCATGAGTTTTTGAACCTGTTGCTGAACCAAGTCGTGGACAATGTGGAGTTGTTCGCGAAGCAGCACCCGCAGCTTGTCGCACCTCCCTCTGCAAATGGACATGCACCAGAAAATCAGAATCTCGCTCTTACCAAAACGCAAAGCGCAGCCCCTGCTACCACGGCGCTGGATACACATTGGGTGCACGATCTCTTTGAAGGGGTTCTCACGTCAGAAACAAGATGCTTGACGTGCGAGAACACTTCACAAAGAGACGAGGCATTCCTGGATTTGTCTGTGGATTTGGACTCGCATAGTTCGGTCACTTCTTGTTTGCGCAAATTTTCGGAAGAGGAGATGCTTTGCGAGAGGAATAAATTCCACTGCGACAATTGTGGCGGGCTGCAGGAGGCGGAGAAAAGGATGAAGATCAAACGATTACCACGAATTCTGGCTTTGCATTTGAAACGATTCAAGTACACGGAAGACCTGCAGCGATTACAGAAGCTCTTTCATAGAGTCGTTTATCCCTTCTATCTTCGGCTATTCAATACCACGGACGATGCGGAGGACCCGGACCGGTTGTATGAGCTATATTCGGTGGTTGTACACATTGGCGGAGGACCGTATCATGGCCACTATGTCAGCATTGTCAAGACGGAGGATCGAGGATGGCTGCTATTTGATGATGAGCTCGTAGAGCCGGTCAGCAAGGACTATGTGCAACAGTTTTTTGGAGGAGAACCTGTGCCCGGCGTCCAGGACGCGAAACAACTCGCTTGTGCATATGTGCTCTTCTACCAGGAGACGACGATGGAGAAGATGCTCAAGGAACAAGAGATGGAAGGCCAGCGCGCACCGGCAGCAGCCGCTACGAGAACATCTGAAGGAGACTTGAAAGAGGGTCTGGCCTATCCTCTCAAGACTCAGTTCGGCACCGGCTTATTCCATGCCAACACGAACGTTCAACCACCGATCGCGGAAGACGACGCCTACGCAGGCATGCAACCCATTCGACATGCCAGTACGACGCCCAATTTCGAGCACGCCTTGCTCAACGACATTCTTGCGCCCGACATGCCCGTCAAGAGCAAGAAGGAACTCAAGGCAGAGCAAAAGGAGCGCAAAGCAGCAGAGAAAGCTGCTCAAAAGGAGAAAGAAGCCGAATACCGCGAGGCTTCTCGAAAACGAATGGAGGCATACAAGCAGACTGAGGAAAATCTCAAACGTGCTCTCGAAGAGTCGAAGGCCACGGCCGCGGCTGAAGCTGAAACTCGTACCCGTGAGACTGGCGACAGCAATGGTAATAATACAAACGGCACTTCACATATGACGACGTCCACTGCGACAACAGGCGAAGAAGACAAGGGCGAGAAGCGTCGATCCGGATTCTCACGATTCAGCAGAACGAGTATTAGTTTGCGGAAGAAGCCAAGTATCTTTGAAAAGAAGGACAAGACGCAGCCAAATCATCACGACAAGACGCCGAGCATGCCGCCTTTACCTACTCATTCTCTGCAGCAGCAGCAGCAGCAGCAGCAGGGGGATCAGGAAGGATATGAGGAAAATTCTGAAAGGGAAAAGGGTTTCTTTTTTACGAACACGAACGGATCAACGACGCATCATAAACATGAGCGAGATCACTCTGGTGGAGACCATAAGACACATCACGTCGTGCACGCCACGCCCATGGGGACGCAATATGAGATCGGTAATCACCACGTGTACAACCCTTCAGACCCGTCACCACCGCGGGTACATGATATCACTTCACCGCCGGTGTCTCCAGTTCCGACGAGGGCGATGACGGGAGGTGAGGGAAGAGGGAAAGATGCGACGCATAAAAAGAATCGTTTTAGTTTGGGAAGGAAGAAATCGAGCTTGTTACATTAGACGAAGACTTCGATTCGAGGGGAGGAGATGACGCAACATCGGCGAAGCCTTTGGCGAGGAAGTAGGAAGTGGTGGAGAGAAGATGGTGATTTCAATTGGCGAGCATAGCGACATGGGATACGCATTTGCCTTGGTTTCCTGTCTCTGGTTCATGCCTTCTAAAAGCTTGGAACGCTCGCTGAAGAGTCGACGACAGGGGCGCCACACAGCATGGGAACAGTACGAACGAACGAAATAAATAAAGAAAGGGAACCTTCTTGTACATAGCATACATGTTTTTGGGGAGAGATAGGATTGGGGATGATGATGGATGCGACGAAGATGAGATGAAAATTGGAAAAGGATATGCTTCCCATCGCAAGATCATCGTGCTGTTTGAGATTGACGATCCGATATTCGTGGTTGTGAGAATACGTTCTTGATTCTGCCCTCGCTATGCTCTATGCTCTATGCCTTATTGATTCGATCCTATCTTGCCACAGATATGACTTCCCTCTTGCGCGCTTTCCGATTTCATCGCCAGTCATGCACAGCTTGGGCTTTTGCATCCCTCGACATATCAACTCGCTCGCCAATAGACGAAGGGCTATCTGTCCGCCTCTCGCTGCGCTGCCTTGATTTCCATTGCTGTTTCTGACTTCTGCCCACGAGCTGCGTAGGTCTCTGAGATGGTTAATGACTGATGGTCGTAGACCAAGTGCCGCTCGCAGCCTCTCATCGCCTTTCTTGCGTGCTCGGTCTCGTATCTGCGATAGTCCTGCTCTGCAAGCTGCCCCTTCACCTTTACTCTCATATTGCTGCATCTCGCGTCTTCATGCAAGAGTCTGCTAGATCTTTCCCTGCGTAACCACAACTTTGCTTCGCGGACTCTTTTGTTCGTTCACATTCCGATCCTCTGGATGTACGAGCTGTCGTTTTCTCAACCAAAAGCCACGGCCCAGACGACGATCATTATGTTGAGGAAGATCAGTGGGATCCGCATCAGCGTGCGCACGGAGTTGATCAAGTTGGCCAATTTGGCGGTCAGGGACGTGGGATCTTGCATGCCGCCGCTGCCGAACGAGGGCTCGGATTGTTGGGATGTGCCCCAGCCGACTGAGAGAAGGCTTAGTGTGCGGCTACAGATGGAAGTCCGACGATTGACTCACTGCGTGCGAGGAAGCGGTCTTCGGAGAGGACGGCGAGGGAGTTGATGAGGAGGACGGAGACTTGGGGTGGTGTTAGTTGGCGATCGAGTGAGGAGAGGTATGAGGTGGTTAGTACCTTGGAACAAGCCGCCGAAGCTGAAGAGGAGCGTGGCCATGATGCGATCTGAACAGCTTCTGCTAGCGAGTCGGGGTTCTGCAGGTATAAAGCAGAGTGTGTGTTGTGCGTGGTTGATATGATGAGAGGTGTTGTCAATTCCCCCAACGATGGACCCCGAATGCGCCTTGCTCGTCCGCCAAGACCGTGCCTCTCACATTCACCCTCACCAATGTCCCTGTCCAACCATTATACCTGGCGTGCTCTACAAATCGGCTACTTTGATCAACAAGATCGGAGACACAGACTCGCTCGCCAGAGGGGCTTGCACAACATGTTGGGTTAGCATGGCATACCTTGTCCCATCAACGCGTCCGCTGACACTTCTTGACCTCTAGGAGACGCAATATTAGATCTTCTGATTCCCTCGTTTATCCTCCTCCACTTAGCGTTGGCGCCGTATACCAAAGTCGAAGAATCGTTCAATATTCAAGCAGCTCACGACATCCTTATTCATGGAGTACCCTTCAGCAACGCAACCTCCTCCTTCGCCGCCAACTACGACCATGTATCCTATCCCGGCTCCGTGCCCCGGACTTTCGTTGGCGCAGCAGTACTTGCAGGCCTCGCAGGTCCATTCAAGAAGTTCTTCACTTCCAAGGAATCCCTCCAATTCCTCGTCCGAGCAATTCTTGGCCTCGGAAACGCTGCCTCGTTGCATTTCGTCAAAGGCGCCGTCGATACCGCATATGGCAAGACTGCGGGAAGATGGTACATCCTTCTCCAAGCCAGTCAGTTCCATGTGATGTTCTACGCCTCTCGAACGTTGCCCAACATGTTCGCGTTCATGCTGACGAATTTGGCGTTGCGGAACTTGATCCTCGCCAAAGCTGTCGCGTGGAAAACGGAACGAAGTTCGAAGAGGCGGCGGCTGGCATTGTATTTGCTCACTGTCGCTGGAGTGATTTTCCGATCTGAAGTGGCAATCTTGCTTGCTGCTGAGACGATGTATCTCCTCTATCAACAGAAAGTCTCCTTGAGGAAGGAGATTATCCCCGCAGGAATTGCAGGTCTGACATTGGGTCTCCTCACGACAATCACCATCGATTCCTTCTTCTGGCAACAATGGCCGCTGTGGCCAGAATGGGCAGGGTTCTACTACAATACCATCCTGGGCAAATCCTCCGAATGGGGCACGAGTCCAACACATTTCTACTTCTCCAACGCGATCCCACGCCTCCTGCTCAACCCCATCACTTACCTTCTCCTCATCCCTCTCTCGGTTGCCACCTCAACAGTCAGCAGAGATATCTTCATCCCCCAGACTGCCTTCATCATCCTCTACAGCCTCCTTCCACACAAAGAATGGCGCTTCATCATCTACACCGTCCCCGCCCTTACCGCAATCGCCTCAAGCAGCGCCAGCCACATCTGGACGCGCCGCACCAAATCCACCTTGTACACCTTTGCCTCCCTCATGCTCCTCTCCACAACTCTTCTCTCCTTCCTCCTCAGCCTCGGAAGCCTCTACGTCAGCACGCTCAACTACCCCGGCGGCCAAGCCCTCTGGCTCCTCCACCGCCTCGAACCCGAATACCGCGTCCCCTACAAAATCCACCTCGGCAATCTCGCCACGCAAACGGGCATCACCAAATTCCAGCAAACCCGTCGAACCTGGAAATACGACAAATCCGACAACCAAACCGCCCTTCTCGAACCCGATTTCTGGCTTCAATTCGAGTACGCTCTAGCAGAGAATCCTGCTCGCGTCATTGGGCCCTGGCAAAGATATGCTACCGTCTCAAGCTTCGCTGGTATTACATTCGATCCAGATGAAGAGGAGCTTTTGCCTCTGACCCCAGTCTTTGGAGATTGGGGACACGCGGTTCAGGAACGATATGTGAAAGCTGTGAATGTTTTGCGAAAGTTTGTGCCAGGGCAAAAGTGGCCGGGGATCAAGATGAAGGATAGCGTGTATATTTTGTGGAGAGAGCCGCCGGTGGTGAAGAGGGAGGATGCGATGGCGGCGAAGATCAAGGAGCAAGCGGATCGGGCTGCTGCGGAGGCGAAGGCCAATGCTGTTGACCCTTGAGACCCATTCAGAGAGGAAATGGGAACGTGCTCTGGTGTCTGTGTTTGTAATTGCAATGAACGATCTTCAGCGTGTACCTTTCAAAGACAAAATTGCCAGGATGAAGCAGGTGCTCCAGTCCACGCACGAACGCATCCAGATCAGTATCCAATTCGATTGCCATGGCGGGTATAAACGACTTCTACATTGACAATGTCATGATTCTATCATCTTCAAGAAACTGGCGTCTGAGCCCTTGCGGCGTATGCAACAGCCAAGTTCATCTCCCGGGCCTTATCATCGTAACGTTGCCCCCGCTCACAAAAGAGGATTCTGACGATATTCCGGTGCTTCACCATTCGTCACCGGAGCCTTGGCACCATTATCGGCCTCTGGGCCACCTTCAGCAAGATCATGCTCGGCGAGGAACTTTTCCGCTTCGAGAGCGGCCATGCATCCTGAGCCTACAAAGATCACCAAGGTCAGCAAACATTCATATGCGATGTAAGAAGATGGGAACGTCTAGACTCACCAGCAGAAGTCACAGCTTGTCGGTACTTCTTATCCTGCACATCACCCGCCGCAAACACGCCCGCAACATTTGTCTCCGTGGTACCAGGTGTGGTGATCAAGTATCCATCCTCGTCCATCTTTAATTGTCCTTTGAACAAGTGCGTCGCTGGATCGTGGCCAACGGCATAAAATAACCCGTTGGCGGGGATTTCCTCCTGCGCGCCAGTCTTGTTGTTCTTGATCACCATGCTCTTCATCAACCCTCTTGGCCCCTCATCGCCTTTAATCTCCACACCCTGTGTATTCCATTTGATCTCTACTTTAGGGTGTTCTTTCAGCCGTCGCGCGTTGGCTTTGCTCGCGCGGAGCTCGTCTCTACGGACGAGAACAGTGACTTTACTCGCTTTCTTGGTCAGATATAACGATTCTTCGACAGCGCTGTCACCACCTCCAATCACCACTAGAGGCTTCTCGCGGAAGATGGGTAGAGATCCGTCGCAGACTGCGCAGGCCGAGACTCCGTTGCCCCAGAATTTCTCCTCGCCGGGGAGGTCTAAGCGGCGGGCTTTGGCGCCAGTGGCGATGATGATGGTGTCTGCAGTGTGTGTTTCGGGTTCGAGCGTCTCGTCGTCGCCCATGGGGTGGAGCCAATATTTGATGGGACGTGAGCTGAAGTCGACTTTGCCAACGGTTTGGCTGACGATTGTGGTACCGCACTCTTCGCTCTGGGCGCGCATGTTGTCCATGAGGGTGGTTCCCTTGATCATCTTGAAGCCTGGGAAGTTCTCGACTTCATCCGTTGTGGTGAGCTGGCCACCGGCTGCAATTCCCAGCGCGAGAAAGCCTTCGTACAGGACGGGTTGGAGGTCGGCGCGGGCGGCATAAATGGCAGCGGTGTGGCCGGCGGGGCCCGAGCCAATAATGACAACTTTGGAGTGTGTCATCCTGGAGGCGGTTTGCGAGAGGATGGGAGACGTGGGAGCGGCGGGCGAGGGCTTGTAGAATGCACCTGCTGCTGCGACAGGCAGACTAACGGCAGAGCGCAGAGGGCGGAAGCCTGCGCGGCGAAAGGCGGAGGAGAACACTGTGGCGGCTTGGGAAAGGTGGTGTCTTATAGAGGGAGCGAAGAAGATGCCAATGGAGTTGATAAGCAAAAAGTGTTGCATATGACGGTTGACAGCGTCCCACGGAAGCGCGGCGAAGTCGACGCCCGCATTCCAAATCACCACGACACGTCGGCCATTCCATACTCGATACGGCACCTTCACCCACGCGGACTCTGCTAGACTGACATACTACGTCGTGTTGGTCGTGTTGTCCGTCGTCCCTCTACGGGCTGCTTTCGGAGCCCGGAACGAGGGAGACACATCCGTCATGCCTGGTTTGGCTATCAAATTTGGCGACACCTGCAATACTTACTGCCTCGTTTGTTGTATCTGTTCTACGTACCATTTGATGGAGACTATTCACTGCGACTCCATCGAAAATTGAACACATTCGATAGGCAATGAGTATTTGCTTCCGTCGTTTTGTCACTCATACCAAACTCTAGCAAGGAGCAGTCCGGTCAGTCTTCACATGCACCTTCTTTGACGCCCACTTGCCCCACTTTCCGCACTTCGAGATTCAGACTTCACTTCATCGTCAAACACCAAACAATATCCCCAACTCCAGAACTCCACCATGGCCGCCCCCAACGGCAACCCCATCGCATTCTTCGACATCACTCTCGGCGGAGAACCACTGGGCCGCATCAAAATGGAACTCTTCGCCGACGTCGTGCCACGGACCGCCCTAAACTTTCTGCAGTTTGCCACAGGCGAGACCACAGACCACTTAGGCAGACCGCTGGGCTACAAAGGCAGTAAATTCCACCGCATCATCAAAGACTTCATGCTGCAAGGCGGGGATTTCAAGAACGGGAATGGAACAGGAAGTGCGACAATTTATGGAACCGACAAGTTTGCCGATGAGAATTTCGAGAGAAAGCATGATTCGCCGGGCGTGCTGAGTATGGCGGTATGCGGCCTCTTTTATGCGTTTTATTTTGCGTTTCCTGGCTCTTCAATTCAAGTCTTCTTTTGTCGCTTCAGAAAGATATGACGCTGATGAATACTATCTCTTAGAACTCCGGCCCTGACACGAACGGAAGCCAATTCTTCATCACGACTGTCGCAACGCCGCATTTGAATGGCAAACATGTCGTATTTGGCAAAGTCGTCGATGGCATGGATGTCGTGCGAAAGATTGAGAATGTCCGAACCAAGAGCGATGCTCCTGTGCAAGCTGTCGTTATTGCGCAGTGTGGTGAAATGTGAGGATGCGTGACATCAACTTTCACCCTCACCGCTCCTGCAAGACATCTTCAGTATGGCTCGAGAATGTCTGAATGTGCCCCTCGGATGCCGAACTGTGAAGAAAAGTGGTCACAGGTCCGACATTGCAGTAGCCGCGGTTGTCATGTATCACGTTGCTATATGCTCTCTGTTGCTCCAGAACAACAATCCAAATACCAATAAACAACAGTATCTTATACCGCCACGCTCTCGCTCGTAAGACAGTCGCAGTAGAAGCAGCAGCAATGGATGAAAAATGGCCGAGATTCAACCCCGGGAGCCGCTTTCCAAGGCACGACGCATCACGCACTCTCTCCAGTTCTCATCCTCATTGCACGTCACATAGCCAAGAATGTCGCATCAAACATCAAGCAAATTGCCCCTCCCTCTCTTGACCTCCGCCTCTCCTCACTGGCACCCGCTCTAGTTTCCAAAAACTTTTGCGCATCCCCAGTGCTGCTCAATGCCATACTCTCCAGGAGCCTTCCACGTATCGTCCTCGTACGACAGAATGACGCTCTTGGCGCCCACTTTGTTCATGATGCTCTCAATCGCCTGCCTCTGTTCGTTGTCGCCGGGGACCGCAACGCCGTTGGCCTGTCCTTGGCTCGGCCAGCCGGTTTCCAAGTTATACGTGTCCTTGGATCCACCGCAACACGCGGCCAGATCCTTGAGTTGTTGCGCAACGAGGTCGCCGGCTTGGTCGGCGGCGTATTGCCCGTTGAAAAAGGGGTGCAGGTTTCCGCCGACGACGTCAATGACGGGGCACAGCGTGGCGGCGTTGGCTTGCATGACGTTCAAGGGCTCGGTGGTAGTGATGGGGCCGTTGTAGCCGGCTGCCTTGAATTGCGGCTTGATGTCAGTGATGAAGGAGGCCATGTCTTGGGCGGAAGCGGCACCGCTGAAGATGGCTTCGTTGCCTGCAACGATCATGGACACCATGGACCAGCAGTTGTTGCTCTTGCCCCAGTTCATCAGGTCTTGGGCTTGTTCGTGCGCGGCGCCAAGACCCTTGTTGTCGATGAAGATGCCGACGATGATGGACATGCCGTTGGCTTTGCAGGCGGCGCCGACATTCTCGGGGCCGTTGCAGTCGGTGGCGTAAATTCGGACGGTGTTGAAGCCTTTGGACTTGATGTTCGAAATGTCTGAGTTGACTTCGTCGGCAGATTTGCAGCCTCCATCCGGGCGGTACGGGGTATAGGTCATGGCCCATTGGTTGCCGTTGGGGTGGATGCCGCCGGAGTTGGAAGGCTGGTTGGAGCTGGATTGCGCAGGAGGTGCAGGCTTGGGCTGGTCTTGTTGCTGAGGTGCGCTGTACGGCGGAGGGGCATTGGCGGCTGGGCCAGACGGTGACTGGGGAGCCTCAGGAGCAGCAGGCTTTGGTGGACTGTATGGCACAGGAGCCGGAGCCGGAGCTGGTTGGGTAGGCTTGGCTGCTACAGAAGTAGAGCTGCTGCTGGATGGCTGGTGTGGGTTGTAGAGCGTTGGCTCTCCGAACCACGTCGTGGTATATGTCGAACATCCGCATGTGGTGGCATTGGCTTGCGGTTGCAACTCTGGGGGCACCTCATACTTGGGCGGCTGGTCCCTCCGGTGCAGATGGCCGTGGGCGTGGTGTTGGACATTGCCCGCCGAAACCGAGGCCAGCAAGCCAGAGGCCAAGAGCGCAGCAGCAGTGAGGTGGAGCATGGTGACCGCCGCTGAATGAGTGGAAGCGGGACGGTCGGAGTGACTGTTGCGTGGCGACGGTGGTGTGGCGACGAGGAGAAACGGAGACCTTCCTATGCTCTGGCCGGCATGTCGCCCCACGGCACGGCCTTCATCTCATCTCTCATCTCACATCGCGGCCGTTGTTGGTGGTCGTCGGGGCCGGCCATCATAGTTTGATTTGTTGCACGGCAAGAGCGACTCAGATGTGCGCAGTCCGGCGGGGGCGCTCTTCCCGCTGGCGGCCCGCACGCCCCGTCGCGGCACCCTTGGCGCGCAATGTCCGAAATCCTGCTTCTATTGGTCTCGCTTCTCGACTCGACTAACTTACCAAACCGCCTCGCCTCCCTTGGGCCACCTCCTGCGCCGCTGAGCTCGATACACGTGGGACGCGTAATCGCGGTGTGGACTTCGGCAATAAGGACGCACGCGAGGTCGTCACGGAAGATTCGCCGGGAAGGAAGACGGAAGCAATGCTTCACTCTCACTTCAACTCCGATGAGCAACCGCGTTCTAGACCAGCCGTAGCACTGCGGCAAGACTGCGGTGCCTGGACTCATGGAAATCAAGCTCCCGAGCGCGTGCTGTTATTATTAAAGCTGGGCAGGGCGCATGTCTCCTAATGTTCAAGGATCTCCCAGCCTTTGAACCTTTTCCCGGGAACTGAATCGATCCCCAATGTCGCACGTGGCACGTGGAAAGGGTTGTATTCAAGACTACATCTGGAACTTGTGTCTGGCCGCGATAGTGCCATGATGTTGCACTCTGCATTCGATGATACAAATGACCATGGTGGTCGAACCGGAAGCAGCGTCTGCTCCGCGTGAGCTGCCTCTGACTGACTGTTGCTGAAGCTGACGAGCAGTGTCGTCCGATGAACTCTGGATAGGCATCGCGTGCGCAGCGACAGTATCCCACCAGAAGCTTTCAGCCTCAAGCCGTTGGTAAAGCTTGGAAAGCACATGCACGCACAGCACTCCCATAGACGGATGTCGGAAACCTGGTTTCATATGCGATGGCAACCGCTTCGGCCAATCCAGATGTGCCATTCAAACAGCGGTCAGAGTAAACGGTGCATTCGTATTCCCGACAAGTCTGGTGGAGCCTGGCCAAAGCATCTCGAAGGCCCAATACCAGACTGTCGGAGGTCGCTCTTGAGCTACAATGTCAAGTCTTCGATTCATCGGATGCGCCATGCCTCCGTCCCGCACTCAGCACCTGAGGAACACGCGCAGAATCATCCTTTACAGCTTCATGATTGGTAAAGACCGCTTCGCTAGTCTTACAGCCTTGTTGCAGGCTATGCAGGCAGAGCTAGTCTGCACCCCTAAGCTATTCTTCAGTGAAAGGGCTGCTTGGCAAGGCTCAAACTTGCTCATGGCTCAGCTTAGCCGGATTACTCTATGCTGGATCGTGCGTAGAGGCTCGAGTATATAAAGGTGTTGACTTTCCTTGCAGAGACATCTGGCCGAGAAATCACACGAGCCATGTTTACTTTCTGTACTCCTCCGACGTAGGAGCTGTGGCAACATCAAGACTCGAGGCGGAGTGAAGACCTAACATGTCGACTCACGAGGCCCCCAACTCAACTTACTAGAGTGGGCTTTCCCGTCGAAGCACAGCGCAAATCGGACCTTCAACTGGCATCCTCAATGAGCGTCGGAAAAACAGAAACATCTTGGTGTGGCATTCTCGAGACGTCCCGCTGCTGGTCACGAGGTTCCTTTCGATACGATTGCCCAGTCTGATGCAGCGATGCTCTGTTCCTTGCATGCCATGGATTTCAAGCTGCGCAGCTCGTCAGTGCGAAAAGAGCCCCTCCATCGAGTGGATGCAGTGGGTGCTTTCACACTACTGGATAGCGCGACCTTGGCATACATCCCTCGACCAGGTGTCCAACATGACAGCTGCCTCTTCCGGCTATAGCTCCGCTCCTTTTCTAACGCAAGACCGGGCAGGCGAAGTGCGCGGGGCAGTGGCGTTCTTTACGACTTCATGTCTTCGACATCTCAACCACTGGTCTCGGAGTACGCGCAGTACTGGTTCACAATCTGACCTTCTGCCACTCACAGCCCGGACCGGCTTCTGGTATGTCGCAACGCAGGGGTAAAGTGTTTCCAGAAAACGTCGGTCACTGGTGGAGACGACTTTGGGTGCCAAGCCCTCTTAACGTACCAAGCCCTTCACAACAAATGAGATGGCAGAGCTGTCACTGCACCCAAGACTTCTCCAAGCACGCTGCTGCTGCTTGTTTCCTGCCTTCACCCAAGATGCTATCGCGACCTCGGGACTGTCCTATGATAGGAAGGTATGATTGCAGATACAGCGGCCATGGTGTCGCGTGCAACCAGACCAGCACCAAGCATGGCTGCGACAAGATCTCGTGCACTCACTAGTCTGCAACAATCCGGTATAAGGGCAAGCGAGCTCCCCTTTGCTCGTCGCCCCAGCAGTCGCACTTTTCCTCGCACATTGCCATCATGAAGTTCGCTACCGTCGCGGCAGCTTTGCTGCCTCTCGTTTCAGCATACACAAAGGAAGAGTATCGATCTGGAGCTGTAATGCAATGGATGATGGAGGCCAAAGAGGTGCGAACATTGCATCGAGAAAACGATCAAATACTGACGGCTCTACCTCCGTAGTCTGCCTGGGCTTCCGCCAGAGCTGCTGGCGAGTACAACAGCGAGAGGTTCAACGGTTTCGACAAGAACAAGAAGGGCGATCGGATTCGATGCATCAATGGCAAGGCCGAAGCTGTCGCGGGAGACCTCAACCAGACTTACGCATGCAGCGGCATCGACATGTACGATTTTAAGACCCACGCTGAGCTCGGCAGCAACGGCGGTGAGGGATCTGGTTCTTGGGGTGTCACACTGCAAGGACGAGACTTCATTGCCATCGGACAAACAGACGGTGCCGCCTTTGCAGAAGTCACGAAACAAGGCAAACTGGTCTATCTCGGAAGACTTCCTGCCCAATCAACACCCATCATCTGGCGAGAGATCAAGGCCAACGGCCCATACATGATTATCGGTTCTGAGGCCGTTGCACACGGCGTTCAGATCTTTGACGTGAGGCGCACCACGTGGATACATGTCGCACTCTTGCTGACGGTGGCATTAGATGCGCAAGCTTCTCATGGTCGATCCAAAGAATCCCAAGGTCTTCTCTATCATTACCGACGTTACTGTGTTCAACGGTGAGTTTCCCATTGCACTACAAGAGCGCTTTCACTCGGTTTCCAAGCACCTGCGCACAACACACACACGAAAAGCAGAGCTAACTAGGTCTATCGTCAGACCCCATCGGCCTACCAACCGGTCGTTCGCACAATGTCGTGGTGAACGAAGAGAGGAACTACGCTGTGGCAGTTGGTGCCGCGCCAAGAAATACCACATGTAATTCTGGTCTCGTCTTCATCAACATGGACAACCCTACGAGGCCGTACATGTCCGGCTGCTCACCACAAGATGGCGTAAGTTTATCGGCACCACCTTGTCTGCTTGCAAACCAAAAGCGCTAACCAAAGCTGCAAAGTATGTCCACGACGCCCAGTGCCTCGTCTATCGAGGTCCGCACAAGAAATACCAAGGAAAAGACATTTGCTATGGCTATAATGTTTGCCTGCCCTCTTATGTGAACTATAACTGCCTTCTAACAACTTCTATAGGAGGATACGCTCACCATTTACGAAGTGGAGAACAAGAAGGGGCTGAATGCCGGTATAATTATCTCCACCACACCTTACAAGGGCGCGTCGTACAGCCATCAAGGCTGGGTTCTTGATTCCAACTGGCAGACTCACCTCGTTTTGGATGACGAGCTCGATGAGGGCCTGGTCGTTCCCGACGAAGTTAACCCCGAGAGTCCTGCACTGGACGGTTTCCCCGTGACCTACATCTTCGACATCACGAACCTCGAGAAGCCAGTCAACACTGGATTCTATAAATCCAAAGTGAGATCGGTTGACCACAATCAATTTGTCGTGAGTCCCTTCATCAAACTATTTCAAAAGTGACGAGAGTTGACCCCAGTATAGCACAATGGTCTCGCCTTCCAGTCCAACTACCAAGCTGGTCTGCGTGTCCTCGACGTCAGCAGTATCCCTCGTGATCCTTCAGGGAAGGGCGTGCGTGAGGTCGCCTTCTTCGACACATACCCACAAGACGACTCGCAACCTGGTGGCGGTGTTCCTGACTGGACTTTTGGAACTTGGAGTCATTACAGCTTCCCCAGCGGCTGGATCGTGATCAACACCATCGATCGCGGTCCATTCGTCGTCAAGTTGAACAATTTCAACAAGCGCGGATTTGGTAGCGAGTACGTGAGGCGCGGCGCATAGTCGAGTGAAAGCGGCTGTCACGATACGAGCCACGAAATATGTAATTAAGTCGGATAGCGCTGTTACGATATGCCGAGCCAGACTGCGGCCTTCTGAGTCCCTGTCCGTCTCTGAGTGTTCGCTCATGTCGTTTCCTACATCTGGCCTATGCCAATGTATGGTGATGCAGCTGTCAATTAAGTATGCAAGAAGGCTGGTGGTGACTTTACACTTGATCTGCCTTGGAAATCAACAAGCATCTCAGAAAGAAACCAGCTCGTCAAAGCCAACGATCACGCGCCTCTGCTGGGAAGAGCTACCATTGATCAGAGTGAACAGTCTATACAAGTCCCAATTGTCCGAGTCAGACGTCATGTCACGAGCCGACACGAAAGCCAGCTGCAAATTTGGACGAATCGCATCGAAGCAAATGTGGGTTGCGTCCCTTGCAGCAAGCAACACTGTGAATCCTAGTGCAAGATCTACAGTGGCAGTGTATTCGGGAGACCACATTTATTAACACAGCTTTTTTAACTCAGCGGGATAGAGTTTCGGACATGCTCTTCTTTTTTGGCATTCATCTGATGCATTTGGATGCCTCAGGCTTTCACGCGTCCGTTCTTGGCATTCACTCTTGCCGCATGTAGGTTCTCGCACCTCCTTCCGTAGTCACTTCATCAACATTGCAGTCACGACATCTCCATAGCTTCCCTTCTGACACCGCTCCTTGACGGAAACAGCCGGTCTCTCTCCGCAACAAACCCCGAACATGGCCACTGTATCGCAACCATGGCACGCAGCCTTCCCGGCCCCGAAACCAGAATATACTGCCGAAGTCATGCCTCGCGACCGCGCTCTGATGATCCTCAGCATGCGAATCGCTTCCATGGTCATCATTGATGTTCGTAGAATAGATTACGAAGGCGGTTGTATACGCGGAAGTCTGAATATTCCTGCTCATGGCTTTTGGTGGAATCGAGGCATGCTCTACGAGCTTTGCTACAAAGCTGGGATTGAATGGGTAGTGTTTTACTGCGGCTCGTCGAATGGTAGAGGTCCAAGATGTGCGAACTGGTTCTTACAGCATGTGAGAGAGACTGTAGGAGATAAGGATATGAATGTTATGGTGCTGGAAGGTGGGATCAAGGGCTGGGTGAAAGCAGGACCACAGTACACTCAGTTCATGGATGGATACAAGGAGGAATATTGGAAGGAGCTATTCGATGAAGAGGAGAAGAAAAAGGCCGTGGAAGCGTCCAAGAACAAGACTCCCGAGGAGAGCAAAGTTGCCAGTGCTGTGGGCGAGGGCGATGTCCTCAAGTGATGCATTGAATATTGGTTCTGCCTCCTTCGCACATGCATACATATTATGCGTGAACCATCAGTGAGCATCTCCTCGTCGAAGAATTCCGTCTTCAAAAGGTACACTTTAGCAGGCAAGACCAAGCCAAAACCAGTGGCCAAACGAGAGTTCGACTCCGGAGACATAGTGCTTCGTCCTCGGCCAATTCCCGCACAGGTAGCAATGGTCGCAAAGTCTTACGGACCGTTGCAGAGCAAGCCAACTTGGACGCTAGATTTTTCGGGGAAAGAACCAAGACACGAGGATGCGGAATTGTGATGCTGAGATAGGAAGACTGAAAATTCGCGTGCATTCATTCCTGCTCAATGGCATCTGGCGACGTTATCATGGACGAGCATACATGCCCTTGGCATTGTATGATGATTGATCTACGAGAACTTGTCGCCGCTCGGTGTTGCCATATTGGTGATCCAGCTCAGCATGGCCAAGGAAAGCATATTCCGTTTTGAGAAGTCATGAGCAGCAGCCACTTTCTGTCAGGCCACCACCATCTGAACCTTCAAGCTGAGAGGAGCAAGTACGAAATGGTAATAAGAGTTCTCTGACTGAGAAGTTTGACGCAGTGTGTCCACGTCAAGTACAGTCAAGGACGTTTGAGAGCCGAGTAAACAAGCATGTGATGCAGATGGGCAATGCGCACTTTCCCTCGATGCTGTCCCATCAGTACCGCCCAAGCTCGTCACGCATTGCTTTGGGTTTCATTTCTTGAGGGCATGATGTTTTTGATTCACCCACTGTCCATGCTGATGATGATGAAGAATGCGCTTTCCGGATTTTGCATTTCACACTGGACTCTACAGAAAACACACCTCGTGACCAAAGCCAGCCTTCTCTATTGTGGGCTGCGCTAACTTCTGACTAGCGTGCAATAGTTCTATGCAAGCCGCCTTTCTGAAGCCGAGCACCGAATCGTTCCCGATTTGAACAATGGTCACCATACTTGTTGAAAAGGCATTGTTTGTTGCGTCTGAATAGCACAGGGCGAGCCACCCATAGCCTTTCCCTCGATGAGTCGCGCACAATGTCCAGCACCGCAGCGGCTGGGAGAATGCCGCTTCGAGACCAAGACTAAGTTACCGCAATAAGGTTCCATCACGCATGTCCAAGTTCGTACACTCTCAGCAAGCCGCCTCGTCTCCTCACGTACAGCAAAGCAAACTAAAAATGGAGCGTGCCTTCCCCATCCCAGCCTTTCTTGCCATTGCCACACCCCAAAACGCGACACGCCCATTTCAAACTCGTATTCATCAACACACAGATAACCTATCTCGCATGGATCGACTGCAGACGTGCATGATCGCCAAATTTTGCCCGCAGTATCGAGAACCCACGAGTCAAGAAGGTCGAACACGTGGGCTTTGCGCAAAGGTACTCCAGCGACGCGTAAAGCGGGCGAAGCACGTGTGTGCGGGCGAGTGTTGGGAGAAGCAGAGAAATCACTAGACCTTGAGCGCAAATTGCTCGACCTCTATGGCCGCTTTGGAGGTGTTGCAGTCTGCGCAGCGCGCAACGTTGCAGTTCACGGCACCATTGGAAGGATTCGCGAACCCGGAGCCAGGACGGAGCCTTGCTGTTTCTTGGAATACGCCTTGGGAGTTGACGACCCTGGAGCTGTGGACAGGTCCTGGACTAGATGGCAGTTATGCTGTGGATGTGCTTGCAGGTAAGTGTGAATCGAGCAAGGAGTCTGAGGACCATCTGACCGGTAATGATTTAGCCAATTCGACGTAGGACGTCACGAAATATATCTGGGAAGTGCCGAGTAATGATCACCAAGATACACTATTCCAACTTCGACTTCAAAAGGGCGACCGACCAAATGACTGTGCCCAGTGCGTCGCTAGCACCTCATCGTTCCTGGTAAAAAAAGCAGTGGCCCGACAGACATCTCCGATGGCAGACAATAGTTCATCAGCGACATCAGGCGCTCCCGTTTCGTCAACACCCGCAATATCGCGTGAGGTGCAATTGGGTGTAGGGTTAGGTGTCGGTCTAGGGGTTCCCTTCGTGATTGCACTCATAACATTTCTCTTTCTCTATCGCCGGAAACGACAGCGAACGCAGCATCAAATCCAGCAGCTGAACAACCTGCACCGGCGGCACCAGGAGTTTACGGCAGATCAGGATCTCCGGCACTCCACAGGCGCCGACTCTTCAATCTCCAAATTCAGCGAGACGTCGTACCACGGGCCTTTTGAATTCGAAGAAGAGCCCGGGAAAATGAAGCCAGGCTGGGAGAGGCTGTTTGGGCGGAATGGCTTGCCATTTCTCGCGACACCTGAGAGGGCAAAGGATGTGAGGGGTGTACAAAGGAGTTAGATTCTAGTATGTTTTAGGTCGCGGCGAAGTAGACATATAGCCCTCCTACAAGAACGGCGATAGGAATACGTATACTTGTCGCGTTTTGAACCCCGAAGGAATGTGCTACTCTTGATGTGCTAGAGACCACCTCTGTACCCAAGGACTTTTCGTTAAAATCGATACTTGTTGTCGTAGTCGTCGCTAAGTGTTTCGGAATTTTGGCCTATAAATTAATTAATACGAACTCCTTTGTACTTCGACCTTAACGCTTGTCATGATGGATGTAATGACTAATGACTGGATTCCGATGCTCCGATGATGTGGTCGTCCGAAATCTGCGTCGTGTATAACGTGGGAGATGGAAGTCATGTGACCCTACTGCGGAGTTCGGAGGACGGGAGCGGCCGGCTGTCGTCGACACAATACATCGCGTCGCCGTCGCCTCGCAGCAGCGAGTCGACAGGACCATGTCCAAGTCGCTGCACTCGCCTACGGCGCGGCTGCTGCAGTCGTCGCGCCTCTTTTCCCTCCCGCGACCTCTACCCGCGCCTCTCCTAGAATCTCCCTCAGCGTTGGGATTCCACAAGGCCTCAGAAACTGCCACCCTGCCATATCCAACCCACCAGGCCATTGCGACGCCCGCATCGTCCCATTTTCGAGGGGACTGGGGCCTCAAACGTCCGATTCCGCGAAAGACGACTGCCCGAAGCAGCACTCCGGTCATCCGCGTGCGAGCACAGGACAACACCCAGCACATCACCGACTTCGAGAGTGCCGCGGACCACGTGCTGACAGAGGCCAAATGGAGGCAGATGGGCATTCCGGTCACGAGGAAAGAAACAAGGACAAGCTATTCCGGCAATCGGGCTGGATATCGGAGCGTTTACGACGATGACCTCGACCATACAGATCCGGAGGCTACGCGCTTGGGTGCATCACCGCTCACAGGGGGCAGGCAGTCCGTCAGTGGAGAGGATTCCAGGCAGAGATGGAAGTTTGGTGGTCCATGGCTAGCAGGCATGGATGAGGGGGAATTTGAGGTTTACGTTTCCGATAAACTGAGCAAGAGGAAAGCAGAGTTCAAACAATTCTTGGCCAAGCGCATGTTGGAGAAGCGCATACGTGACGAAGAGCGAACGAATCGTGAACGTGGAGCAGGCGGCGCGCTCAAAATCTCTCGGGTAGAACAGTTACGCAAGTATGTCGAGGAGAACTACGACACCGAGGAGAAGAAACTGCGCGACGATCATATGCACCAGCACTTGGGCTCGGCACTCACATCCGCTATATGTGACTTTCTCGATTTGCCGGGCGTCGAAATGGGTCGACAGAATTACGCTCAATCGACCATGTTACAAGCCCAACTCGACAGTTTGACATCGACGCAAGGCCCACCTTCTACGCACCCTGGCGCCGGCCTCTCTCACATCAGGACCAATGCATTCATGGAGAATCATCCATACTGGGGACCTCAGGCACACCGCGTGCCTGTGAAAGCGCGTGTCGTTAGTCCACGTGCGAGCGTTGTGCTCAATCAGCACTACGCTTTGCTTGGTGTTGGAGGAGTAGTGACCCGCGACCCCCTTGGCTCTGGGATCAACGTCGATAGCCGCTCATCTCTTCCAGAGTACAGCGAGAGCGAGAAAGAGGAGTATTACAGCCATGCCGACCGCATGGTCGCCGCTCTGAACGAGAACTTGATAGGCGGCAACAAGATATGGGTGCATCCTCAAACGGCGCACATCGATGAGGCAGGCCGCATTGACCTGCAGATCAGCAGAGGCGACAAGGAAGCCATTGCTGTGAAGAGGAACAAAGTGCAACCCATTCTTGACGCGAAAAGTCAAGGTTTTAGTCCTACAGGACCAGGATATGTCAGCGGTGCACGTCTAGGACAGGAGCCCAATTATGGCCACAGCCTCCCCGATAGGAGGATGATGAGAGCCTCGGGTGTGGAAGGGTTTGACAAAGAGATGGGAATGAGCGCACGTCCAGGACAGATGGATCAGGCTCAGGCGGCGGAAAAGATCAGACAGTTGATGAGTGGTCATCGAGCGGCTCCTCCATCATTCGAGTCTCAATGAGCGGTCATGGGATGAATTGTATATATAGATGCTTTCAAGACAGATGCATTATATACATTAACTGAATGTTCGATCTGCATAGCATAAAGCCGCGCCTACCCATGGTAAATGCTTGGCACCAGTCGCGGGTGGATCCTTCAAGCACTCCCCGTCAGCTCGTTTGATAGCTCCCTGCATCGACGTCTTCGGTATAGAATGACCAGAAACATTATGGCACCTCGGCCGATTGCCAATCTCGACCTCCCCAAGCCTCCTCCGGGCAAGTATCCTGCGAAGGCTCATGCGAGAAGAGTTGCAAAATACATTGCCGAGCAAGGCGGTCCCAGCAGCGGTATCATCTATTTGGAGGGCCAAAGTACTAAGATGACAGAGGTATGGAATATCACTTGCAAGAAGCCCGGAGTCAAGCGACTGATGTAGACCTGTAGGACGATGATCAAGCGAGCCATTTCAGGTTGGTGACTGAGCATCTCGGTCAGTACTCGACATTCGTGACTGACGTTGTGTAGACAACGACGACACTTTTACTATCTCACCGGATGCGACTTGCCCGATTGTTTCTATGCTTATGACATTGCTTCTGATACTTCAACATTGTGGATCCCACCAGTTGATCCTGAATATGTCATGTGGGCTGGCATGCCGCTTCTTCCCAAGGAAGCACTCCAACGATATGATATTGATCATGTGGCGACTACAGACGATCTCAAGTCTGGAAAGCCTTTGATCGATATGCTCTCGAAGCAAAAGCCTGTGATCTTGGCGATCGAAGACCGGGCCGATTTGACCATTTTCGACACTCCTGCGATCAAGAATTTTCAGCCTGAGATGAACCTTAGCTCGCTGAGGGTAGCGATCGAAGAGTGCAGGGTCGTCAAAGATGAACATGAAATTGCCATGATCCGACACGCCAACATCGTATCTTCATACGCCCACGAGCAGGTCCTCGCTTCCGTGCCACGCGCCTCCAACGAGCGCGAGCTCAACGCTGTCTTCGTCATGCACTGCCACGCAAACGGCTGCAAAGAAATGGCCTACGGATGCATCTGTGCCTCTGGAACAGCAGGAAGCACACTCCACTACGTTCACAATGACCAGCCCCTTGAAGGCAAAGACAACATTCTCCTTGATGCCGGAGCAGAGTACAATTGCTACTGCGCCGACATCACTCGCACCTTTCCCATCACCAAGGACGGCAGATTCACAAAGGAAAGCAAGGAAATCTATGATTTGGTTTTGCTGATGCAGAGTGAAGCCTTCAAACTCATTCGTGCCGGTGCAATGTGGGAAGACTGTCACATGAAAGCCCACACCACCGGTGCGTTAGGATTGCAAAAGTTGGGCATCTTTAACAAGGACCTCACTCTGGACGAAATCATGTCCTCGCACATCATGACGCGTTTCTTTCCTCATGGACTGGGCCACTACCTCGGCATGGACACGCACGACACAGGAGGCCATGCCAACTACGATGACCCGAATCCTTACTTTGCATATCTGCGTAAGCGTGGTCCATTGCCTGTGGGCGCGGTGATTACGAACGAGCCTGGGATATATTTCAGAGAGTTCCCGCTGAAGAGGGAATTGCAGGAGGGGAAGTGGGATGGCATTGTGGTACAGGAAGTGTTGGAGAAGTATTGGAGGGTAGGGGGTGTGAGAATTGAGGATGATATCGTGATTACGGAGGATGGATACGAGAATCTGACGACGGTTAGCAGTGATTGGCAGACTGTGGAGTCGATGGTTCAGAGAGGGTTGGCAAACGGGGCTCTGCATTAGCATTGAGCTGCTTTTCGAAGTGACAGTATCTCTTAAGGTGAGTGAGGAATGCAAGGTGTAGCCATGTCGCCTTCGCTAATTTGAGAATTCGCCGATATGGAGAGCATCGAGCAACACAGTGTCAGTCATTATGGCAAGCCGCTCATTTAAGTTACACTGCCACACCCGTTGATAAGTGTGAGACTAAGCCACCGTTTGTGTGTAGTGAGCTAGCAAGTGAAGCTGCGGAAGGCGCTTAGTCCGAAGTCAGCAGCTCATCCATGCATCCAGATTCAAATTTGCTCTCAACCACCACATCCTCTTCAACACCACCCCTCAACCCACCGAAATATCAAGATTGAATCAGCCGAACTTTGGAGATTCCAATGGCATCCAAGACAGTCTACGGAATCGCCCAATTGGTCGACATGCAAGGGCGGCACGGTCGACAGCGTTTACTACGGAGGGAAGCTGCAGCTGCCGGAACGTTTTTGTGTGACGTTGCACGCACTCGAGAATGCAATGTGTCTGCTTTAGTCTTGTGAGTCGGCGGTGAATGCGGGAATACACGTGCTACAACTAAGTGAATTTTCGGAGACGGTCTCGTTACGGAAAGTGAATGTCGCGTCTGGTGGACCCGTTCAAATAAAGTCGTACCTGCGCAGCACTCTCTGTCCTACTGACTTTGGTGGATTCACCACCACAAATCACTCGAGACAATCGAACGGAGACACAAGATGTCGGCCAATTCGGTGACATCAGCATCGCCAGATGTCGTTTGCGAGAGTGAAGCAATCGAGTAAGTGCACCGGCGCTTAATCACATACAATATCTCACTGACGGAACGTTAGTTCCTCCATCGCACCTATTGTTGTCAACGTCGGACCATCTCAATCTAGGCGATTCCACATCAACGAGACCACTGTACGCCAATCCTCGGAATTTTCGATACGGCGCTCAAGAAGGAGTGGGAGGAAGGCCAGGAACGCATCGTTAACCTTCCTGAATGCTCTCCGTCAGCTTTCAATGTCTATCTCAACTGGATCACTACGGGAAAGCTGTGCGTCGATGACCGTGCCGAGGTCGCTACAAAGCATAGATGCAGCAATCTCCCTCACAGCTGCCGAGGAGAGCAGAGTGTCGAGGTGCAAACCACCCGGAGAGACGTACTTGTGCCAGAGGCTTTGAGAGTTGGTATTCAGCAGAGCTTGACGATGGAGAAATCATGCCTCCAACGAGCTCCTCGAGGATATAATGGTTCATCTGCAAGGCTGGGTCAGCATGAGGTGTAACGAGGCAAATACCGCAAGATGACGGTACTATCCACTATAGAGCTCAACTCATCTACAACTGATGCCCCGTCTTCTCCACCGCCCGCTTATACCCTTCCGTATTCTCGCACTCTTCCAACCATCTCTCAATCTCAGGCCACTTGCCCCCTTGCGTGCCCAATTCCCTTTCCAAAATAAACCTCGCAGAAAATTGCATCATGATATCCGCCACCGTCAACTTGTCCCCGCACAAGAACTTTCCTCCGCTCATTTCCAATTCTGCTTGCAAATAATCCAAATCTTTGATGACATTCTTGCTTAATCCAGCGATAGTCTTGGAAACATCCCCATCTTGCTGGTTCCAGCGAGCGTACAAACAGGCGAGACCATGGAGCATAAAGGTCGCTTCGGAGGCGTGGACCCATTGCAGGACTTTGTAGCGTTCTGGAGAGCCGGGCGGTGGAAGAAGACGATGGGCGGTATCGTATTTGTCGCAGAGGTACCTTTTGGCATGTCAGAGGGGCTGGGAGCTGTGAAGCCGATCGAGAAGAGTAGAAGATAGATGGCGTACTCGCAAATGTTGCCGCTCTCGTAGAAGACTTGATCCGCGTCCACCAGTGTTGGAAATTTACCCAAACCACCAGCGGCTTGTTTGAAGTCTGCGGGAGCTGCATTGTTTACTCTCGGGGCGAATTTGACCTCGTAATCAGAAATGCCGAGTTCGCACAGATTCCAGGCGACCCGGATACAGCGCGATGCCTGTAAAAAATACAGCTTTATGGGAGGCATAATTGTTCAATTTTGGTTCCGATATCACCAAATTCTGTGAAGCAAGAGGAGCAAGAAATGTGAGGTGGTGTCATTATTCCAAGTTTGCCTCCCGTCCATAATGTTTTCTTCTCCTCTGCCCAGTAGCTCTTCCCGCCGAGAATGCGTTCCCAGAGCCATGACGTCCAGCCCAGCCCACCACAATAGACTAACATCACCGGCACCAGCACCGAAGACGGAACTCTCCATCTTTCCTCCACCCCGCGGCGAAGTCCACTCAGCGACAGGATAATAATTGCCATCGCAACGAGGCTCCAAGCCATCAAAACACCGCCGTGTGAGGGGTCGAGTTCTAGATGTGCACGAGATCCTTCGCTGATCTTTTCCGCGGGCGATCGGACAAGAAAGAAGCTTGTCTCGTAGCTCTGTTGCAGCCACAGTAAATCGTGTGCTGCAGTAGGTGCCACGACGTGTGACAGCTGTTGCTCTCGAAACTCTATTCCGACCCGCGAGACACGTCCGAATTTGCAGATGTATGGTGTTATGTCGTGAGTGTCAGGAGTGGGGACCGGTGTCGTGATGAGGTCGTGATCAGCCGGGTTGCTCCATTGAGCAGTCCCGAAAGTTCCAAGGACGATGGGTGGAACTGGCGCGGTTCAAGTTTGTGCAAACAACCGACGACATGGCCGCGTGCACCGATAGCAAGGAAACAACTCCAGACGGTGCGTGCAAGGCGACAAGGTGGGAAAGAAGTTTGTTTTGACCTCTCCTCACGAGGTGCGACGAGATTCTTGCGTTCGTACAAATAATCAAAGTTCGCATTCAACATCAATGCGAGGTTCGTAAGCATCATTTGTGGTATCATAACTCTCTCCCTTCCTCTTCTGCGCTCATCGAAGCATCAAGCCACCGACATTCGACTATGCCTCGTACTCGCCTTTAGCCTTGGCCTTGTCCGAAGCACCCTTGACGAAGCGCGACAAATCGACGACGGGGAGCTGGAAGGGGAAGTCGAGCGACGCCAACATAATGGCGAACCAGATGTACCAGCCGAGCATATCGACGATGAATGTCAAAGCACCTGCCGCGACGACCTCGGTGTGCGCCTTACTTGCGAGACTGGCTGCTCCGGCCTCGTTGCCCGCGGCGGTCTGCTCTGCAACCTGAGCCAAGTGCCAGAAGGCAGCGGCGAGCAGGGAGAAGGATGGGACGAGGAAGAAGAAGATGAGGAAGAAGACCAAGTTGGTTCGGAGGGCCAGAATCATGTACAGGAAGCACAGGACACCCATGAAGACCAGGAAGAATGCTGCGTCGTGTTAGTGCTGCGCATGAAGCATGGGAAGATGGTGCGACCTACCGTATGAGGCATTGAATCCTACAGATTCCAATCCAGAGGCTGCGGATTCGCCGGATGCTGCGTATGCGCCGTATGCGTTGTAGAAAGGCTGGAGGGTTGCAGCGTACTGGAGCCAGAACGCGCCGAAGGAGCAGAAGACGATGAACGGGAAGGTGTTGCCCTGGGATTCGTCAGCTCTGATACGTTCGGATCTGGACGGAGATGAGATTTACCAAGATGAATTCACCAAGACCGCCGAGAACCATCAAGAGACCACCGAAGAAGAAGTAGACGCCAGTGGATGCTGCTCCGTTGCCACCTGCTCCTCTCCATCCCATCAAGTCGCAAGAAAGAGGTGTCAGGGAGAGCAAGAAACCAGTGAGGGCGCTGACGGAAGAATTAGCCCGAGCTACGTGGTGTGGAAGCTTCAGATCAACTTACAGAGGTGTTGGGTTACCAAAGGTCTTTCGGAGATCACCTGCGACCTTGTTCTGTGGAGAGAGGTAGATCTTTTCAAAGAGCTCTGGCGAGATGGAAATGCTGCCAGAGGTCTGGATCTTCCTCAGCGCGGTATCTGGATCCATCTCTTTGTCGAGGTGGTATCCTGCGATTCGCAATCAGTGGATTGCTTCCCTCGTCGTGCCACGCACGGAGCGACGATGCAACGCAGGCAGTGCTATCGCGTCTCGAGTGTCACACGTACCGTTCTCGAAGTCCTTCTCGCGTGGTGCGCCGGCTCCCGTTGGGGCAGTGAGGTTGGCGTTGTTCGCGGTAGCGTTGTACGTGTCACTCATGATGGCAGTGACGAATGATCAATGCTGTAGAGCTACAGATGATCGAATTTGTCTCAATGGCAATGCTGAGGATCAAGAACAAGTTGACACAGCAAAGCAAGCTGGGTAGGATCAAGGAGACACGGGGACGACGATCGGGGGCACGAGGCGTGTCTGGCTCTTATTATTTACATAACGCACAGATGATCGAATCGAAAGAGAGTTACGGCTCCGCAGACGTTAACATGCCGGAAGCTAGCTGCGGCAGGCATCATGGCTGCGATCGCGCTTTGGCCCTGGCCGGTTGGGCCTGGCGGAGCGGTGCAACGACCGAAAGATGATCACAGGACGAGCGACACGCCAGCGCCATCTGATAGACAGAGCATCATCACCACCACCCCGACAGAGCTCTGCTCTGCTCCCGTTCACGCGTCGTGTCGTTCCCAGCGTGCATGGGAGGCAGGGAGCTATCCCGAGCAGGAATAGCGCTACCCGGAGACGAGCCTGCGGTTGGCAGGGACCCTGCCGTGGCTTTCGAATCGTGCAAAACGGAGCGAGATGAGCTGTGTGCTCTGGAGACTGCTGCCAGGAGGAAGTACGATGGGCATTCGGCGTCTCGCACCAACTGATGGGCATTCCACGCGATGCAGCGATGATGAAGTCAACGGGCACGCCGGCGACGTTGTTCTACTGCTGGCGACCAGGTCGCTGTCCACGGACGGGCGGAAATGCAAAGGCGTGTCAGAACGCGCTAGTGGTAATAACATCAGCGGAGGTGGATCGACAAGAAGCTGGGGAAGTCTAGTTAGCGACGCGGGGTAGAGGCCGAATCGCGAGAAACACCAATCGACAGGCGGGGTGACTGATGAGACATTGTCCTGGAAGCCTCTTTGATCGATATGGCCGTCATCCCAGCAGCGCCGAACCTTTTCATCATGCCCGCCTGCTTCTCTCGCGCGGCCATGTTACAAAAATCACCGCAATGTAGAGCAGCAGGACCAGACGATCTGGAGCAGTGTCATCCATATTCAATCTCCAACGGGCGAATGGGCATATAGATCACCACATTCGCAATGCCGAGAAAGACAGCCGCCTGGTGATGCTTTATTAGAGTTGTTTGAAGCTCATTACTCATGAGGCGCCGCCAACGTGACCTGCACATCATCTGGAACTTCGAGACTCTTTCGTGGGGAACCAGACAGGCACAACCATGTCGCTGCAACAGCAACAACGTCGGGGATCATCACTTCACTCCTCTCATCGCCAGCATCACATCTCGTCCTCCACAGCCCCGTGTGCGAGATGTGCCACCGGCCGCAACTCCACAACCGCCGTTGAAGCCGCGTACCGCGCTCTCATCAATCGCCCACGCGCCAGCGGAAAGTCTGGAACATTTTTCCCCTCGACCCTTCGCACGGGCTTCAGCCTCATCCGAGAAATGCTTGACCAAGGACGTGCTTTGCCATGTGTGCGGCGCTAGTCACTCTTCGCGTGATTCTTGTTTGGCCTTGACTACTACTACTGCACTGTGAACAAAACGTTCATCGCTCGCCGCCTCGGTCGGCCTCTCGCTGATGTGAGTCCAGAACTTGGCTGCAGTACAGGCCCGCAGTAGCTGTCTTGTACGCTATTATCATGCAGTATCGGTGTTTTCACGCCGACTACAACCATCGTGAAAGCCGCGCCGCCCTCCGATGGCAAAATTTGATGAAGACATGAGCCGCTTTGCCGTTCCTTCATCTCCAAATTACATAATTCTCATTTCCTTTCAACATTGGCATCGTCTGCTTTGGTCTCTTCTCTGTTCCTCGCTAGCAGAGACAGGATTTGAAAGGGGAAGGGTCTCACCAGAGAGTACGTACGTACCGTGCCGCACCAACTTCGAAAGCGAGTTGGTTACCTCTTTGCAGAGGGCCTTTGGTTTTGCTGGTTTTGCTCGTGTTGACGGTGCTTATGTTAGGTCCATCTCGCATTCCAACGCACACAGGTGTACTAAACATCAATCTTTAGGCTTCGAGGTGCGAGTCTGAAAGGCGTGTACGGCCATTTTGTCGAATAGTGTCTTTGAGATCCGCATCATTCCCGATTGCCCGTCTCGGCGTTCGTTTCTCATTCAAAGTTACAAACTATCATCGTACGATGGATTGGACTCAGATGCCTAATAACAGTTGATTGGAGCACGGACGGACTCTTTGTTCCTCTCGAGTCGCGCCCCGGTCTGGACTCTGGGGTGTTGCGATGCGCAGGCGAATTATCATCTGCTGCCGTTCGAAGCGTTGCGAGAAGCGTTGAAATGTCGGAGACGCTGCTTGCAGCTGGCCCAGTCCATGTCACATTCTCTCTTCGAGCGACATGTAACATGGAGCCGCATTCCACGACAAGTCTCTGCGCAAGGTGAAAAAGAGTGCGATCAAAATAAGGCGAGCGTGCGGGCGGCACTTGCGGAGCTCGTAGCTTGTACACTTCATACTTTTTATGTCTGTCTTGAGCTGATTGCCTGTTCCTGTCTCGGCAATTATTAAACACCCTCTACTTTCTTGTCCAAGTACATTGGTACATCAGAACTTGGCATGAGTAGGGCACATTGGCATTCATTGCGCATGCGCTCGTTCAGCAATGGGTGAAATTGTCTTGCAGCGCCAACAGCCCCCCCGAATCAGCCTCCTAGCTTCTTTAATGCCTGCTCTTGTTCTCTCTTGACATCTCTCGTTATACCATCCAGGTCCAGCTCGCGCATCTCGTCGCCGATTCTTTGCGTCTCATTCTCCAGCTTGTCCAGCTCAGCTTGCACTCGATAATCTATGAGTTGCACCTTTCCATGTTCAGAATGCGCGTAGACTGCGCTGAGAAGATCGTGCAGGTTGGAATCACTCTTCGCCAGGGAACGCACAACTGCTTCTGTGATGTTGTCCTCGGTCGCCTTCCGCAACGTGTTCAGCTTTTCCTGCTTTTCCTGCACAGTCGTGTCGAGAGAACCCAAAAGCTTGGTGGTGTCAATCGGGTCTGCGACGCGGATATCATGCTCGCGGAGGAAAGACGTAGTGGGATCCTGCGCATCGGACATGTTGGCCTGAACCAATCTCAGAGGCTTGAGGCCTTTGGATGGCGTGTGTCGTTCTCCTCCAATTGGACTGGTGGGACTGAGTGCACCGAGTTTGGCTTGCTCCACAGCTGTCGTCTTTTCAAGCGTCATTGATACGGAACGTAATGCTGCACCATGGGCATGCAAATGCTGTACGTGGCCGCTAATGGCGTCAAGACGTGACGTGAGGTGGACCAGTGCTGCGACAGTATATTCTGCAAGCTTCGCTTTCTGCGCCTGGCCTTCAGCTCGAGCAGATTGCATCCCGTTCTGCAGCGATTTCCTATATTGGCTGTCTATCACGATAGTGACGAGGCCCTCAATCTCGCTGCTCAGCTCTTCCAATTCGGAGTGAAGTGTCTCACGCTGCTTGATCTGCTGATCTGTAAGAGGGACAGTCGGACTCCCACAATGACTATATTGTAGTAGAGTCTGGCGATATGTGCTGTCCAGGCGTGCTTGGATACTTTGAACGGACATCTCTGTCAACTTGCTGCAGAGCTGCTCTATTTCAAATGCTTCGTCCTTCTCGAGGGACGTGTCGGCCAGCTTCGGCAGCAACTTTTGAAGTCCATCCAGTAGTCGGTCATCCTTCTCCAACAGGCGATTGACACTTCCATCCAGACTCCCAATAGCCGCATCCGTCTGCTTCATAGACGTCCGCAGGCGGTCGTTGGTGCCGACGGACAGCTCATCAACCTCGAGATCCAGCCGTGCTTTCTCTCGTGTGAACTTCTGGTGGCGTTTCTCCCGAGCGAGAAATTCGGCATCGTGGTTGCCAGATTGGGACTTGAGCTTTTGCAAAGCCACCTTTTGCTGCTCGAGCAGTTGGCATTGCCGTTCGATGGCAGCTGTGCTCGCCTCGAGGGAGTCAATGGCTGCCTCAAATTCTTCGTCATGCAACGGTCTGCCAGAATGCTCAGATTCCGTGGTAGTGGTGATCCCATTCTTTCCGTAGAAGCGTAGTTCGTCTTTGCTGAGCAGTGTCGATGATCCAAGGTATTCTTTCACCCAGGACGCGGCTTTGCCCCTGGTTGTGCTGTCTTCGAACGCCGATGCAATCTCCTGTTCGCTAAGCGGTATGTTGAAATGTTGCAGGACACGCAGCAGGTGCCGCAGCTCGGGTGCGCTCATGCTGGCCTCTGCTCACGCCGTTAATACATGCGCCACCTGATGACTCGAGGCCAATGGGCGGAGAAAAGTGTGGGAATGTGAAACATGACATCGCGTCCCATGCTCGCCAAGACCGGCAGTAGCTATGATGTAGCTTTGCACCACGACCTCCGCTATGCGCTCACAATCCGCTCGCCTGACCGACAACGATGATGATCGAGCGGCTCCCAAGGCTGCCGGTGAGCAAGCAGATACCCGCGCTTCTGATCTACCAGTCCGCAGTCCGCCGCGCCGCCGTCAGCACCGCACAGCATTTCCGCCATGCAACCACTTCTTCCTTACCCAAGGGTGCCTCATCCCGCCGGCGATCCGTAACGGTGGTCAACGACACTGGCGCAGTACCATGGAAAGATCTCTCGCTTGGTGAAAAGGCAGCACGAACTACACAGCAGTCCTTCAACCTCGGCATCGTTTTACTAGGAATTGGTCTCACAGGCGCTGTAGCCACCGTTCTCTGGCTCGAAGTCTTTTCGACAGATAGCAAGACAGCATACTTCAACCGTGCGGCGGATAGGATACGCGCAGATCCGCAGTGCAGGAAGTTGTTGACTGGAAATGAGCGGGGAAGCAAGAGAGAGATTGAAGCACATGGAGAGCCGAGCTGGAGTCGCTGGGCGCGAAACAGGACAATTGCGAGTCGGCTGGAAACTGACCGGGCAGGGGTCGAGCATTTACACATGGTATGAGGTACCTAGACAAGAGTGCATCCAGTCGAGCTGACAAGATACAAGCACTTTTACGTTAGCGGAAAGCAGGCCAATGGGACGGTGCAGCTACATATGTCGCGGAGACCTGGAGAGGACTTTCAGTACCAGCTGTTGGCTCTGGATGTTCCCGGAGAGCAGCGGGTGTATCTGGAGAACGCCAGTGCAACGACACAGGCCAAAGCCGGCAAAGTCTTTGGAATCAATTGGAATCGCTGAGGTCTTCCACACAAATGCCTTGCTGGCATTGTCTCTGAGACGCGCAGCTAGCATCTGGACGGACCCTGATACATACAACGCCTGCAAATGCAAAAGACCTGTCGGCGACGGAGCTCCAGGAGGTAACAAATCACCGGCTTGCAGCAGATGCTTTCGTGGCACGCCCCGACGAGGAGATGAGAATGCGAGGGAACGCACCCAATATCCCTGGCACACGCATTGTCTATCAACATTACTTTTGGTTGGACCGCTCTCTGCCGCTCTCGAAATGTACCACACTTGCCAGAGAGTGGTGAGAACGAACTCTGGGACTACAAATCTTCCACCAGCTCACCACGCGGCCTCCATCTCTTTCCGCATGGCTTCCTTGACAATGCTCCCGCATAGCTTTGCATGCGGGTTGGTATGTACCGCCAACGCCTTGGCAACTTCGTTGCCGTACAGACCGCCCATATAGAAGGCTCGGGAAGCCTCCTCTTCAAAGCGTTCTTTGCTCCACTTCGCACCTTCAATCTCAGCCACATCAACATGCCCTCCCATCTCTAAGTCCTTCGAGGCTGCATGGTATATGGCGCCAAGCTGTGTGTATGCTTGGGCGAGCAGCTTGCCTTGGGCGGGGGAGACTGCGTCTTGTGGTCTTGCCGGTGACGCAGAAGCAATGCATGCTCGAAGATCGCTTTCGGCTGCCACACCTCCAGCGCTTTGGTCTGTATACAGCAAGGATCGGGGTCGGACAATCGCATTCCTGTCGCCGAATCTCCACCGCCTCATCTGCGCCCGGTTGTTCCGTGCAGAAGCATAATTCGGATGTTCTGTGATGAGAGCATCGAGTGAGGTGAGCGCGGCTCGATAAGCGGCATCCTTGGCGGACTCCTTTGCATCTGGGAATCGAGCTCGATTTCGTTCAAAGTCTTCGACAATCGAAATCGCTTCTCTCTCCCGCGCTCGGAGCTGAGCGAGCAGTGCGGCATCGTGAATGTGGCGGTCATCCGGCAGACTGGGGTCGATGACGACTTCTGCTCTCGTCGGTGCACTCTCCGGATCGAAGACTTGAGCGAGAACAGCCGAGTCGGCTCTGGACAACTGTTTGGGCAGCATGGTGGGTGGACGCAGAAGTCGTGGTTGTTGCAAATGCGACGGGCGGAGGGTGCAATGGTCAACAAGGCGGCGTATGTTGTTGGGAAATGCTTCGAATATAGAGGCTGAAATGTGCCCAGAAGCTGGCTCCGGCTGACGTATGGTCGTTTGCTCTGCAATCCCGAGCGGCGGTCCTGACGAGGCTCGGCTCAAGCCCTTAAACCGAGCTGGACGAGCGGCAATCCTCGCTTTGGCCGCTAAGCCGACGCCAAGACTGTCGCAACAGCAGCGGCTCAGTGCAGAGCCGCAACAACGTGACCAAGAACGACCAGGAAGATGACATGAACAATCAACGATGCGGCACGCAGACGGAATGGTAGGTCCGACACTTAAGCAGCGCTCTCGCACTCAGGCTTTCTTCATCACCGTCCTGTCCTTTGTTCTCCCTCTCAAAACAACACCTCAATAGCCCGACAGCAGCATCACATCACCATGGCTCCAGGGGCTCTGATTGTCACGTCCTCCAGCGGCCGCTCATCGCCGCTTTACGACTCAGACGATGCAGCGCCTGCTGTGCGATCCCCTTCCTCACAGGTCGAGTACAGGGGCTACGATCATGTCACGTGGTGGGTGGGAAATGCGAAACAGGTCGCTCAGGTACGAGCAGGACAGTGATGTCGAAATGACCATCTGTAGCTGACGTGCGTGCTAGTTCTATACAACTCGCATGGGCTTCCAGCCTGTAGCGTACAAGGGCCTGGAGACTGGATCCCGCTTCATCGCTTCACACGTCGTTCAGAATGGCGACGTCCGATTTGTCTTGACATCTCCTGTTCGTTCATCATCACGACAAGCAATCAACCCCGCGTCTTCCAAGGACCAAAAATTGCTCGACGACATGTATGATCATCTTGACAAGCATGGCGATGGAGTCAAAGATGTCGCATTCGAGGTAGACGATGTTCATGCCGTGTACGAGAACGCGATCCAAAGTGGCGCAGCATCCGTCATTCCACCGCACACCGACTCCTCAGACGAAGGCGAAGTTCTGACTGCATCAATCCGAACATACGGCGACACCACCCACACCTTCATCCAACGAACCACATACACAGGTGCCTTCCTTCCAGGGTACCGCTCCATCACAACTTCTGATCCAACGACCAAATACCTTCCACCCATTGATCTCGAAGCAATTGATCACTGCGTTGGAAACCAAAACTGGGACGAAATGGATTCCGCCTGTGAATTCTACGAACGATGTCTCGGCTTCCACCGCTTCTGGTCTGTCGACGACAAAGACATCTGCACTGACTACTCGGCCCTCAAATCGATCGTCATGTCATCTTCAAATGGTGTCGTCAAAATGCCCATCAACGAACCCGCTGTGGGCAAAAAGAAGTCACAAATCGAAGAGTACGTCGACTTCTACAATGGGCCCGGTGTACAACATATCGCTCTCCGGACAAAGGACATTATCTCTGCCGTATCGAATCTCCGAGCTCGTGGCGTGGAGTTCATTTCTGTCCCAGAAACGTATTACGAGCAGATGAGACGGAGAATCAAGGAGACTGGACTGCAATTGAAGGAGTCCTTCGAGACGATTCAAAAGTTGAATATTCTCATTGATTTCGACGAGAGAGGCTACCTGCTGCAGCTGTTCACCAAGCCGTTGATGGACCGGCCGACGGTTTTCATTGAGATCATCCAGAGAGAAAATTTCGATGGCTTTGGAGCGGGCAATTTCAAGAGCTTGTTCGAGGCTATCGAGAGGGAACAGGAGGCGAGAGGAAACTTGTAGATGAGATTTGGAATTGAGTGGGACTTAGCTTACGTTGGGCGTGGCGTCTCGGAGGCCTTTATCGGCGGTGATGCATGATGACGGAAAAGCGAACAGCGCACGGAAAGGGCATTTACCACGGAGTAGTCATGGGCAGGGCGTTTGTAGAACAGATCATGCTTACAATGTGTTCCTCCCTCAATCCTCAGCATTTGAGCGCACCAGCTGATCAAGGTGGAATGCAGTACTGAACTGAAGCCTTCTGCTCTGCGAAAATAAAATTTAGGGTATAACTATCGTTCCTCTATCTAGGCTCTAGATTTTATCAGACCGACATGTCTGCTCATGCCTTTTCCTCCACCTGGGAGGCAACAATGTTCTTGCGATCCTTCTCGGAAGCAACGTCGGACTCGTCCGCATCCTCAAACACGTGTGACTCCCACTGTCTGCAAGGAATTCTCTCTTGGAAAAATCTCTCCAGCTCAGCGTTCGTCCTGCCGGTAGTCTCTCCAACACAGAACCAAGAGTACGCCAGCGTGAAGAGTGTTGTACCAGCGTAGACGAACCCGACCATGGGGCCGAGCTCTGCATCGTAGTACATGTATGGGCTGGTGAACACCATCATCCAGACGGTGAAGAAGAAGGTGCAGAGCGCGCAAGAGGTGATTTTGTTCCTGTTGCGCCCCACGGCCATCTCCGAAGCAATCGTGTAGGATAATGTGCCGATGGAGAAGTTGTAGAAGACGATGTTGAAGTATGCGAAGACGACGATGCCGATTCCGATGCCGCGGGAGAATTCTCCGTTGGCGTCTTTGGTGGTTCCGAGACCACCGACTGCGACGAGGGAGATGAGCATGCCGATTGTGCAGACGAGGAGGTTTGTTCGGCGGTTGATCTTGTTGCCGAAGATGACGGAGCAGCCGACGGTGATGATTTGCACCACGTAGATGATGGTGTTGATGGTGAAGGGTTCGCCGACTCCGATGGACTGGGCGAAGACCACGCCGTAGGTGTACCAGAATTGGATTCCGTTGATTTGCTGGGCGAACATGACACCGCAGGCGTAGATCAGTTTGCGACGCTCAATGGGGTCCAACAGAAGGGAAGCCCAGCTGGATTCGGCAGCCATTTCTCGATCGGCGGCAATTTGGTCGTCGATGGCTTTGAGGTCCGCGTCAGGAGTGTAGCCGGCGTTGCTGCGGTTGATCTTGATGAGTGATTTCCTGGCATCCTCACGTCGGTTCTTCGACATGAACCAGACTGGCGATTCGGGTGTGAAGATTAGGAGCACAAGCATGGTCAGTGGAAGCACCGTGAGCAAGCTCATTGGAAGCTGGTACTGCGCCTTGCCATCGATGGTCTCTGTTCCCTGGTTGACGCAGGCTCCGACGAATTGAGAAATGGACTGCATGAACTGGAACATCATGAGTGCTGGGCCACGAATCGCGCTGGGAGCCACATCTGCCACATAGACCAAGCATGTCGCTGTGAATTGGCCAACTCCGAGACCGACGAAGATTCTTCCAACGTAGAAGACGCCGTCGATGCTGGACGAGCAGACTTGGATGATTGCCCCGAGGACGATGCAGACAGAAGCTGTTGCAAAAACTGCTCTGCGTCCAAATTTGTCGTTGATGGGCGCTGCAATCAACGCTCCAACGAATTCGCCAACGTAGATGATAGATGCCGATACCGAGAGAAATGTCGTGCCGAGTTCGTATGAGCCGTCTGGTTGCTGCACACCATAATCGCGCGCGAAATACCGCATGCCCTGGATACCGGTGTAGTAAATCGTGTCATATCCGTAGCACAATGCGCCGATGGTCGCCACCAAGCAGTAAAACACCGCCCACCGATGGGACTTCCAATCGATGTTGAGGTTCAAGCCACCCATCCTGAATTTCGGTCAACTTCAAAGATCAGAGGTAGGAAGAGGTTAGTCTGCGCGCAGCAGAGAACGAGCCAAGCAATATACTTTGACCACTCCACGTTGCTCGACAGGCCTGTCTTCAGAACTCCTGGGGGCTTGTGGCCTTATAAATCATCTGGAGCTATCCCCGGGTCGAAGAGACTTCTCCCTCTTCCAACCCGCCGTCTTCGCATCGCGCAATAAGGCCGAACGTAACACATCTCCACATGGAGCGAACATGTGCCATGGCATACCCACGGGCAGACCATCTGCTTTCACGTGGTATCGCAAAGTTGCGCAGACTGTGCTTCTTGTCCTCTTTCCAGCCTTGGCTGATGTCGTGCAACGCCGCATGCGGCTCTTACTGGACTCAACGCTGGCTGTGGGGACCGGCGGCTGCAGCGAAAGTGGTCAAGACTGCGTGGAAGATTTCATGCTGAGCCCTTGGCACATGGCATAGTGTCTGGGCAGACCGACAAACCGCCGACAAAGTGTCCGGGGTTGAGATGCGCAGTTGTACGACATGGAGTTGAGCGTGCGGGGAGCGATGGGGAAATACGCTCTGTGCTGTAGGTGAGGTTTTTCGAAAGGTGAAGTGTGAGTGAAGTGTGACTTGCGTGGCGTACGCCACCGCACCGCCACCCACGCCGCACACAAACACGACTTCACACTTCAGGCCATCAACAGGCTCTCCAACGGCCCTACATTATATTTGATTGCTATAAAGTGGTATGGGAGACTCCACTGGATGCATCTAGATTTGGATCGCACCTTGACTAGGGATAGGTAACTTACGGTAAGGCCTTACAAGTCGCCTTATAAGGGTTAAAACTCGCTTATAAGCTATATAAGGATACTATTATACGCGCAGATCTATCTCTCGCGCCTTATAAATATTTAAATATAGTAGAGAGGTACTTTTTCTCTATACTCTAGTATTTTAAAGTATATATCTCTAATATAGATAGAGTTGCAGCGTTGCAAAGCGACGAGCTAGAAATAAAGTTCGTCGGATTCTCCAGATTGCGAGATAGTTTTATAAGTCTAAATCAAATATTAATGCCCTAATTAGGCGGCATAAAAAGCTAAGCTTTAGCTGCCTTATAGCCTTACAAGGCTTATATACGGCTTATAAGGGTATTTCGCCCTTACAAGGGTGTATGTAAGGCCTTGGCATATCCCTAACCTCAACAAGCGCTCTGGAATCTGCGATGTATCCTCATGCCACTACCACAATAACAGAGCAAAAGCAGTTCGCCCGGAGATACTACATTGTGGACAACACACGCTGCACTCTTCTCGAGGTGGATTCTGTAGGCGGAAAGCTGCTCTCAGGCTGCTTCGATGGCTCGCGACATTTCTCTTTGTTTCCAGACATGAATTATTGAGCTGGCTTCTTTGTTCCATCGATCCCTTCACATATGTCAAAATTCCCTTCATGCCGTCGCCGCATCCGTCGAGGATGAAAGAAAGGTACAGTTGTCAATTCATGAAGTCAGAATAATCAGTCATCAACGTGCTCTGATCTTCCATGCACTCTGTCTACTCTCCATCTGCAATTCGAGAGCCATCGCAGCCCACTGACAGTAACAGCATAAATGTCTCGCCGCCCTGAAGATGTACGTCCCCAACCCGAGCCAAACAAACTAGAGAAAAGGCATGCTGAGTTCGCTCATAGCAATCGTTTTACCCGACCCGCCGCGTCGCGAATGACCAGAAATACCCCTACGCAGAAAAACAGGGACCCCGCGAGAACCCATTGTATGCCAGCCTGCGCTTTTCAACCAACAAAACCCACGACCCAGTAGGCATACCTTCCCGTAGTGATCGAATCTACCAGGAAGCAAAATCCGCATTCCACGCGTTCCGTGCACGCCAAGCAGAAAAGGATGCAATCCAACGCTATGCAATGACGGGATCCGTCGACCAAGCCGCAGCAAGAAAATTTCGCGCTCAACACTTGGAAGAGAAGGAACAAGCCAGCAGCAAACCACGAGCACGCTTTATACCTATTAATAGATAGATTAATCTTATTGCCGGTCTACCTCTTTATCTAGAGTAAGCAGCTTTGCTCTAGCATTGTATAAAAGGGAAAATTCTACAAAAAACCCCTTATCTTCCTCTTTGTATTTATAGTTAGTAGTTACTTCTTCTATCTTGCCTTTCTTTAAGTAAAATTAGGCTCTCTTGTTGCCTTACTCTTCTTCCTAGACTCCTCTTTATTTCTTTATCCCTTTATAGCTTCGTTCTCTTTTATTAATCTCTTCTTTAGCTAAGGAGAACTAGTCTAATAATCCCTTTTAGATTAGCTACCTAGCTATAGTATTAAGGCCTCTTAGTATTAAGTATATATCTTCCTATAAGCTAGTTCCTACTGCTATAAATAGCTAATATTTATTGCCCTAATAGTTTTAGTAGGATATGCAAATATACTTAGTATTCTAGATACCTTAGTTATATAGGTATATTAGGATAACTCTTAGGACTCTCCTCTTTGTTAGGTATACTTTAAGTCTAATATATCCTGTCCTAATTAGGGTAATTATCGTACTTATAGGCCTTAGGGCCTCCTTATAAATCTCTTTAGCTCTAAATTGTTTTGCTATAGCCTATACTGCTAGTTGCTCCCTTATTATGCCTCTCTTTTGTTTAGCCTTCTCCTATTCTTAGTCCTATTTAGTAAGCTCTTACTAGTTCTTAACTCCTATCCTTGTTTAAGGTAGCCTCTAGCTTAGAGTTATCTCCTAAATTTCCTATACTCTTATCTTATATTACCTACTATACTAGTTGCCTCTTCTCCTTACCTTTTATTCCCTTTAGGTAATTCCCTTATATACTTACTTAATATACTAGTAGGTTAAGTTGTCTGCTTTGTTCCTTATATATTATTTAGTAAGGTCTTAAGTATAAAGCTAGATTAGAGAGATGCTTGCTTCCCTTTAAAGGACTATAGCTACAACTAACTTATATATACCTATAATATTCCTTAGAGCTTAGTTCTAGACTTGCTTAATTAGTTTAGTAAGGCCTTTATTATGTTCTCTTGTTCCTTCTAGGTTAGACTAGGTTTAGTATCTATATACTAGGGCTAGCCTAATAACTATAGTATAGATGTGTCTTGCTTTCTTAAATAATGCTCCTTAGGTAGACTTATATAGCCTCTGCAGGGACTGGATCTGGTGTATGCCTTTCTCAGCTGCCTTCTTAATATGTAGGCCCTACTTGAGTTTGGTGTCTACCTAAACTCCTAACAGTCTCAGGGATGGGACAGGTTCACCTCTGAAGCCAGGGATCTGGACTGTGGCCTGGAGGTTGTGGTTCCTTCCATACCTATTAATACTACTACCCGAGCGGCCGTCACGCCCATGACGCCACGCCATGTGGACTGGAGTCTGAGAGGCGTAGGTCCTCGCCGCCAGCCTCTGCGAACTGTGCCCGCACGAGAGGATCACCAGCCTTTGAGGAACATGTCCGCAGCAGAGTATCTTCATCATCATCAGCATCATCATCATCATCGTCGTCGTCCCCGTTACGCAGCTGGAGCTCATGGACGGCGTTTCAGGTTGACTGGGGCAGAAGAGAAGACTGCAGAGAAATCAGAAATTCGTCAAGAGAGGGCAAATGTATGGAACAAGCCACCGAAGAAATCTGGCGAGGATTGGGAAAGGCAGACTGCGGAAGATGAAGCGAAGCGGATTCGCGGGCATGGGCTGGAGCAGGAGAGAAAGTCTACTGCTAAGGATGAAGAGGCTTTGAGAATTCGGGGACATGGCTTGGAGCAGTCGATGGTGAAGAGGAGGCAGACTTGGGGTTCCAAGCGGGTGGAGTATAAGATGTAAGTCTGAGTGGGGGTGGGAAGTCATTATGTTTGTAGAATCTGTGTGCAAATCCGATATCTCTAACAAATGCACTTGTGGTGACATGTCGGCCTCTGAAGCCTTGTCGTCGTACCCAGACTTTCATAACAGGAAGCGAAGTAAATCGATCGTGGTGCGTGCTCACTCTGTCCTTGTAGTCAGGCAGCGAAGTATGAGCAAGCGTATTGTTGCGAATAGACCTCAGGCCGCGTCTATGTCGAACCCGCCATCCGCTTTCTGGCACCATCCCTGACACCTTCGCTCACAGCACGGCATATCTCCGCTTGGGCATTCTCGAACTCGCGACCACTTCCCATCATCGAAACATCGCCGAGCTTGATTTTGTTCAGTTCGCACCAATGTTGAACAGCTTCATCCATATCTCTTGCCATCACATAGATCTGCGCATGGTTCGGATCCTTGGAAGTTTCCGCAAAAGCCTCTCCAGGGCCGACAATTTTCAACACGTTTTCGACATACTCATCTCGGTATTCTGCCCAAGTGAGGACCGGTCGCTCGAGAATGCCGTATTGGGGACCAGACAGGTCAACAGCGTACTGTTCGCCGCTCAAGGTCTCCACACGATACAGAAAATGGGCAGCTTGACGACGGGGCACACCCTCGTGGATGTCGAAGACGTACTTTTTGGTCATTTTGATTCGACGCACACTTCTTCGACCTTTGTGATGATGCGGTTTGAAAGCAATGTGTCGAACACTTGCTTGACGACATGGTACATGAAGCATAGGGGATCTTCGCAACCAAAGTATGCCAAAATAATCTTTCCGACTGGAGAAGGGCCATGCAGATGGGGAAAATTGTCGAAAATGCTTCCGCGGTCGTCTTGGCGACCCATTGGTCTCCTATCCATAGAGACGTTAATTCCAGGGCCTGGTTGATGGTGCTCGAATGAATGAAGCTTCCACCTCAAAGAGACCTCGCGCCACGAATAGAAGAATTGCCTGAAGGAAGTGCCCAGCTCGCGACAGCGCTGGTGGTAGATTGAGAGAGTCGGCCATGATGAGTCGGGGATCTGACTTCGACGCTGGATATGAGGTAGGACTTAAAAGGCCAACGTGATGCATGACTCAAGGCCTCTTGTAGACAATCGTGTTTGCTTCAAACTTCTAGCAAATCTACGCCGACGCCTCTGAGAGCTTCCACGGCCCATGATGCAATCTTCTCCTTGTCCCCAGCATACAATGTCTTGAAGTAGTCTTTGAGGAATCTCGGGTAGCGATCTTCGAGAATCGCGTCACGCATTCGACGGACCAGGTCCAGCATGTAGTGGACATTGTGCATACTCAGTAGATGTGAGCCTGCAGTCTCCTTGGCAGCAGTGTGATAGATGTACGCTCTTGTAATGCCGAGACCACCGTCATCTGATGATCTACAACAAATACAGTGACAACCATTTGCGATGGGCCCAAAATCGTTTGCGTAGGAAGCATGTCTTAGATTGAAGACTCCTTGATCCGTGATGGCGTTTCCGAAGCGAGCGGTCCGTGTAGGCCACACACAGTCAAACATGTCCGCGCCGAGCGCGACAGACACCAAAATGTCCTCTGGATAGCCCACTCCCATGACGTAGCGCGGCTTGTTCGGTGGAAACATGCCAGTGCAAGTGTCGACAACTTTACAAAATTCGGTCTTGGCCTCGCCTCCGCTCAGACCACCAATGGCGATTCCTGGAGTATCACGAGCGAGCATTTCTTTACAGCATTCTTTGCGAAGTTTCAGATCAAGCCCTCCTTGAATGATGCAGAAGAGATTTTGCGTTTCGGGCTTCTTGTGTGCAGCGATGCAGCGATCAAGCCAGCGCACTGATCGGTACATTGCCTCTTTGATCCGTGCATGGTCCGGGGATGTTGTGGCAATCACGTCGTCGAGCTGCATCATGATATCCGAGCCGATGGAGTTCTGAAGTGCGATTGAATGTTCCGGTGTGAGGAGCCTATGTTGCGTCAGGGAAGGATAATGTGGAATGTGGCAGACACGTACATGGGCGTGCCATCATGAGGGCTGAGAAAGCGCACTCCTTCTTCAGTCACCTGAGCAAGCTGCAACAACGAGACCATCTGGAAGCTGGATATCGTAAGTGATGGAGACTTGGCAGACGTGTTGGGTGCAACCATACCCGCCGCTGTCTATCAGATGGTCAGCGATTCCCGACGGGAAGGCATTCATCACTCGGGGCACATACCTGTCAGGATGTTATGTGGCCATGATTGCAACTTGTGCGCGCCGCCAATGGCATCCAGTGTCTCCTGGCCAGGCTTCAGTCCCCTGGCATGTCTCAGTACAGAACTACAGCCAGATCTACGGCGGGTCCTCCAGCAGGCCTACAGATGATATGTGTTATTCAAGCACAGCCGGCAACTCGTGTCCTCCAGCTGCTTTGGCGTCAAGCCCTTCAGCGATGCCTGCGTGGCCACGGGCATGAACAGCGGCAGTTGGACGGGGCCATGCGGGAGCTGCAATGTCGCTGCTCGCGCTTTCGTGGTCTGGAGTGAGTCTTAGTTGTTGTAAGCCATATCCGCCGGCACAGTCCCGTCCTCACCGAGCATCTCGCCAGCAAATCGAACTTCAGCGCGGACGGCGAGGCTTTGCGCAGCATCTCATCGTCCGACATGGCTGTCGTGCGGTGTGAAAATGTCAGGGTGATGCGATTGGGTTGACGTTCTGCGGAGCTGAGTCCGTCGCTCTTTCGTGTTTCTGAATCCGACTTTAGTTGATAAGGAAGTCACCTAATAAGGAAGTCACAAGCGGCAGCTTGGCAGGACAGATATACCTCTTCCTTCCGTGATAGATAGCATAACAGAACACATATGATAATACTAATATAAGGTTCTACTATTAATTAGTAGCTCGGAATTAACTAGGGAGTTACCTATAACGACTACTAGTACTATAGCCGAGGCAGCGCACTACCTAACCCTCTAACTAACTAACTACTACCGAGACTAGACGAGAGTCTTCGAGTCCTCGTACTACTACTACTACCTACTACCTATAAATAACGAATACCGATAGTTTTACGCTTTCGCTTAGGCTAACCGTCGATAAGTCGCTAGCGTAGAAGCTAGGTAGCTAGTCGAGTAATATACCTAGCGATATAGCGCTACCGAATTATACCTACCTAAGTAGCTCGACGCGCCTTTAACGCGACGATAGGTATAGGATAGGTTCGTAGTAGTAACGAGACGACTATTTATTATAGCTTCTCCGTTATAACTACTAGCGACTTTATAGTAGTAACTACTAGCGACTTTATAGTAGTAACTACGACGACGCTACGAGGAAGCGTCGCTAACTATAACTACCTTAAGATTAAGAGTAGCTACGATTAATACGAGTCGACTAATAACGGCGACTACCTATACTAGTACCTAGACGATAGTACCGCTAACGATAGCCGAGAGAAACGGGGCGCTATAGCTTAATACGGATATACTCGCTACTATCTAGCGAGTAGTTTAAGACGCGATATAGAACCTGCCGCTAATACTACCTCTATACGTAGAGGATAATAATAGGTAATAGGACCGACTACGAGATTTAGAGATTAGTTTCTTCTAGCTAGACCTAGAGACTATAGAGGTAGCTAACCTAACTACTATTAGGTCTAATACCTTCTTCTAAGACGTAGGTAATTTTATCGAGCGACTAAAAGATATAGCCGCCTACCGAGGCGAAAAGAAAGTTAAATTACGTATACTATTGCTACTTAGAGGAATAGTAATAGCGTAATATACCGGTACTCTAAGCTAGCTAGAAAAGGAAGGACTACGATACTCGCTAGGACTATAGAGTTAGATAAGTGCCCTATCTATATACTTTAGACCGCCGCTAGCCGACTTATTAAGTCGACTAACCGCGACGAAGTATACGTAGCGTAATATAGCCGACCGCCGTAGCTCCGATACGTACCTTACTAAAGTCTAGAGATACGTACGTAATATAGGAATAATAGACGTCTTATAATAGCTTATCTATACTTAGAATAGGATTAATATCGAGCTTAGATAGAGTATTAGAGCTCTATTATCGATAACGATAGTAAAGGATTTTATACTACTACTTCGTAAATAGTAGTATATATAGTTCGAACTATTAAAGAGATAGAATAGACGAACCTAGGTAGCTAAACCTACTAATAATAGCGGTAGTAGTAGCTACTACTAGCTATATAAGTCCGGTAAGTATCGTAAATAGTAGTAGTACGACTAATAATAAGAGAATCTATAAGACTCGCGATACTCTATAAAGGTAGATAGTAGTAGTAAGCCGAATTACTCTAACTACTAGTAGCCTTAAAAGGACTACTCGAAGGACTCTAACCGACGAGAGTTTATAAAACTACGCGATCGCGATCGAGACCGAGACTAGCGTAAAGGTTATAGTAAGAATAAAGATAGACGATAATCTAAGCTCTTAAAACCTTTCGCGTATAAGGTAGACGTATATTAGATTAAGGACGAATCTAATAATCGCGATAGTAATATAGTCGATAAGGAGGATACTTATAACGTCGACGACGACTCTAAATATAAGAGTACCGACGAGGAGGTAGATATAGATCTTAATTACTTAGTAGTAACGAAGTAGAGCCCGACCTACTCTATATATAAGTAGTAGTTCGATTCTAATAACTAGCTTTATTATTACCTTAGAGAATAGTATCTAAAATTATAGAGGCTACCCGACCTATTAAGCTAAGGGATCTATCGTTAACTAATATAAGGGATCTATCGTTTTCTAAATACGCTACTATATAGGCACGACTTACTAAATATAGAGACCGACTAACGGTTTGCCTCGATAGTAGAAACCTAATCTTTCTAGCTAATCGATAACTCTTATAGTAATAGCTAGTTACTTTAGTACTAGTTAAGGCTAACCGCGCGATTAAAGTACGCGGGGTAAGTAATAAGGTTATACGGCTAACCGAATAAATAATACTTACCCTATATTTTAATAACGACTATTAGATAATAGCGCTAGCCTATATTATAGATAAGCTAGTAGTAGGCATTTTGCTAGGTATAGATGTTCTACGACGATATAAGATTACTCTATGTTTCCGTACCGACCGTATACTTTAGCCTAATAGTAGCTTTATACTAATAAATATAACTACTCGTATTCGACGACTAAAGCTAGTATCCTTTATAGTAGATATAGACGGAGGCTAAGAGCGTAAAGACCTCTACGGAGCTACGCTCTACGGTAACTAGCCGACTACTAATAGATATAACGTATTACTAGCGAAGTATTAATTACTATTTACTAACGACGAGAAGTTCGCTAAGGTACTAGAAGACTAATAAATAACTATTCTACTAGTTAGCGACTAGCGAACTATAGGTACTAAACTAGTATATAAGGTATATCCTTTAGAACTAAAGAATAGAGAGATTATCGATATAATATATAACCGACTATATAAGTAAGAGCGAATGTCGTAGACTACTAAACCGACCCCGTTTAGGTTTCTAACCTTCGTAGTTTAGAAGGAGATAGCGATAGGTCGTAAAGGACGAGTAGTAGTAGATATTTATAGATTAAACCGAATTATAGTAACCGACGCCTACTCGATGCCTTTATAGAGCGACGTGCTATTAGCTATATAGGGCTACGACTATATCTTAACGATCGATATAAGAGCCTTCTTCTACTAGTAGCTAGTATATCTAGACGATAGATATAAACTAGCTATAGTATCTTATAGAGGGTAAGAACTATATAATATCGCCGTAATAGAGTATAAAAATGCACTACCTTATATTTAGCGATAGATTAATAAGATCTTAAGAACCGAAGGCGCCTATAGGTTCGCGAAAGCATTCGTTAACGATATTATTATCTATAGTAATACTTTCGAGGAATACCTCGAGTATCTAGAACGACTATTCGATACTTTATCTAAGTATAACCTAACTATAGTAGCTAATAAAGCTTTTATTAGCTATCTATCTATTAAGCTACTAAGATAGAAAGTCGATGCTTTAGGTATAATAACCGACGATAAGAAGCTAGTAGCTATTAAAAAACTTAAGTTCCTACGTATAGTTAAGAATATAGAATACTACCTTAGACTAATAGGATAGCTACGATCCTATATCGTATACTACGCCTAACTAGCCGAGCCTTTATAGAAGATTAAAACCGATAAACTATAGAAGGCACCTACTAGTAAGCATATACGAGCTTATTATATATCTACGATAGAAGTCGAACCGATAGAGGAACGACTAGTAGCTTTCTAGGCTATATAGGAAGCGTTCGCTAAACTATCTCTTCTATACTATTTTAATAGACGACGACTACTCTACGTCTATATTAATATATCTAAGAAGAGAGGATTCGGAGTAATAACTACCTATATCGAGGGCGATATAATCTCTAAAAATCTACCTCGAACTAAGATATAACTAATTTTATTCTTATCTAAAACGCTATCTTAGGTAGAACGAAGGTACTAGCCGATAGAACTAGAAGTAGCATGTTTAGTATAGACTATTAAGTATATTCGATAGATAATTAAAGCTTACGAGTTAATAGTAATAGTTCTAATCGACTACGTAGCGATAGTTAGAATTATAAGCTAGATAGCGCTAACTTCTTTATTAGTAGATAAGCTTAATAACCGACTAATACGCTCGTCTTAATATCTATTATAGTTTAGTAATCTAAAGATCGTATATAAGCCTAGTAGAGAATATATAGTACTAGATACCTTATTATAGCTAGAGTCGTATAACGAGGAACTAATCGAGGATACTCTTAAGGACCTAGTCGTTAACTAGGTAACTACTATATAGATAGACGACGCCTTTAAGAAATAGCTAATTATAGCGTACGACTACGACAAATATTTAAGTAGAGTTAAAGCTATACTATAGACGGCTAAACTAGGAACTACGAGTTTCTCGACCGACGAGAAAAGTTTAGTTTAGATAGACTATAAGGAACACGATAGACGACTATATATCCTAAAGATAATAGAAGGAGATATATTCGAGAGTATATATAACGATTAATTCTATATTAGCTACTACCGACTATATACTCGAATCTCTTCGTAATACTATATTCGTAAGCTATTTAAGCGACTAAAGCTATATCTATAATACTATTAAGAGTATTAAGCTCTCTAAACCCTTTAATACTAACTATATAGCTAACTCTAACCGCTAGGAAGCCTACCGGTACCCTACTATACGATTACGATTAACTTTATCGTAAAACTACTAATACTAGTAGGAGAAGACTATAACGCTATACTAATAGTAACCGATAAGCTATCTAAGAAGATTCTATTAATAATAGGCCGTAAGGACTTTTTAGTAGAATCGTAGGCATACTAACTACTAGACGCTTTACTCTATAGCGACTAGGGACTACCGACCGTAATAATCTCGGATCGAGACCTAAAGTTTATAGCCGAATTATAGAAGACGATCTTTAGTAGACTAAGGATTAAGCTACTAATATTAATAGCGTACTATTTATAAATAGATAGATAGTCTAAACGGACTAACTAGATAGTTAAGATCGTACTACGGTACTATCTTACTTAGAACTCTAACGGAGGGGTAGAGATAGAATACGTGCTCCTATAGATCTAAATAGTTATAAATAACTCGGTTAATACTAGTATAAGTAAGTCGCCTAACGAGGTAGTACTAGGTTTTAATTCTCGAGAACTAGCCGACTTAGTAGGATAGCGACGATAGACCGAGAGAGATAAGGCGGCTAAGCTAAGAGAGATTAATCGACGAGAAGTAAGAGACGCTATCGCCTATACTAAAATTCTAATAAAGGAACGCTACGACGCGTAGTATATTCTATAGAGACCGACGGTAGAAGACTATATCTTCTTATAGCTAAAGAACTATAATATCCTAGGAGTAAAGAATCGTAAGCTAATACTACCGAGAGTAGATATTAGGGTCTAGGTAGGGCCTAGCCGAGTTAAGTTAGTAATATCTATATTATTACTATCTAGCTATCTATATACTAAAGTACTTGCCCGGCGGCCGGGCCTATAGCCTTAGCCTTCGGCCTATAACTCCTATCTAGCTAGCTACTTGTCTTATTTATAATAGTTATCCGCCCGCGCTATTTTAAGTCCGATAGCTGTCCCTAGCTATATCTATTAGCCGCCCGTCTCTTATTTAGTCTCTAGGTTAAAGTCCGAGTCGGCCTAAACCGTAGGCTTTATAGCCTTCTTCTTAGTCGGGGCCTTCTTCTTTCTAGTAGTCTTCTTGAGTTCCTTATCTTCTAATAACGTAACTATTACTATAACTTCTAAAGTCTTAGGGCCTTTCTTCTTAGCCTTGCCTTTACTCTTAGTCGTTAGATTACCTACTAGGGCTAGTCGTAGGTATAATCCCGTTAGAGGTAGTAAATAGTAAGCGAGGTTAAGGCGCTCGAGGATACGAAGACGCTAGTATCGGTTAGCGATAGCTAGTATTAATATAGCTATAGTATATAGCTAGCTAACTTAATCGATATCCTTCTAGAGTAGCGGCCGAGCCTAACTATTAAAGAGCTAGAGAGAGGTCTCCTTACGCTAGCTATTATCTTCGACCTCGTCGAGATAGGCTAGAGTATCTCGTAGATACTAGACGGCCTAGTTAGTAGCCGTAGTAGCATCGATACCCTTACGTATAGATCCTAAGAAGCCGTATAGGTCTACTACCGTAGCCTATTAAATTATATCCTTTATTACTAGAACTTTAGATGCCCGAATCTACTTACTAAAGGCCTAGCGCTTATTACCGTTAATCTCGGCCTAGATACTAGGCTAGCCGGCCCTATATAAAATATAGGTAGTATAAGTAATAGCGTAGAAGGCGTTATTATTCTTTTCTACGATATAAGGGCGGCCGGCTAGCTCGCGCTATATTCGTATAAAGTCTTTAGACTCGAAGTTAGCGGGCTATATTTTTATTAAGTTATCGCAGTTAAAGGTACTATAGTCCTTAAGATCTAGTAAGGCTCCGACTATATAGTCGTCTAGTCGGACGCCTATAGGTAGTAGATTACCTAGTAAAATACGGCTAAGGGCATAGTATAGTAGTAACCGATTAGTACGCTCTAGGCCGGCCTTCGTATAGGTATACTTATTAATATTCTAAGTAGCGGCCTTAACGTTAATCTTTATACTCGGGTACTAGAGGCCGCTAGGTAGTAGTGCCCTACCGTTATCGTTATTAGAGGCCTACTTTTATTATACGTAGTCGCGTATCTCTACCTCGATAGGCGTCTAGAGGACGCCCTTCTTCCTAGCCGCCTCCTCTACTACGTCCTCGGCTACGCGCTTACTAGGTATAAGTAGGCTAGGCTATCTAATCGAGGTAGTACGCATACCTAAGGGGCTACTAACGGACTATTCTATCGAAGTAGCTCGCGTATTATAATTAGGTAAGAATAATAAGCTAATTAGAAATAGCTAGTTCGGGAAAAACTACTATACCTAGGCGTTAGGCTAGAAGTTATATCTAGGCGGCAGAGTGCCTATACTACCGAAACTCTAGGCGAATAAGCGCGGGTTAAGTGTCTAGCTAGCTATTATACTTAAAGTATAAGAGTCTAGGGGCAGTATAGTCTAGCCGCGCTAGGGGGCTTATAGTAGCGTTATTAGGCCTAGGAAGGTACTAGGAGCTTATAGTATAAGTATCGTAGCTAGAGGGAGCATCGTCTAACTCTCGGTAGTATTATCGTCGTTATTAGCGTCTAACTTCTTAGCTACCTACTACGTATATAAGGCCTTTAAGCGATCTTAGAACTTAGATCGGCCGCTACCCGGCGTATTAGCTATCTAAATATCTTATATAACTTATACGTCCTTAGCCGCTTATACGTCCTTAGCTACTTATATATCCTTAGCTACTTATATATCCTTAGCTACTTATACGTCCTTAGCCGCTTATACGTCCTTAGCTGCTTATACGTCCTTAGCCGCCTACGCTTCTACGGCGGCTCTAGCTTCCTATATAACCTTAGTTGCCTATGCCCGAGCTATCTTATCCTCCTTTTTCTACTAGAGTTATACTACCTAGGCCTTAAAGTTAGCGTACTGCTAGTTAGTAGCTTTCTAGTTAGCGATAATTTATGCTTTAGTTTTAGGTAGCGACTCGGTTAGAACTATAGGCGGAAGCTTATTAGCTAAGCGTAGGTCGTTCGAAATATATATAGCGATAGGGGCGGACGGCTTATAGGCCTTAAGGCGAGTATTAGCTAGTTCGTTCCGTAGTTCTAGCTAGCGGATCTTCTAATATATATAATCCGCGATCTATAGAACCGTATACGGCTACGCTACTTCTCTAGATAGGCGCTAGATACTAGCGTTAGCGCTCGTAAGTAGTACCGATAGAGAGACTCGTTTATTAGCCGGCCTACGAACGTCGAATAATAGCGCTAATTAGCTAACGTTATAGTATCGAGTACGGGCTAGGATCTCGGGGAGGCCCTTAGGCTATCTATTAGCGGACGGATATAATATTATCTATAATATAGCTACGTCGGTAAGGTACTAGACGTATAGTTCTTAGGAATAGCTTAGGAATCCTAATATCTAAAGACGGCCGAGGTCGATACCTATAGCCTCGGCTATAGTATCGGTATCGCTAAGGATCTTAAGCTAGTCCGCTTCGACTTTACGAGCTATATTTAAGTTAAGTAGGAACTTCTACGCCGACGAGTTAGCTATATAGTAGGCACTTGCGGTAGTTTCTAGTACCTTAGTATATAAGGACTAGATATAGGACTATATCTATAGAGTAATCTACGCTAGTACGGTTATAGCTAAGAGGGCGAGAGGGACGAAACTCTTAAACGGTACTTCGTTACGATTAAAGTCCGTCTAGTCCTTATAACGAGCCGTTATCTACTTTCTAACCTTAGTATAGGCGTCTTTCTCGAACTATTACGCGGCTAGAAGATCTTCGTAATCCTTATTAGTAGCCGCTATAGCCTTACGCGTAGCCTTCTAATTAAATATCCTCTAGGTAATATCTAGCTACTATTCCGTATCTAGGAGCTAAAACTTAAGGGCTTCCCGGGCCTTTCTCTAGTCGTACTAGTAATATACTAGTACTATAGCGCGGGCTAAGTCGAGGTTAGTACGGATAGCTTCGCGAGTCTAGAAGAAGAAGAGATCTAAGACTCCTATATAGTACTTCTTTATATATATTAGGATAATAGCTATAACTATAGCTATATCGGTATACGTAATACTAGCTAGTAGGGGCCCCTTATATCCTAAGATATCGGTTAAGCCCTTTATAGCTAACTAGAGTTTAGCTTCGTTATAGCTAGAATTAAAGAGATCCTTCTTATTATACTTAGTAGTAAGCTAGTTTTAGATAGCGTACTAGCCGGCGATCTCGCTATTCTTCGCTTATAAATAAAGGTTATTTATCTTAGTAAAGTAGAGTAAGGGAGCGCGATAGCGTAATCGGAAATATAAGATTAGTAGCGCGTAGTAGGCACGAAAGTATTATTCGGAGTAGTAGAGGAGCGCGCGTAGGCGGTTTCTTAGTAAGCGGCCGCTCTTCTACTACTATTTATAGCGATCGAATACCTAATAAGGCGCTATAGAGGTATACGTACGATACGTAGGTCGCGGTAGTAGTATTATAGTATTAATATTAGGACTATAGCTATTAAAGTTCTAATAGTTTAGTAAATAGAAATAATAGTCTATGCGCTATTATTCGTTAACTTTAGTTATTAAATGCTACCTAAACTATAATATTACGCTATTACTACCTAAAACGTTCTACTAAGTAAGAGAGGAAATTAGGAGCGACGCCTAGTAATATTATACTATTACTACCTAAAATACTTTAGTAAGTAAGAGAGGGGAATTAGGAGCGGCGCCTAGCCGCTACCTACCTATCGCGGGCTATAGTAGCGTCCTTTTAGTAGATAGGAGAATATAGAATCTTAGCTTATAGAATAGGAGAATAGTCTTATAGAATCCTAGCTCGAACCTAGGTACGGTCGCGGCTTCGATAGCGGTCTACTAGGTACGTACGGTTATATTCCTAGACTAGGTCTACTACGTCGCGAAGGTCTTCTATATTATACTAAACGTTATAGGTATAACTATAGTTTAACTATTTAACTAGGTATTGCCTCCTACTACGGACCTTACGTCTACCTATTAATCTCTTAATCTCGTAATAGAGGGCCGGGTTATTATCGTCGGCCTCTATAGGGCCGGGCTCTAGAACCTAGCGGTCGTATAGGTTATTACTAGCTAAGTAAGGTTCGAGTTATACTACGGACACTACTAGGTAGATCTACTAAACCGGAGGAATAGCTAAACGATAGGCTAGTTAGCCTACTTAGTCTTCGATCTCGAAAGGTCTAACTCTCTAGTATAAGAATTTACGATATATAATACTAGCTAGGTAGTATCCCTTATATAGGCGGAGGAGAACTAGTTAGCTACGACGAAATATAATAGGCCGATAGATAGTATCGTACTAGTTCTTTATAATAGTAGCTACCTAGGCTATCGAGTCGGCGGCCTTATCGCGAGCTTCCTATCTAAGAGTAGTATAGTCTACCGTAGGTAGCTCGAATAACGAGATTAATATATCTAAGTTGTTCTTAAAACCCTATATTAGTACGTTAGAGACCTCCTCTATAGACGCGTTCTAGCTATTATTAAGGTCGGCTTAAATATAGAGTAGCGCCTCTACCTAAGAGGTGTCCGGAAAGGATATAATAAAGAAGCGTAACGCGATTTTAACTATCTAGTTCGTACGTTTACTCTAGCTATCGGCCTGCGAGTAATAGGTAGTAGTAGCTAGGAAATATATACTAAGCTTACGAAAAGCTACTTATATAAATTTAAATATCTAAATTAGGTCCCGATCTCTAATTATAATAGAGGGCAGGGACCGCTCGTTAGCTATATAGCTATAAATCTAGGCCGCCCTATAGTTAGCCGCGGTCTAAGTAGATTTAGACTTCGTTAATATTACTCGTTTAGTAAATTTATAGGTCTTAGTTAAGAAACTATTAAAACTACCCTCGTTTATAGATAGGCTAAAGACCTAGTTAGCCGTTACTATATAGTCCGGAACGGCGACGGCCTAAATCGGCTATAGTTCCCTATTAGGCCTATAGTAGTAGGTTTAGTTTAGAAGATAGTCCGGGTAGAACTTAATATACTTCCGTAGCTCCTTAGCTAAATACTAGATATAAAAGAAGGCGAAGACCCTAGTATAGGACCGATAGAAGCTAGAATAGTAGTAATTATTATAAGCTATCTTAAAAATCTTCTTATATAAGGGCCGGGGAATAGATAGACGCTTATAGCTATCCGAATTATCCTTAAAGTAAATTAGGTCGTTTCTTAGAAAGAATTATAGGCCTAATAGCGCGGCCTCGGGCTCCTCTATCTTAGGATCGATAGCGTCCTTACCTTATAGCGTATCCGCGTCTACTATAGCTTATCTACGCTATTCTATACGTATAAGCTACTATATCTAACTAACCTACTAGGGATCGGCTTCGTACCTACGGCGAAGGTCGGCTTTAAACTTATCGGACAACTCTACTAAGACCGAATAGAAGATTAATACGTCTACGGAAGTAAATAGCCTACCTATTCGCTCGTCGAATAAGGTTGCGTAGAAATAGTAGCCGTCGGCGTAGCTATAGGACTAGAGGCACGTCGGGTTATCTAGTATTTAGATCGTATCCCGGGCTAGGTCTTTATCGTTATACGCTAGTAGGTCTAAGTTATCCGTACCTAGGTCTCGGCAGGTATTAGAAATAAACCGGCTTAGCGCGTCTAGGACGGCGTATAAGTAGCTAGGATAGTAAATAACTTAGAGACCGTAGAATTAAGACAAGTACTACCCGGCCCTAATTAGTCGCAAATTTAGCTTATTTATAGAAGTTATAGTAGTAATCGAACTAGCTATCGTAATATTAAGCGTAGTAGTATAGTTAGTAAATATATAGATTCGCTAGCGATAGGCCTAGAGGATATATCTAGCCTTATAGGCCGTCTAAAGAAGGCTAGAGACTTCTAGCTTAGTAGCTAGGTATCTAGATTCTACTTCGAAGAGCGTCTTACTAAGGAAGAGGACTAGTTAGATAGCGGTCGGCGTAAACCGTAGTAGTATCGCTAAATTAGGTATCGAGTCTCCTTATACTATATAGATTACCGCTACGTAGCTATAACGACTAGAGTCTAGATCTACGTATAGCGGTCGGTTAATATCTACGTAGTAAAGAAAAGTAGCGTAACGGTAAAGCTCTTATAGTATATTATAGGCACGGTGCTAATAATCGAGATTCTCTGCCTTATTCTAGGCTAGTATCTTAGCTACGAATCGTTTACGAGGGTTTCTTTTATTAGAAGAGGCTAGTCGTAGGAGGTACTTCTTCTAGTCCTTAAATAGTACGATTAGCTAAGAGAAGTATAGGATATAGTAGCGCTACTACCTTATAATCCCTATATAGAATTCTAGATCTTTTAGAGAGCGTAGAAATAGTAGGTCTAAGATAGCCTTAACCTTCTTCTCGTAGGTCGTATAGCCTAGCCTACTAATATACTAGCCGAGAAGCTTTATTAAAGGGAAACCTACGAAGGTCTTAGCCGGGGCGATACTAATATCGACTTCGTCTAGCGCCTAGAAGACCCTATCTAGGTCGTAGAGATAATTATCGAAAGTCCTAGAGAAAATAATAATATTATCGATATAGGCACGCGAGTAGTAGTTAAACTTTTTTAAGATACGGTCTAGTTATCTCTAGATATATTATACGCTATTAGCGAAACCTATAATAGCTATACCTAGTTATTCTTAACCTTAGTAGCTATTAATAGTAAACTTATAGCGGTCGGCCTTAGCTACTTACTACTAATAAAAGAAGGAAACTATATCGATAGTTATAATAAAACGGCTTCCCTTTAGAGCCGTTATAATATCCTCCTACCTAGGTAACAAATAGGAGTCCTTTACTACTAGTTTATTAAGGCCGCGGATATTAACTACTACTCGTCCTTTACGGATAGGTCGGCTACCGACCTCTATAGTCTTCTAGACTATAAATACTAGGAAGCTAAAGGGCGTCGGCTAGGTTAAGTAGGCTATCTTCCTCTATTAATAGAGGGCGTTAAAAGCTTTATCTACTACTACGCGGTCTAGTATAAATAAAGGATAAGTAATAGTAGGCATACGGTATAATTTACTATTAGGTAATAAGGTTACGAGTATATACTTAGAGTCTAGGACTTTAACTATAGTCCCCTTGTTCTAGAATAGTCGATTATACTTAGCTATAACCTATTAATATTCGGCCCTCTATCTAGAGGTGCCGTAGATAGTCGCCCTATTAGCTAATTTCTACTTAAGAGTATCGTCTAGTATCTCTAGTTTCGGTAAGGATACTAGACTCGTCGTAGTAGACTTACGAACTAAGGGGTTCTACCTATAAAAATCCGATAAACTAGCTAGTTTAGGCTAATAATTAGGAAGGGCGGCTAGCTTATACTAGCTCGGATCTAAATAGTACGCTCTCTAGTAGCTAATATTAGATATACTTCCTATACGTATACCCTTAGTAAGCGTAGCTAGCCGGTCCGTATTATTATAAATAAAGATAAAGTCGGTATTAGAGTCTATAATAGCTAAATATAGAGCTAGTTCTCGCTAAAGGCTACTTAAGTTACTAGGCTCGGAGGTAAACTAAAAGTCTCTACCTATAGGTATAGCTTCCTATAGTTCGACGGCTACTCTAGCTACTAATCTAGCCGGAATTAATGCCGGCTACTAGGTAGATAGGATAGTACGGAAAGCTAAGTAATCTCTACGCTTAACTAGTAATAGGGCGCGAGTATTGCTCGTAGCCTCTAAAGTAACTAGTTTGCGGCCCGGGTCTATTTTTATACTCTACGGCCTAATAATATCTATAGCTACTAGGATCTTAGGCGATAGGGATTCTACTATATAAACCTTATACTATATATAGACTAGAATACGCTTCCTATCGTAGAGAGCGGGTACCTATATATCTAGTTCTATATATTCGGAAGTATAGGTACTCGTAGCTAGGCTAGACACCTATAATAGCTACGCTAACTTCTTCCGAGGGTAGTTAGGTAGTTAGCTAGCTAAGAAACCCGTATCGATTACGGATAATATAGCGCCTATATCTAGGTATACCGCGTAATCTACCCCGTCTACTACTAGACGGAGGTAGATCTATAGATAGAAGGCTATATAGAAAGCGAAACTAGCCTTAGGAATAAAGGCGGCTTTAGATTCTAGAATATTATTAATTTAAGTACTAAGAGGAGCTACCTCGTAGATATAGTAGTAGGCCTTTAGTACGGCTACTAAAGAGAAATCGGCTCGGCAAATAGGATAGTAGTAGCCCTAGGCTATTCCTCGCGATAAGAATAGTTTAAGACTAGAGGAGGGGCTATTTAAGGTGCGGACTATAAAGTTAGACGGGCCCGGAAGAGGGTCTAACGCTCCGTTATCCTTTAAATCTACGTAGTCTATAATATCGTTAAAGAACTAAAGTATATTAGGTCTGCTATCCTTACGACTATAGGTTATACGACTATAACTACGGCTATAGGACTAAGAGGGCGAGAGATAGCGACACCCCTCTAGACTACGAGATAAGTCCTTAAAGTAGTAGTTCTACGGTCGACGTCTATAGTCTTATCGTAGTTTTAGATACTCCCTCGAATAGTAGCTGCGCTCTCTATAGTTATAGTAGGCCCTATTATAGATACTAGGCTCGTTCTTAATCTTTATCTTAGGGCTAGGCTCTTACTTAATATAGTCGTTTTCGCGGAGCTAGTAACGTCGACCGTTATCGTTTAGGCGCTCGCGTTCGTTATAATTCTATTAGTATCTATTAGGTTATAGATTATTGCGGCTACGGCTAGGTCTACGTCGGTTTCTAAGCTCGAAGTTATAGCCGCTTACGCGTCTAATATCTCTATACTACCCGGATCTCGTTATATCTAAGCGCTATAGCTCCCGCCGTATCGAGCGCGAATACTTACCTATAGGGCGGCCCTTAGATAGCTATCTCTAACTAAATAGCTAGGTCTTTAGGTACGTAGTAAACTAGTCGACCGTAGTACTAGGAGTTAGGTAGTCGATATTTATTCTTAACTCTTCGTAGAGCTTTATTTAGGCAAGGGTAAGTTAAGCCTATCGGTCCGTTATTCTAGCCTCTCTAGCCTATCGGACTATATTTAAGACGAAATCCCTCGGTAGATAGTTAGCCCGGATATTACTTTAGTCGTAATATTCTAGTTCTAGCTTAGCTAACGCCTCTACTAGTAGTAACTAAAACTTATCCCTTAAAGCCTTATCCTAACGATTAATCCTACTACTACCGCGTAGAGTGCGGCGGTCTACCTTAGTTAGTTCGCCTATAAGCTACTATAGAGTATTCCCTCGAAAATACTTAGTTAGGTAGGTCCGCGTAAACTTACTACTATTAAGTACCGTATAGTCCTTAGCTATATCTAAGAATAGATAGACCGAGCGGTAGTATATCTTTCTACCCCTATCTATAATATCGCCCTCTAGTAGATTAGCGGCCGAAGCGTCTAGATAGAAATAGCTAATTTCCTTAGCCTTAAACTAAGTAGTTCGACGTAGGCTATAGTATAGGGAACGCGATAGTTCCTAGCTACTATTCCTATAGTAGTCGCTTCTTAATAAAGAAGGCGAGGATAAAGGTAATCGACGGCGGCGTCTATCGCGTCTACGACTATTCCTATTACGGTTACGCTAACTATAGCGTCTCGGCTAAGAGTTATTATTATCTAGTAGCGGAGGGCTACCGTTAGAGTTCCGATTACGGCGTAGCTATACGCTATCCGTACGTTATTATCCTTTACTTAAGACTAGACTAGCACGCTATAAGCGTTACTAGTAGCCGTCGTCTAAATTACGCTAAGCCCGTCTAGCGCGGTTATTTAGTTCTAGGTTAATAACTATAGAAGCTAGAGCTAGAGGAAGGGTATTAGCTAGAGGGCGCTATTCTAATACTAGGAGACGGGCTATTACGCCGTTCTCTAATTATGCTACTCTCTTATTCTATTAGTCCCTTAACTAGTCGATACGATAGAGCTAGATAGTAGTCTATTTAGCTAGGACTCTACGGATCTAGTCTATTAGCCCTTCGAGTACTAGCTATAGAGCTAGTTTACGTCGATAGCGCCTACGCTCCTCCGTAGCCGGCCGGTCTACGGCTACTAGTAGAGGTGCCCGCAGGCCTTACTATAGGAATTCGCGTAAACCTAGGAGTAGTAGCTACCTAGAAGGACGAATATAGAAACCGTAACGTTACTCCTACTCTTAAGCTTATTCTTCTTCTAGCTCTATCTTAGTACGCGGTAGTACTAGCTATTATTATTATAGGTCCGAGTATTAAGGTAGGCTAGGATAAACTAGTACCGAGTTAATATCCTCTATATTTTTACGCTATCGTAGCCGAGGACTAAGTAAATACGCGCGGTAGCTATAACGTCTCTACTCGGGAATACGTCCTAGATTATTTATTTCCGCCTCTTATACTAGCGAAGGCTCTAAACTCGGCAGGTTAGACTATATAAGGCCTACTAGTAATAATAGCGGAGAGTACTAGAGGCTAGCTTCCGAACTAGATACCTAACGTTATAGAGCTAGTAGCTAAGTAAATAGCTTACGTAAGAGAGCTCTAGGCGATAGAGTCCTCGAAGGCTAGGTATAGGGTCGTATACGCGGAGGACGCTAGGCTACTACTCGTTAGCGGATCGTATTAAGTAAGCGGATCGGTCGATGCCTCTAGACTAGGCGCTATACCCGCTCGTCGAGCAAAATTTCTAATATAGGTCGTACTAGCTAGTTAGACTACGCTAGCTATTCCTATAGAATTAGTTATAGCTAGGGCTTAAGGCGTACTTCTAGAGAAATAGTAAGCTACTAGAGTAGTTTAATTACTAGCCGCAAATAGAGAACTTACTTAGCGGCCTCTATTACTACCGATATATTTATTAGCTAATCTAATAGGTATTCTAAGGTAGCTACTCCTCTACCTACTTACCTAAGAGGCGAGTATTCCTACGGCTAAGAGTAGTACTAGACTAGGAACTAGACTAAGGGTAGAAGAGCTAGTCTTAAACGCTTAATTCTTCTAGATAGGTTAATATTCTCGAAGAAGACCGAGAATAAGAAAGCGTAAGTAAGCGTAAGGGCGTTAACCTCGGGAAGTTTAGAAGCTAGATTAGCTATATATAGCGTACCCGGGAAGATAAGCGGCGCTAAGAACGCTAATAAGCTTCTAATAGTATAGAGGTCCTCGCTACTATAGGTTCGGTAGGTTTATAAGGTTCTAGTACCCTATATAGTTATTCTATCGACTCGTCTAGTTAATAGTTAATAGTTAATAGTTAATAGTTAGTCGTCGGTTAGAATACGACGAGAAATAGAGTATTAACTAGACTAAAGGCGCTCCTTACTATATAAGGAAAGTACTACTCGCAATATAATAGTTACTAGCGAAGCGGTAAACTCCTTCCTAAACTAGGTATAATAGAGTAAACAAAGGCCCTAAGGCTAGACTAGAGAGATAGTAGCGGGCTATAGCTAGTAGGAAGTAGAGTAGGTAGCTTCTAGTAGCTAGGCGATATAAGTCCCTCGCGGCTTAGTTAGCGGCCGAGAGCTAGGTTAGGCGAAAAGATAGGCGATTAGTAGCCGGCAGGCCAGACGCGCTAGTCGCGGAAAGTCGCTAAGTAATCGGTAGAAGATCGTAGTTAGTAGGCCGTCCTTTAGATATTTAGGTCTATAGGACTAGCTAGATCGTATTAACTTACTTCGAGCTACTAATTATTAGGGTCTAGGTAGGGCCTAGCCGAGTTAAGTTAGTAATATCTATATTATTGCTATCTAGCTATCTATATACTAAAGTACTTACCCGGCGGCTAGGCTCGTAGCCTTAGCCTTCGGCCTATAACTCCTATTCGGCTAGCTACTTATCTTATCTATAATAGTAGGCCTATTCCGTATCGAGAAGGTAACCGATAGCGGATTAGTATATAAGATTAACCTACCTAGGAACTAGAGGATTTACCTAGTAGTATCTATCGTAGAGCTAGAACCTTACTCGGCTACTAAAGATCTATATTAACGACCGACTCGCAAACCGCTACGTATTCGAGTCGATAAGGACGATAGTCTACTAAGAGTAAAGGCCTTATAATAACGGAGAATATATAAGGTTAGCCGCTACTAACGAGAGGTAATCGAATATCTAGTTAGATAGGATAACGCTAGACTAGAAGACGACGAATAGGTAGCTAGTAATAACGTGCTACTAGGGTTAAAGAGGTCCTTCGATCGACGCTACCCTCTCTAAAACAGTCGACGGACTATTATAGTATATAGCCTATCGACGATAGTAATAGAAGTATAAGGAAGTAACGTTAGAGGTAAGTCCGAAACCGAAAGTAAGCGAAAGTAAGGAGTAGCGAGCTCGCGACCTTATATAACCTATATAATAAGCTCGTACTACTACTATCTACGACTACTAAATAGCTTGCGCTCGATAACTAGTAATAACAATCCGTAGTAACTACCCTAATATAGCTACTAATATAACTAATTAGTAGAATATTACTAGCGAGGTACCGCTAGCTCCGCCGACGGAATTAGCGACTAAATAGTAGGTTAACGCGACTAAATAGTAGGTTAAGACTAAGCCGATAGAAGAAGATAATAACTTCTACTCTACGCTACTAGTAAAGAAGACTACGGGTATATAGCTACTAATAGGCGAGGACGATAACCTAGATTACTTTAGTCCTTCGAAGAAGGTAACGATACCTACTATAACGAAGCGTAAGAGCGTCGATAACGAGACTAGGGATAATACTTTAGGCGACGACGACTAGAATAATAATAAGGAAAGTAATATTAGACTAGCTTTAAAGAAGACTAAGAAGGTATAGACTAAAGAGTAGGCCGATAGCGCTAAGGTAACGCGCGTTTTCCGCGAACTACTTACTATCGGGATATATAACTATTTTCTTCTTAATTCTAACGACCCTCGATATAACTAGATAAAGTTAGCGGAATAGACGACTATATAGAACTCTAACGATAAGAGAAAGAAGCCTACGACGACTATATAAAGTAAAGAAGGAAAGGAAACGGACCCGATTATATATCTACTAATCGTCGAGTGCCTCGACTAAATAGTAGTATAGGCCGAACGCTACCTTAAGTATCCTAATACTACGAATACTATAGTAAACGCGTAGTATAGTACCTATAACGACCTAGCGAGTATTCGTAACAACGCTATAAAGTTTAGTTATTATTTCTACTACTACTTACGATAGGAGGCAGGCATCGACAAGTTCTAGGTATATATATCCGAGTACGCTAATAAGGAAGTCGATAACTTATATCGCTAGCTAAAGAACTATAAGAAAACGATCTAGGCGTTAAATAGTAACTTAAATAAGCTATAGAAGCTAGCCGACGACTAGAAGGCTAAGAACGACCGACTAAAGGCTACTTATACTATCGTTAAGTAACGACTAAATTTAAAGCGCGTACTCGAGTAATACCTAACTACTACCTTAACGACGACTACGCGTCTCGATAACGATAACTACTACGACTTAGTAACGTAGACCGTAATAGCTAACTAAGACTAGGCAGATCGCGTAAAATAGCTAAAGAAGACTACTCTTAAGAAAGAGGTAGTAGTAGCTCGTCGCTACTAGGACTTAGCCGACTATAAGGCTTAGGCTATAGCTAAGTAGAAGGAATAGATAAGATAGAACGGGTTCTTAGAAGCCGATATTAACGACTAGTTATAAGCTAGTAGACCGACCGATAGGCGATATAATAGTAGACCGACCGATAGATAATATAGTAGACTTTCTTTTGTTTTAAACTATATAAGAGCATGCTATAATCTTTCTTTTAAGCCGGTAACCTAATAAGGAAGTTACCTAATAAGGAAGTTATAAGTAGTAGCTTAGTAGAATAGATATACCTCTTCCTTCTATAATAGATAGTATAATAGAATATATATAATAATACTAATATAAGGTTCTACTATTATTAGTCTTTCTACTATATCTCCTTTATAAGTTCTATAGAGCGCATCTCCTAGCTATAGCGTAGTAAGAATAATACCTCCGCGATTATCCTCGAGGTAATAGCGCTTCTTCCGACCTAGTCCTATAGTATAAGATTTTAGTATACGATACTAGTATTGCGCCTTAGTTATAGTTATAAACTTATAACTAGGTAAAATAGCGTAACTAAGCTATAACTAAGCGTTTTGCCCTATAAACGGCTTATAACTAGTATAACTAAGATTCGTACGTATCTCCTACTTTTATTACTACTCGAATACTACTAAAAGTCTTATATATAGTTCGTAGTACTATATAGTTTTAGTTACTAGTCCTATATATACGTAGACGAAGTATAGCGGATAGTATAGAGTATTCTATAGTCTATTAGAGTAGGGCGAGCTTCTAGCTTAGGGTCGAGGAAGCTTATAGCTTAGGGTTTAGATTAGGATATAGAGCTACTAGGGTTATTTATAGTAATAAGTATCGAGATCCTAGATCCTAGCCCTAGAAAATTTTATTAAGATCCTAGCCTTTTTAAATTAATCTATCGAGTTGCTACCTAATTAGCGGATAGTCCTTAGTTACCCAGTTACATAGCCTGTTTTGTAACTAGGGAGGCTGTTACAGCCCAGTTACATAGTTGTTACGGTGACTGGCACATCACTACACGATACGGACCCCGCGAGAGCCACACAATTCAAGGCAGCAGAATGAGACCTGGTCTGTGTGTCAAAAAGACAACAGCGACGACTTTCATCAGGTAACCAAGAGGACGCGACGTTGTCAACCAGATGTCGGGGTCCGCCTGCACTATTCATGCCGTTCACACCCTCGCATGCCTTCGAAGTGGCTGTTGGGGCTGTCTCCACGCCGGCTGATCAGGATCGACACCAACAAAACAGCCCACGGTCTCGGCGCCTTCTCCAGCATCGTTAATACGGAACCCTGTCGGACCGCGGAATCTACCCGTCAACTTCACATATGAGCCCAGGGCATCGACGAGGGTCTTGCCAGTGCTCAAAGCGTCTGCCGCACGTGCATGCGAGAATGAAGTCAATAATGCCTTGCCACTTTGGCGGTCTCCCGATTCAATCAACGATTTGGCGGCCGTCTCGTAGAGATCTACCTCGGTCCGCGACGAACTCTCGACTCCGCGGAGAACATCTTGCACGATTGGTAGATACGCTGGCGGATTCGAGCAGGTGTAGTACAAAACTTGCTTGAACGTCCTTCCGACAAAGTGCGTGGCCTCTGACAACTGGAAGTCTGGGTTCAAGAAAGAGGAAGATGCGCCAGTAGTCAAGTAGCGATGCTGTCCATATTCCGGCGGAATGCTGTTCACGCCCAGCCACCATGGTACGAATGGAGCCGTCACTGACGATGTAGGTGCATTCCATATGCGAAGGAGATCCGGGTCAACGCCGTGTCGCAGACTGACCACTTGCCCGTAGCCTGCCTCGTCGTCGCTGATCCTGTAGTCTCGTACTCTCTCGATGAGCTTTGCCTCTGTCAATGGGGCCATCGCAAGCGTAGCGTCTTCGAGCGCCGCCTGGGACATGTACTTGAAACCGCCATTCCTTGCAGTATAGTTGCCCTGCAAGCCATATACCTTAAAGATATTAAACGGTTCAGATGAACTCTCATTCCACCAACCCTGCTCCACAGCAAACGACACCAGATTCGGCGACCCCATATAATCCGATTTGTTAGTTGGAAAGTCGATTGGAAAATCCTCGATATAACCCGGATACGAAACCCTCACAACATCGGAGCCCAGTCTCTCAGCAGCCCACAATTTTTGCCCTCCAGCAAATTCCCACACAACCCAGCCCTCGTTCGCATCAGCTATAAGATGGCTGTTGCCGCCATAATCTGCATAGCCGTACTTCGCAATAAGATCTCCGATGATCTCAACACCCTCTCTCGCACTGCTCGCACGCTCGAGAACCCTCCGCGCAAGATCGCTATACTGCAAACCTTTCTGCGGGTTGGGCGCCATATCCCAAAGCTCAGTTCTCGTCTCAGCCCACACATCTCTCACAGTGACGCCTTTCTCATTGAGCCCGCCGTTCGTGAGTGGAGCGGGAAATCCTTCGAAATCGCTATACTCCATAGACATGTATCGGAAGGCGTGTGGGACTTGTGGGATTTCGATGAGCTCTCCCGGCAAGACGGCATTTTCTGTAACTCCGACTGTGATTGTGGCGTTGGGGGCGTGGTCTTGTGCGGGAAAGATCTCGAGCCAATGGGATGAAACTTCTTCTCCTGTGCCTCCGACCATGACGCTGCCATCAGCGGTGAGATCTTTGCCGACGTAGAAGGCATAGCTGGCTGTTGCGGTTTTGGTCAAGCATAGCATGAAGACCAGTGCCGCTGGGGCGCTTGAGATTGAAATGAATGTCTTCATCTCTATAACATGAGTAAAGAGATGGAGAGAAGAAGCGAGTAGAACTGGGCTGCCATGTGGTCTGCAAGATCTGAAGCTACGGTAACATAGGATCCACAGATCCGCCTGCATGGTTAGCGTTGACACTTGCTTTTATCAGACAAGCTCGCGTTGGCCTCCACTTACCGGGTTCATGCGATATTTTGCCAGATGACTGGGTTTGCTTGTTATCGAGTGTTGGAGCGATTGCACATCGCCTCGATAAGGGGGCTGGTTGCATTCTCTATCAGCTATGACGAGATGGTAATTGACAGCCGATGTGATCTCGAACGCACGGCTCCAGAAGCTGCAGCTCTTGCAACTTACTCATTTCCAATGACAGGCATAAAATAATGGTGAACAGACGATTCTGTCTGAGCTGGTGATGTTCTTGTACTTTCAAGCATGTGAGGTGCTCTAAACTGCAACCAGAATACATGGCTATGAAGTGAGTAGCAAGCATAGTGCAAACTCCGGGCAGAAATCGAGTGAAGTTGCTGCGCAAAAGACTCACTCAAGACTTCCCTTACTTGCAAGTTCCAAAAAGCAGCCCCTAGACCGCTCTAGCATCTCCACAGCAGTCACCAGCTTGTCCAAGGTATCATCGATTGGCGTTCTCATAAAGTCCGCGCCGCCCATGAATCTCGATCTCATCCGGAAAGCTCTTCTCACCCAAATCCTCGCCGTACGAAGCGCAGGCTCAGGCACTTGCGCGATGCTTCTGTCCAGGAAATATCGGACCAAGTCATCGGCACCTTTGCCGTACATGGTCCAAATCAAGTTTCCAACAATGCCCTCTGCCTTTGCAAGCTCACCGAAGTACCCAACAGGCTCGCTCGCGACCTTGAAGGTGGGAACTGGGCTGTAGCTACTCCAAGTGATTCGACCCGGGACATCACCTTCAAGGTCCACGCCATTGCGGATAAAGAATGCCAGATGTCGCATGAGTCTTCTGCGCATGTCGCTGGCTAGGCGCTGGTCGGGTGGAAGGCTGCAGAGTTCGCACATGCAGGAGGACCAGTCGAGAAGTGGTCGAAGCAGGCCTTGCCGTTCAGTGGTGGTCATGTACTGCAATGATTGAACGTACACAAATGTCAATTCATCCCCGGCCGAAACGTTTCGAGTGACGCAAACTTGGATTGAGCCCTCCTTGTTCTGGGAGAAGGCGCAGTTCGGCAAGCAAGAGTTGTTGAAGCGCGAAGCGTGCGCGAAACATCCCCAGCCTCTGTCCAGCATCCAGAAATTGTTGAGATGGAAGCGCGCTTGGTGTTGTACATCGGCCGAAGCTGCGGCGAATCGCGGTGAGAATGGGAGAGAATCGAAGTGCTTCCTTGCAGCAGGCTGCAGTATGTCCCGCTCCGATAGAATGTCATCGATGCTAATGTCGCTCGAGTGTTTCTCAATGACAAAGATAGGATCATCAACGAGGATGCGGGTGCCAGCGTCAATATTCCTCAGCGCGAACGCACCTCGACCCTTTGGACCAGCGCTTCTGATCTCGTAGAACCCATAGTTGCCCATGGAGGGGCCTGCGTGTTTCATCTTTTCAGTTGACTGGCACGATCCAATCTTGATGCAAAGTTGCTCTTAACTATGTGGAAGTCGCTTTCATGGACATCAGAACCTTTGAGAGCTGAATCTGGACAGCAATCAGGTCCATAATGCACTTCTCACAGCGTTTGTCAGCGATCAAAGAGACAGTCAAACAGTCATCTCGCTAGACCACGCGAGATAGGTGCGGACGACGAAGTGTCGCGAAGATGCGACTGCGAATCGGTGTTCGGGCCCGAAGCATAGGTCCAAAAGTCCATTTGCTGTACAATATACTGCCGTGCTGCGACTAAGCCCATACTCCGACCAGAGCCATGAGCGTGCACCCCGCAAGGACAGAAGCACAAGCTTGTAATCGCCTCTGGCCTTTCAGCTCTGTATAACTCGTCTCACTCAAGAAATCTTCTGCAAGAAGCTGCACCAATCCAGCATATATCAGCAAACCACTGCTGATTGCATTCATTATGCCCACCATCAGCAGCCCCAGTTGCGACGCAGGATCGTAAAGTCCTTGCACCCCTAGTCCAATCGCCTGGCCAATTGGTGTCGTAATCCCATACATGACGCACATGAGCCAGGGTTTGTACGAGGAAGTTGAAAAGGAGCCGATGGATGCTATACGAGATCCAAGGGCCAGTCCTTCAAAGGTTTGATGGAAGCTGATAGCCACAAGAAGAACAACAAAGGATGAGCCTGTGGAGACAGAGACTGCTAAGCCGATGAAGACGGAGTGGAAAAGGATGCCAGCTTCCAACATGAGGCATTGTACAATTAGGCGTTGCTCTTGGGCGGAGGGCAGGACTGCTGGCGTATGTGCTTGGTGGTCGGAGTTCGATCCGCCTTGCGTTGCCCAAGAGACTTTGCGCTTGCGAGTGCCAGGCCGAGTATCGCCATTTGCATGTCCGTTTAGCGGAAAGTCATCGCCGTCATCCGAGTCTGAGGTCTTTCTCGTCAGAGGCTGCATATCATCCGTATGTGGGTCCAACTCGTTGAGATCCAGATCATCATCTTCATCATCATCGTTGTCTTTCCCAGGACTCGGCGTTCTCGGTAAGGGTTTGTTCAATGAGCTCCCAGCCGGGCTGTGCGGCGTGGGAGGAGCGTCCATGTATGGGCTCCTTCCAGGCTGCTCGTCTTTATCCAAATCGTCCAATGGCACCTGACGAAAGCTGTTGAAACTCGTGCTCCTGCCTCTGCCAGCCGGTCGATCTGAAAAGGCCTCCGCTTGATGCTCATGGCCGCCTCGCAACTGCTGAAAGTCGACGTGGTGGCTGTGTCCGGCGCCGCGCATTGCGAAGAACATTTCCACGCCTACTACGACCAAGACGCTGATCATGGCGATCAAGCCCGGCATCTCAGGGTACGTGTCTGTCCAGAATGGTGGTAGACACGGTTTCGTGAGGTGGGTGTATGCAGTCGGCAGCAAATGCACGAACGCCGTGGCGATGAGCACGCCCGTGCCAAAGTGTCTACTGATGAAGAGCGCATGGTGCGGCACGTGTAGCTTGGGGTAGCAGCGCACGATGAGAGGAAAGGAACAGGCGAGCGTGGAGAGGACGAGGATGAGGAGGAGGGCGAAGACGTGCAGGGGGAAGCTGTATTCGCGGTTGCTGTTGTCGGAGCCGCACGCGGGTCGCTCGCCAGCAGCCTGTCGTCGCGCGAGTTCGGCGTGGAGGAGGGAGAGCGGGAGGTCGGCGGCGGATCGGGCGGAGACTAGGGAGGCGGAGGTGTCAGATCGGAGGGGAGCGGTGGAACGGAAGAGAGATCCTACTGTCGCTCAGCCCGTTTGGTGTCATCTTTGCGGTGTTGCCTGCGTTCCCGGACGACGTTGCACCATAGTCGTAGATCGGACGAGTGTCTGACGAAAGGGAGTGCTGATGAGCACGTTCTGGATGTCCCAAGCATTGGGTACTGTACCCGAGATCGGCATGCTCCGATCGACGGCCCGACGCGAGCCGTAACATGTGAGTGACAGGTGCAGACACTTCACTTCTCTCTTCCTTCGTCACACAGCATCACATGCATCAAGTGTCAGATTTAATGTCTCTCCTTGCATTACCACATGAGCTACTGAGCGAAATTTGTTTCCAATGCCGTAGTCATGATCTTCCCAAACTCAGACTCACATGCAAGTTGCTTTACCATGCAGCTACGGATCACTTTCTCAAAGAACTGAAGCTGTATCTCACCCGAGAAAGCATGAACATGGCAGAGAAGATAGGCAAATCTCACCCTGTGCTCGCCAAGAATATAGAGTCTTGCTGGATTCAAGCAGATCGCTTAACGCCATGCCGAGATTTTGCCCACTGGCGCAGAGAGACATTCCACGGATTCGCATCACTGAAGAATCTGTTGACCGGTGGTCCGCGTGACGAGAATTGGCTGGAGTCACGCTACAAGCATTATGTCCGTCTTGTAAACGACCAACGTGATCTTTGCTCTGGGGATCATGTCGCACGCCAAGTATTCACCTTGTTCAATGCTTGCCCAAATCTTCAGGCTCTGTGGTTGACTCTCGGTGGCCAGGCACGTAAGTCGACTACGCACCAGCATCAATCTTTCATCGATGCGGCATGCGCCCCAAGCCAAGATCCTCTCCGCATGACGAATCTCGGAGGCGCTGCAGCGTTTCAGCAGTCGATTCTGGCTGCGGCAGAAGCGAATCTCCAGCTGCATACCCTGGTTGTTGCCGGTATTGGCCATATGGCTCTTAATGAGGTCGAGGCGGACGACAAAGTAACTACAGCAGTAGCCAAGGTGCTCAAGACAGTGCAAAACCTTCATCTTCAGGTGCGAAGTCCCGAGGAGCTTCCCAACGAGCCCGATTCTAGCAAAGTAGGTCCGACCCTCCGGCAATGGTTTACAGGGCACCATCAAGACATGGCCAATCTACGCCATCTGCATCTCGAATTACCTCCACTACAACATTTCCGATCTTCCAGCATAGATTTCGAAGATCTTATTGCCGAGCTCAAGTTCCCATACTTACGACGACTGATGTTGACTCAATTCCGGGCGGATTTGACTAAGCTGGCAGACTTCTTGCTCGCCCACAGTGTAACGCTCCAGACCATCAGACTTGCAAACGCGACTGGCATGGGAGTCATGACTTGGCAGTCGTTCTTTGAGTCTATCGCGGGCAAAATTGTGGCATTGAAAGTCGTTGAGCTGCGTGCTCACTTCACACACCATCTGCAAAGATGGTCAGATGGGTACTGGCGTTTCAGTAATACAACCAGGAGTAAGGGCTCGCAATTTGCGGACGCTCTTTCAGAGTACATCATCCATGGTGGACCGCGATTCCCTGTCCAGAATGAACAAAGCCATTTGCTTTCGGCCCAGGGCAGGGCCTTCGAGGTAGAGGTGCCTTTATGCGACATGCCTAGGGTCGTTGACGAGGATGCAGACGAAGGTGGCTGAACATGTTTCGTGAGTTCTCGGGGAGACAATGCGTACGAACGTGTGACTTGGGAGCACGACATGACTTTTTTCGGAAGAAAGAGAAACCGAAAGCGCAACGAGTATGCCGATCTGCAACGCGCCAAAAGGAATCAATACCGAATTTCTCCGACCTGCAATCACGGCTACGGCCACAGCGATACCACTTCGACGGCGTAATCCCTTCTCACTCCCCATAAGCCACCGGCAAGCAACACACTCAACCCGCGCGTACACAATCAACTACCCCTCGAAGCGTACTCAAGATCACTTTGCTTGACCCCACGCAACGAACTTCGGATCGCAATCATCCTTCGCCAGAGCTTTGTCATCACAAGCATAGCCTCTCACACCCGTGATATCGATACCCGACTTGCTCCACGGCGTGAAGCCCTTCTCGCTTGGATCATACCTCGTACTTCCTCCCGGTCCGGCCTTCAATCGAAGATCCTTGTAGGTCTTGTCTGCGAAGTAAACACGGTACTTGCCAAAGACATCGTGGTCATCTGGGTTCTGAACTGTGAGCCGGATGGATACTTTCTGTTTGGAGGTCCATTTGATGTCGACGACGACTTTGCCCTTCTTTTTGCCGTCCCCGACGGTGATCTTGCCGGTTTTGGACGCGGCGCGGGGAAGGAGGTCGGTGGAGGGTATGGTTTCCGGAGAAGTGTCTGGGGATGGGACAGCTAGGGCTGAGCTGGGGGAGAAATGTAGAGTGGTGCCGAGGAGTGTGGTAAGCAGAGTCAGGATGTTGAGACGCATCGTTACTACGACCTTGGACGACTTCTGAGCTGTTTGTTTTCTGGACTCGAGGAATGTTACTGGCAATGAAGATTTTGGGGTTGGGCGCCGCAGCTGCGGTATTTATGCCCTTCATTCTCCTGCTCTGGATTCGAACTACAACCTTCTGGCCTACTCGGCCATGGTCGGCAGCTATGCCTATTGATCCCTCAAGGCCATTCAGCTCAGTACTGGCTAGTACGAAGCTGAAGAGACTGGAACCCAGAACCGCCTCCGTTACACAAGAGGCTGTGTTGCACCACATTGCCAAGACTGAAGTGTTGCCTGAGAACAAGCCTTCTCGAGGATTGGCCCGATCGAATACGAGACCGTGGAAGAGCGCATTCAGCTATTGTCGAGCTAAACTTCTTTCAGTTACTGCTCAGGAGGTTGCCTTGGTGGTCTCAGTGACTCGGTCAAGTCGTGCGACATGGAGTGCACCGAGCGTATAGCGAAATTCGTTGGCGGTGCTACTTTCCATTAAGACGTACAGGAGCCTGATGATTGACGTCAGTGTTCAGCCTCAGCGGCCGCCAGTGACAAAAGCAGACGGAATTCAGACAGAACATGGAGTCGACTTGAGCAAAAAAGCTCGCAGACAAGCATCCCAATGGAAATCTTTTGGGAGGCTCATGTGTCTCTCACCATGTGCTCTGACACCACACCGAGCGCCATAGCTTCTTGTTTTGGACCCTAGTTGTGCAACGTAACATATAACGGAAGCAACTTTATGGTCCCCGCTCTGAGCCGCCCGATACCTTACGGCATAGCAGGGTCTCTTCCAAGTTGCCGTAACAGGAAGTTACTCATAGGATCCTGCAAAAGAGGTGCAAACCAGGTGCCAGCCTTCGGTGTCGTCTGACCGCACAGCATGCAACTCGACCCATACTGATGCTACAGAGCGGATGCGGTGCCTCAGCTGCTCGGGCTGGCACGCCCAGCAGAGGCTTGATGTGCCGCAGCAAGGAATCAGCAAATCTAGCTGCATGGCCATCTGCCTATTTTTAATGTTACTAGAATTCGCAGGTCAGACTGCAATGAGCTGCTGCGACAAGACGAGCAGCCCGCGTCCATATACGCAGCAAGTTTCATCTGGAGAGGGAAATGAGCTGCGGCAAATGTGAGCTCCTAGTATCCGCGGATGGTCTCCTAGCGAAGCAGTCTTCGGATACTTCGCGAGAAACTAAATCCACGGATCGTCTGATGATGAGGAGCGTTCAGCAAGAACACTAGAGACCATTGATTGACACAGATGATTGGAGTGCGACATGGTATACTCCAAGCTACATGTCCCTCGCTCGAGATAGTATGACGAGCGCAAAGGAAATTCGGGGTTCTGCTGAATGAATGAATGGACGCAGCACAACTCGCTGCAAAACGACCATTTCGAGGCGCTCCAGCTACATTCAGCTCTCTACGCTCTCTCTTCCTCTCCCACCTCATCTCCCCGACGACTTTCGCGAGGCCGAAACTCCACCGCACCTTCCCCTCCCGCCGCAAGTGCAAGCCATCCGCACTCAATTGAATGGATTTCTCAACTGATCACTCGTGGTCTTCCGTCCCTCATCACGCTCCCTGTATGCCTGGAGCTGGATATACTGAATATCGCGATCCGGGTTGAAAGTTCGAGTGTCGGTGGTGCGTCGATTCCGGTCATTGGCGCGAAACACTGGGGAGCGTTGCCTACCACCATTATTGTTGTTGTTGCCTCCACCATTTCCGCCGCCGTTTCCTCGACCATTGGTATTGACGAAGTACTGGGCTCTCACGCCTCCATCTCCATTCCGGGTATCATCGAGCACAATGCGAACGCGGACACGACGCTTTTGGTTGCGGTAAAACGTCGCGTAGATGCATGCACGGAAGGCAGAGTTGTTGCTGCCGTTGCGTGGGACACATGTGGAGACGGTGCGCTGATTGTTATTATTGTTGTTGTTGTTGTTATCGTCGTCGTCATAGTCGTCGTTGTTATTGTTGTTACCATCATCGTCGTCGTCGTTTCCACGTTGTGGGACAGCTTCACGCTCAATGAGCGCTGTTTCCGGCAGAGCGAGAGCTTTGGGGTCTGCCACGGCCAGAGCGTCCGGCGCTGGAGCAGCGAGAGACACAAGTGGAGTGCCTAGCAGGATGACTGCAGCCAGAAGGCTCTGGATCTTGGTGAATTGCATCGTGTGTGTAGAACTTCGCAAGGTCGAATTTGAAAGTGGGATGTTGTTGTTGGCTCTTTGCTATCGAAGCTGGAGTGGAATTCTGCAACAAGCTGCGTTCCATGGCATATTTATGATATCTGCCAGCAGTCATGAGTGAGTCCTCAGAATGTCAGCAAAAGCAATTTTAGCCAGATTCGCCGCTGGTCTCAACTGCTACACACCTCGTATAGCCATAGTAGCAAGATTCTGGACTCGTGAAACTTCGCCATGGCCACTCGCCCGCAGCGCAAACAAAGAAAACATTCTCGCAATGAACACCATCAGAGCCCTTTTCCGACGGGTGGTCTCCTGGATCTTCTCGGATTCGTTGTCCGTTGGTCGTAGACGTTGCATGAATGTCAGCTATGGCAGAGACCTTGGGCGGCCCTAGTATTTCAGAAGACAGTCCACATTGGCCATGGTGTCCGAGACCCGTAAGCAAGCTGTCCTGCAATTTCTACTTTCTCCAGAAACTGCATGCACATCATCGTGCCCTCGCGCCCAAGTGCGTTTCACGACATAAAAGTCTGCAAAGTGGCAGCTAGTTGTGACCAAAACGGTTGGCGCAGGATGCTCAGGCACATTTACCCTATATTGCTGACTCAACGGAGGATTAAGCCGCTCACGAGAGGCTGAATAGTTCTTTGTCATCCACTCGTATTCGGCACGCGCCATTTCATCATATCAAAGGAATGGACGCCTGGAGCTTCGCATATTCCCATCTTGCGGATCACTGAAGCAGCCCCTGTTGTGGCACTGGTGCAGGCCACAGATTTAACTTGTCGCCAAATCGTTGCAGGCACAACAGACGCCATGCTGGGATTTGGACAGCCCACTCAGTGAAGGCATATTCATATTCCGTGTTGGCGGTAGTGGTGTCGAGGTCGATGGTTTCCACGTACCCAAAACCAGATCGCTTCTTGTTACTTGTGCCTACACCGCCAGTCTCATTCTCTACCCAGTACTTGCTGCTTTGCCATTCAGGTACAGGAAATTCTGTGTGAAGGCCTCTGACTGGGCATTTTTGCAAGTGAATAACGATTAGTGATTTTCCAACGCACCCTGTTGCCACAGTGATTCCACAACAGTATTGGCAGCCTTACTGGTGTTCCAGCCGTAACAGTGGACGTCATCGTTGTTGTAATGGTAGTCTTGCGAGCGGTAAGATAACAGGAACAGGCACTGCTGATCCTTGCATGAAGAGCTTTGCCCGTTCCGCATCGATTGTTGTGTAAGACATAGGGAGGGGCAGGCTGCGCAGTGCGCTTTGCTGGTGGTGGACTTAAGTCGCCGGCAACACCACGACTGGAATAGTCGCGACGTGTGTTCAAGCTCCTGAGACCAGTAGCACCACATCCTTGGGTGACGGTGGAAGTTTGGGTGATGGTGCCCGTCTCCGCTTGCGTAATTGCTTCAGGCGTTACTGTCAACGTCGTAAAGGCTGTGCTGATACATGTCGATGTCTTTGGTGTGTTTTTGATATACTTCTGGCATAATGTAGACGCTAAGTTTGCCAGAGGTTTGTTGAGTTTGATATTTTGAAAGCATTTGTCTACGACTTGTAAGTGAAGGCCGACTGCTAGCTACTTCTCCTTTCATACCCGCAGGACAAGGCCGGCGTGGATCCGCATAGCCTCGTGGTGATGCTGCAAAGACTGGCTGTAGCGCAAGAAGCGCAATAGTCGTGAACAGTGGTAACGAAAAGAAATGCATCATCACGTAGCAGTCGGAGTTTGAACTTTGGAGAGTAACAACGCGTGGGTGCGATGGACCTGCTTAACGGAAAGCATCTATCATCGTCCAGTCTAGCGTCGCTTGACAAGGAGACTTGCGCTATGAGGCGCTCTCCAAGCGTTCTCTCGATCTTTCATCGTCCCGCCTTGCTGGCAATCTGAATCGGATTCAGCTCGTATCTGGCTACTTGGCTGTATCGGCGCCGAGTGCAAATGTCAGTGGTATGACTTGGTCTCAGGGTCATGCGGATGCAAAGCGAGCTATTGAATCTCTACCGACCATCTCCATCGGGACTAGCCCGAACGGTGCCACTTGGCGCGGGAAGGCTCAGGAGTGCCAAAAATGTATCGCCGCGCTTTGCAATTTCAAGCGGTATGAAGCCTCGAATGTGCTCAGCTTCTGACAGGCTTGCCGATCGAGATTTGCGACTGTGTGCAGAAAACCACGTTCATGACCGCTACAGCCTCATACGCCTTCCTCATGGCGCCTGCTCAGGCAGGAGAGGTAGTAGGGCATCCGCATCCGCGGTTCCTGTCGTGTGGCTTGAACCTAGCGGGACGTCCTTTGAAGGGCGACGGGCTGGCGGCGAGAGCGTGAGGATTGTTCGTTGTTAGGCGGCGCCAAACCAGACCACGCAGGGGTGCGCAACAGTTGACACTGCCTGACAGTCTTATCGCCCTGCCTGACTGTTTAAATGCAGATGACCAAGCTCGCGGCGTATGTCCAATCACATGCCGCTCGGAGAACACAGTCGACTTTCCAGGGAGAGCCCTCTGGCTTGAGATGTGTTACATGATCCCATCTGGTGCAAATGTATTGAAAGCCGGCATATCGTGGGTCAGGAAATAATTCCAATCAAATTGGGAGTCGTTAAGGGCGTCCAGATTCCAATCCTCACTACTCGATGTAGTAGGATGGTTCTCTTCGACGGAGTGTGCAGTATTGCCGTTGGTGTGCACCTGTTGTGTCTGTGATATTTCTAGGTGCTCAGGTTGTGGGTCTTCAGAGCGTTCTCGCTGCATGCTCAACGCGAGTACATGCGAGTCCTCATCCTTGCGCTTCTTAGAAAGACGGACGAGAAAACGCGCAGTCTTCAACGAGTCCTTCATAGCCCCGGTCTTGAAACGATCGACGACGTATTCGAGCGTTCGCATGGCAGTACCCAAATGCGACAGTGACTCTTTGCCGTCCATGGCAAGAAACACACAAATGACCTGGAATGGAACGTTCGCCACGTGCCACCAGGGCATCCCCTTCTCCGCCATCCTTCTCGCCGCCTGTAACCCGTTCAAGCCAATGTTCAAGATAGTCTTGACAACATCAGGAGAAAGATTGGGATTTGCGAGCCGTAATCTCCTGTATCCACATAGACCGAGGTTTGCTTTAGACAGAGCGATTCCGTCATGTTTTGGATTGTACGCATCCAGCTGCGTCAAAAAGTCTTCCCACTGGCCCGCCTTGTCGCCTTGTTCGGGATCGAGACAGCAAGATATGCTGTACAATTCAATGTAATCCTTTGTATAGTCTCCTTCACCGCAAGAGGGTAGTCTCGCGGTGATTCCACGGAGGGCAACTCTCGTCCTGCCATACTCGAAACTCACCCAGGAGTTCAGCATACGCGCCACCCAAAACGAACGGCGTCTGAGCTCGGGATCTGCGGAGTCGTTCGTGGCAGGGTGCAATACCGAGCTACTGGCTTCGAGTTGTAGGCCTATGGACTCCACTAAATGCATCGTAGTGCATGTCGCCATCCACGTGGCGTGCGGGTGGTCAGTAGTCCGTAACACCAGACATCGTAGAATCCACGACTGTACGTCAATCAGTGTTGGCGGCACCATGGTACTTGTACTTTCGAGTGCTACTTTCTGAGCATCCACCAGACGGGGCAGCAGCTGAAGCAGAGGATTGTTGTCTGAATACAAGATGCCGAGCGAGGCAATGCCGCACAGCACATGGTCAGGGATGTCGCACGACGCCGGGTTGGTCCAGCGCGCACCTATCCCGGCATTGACGCGGCTTTTCTTCAAGAAACCGTATATCGGATGCACATTGGTGAAATACAGCTTCGCGAGCTGCTCCATTTGATGACGGTTCAGGAAGTCCGTGATCGGCGCCACCACAGGGCGAACGTACTGACTGCTCCCAAGATTCCACCCAAAGGTGAAGAGTTTAGGTCCACTGGACGGGTCGAGTCGCATCCCGAGGAGGCGAGTAAAGGCGATGCCGGAGTTGGCTTCGAGGGCCCTCATCTTCGATAAATCTTCCGTGCTTGGCGCTTCATTTTCGGGATGCTCATTGTCCTCCCGGTTCAGTTGGGCATCGGCACTGGCATGCTGCTCGACGAGTTTGCTACGTTTCCGCGGGTGCTTCTCGAAATAGCACCTAGGCGCCACTCAGCAACGTGTGGCAGGCGGCCTGAGCGGGCGACGGTCTTACTTGTATTCGAATTGCGTGCACATGTTGCATGGCGTGTTTCCATCGCATCGCCGTTTGCGAAGACGACATGGCTCACACGCCTGCTTCGCGCGCTGCCGTTTCTGTCCTGGGGCGGTCGTGTCGCCGTTGGCCGTCACTGGCGCAGATTCCTCTCCGTGTTCACCGGGCATGTTGATGGCAGTCGTCATGGACGCGCATATGGGACAGTCATTCGGCGTATCGTCCTCGAGCGATAAGAGACGACGCTGCACTATCCCCGGAACAGGCCGAGATTCCTCTCGAAGAATACAGCTGTGTTGTGTCGACGGGACAGTCAGCACGAGCGCTCGAGGAAAGCGGTTCTGCCGGGTGGCCCCGCATTGCAGCAGGAGCTTGTTCCACAATGGGCTCCGCTCTTTCCACAATCTCATCATCCAGACCGCCTGTCCGATCGGCATGAAGGCAGAGGAGATGGAGATCAGTGAATCACCGAAGCAGGTCATGGCACTTGTCTGATTCAATGCTGTTGACTCTGGAGGCAGGGAATGCAATTCTAGTCACGTGACGCCAGGTGCTGACACAGTCCGAGAAAACACCTGCCCTTACCCACGACATCTATTTTCCGGCGACTTGGCCAGAAATGCTCGTCTTGAAAGATGACCCAGGTAGTATACAACAACATGCCCGTCTCGTCAGTTCTTCGTACAGTACCCTCTCCCACCGCGACTCATTTGTCAAGTCTCATCGATGTCATTTTGATTCCCATCTGGGACTTGCCGTCAACCGTTTTGCCGTAATTTGCGTGTTGCTGAGCAACCAGCCAATTATAGCGAGCTTGCGTCATGTCATGACTGCCACTGGAGGTCTGGCAGGAGGTAGCATCCACGCCTTCGCGAAGACACTCCCCCCGGTCGACGGTCGCAGACATCGAAATGGCACAGTATGGCGAGCCCCAGGGCTATTATCAACAGCAGCCTCCACCACCACAACAACAGTACACCCAGCAGCCTCCCAAATACGACCAAAACTATGCCGCGCCCGACGCGGGTTACGGCGCGCCGAACGCGTACCCGGAAGGCGGCAAGCCTTTCGAGCAGCAGTTCAAGGTAGAAAGGCCGAAGTGGAATGATGTGAGTGCATGATATTCGGACACGCCCTCGCCAAAATGTCGCGCTTTGCGAGAGCGCGCGCGCTGGTATCGCGGCTGCAAAAGCCGGGCATTGGCCACACAAAGGCGTGCTAATGTATCGTAGATCTGGGCAGGCATCCTTCTCATCCTGGTCTTTGGTGGATTCGTAGCGATCTCTGGTATGTCGCGTCGAGCGCGTTCCTTTCTGCAACGTCACTGACACCTTGCGGTGCAGCATACACCCTGCGCGCATACGCTGGCAACAGCGGCTTCACCAATGGCGGCTTCAATGGCTCGAACAACACCTTCTCGCTCAATGGAAACACTCTGGTCCTCTTCGCCTTCATCTTGGTGACTGCACTAGTTCTAGGCTACGGCTATGTATCGCTGGCAAGGATCTTCACGAAACAATTCATCTGGGTTTCTGGGATCCTCAACATCGTCATGAGCTTCGCTACAGCCATTTACTACTTCTACCGACGCTCGTGGGTTGGCGGCGCGCTGTGGCTGTTGATTGCCGTCTTCAGCGTCATCTGTTTCATCAGCTGGATCAAACGAATTCCATTCTCCGTGCTCATGTTCCAGACCGCAGTGGATGTCTCCCGCCGCCACGGCCATGTCTATCTGGTCTCATTCATGGGTGGACTCGTGGCTGCTCTCTTCGGAGCCTGGTTTGCTGCCACATTGGTCGCGGTGTATGTTCGCTTCCAACCCAATGAAAACAACCCAGCATGCAGCGCAAGTGCTGGCGCGAGCGGCAGCTGTAGTTCAAACACAGTCATTGGACTGGTCGTCTACATCACCTTTGCTGGCTACTGGATCACCGAATGGCTCAAAAACACCATCCATGCCACGATCTCGGGCGTGTATGGCAGCTGGTACTTTGCGCCGAACAATCCTTCCACTGGCGCAACGCGCGGAGCAGCTCGTAGAGCCCTGACGTACAGCTTTGGCTCCATTAGCTTGGGCTCTCTGGTCGTGGCTATTCTCGACTTTCTCCGCTTCATCTGTTCGATCGCCCGCAATCAGGCTGGCGGATCCGGCAACATGGTGGCCGACATCTTTCTCTGTTTCTTGCAATGCATCCTGGGTGTGGTCCAATGGGCAATCGAGTTTGTCAATCGTTACGCCTTCAGCTACATGGCTTTGTACGGCAAGTCGTACTTTGCCAGCGCCAAGGACACCTGGAGACTGATCAAAGATCGAGGCATTGATGCGCTGATTAACGAATGTTTGGTCGGACCTGTCTTGTCCATGGGCTGTCTCTTCGTCGCCGTCTGCTGCGCGCTCATTGCGTACATCTACTTGGACATCACGGACCCGGCGTACAACTCTGGCGGCGCGTTCACGGCAGTAATCGTGCTCTATGCTTTCCTCATTGGGCTCCAGGTCGCGAGCTGCTTCGTGGTCCCGCTCAACAGCGGTATCGACACGATATTCGTGGCTGCCGCGTGGGACCCACAGGTGCTCATGCAGCAGCACGGAGATCTATATCAGCGGATGATCGCTGTCTATCCTCATGTTCAGGTAAGCGCCCAATCAAGCTCGACACGTGTGCAACAGTGCAGGACTAACAGCTCGAACAGCAAGCGATCCACGCCTAGTCGTGCTGGCGCTGCCTGTGAAGCTCGGCACCATCCACGCCGAATCATCATATAGACTCGTAGCACACGCCACCAGGTTCCTTCGGGGCCAGTTACCGATGTCCTTCACATGTATCGGCACGACTGCGGGGGCGCCACATCAATGAGAAGAAAAGCGGTGATGAAAGCGCAGCCTCTCTCCGGAGCAGTCGAGATGCAGCTTGCATGCGGCTCTGGCCAGATGGCGAGGGGTAAACGCATGCACATCCCTGACGGCTCTGCAATTGGCTCTCGCTGTGGAAAGCCGTCCTCCGCTACCTCCTAGTTAGTTGATGTACCGCCGGGCCTGTGAAGAGAGACGGCTGCAGCGTGCATATCCGCCTGCGTGTCGGATCTCTGCCCACGACGAAGTGCATGCGGCCCAGCGAGAGCGGTGTACCTGCGTGGGTGCGCATGTTGCTGAAGGCTCGCAGAGTCAGCGCAAGCTCCCGCGGGTTTCACAAGTCGTCGGTCTTTCGATGGCCTCCAGCGTCACGATGGTGCAGGGCAACAAGATTAGTGCGAAGTGGAGCACAACGTGGTCAAGACGATCGGGGCCAGCGATGTAAGCGTGCGACGAATGATGCCATGCCTCCCAGTTTGGACTAGTGCGGGCAGGCAGGGCAGGTACGCCGGTCGTGACTGTCACGGATGGTGGGGTTGGGCTTGCCAGATCAATGCGTTTCACCAAGTGCGCTCTGACGGCTTCCTCTACATCTACTTCAACTTTCCAACGACCTCGAACTTCCTCTCCCATACCAACACCCGCCTCCCCTTCCCTCGCACACCACCTTGCAACCACGCACGCCGTCACGGTCCCCGTTCCACGCAACAGCAGCTTCACTGTCGCCACGGTAAGCCCACCCCCACCTCCACGTCATGTCCACAGCTGCGGCGACATTGGCACCGCCCACGACTGACGCCGACAGCACTCTCCCACTTCACCTTCCGCGCGCTCATTTCGAGCACGAGCAGAGCTCCATTCGAGGTGAGCCTCACTCCGACACCTGCACCTAACTTTACCCGCACCTGCACTCCACTCCCCTTTCCACCTTCGACCCGCTCCTTCTGCACGCAACCACCCACCCCCGCAATACTCGAGTCGTGAGGAACTTCACCACTGACGCCCACTGCCAGCCACGTCAAAACAAGACCACTCACGCCATCTACAACACCACCATCATGGGTCTCAAGGGTGTCCACTTCGGCGGCGGCAACATTGGCCGTGGCTTCGTCGCCGAGTTCTTGCACAACTCGGGCTACGAAGTCGTTTTTGTCGATGTGATGGACACTATCATTGAGTCATTGCAGAAGAACAAGAGCTACGAAGTCACCGAGATCGGTCCCGATGGCGAGACCAAGTTCACCATTGACAACTACCGAGCCATCAACTCCAAGTACGAAATGGCCGCTGTCGTCGAGGAGATCGCCACTGCCGACACTGTCACCTGTGCTGTCGGCCCCAACATTCTCAAGTTTATCGCCGAGCCAATTGCACGTGGTATCGAGGCTCGCAAGTCAGACACCCCACTGGCTGTCATTGCCTGCGAGAATGCCATTGGCGCCACCGATACCCTCCGTGGTTTCATTGAGCAGAAGTTGGACGAGAAGACCAAAGCAGACATTGCTTCGAAGGCCCGATTCGCGAACTCGGCTATTGACCGTATCGTGCCAATTCAGGACGAGGGTGCAGGTCTGAACGTCAAGATTGAGAAGTTCTACGAGTGGTGCGTCGAGGAGAAGCCATTCGACGGCAAGCCACCGGCCATCAAGGGCGTGCACTACGTCGACGACCTCGAGCCGTACATCGAGCGCAAGCTCTTCACCGTCAACACCGGTCACGCCACAGCCGCCTACTACGGCCACCAGGCTGGCAAGAAGTACATTCACGAGGTTCTCGAGGACAAGAAGCTTCACGACATCGTGCAGGGCGCACTCGAGGAGACTGCTCACCTGATCTGCTCCAAGCACTCTCACATCTCCAAGGAGGTAAGTGACGATGGCTGTGACGGCTTGATTTGCAGCGACTGACTTCACTTCCCCCCAGGAGCAACAGCAATACGTGCAGCAGATTGTCAAGCGCATCTCGAACCCAGTCCTCAAGGACAACGTCGAGCGTGTCGGACGCGCACCCCTTCGCAAGCTCTCGCGCAAGGAGCGCTTCATTGGCCCAGCCGCCCAGCTCGCCGAGAAGGGAGAGAAGGTGGACAGTCTGCTTGGTAGCATCGAGCAGGCCCTCCGCTTCCAGAACGTCGAGGGCGACGAAGAGTCCGCGGAGCTCGCCAAGATCCTCAAGGAGAACGACGCCAAGGCAGCCACCTCCAAATTGACCGGTCTCGACGAGAAGCACCCTCTGTTCTCCAAGGTAGAGGATCGCGTCAAGAAGGTTCAGTCTGGTTAGGTGAGTTCGTCGGTGACTTCGTTGCAGCATGCCGTCCTGACATTGCCACAGCCATCGAATCGGGTCTTCGCATACGGATGCAGCGCGAATACTGCTTTACACAGCACCTCTACTCCTCCCAGCGTCTGAACTTGCTGCCCATTGCTGGCATGCAAATAGAAGGGGCATGAGCATGATTTACGAGGGCATGAATTGAGATACCAGAATCGATGCGAATAGTAATCGTCGATAGCACTGGATGCAATGACACGATGGACTGTGACTTCTTTTTCTCTCATCGTAGTTGCTTGCCTTTTGTTGTTCGTGGTTTGCCGTTGCCAATGTTTCGCGAACGCCCGAGTCATTTTGCGTGGCCTCTGGCTCTCGCTGTCCACTTAGGCACAAAGAAACGCTCTGACAAGACGGTCTTTGAGCAGCCCAGCAGCGGGACGCGCTTCTCGGCGACGGCGATGGACGATTCCGCACAATCCAGTCCTTCGTCAACACCTCCGCCGCCACTGGTTCCAATTGATCAAGGTGTCGATCAACAAGGTTTACACGGCTTCCCTCAAACCATCCAGTTAGGGCTGACGTAGTTCACACCACCCTCGTCCCTCCCCACTTCAAGCGCCACTGCGACAGCATCAGCACGAGCCACCACTTTCACCCAGCACAAACACGCATTTCTTGTTACAGGGCCAGCTAACGGGTCCCACGTTGCGCAACAGACACCGCGGGGCGGCCGGATCACCACAACAGACCGCATCCACCCCCGAGGCCGACCGACACACGGCGCAGGGCTCGAACCCAAGCCTTACTCGAGACGGAGACAATCCCGGAGGATACCAGCACGACGGCGCGCCAGCACCGCTGCTTGTTCGAGCAGGCGCAGCTGCCCGACGGCTGTTTGCGCTTTTCAGTCTGTGGGAAGTTGCAGTGCGGGCGCCGGACGAGAGCGAAGACGAGACCATCGACGACGACGAGGAACACTACGGCAGTCCGGCACCTGCGCGAAGGAGCGGCAGAATGGCAATTGATCATACCCCGTATCCAGAGACACACGAGCTTGCGCGCGCAGAGAAGGCTTTCTATCCTGTGACTATCCCTGTGTCGTATGCCTCTTCTGATCCTGCGAGACGTGGACTGTACTGACCGAGAGCTCGCAGACACTGGCAACTACGCCATTACATCTCCACGCCGGAACCCGACCATCTCTACTACGCGAGCGCGCACCACGTATTCTGTCTCAACACTGCGACGAAGAAGCGGAAACACGTTGCAACGCTGCCATTTGACGCGCGGTGCACCGCCTCAGGATATGGATACGTCTGCGTGGGCGGCGAGGACGAAGGGCATTTTGCAGCAATCAAAATCAACGGAGCACTTGACATCGATGCGGCGCTGCCACTCAGTAGCTTGGGTCAAAATGTCACGCGCAGAGCAGCAACTGTCAAGGTCGAACGGATCGGAGACGAGATAGTAAACTCGATATCTATTCATCGCATCCAAGACGAAGAAGCACATCTGGACGACATTGTGGCGGTGCTGACGAACAATGATCGCACCGTCCGTATCTACAGCCTGCCCACTGGTCACGAAACAAAGTGCAAAGACATCCCGTTCGCGGTGAATCATGCCACGATCTCGCCCGACGGCCAGATATTGGTAGCGGTTGGGGACTACAACCAGGCATATTTCTATCGAAGGGTGATAATGGACGACCCTCCCCAGATTCCGAAGCCGCATAATCGCTTGACGAGCGCGAGCGTGGACTGGAAGCGAATTTGCAAGGTTTCGCTGCATGTGAGCTCACCGGAGACGACGGTAGGATACTTCACCACGGCATGGAGTCCACACGGGCGCCTTGTGGCGGTGGGCAGCGAGGGCGGCTACATTACGATCATCGATCGTGACATACTCGAGGATGATGATCTGGATGAGGAGAATCGAGACGATGCCGTCATTGCTGTGGTGCCTGGTTCGCGAGCCGATTTTCCAAGTCCTCATCCCGGGGCAATCAGAAGCATGGTATTCAGTCCAGACCCGTGGGATTTATTGGTATGGAGTGAAGACCAGGGCCGGGTTTGTGTTGGGGATCTGAGGACCGGACTCAGAAGTCGACAGATCATCGACCTGGAACCCAAAGACGAGCACATGAAGAAGTACGAGATGGAAACCACAGACCCGGACGATGCAGCGGTGCCGACAATGAGCCAACCAACGCACTTGGACGAACTGGAGGCAGACTTGCTACGCAGATACCGAGCAGCGCCGGACAACGCAAGTGCTGTGAACTTTGCAACCGAGTATATCGAGGCGAGGAGGCGGCAAAGAGAGCATCGACAAGCTTTGGTTGCCGCGCGGCAGCAAATCACACAGTCCGGCTCCAGAGCGCGACTTGCAGCGGCGGAGGCCATGGAAGACGACCCGCAAGGATTGACATCACGAGAGCAACAAATACTGGAGACCCTACGCACGACGCGACAGCGAGAAGAGGCGCGGGCGAATGGACAGATACCGAGATCGGTCAATTATACCACTCCAGACATGTTCACAACTTCGGGGCCTACGAGAAGTGGGAGGGAAACACCCTCAAGCGGATCGACATCACGGCCTGTCAGCGAGATACTAAGTTCTGTGCAGGAGACCATGCCAACGGGTGAGCGGATACATGCTGCCAACATTACAGGCATTCCACACTTGATCATTACCGACGATTTTTTGCCTCCTCTAGAGACAATGCGAGAAGCACTGGCGGCGTGGAGCAGCAACAGTGACGGTGTCACCACAGCACGTGGTTCCACCAATCCTAGAAGCGCGGACCGCACAAGGACTTCTGCAGGTGTTTCTGGAGGAGAGTCTTCACGACAAGCCGACCAAGGAGGATCAGACTCTCCACCAGCGAACGCCGCCGAGCACGCCGCAGATGGCGGTCAAGACGACAATCCGTGGACCACCATCGAAGACATGCCACGCGGGCCTTGGTTCGATGCAGCAGTCAGAGCCAGAGCGAACCAAATGTCACCGCTTCCTGCAGAACGTGAGCGTGATGCTGAACGCGATGCACGCCGGGAACGCTATGAGTCCATACAGAGTGAGCTCGACACGCAACGGCGCATCGCTGCCTCTGCAGCTAGAAATCGGGAGCGCTGGCGCTCTTCCCGGCTTGCTGGCAGCGGCATTAGCAGCGCAGCAGCTGAACGTGCCATCGCTATGGCGGAAGCTCGCCGATCCGCAGCGTACCCCGATCAATATGAAGCCTTGATTCGGAGGACTCAGTTGAGAGGCTGGGGCAACGCCACTGGACGAGAGATCGGTGTTAGAACTGCTGGTCTGGCCATGAGTCCAGATGGGCGTACGCTTTGGGCCGCATGTGAAGACGGCATTTTCGAGATTGATATCCGGACCAAGGGCAGAATGTTTCTTCCTAGCTTGCAGCCGCGATAGGCGAGGGGTTAAAGTGGTTCTGGCGAAGCAGTGATGGGTTTGCAAAAGCCAAGGTATCTGATGGCTCCACGGGACGGGCATCGGGTTGCGTGGACGCAATGAGATTGACGAAGAACATGCCACAGTCTGGAGCGTAGCACTGTGGACAGCGACCTAGTTATAATACCATAGCCATGCGGCGTGTTTAATTGACGTTGAATCCGTGTCACGTGCAAAGCCACTCTCGTTCTCAGATTCCCCCTCGGAAAGTGCGTGCCACGTCGACATATCCCTTTGAACGGAGCTGTGTCCATCCTTCTCCCCACTCAACCTCACGCCGGCCACCACCAAAAGTCACGTCGTCCACCGCCGCCTCCGGGCACCACACACTCACCGCGCCACCATGTCTTTGGCTCCCAAGACCGAGTCGCATCGCATCTTCGAGCAGCTCAAACGCCGTGCGCCCAACAAAATCTGCTTTGACTGTGGCGGCAAGAATCCCACGTGGTCATCGGTGCCTTTTGGCATCTACCTGTGCCTCGACTGCTCCGCACACCACCGTAACCTCGGCGTGCACATCTCCTTCGTCCGATCCACCAACCTCGATCAATGGCAATGGGATCAGCTGCGGCGTATGAAAGTGGGCGGCAATGAGTCTGCAAAGACTTTCTTCCAACGCAACGGAGGCTCCGCCGCGCTGAACAGCAAAGATCCAAAGACAAAGTACACTTCGAATGCAGCTGTCAAATACAAGGAGGAACTCCAGCGGCGAGTAGAGGCCGATCAGAAGCGAAACCCCGTTGGGATCGTGATCGAAGAGGAGGCTGGTGACGAAGGATCAGAAAGCGGCACGAGCACACCGGCGAATGGCGACGACGACTTTTTCAGCAGCTGGGACAAACCGGCGGTCAAGAGAAGCAGCAATCCGCCATCCAGGACGGGAACTCCGAGCCAAGCGGGCAGGCCGAGCCCGTTCTTGAATCCAGGAGCTGCGAACGGCAACGGCGCTGCGAGACCCAAGAGCCCTCTCAACCCCACAAATGCAGAAGAAGCGAAGCCAGCACCGAGCAGAGCTGTCCCTAGCGCCGCAAGGAAGACTGCAGTGGCATCGAAGCCCAAGGCGAACATTTTGGGTGCCAAAAAGACCAAACTAGGAGCGAAGAAGGTCGATGCTGGAGCACTAGACTTTGACGAAGCGGAAAAGAAGGCCAAGGAGGAGGAAGAAAGAAAGGCAAAATTGGGATACGATCCTGATGATGTGGGAACTCCTTCCGAAGCTGGAGTCGCTGCCAAGCAGCCCGGTGCCGATACGAGCACGATTCACCAACCCACACCTCTTAGTCCTGGGAGAAGCGGTAGCTACAGTAACCCGAAGCCCCGGGAGCGTAGCGACAGCGAGATGGAGAGGCTGGGCATGGGCGTTCGAAAGCTTGGATTTGGAATGGTCGGACAGCAGAAGAAGCCTGCTGGCGCTGCTGGTGCCGCGAAGATCGGTGGATTTGTGTCTACATCCCGAGCGGCCCCGGTTGAAGGTACGCATCGTCTTATGTCTATGCACTGCTCTTGCTGACAGATCTCTCCGCCTAGATGACACCGAGCGCTACGCCCGCGACAAATTTGGCGCACAGAAAGGCATCGGCTCCGATGAGTTCTTCGGCCGCGGCGCATACGACGGGAACGCACAGTCCGAAGCCAAGCAACGATTGCAGAACTTTGAAGGCCAGACGTCGATTTCTTCCAACGCGTACTTTGGCCGACCTGAGGAGGATGGGACGGAAGAGTATGGGGATTTGGAGGGTGCGGCGAAGGATTTTGTCCGAAAGTTTGGGATCCAGGCGGGCGATGATTTGGAGAATGTTTCGGCGCTGCTTGGAGAAGCGGGAAGTAAACTACAGGGTGCGATTCGGAGTTACTTGAACTCTTAGATACTTACCGTGGGGAGATTTTGTGGCAGTGGTACCGACAGGAAGGGTTCGTGAGCGACAGGGGAAAGCCTTTTTAGACTGTTTAAGCTACTACGCGTGGCTGTCGAGCACACACTATGAATATTTTGTTTACTGTTGCTTCTAGTTTCCGCTGTTCGTGATGTTGAATTCGTGATCGTATGTCCGGCAGATCTTTCTGACGCTCGACCCAGCATTCGCTGTTGCAGTCACAAACCCAGTCACAGTTTAGTTCGGAGCCGAACATGTGGCGAGAGAGAACTAGGGCAAGCGCGACCACAGTCACATCTTTCACACAGCATATGGAGTTACACTACAACTCATCCCTCTTCGCTCTCGCCTTTTGCTTCTCGCTCTCTTCCTGCTTCTGATCCTCAACGTCGGCTTCAAAATCCTTCTTTTTCGGATTCTTTGGCTCATCGTCCCCTCGATCCCGCAGAATCGTTCCATCGCCTCTCCTCACTACATTCTCCTCTTCCTTTTGCCCTTCCTGGGTCTGCTTTCCACTCTCTTCGGCCATTTTGCCGATACTTTCACTCAATTCGTCGTCGAGGACCTGCTGTTGTTGGTGTTGCTGACGCTCGATTTCTGGATCTTTGCCGATTTTGGCTCCTGCTCCTCCTGCGCCGGCTGGGACACCGCCTGCTTTGACGCGGTCACGGAAGTTGGAGGGCAGTGGTTCGGCCTGGCCTTGGGCGCTGGGTTGCACGATGAGTGGAGGGCGGGTGGAGGATGACGGGGCGATGCTTGAGGATAGTGCAGAGCTGTCTGATTTGGAGATGATGCCTATCGTTCCGAGGATAGCGAGTAGTGGTTTAAAGAAAATCCAATTGGCAAGGAAGATGGAGAGGTTCCAAAAGAACAGCGGAAGTTTGACGAATGGTCCGAAGAGGATTCGCCTAAAGAATAGCCAGCTGAGAGTGCCGATGAGGATGTAGAAAGCTGTTTCGAGGTACCACGTGTCACTCTTTTGACTTCTCAAGAGAGTTCCGAGGAGATTCCGAGAATTGCTGAGGATAGTGTCGAGATTACCGTACTCCTCGCTTAGATTCTTCAGCGCAGCGGTCGACTCTTCGAACGTCTCTTGGGCGAATTGTGAGCGGTCGAGCTCTGTGCTCAGCAGCTGATGTGTTCGTCGTAGAGCAGCAGTCACGTCGGTTGATGCGTTCACCAATAGTTGATCTTTCGACAGTTGCTTCTGCTGTTGATGTTTACTCCTGCGTGCAAACAGTCCCTCTGTGGCACTCAGCTTCGCCCCGTCGGCTGCTTCTCCCGGCGGTGTATCGATGTGATCTGCTTCTCTTCGGTAGATTTCTAGCAACGTCTCTCGTTCTTCCCGCTTTGCTTTCTCGCTCGCGAGCTTTGCAGCAAGCTGTGCGTTCCGGAACTGCTGCCTCGAATGCAGAAGCTCCTCTCCCACTCGTGCGACCTTGGCGGCGAGACGTGCTTCTTCGCCCGTTCGTGAGTCTCGTCGCTTCCGCTGCGAGGATTGCGCTTTGTAGTCCTCGGCCTCCTGTTGCAGGAATTCGAGCTCTTCTTCGAATTGCTTGAGACTGTCGTGGATGTCCTGGGCAAGCTCTATGCGTACCACGCTTTCACCCTCGAGAGGTTCGGATCCGGGCTGGAATTGGAGCTTGGCAAGCTTGTTGATGAGCGAGTTGGTCGCTTTTATCGAGTCGGACAGAGCATGGAGTTGGGTGGACAGCTGAGCAGCGTTCATGGTGGAAGACGCGTCGGTATGTTTCTCTCGCCCGGATGACGTATCGCGGTGCAGGGTGGAGCGGAGGCGAAGGATGGGCGGTGTCTATAGCGTCGCGTGCATCGTCTTCACTGGTGATCAGCGTGTGAACATGGTCGGTCTGCTGCGCTACGTGCTGTCGCCGCTGCCGTCTGTGCCGTCTGTGCCAACTTTGGTGAATGGCATCGATGGAGTTATATTGACGACGCTCGGCCATGAAAACGTGGCAGCAAGTTGATTAAGCGGGAAGCAGGGTCCGGCGGAGGGCATGCACGAATGGCATGGGTGCATGCATCCCGCACGAGTCGAGCTACCTGTCCTCTGCGGCAGTCATCATCCACCTCCTCCCCCAACACCATCACCGTCCGTCCGTCGACCTTCATTCGCTCCCTTCACCACGCGTGTTCCATTGCTGCTGTGCAGCGTCGCCGAGCAATTGCCTTCGATCCGGCGTCAACCCATTGAGCCATTGCTCCCATCTTCCAGGCTGCGGGCTGCCGCCGTCCACTCGCCATATTTCAATCATGCCGCCCAAATCTCGCTTCATGAAGCTCGACGCCTTCACCAAAACCGTCGAAGATGCACGCATCCGCACCTCTACCGGCGGCCTGGTCACCATCACATCGCTCATACTCATCCTCTATCTGGTGTGGGGCGAATGGAGCGACTATCGGCGGGTCATTGTGCACCCCGAACTCATCGTCGACAAGGGGCGTGGCGAGAAGATGGAAATTCACATGAATGTCTCCTTTCCTCGCGTGCCCTGTGAGTTGCTCACCCTCGATGTGATGGATGTAAGCGGAGACGTGCAGACGGGTGTCATGCATGGAGTGACGAGGGTCCGGCTGGATCCAAACGGACGAGAGCTCTCCAAGGAAGCAGTGAACGTCAACGGGGAGGAACAGGCGCAGCACATGGACCCGGACTACTGCGGAGACTGCTATGGTGCTCCAGCCCCTGCCAACGCGAAAAAGGCCGGATGCTGTAACACTTGTGCTGAGGTGCGAGAAGCATACGCCGGCGTCAGTTGGTCGTTCGGGAGAGGCGAGAATGTGGAGCAGTGCACGAGAGAACATTACGCCGAGCATCTGGACGAGCAGAGGAAGGAGGGGTGCAGGATCGAGGGCGGCATCCGTGTGAACAAGGTCGTGGGTAACTTCCACTTTGCCCCTGGAAAGAGCTTCAGCAATGGAAACATGCACGTCCACGATCTGGACAACTATTTCAAGAGCGGCGAGGTCCAGCACTCCTTTACACATCAGATCCATCACCTGCGATTCGGTCCGCAGCTACCGGAAGACGTCGTGGAGAGGATCGGCAAGAAGGGCATGGCGTGGTCCAACCACCACTTGAACCCTCTGGACAACACGAAGCAAGTCACAAATGAGGCTGCCTTCACTTTCATGTACTTTGTAAAGGTAGTCCCGACTGCGTACCTGCCTCTCGGCTGGGAAAAGACCAACTCGCCTCACGAACTTGTCGAGCTGGGAGGCTACGGGAAAAGCGAATCTGGTAGTATCGAGACTCATCAGTACTCCGTGACCTCACACAGGCGATCTCTCACAGGAGGTGATGCGAAGGAGGAAGGGCACGCTGAGAGACTGCATGCCAGGGGCGGTATACCCGGCGTCTTCTTTTCATATGTAAGATGCCCGTCTTTTCTCGATGCTCCGTTGCTAACATTTCTCTTAGGACATCTCGCCGATGAAGGTCATCAACCGAGAGGGACGGGCCAAGACTTTCTCTGGCTTCTTGGTCGGCGTCTGCGCAGTCATAGGAGGCACGCTGACAGTTGCTGCTGCCGTCGATCGACTACTGTACGAGGGTGGCAGCAAGTTGAGGAAATATCATGCAAGCTAGATGCGTCCCTAGTTTTAGTATGAAATATTATAGATGTACTTGTGTCTAATTTTGAGCAGTATGGTCGGGAGTACTCGTGTAAGTGAGGAACCACGGCGTCTGGGAGAAGTGTGCAGTAACTACCAGAGCACGCATGAATAGGAAGCGAGCCGGGTTCGAAAAGATTCGCTGTGAGATTAAGAGGGGCGGGAAAGTTTGGCAGGGGCGGCCACGTAGACCTTAGTATGCGCTTCGTGAAGCATATGAGTGCAGTTCACATGGACTTCACGTTGTTTCAACGGTCGTTGCACATTATCCCTCCCTCACTTTTCCCCAACGGTCGATGGCCTGCAGATTGCGTTTTGCACGCTCTCCGCTTCAGCTCAAGCTCGCCCCGTTTGTCCCTCTCTCTTGACTTGACCTACCGTTCTGCTGCATCCAAAGCTGCACTTTGCAACGCTCTCATCTACCTGCGCCACTCACAACCGCGAAGCATCAAGCACCCATACACATCACACCGGATTGGGAAGATTTCAGCAGCACAAGTTCCTTGTTCCAGTCGCCTCCAATGTCGACACAGGTCACAATGCCTGAAAAGCTCAAGGGCCCCTTCAGCTTCACGATTGCAAAGTCGCTCCTCACTGCGTCGGACATGGAGCGTCTCGCTTGCGCCTTTCTCGCCACGGAGAATGTCTACCAGGTACGTACGCATGCAGCTGTTGTTGATATCAAGAGAGAGGATCTGATTCAATAAAATCTCATTAACTGGTGTCCAATCACTGACACTATACATAGTTAGATCTTAACAAAGTCGCCTCTGAATTCGGTGGCGCCAAGCCAGACAGCTTCAAGCGCTCGATCTGGGTCATTACGAAGAAGATCAAGGAAGCGATGGAGGGTCAGGGCAGTAAGCTTGGCGGCGGTGGTGGTGACGAGGTAGTTGCCACGCCTTCGAAGTCTGCTGGCAAGAAGCGTAAGGGCGGAGCAAGCGAGTTCAACGGAGACGAGAGCACTGCGAAGAAGAAGGCCAAGGTTCGGGCTAAACCGAAGAAGGCCAGGACTGAGATGGAGCAGGGAGATGGCGAGGAAGACGAGGATCCTTTGGTGGGTGTGGGCGAGACTCCGGTGAAGAAGGAGAAGCATGCTGTTGGTGAAGGTGACGATGATGACGATGCGGATGAGTGGCTGGCTTGAGCGATCCCTTGGGTGCCATGACTTGACCTTTATAGCCATTGACGTGGCTATGCGACATTGACATACGATAGTGCGGGACTTGGAGCAGATCAAAGGCCTATTGCTCAGTACATAGCAGCTAGTACTCTGCCAATGATCATCGCTGGTGTGGTTCGCCATCAGCAACTAAACATATGCGAAATGTAACTCCTTCTCGAAACTTCACTTCACTTCTCATGTGTCAAGAGAAAGCGGTCAAGACTTGGCGCGATCCACATCAGTCGCCATCGTGACCTCGCATCCGTTTGCGTCAGCTGCAGCAGCTTCACTTTGACCCCTGCATCGCTGCCGCACGCGCAGAACACTAAGTCCGCACCTGAATTCGACCTTCCCTTCGATACAAACATCCACCTCTTGACTCTCCACCACACCGACCTCGACCACCACACATCACATGCATCCACACACATCGGTAACATTTTCGCTCTCTCATCTGTCAAGGTCTTCAACTTGCTCACGTTGCTCTTAGAGCAGATCACCAACCATGTCTGCCATCGACATCAGCTCGATTCCCGAAGGCGACCTGCGCCGCTTCGCGGCCTGCTGGCTCAACTCCGATCTCAACGCACGTCTTCTCTCACCACCCCTTCACTCCATTTACCCTTCACCACCAACCTAACGTTTGACCTCGTTCCACTAGACCGACTGGGATGCAGCCCACCAGACCTTCGACCCCGAGGGCAAGCTCAAGCTCGCCTCCTTCAAGACCGTTACGCAGAAGGCTAGCAAGAAGGCCAGTGGTGGAGGAGCTGCTGCCGCCGCCGCCAATGGCGAGAACGGAGATGCCGCCAAGCCAAAGAAAACCGCCCCCAAGCGCAAGAAGGCAGCTTCGGAGGCCAATGGCGACAACGAAGGCGAATCCAAGCCGAAGAAGTCTCGCGCTCCAGCCAAAAAGGGCAAGAAGGAGATTTCTGAAGAGAAGGTCGTCGAGGGTGAGTAATCTGACTCCTCTCGTTTGCAATTTACAGCCGCTAACCCCTCGAGCAGACGACGAAGCTTCGGTCAAGGGAGAAGAGGACGACGAAGTGTGAAGAGTCGCTTCAACGAATCGACTTTAGCCTGACATGGACTTGACATGCATGCACCAGAGATTTGGCAATCTGGAATGCCTACAGCGAGAATTGTGTAGAGGCTGGTTCGCATCTTCAGGGAAACCGTATTCCTTTGAGTGCTCGATGGGAGAGCGGTTCCACACATTCTCTTAGATCTGCTGAAAAGGGGCGTATTGCGGACTGTAGGTCCTGAAATGAACTGAATTGCGTTTGGATCTGTCCCATTCTCCGAGTTTCCAGTGGCCCTGATGTGACTAGGACCACTGTCTAACCATCCAGTCCAGTTTCGGAAACGAGTGAAGGCAAACTGCAGCTTCTGCCTAATCGCCAAGGCAAACACGCGAGAAAGCCGCCGCTCTTGATTTCTCCTTTTCCATTAGATTCATCATGATATCACACATCGCACACCGGCGCGCGATGCCTGCCTCGAAGGGACCTCTCGAACTCCCTTTCACACTCTCGAGCAACTGCGGGAAGCACCAGGTTCTTCTGGAGAAGTATCTCCAAATCCCCAACTACAAAGAAGCGCAGGTCGAGGAAGACGACTTTTACATCGCAGTTTTCGAAGGCAAATATCAAGGCGAAATCGTAGTCGTCAAGATCTATGGAAGCTGGCCGGGTTACGTTGGCGAGTACACGTGCATTCGTGCAGATCGAGAAGTGAAAGCGCTGCGGCAGTTGAACGAGCCATCGCCATGCCCGCATGCCCCAGAACTCCGAGCGAGCTTTCACGCAAGCGGGCATTGGTGCCGTGGGTATTCCTGTGCACCCGATTGCCATGTCATCGTCATGAGCAAACTGCCAGGGAGGCTCGACTCATTGACGCGGACATTCTCGATGATCCAGACCAGTATCGCCGTGTGGCAGCAGCATTTCAGGAGGCGCTCGAGTGAGTCAGTCCATACTCCAAGCAACGGAGCGATGCCTTGATGGCGTGACTGACGAGTAATCTTCTCATCGCCAGTGACATCCATTCTCGGGGCATAGACAACCACAGCCATCACGACGGAAATGTCTTGTGGAGTGAGGAAGAGAACAAGTGGTGAGTGAGCCCAGTGGTGAGCCGGGAGTACGAGGGCAGGGCGACTGACCACCGTACAGCTACATCATCGACTATGAGCGTGCCTTGTTTACGTGGTGGGAGGATTCTTGCTTTGCCGACTGGATAGGCGCCCACGCACCGCCCTATGCTGAGTCTGCCTCGAAGGACACAAATGAGTCGTCAAGAGCGGCTAAGATTGAGGAGCTACAAGGTCTGAGGGCAGAGGAGGTCGATGAAGTTGCGCAAGGCTAACGAACAGACTTCTCGGATTGGGCCATCGCGGGGATGATGGAAATTGGACAGGCTTGGCGAAAGACGTTTTGCAACGACGCTGGCCAGGCGGAGTGTGGATGCGGCAGAGCTATGTCGCTCGAATCGGCGCTGCCATGAATTGGATCGAAGTCTCCGATCGAGTTCGCAGCACGGCTCGGGAACCAGACGCAGAAGGACCATCCGAGTGTTGGCCGGACGGGAAGCATCGCATGTCATTCAGGTTGTTACATAGACTGCAGTGACTGCGTGTTATGAGATGAAGCACAAGCAGTCCACGCCTATGTAGAATACAAAAAGCGGATAGACAGCCAAAGCCACTCTGTTTTTGATGACACCACTGCCGCCCAGAATGCTCACGCCAGCTGCTAATGACCAAAGTCCAAGTACACTGTAGACGGGTATTCGCACTATCGTGGGTACGTGGAAGGCGCTGAGGACCGAAGCGATGACCATGGGAAAGAGGGTGTAGCCGATGATGCAAACCGATTGAAAGAAGGAACTGAATCACGTTAGCAGAGACCTCGAACCTTGACCATCGCATACGTACATGTTCCCTCCGAGCAGCTTGATCTGCAGAGTCACAACAGCCTCGCCAATCCAGATGAGAGCAAAGACTCCGCTAAAGACAGCGGAACGCTGGTCTTCTCGCGCACCGAGAGACAGAAAGAAGGATAGAAGCAAGCAGAACAACAGCGGGCCCCTGCGCACATTGTCAGCTCGTCCTGCAGCATGGATGGCCCGCGACGTAACATACCACAAATCCCAGTCCCTCAAACCCTCACTCATCCCACCCTGCTCCAGTATCGTGTCCGCATCAACCTGCGGCCATCTTCCCACGAGCCCTCTGATATGCCCTGATACACCAGCAGGGCCGCCTCCCTCGCCATTGTTCGAAGCCATGCCTTCCCCTCGAGACATGACGCCGCCAAGCAAGTATTTGGGATAGAGCACCTGCCGCATCTTCTCCCATACAGCAAGCAAGTCGCGTCGTAGGGTGTCCCATACAGATTCGTCGATTGTATCGAGGGGTGCACGGCGATCTTCGCCAGCGATGGCGTTGTTCAGGTAGCCTTGAGCGGAATTGGCTGCGCGGGCATTGGCTTGGGATTGTTGGGAGGTGATGTTGCCGGTCAATGGAGCGCGGTCGCTGGTTGAGACGGGGTCGTCGAGGTCTTCGAGAGTAGCTGAAAGGGAGATGGTTAGTATGGCAAGGGGATGGTCTTGCTGGAATGGCGCATACCATCATCAGGATCGATCAGGTCGTCTTCGTCGACGGGTGCATCGTAGTGTTCGTATGGATTCGCTGATTGATTGCGTCCACTGCCTGGACCGGGCAGCATTGCGGCCATGACGGCGGAGGGTGTGAGAGATGTTGAAGTTGTGGTTGTGGTGGTGAGATGAGCTCCTGCATGGTGCAGCAGCACGAAGATACAGCTGTCGCGAATGCCCTGACGCGTTTCTCGGCCCAGCTTCCCCAGCCCTACATGTAGAACTGCCACTGCATCGTATCGTTCACTTCACGCCCGCGCCTGCCGCCACAGTTGTCCATAACTTGTTGATTGCGCACACGATACACGGACACGGACGACGAGAAAGTAATCAAATCAGTATTGGCCTATACCAAGACTTGTGCAGCGCGCCGATGCAGCGAGATCATCCATATGTTCTTCCTCGCCATGGCAGATGGCGCAAATCTGCCGGGGCGCTGGGCCTTGAGTGTACGCAAACGACCTCGCCAATCAGAGCCTCACAGGACACGCATTCCAGGATAGCAGCGGATCCGACAGTGTTGTGATGAAGACAAACGACCAGAGCATTTCACGCTTTCGTCCCTGCTCGCTCGGATTATCCTTCAGCCGCAAATGGAGACACTGGACACGGACGATCCACGCGGTGCTGCTGTCTTTCGCGCCGGCTCGGAGCAGTGCCTCTTCCTCTCCATGCTCATGCCAACCCGCCTTTTTCCCGCGCGAGAACGCTCCCATATCGACTGCGCGACTACCATTCATTCGTACTGAGTTGCACGCATGAGTCCGCGGAATTCTGCCATTCAAAGTTCCCAGAGTCCTCCGCCGCATAACGCGCCCGACTCCCGCTTCAATTCCACCAGCTGCTGCGTCTCGATTGCTGCCTCGCGCAGCTTCACCATCGACACTCTATGCATCGTTGCAACAATGATCATCGACATTCCCGGCGGGCGGTCGGCGGCGTAGAACTAACTAAGTTAATGAGCAAAAGCGCGCGGCAGCCGCACGCGGGATGTGGAGAGTGACCACCATGTGGAGGGGCACGCGCGCTCGAGACTGCAGTCTGCAAGTCTATCGCGCAACTACACGCTTCCGCTGTCCAGAACTCTCGTGGCTCGGTCTGCTGCGTTGCACGTCTCGCAAGCACCAACACACCTCGGGACCTGTCATCCACTCGGGGCGATTGCCTTTATCCTGGGGCGCCTTCGATCTAAGCACCTAGAGCACTCCCCGGCACTGCTACTTGCTCCGTCTTCGACCACCGAGTATTAGACATATATCTTCTCACCCCAACCCCAGGCGCTCGTGTGCGCGACTGAGCGTAAGACCACTCACCTGTACTCTCTCACTTGTCTTCTAAGCCCAACCCTCACGAGACCTAACCATGCACCAGGCTAACATCTCCCCGAGCCTATCGCCTGCCCGTTCCACGACTCCCTCTCGAACAGATTCTCGACTTGATCTCAGCGATACATGTTGCACCAAGAGCGCCATGCCTGACACAATCCTCGACGATATCTCCCACCGCCGCTACAACCTGCTCCGAGGCTCATGGGTGCTCGTGTCGCCCCATCGGACAAAGCGTCCGTGGCAAGGAGCGCAGGAGGAGGCGAGCAAAAACACATTGCCGGAATACGATCCTGCTGTGTGTAGAGCTAGATGAGCAAGTCGTGGACAAATCCACTAACGGAACACAGTGCTATCTGTGCCCACGCAACAAGCGTGCACAAGGCGATTCGAATCCCGACTATGACAGCACCTTCGTTTTCGTCAACGATTATTCGGCTGTGAAAGAGCAGCAGGCAGAGTACGATGCACCCACGGAGAATGGCAGTGAGTCGCTCGACCAACAGTCGTGTCGAGGAGTCGGGCTAACAGGCCAGCAGCATTGGCGTCGCGTCTCCTCAAAGCCGAGAGCGTCACTGGAAAGTGCTACGTGATAACCTTCTCACCCTCGCATAACCTCACATTGGCCGACATGCCACCACAAGACATCATGCCTGTGATCGACACATGGACCAAGATATACACGGCACACCTCGACCCTCAATCACCACTGGCCAAGATGGCGCATCAAGTACCCAACGGGACGGCAATCGAACAGCCCCGAGACCATTACCGATATATGCAAATATTCGAAAACAAAGGCGCCGCAATGGGCTGTTCCAACCCTCATCCACACGGACAAGTCTGGACGACGACTTCCTTGCCAGAAGAGCCCAGTCTCGAGCTTCACAACATGCAGCAATACCGACGAGACCAAAAAGGATCCCACATGCTAGTCGATTACGCACAACTCGAAAGCGAAACGGGCGAGCGAACGGTATTCGAGAATCGGAGTTTCTGGGCCGGATGTCCCTGGTGGGCGACCTGGCCCTTCGAAGTCATGGTAATCGCAAAATCGCACAAGCGTGCTCTCGTCGACTTTGACCCAAGCGGAAAGGCGGATTTGGCCCAAGTTTTGTCGGAAGTCACCAGGAGATATGATAATCTCTTCGAGACGAATTTCCCTTACAGTATGTCGCATTATTCGATGACGTTTCACATCTCAGTTCAGTATGCTGACTGTTTGGAAATTGCTTCAGGCATGGGAATCCACCAAGCACCGTTGACGGGCACAGACGAGGAAATCGAGGCTTCGCATTTCCATATCCACTTCTATCCTCCGCTTTTGCGCAGCGCGACTGTGAGGAAGTTCTTGGTTGGGTACGAACTGATGGCGGAGCCGCAACGCGATATCACACCCGAACAGGCGGCGAAGCGATTACGGGATTGCGGTGGCGAGTTGTATCGCAAGAAGTTGAAATAATCCGCTCGGTCGATGGTAGACGCCGTTTCAGAAGGTCGAGCGAAAGATGCGATGAGGATGAGTGGCATAGATGAGCGATCGAGCAAGAATACATTTCATGGGGGTTTGTTTTCCTCATACATTTTAGACGGGAGTCTGAGGCGGAGCCATCGTTCTCCCGCCTACATATATTGAGATGAAGTGGGAGTTTCTTTCTCTGTTCTCCATCCTCTGCTTTCGCCCTCGTCTTTCGTGTCCTGCGTCTAGTGCCCAGCACTTGGTGAAACCAGATGCAGATATTTCTTCCTTTCAGGACCCCTCTATACAGCCAACGTGGAAGCATTTTCGGAGACGGAGCCCGGGGCTCTCTCCCGCGCAATATCGGGTGGCATATCCAGCTGCGCCTGCTCCGCCGTCCGCTTGATGCCCGCCGCAGTATTCTGCAGCTTCTTCCTCTCCTCACTCAACTCCTCCTCATGCTCCTTCCCATCGGCCTTGACATCGTCTCCATTCCGCTCCCCCGCCGCCGCCGCCGCCGCCGCCGCCGCCGCCGCCGCAGCAGCAGCAGCAGCAGCCTCCTGCATCGCCCTCTTCCTCTCCGCCTTGGTCATCTTCGGCTGCTCAAAGGCCCCGATTTCCAGCCTCCGATCGATTTCCACTGCACTTTCTTTCAGATCCGTGTACCCCAAAACTTCCACAATCGCGCTATAGCTCTTCGCGCTCATCATTTTCTTGTACGCCCCCACTTTGCCGGGAATCATTTGTCCGAGAAGGTACTTGGTATTGCCGAAACGATTTTCGACTTCGAGGGCGGTTTTGACGTATGCTTTCACGACTTCGTCCCAGGGCGCTTTGCCGCCTGCGGTTTCGGGACGGAATACTGAAGGGTTTTGTTCGGCTGCTGTGGCGATCATGGCGCCGTCGACGCCGTATTGGGAAATGAGTCGGAGGGCTTCGTCGCGCGAAGTGACGTCGCCGTTGATGAGGCAGGAGACGCCGGCAGCGTGACAGGTGTCGCGGACGACTTTGAGGCGGTCGTCGCGGATTGCGGCTTCGCGCGGTCGCATGGGGGTGGTGCGGCAGTGGACTGTGAGGCCGTGGATGCCAGTTTCGCAGAGTTTGCGGACGAGGTCTTGGGTTTCTTCGGGGGTGTCGAGGATGCGGATTTTCACGCTGATGCCGATTTCATAAGGTGTGCCGACTTCTTTGACGAGGGCGCGGAGGATGGCGCAGAGTTTGTCGGGGGTTTTGAGGAGCGCTGCTCCCATTCCGCCGCTGGTGCTGAAGGGCTTGGGGCATCCTGCGTTGACGTCGATGCCCGCGACATCTCTTGCGATCAATTTGGCGGCTTCGACGGCAGTTTCTGGGTTGGCGGTTCCGATTTGGTAAATGAGCTTCTTGCCCTCTCGTTCTGGGTGCAGGCGGTATATGACACTTTCGCGTCGACCAGCATTCCGACTTGGATTCTTGGCTCCGTTTGAGGATATTCTGGTGAAGTCGACGGCTTTGGTCACTGGATTCTCGTGTCGCGTGGTTCCAATGAGGGCTTTGTCAATGGTCTCCGGGCCCCACACCAGGTCCGCGCCATATTTCAGCGCCAGCAAACGCGATGGGCATTCGCCACTGCGCACCATGGGAGCCAGGACGATCTTTCCTCTGTAGTCAACGCCATTCTGGGGGACGGGCACCCTCTTCGCGGCGGATGTCATCGTTCGAAGCATTGAGCGTCGGCAGCATCCATGGGCGGGCGTTCAGGAGGAGCGCGGCGAGGAGGATCGGTCTGCGCCGTGAACTGCAGAGACAGACGTTCTCCCGTCCAGTTTGCCAGGCCACAAGAGTGAGTGCCAGTGTGAGTGGGGCGCGTCCCGGCGGTCCCAGGACTTCCTTTCGCGAGGCCGCCGTTCCAAACATCACCGCAGCACACGCTCTTTGTTGGCAGGCCGGGATGGCCACGGTCCATCGAATGCGTCTGAAACACGAATGCATCTGGAGAGAAGTGCCAGCGCAGGGCACTGGCCGAGTCTCAGCGACGTGGGAGTCGTGCAGGGCTCGCAATGCAAATGCCACGCCACCCGGCCCCCGGCCCCGTCCACTGGGCGCGGCGATGCGTTGTGCCACCATGTGCGCGATGGGTGCGCGGTGGATCGCGGAGACGGCGGTGATGGCGTCCGAGGGCGCGGCGTCGTGTGCGTGGTGGGAGCGGCGGGCAGCGACACGGCGCTGGGGACGACGTGGACAACAGGAAGCTTCCGTCGGTGCTGATTGGCTGCACACGAGATCGAAGGCACGCTCCATCAGCAGGCCACGACGGCGGCGAGTGCGTGCCCGATGCCATTTCCCGCGTGCTGGCAGAGCAGCGATGCAGTCCGTCCGGAGCGTGCAGTCGACACAAGTTACCTAAGTTAGTTAACTTAGAGCGAGTCTGCCATCGAACAGATCCGACCAGCCAAGCCGCGCGCGCCAGCTTACGGCACGGCAGAGAGAGAGAGGCCACGCACGGCCGCTCCCTTCTGAACATGAGTCTCGCTTCCATCTTCCGCCCGTCGCCCATCATCGTCTCTTCTTCACCCGCCCGCCCCCATCGCCGCGCCGCCCGTCTTTCTGCTGTGATTTCTCCTCGCGCCGCCTCTGAATCGCCGCGCCGCGCCGCACCGGACGGCGCCTTTTCCTGTTGTGATTCTCTACAGCCCCCATTTGCTGCGCGCTCCTCTATCCGCTCCTTACTTCCCACCTGCAATCCCAGCCTACCGACTCGGCCCTCTCGTTCCTCCCCCCCCAAGTGACCGCGTCACAGGATCCCACGACGCTTTGCGCTTGAAACGCCCGCTATCGACTCATGTGTCGCTTCATCGACAAGCCGTCAAAGCGTAATGGCCGATGAGCTTGGCGCATCGACGCAGCCTGCTGCCATGGATTCCGCCTCCGCCTCGACGCCTCCCACAGCCTCGAGAGATGCTGCCGCCCCATTCCAAGCAATCAACTCGCGGACCGCCTCGGAGAATGCACGCAACCCAACCCCGACTGCCACCGGCCAACAACAACGCGGGAGCTCGTCCGACCTGACTCCGCCGAGAGGCGATGCCGCGGCGCCACTCCAGCCTGCACAAACAGCACAACTCTCCACGCCTGCATCTCAGCCTTCCAAGTCGTCTACGCACGTCGATGGTCTGGATGGCGCCATGGCCGAGGCATCGTACGGCACGCGTTCGCGCAATCGAACCAGCACGCGACCCAACTATGCCGAAGACCAAGACGTGGACTTTGATTTCACCTCCGCTGCCACCACGGGCAAGAAGAAAGGCCTGGATGCGTCTGCCTCGACCACGCACGCCGCTTCGGAGACCAAGCGCGCTCCCGACGCCACGTCCTTGCAGCCAGTCAACAGCAGTGCGACGAGCGCCAAAGATTCGAACGCGTCGACGCCCACGCCCGCAGGCCCGACGAAAAAGCGAAAAGCTGCTGGGAACGCGGCCGCCGCGCTCTCCGCCAATGCTGCATCCGCCACGCCCCCTCCCGGAGCGGCGCGGAAACCGATCGCTCCGCCGGGCGCATCGACGCTCGCGCGCGAGACCAACATCATGACCTTCTCCAAGCACCGCAGTTGCCTCAACAAAAAGGGTGAGTTGGTGGCCGACGACGGGACGAAGCTGGGTGTCAACGGTAAGCGACTTTCCACTCCCCTGACTGGGCTACAGTCCTCGCGAATCGAGGTTGCAGCCTACCCCGCTCCACATCCCCGTTGGTACCTGAGGCTGACTTTGGCCTAGATCACGTGTATCTCGTGTGTGAGCCTCCCGGAGATCCCTACTACCTGTGTCGCATCATGGAATTCCTGCACGTCGACAGCGACAACAAGAATTCTCCCGTGGATTCGTTGCGTGTGAATTGGTATTACCGGCCACGAGATGTCCAGCGTTTCAGCAGCGATACTCGCCTGGTCTATGGCACCATGCATTCCGACATGTGTCCGCTCACATCCCTGCGCGGCAAATGCACCATCAAGCATCGCTCCGAGATCGAAGACCTGGACGCCTACCGGAAAGAACGCGATTGCTTTTATTTCGTGCAGGTCTTTGACCGCTTCATCCGGCGCTCCTACGAATGTATCCCCGTCAAGCAGATCGTCAACGTACCGGACAAGGTCAAGAAAGCGCTGGACGAGCGATGGAAGTTCGTCGTGGTCGAAATCGGTCGTGTCAAGGAGTTGACCAGCGCGGCCAAGTCGTGCAAACGCTGCGCAAGGTATTGCGCATCCCACGATTCCGTCGACTGTGCAATTTGCAAGAACTCCTACCACATGAATTGTGTGCAGCCTCCGCTCCCCAAAAAGCCTTCGCGCGGTTTCGCGTGGGCTTGTGGACCTTGCAGCCGCGCTTCTGAACGAGAACAGGAAGCACGCAACACTCCCAATGCCAGTGGCCACGTCACGGAAGCCGAAGAGGAGGATGCGGCGCCGGAGGAGGAAGCCACGGGCTTCTCAAGCAACACGACTCGCGCGCCCAGCCCAGATGTGGATGATATGGTCATCGACGACCACCCTGCTACCCAAGCTGAGATCGCGCTCGCGAAGATGTGGCCGATGCGATACCTCGGAATCCACGCTCGGGTGGAAGATGCGCTGCAGTACGATGATCGAGCGATATATCCTCGAGCTAGCTCGCGCCTCGGTCCACGTCACCAGGCCAACGTGAATGTGTGGCACGGACGGCCGGTCGAGCTTGTGAAGCCAGCAGAAATCAAGAAACGATACATGAAAGCGGGAGCCCAGAAGAAGGAAACGAAGCTAACGAAAGAATCCTTGGCGGCCATCGAAGAAGAGAAAGCGAAGCGTCCGAAGTGGGTCCAAGATGAACCAACAGGTTATGTCGCTCGCGGCGAAGACTATGATCCGAAGGATCCACGGTGTACAGCAACGCCGATTTTCGTGATGCCCCCGCTTGACAAGCCGCCGAAGCAAGCCGAGATGAACGAAAAGAATCCCGTGAGACGGAATGAAAAGTTTGTCGATGCTTACCTGCAGCGAGCAAGGTCTCTTGCCAGAGGCATCGGAGTGCCGCCCTTTGGCACGAATTTCTTGGACCGGGCCATGAAAATGCTCTTGGACAACAAGTATAACACCGATGCCGCGCTGAAGGCGTTGCAAAAGACGGATCGTGTCAAGGATCTGCACGAACCTGTGCTGAGCAAACAGGATCTGGTCAAATTTGAAGAAGCGGTCGCGAAGTATGGTTCGGAACACCGGCTCATTCGACTCCACATGAAGACGAATCTGCCGCACGCCGATATCGTACGGTTCTACTATCTCTGGAAAAAGACACCGAAAGGTAGAGAGATTTGGGGCAACTATGGAGGTCGCAAGAAGAAGAAGGCGGAACCCGCAGGCGACGCCGGCAGCAAGCTCCAAGCAGAGTTGGCCCACGATGTGGATGATTCTGCGTTCGATAACGACAAGGCCATACGCAGGAATCGTGGGTTCCAGTGCAAGTTTTGTAGTTCGACTCATTCACGACAATGGAGGCGAGCGCCCGGTGTATCTCCCGGACAGCTGACAAGCGTGGAGAAGGTCGAGAAGGGGCAGAAGCTCGAAAAGAGAGATGGCCACGTGCTGGCCCTCTGTCTCCGCTGTGCAAACCTATGGCGGAAGTACGCGATTCAGTGGGAGGAGATTGACGAAGTCTCGAAAAAGATTGCGCACGGTGGTAGCCGCGTATTCAAGAAGAAGATTGACGAGGAACTCTTGCGCGAGCTGATCGCTGCGAACGAAGCAGCGGCAAATCCACCCGACCCGGATGTCGGCAATCTGTCATCTTTCGAGGGGGGTGAGCCCCCGAAGAAGAAATCGAAGACGGGCAAAGCAGCAGCAGTCCCATTGGCCGAGTATGTTGAGAAGCCTGCTCCGCCCCCGCCTCCACCGAAAGAGCCAACGCCACCTCCGCCGCCCATCATTCCGACACAGCCGACCTGGAAAGTGCTTCCGTGCGCGGTCTGCAAAGGTTTCGAAGATACGATTGCGTGTGCTCACTGCAAGCTGACTGTGCACCGGCGCTGTTTCGGAGTTGGCGAGCAAGATGGGATCCGGCCGAACGGCGAGGTGAACTGGATCTGTGAGCAGTGCCAGAATGATCGCAACCCCTTGGTGTCAACGGACTATTCGTGTTGTTTGTGCTTGACAGAGGAGACCATGGTGGATCTGGTCGAGCCGCCCAAGGTATCGCACAAGAAGAAGACAGATCGAGAGCGGGAAAAGGAGCGGCTGGAGAAGGAACTCGCGGACGGCATGCGCAACGACTATCGCAACCGGCAAATTGCGGCCCACCGTCCGCCAACACCTCGCGAGCCGCTGAAACGCACGACCGGCAATAACTGGGTGCACGTGTCTTGTTCTCTGTGGGCGAACGAGATCCGGTACAGCAACGCGCAGAATCTGGAGATTGCCGAGGGTTTCCAGTTGATTCCGCAGACACGCTTCGAAGCCGTCTGCAAATTGTGCAAGAACAGAGACATGGCCAACAAATACCGCGACAACGCAGGTGCTTGCATCAACTGCAGTCAATGCCAGGCCGCATTCCATGCGTCTTGCGCGTTCGAGGCGCATTACACGTTTGGTTTCGACGTCCAACCTGTCAAGGGCTCCCGGAAAGATCAAGTCACGACGGTCACGCTGGGCACCGAAACTGGCTCCGTGACTCCTGTCGTTCTCTGCAAGGAGCACACATTCAAAGGAGTCCTTCATCCGATCGATGAGTATTACGAGGATGTGGGCAAGACTGCCCTGCAAGTGTACGCCGAGGCATACAAGCAGGCCGATCTCGCGTTGACCGGCACATCGCGCAAAGCTGCTGAGGCGCAACTTACTAAGGATAAGAAGGGCCAACAAGCAGCACTCTCCCTGGGCACGAGTCGTCGGGAATCCAGCGCTCATGGCATCGCAGCTGCTGTTCGTCGAGGCGCAAGGACCTCTATAGCCGCTGACACGAAGGCTGAGCCCGGGGACGGGGCGACCGACATGAGCATGGTCCCCGAGGAGGAACAGCGACGATGCGTCAAATGCCATGTCGATGTAACACCGAAATGGCATCCAATCGCGAAGAGCGTCGGCGAAGAGGCAATCAAGACGACAGAACACGACAGGCCATCCGAGCAGCCGAAGATATCCGAGAAGCTCAACATCCGATTCATGGCGCCAGGCGCAAATGGACGGGCGTGGGAAGGCATGCCGGAGCGGTACAACCCTGGATCCCGTGTTGATCGAGAACATGGAGAGAGTGAAGGACCAGCGCCTGCGGTCCAGGATCCCAATGCACCACCCGCTGCCAATCTCGACGGTGACACTCAATCCGCCATTGGCGAGCCCATCAGAGTTGACCACAATGATCCGGCAACTCATGCTCACGGTCTGCCGCAAGGCTACGTGCCGCCTGTCGCGCGCACTTCTCCTTCTCTTGAGGAACGCCAGAAGCCTGCAGAACAAGTTCCCACGGAATTTTTCTGTCACAAATGCTTCCTCAAGAGCAAGCTGGATCCGTCTCCGGCGCCCGAAGAGGGAGAGAACCGAGCATCCTCGCTGCCAAGAGGTAGCAAGCGTCCGACACCAGCGCCAATCCCATCCATTGAGGAGCAATTCCGTGCCATCGACAATCCGCCTCAGCCAACGCCAATACCACCCGCTGCACCTCCACCGCTCACCGGGATGCCTGGTCACGGTCCTGGACAATACATGCCTCCAAACTACGGCGGGCCTCCACACCATGTTTACCCCCAGCCGTTCCATCAGCCAAATGGCTATCATCAGCCACCTCACGTACCTCCGATGGCATTCCATGACCGGCAGAACAGTTACGGGAATTATGGGTACCATGCGCCCCGCCCGGCGCCGATACCGCCTGCTCCGCATTACGGGCCCTCGTTCGCACAGAGTCAGCCTCCGCGCCCGCCACCATTGAATGGCTTCGGCCCCCCGGGTCAGGCTCCGAACGGCGGCATGCGATCGCCCCATCTTGGGCAGCCATCGCCCAGTTATCCTCCACCTTCTCAGCATCATCAGATGTCAGGAATGTCTCGTGATGGACCGTATCCCGGGCAGCTCCCTTCATTGGGTCCCCCGGTGCATTCTAGTCCGCATGCATTATTCGGCAGGCCTGGTTCGCAGCCACAGAACATACCTCCGCCGCAGCATCCTCCTCCTCCAGCCCAGCCTCAAAATCCCATCAACACGTCTGGACCTTCCCAACAGCAAGTGCAGCAGCAGGGCCCGCCTACACCTTCGATCGCGCAGGCACAGCAGTCCACCGAGCAGCATGGCCACAACCAGCAGCAGGCCACGGCTAGTCCGCGGCTAGAAGCGGGAGATGCGGCTAGGCCAACAACGCCCCGGGGTGGGCCGGTCAATGGAACAACTGGAGCGAGTGCGAGTCCCAATTTAGCCAATCTTTTGCATTGAATTTTGTTGTCTGGAAGGGTTAACGTTGTGACATAATTATTAGAGGCCATGGTGAACCTCGGCATTTGTGGGAGGACGGATTTGAGCAGTGTGCAGGCTCTTGCTTTGATACCCCATGAAGCATTTTGACAGTCGCTTAAAGAACAGAGTGGCTATTTTAATAATAGGAGTCGTTTCACATATGAAGCCGTTCTCGCGATCTCAAGCGTGCCGGACCAGCCCAATGGCCTCAGGCACAAACATCCGATTCGAAACGAGGTCTCTCAAGGCTTGCAATGCCGTTCCGCGTATGATTCCAGGTTCTCGTATGAATCAGCTGCCTCAAAGGTGTCAGGAAATCTTTCGAGACTATACAGAATCGTGTCTATCAATTGGAATGCAGCCGAGGAACTGTGACTAGGGCCTCGAAGTCAATATATCCACCCTGGTTACGGATGCACGGCTGCACGGCTGCAGGATTGGGAAGTGTAGTCTGTATCCTTCCGACGGAGGTGAGAGCAGCAATCACACTGGCAAGATAGCTATATCGCAACGAATAGGATGGAGATAAGAAGAAGGAGAACGGAGCTTGAAATGTTCTCATCCAGGTGCGAACCGCAAATTTTTTAATTTTTTTTTTTGACCAGTAATCTTATTCGTGAGACGACGAGCCCGAAGCGGGAAGAAAAGCTGGCTATATCGTGTTTTTTTTTTTTCATCAGTCTTGTCTGTTTCGCAGCAAAACATTGAAAAATCGTAGAGCTCGTTAGGGCCAGCTTACATCACACTTTTTTTTTTCTTTTTTTTTTTTCGCATTTCGTAGGTACTTTGTGTACGCCCGAAGGCTCGGAATTCCCCGAGCCCATCCGCTCAGGAGACGTGCGGGGAGAATGGGGCGATAGTGTCTCCAGCGGTGCCATATGCTGCAGAAAGCTCGGTCATGAGTGGCCGCGGGTGCGAATTTCAAATTGCAATGGGAGACTGTGTGTGAGAGAGAACGGGTTTTCTTTGCGTCTTCAATCGGGCGATGCTGTGTGTTGGCCTCCTCCGAGTCCCCCCCCCTCCCCCCCCCCTCTATGTGGCCTAATAGTCTCTCCAAACTAGGTTCCCACGTTCTTCCTTTTGAGGTCTGTCTGGGCGAGCGAACTTTCGCTCGATTTCTTGCCTCCTAGCGGTTGGGATACATTACTCCTTATCATGAAACGCGCGCGCTCGATGTTTCTTGCCTTTTTGGCCAAGATCTCCTCTGCCGGACTTCTTACCAAGCTCTCTGATTCTGCCGCCGCATGGGGATTGCCGCTTTCGGCATCTTGAGTGGCAGGAGATTTGGGTCTGGTAATGTGCTGACTGGGGGCTTTTGTGGCGGTGCTCTGTAGCCCCTGTGATTGCTGTCGTGCACCTGCGGGGTTGGCTTCTCCAGAATCTCCAATAGAACTATTTGGCCCAACGACCTTTGGCAAGCCTAGTGTTCCATTGAAAAAAACGTCCCCAGCCTTGAGGTCTTCCAGGAGCCCATTGAAATAATTTCGGTCTTCTTTGGTGACATCTGAGCGTTCTTCCGTCTTTTTGATAAATGCGTCATCTCCGACGGGTGGCTCACTGCTCTGTTCCTTATTCTCTGCGGTGGCCTTGCTGTCCTGTACCGGTTTGTTTGCCTCGGTGCTCTCCTTTTTCTCGGCCTCGTTGGCGGTGCCTTTCACCGTCACTTGGCCTATTTGGACTGCAAGAGCTGCCGCGCGTTCGAGATTGACATTTTGTTGACTTATGACTTCGGAAATTTCTTTGTGTATCTGCTTTTCCCTGCCAAGAGCTTGAATGGCAATTGCCACCTCCTTGGCGCGCGCAGGCTCCTGCTTCTTGGATTCTGCGTTCTTCTGCTTCACTGTCTCAGCTTCGACTGATTGTGCGCACACACTAATCCAGAGGAGAAGATCGATCTGTGTTTTCTCCAGGCCGGCTTTCTTCTGAGCATGCTCTCCGATTGCGGCTCTCATTCTCCGATCCAAGAACGCATGTAAAGGATCTCCAGCGACTGATTTACCCCATTCGAACAGGTATGAGAATGTTTTGGACGACAGCTGGCCTGCCATACGGACGCCATTTTCTTTTGGGAGCAAATGTGTGATTTCGTCGAGACTGTCCGGCAATCCATCGGCAATGGTACCTGTAAAGCGATGCTATAAACCCAGTCAGCCGACCTGGGCCGGTAATTTGTGGGTTGGCATGAGAAGTACCTGAAACATGTTAGGAGTTGGCACGCCGGGCACCACCGACGGATGGTAGACAATGAATCGCTCGAGTTTGCGGCTTTTGTGATTGGTGTCTTGGCCATACTCAAAACAATCATTCAGCTCCATGGTGACCCATTTGTGCGCTGCGAGCGTCAGCTTATGCTGCATGTTGTGATGCGAGCTGTTTCTGTCCTACTGCCTGCAAGATTCCCCAGATGGAAAGCTTCCATCGGCCCATCACAAAAATTCTGCAGCACGAACTGCGAGGCAACGTAGACATCGACAATTCCTGAGGCCAGTCAGCGCTGGTTGCTTCCGTTTCTCTGTGCGCGTACCTTGAGGCTGCACTTTGTAGCCCGGCAGGGAGACAGCCCCACGACCATTGAGGTCGTTTGGGGAGAAGTTGTACTTTCCGTTAAGCTGACCCCAATATCCTGTACATTTGAAGTACGTCGCTGTGCGTTTCTTGAACGACTCGGACCAAGCGACGTGGACCGTTTCCACAGGCTGTGCGGGCAACGATATCCATTGATATGAAGTCGGCACGTTTAGTTGTGGCTTTCCCATGGTGACTGTATCTTCTCACTCTCGAACTCCCTCTGGCTGGAAGGACGCAGCAGCGACTTCGACAACCTCTGGATGAAGGGATATCGAAACAAATGGCATCGTGTCTCCACGTCCGACGAGACAATCAAGACATGCTCCGACGAGGCCGTTCATGCGCCATGGCGTGGAGGGCTCGCGCACGGGTTTGTGCGCACTCCAGCAGGTCGGTTCCAGGCCCCGCCGCCTGCAGTCTGGACTCGCGCTCACACGTGCAATACGCATTTTAGTCTGTGAAGCGCTGAGGCGTGAGAGAGGCGGAGAAAGAGGCGAAACTTAGTTCTAGACTTTGTAATTGACTTTGCTTCCCATGGGGCTTGGCGAGTGGTGTAGAACTATCAAAGTCGATCTGCCAGGCTTGGACCAACGTGGCGTCGAGGAATACTGTGCGCCTGTCAGGAGCCTTCCGGCCCTTCACGGCCTGCATTGTCTACGAATGCTCCCATCGCAGCAAAAGGAGCCATGATCAGGCCGATAACTAGACCACGGTCGAAGATGGCATTGCAGTCCGAGAGCGTGATTCTCTGTCCATCGAAAATCTCCAGCTCCCGCATGCGCCTCCTGAGCATGTCGTCCAACGAAGCTACGCCATTCAATACGCTATGGACCGTGGTCTTCATATGCGCCACATCCGCAAAATGGGTGGCTTTCGTGGTGACATTGTGGTTGTGCTGACTGTCCATGGTGTGAAAGCTCACAAAGCGGAACTGGGCGGAGATGTTGGCACTCTCTGTCACCTTGACTGCCACTTCCTTTTTGGCCTCGAAGAACAAAATCTTGGCCCGTGCAGCGATAGCCGTCCGTTCTGCGCTGCTCTCGGTCTTGGTCGTCACGGAAAGGCAGGCGGCGGCATGAGCGCCAAGGACAGCGGCCTGAATGTACAGATGTATCAACCTCGCAACTTCGTATTTTCGGTTTTTCGTATTTTCTATATACTTACCCTATTTGCGTATGCACCTCTACTTTTATATACTTTTCTTGAATATAAAATAATAAAGCGACTCTTAATCTATCGTCTCCGAAGCTTCTATAGCTATAGAAACGATATAGTATTCGTATTTCGAAGAAATCTCGCGATCGAGAGCGACTTTTCCTCGTCGCAAAGTTATCGTTCGGCTGCCGAGAATTTTAGGGTCTAATTAAAATTTAATTGCTTAATAATTAAAATTTAGCTAGAATCTTTATAAGGAGGATTTTAAAAATAGTATATATTTAAAAGCTAGTTAAATATTAATTTTTAATTAATAAAATTTTAATTAGACCCTAAAATCCTCGGTAGCCGAACGATAACTTTACGACGAGGAAAAGTCGCTCTCGATTATAAGATTTCTTCGAAATACGAACGCTATATCGTCTTTATAGCTATAGAAACTTCGGAAACGATAAAGATAGCTTTCTTCTATTCTAGGACTATAGTATCTAGTAGATATAAAAGCACTACTACGTATATAAAATAAAGAAATACGATAAAGAGTCGATTTTAATCGAGAGAATTCTTCGAAGTATAAATAATATACTATATATCTATATTTCTATAAGCTAGGAATCGAAGGAGAGACTCTCGACGTATATACTAGCTATAGTATCGAATATAATAACGCATCGTTGCGTACGCAATCGAAGAAATAATCCGAAAAAGTAGCCTTTTCGCAAGTTTGCGAAAACACGAAGTTGCGAGGTTGATACATCTGAACATTCAGGCCGCTGCCCTCTTGGCGTTCTCTCGCAGCCGCCTAATCCAGAATAGTGGCGCCTAGCGGTGGTCTGAGAACGGAACCGGGACAACCTTCTGCTTCTGACTTCTGACACCACCGCTTGCGGGCACGTACTTCTGCCGCCGACGATGGGGAAGGTGAGTGGATGCATTGCCAGTCGCGGTTCCGTCCAGCACGAAGGACACGAGCGCAGCATGGATGGCTGCTGAGCACTGGCGAGCGCTCCGTGTGCAATCTGCAAAGATGCCTCGCACCGCTGCCGTCCTTGCACCATCAGCTCTCAGCTCTGTCGCGCTGCGTGACGCTGCTTGCTAACACTGTGGACGTCTAGGCCTATTCGCCGGAGCAACGCGAGCAGGTGCGCCAGCTCCTCGAGTCCGGTCGCGACGAGGAATCGATCGAGAAGGAGACGGGCGTTAGCGACCGCACCATCCGGCGATGGAAGCTGGAGCTCGAGCGAACCGGCAGAATAGGCAAACCTCCAGAATCGCGCACCGGCAGACATCGAGTGCTGTCGACCGAGATCGAACAGGCCCTCGTCGACCATGTGAAGCAGAACCCGGAGCTATCGGTGGATGACATGCTATGGTGGCTGTACGATAAGCACAAGATCGTCGTGGGGACGAGAACCATCCGGCGCGTCTTCGAGCGCAAAGGAGACAAGGTGAAGATCAAAGGCAGCAAGAAGAAGAGCGATGCGAATGACGATGACGGCGACGAGGATGACGGGGAAGGCGAGGGCGCAACGACCAACAACCACAACGCGAACACCATGTCCCCCATGCATCCCAACGGACATTACCAGAGCCCGTACGCGCCCATGGTGCCACCGCAAAACGCAGAACAGGAGCTTGCCCAGGCCCTGCATCAACAGACTCAACAGACGCCGGTTCAACGGCAGTCCTCGTTCAGCGCGCCCATGTCGGGCAACAACGACGACGACGACGGGGAGGACGATGAAGAAACCCTGCAACTACAACTCCAGCAAATTGAGCTGCAGAAGCGTGAGCTTGAGGTGAAGCTGAAACTGCGGCGAATACAAAGCGGCAAGAACACTCCTGCGTCAGCTGCTCGCAAAGGCAGCACGCCAAACTCTGGCACGAGTTCGCTGTATAATCCGAATCTCGTGGTGCCGGCCCCTCCGAAGCGCGATTCGCGGAGCAAGAAGAAGATTGAGGAGTCGAAGCGTCGCACCGCGGAACGGCAAGAGCGCATGCTTCGGGATTTGGAGCGGCGATCCCGTCGACGCGATCATCTCACCGCGGAATGGGTGTCGTCGAAGGATATCTGGCCTCTCCGGGCTCAAGGTCTTCTCGCTGATCTCATGCATCAATATGGCTGCTACGCTTTTGCGCAGAACCAAGTCGAAGTCTTCGAAAGCATGTATCGGGAGCTGTATAAGCTCGTCGACCATAGCAAAGGAGACTGGCTGCCTCAAATCCACGACGATCTGCTGCGGGAGAGGATGAAGCGCAAGATGGGCCAGTTGCGGACCAAGATGCAGAAGACGGGAGAGATCATCTCCCGCGCGGATGGCTATGGAGGTTTCACCAAGAGCGATAGCTATACTGGTGAGGAAGCCGGTGCTGCCGAAGGTGATGAATCCGAGTTTCTCGGAGACGCCACCGACTTTGGCCAGCAAGCGCAGTCGGATCAAAAATACGTCGACGGGTATCAAGCGCCTGATCAGAACAATGGATTTGGTGCACATCAGCAGACGGTGCAGCAGAACTTCGACCCCCAGCAGGTGCAGCAGCAGGGCGGCGCGGTCCCCGAGGCACAGATGCAGGATCAGATTCAGTATGAGCCGGTGCAAGATCATGGCATGCAGCACATTCCATACACTCACAACATGATGGGCAATCAGGGTCCGCAGTATCCCGGCATGCACATGGAAGGAATGATGCCATACGGCAGCATCAACGGCGGGATGGGGATGTGAAATGTCGTCGAGCATTGTTCTGATTCTTTTTTCGAAACGCGAGTGGGCGCCACGAGAGGGCCATCAGGGAGTTGGGGTCACTGGTTTGGCGTTTGATAATGACTGCGCACTGCTTGCGAATGATACCACTGTAGTTTAGGGGGCGGGGAGGGATGTATTTGGGGCAAAAAGCATTATTTCGCGAGCAGACATCAGAATGGAGCGCATGCATGCGGCCGTGTCTTGTCATGGCGTTTGGGAGGCTCATAGTGACCACAGATCACAGCCTCAGATGGCGCTGCTTAGTACACTGACAAGCTTCACTTCACGGACTGGCCGACACGCGGTTCGCTGTATCTGGCGTAGTCGATCGGCAGCCGCAGTGCTTCTGTGCCTTGTTTGAGCACTTTGCGCTGCTTGACGTGAGACGCGTGGCCTCGGAACCATCCCACTAGTTACTTAGCCCCTCCACTAGTTCTAACTACTCCCACGAGCTGTCTACCAAACGACCGTCTAAGCCCAAGCCACAGTGATCTAGAACACCGACAAGTGAGGCCGAAAGTTCACTACTACAGTATTTGTGCTGCTGTTGCACGCCGCAGCCGATCAGCATGCTCGCAACATCGTCGCCAACATGGAGTCCTCGCCGACAACGGAATTGAAGCACGACCCGCTTGCTCTGCCCTCGCCCGAAAAGCTGCGAGAGATTGAGCAGCGGCAGAATGAAAGGGCGCAAGAGATTCGCGCTCGGCGGAGGCGTGCGACTCTCGACGAGAGAACACATGCCGCCGAGATCATTCAACGGAATTTTCGAGGCCACCAGGCCCGCAGAGCCATGAAAGGACATGCCCTGGACCCCAGTACGCGATGGCTTGAGGTATGATGAAGATCTCGTGTCGCTACCGCTCCTGCTCTGCCCTCGCAATGTAGTCAGTCGCAACCGCACGACGCGCTGACCACGTGGAATCGGTAGGCGCTCAAAGATGGTATGCCATCGTCATCGTTGTGGTCGCGAACTGCCCGCGTCGAGGAAGCTAACCCCGTAACAGCCGAGTACAGCAGGCTCACGAGGCCGGTGTCCAATGCGCAACGCTTGAATGAGTCGCCGACGGCGGCAGATCGCGTGAAGAAGAGGTGGGCGCAGGCCAGTGCTGCTGCGAGACATGCGGGCAGCGATAACACGAGTGACGAGGAGGACGATGACGATCATGCGAGTCAGGCGGAGCTGAGAGAGAAGAGGAGAAAGCAGAAGCGGGAACGGGAGAAATATGCCAAGGTCATGGGGCTGGAGTATTTCCTCGAGATGGTGCGTGAGACGGCGATGTTCATGAACAGGGAAATGACTAATGAGGTGACTGCAGGTCGATCAAAAACATCGCTACGGGAGTAATCTGCGCAGATATCACAAGGAGTGGATGACTCGCGACACAAAGGAAAACTTCTTTTACTGGCTGGACTATGGAGAGGGCAAATCTGTCGACCTTCCAGACAGACCACGAGAGCGGTTGGACCGAGAACAAGTCAGGTACCTCAGCCGTGAGGAACGGAAAAACTATCTTGTCAACATCGACAAACAAGGCCGTTTCGTGTGGAATAAAGACGGGAAGCCCATCACCACATCCCCGGACTTTAAAGACAGCATCGACGGGATCGTACATTCGAGCGATGCTACACCGACCTGGCGAGAAGTGACGACAGGCGTGAAACCAGAGCCCAAACGATATGATTTTTCCGACGATTCCTCTTCGATAGCATCCAACATCAGCACAGGATCGCACGAGGATTCGTCCAAGTATGCGAATGAGGAGTTCCACGATGCCAAGGGCCTCAACAAACTGAATCACATCAGCGTGGACACTCTCATGAATCATCTGTTACGAAAGACGACGAAGAAGAACACGTGGATCTTTGTTGCAGACACTTCTTTCCGGTTATACGTGGGCATCAAACAATCCGGAGCCTTCCAACATTCTTCCTTCCTCAAAGGCGCTCGCGTCGCAGCAGCAGGACTCATCAAAATCAAACGGGGCCAGATTCGAAAACTCTCGCCCCTCTCCGGCCACTACGCGCCTCCCGTGCGCAACTTTCGCGAATTTTTGAAGAATCTCAAAGAAGAAGGCGCGGACCTTTCGCACCTCAACGTCTCGCGCAGTTATGCTGTCATCTTGGGACTGGAGGGATATCTGACAGTGAAGCAGCGGGCGAAGCACGTCAAGCAGGGCGCGAAAGATATGATTGACCCCGAGGAGAAGAAGCGTCGATTGGAGGCCGAGAAGGATAAGAGTCAGTCTGCGCAGCGAGAACGAGAAGTCTTGGCCATGGAGCAGAGTCAGCAGAGGAGTCGGAGTATGTCGCAACGATTTATTCGGAAGATGGGGTTGGCGAAGTGGGGCGATAATGAGGGGATTACTCCTGTGATTGAGCCTGCGCCGGCGAAGGGCGGAGAGGCGATCGTATCTCGTTCGCAGAAGCAGGAGAAGAATGCCGGGGATGCTGGCGCGTCTCTATCTGCTGTTAGTGGGCGGCCTCCGTTGGGTGGTGAGGAACAGGAGCCGTTGGCTGTGGGAAAGAGTGCTACGATTGCGAGTGGGACTCCGGATGCGGATGCGAGAAAGAGAGATCGCATGAAGGGGAAGTTTTTGGGAAGTTAGAGGCTTTCTTCTACTTCTTGGTGTTGCTTTTCTTGATGAAGGACTGGATGAGACTCCCCAATCGAGCTTGCATAGGAAATTGTAAGAGTTGAATTATATTCTTTCAAACGCTCGATGCAGTTTCCACAAGGCGCTGTTTTTGGAGTGTGAAGGAATCTAGCGAATTATCAAATTTCTTGATTAACGACCGAACTCGTTGTCACTTGAGGATTCACGGCGGCGTGTGGTTGCACTCATCGTCGTCGACAGTCCCACGACTTTCTTCCAGGAAACCCTAAAGTCTTGGCGTCCAAACACATAGGTGCTATCGAGTGGGAGCAGGAGAAGAGGGGAAATATCGAGTTTTAGAAAAATGCTCTCATACTCATGCTGGCCGGGAGCTGACCTACCGCTGCTGATGAATGATATCTCTCTCATCTTAGCCGAAAGACAACATCTCCTCCTCCAAACTCGCTTTCTAAAGCTTCACCAAGGTTCATGAGTTGAGCTGGAAGCTGGGTATGGTACAGCTCTGGGCGCGAGTGCAAGTTGAGCTGGAAGCTGGGTATGGTACAGCTCTGGGCGCGAGTGCAAGTAGAAGAAGCAGCTACGGAGACCGGGATCAGCTCTGATGCGTCGTGCGATGCCGACCGAACAGAGGAAGTCTTCACAAGTGCATGATAGACCCGTCGTACATCTGGAGTCTGCAGGTACATGCTTAGCAGTGACGGGTGTCGCAGTGAGGCAGTGAACATGTTCACGTCATGTCGTGAAGTTGCGAGAGAAGTGGTGAAGGATGGAAACAGGCAGGGCCATCCATGCACCACCGGATGGGTCGTTCGACACGGCACTGCCTCCGTTTGACATGGAACTAGTCACTCCGGATGCAGCTCCGTGACCTCGTAGTAAGAGGGAGAATTGTCCATTGCGCTGCATGCATCGCGGATATGTTGAGAGCGGTTGCTTGTGTGAAGAGCAGCTCCAGCCTCCAGCCTCACCAGCCAGATGCGACTGCATCACGCAGCTCCGAGTCGGCTGGGATGGGTCCAGGAACACGCGGGTGCATATGGACGATGGCATGGCGATTCGCAGCGCTTGCTTGGCTCGATCGGTGGCGCGAGAATGCGGAGGGCGGACGTGATGCAACATGTCGTGTAACGCGCAAGACGTCCAATGGGCCGAGTGGATGCGTCGTGAAGTGGTGATTGATGGGGAGAAAGTTGGACGCAGCAAGTTGGCAAGCGGAGCGTTTGACGCCATGCTTCCATGCTTCCAGCGTGCTCTCGGCTGGGCCTTCCGCGCGCCGCTTCACGTGCGCGCAAACTCTCTCCCACTTCAGCGTCCGGGGTTGTATTGCACGTCGTCGTGTGCTTCCACCACTTCCCATTCCAACTTCTGCCAACTTGTGGCGCGTGAGCTGTGGCTCCCCCGCCCGCCGACGCGACACAGCGTCGCCCTGCCCATCGACGATGCGCGCGACGTCCCGTCTCGACTCGTCCACGAATGGTGGGCCACGCCGCAGCGCGCCTGTTCTGGTGACACGCCCTCCTTTCGACATCTCGACCTGCCTGCTCCGTCGACCGAGGCTCACTGGCTCGACTGGCGGAGGGGACTGCGGAATGTCCTCTCTGCAGCAGGCACCAGGTCGGCAAGCAGGCACGCAAGCAAGCACGCACGCAAGCAAGCACGCAAGCAAGCAAGCGCAACAGGAAGGACATCCGCTCGCAGGTCACGGCGTGTGGCGTCAGTCGTGTCTCGAAACCTGGCACCACCCGCTGCGAGCGTCCCGATGGAGTGTGTTCCCACCACGGCCACACGTTGGCGAGGCGCGAGCTTCCATCCCTGCACCCAATGTCGACGCTGACATCATTCCATATCATCTTGACGCTGGTGCGAACATCCTCATGCCTTGCACCACCTGCGACCTGCTGAGCTATAACTCCCCCCGACCCTCTCGCAGCCACACTTCCGTCTCCCCTCCCATTTTTGGCTCCTTTGCTACACAGCTGTCACCTTTGCATGTCAAGCAACTCCAAACAGTACGCGTACTACTCCTTCCCACCTACCCCTAATCGCATCTCTCCAGCTAGTCGACGACGTTACGAATCACGAAGTAATTCCGCATCCACCACCAAGTCTTCTTACGAAATGGCTCCATCTCCCGCCGCAGGCAAGCAGCAGTCCAGCTCCGTTCCCAAGACTCCCACCAAGCTCCAGAGAAAGCCTGGTCAGACTCCCCAGCGACAAGCCCAGTCTTCCGCGAGCAAGGCTCCCTCAACGCCAAAAGCTGCCCAGTCAGCGAAACCGGAAACAGAAGCATCCGATGTAACCGAAGCCGGCCAAACAGCCGACCAGGCCAAAGATCAGGCCGAGAGCGCAGCGGGCGATCTCAAAAACCAGGCCGGCAAAGCTCAGTCGGCAGCACAGAGCTCGGCGACTGACGATGACGATGACGGGCCACTGAGCAAAGTCTCCCAGGCGGGCCAACAATCCAAAGAAGGCCTCGAGCAACAGACTCCGGAGCCCATCCAAGTTGATGACGATGATGATGATGACGACGATGACGGGCATGAAGATGCTGTTTCTGGCGCGCAGCAGCAGGCCAAGGATTTCCCTTCGCATGCAGAAGATGAAGCCGAGTCTACTGCCGACGACGCCACCGAGAAGGCCGGGGACACCATCCAATCAGCCGACGATGAAGAAGAGGACTCTCAGCAAGGCCAGCAACAAGGCAAGAAAGGCAGTGGACTTTTGAGTGGTGCCCAAGGCCTTGCCGGCAAGGCGGGAAACCTGGCCAACAAGGCTTCTCAGGATCCTAAATCCACAGCACAAGATGCCCCACAAGACGCCAAAAACGGTGTCGAGGACACCGCAAAGGGTGCCCAGGACGATGTCGAGCACGCTGAAGACACTGCAGAGGGCGGTCTCGAGGAAGGACAGAAGGTTGCTGGCGAAACCACCGACGACGCCGAGGACGCTGCAAGTGGCGTGCAGGACACCGCCAAGCAGGCCACTTCTAAAGCCAGCGAAACTGCAGAGGATGCAACAGACAACGTCGAGAACACCGCACAAAGCGCCAAAGATTCGGCTGAGGACACTGCCGAGGCTGCCAAAGACACTGCCGAAGGTGCAGCGGAGCACGCACAGGACACCGTCGACGGCGCCAAATCCGAGATTCCAGTTCCCGAAGGCCTCCCGGTGGATGTCAATGTACTCAAGGGTCTCGAAGTGCAAGACGATGGCACTGTCCTGGACAAACAGGGCAACCCCATTGGTCGTCTCGCGGAAGGCGACGCGGAGGACCTGTCTGGCTACCCCATCGGTGACGACGGAGAAATCCTCGACGATGATGGGGATCTGGTCGGGCGTGTCGAATTGATGCCAGATGAGATCAAACGGCAGCTTCAAGAGTCCCGCGAAAGCGGCGAGGAACTGCCTGAAGATGCGCAGACCTACCTCGGCCAGCTTGAAGATCAGGCGGAAGATCAGGTTGGCGATGTTCAGGATGAGGTAGACGACAATCTCCCGTCGTTGTCCATTCTGGAAGGCCTGACCTGTCAGATCGACGGTCTGATCTACGATTCAGAAGGCAACACCGTCGGACGAGTCACCGACGGCGACCCAGAAGAGCTGCAAAACGCCGTTCTCAACGACCAGGGCGAATTCGTCGATCAGGACGGAAATGTGGTTGGCCATGCAGAGATTCACAAAGACGCAGAAGAGCTTGTCGAGCAGGGCGTCTACGAGCCAGCTAAGCAAGCTGCGACCGAGGCTGAGGACCGTATTGACAGCACTCAGGAAGAGGCTGAAGGTGCTGCTGACGACGTCGCCGGGCAGGCTGAAGACGCCGCTCCAACCGAGATCGAAGATCAGCTACCAGGCATCGAGGCTCTGCAAGGCAAGGAGCTGAACGAGGCTGGCGAAATCGTTGACGAGGAAGGAAACGTTCTTGGAAACATTGCTGATGATTCCGAGGATCTGAAAAAGAAAATCGAGGAGGGAGAAATTGACCCCGAGAACCTCAAGATCGATGAAGAGGGCAACCTCGTCGATTCGGAAGGCAACGTTTTGGGCAAGACCGAGCTCGCCGAAGGTGCTGCCGAGAAACTTCAACAGCTCAGCAAGCTTCAAGATCTTCGCATTCTCAACGGCAAGCGCCTGAACAAGAAAGGCAAGATTCTCGATGACGAAGGTGAGGAGATTGGCGAGCTTACCGATGGCGACCTTTCCCAAGCCGCTGGCGGCCGTGCCAACGACAAGGGCGAAGTGCTCAACAAGAAGGGTGAGGTCGTCGGCCATGTAAAGGTCGTTCCTGGTGATGCTGCTGAGCAAGCCACGAAAGAACTTCTCGAGGAGCTCGGCGAACTGGAAGATCAAGAGGAGCAGGGCGAAGAAGTGGAAGAGGAAGAGCAGGGTGAAGAAGTGGAAGAGGAAGAGCAGGGTGAAGAAGTGGAAGAGGAAGAGCAGGGTGGAGAAGTGGAAGAGGAAGAGCAGGGCGAAGAAGAGGAACAGGAAGAGCACGAGTCTCAGTACGAAGAGCCTGAGTTGGACATCCTTGACGGTCTAAAGGTCAACAAGAAGGGTCAAGTCCTCAACGAGGACGGCGAGCCGATTGGCGAGCTCACTGCTGGAGACCTCTCCAAGTGTGCTGGCAAGAAGATCAATGGCACTGGCGAGGTGGTGGACAAAGATGGCAATGTCATCGGACACGTTCGCACCCTGCCCCAGAAGGTCGAGGAGTCGGAAACCCCTGCTGTGTCCATCTTGGAAGGTCTCAAGGTGAACAAGAAGGGCCAAGTGCTCAACGAGGATGGCGAGCAAATTGGCGAGCTTACTTCTGGTGAGCTGAGCAAGTGCGTCGGCAAGAAGGTCGACGCCAAGGGTCAAGTCCTGGACGAGCAAGGCGAAGTCATCGGCACGGTACGCACTCTTCCAAGCGAAAACGAGGAAGAGCAGGAACCGGAACAAGATGCTGAAGAGGATGTCGAAGACGCCACACAGCTCCCACCTCTTTCCGCACTCGAAGGCTTGTCTGTCAACAAAGCTGGCAAGCTCATCGATGATAATGGAGCCATTATTGGCGAGCTCACCGAAGGCGACGCCAAGAAATTGTCCAAGTCTGGCATCACTGCCGATTCTGAAGGCCAGTTCTGGGACAACAAGGGCCACGTTATCGGGCGTGCAAAGACACTTCCACAGGAAGACCCAGAAGAGGAAGCACCTTTCGCTGGTCTCGAAGGACTACGTGTCGTTGAGGAGGGATGGGTGCAAGACAGTGAAGGCAACACTGTCGGCTACGTTACCGAAGGCGACGCAGCCAAGCTTCTCGGTCGCTCTGTTGACGAGGATGGCGATATCCTTGACAAGAAGGGATCAGTCGTCGGGCATGCCGAGCGCTACGTGCCCGAGGAGGAAGAGGAAGAGCAGCAAGAGAAGCCAGACCTCTCTTTCCTCGAGGGCAAGACTGTCACTAAGCAAGGCTTGGTCATTGGCGATGAAGGCATTCCTGTCGCCCGACTGATCGAGGGCAATGCCAAGGAGCTCACTGGACGCCAGCTCGACAAGGAAGGTCAATTCTGGAATGACAAGGGATCTGTCATCGGCAAGGTTGAGCTCATCCCCGAGAATGAGCGCGAAGCCAAGCCGGAAGGACCTTTCGCTGGCTACGACGACTTGAGAGTCGTCGAAGGCGGAAAGGTCGCTGACGAAGATGGAAACGTTGTGGGAGAGATTGTCGAAGGCAACCCGAAGCGTCTCGTTGGCCTGTCTGTTGATGAGGATGGCGATATCCTCGACAAGTACGGCAACGTCAAGGGCCATGCTGAGCCCACACCGGAAGAGGAGCCAATCGACTACTCGGTGCTTGATGGCCTGACCTTGAACAAGGCGGGCTATGTCGTCGACGAGAGCGGCATGCCGATTGGCAAGATTGTAGAGGGCTCACCATCCGATCTTGCTGGCAAGAAGTGTGACGAGAACGGGTACATCTACAACGATACTGGCAAGGTCGTCGGACGTTGCGAGCCTCTTCCTGAGGATGAACGTCAGAAGAAAGCCGAGGGCGCGTTCGCAGGCCTTGAAGGCTTGCACGTCGTCGATGGCGGCTATGTTCAAGATGCTGACGAGAACACTGTCGGCCAGATCGTCGAAGGTGATGCCAAGAAGCTTGTGGGCATGAAAGTCGACGAAGATGGAGACATTATCGACAAGTTCGGCAACGTCAAAGGCCATGCTGAGCGCGTCGAGGAAGAAGAGACGGTGATTGACTACTCCATCCTCGATGGTCTTACTCTGAACAAGCAGGGTCTTGTCGTGGACCAGAATGGAACACCGTTTGGTCGTCTCGTTGAGGGACAAGCTTCAGAGCTCGCGGGTCGTCAATGTGACGAGCAGGGCTACATCTACAACGACCGCGGCAAGCCAGCCGGCCGCGCAGAGCCCCTTCCGGAAGAAGAGCGTGTCGCTCGTCCCGAGGGACCATTCGCCGGTTTGGAGGGTCTTCACGTTGTCAAGGATGGCAATGTTGAGGATGAAAATGGCAATGTAGTCGGCTACATTACCGAGGGCAACGCCAAGCGCTTGGTGGGTCTCAAGGTCGACGAAGACGGAGACATTATCGACAAATTCGGGAACACCAAGGGTCACGCCGAGCCTATCGAGGAAGAAGAGGAGCAGCCGCTTGACAACTCTGCACTCGAAGGCAAGTACTTGAACAAGCAAGGTTACGTGGTCGATGACAAGGGAATCCCATTCGGACGTCTCGTCGAAGGCAACATCTCTGAGCTGGCTGGCCGCAAGTGCGACGAGAATGGATATATTTATGGCGACACCGGCAAGGTAGTAGGCCGATGCGAAGTACTGCCTGAAAACGAGAGAGTCGCTCGTCCAGAAGGTCCATTCGCTGGGCTGGAAGGTCTCCGAGTGGTCAAGGACGGGTTTGTTGAAGACCAAGATGGCAACCGAGTTGGCCAAATCGTGGAGGGTAAGCCCAAGCGACTGGTCGGACTCCACGTAGATGAGGACGGTGATATCATTGACAAATACGGCAATGTTAAGGGTCACGCCGAGCCTTGGGAAGAGGAGGAAGAGGAGGCACTAGACCTTTCTCGCCTTGCCGGCACCACGATCAATAAGTCTGGCTACGCCGTTGACGGCAGTGGACAGATCATTGGTCGTGTCGTCGAAGGCGACCCGAATATCATGATCGGCAAAAAGGTCGACAAGGAAGGCCAGATTTGGGACGACTCTGGGAACGTGATCGGAAAGGCCGAAATTGTCACTGGAGTGAACTCCGAAGAAGGTCCATTTGCTGGCTTCGACGATCTTGTCATCAACAAGGACGGCACAATCACCACTCAAGCTGGCGACATCGTTGGTCGCGTGACCGAAGGCGACATCAAGAAACTCCTAGGACACACCGTTGACGAAGACGGTGACATCCTCGATAAGAACGGCAACAGACTCGGACGAGCCGAGCGCTGGGAACCAGAAGAGAAGGAACGCCGCGTCAACCCCATGTCTGGCAAGCGTGTCAACAAGGAGGGAGAAGTCCGCGACGATAACGGCGATCTCATGGGTAAGCTCACGCAAGGAGACCTCGGACACTGCGTTGGTCAAGAGATTGACGACGCCGGAAATGTGGTTGATGTCGAGGGCAACAAGATTGGTGAGGTCACTCTCATCGAGAACATTGCCGAGGACGAATACGAGGGCCCAACCCAGGAAGAGCTTGATGAAGCAGCCAAGCGTGAAGAGGAGCGAGAGATCGCCGAGAAGATGGGCGCTATCTGCACCCAGACTCTTGAGCGCATGCAACCGATCTGCAAGCAGATCAAGGAGCACATGGAGAAGGCTGACAGTACTCCAAAGGAAGAGCTTGATGAGGAGGAGCTTGTCAACCAAGTGAAGCCACTTATCGAGGAAGGTGGCCGCATTCTTGGAGAGTGCAACGGCTCTCTCCGTGGACTCGACCCAGATGGAAAGATTGCTGCGCAAGCCAAGGGTCGTGCTGGCACTGGCGAAGCGACTCCTGAAGAGTTCCGTCTCGCCGAAACACTCAAGGAGCTCACTACTACGGTCGTGACGACGATTGACGATGCGAAGAAGAAGCTGAACAACATGCCTCATGCCAAGAAGAAGCTGAACCCATTGTGGTCGCTCATGACTCAGCCTCTGTTCCAGATCCTCGCAGCTGTCGGCCTCCTCCTCGCTGGTGTTCTGGGACTTGTTGGACAGCTACTCAATGGTCTTGGTCTTGGCGGACTGGTCAATGGCCTCCTCGGAGGTCTCGGAATCAACAAGCTCCTGGCATCATTCGGTCTCATCGACGGTGACAAGGACAAGAAGAAGCAGTCTGGAAAGAGCAAGCTCTCTTCCATTCCTGTGGTCGGCGGTCTGCTAGGTGGCGGTAAGTAATGAGTGTGAAAGCCTTTTGACACATTGTCACATCCTCCCCATACCTGTAATTCGCATCTCGCACTCTTGTGGTCAGGAGAGTTGTGCGCGATGTGTCAGGGCTTTCTCTACTTGTTCGCTCACCTCCTCACCCCCTCCACTTCCGTGTGAGCACTCTGACCACATCCTTTCGACATTTTAGACGATAAGAAGAAAGACAACAGCAAGAACGAGCAAGCCGCAGACGCGATCGAAACAGCGGATGCGCTGGATAATTGGCAAAAGCTGGGAGGGCCGGTTGTCATTGGAGTCGAGACTTAGTAATATGTGTTGGATTAAGCAGGTTTGGCGCTTGGGTGTATTTTCATTGTACTGACTTTGACGACGATTGGATGTGATGAGTATATGGCAAATACTGTACTGTACTGTGTAGCAAAACCCTTTCTACTATGCTTTCTTGTCACAAAAGCATGATGCCTGTGGGGAGGGGAGCGACTTATTTTGTGTAGCTGAACAACTTGTAGCATCGCAAATGCATTTCTTTCTAACGGGAGTTTTATCTTCAACGTTGCTTGTCGTGTGTTTTGGCGACGTATATTTTCGTTCTGCTGTAATGGACGTGATTGAAAATATGGCCTTGAAGATGTAGATTAGGACGGGTTATCGCGCATGCGAAGTTGTAGGCCGCATGTATGGTGAATGTGGTAAGGAAGCACGTGCTTGTGCCCGGACCGCGCCTGTGAAAGGCAGCCGCGGTCGGGTACATCCCGCCTTTCGCTGGCACGACTCTCCCATTATTCTTACAGCACGAATTTGCCTCCTACAGCAGCAACCGCTTCTCAGTAGGCGACAGTCACATCCCTCGAATCAGCGTGCCATCATCACATCAAGCTCGCGACATCGCACGAACCTGACGAGACGAGCAACATGGCCGCGGAGAACTCGATCAACATCCCGCAAATTGTCGCCGTGGTCGTTGTCGGCTTTCTCGCTGTCCGCTGGTACCTGAGCAAACCCTCCACACCCTCCGCCGGCACTTCATCCACCTCACGGAATCGCATCGATCCTGCCAAAGTGAACGCCGTTTCTGCCGTCTTCCCGCAACTCGATCGCCGGAGTATAGCCTGGGACCTGTCACGCAACGGTGGCAACGTAGAAGCCACGACGGCACGGGTCCTTGATGGCCGAGGGCTCGATAATCCGCCCCCAACATTCCAACCCGATCTACCCGCTACACCAACGGCGGCCCCGAATAGGATCGGGAACGCCGCGGCGACTTCTGGGAGTAAGAACATCCCGTCGCAGCAGGATCTAATCAGTCGGTATGGACTACAGGGGAGAGTGACGACAAGCGGAAAGGGCAAGGAACCAGTTCTGAGCGACGAACAGGAAAGGGAAAAGAAGAAGAGCGCGTGGAGCTCGGATAAGGTGCAGAGAGCCGAGGCGCTGAAGAGGCGGAGGGAAGAGATGATCTTAGCCGCGAGGAGGAAGATGGAGATGAAGGACAGCACAGGGCAGTGAATTGTCCCGACAGCGTGGAGGGGGCAGCTGGGTTTTGTATCAGTTGGTCCCAGTGTCTTGCACTTAAAGGCAGCGAAAGAATGGAAAATGTCCGATTCATCGACAGTGGACTTCCCCACCAACACCATCTTGCCTCGAATCCCCGCCATCCCGCTGAGCGAAGAGAGCCGGCTGGATTTGCGGGCTCTTGCGAACTTAAGTAAATGTAGACCTGGGACCCGCAGTCTCCATGACACTCTGAGCTCGCAGTTTGATGGCGGCTCAACGGGCACCACGTATGGACTCAAGCTATCGAAGCTACGATCGGTCTCGTGAGCACAGACAGCATGGGCGATATCCAATACGGCAGAGGTTCTCCTCGATCGCAAGAGCTCTCGAAGACAAGACAAAGGCGCACGGTCAGATGGGTTGATAACACGAGAGACACGCTTGAACAATCGCCAACCCCGAGCTAGCCACTGGCCGGCTAGATCATCAATGTAACAACTATCGGGTCGTATAATCTTGGCATGGTTGCCGCAAGGCCGAGTACAGGAACAGAGTTAGCCCAAGATGGACTTGTTGCTGCTCAACCCGCACAGCGTAGTTTATTAGCTTCTGTGCAGTTTGGATCCGCGTCAAGCTTCATTGCAAATATGTCCCGTGTTAGCATGCAAGAGGTGCGAGGGCCGTGTCGAACAACGCGTAAAAATGCGTAAAAATGCACGCATAGTAGCCAGCCTGCACTTCCAACTCATCTGGTTTCAATGTACTCCTTATACAGGCGTTGACCCATCGCTGCAATACATCTTTCAATGGCGCTCTCAAATGACAGCGGTCCACCATCAATCGCCTCGGCGAGGCAAAATTTGCAAGGCAAAACAGCGTTGATCGTCACCGGTACCTGGAAGCCAGCATCACTACGCGTGAAGAAATATTTTCAGAGATCTCTTTCAATCGTGAACTTCAGCGGTATCCTCACTGTACTTAGCCATATCTAGAGCACGGCTTTTGGCGAACCAAATTGGTCCAAGAATGGTCTGATAGCGTTCAAGAATGCTTCGGGTTGGTCGATGTTAACAGCGTGCCCAGCATTCGGAACGACAACTTTCTTTGCGTTGGGAATCTTCTTCGCCATATAATCAGACGCAGCGATGAACGGCTTGTCATCAGCACCAACCACGACCAAAGATGGAACAACGATCTTCGACAATGAATCAATCACCGAAGAATCTCGCTGCGTTAGCATTCCACGAGCAGCCCGAGCCAACCCTTTGGCATTTCTATGCATGCTTTGCGATCTTTCTGCGCTCTGCGACTGCAAGTCCGCGAGTCCTTTGCGTTCGAAATTGTCGGCCGTGCTGTTGGCGTACTTGTTCCAGTCATCTCGTGCAGAGTCCTTTTTGAAGCCCGGCCCAGTGTCGATGATGAGCAGAGCAGTCACCCGCTCGGGATACATCCGGTAGAACGCCATTGACAGGTATCCTCCGAGACTCAGGCCCCCTATGATGGCCATTGTGCCCCTTCCGCACACGGCATCGAGGACCGCACTCATGTCTGCTACCGTGTGTGCTTCGGAATAGGCTGTCGGGTCTACGGGGTAGTCGGAGTTTCCGTGCCCGCGCATGTCCCTTATTAACAACAACAACAACTGATTAGCCTGCGGAATTCTCTTGGAAGAGTTTCACGTTGCTCGTTACTATACCAGATTATTAGCTTGAACTGTTGCGATAACGCCTTGACTTGTCCTTTCCACATCTCGGAACTGGAAGAGTAGCCGTGGGTTAGCAGCAAGGGTCGCCCGTTCCCATGAACTTCGTAGTAGAGGTATACGCCATGACGGTTCAAGAGAGGCATTTTTGGGCTTGTCTGGTGATGGTTGCTGCTGCTGCTTGTGTGTGTGCTGACGCTGTCTGTTTTAGGATGAGATGTAAGCTACTATAACATATGCCTCGGCGCCAGAAAGTGGGGTTTGATTACTATACCATGGAGTGAAGTCTCACGCCGTCGCACTTCCCTTGGCAGTGCTGCATCACTGCACGAGTTTCTCCGACTAAATATTTCGGAATGGGAGATGCGAAGCTCCGGTCTGAGATCAACACTATATTCCAGGACTTTATTATAGCGGGAAGGGCTTCTGCAAGCGGGGTCTATTTGTTTCTCCACTGGTTTCGCGGACATGATCAAGAACGGCTCCCGTGGAAGAGAAGCATAGATTCGGCCATGGCATGATATTACACCCTTCAGATCTCGTTAGATTCCCTCCAGTACTGAGAGGCAAGACATTGCTGGAACCATCTTCGATGACACTAATGCGCGAATTCATTCATCGCTTCAACATTTCCTGTATATGAAATGGGATGTGGTGTTTTCTGACACATTTTTTCCAGTAAGGAAACGTTGGAAACTCTTTGTTGCTTGCATACTGGCTAATATTGGTACTGTGAATGCTGGCAAAGTAACCTTCGCGACCAGCACTAACTATTGTGCAGCGACACAACTTTTCTGGAACTGGCCTCGGACCTTATCAGAAGTCGAACGGCTCAGCGCGGCTTGCTAGATCTTCTGATTACACTGGCATAGCCAAGTGCCAGCTTGTATACTGACTCAAGCATTTGGAGTTCTTGCTCACTTTCTACGTCCTCGGTCACAGAGATCGTTCCATTGTTCAACACAGCCTCCGTGATCAATTCCCAGCCATTCCTGCCCGGCTCACATACTGTTTCGACTTCTGGAAGGCTGCCATCCATAAAATGATCTCCGATCGCTCGCAACGTGCATAGACTTGGATGGTTATTACTGCCATGCTGGCCGAATATTAGCAGCTGAGCTGGGTCGTATCTGGCTTCGATTCACTTACCCCGTGGCCTTTGTGGACAACCATTCTGGAGCCTGGAAAAGCTATTGATGCTTCCCAAGCACCACCTAATGGCGTGACTGGATCAAACGGGCTGTTTACCCGGAAGAAGCGCGAACGATCAGCACGGCATACTCCAATCTTTACAGAATTTTCAAGACGACATACCATTAGCAAAGGATGTTTCGTATCTATGTTCTGGAAAGTTTCGTTGTAACGTTCGGTCGCATCAAACTTCCATTGAGCACATGGCCAGAGCTGTGGTGAAAGCGCATCGGCAAACATAGTTCCTTCACTCAATTGCGCTTGGATAATGTTGTAAAGGTCATCGGGCTTATCTCTGCGGAGAGCAGAATCGAGACAAAAGAAAAGCTTGCGAGCCCAGATTCCAAGGTTCTTCTGGTAACTGGTGCGGATCATCAACTTCGAGATTCAAGAAGTATGAAAAGTTGCCGTTCAGAGTGTTGGTGAAAGTCGAGTATAATCCGCCATACTGGTTCGGTCGGTACGCCAGAACCAGAAGAGTGTATTTCAACTCTTGTAGAAGTGGAAGCCGATCACCTACAGCAGGAAACAAAGGGTCAGCCTACAGCATCTGTCGATTTGAAGAAGCAATGGCATATGCGGCAGACACAGCAGCCTTTGCCTCTGGAGTCCTTTTATTACTCACCATCCTGCCAATGAGAAGCCTGAAATGGGTATCCTGGTCCAAGCATGACACCTTCGGCCTTCACTTCCCCTAGAGCGTCCCTCAGAGCTTGCATGAGAGTGCGCGAATTAGTGTCCGGGCCAGTGTAGTTCGCTAGCGGACAACTCTCGGATCCAGCTTCGATGCGTTCCTCGAAAAAATGCGCTATCGCTTCGTCGAGTTCTCTCGTTGCGCTTACCCATCCCCCAGATTAGTAGCCGGATGCCTCGACAATACTGTCGAGAACCATACGCTCCGACTTGTTTGGGAACATTGCAGCGAACGTTTGGCCGATTATCGTCCCGTGAGACCATCCCCAGAATCGTAACGATCCGTCATCATTGATGACCTCGGCGATAGCACGAAGATCACGAGCGACGAAAGCAGTGCTTAGATATCGTCCCGTATCTTGCTGTGCTTCGTAGCACCTTTCGGCCAGCAAACCACCTTCGGCCCATGCCTTATTCTTGAACAGTGCCCAGCTGTCGACGCTCGGCAGATCGACCGTCTGGTTGATATACTGATTACTGCGCTTCTGCAGCGTTGTGTTGTTGGGACAACTGAAGGGGATCGTGCGGCCGGTTCCCCTGGAATTCAGTCGGTGGTCATTTCAAAAGGGTACTAGGATCGGAATACTGACCTGGAATCGAAGCCGATAACGTTGTATTGATCTCGAAGAATTCTGCGAACAGAGTCAGAACGCCTGACAGCCTCTCTGGAAGGACATCACAAACTGGCGATAAACAGGTCCGAACTGAGCCACTTCTTCGACTCCGGAGGAGCCAGGTCCACCAGGAGACAAGACCATGTGTCCTTTGGCCGCCGATTATTGGGTCGCATTGACTCTAACAAGTTGAAGCTCGAGCAATTCGGAGTCATTGTTTGTGTAGTCCAGAGGTACGGAGAGTGTGCCACAATCGATGTGCTCGCTGAGCTGGCTCTGAAGAGCCTCTGGGAAAGCAAGCTGACACGGCTTCCAATCGATATGCTGATTGGAAGACGACGGTTTCGTGACGGCGCTGCATCGTGCAACGATGGGCAAAATTGTAAGTGTTGGCAGAGAGCGCATGGTGAGGAATCAACAACTGATTGACAGCGATGGGGTTACGCACACTCATTGAAATGATAATGGACACTCTTTTATACTCTCTCTACCACAATACTGGACGTGGAGGGTTATTTGGCCTGTGGCTGATGCTGATAGAGCCAAGCATCCTTCTAACATTTCAGTGCTGATCTTGCCTCGTAAGGTGGAATGCTGCGCTCTCGGCGTGCCAAGATCTCAGCCGCAGTGAAGACGAACTGCCCAAGTACTTCAGCCGGAGAGCGCAGGATACTTCTACTTGTGGGAATATGCTTTTGTTCCTGCGCAGCACGAACTTTCGATATGCCGGGAGTACCGAGGAGTAATGCTTGCGATGCTTGCCTGAAGCAAAAGAAAAAGGTCAGTAACGTTTCGTACTCGTATTTGGGGGCTATGTGTGAGGTGAGTCTGGAGAATGAATGCATGCTGCGTACCAGATCCAACGTCAATGCGATCGGCATACATTGGCTGACAGGGCTATGACAGTGCGATCAAAACAAGCCGCGATGCTCAAGATGCGAGCGGCTGCGAATCCCATGTGCTGGTGCAGGTGTCCAACGATACAAGTTTTTCGTCGTCAACGGGAAACGTGGAAGTGGAGCAACTCGTTTGACAGTCTCTCACACCACCGGTCCCAGCAATTCTATCACCGCGACGCCACAGAATGCTGCCACCAGTCTAGTCATGGAACTGGTTGACAAGATTTCGATCGATGACGTTCGCTACGACCTCTGCTTCACCTATGGACCTATTTTGAAAGAGATTCCCAAGCGATTAGGAGAAAATGCCGTGCTCGATGCCTCGGTGTCTGCTCTAATGGCAACTATGAGCGACCTCGCTACTCGCAGGAATACGAATGAGCGCTACAAGCGATTTGGGAATGCTCTATCTGCACTTCGCACCTCACTTCAGGACCCCATCACGGCGTATTCTTCCATGAATCTGTGTGCTATATTTATCATCTGGATTTGCCAGGGTTGGGTTGGCGGCGATCAGACTCGCGTCTCTGGGCACAGCGCTGGCGTGCTGAAATTCCTGTCAAGATCGCCAATACGGCATTCCAGTGATGTCTTTGATCGCACTGTACTTGTAACGATGCTGGGACCAGTGGTAAGTAACCTTGAAATCACCGTGTCACTCCTCTGACGAATATGCAGATGTTTGAAGCTGCCTACGATCCGACCCTGAGACTTGCGCCTTGGATGGAAGAAATGCTTCTGGGCAGACAGACTGAGACTGGCATGGCATCATCCTGTTTGCTCCAGCTGACTGACATGATGAAATACGATCGAGGTCGACTGCCATCCATTGAACTCCATTACGGAGCCATTCTGGCCAAATGCCACGAAGCTGAAAAGAAGCACAGCAATCTAGAGTCACTTGATTACTCTTCAGCATCACAAAGATTGAGAAGTGCGATCAAAGCCGGCTGCGCAATCAACTGTGGCATTGCCATCACTTTAAATGGCATACTTCTTGCCTATAATCCTGATGACGCTGGTTTGTATTCGGCGTCAAAGTGGCTTCACAGTCAAATCGTGCGCATGACTGCAGGAGCTCATCAATTCTTTCCACTCGGTGCTGGGTGGGTACCTATTACTTTGGAATTTGCTTGGGCAGCCCAGAAAGATCTCACGCGCAGAGCAACCATTGAAAAATTATGGGAAGTTGAGTGGTATCCTTGTTCGGACGTGCCATTCGGTGCAACGCCACGCTTCGTAGAAGCATTCGATAAACTTCGCTCAGATGCTGCTTCAGAAACTCAAAATAATTGGCAGCAAACTGCTTAATATACATAGAGTATCCTCTTGTATCTAATGCCTCACGCCCCTGCAAGAGCACCGACGACTTCACCTACCACCTCCGCCGTCGCATCATTGCTAGCTGTTGTCTTCAACATGCTGATCCACGAACTGATTGCTAGATCCAGCAGGAACTCGTCACCCGGCACGTATAATTCCAGGTCCGAATACTTTCTCCCAATGATCGCAGTCAACCGATTGCAATCAATCAAAGGCCTTGATTGAGTTGCTAAGGCAAGTGATTGCAACTAGAGGTTATTTCAATTAATCGATTAAGCCGGATTAATTATAAGTAAGCAAAACTATAGTTCTTTACAGGTAAAAAGAATGTAAAGAACGTAGGTTTTAATTAGCTAATTTAACTGATTTTGATGCTAAATTAGGAAGTTCACTAAATAATTATATATTTAGGCCGTACCTTTACTTACTAACCGAGCGCCTCTGCATCGTCTAACAACCTAGCCCTAAGGATTCTTACTTTATATAGCGGCCCCTGCGAACGGCAGACGCATAAGAGACTAATAATACAGAAGAGGGGGCTAGAGGCCTTCTACGAACTATTTATTTACTTAGCTACGTTGCCAAGCCTTCGTTTAATTAATTATACGACTCGGTTGCAACTATTTACTTGTTCCGGCATATGATTGCAACTAATTATAGTGCTAGGTTAGGTTGGAATTGATTAATCAATTGATTAATTAATTGCTGGTTGACGGTTAACTGCGATCATTGCAAGTGGTAATGGAAGACTTTCTGTCACCAGCTCGACTTTTGCAGTGCCAGGCGTATGGTCATTTGTCCGGCGGAACGCTCTACGTGTCGTTAGAAATTGTCTAAGCGGATCCATATTGATGGCAATGGCCACAGTGATTGTTATGGTTGGACGCTGGGAAACTCCAGGTCATATATCATGGAACTGACTCACAAATGCAGACAGAGCAAATCTCATTTGTCAGCTATAATCATCAGTCGTGATTGGACACTTTGAGGTCAATGTCAAGGCCGGAATCACTTGCTCGAAGTAGTAATTCTTTGGCTTGTAGCAGTGATGGAAAGGAGCTTCCGATTATAGATTTAAGCAACTACTTACCATCCACAGTCGCAGTGATTCCACCCTTTCTGGTCGTGGATATGTGCCAGACTAGTGTTGTGCCTAGGCTACGTTACAAAATTATGTAACCGTATAACCGACGTAACCGAGCTGTAGCCGACGCTTTTGCTATATAGCCGGCCTATAACCGAAGTAACCGAGATTCGTAGGCATTTTATCGACTATCGAGGGAACTTCTAGCTCTAAAAAGCTAGTATATACTAAATAATACCCTATATACTATATATCTCGAGTTTTATAAGCTTAGCTATAGTATAGCGTATAGTATTTAGTCCTGTTTTCGAGGCATTTCTCGTCGCGTTGCTCTAGTATCGATTTAGAGTTTATACTAAGCTAATTAGTTAAATACTTACCTAGTACTTTAATAGACTCTAATCAAATCTGCTAGACACTAAATTTTAAAGAGACTAACTAAATTATAAGCAAAGCAGGTCTTGGCACCTAGGTTCGGCTATACGGTTACAAGCCCTATTTGTGACCAAAACAGCGGTTACGGCCCGGTCACGGCCCGGTCACAGTAACCGGCACATCACTAGCCAGACTGCTTTGTGTACTACCCAAGACACAGTGGCTCACAACCATGACATCAAAAATCTTCACCTCATTCGTGACCATCTCTTCTTCATCGAAAGTTCTGATGCATTCCCGCTTGTTCGACGAAAGAGCATCTACTGACGCAACATCATGGGAGTCGCGAGTGCTGTCGTCTCGACAGACTCTCGGTTTGCCGCCATACATGCAATCAGAGCGCGATTGACCTCGGCTCAGCTTGCTGCTGCCCGCTGTTCCATCGAGAAATACACTTCTTCGAGGTGAACAATCCTGGATATTTCGACAACGACACTTTTGAGCCCCCAGATCATAAAGATTTTGAGAATGAGTTCCACAAAAGCAAATATACACAACTGGCTCAGCCACCCATATAATCAATGGGCCTTTGTAAACATCGACGAGATCATATCCACTGCTGTGGTTCAAGCGCCAGAGACATCTTCAAATCTAGAGCAAGATTCCCTCGAGATATCCGGATTCGAACTTGACCATGCTGGCGAAAAGCTTGATCTCACCGCATATCTCACAGAAACCAACACCGACGGGCTCATGATCCTTCAACACGGCAAAGTGCTGTACGAGGAATACTCGAACGGCAACACCAGAGCATCAAAGCATATCCTCATGTCATTGACCAAATCCATCACAGGTCTCTTAGTCGGAATCGCGCAGGCGGAAGGCAAATTGTCCGTCTCCGACCCAGTCACCAAATACGTGCCGGAAGTATCAAACACAATCTGGAAGGAAGTGACAATTCGGCAGTGTCTTGACATGCGCGTCGGTGCAAGATACGTTGACGGCCAACACGCATATCGCGCAGCAACGGGTTGGAATCCCATGCTCGGTGGCGAAAAGTACGAAACGCTGAAGGCCTTTTTGGCGAATTTTGAGCCTCAAGAAATCATCGACGATCAGTTCGAGTATATCTCGGCCAACACGGATCTGCTGGGATGGGTGCTCGAGCGCGCGACTGGCAAGGCGTTTCACCAAATCTTACAGGACCTTCTATGGCAACCCATGGGCGCCGAGAGCGATGCTATAATCACAGTAGACTCCGAAGGCACTGCTCGTCCAGCTGGCGGGCTATGCGCATCATTACCCGATGTCGCTCGCATCGCACAACTCATATTGAACGACGGCAAGAACACGGACGGAGCACAAATTGTGCCAGCTGCGTGGATTAACGACATTCTGCACGAAGGCTCGAAAGATGCATGGCAGAGAGGTCGTTTCGCGAAACCTTTTGATCCTTACTCCCCGAATATGGCGTATCGCTCATGCTGCTATGCGGATGAGCAAAGCGAAGTCGTCATGGGCTGGGGACTATTCGGTCAGCATTTCGCAGTCGACAAAAGGAATGGAATCGTGCTGGTAACGACTGCCAGCCAGAAGGAAGCGCTTGCATTCGACAAGCTGGGTATGACGATGGGAGCGTTCAAGGAGATTCAAAGAATCTTGGCAAAGGTGTAGACGATCAAGCATGATCCGTCCGGCTAGACATGAGGAGTGTTTACTCCGTAGTGCTCGCTGCAGGAATTGCTTGTCGAATATGGTTCATTGGAAGCATTACACCCTTGTATGCATGAACCGAGCAGAAAGGCTTGCCTGCAAAACGTCTTCTTCCTCCTTCATCCCGACGTGGCACGCGCCGCCGTGGCCTTTATCCATGATTGGCCTGATATGAGAGCCGCTAACAGTCTATATACACTACATTACAACCTCGCCTCGACAATGCTTCCCTGCTCATGGGTCTGGTCCCTTTGGTATTGCGGCATAGTCCCTGGCGTCGTGGCAAAAGCCTCTTCAATGATGCTCAAGCCCTGCTCGAGCTCTTCGTCCGTGGTAGTCAATGGTGGTGCTAGCCGGAACACTCCGCCGAAAGATGGCATAGTGCTCAATTGGGCCCAGAGTCCTAGCTCGCCCATCTTGTCTGCAATTGCGCTGCCGAGCTCCGAATTGCCAGCTTTGGTCTCGCGATCTGCCACGATCTCCATGCCTGCCATGAGGCCTCTCCCGCGGACGTCACCGATACAAGCATAGCGAGACTGTAAAACACGCAGTCGCTGCTGAAACTTCTCACCTAGCTGCCGAGACCGCGCGACCAGGTTGTCCCTCACCACGATCTCTAGTACTTTGTCTCCAACACTCGCCGGTAGCGGATCGTTGATATGGGTGGTATAGAAGAGAAAGCCACTCTCCTTTGCGAATGTGGCAACGCGATCGCTTGTCACGACTGCGCTGAGCGGAAGACCATTGCCCACTTGAGTATGTCATGTCAGCAAGCGAGCCTGTGCTGAGGGTGAGAATACTCACGTGTCTTGCTCAATGTCAAGATGTCTGGAACCACATCCTCGTCTTCCGAAAAATGTTGAAAAGCGAACATGTCTCCTGCTCTACCTATACCGGTCTGGGCCTCATCGATGATGAGAAGCATACCTCTTTTCTCACAATGTTGCCTCATCGCTTTCAAGTAGCCCGGAGGAAGGACCTGCATGCCGCCACTGCTCAGGATAGGCTCCAGGATGACGGCAGCTAGGCTGCCGCAAGACTGTTTGTCGACGAGATCCCATCCATAGTCGAGTTCAGCCTTCCAATCATGCGAACCATCCGGGCGACGGAAGATCGATCGATAACTGTTTGGTGTTGGCAAGCACAGATTGCCCGGCATGTTGGGACCATAGCCTGCGCGACCAGAATGGTATTGCGCGGCAATCGCGCCGCTAGTGACACCATGCCAGGACGAAGCCAGGCCCACAATCTCAAACTTTCCCGTGTAGAACTTCGCCAGTCGAATGGCACATTCGTTTGACTCGCCGCCCGTGGATAGGAAGAGAGCCTTGTCAAGACCTGGGGGCGTCAAGGAAGTGAGTCGTTTCGCTAAAGAGATGACAGGAGGCGAGAGCATGCCAGAGAAGAGGTGGTCGAGATGCTGAGCATGCTTCTGAATGGTAGAGACAATCTCGGGATGTCCGTGCCCAATAAGCGTGGACATCTGGCCTGAAGTCCAATCCAACATGGTATGGCCACTAGCGGTTGTGATAGAGCGGCCGGAAGCATGGGTGATGATTGATGGATGGAAAGCAGTGCCCTGATTGCTCGTTAGTTGGTGGCGGGAGCCACTAGCATTGCTGGTTGTACATAGTAAAGCAACGAAGCATCGGCGTCCTGTTGAAGTCGTTCTTCATTGGCGTTGTCGTATGGCTTAGCCATGGTATCTATGAGTGGGAGGTTTGGGGCAAGATTGGGTGTTGAACTGAATTGCATATGCGGTCATGTTTGGCAGGAATGAAAAGATATAACCAGAGCTGCCATTAAGCATACGCCAGTCCTTCGTCCGCAGACTGGCCGGCATTGCCTTTCCGCCCAATCAACGCGTTCTGCACGCTCAATTGCGGTAGAGACATCTGCATCAAGTCGCAGCAGCGCGAATCGGCTGTAGGGACGAGACGGGTCGGATCGGGTCGGACGGGCCGTTCGATGACTCAGCGTTGGGTGTTTTCCGTCGAGTTTCCCGTTTCTCGACTTTTCCGTCACGACTCCCTGGAGTCTCCTTCCCAGATCAATTTCATGGCATCGTCAGCAGCTCGAACGACATCCACCAGTCGCCCATATCGCTCACACAAGGTTCCTGCGTGCGACTTGTGCCGCCAGCGAAAGATTCACTGCAATGTCGACATTCCTGGAAGGTCGTGTCGATTCTGCCGAGAACGTGACTTGACATGCGATTTTACGCAGAAACGAGCCAGCGGAACCACCGAAAAGCGCCCTGCGAAGCGTCGAGTTGCTGCTGGACCGACGGAGTCAGGACTAGCACAATTCCCGAGCGTTGCGGGCACATCTCCAAATGAGTCGTCACTCATACTCAACCCGCCAATGGCTGAAGACATCGAGGTGCTTGAGCATTACCTGACCTCACAGGGTGCAGCGAGGTCGACGATAGCGAAACCATACAGTGTCATCTCAACGGCGCCCGGTAAGCCCATTGTGTATCTCACAGTACCACGACGCCGCCAAGGTCTTCGAACGGAAAATGAACCAGGTCAAAAACAGAGGGAAATCATGGAGAACGTGTTGGGGAAGCTCCGTGATGATGTTGTAGAGCTGTGGGGAAGCCTTGCAACGATCGAGTCGGAATTCACTGACGTGAGGGTAGATACTTCACCAAATTGCATCCTTGTTTCCCTGTCATCGATGAAAAGACTTTCAAAGATCTCTGGATCCATGACAGAAGCCGCATCTCAGCTCCGCTACTCTGTGACATTTATGCTGCAGCTTTGCACTTCTGGCATACATCAGAAAGTCTACAACCATATTCGCAACCGGACCTGTCTTTCATGTATAATCAAGCTGTCTCTGCTCTGCAAGAAGATTTCCTGGAATCAACAATCACTACGGTACATGCGGCGCTACTCGATCTGGTAGGGAGACCTGTAATGTCCATCTCCGGCAATGTCATCACGCTCGGTCGTACTGTTACACTCGCGCACAGCCTCGGCCTCCATCGTGATCCTGCCAATTGGCGAGCGACCCAGCATGAGAAGAGCGTCCGTGTACGACTTTGGTGGGGGGTGTTGATTCACGACCATTGGTAAGTTGAAAGCAAACACGATCAATCCGTGACATTGATCGCATCCATGCAGGGCAAGTCTGGCTCACGGCACTCCGCCGCTGATCCAACCTCAAAACTGCGATGTGCCACTACCTAATTTCGATGCAGAAGACGGCTCCCCAAGTGGTAGCTTGTCTTCACAAACCTTGTTTGTTCAGCTCTGCAAGCTATCGCAGATCCTCGGACAACTACTTCCCCTTGTCTACGCGCTCCACAAGGACCAGAACAAGACAATGCGAAGCTTACGCCACATCGAGTGCTTGGTAGACAAATGGGAAATGGAGTTGCCAGGTCCTCTACAACGTAACGCAGGATCACGAGCATGTCTGACGAACGGGACCAGCAACCTTCGCTTCTGTCATTTGACAATCAAGCTGCTTCTGTGTCGCATCGCTTTCAAAACCACCACGGCAGATGAGAGCAGAAGCCCGGCAGAAGTTCGCCCTTATCGTTTAGGCATGCTTCGCGAGGCTGCCTTTCTTCTCATTGACTTTGTGACAGCGTTGACGCATGCACAGCTCACTGAGTTCTGGCTGCCTTACACCGCACATCTTCTCGTCACAGCAGCCACAATCACGTTGCGATGCCTACTGGAATCCGCAGACTATACCACGAAACAAACCTGCGCTCGAAAATTGGCTCAATTCAAGAATTGCTTGCAAAACGCTAAAGCAGAGTCGCATTGGGACCTCGCTGAATTCTGCCTTGAGAGGTGTTCAGAGCCCATCGACAAGATCTGCGCGTCAATGCGCGATGTGCAGCCAGCAGTGGTACCTGTGCCAATGGGCACAGACAATGCTGCGAGCCCACAGCAGTCGGAAACTGAGGTTGCAGCGCTTGATCTTGACTTCGCTAACTGGAGCTCAGACTTTCTTCTTCCGGTTGACAACTTTGACTACCCTTTCGATGCGCTTTGGAGTATTCCACCTTGAGCTCATTGCGTACGCGTCGGCGGACTATCGTCCCACCATCAGAATTATGGATATTGCATGTCACAGCCAGAACCGCAAATGATCGAACGGCTTGCGAGCCCTGTGCGGTGAGCATAGAGACAGCAAACTCTTATACCACACGGGCTCTGTCACAGCGGTGACTGTGTGGGAGGATACAACGGAAGCATCACCAGTTCTTTTCATTATCACTATTTCTCAGCAAGACGCGCCATTACAATATTGACTACACTCTCGCGGGTATCATCATATATGTCCAATCATCTTTCTCGTCAAGTCCACGCACAGTGAACATCTCGGAACCTGGAGCGCATCTAGACATCTCCCTCGATGGAGCCCTTGAGCTTCCTATCACTTGCACCCGGGATGCGAGTGGAAAGATCGAAGACTGGGGCGATGTTAGCAGAGATCTGACTGTGCATATGCTGAGGCTGGGACTCACCTGGCAAAGAGATCGGCGCGTCGACGGAAGCCAGCATGAGCGCAGTGAAGAGATACCATCCGAGCATGCACACAACAAAAGCCATCGCTCCGCCAACCTGCTGTAGGGTCTGTGCGAATGCCATGTCGCCCATTCCGGTGTACCAGAAGCTAGCCGCCAAGCAGCCGAAAGTTGCGGGCAAAGGCAGGAAGATCAAGAAAAAGATCAAGTTGGTGCGGAGAGAGCAGACGAGGTAGATCAGGCAGAGCAGACCCATGAAGAGCAGGAAGAATGCGTATGCGTTGAAGAAAGCTGGATTTGTGAGGCCCTCTTGTGGAGCTCCGACCGGGTCTTCGGCGAATGCGGCCCACGCACCATAGAAGGGTTGGAGGGTTCCGCCGAACGAGAACCAAAATGCGCCAAAGGTGGTGAAGACGACGGCCGGGAAAGTGTTGCCGAGGATGAGCTATCGTCGATTAATATCAATCACATTCGCAGCCATCGCAACAATTCTGCATACCTCGAAGAAACCAGAAGTGACCATCAAGACGCCACCAAAGAAGATGTAGATCGCAATATCTGAGGCACCGAGTCCAGTCAAAGTCCCACGCCAATCCATCAAGAAACAGGACAGCGGAGTCAAGGACAGCAAAAAGCCTCCTAGGCCACTTTCTAATGTCAGTAAACATCGACAGCTCTGCAGAGCGGCAAGACTCACATTGGTGTTGGGTTTCCGAATGTCTTGCGCAAATCACCCTTGACCATGTTCTCGGGCGACAGATACAGCTTCTCGAAGAGCTCGGGAGGCATGACGATGCTGCCAGCAGTTCTGATCTTGGTCAAGGCATTGTCGCGAGAGTCGTTGGGGTGCAGCTCAAAGTCCTTGTCGTTGTCGGCATAGTAAGGTCCATTGTTGCCTTTTCCAGGCAGGTGCGCAGGTCTGTTGCTGTCTACTGCGTTCGACATGATGGCGGGAGATTTTTCTTTGTGCTTCTAGTCCACAGCTTCAAATTATGAGCGAAACAGTGGAAACGCTCTGAGTCGGGTCTCGTGGGCTTTTGAGCTAAATGCTCTGCTACACCATTCGGCCTGGGCCGATCGTCATGAGGGGACGCTATGAAGTTTGTCCAGAGGCACGGGGCAATGGAGACCTGAGCTCTCGCAAGAAGGAAATATGAAGACGTTGCCAATGGCGCGGACCGTGCAGCACAATTTGCGGGGAAGAAGCAGCTAGTGAGGAATAGAGCAGCGTTTGCTCGATGCAGTAACCTGCCAATGTCGCCCAGAACGTGTGTGCTCACATAATAACAAGAGAAGTAGGCGCCAGGTGAACTGATCGGGCCACGCTGCGCCTCGCTGGGAAGACAGGGGTAAAATGCAAGATTCGTGAACAAGACTTCTCCACGCTGGGGGTTCGATGAGCGTCGCAGCTACAGTGTTCCCAGGGCGCATTGCCCAGACCGCGAGGATGCGGGAGCACTGCGTCGGCCTACATACCCCTCGAGATCATCATCGGAGCCAAAGATGCGGTGCGATCGCGGACAAACATGCACAGATCGTGTGGTAGACAGCCAGTATGCGCGCCGAGCAAGACGCCACTTGCGAAAGCGTAGACTTACGAAGTACGAAAAGGCTTGATATGGCTGCGCGTGAGGAGGTGTTGTGGTGTTGGCAGATCGCGATCGGCTGGCCCAGCCCGTCAAGCTCTTGATTGGACGTCATGATTGACTTTCTGTACTCCTCTCTTGCAGGCCAAGTATCCCAGTGCTTTGTTTCATCAAACGGACGGGAATAATCTTCCCAGGACTGGCATTTTGGCACTGTGACCATCATCATGCACCGAAATGCATCGCAGACTGCCAACGGCACTACTGGCTGCTTGACTGCATACCGTCTCTATGCTGAGCACGTGGTGAGCAGAAACCTGATTCTGGCCAGGCACAGAGAAACCACGAGAGCACGCAGTTTTGGCCGCTTTGTTGGAGGTTTCTGTAGCTTGTGATCTGGCAGTGGTCGGCGGGCTGCCCGGGCAGTCGTAGTGCCGTCCAGCGTCGACAGCGAGGCGATCGTGCTGCCATGCTGATAGATGAAGGACTAGGACTAAGGCTCAGTCATGCTCAACAGTGCTGAACCGAGTGCTCACAACAGCGACGACGCCCGGATAACCTCAAAGAACGTTGGAATCCGACATACACGCCTCGAAATTGTCCCCAGTTGGCTCTCACCGCGCACACACTTGCATCACTCCTCCATCTGTTCTGCACCCAACAACTGCGCATGCCCATGACGACGAACGACTATGGCCCTGACATTGAGCACGACACAGTCTGTCACACAGCGATCTCCGCCAGCGGCAGAGCAAAAAGCACAGGAGACCATATACGATATCCGAATTAGTCTGAGAAATGATGGTCCGGATGGCATCAGCAATCGCACGTATCATCCCGAAGAATTGGTCTCAGGAAGCATACATGCCCAATATGTCAACACGGTCGATGTCGTCCACGTTGCTGTAACACTGGAAGGTGGGCTTGGCGAAATCGACACGGATTCTATGTGCTGAACCCCACAGGCACAATGCGAACTTGGGTCGACCACCAGTATTACGCGTCAGCGGCGAGATACGATGTAAGTTCTTGACTCGTCGCGAATTTGTGCCTGCGCTGATTCTGGCTGCCTTCTAGTTTCTCAAACAATCACAAAGCGTATCTCGTTCCGAAAGAATAGTCCAGCACAATGTCCACGGACGTCATTGCATAATGCCTTTCAAGTTCCGCATCGCTCCACAATGCTTACCGAGTCAAGATCTGAGTCCGCGTCTATCTGGTCTGCCTCCGTCTTTCAAAGCCGGGCCCGCATCAAGAGATCAGCACGGCAACCAGTGCATGCAGCCTCTGATCGAATACTGCATCGCAGTCACCATCTTCTACCGTTGCGATGCCGAACCCCGAGCGCGACGAATACGGCGATGTCGCATCATCAACTTCTCTCCATTGACTGAATCGGAGCCCCCCGTAAGCGTGGACGACTTTCCCGGAGAGTACAAGCTCACATCCACGCAAGAAGCACGAAGAGGATTGTTCAGGACTGTTTATGGCGACGTAACAATCTCATCCCATGAGCCTCGACCGCTGCCTATGTACTACGATGGCAAACCGGGCCACACACAAGGCATGTTGACATTGACTCTGACCACGCTAAGACAGACCAACGCGGACATACAGCCGCCTCGTTGGACGTGCGAGGTCCAAATGGCACTGGTCCGCCGGACATTCTTCACTACGATGCCAATACGTGAGGTCGCGTGTAGTCGCTTGCTTGAGAAAAACAGGTACGTGCGGCTGCGCAAAGAGACCATTTACGAAACGATGTGGTCAGTCGAACCTCTGTGGTGGGATCCCACCCGGCCGCGAGACGACTGCCCTGGCTTTGTCTCAGAAGCTACAATACCGATGCCAGTAAGACCTCCCACACAGCTGATACCTACATTTGCAACGCTGCTTGCGACTGTCCGATATGTGGTGAAAGTGGAGGTGCGCATAGCACAAGTCACCCACTCTCCGTTGGTCATAGAAATTCCATTGCAAGTCTATCACTCTCGTCGGATTCATGGTGATGGTTATGGGCTGCGAGATTCGGTCTCTACAGTCGGTCCGGTCGACAGCGCTGTATGTCATCCGCGAGGCTTGACTTTTCGTGCCACACTGAGTCTTTTGTAAGCTACCGCCATCATACTATCTGTGAGGCCGTAGGAAATCCAGTACCGAGTATACGAAGTTGCATCATTGTCGGTCAATGATCTTCTCCGACTTTATCGAACCAGATATAGCCATCCAAGTCATATTCGAAATCGATGCCGACTTTTACTACCCGATCGTTCTGGAAGCGGAATTCAGCAGCTCGTTCAGTGGACAGACCATCCCAATAGTCCTTGAGCTTGACCACGAACAGCGATTGATCTGCCAGATGCTCCAGCTCAAGCCAGAAGCCCATCGAGCGGTCTGTCGCATCGACAAACAGCTCTCCATTCTTCTCTCCGATGCTCAGACCACCATATCCAGCATTCCAGTACTCCCCGACATATGCTCCTAGAGGTATCTTCTGTGGCTCTGGCGATTCCAAATCAGGCCTTAGATCTTTCGCTACGGACTTGTTCAAAAACGCTTGGTATTTCTCATCAATTCGATGAGCCCGAGAATTCCAATCAACGCGCTTCCCGACTGGCACTTCGAGGAGCTCATCGACCAATTCCTTGGCAAGTACATCGATGACCGACCCAGCACTTTCCGAATTACCCAACATAACCGCACCAAAGTCAAACTCTGGCAGCCAGAAGTGCCTGCTGGAGTAGCCTGTTATCATACCATCATGGCCTACAATCTGATGGCCACGATAATACGAGATCTCAAGTCCTGCCGCATATCCTGTGAAAGATAGGAACGGCGCTCTTTCCTCGGACATGCTGTCTACATCCTGCACGATGCGCACACGAGTCAGTCCTTCATAAACCTCGTTCGTGATGGGCCCTTCCCGATGCATCAATGCTTGCACCCATTTGATGTGGTCGTTTACTGAAGTCTGGATGGAGCCAGCTCCTTGCGCTTCAGGCATTTCTTGAACATTCTTGAGTTCTAGAATCTGCTTGTCTTCGTTCCACTGATGCGGCAATGCAAGACGGTCTTCTTTCCCTGCAGATTTCACGGCGCTGGGTTGAAGGTGCGTGTCATTCATCCCTAACGGCCGCAAGAACGATTCTTCGATGAAGTCGCCGAACGCTTGTTCTGTCAATGTTTCGACCAGATGCGTTGCAACAGTAAACATGGTGTTACAGTACTGATACTCAGTTCTCAGGGGCTTGCTGATTGGTAGGTGTCGGAGCCTCCTCGTCACCATCTTGACAGAATCCGGATTCCTCGAACGAAGACCAAAGAATGCATCGTCATGTCTGCGACTCGATAATCAGCTTCGGCAACGACCAACTCTATACGGAATCTTCGCACCCAGGAACTCCGCTACGATGGCTCAAGATGTCCTCTACAGTCACTTCTTCCGTAAATTTGTCTTCGTTCAAGACAAAGTCGTCCGGCAGGAGGTCATGCATCTTCGCGTCCCATCTGACAGCTCGGTACTTCTCATCGTTTTCTACGAGGAGTCCCACAGCAGCTGCCGTCAGAGATTTGGACGAAGAGGCAATATCGAAGATTGTATCTGGTGTACATGGGATTTCGGGATCTAGCGAAGCCAAGCCAAATCCTTGGGAATAGACCTGTCGATTCGAGAGGATGGCTATTGCAAGACCCGGAGCGTGCCACTCTGCGAGAAGGTCTTGCACTCGAAACTTGAAATTTTCGGCAGTGAAGAAGTCGATGATTCGTAGAGTCTCATGCGCGGATGACATGGAGGGGGAGGGCATTTTTTTCTATTGTGTTTGGTGAAAGATATTTGCAAATCCGAGGGAAGATCTTCGTCGAAATTCTGTCAAGTACTGAACCCCAGCTAAGGCTGCGCGTCAGCGTGCAGCTTTACATTGGGCCAGTGTCATCGCCTTGGCGGTGTCCAGATGCGGCCTTGGTCTCAGTACCGGTCAGAGTTTGTTGGCCGGGACACCTTGAATACATGTATCTTTACAGCTTTACAGTATCCTTGAGCACGAGAGGCCATACACACGAGCTTGCTTGCATCCGCTTGCTTCTGCACAAGTGCTTTATTGTAGTCTTCTGACTCCGACGACGATCAGTCAGCTTGACCAGAGCTCGTTCGTACCCCCATTCATCAAAGCATATTCCCCATCTCTCTTCCTCTCTAGAATCGAATCATGTCCGGCTATGAGGCACGACTGTCATGGAGCTGTGCATCTGGGTGATATAGTGCGGCCACAGCCGTGATAAGACGCGTTGGCGACAATCAATTGTTGGTCTGGCGTAAGGTGGGAGAAGTCAAAAACGCCTCTCGACATTCCCACGTGTCCAGGCCTGCTTGGCGTCGAGGATGCTCCAATGACACGACTCTCTCGCTGCCACTCGCAGACCCTCAACATGTGCTATTTACGCTCTGGGACATTACATCGACTCGTGGCCTGAGGCTGGTTGTACCATGGCTGCATTCGGGGTGAATCTCACGGTCAGACTTGTCCCAAAAATGCCAGCGCAGCGCTGTCCGACGAGGCCAGACGGCCGACATCTAACGCACAGCGTCGACTGAATCATCGGCTATGATTGCCATAGAGCCCTCAACGCCCATGTGCGACGCCTCAAGGCGCACTCTGCAGACGATTTGAAGAATGACTCCCTCATGTTGTTAATCATTTTGCTCAACCTCTCTGCTGCTCATACTCGAAACGATGGGCTGGTTCACTCTGCTCCTGGCAGCGCTTGCTGGCGCCAGCAGCGTTGCCGATGCGAAGGCTGTTATGGCACACTTTATGTTGGCCAATTCGTACACTTACTCGCTCTCCGACTGGCAATTCGACATCAAGGCCGCCCAGGATGCCAGCATCGATGCCTTTGTACTCAATATGGCATACAACCCAAGCAATCAACTGGTATGCACGAGTCGCACAGATTAAGTGTGTGGCAGTGATTGACCAAGCACAGGATCAATCCATTGCAAATGCTTTCCAGGCAGCCAGCTCAATGGGGTTGCAACTCCTTTCCAGGTCGGACCTCGACGCCTCTCAGATATTCCGGTATGCTGACTTGTCACTACAGCTTCGACTGTGCTGGCAACGGAGCTTGGCCAGCATCTGCCGTCATCAACTACCTCAAACGATACGGCTCGAACTCAGCACACATGACATACAATGGAAAACCCATCGCGACTACGTAAGTTATGCAAAAGGAGGACATTCACATGGCTGAGCAGTAGCACTAATCCCGAATAGCTTTGAAGGACCGCAGAATTCAGGAGACTGGGCCAATATCAAAAGCCAGACAAACTGCTTCTTTGTTCCCGAATGGACATTCATTGGACCTTCTGCCGCCGCTTCAGCTTCGGGAGGCGTGGCCGACGGACTTTTCTCGTGGGAGGCCTGGCCATCCGGACCCAATGATATGACCACGAGCAGAGACCAGCAGTGGATCAGCGCTGCAGCAGCGGCGGCGGCGGCGGCAGCTACAGGAGCCACGGTCAGTCGATCATGATGAACTCGAACTTTTGACGCACAAAAAGAATTTTAAGGGATGAAGACGAGCATATATATATATATGCTCTCGTGACTATAGATTTCTTGACACCAATAATGAGATTCTGTTCCCTTCACTTCCCAGCGCAGAGTGGTCCATCATGCGCAATTTCCTGCTGGTCATGGATGTACGCGCGTCAGTAGCTTCCTCACAAAATTGCCTCCTATATAGCCTATGCAGACGGTAAGGAAGGGATTTGCACACATCACCAAGAAATGGTATAATGTCTCCACGAATTACCTACACACTATGCTTCGACGAGGCTAATGGCTAAAAAGAAAAACAAGCGAGGTACAGAATGTGACCTCTAGCTCGTGCTGCGCTTCACACCGCTATGAGGGAGAGGGAGAGAGAGAGAAACACAGAAAAGATCAGATTCCCGCAAAGTAGCAACAAAAAACACCTCGCAACTGACCGAATGTCCGACCGACCGTTAATGCATAACCTCGTGACAAAAGTAAATGCGGCGATGCGCCATTTCCGGATGCAAGAGGGGAACGGGGCGCGTGAGCAAGCAAGCAAGCAAGCAAGCAAGAAAGATGTTCCCAAGCACCCGCCCTCAGCGAGGCCAAGCCATCTTCCGCCAGAGAGATGCCGATCACGCCGGTTGATCTTCCGTACGCAAAACGCCTACCCCAGTACCAGAGGCTGGCCCTGCGTCGGACATGTAACCACGGAAGTAAACTTCGTCAATCCGATCCAAAAGGACGCCACCATGTCGGATATTTTTGCTCCGAGTCGGATCTCATGCCCTGCTTTGCTTTGCTCGACTTGCGCGATCGCTGAAATGGAGTAATCCCAATGCTGATGTGAATGCTGAAATCATTAATTCGCTTGAAAGTTCACGGGTCGCCTGAGCAAAAGAACGCAGGACTGGTCAGCATGGGCTTCTCGCGCTCGCGACCGAGTCATGCGGGAAAGGGACGTTTGTACTCACTTGAATAGCAAGATGTGTGGCTCGGGCTCATGCACTTCGTAGTGTTCCCATCCGAGACTCTGCGTGATGCCCAATCCTCTCCATTCATCCTCCCACAGCAGCTTCAAAGTGCCTCGGGCCCCGTCAAAATAGTCCTTGGGTATCGCCTTCAGCATCTGCTTCGGAAGCTGGACGTGGCGGTACTCGTAGTGGTCGTCGTTGTATCTGTATCGCACACGGTCACGTCAGCATCCATTGTTGCGCCCGGCAAATGCACAAACGACGTGGTGGGTGACTCACCGGGAAGAGTAGTAAATGGCATCAATGAACTCGTCCAGCTTGTCCCGCTCCGACTCGGTCAGCAGACGGGGCTTCTTGTTCCGCCTCGTGAAGTCAATGTCCATGCTGGCCATTGCACCTGTGGTTGTGATTTGCACTCCCTCGCAGGTATTCTGTGCTCCTGCTGATCACGCACAGTGCCTCGGACGATGTGTTCCCCGCGCGAATTGCGGCGCAATGTAGCGCCGGGAGAGAATGAGAACAGCAGGCTGGCGACACGGCGTCGGCGGTGGAGCAGCGCGGCGGAGGGCCGGCGGGTGGTGAGAGGGGGGTTGGTCTGATGAGTGGTGCGGTGCGGTGCCGGGAGTGGAGGCGTGCGAGGCTACTGCAGGCACCGCGTCTCTCGTGCAAGCTTCGCGTTGGACGGCAGATCGGTCGTTGCCGAAGTCGTGTCGTGGAAGGAAGCGCCGTGCGCGTCAGCAGTGGGTGGGTGGGCGCGCAGCAAGGCAAACGCGAAGAAACAGAGTGAGTGAAGGTGAGAGTCTTCGTTCGGTGGCAGCAAAGCAGCTTCCAGAAAGATTATTATTGTGAGCGTGTAAACACAATGGACCAAGGCGCAGGTGCAGCCGTGCTCAGATGCGACGGCAAACACGATCCGAGCCCCGCGCTAAACTGTGTTCGGCCTCACGTGCGTGCCGCACGAGTGGCGCGGAACGAAGAGCGACATCCGGGACGCCATCGAGAGGTGCCTCTCGCTGATGCGCCAATGCCATAAATCGGTCCGGCTGAACACGCACAGAATCACAGACGCACGGGGAAGGTAGGATGGGGAGGAATGCAGCACACGGTAGTGGCAGAACTTTTCGTGTCAATCGTCATGTACAAGTAAGCTGCTCTGGCTCATCCAGACATTGAAGCCCTTCTCAGAGTTGCCAGAGCGTAGTCGAAGTAAATTCCCCCTTGCTCTCCCGTTGGTATGCTCGCCATGTGAAGAGCATGTGATGGCAACGCCTCCCGTCTATGCCCAGCAAACATTTCGTCATCAAGGAAATTCGTCAAATGAGTGGTCGGCAGGGACTGCCTGCAATGTGCCCATATGGTCGTCGCCAGATTCGTCAAAGAGAGGTCCCGCCAAGTTAAGTGGTATATGTAATGAAATAACGAGAGACTGGTCGGAAAGTCGGAGCAGGTTGTGACCGACAGAAAGTATGAACAAGAAGTGATGTCGCTCTTTTTCGCCTCGGTGACATGTGCGTGCGGGCGGCCATGCAAGTGGATACTGCCAATGCGCTTTAGGGGTGGGCGAAGCCAGCACCGCATCTGCAACTCGTCGATGTGATTATTCGATGTGTTCGATTGCGTGGGACCGCATGATTTGTCGCACTGATCACCTAGATCCAGACTGGCGCGACCGGCTGCTCGACCAGGTAATCGCACACCAGGCTTTTGATCTCCAACATGTAGTCGTCGATGCCAAAGCAAGCCAGTCCGTGGGTGTCCATGAAGATTTTGTCCTCCTCGGCCTCGGCGTCTCGCACCGCGTGGCTCATTTCCTCCGCAACAGCATCTAGCTGTGCTAGCTCATAGCCAAACGGGTTGATTTCGCTGGGGGTGTCGACGAATGAGCTCGCCATGCTGAAGAATTCCGTCGACTGGCGTCGCAAGATGCTCGGTGGAGGTGACATCAGACGCTGCACGGACCGCTTGCGATGGATGTTCTCGTGGGCCGATTTCGAGTGCGACGGAACGCGCTGCGGAAGCACGGGTGCACCAGTAGGCGTGGATATCGTCGCGCTTCCGGATCGATTCGCCGTCTTTGTGTCGACAGCAGGCTTGAAGTAGCAGCTCAAATGATTTGGCTCCGGCTCGGGGGTCATTGGAGTTTCGTCGATTGACGACGTGTCGGTGCCGTCGAAGCTCAGTGATGGGGCATCGCTATCTTCACCAGTGCTACTCGTGGTCGACGTCGCCGTGACGTTGCGCGCGCGGATGGGAGTTGTGCCAGCAATGTTGGGTGCGTCGTAGGAGAGCGGGTTGGTCGTCGATATGAGAGCAACGGGCGAGGAGATCTGACATCGCTTGATCGGTTTGGCGGTTCGTTGCGTGGCTGCGCGCCGGAGATGGAAGTTGGGGGTGGAGTTGGCGTCGCGCTTCGTGGTGAAGGCGCGTGCGAGCGACATGTCGGCCCGGCAGGTAGTCAGTCTGTGGTAGCCGTTGATGGACTGTGGAACGTCGACGGCGGCGCAGAAGATGGTCCGAGGCGGCGGTATGGGCCACGCTCACGTGTTGCGAACAGGTGCCGGGCACGTCAGCGGCAGAAGGGCAGTGCGTGAGGGAGAGTTTGCTGCAGATTGGCTTTGCAGTGTGGGCAGCTGAATCGTATGGGATCCTCGACCTCCACGGCGCAGCAGAAACAGCGGTCTGCTCGAAGCTGAATCGACAGCAGCAGGCACGTGTCGGCAGCTGAGCGGGTGTCACGGACAGTCGCGAGCAGCGTGAAGGAAGGGAGTCGCAAGGGAGGGTGAGAGAAGAAGTACGTCCAGTGCCGCGGATGCAACGAGTGTGCGAGGGAGGGACAGCGGGAGGGGTGAAGAGAAGGTCAGCAGGCTCGCTGCCGCGGGCGCATCGGTCTCCAAGAGAGTGTGCTGTGTGTGTGTGTGTGTGTGTGTGTGTGTAAGAAGTGCGGCGCCTGGGGAGAGTGAGACAAGAGGACTGCGACGAAGTCGTGCTCGGAACACGCGAGGAGGGTGACGGTGCCGCCAATCAGCTCCAATCAATCATTCGCCAGCGCCCGCTTGTCACTGCTGCCGGACCAGGGCGCGCCCCCGTGTGTGATGCCGTTTCACCACCACGCCCGCGAGCCACTCGCTCTCCTCTGCTCCTCCTCCCTCCCGACTCCCGACTCCCGACTCCCGACTGCTCCCTCGCGCGGACCGCCTTGCTGCTCCGCAGATTGGATCCCGAGGTAGCGCGGTGTGACTTGGCCACCGCCCCCGATGCCGACACGCAACGGAACCAAAAAGCACATAGTCACTGCACATCCGTCCTGCATCAGTGCATTGTTGATCGAGGCAGCCTCGGCGTCATGGCCAGACCACCCCTCGGCACTGTGATATACAGCATCCTCTGACAAGCTAACACGTTCTCAAACCACCCCGGCTCCACCATGCAACCGCACAGGCCTCCGTCCGATCTAGAGGGATGAGCACACCTCGTGGCCATCATGGGCCTTGGCATCCCTCCTGTGTGTGCCTCGACTCGCGAATTCCCCGACGACGCTCGCATATACACCGACAAACTCCGCCGCAACGAGTACGGCGCTTCCAACATGCGAGCAGTGCTTGCCTACTCCTAAGACAATCTCACATTTCTAATCCGCAAACACGAGCGCGCCCACCACCGACACGTCCTCGCCCTCACGCCTTCGGGCAAACATCCGCTCATCTCCCTCTGCCGCACTGCCTTCCAAATACATCGTCTCCACGGCCGGGACTTTGCCCCAGAGTCATAGCGCCGAAGCGGCCCATATCGCCAGACTGTCATTGCTCTGCAGCACTCCATTCAACTCAAAACGACACCGCTGCAAACGAGCACGTATACGCAAAACGGCGTGATCAGCAACTGATGAGGACATGTCGCAGAATCAGTCTCGCCTCTAGTGACGCGTGGCTGTCGCGAGGCGCAATGCAATCAAGTTGCTTTCACATTAATGTCTAATAACCCACGCGCGCTGCCGCATACGAACGAGGTACCGTCTGTGCCGTACACATCGATGAGCCCCTTCCCCTGCTCCTCACGTCCTGCCACGCTGCAACAGTCTCAGATTAATAGCACGTCTCCCCCCTACTTTTGCTCAAACACGTGCAATAAGTTAGCAACACACAGAACGCGCCTCCACTCGAAATTCACCCGCACACGGGGTTAGCCGTACCGAGGTCGCGCCTGAAACGCTGAATTTCCAGACACGAGGTCCTTCCTGTGCGGTGGGCTGATGAATGTTCCGGGTGCCGAACATCTCAGGTGCGCTTGGAGAAAGATGATAGACGAGTTGTGGTGTTCATCAACTATTCACATCAACTTCCACCTACAATAAACATTCCCATCATGCAGTAAACTCCCGCTGAACGAACACATGCGCAAAAGTTTCCACATCAGCAACGTCAGATTTCATCTCTCCCTACACGCCCCTTCTCCACCTCTCCTCCCTTCCACGCCTTCACATTCTCCAATGTAGGCGGCCGGACCTCCCATACTCGCTCTCGCACCGGCAAACCCAGCCAAAAGTCGTATAAACGCCCCGCTTCGCTGTACACAATCGTCGGCAACATGATGGGGATCTGTGACCATGACCAGAGCACATATTTGTACGCCGTCCACACGTTGTCGAATTCCTCCCAGAAAATCTCCGAAATCGTCGGCTGCGTGCGTTTCGGCTGCGACTCAGCGGTATCGAAATCATCGAGATCGTCCAGCGAAGAGGCTTGTGAGTCGGATTTTTTGTATTCTCGTTCGGCCTGGCTCTTTGGTAGAGGCGTCCGCTTTTCCGCCGCCTCGACCGATTTTCCAGAAGCTTCCGCCTCCATCATGGCCCGGAAATGCTGGAGATGCTTGATAGCCGAAGAGATTTTGTCCAGCGTATTGATCAGCGCGACCAGTTCCGTCCGCCTGAGGAGCGGCTTTTCCTCACCCTTTCCATGCCCATTCCCGAACTCGAACAATACTTTCAATGCCGTGCCAAAACCATTCGTCTGGATCTTGCCCCACAAGCGACACTTGTCGCACCCGACACAATCCATCACTCTGCTGACATTGCGAAAGCGATTGCGGAAATCTTCCTTCAAGCTGATGCCATTCGCCGTCTGATCTTGAAACATGACGCTTTCATCGAAGATCTGGGGTCCAGGTGGGATGGCTTTGGCCAGAGTGGTGACCATTTCTCTCGTGCGTGCGTCTTGTGAAGCGTCGCCTGTGCAAAAGACGTAGTCTTGCACGTAGTCTCGTAGTTTTCCCATTGCTCGCGAGACCAGAGCAAAGTTGAAGTAAATGTTGGAGATCCGATCTTGTCGGTTGTGCAGTCGCTCCTTGTAGCATGTCAGGTTTGGCCCCCATTCTCCCGTTTGCTGGTTCAAGTAATCATAGCACAGATGCGTTGAGATGGAGGCGTGCATTCCGGAAATCACCCGGTAAAAGACTCGCTTCTCAAGACATTCGTCCTCCAGGTGCAGAGAATCTTGTGGCTTCCCAGAGTTGGCGACCTGCTGGCGATCATGCTCCTTGATCACCTGTTTAAGCTGCAACGACGCCTGTGCGGGCGTTTGGACGTCGCTCGACCCTTGCGAAGAGCGGGCGAAACAATTCTCTCGATATATCGACTCCCAAATTTGATGGGCGCCTTCTCCGCTGTAGCCGGTGAACCTCTCGGGGTTATCGAGTAAGCTCACATAGTCTCCCTTTGCTGTGGCACTCTCGTCTTCCGGAACGCAGTAGTCCCTTTCGTCGCACTCATCGTCGATCTCTACGACACAGCTCTCGCCTACTTTCTCCCCGAGCTGGCCTTGCAGCGGCTTCTGCCTCTCTTTTGTCTGTTTGCCAGGATGTTTGGCTTTGGGGCCTTCCAATTTGGACAGCTCGGCTGCCCTCCATATCTCAGGCACATCCTCCTCGTTGTCCAGAGTGATGACAGCACACGCTCTGTTGCCACACATGCCATTGTCGTCGTTCCAGAACGGGCATTTTTTGTTGTAGAGGTTGAGGCGGTAATAGGAGAAGAAGTCGGTGTTGTTGGCGAGGTTTCGCACGTATGGGTTGAGTTTGAGGTTGAGGCTATCGAGATCGTGGAAGGAGGCGCAGGCATCGGACACCTTTGCGTCAGGCTCGAAGGCACACTGCTCGGACGAGAGAGATTCGCTGAGGGCGGACTGCAGGAAGAGGCTGGCCGCCAAAGCCAACAGCGAATGTCTCTGCATGGCCGAGGGGCTGCACTTCAATCGGGTCGGCACGTCGCTGGGTTCTGTCGACACGCTGTCGTTGGAGATGGCCAGGTAGGTGCGACGGATTGATAGCGACGGCCGCTGCGCGGGATATCGCTAATGACAGTCTGATGCGGAAGGGTGAATAATCAATGGCAGACAAAGGAAGGACCGATGAGGAGACGTATATACAAGAGGAGGAGAAGGGGGAGGAGGAGGAGGAGAGAGCTACGCGGTTGGTAGCATGCTTACAACACAGACCGCAGACGCGTCCAACAGTACAAGTTGCATTACAGGCAGAGGCAGTAGTGAGCGGGCTCAGACCATTGCCTCACACGTCTGTGACGAAGCCTGACCTGACAGGTGGCTTCTAAGTTAAGAATAATCCACCTCCGACTTGCCGACGGCCAGGCCCGAACTCCGCTTGCTCAATTTTCTACTTCCTGCGCCTCCCGCTGCTCCCTCGCCGCCGACATTCCCTCTCGCTCTCCCCATCAGCCGCACCATCACGCCGTGACGAGTCACGCGAGTCCTGTCGCCTGTCTCCATAATGGATACCCCATGAGCCTCACGAATCCTCCTCGGGACATCGTGGTGAGGACACGGTATGTCAGACCGCCAGCTTCCCTTCTTTCCCGCCCCCCTCCTACATGATGATCAAGTTGTCCTTTGCGACAACATACCTAGTAGCTTTAGGAAGAGCCGGAAAAGGCATGCCAGGGAGCAATCCAATAGCATCGACACATGCTCGCGGATCCCCTGTCGTCGGTGCTTATAACGTTAGGTGTCTGAAATGTGGTCCATCGGCACAGCTCCAATTTGTTGCGGTCTCGAGAGCATATGCTGATTTTGTTCAATAGAAATGCCTTTCGCCCCGCATGCCATGCTGACGTGCATGTGCCGATGCCGAAGCAGAGAGTCGGCCTCCCCATAGCCTTCACTGACGCTTGGCGCTTCCACCTCCCAATGCAATTCCCTTTCCCCACCTCACCCACTCTTCCTCTCAAACATTGACTCGCATCTCCAACCCTCCCACCCCAACTCCACAACCTCTGTCCGTCCCCTCACATCCAGCATAAACTTGGAATTCCGCATTGCCCGCCGTTGCCCTTCCCGTCACATCCACTTGGACGACTCGCCTTTCCCTAACACCAAAGACCGACCACGCCCATCCATTCACGCCAGAGTTCGGGTATAACGTGTTGTATATTCCCGCATCGCACGAACAGGACGAGGAAATGTTGAAATACACGGTCGCTGTGAGGCGATATGTCTGATTCAACGAGATCGGAAGTGGGGAGATCTGCGTAAGGTATCCGGAAGTAAACGTTGGCGTGGAAGGCGAGAGGGTGGAGAAGGCTATGAGGGTGAAGGGCTGTTGCTGTTGTTGCTGCTGTTGGGAAGAGAGGCGCGTGGAGGGCACGCGAGAAGAGGAAGTCATGCTGTCCAGAAGCGCCGTGGCGTTGTTAAGAGTTCCCGGTGGAAGCAAAAGGTTGGTGATGCTGGAAGATGCGAGAATAATGTTGTTGATGTTGGCTTTTGGTCGCCAGCGCCAGTATTGGAGACCCGAGATGAAGTTCCCGTTGCGGAGGATGGAGGTGCTGGTTTGTGGGACGAGAGGATTGGCGCCCGTGGATGGAAGGTAAGTGTACAAGGCGACTGAATCGATGGTCCAGGTCACATTGAAGTTTCCGCTGCAGTACATGAAGAAGATGAAGCGATTGGCGGCTCGGGTCAGTGTTCCGCTGGCATTGAAGTTGCTGGAGAAGGGCGAAGTGTACGAGGTGATGTTCGGGTAAAAGAACAACAATGTTTCGTAGTCGGTTTTGGCGTAGAAGTCGCACCAATTTGTTGCTGCGATGGACCCGAGGATGCTCATGCTCAGGCTGAAGGTGAGGTAGTATGGGAGTCCGGCGGCGAGATTCACGGCTTGTATCAGCTCGCCTGCCTTGTAGCCGTACGAATTGGCAAGGTTCCACGAAGAAGTGCTGCAATGTTCGTCAGGTCATTGTTTCACCAGACACTGTTTGCGCGCATAACTCACGCTGCACCCTCTTGCACGGCCAGGCTGAAGGTGTCGGTTGTCCACGGGCTCAGCGACCCAACGTTTCCAGCAAAACCCCCATTTAAAAGAAGTTGTGACCGACGGCTGGGTCCCGAGGGACCGCTCACGCGCACCGCGGCATCTATCGTGTACTCGCTTGGTGGATCGTCGCGCAACATTTTCGACTTGAGATTGCATTGCAGAGTCTGCTCACCAAAGTAGCCGTACACTACGCCACCGCAGATCGATCCCTGGTTGGAGCAGAGGTTGATACAGTCGGCGAAGGAGGTGACAGTGATTGAAGCGAGCCCAAGGACATTCTGGCTGTTGGACGAGTAGCCCTGATTGCAAACAATCAAGTATTGGCTTCCGTCTTCTGTTCAATCGTGACCGTCAGCGATTGCACGTTGTCTGATCAGACGTGAGAGCGTACGAGCCGTGAACGATTGGCCATCAGCGGTAGGGCATGATGGACCGCTTGGGGTTGGCGATGCAAGGCTGGTGCGGCTCGGCGATTGTGATGAGCTTGTGGTCGATGAGGTCGATGTCAACCGTGTGGTCAGGGTCGAGACTGAAGTGGAGGTCGAGGAGGAAATGAAAGACAACGTCGAAGGCCGCAATGTGGAGACGACCAAGCTCGACGTGGTCGATTGTGCTGTAGATGGCCTTGAGGAAGAACGGAAGGATGAGCTGCTAAGTGGGGTGGTGGTCGTGGTCGTTGTTGTGCTTGTAACTGGACACACCGGAAGTCCCAGACCACCACACAGCAGTGCTGCCATTGCATGGCTGACGATGTCATATGAAAGATACCGTTGGGGAAAATAAACAAATCGATCGGACGTTCGGGCATTCGGCTCAGAGAACGGCATTGTTGCCCGATTCTGCTCAGGAATGTAAGTGTGTCAATTCGGCATGCCGAATGGGGTACAGCATCTCGCGATGAGGGCTACTATGCGGTCCGTTCACGCTCATTGTGCCGCTGACTGGCGAATGTTATTGCGTCGTGCCGACAACGGCTTGCCGTGGTCAAATCAAATTGGCAGACTTCATATTTTGCTTCGACGGTTGCCGTGACGCCACCGCGATGTTGCATTTGCTTGCCGCCTGCCGGCCCATATCTTGCAATCCTCAATTTGACAATCAGAACGGTTCTAGAACATGTCGGACATTGTGCACGGTGCTGCCGACCATGCGTCGGATGTGTCACTCTGGTGAAGTTGCCGGACCGGGGCGCGGGTGCGCCATCGCGCCCGCCCTGTGTTAAGTCTTGAAGTGGGTCGCACAATTCATAGAGCGTACACTTGAACCTTGATACCTGTATTCATTTGCACTCCTCCAGGTGTTTTAACCTAACGCGCGGTATATCCACCCTCAAGTCTGATGTCGTCTCCGTTGATATTCAGTGCTTCGTCTCTGCACAGGAAATCGACGATTCGAGCAACTTCGTGAGGCTCTGCGAATTTGCCTGTCGGCACAGCTGCTTGATATGCTTCTCGTGCTTTCTGGTCGCTCCATGCTCTCTTGCCCAGTTCGGTCCACACTGGACCGGGACTGATGCTGTTGGCAGTCATGCCTCTCGGCCCCCATTCCGAAGCTTGGGATCTCGTCAGGCCAATGAGACCTGCTTTGCTAGCGCAATATGGGCCGTGATTCTGAAGGGCGACATGCGCAGCTTGACTGGCAATATTCACGATACGTCCGCCTGGGGCCGGCGCCTTGGCGCGCTGCACTGCCGCGAAGTAGGTATTTGCAAATGCCTGGCCGGTTAGCGTGGGTCCGTGAAGATTGATCATGTAGTGCTTCAAGATGTCGTCCACATCGAAGGTTTCCAAAGGCTGCAGATTGACATAGCCGGCAGCGTTGACAAGTATGCTCGGAAAGGCAACATCGTCCTTGGCGATGGAAGCAAATGCTTCCTTGACGGACTCGGGAGAGGTCACATCGCAAGCATACGAGCGGATGTCCTTGGAGTCATTGCCGAAGACTTGTGATATCGTTGGCCCGACGCGGGACTGCTCGAATGGCGCGTACAACAATGCCAGTCTAGCACCCTGAGACCGCAGCAGTTTGCCGGTGACGGAGCCGAGGCCACCTGCGAAAGCGTGAGCATGGCTTTCACGTGCAAGCGCATTGGAGCTCACCAATGCCACCGACTATGATCGCCAACCGCGACGAGTACGCCATTGTTTGGGGATTGGTTGTCAGACCGGGGTTGTTGTGCAGGCCTGGTCGTTGATGGCGCGTGGAGTGGAGAGATTCGCGGAGAAGTGGAGGCGCGGCATTGCTCATTTGCCGTCTACATTATGCGACCTGTACTTCCACTCATCATCATCGCATCTCCCCATCGTTTGCTGCGCTGGGCGATGGCTGGCACTCTGTCGCTCGTTCCCACCCCGGCTTCAAGCACACTCACATCTCCACGCGCCCGACCGGTCGCGCTGTCCTCCTTCTTTGGCAGGACGTGTTTCATGCTACTCGGCATCAACGTTGCGACCGGGGCAGGCATCGTGCTGAGAAGTATAATCGGATGCCTACCGATCAGCTATGCGTGGACGCGTGAGTCTTGAGAAGCGACTGCACGACAGTTGGGCACGACGAGTGCTACGAGACATGCATCGACTGTGTACTCAAGCACAACTGTATGTGATATCAGCAAGTAGCGAAATGCTCGACCTGATCACCTTCGACTGATGAACGTCTCTTTGTCAAGTAAAAGAAAGTTTTGGGGTGTTTCGGTTTCGCGCTAGGCTTACTCGCAACGGCTGCAGTATTTTCAGCCTGTCATACCTTTATGAGAGACTCAACCTCTCCGACCCCAGCCTGTGGTCTGGTCCACTCGCTACCTGGACCTCGTTGGAGTGCAATTTGGCCGTAATTTGCGCTTGCTTGCCGGCAATGGCGGAGACAACACAAAAGGTATGGGAGTGCAAAGGCAAGCGTTGGTCGTGCCGACGCGGCAGCATCAACATCGACAACGTGCGACTCTCAACACTCCATATGCCGGCGCAAAACTACCCCGAAGGTGCGGCGTATCTTTACCACAACACCGCTCTTCTGGGAAATAACTAAGACGTTCAGCAGACAGCACATCTCTGGCGACCAAGTCGATTCGTTCCACACGAGGCGCTCCGATGAATGAGGATCTCGACCAAACAGAAACGAAATCGTTCTCGACGACGGAACCGTCGAAATGGCGCAACGAACCCCACCCTGCAAGCAGCAAGCCTTTCCCGCGCAACAAACCTCTGCCTTCCGTCAGTACGGCTCCTGATCGAGCGCTCACGCGAATAAAGCACAAGATTGTCCGACATCATCGGAGATGGGTTGGCGCGGGGTACATTGAGAACGCAGGAGCATCGTGTTGTAGTCGACGCTAGACTGGCAAATGACACGATGTGGATATGCTCACGTAGTGGCGGGATCAAGTGCAATATCTTAGAATGTCTATTTCGTAATATCTTGCAGCAGACCGGGGGAAGAATTTTGCCCATCGCTTCCTGGAAGCCGAGTTTCAATAAGCAGTGAGTAAAGCGGGATACTTTGCAAGGACGCCAAATAGTATCGACAGTACAACATTTTGAACATCTGCCATGGGCGCTTCGCAGCCTTGCTGGTTTCCGAGCGGTCTCCTTTCAGCTGTTGGGATCGACATGGGCGGGGTGATGCCGTCGCCGTTCAATATATCATTTCATGTACTGTGTGCATCGAAGAACCACCTGAGAACACAATGTCCTGCCATCTATCGCAACGCATATGAAGCTTGATGATGTTGGTTGTTGAGATCGTCACAGGAGCCAGCATGATCCATGATCCATCACAGTGCGCTAAGGCCAGTTCGTGGCTTGTGCTTTCCGCGCCGCCCATCCTGGCCTTCACTACCTTTCGTTCTGCACACGCAACTTACTCATCAACAGCTTCCGACAACTGCGGGAATCTCAGTCTGCGATTATTCGGACGCTCGACATGTCTGAGCTCAATCCCACAAAGAACCGGATTCCCAGCGGTATCAACCCAGAAGGCGACTATGTTGTCGAAGCCTATACGGCACAGCCTCCGAAGCGACCGCAACTGCAGAAGTGGTACTGGTACTGGGTGCCGAAGCAGAAACCCGACGAAGTTTGCATTATCAAGTTTGCTGACTCGGCCGCGGAGCATGATTCCAGTATCGCAGCTTGCGGGCTGCACGTCGGTCCAGTCCTGCCTGGTACTGGGCACGAAGAGGTCCGGCAGAGCTGTGAGACTAGAGTCTATCTGTTTTGGGAGTAGGACATTGTACGCGCAAAGGTCGAGATACGTCACATTGTTCCAAGCACATCTCTCCCCGAGACATCGTTGCTCACGTGCAGTTCCTCGACCTGACCACGCAATAACCCCATCTCCGCACAACGCTCGCAGTGATACTGAAGGCGCAACACGCTGGTGAACACAACAGTGACAAAGTGCCAGGTAGGAAGAACAACAGATTTAGGCAAGCTACAATATGCTAGGTTCGTAATGTGCGGATGCTTTTCATGTTACTCGAAAGCCGTTAGTCGTATGATTCCTTCGTGAACAGAGCGGCGTGTACTGTGAACCAGCATTGGAATTCAATCAACGGTGTGCTGAGCACTTATCTCCACGTATCGCTTTGACTTCCTGATCCTTCGCAGTTAGAAGGGACCACGTAGTATCTGTTGGGGTCGCTCTCCCACCGCACACTGCCGTCCTGCTGCTTGCGAATGTACTTGTAGTTGAAGCCACCGCGGGCTGGCAAGCCAACAGTCACAAACCACAAGTTATTGATGCTGGTATAATTCTGCGCGCTTAGTGCAACGGCATTATTCGTGTCCCAATTGCCAAGCTCGGCGATGCTCCCGGTGATGAAGACAGACTCGCCAAAGTTGGTGGTAACGGTTTCCTTGAAGAGCACATTCGTTCGGGTGGGTGTAGCCGAGCAAGCACCCGTGGATGTCGGTGAGCTTCCCGGCCGTGAGAATGTGCTCGTAGCCGCCACACAAGGGCCGTTCGCAGAGCCACCGGAACATGAGTTGGGCACCTGGGCAGAGCCAGCTCCCCAGGTGGAAGGCATGACGGCTTTACGAGCGTTCAGAGCAGTCAAGAAAGCTGCATATGACCAGGTCAGATCTACCGCGGACAACGGCGAGCCATTCGATCGCGAGTACTGTTCAGCTAGTGCGCCATTCTGAGGCGTGTATTGCTGAGCGTTCGCAAAGTAGCTGTCTGCATATGCCAAGACGGCGTTGGTGATCGAAGTGAAGGTCGCGGTCGACGACGCATATGTGCCGGTTGCTGCCGAGGAATAAACGTCTTTGAAAAATGGCAGAGAAAGGCTTGTGATTGTAACGGATCCTTGTTGGCGCCATTGGTAGACGGCGTAGTACAGCTGTTCGGCGGCAGCGAACGTGGCGAGGCTACAATGTGTTAGCATCATCAGGTAAAGACCCACATTTTACTCACTACCAAGGATTGCCACCTGCACCAAATGATTAGTAAAGTATTCGCAAAAGAACAAGTTCAAATCAGATAAATACCTTGATACACGTCTTCCGAGTACCTTCCCACGGCAACGCCCTTGCCTTGGGCGATGCCACTGTTGATGGCGTAAATCGATCGGAAAGAGTCGGTCACTTGCTTGTGATTCGCCAGGGCTTTGTCAGAACATGGCTGGAACGTGTTCGCAATGCAGCCTGTCGCAGGGTCAAATAGGTGGATGCTGGTCAGAATGGAGTTCACGTCTTTGCCTGATCGACCGCCTCCGGTGTTTGAGCGAACGTAGGAGCCGGTCCAGTAACTCTGCAAGAAACACAAGATCTGCGGTGCTTGCGAGGCGCAGTGTGCACACGACTGGCCGATCTGGGAGGCAAGCGCGGCACCTTCGACTAGTGCACGATATTGAGAAGCGGTCGTGAAGAAGGATGAGCTGTTGACTTCCTCCCACAGGTCGAAGCCCGTCTGATTCCAATATGAGGCCACGTAGGTCAAATCGTTCGAGATGATGGGCCACATGATACTGGTGACTTGCGAAGTCTCGCCTTTCGCAATCAAGTGGCGAGCGTAGGCAACCATGGCGGTGACTCGCAGAGCAGGGCCATCACGCTGTGGCCGTCCCCAGTCTCCCGTGAATTGAGTTCCATCAACCTCAAACTTGGGCTCCCCCAGACCGCCGGAGCAGAGACCGCCGGAGGGATTGTTGACCGTCTGAAGCGGGACTTGCGAGTTGATGTAATCCTGAATGGTCCCCTCAAGGTTGGTCTGTCCCGCCAGGAACTGGTCGACCAAGCACTTGATGGTCAAGGCGGCGTCGCGGGTCCCTGGCCAATGTCAATGCTTGTCATCAGTGCCGTCTACAGCTCTGACAGACAGGTGTAGAAGTATGGAGGATCCTGTCTCGAGGGGGAAGCCACCACGATGCCCGGGTATGCTCCCTGCGCCTTGTTGCCTTGAGCTCCGATGTTGTTCAAGACGCCTGGAGGACATGTCAGCCATACGCTGCACGCCCCGGCTGTTCGGCGGCATATTGACCTTGCAATGCAACAGGGCTCTGAGCAGCCAGCCACGAGTCGAGCGAGCCGGTTGCTCGGGCTTCGAGGGTGTCAGCAGCAGGCAAGCCCCGGACGCCGGCGATGAGCGGGAGAAGGATGGAGAAGGGCTTCATGTTGGCGGGAGGCTGCTGCCGATGCAATTGCAGGTGAAGTGCGCGCCCGGCCGGCAGTTCTTGTAGGCGGCCATCAGCAGACCTTCAAACTCGCTCGTGGTCACTTGACGGCGTGCGTGTTCCTGGAAAGTGCGCGCTGATCCCTCGGCGCTACTGCCATTCATGCGCGATGAGCGGCGGAGAGCAGGCGCCGTTGCTTGTCTCAGCTGGGAAGGTGTCGTGCAGTGTACATACATCCAACGCTGTGCGGATGGCAGCGAGGAGTGGTCAGTGGCCCGAGAGGGGAAATTGGGTGCGGAGCGATGCTCGCCAAGCCCGGGTTTGACTCCCGGTCGTCGGCACTCCATCCTGATCGGGCCGTGCATGCCCGCTGCTCCTTCCTCTTGCTGTCCTCCGTTGTCTTCTCTACCACTTCTTCCACCACTCGCCGCCACTCAACCGATACCACCCTTCCATCCTCTGCCTGCAAGCCATCGACACTGACCATCATGCCTCCATCAGACGAGCGTTCCAGACTAGCGTCCCATATCTCACAACCCTCCAGGAAGACAGCATGGCGACATAGACTCGAGAATGACTAGTGAGATCGTCGTTGTCCTGCATTCTTGTGCGCGGTGCAAGCGCCGTCTCCCATCCAATGAGGAGTTCGCAGAGGAGAAGGATACTGTAGTAATTCTGGGCACGTCTTCCTCCCACACAAGGCATCAACCCCTTCTTTGCTCTTCTTCTCCATCGGTGCGAACACGATCGGGCCGAACATTTGCGGGGTTTACGCAGCATGGCGATCTGCTTGCATCCAGAGCGACTGGTTCCCTGCTACTTGCTTCGGGCCTCGGGCTAATTGAGAAGTGGAGTCCCGAGCCAGACACACGTCAGGAAGGCTAGGCTGGAGATATCGTACGTTCTCCTGCCAAAAGATCATCAGTGGAACCGTCTCTCCCCGCCGATCTCTCGGAAGTCGGGCGTGGATTCTGCTGTCGAAGTGGCATTATGCCGTGGAGGACTTGTGGAGAGAACCCACCACGATCAGGATCACATGGAACGCAGCCAGCTCCGGAACGTGTAATAAGCAACACCGTCATCAACACCCGCAAAACTCTCCCACCAAAAAATGAGCCGATGCCCATACGAGGACGAAAGCCAAGAACGTTCAAGACCAAGAAATCTCGGAAATTTCGCGCCTCCTTTTCCATCTGAGAACCGCGTCAACAGTTCTCACAGCTTTGCTACCAAGCCCAACAAAGCACCATTTCCTCATACGCTATCCTGCGACAGGCTTACTGTGTATTTGCTCGTTCAATCTTCATCACCAACCCCTGCCAATACAATGCACGCATGGTTTAGAAATTAGTGCCCGGCTTACACCTACAGTCAAGTGGCGCACGGACGAGGGTAATGAAATTGCACATGTCATCACGTATATGCTAGCAACAAACTACTATGTCCTGTACCAGTCTAATAAATTGGTGATGGGTGATTCATGTTACACGATTGGATATGGTGGCGCTGGTGGCTTGTTTGGGTTTGGCCCCTAGAATGGTCATTGCATCATTCGGGGTTTTGCGTACTGACGCCACCGATGGCAATGATGAGCGACCTGTGGGCGTGTTTCTCGTAGAGAGAAAGAGAGAGAGAGAGAGAGAGAGATGGATAGAATCATGCAAGGAATTGCGCAGGTCGTGAAGTTTTGGATATCGGCCCCGATGCGCTTATTCTTTGGCATCAAGGCGTTCATTGAAAAGCAAGCAGTGTTGAGAAGAAAAAAATCTATTCCACAATGAAAGTAGGTATGAAATCCTACTTGCCGCCATTCGCCTTCTGCTGCTGGGCCTGCTCATAAGCAGCCTGCACTCCATCCAAGAGCGCCTGATCAATCTTGCCAAATTGCACAAACAGCGCATCCAAAACGTTCTGGTGATTCACATTCACCAACGTGCCTGCGATATTGCTGTACAAGTGATCCTTGTCCGTCGGTGAGAAGCCTTGGTAGAAGAGTCTCGGTTGCTCGTAATCGATGTCTTCATCAATAGAGCTCAGCCATTGTACCGTCGAGTCGCCCTCGAGAGGGGAGTCGATGGCGGTGCCCGGACGGTCAATGACGTTGATGGGGTCCAGATACTCGGCGGGGAAGTTCTTGCGTGAGCCTTGGTTTCCTTGCTGGCTCAAATGGCCGTCTCGGTCAAAGTTGGCCACGGAGGTGAGTGGGCAGTTGACGGGAATGTCGTCAGCATTCACGCCGATGCGGTATCGACCCGCGTCGCCGTAGGCAAAGAGACGAGACTGGAGGACGGGGTCGTTGGATGGTTCCCAGCCGGGAACAGTGTTGGCCGGCGTGAAGTGCGATTGCTCAATTTCGGCGTGGTAGTTTTCTGGGTTTTGAGTGAGGAAAATGCGGCCGATTTCTTGGTATTCAACGCCGAGCCAGTCTTTGGTCAGGTCGAGCACGTCGTATCGGTATGATTCGGCTTGCTCCGGGGTCATGGTGGCAATGCCCACAGTCCAGGATGGGTACTGGCCAGCTTCAATGTTGTCGTAGAGGTCGGCCGTCGCCCAGGCGTCGTTCTCTCCGGAAACTTGAGCGGCCTCGCTCGCAGTCATGTTACGGACACCTTGGTCGGTACTGAGGTACACGCGGGTATAGACCCAGGAGCCATCATCCTTGACAAGCTTATACGTGTGGCCAGACCAACCATCCATATGACGGAACCCGTATGGAGTTCCCAGGTCCGAAAAGAGTCTCAGAAACTGCAGTAGAGATTCTGGGAATTGCGCTGGCCAGCTCCAGAAGGTGTTCCAGTCGCGCGCATTCGTGGCCGGATCCGTCTTCTGCGTGTGAATGAAGCGCGGAAACTTGGCAGGATCACGGATGAAGAAACTGCACAACCATCAGCGCTATGCTCCAACCTTGGACCGTCCTCGACATCACAGATGAGTGGCGAATCGATCATGTGTGAAACTTACACGGGAGTGTTATTGAACACCCAATCCAGAATGCCCTCCTTCGTCCGGAACTTGATTGCGAAGCCTCTGGGGTCTCGTGCTTGATCTGCCGATCCTCGGGCACCGCCAACGGTAGAGAAGCGCATAGTCACAGAAGTCCGTGTACCCTTCTGGAAGACGCTGGCCGCCGAGAAATTCGAAGCATAATCGGTAGTGGCCTCGAAAAATCCGTGGGCACCAGCACCGCGGGCGTGGACAATACGTTCCGGAACACGTTCACGGTTGAACGTCGCCAAGGTGTCGATCAGTGCAGCATCTTGAAGCAGTAAAGGCCCCTTCTGGCCTGCACGTTGAGCACCCAGTGGCTGCCAGTTCTTCTTGCCATTGCGGTCGGTGTAGGTGAGGTCAGAATTGTTGAGGACCGATTGCTCCTCCTTGAGTCGCGTACCCTCAAACAGATCCGTGGTGTATTGGGGGCTGCTCGAAGGAGGCTGTGTGGCTCTGCGCAGTGAGCTCTGGGCGTCGGCCAGTAACGGAGTCGCCAGGAAGGCGAGAGTTGAGATCTTCATCGTGTCTAGAGAGCAGTGCAAGAGCAGTGGATGATTGTGGACAGAGACACCAGAAACCACTCGGGAACGTCGACCCAATCAACGCCGGGCTTTATAGAGACCATGGCGAGCGAGGGTTGACTTTGCCGGCGCCGGATGGGCAGTTGATTCGACACCATAGGGTCGTAAGTCACATTGGTGGTGGCGCATCTGTCCAGATGTGAAGTTCATCCCTACTAGTTTAGCCCAGGACCAGGCAGGTACTGACGGCTGCACAACATTGTGATGAGCAATCAGACTCCGGTGATTAGGAAGCAGGACATGGATGGGGAAGGTTGACAGCGAATGGTGCTCCTGATCAGGCCATGGAGAGGAAAATTCGCCCGAGCCACGGCCCACATCGTCGGTAGAGGGGATTGCTGACGCCGCTCTATGGCGTTGGGGGCTTGGACGATGCCGTGGGCAACGAATAACATGGTGAATGCACGTGGTGATGAGGAAGCGCTTGGCGACGCGCAGCGGACATGTTGTTGAAGTCGGACAGGAGTAGTGTTGTGCCTCGGTTACCGTCACAAATCATGTGACAGGTAAAATCATGTAACAGGCATATAACCGAGCTAATAGCAGTGTAAATGCCCTGTTACTGATGTAACTAGCATTAGAAAATAATTAAATTAACCTTATACGATATAAATACTTTTATAAGGCTTAAGAGAGCTTTATATACCTTCTAGTTTATTAAAACGAGCACTATAAAGATTATAGGATAGCGCAAGAAGCGAACGGAGCTATAACCGAGTAGCGGCGATACGGATAAGCGAAATAGCCTATAATCTAATAACTCTATACTCGCTAATAATAAAGAGATAGCGATAGCGATAGTAATAGCGCTAGCGCTACCGCTACCTGTTCTAAAGCAAATAACGAGATCGCGATTCGGTCGGAGCTATAGCTTTACGCGAACGATTACTTTACTAGAGCCTCTTAGAGTAGTCCTAGCGCCTAATCTTAAATTCTTTATAAAACGAACTCGAAGGGTTACTATACGCGCGGCTAAGAGTCTAATCTATACTACGCTACGTACTACTATTATATAAGTAAGCGACCTATCTAAACGAGAATAGCCCTTAATAAATAAAACGTTTACTAAAGAAAAGAGTTTATAGAAGGAAGATATAATTCTTAATAGTAATAAAGAAGAGCTCGATAATACTATAGAATTTAACGAGGATATTAATATAGATTAACTAGCTATCTAAGCTATACTATAATAGTAATTACTAGCTCGAAAGAAGTAAGATTAGGCGTAGAAGAAGTAGTAAAAAGGACCTCCTAGATCTCGTAGTAGTATAGTTAAGTAGAATTACTCGCTTTAGGACTTAATAGAGTATATAGGCAGCCGATTAACGCCTTAGATACTATTCGCCTTAATAGTATACGATTAAGAGCCTAACGCTAGTTAGACTTATATCTTCTATAATAAAATTTATAAAGAAAGAAATAGTATACGAATCGCTAAATATATACTAGATTACTTTTCTATACTAGAGGTACTTATAAAAGGTTAGTATATAGTAATGTATTAAGCGCCCCTAACTATACTCGTTAGAGATATTAAGAGACTAATTCTTACCGATTCCTCTATATATATTTAGCGTACTTTTATCTTACGCTAAGTATACGCGGCGTAAGCTAGATACTTTAGCGTCTAACTTAGACGCCCCCTAAGCTATTAGCCCCCTAAGCTATCGCTCTTATAATTATCTCCTCTCTTCTATAGAGCTACCTTAGCTCGTAGGAGAGTCTATATAAATATAGTAGCCGGTCGCTTGCGTTCTTATTATATTACGGCTGCGTTACTCTACCGCCTTATAGTCGTACGCGATTTTTAGCGGTACTATAGCAACGTACTAGATCTTAAGGGACTTTTATATTATAGACCCTATACTAGCCGCGCGTCGATTACGAGGTAGGTATAGGCTATAAGTTCGCGCCCTATTACGTTAATACTTGTTCTAGTATACTATCTTTAAATAAGCGCCCCGCTCCTACCTCGTACTATCTATATATCTCCCTAGCCTTTTCCTAGTACTCGCTCTATAAGTATTATACCTCCTAAGAAGATCGCCGCTCCTATAATCTTAGCTAATCCCTATACTACTACCGACCTCCCTACTATAGAGAACGACGACTATTATTATTACCTCTTATATTTAGTAATAGGTAAGTCCGGCGTTCTATATATATATTAGCTACGAGTTCCTTACTAATATAGTACGTATAGCCGGCGTTTAGCCGTACGATAGGGTTATAAAACTAGGTAAGAAGAAGAATTACTAGCGCTATAATAATAATAACTACGCCTGCGAGCGCTATACCGATCTAGATATTATTATATAGTCGAAGCGCTTACGCTTCTACCTTACTAAGCTAGCCGAGGGCAGGCCGGCCGTATACGCTACGTAGCTCCGCTACTACTATACCGATCTATAGGCTCTAATCGCTAATAGCCTTAAGGTCCTATAGTCTAATAAGAGTAAGTCGGCTAGGGTCTTTAAGACCTTAAAGAAGAGTAGGGCTAGCGCGTTACTAGCTAGTAGTAGTCCTTCTACTACTAAGCTACTTATAGCTAGTAAGTAGATCGCTCTATCCTCTAGGCTCTTTAAGCTTAAGTACGAGGTATATCTTACGAGTTATATACTCCTTATACGTATTACTAATATTCTTCGTAGCGTCTACGCCTACTTAGCGCCTCGAAAGAGGCGCTTAATATAGCGGTCTATACTACTTATACCGACCGCCTCGTTAGCTAGATAGAGGAGGTCTCTAATAACGAGGCCTTTATAGAAAAGAAGAAGAAGGAGAATAATAAGAAGAATAAGAAGAAGAAGAAGGACGATAAGAAGGAGGACGAGAGTATAGAGGAGTAAGCTAGCGCATCGCGCGCTCTTCTTATACTCTCTCCTCGCGCTCTTCCTACGCTACTTATATAGTTCGCTACCTTATTTTATACTTCTATTCTATACTAGCGCTACGGCCCGTTTACGCTACGCCTACGGGCGCTATAAATAAATAATTTCTCTCTACTCTATATCCTCTATTCTCTTTAGTAGCTTTTCGTAACGTAACGTTTTATCGCGGCCTTAGCGCTTAGCGTATACTCGTCGTAAATTATAGTAGTTATAACGGTTAATTAGTAGCGCGGTAGCTATAATAGTTAACTTTATAGCTTACGTAAGCTCCTCTTGCTCTACTCTTACGCCTTAAATTCCTCGAGCGCTTTATATTCCCCGATATATTCGATCGGTTCCTATATATTATATTCTTCTAGCTAGCCTTTCTACTAGACTAGCTACTTCCTCTTACTCTTCTCGACTCGAGTTTCTAGTACTTTCTCGACTATTTACTCGCTCTTATTATCTACGAGAGGCAAGCTAGTCTCCTAAGATTCGCTACTATACTAGGGTTCTAGGAGGGATACGTAGAAGATATTATAGATACGTAATCCCGTTAGAAGAGCTAGGCGGTACGCCTACTTCCCGACTATATTAATTACTTTAAATAGTCTAACGAACTTATCCGCTAGCTTCTTTAATAGTACCTTTAGTTTTAGGTTTATCGTAGATAGGAGGACTATATCGCTAACCTTATATTTCTTTAGCTAATACTTCTAGTTATAATACTTAGCCTACGACTCGCTTACTTGCTACTAGCGCTTTATTAACTCCTCGTAATTCTACTTTAACCTTTCTATAGCGTCCTTTGCTACTAGTACTTCTCCTTATAGAATCGCGCCTCGAGATTTAGTTACGTCCCTCTTATAGGTCTCTATTATTAGGTCTAGGTCGAACCTATAGATAACGCGGAATAGTAATATCTTTAGTATCGCATTTAGGCTATTATTATACGCGAATTCTATAGAGGCTAGTATAGACGCCTAGTCGTCTTAGCTCTCCTTATAATAGATACGTAGGTACTACTTAAGCGTCTAATTTGCGCGTTTAGTCTAGCCGTCTATTTGCGGGTAAAATACTATACTTAGCCTACGTTTTACGTATACCTCGAAATAGAAGTCTAACTAGAACTAGCTAGTAAATATAGACCCTCTATTAAAGATAATACTACTAGGTACGCCTCGAAGTCGTATAACTTTATTAAGTAGGATGTCTATAAGCTCTACGCTTATATAGCGCTTTATCGTCTAAACGAAAGTTACTATTTTAGAATAGCGGTTAATAATTATAAGGATTGCGTTAAATATACGACTATTACGCTTACTCGGTAGAAGGTCTATAATAAAGTCTATAGATAGATCTTTCTATAGCTATTCTAGTAGAGGAAGCGTAACTATCTCGCTATAGGGATAGTAGCGCCTCGCTTTCGCCTTCTAATAGCTACTATACGATTCGATATATTACTTAACGTCCTCGTTAACTTCTAGCTACTAGTACTTTCTCTTAACGAGTTCCGTAGTCTTATTCTTACCGAAATAGCTAGCTAGGAAGTCGTCGTAGTATATACGAATTACTTGCGTTCGTAATATAGAGTCGTAGGGAAGGTATAATACCCCTTCGCGATATATATACCTATCTCGGATAGTATACTTGTCGCCTTCGCCTTTATTACTCTTTACCTATATATATAGCTCCTTCGCTATTAGGTCTAGCTAGACTAGCGTAGCTACGTACCCGATTACTAGGTCTAAGGTATTAGCGTATAGCCGTTCCTCTATAATAATAGTACTAGCGACCTATATTAGTAGCGCGAATCTATACGGGCCCGGCTCGTAGTATTCGAGGCTAGTAGACTACGTCCTATTAGTCGCTACCGTTACTACCCTCTAGTTTATTATATACTAGCGGTTATAGGCGGCCTTAATATAGTTTATAACCGGTCCGCCTACTCGGAGGTCGCTCTAAACTTAGAGTTTCCGCTATAGTAATAGTAATAGGTTATTTATCGCCTATATATCTTTTACGTAATCGCTACGCCTCGATAGCGCGTCGGCTACGTTTAGCTTGCCTACTCTATAACTAATTATAAAGTTATATAGGGCTAAGAACGTAGCCTACCTAGCCTATCGGCCTATTAACTACTTTATACCTATAAAGGCCTTTAGGTTAGCATAGTCGACTAGTACCTCTACCTTATACGTAGCGCCTTCGAGGTAAGGCCTCTATACCTTAAAAGATTCTACTACTACGAGGAGTTCCTTATTATAGACCTCGTAGTTATACTTAGCGTTAATTATCTTTCGTAAGAAGAACGCGATTAGGTACTATTCCGACTCGAATAGCTAGCTTAGAATACTAGCGATAGCGAAATTAGACGCATCGGTCTCGACTCGTAGGCGTAACGTAGGGTTAAAGTACCTAAGGAGCAGCGCGGTCTAGAAGCGTTCTTTTAACTTTAAGAAAGCCTACTCCTTAGCTTCGCCTTAACTAATAAGCCCCGGCTTCCTACTATTCTTCGCGCCCTTTAAGAGTATAGTTAGTAGTACTACGACCCTCGAATATCCGAAGATAAAGTAATAGTAAAAGTTTACGAACCTAAGGAACGATTAAACCTCTATTAGAGTAGTCGGCCTCGGCTACGAGGCGATTATAGCTACCCTACTAGGGTCTATCGCTATACCTCTAGTCGTAACTATAAACTTAAGGAAGTTAACTTATTTCTAGAAGAACTTATACTTAGCGCGTTATATATAGAGTCCGAATTTGCGAAGCCTCTTAAGTATAGCGTATACGTCTCGTATATAGTCCTCGCGAGTCTTACTATAGATTAGGATATTATCTAGATATACTACGTAGCTTATATCTACTAGCCCTATTAGCGCGCGGTTAATATACGCCTAGAACGTTACTAGGGCGTTCGTTAAACTAAAGGGCATTACCCGGTATTAGTAGTAACCGTATCGCGTATAGAACGTAGTCTTCTAGTAGTCGCTTAGTTTAATATAGATGCGATAATACGCGTCTATAAGATCTAGCGACGTAAACTACGTAGCTTCTATAAGTCTATCTAGCATTTCGCTAATAAGAGATAGCGGGTGCCGATTCTTAATTATAATCTCGTTTAGCCCGCGGTAGTCTACGTATAACCGTAGCTTGCTATTCTTCTTTAGTATAAATAGGATAGGCGCACTTGCCTCGCTATTAGAACGCTCGATCTAATTATACTCGAGCCTAGTCTTTAGGTACTCCTTAAGCTCTTCGAGCTCTCTACCTAACTAGTAGTATAGCGGCCTAAAGGATAGTATAGTACCTAGCTTTAGGTCGATTATATACTTAGCGCTATCGATAGGTCTACTTCGTATTTCCTTTATCGAGTTAAGGACATCGTCGAACTAATAGAACTCCTCTAGTATTAGAGTAAGCTCCTCGCCTGTCCTACTTAGGCTAACTATAAATATAGTAGGTGCCTTCTAGAGGTCTTTAAGGAACTTATAGGCCTCTCGGACCTCGAATTAGCCGAAACGATCGTTACTATAACGCTATTTATCTATACTACTATCGACACTTATCTATTACGTACGTCGCTATAGATAGCTAAGAATAATATCGGGATCTAGTATATTATATACGTAGAAGATCCCTCTAGTTACGCGCTCGATCCTCGAGGAGTTCGCGAGCCTTATACGTATATAGTACGTACTATAATAATAACCTAGTTTACTCGTAAAGGTAGTAGCCGGCGGTAAGGCCGCGTTTAGCTACAAGGGCAACTTATACTAGAGCACGAAGGCTCGTAATACTATATTAATATCTATAGTATTATCGAGAAGGAACTCGGCTAGCCTACGGCCCTCCTAAGATTTAACTTCTCCTCGTACTTATACTACTAGTACGTATTATATAGGTAGGTACCCTATACTATCTACTTTAGTAGCGGAGACTTACGTAATATCTCTATCGCTTCTACTTTTTTTAACTTGCCTACGGCTACTTTACGGACCGCCGGCTTATTACTATCCTTATCCTTATTTAGATAATCCGGACGGATGTAGCCTACCTCGTTATAACTATAACACCTAGGTTACTAGTCCTTATCTTTACCTTTACGCTTATTTTAAGAGTTCTTCTCTTTCGAGTTAGACCTATAACTGCCTTTAGAGGTATACGCGTTACTATCGACCCTCTTACGCTTTAACTACTAGTACGACGCGTCCTTATTATAGTTACGTAAGCCTATATCGTATAGTATTAACCTTTCTACCTATTTAAGGCATTGTACTAGGGCGACGAGGTTAGCGCGCTTTGCTAGGATAATATAGTTCTTAATAATATCCTTCTATAGTAACGGCTTTAACTTTACGAGAAGCTAGCGAACTAACTACGCCTCGGTATAGTCGCCGAGCTATATCTCGAGGTTACCGAGGTCTATTACGAATTATTATATACTCTAATTTTCGCCTTAGCGCATTGTCTCGTATTTAATAGTTACGAGTAGCTAGCGGTTCGCTTAATCCCCGACGATATTATATAGGAACTTATAGAACTACGCCTAAGTATACCCTACTAGAAGTATACTCGAGTACTCGTTATACTAGGCTTCTTACGCTTCGCCTACGAGGAATATAATACTAGCGATTACTTTCTAGTATTCTATTATAAACTTCCTTAGCGCGGCTATAAAGTTTACTTTATATACGCGGACGTATTCCTAGGCTTCCTTAACGGTCTCGCCCTTAAATAGCTTAGAAGAGCGGAGCTTAATAGATTCGTAGGGCGTATATTCGTCGCTACTATAATACGTACTATCCTTAGTATCTCTAGTAATACTCGCCGTACTAGAGTACCTCGAGCCGAGGCTTCTTACCGTCGTACTTAAGCGTATCGGTAGAGTAGTTATTCTAACTTCTCGTATTAAGCGTTTATTCTCTACCTAGAAGGCGTAGAGTTCGAGCTATTTGCGTAGCGTAGCGTTCTCTTGCTCGAGACGCTCGCGCCTTGCCTACGTATCGTTAGCGTCGTTTATCTCCTCGTTTTCTTTAGCTTTAGAGTCTAGTAACTCTCCTATATAGCCTAATAGTAGTACTACGGACCTAGTACGTTCGCTACGGTTACCTAGCTATATAGATGCTCCTCGCGTAAGTATAGTAGGCCTTAATAGATTACTACCCTCGATAAGGTAGAAGAATTAGTATTATAAAAGGTTAGTATATAGCAATATATTAAGCGCCCCTAACTATACCTATTAGAGATATTAAGAGACTAATTCTTACCGATTCCTCTATATATATTTAGCGTACTTTTATCTTACGCCGAGCATACGTAGCGTAAGCCGGATGCTTCGGCGTCTAACTTAGACGCCCTCTAAGCTATTAGCCCCCTAAGCTATCGCTCTTATAGTACTTAAGGTACGTATCCGGTCTAATTAAAAGCCTTCGGCTAAACTAGATCTTAAGACGACTATCTAGCTATCTAATAAATAACGCGCTAGGCTTAACGATAAATAAGTTAATCTAATTATATAGAAGGGCCTACTACTAGATCTTAGCGAGAGTATATAGATTAAGGTAGTCTTCCGAGAACTTACTATAGACTAGCTTCTACCTTCTCGTAAGGTACTTACTAAAAGGCTAGTACCTTAGAAGGTTTAGGCCTATAAAGACGTATTATTCGAAGAAGCTCGTAAGTATAAAAATAATACTCTAATTAGTAATAGATAGTCTAATCTACGCGGCGAGAAGCTAGTTAACTTACTTGTCGCGATAGGTAAATATAGTAGTATACTAGATTATAAATACCTTAGTATAAAGAAGTAGACTACTAACGTGCTTTTCTATATATTTAAGGATATTATCGAAGAGGTAGGGACTAATTATTTTGCTATAATCGTTCTTAACGGCGCTACGAATAATAAAGCTACGAAATAGCTTCTAAAGAGATACTTTCTAGCTATTAAGCTCCTTAATTACTTATACTATAGGCTAAACCTTATAGCGAACGACTAGATAAAGTATCCGTAGCTATCGAAGTAGCTTATTAAGGGCAAGAAGCTAGTTAAATAGATTCGTGCGTACGGCTTAGTAAAGGAGATAATTCGATAATAGTATAGTAATAACTTTATCTAACTACTTAAACTACTAGTACCCTACGGAATATAATAGTAGGGCATAATATAGCTCCTTTACTTCCTTATTATAATACGTATAACGATTGTCGTATACTTTATAGAGCCCGACTTCTATATACTAAGAGGCTAGAAGGATAAGAAGTAATAGCTCGCTATCGAGGCAATTATATAAAACTAACGCTTTTAGTCCTCGCTACTATAGCTATAGTCTTTATTTCTACTACTTTACGAAGAAACTATACGATACGAAGCTAAGCGTTTAACTATATTAGAGGTTTATCTAACTTTTTATTACTTAAAGGAGATAATTATAAACTTTAAAGTAGATTAATCTTAGGGCGTACCTCTTTAAGTAATATATAACGAACTTAACGACCGCTACTATAGTACTATTTATAGACTAATACTTATCGCCTACCTCGGCGATCTAGTATAGCGCAAAATATATAGTATTACGTTAATAACGTTAGAGTAGGAGGTAATAGAGGAATATCTTAAAGAGGTAGAAACTATAAACTAACGCGCTAGATATAAGGATACTATCCTATCGTAACTATACGACCTAAATATATATAAAGGCGACTTTAATAATAATAAGCTATAGCTCTAAGTAGTACCTCTTTAGGTACGGCTAAATCTAGACGAATAGCGGCAGAATCTAGTTATAGAAGGCCCTTATACTAAAGCTAAATTATAGTAGAAGACTTACTTTAGCTACCTCGAACTTTAGCCTTTAATAATTAAGGCCCTATTACTCTAATACTCGACTAGGTCTACTAAACGTAACTAGTCTATATTTAGCTTTATTTATTCGAAGAAGCGTAATAAGTTAACGATTTAGCATGCCTTTAAGTTAATATTCCTATACTATAACGCGCGTATAGAACGTAGGAAGTAACGACTATAGAATTAAGCCGCCGTATATATAAATTAGATTAAACTTAAGAGCCGGCTAGCTAAGGCAGAAGACCTTCTAACCTAGTTACTAATATAGGAAGAGATACTCTTAGAAGAACGTATAAGGGCGGACTATATACTAGATAATAGCGTAGTATATAAGAACGACGACGATTAGGATAAGGTCGATAATAAGACGCTAGAAATTAATAGAGAAAGTACCTAGGTTATAATTAGAGGTCGTATAGCTAATTAGCGTAGGGGAAATACCTCTCGATAGCTTAATATAGTATTAATCGACTCGGATAGCGCTACGAATAGGCGTAGGCGTTTAGAGATTATAGTAGAGGCTCTAAGTTATCTTAACGTAGTATAGTTTATAGAGCTCTTTTTATTATAGCGAATCGGAGGTAGTACCGGATTATTATAGCTAATTAGATAACGTATTTTAATTAAGAAGATATTTCTCTTTATAGACTATAAGGACGCTTTTTATTATAGCGAGTCGGACGTAGTACCGAATCGTTATAGCTAATTAGACGACGTAGATTAATTAGAAGAAGATATTCCTCTCTATAAGACGCTTTTTATTATAGCGAGTCGGACGTAGTACTAAATTATTATAGCTAATTAGACGACGAGATTAACTAGAAAAAGATATTCTTCTTTACGAGATACTTTTTATTATATCGAATTAGAGGTAGTACTATATTATTATAGCTAATTAGATAACGTAGTAGATTATTACGCTAGTAGAAGTTAGGCCTTACTATAGAATCTCTCTTATATAATTAGCTATAATAATCCGGTCCTATCTCTAGTTAGCTATAATAAAAAGCGTCGCGTAGTAGAGCGTAGAGTAGTTATAGCTACTATTTATCGTAGTTTAGGTTTAAGAAAGTATATACTAAGAACGTTAGATTTATAGGGATATTAATATGCTTTCTATCTACCTACCTATCTTTCGACCTTCTTAATAATACTTAGTAATACTTAGCTAGACGCTAGCGGAATATATAGTACGCGTACGTACGCGTACCTAGAATATTTAGCTTACTATAGTACTACTACTAGCCTACGTTAGTATATACTTTATATACGATACTAGCGCGACGGTATAGTCTATAACTACTACCTAAACGAGGTATACTCGTACTCGTTTCTTCGATCTATTTAATATATAATAACTTATTCCTCTTTATCTACTATATAACTCTCTCGTCTTCGAATTACGTATCCGTTAGTAGTACCTAGCTCGAGTAGTATATACTAGTAGTAGTCGGACGACGCGTTATTATACGAGCGCCGCGCGAAGAAGCTAGAAGGACGACTAATAGACGCTAAATTAGACCCGGCGGTAGAGGCGCTATTACTAGCGCTACCGGTACGAGTAGACGGAGGCCTAGTAGTATATACTAAGGTAGAGCTCGTAGTAATAATAGTAGCGCCGCGAAGGTAGGAGATACTAGATAATCGCTAGTACTACGGCTACGATTACTACGGCTATAGCTACGGCTATAGTTACTACGGCTATAGTTACTACGTATAGGCGTCTAGCTAGCACGACCTCGAGGCGTATTACGTATATACTAGTCCGGCTCTAGCGTATCTAGCGGTATACTTTAATAGCTACTACGCTTATCTCTCTTTAGCTCTTCGAATAAACGATTCGTAGGCCTCGTTAGCTTTCTACCTAATACGGCCGTTCTAGTACTCTAGCTAGTAAGTAGTATAGTTAGACGGTTTAATCTTCTAGTAGTTAGCCTTAGTCTTCTAGTAGTTCTAGTACTACGAATAGTAGCCGGTATAGTTAGTACTTAAAGACTACTCGTAGTTATTTAGCTCGTAGGACGTCTAGGTAGTATAGCGAACGTATAACTAGTTACTAATAGTAGTATACTTAGCTAACCGAATATTAGACCTCGTAGCTAGTTAACTATCGAACCTTACGAGTTATCTTCTTCTTCGATTAAGAATAATAGCGATACTCTAGCTAGTAGTAGCTATAGTAGCGGCGACTAATATAGAGACGATAGATTCGACGGGGTTAGCGACTACCTCGTAGCTTATAGAGCCTATAGACTTCTTATCGGTATAGTATTTATAGGTAGGCGATAGTATCGAGTAGCTACTATAAGCTAATTATTATTTAGGTCCTAAATAATACGTATACTATACTCCTAATTCTATATATTACGAGGTATATCGAGCTAACTATTCTAAAAAGCGTAAATCGCTAGCTAGATAAGGTCGTCTAGATTTCTTAACCTTCGCGCTATTACTATATAAGTAATATACGTAGCTTCTTCGCGTATAAGTAGTCTAGTAAAGATACGCGGGTTTTAAAGAGCAGGTACCTAAAGTAGTATAACTAGCGATAGAAGTAGTAATATTAACGTTCGTATAGAACTAACGGATATAGTACGATCGCGTATTATAAGTAACGAGTATCTCGAGGAATCGATTAATATAGTACGATCGCGAGGTAACGAGTATCTTAAAGGTACTAGTACTACTACTATAACTACTAATAGAGAGTAGGATAGGGCACGGAACTATAGCGAGTTAGCGCCTATAGCGATAAGTAACTAGAAGATTAGACTACTCGGATCTAGTATATTCTTATCTTTATCGTTAGGCGGTAGTAGTTACTATTAAGGAGTCCGTTTAGATATCGTTATAGTAGTATAATAGATAAGGAAGCTAGGACGGCAAGCTATCTTTTTATCGCTAATATATATTTAGTAAATTCGCTATTATACTTATAGCTAAAGAAGTTACGAGCCTATTAGACTATTTACTATTAGGCTATTATTTACCTCTAGCGCTAGAAATAGTAGCAAACTCCTAGAAATAGTAGTAAACCTCTAGAAATAGTAGTAAACCCTAATATAATTAGCTAGCCTACGCTCGATTATACTACCTTACTATAATTAAGAGGTATTTTACGCCTCTTAATTAGTTAGCCGCTACTACGGCGGACGCTACTACCTTCGTATATTATCGGGCGCCTACCCTCCTTTAACTATTCTAGGTACTATAACCTACTCTTTAAGTACTTAAGCTATTTACTTACCTTTCCTACGCTACTATAATACCTTTCTATTTAGACGAACTATTTAAACTACCTAGAAATACCTTACCGTCGCGGGAATGCCTAAGGTACTACTATAACGAGGATATATATTAGCTCTATATAGAGTTACTTTATCTATTCCTATAAGATAGAAACCTCTATAGTTTAATAATAAAATTACTCCTTCTACTATTCTAAGGTCTCTAGTTTAACTATCCTCGGATAAAACTAAAACTACTACTATACTTTTACGGTTTACTTAGCCTCTCGGCGTTAATAATAAAATTTATACTAAAATCTAATTCTTAATATTAAATATTAATTAAATATTAATTGAATTCGATTAGATATAGCTATACTAATAGCGCCTATAGGCCTTTACTATCTTTTTACTAGTAAAGGCCTATCGGTTTTAACTAATTAACTAGCCGAGAGAGCCTATAACTTATTATAACCTATACTAATTAACTCCTATATATAACTATTTAAGCTCTCTATCTATTACTTATCCTATACGCTGCTTTCTAACCTCTACTAGCTATCGGTTAGCGGCTACTAGCGATTCGATTATAGCTTTACTAGTACTTACTCGGATTAGCGCTCTGTCTACTATAGCAATCTTGTTTAATTCTAGCTCTATATATAGACGCAGTTAGCGGCATTCTAATACTAACATAAAACGACTAATTTAACGTGTCGTTCTTGGCACTAAGGCTCATTTACCTTGTCACAAGGCCTGTTTTGTAACAGGGATAGCTGTCACAGGCCATTTACAGGGTTGTCACGGTGACTGGCACATCACTAGACAGGAGGCTCGCACCCGAATACCCTGATGGGCGAGAAGAATCGTCGCTGCCATTTCCGACATGTTGTGGAGCAGCTATGCTGAGAGCAGCAGCGCGCGCGTGACGCGGTCCCGGACAGGTGAAGTAGGTCGCTGGGCGGGCGCTTACGATAGATGAACAGGCCCGCTTGGGGGCTGAGCGCAACGTCACAAGAATGCCAAGCCGCGACTTATTCATCGATCTGATGAGACGACCCGCAGTTTGTGCAAGATTTCTCGCACGCTAACGGCCCACGCTTCCATGCCCATGTTCCGCTGCACACTCGCTTGCGCTGCCGGGCTTGTGGCCGAAGAAGTCGACTGACGGGGTAGACTCCTCCAGAACGATGAAAGCATATTTTCAAGCTTCACTAGTTCTATTTGGCGCACCGCTGATGTGCTTACCTCATCACGGAGACAGCCAGGGAATGCCTTCAGCTGAACCGCCACGCTCGTGCGAGAGCCTGCCTCCCTGGCCACGTTCTTCCGATTCGTCGCCGAACGAACGCTATGTCGTGAGGACTATAGCCCGCCCGAGTGAGATACCCCCTCAGTGCCGAGAGATAAGACGAAGAAGAACAATGACATGCGAACTCACAAATCACGCTATTCGCGCAGAATCTAGATTGTCAGGTGTATCGCGGAAGAGTCTGTAGACTACCAATCATCATCTCGCCCGTCGGGTCGATTCATGGCCTGCTGTCTCGCTTTCAACGCAGCTGCTAGACCGCCGGCAAGACTTCCTCCCTCTCCACTTCCGTTGGCTGTGCTATATCCGCTATCCCTGGGCGTTTCGGTCGCTGCTGGCAATTTCTTCTTGCCGGGTGGCGCTGGCGGGACAGGCTTGCCAGCGGGTCGACTAGCGGGTCTCACAGGCGGAGGAGGCGGCGCTCTCTTCACCTCTTCCAGCTTGAGATAGAGGGTAGGGACCCAGCCCTCGGAGCCATCTGATTTCTGCGCCCACGACCAGCCGCCATCGACTTCCTTAGTTACCTTGACGATCTCGCCTTTGGTCAAGCCAATTTCGCCGTTGCTTCTTGGCTCAAAGCTGTACTCTGCCTTGTATGTGGGTCCGGATGCTTTGGTCGCTGAGTCGTCTCCATTGGATGGTGTAGCAACGGGTTGTGAGACTGCAGTAGGCGCAGCGTGCGACTGAATAGCTGACCCTAATTGAGGAACTGCAGCAGGTCGCGGGCGTGATTGAGTGACTGGCGCTGGCTGAGGTACAATGCGTTCTGCAGGACGGGCAGTAGCGCCAGGTAGTGGTTGAGTCGCGGGAACAGGTCGATGGCTCTTTTGCGCGGCTTGTTGCGACAACTTGCCCCCAGCGCTCTTCTTCAGCAAGCCGCCTTTTGTGATGGCCTTTGCAGGCACAGGCTTGCCTTTGGGCGTTTTCTTGGACACGGAATTCGGGGGCTCGCCGGGTCCGGTGCGAACCTCACCACTCTTGTAGATGTCGTCGCGAGCCACTCGCGGATCTCGAACACACTTGATGGACGCGGGCTTCCCGGGCTTCTTGTTGTAGCTGATCGTTTCACCAATCTGGAGCTGAGCAGATCCGCGCGTCACCTGTTTCAGTTGCGTGAAGAACTCGGTCTTGAAGATGCAGTTGAGGAGTGGGTCAGGCTCTTGCGGACTTCCGACACCCAACGAAAACCAGTCATCTTTGAGTGAGCTCGTGCTCACAAACTTGATAGCGCCCACCGGAATGGTCCGCTCCGCCACGATTTGCACCTGCTTGTTGATGAGAGCTTGTTTGACGATGTAGACCGCTTTCGAAGTGAGGATGAGAAATCGCGGCTCCGGCTTACTCGATCGACCGAGTTTGGACACCAAAAGCTGTGCCCTGCAGGAGAAGAATGTCTGCTCACCGCCGCCTATACCAGCGCTACTCCGGAGCACTTCCCCGCTACCGCCTCTATTGTCAATGCCGAGGTAGTCACCCAGAAAGCGCCTGTAGCCGACGAGAGAGAACCTCCTCCGCTCCTTCCTGCCCCCAAGTACTTGGTGTCCCTCATCTCGTAGCTTCTGGAATGGCTCACCGCCAGACTTCTTACGCCAGAAGCGTTGGATCCTGGTTGCGCACTCAATGCGGTATCGAAGGTAATTTCTCCACGCCCTTTGGATGCGAATCGCCATGTTGTGCCAGTACTTGTCGCGCATTGTCTCTAGTGCGAACAGCGTCTCCGGAGTCTTGATGAAAGCCTTTGTCACGCCCATCTGCCATTCCCCCGTCGGTATGGACGTGTCCTTCAAGATTTGCCTGACACCAGACTTTGCATCGCCTGTCCAGGTGTACTCGCCAGCATAACTGCATTTGGGTGAGAGCAGGTAGAAGCGCTCCACGAACTTCTCAAAGGTTTGTCGGTATGCGAACCCAGCTCTTCGGATGCGGACGTTCTCCTGTAACCCCAGATATTTGATCTGATGCATGACATTCTGATTGTTGTATTCCGTCGGGCTCTTGTTCTCATTGGGTTTGATTGTTCGAATGTAGCTCGGCTTGCACTTCATGAGAGTCGCAACGAGATCGTTCGCCGAAGCCTTGATCTTGTCGCCTGCGGTTGGGGGCCGCCTCCTGTTGTCCTGGTCGACTTCGTGTGGGAATAATGTGTGGAGGAAGTTGTTCGAACTTTGACCGACCAAGTTGAGGAGATCCTTCAGAAGCTGATCTTTGTTCTTGTCTGTCATACCCTCAACGGCATAGTTCACGTCGCCTGCATAGTGCTTGATGACGAACTGGCCTTGTCTTGGCGCGAAGTTGGGGTTACCGGACAGAGCATTGAGTCGCTGGACGAATGTCTGATCAGCAGCGCCGGGATCGGCGTGTGCAGTGGCGCAAGCATCGTTCAACGCAGCGAAGACTCCCGGGGGTCTCTTTTCTTCGATCAGCTCACACACAACCTTGTTGTCGAAATACTTGATCGGCGTCCACTGGATCTGCTCCCGTTCGTACTCTTCCTGCTCAGCCTTCAACGTCAACTGAATAAAGATCTGCTGCAGCTTCTCGTTGACGTAGTTGATGCACAGTTGTTCGAACGAGTTCTTTTCAAAGATCTCGAATCCGTAAATATCCAAGATGCCTATGCTCTGCGCAATGGCGCCTCGTGCTTTCAACGACTGATTCACGCGCTGCACGATCCAGTCAAACATGTTGTTATAGATGGCCTTGCTCAGAGCATCTCGCACTGCGGTGGCCTGTGGAATGTTCATGGGCGATTCGTAGACTGATCCTCGTCGCATGCCTCTGCTCGTCTCAATGATGCGGAACTCCATGGCCTTGTTCACGTGCTCGGCGTCAACTTCGAGCAAATATGCCACAAAGTCGATCACGCTAGCATCAGCAACCTCGGCGTTGCCCTCCTTGTTCTCTCGGAAGGAGATGTTGCCAATCCACAGAATAGCGGCGAGCATGCGGAAGACATTGTCGATTTCTGCCTTGCTCATCCCAATGACCTTCATTGCGTTCAACGTGTCCTGCATTTCTGCCACATCGTCGATACCCGGCACCTCATAACACTTGCTCTTACTGGTGTATGTATATGTCGTCGGCTGCTGCACGCCAAAACTCGTTCGATGCTCCTGGCTCGCGGCTTTGGTGAACTGATAGAAGATGTGAAAGTTGCGCTCGTCTCGGATCTGGCCGACCACACGGGTCTTCTCTAGCAGATAGTTGTTGATATTCGCTCCGACCGGTTCGCCCTGCTGGTTAAACTGGATCTCCAGATACTTTCCGAATCGTGAAGAATTGTTGTTGCGGAGTGTCTTGGCGTTTCCAAACGACTCGAGAAGAGGATTGGTGGCCAGCACCATGTCCTTGATCTCCTGGATCGACGAATTGCTGCCGCTGGACACGTTGGCAATGTACTGCATGATCCGTTTCGCAGCTTCCGTCTTCCCTGCTCCCGATTCGCCCGAAATAATGACACACTGGTTCTCGTTGTATCCCTTCATGTTGTAGTACGCGCTCTCGGCAATAGCGAAGACATGAGGGGGCATCTCCAGACGGTTCTTGCCCTGGTAGCTCTGCAAGACCTGGTCGGTATAGATGCCCAAGTCGCGGAAAGGGTTGACCGAGACCAGCACGTGGCCGATGTATGTGTAGATTTCGGCATTCTCAAACCGCTTCTTGAGATTGTCATTGATGGCCTCGTTGGAGATTTTGCTGATCAGTGTGAGATCTGACACGCCGACCTCCTTCTTCTTGCCCGTCTCGTAGGCTGCCTTGCGGATCTGTGGTGCTCCTCCTCCTCCTCCTCCTCCTCCTCCTGCTGCTGCAGGCGCTGCGACGGGCGCATCCTTCTTGCGGCCGGCGCGCTTCGTGACGCCCTGTGCCATCTGTCAGTCATTCTGCGCGGTCTGCGGTCGCTGTCTTCCCCCTCACCATGTTCGCGGGATGTGTGGGGAGGTCCGCCCGCTAGTGGGCACGCTGGTTCCGCTTCGCCAGCTCTGAGCGCTCGGCAGCGTGTTTGGTGCGAGAGGCAAGCACTCCAATGGACAGGAGTACGGGCGCAACGGCGAGGGACGAGAGCGCGAGAAAAGATGTGCTGCAGCGGAATCTGACGGGCAGGTGCGATGACGACGATGGTACAGTTGCTGCGGCAGTCGTGTCGCCGATGCTCCGCCGGGAGTCAAAAGCCACGCCACCTTTTTGCCTCGACGCGCAAACATCCAGGCAGACACTTTGTGCGCCTCATGTGCTGCCATTTCCGTCCTCGGCCCTCATCAGAGGAACAGGCATCACCCAAACACCGCCCCGCGGCTGCAGCATTGCTTGGTAAAGTGCAGCAATCGGCCTATCCTTCCTCTCGCTCGACACGCGTCTCCCGCAGCTGGTCTTCCACAGCCACGATGAGGGATGCGCCAGTGGCATTCGCGAGCGGAGTTCACCAAACATGTACACATCTCCCTCTACAGCTTCTCAGTGTCCCGATGCGCGAACCCGCACGCTGCTGAAACGTGCGTTTGAGGAAGTCTCGAGGACTACTTGATAGCTGCCGCATATGGCGACCACAAGAAAATCTCTTGCGCCGCAGGAAGAGAGACGACACGCATCGAGGACAAGGCATATTGCCCGATGGGCATCTTGAATGTCTACTTCCCCGCGATTTGCAGCGGTGAGATCGTGCTCTGGCGACGCTAGATTGGCAATCTATGAGAAGAATTGCCGCCAGCTTCCAAGGACATTCCCTGTAGACCAGCGTTTCGAAGAACAAAAGATCGAGGATCCGGCATCGAAACGAGTACCGCAGTCAACTACTGGCTTTTTGGACTACCATCTCCAAGCCTCGACTATGGCATTCATGATTAGCGATTGGATGAAATACATGTTGCCCGAAGGATATTTTGACGAGCTGCAGGAAAGCATACTCGCAGCTCCCCAAGAGCTCGTGTCAGTTCTGAGCTATGTCTTTGAGCAGGTGAGAAGCTTGACGCCGGACGACTTCAAAATAGGCTCCATCTTTCGGCCGGGCTGGGCGCGTGGCCCCACGCATCGAAACAAATGCGACCACGTGCGAGTCCGTTGCACACGCATGGGCTTCTGGGTCAAAAAAGAGCTTCGTGAGCACCACGCGGACACAATGCGGCGAATAGAGGAAAGCACCAACGGGCGTGGCAAACGCCACCTGCGGCAGTGCCGAGCTGTCAGCATGAACGTCTCGCATAAGCTATGTGCATGCAAGTGGAGTGGACGATTGCACCACAAGAGCTGATCGACCACCAGAGGGTTGCTACACTGTCACTGCAGTGCAATATTCACTAACGAGCCTACGGATGTCGCGAGTGAGGCTTTGCACAGCAGAGTCAAACATGCCTCTCTACAAGTTCACCAACGCGGTTGACAAGGAAAGTCATGCAAACAGAGATCACACATTGCAATGCACATCACCGCAGGATGTCGTCCAAACACCATGTTGCAATTATCGGGCTCAGCCATCGTGGCTCCAAGATATATTTCCGAAGTCTTCGTGGATCGGAATATGTCAATGTTGTCGCTGTCTGCGAAAGCAACAAGGCTTCGTTGGCGAGATTTCGCGTCGCTCATCCGGACATACCAGCTTACCGCACCATTGAAGACTTGATAACATATTCTCGACCCGACTTTGCAATCATTGCCCTATCCCATGGTGCGCATCGAAGATGTGTTGCGCTGCTGTCACAAGCTGGCATTCCAAGTTTAAAGGGGAAACCTGCCGCGAAGACTCTAGAGGAGACGGCGCAAACCTTGCAGCTTCCGGTACCAATTGGCATCATGTGCCAGAGGCGATTTCCACTTCGATACCAAACACTGCAGAACTTTCTGCTAGCCTCGGCAACAGCGAGTCCGTACGATCATCACAGACCTCTGCAATATCCTTTTCTTTGACGCGGCCAGCAGAAGAGATGGGCACTAATAAAACCCAGTAGCCCTGCGAGCATCTCCGAGGAAACGTCCGCCATCCCTCCCCCAAGCCCCGCTTTCTTCCAGGATCACCCACTGAGTACTTTCTACCAGACACCTCGTCAACCTGGCCGCTGCTGCGGGCCGCAAGGAAGAGCTTTTCGCACTGGGCAGCAACAAAAGTCCATGAGGACCATTATACGGCATTCTCGACCTCTGCAGCAATTCAGCAGAAGCAGCAAGCGCAGAGTTTCTCGCATCGCGCGACGGAACAGCATCCAGTGCCTTCCTCAAACAACGAGTATGGCGTGCGTGTGATCGGGAGCGGCAGCAAGCGATGAGGGTCAGAATGGTCGTTTTGGAGGTGTCAATACATGTACAAGGCCTTGGCCCGTGGGTATTGGGGGGAAAAAAGGGCCAGAACATCGCTAGCGAATTTGAGTTTTCGTAGAGAATTGTATCCTCTGGCAAAGAAAGATACCCTGCTTCTGTCCACGTCAAATAGAACGAAACGAAACGAAACGAGGGGAGAAATAATCGTGTTCCCTCCGCACAACCTCCTCCACTTTCCATTCTTTCACGCCGTGGGATTCACCACATCAATCTCCACCTCCCGACTCCGAACCTGCACGACGGTCTTCGGATGGGTATTGTTCAAATGCTCAAACGCATGATCCGGCAACGCAGGCCTTCCAGGCTCGAATCTCCAATCGTAGCGCAGCAACAGATAACAAAAGATAATCTTGATCTCATTGGCGGCGAAAAACCTTCCGGGGCACGCGTGTTGTCCGTGGCCGAAGCCCATGTTTTCCGGGCCCGTGGTGACGAATTGGTGTTTATTTTCGTGGCCGGGACGTTGGCGCATTTCTACGTGTCGCCAGGCGTCGAATTCCTTGGGAGAAGAGTAGAATTCGGGATTTTGGGTTCCGTTGTCGAGGACGAGGAGGTAGCTGCCTGCTGGGAGAACTGGAGATATTATTATTGAAATTAGCCTGGTCCTCTCTTTTTTTTTTTTTTGCCTCTGTCGTTTGGATCTTTGTGCTGTGTGTGTGTGTGTGTGTGTTGCAGGGACATGAAACTTACTGGTTCCATTCGATAGAGTGATGGGCTTGGTGGCGACTCGGTTCATGGAGGCTAAGGAGAGGCGTTAGCGCAGCGCGGAGTGCAAATATGCCGAGCGGTGTGGGACGCACCGATTGACATTGGCGAGAATCGCTGACACTCTTTGATGAATGAGTCTAGGAGCTTCATCTTGTAAAGAGATGTCTTCACCCAGCCGTCTTGCTTCAGCACTGCTACCATCTCCTCTCGAAGCGGCTCGACCACTTCGGGATGCTCGCAGAGCATTTTGATGACTCGCATCGTCATTTCCGTGGTAGTGTGTATCGCAGCTGTAGACAAACTGAGCTGCGTCTCGGCGAAATTGATGGGGCGGCCATTGGCCACGTCCAGCGTCCAGGAGAACACATCGGGAAGGGTCTTGGCTGAGGCGCCTTTGGCGATCGCATCTTCTCGCGCCTGCAGACGCTTCTCGACCTGCGGCGTTACCAAGCGTCTGGCGTCGGCCAGATACTTGCGAGCAGTTTTTGGCATTGTCGTCGAAGAACAAATTAACAATAGGCCTGATCATTTTCGGCCATTGGTGGAGCTTGAACGCTGCTTGGAAACTCGAGATGGTATAGTTTTGCGCAATCTCGAGCCACTGCTCGTCGCGGGCCAACTCTGTGCCCCCAAAAATCCGCGCGGAAACTCGAGAGACCACGTCAAGCACACCGGGCCTGAGCATAACGTTCGTCCAATCCTGCTTGTGCGCCAGCCACAGCTTGACGGCATGGTCGGTTTCCTCGACTAGGTCTGCGGTGAGGAGGCCCAGAACTTGCGTCAATTTCATCCGCACAATGTCTATCATCAGGCCATCTCGTCTTGTCGCTTCTCGGAAGCCTTCATAGCCCCGTAAGGTGGTATGGAAATCATTCTCGACCGCTTGATCGAAGGCCAAGTCTGGGTGGTTGCGGAGCTCATGGGCAAAACGGTTGGGCAGCACAACTTTGTAGCCGGATCCAGCCTTGACTTGGAAGATGCCACCCTTCACGTGTTCACCGTGCTGCATTACCGTCCGGGCATCATGGTGAAAGTCCGAAGACTCCGGGTGCCATGGCAGCCACGATTTCTCTTTCTTGTGAGTCCCGACGACTGGGATGCCTGCCACTGGTTGTTGACCCCCTGTGAGCACCCACTGCCAGTAGGTGTAATAAGTGATCAGCATATGACAAGGAAACGGAGGGGTAATGGTGGCCAGGACCGATCATAGAAACTCCCGAATCGGGCCCGAGGAGGGTCGTGACTTACGTATATCGCCCCTAGGAGGATTGCACCGATGAGAGTACTGAGAGTGGCAGAGGTCGAGGCAGATTGCCGTGCGATCTGGTCTATGAATGCCATGATGAGGATCGAGGAGTGGGTGAAGCCGTTTGAATTTTCATGCACGCTGTCGAGTTGCATTGGATATATACCACAGAGTTTCGGATGCGCCGTCATTCAGTCCGACTCTCCTTTGCATAAAAACTCCCAATGCAGTAGCGATGCAGGACTGTGCAGCGCATTCTGAAGGCGAGCGTGACGTTACACCACGGGTGGCACGCAGACAGGAATCACAGGACCATCTTGGCGTGCTTTGAGCGCAAAAACCAGTTTATTATACGGGGGCGGTGGATCCCTGATCGTGGTCTTTGGTGCTTCGCATCAAACCCGTGACGCGACCGGGCATTTTCGTACCTCTACGCGATCATGCCCTCCGCGATTCGATGTGGACGATGCGAGGAGCATCGCCAGCGGTCTTGGACACACTACCTCCTCGCAGTCATCAGATATTGCGGCCTGCGGCTGAGAGGCATCCACCGTCGGTCATGAGCTGCTGCGGGGTGCGGCAAGAGTTCGGCGCGGCGCGGTGCTTCTCCATCGCCAGAGCGGAGTCCAGGCATAATTTTATGAGCAGCCCGCGTCGCATGCAGTGCGACTGTGTATCGTGCGACTGTGGAGGTTCGGCTGGGCGGGAGGAGGGACGCATCAGAGGTCGAGGTTGCCGTCCTCAGAAGGTTCATGTCCGGAAGGCGTCGCGGACGGGATCGAAGAACCTGGACCCGGCCCCGGGCGCGGCAGGGTCCGAGGGTGCGGGGTCGGTGTGCGTTGGTTGCTGTTGTTTGGGCTGCGGCGGCGGTGGTGGAAGAGAGCGCGCTGGAATGGTGGCGGGCGGGCGACTGGCAGCAGCGTGCAGTGTCGCGGCGTGGACGACCTCGGCAGCCGACGGCTCCGAAGTGGCGTCGGAAGTGGATGCGGCATCTGCTTCGTCGGCATCGGCGGTGCGCCGACGGCCGGCAGCCCCGACGTTGCGTTCGTCACGGTAGCGGAAAACGTGCCACACTGCGAGCGCGTCAGTGTCAGTGCGTGATTGGCGTGGCATGGAGCAGGACGAACGCAGCCAGCGGATGATCCAGTTCTCCTCGACGTCGCCGTCGCGGTCGCGCCCGAGCTCGTACATGATGCGCGTGTCCTTGCGGGCGTGGTGGAAGATGTGCAGCACCTCCTCCTGCAGCGCCTGCTCCTCGACGTGCCCGAACGAGTACGGCGGCTCGATGGCAGGGTCGTCGCGCAGCTGCGGCACGAGGGCGTTGCGGTTGGCCGAGATGCGCCGCCAGCCCTCGACCGCCTCGGCCTTCATGTTGCAGTAGAGGTGGCGATGCAGCTTGTTGCGCTCGTCGAGGCCCAGCCGGTCGAAAAAGCGCTTCTTCGACTCGGACTGCGCCAGGAACCCGGCCGTGGGCGCCATGGAGGAGGACGGGGCAGCGGTGGTGGTCGACCGCTCCACGGAGGATGGGGGGATTCTGGCAGAGGCCGTGAAGAGACTGCTCGGCGAAGGTCAGGATGGGCCGGATTGCCTTTTCGTCACCGAATCCGGATCGATTTGCCGCTTGGCGCGACACATGCCTAATACGACGACAGCAGCCTGCGCACACGGCCGCGAGTCATGGTGTCTCCTGGTGAGGTGATGGTGACCATGTCGGCGTGAGAGCGATGAGGGTGGTGCGCGGCTACCGGCTGCAGCCTGCAGGGTCCACGCACGCTCGCTCCCGACCATCCTCGCTGCTCCTAACCCTGATCGATGAACCCTAACGCGCACATTCTGTTTCCTCGCTGCGCGAGAGCCAATCGGGAGACGGACCGACGAAGATTGCCGCATCATCCGCCGCGCACGGGGGCCCGCTCGTCCGGTAATTGTGCCCGACCGCCAAGAGCACCTGCTCCACACCGATCGCAGCTCTCGTCCGGGACAGGCCCAATTCTTTCCACCTTGGCAACCACCACGCCCACCTCGCCGCCAACTGCCCAGGAGCAGCTGGAACGAACAAGTGCCGTCCGGAGCTGCACATGTGTCACCCACGACCACGCATCGCGGAAACACGGGCTGCGGCGCCTGTTGGTAGGCCGCCTGCGCGGATCGAGTGCAGCCATGTCCTGTCCGGTGCCCTCGATGCATGCATGCACAGTGCTTGTGTTGGACATCACGCTCTCGACGATGCGGACGCACCTCCGGTCTTCATCCGCCCTCCCACCGCGCGCCCAACCGTTGCGCGACCCGCGAAGTATCGCGAGTCGCCGGCCGTGACCAGGGACGCATGCCCCTTCACCTGAGCCTTTTCCCCTGCTCTGGCGCTATCGATGCCTCTCTCATCACGGCCGGACAGGCTCGCCCGGCGGAGCGTGGAGCTATGCGCCGCTAGCCGGATGGTACAATACTGAGGACTCCGACCCTTCGACGACCGCGCACGAGAGACGGCATCCTGTCACCAGACATGCTGCTGCTGTGCCGCCGCCGCCGCCGAGTGGACCTCGCCCCTTCCATGTCCTTCCTCCGCGGCTCGTGACGCGCCCGTCCGCTCACTCGACGGCTACACGCCCGCGCCACCAACCGACCGACCGCGCGACCGGCTTTCCCGTCATCCTCTCTGTGCCAGCACACGACTTCCCATCGGAACGATCGATCCTGGCCCGACCGGTGCACTCTCGACACTCCCGCAACAACATGTGCTTCAGCAACATCATCACGTGGAAGAAATGCGGCCACTTCGTGGTTCGACGAGAAATGTGCGAAGATGCCCTCGCGAGAACCCCGCCGCACTTCTGCAACAACGCCTTTGCCCCCGTGTCCACGGATCTGGACGACTCTCAGGGAGTGAGTCCACCGTTACCCACCCGACTTCATGTGTTAACCATGGCAGGTCTGTCCCGATCGCGAGAAGGTACGACGGGTTTTCACCAGCGCCCTGCCTCGTGCACCACAACTGACGACGAAACAAGCACCCTCCTGGGCCAGGACAGCATTTCGTCTCAGCATGGGCCCTTCAGCTAGGCATTACTCGGACGAGCGGCGAGGGCAATGCGTGGTACCGCTCGGGCCAAGGCCAGACATGAGCGGTAGAACAGTGTCGGCACGCAACTGGTCGTCGATAAAAGGAGCGTACCTGTGTCAACGTCGCGGCCACGGGCGGCGTGTGTACCACCACAGTGCGCCCATCATGAGCCAGCCCTGCCTGTGCGACACGCTCTTCGGTGATGTGTGAACGCCTGTCAGCAGGAGAGCATCGTCAGCGATCGTCGCCCGTACACGGTGAGAACGCGCGCACGATCAATTTCTGATCACCCTGCTCGGCACAACGAAAAGAGTGGAACCGACGGGGAAGAACAAGGTGTTGCATGACTGTACCGCGAGCTGGGTACAACCTGTCGCGCCTAGATCACCGCTTCGGCGCTCTCATGTACACGCACTCTCCTTGGGACTTTTGCACAGGACTGAACAGATTCAGCGCAAGCATTTCACCTCCGCCCCTGTCTTCCTTGAGTCCGCCCTACACCCTCATACCTGTCATCTGGGTCTTCCGCAATTCGAAAGCCGATCGTGACCAACGCTGCGGCACAGACGTTCTTGCAATCCCCCGGCACGGCACTGCGGACGGCGGTGATTCGAATGCGCGCAGCTTCTCGTCCCTCTTGAGTCGAGTGGAGCGGTCGAGCCACTGGATATGGATCGCGCGTCTGCGCGACCTTGCGCGGAGTTTCGCATGCTCCTCGCACAAGTGCCGAGATGATCGGTCTGGCTCTGCGACGGCATGCAGGAGAGACTCTCACGAGTGCGCTGAAGCGGGTCGCGCGTCGCATCGCACGGCATGCCATCCCGTCCGTGTATACTGTCATGCTCTCGAGGGCGACACCAGGGAAGCACTCGTCGGGTTTCCACTTCGTGGACGGACAAGAGTCCCGGAGGTGCACTTTCACAGGACTCCAATGAGCCTTAACCGGAACATCCAGCGGCCGCGGCCTTCGCTCGACGCTTCGCCGGCTCTCTACTCCATCATTAGCTCGGTCGCAAGTAACGGAATCACGACAGGGAGACTCACATCTTGCACTGCCTCTGGCCCTTCTTGCACTGCAGACAGCCATCTGGCCCGGGCTCACACTTGATCTTCTTCTTCCGACACGTCACGCAAGCAACTGACAGCCGCTTGCGAAGGATCTTGCTCTGGGTGAGGTTGAGCGGGTCCTGGAAAATGTGCGTGGGAATCGAGTAGCCGCCTTTGTACATGTGGCAGGAGCCTCGGCCGGGAATATATGCGATGCCCTCATATGACGAGGCAGCTTGGTAGACATACGTCGCCGGGGCTAAATCGGATGTGCCGAAGAAACCCGGCGGTAGCTCATAAGGCGATGTGGGTTGAGAGCGTTGCGCTGGCTGCATGAGGGAGGAAGAGGAGGCTTGCGATACCGTGGGACTTGTGCTCAGGGATGGTGTCCGACTGGGCAAAGAGTGTTGTTCCTGGGGCGAGCACAAGCTCTGTATCGAGATCGAGCTTGGCTTCCTTGGGCTGGTCTGGTGGAGGCCATGATTCGGAACCGGGGAGTGTCTGCTGTTCTTGCGATCAAATTGACTGGCGACGGAGTCGCGTCGATCATCCACGAAAGACGACTTGTCCCGATCATCTGCGAGGTTAGGGTTGATGAGGAGCTTGGATGCAAAGAGGTCGTTGAGGCCGGGTAGTCGTGGCGGCGGATACGATGCCTCGTGAATCCGAGGCTCGCTTGCGCAATGGGATTGTGCGTGGGCAAGACGTTCCCTCTCGGCGGCCTGTTGGATCGCGCGGTCATATTCCGATGTCTGATATGGCTCGTAACTGAGTGAGCGCTGTGTCGGATAGGGCCGGGACATGGTGGTACGGTTCCCGAATGTTAGGACTGTGGAGGAGTCGATGGAGTCGGCACTGGAGGGTGGCACAGCAGGTTCATGTATTCAGTTCCACGAGGATACATGCACGGCATGGCACTTATCAACTGGTACGGAGCCAGCAACTGCTCACCAGCATCCCAAGTGTTCCACTTTACCCGGGTCCGCATCTGGCTCCTGTCAACGACAAAAGGGTTCACCATTGAGAGTCTGACTGATGAGAAGAAGCAGGACCCACTTCGCCGACTCCGAACGCTAGCTCGTGTTACATCTGTGGTACGACCAGAGTGCCTCCAGACTTGGCCCTTGGCACGCAAATAACTTTCTTGCGGAGACCGGATGTGGAGTTTGAGTTCACACTCGCTTGGAGCAGCAACAATGACAAGACAGCGCTGTCTATGAACGCGATGGCCAAACATTCACCCTCCAGCGGGGCGGCTGTTGGGCACGCATGAGAAGTTGCTTTGCTGGGCAGTTCTGCGACAACCTGCACGGTCGCCACACAAAGGTCCATACTCCGGCGATCATCGAGGACGGACGCCCGGTGATGAACAGCACAACGAGGCACGTCGACCAGTCGACTTCAGCCGCATCCCATTACCAATCAAACAAGGTTCACGGAAGCGAACAGGCACGGCGATGATATCAGAATCTGTCCAACGATCGAGCACATCGTCCCCTTCGCGTCAACCAAACGCCACAAGTCGAGTGCTCAGTCGACCAACAAGCAGGGCACAGCAGTTGGCAGAGTATATTTGGTTCGTAAGGCGGAAGCTCCACAGCGGGAAGGACTCCCGTCGTTCGGGGGAGTCTGCACGCATCCCCCCGGGCCATCACGGCGCCGGCTTGCATGCTACTACTCGACGCCTCTCAAATCGATTTTACCCACTGGCGTTAGGCTGAAGATCGCTCTCAAGTATCGATGCTGCCCCGTGGTGATATGCGCACGCAATTGTGCATACTCTCAGCCGGTACTTTTTCCACAGGCAGGCGCCCAAACGAACCGACCACTGTCGCGAAGACTGCCTTCGTGGGTCCAATGGTGTCTCGGAGAGCCCGCGGGTCTCGCCCACCGAGGTGGAGGGCAATGGCTATCATCATCCGTCCCTCATATCTGAGACACGGATTTGGGCTCAGGGCTTCGGCACCGAGTACATACGTACCTCGCTGGTGTGACACAGCAATACCTGCCAGCCATCCGGTTCCAGTGCTCTCCTCCATCGTGTGCAGGACGGTCAGGGCAAGGGCACCGGGACTGCTGACGGGCGTCATCAGATCCTGATAGGAGTTCTGCCGCCTGGTACTCGCACGAACGTCGGGCACCATAACATTGATCCTTCCAGTTCATCCCTGTGTGCGAACCGAGTAACGTGTTTGCTCGTGCCTTGCAGTTGGCCTGTGACAATGAGGTCTCGACAAAGGCCTCAATCTCCATGCGAGTTTCCTACGAGAGCCAGCAAACTTCACGGCAAACGTGCTGTTGGGAAGGTATAATTTCTCCCTCGTTCTGCGGATGAGATGTACTTCCAACCCTCATCGATAGCACCATGGCGAGCAACAAGCCCAAGATCGTCGGCTTGTATGGCGTTCCTGGTTGCGGCAAGACCTATTTGAAGGATGAACTCAAATCTTCATTGGCTGGGAAACCAGTATGCTTTTTCTACGACGGCTCCGAAATCATCGCCACTGTGTACGGGCACGACCTAGAAGCATTCAAGCAACTACCAGAACAGGAAAAGTCTCGTCTACGCGAGGCCGCCATCAGACGCATCGCGTCGCAATGCGCTGAAAGCGGAAAGATTGGCGTCGTTACCGGACATCGGGATGTTTTGAGCAGAGACGGAGGCCGAACCAGCTTCGATTGTCACGCCAGCTGACTTGGACACGGACACTCACATTCTGTATCTTGCCGTCTCAGCTGAGCGGGTTCGAAAGCAGCGCTGCGAACATGCGAGCTCCAAAGATCGAGCTGGTGATTCGGTCGAGCATATCAAGCAACACATGCGACGCGAGATGAACGAGTCACGTGAGCTCTGCGTTGCCAATCGCGTCTTCTTCACCAGCGTGCAAGAGCCCCAAAGGGTATCGAACGATCAATCTTTGTCTTTGCAAACAAGACGTGGCATGTCTGCTAACCGACTTCGTTGCTGTCCCTGACGCCGAAGTCGAGGAGATCAATGTTGCACGAGCTCTTTCGAAACTAGACGAACTCAGTCCAGATGTCATGCTGGTCCTCGATGCTGACAAAACCCTCGTTCCACATGACGCGGGAAAGATGTTCTGGGAAAGACTGCATCCCAAAAACAATCCGCTCGATACCATGTTCACAAACTTTGGCTATTCTGACAACGCATTCCGCCAAGCCATGCTCTACTACGAGCAACACAGGCAGGAGACATTCGAGCAGATTTGTGACGAAGTGGCCAAGGAAGTGTTGTTGGACCAGAAAGTGCAAATCATGTTGCAAACCGCCGCAAGCCGTAACAACGTTGGCGTTGTGGTCGTGACTTGTGGACTGCGCCGTGTCTGGGAGAAAGTGCTGCAGAGTGCCAGCCTCGCTGCTTGCAACCCGGCCATCATTGGAGGCGGAAAGCTCGACAATGGCTACTTTGTCACGCCCGATGTGAAGGGCATCTGTAGTTGAGCGGTTGCAACAGCGTTACCATACTCATGTCATTGCAATCGGAGACAGTCGAATCGACATTGAAATGTTGCGACAAGCGGATCAGAGTGTCGTTGCTGTTGGTGTTCCGAACGCGCGGAGCAGATCAATGGAGGACCGAGGACGTTCTCCGTTCGGAGAAAGACCTACTGCGAGGCGACTTTCGACAAGTACTTCTTCCTGACAGGGTCCCCATGTTGAAAGTCCCTGGTTTGCCGGTGGGCACGCTCGCTCAACTCAACCTCTCAGCTCCCAAGCATTGGAGCCTCGTCCTCCGTAATGCTGGCAGCAAGAAAACGGCCAAAATGCTCATGTCTGCGACGCGCGACGCGACAGTATCGGGACGTGCCCTGCAAGAAGCTCATCGCAACATTGGATGGTACCTGGCCACCGAGTACTTGCCAGACCTCATAGGCCTCGAATCATTCCGACTGTCGCACGTACAAGGTGGCTACACGGCCGGCCATCGACTGCGCAACGAGAGCAAGACGACCATCATCGTTCTGATGCGCGGCGGCGAACCAATGGCGTTCGGCGTACACGATGCCCTCCCCCAAGCCAAATTCCTCCACGCCTCGCAGCCCTCCGACATCAAGCTCGGTCACATCCAAGGCCAGGAGAATATCGTTGTGGTGGACAGTGTGATCAACAGCGGCAAAAGCATTGCAGACCACGTCAATCACATCCGGAACATTCACCTCCCAGCCCGCATCGTGGTCGTCGCCGGGGGTGGTTCAGGAGCAGGCAATCCAGAACGCAACGGGTGGGCTGCCGAAGGCACTTTTCGGGGTACGGTAGATTGTCGATCGTTGCGCTCCGCACTTCTGCGAACAAGTATACTACTGGCCGAGGCGGTACGGACCCGGGCAACCGCCTGTTCAATCCCACCGACTTGGATTGAGACATTTTTTTATTATTATTATTATTTCGACATGCACGCACTGCTGCGAGCTCTCACAGGCACAGCGAGAGGGTTTCCGGCGCCGTTTGTTCTCCGCGCGAACAACGATTGGTCTCTGCTGCGACATGGCGGTTGGCGGGTCGTCACATCGCTACTGTAGTAGTAGAGACTATTACGCAGATGGTTCGGGACATGCAGCTTGTGCATATTGTGGCTTGGTTGGTTGGTACCAGCGGGAAGCTTGACGAAACAGTCCGACCCCGGTTTAACCGTGCATTTTAGGCGAGGGGGAAGAAGTCCGTTTTTTGGGCCCTATTCTTGCGGCTCTGGAATGTATTTGTAACACCGTTTATTAGTTGTGATCGCTTGTTGCTCTGCTGAATGCGAAGGAGCTTCTTGATCCGCAATACAATCTGAGACCTTTTTGACGTGCTAAATGGTCGGCTTCGCCTCATCCGCTTTCAACGATCTTCATTGTTTTATCTCCGCCATGTGCGTGTGCTACTGGTGAGGTTTTAACAGCAACCTCGGTGTCCCACCAGAGTGACCTCTCACGTTGGGTAGACCGTCTAGGTCCAGAGCCACCGTTATTGATCCCTCGCCGTATCGAGAACGTCACCAGCCTCTTCGGTTGCCTGGATCTGGACGATACCGCTCAGGTTGCGTTCACAATGCGACTCAAATTCTCTCAGCGACTTCTCGCCACACTCTTCCAAGGGATGGACCTGCAGGAGCAAAAGAAAGACAGTCTGCCACGGGAAAAGTCCACTTCACGTCACATCCTGCGGACCCAGTTGTTCGTTTTGCTCTCCCGTCGTGACGTTCGCTATCTCTCGTCCCGCTCTCTCCTCTCTCTGCCGCTTCTTCACCTTCTCCGGCTTCTTAGCACTCAGAGGTCCATCGGAATGTTTGTTCTTTAGCCATCTACATCAGCAACGGAAAAACCGGCGAGAAAAGGTATTAAAAAAAAAGCTCATTAGTACCTTCCACATGCCACCATAGCGGTAGAAAGGAAATTCCTTTTCGAAACCTCGAGCGTCTTCTTGTCCTCCAGAGACGCTTTTCCAGCATTCGCCTGGGCAGACCATATGCCATTTTTGGGATTCGTCGATTCGGCAGCGGACGAGGATTGATCGAGACGTCCCACACAGAGTGCAAGGTTTGTTGTGGTTGTCGGTCATGATGCTTGTTTTGATCTGTTGTCTCAAATGGGAGCAGGTGAGTTTGGTACATGATGGCGGCATGTTGTTGACCGATTCTCTGTATCGATGACGTTGTTGACTTGTGCTTGCGTAGATTGAGGACTGCCCGGGATGACTTGTACATGTCGAGCGGCCATCGACTAAGTGTTGGTATATGCGTGCCAGATTGTTCAACACATCGTTCACATGTCAGAGCCAGATCTGCTCCATTGGAGTTCATCGTTCTGCTAGCTGGTCGCCGCACTACCATAAATCGGAACATCAGATACCAACTTTTCCACCGTTTCTGTTCTTGAGGCGCGAGGCTCCTCTTCCTCAAGCACTTCAAGAACATCCAAGTCTGGCCACTGATTTCTGAGTTGCGCTGCAAGAAATCGAATGCCCCATTCTTCGCAGGCTCGATGCCCGACACAAAAAGCCAGCATATTGACCTCCTTGATGGCTGCAAGTCCATAGTCGCGCGCAGCCCCAGTCAAGTATAGAATCGTGCTTCCATCAGCTTCGGGTTCGATCCAGGTTTTTTCCCGTGCAGCTTCGAGGACCCGTTGTATCTCATCTGCGTGGAAGGCGTTCATGATGGCTACTATTCGCACAGGGGCAAATACGCCCGTGTCGAGTGCACTGAGACAGCGTTTCTCGGGCTGATATAACTCTCCAGCGCCATGAAATTCGCTCTGGAGTTGCTGAGACAAGGGGTGGATTGACATGGGCTGCCGAAGTCGGGCTACAAGACCAATTTTCCGATCAGGATTATCTTTGTAGCCTTTTATACAGACTGCTTCTGCCAAGTCCATGTCGAGCCTGCTAGCAAGTGAGGTATTCCATCCCACTGTCAAGTGCTCGTCGAAAGAAGCATGGCTTGCAAGCACGAGTGAGCCTGGTCTGAGCACTTTCCGGTCGAGACCCCAGGGCCTGTGCAAAAAAGACAGTGGCGTCAACGTCCGCAGTGGGTCGTTGTTAGCTGCATAGAAGCCAGGTGTGGGTGTGATACTCAGCACAACAGTTGTCGTGCGCCTGAGAGATGGATTGTATGCAGGGTGCCGAGGACAATGCCATAGCAAGGACACTTCTCTCACATTTGCTGACGGCGGGAGGAGTCTTTGAAAGAGTTCCATGATCTGTTCGTGCGTCGGCGCCGGAGAGAAAGGCATTCTCCTCGGCTTCGCACTCATGGCCTACATGGTTTCGAGCACACGTAGGTGCTTCTGCGGATGGTAAGAGAGACTGGACGCTGCTAGGTCTCCACAACGTCATCATTTCGCAATGGAGAGTGTCGTACTTTGCAATTGCTTCCATGTTATCAGGGGTGCGGCCAGCGAGCGTGTGCGAAAGCCATTGCAGCCTTGAAGTGAGCTTCTTTTCGTGGACGACAAACAGCTCCGAAAGTTCCTTGTTGGAGTCCACAGGTGGTGGTGTGATGTAGTGTTGTGCCTCAGTTACAGTCACAAATTTGTAACTAGGTAAAATGGCGTAGCTAAGCTGTATCTAAGCGTTTTGCCCTATAGACGGCTTGTAACCGGTATAATTAAGATTCGTGCGTATCTCCTGCTTTCGTTACTACTCGGATACTACTAAAAGTCTTATATATAGTTCGTAGTACTATATAGTTTTAGTTACTAGTCCTATATATACGTAGACGAAGTATAGTAGATAATATAGAGTATTCCGTAGTCTATTAGAGTCGAGCGAGCGAGCTCTTAGCTTAGGGTCGAGGAAGCTTATAGCTTAGGGTTAGAATTAGGGCTTAGAGCTACTAGGGTTAGTTATAGCAACAGGTATCGAGATCCTAGATCCCAGCCCTATAAATTTTTATTAAGATCCTAGCCTTTTTAAATTAATCGACATCCTAGCCCTTTAAAAATTAATCGAGTTGCTACCTAATTAGCGGATAGTCCTTAGTTACCTAGTTACAAGGCCTGTTTTGTAACTGGGAAGGCTGTTACAGCCAGTTACATGGTTGTTACGGTGACTAGCACATCACTAGTGTGAAGGCAAATTGTGTCCACATCTTTGGAACAGGCTGCCGTACTTGCCATTACTCAGCACACCGGGATGCTATCGCCTGCGGCATCAACTCGCATAGAAGGATGGCGTCTTCATAAGCTTACCACAAGAGATCATCAATCATGAACCTTCTCGAGCATAGATGCGCTCGTGCTTAGATGTGAAAACGCGGAGTCGCGATGATCGATTAGTGAACAACTAGACTACGCCACGAACGAGATCGCACATAAACCCCACTCACTCCTGTGCCAGACCTTGTACATACCATTCCCATGCAATATCGTTATAAAAACAACAATGTCTTCAGAGAAGCTAGCAATCGTTGCAGGCGTCGGCAGTGGCAATGGTTCAGCCGTCGCTCGCCGTTTTGCCAAGGAGTACACTGTCATTCTGCTTGCTCGCAAACCGGAAAGCTACGGACCAGTAGAGCAAGACATCATCAAGAGCGGCGGCAAAGCCTTGGGTATCAGTACTGATCTATCGAAACAAGACAGTGTGAAGGCAGCCTTCGCCAAGATCGAACAAGAATTTCCGAACGTCTCTACCCAAGTCGCGGTGTTCAATGCATCGGGCAGATTTGTGCGGAAACCATTGCTGGATGTTAGTATGGAGGATTTGGATGGCGGGTTGAATGTCAGCATGTAAGTCGGCATGTGCGGAACGGAACATCCAAAGGACGTTTGGTTGACTTTCCGCTGCAGAAAAGGCGCTGTCCTCTTCGCACAGAGCGCTCTTCCGCTTCTGCTGAAACATGCAGAAAGCAATCCGCAAACGCCACCTAGCCTATTCTTCACCGGCTCAACTGCTGCTGTCAAGGCGAATCCTGGATCGGTAGTCATGTGCGTGCCTCGACATGGACTACGAGCACTTTCCATCTCTGCTGCCAAGGAATTCGGTCCGAAGGGCATCCACGTTGTTCATGCTATCGTGGACGGTGCAATTGACACGCCTTGGGGCAAGGAGTTCTTGAAGGACAAGAAGCCTGAGGAGACCGTCGACCCGGAAGCGATTGCGCAGACTTACTGGGACCTTCATCTGCAGAGTCGGAGGTGCTTCACGAATGAGATTGATATACGCCCAATGATGGAGAGGTGGTGAACTGCGATCAGTGATAAGAGTCACAGGATGGTTTTCATTACATGTCTGGTACAGGTTACAGAGAGCAACATAGATTCATTACATGGGTATTTCGGGTTCGCTGAACGCTCACATCCTTCATCGTAAGATCTTGTGGGCTAGTCGTCAAGGATTAATTCAGAGGCTCGGTGCTCTGTCTGTGCTGAGTCCCATTGCTCCCTGGCTGCCCCTGTTCTGCGCGGTTTTGCTTCACGGCATCTTGATCGGCGTGCTTTGCAGGATCGAAGACGTAAAGCGGGAATTCCAACCCCACAGTCCTCTTGACAATGACTGGAAGGTTCCGCCAGATGGCCGGCGGCATTGGGAATAGGATGCTGGTCTCTTGCAAGTATTTGTCGTAATCATGCCAATCTGTGCCCTTCTCGTAGCGTTTCTTCGCTCCAGGACGTTCCTTTACGGCACAGTCAGCAAATACAGTTTCGATCTGCCTGAGGAATTTGATTTTACCTGAAGAGTCAAACCGCTCACGAATAGGAGCAGCGTCGTAAGGAATATGAAGCCTACGATGGAAGCGTACAGGGCTGCATATGCACCGGAGCCAGATGGCACAGTTCCATACGATGCAGGCGTGATAGCAATGATATATATCGCTGCAACAGGTCAGAATGTGTTTCCACTTGCGATCGCGGCTGTCAACATACCAAGCTGCACCATGATTTCACCAAAATAATTGGGATGTCTGGAATATTTCCAGAAGCCCTTGTTGTTCACGGCACCAGGCTGCTTTCCAGCACCCTGCTTGAAGCGATACTTTTGGACATCGCTCAGTGCCTCAAGACCAAAGTGTAGCGCGAACCAGATGATAGCAAAGATGTCGGTCGCTTTGCCGAAGCTAGGTTGACGGTACTGCAGTACATTCGGGCTGTTGAGAATCACCACTGGCATGGATACTGTCCACACCCAGAACATCTGAAACACCCAGAAACCGAGGAAGGGGAAGAACTTGTCACGCTTGTCGTCGAATCTGTCGTCTTTACCGGTCTTTAAAATGCGGAACAGGAGGAATCCAGACAGACGAGCTGCCCACAGCATCAGCATCAGAGATGTGATGATTTGGCGCGCGTTTATGGTCCCCGAAAGCGCCAGAGTTATGATTCCGAGCAGTACAAAATTGGTACCGCCCATGAAATCCGTTAACTTGTCGAACTTGAAGGTGAAGGCAAAGCCAAAGCCGATAAGCTGGTAGGCCACGGTGATCAGGAGGGTGATCGCCAGGTAGTAGTCGTCCAGCACATGGACTGGAGCGTGCGTAGGCATCTTGGAGACTCTGCCGTGCGGCTTTGGGAGGAACGGATTCGTGGAGCGATGGATGTTGGTGTATGCGGCTCTCAAGCAATGTTATAGACATGCAATCCTACCATGACGCCGACTTCCTTCACGCCCAGCGCTGCCCGGGCTTTGAAATGTCCCGTTGCGCGCGGCAGGCCAAAATGCGCCGCAGGAACAAACAAACCACACGTCATGGATCCGGAGCACAAGATCGACGAATCGGATCGACGCTAATTCTCGGGTTCGCACACAGCGACAGATTCGGCTTAGCGTCGTCATGACTCGCGTGCCACGCCGCCCCTTCCACAACTCTCGCGTCAACGGGAGTGTTTATTAGGAGGAGAGGTGGGGCCAGCTAATCTCCGCGATAGCGCAGCCGATTAATTCCGCAGCACGCGCCATAGTAAACAATCCTACTATCTACTATTCCTCGTATACCTTCCCTAACTATCTTACTATCGCTAATACGCGCTAAATCGTTCGAATATACTATCTTCTTAATTAATACCTCTCGTTATCGCACGTCTTTATCCTACCTCTAATTCGCTGCTGCCGCCGCTACTAACCTCGCTGCCGCTAACCTCGCTACTACTAACCTCGCTACTACTATTACTACTTAACGCGTTTATTCGGCTCTTTTAATAGCGACTATTATTATTAAGATAATAGAGGTAGATTCTACGACGAATAAACCTTCTACCTATTATTCGTAACCGCCTATTAATCTAATACTCTTCTTTAAGCTAGCGCTCGCGCCTCTTCTAGTATATATTATAGCTAAGCCTCTCGTTCTTACTATAGTATATAGTAGGACGAGAGGATAGTTATAGCTAGTAGTAGCGCGTACGATAAAGTCGAAGGTTATCGCTACGACGTAGGCTTAAGGTTCGTCTTATCTTTAATATACTAGACGAGTTTAGTAACTAACTATTTAATAGACGGCTACGTTACTAGCGCTAAGTTAGTAAGCTATAATCGTAGTATCTAATCTCTAGTAGAATCGTCTACTTTAGCCTTAGCTAGCTAATTATTAATAGTATAGAACTTCTCCTTTAGTATATATAGTCGTTCCTTTATATTAATAAGGTAATGCGCTAGTAGCGCTAGCTATATTTCTTCTAATTCTACTATAATACGATTACGAGTAAAGTATAGCTCGAACTTAGATTCCTTCTAGCTATACGCCTATTTATTATAATCGGCCTATTAGAGTCTAGATAGAGCCTAGCCGAGTTAAGTTAGTAACGTCTATATTATTACTATCTAGCTATATATATACTAAAGTACCTACCTAGCGGCTAGGCCTATAGCCTTAGCCTTTAGCTTATAACTCCTATCCGGCTAGCTACTTATTCTATAATAGTTACTCGCCTACGCTATTTTAAGTTCGATAGCTATTCCTAGCTATATCTATTAGCTACCTATTCCTTACTTAGTCTTCGGGTTAAAGTCCGAGTCGGCCTAAACTATAGGCTTTATAGCGTCTAGTTTCTTCTTTATTTTCTTTAGAGCTATAAGCTTATCTTCCTCTAATATAGTATTTAACTTCTTCTTAGCCTTCTTCTTAGTCGAGGCCTTCTTCTTTCTAGTCGTCTTTTCGAGTTCTTTATCTTCTAATAACGCGACTATTACTATAACTTCTAAAGTCTTAGAACTCTTCTTTCTAGCCTTACTTTTACTCTTAGTCTTCTAGTCTACTAGAGCTAGCCGCGAGTACGATCCTATTAGTAGTAGTAAATAGTAAGTAGAGTTAAGGCGCTTAGGAATATAGAGACGCTAGTATCGGTTAGTAATAGCTAGTATTAATATAGCTATAGCGTATAGCTAGCTAACTTATTCGATATCCTTTTAGAGTAGTAGCTAAGCCTAACTATTAGAGAGCTAAAGAGAGGCCTCTTTACGCTAACTATTATCTTCGATCTCGTCGAGATAGGTTAGAGTATCTCGTAGATACTAGACGGCCTAGTTAGTAGCTATAGTAGTATCGATACTCTTATATATAGATTTTAAGAAGCCGAGTAGATCTACTACTATAGCCTATTAAATTATATCCTTTATCGCTAGAACTTTAGATGCCCGAATCTACTTACTAGAAGCCTAGCGCTTATTACTATTAATCTCGGCCTAGATACTAGGCTAGCCGGCCTCGTATAAAATATAAGTAGTATAAGCGATAGCGTAGAAGGCGTTATTATTCTTTTCTATAATATAAGGAAGGCCGGCCTAGAGCGTACTAATCGGTTACTACTATACTACGCTCTTAGCCGTATTTTACTAAGTAATCTACTACCTATAGGCGTCCGACTAGACGACTATACGGTCGGAGCCTTACTAGATCTTAAGGACTATAGTATCTTTAACTACGACGACTTAATAAAAATATAGCCTACTAACTTCGAGTATAAAGACTTTATACGAATATATATAAGCGATAGCGTAGAAGGCGTTATTATTCTTTTCTACGATATAAGGGCGGCCGGCCGGCTCGCGCTATATTCGTATAAAGTCTTTAAACTCGAAGTTAGCGGGCTATATCTTTATTAAGTCGTCGCGGTTAAAGGTACTATAGTCCTTAAGATCTAGTAAGGCTCCGACTATATAGTCGTCTAGTCGGACGCCTATAGGTAGTAGATTACTTAGTAAAATACGGCTAAGAGCGTAGTATAGTAGTAACTAATTAGTACGCTCTAGGCCGGCCTTCGTATAGGTATACTTATTAATATTCTAAGTAGCGGCCTTAACGTTAATCTTTATACTTAAGTACTAGAGGCTACTAGGTAGTAGTACTCTACTATTATCGTTATAGTCGGCGTAAGAGGAGGCTTACTTTTATTATACGTACTCGAGTATCTCCGCCTCGGTAGGTATTCGAAGGACGCTTTTCTTCTTAGCCGCCTCCTTTACTATATCCTCGGCCGTATACTTACTAGGTATAAGTAGGCTAGGCTATCTAATCGAGGTAGTATATATACCTAAGAGGCTACTAATAGACTATTCTATCGAAGTAGCTTAGGTATTATAATTAGGTAAGAATAGTAGGCTAGTCGGAAGTAGCTAGTTTAAGAAAAACTAATATACTTAAGCGTTAGGCTAGAAGTTATATCTAGGTAGTAGAGTACCTATACTATCGAAACTTTAGGCGAATAAGCGCGGGTTAAGTATCTAGCTAGCTATTATACTTAAAGTATAAGAGTCTAGGAGTAGTATTATCTAGCCGCGCTAGAGGGCTTATAGTAGCGTAGTTAGGCCTAGGAAGCTCGTACTACTAGGAGCTTAGAGCGGTAGTAGTATAGGTATCGTAGCCGAAGGTAGTATCGTTTAACTCTAGATAGTATCGCCGTTATCTTTAAACTCGACCGTCTTCGACTTCTTAGTCGCCTACTATACCTATAAGATCTTTAGGCGATCTTAGAACTTAGACTAGCTACTACCTATTTAAAGATTATCTACTATCGCGGCTCTATCCTTAGCCGCTTATACGTTCTTAGCCGCTTATACGTCCCTAGCTACTTATATATCCTTAGCCGCTTACGCTTTAGTAGTAGCTCTAGCTTCCTATATAATCTTAGCTACTTATACCCGAGCTATTTCTTCCTTCTTCTTCTACTAAAGTCGTACTACCTAGGCCTTAAAGTTAGCGTACTACTAGCTAGTAGCCTTTTAGTTAGCGATAATCTATATCTTAGTCTTAAGTAGTAGCTCGTTTAGGATAATAGGTAGAAAGTCGTTAGCTAAGCGTAGGTTATCTAGAATATATATAGCGATAGGAGCGAATAGTTTATATACCTTAAGGCGAGTACTAGCTAGCTTAGCTCGTAGTTCTAGCTAGCGGATCTTCTAATATATATAATCCGCGATCTATAGAATCGTATATAGCTACGCTACTTCTCTAGATAGGCGCTAGATACTAGCGTTAGCGCCTATAAGTAGTACTAATAAGGAGACTTATTCGTTAGCTAGGCTACGAACGTCGAATAACGGCGCTAATCGGCTAACGTTATAGTATCGAGTACGAGCTAGGATCTCGAGGAGGCTCTTAGGCTATCTATTAGTAGACGGATATAATATTATCCGTAGTATAGTCGCGTTAGTAAGGTACTAGACGTATAGTTCTTAGGAACGGCTTAGAAATCCTAATACTTAAAGACGGCCGAGGTCGATACCTATAGTCTCGGCTATAGTATCGGTATCGCTAACGATCTTAAGCTAGTCTACTTCGACTTTACGAGCTACGTCTAAGTTAAGTAGGAACTTCTACGCTAACGAGTTAGCTATATAGTAGGTACTCGTAGTAGTTTCTAGCGCCTTAGTATATAAGAACTAGATATAGGACTATATCTATAGAGTAATCTACGCTAGTATAGTTATAGCTAAGAAGGTAAGAGGGACGAAACTCTTAGATAGTATCTCGTTACGATTAAAGTCCGTCTAGTCCTTATAGCGAGCTATTATTTACTTTCTAACCTTAGTATAAGCGTCTTTCTTAAACTATTATATAGCTAGGAGATCTTCGTAATCCTTATTAGTAGCCGCTATAGCCTTACGCGTAGCCTCCTAATTAAATATCCTCTAGGTAATATCTAGCTACTATTCTATATCTAGGAGCTAAAACTTAAGAGCTTCCTAGGCCTCTCTCTAGTCGTATTAGTAATATACTAGTACTATAGCGCGAGCTAAGTCGAGGTTAGTATAAATAGCTTCGCGAGTTTAGAAGAAGAAGGGATCTAAGACTCCTATATAGTACTTCTTTATATATATTAGGATAATAGCTATAACCGTAGCTATATTAGTATACGCGATACTAGCTAGTAGAGGCCCCTTATATCCTAAGATATTAGTTAAGCCCTTTACTACTAACTAGAGTTTAGCTTCGTTACGGCCGAGATTAAGAAGATTCTTCTTATTATACTTAGTAGTAAGCTAGTTTTAGATAGTATACTAGCCGGCGATCTCGCTATTCTTCGCTCGCGAATAGAGATTATCTATTTTAGTAAAGTAGAGTAAGAGGGCGCGATAGCGTAATCGGAAATATAAGATTAGTAGCGCGTAGTAAGCGCGAAAGTATTATTTCGAAGTAGTAAAGGAGCGCGCGTAGGTAGTTTCTTAGTAAGCGGCCGCTCTCCTACTACTATTTATAGCGATCGAATGCCTAATAAGGCGCTAAGGAGGTATATATACGATACGTAGGTCGTAGTAGTAGTATTATAGCGTTAATATTAGGACTATAGCTATTAAAGTTCTAATAGTTTAGTAAAATAGAAAGAATAGTCCGTGCGCTATTATTTATTAACTTTAGTTATCGAATGCTACCTAAACTATAATAACGCTACTTAAATATAATATTACGCTATTACTACCTAAAATATTCTACTAAGTAAGAGAGGAAATTAAGAGCGACGCCTAGTAATATTATACTATTACTACCTAAAATACTCTAGTAAGTAAAGAAGGGGAATTAGAAGTAGCGCCTAGCCGCTACCCGCCTATCGTAAGCTATAGTAGCGTCCTTTTAATAGATAGGAGAATATAGAATCTCGACTTATAGAATAGAGGAATAGTCTCGTAGAATCCTAGCTTAAACTTAGATATAGTCGTAGCCTCGACGGCGCTCTACTAGGTACGTATAGTTATATTCCTAGACTAGGTCTACTACGTCGCGAAGATCTTTCGTATTATACTAAACGTTATAGGTATAGCCGTAGTTTAACTATTTAACTAGATATTACTTCCTACTACGGACCTTACGCCTATCTATTAGTCTCTTAATCTTATAATAAAGGGCCGGGTTATTATCGTCGGCCTCTATAAGGCTAGGCTCCGGAACCTAGCGGTCGTATAGATCGTTACTAGTAGAGTAAGGTTTAAGTTATACGACGAATACTACTAAGTAGATTCGCTAAACTAAAGAAATAGCTAAATAATAGGCTAGTTAGCCTACTTAGTCCTCGACCTCGAAGGGCTCTACTCTCTAGTACGAGAACTTATAGTATATAATACTAGCTAGGCGATATCTCTTATATAAGCGTAGGAGAACTAGTTAGCTATAACGGAAAGTAACTAGCTAGTATATAGTATTATATCGATCCTTTATAACCGTAGCTACCTAAGCTATCGAGTTAGCGGCCTTATTACGAGCTTCCTACTTTAAAGTAGTATAGTCTATAGTAGATAGCTCGGATAGTAGTATTAGTACGTCTAGGTTATTTTTAAAACCTTAGATTAGGATATTAGAAACCTCCTTTAATAATACGTTCTAGCTATTATTAAAGTTAGCCTAGATATAAGATAGGGCCTCTGCCTAAGAAGTATTTAAGAAAGACGTAATAAAGAAACGTAAAGCGATTTCTACTATCTAATTCGTGCGCTCGCTTTAGCTATCGGCCTATAAATAGTAGGTAGTAGTAGCTAGGAATCGCGTACTAAGTTTATAGAAGGCCGCTTATATAAACTCGGATATCTAAATTAGGTCCCGATCTCTAATTATAATTAATAGTAGGGACCGCTCGTTAACTATATAGCTATAAATCTAAGCGGCCCTCTACTCGGCCGCGATCTAAGTAGACTTAGACTTCGTTAATATTACTCGTTTAGTAAACTTATAAGTCTCGGTTAAGAAACCGTCGAAACTACTCTCGTTTATAAGTAAGCTAAAGACCTAGTTAGCTATTACTATATAGTCCGGAACGGCGACGGCCTAAATCGGCTATAGTTCGCTATTAGGCTTATAGTAGTAGGTTTAGTTTAGAAGATAGTCTAGGTAGAACTTAATATACTTCTATAGTTCCTTAGCTAAATACTAGATATAAAAAAAGGCGAAGACCTTAGTATAGGATCGATAGAAGCTAGAATAGTAATAATTATTATAAGCTATCTTAAAAATCTTCTTATATAAGAGCTAGGGAACGTATAGACGCTCGCGGCTATTTATATTATTCTTAAAGTAAATTAAGTCGTTTCTTAAAAAGAATTATAGGCCTAACGGCGCGGCCTTAGGCTCTCCTATCTTAGGATCGACGGCGTCCTCGCCTTATAGCGTATCCGCGTCTACCGCGGCCTACCTACGCTATTCTAAGCGTATAAGCTACTATATTTAATCGGCCTACTAGGAATCGGCCTTATACTTACGGCGAAGGTCGGCTTTAAACTTATTAGATAACTCTACTAAGACTAAATAGAAGATTAATACGTCTATAGAAGTAAATAGTCGGCCGGTTCGCTTATCGGCTAGAGTCGCGTAGAAATAATAACTATTAGTATAAGTATAGAAATATAAATAAATAGGATTATTTAGCGCTTAGACTATATCCTAGGCTAGGTTAGAGTCGTTATACGCGAGTAGGTCTAAGTTATTTATAACCGTGCCCTAGTAGGTTTTCGAGATAAACCGGCTAAGAGTATCCGGAATAGCGTATAAATAGCTAGGCCGATATACTACTCGAAGACTATAAAACTAAGAGAGGTACTAGCTAGCTCTTACTAGCCTTAAATTTAACTTGTCGATAGAGGTTATCGTAGTAATAGAACCGGCTATTATAATATTAAGGGCGGCAGTATAGTCGGTAAATACGTAAATTAGCCGGCGATAAGCCTAGAGGATATATCTAGCCTTACGAGCGGTCTATAGAAGGCTAGAGACCTCTAACTCCGTAGCTAGGTATCTAGATTCTACTTTAAATAAAGTCTTACTAAGAAAAAGGACCGGCTAAATAGCTATCGGTATAAACTATAGTAGTCGCGCTAGATCTAGTACTAGGTCTCTCTTTACTATATAGATTACTACGGTATAGTTATAACGGCTAGAGTCTAGGTCTACGTAAAGCGGCCTATTCGCGTTTATATAATAAAGGAAAGTAGCGTAGCGGTATAGTTCTCGTAGTATATTATAGGCGCGATACTAGTAGATAAGGTTCTCCGTATCGTTCTAAGCTAGCGTCCTAGCTATAAATCTCTTACGTAGATTTCCTTTATTAGAAGAGGCTAGACGGAGGAGGTACCTCTTCTAATCTTCGAATAATATAATTAGTTAGAAGAAGTATAGAATATAGTAGCGCTACTATCTTATAATACCTATATAGAATTCTAGGTCCTTTAGTAAGCGTAGAAATAGTAGGTCTAGGATAGCCTTAACCTTCTTCTTATAAGTAGTATAGCCTAATCTACTAATACGTTAACTAAGTAGCCTTATTAAAGGGAAACTAACGAAGGTCTTAACTAGAGAGACGCTAATATTTACGTCGTCTAGTACTTAGAAAACTCTATCTAGGTTACGAAGATAGTCGTCGAAGATTACTAAGAAAATAATAATATTATCGATGTAGGTACGCGAATAGTAGTTAAACTTCTTTAAGATTCGGTCTAGTTATCTTTAGATATACTATACGCTATTAGCGAAACCTATAATAGCTACGCCTAACTATTCTTAACTACGGTAGCTATTAATAGTAAACTTATAGCGGTCGGCCTTAGCTACCTACTACTAATAAAAGAAAGAAACTATATCGATAGTTATAATAAAGTAGCTTCCTCTTAAGGCCGTAATAATATCTTCCTATCTCGATAACGAATAGGAATTCTTTACTACTAGTTTATTAAGGCCGCGGATATTAACTATAGCCCGACCTTTATAGATAGGTTAGCTACCGACCTCTATAGTCTTCTAGACTATAAATATAAGAAAACTAAAAGGCGTCGGCTAAGTTAAGTAGGCTATCTTCCCCTATTAATAGAGAGCGTTAAAAGCTTTATTTACTACTACGTAGTCTAGTACGAATAAAGGATAAGTAATAGTAGGTATACGGTATAATTTACTACCGAGTAATAAGGTTATAAGTATATACTTAGAGTCTAGGACTTTAATCGTAGTCCTCTTATTTTAGAATAGTCGATTATACTTAGCTATAACCTACTAATATTCGGCCCTCTATCTAGAGGTGCCGTAGATAGTAGCCCTATTAGCTAATCTCTACTTAAGCGTATCGTTTAGTATTTCTAGCTTCGATAAGAATACTAGAATCGCCGTAGTAGGCTTACGAGCTAGGGGGCTCTACCTATAAAAATCCGATAAACTAGTTAGTTTAAGCTAATAATTAGGAAGGCCGGCTAGCTTATACTAGCCCGGATCTAAATAGTACGCCCCCTAATAGCTAATATTAGAAATACTTCCTATACGTATACCCTTAGTAAGCGTAGCTAGCCGGTTAGTATTATTATAAATAAAGATAAAATCGGTATCGGAGTCTACGATAGCTAAATATAAGGCTAGTTCTCGCTAAAAGCTACTTAAGTTACTAGGCTTAGGAGTAAACTAAAAATCTCTATCTATAAAGACGGCTTCTCGTAGCTTAATAGTTACTCTAGCTACCGATCTAGCTAGTATTAAAGCCGACTACTAGATAGATAGGATAGTACGAAAAGCTACGCAATCTCTACGCTTAACTAGTAGAGAGGCACGGGTATTATTAGCGGCCCTTAAGGTAATTAACTTACGAGTCGGGTCGATCTTTATACTTTATAGGCTAATAATATCTATAGCTACTAGGATCTTAAGCGAGAGCGATTCTACTATATAGACCTTATATTATATATAGACTAGGACTCGCTTACTATTATAGAGGGCGGGTACCTATATATTTAGTTCTATATATTCGGAAGTATAAGTACTCGCGGCTAGGCTAGATATCTATAGTAGCTAAGCTAACTTTTTCTAGGAGTAGTTAGGTAATTAGCTAGCTAAGAAACTCGTATCTATTACTAATAACGTAGCGCCTATATCTAGGTATATAGCGTAATCTACCTCGTCTACTACTAGATAAAGGTAGATTCGTAGATAGAAGGCTATATAGAAAGCAAAACCGGCCTTAGGGACAAAGGCGGCTCTAGATTCTAGAATATCGTTAATCTACGTACTAAGAGGAGCTACCTCGTAGATACGCTAGTAAGCCTTTAGAGCGGCTACTAAAGGAAAATCGGCTTAGTAAATAGGATAGCGGCAGCCCTAGGCTATCCCTCGTAATAAGAATAGCTCGAGACTAGAAGTAAAGCTATTCGAGGTACGGACTATAAAGTTAGATAGACTCGGAAGAGAGTCTAATACTCCGTTATCTTCTAAATCTATATAGTTTATAATATTATTAAAGAACTAAAATATATTAGGCCTACTAGCCTTACGACTACTAGTTATATAGCTATAGCCGCGGCTATAAGACCGAGAAGATAATCTATAGTAGTATCGACTCGGGCTATATAATAAGTTAAGGTAGTAATTCTATAGTCGTTATCTACGTTCTTATCGCGGCTTTAGATACTCTCTCGAGTAGTAGCTACGCTCCTCGTAGTTATAGTAGGCCCTATTATAGATACTAGGCTCGTTCTTAATCTTTAGCTTAGAGCTAGGCTCTTACTTAATATAGTCGTTTTCGCGAGGCTAGTAATATTAACTATTATCGTTTAGGCGCTCGCGATCGTCGTAGTTCTATCGGTATCTATTAGGTTATAGATTATTACGGCTACGGCTATACCTACGTCGGTTTCTAGGCCCGAAGTTATAGCTACTCGCGCGTCTAATATCTCTATACTACTCGGTCCTCGTTATATTTAAGCGCTATAGCTCTCGCTATATCGAGCGCGAATACTTACCTATAGGGCGTCCTTTAGATAGCTATTTCTAACTAAATAGCTAGGTCTTTAGGTACGTAGTAAACTAGTCGACTATAGTACTAGGTATTAAGTAATTAATATTTATTCTTAATTCTTCGTAGAGCTTTATCTAGGTAAGAGTAAGTTAAGCTTATTAGTCTATTATTCTAGTCTCTCTAGCCTATCGTACTATATTTAGGACGAAATCCTCTAGTAGCTAGTTAGCCTAGATATTAGTCTAGTCGTAATATTCTAGTTCTAGCTTAGCTAATACCTTAGCCGGCAGTAACTAAAACTTATCCCTTAACGCCTTATCCTAATAGTTAATCCTACTACTACTACGTAGAGTATAGCGGTCTACCTCTATTAGTTTACCTATAAGCTACTATAAGGCATTCCCTTAAAAATACTTAGTTAGGTAGGTCTATATAAACTTGCTACTATTTAGTACTATATAGTCCTTAGCCGCGTTTAAGAATAAGTAGACCGAGCGGTAGTATATCTTTCTACCTCGGTCTATAATATCGCCCTTTAGTAGATTAGTAGCTAAAGCGTCTAGATAGAAATAGCTAATTTCCTCGGCCTTAAACTAAGTAGTTCGACGTAGGCTATAGCGTAGGGAACGCGATAGTTCCTAACTACTATTCCTATAATAATCGCCTTCTAATAAGAAAAGCGAAGATAAAGGTAATTAGTAGTAGCGTCTATCGCGTTCGCGACTATTTCTATTATAGTTACGCCGACTATAGCGTCTCGGCTAAAAGTTATTATTATCTAGTAGTAGAGGACTACTATTAGGGTTCTAATTACGGCGTAGCCGTATACTATCTACGCGTTATTATCCTTCGCCTAAGACTAGACTAGTACGCTATAAGCGTTACTAGCGGCTATCGTCTAAATTACGCTACGCTTATCTAGCGTAGTTATTTAGTTCTAGGTTAATAACTATAGAAGCTAGAGCTAAAGGAAAGGTATTAGCTAAAGGGCGCTATTCTAATACTAGGAGATAGGCTATTACGCCGTTCTCTAATTATACTACTCTCTCGTTCTATTAGTCTCTTAACTAGTCGATACGATAGAGCTAGATAGTAGTTTATTTAGCTAGGACTCTATAGATCTAGTCTATTAGCTCTTCGGGTACTAGCTATAGAGCTAGTTTACGTCGATAGCGCCTACGCTCCTTAGCTACTAGCCGGTCTACGGCTATCGAAGGAGGTGCCTACGAGCCTTACTATAGGAATTTATATAAACCTAGGAGTAGTAGCTAACTAGGAGAGTATATATAGAAGCCGTAGCGTTATACCTACTTCTAGGCTTACTCTTCTTCTAGCTCTATCTTAGTATACGGTAGTACTAGCTATTATTATTATAGGCTAGAGTATTAAGATAGGCCGGGATAAGCTAGTATTAAGTTAATATTCTTTATATTTTTACGCTATTATAGTAGAGGACTAAGTAAATACGCGCGGTAACTATAACGTTTCTACTTAGAGATACGTACTTAATTATCTATTTCTACCTCTTATACTAGCCGAGGCTCTAAACTCGATAGGTTAGACTATACGAGGCCTACTAGTAATAATAGCGAAGAGTACTAGAAGCTAGCTTCTAAACTAGACGTCTAACGTTATAGAGCTAGTAGCTAGGCAAATAGCTTACGTAGAAGAGTTCTAGGCGATAGAGTCCTTAGTAGCTAAGTATATAGATAGATACGTAGAGGACGCTAGGCTACTACCTATCGACGGATCGCGTTAAGTAAGCGGATTAGTCGATGCCTCTAGACTAGATAGTAAATCTACTCGTCTACCTAGACGTCTAATTTAGGTTATACTAGCTATTATTACGAGCTCGCCTATAGAAATAGCTACGGCCTCTAGACTAGACGGTAAATCTACTCGTCTATCTAGATATTTAATTTAGGTTATACTAGCTATTATTACGGGCTCGCCTATAGAAATAGCTACGGCCGAGGTTTAGGCCGTATATCTAGAGAATTCGCGAACTACTAAAGTAGTTTAATTACTAGCTATAAATAGAGAACCTACTTAGCGGCCTCTATTACTACCGACGTATTTATTAGCTAATCTAACGAGTATTCTAAGGTAGCTACTCCCCTACCTATCTATTCGAGAGGCGAGTATTCCTACGGCTAAGGGTAGTACTAGACTAAGAACTAGACTAAGAGTTAAAGAGCTAGTCTTAAGCGCTTAATTCTTCTAAATAGGTTAAAATTCTCGAAGAAGATCGAGAATAAGAAAGCGTAAGTAAGCGTAAGAGCGTTAACCTCGGGAAGTTTAGGAGCTAGATTAGCTATATACGGCGTACTTAGAAGATAAGTAGCGCTAAGAACGCTAATAAGCTTCTAATAGTATAGAGGTCTACGCTACTATAGGTTTAGTAAGTTTATAGAGTTCTAGTACCCTATATAGTTATTCTATCGACTCGTCTAGTTAATAGTTAATAGTTAATAGTTAGTCGTCGGTTAGAATACGACGAGAAATAGAGTATTAACTAGACTAAAGGCGCTCTCTACTATATAAGGAAAGTACCGCTCGCGATATAGTAGTTACTAGCGAAGTAGTAAACTCCTTTCTAAACTAGATATAATAGAGTAAATAAAGGCCCTAAGGCTAGACTAGAGAGATAGTAGCGGGCTATAGCTAGTAGGAAGTAAAGTAGATAGCTTCTAGTAGCTAGGTAATATAAGTCCCTCGCGGCTTAGTTAGTAGCTAAGAGCTAGGTTAGGAGAAAATAGCTAGAGGCGAAAGAGTAGGCGATTAGTAGCTAGTAGGCCGGACGCGCTAGTCGTAGAAAGTAGCTAAGTAATTAGTAGAAGATCGTAGTCGGTAGGCCGTCCTTTAAATATTTAGATCCGTAGGACTAGCTAGATCGTATTAATAGTTCGAAGCTACTAATTATTAGGGTCTAGGTAGGGCCTAGCCGAGTTAAGTTAGTAACGTCTATATTATTACTATCTAGCTATATATATACTAAAGTACTTACTCGGCGGCCGGGCTCGTAGCCTTAGCCTTCGGCCTATAACTTCTATCTAGCTAGCTACTTATTTTATAATACGGCCTACGTTAGATTATTATAGAGTTTATTCTACGCGAATATATACTTATATAATATAACGTACTTATAAAAGAAGAGATATTCGTACTAGTTATTAACGTCTAATTCGCGTACGTCGCCGGTAGCGTAATTAAGTTCGCCTTATTCGAACTCTTTTATAATTAAAGTTTATACTAGATATAGTAGTACCTTTATTTACGGCTAGTTCGTTATAATAGAGTATAATTTTAAATAGAAGGTATATTTAGCTTATTTTATATAGTATATAAAGCTATTATCGATATATATAGCGTAGTACGCAATGCTATAGAGTAAATAACTACGTATAGTACGCTTCTTATTACCTCGCTTAAAGTAGGCGTAATAGTACTCGATTAGATTTATCGTTTTATACTATATATAGAGCGGCGAATACTCTCGTATAGCGTTATACTACTTTAGTTTAGTAGCGATTAGCTCTCGTTCGATATACTTTAGCTTCTAACGATTAGGTACTTCTATACTATCGCGAGGTAGTACGTTAATTACTACCTTAATTAAGTCGTTATAACCGAGTATTATCTTCCGAATCTTTAAGGCTACGATTAAGTATTTAAGCGTTTTATAGTAGTTTAGCCCTTAGAACTATTCGCGGAGGATAGCGTCGACGTATTTCTAGTAGAGGAAGTAACTAACTTCTTATTCGCTAGCGATTAAGCCTAGCTACGCGGCTACTACGGCGTTCTATTTAGCGCCGCTATTATTAGTAATAAAGAACTATAGTTCCTAGCGTACGCGAATATTGCGGTACTAGCGCTTAATTGTCTTTAAGTATTTAGTAATAATATCGCTATTTTCGCTATAAGTAAAGAAGTATATAAGATAGATCTAGTAGCTTATAGTACTACGTATTATTAGCGAGAATAGCTTCTAGTTAAGGCTATTCGTATTATACGTCGCGTCTATTAAAACTAGCCGTCTAAACTTACTAAATATCTTTAAGCGCTTACTATTAGCGAATACGACTCCGTCGGTTTCTTCTCTAGCTACGTTACGCTTATCGCTACGCGTAGTTTTAACGTATTTATATAGTAAGTTATCTATAGAAGAGTTAGAATTATCGTAGAAGATAAAGTTTAGTTAGTAATCCGAAACTAGGCTTTTTATTATAGCTAATTAGAGGCCGTAAATTTTAAGTCTTAGTATTACTTAGTAACTATTAGATAACTAACTACGAGAATTAACTTACTCTTAAGATACTATATTTCTAGTTTATATAACTGCATTTCTACCGACTATCTACTACTAGCGTATTACTAATTAGAATACGCGCGTAAGAAACTACGCGCTACGTTATAGACGTAATTACGCTTAAAACTAGCGCCGCTAATCTCGAGGAAGCGAGAATACTAGTTAGAATCCTCCGCTTCTATAACGTTATTCTTTATAGCTAAGGTACTATAACCCTTCTAATACTTAGCGCTAATATACTTCTATAAGGCAAAGTAAACCTTTAGCTAATTAGAGGTAGTTAAATTATAGTTATACTTATAGGCACCTCTACGTCCCTTTATCTTATCTAGCGAGCTAAACTAGTACTTAACTAGCTTTACGCGAACTATTACTTTATTAGAGTTTATTACGAGATTACTAGCCGGATCGTCGTTACTATAATACTCGTACTTATATATAACCTTTAGGCGAGCTAGATAAAGGCTCGTATTATCGTTCGTCTACCGAATAAGCTTATTACGATACTTAGAATCTTTTACTTTCCGCGAGATACGCTATTTATAGCCGTAGCGATATATAAAGCTAAATATTCGAGTATACTTAGTTTTAGCTAGTTTAGCATAACTATCGCTAGTCTATACGTTATTATACTACGGCTAATATAGCGAACGCTATTTAGGCGTTATCTCTAACGGTTTAAACTACGCTAAGAAGAGGCGCTAGCGCTAGTAAATAATATCTAGAGGCTCTTCGATTAATAATACCTTACTACTAGCGAAGTCTTTACTACTCTATTAAGGCGCGAACTTATTATAGCTACTACTCTATTTAATAATAGCGTTATTATTAGATAATATATACTTAATACTAAGAGGCCGAAAATATATATCTCTAGTAGGTAAAGAATTAGCTACTAGGAGGCCTTAAGGCCTTATAGTATACGACTATCTATCTAAAGCGATAGAAGAACTTTAAAGAGGGTATAGCGCCCGAGAGAGAAGAAGCTAGTACTCTTAGAACCTAAGAATAGCGACAACCTATTAGAAACTACTAAACTAGCTCTTAGAGCTAGAAGATACTACTAGAGACTAATATAGTAAGCACCTAGCTCTAAAAGAACCTAATAACCCTTATAGAATATAAGAGCGATAGCTTAGAGGGCTAATAGCTTAGAGAGTATCTAAGTTAGACGCCGAAGTATCCGGCTTACGCCGCGTATGCTCGGCGCAAGACAAAAGTACGCTAAACGTATATAGAGGAATCGGTAAGAATTAGTCCCTTAATATCTCTAACGGGTATAGTTAGAGGCGCTTAATATATTACTATATACTAACCTTTTATAATACTAATTCTTCTACCTTATCGAGAGTAGCGATCTATTAAGGCCTATTATACTTACGCGAGGAGTATCTATATAGCTAAGTAACCGTAGCGAACGTACTAGGTCCGTAGTACTACTATTAGGCTATATAGGAGAGTTACTAGACTTTAAAGCTAAAGAAGACGAGGAGATAAATAATACTAATAATACGTAGGCGAGGCGCGAGCGTCTCGAGTAAGAGAACGCTACGCTATACGAATAGCTCGAACTCTACGCCCTCTAGGTAGAGAATAAACGCTTAATATAAGAAGTTAGGACGACTGCCCTACTAATACGCTTAAGTATAATAGTAAGAAGCCTTAGCTTAGAGTACTCTAGTATAGCGAGTATTACTAGAGATACTAAGGATAGTACGCGTTATAGTAGCGACGAATATACGCCCTACGAATCTATTAAGCTCCGCTCTCCTAAGCTATTTAAGAGCGAGACTATTAAGGAAGCCTAAGAATACGTCCGCGTATATAAAGTAAACTTTATAGCTACGCTAAGGAAGTTTATAATAGAATACTAGAAAGTAATCGCTAGTATTATATTCCTTATAGGCAAAGCGTAAGAAGCCTAGTATAACGAGTACTCTAGTATACTTCTAGCAGAGTATACTTAGGCGTAGTTCTATAAGTTCCTATACGATATCGTCGGGGATTAAGCGAACCGCTAGCTACTCGTAACTATTAAATACGAGATAATACGCTAAGGCAAAAATTAGAGTATACGATAATTCGTAATAGACCTTAGTAACCTCGAGGTATAGCTCGGCGACTATACTAAGGCGTAGTTAGTTCGCTAGCTTCTCGTAAAGTTAAAGCCGTCGCTATAGAAGGATATTATTAAGAACTATATCGTCCTAGCGAAGCGCGCCGACCTCGTCGCCCTAGTACGACGCCTTAAATAGGCGGAAAGGTTAATACTACGCGATATAGGCTTATACGACTATAATAAGAACGCGTCGCACTAGTAGTTAAAGCGTAAGAGGGTTAATAGTAACGCGTATACCTCTAAAGGTAGTTATAGGTCTAGCTCGAAGGAGAAGAACTCTTAGGACAAGCGTAAAGGTAAAGATAAGGACTAGTAACCTAGATATTACGGTTATAACGAGGTAGGCTATATCCGTTTAGATTATTCGAATAAGGATAAGGATAGTAATAAGCCGGCAGTCTATAAGGTAGCTATAAGTAAGTCGAAAAAAGTAGAAGCGATAGAGATATTATATAAGTCCTTACTACTAAAGTAGATAGCATAGGGTACCTACCTATATAATACGTACTAGTAGTACGAGTATAAGGAGAAGTTAAATCTTAGGAGGGCCGTAGGCTAGCCGAGTTCCTTCTTAATAATACTACGGATATTAATATAGTATTACGAGCCTTCGTGCTCTAGTATAAGTTGCCCTTACGGCCGAACGCGGCCTTACTACTAGCTACTACTTTTACGAGTAAACTAGGTTATTATTATAGTACGTACTATATACGTATAAGGCTTATAGACTCCTTAGAGATCGAGCGCGTAACTAGAGGGATCTTCTACGTATATAATATACTAGATCCCGATATTATCCTTAGCTATCTATAGCGACGTATATAACGGGTAAGTATTAATAGCGGTATAGATAAATAGCGTTATAGTAACGATCGTTTCGGCCGATTCGAAGTCCGAGAGGCCTATAAGTTCCTTAAAGACCTCTAGAAGGCACCCGCTATATTTATAGTTAGCCTAAGTAGGATAGGCGAGGAGCCTACTCTAATACTAGAGAAGTTCTATTAGTTCGACAACGTCCTTAACTCGATAGAGGAAATATAAAGTAGACCTATCGATAGCGCTAAGTATATAATCGACCTAAAGCTAGGTACTATACTACCCTTTAGGCTACTATACTACTAGTTAGGTAGAGAGCTCGAAGAGCTTAAGGAGTACCTAAAGACTAGGCTTAAGTATAATTAGATCGAGCGTTCCGATAGCGAGGCGAGTATACCTATCCTATTTATACTAAAGAAGAATAGTAAGCTATAGTTATATATAGACTACCGTAGGCTAAACGAGATTACGATTAAGAATCGGTACCTATTACCTCTTATTAGCGAAACGCTAAATAGACTTATAGGAGCTATATAGTTTACGTCGCTAGATCTTATAGACGCGTATTATCGTATCTATATTAAACTAAGCGACCGCTAGAAGACTATATTCCGTACGCGATACGGTTACTACTAATACTAGGTAATACTCTTTAGTTTAACGAACGCTCTAGTAACGTTCTAGGCGTATATTAACCGCGCGCTAGTAGGGCTAGTAGATATAAGCTACGTAGTATATCTAGACGATATCTTAATCTATAGTAAGACTCGCGAGGATTACGTACGAGACGTATACGCTATACTTAAAAGGCTCTATAAATTCGGACTCTATATATAACGCGCTAAGTATAAGTTCTTCTAGAAATAAGTTAACTTCCTTAGGTTCGTAGTTACGACTAGAGGCGTAGCGATAGACTCTAGTAGGGTAGCCGTAATCGCCTTATAGCTAAGGCCGACTACTCTAATAGAGGTTTAATCGTTCCTTAGGTTCGCGAGCTTTTACTACTACTTTATCTTCGAATATTCGAGGGTTATAGTACTACTAACTATACTCTCGAAGGGCGCGAAGAATAGTAGGAAGCCTAGGCCTATTAGTTAGGGCGAAGCCGAGGAGTAGGCTTTCTTAAAGTTAAAAGAACGCTTCTAGACCGCGCTACTCCTTAGGTACTTTAACCCTATATTATACTTACGAGTCGAGACTAATACGTCTAACTTTGCTATCGCTAGTATTCTAAGCTAGCTATTCGAGGTAGAATAGTACTTAATCGCGTTCTTCTTATAGAAGATAATTAATACTAAGTATAACTACGAGGTTTATAATAAGGAACTCCTTATAGTAGTAGAGTCCTTTAAGGTATAGAGGCCTTATCTCGAAGGCGCTACGTATAAGGTAGAGGTGCTAGTCGACTACGCTAACCTAAAGGCCTTTATAGGTATAAAGTAGTTAACGGGCCGATAGGCTAGGTAGGCTACGTTCTTAGCCCTATATAACTTTATAATTAGTTATAGAGCGAGTAAGCTAAACGTAGCTAACGCGCTATCGAGGCGTAGCGACTACGTAAAAGATACGTAGGTAATAAATAATATATTACTATCGCTATAGTAGAAACTCTAAGTTTAGAGCGACCTCCGAGTAGGTAGACTAGTTATAAACCGTATTAAGGCCGCCTATAACCGCTAGTATATAATAAACTAAAGAGTAGTAATAGTAGTAGCTAATAGGACGTAGTCCGCTAGCTCTAAACGCTACGAGCTAGGCCTATATAGATTCGCGCTACTAATATAGGTCGCTAGCGCTATTATTATAGAGGAACGGCCGTACGCTAATACCTTAGACCTAGTAATCGGATACGTAGCTACGCTAGTCTAGCTAGACCCGATAGCGAAGGAGCTATATACGTAGGTAGAGAGTAATAAAGGCGAAAGCGATAAGTATACTATCTAAAATAGGTATATATATCGCGAAGAGGTATTATACCTTCCTTATAACCTCGTATTACGAACGCAAGTAATTCGTATATACTACGACGACTTCCTAGCCGGCTATTTTAGTAAGAATAAGACTATAGAACTCGTTAAGAGAAAGTACTAGTAGCTAGAGGTTAACGAGGACGTTAGGTAATACGTCGAATCGTATAGTAGCTATTAGAAGGCGAAAGCGAGGCGCTACTATCCCTATAGCGAGATAGTTACGCTTCCTCTACTAGAACGGCCGTAGAAAGATCTATCTATAGACTTTATTATAGACCTTCTACTAAGTAAGCGTAATAGTTATATATTTAACGCGATCCTTATAATTATCGACCGCTATTCTAAGATAGTAACTTTCGTTCGGACAATAAAGCGCTATATAAGCGTAGAGCTTATAGACATCCTACTTAATAAAGTTATACGACTTCGAGGCGTACCTAGTAGTATTATCTCTAATAGAGGGTCTATATTTACTAGCTAGTTCTAGTTAGACTTCTATTTCGAGGTATACGTAAAACGTAGGCTAAGTATAGCATTTTACCCGTAAACGGACGGCTAGACTAAACGCGCGAACTTATAGCCCGTACCTACTCTATAAGTAACGCGCGGCCTATATAGGGTCTATAATATAAAAGTCCTTTAAGATCTAGTACGTTACTATAGTACTACTAAAAATCGCGTACGACTATAAAGTAGTAGAGTAACGCAACCGTAACGTAATAAGAACGTAAGCGGCCGGCTACTATATTAATATAGACTTTCCTACGAGCTAAGGTAGCTCTATAAAGAAGAGGAGATAATTATAAGAGCGATAGCTTAGAAGGCTAATAGCTTAGGGGGTATCTAAGTTAGACGCTAAAGCATCCGGCTTACGCCGCGTATACTTAGCGTAAGATAAAAGCACGCTAAACGTATATAGAGGAATCGGCAAGAATTAGTCTCTTAATATCTCTAACGGGTATAGTTAGAGGCGCTTAATATATTACTATATACTAACCTTTTATATAGAAACTATTTAAAAAGCCCTTAACTCTTCTTATAACTACTCTAACTCCTCTCTTCTTTCTTTTCTTTAAAGAGCCTAATAGGCCCTTCTCTATTAGGCCTAGACCTAAGCTATCTCCTCTACTCTTTAAAGTATCTAGAGAACCCTCTAGAAGAAGCTAAATAGCTATAATATAGGATAATTATAGGCCTAAAAGGCAGCCTAAATCTAAACCCTAATATAGATAATACCTTAAGTAACTATAGTAATTATAGTTAAGATAAGTATATAAGAAGAAAGAGATAAGATTAAAGGAATAAGTAGGAAGGAAATTAGAGTAAAGCTTAGAATCTAGTAGGTAGCTATAGTCTAGAAGCTATCTAGTAGGGACTTTAAAGTGCTCCTTTATAAAGAGTAAGAAAGAGTAAAGCTAAAGAAGAACTAGGATTAGATATATATAGCCTAGCCTAAAGCCTAAATTGCTAAATATCTATATAGAGTACTTATATATAAAGTTAAAGCAAACTAGGATACTAGAGCTAAGGAATATATTAAGGTAATAAAGGAGGAGAATATCTTATAGTTCCTAAATATAAGAATTAAGTAGGCTATATAGATAAAGAGCCCTAAAGCTAAAGAAGGCTAGAGATACTCTATAATAGTTATTAAGTTCTAAGATAAGCAAATAGTAAGAGCTATAGCTTAGAAAGGATTTATTATTAAAATAAACTTCTACCTAATAGAAATCTACTACCTATAATAAAGAGTTATATAGTATATAAAGTATAATAAGTTTAAATATATTACTATATACTATAAGGAAGCTAAGGACAAATATAGAGCCTACTTTATAAACTATAAAACATCTAATTATACTATATAAGAAAGGAAATACTATAACTATAAAGGAGACTACCTAGTATAAGTAAGGATATATAAATATAAATAAGTAGTAATAGCTAAGGCTAGAATATTCTTAGAGTTCTTTAGAGGAAAGCAAACTCTAGTATAACTAACTTATAATAAGAAAGGATTTACTATAGTAACTAATAAGAAGAGGAAACTAATAAGCCTAGTAGAATAGCTCTAAGCTAAGGAGGTACTATAAGGTAGCTAAGTAAGATAGAATAAGCTACTAGGAAAGCTATTAGGATCTAACTCTACTATTATAAATAGTAGAAGATAGATAAATAAGCTCCTAATATATATATAAGCTAAGAGTATATAAGAGGCCTAATAGAAAGAAGGAGCTAAGCTAAAGGAGACTATTATAACTAGATAAGATAAATAGATATAACTTATAGATCTACTAATATAATATAAACTATATACCTACTACCTAAGTACTACTAGTAGATAGCCTAGACCTAAGAACTACCTAGATTATAGTACTATAAGAACTATAGATTAACCTAGTAAATAGGAAAACTAAAATAAAAAAGGGTTACTACTAAGTCCTTCTAACGAATAGGTATCTAAGAGTTATATTCCTAGTATTAGAAGAGCTAGATATATTAAAGTAGGATATTATAGATAGCTAGTTAGGAGACCTTCTCTCTATTATAGTAATAACCTAAAGGAAACCTATTACTATCTATAACTACTATAACCTATTAGGCCCTAAATTCTATAATATAATAGGTATACTTATATAGCTAGAAATAGCTATTTAAGAGGCCTAGGAAGTAGCTATAAGTAAGACTATAGTAGTTAGAGACTTTAATCTCTATTACTTACTATAGGAAGGAAACCTAGTCTAGTTATAATATAATATAGTAGATACCCTTATCTAGATAGTTATATAGGTAGGCCTATATCTCCTACTAGAACTAAGAACTATTATATAGGAGAGATATAACTCTAGCTACTAAATACTTAACCTAATCCTAGCTAGCTAAGCTATCTAATAGAGACTATAGAGCTATAAAGTAATAGCTAATAATATATTTAGATTAGACTATATCCTAATTCTAACTATTATAGACTAGCCTATAAACCTATACTAGAAAAACTAGAGCCTAAGACTATAATAAATAAAAGTAAAGTAGAAGAAGGTAAGGTAGAAGGTTTAAAAAGCTATAAAGAAGCTAGAGCTACTACTACTTAAGAACTACTAGGAGCTAGATAAGGTAGTATAAGCTCTTTAGAAAGCTCTTTAAGAGGTAGTAAAGGAGGTAGTCCTATATACGAAGCTATTATAATATATAAAAGCAGAATAGCTAGTAGAGTATAATAAAGTAATTAAAGCTACTAAGGTAGTAAGAAGAGCCTAAAAGGCTATAAAGTCTAAAGAGAACTATAGATACTACTTAGATACTAACTATAGGAAGAATAAGCTAGTTAAGAAGGTAATAAATATATCCTAGAGGTAAATAGTTAGTAAGATTACTAAGGAACCGAGTAGGATATAGAAGCTAGTAAGATAAGTAAAAGAAAAAGTATAATAAGGATATATACTACTATAATTTCCTATACTAAGTAGTAGTATATACTAAGATAGTTATATAAATAAAGATAAAGCAAGAATCCTTATAAACTACTTCCTCCTACTACTAGTTAAAGTAGACCTAAAAGATATTCTAAATATAGACCTCCTAGTTTAGTTCTAAATAGAAGATAAAGTATTTAAAGGAGAGGTCTTTATAATACTTAAAAAGATCCCGAATAAGAAGGCTTTAGGCCTAGACTAGATCTAGAATATACTACTTAAGAAATATTAATAGGAGATTATACTATTCCTAGCTAAGCTCTTTATAGCCTATATTAGCTAAGTATACTACCTAAAGCTATTTAAATACTCTATTACTATAGTTATTAGGAAGCTATAAAAGCTTAACTATATTAAGCTAGGAGTATATAAGCTAATAGTACTTCTTAATACTTTAGCTAAGGTACTAGAAGTAGTAGTTATAAAGAGAATATCTAAAGTAGTAAAAGAGAGAGGCCTACTACTAGAATTATAAATAGGTATAAGACTAAGAAGATCTACGATTATAGTACTTAACCTTATTACTAAATAAGTTAGGATAATCTAGAAAGCTAAGCCTAGAGTAGTAGCCTTAATACTCTACCTAAATATATCTAAGGTATTTAATAAAGTATCCTACTAGAGACTCCTTTATAATATTAGAATATAGAGCTATCTAGACTAGCTAATTAGGTTTATCTAGTTATTCCTCTAAGATAGAATAACTTACCTTAAGCTAGAAGAATTTATAGACTAGAAGAGAAAGTAAGACACTAGAATCCCCTAAAGATTAATACTATTACTAATCCTATTCCTATTCTTTATATCTATACTTCTCTTATTACTCTAAGAAAGTAATACTATAGTAATAAGGTTTATTAATAATTCTAATATCCTTATATATAGTATATCTATAGAGGAGAACTATAAATAACTAGAGAAAGCCTATAATAAATATATAGAGTAAGTAATAAGATATAGAGTAGCCTTTATACTATAGAAGTATTAGCTTATCTATTTTATAAAAGGAAGGAACTATAACCTCTAGGCTATAGTCTAGATCTCTAGCTTTAGAGGTAAACCTATCCTATCCTTAAGACTATTAGGAGTTTAAGTAGATACTAAACTTAAGTAAGGCCTATATATTAAGAAGGTAGCTAAGAAAGATATATACTAGATCTAGTCTCTATAGAGGCTATATAAGTCTACCTAAGGAGTATTATTTAAGAAAGTAAGATATATCTATACTATAGTTATTAGGCTAGCCCTAGTATATAGATACTAAACCTAGTCTAACCTAGAAGGAATAAGTAAATATAATAAAGGCCTTACTAAACTAATTAAGTAAGTCTAGAACTAAGCTCTAAGGAATATTATAGGTATATATAAGTTAGTTATAGCTATAGTTCTTTAGAGGGAAGCAAGTATCTCTCTAAAGACTCTAATCTAGCTCTATACTTAAGACCTTACTAGATAATATATAAGAAATAAAGTAGATAACTTAACCTACTAGTATATTAAGTAAGTTTATAAGAGAATTACCTAGAAAGAATAAAGAGTAAGGAGAAGAAGTAACTAGTATAGTAGGTAATATAAGATAAGAGTATAGGAAATTTAAAAGATAACTCTAAGCTAGAGGCTATCTTAGATAAGAATAGAAGTTAAGAACTAGTAGGAGCTTACTAGATAGAACTAAGAATAGAAGAAGGCTAAATAAAAGAGAGGTATAATAAGGGAGCAACTAGTAGTATAGGCTATAGTAGGATAATTTAGAGCTAAAGAGATTTATAAGGAGGCTCTAAGGCCTATAAGCACGATAATTACCCTAATTAAGATAAGATATATTAGACTTAGAGTATATCTAATAAAGAGGAGAGTTCTAGGAGTTACTCTAATATACTTATATAACTAAGGTATCTAGAATACTAAGTATATTTATATATCCTACTAAAACTATTAGAGTAATAGATATTAGCTATTTATAGTAGTAGGAACTAGCTTATAAGAAGATATATACTTAATACTAAGAGGCCTTAATACTATAGCTAGGTAGCTAATCTAAGAGGGATTATTAGACTAGTTCTTCCTAGCTAAAGAAGAGATTAATAAGAGAGAACGAAGCTATAAAGAGATAAGGAGATAAAGAGAAGTCTAAGAAGAAGAGTAAGGTAATAAGAGAGCCTAATTTTACTTAAAGAAAAGTAAGATAGAAGAAGTAACTACTAACTATAAATATAAAGAGGAAGATAAAGAGTTTTTTATAGAATTTTTCCTTTTATATAATACTAGAGCAAAGCTACTTACTCTAGATAAAGAGGTAGACTAGTAATAAGATTAATCTATCTATTATTAAATAACTTAGTAGTAGGCGATTAAGGCGGTTCTAATAGCTAAGGTAGTTCTAATAGCTAAGGTAGTTCTAATAGCTAAGGTAGTTCTAATAGCTAAGGTAGTTCTAATAGCTAAGGCAGTTAAGACGATTAATTTACTACCTCTATAAGATAAGCGTACGCTAACTATTCTACTAGTTTACCTTAATCGTTACTAAGCGCGTTAATATCGATATTATATAGTAATATAGGTACCTCGCCGAACGCGTCGTCGAATACTATATTATCTATTCCGTTAAGAATCGCGTTAGTCTTAGCGTTAATAGCGGTAGTATCGAAATCGAAGAACTCTATTACGGCGGCAGCGAGGTTAGCAGCGGCGGCGGCAGCGAATTAGAGGTAGGATAAAGGCGTGCGATAATAAGAGGTATTAATTAAGAAGACAGCGTATTCGAACGATTTAGCGCGTATTAGCGACGGCGAGGTTGATAGAAGAGAAGAGACACGAGATGGAAGGGAGCGGTGAGATATCCATGGGTGGTGCGCCCAGCCAAAACAATCGGCGATTGCCCGCGACGCACGGGTCACATCTCTCCTCCCAATAAACACTCCCGCGTCAACCACCTACTCTACACATGCTCGTCCACCGCGCAGCTGATGCAATGCCGCCCTCGAAAGTAACTCCTGCCGACATGGTAGATGCGAGCAACGACAATACGCCGCCACCGCCGAGGAGCAAGCTGAGCAAAAACCAGAAGTCTCGCGCTGCTAAGGCGCGGAACAAATTCAAAAGATCGCTGCCCCAAATCACACAGGTATAATAGGCGTTCTGACGGCAGAAGGAAATAGGTAAGTACTGACTATATGTCAGGACAATCTCCTTCAATTTCAGCTTCGGCATTTCGGCGATGATGCGAAGCCGAACGAGTGGTTTGTGGACGCCAACAAGGCAGTGAACTTTGAGCTGGAATACGAACAAGACGACGGCTTAGGCTACTATGAAGATGGCGCAAAGCGAACGCTCACCGATGAGCAGATCGCCGTCTTTCGACGCACAGAACTTTGGCAAATGAAGCGCGCTCAAGATCTGCTGCAACGAGAAGAACGAGGGGCAGGGGAACTCATCGCCGAGCAGGAAGGTAGAGCCGCGTCACCGGTATCAGATGTTTCCAGTCTGGAGGATGAATTGCTTGCGTTCGCATCCGCGCAGCACAAAGAGCCTTCGTCCACGCTTGCGCCACCTTCGCCCAAGCCGCGACAACATTCGCAAAGCGGACGCAGTGAAGCGACTTCGAGTTCTACTGGACCCAGAAAACGCAAAAGAACGCGGAACGTTCCGTACAAGCAACGGCACAAGCGGAAATGGGAAGGATATATCAACAGCAATGATCCAACCGAAGGCTCTGTCACCCATCGTCGCTTGGCTCGAGAGATGGACGACCAGCAGAACGAAGCGGTTGAAATGGATTATTGAGGGATAACGTACTCGACCCAGCAGGCCTCGATCGGAAGCCATATACTGCAATTGTGAGACTTGTGCCACTCCCAAGGTAAGAATTACAATTCCCTCCACATCCTCCACATGATGAGAAAATCAGTCATCCTTAGACGGAAAGCTGGACAGGCAACTGCTTCTGGATTCGGCCACGGCACTTATTCGCTGCGGGACTTGTGCTGGCTGTTGTCGACAGTCTAATCTTCTCTCTGATGCAAATTGCCCCCTTCGTCACATCTGGCTACAAAGTTATGGGATATTGCTAAGAAATGGCCACCAGCTGACTGGACGTTGACCCTCCAAGGTGATAGCATCGACAGGTGGGGTCACCCTATTCATCTTCTATCAAGCATCGTCAAGCCTATCTCTTCTTCGTGGCTAGAATGCCAGACATCGGGACGATACAATCCACTTTTCGATCTTGAAGTTCATCTTCGAGCTGTTTCCACAAACCCGCGAACTCGTCCGACTCTTCGAACGGCATGACAGAATATAGCAGCTTCCGCAGCTCTGGTACACCGGCCTTGACTGTCCAGGCTTCATTGTCGACGTTGGTCATCACAATATCATTCTTTCCGCAACTCGACTCTAGCGGAACGGAGAAGTTGGGCAAAGCGTAGGCAGCGGTGAAGGCGTCCTTGGTACCAGATCTGAACCTCACTGCCCCAGGTTCGAAGATCGACTCCGGAAGAGGCAAATGATCGTATCCGCTGGTGTGCAGTACATGCGCGCCGTTCGAAGGAGTCTCGAGGGTCAGGACGACAAATAGGAGAGTTTGACGCCGCGTTGCCTTTACAACACTCCACACGCGTGAGGGTATATTGATGTCCGAGAACGAGATATCGTCAGAGAGAGATTGTCGACGTGCCGAGCGGTGGTTTGGTGAATGGAAGGCAAGTCAGAATTTGGTCGCGCCTTTCCCCGATTCGTGCTGGTCTCGAAGTCCGAGTCCGATTGAGGTGAAGTGATTCGGATGAGTTGCGACAGGTAACTACATGTAGGAGCAACCTACTTCTCAGACCCAGTGGTCAGAGAACGGAAAGGCGTTCTGGTTGTCCAGTTCAAACAAGACCAAGCCTTGGCGTGCAGCCTGAGGCATCATGTCTGGGTGCGAGACATCAGGCATACGAGGACATTCGACAGTGTGTTCTCATGCGCTGCGCAAGCCACTCTTTCTGTCGACTGTGCTGCCCTGCTTTTCACACGCAACGCCTGCACATGTCTGTTCAGACGTTGAGCCTGTTCTCCCGCCTCCCAGGCTGGCGGTTGGCGCAGAAGAGTCATGCGGTACTACATCCGAGTGGGCAATGCCACCTCATCGGAGGCTTACACTTGCCTCCCGAGAGTGGAAGACAGGTAGTTCGCGCTCGCCTAGGGACTTAGTCAACTGGAACTTGGTGCCTGTACCTGTGCTACTTTGCTAGATACGTACTTTTGAGCTGTTGGCCCACGTGTCTGAGAGATCTCACCTCCACACCTCTACTTCGACGTCTATACTTCCGAATGAAGCACTGCATGCCCAGCCTGGAAACTGTGCCATGGGAATTATGGACACGCGATCTCCGTTCCGCAAAGCACTGGCCCACTCCTGCAGCTGCTGATTAGTCTCGGTGTTCGTTTCGTGTGTCTGCCACTCCTTCAAGGCCACTTGGTTGAATGCCCAGGTCAGGCAACAGTCCTCAAATTCGTCGCGTTTCCTGCTATTCGTCGACGACCCTCTCTTCGCGACTTCGAACCAACTCCAACTCCCGCTTCCATCTCCTCCCCACCCTTGATCCCTTCCAACGACTTTCAGATGTACAGCCCTTACCCTTCCGCCATGATCGGTGTTTGAGCTGCTTGTTTCGTCTATCGGCGCGATAAACTTCAAAGGTCTGGTCTCGACGTATGCGCTTCTACTAGATGGTTCCGAACCATGACTTCGGGCCGTTTCTGATGCGTTGTAATGCGCTTCGAAATGTATGCAGTCGTAGTCTCCGTGCCAGAGTACCATCTTGATCAGCTCATCCGGGAGCGGAGACGGGGACGCTTTTTGCAGATATCGCACGGTACGAGAGATATCCTGCGGAGTGAGCGGATAATACCCCGTCCTGTGCATGCTCATTGTGTCTACATCAAGACTGGCGATGTCGGAGACCAGTTCTTTGAGAGCAGACCAGAGCTGGGATAGCGTCGTCATTCGAGTGCAGACCTGTTGGGTCAGCCGGCTTTGCGAGGAGGGAAGATGTGAGTGGTAGTCTCGAACATGGTGTGTCGCAAAGAAGGTCAGTCAGTACGGTAGGACAGGACAGAGAGCTGGCACGGAGGGCGGCGGGATGTCACGTCGGATCATAGTTGATCCGCGCCGGCACCCCATTGCCCCCTCTGTGCTGGCTTGCCCACCACATTGCCTGACACGGCACCTTTCCACGTGAAGTATTTCCGAGTGGGCTGGAACGTGTGCAGCGGTCTTTGTTCTCGCACTCGGTGACAACCACAGCAAGCCTTTTTCAGAGACACGACTCAGCCGCTGAAGCCTGTACGAGCAACACCTGCAATGGGCGAGCACCACATTTGCGTTCCGCCACAACATACACCCACATGACATACAGCGAGTTCCGTACGGCATCTGCATCTGCTCATCTCGAAAGCAAGACCTCGGGCACACTGGAATCGAATGACGCAGAGGGCTTTGCGCCTCTCACGCGTTGTGTCATCGAATCATCAGCCAGTTTAAAGCAGCCAAAATTTCGAACCATCAAGGGGAGGCCGCAAATATCCACCCGCAACTTCAGAGGCACGTTCTCCGATGAGTGTCGATCAGAAGGAACGTCGGGGTTGCCCTCAAATCCCTGTATGATCGGCTGGATCACGTAGAGAGGTCGTCGTATCTGACGAAGAGGGATGTTCTTGAAGCACTCAAGACACCGCTTGTGTTCCCAACATTGCCTATATCGCTGGGGTGCTCAATTTCGGATTGGTCCACAAATCCCGCGTTGCTTAGCGCCTTTCACGTGCGACGCCAAGACAATGTCACTGCTGCTTGGCGATAGGTCAATTGCGGCAGGCCTGGACTGCAAGGCCCGTGTTACAACAGCTCCAGCTGATACGAATGGGTGATGCATGCGTATACGCCCACGTGTGAGCACATGGCTCGATCCCGCGTTGAGAATTTGGTGCGATGCTGACCAGTATGATAACTTCTAGAGGTCGCTGATCCTGTACAGGCAGGTCTGTTGTCTTCTTTCATTTCCTCTTTCCTCACGCCAGCGATGTCTGTGCTATCTATTGAGCAAGCCACGGCAGTTTCAGCGGGACCAAAACACAGCAATGAGAAGGGAGTCTTCGTTGACGATGCAGAGTCGCTCCCCGACGATGTTGACTTGAAGATCCGCGATGGAGATCTCAGACAGCGGCAAGTACGAACCTGTGCGAACACATCGTGAGCTTGATGCGTCATTGAGCTCGTCTCACGACTTGGGCTGAGTCGACCACCAGGTTTTCAAAGGGTGGGCACTCCTCTTGCTAGCCTACCAAGCGACCGGTGTCATCTACGGAGATATTGGAACGTCCCCGCTCTATGTCTACTCCTCGACCTTCTCTTCTGCACCCAGCCCGTCGGACGTTCTCGGCGTACTTTCATTCATCATCTGGTCTCTGACCCTGATTGTGACTCTGAAATATGTGTTGATTGTTCTCCGTGCGGATGATGACGGGGAGGGCGGGACGTTCGCCATCTACACACTCCTGTCTCGATACAGCGATATCATGAAGCGCGACCCAAGAGTGTACCAGCTCGTCAAAAAGGGACGACACAAACCTGAGGACCTGCATGTGCACAACCAGAGGATCCGATCCTGGTTGGAGAAGAGTAAGATTGCTCATGCAATCTTGAAATTGCTGGCGGTCTTTGGTGTCAGCCTCATTCTAGCGGATGGAGTTCTCACACCTGCCCAATCTGTGCTAGGAGCCATCCAGGGCATTGAAGTTGCGGATGAAGGCATCAAGACTTCAACAATCGTCGGAACCAGCTGCGGGATCCTTGTGGTGCTGTTCCTGGTGCAGCCGCTGGGCATTCATCGGGTTTCCTCAGCTTTCGCTCCGATCGTCATCCTATGGCTACTCTTCAACGGCTGTTTCGGAATATACAATCTGGCCAAACACGATGCCGGAGTGTTGAAAGCATTCTCTCCATACTTTGCAGGAGCCTGGCTTATGCGCACCAAAACGGACGGCTGGAAAAGCCTTGGTGGTGTCCTTCTTTCCTTCACTGGAGTCGAATGTCTCTTCGCCGACATGGGCGCTTTCAGTCGACGAGCGATCCAGTTGTCCTGGCTATGCTTCGCGTATCCATGCCTGCTGCTCGCGTACATCGGACAGGCGGCTTATCTCGTCAAAAAGCCAGAGGCATACAGCAATCCATTCTTCAAAACTGTCCCGCCCGGACTATTCTGGCCGTCGCTAGTTCTGGCAATATTGGCGGCCATCGTAGCCTCTCAAGCAACCATCACAGCTTGCTTCCAGCTCTTGGCGCAGATCATGAACTCGAGCTACTTTCCGCATATAAAGATGCACTATACCAGCACAAAACACCATGGCCAAGTCTATATCCCGATTGCAAACTGGGTATTGATGGTGGGCTGTGTCATCGTCACCGCGGTGTACAATAATGTGAGTATCGTGGGAGTCTACTCGTATAGCTAAGCGCAGGCTGATGATTGATTAGACCACGAAACTGGGCCATGCATACGGAGTTTGCGTTATTCTGGTGACATTCATCACCACCAATCTTGTCGCTCTGGCTGCTGTAATCGTGTGGCGGGTTCACCCAGCCATCACATTCGCCGTTTGGCTGCCTCTCATTGTCTTTGATGGACTTTTCCTATCTTCGTCGCTAGTCAAAGTACCCGACGGAGCTTGGTTCACCCTTATGCTTGCTGCTTGTCTGGCCGCGCTCTTTGGACTTTGGAGATACGGCAAGGAGACACAATGGCTGTGCGAGGCGAAGGAGGTGGCATCACTAACCTCGCTGGTCTCTACTGCACCGGACGGAAAGCCGAAGCTGTCGGAGAAATACGGTGGCAGTGAGCTCTTCAGGATCGATGGCCTCGGAATCTTTTTGGACAAATCTGGCGTCTACACTCCAAAGGTCTACGAACAGTGGCTTAGGAAATTCCGTGCGCAATTCGACACAGTCGTGTTCATGCATCTCCGCGCGCTGAGTATGCCGCACGTCTCAGAAGAGGAACGCTTTGAGGTCTCCGAGACCCACATCAAGAAGGTCTACCGTGTGATGATCCGACATGGATACAACGACCATGTCATCACTCCCAACCTGGCTGCACTCGTATGCCAAGAAATACGCTCCCTCATTGTCCGGCAAGGAAAGACTCTGGACGATGCTACAACAGCTGAGCGAGTGAATCGCTTACAAGCGGCATTTGCGGCTCAGACGTTGTACATGGTCGGCAAACAGCAAATGCGGATTTCTCCCTCGTACAACATCCTCAAGCGCGCGATGCTAGAAATCTTCCTTTGGGTCCGCGAGAATTCGAGGAGTAAATTCGAGGAATTGAACGTGCCTGCTGACACGATTGTCGAAGTTGGCTTTGTCGGGGAGATATAGAGACACTGGACAGCGATAGATTTTGAAGAGAGCTTTGCGCACCGAGTAGGGGAATGGAAGAGCACGGTCTGGTACAGGCATTCGAATACCGCTGTTGCTTTGATGGTAAATCACAGCGGGAGTGATGGTGATTTCGCGGTAGAGCTTCATCATAGCTAGTTGCAAGGTGAACGTATAAAATAACGATCAATAAATTGAAATAAAGTCGAGTCCAGAGTGACCGAGGAAGTGATTGTGCCAAGACATCTCTTATATCCGGTCTCGCCCTCGATGTCAAAGTCAGTCAGCGAAAGGGCGCAACACAGAATATGGCCAAGCTACGTCGTTGCTGTGAATGATGTAGAATTCGACAGGCACATGCCTCTACTGTTGAAGTGCACCCACAGCGATCACTCTTGAAGGGAAAACTACACAAGATGACGTCCGAACAGCCGAATGGGACGACCGAATGGCTTCGCCAGGATCCCCCGAAGCTTCCTCCAGGATACGAAAAGCATCACATCGTCTTCCTCGAAGCCGTGCACGTGCCTTTGGCTGAGTTGCCTTTCGATTTCACAATCGACACGTATCTCAAGACCGAGCCAAGCCAACTCGCGGAGAGGATCAAGCCAGCCACGATCGTGATCTCCAATGTCATCAATGTCAAGCCATCGGATATGGACAACGCGCCCAATTTGCAACTTTTGGCAATCATGGCTACCGGCATGGGCTGGGTAGACAGAGAGTATTGTGCGAAAAGGGGCATTTCTGTGGTGAATGCTCCCAGTGCCAACATTGATGCCGTCTCCGAACACTTTGTCGTACTGTATCTGGCCAGCCGCAAGCGGATAGGAGTTTTTGATCAGCAAGTGAAAACTTCGGGCGAATGGCAGCGAACCAACTCCTTGGTCAAGAGAGTCTTTCCAGACGGACCACCGCTTGGTGCGAGTCAAGAGACGCTCGGGATCATGGGATATGGAGCTCTAGGCAAGAATATAGAGCGACTCGCCAAAGCAATTGGGTTCAGAGAAGTCCTCATTGCGGAGCGCAGAGGTGCAACTCAGATCAGAGAAGGCCGGACGTCATTCGAAGAGGTCATTGAGCGAAGTTCGACAGTCGTCCTCGTCTTGCCGCGGGAGCCAGATACCATAAATTTGATCGACGAAGCCGAGCTGAAAGCGATGCGAAAAGAAGCAATTGTGATTAACATTGCGCGAGGAGGCATTGTGAATGAAGCTGCACTTGCCAAAGCCTTAAGAGAAGGATGGGTCTTTGGAGCTGCAACGGATGTGCTCGATACTGAACCAGGAGGACCAGGCTCCACGCCGTTATTGCCGGATCTGAGCAAAGGCGAGGAGCCTGTACCAAATCTGCTCATCACTCCACATACCGCTTGGGTAGCACAGCCCACGCTGAGTAATCTTCGACAGATCAATCGTGATGGGATGACCGCGTTCGTCGAGGGGAGGATGTATGATCCGAAGAACAAGCACATGGTTGCAGTGCACGATGGCAAGATTTGGAAGTGAACTGAGACTGCAAGAGGCAAGATTTGCTGTAGATTTGATTTCCAAGCCGCTGTAGAGTGTTGCAGCTTCTTGACGATGTTGGGCCGCACCTGTCGAATGACTAAATCTCCGACCGTGGCGGGTAGGTACCAAACCACATCGCAGCTTGCTGTGCAATAGAGAACATCCCTTAGTTTATTCATACAGCGTTACCACCACCAATAATTCGACTACGTATCGTTTAACCACCATGGGGCTCAGACAGAGACAAATACCGCGCGAAACGCTCACCATGGCAGATATCGTCTCAAAACTAGAGCCCCTGCTGCAGATTCAGCCCAACAAAGTACTGGTCATCATGCTCTGCGGTCCACCAGGTGAGCCTTTTCCCACGATCTACCACCAGGTCCGTGGATAGCATCTGATGTATCGAAGGGTCTGGCAAAACAACACTCAGCCAAGAAATCGTTGCCCAAAATCCCATACTATGGGAACACGTCTCTCAGGAGCGTGTCATCGCCCCATATCGCGGCCAATTCGATTCCGCTTACAGAGAGCCCACACCCAACGAAGAACATCACCGCGTCCGCCTGCGAGCCAGAGCTGGTATCCGCTTGAGGCTTCTCGCCTGGCTAGACCGCCTACAACCCTGGCGTGGCCTCATTCTCGACGACCGTTTCTCACGAAAAGCAGAACGGGATGAATTCCGAGCTGTGATCGAAGAAGCCGGAGCTGAAGTAAGACTGGTATTTTTGGATTTCGACAAGGATGTGCTTTGGGACAGAATCAAAGGGAGGACTGAGCTCGCGGCAAAGGAAAGACTTCCGGGTTGGATCATGGATCGAGCAATGTTCGAGGAGTCTTGGAAAGCGTTTAAGAGGCCGCGGGACGAAGGCGAACATACTATCAGCGGCAGATGATGGGAAGCTGGTGAGATTTGAATCATGGTGCGAAGGGGCTTTCGCTGCTTAGCTGTCGTTCGGGTCGTTTGGTGAAACACATAAGCAGTCTTTCATTTGCTGTGCTGGAGCAGAGAACATGAGAAACGCGCTCAACCCGTCGTGAAAAGGTCTTATCGATGCAGCCGGCTCTACCGATCTCGTTTCTGTATCCCGCTTCACTGTATGCCTCGTGACTGTTCTTCCAAGCTCTTCAAAGTCTCGTAATTGTGCTGCAACACGCTCTGAACGCACTCGCCAAGAAGAGTCATCCAAACCATCATCAGTCATGAATCTTGATGTAAAAACCATGGTCCTCTCTCCCTCAAACACTAACCCATCCACTTCCAGAACTTGCCCCAAATCGTCTTCGGCTCTTCCTCCTCGAACCACATCTCCTCAATCTCCTTCCTCCCTGTATCCAAATCTGCCTCCGCGGGCTCGACGAACCTGGTACGGAGAATGATCTTGTGGCCCAGATACATAACCACGAAGAGGATTAGACTGAGATAAGCAACGAAGAAATCCGTTGTGTTCCACGGCATGAAAGCCGTGAATCCATTGGTGAGAATGATGATGGCGTTGAAGCACAATCCATACCACGAGAACCACGGCTGCCAGAATGCCTTGTATGGCAACGTATCGCGGCTCTGGCCGCGGGCGGCAAGTGCGCGCATGAAAGCGATGTGGCAGATGTTGATGCAAGTCCAGGAGATGAAGCCGGCGACGGCGGTGATGTTGAGAAACCAATCGAAGACGGTTCCGCCGCTGTTAGACAAGTTCATGAATCCGAGGAGGCCGAAAGCAGCGGTGAAAGCGCATGCGACCCAGGGAACTCCGGAGGCAGTGGTAAGTCGGAAGAAAGCGGGAGCGTTGCGTTCTTCTGCGAGACCCACAAGGATGCGAGAGCCGGAGTAGACGTTGGAGTTTGCGGCGGAGAGGACGACGCAGAGGAGGACGGCGTTGATAATCCCGGGAAGGGCATTGACGCCGGCAAGTTTTGCAGCGATGACCAGAGGGGAGGCGGAGGCATCGGTGTTCTCGTTGAGGAGTTGGTCATTGTCGTAGGGGATCAGAATGCCAATGAAGAAGATGGTAAATACGAAGAAGAAGAGAATGCGGTAAAATGTCTTCTTGATCGCTGCTGGGACAGTCTTTCGAGGGTTCGCAGTCTCTCCGGCTGCGATACCCACCAGCTCGGTACCTTGGTAGGAGAACCCAGCTTGAATCAAGACACCCCAAAAGCCGACGAATTTGGCGAGAGCGGCGTTGTCTGTGACGAGGTACTCTGCAAAGGCGCCTGGGTTGTGGTAATACTTGAACCCAATGTATCCTTGTTGGCCGGCGCCAGCGTTGATGCAGATGCCGAAAATGAGGAAGCCGATGACAGTCAAGACCTTGATAGATGCGAACCAGAACTCGACTTCGCCATAGAATGAGACAGGCAAGAAGTTGATGGCGGTAATGACTACCCAGAACACGGCAATGAAGATCCCAACATTGAGGTCAGGCGCCCAGTATTGGATGATTAGCCCGGATGCAGTCAACTCGAGTGCGTAGGTAATGGCCCAAGAAAACCAGTAGATCCAGCCCATTGCGAAGCCAAGCGATGGGTCGACGAAGCGAGCGGCGTAGACTGTGAAGGCTCCAGAGACGGGAATGTAGGTGGCCATCTCGCCAAGCGCAACCATGATCGAGTATACAAGGGTTCCAACGAAGGCATACGCGATGAGGGCGCCAGCAGGCCCCGCTGTTGCAAGCGCTTGACCTGAGCCGATGAAGAGACCTGTTCCTATCGTACCACCTAGAGACACGTTAGTTGATGGTCATCCATGAGGCTCAGGATAGCTTATTGTGCCGCGCAGTTACAGAGCTCTCACTCGAAGCCCGAGCCGGGCAGAAAAAGAGACAATGCGAGGTAACATACCAATAGCAATCATCTGAAGATGCCTTGATTGCAATTTACGCTTGAGCTGCGTAGTCTCCCCTGCCCTGATCGAGTTGCCCTTTTCCATTTCGCTACTCGATCGTTGGTCGGCAATGCCATCCTTTTCGTACGTGAAGGGTGATGCTGGACCGGCAGCTTTGGTCTTATCGCTTTCCATGGCGCTGCTTCTGGCTCGCGTCGTGACTGTCTGAATGATCCGAACGGTACTTCTATAGCCGTGAGAGATACGCTGGTAGCCCCAATACCCGGCGACTCGACAGCGACACTGAAGTTGAAATAAGCAGTGTCTGTCCGTCGGGTGAACGGTGCAGGCAACTCTCACACGTGACCGTGAAACGCAAGATGTGACGAAGAAAGTGAATCACGAAGACGGGGAAGCAGTGAATGCAGTGTATACTTGCCGTTAGCGATCGTGCGGAGGATATTTGTACGTAAAGCAGAGTGACTGCGTCGAGAGTGGGCTCCGTTCCACTGGGGCGGGAGCGGACTGTAACCCAACGCTGGCACGTGTTGTGGGTGCAGAGCAGAGGAAATTTTGCAGTGCGTATCCACAAAATTCTGCGCGATGTAGTGCGTTAGCGACACATCACGGAGAGCCGGCACGGATAGGATGGCATTGTGGCACAGGAAGGCCTGTGCAGAGCTTCCGCCAGACGTTCGCTTGAGCGCTAACCGGCGGCTTTCGACGAGCTTGGCAGTGGGAATGCGGCGCGACTGTGCGATTGGGGCTACCAGATCCGAGTACAGATGACGGACATTGCCCTCGGAGTCGCTCAGTGGCGAGGTGATCAACGAAATCATTCGCGTGAGCCATGCGGTGCGAAGACAAGCTGTCCATTGGTCAGATGGCACGACGACAGTACTTTGTGTGCAGCAGCAAATGCCAGGGCGGGAGCTGCAGGGACGGAGGATCAAATGAAGGGCCACGGTCGAGCCACCATCCAACATCTCCTCCGCGGCCATCTCTGCGGCAGTCAGGTACGCGGATCTCCTTGGAGCGATGTGAGACGTCCACAGCCGCGGCGGAGGTGGATGGCGAGATCCGTGGAGGAGCGGCGGTCCCACGACGTGGAGCGGTGTGCCGCGAGAGAGCGCTCGGAAGGCCCGTCGTCGTGCTGCAGCGACATGTGCGCCAGCGCCGAGAGGATGTGTGTGCATGCCACGTGCAGACCACGGCCATGGCCAGCGGCTGTAGGGCGTGTTCGTGTTCGAGAGCGCGCTCGTGCGGTGTCGACTGCCGAAACATGTGCGGGCGGGCGGGCGTGTCGTGTCTCGTCGCGGCGGCGTTCACGGTCGTGGCGGGTGAAGGGGCCTGCGGTCAGGCGGTCAGCGCCATCCCAGCGAGGGCCATGTGCCAGGAGAGCGAACGGCGTGGTGAATGTGGTTGCGAGGGGAGAGCGGGAAATGTGGTGAAGGCGGCCAGCAGCACATGCCCATGCCTAACTGCTGCCTGCCTGCCTGGCTCCGGCTGCAGCCGAGCGCGCGTCGAACAAGCTTCAGCTCCGAGCGATTGTCTTATTGTGCAAGCATCCTACAATACCAAAGACAATAGCTCCATGTCGCCAAACCGAGACACGCGCACTCTCCTTCACCTTTAATTGACATTCGCTTGACGGAAGTCGCACCCATCCGCGCGCATCACCACGTCCATCTTTGCGGACTGCGACCGCGCGCACATCACCAACTCGAACTTCGCAGACCGCAGGCAGTCACAACTTCACCCCACTCACCGCCACCGCCGTCGCCACGATGGTGCGCCCAGACACCAGAGCGCGTGCCGGCCGGGGCTCTGGTGCTGGCGCCCTACGACGACGTGCGGACCGTGACGGCGATGCCAGAATGGCCGACATCACCGTCAAAGCCGCATCCATGAACAAGATCGGCAAGAAGCCACCCACCGGACCGGCCGCCGACAAGCGTGCCGCCAGGAATCCAGCAGGTACTCGCAAGGACCTCACATCCACGACTGCTCGCCGAGACCTCATTCGCAAAGCAGCAGCCCAAGGAGATGTGTCGATGCGAGACACAAAGGGCCCGCAGTTGGTGGAGCTCACAGTGGAGGGCTGGAAGGCGAGCAGGGTGGCGGGTCACTCGGACGGCGGATACAAGGCACTCATTCAGTGGCTGGAAAAGAAGGCGGGCATGCGGCTTGGAAGGAGGGATACGAGGATTCGGAAGAATCGACTCGATGCCGATGCGGTGGTCATCAGCGTGCCCTCGGCGGACGCGAAAGCTTACGAACGAATGAACGGGTACGAGTGGGCGGGCACGAAGCTCAAAATCAAGCGCGTGGGCGACGCAGACCAGGAAAGCAGCCAGCCTTCGTCTGGCGCAGAAGAGACCAAAGCCATGCTCAGAGGTGTACTTGAGCGCCGCTGGAATCCCGAGACAAAGCTTCTGGATCTCTCTGCACTTGGTGCAGACGCAGAACTACAGGCCACGGGTATCTTCGGCACGAGTTCGACAACAGCCAAATTCTTCCCCGCACTCATGAAAGTGCTTGACTTCTCCTTCAACACGACCAAGGAGCGCGATGAAGCGATCGAATCCGTCTCCCTGGCAAACAACGAGCTCGAAGACCTGAAGATAGTGTCTCCGCTATCCCAGTCCCTGCCGAACCTGATCAACTTGGACCTTTCCAACAACAAGTTCGCAAGTTCAGCCTCACTGGAGGGCTGGCGACAGAAATTCAAGAAGTTGCAACATCTCGTCATCACTGGCAACCCCCTCGACCAGAACGAGCCGAACGCTGTACATGAGATCATGAAATGGTTCAAGAATCTGCGCGTACTCAACGGCGTTCAAGTCCGAACCGACGACGACATCAAGAACCAAAACAACGTCCAGAACATCCCGTTCCCAATCCGCACTCCCCACTTCCAGGACGAGAACGGCATCGTGGAAGGATTCATCCGCACCTGGTTCGCGGGCTTTGACACCGATCGACCCGCGCTTGCTCGGATGTATTACGATGAGCACTCCGAGTTCTCCTTTGCGCTGAACACTCAAGCACCGAGAGACCCACTGGACACTGAGAAGACGCAGACCCAAGAATGGGCATCGTACATCCAGCGCAGCCGCAACTTGAAGCGTCTCACACAACTGCCGACTCGCCAAAAGCGTGTGGCACGGGGTACACAGGCCACGATAGATGCCTTCGCTACGATGCCGAAGACGCAACATCCAGATCTCGCCACTGAGCCACAGAAGTGGATGATCGAGTCCCACCTGCAGCCGGGCATTCACGATCCCATCAACAACGCCCCGGGCGGCGTCGATGGATTCTTCATGTCCATCCACGGAGAGTTCACCGAGCCGGACACGGGCAAGAAGCGTAGCTGCGACCATGCCATCTACATTGGCCCCGGCGGCTCGACTGGTGTGCGCGTCGTTAGTCACAGCATCACCATTCGTGCATACGGCGGCACTCAAGCCTTCCAAGCTACTGCCGGGGCTCAGACGCCGCCAATGCCAGCCGCTGATGCTGCAGGCAACGATGGTCTTCCACAGCTCCCTGAAGGTGTCACCATCGAACTTGCCGAGCAAATGTGCGCCGAACTGACCAAGCAGACCGGCATGACGCTGATGTTCTCATCCGACTGCCTGCGTGAAGCTGGCTGGAATTTCGAGGCGGCGTTGGCCATGTTCCACAATGTCAAGGCGACTTTACCTGCTGTTGCCTACATCAATGGTGCGCCACTGGCTTAGCAAGGCTTTCTAGAGGAGGAACGAACGGCTTGAGAAAGAGAATGGGCAAGATGCGGGAGCAAAGGAAAACTCGACACAAGCAATCTGACACATTAGCGAGGCGAATGGTTTCAATGGTTGGGCAAGGCACACTGTCTGCATTGGGCAGCGGCTGATTTATTGATTGGGCTTCACAGCGCGGCGTTCTGCTTTGGCTTTTGCATAAAGAATGGTTTTTGAGGGCAATGATACCAGACTGATACGGTGGATGGAACTGCGCTCTACGCACACGAACGGAGACTGAAGAGGGAAAACATGGCGGGAGGAATAGATTGCTTCGAGCTGCACATGCATGTACGATAGTAGAGCCACAGACAAACCCAGAGAGGTCAACGAAGTCGAAGCTTTTGGTACGAGCTCCGCCCCGTGAGGGTGTGGGTTCGTGAGCGAGGAGAGAATCTGACTTGTGCCCTTTTTCCTGTTTTTTTTCCCCCCACACCACATCTTCAAGGACCGAGGACACAAAATGATTGTATCCGCCCTTTGTCGAATCCCGTCCTTTCGATGTCTTCTTAATGACATCCTTCTCTTCGACCTTCCAACGGAACCTCAAAACTCTACTAGTAGTAGTTAGTCTCTGCTCAAATCCGACACGACTCGCCAGAAGCTTTGCTTTGTTGATGACACGGAAGAAGCAACAGAAGAAGAAACCATTGGCGAAGCACTAATGGAAGTACTGCGGAAGACGTTTCGCTTGGCAAGAAGCGAAGATAGACGAGAAAGTCAATACCGGAGGGAGAGACAGAGAGAGAGAGAGAGAGAGGGATTTTGAAACCGTGGTACAGTAATGAGGGGACTCTGATTACGGCGCTAGTCATCATTAGGCGAGAGTACCAGAATTTGGGAGGCGCCAGTTTGTGAACAGCCGTCTGGCAGACCACGAATGGCCAATTGATGCGGGTGGGGGGGAAGTCACAAGGCCGGATGAGAAGGAAACAGACAGGAATTGAGAAAAGAGACAGGGGTTGATGTTTCGAGATCCCATCCGTGTTTTGGGAAACCTCGGATGAAGTGCTTGCTTCAGATCAGGACGCTACGTCAGAGCGTGCTACAAGACTAGATCAAAACCTCTAGTAAGCTCTCCATTTGACGTCGACCTCGACCGTTTTGGCACCTCGAATTCACCATTTGGCGGGGCTGAGCGACAACACTCCCAAAAGTGTTATTTCCCAGCCCTTGCGGCAGTCTTTCAAATGTCAAAAGTCCGCCAACCGTTTTGTCGGCATTCGCTATGGCCAGCTCTGCCCCGCCATCGAGAACAGCCACGCCAGCAATAGAGCCAAGGAATCGAATTTCTTGTTTGTCATCGAAGGAATGCCCGGCGTAGACGGTCACAATGTCCTCGTTCTCGGCTGCGACGAGGGCGCCATCGTCAGTAAACTGCAAGGACCTGGCGCAAGACATTGTGCTTTGGAACGTTCGTAGAGGTTTCTTCCAGCTACGGGCATCCCATATTATGATGCGTCCGTCTTGCGCAGCCGTGGCCACATGTCGGTTGTCCTGCGACCACACGCATGCGAAGCCATGATCTGTGTGTTCTTGTAGCGTGACAAGCGGCGTTCCTCGCTGGGCATCAGTGATGAGTGTGTCAGAACTATCTCCGACCAATGCTCGCAAACGGCCGTCAGCAGATGTCGCGGAACAATTCACTGCGTGTTCGTATGTGAAACCATCGGTAAACCGGAGCGTTCCCACATCCATGAGCCGGACTCTGCGGTCATTCGAGGAGAAAGCTGCGCGGAGGAGACCGGACCGTCTATCTCGGAAGCTATGTACATGAGTGACGAGTCCATTGTAAGCGTGGGTAACGAAGCCTTCGGAAGTTTCTTGGCCGTCGCTGTCAATAATGCAGACAGCGTATTCCCCGTAAAAGCCGCCAGCGATCAACACATGGTCAGTGTGGCAACCAGCTAGGAAAGATCTTGGAGAGGACGATAGACAAGTGATGCGAAAAGCGGCCGCCGTGTTCACTGGCTTGGCCAAGTCCATGACAATGTCCCGCGTGTTCGGGCACGAAAGAGATGCCCGCACGACCTGGTTCGCTGCTGTTCCATAGAACACGTTGTTGCGATCCGCTGCCACAAGCATGTTGCGCAACTGATAATGTTCAAACGTGCCTTTATGCTTGGGCGCAAAGGACCGAAAACGGTAATAGTTTTCTGCATCGCCAGCGATGCCAGAAGATGTTTGCCGCCTGTTGGGGCGGACGTAGTTCAAATTTGTGCTCGATGGATGGAGCATGCAGCGAGCGATCATGGCTTGCTCTCGCGCAGGACCGATGAGCTGCCACCGGATCCCTTGTACATCGATAGCTTGCGATAATGTCTGAGCGCGAAGCACTGGCTCGAGTGGTCTTCCAAGCCGAATAGAGGGTTGTATCCCAGGCTCGAATAAAGGCAGGCGTTTATCTGATATCGATTTGAGACGCCAGTCGTCCATAAATTCCAGAACATCATAATGCCTTCGGGGATCGTCAACGGGTAAAGCATCTTCATCAATATCCATGATTTGAGTATGTTGTACATTGATTGTCGTGTAAGCGCTTGCTAAGGAATGCTGCACGGTATGTGGTCCAGTAGCTGAAGCATCGGGTGAGAGAATTGGTTGTTGATGTGTATCTGCATAAGATGCTGGCAACACCGATCGGCTGCTACGACCCAGCGATTCAGCATTTATATCGCTGGCTGCTGCTGCTGCTGCTCCGGGACCGTGAAGAACTGGATGCTCGCCGAGCGGATCTGCCCCTGCTGATGCCGCTTCTCGTAGCTGGACCTCGTCTGATACGTTCCCAGGCTGCTGCCTTGAATGACTTCGAGACCGAGCAAGCGGGGAAGTTGTATGTGATATGCTGAGTGATATGGGGGAGTCAATGGGTGGTTCGTTATCGTAAACGTTGATATCGTGCGGCATTGCTTCGTCGTAATGCATGGGCGTTGGTGTATGCGCCGAATGCACGTCTGTCATGGGCTCATCTGTCGGCGGAGGAAGAGGCACCCCACCATTCTCGTCATTCTCATCGTCTTCGTTTCCTTGGTCATGATCAAAGTCGAGTTGCGAATCGAAAAGTTGTATGGTATTTTGAGGAGATGCAATGGGAAAGAACAATGATGAAGCATTGCTAGGACAGAAGGTGGGCTCCTCGAATCGAGCTACGCATGCCCGTTGATTGAACATGTCTGTGTTCGCGGCGCGGCGCTTCCTGGCCACTTTTGGTGTTCTTCGGACCGACGGTCTGGACCTTGCGACAGCGACAGCTTTTCGGGGGCTCGTGAAATAGAAAATGTCTTCCATGGTGCGTGGCAAGCAAAGTACCGGCGGTATGGAACCAGCAACGGTCGGAAGAGTAATTGCGGAGTATCGTGCGTGTGACAGTAAGAATGCTGGGTCGGGCGGGATATCGACAGCTGCAGCAGAGAATCCACTTCCACGGCGCAGAGAGTCGCGAAGACTGTCAATATCGCTTCCGGCTTCTATGCGCGCGGTCGGCAGAGCGCTCGCTGGAGACTGGCGAAGCGTGGATGTCGGCTTTGAGGCCGACGGCTAGGTGCAGGCTGCAAGGCGAGGCAGGGATCGCAAGCAGCGTGGCAACGAAAGCCGATGGAACCAATGATCATGAGGTCAGCGCAAACGCATTCTCCTTTGGCACCGGCAGTCTGTCCAGAGGAAGAAAGCAAGTCGCAGTCGTGGTGGTTCGTGCGTACGGACGGGGCAGCAGGCAGGCGGAGAGGTGTTGTATTGCGGGATGGCCGGAGCCGTTCTGCGCTAGGGAAAGGGTCGTGTCCACTGTCCGCAAAGGCGACAAGGGCAGCAGGAGGAGCAGCAGCAGCAGCAGCGTGACCAGCACCTGCGCGGCGGGGCGTGGACGTGGACGTGGACGGAGGCGGTCGTCGATGGCCTCGAGGCGGCCAGAAGGCAGTGAATGCGTGCGGAAGAGGAGACGGAGCTGGTCATGCGCGCGCTTTCGCCTGCAGGGTGAGGTGGGATGATGATGATGATGATGATGATGATGATGGAATGCGCTGTCGCCGTCGTCCTTTCCGCCGCGCCGCACCGCACCGCACCGCCGAGGACCCTAGCAGCGGGGCCGGCGCAGGTGCAGGTGCTGGGAGCCGCGGTCCATGCCGGTCGCTGGTCTGCTGATATCGCCTGTGCAACGGGGGCAGGTTGTTGAGAGAGCGAGAGCGCTGGCGAGCGACGAGGGCGATCGCAGAGAGAGCGTGCCCGACGTGGGATGGCGATGGCGGCTGCCTCCACTCCCGCTCCCGCCCGTCGCCCGCCGCCCGTCCTTGCGGAGACTTGCTCCTTCTTCCTGCTCCTCCCCGTCAACCACGCGATCAACGTGACACGCGCAATCACTCCCCGGGCGGCACGCAACCCACAAGCCGGCGGGGGCGGGGCACGACCTATCGTCCAGCGGCGAAGTGTACTTGTTCCTGCTCCTGCTATCCTTCGGGAGACGTGCAGATGTCACAATTCCACGCCGCGAAGAGACGGCTCCATGCGAGCGCATGCGACCTGTCCATGCTGCAGCACCGCTGCTCCGCCAATCGTCGCGCTGCACGCCTTCCGAGGCCCGTTGTTTGTGGATAATGCAGTCAGTTGTACGCAAGCTCGCCAGGCCTTGGTTGCACGACCCCAGCGAGCCGCAGCACGTATTGCCAATCACGCCTCCCGACCATCGGCATCGCATCTCGCCCGCAGCAGAGCCCACGACCCAGCCCTTTATTATTAACCGAGGCTGCAAAGAAAACGGCATCGTGCATGCTACGGATGTGACTACTAATCTTGAGACAGCTCTCGTGTTCGGGGGCTGTACAGCCGCTCGTGCAAGCATCAATCCGTCTCCTTTCAGATGGATGCTGTACACTTCGACGGCATACACGAACACCCTTCCATGCTTACCAGCTGCTGACGCGACCAGTCACACCACAGGGATTCCATGTGCCTGTACTACATGCGCGAGATCAAAAGCAGTCATCATCGGTGGAACGAACTCAACGCTGACCTGCACGCACTTTCCAGCAGCAGTCCGAGCACATGATGAAGATTGCCTTCGTCCACGACCCAATGCTGAAGCTTTATTGTGGCCTTCCTCGAGCCACGTGCATTGAGCCTGAATGTTGTCGGGAACGAATTGTCGTCATACAGGCCGCGAATACTGAGGTCACTCGCCGGAGACAGATCTCAAATGTAACCTCTTCACGTCTCAGCAAGCGAGCATCTTCATTGCCTTCGTAGCACAGCACCGTGCCAGGTCTCTGACCGCAACCATGAATGTCCTTTGAATTCACTGGCGGTGAGTCTGGTCGTTGTTGTACGGAGCTATGGCGTCGCACGAACAATATGAGCGGTCATTCGGCACTGACGTAAAACAATGGCATGGCCGGCTGCGAGCTGAACTGTGATGAGAGCATCGGGTTGCGGTCTCTTCACGCGTGGGTTGACAGGCCCTCCTGCGGCGTGTGACAAGGGCATTCGGAGATCGGCCACACTCTACAGCCATACTGGGCCGCGTCAGCATTGACGATATGGCTTGCGGTCACTAAGTTAAAGCAGTCGGTATAACGTCTGTTCTCGAGCTGCTAGCCGCAGTCTTGGGTCTATACGGCCCGAGAAATCGCACAACGCAACACAAAACGTCCTTCACAATCAATGTCGGGTTTCAATACCATGAGAAGACATGGCATGAAAGGGATACAGCCTTGTAATCCACGAAGAAAATGTGCTGTCAGGTATTATGGCAGATTAGATACACGCGAGCCATATAAGGCTATTGTGTCTTACTTGTCCCACCAGTTTCTTGCTGACTGGAACGGACAAGGTCCTGTCCATCCAATTTCACCTGTTCAACGTCGGCGTGTGCATGATGAACATGATAGTACCTTCCGCAACATTCGCGCTCTTATCTCTGGCGTAGCGTGGGCTCCACATTTGACGAAAAGCTCTCACCTCGCAACGAGAACACGACATGCATCCAAACAGTCGACGATGTCATCATGTGAGGAACAGCGTGACACAGAACGCGTGCAATGGCAAATGACCGCCATGGGAATCGGGCATTCCCGTCTCTCGACATTGTCACTCACGGCCATGCTGTCGCCACGCGACCCCTCGTGCCCAGCGACCAGCGGCCTTAGCAATGAAACGAGAGCCATTGCTGTCGTTTGACACAGAGTCACAGACTGACGAGTGAGTTCGACCCACACCAACATACTAAATCGCCACCGACCTGCGGTCTTGGGTCTGCAGTAGTCGTTCGTTGGTGCTGAAGGCCGGCCTCACCGAGCCTCCCGCACGCATTCGCAAAGCGGTTCAAATTGAACGAGCATGCCAGCTCCTGCCTATACAAGCAGGACCTTGAAGATCAAACCGGCGATATGCGAGTCTGGGATTCGACGGTGGACTTGCATTTGGAGGAAGTTTCTGGGCGCCCAGCTTCCAAGCCATGATGCGAGCCCTCACCTGCTTCTTTCGTGTCGCTGGGCCGATACTAAGCAGGCTCAGCAGGACGCTTGTTTGCTTCTGTGGCGCTGTGCTATCGCGCCCCGTGTAACGTCAATGGTCTTGGCCCTGGGCTGTGCCAGTCGCGGATGTCGTGCTTCAGATTGTCAAAGGCATCGTTTGTTCCGGTGACCAACCAGAAGTTCAACAGTGGTCTTGGCTAGGCGCAAGAACCTTCTGGTGGGTGACTTCTTTGGGTGCCGCGTACGAGGGATAAACATGCAGGTACAGCTGCGCAAGGTTTCGCTCGCTCGGATTGGAAAAAATGGAAAAGGTGACGATCGAGGCAGGTATATATTGGTCTCGCGCCCTCCATCAAGGTAGGTTGATACACTCTCTGTCTTGACTGTAATCCTTCTTTTCCATCATGGTGCGGTCATCTCTCTTCTTAGCATGCACGGCGCTCACTGTGTTCGCCAATGCCCACAACAATCCTCTCGAGGCTAGGCAAGAGGTTAGCGCAGCAACCCATGGAGCCGGCGGCAAGGGCAAACCGAACGTCAACTCCAAGAAGCTACAAGATGCGATCAAGGAGTCTGCTTTGAAGAAGAAGGCTAGAGAGCTCGAGAACGCAGCATATTCGACTCCCGAGCGCAACCGAGTGTTCGGCTCGCCGGGACACGAAAACACTTTGAGGTTCATTGAGAGCTACCTCGAGAAGGAAGACGACTACTTCGAGTACAGGCGCCAAGAATTCGTTGAGCTCTACTCGCAAGGATCCGGTACCTTTTCCGCTGGCGGCACAGAGTATCCGATGAATGTGTTCACCTACTCCGCATCGACCGATGGCGTAGTTGATGCTCCGATCGTGGCCGTGTCGAATCTCGGCTGCAATGCCGCAGATTACCCTGCTGAGGTTTCCGGTGCCATTGCATTGATTTCTAGAGGAGTGTGCACCTTTGCAGTCAAGGCCACCAATGCCAAGGCGGCAGGTGCTTTGGGCGCCGTCATCTACAACAATGTTCCAGGCAACATCGCTGGTACATTGGGCGGCACGGGAGACTACGCTCCCGTTGGAGGTATCTCGCAGGAGAGCGCAACCACCATTCAAGCAGCTCTGCCGCTGAATGGCCAGCTTGAGATTGACAGCGTCGTCGAGAATCGAACAACCTACAACATCATCGCCGACTCGAAGAGCGGAGACAAGAACAATGTCGTCGTGATCGGTGCTCACTCCGACTCTGTCTTCCCGGGCCCTGGTATCAATGATGACGGCTCGGGAACCATTGGTATCCTTGAAACCGCGATCCAGCTCGCCAAGAAAAAATACCGATTGAAGAATGCTCTGCGTGTCTGCTGGTGGTCTGCTGAGGAATACGGCCTCTTGGGATCTGAATACTATGTTGCCAACCTTCCAGAAGAGGAGCGCAGCAAGATTGCTCTCTACCTCAATTTTGACATGATTGCATCTCCCAACTGGCAGTATGCTCTCTACGATGGAGACGCAAGCACGTTCAGCAACACTACCGGCGTCGTCATCCCTCCTGGGTCTGACAAGATTGAGCACTTCTTCCAAGACTGGTTCCGTGAGCAGGGAATTCCAACCAAGGATTCTGAATTCAATGGACGATCGGATTATGGCCCATTCATTGCTGTTGATGTTGGAATTCCCGCCGGTGGTATCTTCACTGGAGCTGAGGCTCTCAAGACTGAGGATGAGGTTGCATTGTGGGGTGGACAAGCTGGTGAGAGACAAACGAACGTGGTGCTGCCTGAATATGATACTAATGGTGTATTCAGGTGTCTCTTACGACCCCAACTACCACCTTGTTGGCGACAATTACACCAACCTCGCGTTCGAGCCTTTCCTGATCAATACGGTACGTTCTCCTTCTTGTGATGTGCGCGCAATTCCCAACCAGACTAATGTCTCCACAGAAAGCGATTGCTGCTTCCGTCGCCAAGTACACCATGGATACTTCGGACATCCCACCTCGCACCTCAGGTGCCAAAGTCAAGACTAGGGGCGCTCACCCGCACGCCAAGAAGAATGCCGCTCATTCCCACTCGCATCAACCTGGTCTGCAGTGCGGTTCTGAGCCAAAGGTAACAGAGTAACGACGACGACGACGATAATGCAAAAATACCCACGAATCATGAAGAAACTATGATCAGAGTAGATGTGCAATTCACTTGACACAATTTTATTCTCTCTTGCATACACCATCCCATCGCTTTTCCTTTCATGCGTACACGCCAGGTAACGCTGACCTCGGAACTCCTTCAAAACAAACGGGCCTAGTTGCTATACCCTCTGAAATAGCAAACGACCCTTCATTCATCAGGAGCCATAATCCCGCTACGCCCTCTCATATTCCTAAACGCCACACAATACCACATCTCCGTCGGGACCTCTTCACTAGGCTGAAGCTGCTGCATACCCATCTTGATAGCCAATTTGTCCTCTCGCAGGAATTGCAAGATCCCCATGCTCTGCCTCACCACACCCTCCGGCGCCCCGGAGACTTCCACTGCCAAGAAGCATTCTGCCTCCCCCTTCGCTTCGTCCAGCTCGGTGCTCACCTCTAGTTGTCGTAGAATTTTCAAGCAAGAGACTGACGCTTCCCGTGTGTGGCGGTGCATCTTTACGCTGGACACTGCTCTCGCCGGCCCTAAGAAGCTCGGCTCGATCGGGTCAAACAGTGCCACGCCCAGTCCCACGAGCCGCACGGAATGAACAGCCGGAAGCGCTGCGAGTGAAGCTGCCAATGGCACGGCGACGGCGAGAAAAGCGGAGCGGTCGTGAAGTGTCGATGCTGTCCATTCGGCTCGCGCGATCCGCTCCCGCCAACCGCCGAGATCTGCTGCAGCGTTGTCGTCAGCCTTGTGGATTGGTACTTCTTGGCAGCGGGTACGACAAACCACGACAAACTGCATTGATGACGCATGCCGCGAAGCACGACAAGGCAGAAAAACTTGTCATGTGCCCTGCCGTCAACCGTCGCGTGTTTCGCCCGCCGTCACGGTCTGCCGCAACACCCGACTTTGTGTAGCACTGCAGGCTCGGCGGCTTGATAAGGCACGCGCCATGGCACGTGTGGCATGTGTTGAAAAGGCACGCAGTCTGCAGACGGATCGGCATCAGGAGCTCCAGGATCGCTTTCCACATCGACAGCAATCATCATGGGCTGGGCACGAAAGATGATGCGAGGCCGAGTCTCCATCCGCGACAGACTGGCCCGGACAGACACGATGAGCTCCGTGGACACGGCAAGCTCGACAGGAACACCCTCTTCTCAGCAGTCGTCCAGCTCGGCGCAATCTTCCAATTCGGCATCCCAGGCGCTGGCAACTTCTCCATTCATGGCCGGAGTCAAGATCCCATTCCGAGCGACCCTCAAGTCCTTGTGGCGATAGCTGAGGCCCTTCACAAGCCACAAACGGTGCAAACCGATGCCATTGGAGAGCCGGAGAGTGGGGGCACATGTAAAGAACTATGCATTCTACGTGAGTGCAACTGCGGACTGTCTGCCGCTATTGGCTCCTCAGGTGCAGAGAGGTGCCGCATCCAGCAAAGTGAGTGCCCTTGGAACATCCAGCACATACAGTGTGCTGACTTCAAGTCCCAAGACAGGGTTTTTTGCAAGAAACCCAGCTGCCCAAGGAATCATTCCAGCAGCTATGCCGTCTCTAGCCCTGGTGGTGCAGTTTCGGTGAAAGCATCCCACTCGTGCTCGCCGAAGTCCCTGCCCATACGGCCCTTGCTGTACATGAGCTTTCCTTTCATCTTGACAAGTGGATTCATCCAGGCCTTGTTCCCGTCTGGCCCAGTAACCTCCTTCGACGTGGCACCCAGACCTAAATCCGGACACATCAGCTTCCGCAGATCTTGTGCCGCAGGGCTGTACTTACCAGTTGGCTGGTAGTTCAGATAGACACCCTCCCATGACCTCTTCGGACATGCGAATACTTCATGCATGATACCAACATGCGGAATCTCGGCTTCCACCGCTCTCCACCACTGCATGGCTTTCGTGTGCATCGGCCCGTGCGCATACTGGTGCAGGTAGTGTTCGTTCTCGAAATACAAGATGCTCATGAATTCGTTCCCTGCGCATGATCAGCATCCATCAACAGAGGCTCTCGGAGATGACAACTTCAGACCTCACCTACCGGAAGTCCGTTCAGCGGCATTGACCCATGCGGAGGCGCCCAAGAACCGGTGCTTGGTGGCAGCCTGGCCCAACTCGTCAACCATTTTGTCGAACCGATCGCCCACTTCCTTGAAACCGGGCCCAAACATGCCGAAAGGATGATGCGACACCACGCCGAGAATGATGGCACAAACTTGCTCCTCAGCCGGTCTGTCTTGTTGGCCTTTCTCCGAGGGAATGATTGGAGCCACGCGGTGTGGAATCACGTTGGCCATCAGGGGATTTGGCAGGATACCCAAAGTCATTAGGGAAGCGCGTATCAACTTGTATGCGATGAACACGACCGCTGGCAGGATCATGGTGAGATTACGGTATGGCAGAACGACCATCGCCGTGCCTTGCATCAGACCGCCGAGTATCAGCCATGTTGTTACAGATAGTTGATCGCGAATCAGCTGGAAAAATTCAGCTGTGTGTCTCGTCCAAATCCGGCATCATCATCATCATCATCTTCTTCTCCACACGACTGGGGAATTTCGGTCGTGGAACACGACAAATTTGGACTCTGGAGGTACCAAGAGCTGCACTTACGGTGTACAAAGCAGTTTCGTTCCTGCGTGTCGCGGTTTTGGGCCTTGTGGTAAAATTCTCGAAGACTGGTTGGTACATCTTGGTCGTCTGTGGGATGCGTCAGAGCTTCGAGAGATGCTTCGCTACGGGTCGTGCTTTTGTAGGATGCCAAAGCAGTCGATACCCCTGCCTCCTTCTCAGATCCGAGGATTCTGCACTGCGCCGCTTCCTTGCCGTCGCATTGGTCGCTTGTAGTCACGGGTCAACGTTGGACCGTGCCAAGATGCTGGTGGCGGCAGCTGCAGTCATGTAAAATGAAAGGTGGAAGGTCTGATTAGTGGAAGGTGGAAGTTCTGGAGACTTTGGACAGGTAGGAACATCACGTATTCTAAGGCCAAGGCACGTGCGAAGCATCTGATGAGAGAGAGTTCACGTCCAAACGAGCCAATAGCTGGTCAGCACACTAAGACTGCCACGTGTGAGTGGCTTGCAAGCAGATTGCGTAGGTGAGGTTACGTGCGTACGCTTCGCCAGGATTCAAACCCTACTGTTGCCATGAAGTGTTCAACATAGTGGAACTCTAGCGGGATTATGACCAAGACGATTTTTGCAGTAACTTAACTACATCAATTGTGCTCTCGGAGGTGTCCGCTTGTCGACAAAAATTGCATTTGCAGCCCGAAATCGAGCCGACGAAGCTGAAATCGAGCATTTTCAAGTCAGAGGGTTCGGGCAACCCAGATTACCAAAAGATGGTGCAACAAATTGCGCAAAGAATGCCAATGACTCGACAGTTGGAGTAATGACGCTGTTGAGGGTCGATGGCACCTGTCCCGTAGCCAACTGATACAACAAGCAAGAAGTCTCAGCCGGAGTGATGGTAGGAGAAATCGTTCCATTGCGGATTGCTCCAAAGTTGCTGGGCAGCGCATTGAAGGAACCAGGCGCGGTATTACCTCCGAACGGGACAGGGTAGAGGAGGTACATCTTGAGGATCTCCGCCGTCACTTTGTTGTTGTCATATGGATCAACACGATTGACCCAGTTGTCAGGGAGCTTCTCTTGGACGAAGAAGGACGATATCGTCGCAAAGTCTGGTCGGTAGCCTCGAGTGCCGGATGGGAAAAGCTCGTAGAGGAAGGAGGCTGCGCCGAAGAGGAGAAGCGAAAGCGGTCCCTATCGAAAGTGTCAGTGATCGTAGAACTACAGACCGCGGGGGCAGGGGGACGAACAAAATAGAAGTTGGGATTATCTCTCTGAGATTCAACCCAGCGTTCCTTGCGGTATTTGGCCAAACTAAGTGAACATCATGTCAGTCGACTCTTCCTCTCTTTGCAAACAATTCGACTCGCCCTTGCAGGTTGTAATTAGCACCAGTGGTCCTCGTCATGCGTGCGAAGAGCGTGGTGTTGAATCTGAAGTTATCGCCTTTGCCGAGGAAGAAATCATTTCTCAAAAAAAAAACAAGTCAGCAAGATGAATGAGCCAAAGCTTTTCAAAGACATGCGTGCATACCGAGTCAAACTTGTGTCTCCTTCGAACTTATTATGCCCAACTAGGCCGGGCTGGCTCCCCGTCAACGCGCGGTTGAAGGAGGTACGGCCAGTGGCATCGCATCCGATCGACAGCTTTTGGGTGACAAGATCACCATCAGCTTGGAGTCCAAGGAACGCCAGAAGATTAGCCAGATCGTATCCGACATTATAGACATTCTGCTGAGCGTCGACGAGTTCTTTGTAGGTCGTGATACCGTCTCTGGCCACTGCAAGTATCTCGTCAGTGCGTAATATAGAGACATTCGAGGCGCGCTCCTTACAGAAGTTGTGGTTTGCAGCAGTATTCACTGAATGCTCGATTAGTTGACGTTGTCTCCGTGGAGCATGTAGAAAGTCTTACGGCCAGGACATGGGCCACGAATGTCTCCAGAAGTTGGTGCAATGTATCGATGGTCTGAGTCACCAACCGCTGGCACTCGAAACCCTCCCTTTTCTGAGAAACAATCAGCCAAATGCAAATGACAGACCATAGATTCAGATTCATACCTTTACCCTTGGAACCATTTATGGCACCATTGTAGGGATATTTGGCAGTGATTGGTGCGGCATTTTTGTGGTTAGCATTGAAGGGGCATGTAGCCTCAGAGCCAGGACCACTTCCAGGTTGCTGGCGTTCGACAAGCATAGACGAGTCCACGCCAGGCACTTGAGCAACCCACGGGAAGGCGCTCACTACCTCTGCGAGGACGAGAGCTGCAGTCAACACCTGCATCCTGATGAGCAGAAGGTTGGGAAGGGATGATATGGGATGATTCGATAATGCCGTTCAGGTGCTGGGCCACATGCTCCTTTTGTACACCGTTCAAAAGCTCGAAAGCATTCCTGTTGCCCTCACAGAAATCCATTATTTCTGCCTCACTGCCCCTCAGCATTTTTGCCAGCCATCTACGACAACGCACTGTGCTAGCGGGCATACATAAGCCACAGTTGAGGCGACACGGCTGCAATTGCTGCAGCGCATCAACTGCGAACGCTTCAAAGTTTGAACCTGATTTGCTCTCCGCCATGTGTGCTGAAGCCACAGACGACGAGGCTGTGCGGAGAAGAAGGCGAGTCCACAGATGGCTCGTTTTTTTTTTTCGAGTTGGTGGTCGCATGGGATCGATCTCTACGCTCTGCTACTGGTCGGACAGAGCAACGCTACAGCCAGTAAGCATCAAAGTCATGCAGCTTGAAGGCTGTCGCCACGAACTGGAACCATGGCATTGTTTCTGGAACACGGTCTGGCCACTGACAGGAGAGATTCGGCGGCAAGGCGGTCTGAACGTCATGCTTACATTGCTTATAGCCTATTTTAACCTTCGTGTGAACAAGCTTCTTGAGCTCACCTTCGGCTAGGGACACGCGCTCGCCACGCACAATAGCATGCGATTTGGGGCGGCGTGGCCTTTGATCTGTTCTCCTGAGTTAGCATAATCGCATATCGAGCCGCGGATCGTGCAATCGCTGCCCCAGCTTGGTCGAGTTCCTCGCCTATATCGACTCCGGTTGCGTTGCTAACGATTCCTTTCCAGTCTCGTAGCTCGCAGGTTGAATTGCACTGCATTGTGGCCTGCGGCGAAGAACACGGCTAGCATGTCAGACACCACAGTTGTAACAACGCTCCCCACCTGGACTTCTGTTCGATTCGAATTGCATCACCTCAATACGCCTCCAGCATAACGATCGACGCTAGCCCAAGCCGTGGCTGTGTCAGCTGAGCTATTTGCCTGCGTATTGGTCGGCTGCAACTTCACCCTCTAGTTGCAAGGTCTTCTCTGCATTAGCGAGGTTCATGCCCAAGCACATGCGAGGACCTTTGCCAAAAGCGACAAGATATCGTGAGAGAGGACGACCATTGGGCGCCAGACCACCGCTGATGAGCCATCTTTCGGGGTTGAACTCATGTGGCTCGGGGAATACGTCGGGATTCATTTGTTGCAGAGTGATCGACATTCCAAAGATCGTACCTGCAGGCAAGTTGTATGCGCCATATTGTAGAGGTGTGTGTGGGTTGGTACGGAAGAGACGCTGCGAGACTCCGCCCATGAGTCGAGTTGCTGTCGAGTAGTATCAGTGAGACGTCAAAAAACGCATGGCCCTGTGCTTCAATACCTTCTTGAACGACAACGCTCAGATACGGCAAATTCTGAATCGCGGACAGGCTGAGTACGTTTGAAGGATCCGGGATTGCTGCTTCCAGCTCCTTTTGCAGCCGTTCTTTGACCTCGGGCTTCTTCAGGATCCAAAAACATGCTGTCACTAGGATTGCTTTGGTGGTCTCTATCCCAGCAAGTACGATACTCTGGGCCTCGTCTGACCTATTTCATGTCAGATCTCCATGTACTTCCCACGAATTGCATCGCAGACAACTTACAGAACCTCAGGAGTTTTCTCATCAGGCCGAAGGATGTCGGAGGACAGAATCTCATGAAAAAAACGGTGCGATGAGCGACGGTCTCGTGGCCTTTGTTCTCGCCATCCATGATCAGTCGTATCTGCTTGTCGATTTCCCATGCACGCGCGATCAGACACTTCCTGAACCAAGATTCTCATTCCATTGATTTACCGCATAGAATGCCATATGAGTCAAGGCGTGGATCCCCTTGATCAACCCTTCAGAGGCATTGAGGAAGTCAGACTTGAAGTCCGTGTGCTCCGCACAACCATAAGACATGGCCATCGCGTACCATGTGACAGCATCTGTCGTCCATGCTGCGAAGACGTCGTCCAAGCGGAGGACATTGCCAGTTCCCGCATACTCCTGTTGCAGCCTCAAGCACAACTTATCCATAGACGACTGCAAGTGCCCGGAGAACTCTCGCACGCGTGCCGTGGTGAACAATGGGGCGATTGCCGCGCGGCGTCTGTGGTGTTCAGCATGTTCAATCTGTTCTGATGTGGCGAGGGTAATCCCTAGGCGGTACTTCAAATGGGCCATTTTGTTGGTCTTCGACTTGACACTGTACATTTCGTCAAAGAACTCGGGATCCAGAATGTGCACTTCCCCGGGCGTAACTCGAATAATGGGTCCTGGGAATGTGAGTCCCCCTCTGCTGTGAGGTGCACATGCAGAACAAATGCACTCCCCATATCGTCTGTGCCACTCTGCAATCTTGAAAATGAATTGGCCGCCTTTGACGAGGTCGTAATATGTCTCTATTAGACCAGTCGCTGCTGCCAATCTCGGTCCTGGTATATGTGCCAAGGGGCTAAGGAACAGTCTGTACAATACAACAAGCAGCAAGCTCAGCGCAGCAAGCGCAAGAGCGTAGCCAGAGAGCTCTCTCAAGCTTGCCCCAAGAATGGTGTCGAAGGTCGTCATGCTGCTCGCATTCAAAAGATTCGATTACGGTCTTGAGACTGCACGCTTAGTATGTCAGTCTTATGTGGCGTTCTCGTAAACACGCTCGTCAGTGATCACTCATATATGGAAACGAAAGTTACTGCGTGCGATCCACGCCCTCAACAGACGTCTCACTGTCTCCCATCAAAGTACTCGGGACTCTTTGCATTTAATAAAGCGTACCGGGAAGCAGCTTGACCTAGGGCAGCAGTGACCATGGATATAGTGCTTGGCAGAGTGTGTTCCGATCCTTGCAAAGCAATATATCGACCGACATGTCGGACGGAGAGTTAGGCGACACAAATCCCGTATCAGTTTTCGCCCATTTCAGCGACAGAATTGCTGCTCCATCCTCTATTGTGACTTGGTTTCTTCCAGACTTGCACGTCCTGCCCATCTGTGCTGTCGGTAACTACGTGGTCTTGAGAATCGCGTTTAGTGCTTCGATTCGATATTTCTGTTGGGATTGGTATCCGCAACCTGCTTGCAGCCATCGGCTCGAGAGCACAGCTCTGCTGCAGTAGTGTTGGCGATTCTCCACTGCTTAGCATGCATCTCCCACACAAAGCTGCACACATGCAGACATGAGGTGGACAACACCATGCAGCGGTATTGACCAGTCGTCCATCGGCTCGAAAGCGACACGGCATGTACAGCTATCAGCTCAGTCCGTGGTCGCAGCAGCGATCTACATTAAATCAGCCTGCCAGGTGCATTGTCCATTCTCCTCTTGCTTTCCAGCCCTCGTGGCAAAACTGCACAACACGATGGCATTTGATTCGAACATCCTCATCATCGGCGCGTGCGTGTTCGCGGTCTATCGCATCTGGGTAATCTTGTACAACCTCTACCTGAGTCCGCTCGCCAAGTTTCCCGGTCCAAAACTTGCCGCAGTGTCCTACCTTCCCGAGTTTTACTACAACGTGATCGCAGGGGAAGGTGGCCAATTTCCCTTCATCGTCCGAAAATGGCATGACAAGTACGGCCCGATCGTCAGGATCAATCCACACGAGCTCCACGTCCGGGACTCGAGCTGGTTCGACACATTGTACAACAACTCCCGTCCGGCGTGGAAGATCCAAGGCTTTGGCGTACGCTTCCAAACCCAGCACACCGCGGGCGGAACAGAAAATCCAGCATTATTCAGACCACGTCGAGCAGCGTTGAATCCTTTCTTTTCGCGACGAAGGGTCGCGCAGGATACGCCTCGTTTCCAGAAGAATGCTGCTCGGGCAATGGAAAGGGTCGAGCAAGAATACGGCAGCACGGGGAATGTGCTCCAACTCAACAGCTTCTGGGGCTGTTACGCAGCAGATAACCTCGTGAATACCTGCTTCGACCAAGACGTCAAGTTCCTCGAAAGTCCTGAGTTCCGCGCTGAGGCCAACGAGGCAACGATGGAGTTACTCGCAAGCGCGCATGTCTTCTACCACTTTCCAACGCTCATGGTTCTGATGAAGAAGATACCGGATCGAATCCTGCTTTGGCTCCATCCGAGCATGGCGCCACTGCTGAAGTTTTGGGGGGTGCGTTTCAGATATGCCATGTTCTTCAGTACTTCGAAGCTGATCACACGCTTAGTTACTTGCCGATAACGTCAACAGGGTGCTCGCTACCCCTGCATCAGCAAAGAAGGAAGGCGATCGAACCATCTTTAGCTCACTGTTGCAAGGAGCTCTACCACCTGAGGAGTTGTCCTTCGATCGCTTGCATCAGGAGTCCGTAGCGATCATCGGCGCAGGAGTCGAGACCACGGCTCGCTCTCTCACCATCGCGTGCTTCCATATCACGGATCAGGCCGCGATCCGCGAACGTCTAGTCGCCGAGCTGTGCGAAGCAGCCCCAGATGAGATGGCTATGCCAGACTGGGACGCTCTGGTGAAGCTCCCGTACCTCTCTGCGTGCGTGGAGGAGGCGATCCGCCTCACGTACGGCCTCTCTCAGCGCAGAGCTCGAGGATTCTTCGATGGCCCTCTGTTATACAAAGACTGGGTCATCCCGCCCGGAGTCTTCGTCGGCATGGATAACTGGGACGTCGCGCACGACGAAAACATCTTTCCCCATTCGCACTCATATGTTCCCGAGCGCTGGTTGGGCGAGCCGCTTGCCCCGGATGGACGGCCGTTGAAAGTATACCAGGCTGCGTTCGGGAAAGGCACTCGAAGCTGCATCGGAATGAATCTCGCGTACGCCGAGCTCTACATTGGCCTTGCGCAATTCTTCCGCTCGTCTCTGGGTTCGCGGGCGGTGATTTACCAGAGTGACAAGTCAGACGTGGAGCTGGTCAGAGACTATTTCGTGCCGCGGGCGCGAGCTAGCAGCGAGGGAATCAGGATGAAGTTCAAATCGCAGGCCAGTCAGTAAGTAGGCTCACGAAATGTCATGAGGGTCCGGTGTTGTTGGTGGCTGCAAGGTGTCGTATTGATGGTTGTTGAACATAATACAGCACGCACAGACCACGGACGAACCGGACTGACTCTCACCGGTCTCATCTGATGATCGATGTCGTAGCTGCTCGTGCAAAGGCACCATTTCAGAGTACCATGGTGGACACACCTCACATCTCTCCCCATAACCTCCAAAGCAACATGGAAGAAGAATGCACAAATTGCTCAAATTCCTCCACCCCAAACCCTGGGCCTCCCGCAAACACACGTGCACCAAGCGAAACGCCAAGAGAAGTGAGCGAGGGGGGTTGATGAATGACTGTGAGCACTCGGATGTCTCGGGGCTAACGGACAGGCCGTACCATGATACCCGGCTGGGATGCACAGAACCGCATGGCCTGTGCTCTCAGCTCGCATGAGTGATGAACATTGCCTTGGGGAACACGAACGAGATATTATTATCATTACACACACACACACACACACACACACACACACACACCAGCGAAGCAGAGTTGATCCTTGAGCTGTCTGGGCGAGCAGATGTTCGCGAATGGCAATGTCAGCTTTCGGCTTGCAATCATGATGAAGAGACGGACGTGCGGATCCTTCGACGCGCTACGAGCCGTTTTGTGTCTAAAAGCTGTAATAAGATTCGACCAAATGCCAAAAGCCGGAGTGGGTATCTTCCTTCTACGCCAAACAAAGGTGCGACCTTTCCAAATTTATGAGATTCGCCTGCTGCCATCCCGTTTCGCTCTTCCACCCTGGGCTTCAATCGCTACATCTGATTATTCCACCCTTGTATCAAACCTTGCATCTCTCGTATGCCGAAACTTCGCCTAGCATCAGTCCCATCTCGACAAAGACGGCGGATCCCGTCGAGCAGATTCGATCACGTCTTCACTTCGGACCATATGTGATTCTTCCACGCGGTCGTCCAGCTCGACATGGACCTCGCACGTCTGCGTTTGCCGTATGATCATTTTGGTGGAATTATCGCTCCCCACGGAATTTCGGTTGGACCGGACGTGCGCGACGTGCTTTCCCCAGCTCTGTCGTCGGTCGATCGGTTCCTTGTCCGCGTTACTGGTCTGCGACCCGGTAGCAGGTGTGTGGGGGTGGGCACTGCGCGCGCTTCTGCCGAGTGATCGAAGGGCGTATGAGTTTCCACTGCCTTGACCGTATCCACTGATTCCTTGGCTGTCGAATGTTCCCCAGCCCGTGTTGAATGCTCCGACAAAAGGCTTCAGTGTGGGGATGGCGGCGGCGATCAGGCCCCAGTGCATCTCGATGTTGAGACAGATGAAGGCGGGGACACTCTTCAGCAGCGGCTCCGAGGATGCCAGCATGGCGGCAAGGAAATGCAGTCGTAGGATCGCGGCCACGATGACCGGGAGGCGCAGGGAGAAGACGGCGACGACCGTGAGCTTCTTTGACAGCGTCGTCTGCAGGCCGTAGACGAGCCACACGGGCATGGCGAACAGCAGCACTTCGATGATGACGTTGAAGGCGGTGATGATTTGCCAGGAGCGGTAGTTGCTGGGGCATCGATCCACGCCCACCATGTGCCACGGAGGATGTCCCGTACATCGAATGGCTTGCGCCACGAAGGCGGCAAGGCCCCAGAGGCAGGAGACGACGAGGAGTGCGTGGCAGGCGCGTACGCGGCTCGTGACGAAGACGATGCGCGCCAGCAGCAATGCCACGGAGCACTTGGTGAGCGTGTTGGTGACGAGATAGAGGAGCTGAGCGGCATAGATGGCCCGCATGGACATCAGCGTTCGCGCTCCACGCAAGGACGGAGAAGTACCTTTTCGGCTTTGACGGTGTGCGACTCCGTCACCAAGTGCAGCGCCTTGCCGACGCCGTAGGAGATGGAGACGGACGCCACGGTGGTCTGGAGCAGGCCACACATCTAGGCGGCGGTGTCCGTGTCAGCGGTGCGTCGGCAGTGCGGTGGGCGAGGGCCATACGGTTGCGACGGAGCACACGATGTCGTCCAGTCCAAACGGGCCGCTGACGGTGGCGCGCATGTAGCAGCGGACGACGAAGCACAGCAGCACCCACGTGGCCATGAGGGTGCAGACGGTGAGGGCGACTCCGCCGTGGTCGTGGGCGGTGGTGGTGAAGTTCCTCGGGCCCGAGTGCAAGTCGGGGAGGGAGGGTGGAGCGGGGGCCGACATGGCGGAGGGAGCGAGAGCGGGAAGGACGTGGAGAAAGGCACGGCATGGCCGCAGGATGCAGATGGCCTCCTGTACCTCCTAGTTCGACTGACTAGCTGCCGCGCACCCCGCCCGGTTGTGCGCTCCGCTGACTGTGCGGCGGCACACTACTTTATTATTAGTTAGCGATGGAGCAGTTCGAAGCAGGCGGGGACCGACGACACGACGCAGGGTTCGACGAGGCGTTGTGCAAGAGTCCTCGCTCCGAGCATCGCGTCTCCGGGGGCGTCCATGTCCATCACACATGCCGCCGCTGCTGGTCCATAGAACTATGGCATGATAATATACGGTCCAGTCGCAGTGCGGGGGAACGCAACGGTCCGTTTCACCAGCCGAGTCCCTGCGCCTGTCAGACCCGCGCACGTTGGCCCGCCGTCCATCCAGACGCCTCCACCTGCGCACCTCCATCCGACCTTCCATCGCCATGGCGCACAACGCCAGTCCCGCGGGCAAAGAGGCCTTCGCGCACATCACCATGGACGACACCGCCGACCGCGCGGAGGACGGCCTGCCCGCCGAGAAGCTGGGCACGGTCGTCGACCGAAGAGACATGCGCCGCATGGGCAAGCAGCAGGAACTGCGCCGCAACTTCAGCTTCATCCCCATCTTTGGCTTCGCCGCCGTCCTGATGATGACCTGGGCCTCCATCCTGAGCTCCGCCAGCTACACCCTCCCCAACGGCGGTCTCCCCGCCATGATCTGGGTCTACGTGGTCACGCTCTTCGGCTTCGGCGGTGCCATCCTGACCATGGCCGAAATGAGCTCCATGGCTCCGACGTCTGGCGGGCAGGTGGGTGTTGCGATATTCCCCGCGGGCGCACGCACCTGTTGCCGGGTCTGACATGTGGCCAGTATCATTGGTACGACCAGCGTGATCGACGTCGACCTCCTCCGCGCAGACGACTCACACATCCACCTCAGGGTCTCCGAATTCGCCCCGCCAGCCAGCCAAAAGCTGCTGAGCTATCTCGTGGGATGGTTCTGCGTTCTGGGCTGGCAAGCAGGTGCGTTGTGAGCAGACCTCTCTCGCACGAACCGCCACTGACTGGTTCTGGACAGGCATCGCAGGGTATGACGTGCATCGACGACCGCAGACACCCTCGCTAACCATGGCCTCGTGCCGTCTGCAGCCAGTGCTTCACCGTCGCAACCCAAGTCCAAGGCTTGATCGTTCTCAACGACGCAACCTATGTGCCTCACCCGTGGCACGGAGTGTGTCTGACCATCGCAGCGGCGACGGGGGCAGTCCTCTTCAACACCCTGTTCGCCCGCAAGCTACCTCTTCTCGAAGGCCTCATCCTCATCCTCCTGGTCTTTGGCTTCTTTGCCGTGCTCATTCCGCTGTGGGTGTTTGGCCCGAGACAGCCCTCTTCTGCCGTGTGGACCGATTTCAAACAGGTGTCGGACTGGCCCTCCATGGGTCTCGCCGCGCTCGTGGCATGCACCGGGCCCATCTACGCCCTGATCGGTCCGGATTCAGCTGTACATATGGTAAGCACCACATCGACAAGCTCGAGGAACACCCACTCACTACCGTCGACCAACCATAGGCGGAAGAAGTCCGGGACGCCTCCCGCACCATCCCCCTCGCCATGGTCTCCACCCTCATCCTCAACGGCATCACCGGACTCGTCATGGTCATCACCTTCGCCTACTGCATCGGACCCATCGAAGCCGCGCTCCAGCCGCAATACAACTTTGCCTTCATCGGAACCTTCTACAACGCGACGCAATCGCACGCCGGAGCAACCGCCATGACCTGCATCATCACGACCCTCACCCTCTGCTCCGCAATCAGCAACGTCGCCACAGCCTCGCGCCAAATGTTCGCTTTCGCCCGCGACCACGGCCTACCCTTCGCCTCCATCCTCAGCTACGTCCAACCAGGCCTCGACATCCCGCTCAATGCCGTCCTCGTCTGCTTCGTCTGCACCGTGCTCCTCTCCCTCATCAGCCTCGGCAGCTCCGTCACCTTCAACGCCATCCTTTCCATCGGCGTCGTGGCACTCCTGACCTCCTACCTCACGTCCATGGGCTGTATCCTCCTCAAACGAATCCGAGGCGAACAGCTCCTGCCCCGAAGATTCGACCTCGGAATTCCACTGGGATGGTTTGCCAACGTCGTGGGCCTCGTATACCTTCTGCTCGCCTTCATCTTTGCTTTCTTTCCCCTATCAAACCACCCGACAGTGCAAACGATGAACTGGGCTTCGGCTGTATACGGAGGCGTGGCCATCGTCGCGACCTTGTATTACATCTTCTACGCGAGACATATTTACGTCCCGCCGGTATCGCGATTGGCGAAGGTTTCATGATGAGTCTATTCCGCGTACTGCCATGTTGCACTTGGCGCGCGCGCGCGCGAAAAAGAAAACCTCATGTGTAGAACCTAGACTCTTATGCACCCGATCCACCAGGACGTCTTCTATTCGCATCAGTATACATTTTTTTTTTTTTTGCTTTCGCCCTGTCTCTGTTCGCTCGTATCATCTCATCATCACACCATCCCATCCTGCCTCGTGAAGGCATAGCGCGCGTCGATTCTCTTCTACCCATGACCTGACATCACATCATGCCGCATCGTAAACCCCCAATCACTTTTCGTCTTCATCGCATGGCATCGCGTTCCCCAAAACGCCCCAATTACGAAACCCGCCCTCCGACCAATCCTTCTCATCAATACCTCCTACCTCCCCAACGAGCTCCCAATACTCGAAGGCGTCCAACTACTCGCCTTACTACTGATCCAACTTCCCGAATCCGAAATCCAACTCGGCATCTTACTCTTCCAACTCCCCGCAGCAGAACTCACACTCTTGCTCCCATGACTTCCCCCACCACCGCCGCCGCCACCACTCGCACTCCCCCCCTTATTCCCACTCCACTTCAACTTCCCCTCCGCAATCGAATGCACGCCATTCATCACCAAAAACGCCGAACTCCCAATCGCGCGAAACAGCGCCAAACACGCCACAGACCACAAGATGAATTTCAAGTACAAGTTCTCGCCCACGTCGGTACTGCCGTAGATTTCCGTCATCGCCATGGCCAAAATGGCGTTGCAGATCATCCACACGATGACCACGTACGTGCGCACCGCGCGATAGTAATCTTCTTGGAGTTGGGATTCCGAAATTCCCGGCGAGGGGACTTCGACGCGATCGCGGAGATTGCGCAGCGCCTCATCGTACCCGGAGTCGATGTCGAGTTGTTCCGAGGGCATTTCCAATTCGACCGTCCCGTTCTTGTTCGCCGTCGCCACGCCCAAATCTTTCTGCAGCACGTTGTCGCCTTTGGTTCCCCATGTGACGTCGTGCGCGTTGCAGAACGCGTAGACTTGCAGGGTGGCGATGTAGGAAGGTAAGAGGGCGAAGTACTGGCCGGAAGAGGTGAACATGTGCCAAGGGTCCATGTACAGGAAACTCATCAGGAAGTACAGGCCGACGGTGGAGAGGGTGCTGACGATGAGGTTGGTGAAGACGTTGTTGCCGAAGCTCAACGCGTGGGAGCCGGAGAGTTGCCGGACCACGATGTAGATGGCCGCGAAGGTGTTGTACACCATGATGATGGAGAAGATGATGAGCGACGCCATGAACATCTTGACGGCGCCTTGGGGCCGATTACCCATGGAGAGGATGAATTGGACCATGATGGTGAGGACGCACACGTAGCGCAGCACGATGAAGATGAAGTTTCCGATGCCGTGTCCAAAGGGGTCGACGCGCTTGTCTGCAAGGGAGCCCGCGATGAAGTAGAAAGTCAGGTAGAAGTTTCCGAGGGAGAAGAAGGTGAAGAGCAGCTGGACGAATTGGTAGACGAACTCAATGTGGAGGAGGATCTTTCGTGCGATAGTGTGGTCGGTCTTCCAGATCTGCTTGAAATGCAGGAGAGAGTAGACGGCGGCGAAGAAGGCTCCGTTCAGCCATCGTCGACGTTGCGAGATGAACTCGGCTACCGCATCTGGAACGTCGGTCTCTCCTGTCGCTTTTCGGACGTACTTGAGCACCCATCTGTCATTCCGCTTGGCAACCAGCTCCCAACAAAGGATTCGATCTTCGGCAAGATACATGTTTGCGGTAAACACATCTGCATCCTGGCCGTGAAGCGTCTCTCCCTTGAAGTACTGGCTGAGCGGACCGTGGCCAGTCTCGTCGTTCTGCAAAGCGTGGTAACGGTAGGCACTCAGGGCCCCCGGCAAGACAGTAATGTACCCAAACACAGACTCCAATGGCTTGTCCAGAATGTTGGACATCTTGTACTCGAAGTTCTGAGAGGCGACCAGGGGGTTCAACAAAGCCTTCAAGTACCGCCCCTTGGCAGCCTTGATCTCGCCGGCAGCTCCAGCTACGTTCGAGTCGCGATCAAATGCTTTCCACAGGTGATAGAGCGAATCGTCGCCCGGCTTGGTCCCGACGTCCAGCAGAATACACACATTCGGATTCAGCGCGCGTCCAAATGCGTTGAAGAACCATCGATGGCTGTTCAGCTTCTTCGCGTTCTTCTCCTTGAGACAGAAGATAACCTGGCACGGCACAATGCCCTTTTCCGCTCCCTTGAACTTGAGATCGGAATCCAACGAGACTTGTGTCGTATACTCGTATACGTGTGCGGTAACCTCCCGCTGATTGACCAAGTTCTTCGCAATCCCTGACTGGTAACATCCCATGGCCGCCAGAGCATCCAGCGTTCGAGGGTGAACTTTCGCGCGTCCATCGGAAATGATGCAGACGACAATCTTCTGCCAGCCATCCTTGCCCCAAGTTCTCGACTTTGCACGACTGCAGAAGTGTGCCAGATTGCGCATGACACCATGCATCGTGCGCGTGAAATCGATTTCGTTCTCATTGTACATGGTGATGCAGATCAGCAGCTCCGTCTCCCTTGTCGTCGAGCCAATGTTTTGACGCAGTTTGTAGCCTCGGTCAACGAAGTCGTTCGGGTCGCAAGTGACGGCCGTGTATCTCATGTGCGTAAATTCCACATCGTCCCTCCTCGGCAAGAAGGAATACAGTATGGTTGGGATCTTGCATTCCAGGATGAGCTCTCCGTTGATCAGTTTCACCTCCTTCCTCGTCATCTGCGCCGGTCGAGCGCCTCGTCTCTGCTGAAAGCCATCGGGAGCTGGGCCATGCAAATCTTCGTCTTGATCCTTTTCAAACTCGTCTGTCAATGTCGACGCCGACTGGAAAGTGTGGCGCGAGACCGGCCTAGGGCGCTGCGGGTCACTATCCGCAGTCGACGGACCGAACGGATCGTTGTCGTCATCCTCGATGGGTATAGCTGTCATGTCTGGTTCTTTGGGATCCAAGCTAACCATTGAGGGCGGCCTGCCTGCCGCGAAAAGTGGCTGCGGTGGGAGTGGCCTCCGTGGCGAGCCCCCGTATGCTGAGGATGGGGTGCCTGGTCGTGGCACGCCATTGATGTCTGCTGGTTCGTATGGAATGTTCGTTGCCGGAGGTCTGGGATATTCGCGACTACCTCGCGGAGTGAAGGCTTTGGACGGGCTCGTCGAGCCTCTCGATGTTGGCCGGAATGGATCATATGGGTCGGTCGGTGGGGGCATCCCAGGAGCATTGTCCAGTACCGATGGCGGTCGTGACAATCTGGAGGCAGACGGCCGAGTGCTCAACGTCGACTGCGGCGCGTACGATCGTGTCGGACTCGCTGGTCCGTAGCTCCTGGTGGGACTATCTGGCCTGCCGCTACTGTAAGGATTGTATGAGCCAACGTCTTCTTCTTCTTCTTCTTCTTCTTCTTCTGGGAAACTGGGCCGCGCCTGTTGTTCTTCTAAGCTGCCTTTCTGCTGGTGATTGAACCGCACTTTGTAACGCTTTGTTCGGGGGTGTGCTGCAGCAGACCGAGGAGCGCTCGACTGGGACAAGTCGCTCTCGACCTCGCGCAAGAGGGAATTGAGCTCCTCGCCAGGCGGCGCGGGAGCTTCGGAGGGGGCATAGCGCGACGGGGCTGTGGGCGATGGAGGCGGGTAGGCATGAGGGTCCTGGCTACTGTTGGGCGCGCGATGGTTGTGACTGTTCAACCGTTCTTGGGCTCGAAGAAACAAATCATGCGGAGACGGCTTGTTCGGCGCATGTCGCGAAGGTGATACTGACGCTGCGGGGGCTCCCTCCTCGGGACTCGTGAGCAGACGCATGGTCGATGCGTTTGTCGGTGTGTGTGCGTCGTCGTCGTCATAGCCTGGCGGTGGGCCATAGCCGTGTGGTGAATTCGGCGCCGCCATGGCAGCTTGCCGGCGTTGAAGCGATCGGAATGCGTTGGCCAGGAATGTGTGGTGTTGTTGCGGTATTAGTCTCCCGCCAGCATCACGAACAATAATACAGAGACGTCTTCTCTAGTTCGCAGAGTCACGACTGCGCGAGTGGAGGGGGAGAATAACGCGAGCGAGTCGCAGAGGGCGCTGAAGTTTGTTGGCGTTCGCAGGTGTTCGAAACGGCAATCACCCGGGGCAACCAGCGCAGGCAGCATCCGAAACGTCAAAACGTTCCCCCGTTCCACAATGCCTTTGTTGCACATGTTGTGCTACGAGATGCAGAGAAACACGCAAGATTGATGGAGTAAATTTCTTCTGTTCGCAGCTCGTCGACTAAGAATGCTATTCAAGAGAAAAGCCATCTGCCTCGCAGTGGGTCAGGTATAAAGTACAGAAGAGTCGAGCCTCACCTAGCATCAGGTGGGCGACACATCGTGATTCCGTCTTGTCGTAAATTCCGTCCGTCCAAACAAGTCCTTGCTCCGAAGCACTCGAGCATGCATCTTCTTGCATCGTCATTCCTTGAATCGTGAATAGTAGAGAAGCCCATCCCACCACGCGCCACGCTAAACCGGACACAGATCAAAAAGACATCTTTTCATGGCAGTGCTCTCTATTCAGGCGGCCGTTGCTGTTGGAGGTACCATTTCCGCTGCCGGCGGAGGGGCGACCGCCTCTTCCATCTTGACGTCTTCTTCGATGGCTGTGCCCTCTGCTGCACGCGCTTCTAGCGCAGAAGATGGCTGGAGTGGTGGCACGACGGGGCCCGATGAGGATGAAGCTGGACTGCTCTCGCGATGGCTCATTTCCCAATCGTCCTTCTTGGCCTTTCGTCGCGTGTAATCGCTCAGACTCAGCTTCTTCTTTGCTGGACTGGGAGCGACTGCAGCCGCAACACCGGGCGGGAAAATTGAACCAGGTGTCATGCTTGCTGGTGACTGCGCGATGGGACCGCAGCCCGTCGTGGGCGCACTGCCTGGAGATGTAGCTGACGACGAGCCGAATAGATTTGAGGAGGGGGGAGGCATGTCCAAATGCATGCCGGCTGGCCTGGACGATGTCTGTTCGGATGCTGCAGATTCAGGTGAAGATTTCGCAGGCCATGGTGGTGCTGGTGACGGCTCGACCGGGCTCGACTTCTTGTGTGCTTGTCCAGCGTCGTCTGGTATGAAAGTGTCTACTGCAGCGAGGTCTAAATGCGGTTCCTGTTTCGATTCGCCTTCATCCTCTGCATCTGCCATCTCTGCGTCTTCGACAGGTCCGCTGTCCGGCCTGGGCCCGGAGCTGACCGAACGCGGCCGCTCTACAGGCACCGGTGATGAACGACCGTGCAGATTGGCGCGATCGACGTCCATTGCACCGTCGTGTCTCGGGCTCTTGTGCAGCGGAACAGGACTTGTCGGCGCAGACGAGAGTATAGCACGGTTATTCCGTACGCACCGCTCTAGCAACGTCTGACGGAGGGACTTGAACGGTTTCCGCAACGCTGGCATTGGCGCTCGACGTTCAGCCTCCTCTTGCTCCAAATCGCATTGCGTGACAGCATCCACATAGACAGGTCGCGGTCGCTTGGTCACGCGGCTGGGAGGCTTCGTGATCGACTTTTGCGTCTTGGTCTTGCGGCCCCCGACAGCTTTGGCCGATGGCTGTCTCGACGAATTGTTGTCCGAAGTCTTGGATGATCCATTGGTGGGGAAGCCAAGTTGCTTCGAGGCGGTTGCACTGGGCGTGTTCAAATTTGAGCCATCGCTGGTGCGTTTCTTCCTTGCCTTGCCTATGCTCTCTTCTTCCTGCCGTCGAAACATCTCCTCTTCTTTGGCCAGCTTCTTCTTCTCTCGCTCGGAGAGCTCGGGCATGCCTGTGCCATTCGACGAGTAATGCGTGTTGGGAGTGATATCGCGACTCGCCGACCCGCGGCCGGCCGATCCAGACGCTGAGCGCGAGTCAGTGCCATCGTCATCAGGATCGATCTTTCTCGCTTCACTCCCGGAGCGGCTGTTGACGGTGTGGGTATGCAATGGCGATATGTGTTGACCATTCTTCCGCTTCTTGGCTTTTGGTGCCTTCACCGGTCGCTCGTCGCCCGGCCCGAGACGTCTGTCAAATCGCGCCATGTAGCAGGCGCCATGTTGGTCGAGATCTTCAATCGGCATGCCACAAGCGCATGGGCCGCAGTTCGCCAGAACTGTGGACACCCAAGTCGAGAAGTGCCCCAACTCATCCTGGGTCAGATTCGACTTCATCAAATGCGGCATGCCCTCTGTGGTCTCCCATGCGATGGATATTTCTTCGCCCGGTTGTATTTCCCGACTGGACAAGAAGCAGAAGTGGTAGTCGGCTTTGCCCGTGATCAGGACCTGCAGACGTGCGTTGGGGTAGCAGCTACGCCTCACAAATCGCAAATCGGTGCCCTCGGTACGAGCATCCAGGACGATGGGTAGCTTGGGGAGGAAGAAGACGAATGGCTCGGGGTGACGCATTTCCGCCCAGCGGTTGGAAGAGTCTTGTTGGTAATCCTTCTTGAAGCAGATGCGACCTTTGAGCTCGCCAATGTAAGCACCAGGCGGCAATGGCTCTTGGACGGTGATGGTCTTCCATTTGACGGGCTGACCACGGTGCAACACGTCGTCATCCTGCCGCTCGACAATGACGAGTTGCGCTTTGCCGGGCATGTTGTCGAGGTCGTCATCGTATCTCATGAGAGCTTCGCCCTTGACCTGCCCGTGTTCTTCGTCAAAGTCATCTTCGTGCATCTCGACCCACTCGGAAAGCGAGTTGGTGACCTGAATGGAATCGTGCAGATTGTTGTCCGTTACCGACCATTCATCGTCGGCGTAACTCTGTAGAAAATGGTCCGAGTAGCGCTCGATGGGGGTCTCGGGGGAGCGCGAGAGGCTCCGTCTGTGGTTGGCAGTGGATGCGTTGCGTTTCCGCGAGTGACCCTTGGCGGTGATGGTGGTCGTGGTGGTGGTGGTGGTCGAGTCGGACGCGCGATGGCTCGTTTTCGGTCGCTTGGCCGGCGGTTGTTGATCGCGTGGGCCGGCGCTGTTTCGGTCATTTCGCAGTTTGTCAATCGGCCATCCGTTTGTGTATGCAGGAGCGGGCTCTTTGACCTTCTTTTTGTGGCTCTTGGACGCTGCCCGCTTGATGCCGTTGGTGAGTGGCTCCGTGGGCTCGCGTTTGGCGAGTTGGCGACGCCGCGCGGCAAGAGCGTCGACGTCCCGGGGCTCGCATTCCACACAGTAGTGCTGTAAATGCTCGGGCAATTGGCGCTCGTCGAATTGGGGATAGTAGCACGATTGGTGCTGCCATCGGTTGCATTTGTCGCACGCGACCGTCCAGCCATCGTCGTCGGCGAAGCCACAGATGCAGCTGATCTGGCCGTCGTCCTCGGGGTCGCCATTGACTATGGGAACATGATAGCGCTGCTGGTGCGAGGCCGGGTGCAGCGGAGGGAGGTGGTGAGCAAGGTCGTGACCGTTGACAGGCTTGACAGAGAAGTGGGCGTCTGTCATGCTATCTCGTCTGCAGGAGGGCGCGTGTGGGTTAGGTGACGGGAAGGAGGTCAATTTGGCGTCGCATGACTGTACCGCCACGGTCGACGCTCAGCTCGTGGGGCAGAACAGGGCTGCGCAGCGTTTGCGGCGTGGTGTGGTGCGCGGTCTCGATCACGGACGCACTGCAAGCGGGCAGGTCAGAAGCGGTTCGCAGCGAAGCGGAGGGCTCAGGTGTCGGCACAGCACTCTCGACGACTGCCCGACGGCTTCTGATGCGCGCAAGGGGCGTACCGATGGGGCATGAGAAGAATGGCGCGAGGAGAGTCGAGTCGTAGAGCGGGCGTCCCAATCCGGGTGCGCTCTGGGGCGGCGGTGGGTAGGGCGGTGGTCTGGCGGCGGAGACGGTGGAGGGTGCGGTGAGGTGCTGGCGATGGTCAGAAGAATGAGACGGCGGGTCAGTGTGCGCGTGGGCGAGTAAGGTAGGCGGGCGCAGAAGAGAATGGCGAGAGAATGGTGCGGCAGCGAGCGCTGACTGGCAAGAGGAGAGGAAGAACGATGGAAGGCATCTCAGTGGCCCGTGCGCGTTGCAGCCCCAGGCACTCACAGCCAGCCAGCCAGCCAGCCAGCCAGCCAGCCAGACCAGGCCAGCTGCAGCGAAATGCCGAGCTGGGCTTTTGCGACACTCGCGGCGGGCCTTGCCACGCACACGCCGCAACGCCGCCTCGCCATCCAGAGCGAAGGGTAGGGAGCGGGCGCGGTGTGGGCGCTGGATGATATGGGGAGCGGTGCGAGGATGCCATCGGCGTGGCAGAGGGGAGCGGCAGCAGCAGCAGCAGCACGGCGGGTTGGGCGGGCAGAGCAAAAGCGGCGGGACAGGTTTGGGCGAGAGACTCGACTTGCACACTTGGGCAGGTTTGGGTTGGAGCTAGGGCAGCTGAAGGCGAAAGTGGCCGCTGATTCGGCCGCCGCTGCTCGCAATCTTCTGGGACGCGACGGTGCTTCCGGCTCGTGCCCCGGTGCCGGCATCGGATGCCCCGTTCTGCGCGGCGTTTCCTCTTCTGCCAGTGCCGTCCAGCAGGCTGATGATCCCCTTCATCATCATGTTCTCTTCTTTCCCTCCACCATCATCAGCACATCGCATCATCACCAGCACCTCACTATCACACCCGTTCCGCGGCAGTCCCCGTCCCTCCTGCTGGCATGCGGATCGCTCCTTCCTCGAGTCTGCGTGCCCGACAGTGCGGTGGCAGTCACTCGTGCATAAGCTTTGCGCTCCAGCAAGTGCTCCCGGCTCTCCCCTCCCACAGCACAGCTCCTTCCAGCTGTCGCAGCTCGCTTCCACTCCACGGCCAGTGCGACCGAGTGCTTCCATGAGATGTCCTCTTGCATCCTCCCACGCCATTTCCACTGCGCTGCTCCCGACACACGTCTGACAAGCTGCACCTCGGATGTGGTGGCACAGTGCGAGGCAACTTCAAACGACCCCCACAGATGGCCCCCTTCATGCCGCTGCTCCCCGTGACTGACCAGTCGGACGCCACATACCTCCCTCGACCCCGCAGGTAGTAGACGCCGAATTCCCACTGCCAACGCCCTCCTCCACGCATACGCTTGCCATCAATGGACTTGCTCAGATCCAACGCCATCGCTTGATCCAGCAATGGCCGAGCTCAGAAAATTGATATGCGAGCAGGGACCAGGCCTCATGTTTCAGCAACTGCATTACATCCCACAAGACAGACACTTCTCCATCTGAGATCAGCGAATGAGATATGCCCAACCGGCGGTACTGACATCTTCCAACGTCAGCAGACGTCGAACTTCAATGTCTTCTGACCTTTGCTGTGAGGACATGAGTGGCGGCTTGTCGTGGACCCAATTGCAAAGCTGCTTACGTAGAGGACCATGCTCCCCTCCATCGACACACCAGCTGCGGTCCGTGAAGCAATTGCCCGTTGATATTATCTCACACACCGAGACTGTTCGACATGTACATGGGTCTACAAAGGAAAAAGTAAGTCGCTTCTGCTCTGAGAATATCTTCCCCCAGCCGCCATGAACAGCGCCAGTTCAGCTCTGCTGTCTGTACACGCCCTTTCTTATTGATTCACCACCCTCAATCCCCCTTGAATCGGCTGCGGAGGATCTGGGCTCGATGTCCTCAGCGCATCTTCGTCGCTGGCTCGACTTGCTCCGCTGCGCCCGCTGCCGCTGCTGCTGGGAGCTGCTGTGGCGAAAGGATCGTCGTCGTCGTTGCGTTCAGTGGCCACGACTCCGAGCGAACCATGAGCAGCATGGCCTGGTCTGTACGCCTGGTACGTGACGCTCCCACTATTCGAATTGCTGGGTCGTATTTCTGTCATTTCTGGGTTTCCACACTGCTGCTGCTCTCCTGGCTGCTGCTGTTGTTGCTGCAGATGAAACCCCTGGGGAGGATGCCATGGAACGTGAGCGTGTTGTTGCTGTTGCTGACCATATCCCGGCTGCGACCACGAAGGAGGTTGCTGGTGCTGGTCCTTTGGAGGCGGTCGCGGTGGTACCGCACTCATCCACACCGCTGTACTTGGATGCTGCTGCATCTCCCTCGAAGGAGTTCCCCCCGGCGGCAACTCTTGTGGTTCTGGCTGCTCTTGGACACCAGGCAATACTGGACCGTTCGTCACTGTCGATGTTCCCCGGCCTCCTCCTCCTCCTGCTGCTGCCGTTGCTCCATTACTGCTGACACTCGGACTACGCAGCGGCGGACTGGTTCCATTCCCAGCGTTCATGGTACTTGTGCCCAAACTGCTCACCGGACTGCCAGGACTCGCTTCTCCTGCTCCTGGCATGAAATGGTTCGAGCCCGTCAACTCACTAATTGGCCGGCTCCTATCTCTTCCTCCTGCTACGCCACCGCCGCCGCCGCCGTCGCTATTGACATCCGCCACGGGAAACGAGTCGATTTCGTGCGCGTTCTTGCCGTGGTCGTACATGAATGTCATGTGGTTGTCAGGATAGTAGTCGGACGTGGGAGGGTTCCGGTGTTTGTTCCGGTTCTTTCGCCGGCGGTAGAGGAAGAAGGCCAGAGCCAGGAGAGAGAGGCTCCCGAGGGCTGCGCCGACGCTGGCGCCGATGATCGTGCCGTTGTTGTCACCTGATCCGCTGGTAGTGGAATCGCCATTCGAGCTGGAGCTGGAGCTGGAGGGAGTGGAGCTTGCTTGGCTGATGATCACGGACGTTACGAGTACGATACCGCCGGTCGAGTCGCTCGAGGTGGCTCGCGTGGTGATTGTAGTTGTGCCCTGCGAAGTTGAGGTGATGGAGGATTCTCCCTTTGAAGAGGAAGTGCTTGCATCGTTCGTCGTGGCAGCCTCCACGGCGCTCGTGCTGTCTCTGGTAAAGGATGGGACAGAAGATGGTGCTCGCGGCGTGCTCGTGATTGAAGTGACGGTCGAAAAGTTAGGGACGTCAATCTCCTCTTTGTCATCCCAATCACAGCAATCTGGTTTGGTCGGGTCTCTGTTTTTGTCACAGCACCAACTCCCGTCGGAGCACAGCACAATCGCTTCATTTCCAGCGGCGGTATTGTCTGCCTCCGCGATCAGTTCGCTTGACTCGGACCGGATGCTTCTCGCGGAACTTACTCGAAGTACAGTACTGCGGACAATCACCGCCCCAAGATCGGTCAGTGCAAGTGTATCGTCCATAGTAGTCCTCATCTTCAAGATAGCAGAGTCCGTTGCTCAAGCACTCCCAGCCGAGCGGACAACAGGCGCCTGCATCGCTGGAGCACGAGGCATCCGTCCTTGCAACGTCGCCGTTCGGATAGTAGCAATTCTGAGCCGAGACGGCGGGCGGAAGGAAGTGGAGAAGAACCAGAGTGCCGGCGACATGGAGCGCTTGCCGCGTTTTCATCTTGCTCGCATCAGGAGAGTGCTGTCGTGCCTCGTTGGTCGTTCGCTGTCTGGCCGGAGAGTTCAGTCGAGAGAGGAGAGGACCAACTGCCCCTTCCAGTCATCAAGAACGATGGCAGAAACACACGATCACAAGGAGAAATTGTTGTTTGCTCGAGAAACAAGCTTAGTTGATGCGAAAGGACGACATGCAGCACGTGAAACCAAAGGCCTTGGCATGCGTCCACTTTCACCTTCACGTCACACAGGCGGCCGCGTTCCCTCGGCCCGCATGAGAGGCAGGCGCAGCGAGGATGCTGTGCGGCGTGCCGGCCGTTATTCGAGCAAACACGAGACGCCGCGAGGGTGCATTTGCGTGATGAAGCGCGAAGGCCGTTTTGGCCGGCTGCAGGTTGTTGATGATGGCTTGCTGTTGCACAAAGAGTGGAGCACGCGTGCTCGCAACCGGTTTCAGAAGCACACACATGCGCCACGCTCCGCTGCGGCCGAATGCTGATCGCCCACGCCAACCGAGCTCGACGCGTTGTGGCACGGGAGATGGCGATGCTGCATCAATTTGACTTCGTGAATCGTGAATATCCTACCTCCTGCTCGTCGATGGCAGCCGTTGTCTGCCTCGTGCCCATCCTGTTGTGTCCTCGCCATCTTTCCTCCTGTTCACCACTCGTCGCTCTCATCGAACCGAGCTGCCCTCTCACTGATTCGGCTTCTCGTATGGCTTGGTATTCACCTTGCGCTCGACAGGTATCACAGTCAAGTTGAACTTCGCCATGGTCAGGCCGTAGCGGTCGACGATTCGTGGCTCCCAGTGTTCGGAGAAGCGCTCCTCTGTGAGCATGGGGACGAGGTCCTCAACGCGGCCGCCAAAGATGGTCAACATGGTCGATGAGCTGGTCAACGTCAGTTACATGTTCGGCGTACGCATGGGATTTGTACCTACTTGGCGCTGCCGAACATATTGTGGAAGAAGCTTTCCGAGTACTCTTTGTTGGTGCGCCGAGCATCAGCTCGTCTCCTGGACAAGGCTCGTGCGAGGTCTTCCACGGTCAAGCGTGGTGAACCATCTGGCATCTTGGCACTAGCTTCGGCCAAAAGTTGCTGGACGAGCTCGAGGTCTGGCTTTCCTTGGTCTGGCTGGATCGCGGCATCGTGTCGCGTGAGACTGGCATCGTGCTCGATGGCATTTGGTGCATGCAGGCTCAGGTCTGCCAGGTCGAAGCGGTCTTTCGAGTAGGACTTGTTCAAGAATCGAGAGCTGAAGTTGGGCACGAAGAAGCAAAAGGAGCTGGCGAAGTTGAAGGTCTGTCGGATCTTGGTGTTCATCTCTTCGAAGCTGATGTTCTTCCCATCGTGAGGAAGGATGCCGTGGTTTGCCATGGCGTTGAGCATCGGGCAGGCAGATCGAGAGTCACCCTCTTGGGGTGCGACATAAGCCGGCCAGCTCAAGTTGTGGCCTGGAGCACCTTTGGGCACTACAGTACCCTCTTTCAATTTTGGAGTGACAAGATTGGCGAGTGCGATGCCATTGTCCCAGAGGATGACGCTGAGATCAGTGAGAGCTTCACTGAGCTTCGTGAGGATGCCCATGGTGTCCAGGTGCTGTGATGAGGTGTAGGAGCGGCGGGCAGAGCCCGAGCACCAAGCTCTGCGGCGGGCGTGCTTTTCTATCGTGTGGTCGATCGCAGCACAGTGGAGTAACACGCTTGTCTCTGCAGCCACTGGTCTGGAGTCGGACTTGGTTAAAAACCCAATTCATGCCATTGGTTGCTGAGCTGCAGCGTGCAGATCTGGCAGAAAGGGTCCCTCCCAAAGCAGCATATGCAATACGCAGTGTCGCGGTGCATCGACCAGCCCTTCAACAATTGAATCCGTGATGCATCTCGCTCCCGTTCTCAGCGTAGAGAGCGGGAAGCAGTCTGTCGGCCTGGAGCAGCCGTGAGGAGAAGTATCCTCTCGACACGTAGCAACAACGAACAAGTTGCAGTTTCCCTGGCTTGTTGGTCTGCAGTGCGGCCGTGGTGCGTGTCAAGATGCAGTACCGCAGTACCGCAGTAAGATATCAGCTCTGCCATTGACGCCACGTTGGAGGTGTGACCTGGTCAACCGGATGGTTGCTGATCCTCCCCGTCGACTCACCGGGCGGGGCCTGGCAGAACAGAATTGCATACTGCAGAATGACTCGTGACTGCACGTCCTCTCACGTACACAACATGCTGCACCGAATTGTCATAATTCAACGACCGCAGCTGGCACGCTGGTTTCCGCTCGTGTTTGTTGCTGGAAGACAAGCTCTTGCGGATGTATAGTCAGTCGTCATGACGCCGGATGTTCGGGATGCAGCAATTCTCGCCCTTCCGACGAGCATCTTTCCTCACGACAGGGAGGACAGCATGTTGGATTCAGCGAGCTCCAGACCGTGTCCGTCCCAGCACATGGCATCCGATAATCACGGGGATAACGCCGTGCAGGAGCATCTGCCTCAGCTTGCCACAATCGAAACGTGATATTGCCACACGCTCGCACCGACAGGTCAGCCTCCGGACGTGAGCAGCTGAAGTGCAAAGAAGACGGCAGTAGACGGAGCATACCCACTGTTCAAGGATCGAAGCTTTCGCAGAACAGGCCTCTCGCTCTCAGCACCCCGCTTCGGCGGAGAACGTGGTGGGAGAACTAACTTCATTGACTGCAGGTTCTCAACACTGTTCACGCAGGAGCAACAAGTTGCAGCAGCAGCAGCACAATGTCTTTATTTCCAGGAGTGGCGTTGGTCACAGGTGCTGCATCCGGTACGCGATCCTCTGATGTCGCTTCTAGCCGGGACTGAATTCGAAGTACAGGCATTGGACAGGCCTCGGCGGCCTCATTCGTACGCGAAGGTTGTCGCAAAGTTGTAATTGCAGACCTCAATCTTGTGAGTGTAGTTCCAGACGGCATGCTCGTTCAATTGTGTATGGGGTCCAGCTAGTGCTTCTCCTCGCACTTTCGGGACCAAAAGATTCATCCGACAGACACGATGCTGACCATCGAACGACGACCTTCAGGATGGGCTCGCAGAGACGACAAAGCTGATGCAAGATCTCGTGGACCGGCATGAAGAATTGGATGTCCTCGCCGTCCAAACGGACATCAGCCAAGAGTCCAGCATTGAGAGCTTGTTCGGTAGAATTGAAAAGACCTTTGCACGTCTGGACTACGCGGCCAACTGTGCGGTGTGATCTCATCACCTTGCACCACTGTCTCGCCATGCGACATGCTGATCCTGTCCAGGGCGTACTCTCCCTCCCACAGACTTCGCACGAGACTTCCGCGGCCGACTTTGACAAAATCAACAACGTCAACTACCGCGGATGCTGGCTCACTTCCCGCGCGGAGATCCGAATGATGCTCCGCCAAGAACCACTGCCAACTCACGATGGTCGTCCAGGGAATCGAGGCTCGATTGTGAACATAGCTTCTCAGCTCGGTATCGTCGGACGGCCGGCTGCCCGTAAGTTGTCTCTGTATCCATCATAGCTCGTGAAATGTTGACGATGAAGTGCTGACTCGAACCCCCAGCTGCGTATGTCAATGCCACCCATGTGAACCCGCAAAAGCTTTGTGTGTCCGACACACCGACTGACTTAGACATTCGGCTTCAGATACTGCGCTTCCAAAGCAGCCGTGATCAGCATGACCAGATGCGATGCCATTGACGTAAGTCTGCACTATCTCCGCTCCGAGGGCGCGCTCGCGCGAGAGAGACATGTTCGCAGCTGACAATGACGCTCTTCCAATCAAACGCAGTACGCGAAACAAAGCATCCGAGTGAATTGGTGAGGCCGCACTGGTGCCACTTTTTTCCTCTCTCCTCGTTTTGCGCCAGATTCCCGGCGCCGCCAGCGAAACATGTGCTGACTCTCTTTTCTCGTGTAACACTATAGCGTCTGCCCAGGAATAATTGAGACACCCATGACCAGGCCGCAAATGGATACGTATCAGACTGCGATAGCGATAGCGCCGATGGACCGACCAGGCATGGCGCAAGAAGTCGCAGACGCCGTGCTGTTTCTGTGTAGCTCCAAAGCTACGTTTGTGCAGGGCAGTGCCATGGTGGTCGACGGAGGATACACGATCAATTGACGGCGTTGAGCCCATTCTGGACGGACTCCTTCTAGACTCTAGAGCGTCGACGTACGCAATTTGAGAGAAATGCGATGAGATGATATCCGAACCATGCCAAGCAGTCGGATCTCTCTGCCCAGGGTGGTTACCTATAATTCTTGATGACCGACAGGAGAAACGCACCACCGTCAGCCACGTGAGAACGAGTGTTGACCGCCGACTTTGGTCTGAAACTAGCGTCTGAGTCTGTCTCCAGGTTTCGAACAACGCTTCAAGGGGCGTTAGCACGTGTCCGGCGAATCTAGCGTCTGCCAGACCGGGGATGGTGTCACTCTGGCGCAGGCGCGGTCGGTATGTACCTGCATGTCATTCTCGCGACAGAACAGGAGGCTGGCGAGCTACTGTACGGTCCCGCCGCGCGATGAACTGCCGTTCATCGTCACGAGGAAGGAAGGAGAAGAATGGTGAGACGAGGGGAAGAAGAACAAGGGCGAAGAAAATGCTCTCACACCATCCATTCGGATCCTTCCTCCAGAGGCCCAGTCTCGAACAACTCAAGCTGCAACACTCTTAGCGAATTGTATGGGGGCAATGTGATGAGAAAAGAAAAAGAAAAAAAGCCCGCAGCGTGGCGCGCGAGTGCAATGCGATATGGTCACCATTCGGATATTGAAACGCAACATCGTCAATCATCATGGGCGAATGAGAGCAATGGCAGCAAGATCCATCAGCGGCGTTCCCCATCGAACAAGGGGGTTCACAAGGATACGTGCAACGTGGAGGAAAAGTGGTGATGATGAGAAACTGGGTCCACCACCGTTGTGAAGGGAACCAATACCGTGAAAAGCCACAACACGATGTGGACGAACGTGGATGAGACAAGCAAGAATTTCATCGAGGCAAGCGCTCGCGCTTGTTGGGTGAGCCCACTCGCAGGCGGCAAGTGGAGTAGGATGTAGAGCAATCTACTGGCTCGCTCTCAATGGATGCTAGTATGATCTATGCCAGGGTGTGTCAGACGCCGTTGCCTGCATTGGAGGATGACGATGAGTTGCAGATGGAGATGGAGGACGAGCTTCTCCGCTGGCCTGGCCGGACCGCCCATTGCAACCGCGGTAGCGGTGGTGGTGTGTCTTCGTGAGGCTTGCAGAGACGTCCATATCGAAGTGGAGTAAGAGCATGATGGTCCAAACCCTGGGTGCTGCGGTAATCAAGTGTATGTGCAATATACTCCCACAGAGCTTCACGGGCACGCAATGCGGAAAGAGGAAGATGAACGGACAACTCGATATTTGATCATTACACCGGAGGAATATCTACAGCGCGCTCCCAAGCGAATGTCGGGACGCAGGTTATTAAATCCACTGTCGATGGTGACAAGACTGTATTTGCTTATCCCTAGTATGAAACAACGAGACAAATTGGTATCTTATGCATCTAATCATCCTCCTCCTCGTCAGCCGCCTTGCCCACGATTGTCCATTGGCTCTCGCCGTGTGGATCCCTCTCGTGCTTGAGGGCCAACTTGCTAAGGTGACCGATGATGTTCTCCATCTGGGTGTCGTGCACGCTGCGGTTCTTGCGGCCAAGGTTGGCAAGACCTGGAATCTTGTTGAGGAGGTAGTAGGTGATGGCAATAAAGATGAGAACACCGATGGAGTAGGCCCAAATGACGACAACAGTGACGACGTCAGTGTGGCCGTTGGCAGTCTGCTGGAAGGTGGACATCGGGTCTGGGAAAGGCTCCTGGTAGATGTTGGGGTTGAGCCAGCCAAAGATGCAGAAGAGTGTGGCGAGGATGTCGACACCAGCGATAGCACCAACGAGCTGCCACGATGGGAGAGTCTGAGCACCACGAGTGACGAAGATGAGCCAGTTCTCAGTGAGCGCGACCTCCAGGAAGAGGATCTCCTGGATGTTACCGTAGTTCTGAACGATGCCGCCAGATGGCAGGTACAAGCTACCGCGGATGACCCAGGTGGCGATGGCGAGTTCGATGCCGAGGATGACGGAGATGATCCAGATCTTTGGCAATTGCCACTCGACTGGTCGTTGTTCCGAGTGAGCGTTATCGTAGGCGACGGCGACAGTGGCCAAATCAGCGAAGAGAGCGATGAAGACGATGAGCTCAGAGCTGATGGTCTCGTTGATGATGATCATCGAGGTGACCAAGTAGATTTCCAAGTGGAGGCAGAGGGCGATACGGTACTGGATGTATGCCTTCATACGCTGGAAGATCTGGCGGGCAGTCTTGATGGCGAAGACGATGGTGGAGAGACCTGGTGCAAGGAAGACGATATCGGCGGCGGCTTGAGCAGCTTCGGTGGAACCCTCGACGGCGATACCACAGTCAGCCTTTTTGAGCGACGGAGCATCGTTGACACCGTCACCAGTCATGGCGGTCAAGTGACCACGCTGTTGCAGCATTTCGACGACCTGGTACTTGTGCTCTGGGAAGACCTCGGCGAAACCATCGGCACGCTCGACGAGATCGTGCTGGGTCGTGCCCGAGAGACCACCGTGGATCAGCTTCTGCGAGTTGTAGACCTTGGTACCGAGGGCAAGCATCTTGCAAGTCTCCTTGGCGATAGCGATGGCATCACCAGTCAACATCTTGACGGGAACACCGAGCTGCTGGGCCTCGACGATGGTTTGGGCGGTATCCTCACGTGGAGGGTCGAACATGGAAAGCATACCGAGGAGGATCCAAGGCTCGTTGTTCTTCTGGTAAGCGACACCGAGAGAGCGGAAACCACGGCGGGCGAATTCGGCAGCCTTCTCCTTGAAGAGATCAGCGGTTTCGCGGGAGCAGTCAGTCAAGTTGAGGATGGCTTTGGGAGCACCCTTGGCGCAGGTGAAGCGGTCGCCGCGGAGCGTGCAGACGGTGGTGATGCGCTTGGAGACAGGGTCGAAGGGCGTGAATTTCTCCGTCTTCCAGTCATCCTTGAGTATGTCGCGAGCCTTGGGGTAGCGCTTGAGGGTCAGGATGGTGACCTTGTCGATGGGGTCGAGAGACTTGATGTTGTGCGAAGAGGCGAGCGCAGCGCAGGCCATCATCCAGTTGACATCCTCGCCTTCGGCAACGTATGGCTCGCGGATGGAGAGCTGATTTGCGGTGAGTGTACCGGTCTTGTCAGAGCAGAGAACATCGACACCGGCAAGAGACTCGATGGCGGTGAGCTTCTGCACAATGGCTTGCTGCTCAGCGAGGTAGGCAGCACCGACGGCCAGAGTGGTGGTTGTGACGACGGGAAGACCGACTGGAACACCGATAATGAACAGGATCAGAACGTAGCCGAGAAGGGTATTGTCGGAGTCCTCTGGGGTGGCGATCTTGAGGTTGCGGAAGAAACCACCGATCCAGGCAGCGAGGATCCAGAACATGACGAGGACGAGCAGAGCCGTGCCGATGCTGTTCATGATGGCCTTGAAGTGACCTTGGTCCTTGGCGCCCTGGACGAGAGTAGCAGTGCGACCGACGAAGGAGTGCTTAGCGGAGGCGGTGGCGACGGCGTAGGCCTTTCCACGCTTGCAGCCAGTCGTGTAGTAGACGATGTCGCCCATGAACTTGTCGACGGCGAGCGATTCACCGGTGATGGCAGACTGATCGGTAGCGACGATGGAGTGGCCTTGGTGGGCGATGCCCTCGCCCTCATCACCCTCCGCATCTTCGGATCCCGCTGGGTCCTCCTCGGGGTTCAGAGCGTGCTGTTCGCGCAACTCCTTGTACTTCTCAAAGTCCTCGGGCTGTTCGTAGTCGCAGATGAGACGCGCGTCGGCGGGCACGACTTGGCCTTCCTCGATGATGATGATATCACCGGGGACAAGTTCACGAGCCTTGATATCCTGTTCCTGACCATTGCGAATGACTGTAGCCTTCATGGCAATGTCTCCCTTGAGTTTTGCGACGACATCGGCGGCTTGCTTTTCCTGGTACCACCCGACAATAGCGTTCAGCATCAGGATACCGATAATGACACCCAGATCGATGAAATGACGGAGACCAGCAGCGAGGAGGACAGCGAGTTCCATAACTGCCAAGACGTTAGCCCATGTCGCGGTCGTGTAGACAAGGTTGTGCAGGCAGGGCCTGCAGTGGTGCAGGATGGTGCAGCGCCAAGTAATTTGCGACGGGAGCTTGTGCGGAGCTTGCAGCAAAAGCAAGTTGGACAAGCGAGCGTGTGGCAATGACACGTCCATTGAGGGCGCATTGCGTGTGCGATGCGCGCCGGAAGTGATCGGGAAGCTGGAGCAGACTCACCGTAGAGAATGGGGCCTTGGAAGAAGCTGAGGAACTTGAGGAACATGTTCTCTTTTTCGGACATGATCTCGTTGAAGCCGTATCGCTTGCGGCGGGCCTCGACGTCGTGGTCAGAGATACCCTGCTTGATGTCGGCCTCGAGCAAGTCTTCGGGCACATGGCCGTCATCCTGCGTTGGGGCGCCCGCCTTGGGGCCGCTCTTCCAGAACTGCTCGCAGGTCAGTGAGTCGCACGGATGCGATGGGAAGATGGCAGCCGCCGACGAACCTGCCACGACTTCTTGGGCGTCTCCTCTTCACCCTCGGCAGCTTCCTGAGCAGCGAGCTTTGGGTCTCGGTAGGTGGAGATGTACTTTTGCAGTGCGGTGTACTCGTCTAGTGGTAGCGGGTTAGGGTCCATTCCGAAGCGATGCAATGTTGCGATGTACCTAGATCCTCGATGTTGCCAGGCGCCTGCGACCACTTTCTCGATCTGCAGTTGCGGTCAGTGGCTGTTGCCGCGAGCACGACGACGACGCGCCGCCACACCGTCAGTCGCGCGGGAGCATGGCGACGGCGGCAGCGGCGATGATGGGGGATGCGGTGCGTACCTCGTGGCAGCGCCAGCCTCGCCGTTCTGCTCCAGGTCCTTGTCGGAGAAGCTCACGCGCGGAGCGGCCATCGTGGCGGGTAGCGATGCAAGTTAATGTCGCTGTGCGATGGGAGACGCTCGTCGGTGAGGGCAAAGATGGAAAGACGCGCTGGAAGGGGAGAACAGAGCTTCGGTGCGCGAGCTGGCGAGGATAAATGGTACAGCAGCGCAAGGCTAGCGATGGATGGGCGCGGGCTGTGCCGCCGTGCCGAGCTTTCGTCAGTGGGTTCGGTCGCGAGGATGACCCATGCGCGGGAGATGGCAGCAGTGTGAATTGGGGCAGGCAGGCAGGCAGGCCACGGTCGGACCGGTGCCAGACGATGCCAATCACGTAATCCACAGCCCGCCACGGACACGGTGAGGCATTTTGCGCGCGAGTCCACTCTGCCTCACGAAAGGCCCGAACAACACCCACCATTTGACTGGGACACCCGCGCGCTAGCGCCCAACGCGGTTAGGCGCGCCCGCTGGCCTGCTGCCAGTCGGCGATGGGAGCTCGACCAGTGCTGCGCTGCGAGAGCTGCTGACGCGAGAGCTTCCAATGCTGCAGCTCTGCCTCTCTCTGGAGCTGCCAGCCACCTGTCGTACTGCCAACGTCAAGCTCTTCTAGATGCCGCTCAGAGCCTTACAGTATTACATGTCGCGGCGGCTCTACATGGGGCACAGTAGCTCCGCAAGCCACGGGTGGTGACGGGAGCCATGGAGCCATCGGGCACACGAGGGCGAGCGCCGAAATGAGGGCTCCATCGTGGAATCGAGGCCGCTGGGCAACGGCCACAACAAACACCGTCTCCATGTCAGAGCACCACACGCTATCCAGAGTACATACTCGATGCTGTCTTTCCCGTGCTCACCGCGGCCACATGCCCTGCGCGCTGCTGCCATCGCGATTTGCGAGTCGGAGTGCGCCCGGGGAGCCGTTTCTTCGGTTTGCACCTTCGCCATGGGAGCACCAGTCCCCGACTCGCGTGCTCGTGACGCCGCAGGGGCATCCGCCCTCTGCCGACGGGAAGGTTGCGCAGACTGTGTTCAAAAGCCCAGCGTCGGTGGCCACACACCGCTCGACCCGACCGTCGCCTCGTAGATAGCTGTGAGCGATTTTTGGTGCCGATATCTACGGTGCATGTACGTCCGCGTGCCGCATAACCGTCGCACACGCGACGCGGTCGAGGCGGGTCTGCCTCTTCTTATCGTTGCTTGGAAGCGCACTCACCACCCTCTCCACGCCGGATCTTCACCTCCCAACGAACATCGCTATTCCGGTGCATCCACCTCGTCCGCGCCCTGCCAGTGGCACGCCGTGAAACTGCGTCCGAGAAGTTTGTTGTTGCAAACCCGTTGCACGTTTCACTGCCTCTGCTTGGCCGTCTTCTATTGTGCTCGCCCCCAAGACTCTGGGAATCGAATATCACCGCGACACCAGCGATTGCGACCCACGGGCACCACCGACACCCATTGACTGCTACCCTCCAAATTTGCGCGACGGGATCACGACTGCGATCAAGCTGGTCTCTGCTGCTGCTGCAATGTCTGCGTGCCCAGACCAACTGCTTGGCTTTCACCTCCATGTCGCAGATCAACCTTGCTCGACACGCGATTCTACGACATTACGACTCTTGCCCACCGACATGAGCGACCGCTGCGACGCCGTCTGCGACTCGGATTTGCTGCGTGATGTCCCCGAATGCGCCTGGGAATACGGCCATGGGATCTCTGCGCTGAGCAATCGCCTCACTCGCCGTGTCAGCGATAAGGCGGTATGACGAGCGCCGATGCATCTGCGTAGGTGGTGTGTTAGGAACAGTACCTGCGTCACGCCCCCCGCATCCATGCCTACGGCCTAGTCTGTTTCGCCTTTGCTATCCTGTCATCCATGCTCAAAGCTTTGCAAGCATCTTTTCGCCCGGATTTGCCGGATCCCAGGCCTCGCTGCTCGCTGCGCCACCGACACTCCGGATCGCGACCTATTGTGTAGACCATCACGGGGACAAATGCTGCACAATGCCTTGGACAGCAAAGTAGGCGTCTGTTCCAAGGAATTGGTCCAACAGACCCACGAGCACCCCGTCGGGACGAAATATGTCATCGTGGCCGCAGCGTGATCTGTCCCTTCAAGCCAACAAGGTCAGGGCCAGGAAACCACAGGAAAATATCGTGCCGTGTTTGAACGCACACTGGTGAGGATTGAGAATGGAGCACATTCTCCCGCTGCAGTATTGCTCGATACATTCCTGAGCGCGAGGCCTGTTGCGAAACGGGATAGGTGAAAAATTGTAAGTCGCGAGCACAATCGTCAGCAATCGCTGCTACATGTAGGTGAGGAAAGACCGCCTGCGCGCCTGCCTTGAACTCCAATTTGTGGAGGGTCGCACTTGCAGAATGCATTTCTATTCTCAAGCCCAATGGTAAGTACGCACATTTGCGCAGCACGCGGTGTTGCTGTGCCATTTTGCTACATTCCAGCTTCGTTATCACTACTGCGGCAGCGCAATGGAGCTCGTTCAAAGCACCACTCGTGTACCTTCCCACCTCAGACCTTTTCATTTGAAAAGAAGGCACTCTGCGACCAACGCCGTCAGCACTGATTTACAAGCAGCCCCAGAGCTTTGTCCGCCTCATTGGCGGCTTGAGCACCACCGAAGTCTGAAGTCCATTCTGACCACCCGCTTTGGCGCGAAGAGAATCACGACTCCACCAAGACAAGCGGCGTGGAAGCGGACTATGGGTCGCGTGAAGGACAGCGACGACTACATTACGGCACGAGCAGCAAATCCGTGGACGGGTCTCATATCTCCCAGTCCAGGCACGCAGACGCCTCGCACGCCCGAATCACCTGGGGATGCATTGAACCTGCGGAGGAAGGCAACGCAACAGATCTCCCCGACTCACGCGGTGAAGAGACGGCCGATTCTGACGAAAGCCAACGAGGGCAGGAAAGTGAGCAGCGGTAGCGAAAGAGCTGGAGGGAACGCAAGTACACAGGATAGGATAACGCCTGGCAACACACCAGGCGAGAGGCAGGATGATAAGTTGATCCATATGCCATCAGCTCAAGAGCCACAGCCGTTTGCATACCCAGGCTATACAGCAGAGCAGATTGAAGCACTGGAGCATTACAGGGACAAGGCAAGACGGGTCTCGAGTGAAGGATATGACCGTCGCCGCTTTGCATGCGGTTCTGCCACTGTAGCTTCTGGCGATGACCATGAAGGAGCTTTTGCCAACTGTTCGCGTCCTCACGATCGATCATTCACCCCATACAATGCCTGCGACGAGGAACCACCAACCGTCGCACCTCCGGCTCTGACAGTCCGAAAACGGGACGATGCGAATGCAAAGATAAGCAGAATCTTACATCGCACCCAGCTAGGACAGGATACCGCTGCACCCACCGCTGTCGCACATCAGGTACACACTGCCACAACTGTGATGCCAAGATCGACCCAACCGTCTGCTACCGCGGACCCAAACTATTCAATAAAAGTTCAGGATGATGATAATAATCTGCACGGTAGAGGACCAGCGGGCCCCCGACGATCCAACAACCGATACGCAGAGGCAGACTCGGCGCCAGCGGATCGTGGAGCTGGTGCGTTGCGTCCGAAAGTTTGTGTCGACGACAAGTGCTCGGCGCCCAGATATCTTCGTGCCAACGACCGCGACGACATGTACGTCGGATATCGGTCTGCGCTGGTCGATATCGCTCATGATTCGACTCCATCGGGATGTGCATTTGGTGGTCCGGAGTCTATGCCAGATCTTCGTCATCTGCCGCGCGTCCGACTCATCAGGCCGGAACATGCTGCTGTCCCGCGAGCTGCTGCTGCTGCAGAGAGCAGGAGGACTGGTGGAAGACAATGTTCGCTCGGGTGCGATAGAGACGCCCGGAGCGGTTCTTGCGTACAGAGGCATGTCGCGTCTTCCAAGTCGGTCGTGAGGCACACTTCGTTGTTTGAAAAGTCTTCGAATCTGCAACCCGAGCAAGAAAAGGTGGACTATTTGGAGCCGTTACTCGATCGCTTTCTCCTGTTGCTCCGTTACTTGGGCTCACTCCAGATGCCCAGAGTCGGGCTGCTTGAGTTGCTGCAAGATCCAGAAGTTTCGACAAAAGACAAGGTCGAAGCGCTGAAAGCTATTCTGTCGTTAGCAGGGCACGCACTCGCTGTGTGCACATTGCTAGCGATGCTTTGGAAACTGGGAACATCGCTCGTGCAGTTTTTTGAGATTGTCTTGTGGCCGCTCATTCTGCCATTGCGTATGGTGAAGTGGATATTGATCAGATAGCTAGCCCATCTCTTTTCCCCGGACTTCAGAGCAAAACAATGAATATGTGACGAGTGTGACCGATTCACTCCAGGAAAATTCCTGCCTCAGACAAATCTCCACGGCACAGTGGTGCCCACGGTCAAGCTGGCGAGCAGATGATCGATATCGTAACCAGAAGCTATGTTGACTCTGAGCAGTCGCTGCAGGATAGTGAGGCCCACAGCCAGGCTGGGAGCAGATAGCCAACGTCGTGACCATGATCCTGTCTCGGTGAAGTTGCTGCAGGACAGTCGTGCCTGTTTTCAAGCTAACAGGCAGCGAATTGGTCACATTGTCAGAAGACAGCATGTCTCAGACAAACATTTACGACACGATAGTGCATTAGTCCAAGTCTGCGAGCAGAAAATCTGCCATCTCGCTGGAGGCAGAAGCACCTTCTCGCGATGGCTTCGCATGCACGACCGTTAGTACTGAGCGCAAACTTCACACTTCACTTCAGCAGCGAAAGCAGTCTAGCGTCCGAAGTGAACCCTTTGCTCGCGCTTCTCGCTCAAACACGCTCACCAGGCACCTGCAACGCCAAACTGCAGAATGCGTGTGGGCTCTGCCGCGCCGAGAAGGCACTTGCACTTCGAGCAAGCACAAACCACAGGCTAATTTTCTCCAAATCCTCAAGCCATATTCGACCAACAGAACCGCCGCCGCCGCCTCACCCGCCATCATGCCAGAGCCAGAGCCAACCGCCGCCGCCGCCACCGGAGCCACAGTGATCGAGAGGCTCCAGGCCAAGCTTCTCGATCTTTCTCACACATACTCGCAGGGCCAGGGCATTGAGCGTTGCTCTTCACTGATGTTCGAGATACTGCTCGACTGCAGAGCGATGCATCAGCAGACCTTCGACAGCCTCAGTCCGACAGAAGTCGGGAAGCTCGACACAGTCTGTCAAGACGCGATCCAGATGGTCGGCGACGCAGCGCAGTGGGCGCTGGCCCCGCGAAGAGATCCATCCGAAGACCAGAATCTGGCAAAGCTGCGCCTTCGCCCGGATCACGCGCCGAAATTGGATACAAAATACCACAATGATCCGCTTGCGCTCCGCTTACACGTTCTGCGCAGAGATTTGTGCGCGCTGACGGCGACGGATCCGAACAGTTCTGAGCTGGTTGATCTAGCAGCCGATGTGCTTCGACTATGTTCCGGAAAAGCCACAATCGCGCGCTTTTCAAACGGACACATGCTGTGGCTCGATGCTGTGCGTCTCCCCAAGGGGCTTAAGGAAACATACCTCAAATATACCCTTTTCGATTGCGTTCTCCTGACGCTGGTCGAGATTGCTCAGTGGTATGATGCGTGGTTCAACAAGATGATTCCCGCTTCGTGGGCAAAGAGACCTGTAAGGCTTTGGGCACAAGATGTACCTGGAACAGGAGCAATGACACCGCGTTCTCATTACTGGACCGGTTTGGGAGCTACAAACGAGGTGTTGTCCAGAGATCAGGAATTGCAGAGACAGAAGTTGCGTGACACACTGCAAAAGCTGCTTGCCATACCATTCATGGCCCCGCCGACTACACAGACCGCGGAGCCAGGTCTCAGCGAGTTGAAAGATACTCGCTGGAGAAGGAGGGCGTCGATGGTCGTAGAAATCATCGCAATGGCGATTCAGGGACGCGCTTTGCAACGCGATCCACAGGACGAGGATTTCAGCGCCCTGCTGTTCGATTACGCTCAGAAGGCTCTGGATAACATGTTCATTGCAGCAAAGATCCAGTTCCGCATCCGAGCGAACCCGACCTCGCCTTGCTTCCATGTCCCTGTACCCAGAGGCCCTGTACCAGACTACAGCGACCACCGCGGTCGGCGCCAGTGGCTCGTCCTAAAGACGCTCGATACGCTGCACGGCACGGAACCTATCATGTCGGTTCGATGCGAAATGGTTCTCAGCATTTTGCGTTTGGTCGAAGGCGAGAATTTGATCGTGCGGATGAATAGGACGAGCGAAAAAGTTCCTTTGCCAGCGGTTCAGGACAAAGACGAAGCCTGGAGGGTGGAGATGTTGAGACATGCTGAGTTCGCCATCGTGGGTCTGGCCCAACACTTGAGTGCGAGATTCGATGGGCGGGACGTATTCCTCGTGAATAAGCTGGTCGAGACGAAGAAGAGACCTTGGGAGACGGAGGATGCTCGTGCAGGCGCGAGAGGGAGAAGACAGTACCCGGAGACGGTGTCTGTTCCGAAGAGCCTCGGAAAAGATACTTGGTTGAGTGGGGAATACCACCGGTAGCAAAATGGGTGGATTTCCTGATGTACTGGGTAGTGTGAAGTTTGCCAGATGAAATTGCACTGCATACCACGGCTGCTGGTGCAGAGGTATGGATACTTTGTGTTCAACCAGACAGTTCGTCTGATGCCAAAATTCAGCTTGTGCTGATACGATTTCGCTATCGATGCCGCATCAACTTTCTACGTAGCCAGAGCCACGATGAGAGAGGGGCGAATTATGTTGCAGGTTCCAAAAGAGCATTCGTATTCAGAGACGAAGAAGCACGCGAAGCGTGAGTTTGGAAGTGCAGCTGCGCGGGCTCAAGTCCGGCCAGGCACGGACCCTTGCATATGAAGCACGTCCAGACAAATAGTCCTTGGTTAGAGCAAGGTCGATCTTTTGCCAGATCTCGTGGCTTCACATGTCCGCGCTTGAAGCGTGTTAACTCTCAATGGCGCTGGGAGACGGCAGCGCACCTCCCGACGCCCTCGATGCTGGTAGGCACACCCACATAGCTCGCGCTCGATACATCAATGCATGCTGAGGATTCCGTAGTCGACTACGACCCGATAGACCATCTCAACGCGCTCTTTTCGCATCCCTCGACACTCTCCTCCGTCCCCGCCGTCTCCAAGCAGCTCCAGAACTATGAAGCCTCCCTCGACTCGTCCATCTTCTCACTCGTCACCGCACAGACAACCTCCGACAGCGACAGCGTCCGCCGCATCCAAGATGCCAAAGCCGAGCTCGCGACTCTGTTCGCGAAGATTGACGGTGTACGGGAAAGGGCGCTGGAGACGGAGAGGACCATCACCGAGATGACGGCAGATATCAAGCGCTTGGACAGCACGAAACGGAACCTCACCCTCTCAATGACGGCGTTGAAGAGGCTCCAGATGCTCACGACTGCATATGAGCAGCTGCGAGGGTTGTCAGAGACGCGACAGTACCGCGAATGCGCCCATCTCCTGCAGGCTGTCATCCAGCTGATGGCGCATTTCAAGAGCTATCGAAGCATTGACCAGATTGCTACGCTGTCGAAGAACGTCAGTGAGGTGCAAAGAGAGCTACTGGAGCAGGTTTGCGAGGACTTTGAGGTCACTTTTGCAAGAAGCGAGGTGCAGCAGAAGCGAGGCATGTTGAACGAAGCGTGCCAGGTTATGGATGCTTTGGGAGAACATGCCCGCGCAAGGCTCATCACATGGTATTGCAATACACAATTGCGAGAGTATCGGCAGGTATTTCGAGGCAATGACGAGGCAGGCAGTTTGGACAACATTTCGAGGCGGTATTCGTGGTTCAATCGAATGCTCAAAACCTACGATGCTGAGCACGCTGCGCTATTCCCGCGAGAGTGGAAAGTCAACGAGATGCTGGCGAACGCGTATTGCGAGAATACGAGAGACGATTACAAGGAGATTCTGAAGAAGAGCATGCGGCGTGCGGATGGTCAGCCACCTGATGTGAACCTGCTACTGTCATGCTTGCAGGAGACACTTGACTTTGAGCACAGTCTGGAGAGACGATTTTCTTCCGGTGAATCGAGATCAAGCATGGATACTGTTGCGTCTGGGGCCGAGGGAGAGAAGCGGCACGGCTTTAGCCAGGCCATCTCTGAGGCTTTTGAGCCATACCTGAGTGTATGGGTTGAGTCGCAGGACAAGCAGCTTGCGGCCTTGATTCCGAAGTATCGACAACAGCACATCCGGCCGCCGGAAGAAGAGTTTCATTCGCAGCTGGTCATTCCTTCGTCTACAGAACTTTTCCACCACTACCGAGTCACGCTTGCACAATGCGCGAAACTGTCGACCGGCGGTCGACTGTCCGAGCTCTCGACGACTTTTGGAAAGTACCTCGACCAGTATGCACAACAAATTCTGTTCTTCTTCCTCTCGGAAAAGACTGGTGGACCTAGTGTGGAAGATGCTGTCATCATTTTGAACACAGCTGACTACTGCTACACGACAACAAATCAGCTCGAGGAGAAGATCAAGTCTCGAATTGATGAGGACCTGCGCGACAAGGTCGATCTCCAAGCCCAGGCCGATACCTTCATGGGCGTTGCTTCCGCATCGATACGTGCATTGGTCCATAAAGCGGAAGCCGAATGCGAGCCTGCCTGGCGGGAAATGCGCTCGATACAATGGGCAAAGATGGAGAGCGTGGGTGACCAGAGCAGCTACGTCTCTTCACTTCTCGCGCGCGTCAAGGATCGCAGCAAAGACATTTTACGCTTGCTCCACAAGCCACAGTACGCGCGAGCATATTGCGACAACCTGGTCGATGCCCTCACCACGACCTACATCACGAACATTGTGGCGTGCAGACCTGTTTCAGAGACTGGGTCGGAGCAGATGCTGCTCGACACCTACGTGCTCAAGAAGGGCCTGTCAGAGCTCGCAACGCTGAATGAAGAAGTTGGCACTCCCGTCAACCAGGCTTTCGTAAAGCGCGTCAACCAAAGCACTGGAAAGCTCGATCCGATCTTGAAAACCTTACAAGTTCGTGCCTCCCCACCAGAAGGTTTGGTCCAAGCATACCTCATACACATCCGCGACCGTTCTGAAGCCAACTTTCGCAAAATGCTTGAGCTCAAAGGCATCACGCGCAAACAAGAGCAGAGCCACCTCATCGAACTATTTAATGCTCACAAAGCAAGTTCAGCAAATGAAAGCTTGCAGGTCAGCAATCCACTCATTGCAGCGTTGCAGCTCACGAATCAGTCTGCGCCTGCCACAGCCGGTCTTGGACTTGCAGCACTGAAGGACAATGCTATCGCGAACTCGACTCCTTCGCTACCGGCCCGATTCGATCCTTCGAATTTTGGCACCGCTCTCATGAACGCTGCGAGAGACGCGGGTGATCGCTTCTCAACGCCGAACATTGGTATTGGAAGAGATGGCATTGCTTCAACGAGCGTGGCCAGTCGTACGACTTCGCCGCCTGTCGGTGGTCCTGCGAGGTCTAGCATCGATGGTGACAGCCCCGCTGCTACACTGAATGAGAATCTGAGAAATATTGGACGTTTCTTCAAGAAGGATGGGGCGGGATTTGGTGGGTTCGGCCGATGAAGAGATTGCTCTGCTGGGAAAGGGCACTTTTGGAGATGTGCCTGCCTCCCGCGCCAGATGCTGGGTCTCACACCCTGACAATGTCAACAGATCCGTGTTGACATCGCGTCTGGTTGGGCGCAGGTACTCATCGCAAGCCGAGGGAAGCAGAGTGAATGCAATCGACCTGGTGTTGATCTTGTTTCGCGAATGCTCAGCGGATGACTTCCCCGTTCGGCATGACATATTTGACCGCCGAGCTCAATGACACGTCTCAGCAACGTGATGTGTTACGTCCAGCATATGTTTCGCAGGAAGTGGTGATGGCAGCTGAAATCGTGCTGCAATTCAGGAAGACGACTGAGCGCGGGTCACTTTCGCACCCACCGAGGTAGCCTTCAGCAAAGATGAGACTTTCGCTTCATCTATTCGTCTGCATTTCACTATCCCGTGCACTTCAGCAGCTGATGCTCAAATCCAACTTATTGGTAGCGTCAAAGTCACGGGACGGGCCCGCAAAGCACGCCCTTCGTTGCGACATTTACCTCTCAAAAAATACGACTCCAACTTCGACAATCATTCGCCATACAACACCTTCCTCGATCCACATCAGTGAAAATGCCAGAGTTCACAATCACCGCCGTGCAGCATCCAGACGACCTCGCTGACACGATCATTCTATTCAAAATCTACGCTCAATCCCTCGGCATCGATCTGCACTTCCAAGACTTCGACAACGAAGTGTCGTCCATGCCTGGCAAATACGCACCCCCGACAGGAGCTCTATATCTTGCTCGGAACACAGCCGGGGAAGCCATGGGCTGCGTGGGATTGCGGCCTTTGGTGGGCGCTGACCGGACTCACTGCGAGATGAAACGGCTCTATGTCGATCTCAAGGGCCGCGGGATGGGAATTGGCAAGGCATTGGCTGAAAAGGTCATTGCTGAGGCTACGAGGTTGGGATATGAGGCTATGGTGTTGGATACGTTGGAGTCGATGGGGTCTGCGAGGGCTTTGTATAAGGCTTTGGGGTTTGTGGAAATGGAGGCGTATTATGAGACTCCGTTGGAGGATACGCATTTTTTGAAATTGGTGCTTAGGTAGTAGTTTCAGCGCTTCAGACCTCGAGGGTTCATGGTGTGGAAGTGCTGTGTTGCTGGGAGCTCGGTTGCTTGACGTGGAGAGAGCTCGATGGCGAGACCTCATCACTTCAGTCGTCGCTTCAGTTGCCGAGAAACAGTCCTCCAAGTCACAAGTAAAGGCAAGGAGAACAGCACCAAACCAAAAAAAAAAAAGACTCGACCAGAATACGCTGAAAACCCCGCAAAGTGTACAACCAAGATGCAGTTGACGCGCGCTTCCCACAAACCTTCCACCTCCTCTCGCCAACCCGCCGAGACGTTCACCGGCAGCGTCCACATGGATCCCATCTTCACCGCGGGAGATTGCGACGTGACCATTGGCGAAGGACTGATTTGTAGCAAAGGCGAGAAACCACGGAGACTACAAGTGGGCGATGTGGTGCATATCCCAGCGGGAGAGACGCATTGGCACGGGGGCACGAAGACGACGATGATGGCGCATCAGGCGATCAGTTTGGGGAGTACGCTTTTCTTCTTGTTCGGTCTGGTTTTCTTTTCACTCTTTCCTTGTATCGACGGTTTGCGCTGGTGTTTGGACTGTTGGAGCGGGGAGATCGTTGTCTTCTTTGCTGATGTCAAGTGCTGAACAGAGACGCCGTGGCACGAGGAGTTGGATCAGAAGGAGTACGAGGAAGCTGATGCCGTGGCGACGTGAAGAGGTAGTCATGAATGTGTGCAAAGCGGAAGATGAGGGTGATGATGGAGACATCGTTTCCAGAGAGAGGTACTGTCTGCGCAACATTCATACCTTTTTCTTGTGCACATGGTCGTAGTGGCGTCTTGAATTCTCCTTGCGAATGCGCACAGGCCGAAAGCCGTAGCTTCCGAGTCGTCCCAGTACGAGCGGGCCATTGCTGCGTCTACGATTCAACAGCGTCGGGCGTCTACACGGTCCAGGCGAGCCTTGATACAAAAGAGTTGGCTGTTGCGGCTTGGCTAGTGGAGCCCAAGGTTCGTGGGCCTGGGCATGGGATTTGAGCAGTGGAGATGGCACACGAGAAGCACTTCAGGTCCCCTTCCACCGTCTTTGGAGTTAGGTATCCTAGCCATGGTCGACCGATGACGGTGCGTTCCAAGGACGAGATTGAGGTTGTACGCGTTCCGACCAAAGTAGGAGATGATGAATATAAAGCAACAGGGATGACCCCACGGCGAAGCTGTAAACGGTTATCGAGATGGCCCACATCGGCCTAGTCTGGCCGGCCCAAAGAAAGCACCACGTCGCGTCGCTGCCACTTCCGCGCCCGACTTCACTTCACGCATCCACGTGCGCGCGACACGGAAGACTCGGCCGGACAGCGCGTTGATGCACACGTCCTGCGCCGCGCATCCACGAGGAATGCGAGTCTCCCAATGCGCACGCGAGTCGCCGCTGGCCGACGCCGAACTCGCCATGTGCGCCGACACAAATAGACGAGACGGTTTGATGAGTACATATGTAGGTGGAGAAATGACGAGCGCGTGGACAACAGGCAGTCTCGCGCGATGATTGCACCGTCATTTGCTCGTTGCAACACACCGAGACGGCATCCCTGTCCCGCTCATCACCTCTGCGTCGACATGCCCGTCCCATATCAGGCCGAGCCATAACTGCTGCCTTGGCACGCTGCATGTCACTTTCTTCTCGCCGGGCCGCTTGGTGCCATCTTGCCTCCACAGCACTCGAGCTGCACACCGCGGCCTGCGACTGCCAGACCACATGGCGCGCTCGACGACCGACGATTGGCGCAACGCGCAAAGGCTCATCAAGAACCTGTTCCTCCAAGCCAAGTACCGCCAGTGCATCGAGCTCTGCCGCGAGATTCTCAGCGCCCATGTCGCCGACCACGACCACGACGCGCATCCGCTGCAGGACGCCTACATCAACTTCTACCTGGGTCTCTGCTTTACCGAAGTTGCGCGCATGATGCACCACAATTCCGTTGCCAAGCTACCAGCCTACGACGATGCAGAACGACATTTCCTGGAAGCCCTGACAGCCCTGCCAACCGCCAAGGACGCCCGAGCGCTGTGCGTGCGCCAGATAGAGGAGGCCTTGGAGGATCCCTTTGTGGCGCGCCACGGCGACAAACCCCCTCCCTTCTCATCGCCCTTGGCCGACAGCGGGTTCCTCGACAGGCCTTGCTCTCGCGCGAGCTCTTTGATGCTGTCGTCCCCCGAGCAACGCCCAGCAGATTCCCGAACGTTGGACTCATCCTCAGGATCGCCCGCAGCTTCCCTCTACGACATGGAAGATCTCGAAAGCCACCACAGCTTCGCGGACCTCATGACTCCTAATCGCGTGCAGCAAGATCACCCCGAACAGGATCGAGCCATGTCGGTGCCCATAGTCTTGTCCAGCGAAGGGTCTCTCGCAGCGCCTGCAGCCCCATCGCCTGTATCTCCGCCAGCTTCACACCCCACTCCCAAGCAGACTTCCCCTGGTGCTTCACCGCCCAATCGTCAGACGAGCCCAACGGCAGGCCTCATGCGGCCTGTCCGGATGGGCTCTCTTCCCAAGCCCTATCAAGATGCGCTTTCGATCACACGTCCGAGCCCAAGGCCAGAGCTGTCGCGACTCTCCATCGGACTACAGAGCAGCGCTCGTGTTGCCAGCGCCCCGCAACTGAGCCGCGTCAGTAGCATGTACCATTTTGAAGAGCGCGTCTCTCCCGTGTCACCCGTATCGCTGAACTCGGCAATGTCGTTCGGGTCATCGGTATCCCCGATCTCGCCGATCTCGCCAATTGCTACAGACGGTCTCGAGGGGTCGTCGGATACGACTACGACGTCCGCGATCACGCCAAATACACCGAAGAAACCGGAATACGCGGGGTATAGCGTGGCTCAGACAGCAACAGCCGGCGCAGTGTCCATGGCCCCTGCGCCGTGCAAGCCGACGTTTCAACCCAAAGAGAGCCTGGACGTTGCCAAACTCAATCGCATGACAGTTCACCTAGCAGCCATGCGGGTACAGCTCGAAACACACATGAAGGCAGTTCAGCGCGCGCAAGAACAAATCCATCGTGCGCAAGCACTTCATAAGCTGGAAACCCCTTTGAGCAGCGACAGCGATGGCATGCAAGATTCCAACAGGATCCTCGCTTCGCTCAGTGGGTCGTCCCGGCAGAAGAGCTTGAAAAAGAATCGCAGCTTCTGGTCGTTTGCACCTGAGGATCAAAGGGCGAGAAAGAAGAAGGAGCGCATCGAAGCTGGTCGGGCAAGACGTTGGACCAGAGAGCGCTTCGACCCCACCAAGTACCAGAACTTGTGCGAGCAAGCGCTTGCTGAATTGTAAGAATACCGACGGAGAAGTATGTTTACTGAGGCATGAGCGAGAGGAGACAAACAGAGGAAGACGCTCTGTAATTGCAGAAGGTCGGCGCTTGGGATGATACCCGTCAGAGTACATTGAGTACATTGAGTACAGTAGACGAACACACCGCAGAATGAGTGGCGCTGTGCTAATGTTAATGTTAATTATGTGCTGTATTGATGCTGTCCTTGGCAATGACGATCACATGAAACCGGAGCAACCACGCGGGTTCCTTGCATGCATGCACCCCAGTGCGGAGGCGGATAGCTGTGCCCCAGCTGCATACTACACTACCGTGCTAGGAGAGCTTACGCCTCAAAGGCCTGCTGACCTGTTCTCGTTCCTCAGTCGTCTCCTCCTCCTTCATCATCTCCTCATCTATATCGTGCTGCACAATGGGCGGAGAAACCCACAACACCAACACGATGACCTCATCCACAGCCCAATACCCACAGCTTGCCGCTCGACCCAAAGGCAAGCTGATTCACGACATCTACCGCGACCGCCTGAACCAATTCACCTCTGGCGGCCAATACAAAGAACAAGGTCTTCTGGGCAAACTCTACAACGGCAGACTCGGTGAGGGCCACGTCCATCTCTCCGTCTGGTCCGCGCCCGACCTCACACGCCCGACCTTCGACGAAGCCACCGACTCCAAGAACACCTACAAACCGACCCGCAAAGGCGAGAGTTTCGGTCCCAGTTGGAGCACGCACTGGTTCAGAGTCAAATTCACTGTTCCTACAGAATGGAGAGATGAAGAGCGAGTCGAACTCCACTGGGATTCTTCCAGTGAGGGATTGGTCTGGACACATGATGGCAAACCACTCCAAGGGTTGACCGGCAATGGGGAGAGGATCGAATGGATCGTTCCAGATAGCTATCGCACGGGCAAGGAAGAGACGATTTACGTCGAAATGGCGTGTAATGGGATGTTTGGCAATCCCACGGGAGGAGATACCATTCAGCCTCCGGACCCAAACCGATACTTCCGATTGCAATTGGCAGACCTTGTGAGTGTGAATTTGGATGCAAGGGCGTTGTTCTACGATTTCTGGATCTTGGGCGATGCGGCGAGAGAGTTTCCGCGGGATTCGTGGGAGGAACATCGCGCGTTGACGACTGCGAATGAGGTCATTGATGCTTTCATTGCCGGAAGTGGATCGAAAGAGGCGATTAAAGAGTGCAGGAGGATTGCGAAGAAGTATGTGGGCGACAAGGTGGATGGGCCGGAAGTGTATGACTTGACACAGGATGATCCATTGAGGGAGGTGTTGGTCTCCGGAATTGGGCATTGTCACATTGACACCTGCTGGCTGTGGCCTTGGGCGGAGACAAAACGGAAGGTCGTGAGAAGTTGGAGCAACCAGTGCGATTTGCTGGACCGCTACCCGGAGCATCGATTCTGTGCTAGTCAAGCACAGCAGTACAAGTGGCTGGAAGAACTTTATCCCTATGCCTTCGACCGAGTCAAGAAGCATGTGAAGAAGGGCAACTTTCAGCCTATCGGTGGCAGCTGGGTTGAGCATGATACCAATATGCCTTCTGGAGAATCACTGGTCAGACAGTTCTTGTATGGACAGCGGTACTTTGAGTCCAGATTTGGCCAGCGATGCAGGACGTTCTGGCTCCCAGATACGTTTGGATATTCCTCACAGATCCCTCAGCTTTGCAGGCTCGCTGGGATGAACCGGTTCTTTACGCAAAAGCTGAGCTGGAACAACATCAACAACTTCCCCCACACGACCTTCAATTGGGTCAGTCTCGATGGCAGTCAGGTCATATGCCACATGGCACCTTCGGAGACTTACACTGCCGAAGCACACTTTGGTGATGTGAGGCGTTCGGTAACACAACACAAGAGCATGGATCAGGATCCTACATCACTGCTTGTGTTTGGTAAAGGTGACGGAGGAGGTGGACCAACATGGGGCCACATTGAGAAGCTGCGCAGATGTCGCGGTATTGCCGACAATGTCGGCCTCTTGCCTCGTGTACACATGGGCTGGAGCGTCGAGGACTTTTTCGATCGACTAGAGAAGAACGCGGCCACCGGCAAGACTGAGTTTGTCACTTGGTACGGCGAGCTCTATTTTGAGCTTCACAGAGGCACATACACCACACAAGCGAACAACAAGAAAGGCAATCGCAAGTCGGAAGTGTTACTGCACAACATTGAGTATCTGGCGACATTGGCTACGTTGCATGATGAGGATTACAAGTACCCGAAGAAGGAGATCGATTCGATGTGGGAGAGTGTATTGCTGTGCCAATTTCATGACTGCTTGCCCGGATCTTCGATCGAGATGTGCTATGACGACTCTGATAAAGAATATGCAAAGGTCTTCAAGACTGGCAAGAAGGTCTTGCATGAGGCCTTGAAGTCTCTCGGTTTCGTCGAGAATGACAATGCTGCACAACCAGTAGCAATCAACACGTTGAGTTGGGAACGTACTGACCAGCATCTCGTTGAAGCTCGCTATCCAGAGGTTGTCGGACAGCCTGCTGGGACACGATCTTTTATCAAGAGGGCTAGTGAGGAAGCTTCTGTGAAAGAGCTCAACAACGGCGCGTTCTCGCTGCAAAACTCAATATTGGCGGTGACAGTCACAGATGGTGTCATTACTTCGCTGTACGACAAGGCTGCTGATCGAGAAGTCTTGCCCAAAGGAGGGAAGGCCAACCAACTCGTCCTGTTTGACGACAAGCCACTGTACTGGCAAGCATGGGACGTGGAAGTCTTCCACCTGGAGTCGCGGAAAGAATTGAAAGCGACGAGCAAAACGGAGGTTACCGAAAACTCACCTCAGCGCGTGGCGGTGACCACGAAGACTCAGATTTCCGACAAGTCCTGGATCAAGACAACTATCGCGCTGAACGCGGCCTCGGATGGAGCTGAGACTTCGTACGTTGAGGTCGAGGCGGAGGTGGAATGGCATGAGACAATGAAGTTCTTGAAGGTTGAATTTCCCACGACCATTATCAACACCGAAGCTTCATATGAAACCCAGTTCGGCATTGTCCGACGACCAACTCACTACAACACTTCTTGGGACATGGCCAAATTTGAAGTGTGCTGCCACAAATGGGCCGATTTGAGCGAGCACGGCTACGGTGTTTCTATCCTCAACGACAGCAAATACGGCTTCGCCACAACCGGCAAGCTGATGCGTCTATCTCTGCTTCGTGCTCCCAAGGCACCTGATGCTCACGCTGATATGGGACACCACAAGATTCGCTGGGCGATCTTGCCACATTCTGGCTCTCTCGACCATCGCACTGTCCGCGCGGCAGCAGAATTCAACAACCCTATGACCGTCCATCGCCATCCAGAAGCTGAAACCGTGAAGGAGCTCTTCTCTGCTTTCAAATTGACACCCGACTCTTCTCCTAGCCTCGTGGTCGACACGGTGAAGCGTGGCGAGGACGACGTGGATGTCAGTGTTGACGACTTGAGAGTCAAAGATGGCAGACACGTTGTTCTGCGAATCTATGACTCACTCGGTGGAACTTCAAGAGGTACGATTGCATTGGGACCTATCAAGGTGCACAAGGCGTGGAAGGCAAATATTCTGGAAGATCAAGTGGAAGAAGTGGAGGTGGGGAAGAATGGCATTGATATTGAGCTGAGAGCGTTCGAAGTCGCCACGTACAAATTGCTTGTCGGATGGGCCTAGGAGGCTTGTCCAGTTCAGCAGCTGAGGACGTCGAATTGGAGTTTCGCTTGTGGGGGCATAAGGTGAATATTATGCGACGGGGGCGCAGGAGAGAAGCGCAAAATATTGAATTGATGTTCAAGACTAGCTATTATAACCCCAAACCACAGATATGGCGGTAGCTGCGACTGGTGTAAGTAGAGTAGATCGTAGGGCGGAGGAGTAATGGATTTCCCTACGTAACTAGACCTCGGACGCCATCCCGTCCTGCGTGTCTGCACTGTATAGGCGTAAGTTACAAGCCATCTTACTTACTTCTTCCTGCCGTCGTCTCAGTGCACGATAAACTGCGAGCAATAGGTTATAGCTGCACGTAGTAGATACGCTGCTATGTCTATTGCTGTATGAGTGTCGCCTGTCCGAACTCGAACTGCAAGCTATAAGTACATCCACACTCCAGAACGCATTAATATACGCTACTAATTCGAGCTCTCGTAGTAGCAGTAAGCGTGGAGACCCGTGTTAAAACGAGCCTCTAGCAAATGTATGTTGGCCGGCCAACACTAACCTCGACACCTAAGCAGAAACGAATGAATACATGACCTTGTGAAGAAGCGAAAAGGTTGTGATGATAATGCAGTGATCCATGTGGTCGGTCTCATATGGCAAGAGCAGCACAGCTTCAGATCTTCCCTGATAGGACAAAGTCTGTAAGCAAGCAAGCACCACGTCTGCAATGCACCCGCATCTCTCGCCCACTAAGAATTCGTCTTCGCGCACTCATTCCCCTACCCGCCCAAATCTCCTCTCTCTCTCTCTCTCTGCTCTCCTCTCATCTCGCATTCATCGACTTTATTCCTCATTCCTCTTCTCCCTTACAACCCAGCCCTCCATATCTCATCTCCATCCTACTTATCCCCATCTCCCCAAACACCCCCTCTTCTCATTCTTATCATCATTATCATCTCTCTCCCACAACTCCGCGGCCTGTCGTTTGTGGCAAGAGCAATAGTACGCCACGGCGAAAATGACTACGGTGAGGAGGAGGCCTGCGCCGAGGCAGGCTGCGATGATGATGCCGGAGTAGTTGGGGTGCGAGAGGGATGTTGTGTCGTGAGTTTGGTTGGGCAAGTCCATGTTTGGGTGATGGGATCTCTTTTGTGGCTTTGATTTGTACTGTGGAGGACGTGGATCGGAGGCGAAGAGTGGATCGGTGCTTCTGTTGGATTCCAGATTGTTGCCACCAATTGGCGTCGTAAATTGGGGTGGTGGGTTGTTCTTGTTTGTGACTCGTCGCTTGGAGTTGGGGCACTTTGGTCCAAAAAAAGAGGGAAGTGTCGTTGGTATGAGTGAGTTTCTCTTGCTAATAACCGAGTAGATGAGGGCTGCCATGTCGTCTATAATATATGCTAACGTGTCTACTACGGTAGCAGGATGATACTCTGCGACGACTAACTTTTACTGTGGCTGCGAAACACCGAACACGTTCTGTGACGGATTCGTCTCTCCACGGTTCAGAACAACACAGCCCATGGCTGGTCGATGCTATGGTGTTTCTCATCTTATGGTCGATGTTTGGTGTGGAGGATTCTTTGCGAGTACCGTAAAGTCTCGCCACGGCCACACTGGTCTGATGGTGATCTGGAAGAAGCCAAGGCGCAGCAAGAGACAGCCAGCCTAGACAGAAGCCTTCTTGAGTCGAGACAAGGTTGCTAAACGCGGGCGACACCTGCAATATTTAGCTGAGATTTTCATCCATCCTGCACTATGGTTCTGGACAGAGTACGGATCATAAGGCCTGCGGAACATAGCTTTGGGAAACTGCATGATCTGTTCAACTGTGCTTAGTAGCGATAACATATTTTCTTTTATCGCTATGCATCTGCAATGGGTATCGTGAAGCGTTGAAATCTTGTCTGACATCTCAGTTGCAACAAATGCGACAACTGGGAGACAAGTCTATGCAGACAATCCGAAGGTGGGAAATGCTGTCTCAATCATGTCTCCTAAGCTGTCTTGGCGGCTTCCTTAGCCTCGACATCCAAGCTGATACTGCTCACGCCGTTCGAGAGCGTGGCTGTTGTCGCTTGCTTAGAGATGCGCAGTTTTACTTCTTCGATCAGATTCGTCATGTCGACGAGTACGCCATCTTTCTCCGGGTGGCCGTCGGGTAGACCCATCTCCTTGATCTTGCACTTCCCTGCAGCCAATTCGTCGTCTCCGAGGATCACAGCGAAGGGAACACCATTGACTTCTGCAGCCTTGAACTGAGCGGGAAGCCTTGGCTTTGTTTTCCACAAGAACTCAGCCTTGATGCCAGCGTCCCACAACCGTGTTGCGACTTCCATGCGTTCCTTGAGGAGACCTTCGAAGCCCTTTCCTCCAAATGCCATGACGAATACATCGACCTCATTTGTTCTGATCGGTGTTGCCGAGCTGTCCGCCGCGATTCTCTGCTTGGTGATGCTAAATATTCGCTCCACCCCGAATGAGATTCCAACACAAGGTATTGTCTTCTTTCCACTGAACATCCCAACGAGATTGTCGTATCGACCACCTGCGGCGACAGATCCCACGCCGACTGTTGGGTCATTCGAACGATCTTCATCACCGTCTGCGAGTTTCTTCGGCTTCGACAACTTCTTGGCCTCCTGTTGTAGTGCTTGACCCTCGCTCGTCTGAGGTGCTGATCCTTCCGTGACGACCTCGTAAATGAGGCCAGTGTAGTAGTCCAATCCTCGCGCCAGCGACATGTCAAGTGATATCCTGTCAAGGATCCCGAACACCTTGAGGTACTCAAACAGTGTCTGGATATCTTGGAGACCGGTCTTTGCTGACTCATTTGCGGCGAGACCTTCGTCTTTCTGCAGCTCTGCTAGCAGCTCTTCACTTCCCTTCCGCCCTACCACATATTCACCTATGCGATCTGCAATGGCAGGATCGAGGCCCTTCTCTTCAGTCATTTCCCTACGCACCTCTTCCCACGGAGACTTGTCCAGCTTGTCGACTGCGGAGGATATCGTTCGAATCTTCTCATCTGGCACTTTGCACACTTGGAAGATACCGTCGAGGATCTTGCGGTGGTTCAACTTGATTGTGTATCGCCCCTTCCAGCCCAGTGCTTCGAAGATCTCCACAATGATGCGTAGGATTTCGGAGTCGGGAATCATTGAGTCGTACTCGCCGGCGATATCGAAATCGCATTGGTAAAACTCTCGCATGCGGCCTTTGGTCATGGCAGGCTGATCTCGACGGTAGACCTTGGCGATGTGGTATCGTTTGATGCTGGAAATGCTCGAATTCATGGCCAGCCATCGCGCAAAGGGAACGGTCAGGTCGTAACGTAGTGAGCAGTGCTCGCCGCCCTGATCTGCCAGATCGTAGATGAGCTTGCTATCCTCGCCATATTTGCCCGACAGAATTTCCTTGAGCTCAAACACGGGCGTGTCGATGGTCACGGCGCCGTGACGCTTGAAGACTTCGGTGATGGTGCTAAAGATTTTCTCGCGGATGACCATGTCCTTGCCATCCCAGTCCTTGGTGCCCTTGGGCACCTTGAGCTGGAATTTCTCCTTGCCCATGTTGGCCTCGTCTTCGTGATATCGTCGGTGCTGCGGGCGAGCGATGGGCGCGATTGACTGGTATTGTGCTCTGGCGAGAGGCAGCGGCGGTGGTAGGTGGAATATGCGAGCGGCACGAGAGACTCGCAGCAATGATTTCATGTAGTCACTCGGTTGTTGTGTGAAGAGCCAACTTTTAAAAGAGCGGAAATGTCCCCGCCGCAACACGCGACGCATCGGAGGCATCAAACTTTGTGCGTCACTCTCGGAGCCGCGCCATCAACACCTCCAGTCATGTAGCACAAAATGGCCGCGCATTCGCCTGTCAAGGCCATAAACACGCAGGAAATTACCGACAAGGCTCGGCGGGAGCTCTTGTTACTTCTCGAGAGCGTGCGTTGTCCGCAAAACCGCCGCCGTCGGTGAAGCCGCCCGCTGACATCTGCCTAGATTCGAGGCAAGAAGAACCTGGTGATCGAGAAGTCGCTGGCCGGCACCATCGGATTGATCGTCAAGTTCAGCACGCTGCAGGAATACGGCGTGGATAAGCCCTTCTTCCTGGAGAATCACAATGTCGACTCCAGCCAGCGGAACATTGTGTTCATGGTGCGCGGCGAGAATGCGAAGAAGACCCGTACGGTAGCCGGTACGTTGCATTTGACATACGCGGAAGTACTATCCCCCACGGCTCTAAAAGTAGAGTGCGCAGTTGTATCTCTCCTACCCTGCGTATTCAGTCTTGATGCCAAAATTGAGTCAGCCTCTGGATTACCCACAGAGCTTCACGAGCCTCTCGCTCTCGTGCAGCCTCCGAATCATCTGCTTACATCTTGACTACCCTTCCGTGACGGTGGAATAGCCGGCTAACGGCAGCAGAGCAGATCAAGTTGATCAGGAGCGAGAGCAAGATCGAACATGACTTCACAATCATATGGGTGCCCCGCAGGACCTTGGTCAGTAACATGATCCTCGAGGAGCACGGCGTGCTCGGAGAAGCCACCATCACGGACCTCCACCTCAACTTTGTTGCTCTTGAGCCTGATGTTCTCTCCCTGGAACTTGACGATGCGTTCAGCAGTCTCACCTTGAGGAAGGATCCAACTAGCATTTTCGCATCGGGAACGGCGTTGATGCTGCTGCAGAAGCAGTATGGTCTGATTCCGCGCATCCTGGGCAAGGGCGACAATGCTAAACAACTTGCGGACTTACTACTGAGGATGCGGCAAGAGGACGACGTGAACGCGTCAGCAGATCCAAGTAACACGTATCTGACCTCGTTTGGCCTCACGCCAAGTTCGCTGATCGAGAATCTGGTCATCATTGATCGCGAAATCGACCTTCTTACGGTCTTGTCTACGCAACTTACGTACGAGGGTCTACTTGACGAAGTTTTCGGCATTACCAACAACACCACTGAAGTGGACTCCTCTATTCTCGGTGGCGCACCTCCTGCTCAAAATGGGTCTACACCAGCTCCGACGGCTGCGACAAAACGCAAAGTTGTGCTAGACTCCAGCGACAAACTATATCCAGACCTACGAGACGCGAATTTCGCCACGGTGGGCCCGGCGCTGAACCGCATTGCACGCCGATTGGCCTCGGATAGCGAATCCATGCACAATAAAGATCAGACAGTGGCTGATCTCAAGAATGTTGTAGCGAAACTACCCTCATATCAAGCTGAATCAACGAGCTTGAAGATCCATACAAGCCTCGCAGAAGAGATTATGAAGATCACACGTGGCGAGTCCTTTGGCCGCATGCTCGAAGTGCAGCAAAATTTCCTTGCTGGGACCGATGCCACCAGCCTGCACGAGAATATTGAGGAACTGATTGCGCGAGATGCGCCTCTCAGTACAGTCTTGCGCCTGCTCTGCCTCGAAAGTTGTGTCATGAATGGACTTCGGCAGCGAGATCTCGACCATTTCAAACGGCAAATATTGCAAGCGTATGGCTATCAACATCTCGTCACACTCGCAGATTTGGAAAAGATGGGCCTGTTCGTCCCGCGGGAGAGCCATCGAGGCTATCTGAATCCGATAGCTGGCTCGGCCGGCCAAACCGCAACTGACTGGAACGCCGTACGAAAGTCGCTCCAATTGTGGACCGACGACGTGAAAGAAGCTGATCCCGTGGACATTGCCTATGTCTTTTCCGGCTACGCTCCACTGAGTGTGCGACTTGTGCAATGCATCATCCAGAAATCCTATCTTCACCAGCTCTTAACCAACTCGTCAAAGACCGGTGCCGCAGCTCCTGCTGGGAGCGGATTCAAAGGCTTCGAGGACGCGATGTCTCGCATCAGAGGGGCAACAGTGGACATCACGCAAAAGGGAAGTGATGCGGAGGCCTCTCACGCGAGAAAGACCTTGCGAGGCAGTAAAGAAGGACCCAAAGTCACGGTCGTCTTCTTCCTCGGAGGTGTGACATACGCCGAAATCGCTGCTCTCCGCTTCGTGAACGAACAGCTGGAAAAGACCAGCGGCAGGAAAATTGTCATCGCAACAACTAACATTATCAATGGGAAAAGGGCGGTGGACGCAGCGACAGAAAAGAGGACGTTTGCCTCGTAGACGAAGAGAGCATCTCGATTCCGAATCCATCTCAACGATATCGACCCTGTGGCTGAAGGAACCCATTCCACCGGAGCTGCAAATCGGTACCAATGCATGCCCGTTGCCGTCTAGCAACCTTGGTCCGGACCGCCGTTGAGCATACCCGAATCAGCACGACTGCCACGACAACGGTCGTGCTCGCAAACGCACGGCGACGGTCCTGACACTCACAACCGACATCATATTGCACAAGAGCAGAATCAGGCAAATGGAGCACTGGTATTAATGTTAATAGCTACATGTACAAGGGAATGTCTTGTGGCCAAAGCCATCGTATTACCTTTCGCTGCCCAGACGCTTTTAAGAGACCATATTATCACCACCAATTCTTTGCAAAGAAAAAACTCCAATGCTCGCTATGCAATCGATCGTACGCGTCGTCGTGATGGTAAGACAAGGAATAGGAGGAGAGATGGACATCTCCAACGTCGTGCGAATGGCTTCCCGGCTCATGAACCCACTTGCCAGTGACACCGGACTTGCACGAGTCGCGTGGTCGTATGTGGTGCTCTCCCGTGTCATGCGCGTGCAGCTGTGCTTTGTATCCCACATATCATTGATGTTTTGTGTGTGTCCGAGTTTTCATCCAAAAATTCCATCCAACTCTTGCTTTCCTCCTGATGAGATCAAAGACAGACAGGTGTTTCAATGACTGAACTCCTACAATAGAACAGCAAAGCCCAAAGTTGCAAGGCCCATGATGCTCAAAGTCCCGAACGTCTGACCCACACCCAAAGCCCAAACGTGTACATTCTTGATGCCGCCGTTCTCGTTTTTTGTTGTCTGTCCCGCTGAGGAACCACCGAACCCGTTGTAAACCGTCACCGTGCTCCCATCCGCATCCGTGGTGACTTGCGCATTGCTTCCGCTGCCAGTGCCAGTGCCTGATGGCGCGATGGTGCTCGATCGCGTCAGCGTGCTCGTGTTCTGCCGTGTAGGATTCTGCGCTCCACAGGGGTGTTGGCTGCGGCACTCGGAGGCACAGTTCGTGTCGCCGCCGCAGTTGGATACGCATTGGGTGCCCCATTCGGTGCAGATGCTGAAGGGAAGCGTGTTGCTATACTCGGAGATGTTGGGCGAGCGACCGTTATCGCAGACGCAGGCGTAAGTAAGAGTATCGGGGTCGCAGTCGTTCGCTTCGGTGGTTCCGGTCGCGCTGCCTTGGTCGAGGCAGATGAGTGGGCATTGAGTGGTTTGTTGTTCGCACCAGAAGTCTGTAGTGGCACACCGTTAGGATGAAGAAGCTGCAGATCGTGATGGGTGGGTGGCAGACGTACCACGCGTGGTGTTGGAGACGGATTGAGGATCAATGCTGTATTGTGCTCTGACTCCAGAGAGAAGAATGGAGGTGGCAAGCGCCGCTGTAGTGGAGGGCTTCATGGTGGGATATGTTGATGGTTACAATGGCTGTCTCGGGACTGGAATGGTAAGATCTATAGCAGCGCTGTAAGTACTTGTGTCCACGCGCTGGAAATGGAGTTCCTGATGTTCTTCGCAAAGGAGATTGCCAGACGAGAGATTGCCATGAGCGTAGGCGGGAGCTTGGACTGCCAATGGTGCTATCCAATTTGGGAGTGGGAATCTTACCTGATGAATGCAGGCGAGCACTCGAAGCAAGGAGTAGCGACTGTTGATTCTTGCTGGTTGTTCAAGCACGACAGAGGTGCGATGAAAGCGACAGAAGCGGCACCAACAACAGAACTACGGCGGCGGATACGTCCAGGATAAAAACAGCCTTCGTTACTTGACCGGGAGAGGCTTGCCTTATATTAGAGTGCAACAGGGTCACCCGACGGCACGAAAGTATGGATGGAGCTTGGACGCTCGCCGTTTCCATAGCCGATAGCCATGGTCTTGCCACCGGCATGCGAGCATGGTCGGATAGACTGCGACATGCGTATTGGATGATGCGTCTCGTGCGGTGGTGGTGTCGAAGTGAGAGCTGTGAACGTTGCATGTGCGTGTGCCGACAGCTATTTCCATGCACGCCGCCGGCTCATCATCAGCGCTAGTTCTACCTCCGTAGGTGCGTGCACTAGTTACTCGTTTTCGGAAGCCGAGAGGGTTTGCCTCTCTCACCACTTGTTCCTGGGTCCTTGGCCACGGCAAAGGTGTGCGGGGAGTCCAGTGCGTCGACCACCTCAACGAGACGCGGGAGAGCCCATCTCTGCCCAGCGATGTACTGTTGTATGAGTATTGCACAGAGTGCCCGTCTACAGTATGGTGTGCGGTCTGTGAAGATGCCAAGGCGGACCTGTGAAGCCATGGCTGGGCCCATCCACACGAATGGGCACTACTGTCTTCTGCGTTGATGACCTGCAGCACGCCCACACTGCAGCCGACCACCACCATCCGTGCTCAACCTCTTTTCTGCAAGTCATTGGCGTCAGATAGAGCCCTGGTCGCCAGCGCGACGCGCGTTCTTCGCCAGAGCTCTGGGTTGCGGCAGTCTCTTCTATACCGCACTTCAGAAGCTTGTGCCCCAACATCCTGCGTATCGCATGGGGGACGCAGATGCCGCGCCAGCGGCGAGGTCATCAGAGCTGCACACTCCCGCCACCACGGCTGCACCACCGCGAGGATCTGGAACCTCTGGTCTTCGGAACGGCTCAGGTGTGACCGATGCTCCCCCGTTCTGGAGTACAAATCGCCACCATAGGACTGCCAGTTCCGCGAGCATAGCCACGCTTGACCAGCCTCGGCCGACGGCCATCACTCTCGAGGACCACTCGAAAGATGATAATGAGCAGGCACTGTCGTGCTGGGCACAATCAGTGACCATAGACGACTATTCAGTAGTCTCTGGCAATGGCAACATCGGCGCGTATGTCGTGTGGCACCTGACCGTGAGCACCCTCTATGGAGGCGATATGCCATTAAACAAGAGGTGACCCACAGCTCCGCGTCCACTCGATTGTCACGAATATGCTGACTGTCGTAGATACTCCCAGTTTGATCGCCTCCGAACGGATCTGATAAGGGCATTTCCTCATGCAGAGCCACAGATCCCCGAGCTTCCCCGCAAGAGCGTCGTCTCGAGATTTCGTCCCAAGTTTCTCGACCATCGCAAGAATGGCCTGGCGCATTTCATGAAGTATGTTCCGCATGATTTGGTATACTGTCCTTGTAGGTAGACTGATCTCTCGCGCAGTTGCATTCTACTGAACCCGGAATTTGCAAGTTCTCCCATCTTGAAGGAATTCATCTTCAGTTGAAAGCAAGACGGAGCCGAAACTAGCAGCCCACCAGCGCGATTACGATGACACCCACGGGGACAAGCCTGATCGGACCTGTTGAGTGGCCTCAGGCACAACTGTCCAACTCACAATGAGGTCTCTGAAGGCTTAAACTGCCATAGACCGTACAGAATTTTGAGATATCTTTGATCAAACGCCTGAGAGGTGTCAGAGTATCTTCTTCCCCTGGCCTGAACCACCCGCTGGTGGCGTCTAGAGCAATTTCTAGAGTTGGTGCCTGAGGCCGATTGGTCCGGTCAGGCTTGTCCCCATGGGTGATGAGCTAAATTCCGACTATTAGGTGGGCAGCACCTCGCCGCAACAATTCTCCAGATTTAGAGCAGGGACTTGCAGCACTCGCGTGAGCTACAAATCAATTTCGCCATCGCTCTGTCGCAGCAAGAAGTTACCGTCTTCAAGACCAACGCTGCGCTCATGGCTGCCTCACCCCACGCAGGCGACTCGAACTCGCGCGACATATTCCCTTTCTTCGACCTGCCCCGTGAGCTTCGCGACACTATCTACGAACTCGCGGTGGAAGACAGAAATTGTGGGGAAGGAACTTCAGATCAGCCCAAAATGACGGCTGTCAACGTTCCATTGCCTCATCTTCTCCAGATATCGCGGCAGTTCAGCACGGAGTATCGCGAGCGCGCAGAGGTCAACTCGACCCTCTATCTTTACGATCATATTGCACTTCAACCCAACACCCCGAAACTCTCCACCTGCGTACCTATCCCCGCAAGGAACATCCGCACCTTGCATATCCGCCTGGCATCTTTCGCTGGCGAGGAGCTATCAGAAGAGTTCGAGCTACACGAGCAGTGGGTGAAACTCGCAGTACACACTGTTCTCGGACTGCAAGTCCTCGACTTGCGCATTGATGTGACTACCACCGAGGATGCTGTGAGCGCAACACAGAGACTGTGGGAACCAGCATGGACCAGTCTCCCACACCTCCGCCATGTAGAGATCTGGCTAAGGGAACCGACTAACGCCGAGCTTGGCGAATGCGACAGTGAAGGCTACGCGCTTTGCAATAAATTGCTCTTGCAACATAGCCCGAAGCACCGACTGTTTGCAATTCGATCATCGACACAGAAAGAATTCACATTATCAGCGCTGGTGCCGCGAACTTAATGTATCCGCTGCCCTAAGGATCCAGCAAAGAAGTCCCCAGCAAAGGTTGCAAGGGGTTCAATCGGTCGGACACATTATTTGTCTGATAGCAGCGGCGGGCCAATTGGTAAGGTGGCAAATGGAAACCCAGACAGCTAGACCGAGCTGAGATCATTCTTTCTCCGGCGCGATAAAGGTTTCACTGCCCTTCGCCTACACCCTCGACAAAATCTTGCAGCAAAAATATGTCCGAAATACGACTTCGTTCCGCAGAAGCAGTTGGTAGAGATCATATCCCGTGGAGTAGAGACGAAGGTCGCTGTTCCCTCGCTTGACGAAGAACACGCTGCCGTTGTCTGCGCGTGCAGTTGTTGATTCTATCGCGATCTGGACGACAATCTACCTGTGCATACGAATGCTACTCCCCAAACGCCTCGCTGAATCGGTAGCACATCAAGCACATCAAGCACATCAAGCTCATCCATTTCATTTTACTTGCTCGTTGCGAGCATGGAATGCTCGCGCTGGGCCTAGTATCTCTTGCTCCTGTACCCCCTTCCACCCCTCCCTCTCCCACGTCCACCCCTCTGCCACCCACTGCTTCCGCCATCCTTCTCAAATTTCTCCCGTCTCCTCTCCTCTTCCTGGTAGTACTCATTCTCCCTCTCCTCCTGTTCCATTAGCAAAGTCTCCTCATCCTTGACCTTTCTGACCTCCGGCTTCTTCGGATTCATGTCCTCATCCTTGATCCACTTTGCGTGCGCGCCAAACTCACACGACACGACCTTGTCCGTGTCCGGTGGGTGCGCCCTCCCATTCGGACAAAATCCAGCCAGATAGTAGGGACACAATCGCTTATGCTTCACGTGTCTCCTCTCACAGTACGGTCCCAATGGGCAGAACCCTCCGGCATAATGCGCGCAGGCTGCGCGTCGGATTTCCGCTGTGGGAGGAATATGCAGAGACGTACATTCGTCGCCTTGGGGACAGATTCCGTAGCGGCTGAATTCCTTGCATTCTTTCCCGTCGCGGAGGTTGAAGGTGTGGGCGAATTCGCAGGCTTCGCCTTTCTTGCACAAGCCGCGCTGGTAGTGTTTACAGATGAGGTGACCGATTCCACTGCGTTCCGATGGGGGAACGTAGTGGCGATCCGGACAGTTGGGACCGCGGGGGCATTGGGTGCCGTTTGAGGATCGGTAGTCGGGACAGATTGGACGGGCGACTTTGGACGGGCGGCCCAGAGTGGGTAGCGCGCGGGAGAGGTAGTTGTCGAAGGTGAAGGCGGGTGGAGGAAGGGATGTCGGGTTGAGGATCTGATCGGGCAGCGAAGACTGTGTTGCCGTCGCCATTTTGGTTGCGCAGTGTTGTTGATAGCGAGAGATGTTGTGGTATAGCTGCTGGTCGAAGTAGGCTAGTTAGTCTGACCTTAGTTGGGTGGAGACGCGATCAGCGGCCGGGATGCGCTGCCCTCATTCCTGGTTGCAACTTGTCGCCGCCGCTCTCGATGACGATTCCCGACAACAACAACAACAACAACACCTTAACGACCGTCGCTGATACTCACGGGCGCCATTCACGCTCGAACGGAACGAGGGCGAATCGAAGCGGGTGGGAGATCGCCGTATCTCTGCCAAGCTTTGCTCCAGGGCGGGGAGGCGTCGATGGTCCAGACGTGACGGCAACAGCTCCCCGAGCCTACTTACTCACCTCCGCATCGACAACGACCACCGCCGTCGCCCACCGCCATCGACCCAGCTAGCCTCCCGCTGCAGCGCACGGCTGGCGTACACTCGCTCCACGCCCGCCCGCTATCAACGACCACCCTAGAACGGTACACTTGACTGCGAGTACTCCGGCGACTTCAGCCTCACCACCGGCGCACCGAGCCCCTATGATTGTCAGTCAAGATGGTGTCGGAACGCATATACGACCTGTGCAGGCCGATCCTGGACGATGACGACCTTGGTGAGGAGGATAAGGTCGAGAAGTTGGAAGAGCTGTTGAGCGGTGCCCCCGCCTCGCTCAAGGGGAAGGCGTTGGAAGACGCAGTGCTGGGAACGCTGTGGCAGTGGAAGAGCAACACTGAGATTGGCACCTCGCCACCTGTGATACGAACGACAAACGTAGTCCGCTCTAAATCTCCGGCCCCGTGGATACAGCGAGCTGCTACTCCAGCCTCTGGCAAGAGCTCTCCTCGACCTTCTACAGCGACCCCTTCAGTACCGCCCGGGTTCGCGCCGCCAGCCCTTGCGAGAACAAAATCGCAGACAGTTGGATCGCCTTTTTCGTCCCCCAAGCCGTCCCCCAGACTGCCTCTAGCGACTCCCGTCATCCCTCACAGCCCACGATTGAGTGCATACCAGTTCAGCGACAACTCATCACCGAATACTGAAAATTATGGTGACTATGGAAGCGACAATGTCGACTGGCTGGTCAATGACGACGCCAGCAGTCAGACGAGCTTTGGCGATGCTGGCTTCGCAAACTCCTCCGAGTTCATGTCCTCTTATGACACTCAGATGAGCCCGTACGACATGCTGCGATCGATTCTCCAGGACAACAAAACCGACGAGGAACTGGAGCAGATTCTCATCGCAAACGGGTATGATTTGAGCGAGACCATCAACTCGCTCATGGAAGCCCAAGGCATAGGAGCAAGTGCCATGGCTACGGCAGTGCACGAGCAGCAAAATCGGACGTACCTCGTCGGAAAGGACATGTCACTCGGCTCGCGGCCGGCGACTCCACCGGGACAGCAAAAATCGCCCACAGTGTGCAGGTACTGGCTGGCAAGTGGAAACTGCGCTCGCGCAGACTGTCGCTTTGCGCACGAAGTGCAGAATCATCTATGCAAATACTGGCTTGCCGGCAACTGCATCGCAGGGCAATCTTGTCTCTTCTCTCACGACCCGTCCCTGCTCATGCAGCAGATGAGTCTGGTCTCTGGCGCGAGCACGCCCCAGCAGTTTGCGCCCAACTTCCAGCTTCAAGACTTCGACAGCTTCCCTTCGCTGCAGCCCAGTACTAGTAACCCTTACGAAGACAATCAGAGTGTAGACCCGAATACTTTGAATGCAGCTCTTCTTCAACAACAGCAAGCTTTTGCCCAGCAAGCGCCTGGTCTATTCCCGAATTTCGTGCCAACTGGTCCACGACAGAGCCGTCCCGGGTCCCGGCACAGTCAGCGAAGTCACGGAAATCGTACAGGAACGCCGGGCACGCAGCCAAACTTTCAAGACGACGAAGCTTTTCCCACGCTCGGCTCTGCCGCTAGCAAGCCGGTCGGGAAGCGACACCATGGCAAGCGTGGAGGCCATGGACATCACAATCACGGGCAGCCTGTCCAGCAGCCAGGTAGTCTTGCAGATGTGGTTCGCATGTCCCCCTCACCGAGTCCATTGAATGCTCGTGATGCGATGCGCCGAGGTTTGAAGAACAATCGATCGTTCACCGCGACTCGTGAGAACTCGGCTGCAGCAATGGCAATACCGGCACCGAAAGACATTCCTTGGCTCGAAACTGGTGATAAGGTCAACCAAGCATACATGAAAGCTCGACAAGAGGCCTTCAAGCATGGCGGACTGAGAAACAAATTCTTACAATCTGCTGCACAAGCATGGAATAGGAACGATGCTCGTGGCGCCAAAGCCCTGTCACTCCGAGGACAGAACGAGAACCAGCTGATGAGGGAGAAGCATCGCGAAGCTGCCAAGGCACTGTACGAGGAGCGAAACAGAAGCCTAGCGGCTGGTAAGGAGCTCTACGTGGATCTTCACGGGCTGCATCCAGAGGAAGCTGTGCAGTACTTGAGCGACTGCCTCAAGGAGCAAGGAAAGAGTACTCGACCCGTCTATGCGATCTGCGGAACTGGACATCACAGCAAGAATGGCAAGGACAAAGTCGGCAAAGCAATCAGAGCTTTCTTGAACGAATGGCGGTATGCTTTCCGCGAGTTCAGCGTACCCGGCGATCGAAACAATGTTGGAGGAATTCTTGGTATTGATCCTACAAGCTTCGATAAGGATGCTCCCAAGAGAAGCCCCTTGAGCTTGGCGGGTGACGGTGACAGTGGGGTCGGACTGGATGAAGCTAAGCGGGAGAGCACCAAAGTGCAAATCGTAACGGAGGATCCAAGAAAGATTGCCGCTTCAACGAGTGCGCTGAGGAAAGTCGAGACTAGCGATGAAGATGGTAGCTAGGTATAGTGTGCTCCGATATATGGAGATACTGCTAGTCAATAAGAAACTACGTTCAGATTATTAGCTTGTCTGGCCTGCTGCCCTTCGTCGTCCACTGATAACAATTCAAAGCCGAGATCGGAAGTACGATCGCGCAAAAGGGCGAGCCGAGTCCTGACTAGCATCATGGATTGGAGAAGACGTTCCTCGCTGTAAGCTCGATCGATACCATCAACGCCTTCAGGTCTTTCTCTTGCCAGCCTCGTCTTCCAACCTCCCAAGGAGGCATGGATCCGAGAGGGTATCCAGGATACATGAGCTGCGTGTCAGTGGGATCTACGAGTGGCTGCCATCTGATTTCTTTTTAAGTCTACGCGTAGGTGTGAGAAATAGCACGAATCGTGACGTTCTTCGACGGCATTTGGCATTCACTCACGTATGATAGGCACGTCTGCGAACTGGAAGCCAGGGAGGAATGGGAGGAAAGCACGTTTGAAGGCGTTGTCAAGAACGAATGTAGGCCACCGGCAGGATTTGTAGGAAACCGAACCGCCTGGGTTAATATTTGCAAAGTCTGTACGAAAATATATGTTGGTACTGTCAACGCCGCGAAGTCCGTTGCCTTTTCTCACAACAATAGTAACAATAATAATAATGGGCCATAAGGGACATTCATATCGTCGTCATAAAAACCCAACTCCTAAGAAATATCCCTTTACATGCAACATGGACACTGTTGCGCAAGAACTCCCTCATGGTATCATCGCTTTTTGTTATTCCGCTCGGGAGGATGGTGCCGTTGAGTCATTTGCCATGGATTTGGCTGATCGCCGGAAAGAAGAGTGTGAAGTCTGGTATCATTGTCCACAAGGGCTGCTGGAGTCCGGGGTCGAAACAGATCCCTGAGACGATACGGGGGTGAGTGGGCCAGCGTCTTCAGCAATTGTGTCAAAGATCTCTGCCCCTCTTGCATAACCATGGACTTTCTGGCAGTGTTCTTGCATCTTGTCCTTTCGCCGCGTGCGGTATAGGCATCTGTGGATGACGCAAGAGTAGTGCTCGTTGCTCTGGCCATGGACGTTGCGAATGTGTCGGTCAAGGTCGGATGCTCGCGTGAAGGTACTCTCACATGCAGTGACACTGCATGTGATCGCGGGACGCGAGGACCCTCTGGCAGAGAGTGCTCGCGGGATAGAACGAGTAGGCCTCGCTCTCTGGTTTGGCGACGGGGCACCCGGGGCAGACGAGGAAGGTGGGGTGAGCACGATAGAAGGTGCAAGAAGGGCGGCAGCCTCCTCCACGGCACGTGAGGCGGTTTGGATAGGGAAATGCTGCAGTGCATCTTGATTGGCGAACAATGGGAAGTCCTGATTAAACCAGGCTGGATCTGGTTCGACTAAGCACGGAATGGATCAGCCGCAATGCCACCAAAGAAGTACATGCTTCGCCACGAGAGCTAGGATTACACCATCCGAAACGGATCATGGGAGGGGCATGGGCTGCATGGAAAGAATGGACTTACGTTGGTCACGATGAGAACTTGTTGTAACGTCTGCCCATGTGCCAACATTGTCGACGCACTCAGTGCTCAGCCCTTGCAATCCTGGCACATCGTTCACTGCCATGTACGATTGAGTCATGGGGAAGGCGCCATCGGCCGCGTAAGGCATGTCGGACTGGAACGAGGATAAAGCAGTGGCCATGTATGCCGACCAAGACGACATGGGGTCGGAGCTGTCGAGGCCAGCATCGCTTCATCCTGTTACTTTCAAGTACAACGACGTGTGTGATGGTCACTTACGTCTCATAGATGTGAACATCCGTCGACGACATGTCTCCTAATGAAGCGCCTTGGTGAAGTCTGGAGAAGGAAGAGGACTCGTGACGAAGCTGATTCGAGGAGCAAATGGTGTGTTGCCAATTGGGTGTAAGCAGTGCCCAGCAGCGAGGTGAGCACAGTGAAAGAAGAGGACTCACGGTTTGAAGAGTGGCGAAGCGCGCCCTCGCGGGGGCTCACTACCTACACGTGACATCAAGGCAGCCAGGCCAAAGTGACATAGCTTCTGTGCAGCAGGCTGTCGGGGAGGTCACAGACAACATTGCACAGAGTCCTGAGGCTCGCATGCGTGACGGATGGCCGGCCGGCCAGTCAGAGCGGACAGCGTCTCGATGGGTATGTGCCAACAAAAGAGGTCGCCGTGGATAAGGTAGACCGGCGAGAGAGCACGGACTGCAGCGGTACAGCTTCGCCTCAGGACGCCGACTACGAGCTGGCGGACTTTCGCTTCTATCACGTGGCCTGACAGCTGGATCGCAACTGGCGAGAGCTTGGAGGAAGGATCTGGTCGCGATACAGCAAGTTTCGACGGCCGATATCCTTGTCAAGGTGTCGGACGGTATTGCACGAGGGTGCCTCCGTATCTTCGGATTTGGAGCAGCATTGTGAGCGGCAATCGTCTTGCTGAGATCTGTGTGTTGGCTTCGGGATGATGTGCGGTCTCTTGGTAGTTGAATACCATGCTGATTCCAGTGTGAAGAAGCATTACATCTGTAATATTCGCTCAACGAAAGGTAACGAAAATCGAGACTCTGCCATCTGGTCCAGAGCAGGTGAAATAGCAAAATTGAGAGTCAAGCTGCCCTTCGGTGGTGCCGGTGAGCAGATCCATATATGTCACGGTCAAGGCCTCTCGAGGCAGCCCTGCGCAAATGATCGAGGCAGTCACAGGCACTGCCAACGTTGGCGTCCTCCATATACCAATGGTATGTGGTCTCGCTGACCGGTGCGAAACCGCAAGGAGTCGCAGGATTGCTGAGCCTAGTCTGTGCCGCAACCTTTCCTGCAGGCTCAGCTGTAAGCGAGCTGAGCTTTCGGCGCAGTGAGGGCGACCACTAAGATCCAGCGCTAAATGGAGACATTGTGTAGTGATGCGGGAGCATGTTGTGCGCCTGTCGTTGTATGGACCGCCCTTGAAGCGCACCACATTTCATCCTTTCGCGTGCTGTACGATGAGTCCGCTCAGATGATGCTGTGGTTGGAAACGGCCGGATCTGATGCCAGTCTTTGTGTGCACTTGCCCGATAGGTGACATGCAAGATCAGGCCAGCTGTGCCACGCAGCCCTTCTCTTGCATCTCATGCGTCGCCCTCTCGACGGCGATTATGGAATTCCGGCTGCCTGGCCCCAAGTCGTCATACAGGCTCGGGCGCAACTGCATCGTACAGCAGCTGGGGTTTCGGCATATGAGCCTGCGGCAATCATTCACGCGATCCAGATGCCTGGTGCAGGATGAAGTTGATGATGAGGTAGTGCAACTGGTCTCGTTGGTCGGAGGTGGTGCGAGGCTGAAAGCGAGCACAGGGTGTGGAAGGCACGGAACAACGTTTATCCTTCCTGTCCGTCTTGACCGCACTTCGCCCACCTGCCGGAGTCTTACAATACATCAACCTCATGAATCCACAACCGAAAGATATCCATGCTTATGCTCGCCAATCATGTCCACAGCCCAAAAACCCGCTCGTTCCACCATTAAATACTGTGCGTCAACCACCAGCGCCACTGAGGATTCTCCTCCAAGACTCTGTTGTAAGGCTCACTACCGTACTGCTCTTCGCCACGGCTCTGGTCGTGCATCTTCTGACAATGCTCCTTCATCTTGTCCTTTCGTAGGCAGTAGTAGGAGCATGCTCTGGAGGAGCAAATGTAACGGACCGTGCTGTGCCCATGGACCGCCTGCCGGTGACGAATGAGGTCCGACGGCCTAGAGAATGATCTACTGAGTCCTTCGCATGCGTCCATCTCACAATAATGACGCCGCCGATGGCGAATCGGAGGCACCGATCTGGTTATCTGCATCCTGACTGATTGACCCGAGCCCTGAGATGCGGCAGTGGAACTCGAAGCCAACTGTGAATCGCCAAAGTTGTGATACTCATAAAGTGGATGTTTCCAGCCCCTTGGAAGCACCCAGGAACTGTGGAACTGAGGAACTCTGGGATGCCACCCTATGTATTCATCCTGGGCGGAGGCACCAGCGAAGCCGGAGTCAAGAACTATAGACCAACTCCATCAGCAGTTGGGCATAAGATGGCGTCATTCAGACCTACGTTGGGTGTATTGCCAGGCGTTGCGCGCTGCCGTGGTGTTGTCGTGCGGCGTGAATCCGAGGAATGGGTCGCTCAGAGTGTAACCATGGGCACGGCCCAGCCACTGCTGTTCTGTTCCGCTTGTGGAATTCACGTCTAGTTGCGATGCTTGGAGCAGCGCGGACGCACTTCGCAAGACCCTCCGTCCTGTCAATTTGAGCGGAAGAAGCTTTTTGAGATGTGCTGACCTGTCCTGATTCGACTCTTTGTCATCTTCCCCTGAGAATTGACTGCCCACAAGATATGCTGAGGAGGAGTCGAAGGAAGTGAATGACGAACCCATGAGGTGAGCTACATGTGGAAGGTCATTCTATAGTGAAAACGTGGCGAAAGTCGCAATGGAGATGGCTGGAGGAGCGTGTGCGCGCTAGCTACCTTTAACACCATTGCCATTCCTGACATTTCGACCGCTGATCGCTCTGCTCTCGCCCTTTCGGCGCATCTTCTTTCTGACAGCTCGCCCTTTGAGCCTTATATGCAGTAGAAGTAGACATGCGCCGACAGGATGAAGGCTTCCGCGCGAATCATGGCTCGAAGACTGCGTTAGCGCGTCACGTCTGGGGTATCCCGATGACAATAGGCTCTCCAGCTTGGGCATCGCATGCAAGCTAAGTCGGACCGAGTAAAGCTCAGTCACGTGACGCTCTTCCCGCAGAAAGGGCAACCATAAAGAACTGAGTGGCGAAACGAGGTCGTAAAATGCCGCGTCAGCAGGACTTCGATGCATGAGTTACCCCGCGCGCCAAAGTGAACCATCGGTCCCGAGCACACGTTGCAATTGAAGCCCCGCAAGGCTGTGGGCGGCAGAGTCGGCAAGCTGCTAGTTAGTCTGGCACGCATGCTGCATGTGGAATTTTTCAGCCAACGCACGATTTCGTGGAGGCCTTACCCATTCGCATAGGGCTTTGGCGGCCTTCTTGTGATGCGTGGTACTGGGCGCATTGTTCTTTGCGATAAGATCCAGCTCACTTGTGGACCAGCGGCTGCATATCATCGTAGAGGAAAGACTTCATGCAGCGGTAATGACCTATATCGAGATCGTGTTTGTCTCATTCCTGGAACATGGATAGCGGCAGTACGCTCGCGAATAGTCTTGTCAAGTTCATGCTCAGATTCTTCTGACCGATTCGGAAAGCCAGGTATGATGATTGGTCTTGCGGTAGTCCACATCGAGCGGTATCCAACTTTGGTCAGGTATGATTGATGAGATGATGGTCTGGGTCAAGGTTAGGAGCGTTGTGCAAAGTGTCCGATGTAAAAGAACTCCAGAAAAAGATTTGGGGCTCGCTGGAAAGTAAATGTATAGTAGTTGCAGAGACAACAAGGCTGAGCACGGCACAACCTTGAACCTTTATGGATGAACTGTGTTTCGGGCCCGATTGGAGCCAAACATCATTGTACCTCCTGGGCCTTATTGCACAGCCGTCGTGTCAGCTTTTCAGGCCCTGGCGCCACCACGTCGCCCCCTCAAAAGGCTCACGTGGATTCAGCGATATGGCCAATAGAACGAGGAGAGTGCGTTTTGTTGAGAATTTCATGCACAACACATGCAACAACGCGGGGGTGCCTTCTTGGTCCATCCATCAGCACCTGCGTTGGGGATCCATGGCGGCCTTGCCGAGTCTTGATGTGGAGTACAGCGCCGCAGCGCTGCTCGAGTATCGAATGCAAGCGAGCGACGGAAGTCACTCATGCGAACATCCCACTCCTCAGAACACCACAAACCGAAGTACAGTACTCATTAGCAAACAGTGGGGGTTTGTGACTTCTCAAAGTGCACCTCGCAGTACCTTAGCTTGCCGTGCAAGACCGATGGTAGTCTAGACAACACGATTCCCGACTGAGAGGGACGACGAGCCTCATCTTGGACTTGGACTGTAATAAAAAGCTGGTTCAATTCGACAGGCTAGTTCCTGCGAGTGCTGCAGGCGGGCCCGAAAAAGGGCGCGTGCTGCGTACCAATCCTCCAGTGTGTGTGGGGGTCGAAGACTGCATCCTGACTAACCAGGGCGTGCGCATTTGGGATTGATCTCAGAGCCTTGTGTTGACGCGTGCAGGCCTTCACATGTGCACATGTACTCAAGAACGAGGAGATGATGACTGGATGTATGTCAGGCTGGGAGGTCAGCGGAGAGACGGTGAAGGAGCGCAAAGTCTACAAAGAATGCCTTAGGCAATACGGAGGTGACGGGAAGTGCGCATCACACCTCTTCCGCGACCGCAACCAGCAAGCACGAAGAGGAACGACGCACATGTCGCTCCGCTAAACAAAATGCTTGAATGTGAACAACACGTCTGAACACAGTCATCAGATTTTGCACACTAATTTCGAGTATATGGGGTATGTATTATGTATATCAGGACAACACAAAAGGTATCTTCGGCCGTTTCAGTCCCCGTGCAACCAAGGGAGGTTTCGCTAATCCACAGAAAACCCAAGACAATAATCGCTGTAAGCTCATGCTTTCTGCGGTTTGCTATTCAGATAGACAAACCACTGCCTCTCGATGTCAAGGCCACCAACCCATGGTCTTGTAGCTCTCAATCACAGCTTCGACTTCCTCTTTCGTGATCCGTTCATGCTGTGGTCTGCGAGAAGACATCGCCGTCAGTGTCCGCACTCTTAGGAAGCAAGAAAGGCAGAAGACTCACCTGAATCCAACAACGGTCTCAAACCTCGATCCGTCAATACTCAAATCCGCATCTCTCAGAATTTCCTTTTCCATAAAGGGACTCAAAGGACCACCCTTATCCGTGATGCCCGCCGCCTCTTGTAAGTCTGCCCAATCGTCCAGCGTATCATCATTCACATCATCCACCACATGTTCCAAATTCAACCGCGCAAACGTGTTGACAAGAGCATTCTGGAATCCCGTTTCGATGCCGAATACGTCCTTAATGATTGCTGCCATGGTCGCTTGCTTCGTTTGTCCCTGATCGACCACGTTAAAAACGAGAGAGCCACGCGTGTCGCCTGTGGTGCCGGGTATAGAGTCATTCTTCGAGCGCCATTCGGCTGCGACCCAGCATGCGCGAGCGGCATCCTCGACGTGGAGGGTGTTGGTTCGAAGGTCGCCGTTCCACAGCCATTTCATTGTCTCCTTCTCTCGGCTCTGATATACTCGGGCGAGAGCGAGCTGTGTCCCCAACCAACCTCGTCCGCCATATGGACCGTAGACGTTTGGAAATCTTAATATGACGAGCTTCAGCCCGTCAATCTTCGCCAGCTCTTCCTCGGCTTGCCACTTCCATTTCGCCTGTTTCGTATGCGGTTTGGTCGTCTTGTCCGTCTCTTTCGCCGGGGTCTTGTTTGGGTTGTACACGGTTCCAGTGCTGCACTCTACAAACGCCTTCACGCCTCTCTTTGCGGCCTCTTTGCCAACTGTCAGACTGAGCTGGTAGCTCCTCAGCCTGTAGACCTCATCTTCCTGCGAGAATCTTGTCTCCCCTCCGCAATTGAAAACATAATCGAACACTCGCTTTCCGCCATCGGGTCCGGGAGCAAGATCAAATATGCGGTCCTGCGAATGTTCTCGTGATGCATCTGCTTGAAGGAAGTTGGCCTCGGAGCACGCGTCCTGGTGCTCTGGGGCGAGTGCGGCCAACTGAGGAAGCTGCTTGTCGACCAGCCGTAGGGTCGAGGCGAGCTTGTTCGTATGGATATAATGCGCCAGATATCGTCCGATGTAGCCTAAGCAGACGCTGAATCAGTACACTGACATCTCTCACCAGTGGCCCCACCAACACATACCCAGGCCTCCAATGACGAGCACGGCCGGGAGGGAGTCGCAGTCTACCGACGCTGGCGCACGTGTTGTCGAAGCCGTCTGTTCTGCCATTTCATTTCCTGCCGGCGACGCGACAGCTGCAGGTTGGCTTCCTGCAGGGTGTGACTCGTGTCGCACGACATTTCCTTCGCCGTTGGTCAGTCGTTCGTGCCCCTTGCTCTTGCTCGAATCTCCGTCGGCGGGAGCGGTTCCGGCGGGGGTCAAGGCTCCGTTAGCAGCAGCGGCAGGCGCGCCGTTGACGTCCTCCATCAGCGCACTCGTTCGCCTCCTCGTTGCTCCGGCGGATGGCCTTTGGCTGCCAAGAATCGCGTTGGTGCTGGGTGAAGCTCGACTGTGAGAAGGAAACTCGGCGTCCTCAGTAAATGGCTACTGGAGCCGCTGATGCGCTGGTGTCGATGAAACAGAGGCCAGGGAGTGCAGCCAGGTTCCACAACGGTAAGGACCGACTACGGTAGTTCGAACAGGCCTGCCGCGCTTGTTCACAGCAGCGCGAAGGGCGGCAATGTGAGATACGATTGCCGCGCGGACGAAGGGAGACCCGGGATCGATCAATGTGTGTGCTTTCGCGGAGCGATGGCGAAGAAGGAGAGAAAGTCACCGCAGGAACCCGAAGAATCCTCACCATTGCGGGACCTGCATTATTACATAGTATGATCAGCTCCAGCAGCGCACAAGGGAGAGGCATGCGCATGAGTCGCGCCTGCCCAAGCCCAAAAACTGACTAGCTCCAGAGCAGCCGAGACATTCACGCTTGTCGCCTCCATCATCACACCTGGAGTCAATGGCACATGACCGTTTGTCGTCGCTGGCTCATAGCTAACTCGAATCGTCCAACAGGGGAAATTGTCAGGCAATAGCTTGCACGCACGTCTTGTCGAAATGGGAAGGACCGGACGTGATCATGCTCGCTTGATCCAAACTATCGACAGAGAGATGAACAGACTGTTTGCGTTGCAATGTATCCAAGTTGCTTATTACTCTATTGCGCGATGTGCTGCCACAGCAGTCTTGTGGGAGCCGCGATGTACCACCCCTCTGATCTCCTGCATTCCCCTCGTCGTCCCGAAAGCACGCGCCTCTTCTTTTAATATCTCGCCTACAGCATGCATGAAATATGGCGTTGCCCTGCATGAAAGCGCTCGAGCAGATTCGCGAACTACTCTCATCCATCGCCGTTCTCGCGCCCTTTGTCACGATTAAGTCCACCGGAATGGCTACTGTCTCCTTTGTACGATCGTACGCGCGAGGCAGCAGAGGTGAGCAACTACCAACGAACCCCGACAATGACCCGAAGTTACTTTAGCCGCTGTGAAACCAGTTCATGCTCCGAACAAATGAGGGCTGGCCCCGGCTGACGTGCTTTGACGGTTGACCGTACTGATAAGATTGATGTTTACATACGCGCGCGTGTCCTGGACGACGTCGACACTACTCCCGTGCAACGCATCGAACTATCCAAAAGGCTTCGAGAACGACCATGCTGATGTGTGAAATGCCTTCGGGGCCTCGCATTAGGCTTCCCGCCGCATCGTGCCGCATCGTGCCGCCTCGCTGGCCGGACCTTGTTGCGGATAGTAGTGTCTACCAGAACACTGGCGGCCTTTGCGAACAGGCCGCTTCCTTGCTCTTCAAGTGTCTGGCCAGCAATGGACTTGAACTGCTCCGACTTCACGTCTCGCGGAATCGGAACGGGTTCACAAAGACGACCACCAAAAGTGCCCGTCTTCGCCGGCCAACCTCCTGGAACGTTGGTGCCAAAGACTTTCCAAGCCATTCCAATCAAGCATGCAGCAGTAAATGCGGCGACATCGATACCCAAGAAGCGCAGATTGCGCAGCAAGTGCGGAGCCGAGCTCCACTCGCGCATGCAAAGCGCACAACTTCTCCTGCAGTAGCGTCGTGGATCAGGTCCACGGCTGATAGTGACGAACGCAGTGTATTATGTGACACCAAGCAGTCCTCTTTCAAGTGTCATCTTCGATCGGCTCGCGGCATAGAAGGCAATGGAGGTCTTGCGCGTACGCTTCGCCGTCTTCGGGTGTGACCACAATTTCGGACTTTGTTGCTGGAATCTCATGAGGGCCGTTCGGGTCGCCTCGGAGATACACCTCTGATGTGATCGTCTTCTTCTTATTCTGCGTGTAGGCTGCTGGTGTAGCGCCCGTCCGGTCATTGACATCGTCTTTGGGCCGGGTGATTGGTTTTCGGTTGTTCTTCTTGGCTGCTACACATGCGTCAGTGAGTAACGTGGATACATGTCAGTTGCGACACACCATTCCCGTGATTCCGGAGCGCGTCCTCTGCAAGACACTTCACATGCAGCCATTGACGACATGATTCGCGCGAGCATTGGATAATCAACTGATCTGGATTTGCCGGTACCTTATCCCGACATATCTTGCGCAGCTCCTACAAAGTGTCAATGAAATGCGCACCTCTCTCGATATGCTTGGGCTCACCGAGTATTTCTTCGTGACGACATCATACGTCTGTCGCCAGAAGTACTGATCCTCAATTTCGGCACTATCGTCGTCTTTGTCGTCCAACGCTACTACATTCAAAGTGCCATTGACGGACATGGCATCGATGATATCCATTTGATTGGACACAATCAGCTCGTGTTTGCCGTGGTACGGTTTGCGACCGGATGGAAGATCTTCTGGACGATTGAGCCACGCGACTCGTATGTAAACATGTTCAGTGTCCAGAGCTCTCACTTCGAGCACTTGCGCCTTCCATTGCGCTTCGCTTTCCATTCTCATGTCCTCGGTGGCCTCGTCGTGTTTGACCAGAATGCATTGGCCGGTCGCAATGCTTTCTGAGCCCACGGTGAACTTCTTGTAGCGTCTCAAGCTCTCCCACTTGTCACGGGGCTTGACATCGTAAAGTACCTGCAGCTCGTGGACCAGGAGACCATCCTCGAGATGCACTTCGTCCCGCTTACGCTTTCGCGTGGGCGTGGCGATCGTGACATTGAAAGGAGTGGGCGTCCGATCAAGCCAGTCCTTTAGGCGCGCCCTGTCTTGCTCGTCTAAGTCGATAGGTTGCGACGACGCGGCCTTCGCTGGTCTGCCATTTTGTCCGCTCTTTGCCAGTCCATTCACTTTCGATTTCATCATCGCCATGTCATTCGGCAGGTGGTGCGACGCGACGCGGTGGATTGTCGATCGCGGTCGCCACGCGGATGGTTAGAAGGTGAGCGCGAGAAAGGGATACGGGAGGCGACGAAGACGGGAGTTTCGGTAGAGGGTGAGGCCAATGGAGCGCGGATTTTCGACGCGCAAAGTGAAGAGTGAGATGGAGAAGCGCGTAGCCTCTCGGCTCGTCAGTGCATCAGGCAGCAAGGCATCAATAGGGTTTTGCAGACGGTTCATTCCCGCGACTCATGTCCACGGTGTTGACAGCGTTGCTTGCTGTTGTCCCAAGCTCGCCGTCGATACCTAAAATAATAATAATAATAATGTGCTGGTGCATCTGTCAGCGGTGCGCCGGAGCCATCTCGCCGGATGCGGAACGTACACAGCAGAAGAAACGCGTGGCCAGAGGATGCCCACGCTTCACCCACGGCGAGGTGGCGCTCACTAGACGCACGCAACACGGCAACGGCAGGTTTTTGTCGACGCCATGGCTTCACTCTCTGATCAGGACATGTGCAATGATACATGTGCTCGTCATAGGCTGATGGTGAGCAGCGGCCGGAGGGCTGGCGTCCCGATGGAGCGAGCGGGACCGTCAAATCAGGACGGCCAACGTGCCGTGAAATGAAGGCGTCTTTGTGGTAGGATCGAATACGACACGCGAGCGCTAGCTGGGCAGACAGCGGCGAAGCCGTGCATGCAGCAGCGACTCCATGACATGCCCATTTCGGCCATTTGACCACATGCCAAGTGGCTCTTGGCCGCGGCGAACGAGCCTCGTAAGCTCCGGATCGGACGGTCGCGGACATGTGTATTAGAATGGACGACAGGCAGTCGGTGGAGGATGCTGGCGGAGAACAGAGCACGAGTCCTTCTTCCCCGCCCGTCACACGCTGCCGTAACCCACCTCCAGTCCACCGCAAACAACTCGCCATTACCCCGTCCGTACGGAGCAGCGCAGCAGCGTGCATGAGGCTCTTTGCGCGACCACCAGACTTTTCAAACCGACTGGGCCTTGCCTTCTAAGTTAGGTTCAGGCTCGTGCAGCGCCAACCGGCGTCATCAGCATCATCGGTGCTTGTCTGCTTGCTGTGCCGGGTGTCCGCTGGTCGTATAGTAGTAGGACATAATATCTTTGCAGCTACTGCCGATTGCACCGCTCGACACCTCCCACGACCTTGGCCCCCGGCTCCGGCCAGCTTTCCCACCACATGAGCGTCGACTGCGCACCGCCATTTGCTTCTCCGGTCTGCCCAGCGGCTGCTGAGTCCGGTCTCAGGGAGAATTACGCGTCGAAACAGTAATCGCAGTAGTGATCGCCGAGCGTGACGAAAGACCCAACGCATTTCCCGTCCACGACGAGCCCGCCCTCTACAAACCTGCCGGCGTCCCTCTGCCGCCGTCCCTCTGCCGCCGTCAATTGCGCGGCTTTGTGTGCACAAAGACCCGGCGTGCAGGCTGAGAGCGTGGTACAACATGCCTCGCAACAGAGGTACGTCCATCTCGAACCACTCCTGCGGCTTCACGCTGCGTCATCTACATGGCCCAGTGGCTGACGAGCAGTGCGCGCAGTCTTGTCCTTCATGTCCCAGTGGGGTGGAGGGCCGCGATCGCCAACCACCGAGGACGTCCAAGAGGCGCCGCCTAGACAAAAGTCAACGCCTCCGCCGCGCGATCCTTCCCAGAGCGAGAAGCTGCGCAAGCTGAACACCGACCTCGACACCCCACAATCTGTCCGCGGGCACAGATCAGATGCTCTCGGTCAGGCATCGCCACATTCGCCGAGCACACAGTCACGAGCAAGAGCAGAGTCGAGGGCGAACACCCGCCCCAACAGCATGATCCAAACATACAATCCGCCGCAGATGGAGCTGGCGACCGACACGCCGCCCGAGCTGGCGCCCATCTTCAGCTACCTGAACAGCCACGGCAACAAACTGTATCAGGAGGGCTACTTCTTGAAGCTGCACGATCTGGATTCCAGCGGCCGGCCGAGTCGCGACCGCACGTGGACCGAGTGCTTTGCGCAGCTGGTCGGCACGGTTCTGTCCCTCTGGGATGCGGCCGCATTGGACGCAGCCGGCGAGGATGGCGAGGTCGTGCCGACCTTCATCAATCTGAGCGATGCATCGATCAAAATGGTGAGCAGGACAGCGATATGCGGATGGTAGGTGAGCTGACTGCAATAGATTGAATCTCTCCCCATGAACGGCGCCGCGGGTGGCAGCCTACAAAATGTTCTCTCCGTGTCGACGGCGGCCAACAATCGCTACTTGCTGCATTTCAACTCTCTGAGCTCCCTCACCCAATGGACTGCGGGCATCCGCCTCGCCATGTTTGAGCACTCGGCACTGCAGGAGGCTTACACGGGATCTTTGATCGCCGGCAAGGGTCGATATCTGAATGGTATCAAGCAGATCATGGAACGCACGAGATTTGCCTACGACGACTGGGCTCGCGTTCGCTTTGGAGCTGGCACGCCATGGCGACGGTGCTGGTGCGTCATATCTCCACCGGACGAGAAGGAGTGGCAAAAGTCGCAGAGATCGTTGAAGAAGGGAAGTGCATACACTCGGGCTCAGCTACCGAAGGGTGATATCAAGTTCTACGATACGAGAAAGGTAACGAAGAAGACGAAACCCATCGCTACCATCAGCGATGCATACGCCGCGTACGCCATCTATCCGCAATCGAAACCACTGGTGGAGCAGTCGACGCTGGTAAAGCTGGAGGGTCTCGTTACCATTCATAGCGGGCAAGAGACCACAACTGAAGGCTTCGTCTTCGTGATGCCAGAGGTGCACGCTGCCGTGAGCGGTTTCGAAATGATGCTCAAATGGCTGTTCCCAGTCTACGATACTTTTGGCCTATACGGCAGACCTACTCGACTCATCGCAGATACACTCGACGCTAGGGGTCTGATGTTTGCTATGCCGAAAGATCGCAGATACGGCTATCTGGACATACTGGACGTCTCCGGCCTCATACACGAGAAAGGGAGCCAGAATTGGAGTGAGCGGCAATGGCGAAAAGAATTGAGGAAGCTCACCTCAGTCCGTATGACCACAGCGCTGGAGAACGGCGATCGAGGTGTGGGCTCAAGGCGCAATACAATGAGCCGGAACTCCCTCCCACCACCGAAGAATGGCGTTCCGTTCCAACATGCAGCGATCCACTCCACACCGGGCTCCCGGTCAGCCTCTCCGCACAAAGTGGCTCCCGGACTTGTGCGACCCCCAAGTCGCACAGATTCTGCGCCCCCTACAGCTTTCAACAGCAGCCCACACAAGCGTTCGGTGTCTGACGCCCCGGGCCACCGCAGACACATGGCCGAGACACCGTCTAGATTGTCCTACGAGCAGAGCATGCGAGATGAGGATCAGCCGCCAGCTCCGCCGCGACATGGAGGTGTACTTGGTGCGAATGGCACGCAATCACCGAGTCCCATCGAACGTGTCCATTCTGATGACCGATTGTCTACGAATTCGCCATACGAGGAAGTGGCAGCGGCAGCCTCTCCGTATCTGCCTCCACCGGAGCCCGTTGTATCGCCTCCGGAATTGCAGCACAACCCTCACAGCCGCCCTGCAGCTCAGCCACACACAACTCCAGAGCTTCGCCGCGCACACTCTAACGTCGACGAGGACACACTGCAGCAGATGCAAGACGCTGTGCGGAACGTGGAGCACGAAGGCTACCTAGCGGCTCAAGGCCATGAGCAGACGCTTGCCTATCGTGAGCAGCAGTACGTGCCTACTGAACGATCGCGTGGATACCCAGGAAGCGGCGCATATGCGAACGATGGCAACCGTTTGGAGTCCATACCGGGCTCTCCTTATCATGCCATCAGTGGCGAATACTTTGAGGATCGGGAAAAGCCCTCGATCGATGAGCTAGCTGGCAGAAGCGAGCAGCGACCAGATCTGGCGCACACTCGCTCGTCCCAAAGCATTTCCCGCAAACCGCTGCCCGATAGACAGCTACCACAGTCCCCGCAAGACGGACAATCCTCTGCTCGCAGTGGACAACAGGTGCGTGATGACATGGAATCTCCTGCTTCTTCCCCGAGCCCCGCAGGGAGTTTCATTGTCGACCCGACTTTTGTTGACGAGGATCTGATAGCACGCGTATTGAATAACGACAGTGAGCGAACTAACACGATCGCATCTACGGAGACACCAGACTATGCAAGTTCTGGTCGCTCCTCTCTCGAAGAGCGGAAGAGGAAAGAGCAGCAAGAGAGGAAAACATTTGAACGAAGAGGCAAGCTTAAGACAGTTGGCGATCCTAACCTGACCGGCGTGCCTGAACGGGCATACGGGTCTGGCAAGTTGGATACATGGAACAGGAACAAAGAACAGCCGAGCTCCGAGATCCCCACGATCGAGTTTGGGCCCACTTATACGTACAAAGTGCATAGCAGGCCAAGCACGAGCGGAACCATGACCCCAGGCGACATGAGTAAACACCAACGTCCGAAGTCTCGCGATCGTCTACGAGAGGGCTCTCGCTCGCGCATGAGCAGTTATTTTGACGCTTCCGAAGGAAGCCCCACTGGAAAGCAGCGTTCATCCTACTTCGCAGGTGCGAGAACTCCAACGCCCACGGGGATCGAAGCTCACGAGACTCCGGAGACTCCTGACAGGCGCTCAAGCATGGCATGGGCACCGGGTGCTGCAACAGTAGGCAGCCCGCACCCGGGGCTGACGCCAGAGCAATACGTCCAGCTTAAGTTTGAGCAATCTCAACGCCCTCAGTACGTTCCACAACCTCAATATGCTCAGCGTACCAAGTCACTCGTGCCTCCGATCGCCCACGGCCGCAACTACTCAACGAATGACCTCCCTCAGATGCGACGATCGATGGCGAAGACTCCACCTCCATTCCAACGCTCAATCTCTGGTGACTGGACCGTGCAAAGGGCAGAGTCCCCGCAAACACCACCCAGTCGACCGCACTCGCGAAACCTGTTGCGGCGCTCAAGTGGCGCTACCCTACTCAATAGCACGCATCCCGTCACTTTGAGTGCCAAGGAACGGACTCAAGTCTCTCGCATGACTGGCGCACCACTGGTCAGCATGGAAGCCAATGATGACAAGAGAACAAACTTTGACACACCCAATGCAGGCCTCATCGGTGCTCTCGCAGATCGTGAAAGGGACCGCGCGAATGTCGATCGTTATAGGAGTAGCGCTGTTCACGGGGCAATGGCAATGACGTTGCAGCAGCAAGCGGAAGCTCAGCAGGCCGCATTGCTGGCGCAGCAGGAAAGACATCGAGCGGCTCAGATGGCTGCCCAGAAGGCAGCACAGACCGCACAACTCAACCAAATGGCACACGAACGCGCGCAGAGGATGCTGGCTCCGCAGCAACGATCTTCAATGTATCTCCCGCAGCAGGCTGCTCACGTGCAGCACAGACAGTCGTGGGCGCCGGACACGATGCAACAGCAACTTTTACAGCAGCAAATGCAACTTCAGCAGATGCAGCAAACGCAGCAGCAGCAAGGTTATGGCATGGGCCAGCGATCCCAGGCCAGCGTGTATGGGGGTCAGTACGTACAGCAGCCCAATTTCGGCTCAGAACAGCAGAGGTATGGACAGCAGCAGCAGCAGTACTACCAGGCGCGGAGGTGAGGGCATCCGACCGAGGGAAATTGGTACACCGGAGCACGTGAGGATAATTGCAAAACCCACACAGGTAATTTGGCGCTCTTTGTATGGATCGCAATTTGTTTCGTGCAGCGGGTGTCTCTCACAGCATTGCATCTGCGTGTGTAGTTGCATAGGTAAAAGGACAGAATGGAACGCGGAAGGGACACAATCTGGATACATACATGAACATCAATACAACGTACACAGCACAGAATGGCTCGGGATGTGGTGTGTGAGGAAGGACGAGCGAGATATGGCCAGCAGAATGGCACATCTTGTCTCGCCTAGTGTTCGCCTGTGGAACGATTACTCATGGCCGATCGTGAGTGGCCGCCCGGTCACAGTGGGTGAAAGTCGCCCAAGCCTGGGTCGAGCATTTCATCTGCGTGATGGCGAGTACCGGTCAGGCCGCCGCCTATCGCCTGTTGGTGTGAGATCCTCCTACATGCTCGAGTCATGGCGCGCCCTACAGCATGCTGAGTTGATGCTTGGCGGACGGTGGAATCACGAAAGTTGCACGAAGAGGCATACTGCAACAACATACCCATCATGCAATATCGCTGACAGTCGAGATGCTCTCACTCTCACGTCGCTCCTCACCGCATTGCACTCAAACAGAACGACTCCTCTGATCGCGCCACGTTGCACGAAACACCGCCCCGCGAGTTAGGCGCCGAAGCCTACATATGCGCGCCCGACGCACCTGCAAGGACGGTTCTATTTCTGCGACCGGTGTACAACTGAGCCTCAAGTCCAATCGCTAACCCGGGAGAGCACGCTGCAACGTGGAGTTCCTGAATAGACCTCAGACCCCGTGTCGCACTTGGTCAGAGGATCCTCACGCGCCCCCTTCTACTGCTTTTCTGGTGGTCCCCCTTCGGACTTCTGTGCAAGCCTGCATGGATTGCCTGCAAATATACGTCGCACCGTAAGCCAGCAGCCGTCGTTGATGACCCTTCCGGCAAGGCCCGCGCGTGGCATGGGCTGGGAGGCGGATATTCATAAGGTATTTATACCACGCTACTCTCTGTTGGACCGACATTTGTTCTCTCCCTGTTTCGATCACGGAGGCTTCTCTCTCCTCCACCAAACACAAAGCCTGCTTGCAGACTGCAGACTAACATCTTGCCATCATCGATCAACCGCGGCCATAGGTCGATCTGTTACTCTGGCTGAAGACCTCCAGCTCTGAGATTATCTTTCCAGCGACAGGACCTAGAATGGAGCTCTCTGCATACACGGCACGAAGTCCACGCGGCCAAAACAATGCGCATGAGGTACACCTTTGGCCATGTTGCACAAGGCTGAGGCTTCAAGGCACCTTTGCATCCTGAAGGATCGGGCGCTGGTACCACACTCATAACTTCGCGCTGGCTTGGCACGACGAGCACATCGCGGCCTGGCCTGACCTCACTCTCGGTTAGCGTGAAGGAGATACATGATCAAGGCGGAGTTTATGCTTCCACCGCGGTCGTCACGGTCCATCGCGTACTCCAGTGGTATGCCTTCAACGTTGATTGGACCCCTCTGTGCGTGTGCAGCGCACGTGAGAATGGCCGCATAGTTCTATTCGTCCCCCTTCGCCGTCGTGCAACCGGATCAAAAGATGTGAATATACTTCACATGGAAAGTGCTGTTTACGACACGAAGCGATTGGAGGCAAAAGCAGCGCGATTTGAGATGTACCATGTGTTGCGATGCGGCCGCAGTAGGCGAGGGGCCGCGGGGCGCCTCCGCCAGCAGGGCGTTGCATATGTTCGAGGGCGTGCTCAAATAGATTCCGCACCTCTCTTCTCAAGCCTCGCAGACAGATTGCCAGCCAGGATACGCTGTTCTTACCACTTTGGAAAAGCACTTTGCAAAAGATGGCTGCCCAGTTCCCCTGGACTCCAGAGACCCCTGAGCTAGACTACGCAACGACAGAAAGCAGCGGTGAGCCCGTCGAGGAATTCCAAAGAAGTCCCACTCCCGAGGCGCAGGTGTAAGTCAGCGGCGACAATCTATCCCAACATCCGATGCTCATGGAATGGTAGCGTCGGGCTTGCTGTGGCCCAAGACAATCTCGTAGAGTCCTTCGCTGGCATACAATACGTCGGGTATGAGCCAGCAGCGGACGAAGAAATCTCGCAGGACGACTTCTACGAACAAGCAGCATGTGCGCTCCATGCCCCAATTGGCTTCGAAAGCCAACGAGCCGCCATCGGACCGTACTACCTACAAGATTCCACTCAAAGGTTGGAGTTTGGAGCGATTCAAGAAAATGGATCCTCAGCCGAGGGTGAGTCTATCTGTACCAGTTCGAGCAAATGCGTCAATTTTCGAATTTTGTCTGTTTTGCACGTCGAGCTCGCTGAATTGGTCCCACCGGCATGAAGGGCCGTCGTCGCTGACCGGCCCAGGACATACCGTACTAGAAACGAGGCGCCACATCTCGTTTGGAGACGTTGGACACGTCCATTCGACTGAATCCGACCCCGTCAATGCGCGGTTAGCAAATCCAGACTACATCCCAGCGTGCTTCACCGACGTCCAAGCAGACATCAGATGCTTTCATTGCGGCCAAGACCCTACAGTTATACACCTCGACGACACCACGCCCGACTCACCTTCACCAATCATGTCATCACAAGATCACGCTAGTCCGCCCTCCTTACGACAAATGCCTCCTCCTCCTCCTCCTCCTCCTGCTTCACCAACGCCGAGGCCCAAAATCCGCATCTCTCCAGGACCCGTATCAACACCCCGACCAACCCCACGTGCTGCAACCTGTGACTGGTGCGGCACAACTTTCTCACGAGTCGGAGGCTTGCCGAGACATCAAGCTTCGTCATGTCCCAACCGACCCATGGACGCGAGAGCGAGTTGTTTCGCTTGTCATCAATGTCGAGAGACACGGACGAGGAAGGATAAGATCAAACTACATTGTCAAAGGAAGCATGGACAGGTCGCTGGAAAAGAGAGGTTTACGGAGAAGAGATGAGGGGGTATATTGATCGTTTTTTTGGTGGTTGGTTTGACGGAAATACCCCTCGTCCTACAGGGTAGCTGTATTGTAGAGCCTTGCAGTATCGATGTGTGCTTCTCATGAGAATGCAAGTTCCCAATGGCAATACGTTTTCGGCCACCGGCCTTTTTCCTGTGGCGCCTATCGAATGCATGCTGGGATCCACGCCTTGCGTCTTGAATTAAGTCTGAGCCGGCGGCGACCCGCTATCGAGGAGCAGAGCGTGCGCTCTCCTCCGCAAGGCGAGGCACGTTTGAGGTTGTAGGCATTGCTGGATCGTTTGCTGGATCGCTCAGTCCTTGTCTCCGTTCCGCAATAGTCATCCCCGACCTAATCCTCATCTTCTTCTTTGACTTTGCATTCAGCACAATCAGAGCCCTCTTTCCTTTTTCACAATGTCCTCTCCACTCCAGTGCTCATCTTCTCCTCCTCCTCCTCCTCCTCCTCCCTCCTCCAAAACCCCCCCCCCGAGCATACTTGCTGCGATAACAGTTCTGGTTTCCCCGCTGATGCACATGAAACTTACACCAGTCGCAGCGGCCGCCGAAATCGACTCCGGATCCCTCTCCCGGAGCTTCTTCTTCAAGTCCGATATGAACTGCGGATGATCGCCATCATTGGCGGGAATAGCACGAAACTGCTTTCCGCGTCGTCATGCGATGTACGAGTACCGCGCGGGCTTTGGATCCTGGAGAAGCGACTTTGTGTAGAGAATTTTGCGCGGAAACGCTGGTGCGGTAGCCAGTATCGCTTCTCTGCCACGTCTAAGCGATCCCAGTGGGCGATCATGGCGTCTGTGATGGCGTCTTGGAAGTCGATGTCTCGGATGTTGATCGCGAGTTGGTAGGCTAGGATCAGTCTCGCAGTGACTCCGTTTTTCTGGGGAGTTTCGTGCTCTTTTTGAGTCCGGCGAAGATTTTTCTGCTGCGTAGCCAGTTTGCGGAGAGGTTGAATGCGACGATGCTGATTTGAGAGGGGGCTGGGGGGAGAGAGCGCTCGGTCTTGGAGTTGGGAAATACGGCTTTGAAGTGGTTCGATGCTTGATTGAGTGTTTGTTGATCGAGGTAGAAGGAGATTTCAGCTGGCTCAGCCTTGATGCTGACTGGAGGTGTGGTGAAGCTGTCTTTCAAGTTGGTCAGCCAGGATGCGTTCTTCGGGGTTTTCATAACATCGCTTACTCAGTATCTTGAGACGCGGATTTCAGAACGTCCCGAAGCACGTTCGGCTCATGCTCCCCGTAGTTCGTCATGATGGGAGCAGAGTCTTGTTGGTCAGGTATGAGATGACGGTATGTTAGAGAGTAACGCCCGTGACAGCTTTCGTGTGCAAGTGACATTTCATGAGCTGCTACCTGCTTTAGTTGTGCATCACGCTTTCACTTCGCTTCATGCAATTCTGCATCAGTCGGTTTCTCCACAGCGCACGATCCTCACATTTCACCGCAACTGTTCCACTTCAACTGCAGAGGCAAGTTCGTATCAATTGTCATCTAGGTATGTTGTCCCTCCTCATGACTGCACTCATCTCTCATGCCGTGTCCGCGCTCTCCATTCTCTCCTCGCACTTAACCGTTGAAGCCCAGCGACGTCTTCAGTTCCTCCACGAACTTGACATATTCCTTCTGAGCATCCTCTGGCTCGGTACCCTTCTCCACTTCGGCCTTCCATGCGTTGTACTTGGCCTTGCCCTGGAAAATTGCATAACATGTCAGCATACGAAAGCTCTTGTGCAAGGAAAAGGATTTGCGTATACCGTCAAGTCGAACATGCCCGGTGCGGTGGCCTTGGAGAAGTCTTCGCCCGTGCCGATCTTGTAGAGAGCGTACAGCTAGAAATTTGTCGTTAGCCCGGTGGTCGTGAAGACAAGTCTGCATGCGATGTTCTTGGTACCTTCAGGAGCTGGTCGTTGTTTGGCTTGCTCTTGAGCTTCCTGCTCTCCTCGGCAGCCTTGGTGAATTCGGCAGATTGAGCGACCATGATGGCGGTCGTGTGGTGGATATTCTCGTTGTTGTAGTTGGAGCCGTTGGGAAGATGTGGTGGTGAGTGAGCAAGTGTCCCACCAAACATCTCGCAACTTCCCTGCAAACCTGCTTCGGTACCCCGCTGAAGTCATGTGCCACGTGCGCGAGCATATATCTTGGCAGATACCCCCCTTCCTTACTACCACCTTCGTCACTCCACCATCATTGTGTAACACCTTTTCTACGCAGCACAATTGTGGTGAGGCTACCCCCTACATCTGTTCATGATTCGTTCATTATGTACATATTACACATTAGATTCGTTCTCTAGACAGCTCAGCTTATCTGTTCCATCATATCCCTGAATCGCTTTGCAAGTATTCCGCCTGCTCCGGATAATAGTCTCTCCAAGTATTACATTCCTGGTTGAAGTTCGCCGGCAGTGGGTTGATATCCAACATCTCCTGTTGCCTCTCGATGAACTGCACCGCGAAACCGTCGTCTGCGTGCCAGGCCTGGTGAACCATTCATTAGTACCGACACTGAGGAAGATGGACTGGAGGGAAACTTACAATATGACAATGCATCAACCACGCTCCAGGATTGTTCGTCTCAAAGGCAATCGCAACCCAGCCGTTCGTGGGCAGCATGGCTGAATCTCTCCGCACTGGGTTCTCATAATTGAGACGTTGCCTCTCGTTGTCTGTCCATGCACGTTCCCCGGCGCCCAAAACGTAGAAGTCGTGGCCGTGGAGATGAATCGGATGTGGAATGTTGACTGTGAATGGCGAACCAGAGGCTTCAGTGATGACCCAGTATGTCCAGCGGTTTGCACTTGGCAATGAGATGACGTTTGCACGGTCGGGCCAAGCGGAAAAGGATCGATCATTCTCGATGTCTCCGAGGGATGGTTGCGACCAGTCGACGCGAAGAGGGGTACCATTGACTTGCCAAAAGATGGTCATGAGGCCAGTGGCATCGGTCGACTGATTGATTGCTGTCGCCAGCGTCTCAAATGCGGGGATGTCGTTCGTAGGGACGAAGGAATTCCAGTAGGGAACGAGCTGCGTCTCGTCTGTGCAGCGTTGCGAATAGGAATGTGGTGTACTGATGGGTGTTTCGTTCTCATGACCCTCGTAAGAGAAGATGGAGCGAATGTTGCCATTGTTGAAATTGGAGCCACAGCCGGCGGTGTCTTGGGAGTCGGCGCGGAACCAGTAGCTTCCGGGGGATTGGTCGGCGGTGATGATCACATCGTAGCGTTGGCCGATGCCCAAGAAAACATTCGTCGCGTTGTAGGGGACGAGAGGGACGAAGTCGGCAGAGATCACGGTCATGGTGTGGCCATCCAGAGAGAACATGAAGTGTCCGTCCACGGCGGTGTTAATCAGGCGGAGGCGGTGGCGTCTACCGGGGTTGAGAATTGTTCGTGCATATGAACCGCCAGAGTTCGAGGTCATGGTGCCGTTGATGAGACCATTGTCTGCAGTGGGCGCCAAGGCGTTGCGATGCCTTGCGAGGAATGAGGTAGTGCCGACGGTCGGATAGTACCAATCAGTGATGGGGAGAGGCCCAAGATCCTCATCGTAGTCTGCTGTCGCGGGTCCGTACACAACAATGGGCCCAAGAATTCCATCTCCGTACTGATTGCTGAAATGAGAATGGTACCAACTCGTTCCGTACTGTGTTGCAGTGAATGTGTACGTCCTGCTTCCTCCGGGAGCGATGGGGCATTCAGTGACACCGGGCACTCCGTCGTGGGCGTTATTGTGCCACATGCGCAACCCATGCCAGTGGATTGCGGTTCCATTGCGCTCGAGTTCGTTGTGAACAGTGACGTGGATGGTGTCGCCCCAGTTTGCATAGATGGTAGGTCCCGGATATTGGCCGTTGATGGCATAGACCAATCGCGCAAAGCCGTCGGGAGACATGGTAGTGTTCGTGATGGTAAAGTCGTAGGACACGGTGCGACCAGTCTCTGGCCAGTCCTGGTCAAAATCCGTATCGATGTCGAAGCCGCCACTCCAACAGCCTCTCGAGTTTGGGCCGTTTGTGCATGTCGCGGTTGGTGCGGTGCTGGTGGCTGCCGCAGTGCTTGTCGGAGCTCGTATTACCGTGGTTGCAGAAGGGTTAGCATTTGCCTGCCACGTGTCTGACACGCTACCACCGTTGCTGGGCACAGTAAAAGAATGATCTGGATCAGCTTCCCAGGTGAGCGTGCCATCGGTGCCGATTTTGATGTATTTGTAGCTAAAAGTTGTGCCTGCTGGAACGCTGACCGTTCCCGACCACAAGGGTCTATCGGCCGTGTATTGCGAAGCATTGAGTGGTCGGGCATTGCTGGAGTCCCAGTTGCCAAGTTGAGAGATGGACCCGACGACCTGGACGGAGTCGCCCCAGATGGTCTGGACGAGCTGGTTGAATGCCACGTCCACATTTGTTGTTTGTCGACGTCTGTGGGCTCTGCTCTGACGAGAGACAATTCTCGAAGGCGTGAAGGGTGTTGCGTGTTCCGGCTCGTGTAGCGACTCGACCGGAATGCCCGAGGCAGTGGCCAGAGCCAGCAAATTGAAGAGAGCGTGGTAGTGCAATCTCATGATGGGCTGCGGTGGGTGGAGAGCGGAGACAGAAGGCATTCAACGAAAGAAGGATTGGTAGTGTGCAGCTCGCAGCGCGTGAATGGCGGATGTGGTGGGCGCGTGTGTAGTGAATGTAGGATCCCAGCGTCAACGAAAGGGACCGCGCATAGGAGAAGGAGGAGCAGCAGTGTTTGCGGTGCCGTGCCAGGAGGGAGACTATGTATTGCATCCATCTTGTCCTGCGGCGGAGACGGTGGTCGAGCACGCACGTATCAGGCAGATGGTGGCGGCGACAACCCACTCCGCTCCGCTCCACTCGACGGATCTCGGCCAATGCCACGGAGGGGCGACACGCATAGGCGCGAGGAGGGCGCTCAAGATAGCAGCGTGGTGTGACGGGCAGTTGGGAGATGGAGCCGGGATCGAGAGTAAGGGCAGGTGTAGAATAGAGTGCTCCCCGAGCGCTTCCCGTTGCCCGATGCCGGTTGCCGGTAGACTAAGTTAGCCGAGCCGGGATCCACGTCGTCCATCTCCGTCGGCGAAGATTGTTCTCCTTGCCGACTCCCTCGTCCTTCCCGCAGCGGACGCAAATACCTTCCTCTTCGAGCTACACATGCCTTGTCACTCTGCCACGCGTCACATCGACAGGGCTTGCTACAGATTGGGAGCAATCTATCCGAGAGGAGCACAAGCGTGGGCGCTTCCATGTCAAGAAGGCGTCGTCAACCAAAAGACGACGAGTCTCTTCGCATCAGCAGCATCAGGTACGGTATGTCACTGCTTTCCCGAGTGCGCATGCACCAAGAACGTTGCGGCTGCCTTCGAGTGAATGTCGAAGTCGCACAATGCTGACTATATCATCACATGCTCCTGTCGACATGCTCTCCACCACATTCACCTTTGCGCATTCCAACTCCCACGTGCAGCATGACCGCCCCGATTGTTTGCGCCGCTGCTCACAGGACACAGGCCCCGATGCCTGAAAACTGCTCCTGTCCGCCACCCTTTGCGATTCGTCTTGAGCATACACACAAACGCCTCTCGTAACAAGCCATCAGCAAATCCCACTCCAGCTCAAGAAAGCACTTTGAACCCCCCCCCCCAACACAATGTGCAAGGTTCGCCACGCAACACGCAAAAAGCCCCCCCCCCTGCTCCCCCTCGCACACTAATATTTTCCCACGTCAGCTCTTCTGCGCCATCGGCCACGACGGCCCCTACAAAGAATGCACCACCACGCTCCTCTCCTGCGTCGTCTACTGCGAGCAGAAAAAGGGCAAAGCTCCCCTCCGTTACCACCACACCACCTGCTTCCCCAAGAAAATGACCGTCGTCTGGGGCCTGCCGCCCAAGGGCAAGAAGTTCTACTGCAAAGTCTGCGAGAGGATCTTGCATATTACCGAGCAGTCTGGGCCGGAATCGGAGCTGGGGAAGGGCTTTGTGTTGGAGAAGGGGAAGTATCGAGGAGAGTGGCGCGTGCAGCGAGTTTGAGGGGATTGGGAGAGCCTTGATCGAATGACGAAGTTGAGATTTTCTGGGCGTGACGTGCAGCGCGCTCCTTGAGCAGCTTGCTTCAATCGTCGTGTACTCCGGCGTACGCGCGCCGCCACTCGAGGCGAGTTTGGGAGACTCCCGAACGATTCGACCTTCTCATGTTTGTCAATTTGTGGAAATGCCTCATGAACCCAAATTGCGTGAGATGAATTTCCTATTCTTCCACCTGAATTTCAGTACAGAGCTTCGAGGTCTACAGAAATCTTCAATCCCATGAAATCCTCACAAGTAGGAAGCATTCAAGTCCTTGGCAATACCCAAGTCACCACACTCTGTGCCGGCAAAGTCCCACTCCATCCCTGCCCGCTACTCATAGTCAACCGCAGAAACACCGCATTCGTCACCGTGCTCAACATGACCACCGTCCTCGTCCCATCGGGATTCACCGTCCCAACAGCTTGCACCATCTGCCCATTCGCATTCGACCCTCCACCATTCACCAGCACCACTCTCGCCCCCTTGGGCATATACCGACTAAACTGCGCCATCATATAGTACGCCGTGTTGAGCGTATACGTCCCGTCATTGTTCACTGTGACAAGCCCCTGGCACTGGTCGCAGCCTCCGGGCATGTACGGACCATGATTCACGTCTGTGGCTAGGCCCCAGGCGATAGAGCCAGATGCCCAGTTTTGCAAAGGTCCCATGGTGAAGGCTGCTGCGTTCCACCAGGGTTGAGAGGCTGGGGTCCAGCATTCGGTCATGTATTGAGTGACGTTTGGGTTGGAAGTCCGGAAATCGGACATGGTGCTCCATGGAGCGGTCGAGTAGCAGTGCCACGCTACGGTGTTGGTGTACGAGCCTGCATTGTCGAGGATGGTTTGAGGGTAGGACGGCTGGTCGACTGGAATTTGCGTCATGTGCTTAGTGAGAGTCTGTTTCGCGCATAGTTTTCTTCTTCTTTTTTTTTTCGGTTCAAAATTACTCACGGTTATGGTCGTATGCCCAGATTCGAGTAGATAGACCTGCTTGTGCGAAGGCCGGCCCCAGGCGGTTTTGGATCAATAAAGCGTTCTCATAGTCGTACACATACATCGTCGGGAACTCGGGAACGGAGTTCAGGGGCTCGTTTTGCAAAGTGATGGCGTCCACGGGAGCGCCAGCTCTCGCATAAGCTTGGATGTACGTGACCAAGTACTGCGCAAAGGCGTACGAATAATCCGTCTCTGTCGCGTTGAGGTATGTGTCTTGCAGATTGTTGTCGGTGGCGTTGCCGGTCAAAACTCCGTTTCTTTTCATCCAGCCTGGAGCAGACCATGATGAACCGAGTAGGGTCATGCGAGGTGATGCGGTCCTCATCTTAGCCAATAAAGACGCCATGGCCGTGCCAATTGGGCCCAGAGCAAAGTTCGTCAGCTGAGGATCTGGTCTGCCATTGTTATCGTCGTATGTGTAAGCAGTGGCAGAGAGGTCAGAAGATCCAATGGTGTGTCGCATCAAGCTGAAATTGGCCGAGTTCGTAGGACCGGAGGTCATCAAGACATTCATCAAGGACGTCTGCTGGCTGTTTGATAGTGCGTTCCAGTTGATCACCGTGGCATCGGTTATAGCAGCGCCAAAACCAGTGACGCTTTGTCTGTATGCGGCAGCGGTGTCGTTCAAGGACATGCTCCACAACGTAGAGCCGGCTGGTTGACTGCCTGAGCCTCTGGTTGGGGCAGTCAAGCGTGTAAGTCTGTAAGCGCCATTGTAATTGGAGCAAATTGCGGAGGCGGCCGATTGCCGAGTCTCGAGCGGCGAGGCATGTACTAGGCCACTGAATGCAACAATTAGGGTAAGATCAGGGAGCAACATGCTGTTGAGTGTCGAATAGCTGCTCTCGATATAATGAGATGTATCGGTATGGCTGGGTGGGTGAGAGATGCCGTTGCTTGTGTATGTTACGTATAAGTGCTATACATACGAGAGAGACGTGTTCCGGGCAAATTCACGCCAACTGCGGCACCGACTGCTGTTCGCTATCGTAGGGATACTGAGGTGGCCAAGGTCCTGACTTCAAAGCTCCGGAGGGTGTGACAGAGCCGCTCGTCTCGTGTGGTTTCCTGCCTCACAGGCGAGCAAAGGATCTCGATCTTGGACTGCTTGGAACGATGCAATGGTCTGTCGGAACGTCGGATTCAGTCATCCGCAAGAATCTCGCAAGGCCTGGACGTTAAATATGCAGGGCAAGTCCCTCCCTTTCGTTATGATGTGAAGAGATCGCTGAAGCTCGGCCCCGATGGAGTCAGCTCCGCGCCACACTGAAGACAATGAAGCGTGGCGTCGCGTCGAAGAAGCGAGCTGGCGCGCAGATGCAGGGACCATGCTCACAACCAAGTGGGAATGGAAGAAGCATTAGTGACGATAGTTTGGCAACGAGTCAGACGGTGGAGGAAAGACAGCCTCATGCGCAGACAAGCTCCAAGTTGAGATATTTTGCGAGAACACCGGATGGCAGTGCTCCTGTGGCGGGTGTGGTTGGCAGCCTCTGCAGGAGGCTGCATGATGTCGGGACGGAGAACCGGGCATTGCAGCAAACGATCCGGTTGAGCCGAACAAATTGCTTTTGGTAGTGTGAATGCATAGCTTCACTGATGTGGCAGCACTTGTCATGCTCGGAGAGTTTCTCCATGTCTCGGACGCGCCAGTTCTGGCGGGGAACCCAAAGCGCTTCCGCATCGAAATCCTACGACTCGTCGACACGGAAATTCGACTGGCTGGTGATGTGGCTCTAGGGCAGTTCAGTTCCAAACAGTCCTTGTCTCTAGCCCTTTTGAGAGCAGGTCGAAGGCGTGATGAAGGCCACGAGGGCAATAGCTTCGCCTCATGGTCTGGAATTGGCGATATCATGCCACCTGGCCGCCTCTTTTCCAGAGAGGCTTGTGGGCATGCGACCTCAATGGTACGCGGCGCACTCTGAGAGAGCTGTCAATATTGCATGATTTGAGGGAAGCTGGAAATGTCACGCATGGTGCACACTGCTCTTGTTGCTCCTTCATCTTCTGGAGGAGCAGATAACACGGCAGAATTATAGTTCCTCAGACAGGACTGCTTGATTTCACTTGATCTCTCGCCGAACTGCTTCCCATGACTGTTGGCAGGAATTCGTAGCGCAGGCGGTCATTCGTGGTCGCCGGGCTGGCGTGTGCTATCGAAGCCGATTCAAGTGGTGCGTGATGCAGCGAGGATAGAGTTGCGTGAAGGTGGAGTGATGAGTGCGCTGCCGGAGCGAGGAAAGGCTTGGCGCGCCAGCACGGTCTCACCTTCTCTCCATCCTCATCCACATCCACAACTCCAATTTCACTGTATATGCACACATGTCGGCCGACAGCCATATCACACCTCAGCACAAACCTGGCCAACCACCGCAGTGTCGCACAATGCACGCCTTTGTCGATCGCCAAAGGAATCTCGCTAGGCGCGCGTCATCTCTTGTCGCTGCTGGCCGCTGCCCGTCGCATCCTCCCACCTGTTCTCGCTAACATGGCACATCCCAGTCCCGCCGGGAGCTTGAGTAGACATCATGGCATCTGCTGACTTGGCCAGCTCCGGGCCCCCTCAAGGCTATACACCCAAGAAATTGATCGTCTGCTGCGACGGCACCTGGAAGAATAGCGATTCCGGCATCTTGAATGGGACTGGGCTGTCCTGGATTTGGAGAGGCGAAGAACAAGTCTCGACGAACGTGACAAGGATCGCACGAGCCATTGAATCCGTCGATAGTAAGGGACGGCAGCAAATTGTCCTGTACCAGGCTGGAGTAGGCAGCGAGGGTAACTTGATCGAGCGCACCGTGGGAGGCGCGCTGGGGCTGGGATTGGCAGCAAACATCCGCGAAGCGTACTCCTTTATCGCCAATAATTATTTGCATGGGGACGAAATTTATCTCATTGGATTCTCGAGGGGCGCATTCACCGCACGCTCGGTTGGGGGTCTCATCTGTGACCTCGGAATCCTCAATACCGATGGCCTCGATCACCTGGTCGACGTGTTTGAGGACTGGGAGCATTGCGGGGCGGAGAACTACAAGACCTTGCTCGGGAAGGACGAGCCCAAATTCACCATGAAAACTGGAATTGAAGACACCAAAGCTTACATCAAGAAATACCGTGAAGCTCTCATCGAAATCGGCTACATCACCGCCCGAGAAGTCCCTATCAAGGCCATTGGCGTCTTCGATACTGTTGGATCGCTTGGCATTCCGGTGAACCCTCTTCTCCAACGTTTGGGTCTTCCTCACGTTCTCCGAAAATATCGCTTCTACAACACAGACCTCGATCCCAATATCGAGAACGCCTTCCAAGCTCTCGCCTTGGACGAATCTCGAAGCGCGTATCGACCCGCGCTCTGGCAAAAGATTCCTGGCGTTCAGTCCAACTTGAAGCAGGTGTGGCACCCGGGGGCGCATACTTCCACAGGGGGTGGCTATCCAGAGGCTTCTCTATCGAATATATCGTTAGCGTGGATGATGTCAAATTTGGCACCTTTCATCGATTTCACCCCAGGCTACGTGCGAAAAGAACACGAGAAGAACCAACAGTACCTTCGGCGAGAGAAGGTTCCCCTCAGAGGACTCGACTGGGCTGCGGGCCAACTAAAGAACAAAGGAAAAGGAGTCCAGGCTGTCATGGGCCTGGTGCCCAGACAGCCCGGGAGGTATCATGTGCTGGATAAGAAGACCTTGAAGGAGAGACAGGAAGAGCCGTTGCAGAATACTAACGAACGAATTCACGTTGCCGTGCGTTCTAGGATGAAGACGGGAGGAATGGATGAGAAGAATAAAGTTGTGGAGTATGAGCCTAAGGGGCTGAGAAATGAAGATTATGAACTTGTTGATGCAGCTGCGGAGCCGGGGAAGGCAATGTGGAGGTATGTTGGGGAGGATCGGCAATTCCGAGGCCTGATCATACTGGAGGATGAGCTGGGAATATTTGAGAAGGAAATCTTTGAGGACTGTATTTCCAAGAATTCAGTAGACGTTGGAAAGTGAGAAGTTGCTGCTCGGGCGAATACAAGCAGTGTTGCGTCTAGAACCTCCCAAATATAATGCCGCAATGTGTCTCCTCGCCACTTCTGCGCTCTGATCTACTTCCCGGAACTTCTCGATCGCATCGCTGACGAGTTCGCGGAGGGAGTCTAAGTGATTTTTGAATGGTCGCTCCACGCTGGAACCGCCGGCCAACATCGTTTGGCTCGTTTCGCTGCTGTCACTGGTCAATGCTGAGAAACGGAGAAATGCTGGAATTGGAGGATCTGCCGATCATACTACAGATTTGAGCGATGGGAGAGTTTGAGTGTGTACTCAGTATATTAGAAGGCCGGAGTTCCGCGATCATTATTGGGCCGTCAGCTTGCATTTGACAGCTCTCAACCTTAAGTCAGTCAATATCACACCGGATTGTATGCTTCTCGAGAAAGCACCCAAGCTGTTCAAAGCCATCTCAAGTGGCCATTGAACGTCGGTGCCATCCCAGATCCAGAGAGTCTAAATTGGACGCCCAGGATATCTTTGGAGAATGCTTATGCCGCAATGTCTTTCTCCACTGGATATATGCCGTTTGTAGCAACTAATCTTTATCTTGACATGAGTACGTGCAGAAATGCTTGCAGAGAGTGGCATCGTAGGAAGGTGCCGAGATGTAAACTGTCTGCCGAGTACCAGACTTTGCTTGTGGATCCGCGCAGCGCCGATGTATTTTCACAAAGCCAGGTTGCACACTCGTTGTTGAATCTCCATTCCAAACCGACTCAAGCAACGAGAAATAGAGTATTCCGATAACTGCAGCTTCACAACGCGGATCAAAATGGATAACGTAAACTCCACCTGGACGGCCGCCGAGATTGCCTCCGCAACGACCATAGCCGAATGGACGTTCCTTTTCGGTACCATGGGGTGTGTCATGGTCGGTCTCATCATGTCCGACCAAATATTCGAACGAGCACCAAAAGCCTTGCGTCTACCGGGCCATGGCTCCAGGTCGATGAAGGGGTTCGCACTGTTTTTCGTCTGCCCAGCGTTCATCCTCGGGATGCTCTCGCCCATTTTTATGGCTTACACCATTCACAACGGATTGCATGTCGCTGGTTTGAGGCTGTTACCGCAGATCTTGCCCAGTACCTGCGAACGAGCACGGCACTTTCACATGTTCGAGTCGGATACTTCTTGGCCATGTGCGAAAGATGAGCTGGTGGAGTTATGGCGTACGGGAACATTGGGCTACAACAATCTTGTTCAGGACGGTCGAGCGCGGAACATCATACTGCTACTTTTTCGTGTATACGTGCCAATATTTCTGATCTTCTATATCATCGCAGCCTTGCCTTGGTGGACCTCTGGTGCTGGGTGTCTGGAGCCCAACGTCCGGCGGTTGAGCCGATGAGTTCGGTACAAAGAGATTGTGAAAAAAGGACGGACAGCTATGATGTTGTGGCCTGCGAACATCAACCACATACAAAACAACAGCGGTGATCTAATCGTCGATACTCTTGCTGCGCAGCATTGCGGCTGCCTTCAAGGCTCCGCCTCGATCGACGATAACATTGGGATTTCAGAACCCGACGGCTACTTTCGCGATGACACTGAAGCCACAGCATGAGATCTTGCCACCGGGAATACATGGTTCGTGCCTCAAGGGGCTCGCTGCAGCGCTATTGCGCCTCCTCGTCTGGCTAAGGAGCAGAGAACTGCTTGCGTGCACAGCAAAGGAGATAAGTTCTCGCGTTTGGTGTAGCTTCCTGGGGGAGATGTCTGCTAGCCAATCTGGTAGGCCGCGAAGCCCGAGACAGAGCTGCGCGTTCTGGCGATTGGGAGAGAATGAAGGTTGGAACGAACTGCGAAATGGAGGGCAGATGGCAAGAAAGCTTGGGCGATGGGACGGATGATGGGCGATGGAATTATAATATCGGTATACCAGAGTCACAAAAGTGTGGGCAGCAAATCTTTTCAATCGGTTGTATCCAGTAGTGCCAGCTGATCCCATGTTGCAAATCGTCCAAAGTCATGGTCGGCAGACCAATCAAGACCTCACCCGCACCTCTTTCGCGACGGCATGACACAGTTCCACCCTCACTCCAGCTCCCGACAACACATCAATCCACATCCTCTGCGTGTCACTCAATCGGTCGTTTTCGCTCTTGACTTCTGAGAACATGACCTCACCCTCGCCCTCGCTTCCGTCTTCTTTCTGCAATCTCCACAAGAACAAGTCGGGCACTCCTCCGCCTCGCTGTCCATACTCTTGTACCATAACCTTCATCACTGTGCTTAGAGCAGCAGGTGGGAAGCAAGAAGCAATCTCCAACAGATCTGACAACTCGAACGTCCAGTCCAGACCAACAATACATGTTTGCTTCTCACGGTGAGCATCCCACACACTTTGTATCAGCTTTGCCGCATCACCATTGCTGATCTCGTTCAAACGCGTGTTGACCTCGCTGATACGACTGGGATAGAACGCATCCGTGTGAAGGTCGAGCGGGCAGGTCTGGTAGGCTGTTTGGAAGACATTGGGAATGTAGAGAAATAGAATGTCGAAGAAGAGGTAGGCAAAGAAAGTCCGGAGAATACGACCTTCGGAGTGGTATCCTTTCCAGCCGAGAGCGCGGTAGGAAGAGAGGCACATTTCTTCGACAGAGCATTCGCCCTCCACTTCGGGTGTCGATTGCTCACTGTCGTCCTTAGAGTGCGTCGAGTTCTCGCTCTTCAAAGCGTTCTCGAATTCGCTTTTGCTCAACGCAGGATCTAGCCAGATAGTCTTTGCTCCGCGGAAGCCGGTCGTTTTATTCTGTTCGCTATTGCGACGACTGCTGTTGGATGCGCCGCGCTCAATACGGATACCCCCGAACGTGCGTTCCTGCGCTTTAGCAAGTCGCACATGCTCAAAATCATGCTGCTGGCGCTTTGGGATTTTCAAGCTCTTCTCTAGCTTCGTAATACGCTTTTGCAAGTCTCGGTGGAAGATGAGGTGGGTCAGCTGGTCCTGCAGTCCTTCTTCGCAGGTAGCCAACGCGACTTTCTTGAAATGCTTCTTCATAGCGTCAATGTCTTTGCAATCAGGGGGACAGGTCAGATGAAGATGCATGTAATGTTCTTCGAGCAACGCCTTTCTCTGATACCAATCGCCACGCCGCGAAGTGTGGAAGAGTCGTTGGGCAAGAAGCTCACAGAGAACTTCATGCTCGCGTTTGTGATCTTTGAACTTGCCAAGCACATATGCTCCTTTGTGCACGATTCGTGTGTACACCCAGGCGGGAGACAGGCGACGTAGGTAGGCGCCCTCGCCTGTGCTGTATATGCTGTCTTCTTTTCGCTGTTCTTCAGCTAGCAGGACGCGCCAGCGTGGTAAGACTTCCTCGCAAATATCGAGGACGTCTTGTAAAGTCTCCATTGTTGGTGTTCCATTGAACTCAAGCACATTGTCCAGTCTGAATTGTGTCCGCACAGAGGCCTCGAACTCCAATAGGAGAGCACGTGAGGGAAAGATGCTGGCAGAACGTGATACGATGTAGTCTGGAAAATTCCGCCGCGCGATACGAGCGAGGATGATGGTAGTCAAGGACTTTTCAGTCCACTCTGTTGATCGATAGAATACCAAATGAACACGCTCAAACAGCTTGAGCGTCCCCAACGAAAGTCGTATACAAGGTCCTGTCTCCGCCATGATCTTGTCAAGGAAATGGGTATCACGATTCTCCAGCTTACCGGGAGTTGCTTCGCGGCTGTCATCTTCGACGTGCTCAGATCCGTGCGATGCTGTTGTCTCGTCCGTGTCTGATCGTCGCAAGCTACCAAAGCGTGATAGCGCGGTCTGGGATCCGCTCGTCTTGCGCAAATTATTGAGTAACTCCTTCTTGTTCTTGCCCTGCACTTTGACTTCTTTTGCAATAGCCTTGAGTTCGTCGAGAAGAAGCAACGATGAGGCCTCATCTAATGTTGTGATGCAGTCCTGCGACCGATCCGCAAATGTGAAATGATCTTCAAGGGTCGTGCCTTCGGGGGGAGCCAGTTCGCCGGGGTGTCCTTGCTCTTGCGAAGAAGCTACGGGGAGGTCTCGAACCAGCTGCAATTCTTCGACGGCCTTCTGCAAATCGGCAATATCACTGTGGTATCCAAGACGATTGACACGATGCCAACTGGAGGTTTTTCGCAAGAACAAGCGGACGTACAAGTACTGTGCTTCGTAGGTCAGCTCCCGCCACCGCTTGAACACAGCATGCTCCGCCTCGTCGAAGAGATGGCTCTCTTCCTCCAGAACCGTCTCGAGTGCAAGATTAAAAGCATCGACATAGATAGAGGTCTTTCCCCTGGTCCATTTCCGTCCCTCTAGGCGCTCCTGCAGACCCAATGCTGCCTGTTCGGCCGCTTTCGAAGCCTCGTACGCCTCGATGGCCTTTTCGTCTGTCTCGATCTGAGGGAGAGCAGTTTCCAGATCTGTCTGCCGTGCGCCTTTGGGCTCTTCCGATAGCTCTATATCGCTGCCGTCCTCCGAGTCTGGGATCTCATTTCGTGCGACACGCGACGCGCCAGTCTTGACGCGCTTGGCGGGCGGCGTAGGAAAGCCATTGTCGTCGTCGTATTTGGTCGACTTGGGATGCGGAATCTTCTTCCCTAACATGGAATTATGCTTGGAAGTGTTGCTGTCCTGCAGCATCGCTATGTCATTGCGTTGTGTTGAATAAGAGTGGCAGGCGAGTCGTCGAGGTCAGAGTGGAGAAGACGCGGTTGTGGCGCGTCAGCACGAGATTTCGTCATTCACTCTGTCACTGCCAAGACAAGCACCGGCCACCGACATGGGCTCTGCTGGCTGTGACGAACTTCACCTCGTCCACCGTCTTCACCAGCGAAGAGACTTGTGACGGCAGCGCAGGAATTGGCCAAACGTTCGGAGCCGATGGGCATGATGGCAGCTCATTGTTCCCGTGATCCCTCAAGCGAGTGACGTACCCGACCTTTGCGTCTCGAAACCAGCTTCTCTGTTCAACATTTCACCTCGTCTGCACTTACCGCTACAAACATGCGGGCCCACCCACTATCTTACACTCTTCTAGCCCTCTCCTCGCTCTCTCACTCACAGCTTGTTCCTGTCTCCTCTCTCTGGTCACGAAAGCCTACAAACGAGCTCCAGCAAGCACGCATCATGGCAGACACGACCGCTCCCGGCATTCAGCTTCCACCTTCCTCCGACGGTGACCCTCCACCGCCTCCGCCCAAAGGCGACGTCATAATCTCCGATGTTATCGGAAACACGCGGCAAATCAACATCTTCGCCGGCTTCACGCGGGACATCGACACAATCTCGTCCCGTTTGGACGATTCGTCCAAGAACAGCACCATCCTGGCACCGGTGAACTCTGCCGTTTCTGCTCTACCGCGAAAGCCATGGGAAGATCCGCGAGAGTACGCAGCTCTGGGTGCGAATGCATATGAGGGCAAGGACGGAGAGGATCGGGCGCATAGGAATTTGAGGAGGTTCACTGAGGCTCATGTTGTTCCTGAAAGCCCATGGCGGAAAGACGAGAAGGTAAAGAGCCTGGGAGGAGGCGTGCTGTGGTGGGAGGTCAAAGACGACGGTAAAGCGTATGTGCAGCCGGGGAACGTGGAGGTCGAAAGGGTAGCGTCAAGAGTTGGAAATGGAGAGGTGTGGGTACTGAAGGGAGTCCTGAATTATGCAAGCTGAAGGGAGAGTATTGAAGAGGACTGAAGGGCGTTGCGAATGATGAATGCGATAAAATCACGACAGGATCTGATAAATACTTCAGTGCAGGACGAATATGAAGCGATCATAGAAGAAGAACGAACTCTGGCTGGCTTTCGCAAGACAAAAGATCACATGACATCTGAGCACAAAACAAGCAAGCCGAAGAACCCAAACTTGCCAGGACCCTAATCTAACAACAAAGCGCCCACAACTCTGTCCTGTAAACCCGAGGTCCATCACCAGTGACCATAACTGCACCCCTTGCCCGCCTTGATGATCTTCGACGCTTCCGCGTTGCTCCCATCTCCTGCTAGGACCCTGACACGCGGTTGCTGCTTATGTCCTCCATTTGCCCACGTGGAAAAGTCAACCACATACTCAAACTTGATCTCCTTTCCCCTGCGATTCGGGTCATCAAATCGATCCAGCCAACGATTCAATTGCGCTTTGGTACCCTGCTTCGTAGCAGAGTATGCCAGCGTAATCCGAATTTTGCGCGAAGCTTTGGCTGACTTAGCATTTCGGTCGAGCAATTTGCCGCCGGTGGCGGGTTGCGACGAAATGCGTCGGAATTGGGCCTCGGAAAGTCGATTCAGAAATGTAACGACGTGCGCGAAGTTGTGATTTTTCACTGTGGTTTCGATGACAGGAGCGTAAAATAGTACTGCATCCAGAAACTCCTGGCAGATTTGGTTGTTAACGCCTATGAGACCGGTTCTGGTCACAAGGTTTTGGTTGCGAAGGCTTGTGGCCCCTCGGTCGGATAGTATATTACGTTTATAGATCTCGTCGCGGAGCTCGAGAGGCAGCGAGAGGAAGGGAAAGTGAGATGTGGGGCTGATGGGGCTTTCGCGTGGTCTTTTCGCTCCGGGATGAGGAGCTGTGGTTTCTGGGGCCGGGGACTTGCGTTTGCGGGCGATTATGCGAGCCATGATGGAGACCGTAGATCTCGCTGCAACTCTTGATCAGTCAAATGTGCTGCTGCATTGATATATGCCTTCACCATGATACGCAAGCGTCAGGCTACGCCAGGCAGCAGCCAGCGCCAAGACATGAATCCTCCCAAATCGACCTCATCTGTTCCTTCGCTCCAATGGATTGTCTTGCTGAGTGAACAGGCTGCGGCGAGTGATCGCAGGATAGTGACGACTCGTTGCATTAAACGAGGAAACTTATGTCTGCCATACGTATTGCGGCCGAGGAGTGCCCTTGCAAAGAGTCTTCAGGTCTCAAACAGCGGCCAACGCACGCGTTGGCAGCAACGTTACCTGCCTCTACTTGTATTAACAACGCAAGCCTCTACGGCCAACATGCTGTCATCTCAGTACTGATCCGTGCCACTTGATCTTGGATCCATCCTGAAGTCTACTGCGTCTCCTCTTTCTTTATTGAACTGCTCAGTCGGATGAGATGGCCCAAATGACAGCCACCCGGCGTGCACGCCTACTGTACACACGCAAAGCGCGACTCACTCGTGCAAGCCACAACAGAAGTCCCTGCGGATCGTTTCCATTCCTGCGCCTATCCGTCTAGGTCCGAGGATTTCTCAATGTCCTTGTCGTCCGGCGTGAGAGAGTCTGTAAGTACAAGCTGCCAACGTTACGCAAGGCTATTCTATTGACTGTGTTGCTCTCCGATGTACGTGAAAGTCGGCGAAGCTTATGTCGATTCCGAGTCATGTGCGATGGATACAGATGCAATACGTCCAGCAGCCCCAGCACAGGTGCTTCTGCACCGATTGAGTTCACTCAGAACGAAGCCCACCCATGAGTCCTTTCTGATAGGCATCAATGATTGCTCGGCACTTGACCAGCGCTCCCGCTGCCAGCATTCGAACTTTGCTTTCCTCGCCACTGGCCTCAGTGACCAAGCGTCCATGGCCAGTCCGCTCAAAGACAACTTCCACCCAGCTCTGCGTCTCCGCCAACCTCTTTGGCTCCTCTTGGGCTAATCGTGCCTTGTCTCCCCACTCACAATTCACTTCCAGTAACGTGAGTAGTGCGAAGAGCACAGATTCTAGGATGGAGATGTCATTCGCCGAGGCCACACGAAGAGTGAACAAGAGCTCCCAGAATGAAGTTGTCACCTCCGGAAGCCCCATCATCGCAGGACCTGCAGCATGGAGAAGCAAAGCCAATGTTTTGACAAAGGTGACTTGCACGATTGGAGCAGACGCGAAAACGCTGCGTTGTCCGTATGCAGCGACCTCTTGCTGGTAGCGAGTGACCAAAGGGTTGAAGAAATGCGTTGCGAATATCTTGGCAAGCTGGTTCGCTGCGGGTTTACGTTTTGTTCGTTCGACATCCATGCGGCTAGAGAACTTTTTGATCTTGACCGCGTTGAGGTGAGAAGTTGTTTGATCTGCGGCTGACAGAGCAAGTGGCTTCATGATGGCATTCTCGACGTCGCTCCTTGCTGACTCAAGGCGCATAACAGGGGGAGGAGTTGAGTCGTATATGGCGTGAAGCCGAGCTGGGAGCCTCTTGCTAGGGAATGAGGTGTTCGGGAGCGCTGGGTTCAGATCGTCTTGTTCCGTGAGTCCAGCTAGCTCTCGGCCTCCTAGCCCAAGAGCTGACAGCATGGTACATCGTTGGGAGAGCGAGTAATCCCCATTGAAAACTTGTCGACTGAGCCATGGAGCAATATTGTCCACGTCACTGAGAAGGATTGCCATCAGTGCTTGCAGCTTCAGCTCGTCGAAATTTTCAGTTTCAAAAGGATCTTGTAGATCACAGAGGAGAAGGGCAATCTCCTCTGCATGGTCTCTTACTTCTCTGCCAAAGTTAGACTTCTTCCTGATCAGCGGGGCTGCATGCTTGATTGCCACTTGAAATCTGTCATGCTTCTTGTCCTCACGCAACATGCGCATCAAGTCTCGAATGTAGACTGGGGGTCGAACTTTGTCCCGGTTGACTAAAGTAGCGTCCTCGTCGCTGTCTTCCGGATCACTGTCGGGTTTGGCATATGGCTTCAAATCATCACTCTCTCCATCCTCGTCGTCCAAAAGCTCTGTGACTCTGTCGCCAATGACTTCGGTTTGTACTGGCGGTCTTGGGGGGCCAAAAGACTGCTTCCCGTTGATTACTGGGAGCTCTTCGCTCACATTCTGCTTTCTCCGTGGGTTCGTTGTGATCGATTTGGGCTGTAAAAGTGACGCAAAGTCCCGCAGTGTCCCAATCTTGTCGTCCAACTCGATGAGTTGCTGATACCATTTCGCATCGTCCGTCTGCATGTCCCTAGTATCGAAAGTCATCCTCGCACCTTCCTTGTCAACAATGCCGGATATCGCTGTAGCTACAGTCATACCGAGCCATCGAGCACGAGAATTGCTGCTGTGCAGTCTATTACTGGTTCCAGACATATGCCCAGAAGAGCGCGCAGCCATCAAGACAGCTATTGGGCTCTGACGATGCAAATACCCAGCTACGAGAAGTAACACCTGTGCAGCGCCCTCTTGCTGGCTGATTGGGGCATGGTTGATGAATAGCCGGTCTCCAAATGTCGTCAGCAGCTTCTCCAACATGTTCGGCAGTTCGTCAGGCGCTATTGCGGCTATTACCACTACCATTGCTCGGCGCACTGGCACTGATGTAGTGCTCAATAATGTCGGGTCGGCAGAGTACGACAACAGTTGTTCGGACATTGTACTCTCCTCATGCACGAGAAGATTCACACATGCCGCCAGACTAGACACAGTTTTCGCACTTTCAGCCGCCAGGCCAGTAATGGGCAACGATTCCGATGGACAAAGCTGAGACAGCCATTGTAAAGTGTTCTCCAAGAACTGCCGTCTGGTGAAATTTGGCACATTGCCCATGAGTTTCTGGAGACCTCGTGGCCCATCTGGCGAAGATGTTGCGAAGCTTGCAGTATATGAGAGAATGGCTTTTACCAGGATCACAGGATATCCTAAGCCAAATGCTTTCACCAACAACTGAGCGGCAGCCTGAGAAATGACAAGCTTGTCAGATCCTTCTCCTGCGAGAGCATTTGCATCCATGACGCTCCTTCCAAGCCAGGTCGTATACTCGGACGCGGTAGAGATCCAGCACCGCTTGACATGAGCGTTCGAAGCATTGCCGATTGCATCTTCTGCACGTGCGACTGTAGCAATGACCTTACCACTGCCGATGAGATTCACAAACTCCTTCCACGAAATCGTTCGCTTGGCCAAGTCGGTAACAGCCTTCGCGAGCCCTTGCCAAACATGACTGACGAACTTTTCGCCTGTGAGCAATTGAAGCAACACTACAAGAGCATCCTGCAGCTCATCAGTCTCGGATCTGGACGATGTTGTGCTCGGAAGAGCATCTGTTAATGCTCGAATCCTGGCTACAATAGCGTTGCTTCCGGCCACGTTGACTAGACATGATGTAAACAATTTCCGATCTTTCTTGTCAGAAGTGGACCAGAAGTTTGGAATGATAGTGTTGACAATAGTGTTGATAAGCTGGGCTTGCTGCGGGCCGGGAGCATCAAGGTTGAACTCGGATGAGAATCCGTGGCCAGAGCGAAGTTTATCAAGTACATGTCCGATAGTCGGTAAACTCGGTTGGTTCTTCAAGATCCGGAGAGCGGATTCTGGAGAGGCTGGTGACGGCAAGACTTCCGGCTCCGATTCAAGTTGGCTGTTGACATTTTGTACACCATTGTCTGCTGGCTGACCAACCGGGTTTGGCTTGGCTTGTCTTTGAATCGGTCGACTCGACACGGCTTTCAGTGGCTGAGACTCGTCGTTGTCCTGCGCCACAGTCGTCTTGATTGCCGTGAGGAAGTCGGCCATGACATGTTGATGATTGTCATGCCTGCTAGAAGAGAAGGATGGTTGGACGAGGCGAAAGTCGAAGTCACGTGAACTCGCGTTTATCGATAACCACAACGGGTCCGTCCGTTGAAGCTCGCGAGACGTCAGATCAGCTGCCTCAAACCATCGTCTTTTCACACAGCGAACATGGCTGCAACGATGCAGTCCGAGGGCATCATGCCCACAGCGGCCGCCGGCAGTACCGCGTCACGAGCTCGACACGCCCACCTCGACCGCATCCTCTCGCGAGCCGGCGCGTTCACCGATCCTGAGGCGTTCATGCCTGGCGAGCCCACCATTCAGACGCTGGAGAACGTCAAGGTACTGGTAATTGGAGCTGGTGGACTGGGATGTGAGATATTGAAGAATCTAGCCTTTTCCGGCTTCAAGAACATCGATGTCATTGATATGGATACCATCGACGTTTCCAACTTGAATCGTCAGTTCCTCTTCCGGCAAAAGGACGTAGGCTCGCCCAAGGCAACGGTGGCGGCCGACTTCGTCATGAAACGCGTGCCAGGATGCAATATCAATGCCTATGTCGGCAAGATCCAGGACAAGGACGACGACTACTACATGCAGTTCCAAATTGTCATCTGTGGACTGGATAGCATCGAGGCTCGCCGCTGGATCAATGCCACGCTGGTCGGCATGGTCGACATGGAGAACCCGGACAGCCTCAAGCCGTTGATCGACGGCGGCACAGAAGGCTTCAAAGGTCAGTCGCGTGTAATATTTCCCACCATGACCTCCTGCATCGAGTGCCAGCTGGACATGCACGCTCCCCGCGCTGCCGTCCCTCTCTGCACACTCGCCACCGTGCCGCGTCAGCCACAGCATTGCATCGAATGGGCACACATCATCAAATGGCCCGAGCTCCGAAAAGACGACACTCTTGACACCGATGATCCGGAACACATCACCTGGCTCTACAAGCTTGCCCTGGAGCGTGCGAAGGAGTATGGCATCGAGGGCGTCAGCTATTCCATGACCCAAGGCGTCGTAAAGAACATCATCCCCGCCATTGCCTCCACGAATGCCATCATCGCGGCTTCGACGTGCAACGAAGCCTTCAAAATCGCAACCAATTCTGCCCCCTTCCTCGCCAACCCTGCTTCCTTGCCACCGGGCATCGATCCCGAGAACTACGATCCCGATGACGAGTTCACACCAGCACCTAACAACTACATGTTGTACACCGGCGACAACAGCGTCTACACATACACATTTGGACACAAGAAGAAACCAGATTGTCCCGTCTGCGGCAACTTGCCCAAAGATCTCACCTTATCGCCCGAGAGTACCCTAGGCGATCTCGTGGAGAGTCTAGCTGAGCGGCCAGAGGCACAGTTGAAAAAGCCGAATTTGAGGTCTGAGGCAAAGTCGCTCTACTACAGCAGTCCTGATGGTTTGAGGGAGCAGACAGAGGCCAATCTGAACAAGAAGCTGAAGGAACTGGTAGACGATGGGGAGGAGATCGCTGTGAGTGATCCGGCGCTTGCAGGCATAGATCTGCGGTATAAGATCCGATTTGGATGAATGGCGTTACCAGTCGCGTCATCAATATGTAGCAAGGTCTCGATGTTGCTGTCGAAGCAACTGAAACATTGGTTCTGGCAGTGTCGAGGAAACCCAATAGCTGTGGGAGCAGGAGCTTTCAAAAGGACTCGATATCATGAGGAGTACCCATGGCCGAGCGCAACACTCAAATGGAAGGCTCTACAAGCCCTGCTACATGCTGCGGGAGTCTAGGCACCCGCCACGTGGAATTGCATCCGGACAGGGCCGTCGCATTCACTTGCTGCACGTGAAAAAGCTTGATGTGAAACGCGAGTCACGACCTCTTCCTTTTCACAGAAATTCACCCATGGCCTTTCTGCGTCCCTGCGCTGCTGATAATGGCGGACTCGAACTGCACCCTCTGGACCTCACCGGGCACTATTGGCTGCGCCACTATCAACGTGACGACAATTCCTGACTCGAATGCCGCCACGAACTTGAGCACAGCGGCGACACGCACTGTCCACATAGCCACAACTGTATCGCTGGCTGGTACCATGAGCGCCACACCGATGCCGATGGCGACACATCTGGCAGAACGAGTGCATAGGATTGCCCTTGACTCGAATCGGATCAACATTAGCCCATTCTCGGCACCCGGCCTTCTCATTGTCCTTTTCGTCGGAATTTCGGCATGGTACCTGATAGTGAGATTCATGTTCTTTGCGGCTCTACGTCCAGTCCTAGGGTTAGTCCAATTGCACTGTTTCCATAACCTTTGCAGCACCACTGACAGTTTCAGCCACTTCGTCGCGAATGCCAATGAGTCGACTCGAATCGTGGTTCAGCGCAGCTACGATGGACTAGGAAATAGTGGGCGCATAATCATTCGGCTCATCTTGGTCCTCGTTTTCTTCTCATTTGAGCAATGGCTGGTCGTCGATACGATCTTGGAAGCAACTGCCGGCGAAGCTCTGAAGCACCATCCAGCAATCGATGTGATCCTTCGAGTCTTTGCATTCTTCTGCCAAGTACTATGCTGGTTCATGATCGGTGAGATAAAGAAACCAAGAGCCGCTAAGAACTCAAAAATGAGGGATGCGAGACAGAAAGTGGCAGAGAGGGCAGACGTCTAGGCGACAGTCTGCGTAGTACAAGGCCAACGGTACTACGGCCGAGACTTTACTGAGATGACGAACGTCGACGAGAATGGTATTGCGTTCTTACCGAATAATGCTTCTTGGTTTCTGCAGCGCACAGTTAGCAAGGCGTTCGACGGGCGCACTGAAAGCTGTGGTGAAGCGTGCTAATGGTTGAACGCAAGTTGCTTGCGCGTGCCACACGACTCATTGGGCCTTGCTGACAGTATACCATACCGCTATCGAGCATCAAAAAAGCATCTCAAGCCACTGTCTCCATCTTCTCTTCTTGTTGATGCACCAAAGTTACCATCGAGGCCTGGATAAAAGGTCATTACAGCTGACCTGTCCAGACTCCATTTCTGAGAGCAGCCGACTTTGAGATCAACTGCATCTGCCTCCCGTTTCCTCGAAACACCTTCGGCATGGCTTACTCCTCCTCCGCCATCGTAGCGAGCACGACCATACTTCTCATATTCCTCATCTTCTTCGTTGCCCTCCGCTTCATTGCCCGCCACAACTCATGCCCAACGACCTCCTCTCAGCAGCCTATCACACAGACCGGCACCTCAGGTGGCATCGGCCCTGACGACTGGGCATGTCTCATCGCCGCTCTAGGCTCCCTCATCGGCTGCCTACTCATTCTTGTCTCCGCAAATGATGGCCTCGGACGATCCACATTCTCCTCGTCCCCGCACAAAATCCGAGAAACCTTACTTTTCATCTGGCTCGATCAGATCAATTACCTCCTGGTAATGGCGTTTACCAAAACCAGTACACTGCTCCTGTATACTCGCATATTCCACTCCGCGACACCAGAACAGAAGACGTTCCGCCGCTACTGCTGGGCGCTTATCGGCATTGTTTGTCTAACGAGCTTCTTTCTGATTGTCTTCGCCATCATCATGTGCGAACCTGTCGCCTACTTCTGGAACAGAGTCACTGCGGACCCGATCGAAAGTGGGGGAACTTGTAAGGACCACAGGCCATACCTTTATTCGAATACTATCATCAGTATCGTCACCGACTGTTGCGTCGTTGCGCTGCCGGTCAAATTGATCTGGGGTCTGCAAATGAATCGAAAGAAGAAAGTTAAAGTGTTGAGCATATTCGGCTTGGGTGGGGTGTAAGTTGATTACTCTCACCCGAGAATTCCTTTGGAAGACATCATGCTAATCGTCGCGTAAAGGGTCATCATCTGCTCCATCATGCGGGCAACGAGAGTCGAAGCTGCTGCACACCGCACAGATCCGATGGTAGATCTCGCTGGGTTGTGTATGTGGTCGCTCGTAGAATCGGTGGTCGGTGTCATTTGTTGCTGTATTCCAGCCACCCATCGACAGATCAGGAACTTTTTGGCTGAGATCTTTGACTTTGGAAGACGAGAAGAGGCACCTCTTTCACAGAAACCGATGTCCGCGATACCAGTGATGACAGAGTGGGATGATGTGGAGCTCGGAAGTGAGAAGGATGGTGCACGGGACTCAGCTGGCATAATGTCCAGACGAGATTTTGGCCATTCTCCAATCATTGATTCGAGGTGGTGAAGGCGGGAACTCAGTCCAAATATTTGCGAAACGTGCGTTCTATTGTCCGATTCTAGTCCTACAGCCTTCGCCGCAGAATTAAAACTGTCATCCCCGATCAGCACTCCCCGTCTGTCCAGCTTGCTTGAGTTAATGAACGTTCACGACTGTAACCGAAGTCAACCGACCCAGCGACATGCTCTTTGTCATTTCGTCCATCTACTACACCACTGTAGGCTTTAGGGGTGACACATCCTCCGATCTACCGAACGCGTGCTGTTTCCAAATCGATCACAACAACTTTTAAATCTGTAAGAACCGAGTGAATCGCAGCGTGAAAGGAGAGAAATTCCCGTTCCCAGCGTGGCCAGCCGGCAGGCTGGTATGCATGCAGTAAGAGGACGTAATTCAAGAGAATGCACGCGCATGCAAGTGACACGGAGGACAGAGCACTGCCTTATATAAGATGTGGCATAGTGCAGATGATCTCGCGAGGCGAGAAGTGGCTTGTCATTTCAAATAATACCAGCTATGACCGGGCTCGTATCAACAGAGAGCACTTAAGGCGCTCAAGGCAGCGCGACCAATTCTTGGATCGAAGCTACTTTCTCGTGCGCCGCCGACTCGAGGTGCGTCTTACTATAATGATCCCGGTAATGGCGCGCGAGTGCAGCACCGTCTAAGCACCGTCTGAAAACCGCGCATCACAACTCGACTCAAGGCATGCCAATGTCCGCTCACCTCCCATGTCCAGTTCGACTACAGGATTTACCCGTCGTGACTGGGGCTCTGCGTCTTGCAAATATTCTCGTCGTGACCCTATCCAGACGACTCGGCTTTGGGCTTCACACCCAGCTTCAGAGTCAATTTTTTCTTCGGCGGCTCTGGCTTCATCTCAGCTGGCGTTCCGGATGATCCCAAGTTACTGAGACTCGTAATACTCCCACTTGTGAGACTTTGTATACCAGGGATCGGGTGGGCATGACTGTGTGGTGAGGCAGCTGCAGGCGGGCTGATGCTAGGCGACTCGCCACTGAGACTTCTGAAACCGCTTGCTGCTATAGGTTGAGGCGATGTGGCGTCGCCGCCAGACAGCGAGCGGAACGCAGTCAAAGACGGTGGCGACATGGCCGACGATGAGCCCGGGCCAGCTGCAATTGACGACGCAGAAGTATCGCCAAAGCTCCTGAAGCCACCGACGTTCATATGCTGCCCAACGGGCGAGGTCAAACTCGGCGGTACGGGACTCCAGGATGCACCATTCGTTGCGGGACCCGAAAACGAGCTCTGCCTGCTTCGTGGGCCACCTTTCACTGGCACAATTTTCTTGGCAGGTGCCTGACCAGTTGGCCCTCGACCGACAACGGGTGGTTTCGATATGATATCCGATGCCCTTCGGGAGCCGGCAATGCCAAGCTGTAAGATGACAGGTGAACTGCCTCTCCGGCCTGCCTTGATGGACGCAGATCCTCGTCTTCCATCAGTGGCACTCTTGGCGAAAGCGCCCGGAGTTGATGCCTTGCTTGCTTTGACAACTTTGGGGCTAGCCTCACGCGGGGACGCGATATCTGCACTGGCTTTACGCTTCAGACTCCCAAGCGAGAGCTTGAATCCCGACTTTTGCTCGGTCGGCGTAGGGGGAATGACGGGCGGAGGCATCGACAACGAAGCTTGTTGCTGTAGCGCCATCGTTGCCTCCATGCTTTCACGCTCTCTTTGTTCGCGCTGCTGCTGAGAGAGTCGGATTTTGTGAGCCTTAGCTTCTTCCCTCTCCTTGATAGCCTGCACTGTCTCCCGGGCTAGCGGGCCAGTATACCTGAGACCATATGCCTCCAGATCCTGGTACGCATCCCACGAAAGACCATCGCTCTTTGCTGGCTTAGTTCGATACCGATCGCCGTAGTTGTAAAAGCGCATCTTGCCTTTTCCAAGGTGCTGCACTTTCCATGGTAACGGATACTTGATGGTTAGTGTGAGCGATGTCACAGCATCAAACATCAGCTCTGCAATTTCGCAGAAGGAGCCGACCTCATCCAGAGTAATGCATGGCGATGTTGCAGCGTACCAGAGAGCCTGCTTGAAGACCTCGTCCTTCTCGAACGCGATCTTGAGCGCCGCAATCGCACCTTCCGGAGTAGTTTTCCGGGTTGCCTCGATGCGCCTGGCCTCGTTACTCTGAGCCTCTTCCAACACCAGCCCACCGTCGTTAGTAGGAGGAGCTGCTGGTTTTTTCGTATCATTCTCGCCGAAGGCGATGTGCCCCAGCGCTTCACCAAGGCAGCGGAGCATGCGCTCCCGAAAGTATGGCGAATCATCGTCCGCTAGTGAATACAAGAGATGCTTCATGAAGGCCGGTTTCCGGGTCAGCCCGATTTCATTCATGCAGCGGAAGGCCTCAAGCCGCACGTTGTTAGCAGTACTATGCCTTGTGTACTGCATCAGCTCCATGACCTTATCCTTGACGATGCCCGCCTTGACCAGTTTTTGCAGGCACTCGATGGCGGTGGTGGAGTAGACATTGTGATATGTCACAATCCATTCGTCAAGTCGTCGATACCGCTCGATCACATCGATGGCACTCTTCGTGAAAGGCGCCTCTGGATCAACGGCTTCTTCTTCAAAGTCGAGGGGATCCTTGGCTGCTCCGCCAGCGTCTGCCATGCCAACATCTTCTTCGTCCTCTCCGAACTCGAATGTGTACGATTGTGGGATCTCTGGCTCTGGCGCAGGAGCTTCCTTCTTCTTGCCCCCATCCCACTTTGAAGCCACCAGCGCATCTGCAAGACAAGACATCAGCGTGGCGACGTAATGACAGTCCGAGACAGGGTTATCAGAATTGTCGTTGTGGGTAAGGAGCGCCCTGAAAAATTCTCGCACGTCCATAGGCACTTTTCCGTCCTCATCGCGCAGTTTGGCCATCGCTCGTGGGATGGCACATTGCATGATGAACGCAATCCTGCTCGAAAAGTCATTCGGCCGCGGCATCACTTGGCCCGTGACGCCCTCATTCTCGCAATAAAAGTAAGCGAAAGCCTTCATAAGATGATGCTTGCCAATATGCATCAGCTTGTCCTGAGAAAGGACCGCGAGGCCATCAGCCGCCATCTTGCGGATTCCGTAGAAATATCGTTCATCCATGAGTGTCCGCAGTAATATCGTGAGCGACACCGGATGGGGGTTCGAGCCCACGAGATATCGCATGGACTCGTACTGTGCCACAATGTCCCTGTCTTGCTGTAACTGGGACACGTACATGTACACCGGCATGACGAGATGAATCTTGCCGATCCATTCGAAATCGGCGTCCATGCGAATCCATTCGTAAGACTCTCCACTCATCTTCTCCTCGTCTTCAGCAGACCATTCGGTGAGGTCCCAGTCTCTCCGATCCTGTTCAGTGTCCAAGATATCGCCTAAGCAATAGAGAAGTGCGCTGTCGCCACCCTCATCGCCCGCATTGCCATCTGCAGCATTGGCCCGTTCTTTTTGTCGCCGGTTGCGCTTCAGCCTTTTGTATTTCGTGTTGTACGGGATCTCCAGCTTCGTAATCGGTTCCTTAATTTCGACTATGTGCTCGTAGGGCGTTCCGTCTGCTTCGTGTATTCGTATCGTCATCGGGCCCGTGAACACGGGCTGCACCTCAGGTGCCCACACCTCCTGCACGTGCTCCTTGACTTCTCGCATGAAATTTGACGGCTCGAATTGTGGTTTAGTCTGCCGCTCCAGTTGCCTCTGCGCAATGGTCATCTCCACCACAAGCTTCTTTTTATTGAAGCGTTGCTGCACATAGAAGATGGGGCATCCGGAGTTGAACACCCACTGGCGAAAGAAGGATTCCAGCTTGTTGTGGCCAAGCTTCTCACACGTGCGCTGGAAGTCGGCAGTGGACAATTCGCCGTTGTGAAGACTCCCAGTTTTGGCATTCAGAAAGATCTTGTTGATAATACGAAGGACTCCTGTGGAGCCGCTGGCCTTGAGCAATCGACGGTCCAGAATACCCAGCACGACGGCGGACTTCAATTCGAGGAAGTCGCGAATGGCAGGGTCAATGTGCAGCAAAGAGCCCAGCTGTGCTAATGACGGCCTGTCAACATCGAGGTCGTAGACCCGCTCGGCAGCGAGCTTCTGCTCCCATCGGTATTGATTGTTGCCGGCCAGCTTCTTCATGAACGCGTCTGTGAGATATCCAGCGACGCCTGCAATGACCCACGCGTCAGAAGGCTCTTTGGGTACGATGTTGACACCACTCCATTGTTCCGCGACCGCTCGAACCAGTATACGAGTATGTCGGTCGAGGGGCTCGATGATATCGGCCGGAAAGAGTAGGCGATTGCTGCATATTGCGAGGCCAGCTGCACCCGCTGTGTCGTAGACCATGTCATCAACGAACAGCAATTGGTATGTTGAAAAGGGAAATCGTCCACAGTTGACAGAGATGTGGTCGACAGCCTGGCAGATGGGATAACCGGTGTTTTCGACCTCTGCTGATCGTCCGGGCAGGCAGTAGGCATCCACTTTGACCGCCGTCTGGCCTAGTTTCGCCTCTTCTTCACTGCCGCGAAAGGCGGTAAGATCGACATGCTCGAAAGGTCCGATGGCAAATCCCACGTGACGTGCTGTGACAGCATCGTTGAGAGAGTACGTGACGGTATGTCGTGTATCATCCTCGGGATCTGCAGTGTCCTCCGACTGATCGCCAACGCACAAGATGGACAGCTCCAATGCAGCTTCTGTACTGTCCATATCGATCAAATAATCTTCTGCAGTCTTTTGCTTCTCTTCTGACTTGTCAATCACCTGGTCCACATCTGCCATATTCACATCCTCAGCGTCCTGGACCTGCCCATTCTGTCGCGGCGTTTCGACCCTGGGCTTTCGATATGCATCTCCCAAAGTCCTTGGACACCTGATTGCGACCTCCCAGGTGCACTTGCTCGTCGCATCGTCCACGCACGGAAAGATGCTAGATGTGTTCCCCGGCCAGGGATCCAACTTGGTGTACAAGTATGGATACCGCTGGTCGCCCGGGTCGCAACCGATCCATCGGATGCCGTCTCGATCAGAGTCCATCTCAAATTCGATCGTAAGCTTGATCGGCGCAAACTGTGGGATCTGATGTTGCAATTTCTCTATGACAGGAGTTTCAACGGCATCGCCATCTGGCTTGAACACCCCAGTCCTCTGCTCTGGAATTGGCAGCGCTGTAGCAGGATCCACGCGCAGTTCTTGGATCTTCAGCCTGGGCGGTAGCGTGACCACAAACTGGGGCTCTGGATGTGGTCGCAACGCACTCCGTATCCGGGACCGGAGCATTCCATGCTGATGCACGCCCGTTTTGTCGCCCACGCGCGTCCGTCGATATGGATCATCGTACTCGAATTTTGCGTTGATACCGCTCACTTGCGCCTGGGTCGGTCTGCATTGTCGGCAGTGCAGGTTAATGTGCCGCAAGTCCCGCACGAGGGGCTGGACAGTGATCTCGGTGCTGCCTCGCAGCGCCTTGCCGGGAAAGTCAACATCGAGGTCGACGCGCTGCTTCAGCACGCTGTACTCTGGCAGCGCCGTGACCTGCGCATCTGTGCCATCTTCAACGAAGCCCGGCATGGTGGCCGCAGCACCGCCCGAGTGCTGGGATTGCTGTTCGCACGACCATCAGACGTTCGACGCAGCGGCTGCGGAGGGGCGGAGATGTGGAATTCGTGTCGCTTGTCGCGCGGATCGACGGCGAACAATGATCGGAGTTCGGAGAGAGAGGCGACCGTCGCGTGTAAGGATATGGGTCCGTCGTGGTGAGGGTACGGGCCGCGGTCGTCGGCGGAGTTGAGTTGGCGCAAAGAAGTCGTGCGGTGATGGTGTCGCAACGAGAGCTGCAGGCGGAAAGTGACGAACTAGCGCGGCTCGGATCAGCTTGCCGAATCATCGTCAGGGCCGGTCAGGCATCAATTAACGTGTTTGATAAGAGCCCGTTCGGTTCGCCGCAGTTCAGTGGCGTTATTAACTTCTGAAATCTTAAAATCGAATAATTGACTGGTATCCGGTGCCGTGTTCGGTTCGCTCGCTCGACCACCCTTAATCTTATCATTCGATAACGCTACTATTTGCTAACTAAGCTCACTTATAATATATTAGTAAATTTAGCTAATTGATAGGGGTATAAAGTCTTAGATACCCTATTTATAACTTAAGATACGCTAGCACATAGAATAAAGGTAGGGGCTAGTATTCCGACGCTAGCGAGTCGCGAATCTACGTAATATAGTTATTAGAGTTGAGCGATTATACGACTTCCGACGGGTTACACCGAGGTCTATACGTCTGCCACAGAGCTTGCTTGCTTTTCTGTAGTTTACAACTCATTGATCCCGAGCAGATAGCGAGAAAGATGCCTCAAGATAGAAAATTGGAAACGGTTAACACCCGAATCGAAGATGGCGTGGGCGTTGTCCAGATTAACAACCCCAAGCAGAGAAACACGCTGAACTGGCAAGTGCATTACGATATGCTGAAAGTTCTCGACGAGTACAAAGAGCACAAAGACGTCGCCTGTATCCTGCTCTGCGGCAATGAAGATTACTTTAGCTCGGGATGGGAGATCACTCTCTTGAAAAAGTCCACCGCAAGCGAGAAGCAAGCCTTTTCAGATATCGCACTCAAACTGATGATTGGAGTCTATGACTGACCCAAGCCCGTTGTCTGTGCCGTGGCGAGAATGTGTCCGGGATATGCGATGGATGTTGCCAACTTCGCGGACATTACCATCTGCTCGAAGAATGCAGCTTTTGGAGCCTCGCAAGTGAAATACGGTCTCAATCCAATGACCCATCCGATGTTTCGCAAGATGAGCGTGCAAAGAGCCCGTCGCTTGATTTTCACCGGAGACCCAATGGGAGCGGAAGAGGTACAGTTCTCCAGCAATTGCTACCTTCGCCCGCTAATTAGTACATTCAGGCACTTCGCACTGGGTTGGCCGATGAGGTGACAGAAGTCGGACAACTGTTGCCTCGAGCATTGGCACTATCCAAGCAGATCGCAGAACGCGGATCGGAACATGCTGTCAATCTGAAGGAAATGTGTCTTCGTGTCCCCAACATGGATCATGTCGGAGCAACGTACTACGAGACACGGTTCACCAACGATCTCATGGCCAGAGACCAATTCAAGACGCTCGCCGCCGAGGGTGTGAAGCGTATCAAAGAGAAACGAAGCAAGGCCATCGAGAGGCTTGGAAAACTTTAGTCATATTCCGCGTGGCACAGCGGAACGCAGGCGAGAAAAGAGAAGCACGTACGTACGACTCATCTAGTTCACATAATGTATGTGCTAAGTCCGATGCCATGTCTTTTCGTACCAAGCCCGAAGAGGGACACTCCTTAGTAAATGAACTCGAAGCTTTTGTAAGGACAGGCATCTAGTCGTCAAAATTTGAGGGCCATTTATGTCGACATGGACAGAAAATGATGATTCATGCTTGTTTTGGACGCGCATCATCAACACTTTGAAGATGCAAAATTCCGTCTCGTGGGTCCAACAGCATGGTGTGCGTCCGGGCATCATCCCGGAGGGCAATGGGCTGAGACATATTTCCCGAAGAGCAAGTCATGATCAGAATTGCAGAGTACCGAGTCGTCCATGCAATGGTTGAAAGAGGCGCCGTCAGCACTATGCCATGTCCCGTCATGTGTTGCAGAAATTGATTGAGTCTTTTGATAGAGTTATTGTGCTTCGACCAGGCGAACAGCACGGCTTCGACTCAGTCCGCATTGTATGCTGTACTCATCATCGCTCGTGGATATCCGCATCTTGTAGCAGACTCACATATATCGATATTTCCCCATTCCCGTGTTGAATTTGCTCTGCCATGTCCAACGCCACGCTAATCCCTCCACTAAATCACAAGATCGCGACGATTCATCAAAAGGGTCTCCTCTCAACAAATTTCTTCAGATCGTCCTTCGTTGCTACGCCCAACACAAATCTCCTCCCAGGATCCGTTACAACAGCAAAGTCATTCCCTCCGTCAAAGAAGTCCTCGAGATCCTCTAGCCTCGTCTCCATGGTGATCAGTTTGTACTTCTTCCCTCGTCGTTGGAATTTCTGCATGGCCTTCTCCACGGGTTCGATTTCGCGAACCTGGCCTCGTTCGAGAAGCTCGCGGAGTCGTGGGACGGAAAGGTAGCCGAGAAGGGTTTTGTGCTCGTCAATGACAGTCAGGTGGGTGTAGTCGCGTTCAAGGGCGGATGTGAGAGCGTGGGAGATGGGAGATGTGGGGTGAGTGGAGAAGGCAGGTGAAGGGTCGAGGTCTTCGACTACGGCCTGCGAAAGGTCAGTATTGTAGGGTTAGGAGAGTTGAGAGACAGGATATGCAATACGCCTCTGTATTTGCTGGCCCATAGACTGGGTTGTCTCGAGCCGTTGGTGCCGACATGCAGGTCGGAAGCGGGTGATGTCGACGTTGCTGCCATTGCGATAGACGTGGATCGGTGAGGTCGAGTAAGCCCTCGATTCGCATACAACGCCTGCTGTCGACCCTCACCCTGGAAGTCAAGTTCCCTTCTTGGCGCGAAATTAGCCTCAATCTTAGTGAGTGCTACTACGTCATGTTCGTATCTGATAATCGGCCTATTTACAGCGCTTGTAACAGTACAGCACTATGTATAGCTCCGACTGTTACAGACACAGCTTAGAAACAATACCTTACAGATTAGCTACAACTGACATGTTACGCGGGCTCGATCTTTCGGAAGTATCATGCCCGAAGGTCCGATGCAGCTTGGGTGCGTGTTCGAGAAGCGAAAGATCAAGAAGTTCATCACAGTGTCGCAGAACTTAGCTTCTTCCGACGTTGCGCTATATATCCCGTCGAAGTGTTCACATACCTTCCGGCGATGCTCGACTCAAGCCAGTTGAATAGAAACCGGGTTTCTGCACTGCGACGACTGTTACAATTGCTATGGGTTGGGAGCATTATCCGAAATGTCTAGGAGCAATAGATATCGCATTGCTATATACGGCGCTAGCGATCTCGGTTGCATCCTCATCCGTGAAGCTACTCGCCTCCCCGAATTCGAAGTCGTCGCCGCCCTCGTCTTTAGCGAAGCAAAAGACAGAGTCGAAATCGGCATTCTTATAGGCATCGCCCCTCTGCATAAGAAGACGACTCGCATCGTAGAAGAGTTCTTGCAAACGCAGTGCGATGCGGTGATCCACCTTGAGCTCGATGCACCCCATATAGTCGTACAAGGACGCCTTGTCGGTCTTCTAGAGGCCAGCAAGAATGTGGTTACGAGCCACCCCTATAGCTATCTCCCTACGCGGGACCAGACTTTCGGCGACGCAATCTAGAAGGCATGTCAGAAAGGCGGCGCAACCTTTTACGCCACTGGTCTGAACCCAGATCTCATGACACAGCGCATGACAACACTATTAACTTGTATGTCCAACGAAGTCTCGCGTATCCGTCTGAAAGAATACTTCTATTGTTCGTTGCAGAGCAACGCGGCTAATTTGAGCGTGCTCGGCCTCGGCCAGCCCCTGGATGCTGCCGTCGCCGATGACGGCCCCGCGCTATGGTACTAGCGCCAATACGATGTACAACTACTAGATGATCCATCATCTGTGTTACGAATTTAGAGTCGAAAATGTTAGGCTGGGCGGTGAGGTGAAATGTCAGCCTGCGACCGAGGAGATTCACCGCGCAGTGATGACGATCCGAAAGGGGGGACTGCGCCATTGTCTCGTACACATCAATCGGCTTTGTCGATGACAAACCGTTTCGCAGCATAAAGATCACATACTACTTCACAGAGGCGCTGCGGCCTGCGGAGCTCGGCCCAGATGACGTGTACATAGTGCAGATAGAAGGACGGCCGTCGATGCGAGTAATGCTGGGTATGCAACCGTCCTATGAAACGGATGCTATGCAGTGCGAAGGGGAGCCTGCGCCAGCGGCCTACATCGCTGTTGCGAACACTCTACTGCAAGCAGTGCCGAAGGTAGTAGAGGCGTAACCTGGCTTCAGAGCTGCGGACGTGGGGCACATCCACTGGAAGAAGGATCAGAGGCCAAGGGTCGGACAAAGCCATAGTGAGCATCGGTCTCCCGACCAGATTGCCGTAGAATGTTCCTCAGACTTCGTATCGATAATGCCCGGCCATTTTGAATCCAGGTCGACGGTTCCTTGAACGTCGCGATCCCACCTGAAGTTGCAGTCATGACAATGGCGCCCCTTTTCCATGTTTTTTCCCATGTCAAAGCCAACAGCAGCGCTACAAAGGGGAAACTAGAGCGTTCGTGCTGTCATTTTGTCTGACTTGGTCATCAAATCGTTTCTTCAATACTGAGGATGTGAGGGCTGGTCACCGGCCTTCTATGATACAAGTATGAGTGCTATAGAGGCAAACTCATCCAACGATTTCGCGACAGGGTTACCGCTTTCCAAGGTCCTGTATCCATCTTGACACACACAGGTATGGCTATGCGCAACCGGCATGCACTACGACTCACGCCATCAGAGCACACTGCAACAGCTATGGGAAAGCATATTCGAGGATTCAGATAAGCGCTCGTCGGGTGTAGGAGGGAATATGCATTCCAGAAAAGAGTACTCAAGCATATGAACTGCCGCTCATCTGCCCGTCACGATTTGGAGAATAGTCTCTGCCTCACTACTCGAGCGGAGCGCATTTGACCTCCATGCAACATGCTGGTCTGGCCGGATGAGCACAAGATTGCGCTCGTACAGCCTCTTCGCCAAGTCTTCGCCAGAAAGATTAGCAACTTCAAGTGAGACGGACAGCTTCTGAGCTGCAGCGATCATATACTCCTGCCCGTGAGAACGGCAGTCGAAAGTGAGCAACGTCAAGTCACGACCAAATTGGTCAAAGATGGCAAGTCCGTTGCTAAGGAAAATATGGGGAGCGCGACTGCCTGGCCATGTGGTTGGTGTATACGATGCCGGTGTCCATGGAGGCTCAGCAGCGTAAGCATCATCTGCATCTTTGACGATGACAGGTGAGTTGTAGCGGTAGCCCATCTCGATCCCAAGGTCTTTGTTTTCGCCATCGTGTTTTCGATAGTGGTCTTGTATCGCCCGTCGCGTTTCAATGGCTTGCTCAGTGTCTTCGTCGACATGACGTGCGCTCAAGCCATCTCGAGTAAGTAATTCACGAATGCTGGCATGCGTTTGGAAATGCAGTCCCGAATGAGCAACAGATCGCTCTGCGACTGGCTTCCTCTCTGCCTCATACGACGCTAGCAATCCCGACCCACCGTTGCCATTCACTACGGACGCCAGCTTCCAACCTATGTCGAATGCATCCGCGATACCCATGTTCATGTCGTAGCCTCCGGTCGGGATGTTCTGATGGGCAGCATCGCCCGCTAGAAAAATTCGCCTATTTGGACCTGACCACTGCTTCGTAACGGCGATGACGGGCTGCCACACAGACCGGACAAGGATCTTGTCCACTTTGACAGGATACGGTTCATACATGCCGCCCAAAACACGGGCCACGACATCTTCGGAGCTGATGGGATCGGCCTCGAAGCCATCCGGGAGAAACCAGTGCGTCGTCCAAGTATCTATCTCATCTTGCGCAATGGTTGCCCCGCTGAGGCCTCCCGACTCATCCGCGAGGAATATGTGCCAAAAGCGGCCATGCTTGTGGAGTCGGCCGAGATCCCGAGACCTGAAGTGCACAAGAAGAGCTCGAACGGGACTGCACAATGAGTCAGTCGTCCCATGCGGAGTCTGTGCGGATATTTCAGCTTATCTTGGGCCGCCTTCGATTGGGATTCCAAGGGAACGTCTGACAGTGCTCCCGCCCCCATCGCACCCAACCAAGTACTTGGAGCTAAACGTCTGGAGTTCTCCTTCTGGCGACCTGACGCTAGTCAAGACAAGTTCGGGCTCCTCTACCACCGACTCAACCTTCCATCCACCAAGGGATCAGCATCACAGACCCCCTTAAGCCACCGTTCGAAAATCTCCTGAGAAATCCGCTGCCAGGGCTCCTGTGGTTGCGTCCCATCATTTTGTTCTCGAATCCGAGCGCGATATTTCTCGACGCTGGGAAGCTCCCACTTACTTAGTGGTTCGTGGCTCATTCCCGTCGAAACAAAGACGTCCTGGTTAATGTCCGACGGCACGCCGTCGTCGCCGTGTGTGCGAAGCTCGTCTGCCAGTCCGAGACGACGAAACAACTCCATTGACCTGGCATTTGTCAGATCCATTTTGGGCCAGCTGGTCGTAGTTGAATTTCGTTCAAAGAGTATCGACTGTACATTATTGACGGACAGAGTCTGCGATAGGATGAGCCCCACAGGGCCGCCTCCTACGATAATTACCACGTTGTCTCGCAGAACGTCTGGAGTGGCATCTCTGGTCAACATGTTGCTGTCAAGTTGCAGGCCTGATGTTTGTGTATGCCATGGAGCACAAGTCGCACGACTAGCAATGCTTGAGGGACAGGCTTGAGCGAGTCGGAGGCGCGTTGGAAAGAGACTAGCTGTACTGCTCTGTTCCAAAAACAGCGTTGGGATTCAGCGATACTTCCGAATGACCTCAGTGCCTTAACCAAAACGATGAAAGCCACCCACGGCTTCCACTTCCACTCGAGCATCCGTCAAAAAACAGCTCGACTCGGAGCCCGGAATGTGCACTCCGCGTGCCCGGTCGACCGCATTTAGAACCGGCAGACTTCGGAGCTAATGCAGGCGAGCGGCAAAGTACTGCTTGTAGGTCCGGGGGAGGCCTCGGACGGACTAAGAGATCTAAGAGTGAGACTCCTTCGCGTGCACAAGCGCACTTTCTACGACGCCATGGCTGAGCCTGTTCAACCTGCTTGACAATGACGGGGATCATGTAGGAGCTAAACTGGCCGCAAATTTGTTCATAGCCGACGCGTGTACTAAATTTGGAGGACGCTCCTTTCGAGGCACGGAGCGTAGGTACTCCAGATGTGTGGGAGCCATCTACATATACATGTTGAGCTGACGTGACGGGTGACATTCACTAGAGATTGCTTCTTCGAGGGCAAATGCATGGAAAGTCGTCGCAAAGCGAAGCCATACCGTGAAGAAAGTATACGTGGATGGGCACTCGGCAAACGATCTCTTGTTTATCGGCTTTGTTAGCATGCAATTGAGGAACACGAAACACGTCGCCGGTGAATTCACTAGAAGACTTAAGATTCGGCGTGTGCAGAGCGTGCCGAAAATTGAGTTCTACAAAGTATAGGCAGTAGGTCGATCACCTTGCGCATCTACTAAGTTAGGCAGGACTTAGGAGGTAAGGTAAGGTTTTGGCCCCGGTTGTCGGGCGATCCTCGGCATTTGTGACGTCAAGCTGCCGCGAGCTCAGCCACCCCAGACAGCTTAACCAAGGTATGCGATACTGCTCTGCTCTTGTTCAGCCTCAAGTGTAGGCAGAGAAGGCACAGCATTGCGGATCACAGGTACGTTCAAGCATCTTCGGCTTACTGGCATCGATATCCACAGGAAGAATCTTAGCAAGATTCTGCTATCGCGCGGACGTCCGGCAACAAATGGAAATAATAAGCAATGTCTCCGCCGCATAAACAATCACTTGCTGCGACGACTCCAACAATTCTAACTCTTCTGCTCCTCCAGCACAACATATAATGCCGTCACTTTTTCCAACCACCAGCGCTCTAAATGCGACATTCGGCCAAGCTTCGCCTTACCAGACTCTACCTAAGCGCAAAGACATCAGCTATCTGTACACGGCCTGGGATGTGACGGAAGATGCAAAGAACAAGGCAACACAGCTAAGCGACAAGGCAGCTGCGGAGCTCGCCAAAGCTAGCAACATTGCGCAAGAGAAGACGGGCAAGATTAAGCTGTACAGCGGGAAATACTATGCCGCATGGTGAGATGCGCAGCAGATGATTAGAGACAAGCAACGGGTACTAATAAGGGAATTATAGCACCTTTGGCGGTCTCATGGCCTGTAGTCTCACCCACTAGGGCGTTACTCCACTCGATCTCGTCAAATGCCGTCGCCAAGTCGATTCTAAGCTATACAAAGGCAACATCGAAGGCTGGCGCACCATTATCCGCGGCGAGGGTATGCGTAGTCTGTATACCGGTGGATCACCCACCTTCTTCGGCTACTCGATCTAAGGCGCACTTAAATACGGCTGGTACGAGTTCTTTAAGAAGTTTTATTCGGATCTTGCGGGCGAGGAGAACGCGGCTAAGTATAAGACGGGAATTTACCTCGCGGGTTCGGCCTCGGCCGAGTTCCTGGCAGATATTGGATTGTGTCCTTTGGAGGCCGTTAAGGTGAGGATGCAGACCACTATGCCGCCTTTCGCCAAGGGGACTTTCGATAGCATCTCCAAAATTGTCGCTGCCGAAGGTGTAGGAGGCCTGTACAAGGGTATTAGGCCACTTTAGGGACGACAAATTCCGTATACCATGATAAAGTTCGCTTCGTTCGAAACTATTATCGAGATAATCTACGCCCGCCTGCCGAAGCTAAAGGAAGAATACTCCAAGGGTGCTTAGACTAGTGTTGCTTTCACTGGTAGTTACATGGCTGGTATTCTCTGCGCAATCATCTCTCACCTAGCTAATGTGATGGTGTCGAAGCTTAATGCTAATAAGAAGGCCGGAGAGTCTGCCGGTGCTACCATAGGTCGAATCTACAAGGAAATTGGTTTCGCTAGTCTCTGGTCGGGTCTGCCCGTTCGGTAAGTAAATTGTCGCTTCGTGGTACGTGGTCGGTACGCTAATGCTTGGCATAGTATCGTCATAATCGGAACCCTTACTAGTTTGCAATAGATAATTTACGACTCGTTCAAGATCTTTATAGGCTTACTAACGACCGGAGGTGGTGGCTAGAAAGCCGAGGAAAAGAAGTAATCGAGACGCAACTAATGTTTGTGTCGCATTGTCTACGCCGAGCGGGTGCGACTCGACATATGCCAAGTCTCTCCCTCCGAGGGTGTCGCCGCGCTCGTGCGACTCGACATATGCCAAGTCTCTCCCTCCGAGGGTGTCGCCGCGCTCGTCGTATCGCTGTTCCATCGCGTTAAAGAAGTCATCGTTAGTTTTAATCTTTTATAGGACTTTCTATATCTGCTATGGCGCCAATTGCCGCGGTTCCTCCCGCATTCACTCCCCCTTTTCTTACCTAGCAAGTCTAAGTCATTACTTGCTGGTTCACTCTGTCCCGCTCCTACATTGGTGTCGTCATTGTCGCTATCTTCGAACGTTGGCGTTTCCGGTCTTTCTTGTCCCAAAGGCTAGATTCTAACACTAGCAATGGATGATTTATGACTCGTGCAAGATCTTTATAGGCTTACCAGCGACCGGAGGTAGTGGCCAGAAAGTCGAGGAGAAGAAGTAATCGAGACGCAAGACCTAGACAGTACCGTAGTGTACACCTATGACGATTGATAACGAGATCACAATGCGCAGGAAGAAGAGAAAAGAATCGAACCCTGAATGAGACCTGCTTGTGTTCAACCATCGGCAAGGGTAGTTGAGATGTCCGCGCCCCATGTTGAGCCGCTCCAGGCCTTTCCCAGCACGTGCACGCAGGTACACGCATGATCTGGCATCTGCACGATCGTAATCATCGCCATCGTGTCTCGCAGGCTGCATTGTAAGAACTGATAAGGAATTTGTCCGTGAAGGCATGCCTGATAAGCCACACCTCGCGCCGCCAATGAAGTGCCCCAATGCCTTGGCAATGACCTCAAGTGTCCACGCCTTCAGCTTTCTTCCTCCTCTTCTCACGACACCAAGACCGAGAATGGCAGAAAGTGTGGCCCGTCAGAGAACTCGCTTTTCCCAATGGCCGCTTCGACACGTGCTGTCAGGAAGCGAGGCGGCTGCGTCATTGCGCTGGCCGGCGCGGTGATGACATGCCTGATGAGCAGGCGAGCATCTTCCTGGTCGTTGCACGCTGCCTTCACCCGGTCCTGTGGCTGCACTCACTGTTTATCTGTTTATTACTCCATCTGTTTCGCATAACGCCTAGAATCACGTTGCTTGGTGCGACATTGGCGATTCGAGCCTCGGTCCCTTTGCTCGTCAGCAGAACAGCAACGTACTGACACAGCACACCCTTTGCGACACCCGAACTGTTCACGACGACCAAGAAAGAACCAGATTGCGATCATGTCGGGCCCGAACGGAAACTCCACTCCCATCCACTCCACCGGCCGCGGCGGTGCGGGCAATATTGGTCCTGATGCAAACACGTACGTTGACGGAGACATTGTCCGCGAAGGCCAAGTGGGCGTGAGCAGCCAGCCTGAGTATAGCGCTGGACGAGGTGGGGCTGGTATGTGCTTCTATTTCCCTCCATCCTGCCCGTAAACGATGCTCACCAACATCGGTCTTCAGGCAACATTGTCCATCCCGCTTCCGGCCCCGGCAGCGCCTCCGAAGAAATCATCCCCGAATCCGCGACCCGCAATGTCGGCCCTGGTGATGCCTATGACAACTTTCACACGGGTCGCGGAGGACAGGGAAATGTGTACAAAGAGAAATATGGTGGACATTCCACCAAGAAGGAACAGGTTGCAGCCGAGGCGAGGAACTCGCCAAAGGTGGGTGCCACCACGCATAAGGAGGGCGGAGGCCTGTTGGAAAAGGTGAAGCATGCGGTTGGATTGGACAAGAAGGAAAAGACACCCGAGCCCGGAAAGTGAGGAGGATGAGTTGCGGTTGTGGGGATGAGGAGAGCGTGCGCTTTGCGCAGCCAGCCATGCTCGTTCTCCTTACTTTGATTTTGAAGACTCCCTTTTGTTGATACCACGATGATACCGATGCGATGGAGAGAATCACGAAGTATGTGCTGCTTGTCCGTAGAAAACATGACTTACGATTTGGAATGGCAATGTTTGTTCGCCGTAGTCGCCCTTTCCGCGAAACGACAGCGAATCAGGCTTGGAGAGTGTTGCATATACGAGCGACCCGAGGCTTGATCTTGCCTTCATTGCTAGGCTCGACTATAAGTCACAGCCACCAAACGCAGTCATCGCACGCCAGAACGCGACATACAACAAGAAGCAACCTAATCGATCGCGATTGAAATCAAAAGCAAGAAGGCAAGCAAGGCTAGCGGAACGATTTTATTCATTCGGGAACGACCTCGTGCAGGTTTGTGAGCCATATGCGACGTGAAGACGACCCAGCTAAGAAGGCGTTTGACGCCAGGAGTAACAAGCAAGTGAGGCAAAGCGGCTGGTGACGACCAACCGGGATCGTGAAGCCAGCCGGTTCGCGTTTGAAATAACTCCGCGCCATCAGCTAAGGCTGCAATGCCCCCTGCCTATTCCTGTCGCCAACGCATGAATCCAACTTGGAGGCCCCATCTGCTCGCAACTTGAGCGGATTTCCAGCTCTCAGTCTTGCCACTCATTGTGGCAGAATATTGCCCATGCCAGCTGTGCCACAGCATTGCCTCCGAGGCGGGTGGAAATCTCGTGGAATGGAAAGTTGACGCTGTATGGCCAGCGGCGCCGTTGCAAGATAGAAGCGTGCTCGAATGAAGCTTTCGTATTGAGAAAGTCGAGGGGGAAGGTGTACCACCTGTTGGCTTTCTTGGCTTTCTTGGCTGAGGGACTGTGAAGATGGATGTTGGCTCGCAGACTTGTCATTTTCCGCCCCTTTGTGATGCGGTGGATCTTGTCCACGATTTGAACCAAGTCGTCGCTGACCTCGCGAACCCACTCCATGGCTACGTCACGCAATCCCGCCTCTGTCAGTCCACGAGTCGGACAGTCGGGGACAGCAATGGTCCAATGCATGTTAGTGATCATCTGCTCATTCCGATGACTGATCGACTTGAAGAAATTGGCTCCGATCTTGAAGGTGTCTCGCCAGTTGAGGTAGCCTGTTCGCACTTCAAAGGTGTTCAGAGAATAGAACAAGGCCATGCATTCGGATCGCATTTGCTTGCAGACCGAGAGCACAGCCGTAATGTGTTTGTTGTTCGCCGCCGCTGGCTTGCACTCCGTGCTGTCGTCGCACGATTTTGGCGCGACGAGCAAGGTTTTGTCGTAGGTGACGGCCAACTCCCACATCATGACTCGAAGCTCCGGAGGCGGGATGCCGAGTCTCGAGGCCTCCATATTCAGATGTCGGCTCCGTCAGTATGGAGTTTCGTAGTTACTCGCTTAAACAAGACCTTTCGAGGATGACAAGTGGAATTGAAAGGTTGTACATACCCCTGTCATCTTCACCTGCAGCTAATTCTTAGTGCAGTGAATGTTCCTGCTCGTTCCTTCGACCCGTGACAAACACTCGAAATTAGTGAATGACCTGCCGTTCAAATTCAGATGCTCTCTATACTACTTCAGCTGATTGGACTCGTTGTCGATGCTATTCACCGTCGTCAGCTATCACGGGCAGATGGTTATATAGCTCCCAGCATGAGTGAGCCGACGTTCGGTGAGCTGCCAGCCGAACTCCGAACCCCGATCTGAGAATTCGTGGTTATTAATGAGCAGCCAATCGAGGTTCTGTCCACAGCTGAGCCCAATGAAGACATTACGTTCTTTCTCATCGGCAAGACCGCAGCATCTTTGCTCATAACATGTAAGCAAGTCAGCGGGTAGTGCGCTAGCATGTTCTATCACCTCAAAAATCTCGGACCGCGCATTCGCCTGCAGAAGTTGAACGCGTCATACAGCACGATCGATCTGCACTACATCTTCGAGTCTTTCTTATTAGAGTTTGTGGTCGAGGTACGCGAGGCTGTCGAAGACCTCCAGCACAGAGGGGAAAGGGCATCCGCAGAGCAATTGGAGGGTACTCTCGCGATTGTGGAATACGAAAGAGAGTCCTTGACTGAGCTGTGTCTGATGTGATCTGGGCACCGAGACATTAATCAGCGGCGAGGATGCAACTGTAATAATCGCTGCTCGGGACGAGGTCACGATACATGGTAGCAATTAGGGGCCGATTGCCGCCGTGTTGAAAGCAGAAGGTGCTCAACTGGAGCGCTATTGAGTCGTACCAAAACTCCGACGCTGGGAAAACAAACCGCCAAGATAACGAGCAACCCACATTGACATTCCTCTTCGTGTTCCATGTTCACTGATCGCCACTCAAAATCCCAGCAGTCCTCAGACACAGATCCAGTACGGTCAGGTGCTCATCGCTTCCATCACCGAGCCTCTTATCGACCTCGGAAAAGATGAGCATGATCTTGTTTTTGGCTGCATCACCCGTAACCTCATCCGTTAACACCACTCTGTCGTACAGCTGCGTCACGATCTGACTCGCAGACCAGCCTTCAGCGACAAGATCCTCCACAGCTTTGGCAATCGGCTCATATGGCGGATTCTTCTTCCCAGTAGGCGTGATAGATGTGATGAGTCGATCTATTGTCTGGTCCGGAATTACGCCCGCGATCTCTTCAATGCTTGACACCGTCACAGCCTGTGACGAAGGTGCAGGCCCTGAATCGATGTCCATGGCATCGTCATCGTCATCCTCCACCATCTTCCTCTTTCTCTTCGCCCCGCCTTTGCCCTCACTTGAACTCGCCGTAGCGCCCACCAACCTCGCCGCACTCTGAAGAAACGTGATCGCTTTCCGTAAGTCTCCCTCGCTGCACCTCAACAGCGTCTCCACCACTCCCGCCTCTAGTTGCACGCCTTCCAGCCTTGCGATATCCTCAATCCTCTTCCCTGCATTGCCTTCATCCAAGCTTTTGAACCGGAACTTCGAACACCTCGACGCCAAAGGGTCGATGATCCTCGTCACATAGTTACACACCAAACAGAATCTCGTGATCTTACTGTAGGTCTCCATTGTCCTCCTCAACGCACTCTGTGCATCCTGCGTCATGGAATCCGCTTCATCGAGAATGACAATCTTGTACGGCGGACAAGGATATTTCTTCCTATACTCTTCTCCTGCGGGTCCTGAGGGAGGATTCGAGAGTTGCATTCGAGCAAAGTTTTTGACCTTTTCGCGGACAATGCTGATGCCGCGTTCGTCGGAGGCATTGAGTTCGAGAACGCGTGATTTGACGAGATCGGGCCCGTAGAGTTGTTTGGCGAGCGCAAGGACTGTGCTGGTCTTGCCGGTTCCCGGAGGGCCATAGAAGAGCATGTGAGGTAGGTTGGCGGATTGGAGAGTACGACGGAGGATGGTGACGGTATGGTCTTGGGCTGTGACATCGTCGAGGGATTTGGGGCGGCTGGCGAGGAGGAGACGTTAGCGGGACAGTGTAGATGTAGGATTCAGCGTGGTGTACTATTTCTCGACCCATGGCTGGAGGCTGTTATCTTCCTGGCTCTTGTCTGGTTTGGAAGAAGATGAAGCTGCTGCTGCTTTGGCGGCGGCTTGACGGGCCCGGTTGTCGAAGAAGGGGTTCATGGTGCTTGTGTTGGTCGGGATGGCATATGTTACGGGAGCTGAGAAGCCAAAGGTGATGTTTCGCGTCCCAGTCGCGCCCTGCACTCTCGCGACGCGTCATGGACGCGACGTCAATATTTGACGGTCCATCGTCAATACTTCCGATGCCGAGCGTCTATCGGGTCAGCGAGATGAGCCTCACCCACTCCAGTTCGCGGATGCTCCTTGCACCATGCTTGCGCAATAACCTCCCCATCTCTGTCGACTTTGCTGCGACGGCTCGTGCGATGCGTAATTCCACCCTCTCCGCGCGCATCAAGTCATGAACGATGCGCCGTCTTCGTCCGCCGCACCACCTCCGACCGATCCTGTGCTCGAGCAAGATGGACTGGACGATGATACCACGCCGCTTACGGCCCAAGAGCTAGCCATGAGGAGGAGGAAAGATCGGGAGAACTTTCAACGGAAGAGGGCCGAACTGCTGGACGATTTGCTTCGAAACTTGGACATACTGATCTATGCCGAGCTGAGCACAATCTACTACATGGAGTACGTGACATGACACGGTGGATAGCAGATCACATGCTTACAATCGCACAGCTGCCAAGTGACACTGTTCTTCCTGCGAGCCTTCATCCAGTTCCTCTTCCTCACACCCAAACCCGCCATCTTCCAGGAGCTCCCAGATCGCTCATTCCTAGGTAGCATCATGGGACCCAACCTCCTGTGCATGCTATTGCATTGTTTCCTTGCCACGCCCTCAGCAGGCGAAGCTACGAGGGGTTACATGCACGGCGGCCTGATTATGGACTTCATCGGGCAGAGGGGGCCCTCTAGTAAAATGCACCTGCTTTTGCTCGACTTCGTGCTGTTGGGATTACAGATTGTGCATCTGTCAGCATCAACGTTGCGGCGGCGGCTCAGAAGTGCGATAGAGACCGGATCGGCAGTGGTCGCGGTTGATCCTGCTGCGGGGACTATTCAGACGGTGGAAGACGAGGAGCGAGGCGTCCGACGTTCAGCCGAACAGAATCGCGGAGCCGACATCGAAATGCAGAATCTTACTGCAGCGGGCACTTCGACCGTCACTACTGTGCCAACTCCGTCAGATGAGGAACGAGAACGTCTTCTTGCGTCTTTCACTTCCGCTCGTCGGACAGAAGCTCACATCTTTGATGCTTTCAATTCAGGACAGATGGTTGTTGCTGACCTAGACCTGGGAAGGACAATGAAAGAACAAATGGTTTTGATGCGCGTGAAATACAACGTGGATGAAGAGAGAGCTCGTAACGCCCAGCTGAGGCAGAGGCTATACCAGCGACTGCTTTCGAGAATCGGTCGATGAAGTGAACCACGAGGTGGAGCGTCTTTTGGGTGCGATTCACGACATCACATGTGCTCCAATTCCGGTGGAGTGGCTCTTCTGATGGTATCGTCTTGCACTGGTGAGGAGTTTTGCACATCTCTGGCTGTTAGATGAGACGTGAATGACCTCTCATCGCGAATTCTTCCGGCCATCGCGCTGTCCGGAGTTGGAGCAAGAAACATACAAACATTGAACATGTGGCCATAATCATCGACAGTAGATGCGACTAGCTGGCACCAAACAGGGCCAATAAACGAACACCCGGGTCCGCCACCAGAAATGCGCGGACAAAACATTATCGGAGAAGACTCGCATGCGGTGAACCGCCGTCGGCTGTGAAATCTAGACTTGCTTCGAAGATGGAACGTTGCGCACGATTTCTGCTTGATGCACTCCATTACGAAGCTGTCCGACTGAGCACAGCAGATGCATATGGAGCTACTGCAGTTGGAGCGTGATTCATGCAACGCAGAGAGAGCACCAAAGAGCTCCAGATATCTCCTACAGCTGCACGCATGAATTTAATGCACTGGCGTCGCCAAGCAACGCGCACGGCAGCCGAGGTGCCGTTCCTCCCGTCACATCTTCTTCATCCTTTCATCCTCCCTCTAGAATGCATCTGGTCCATTCTGTCGCGACTTTGAAACCGATTGTGCAGCCATTTCGAAATATCGACAACCATATCTGCTGTACGCACATCTGGCCACATCCTTGACCACTAACTCTGCAGCTCTCGGATGCGCAAAGGTCCGGTCTATAAAACTCTGAATGCAACTAAGTCTTGGCTACCCATCCACAAGGGAGCATCTCACATACGTGCCACGCCCTGCATTGGTACGGAGCCCTGGGACGTGGCCATTTCGCTTGTTAGAGTTCTCTCATCCTCCTCGTGTGCCGTGCAGGCGTCGTGCCCGCACGCCGCTTGGTTTGGTGTCATTATGCTGTGTGTACAGCTCATCATGTGCGACTGGAACAAACTGCTGCACCTGTGTTACGTACCCACGTGGTAACTCCTCTGGCAGAGCTCGTGGCTTGCATATCGTTTGACGCGAACGCGGCTCAATGTGATAGCTGGCCCCCAAGAGCATGGCCAAGGCCTCGTGCTATGTATCGCACCACTGTCTCCAAGCGGGATATGCTAGCTCCAACCTATCGGTTCTCAGAAACCTTCGCTTCCTGTGAAAGCAGATTTCGCCTCGGTATAGCATGCGTATACTCTATCAGGAAGTAAATGGCTAGACTCTGAGCTGGACCGCTTCCGAGTTTGCGTTCAGGCATAGTAGGGTGTGCAGCCGTGTGCTTGGTAGGCAAGCATAGTGTAAACCATCGTGTCGAATCACGAAAGGAACTTGCCATGCTCCCTGGATGACCGGGAACTTTATGGGTTCTTGTGGGTACTTGCACACCAACTGACACACCGCTTGCGGATGTGAATGTAGCGAAGCGTGCGCCCCAAAACGTGGGCTACCTTTTGTGGCGTCCCAGCTAAGAGCTGAAATGTGGCACGAGAGGGAATTGCGGGTAGGGAAGGAGACGAGAGAATGTATATATGCTGCTTGCCGACCATGGGTCTACTAGATACAGAGCTTCTTATCTATCAGCATCAATTCCGGAGGCGCGATGGGTCACTTGTGTTCTGCCGCTGTTGCAATCCTTGCCCTTTCTTGCAGTGGGACCTGCAGCGTTGCTGCTGGGAAGAGGTCAGCCTCGACGAAGAGTTGTGCGAGTGCCGTGAGTATTTATCGGGACCTATATTTTGCAACTTGAAATTATCTAACATTTGTAGTGCACTGCTTTGAGCCATTCGCTGCCAGGAAAAGTCAAGACCGCTACAGACGCCGCAGCATACCAACAAATTCAGTCAGGCTACTATTCGTCCTTTAATGCTGAGCTCGCGCCGGCTTGCTTCGTTCTACCCACTACTGCAGAGGATGTCGGTGCCGTGGTGAAAGCAGCTAAGGAGGAGCAATGCCCTTTTGCCGTCAAGGGAGGCGGACATACTTTCTTCGCCGGAGCCAACAGCATTCAGGATGGCATTTCTATCGATTTGCAACAACTGAATCAAGTTACCGCGAACGAGGACGGCTCAGCTAGCATTGGACCCGGGAACAGGTGGGGACGAGTATACGAGATACTTGACCCTCTTGGTCTGACTGTCATGGGTGGACGTGTGTCCACTGTTGGCGTAGGAGGTCTGCTTGTCAGTGGAGGTCTCAGCTTCCTGCACCCCTCGCAAGGGCTGGGAGTTGACAATATCCGCAGCTATCAATTAGTGAACGCTGATGGAGAGGTTCTGGAGGTCAGCCAGGAGAGCCACCCAGATTTGTTCTGGGCATTGCGAGGAGGAGGCAATAACCTTGGCATCGTGACACGCTTCAATGTCGACACTGTCAAACATGAAAGTTTCTGGGGAGGTGGTATCAACTACAATATCTCCGAGCTTGAGCCTCTGATGAACGCGTACAATAGACTCGCTCAACCAGAGACACAGGATCCCAAAGCGACGACCTGGTTTGCTCCTGTGTTCTTTCCCAAGGCAGGGTTATGGCTCATCAGTGAGTGCATCCTAGAACAATGCGTGCTCCGAGAGCATACTGATCTTCGATAGATACCGAGCCCGTCTACGCCGAGCCTGCCACTACCACGCCAGAGATCTTTAAGCCCTTCATGGAAAGCCCCAACCAACTATCAAATTCGATCCGTATTGCCAACATTTCATCCTTGGCCCAAGATACTGCGGCAGTAGCCGGAAATACAGCAGCTGAGTGGGACATTACGATGAAGATGAACACTGAAGTGGTTCACTATATGCATCAGCGTATTCGCGATGGGGCAATGAACCACCCTGCCCTCGATACAATCTCTTTCCCTGTCCAGATCCTAGGCAAGACTACTCTGTCCCATACTGGAAACCGCGGCGGCAATGCTCTCGGTCTGTCTGAGTTAGACGGGCCTCTGCTCATTGTCCAGCTTGCTCTTGATTGGCCCGCTGGGACTTCGGCCGAAGATGACGAAGAGATATATGCTCTTGGAGATGCTCTCATGAAGGACGTAAAGCAGTGGAGTGTGGAGAAGGGACTGGAGCATCGATATATCTACTTGAATTATGCGGGAAGGAGCCAAAGTGTATTCGACGGATATGGAGAGAATAATCATGCGAGGTTGAGACAGGTTGCGAGGAAGTATGATCCTGAGAGTGTGTTCCAGAGACTGTTGCCAGGTGGAAAGAAGGTGTTTTAAGGGCTAGGTGTTGTAGAAGCTCATTGCATTTGCACATTGAGTTTGGTATCAATCATTGCTATCCGAAAGTGCCTCTGAAGATGCAGAATCAGCATGAGCAAGAATGTTGCACTTGCTCAAGACCCTGCTCGGGTTGGACTCGAGTAACTGGACAATGATGAGCGTGGATCGTGCCTGGCGGCAACGTCGCAAATCCCGAGCAACTACCAGCACAGCTTAGGTTCACGGCAGTCTTCGAACGACAAAGGCGTGGCTAGGAAAGCCGCTAAAGTTGTCAGTGAACAACCGATGAGAAAATTTCCGGAAGTGGTACCTCCAACGGCTCGTGTTGTTCGACCAGATTGCATAAACGCGGCAAGGCGGGACTCCAATCCGGGCTGCATGCCTGGTCGATCCCGTAATCTCATGGGTTTCCAATGCAGTAGCACTAGATGATAGCTCTCTGTTATTATAATGCAACACGTACATTGACGGTGAAATTCTCGAAGGCATGCGGTACCACGGAACATATAGCGTACTCCGTCTATCCGCCTTCGTCGTGGGTATGGCACGGGTAGCTTTCAACGGCTGAGAACAATTGTCCAGACACTTTACGCAATGCTGGCGATCTCCATTCCACGTCATCTAAAGCGACACTGTGGTCCGGAACAGTCATGAGTGCCGATCATGAGCTTGATTGCTTCATTCTATTCCACGGCAAAAGACATGAATTGGACCTGGCAGAAATACAGCTGTCCGCATAGCGAAACCCAAGTATCAATGCTCGCCAGCCATGTAGTCGGAAGGGTGGCCTGCAGGTGCTCCAAAAGCGCATATAGCTATGATAGACAACACGGTCCACGGTTCGAGGCGAGGAGATGGAAAGTGACATCACAACCGGGTGGAAGTGAAATGCCATGCTAGCCATTGAAACTGCCTCTCCTTGACCTCGCGCTGCCCTCGATGTGGTAGCTCCTAATATCTCTGTACATTCGATCAGCAGCGTCCCCGGCAGTGCCATCATGAACCTCGCGCTTCTGTCGTTGGTTACCATCGGCTTGTCTCCGACATTCGCTCTGCCGGTTACGGGAGACCTGCCTGATTACTTGGCCTTTCCTCACTTCGAGCGCAAAGACGCGTACTTGCACAACTTTGGAGATCTCCCCGCCTTTGCCAGCGATGGACACGGCAACATGCCCGCCCACATATCACTGCATGCGTCCGGAGAGGATGATCAGAAGAAAAAGATTTGGAAAGAAACCCCGGTCGCAGTCGCAGACCAGACTTCTGCTCAAAAGCTGAAAAGTCAAGTCCTGCAACACTTGGAATGTCCAGACCGCTCTGTGGAAGGGTCGAAGGCTTACTCAAAACGCCAAAGTCCCAAACTGGAGCTTGCCGCCTTGGAGGATATGCTGGAGCAGATTCTCCACACCATCTTGAAGCCACCAAGCGCTGGACCAAATTCGCCGAATGATGCGCCCACTAAGACGAAACCCAAAGACAGCACGGAATCTCTTGACGTTCACAAAGATGATGTTGGGAAGAAGTGAGATTTCGAGACCACAATGCGAGATACATCAGCGATAGTGGAGGGCTGAAGATACCTGCTAGGGAATCATTGCTGCCCTCCGCACGATAGCGGATTCGATCTCCCGAAGCCAGGATCGTGGAATATAGGTGGAATACCTTCGCAAGAGATATCAAGCCGCCGTGCTGAACGGGTTCATAACAGGCGTAAGAGTGGCGATTATCTTACCACGTTGCTGCGCGCGTATCACGCGAACAATTTGGGTTCCGCTGCATACGTGTTCTGACACTTGTGCACATCTGAGCCATTACGGGAATCTCAACAGTTCGGCCAAGCTAGAAAGGACTAGATATGCCAAGTCTTTAGTTGTGCCCATATGGTTCCATTGCTTCACGCTTGCAAAATGCTGACGAACGTAAATATGCGACGAGAGCGAGCAGGTCTTGCAGCAGTGAGCAACCATAACAAGAAATGCCTGTTGGGAGTCATTCCCACCAGATCTCCCCAGTCGGAAGGCTTCTCGTGACACATCTATTGACATGACTCTTCGTTCATGGTCCATCGTCAATCCGACCGTTAGCAGAGTGATGAAAACATCGCTCGATGAACTTCGTCCCACTCAGCAATGCATGAAAGCGGTCTCTTTATCGCGCTGGGAATCGTTTGCGGCAGAGGTACTTTGTAAGTGGGTAACATCAAGAGAAGTGATGTGCAAACAAGCTCGTGGCGGGGTTGCCATCAAACCCCTCTTGTTATAACCGGGAAACAGGCTTCAATCCCACCATCACGCTCGCCCGACCAGTCGACCCAGCGCTTGCGTCGTCCTTTTCTGCGAAAACTCGCGATTCTTGTTGCACACTCTTCTCGCAAAGAAAGTGGTTACAGTGCTATGATCATGGCGGCCAAGACTGCATATGTAACAGGTAATGCCGAGTTTGGGGCGAATGTTGATGTAGCTGAACACATTCAGGCGGCGCGAGTGGCATCGGCAAAGCGGTGGCAGAGATGTTGGCGAGGAGAGGGTAGGTATAATTGCTTGTGGTATCTTGCATGCGGCAACGGTCATTGACACAGCCCCAGTATTCGCGTAGCCATCGCGGACGTGAACATCGGACAAGCCGAAGCCGTGGCCAGGACTTTGCCAGGGGCGGCAACCGCAGTAGCCCTCGATGCCGCAACGTGGGAATCTCAGGTCAGCGCATTGAAGGCGGTTCTTAAAGATTTTGGAAGGATCGACTACGTGTATGCCAGTACGCTGACCCGTTCATTTCTCGACATGAGCTTGTTGAGTAGACGACTTACTGACGTGCGCGACAGTTGCTGGTATTGGAGAGAAGGTCTGGATTCCGAACGACCCCACGAGCACCGAATTCGCCAAGCCTAATTTGAAAGTACTCGATGTCGATCTGAACGGAGTGCTGTATACCTGCGCCCTAGCTATACAGCAGATGAGGCGGCAGGAACCGGACGAGACGGGTTTCAGAGGCAAGAGTAAGTTGTGCAGTACCTCGAGCTTTTCGTGAAGCTGATACGGCCTTACAGTCGCCGTGACTGCATCGGTCTGCGGATTTTACTGTGTGCCGACATTACCGATTTACACAGCAGCCAAGCATGGAGTCGTCGGGTTTGTTCGCAGCTACGGAAAGCATCTTCCAAATGAGGCCATCACGTTGAATGCGATTTGCCCCAATGTGGTCAGAACAAACATATCAAACGAAGTTTTCTATTCCCTCATGGAATCGCAGGGCTTGCTTGTGCCCATGGACTCCGTTATGCAAGCGTTTGAGCAATGTCTGGATCGCAATATCTCCGGAGAGACGCTGGAGATCGAGCCAAAGACCGGCATTGTATCCCGAACAGGACCGGAGCCTTTGGACAAGGAGGCCGATGAAACGCTGAAGTTGCTGCAACAGCGCGGCGCAGCTCTGCAGGCGACAGGAGCCAAACTTGGATGATGTCGAAATATTCAGCGTCCGTTTCTTGTTTCGTTGGCATCTGAAACATGGCTGGCATGGGCGAGCAGGAATTTACAACATGTCAATGTGTACTTGCATGCTTTGGTCCATTGCTCTTCTTGTCCAAAGTTCCCGAGTTTGATACTAACGTCGCCGATCTTGTCCTTAACGATTGGATATGGCATTTGTAGACCAGGGCGGCCGGGCTTGGGCGTAGTACGCTCTACGTGCTCGCCGACCTGACGAAGGCATTCGAGGAACGCGACCATGGCGTTGTCGAAATTGCGATGCAGGAATCCCAGGCCCAAAGGCAAATCGCCACTGCTGAACAGCTCGAAAACATGCTTTTTCGGCTTCCCATCCACGGTCGATGCTGATTGCGCGTACTCAAGCTTGACCACTTTTGATGTAGAGCCGACAGGAACTAGTTCAAACCCTTTCAGTTTATAGCCAAGCTTGTCTATGACCACGGTCAATAGCAAGAGCGTCTGACCCCACGCTGCATTAATTTCTGGCCAGTCGACGGACTGTTCCGGTGTCCTGCCTAGGCGGAGTCCATTGATCGTCCCGAATGTCCCATCGTGACCAATGCAGAAAGTATCGTTGTAGACGTTCGTACGCTGAAGCGCTTCCAAGACCTTGGTATCGTGCGCAAGTTGAGTGTGCAAGCTATCACGCTCTTCCTGAAAAGCGGCGAGCTCAGCAGCAAAGGCGTTACGATCGCGCCAGAATTGCTCTTCTTCCTCGTCCAGTGCTTCGGCTTCAGAATCCAGAGCAGCCATCTCATTCTCCATGCGTGCCTTTTCAGCTTCCAAAGCCTCGAGTTCTTCTAGGGCTTTCTCCTCACGTCGTTTTGCATCCTCAAGAGCAAATTTCGTATGAAGTTTCTCCTCCTCGGTCGGAACATCCTGCTGGGCCCTTTTTAGGAACTCGACATAGGCGTCACGTTCGCGGCTCACTGCGATCTGGCGCTTTTGCAGGCCTTCCAGCAGGAGCTCGGTACATTCCGAACATACTGGATGGTCAATATCCGATCGAGAGGACAGGATTTCGAACAGCCTCCTGGTCGTCTCCAATTCTTCAGACAACGCAGAGGGATCATCAGCGGGGGAGGATGCGTCCGACTTTTTGGCAACTGCTTTCTTCCTGCCGAAAGGCGTGGCCATGGGCGCTACCTGGGAGTCCGAGAGCATGATGTAAGACATGTCGGCGGTATTGCGGGAACCTGTGGCCCGTGGAAGCGGTCGCACGTCTTTCTTGTGGGCGGGAGGACCTGCGCGCTGCGAGACACGGTCATACAGCTGCGTCCTCTCTGCCGCAGCGGCTGACCGAGGCGCTTCGGGCGCTTTTGGCTCCAAGACGGGGGCGGCATCGGCCAGTAGCTTAAAGGAAGCTGGGTTGAGATGGTGGAGAGAGGCATCAATCCGCAGCGGCGTCTTGCATTTCTGACACTGCAGAGTGGGCGTGGCCATGGTGGATCTCTCAAGCAGCGAGGCTGGGACAAGCGGGCGTCGCAAAGTACAGCGGACCAGATCTCATCCTGGCCGTGTTTGCCGACGGCGATGTTGTGCAGATGCCTTCCGATCGATCATGTGAAGTCAAGCTGGCGAGTGACGCGACACGGGAAACGCCAAGACGGGACTCGGCTCTACTTTCCATTCCTCCAATGCATGTCAACAACGCGTCTAACGGAGGGGCTAGAGTGTCCGACACCACCACCACCATCACCACCGCTCGCTCCGCTCCGCTACGCGCGATGGCCGCCGCCCTCACCGATGGCACCCTACCAAGATGAAGACCGCGATGCGCTGACACAGCTGGACCTCGACCGCGGGCGCAACGATCAAAAGCTCAAATCGCGCTTCGAGCACATCTTTCGCAAGTATGAGCGCGATTTCACGGGCGTTGGCGACGAATTCGACATTCACACCGACGAACTCATAGTCAACAATGGCCATTTGGAGCATATGCGGAGTGAGGTCGACTCTGGCAAGTCCGCCTCCTCCCGATTTGTCAAGAACTTTCGTGAGAAGCTGGCGCACGAAGACGAGTCGTCCGATGACGAGGAAGAATTGGACAGCGAGGACAGCCAAGATGGGTCGGAGTCGGAAGAAGATTCGGAGAACTACAGTGTGGCGGATTCAGTGCCTGGTACTGGAGGTCCGTCCCACCATGGGTTGAGCCTGCGCGATTACAGCACACCAGCACCTGCCCACCCCATATCACGGCCTCCGCCACGCCTACCCCATCTCATGCAGCTGCTTGCAGGCGAGGGCACCTCTCAGCGACCATTGGAGATCCCAGATGATGACAGTAGCGAGACGAGTTCGGTGTACGGGGCTTCTACTTCTGTTGCCACGCCCACTCTCACGTTCGACGAACCTCGCCGATTGGTGCATGGGACTGCTCCTTCTGTCGCCGCGCCCACTCCCACGTTTGACGAACCTCGCCGCTCGAGACGATCCCCCACTGCTGAATCGCGTGTCAGCGGTAAGCGGTCAATGGCCGATGATGAGACGGTTCACGCTCTGGGTATGAGCATCGCCAACCAGCTGGCCAAATTGATTGGGACGTCTTCGAAGAAGAAAAAATCCAAGAAGAAAGTATCTACCGTGCGCAGAGCTGCCGAGCCCATCTGGGACTACCCTGAGCTGGCGCCCTCCAGCAAATCAAAGCGCAAACGTGATGTGTCACCCCGTCCGCAGCCGCCATTGTCTTCTCCGAATGCTGTGTCCCCTGGAACTCCGTCTCTTTGGGCCATTCCGGATCCTGAGCTGGGGAAAAAGCGTCGCCGTACAGAGACGCGAACGAACGATGATAACGCGCCTGTACGTCGGTTTGGTAGCGCCAAACCTTCCGGTGAAGCTAAGAGATGCTGGAATTGTAGTCTGACCAGATCTTCGAGCTGGCACAAGGGCCCTCACGATCAAGATCTATGCCAGTCGTGTTGGCGATATTACGACCATCATGGCCGCATGAAAGGGTTTGACTCTGTCACCCCTCCTCCTGTCCAGTCAGAGCTGCCAGACGGACCTGAGATCATTCACTCGCCGATGCCAAGTTCTGTATCTGAGCAAACTCGTGTATTCGAACGCGATCCCATTCCCGATCGCAGTTTCGTTACCGAGCACACCCCAATACCCGAGCGGACTCCTGTACTAGAGCGTCGTCCCGTACTAGAGCGTCGTCCTGTACTAGAGCGCCGTCCTGTAAAGCCCGTCAACGCTGACGCTCAAGCAAATATGCCGCCAGTGAAAGAGCATGCGCGCATGTATACAGATCCAGAGACACGGCCGGGTTCACGAACTCAGGAGCCGGAACTCCCGCATGGCACAATTCTGAGCAAGCAGTCTGTCAGCTCGCCTAACACATATGCTGCCAACACTTCGCGGCCCATCGCTTGGACCCCGCCGGGGCTCGTCTACAACAAGTGGACCACAGAAGAAGATGCGCTTCTGATCAGGCTGAAAGAGCACGACCGACTCACTTGGGTAGCTATCGCTGGTCACTTCCCTAAACGCCGACTGCAAAATTTACAGAACAACTACAGCTCAAAACTCAAGGGCAAAGACTGTCCGGGAAGAGACTTGTTCAATGCTCGCTTGAGGGCAGGCGAAGTTGTAGACACATCACTTGGTGAGTCATGGACAGCACAGGAAGATGAAGACCTTCTCGCTTATCGCGAAGATGACGAGCTTGAGTGGAAAGAAATAGCAGCGCGGTTGCCTGGACATAGTCCCGATGCTGTCCAACGCCGGTATGATATATTGGTGCATGACCAGACGGGCATTGAAAATGCTGTTGAGGAGTTCGACTCGGCGGAGCAACGAGCACTCAGGCGTACGCCGCGAACGTATTCTGCGGAAGAAGATTCACTACTTATCCGTCTACGGGAGGTCAGCAAATTGAAATGGCATGAGATGCCGCCACATTTCCACGGCCGAACTCAAGCTTCTCTACAACGTCATTACAGCAGTCGACTACGCCCGATGTCGAGAAACGGCGATGCGCATGACGGCGGCGGCATAGCGTTGATGTCCAACACGCGGAACGGAGCGAGAACACAGCCTGTTTCGTTCGGTGGGTCCTCTTCATCTCGCCGAGAGAGACACAGTCTTCCATCAGTGATGCCAGGTACGACCCACAGACCCGGCAATGCTCTCCTACGGCAGGCGATTGGAAATAGTCATCGACGTCGATCGTACATGACAGCCCTCCCAGGTTTCGTCGGGTCGCAGCCGCTGACTTCGCCGGACCACGCTCCCTTCGCGCTGGATCCAACTTTGCAAGCGCTATCGAATGCCGCTCGTCCAGGCTCGTACCCCAATCCTGCCGAGTCTGACTCCTCTGCAGCGTCTTTGCAGCTGGAGCAGGAGATGCAGCAGGCGCATCAATCGAGTCCAACCATCAGCGCCATGGCTAGGCGCACTGGGGCTGGTGCTCGGCTTGAGCATGTCCCTGTACCTGGTGCAAGTACTCCTCCGGAGAAGAACAGAGCATCAATTAGCCTCGCGTCGGTTGCGGCAGAAATGGCGAGAAGCACCGATGAACCCAGCCACACACCCAGTGAAGTATGCCGTCGCGTAGAGAATGTGGTCTCTGCTGGGCCACCAGCGAATGCCCTTAGCCAACGTGCCGATGCAGTTCATCTTTCTTCAGTGACGGATACAACCCCAGAGTCACGAAGAATGTCTGGAATAGCTTCAGCAGATAGAACCAGCAATGCGGCTTCTTCGGAATTCGGCAACGAAAGCCCAAGGTTACGGCGTGTTCGAAGGAAGCACGCAGCGCCAAATACTATTGTACACGATGGTGAAGATTATCAGGAGAGCGATGCTGAAGTCACACACGATACATCGCAGGCCTTGCCGAGCGAGGCATCTGCTGACTGTCCGCAACCACCTGACGTGTCCTGGACAAACATGGTGCGAATGGCGTTTGAATCAACCGAGAACCCCACCATGTCAAACAAAGACATATTCCAGTGGGTTGAGAATCACTACCCGTACTACAGCACCGCTCTACAAGCCTGGAAGTATCGTGTGCGCGAGGAACTCCGAGACAATCCAAGATATGAGATGGTCACTGCAAGAGCACGAAATACCGTGTGGCGTGTTAAAGTCAGTCATACAAGCAAGAGAAAGGGAAAGGACCTTGTTGTACGGTCTCCGGTCGACAAGACCTCTCATGGTCTGACCACGCAAAACCTTGATGACAGGACGAGTGTCGCAGAAGAAGATGACAGTGACATCATCGTAGGCGCACAATCTCAGCAGACTACTGGAAGCTCATCACGTCGGGTCACGTTCTCACCAGTCGTGACTGTATCCACTCCTGTGCCTACGAAGCAGTCTCGGCCTCGAGCTCGGCCTAGCAAGCAAGGACTCCAGCCTGTACGAGATGCTGAGCAGTCGTCCAGATTTGGCGAAGTACCCGACAGCGAACCGGAAGAGGATGTTTCTTCTGATCCACCAGCGCTGGAACGGTCCTCGCTCCCTGTGATGACAGTACCTTCGCCGGTGTCGCAGCCAGCAAGCGAGTCAACATCCATCAAGGCGCCCAATTCTCGAAGTTGTAAAAGCGTGGAGAAGGCGGGTGTGGCCAAAGCAATCCGACCTGCGACCTCGGGATCAAGCTCTCCTGCTTTCATGAAGCCTAGTGCTCCCGTGAGCATCTACAAGACGCCCAAACAGCCCGGCTGGCCTCGAGTCGCTCGTCTCACGTCTTCAAGTGCTCGGGCTACGAGGATTAAGAACACTCCCATCATCAATCATAAGTTCTTGCCGCCCGACGCGCGTATGAGGAAGAGAGTCGTCGAGACCCCACTGAGGGAGTTGGAAGATCCGGAAGAAGATGAATTGGCGGTGTAAGGTGTAGGTGATCACTTTTTGCTGTCATACCCATGCGGCTACTCCAGAATGTTACGCTGGAGACGAAGGTCCTTCGGACTGCCTTTCTCAGCAGAGCATCGCGACGTGTGCGCAACATACTCGCCCGCCCTGATATTTTAATTCTAGCTTGCTCAACGTCTTTAGCCAGTATGCAGAGTCGAAGAATGAAGGTGATGAGAACGTTCCTGCCTTGCACCACAACACTGTCCATTCTGATCGGGGTTTCATTCTGGTCGAAAGTAGTTTTGTATTGTCGTTGCATGCTGCGGGTGTCTTGCAGAGTGCCAAAGTCATGGGCAATGGGCAATGATTTCGACGGCCTGTGCCGAGGTAGAACTCAATAGACTCACAGAATAATCGATCAGTGCGACGTAGACTGCCCTATCGTATCATCAGTCCTTTGGTTCAGTGTTGTACTAAGTAGGGAGCAAACGAAGCTCGTATCGGTAGTGAGCACAATACACTGCAAGTGACGAAAAAGAAACAACGAAATTAGTGCGGTGGTGCAACACCCCTGGTGGTCATTTGTTCGGACGAACGTGGCTCACTCAACCCACTGTCCCATACTCTGAATGTCATATAGGGTCGCTCTCAAAGTCCATTTTGCTCGAAACCTTCCCGCACGGTTAACGTGCATGATGTTGCTCGATTTCTGACATCTGCTAAATTCTGCGTTGGTGACATGGCTCCAATTAGTCCAACACGCCTCTTCTCTCCTCAGCCATCATTTCCTAAAAGGACAGCAAATCACCTTCTCCGTTCTGCACGTGCATCGTGGGCCTCACCGTTCCCAGCCCCTGTCCCTGATTAACAACATACATTTGCTCAGCATGGCCGCCTCCAGTAGGACTTGATGCGAAGCCATCATTCGCAACACCTTGACCACCGACACTCGCAAAGTACGCGTCAGCTTCATCGAGGACATATCCACTCGGTTGCTGTCGTTGGCCGTTGATTGCGGCTTGTGCATCTGCGGCCACCATGCTGTGTTCTTGATGGGCGCGCCAAGAAGGAAGCTTCTCTCGTTGCAGCGCGGGGCTGTCTTGAAGTCTCCTGGGCCGCGTGGAACGAAAGACGGTCTGCACGGGTTTGAGATACACTGTGGCCAAGGTGCCGACTACCAAGCACATCTCTTCCAGCGTCACAGGATCGAGCTTCTCACTCTCGGCGGTAATGGCAGGCTTCTGGCCCATGACGATGCTCTTTGCGGCTGTGGGATTACTGCTCAGCAGCCGCCAATACATGTATCCACGATCTCGAAGATCAGGGTTGTCAGTCTCCTCTGTCGCCCATTTGAGTACTTTCGGGACCAGATCTTGTCCTTTGCTCGGCCGTTGTATGAAGAGCTTCACGGTCGCTGTCAGGAGCGCGAGTTGAACCTCGTGTGTCTCATCGGTCCAGCTGTCTAGGAAGTCCTCCAGGAGAATCTCCGAGTTGTCGATGCGGTCTGCGTATTGGCCAATAACCCATATCATAGCCGCCTTCGCCTCCGGTTCGTCTAATGAATCCAGGTTCTCGCACAGTGTGGAGATGATCGATTCATATTGGTTCGGGTATTTGCGGAAGATGTTCTTGATGACGACTGTGGCCTCTTGTACAATGTATGAAACTTTAGTCGACACCAGCTCGAGTAGTGTCGCTATGCACAGCTTCGCAGCAGGCTCGATTTTGATGGCCAGCTTGCCGATGGCGCGCACCGACTTGCGAACAAAGTGCACATCAATCTCAGTTGCGTACTCCCGAAGTTCCGTCAATACCTCTTTGATGTTCTTCTCATTAGCCAGCATGAATATAAGTTCCAGTTTGGTAACCTTGACGTAGATGGGATCATTGTATTTGCAGAAGAAGACTCTGATGTCATTTCGCAGCACCTCCGGTCGTCTTTGTAGAATGAGCAGCGCGTTTCGTAGTGCGAGGTATTGGATCTCTGACCCCTTGCTGAGGAGTGTTACCAGAGGTGGGCTCAGCTTCGCACAGAGTCCGGCAATTGTCTTGTCAGAGTCGATATAATTCATCAGGTAGAGTATGACCCGTATGCATGTCAGTACAACAGCCGAATTTGTATGTGACAACCGTGGAGTGATTCTGTCTGCGAGCAAGGCTGCTTCTTGTGTATCTTGAGGTACGTATGAAGTGAGCGCCTCAAGAATATACGTTTGTCCCCATCTGCGCTTGTTGTCAGTCGGACGTATCCAGATATGCACCAGGTATGCTTACTCGGAGCAATCTGGCAGAATCTGAACGATTTTGCTGGCATTAGCATAATCAATCGTCAGTTTAATGCTTTCGCTCCGTTCCCAGATATCCATCAATGCTGCAAGAGCAGATGATACAACTGTGGGGTTCTCGTCCCTCAACATGAGGTTGAGTCTGTCGATCAGATCGCTGCGTTCCACCAGATGTCTGTCGTGGTCGTAGACTTTGGCTACTGTAAAGGCTGCTGTTTTCCGCACATATGGGTCTGGGTCCCGGAGAAGACTCTTGAGTGGCTCTACAGATGCTTCAACATATTGTCGTACGTGGACATAGGACAGAGTTCGGAGAGACAGTGCTCGGATCAGAGGGTTCGTGTCGTCCAGATCCTGGATCAGAATCGGCAGGGCTTTCAGAGCAATGTCCGGTTTCATCCGGGCATAGTTGACCAAGTAGAGGAAACACCTGCCCTATCCATCAGTGTCATCAAGGGGTAGAGGTTGAGACTCACGTACATCTTCTTAATCTCCAGGTTGGGTATGCCCATACATCCCACAATGTCCGGGAACAGCGCAACCATGTCGTTGTTGCTCATTGTCATGTTCGCAACGATCTTCTTAAGGGCGATCTTTTTGGTCAAAAAGTTCTTGTCCTTCTTGCCTCCACCCTGGTTGAGTTCGAGCTTGAGCTCCGCGACTTTGCCCTGCCGCGTCTTGGGTAAGCTTGGGTATGGAATAGGTACGACGAACATCTTCAAGACGGAGTATGCCTGAGCGCATAGGATACCGTGGCCTCCGGGGCTCCGTCGTGGTGTACGGCTACCCGTTCAGGAGGGGTAGGGTGTGTAGCAGAGGTTGGAACGTACCCTAGCGAAGAACTTCGCATCTTGCCCGGCTGCACTCATATTGGCTTCTCTCGCGCAACCCCAAGTGGCAGCTCCCGTTGTCAAGCTCTACCGCCAGCAGCGCGAGTCGTGCGAAGCTCCCATGCGACTTGTTCGGCTCTCAGGCCAATGCGATCTCAGGGAAAGCCGAGTCGGTCTTGTGATATGGCTGCGTGCGGGGCTGTGGCTGCGAGTCGCGTCGAAGGCAGAATTATCGCGTCGAAGGCGGTGTCTTGGCTGGCAGGGACGACAGGCGGCGGCGGAGTGGTGTCTTGATGTCGATGGTGCAGTCTCCTGGCGGTGCTCGAGCTGTCGCATGGGACGAGGCTCCGCGAGATCGCTGATCACATGGTGCTTGGCACTCGCCATCAGCCAACTTCACCTCGACGCCATCACCACGTTGTCGGCGCAAAGACCAATTCGACATGGCGCTCACCATACCGAATCCGCAGCCGCGATGGCTCGTCGATCTGAATAGCAACTCTCTCGCCAAACCCAAAAGCAACAGTCTGCCCGACCCGCCCGGATACACCGCGCCGACCACGATGAACACCTCCAAGTCCAAAAAGTCCGTCTCGACGCGCAAAGTCCCCACGCCAGAAGAGATGGACAGTCTGAAGCTCAAGAAAGCATGGGAATTGGCCATAGCACCAGCAAAGCAACTCCCCATGAACGCGATCGGAATGTACATGACGGGCAACGGGTTACAGATCTTCAGTATCATGATGGTTTTCATGCTGTTCAAGGGCCCTATCCAGGCAGTCTTGAATCTACAAAATACTTTCGCCAGACTCGAGAGCCCGGGAAACAAGGAGCAGATGATCATGGTGAAGCTGGCGTTTATTGGGTGCAATTTGTTGGCTCTTGCGCTCGGCGTTTGGAAGGTCAACGCTATGGGGTTGTTACCGTGAGTGACCTCTAGCTGGGCCCACTGCTTGATGCATGTTACGCTAATGTGCTAATCTTCACGATAGGACGACGAGATCAGATTGGCTGGCTTGGGAAGCTCCAAGAGAGCCTGCAGAAAGGGCATATTTTGTTCCTTCATGATGATAGACAGATGGCAGATGCATCGCAATAGACGACCCACGGCAATGCAACTTTACGCTTCACTTGTGTCAATGTGTTCTAGCCACACTGAGCTGCAATACGCTAAGCGTCTCTCACGCTGTCTCGACATCTCTCGCTGTTCCAGCACCGTGGCCAGCAGTAAGAAGATCCGCGCCAATGCCAGCCTCTTCCACTTACTGGCCGCTTGTACCCCCCAGGAACCTTTCGCAGCGAGCGGACTGTAGGATCATACTCTCACTGGCATCGTTTCAAACCACTAAAGTCTAGGGCGCTGAATGATAGGAAATTGTTCTATCGAAATATCTTGAAAATCACGACTCACCCCCTAGAAACCCTGTCCGCTCAACCAGTCATGCGCCGCCTTGGATGACTCTTGCGCCGTGCGATACGTATTCAAACAGTGGCCAGTATTCGGCGTGTTATGAAATGCAAACGCCTTCGCATTCGGATACCCGTCTCTCAGACTCGAGAACAAATGTTCACAGGTATATCGATCTCCGTGCAGGGGGTGAGTGCGCCGCGGGCATTGTGTGCGGCAGCGGTGACCAATGCTGTAGGTCCAGACTAGAAGAATGCGTTGTAAAACATTGGGGCAGATAATGTCGCGAGCCGTGGAGGCTGTTGATTGATCGATCCGAACCAAGATGGGGTCGGAAGCTTCACCTAGATATCACGCAGATGGTCTGCTGTTTCCGTGCTTGGATCATGGTAGCACCGTTCCCTGACGCATCGTGAACTCCATTGATGACGGCAGCATGGCGAAGTCGTAGTGCAAACTCAAAGTGCGTACTGTCTCTATGGGTAAGGCGCCACATCCTGATCCGTCCCGTCTGGGAATGCCATGCCGAGCCAGACCATTGTTGATCTCATGGGGAACAATATGCAGTGAATTCGGTGTTCTTTGCGCGAAGAAGACATCCAAAATCGGTTGGCGTCTGATGCACAGGACGTGCCTGTCCGATCCTGCTCGTGCCAGGCAGATGGGCAGCGCTCAATACAGGAACTCGTCGAAGCCCTCGGCGCCCCAAATCGTGTCACTGCCACACTCTTCTCACTCCTCCGTTCTTGGTCTGGGTCTAGCCATTGTGATGTTTTTTTTTTGCCACTTGCCCGTCTGGTATTCCCGGGTCACTGTGGTGCTTCTCGATTTCGACTTCACACATGATACATGGCGCTGTTGTGTCCCGCATCCGGTGCGCTCCTGGGCAGATCAATGCTCTGGAGAGACCAGCACGGCGAATTAAAACTGGCCACGTCTGTATCTTTGAACGAGATTCGTCTGCAGACCGTTGATTACTTCTACGTCTGTTGTGTAGACAGAAGATGGCCTCGCATATCTTCTCTGTCCGTGTGCCGAATATCAAGCGCGATACTCAATGCGAACAAAGTCGCCAAAATCTAGAGCAACGCAGTTATTACCCCTTTGCTCGGACAAAGTGCCAGACATAACGGAGGAGCATGGACCCACCAACATACTGCCAACCCCAATGATACCCAATTCCCAGCCTCCACTCACCACCTTGCCATAGACCGCCATGGCTTCCTGCTGTCTCCAATACCTCACCGCACCCATAATTATGACAATCATGGCGGCGAATTGAAAGACAAGTGCAACGGGAATGCTCAAGACAAAATAGCCAAACGTGGGGTCTGGATGCGGGGCATGCTGCCATCTCCAGAGTTGGGCAACAACGATTCCCATCATGGACAATGAGACGGATGTGCGTAAGTAACCAAGAAAGGTGCGCTCGTTGGCCAGATGGTCGCGGCAGTCCACGTGCGGAACGGCAAGTTGAACGTTGTGGCGCCAGAGTTTCTTGAGCGGAGTGAAAGGAGATATGGACGAATGGGTGCTGGGAGTGAGGATACGGGATATGCGCGGCGTCGGCAGGTTTCGGTCGTCTTGAGGTCTTGGAGCGGCCGACGAGGACGCGGAAGGAGGCAGTAATTCCGTTGCTTCGCGTTCATGGGCGGGGATGCCGTCGGGGATGTGAGCAGGTTCCGGTTCGGGGATGGGAGGCGGATGCTTTGCGTGGTCTTGTCTGACTTCTGGCATCGTGTCCTGTCCGGCCTCTGGCTGCTGCTGGCTACGACGCTGGATGTGACCGGCTGGCGAGGTCCCGACGGCATTGCGGCAAGCAGTATCACACCGCTCTCGGTGCGCCGACACGATGACGCCTTGGGGTATCACTAGTTAGTACGTCCAATCCGCAACCGCAGCGGCGGTGCTAGTTCTAGCGCGGCGTGGACCGAGACCGCGACCGCGACCCCAAGAGCGTTGCGCGAGGCCGTCGACATGATGACCAGCAACGCGTTTCGTGCGGCGGCACAGAGCCAACTTGTCTAATATGTAGTGCATTACGGAGTGTCAAGGCAAATGGCGTGATCAGGCACACCTTTCGGCCTGAGGCGCGACGCGAGTGCCTACCGAGTTAGTTAGAATAGGCCGATCAATCATGGCCTCGAAGCGACATGTAGTTCTAGATTCTAGACGCGGGCCCAGTCTTTCGCACAGCGAAGCGACGACGGTTGATGAGCGATGAGATGATCGCACGCCGATGACAATTCCTCCGTCGCACCACGCTTGGCTCGTCACTCGCACGGTGACGAGTCCGCGGGAAAGGGAAAGGCGTGGTGAACGAAGCGCGTTGCCGGAAAGTCAGTTTGCCGGCAGTGGAAAAGAAGCCCACTGACTGACGACTGATCTCTTCTTCTTCCTTCCAACTGTCAGAGCCGCCCGCCTGCCCGCTCCGCCGCCGTCTCCTCCTCCTTTCCCTTCTGCTCCTCCGCCCCCGCCGCTCCCTCTCTCCCACGCACGACACTCCTCCTCACTGCCGACGCCATGGCGCTGTCCAAATCCAACCGCATCCTCATCTTGCTGGTCATCGACTCGCTCTTCTTCCTGCTCGAGCTCGTCACCGGCTATGCCGTCCACTCGCTCGCTCTCGTCGCCGACTCCTTCCACATGCTCAACGATGTCCTCTCCCTGCTCGTGGGACTGTGGGCCGTCAAGGCCGCCAACAAGACGGCCACGCCGAAGATGTACACATACGGCTACCAACGCGCCGAAACATTGGGTGCACTGGTCAACGGAGTGTTCTTGGTGGCTCTCTGTGTGACCATCTTCCTGGATGCCATCCAGCGATTCGTGGAGCCTCAGGAAGTCTCCAATCCTCAGCTGGTGCTGATCGTGGGCTGTCTGGGTCTGGCGTCGAACATGGTGGGACTGCTGTTATTCCATGATCACGGACATGCCCATGGGGGACACAGTCATGGTCCCTCAGGCGATGCGGCCAAAGACGCCGAGGAAGGACACGCGGGACACGACCATGCGCACGACCATGTTCACGCCAATGGAGGATCTCACGCGGGGCAGAAGCATGATCACAAAGACACCAACAGCGAGTCTACCGCAATCGCCGACGATACCCCGAGCCCTAAGAGAGCGAGGCGGCACAGCAGGTCGACCTCGCGAGGCTTCCCTGAGGACTTTTCCGGCCCTAGCCAGTTCCGAAACTCCATCATTGCCATGGGCCAAGGCCGCCTGGATACTGTCGATTCCGAGGAGGGCAGTGAGGCCGGCGAGTTGGTGCCCGCACCAGCCCTGACTGAGAACCAGCCATTGATGGCAGGAACGGCGCAAAAGATTTCCTATGGCAGCGCTGCGGCAGAGCGCAGATCCTTCGACCATCGCGCCCACAAGCACTCGCAGCCAAGAGAAGCTGGCAAGGGCCATGGCGGCCACTCGCACGGCGATCTCAACATGAAGGGCATCTTCCTGCACGTCATGGGCGATGCTCTCGGCAACATTGGAGTCATCGCGACCGCTCTCATCATCTGGCTTACCAAGTTTCCTGGCAGGTTCTACTTCGATCCCGCCGTTTCCCTTGTCATCACGTGTATCATCTTGGCTTCAGCAATTCCGTTGTGCAAGGCCGCATCTCGTATTCTCCTTCAAGCTGTCCCACATGGCATCGAAGTCGACGATATCAAGGACGATATCGAGGACCTCGAAGGCATTGACAGCTGCCACCACCTCCACGTCTGGCAACTCAGCGACACCAAACTGGTCGCTTCTCTTCACGTTCGCGTAACATTCAACTTCAAAGGCGAAGGATCACAGCGATACATGGCGCTCGCCTCTGCTATCCGAAAATGCCTCCACGAATACGGTATTCACTCATCAACCATTCAGCCCGAATTCCACCCCGAATCAGAAGACGGATCGCAGCACGAACTTGGTCAACCATCCAGAACAGGATCAGTGCGCGGCGACACGTCTTGCCTTCTCGAGTGCACCGACGATTGCGGTGGCGGCAAGAGTTGTTGCCCTCCTGCTGGCAAGGCCGACTCAAACGCCGGAGACAGTCACGGCCATTCGCATTGAACTGGCCTGATCCAGGTTCACTTGATTCGATTCAATGTTCTCCTCCTCCTCTTCCGCCATACGTATGACAAGGCCGCACTAAAGGCCAGATATCATGATTGTGGTGCATTTCGAAGCGCTTTTCTGCCATTAACATGGTGTTCTGCGGCGTTTAACAATACGGACTCTGTTAGCAACATCTTCTCTCTTTCTCCAGCTTAGGAGTTTCCGGGGAATCGCTGGCCGACGATCAAAGTCCAGAATGAGCGTGGTATGAGGCGGGCTCATAGGGGTGGCTTTACTGTTTTTGGACTCTGTGTTGTGGTTAATGGAATGAGTGGGCGGTGTGTGCCATCAATTTTTGTGGGTCTCTGCGAGGAGTGAGGTGTATGATAGAAAAAGTCCCTTTCCCGAACGGCCGACAGCTAAAGACCGATAGATGCCTGTTTCAGGGAACTCTGGTGGAATACTGTATGAAGGCGCTGTAATACTGTTTTCTCAATTATCCCTCCACCCCACTACTCACATCAACATCATGATACCAAATTGGTGTCCGACGGTATCACTCCCCAGATCCCTTGTCATTCGTTCATTCACCGTCGTAGACAATACACTGCAATCCAAGATATCCCAACTGCACAATGGCATCCTGCAATTCTGCAGAGGGCAATTTGGCTCCGGGAGCACGCCACGCAATTCCGATGACGAGTTGGCCAACGAGCCCGCAGAATATGAGGCGGTCGAGAAGCCAGTTGATACAGGAGAGGAGGAGTAGGAAGGAGGAAATGACGAGGATTGTGAGGATGCTAGGTTCGTGGTAGGGAAGGGACGCCGATGAAGCAGCCTCTTGTGGCATTGTGACTCTTCTACTTATGGCTGAGACGGTATATCGGCCATTGCAGAGTAGTTAGTCCAATGGAGAGCAAGCAGATAGAGACGAGGCCATGGATCGTGAGTCGGGAAGTGCCACAGCTGATGAGGTGCTTCGTCAAGCTTTTCAAGCGCCAAGAGTTGTCGCGTCGTGGGGATCAACGACATGTACATAGGGAAGGAGACCGGCAACACATGTAAGCACTTCCAACTTCATACAAGCTCTCTACAATCCTTTATCTGTGCAGTCAGAGAGAAAGCCACTCCGCCCACGTCAGCATTCAAACAGATGGATCAGAACAGCTGCAGAAATAGATCAATCGTGGACGACCAACAATCGGAGGCTATGGCAATTTAAACACAATCATGATGGAAAAGTGTGATGAATCTTATTCGCTTTTGTTGAATCAAGAGCCATGTCACTTTACCCTTTTCCAACATCCGGGTCCTCTAGGAATAACATAACGCGGTTCTCTGATTTGCGCTGCCTGGGGTATCCCCTCCTCTTCCATCACCCCGTGGACCCCTCTCTCTTCGCCAGCATTAGCCGGATTGCTCCGCATAAGTCTGCTCATGCATGCAAGCATATAACGACCAGCGCATGCCCTCTCTGCTGCATGCTCACCAAGGCTCAAGCTCCGTGCTGCAACCCCTGAGACTTCTTCCCCATCTTCCCGCGAATACGAAATATGCAAGAACCTCTGGAACATACATCCTTTGCGCCTGCTGAAACGCTTCAAACTCCAAGCAAATACTACTTCCCTCATGATGAGACCTCGCCCTGAACGTATCAATATTGTGCGGTCTTGCAACTTCATATTCGACCATCCCGTTCATAGTGATGAAGCCTCAGCTTGGGCGCTTTCTTTGACGCTGCTCGGACATGGCTCATGTTTTCTCTGCTTTCCGAAGCCTCGCTCGGCGGGTTCTGTTCCAAGCCGCCTCTTGGGAAGTTGCCGTCTTTCTCGGAGAAGCTGCCCCTTGCAGGAGCGGCAGGCCTGGAGAAGGACGTCATGGGCTGTTGGTATTGTCTCCCATCTCGGTCGGGTAACTCATAGGTGGGGTGGTTCGCCCAATCATTCGAGGTTTCGCGATAATACGCTGGGCGGTGGTACGTATTGGTGTACGTCATGAACGCAGGCGACTGTCCACGGTGTAATGGCGTCTGGTATGTCGATTGTGGAGAGCTCAAGGTTGATTCGCTCGACGAGAGGACATCGAGCTCTTTTGCGTGGAGTTGGGGTCTGTCGCTCGACATTTCGTAAGTCGTGCTTTGATATCTCGCTTTGGAGTCCACCAGACCTGAATATGATGGGCTCCTCGTGAGATCGGGTGTGGTGCCGAGGGTGACGAATGCTTGTCGCTTGGGTCGGCCGAAGGATCGGAAAAAGTCGAGCCAGGCCGGGAAGATGGATGGCCTGGCGAGCAGGAAGAAGACCTCGAATCCTGCAAAGGAAAGCATGAAGAGGACGGCAGCGACGGCAGGCTCGGTCACCACGAAGTCGCTTACCAGATGCAGACACTGGTTCTTGTCTGTTGGGTTGCTCGCTAGGCATGCCAACCATGGCACCACTTGTGTGTAATTGTTCTTGGCTCCATTCTGCAAGGTGTCCATCCTGATGAAGACAATGGTGAAGAAGATGATGTCGACCAGAATGATGGTGACGATGCAGATGCCACGCCACTGCAGCCACAGGACCCGTTTCAGGCGGCGGTAGATGGCGCGAGCGGTTTTGGTATGCGTGCTGCCTTGGAAGGATGAGAGGCCCTCGGATGTGGCGGTGGACACGTCGGGCTCGTCGCTCCAGAGATTGCGCATGTAGACGTGTCCGCAGTAGAACAAGGTTATGATTTGCAGGATGCCGGCAATGCCTGCCATGGCCGTAAGCGGCCCCCAGAAAACGTTAATGGAATGAGCGTGGTTGACGTGACAGGCGCTGCCGAGTCGGAAGCTGACACCCGTCAGGGTGATGGTCGACAGGAAGAGCACGGCTGGTATGCCCCACCCAAACATGAGCGAAACATAGAAGAATCTCCGTCCGGGGACAATGTCCCAACAGATTTGCAGGTTCATGGACAGGGCTCGGATCAGCACCCACATGACGACGGAGAGACCTCCGGCGATGATGAAGGCGCCTGACCAGGCGCATGGCATGGACGTATACATGTCGTTGGGGGTGATTTCGTTGTAGCATTGTTCGGACTTCGCAGCGAGGGGAACGGTGAAGCCCAAGGTGATCATCATGACCGAGACGATCAGGCACACACTCAGGTAATGGCTGCGGGTTTGCTGTGCGGGCAGCACAATGTAGGAGACCAGCATGAAGCACAGCAGGGCGAGGCCAATGACGTTCAGCGATTCCGAGGCCGTGTTGTAGGTTTCGAAGCGGTCGGAATAGGCCCATGCGGAGGCCGGGCAGGGCAAACAACAGGTAGGCGCGCCCTGCAAGCCTTCGATTTTGGCGCACAGGCGGCCATCGACGACTGGCGGAGATCAGCAGATGTTCGCATGGCAGGCAGCGGGGGTGCAACTCACATCCTTCGTGGGGTGGGAAGCGCGCAGCATCCAAAAACGGAGCGATGCAGTTGCCTCGCAGCGTGGAGTTATCGGTAGCCATGGCTGTGGGCAAGCGTGACGGCTGCTATGTGAGAGCGGCACCCACCTGCACGGATGGTGGCAGCGATGTTCAATGGTTTTGGGCGCTGTTGTCCTCCGAGACTATGATGGAGGTGGGAGTGAGTGAATGAAGGAGAGCATCGACGGTCGAAACGCGCGCTTGCGGCTCAGGTGTTCATTGTGCACAGGCGAAGGGCCGAGCGATTTTGCCGTTGCAGCGGCGAATTCGAGTGCTTCCCGTGGTGTTCGGGAATTGTCGAGATGGATTGTGGGCGCGCGTCTCCGTGGCGACGGCAAGGACAAACGGGGAGGGAGGAAGGGAGGGAATTGAGAGAGAATGAGCAGGAGATGAAGACGAAATGGCAATGAGATGGAGCTGGGCGAGAGTGGAGGAATAGGGCAGACGAGACGCGAAGACCTACTCCTCCTCCTACTCGCAGGTGTGATCAGTTCGCCAGTAGGACGAGACCCATGTACATCGGTGGTGGTGAGGTGCAGTGGTGCCGCCGCTGTTCCTGGCCAGTTGGCCGCTTCGAGAAAAGTGCCGAGCACTAGCGTCTGCTCGTTTCGCGCGGCCGGGCGAGCGTGATTGGGACGCCTCTTCCGGGCGTGCAGCGCGTACGAGACGATGCTTGCGGCGACCACGATGACGGGTATTTCTGCTGCTGGTGCTGGTGCTGTGCTGTTGCTGCCATTGGCAGACGCGTCGCGACACGCGGAGCAGCAGTTCGTACATGCTGTCCAGCGGAATCGGCCACCGGCGCGGCGCTTGTCTCAGGTGGCGCACGGCGTCTCCGGGAGCAGTGGCAGGCGAGCGGCGCATGTCGGCGGCGCGGAGTCGGCGGCGCGGAGTCGGCGACGACGATGGTGGAAGTGCATGATGTGATGGGCGGCGAAGTGGTGGAGCGATGCTGTGCCCGGACCCAGGCAGACGTGCAGGCAGAAGTGGCCAAGTGGCGTGCGGCTCCACGCGCCGCTACTAGCGCCGTACGCGTGCAACCAATGGTCGCGTCGACACCCTTCCTCCGCCTTCCATTCGCGCTTCTCTGCCGCTTGTGCTGCTGCTGGAGGTGATAAAGATACGACTCGCATTTGTCACCACCGTCTCTTCCGGCCCAGAACAGCGGTCTGCAAGACTGCACTGAGAATCGAACTCAGATCTTAGGATGCCTTCGTAGCAACAAAACACATTGAATAGAGATGCTAAACGGAAAATCGAAGAGCTATGGACTGGGAAAAGACTTGCAGCATGCAAAACATCCAAGATTGTAGGACCTTTGATGCTCCAGATCGTAAAGCCCCGCCGATGACTACATGTCCCTACCCCTCATGACTCCCGACCATCCAGACCTTCTACAGCATAGCCGGATCTGAACATCGCGATCGCCTTGGTGAGGAATGCCAAAAAGATGGCCGTCGACTGTTACGTCGGGGAGGTAGGACACCAATCATCAGTTTTGGTCCCTAAGGGGGTCGAACCCCTACGAGGGTATTAGTACAAAGGTCCACTGCAATGTCTTGGGTACGGGGGGACTGACTCGACCTTGGCGTTTTTCCCGACATGTTTGAACATATGGTATTAGCACCACGCTCTAACCAACTGAGCTAAGGAACCTCACGTGATTGGTGAAAGCGAGACGTGGGACCCAGAAATAAAAGCTGTATTCAGGATGGGAAACCGAAACGACTGGCGGCGAGGTGTTCACATCATCGGCGAATGTCAAACTATTTCCTCCGGGTCGTTCTGGCCAATCTTTCCTTAGAAACCAGCGTTTGATGGAAAGCCGACCAAGATGACAATAGCAGAAATTCAGTTTGAGATAATGCTGCTCTTGTCGTCATCTAGTCAGGAATGTCCAGACTGCTGTACATTAGCTTCAGCTGACCAGTATACCTGTGAATTAGCAACCAGTATTGAATCATTGACGCGGCTGAAATGCTTCCATCGTTGTTCCCTAAGCATGGGATCCGACCTGTGATTCAATTGATAGTAATTTACGTCGCAGTTACACACCATGGTACAGTGCAGGTAGGTCCATAGGCTTGTGGACTCGTGCTTACAGGGCATGGCAACTATCGTATACTGTAAGTCCACTAGATTGCAGCAGTCCAGTGCCACGGTGACTTGACGTCCACTTATGTACGCTGACAGTGCTTTTGAAGGCCAGCCTATCTATAGCCGGTCAGGCGTGGGGTGCACGCGTTGAAGTTTCGCAGGTCGGTGATAAGTTCACCGGATTGGCCGTAACATTGCTGTCACATCATTCATTGATTCATTCCTCCATCACGCATCATGCTCTGGGTATCTGCAAACTCTATCAAGGACTGTCCAAAAGTGCTGTGGGTCTCACGATGCACCGAGGCTATGCAATGCGATGCGAAGTTCCTTCACTGCTGTGTCCACATCCTCAAAGTTGAGGGCGGAAATGGCCCACTTGGCGTGCTTCTGAGCGGCCATGATGGACTCGTCGTCGATATGGTATCCACCCACCGGCGGTACTATCGGAGCCGTTGCGCGTGAAGGTGCTGCTGGAATTGCAGCGAGCGGAGGAGAGAATGATGGCAAGACAGCCGAGGGCGGAGGTACAGCGTGGCTTAATGTTGCAGGTTCTTGTGGGAGGCCGCCAAAGTCTGATGCAGCGGGTGCACTCGGCGAAGGCTGGGCAGTGTTGTAAAAGTCTGCAGGATCCGATGAGATGTGAGGAGGTTCAACATGCGGTGCTGCCTCCCCTGGAACTGCTGGGAAGTATTCTCCACCAACTGATGCGGCTCTCCCGTCGACGTCTGCTGTTTCGATCGGGGATACATCAGGCTCTATAGGCTGTGCAGAAGGCGCACCTATCGTGGGAAGCGTTGGTTGTGCTGACGGACTTGTTGGGAGTGTTGAGTGTGGCCGCGAAGGTAGCCTGCTGTCGGGGGCGCTTTCTACGGTCGGAGGTTTATACGCTTTCTCCTCGTTCTCCAAGGCCTTCAGCTGTGTCTCCAAGTCGACCTCGATTGGAGCTTGTGGTGCCGAAGGCGATTCTTCAATAACAGGATTGGAAGCATTCGGGTCCTCGCCCGCCTTGATGGCCCGTGCTATTCGCAAAGCATGGAACTTCGCAAACTTGCTCTTCGCCGCGAATTCCGTCTCCAATGGACCCCATATTGTCAACAGATCCATGAACGTGGCTGATGCCTGAAATGTATCTGCGGTCTGCTTGGTGGCCTTGTTATTCCTCTGCGCCTCTTCTGCTCGACCGAATGTTTCGAGTGCGAAATTTTCAATGTATGCCTTTGCTGCGACATCGTCCACCACGGCATCGTTGGTAGCATTCTCCGCCTTGTAAGCCTCGAGCTTGTCCATTAGCCCCAGAGCATAAGTCGTGCATTCTTCGTCGGTGTTATGCAGCTGACGGTTAAGGATCGCTTGTAGGATATAGTACTCGCCTGGTCCTCATCAGCGCAGCTTACAATCGGAGCTTGTATCCAGACATACACCAGTATGCCACTATCGGCCTGAACTTCTCCAGCTGAGCTGCTCTTGTTGCAAATCGTCCAACATCTGGCGCTGCAGCCTTGAGCTTGGCTGGTAAAGCGGCGGCCATGTTGTCGTCCTCGGCGGTGTCCGCAATATCATCCAGTGGCGTCCGCCTCCAAGAGTGCCGTGAGTCCAATGTGGTGGTGTCAAGTGCACCTCACTTCATTGCATGTGAAAGAGTGAATTGCGGCGTTCGGGAATGCCACGTGCAAGGTGAACCCACGACATACGTAGCGCCCGTTTTGGGTGGCCCCCTGCGTCGTCTGCGGGGGAAGCTCTGTTCCAGCCTCATGGAAACGACGACCGACTTCGACAGTTGTCCTCGACAGCATTGAACACGAATATCTCTATCCGGACATGGAAACCCCACTGTGAACCAAGATTCCTATACAATCAACAACACAATTTCTCTCGCCATGGTCAACTCACTTCCTCTGGCCCTAGCGGCGGCGTTCTTGCTGCTACCCGCCGCTGACGCCTTCTACGACAAATCATCGCCAGTCATTCAGGCCGATGGCAAGTCCTTCAACAACATAGTCAACAAGTCGAATCACACAAGCATTGTCGAGTTCTATGCACCTTGGTGTGGACACTGTCAAAACCTCAAGCCTGCGTATGAAAAGGCAGCGAAATCGCTTTCGGGATTGGCGAAAGTCGTAGCTGTGAACTGCGATGAAGACACCAACAAACAATTGTGCAGCCAAATGGGCGTCCAAGGGTTCCCAACGCTGAAGATCGCAAGGCCAGGCAAGAAGGCAGGCAAGCCGATCATTGAAGATTATCAAGGCGCCCGGAGCGCAAAGGCGATTGTGGACGCTGTCATTGACAAGATCCCGAACCACGTCAAGAAGCTGAAGGACGACGATTACGCAGCATGGGTGGCAGATGGTACACGTCCGAAGGCGATCCTCTTCACTAACAAGGGCGCCGTGAGCGCGTTGCTCAAAGCAGTGGCTGTCGACTTTCTTGGTGCGCTAGATGTCGCTCAGATCCGCGACAAGGAGACCGAAGCAGTGGGAACATTTGAAGTGGAGAAGTTTCCGACTCTTGTGCTCCTTCCAGGTGATGGTAAGGATCCAATCACGTACGATGGAGAGATGAAGAAAGCCAGCATCGTCAAATTCCTTTCGCAAGCTGCCACCCCAAACCCAGACCCACCGAAGTCGGAAAAGAAGGCAAAGTCCGCCAGCTCGGACAAGAAGAAGGATTCTAGCTCTTCCTCCAAGTTCGCCCAGTCGTCCGCATCACAGAAGTCGTCCGAGAGCGAGGCCGGCGAGACTGCTACACCTGAGACGAAGCCAACGCCAAAACCAGCGGCACCTAGGCCAGAAGCTACACCTATCACATCCCTGGCCGATCCCCTGGCACTCCAGCACAAATGTCTTAACGACAAGGCAGGCACCTGTGTTCTCGCTTTGCTCCCGGAAGACATAAGCTCAGAGAGCACGAGCCTCGCCATCAAGAGCCTTAGCGACCTGCAACAGAAATATGAAGGCCGCAAGCTCTTCCCCTTCTACCAGATCCCACACGCCAACGCTCATAACCCTGCTCTGCGCAACAAGCTGGAACTCGCCACGGACAACGTTGAGATTATCGCAATCAATGGTAAACGTGACTGGTACCGCCATTACACCCTCTCGGACTTCCACCAGTCCAAGATTGAAGACTGGATCGATGCCATCCGCATGGGTGACTCGCCGAAGAAGAGGCTCCCCGAAGGTCTCGTCCTCGATGCTTCTGAACTTCCTGCAGAACCTGTCATCATCGAAGATCCGGAGCAGATCAGGTTGAAGGAAACTACACCGGACCCAGACAATGTTGAGCCCGAATCGGATGCGGTGAAGAAAATGAAGGAGCAATTGAAGGCGCAAATGCCGGAGGGTGTGGACTTCGAGATGGAGGAGGTGAGTGATGACGAGTATGAGAAGATTATGATGCAGGGAGAGGCCGCGGGCAAGAAGGATGCTGCTGCAGACGAGCATGATGAGTTGTAGAAATAGCAAAACGACAAAAGTTAGACAGTGCTCCGGGAAAAAGTGTGTTGTTCTCTGTGCTGCCTCTACCAGCTGCGTCTGAAAGGTCTACCGGGATACAGCTTTGCGATGGTCGCATTGTGATTGTTGTGGCCTGTATATCTATCGTTATTGTGACATTATGTGCGCTATTATAGATTGGCTCTTCTCATTGCAGACCCTCTTGGAAGCCCAGCGCGGCCGATTGCGATTGCTTTCTTAGCAGATGTCAACCAATAGACAAGTCCAGAACTTAATTGACGCGGCAACCGAAGCCCGACTGCTTGCATCACCCGGCCGTAGTGTGAGACGAATATTCGAATCGGTCCCCCCCTTGAACTAACGCTAGTGTATGCAAGTACTCTTGGCGGCTGGCGGATGTGGTAATCATCACTGAGGAAAACCCTGTACATTTGGAACACTCATAAATATCATTTTGGAACCATCTCTTCTTCCTTATTTCCCCCTGTTGTTCTTGCGAACTCTGGATTCGCTTGTTGGAAGTCTCCATGTGCACACTCGTGGGAGAAGTAGTCTGTCTTGTTCAAATTTCGGCGAGAACTCAACAAGTCCCAACACTGAAATCGGTCCCTTGCCGCTATGCGCACAAAATGCGTGCTGCTGATTTCTGGTCTCATTTGTCCTTACGCCCTCCCATGAACACCCCAGATAGAATTCCCACAACGGTCGATAGCGCACCTGTGTAATAGTTCACGGTCAGTCTCTGGAGCTACCACCGCACACGTCCGGTCCGATTCAATTTGAATGAGGAAAGATGGCAGGAAGACATACCTATACTGATGTTCATTTCATAGTATCCAACTTTCTCCACTAAGACGCCGGAAATGATAGGTCCGAGGAGCATGCCGGTGTTCCAGGTGAAATTCGTGATGGAGAAGGCAGAAGACATCTTGTTGTTGGGTTTCTTGGGCGGTGCTCTACTGCCAGGGTCCTCGGCATCGAAAGATGGAGATGAAGGAGTGGGTGGACCTGCAGCTGGGGGTTGGAAGGATTTCATGACATCTGCAATTGCAACAGGTTAGTACGGGACTTGCGGCAGGAAAGCCATCGTAGACGACTCGATAGATACGCCGCAGATTTGAAGAGCATAGAAAGAACAACTTACTCGTTACCTCCAAAAGCGCACTTCCACTTGTAAACGCCCTCGAAATGCCCATCGCCACTAATGCCACTAACGAAATCTTCTCCGCGTATTTCTCCCTCAGCTCTTTCCCCAGGATCGCATCGACTATCCCTCCGACCTCGCTATCTTGTGTTGCTGCCCCTAGCACCCAAAGCGATGCAGACTGGGCCAGAAAGCCGAAACTCGTAAGGTGCTTCGCGCCGTGTCGGTCTTTGAGCATTCCCATAAAAGTTGCGAGGATAAGAGATGGTAGTTGCAGGAGGAGGAACATGAGACTGACTTGGGCGGAGTTCCAGTCGAAAGTCCGTTGAGCGTGAAGGGGCAGTGTGGTATCGATGCTGGTGGTGATGATGGCGGAGGTAGCGTGAGCAGCTAGAGCGGTCAGGGCGCGAGGATTGGTGAGAATAAATTTGTAGAGGTTCTCTGGGGTGCTCGGGATTGAGGGAGCTGGTGCTGAGTTCAGTGGTGTCGGCGGAGGAGTGGATGACGGAAAGTCAGGACGTGAGTTGTTGGTCGAATTGAAGAGTTTGGGGTCGTTATCGTCGTCGCCTGCATTCGGGGTCTGGGGTATAAGAAAAGATTGATATTCTGTATCGGAGGAAGCACCGGATCCGAGGAGAGTAGTTCGCTCGTTGGCCTGTTCCACTTCATTCCCTCCGGTGTCATTAGTCTGTGCCGCTTCGACGTCGCCTGGAGCTGCGACAAAATGTGTGACTTCATTGCCGTCCTCTTTCTTGTTCTCGATCATTACAGCCCGCATGATCATGTCAACAACGAGTGCAGCGATTGCTACCGCCCATGTAGCCCAGTAGCCAACATAATGCAGCAAGAATCCAGAAGTCATTGATCCAAACACGGTTCCCGAGGTGAAGAATGAAGAAACCGCTCCAAGAGCTTTGCCCGTGTTTTCTTTTCCAACAGTCTCTGCTAGAGTAGCTAAACCGACGATCCATGCTGCGTTACCGCCAATGGCCTGAATAGATCGTCCTACCACGAGCACAGGTACTGCAAATGTCTGATCAGCGACAATCTCGCTCGACGATGCGCACATAGCTCTCCTTACCTGACAATGATACTATGATAATCATGGTCCCAATCAACTGCACTCCCAGCGCGACCAGTAGTGAGAGCTTTCGACTAGGAATCTGATCGGCAAAGTGTCCCACGAATGGACCTGTCACCATCGCAACGGAGGCGTGAACGGAGAGAACGAGGGATGTCGCAGACTGCGTGTTCGATTCGTCGACATGGAGCCGCTGCTCAAGCATGACTGGTAGGATAGGGATGATGTAACTGTAGAGAAAATTGTCTGCGGCACCTGTGAGCAATGCAGTGAATATGGAGCATCTTGTAGCTAATGATACCGAGGAAAAGTGCAGTTGCAATGCACGCCAGAATAAACCATGTCGACGAACGCCACGCGTAGCCTGGACGAAGGTTGCTGTCGTAAGGGTTCATCTAGACGATACGTCGTGGAAATAATAGGAGTGCAGCAAGGGCAAGAAAACAACGGACAACGATCAAGAAGGAGGGGAGGAGAAGTGGTACGTAGAATGTCAGGATTTGACAGCGCTCGTCGTCAAATTTTGTCTGGTAAGTGTCTGCCGATCCAAGGCGGGTCGTTGTCGTGGAAGTGCGTGGTGGACCGAAGGAACATCAGAGATGTGCGGCGCATTGTCGGCCATAGGCAATGATCAACGCCCAGCGTGGTCCCCGTTATGGTCAGAGCAAAGCAGCTGGGACCGGAAATGGCTTCCGAGCCTCCAATATTGTTATGAGCCACATGTCCCAGCGGTGCTTGTCACTTTTGCGCCGGTATGCAGCTGTGTTCGCAGGTGGGCAAGTTGCGCTGTGAGACTTACATGGGAGCTGTCTCTGTCAAAGGAGGGTCCGATACGCATCACGAACATGTGCGATGTGCGATGCATGATTTTCGAAGGCATCTGCCCGACCTCAAGCAGCCATTTCAACCTGTAGCCTGCACAATTACCACCATGCAGCCCCACCTCTGCCATTTGACCGGCAACTTTGTGCTATCTGGGATAGCAGCTGGAGGGGCTCGCACGAGCTACCGGCAGCGGATCTTGCCATCTTGCATCGTCGCGGACGCCGAACGATGCGACTGGCTGTACTCGTCATGACTCGGCATGCTTGTCCCAGGGACGTGGGATGCCGAATGTCCACGTGCATTTGGGCAACTGCTCCCACCCATCAATCGTCTTCAGCATCACCCGTTCCCAATGCTACACCGCCATGATCGGCGCCATCCCTGGGCTTCCTCGTGCGTTGGCGCTTTTTAGGCGCTTCTGCATTCCCTTCTGCAACACCCATGTCCGCCTTCTCCGCTGCCTGGGGATCAGTCTTCGCCATCTTCTGTATTATCGTGGTCGTATCGCTGAGCTGCTTCTGTGATGATGTGTTCGATTGATATTCCTTCTTAGGCTTCTTAACAGACAGCGGGTTGGGACCTTTGGGTCCTTTCCGCTTCTGCTTCTTCTTTTGTGCAGATTCTGTCCCCCGCGTTGCATCTTGGTCGCTGTCACCATCGTCTTCCTCTCTCTTCCTCTTCTCGCCAGTCGCGTTGTTCCCTGTGATCCTTCTCCCACTCAATCCCGCCTTCACCTTCGCCTTTTCTTCCTTCTCCCTCACGCCCTCACTCACCTCGGCCATGGGCTCGAGGATCATGACGCTTCTCTTGATGTACACCAACGGCACGCCCACGATTGCCCTCATCTTCCTCCGCACCTGATCGTCCTGACTGGCCACCACGTAGCGATGCTTGTTGAACCCGCTGCCTTTGGGATCTACTACACCGCTGATGCACTCCAAGGCGCTCAGTGGCTCAGGCAGCTCATGGTGCCCGCATCTTCGCCTCTCGGCCTGCTTTGCGACCTCGATGCACGATGCCTTTAGCGGATCGTCGGGTGACGTGTATAGGTGGCGGATGCAGCATTGGGTGATCATGGGTTTGATTTCGCCGTGCAGGGTGGACTGGAGCATCTTGCCGAGCTGCATTTTGAATCGCGCGGCATCTTTGATCAAATCGGCGTCGAGCAGGACTTGGTAGGGCTCGCGGAAGTCGAAGGTGAGCTGGTACTTTTGCATCAATTTGCGGTAGGTTTTGCTGCGTTTGCCCTTCATCTTGGCGGCGGCAGGTGGCCGTGTAGGATGCGAGTGACGAAGGTGGTGGAGGAGAGTTGCGACGCCCGCCGCGTCAAGATTTTTGAGACGCGCGCGTTCCGGCGTCAAATTTCAGCTGCATTCGGCTAAGCTTTAGCGTGTCATCCGTCAAATGCGCACGGGGATACGCGGACCGGTCGGTGAGATGTGCGCATGTGGAGAAGGACCACGACACCTCATTCCTGGCGACGGACGTTGCCTTTGTTTGATCTCGGCGGCAGATGCGTCGCGAGCAGCCTCCTACGCAACAGTACATTAACGCCAACGGTAGCAGCAGCAGGCCATCACATGGCATAGACAGAGCGGGCAGGCGTCAGCATGCCTGACCATGAATCCCCCGCCAACCACCCCCCAACGTCGCAAGCAGCAGATGAGGACGACCAGGTGACGGAACTGAAGCGTGTGCACACCAAGGGCAGCGAGAAGCACGATGAGCCCAAGCCCGAACCCCCAGCCGCCGACGAGTTTGGCTTGCCCGTGAAGCCGCCGCGGAGGAGAAACTACTCGCTGGACGAGCTGGATAGTCCCGAGCAGATCAAGCAGAAGGTCGTCGAGGACACCAAAGAGGAACTCGACAAGAAGGCCGCCGAATCGGCAGCGGCCAACACGGAATCGAAGGATGCTCCGACAAAGGCGGACAGTGACGAGAAAGAGCACAACGCGGGCCCCGTGACACCGCGCACCAGTATCGACGGCAAGGACTCGGAGCACGCGGACGCCCAGGCATCTGCCCAAACCACATCCACCTCGCCTGTAAGCGTCCGCACCCCAGGTAGCCCGTCTGCGGCGAGAAAGCATGCCGCCAAGGCATCCGTCAGCACCATCGGCGAGTTCTCGCACCAGCAAGTCGTGGCTCGAGACGACGTCGATGAGGTCAAGGAGGAGAGAGAAGATGAGTGGCAAGAAATGCCCGCCATTGCCACTCACCGCATCTACGACGACTGGGGCAAAGTGATCGCCAAGGGCGTGGACGAGGTCGAAGATGAGACTGTGGCCTATGGTACACTTGGTGGCGCCGGCAAAGGATACACTCGAGTGCAAATGGATGAAGATGCTCAGAGTGCAACCTCGATGGATGACAACACGGCCTATCTGTTCAAAGAATATGGCCGCAGCAATGCTCTTCTGGATGAGGACGAAGGCCAGGCAACGGACGCCATGGGTCAGATGCAGGCTACAAAGGAGATGTTGACAGAGGGACAGCGAGTGGCATACGTCGGTGTTGTCCGCCTGGCTTTGTCTCAAATGCGAAAGGATTTCGATCAGCTGGAGCGCATGAAGAACACGAAGAAATTGGTGGAGCTTGCGGGCGAGGCGCTGAAGATGTGGACGCAAAAGGTCATGATCAAGCTCTACGCCCATATGGAGATCGACGCGAGAGAGCAGATCATGGTGGAGCAATTGGCCGAGCATGGTGTCCTTGCTAGCGACCTCACGCCTGCATTAATGGCAAATGCAAGAGTGAAGAATCCGACAGCAGGGTCCGGTTCAAATTCCGAGGCCACTTCTGCTCGCCCATCAATGGCTTCACCCAGGTCTTCCAGCATCGAACCCAGGCCGTCATTCACCGCGCACACTTCGCGCCCGTCCTCGAAGCCAGGCACACCGCAGCCTCAAGATGCAGAGACTCCACCCCCAGCATACGAAGAGCACACTGCCGACCAACTGACAATCGAGAACCCAGACGACTACGAAGATGCAAAGAGCTTGGATATTGACATCCGATGGACCGTCCTTTGTGACCTCTTCCTCCTTCTCATATCGGACAGCGCGTACGATTCGCGTGCCCGAGTTCTGCTTGAACGAGTGGGCGTTGCACTCTCAGTCTCATGGCAAGAGATTTGTCGCTTCGAGAAGCGAGTGACCGACGCCCTGGAGATGCAGGAACAAGCAGAAAAAGAAACTTGGAATGAGGATGACCATATTGAGGCTCGCGCAAAGGCTGCGAAGAAGAAGCGTATGGTGGTCATGGGTTTGTGTACCGTGGGCGGTGGACTGGTCATTGGTCTCAGTGCAGGTCTCCTGGCTCCAGTCATCGGTGCTGGCCTCGCTGCTGGCTTCACTGCGGTCGGTGTCACTGGCACTGGTACATTCCTTGGCGGGACAGGCGCTGCAGCACTGATCGGCACCACTGGTACTCTCATCGGAGGCAAAATTGGATTTGGTACAAGTGGCAGACGCACTGGCGCGGTCAAGACGTTCGAATACAAACCATTATACAACAACAAGCGTGTCAACCTCATTGTCACCGTTGCGGGCTGGATGACCGGTTCGGTCGACGATGTACGACTGCCCTTTTCCACGGTCGATCCCATTATGGGGGACATCTACTCAGTCAACTGGGAGCCCGAGATGCTGCAAAGTACCGGTGCGACCATGCAGATTTTGGGCACAGAGGCCTTGACACAGACCATCCAGCAAATTCTCGGGGCCACATTCCTCACCACGCTCATGGCAGGACTGTCCACTCCTTTGATTCTGGCAAAAATTTCATACCTCATCGACAACCCATGGAGCGTTTCATGTGCCCGCGCGGATGCAGCAGGCCTGATCATGGCGGATTCCATCATTGAACGCAACCTTGGGGTTCGGCCAATCACTCTTGTCGGCTTCTCGCTTGGCGCTCGTGTGGTGTATTCTTGTCTCAAAGAACTTGCACGACGTGGCGGGATCGGCTTGGTACAGAACGTCTACATGTTCGGCGCGCCGGTTGTCGTTTCAAAAGAAGACTGGATCAAAGCGAAATCGGTGGTGCCAGGTCGATTCGTCAATGGGTATGCCACCAACGACTGGATTCTTGGATACCTTTTCCGCGCCACAGGTGGCGGCGTGATGCGAATCGCAGGCCTTGGCAAGGTAGATATCACTGGAATCGAGAACATAGACGTCACGGAAGACGTGCCAGGGCACATGGCTTACCGTGCAATGATGCCTACCTTGCTGGACAGGGTGGGTTGGATGGTGGATTCGCTTGTATATTCGGAAATTGAGGATCCGGATCCTGATAATCATGAGAAGAGGCAGCGTGAACTGATCAACGAGATTGAGGAAGCACGAAGACAGCTTGAACAGCAGCCGGAGAAGAAGGGTTTCAAATCTTTCTTTGTGAGAAAGAAGGCCCAGAAGAAGGCCTGGGAGACTTACGACGAACGGAATATGAAAGTTTTAGAAGGTGATGAAAAGGAGGGTCAGAAGCTGGCCGAGGAGAATTCCCACGTCATGTTCGATGTGGAAGCCATCCGCCGCGAAGCACTTGCGTTAGCTGTGCAGCAGCCCAATGATATCGAAGAGATCAAGAAGCACCTCAGCGTGAGACAGCTGCAATCGACACTTCCTGCACTCAAAGTCGATCTCAGCAAGCATGACAGCTCAAGCGACGGGAACACTCCTAGCAGCGCGACGAGACCTTCCCTGGCGCCTACTCAGCCGCAATCGCACGATGGGACGACGACAGTCAATACGAGTGAGGTGTTCCCCAACGGCACACACAACGATGATTACATTTCCATGACCTTCGGATCTCCGGATCGATCCCACACTTCCAATTTCTCCAGAAGCGCCTCCCATAATGCATCAGCATCTGTCCCGGTGGTTATTCCCCATGCTCCCGGCAGCTTCCGGGATGCAACGCCTGAGCCTCAACGGCCAGAGACTGCCTGGGGGCAGTCGAGAGCCAAGTTCGGCCCTCCTCTAGAAAGACAAAATATGAGAAGTGTGACGAGCCCGTTCCCGCCGAGTAGACATTTTGCTGAAGAGGAGACGAGCCCGGATTATAATCCTTGGGGCGGCGGGGCGGATGCGGATGACCCAGATTTTGGGAAGGAAAGGGAGGTGAAGATGACGTTTTAAGCTCAGCAGCGTCAGTGGTGGTTGGATGCATCGTTGCCAGGCCAGTTTGTCGGGAGATGGGTCCTGGTTTTTGGATATGAAACTTTGGATACAACCAAGAGATACCCACATGTGGGAACGCATCATTGAGTGTTTGAGCATCAAAGGCGTATGAAAATGAGACGTGCTTGCATTTTCGGATGTTGTTAAGCATCAGCGTGCCTTCTCGCAGCTTGTATAGAAACATTTTATTTCCTGAAATCTGTCCTGGCAATTTGGTCTTTCTGCTCGACCACTTGACCTCCGTTGTACGTTATGTAGCAGCATCTCGGACTAACGAGCCTTTACATGTCGCCGGTCTGGATTGAATATGCTCAACGGCACGACAGTTATTTTGTCTTTAAAGGTTGACCTGCATCACCTCCCTCTGGGCTTTCTGGCTGCTTCATCGATCGACATGTCAGGATGGTTCTTCACGCATGCTGTGTTCACTCCCCGATTTCGTCGGTTCTTTTTCTCTTCATTCCCAAGATTCTCAGGGGCTTGCAATTGTTGACAAGAGATGGCAAACGTCTTGTGCTAAGGATGGAGAAAGCTTCGCTCGAAAGTAGTGTTGTAGAGAGATGTGTCGGCCTGGTAGAAACAACGAATGCGGGCCTTATTGTGAGAGATGATGCATCAGAAACCATCCGAACAGCTACCAAACATCGTTACAGTTAGATTGTTATGAGTAGGCACTTTGACATGCAATGCAGCGAGCGGCGCCTACATGATGCGCGGCTTCACTTCACTTCGGGTTCGGATTCCGAAACGGGCGTTAGCGTCCGACGACAGCTGTAGCAAACAACGCTTCGAGAAGTCTTGATGGCACAGATCTCGCAACGCTGAATCTTCCTCGTGCGCGAATCATCCAGCTCCTTCTTGTCGCCACATCTTGAGCCCGCACGGTTTGGTGGCACCTGAACCAGCTACGATGGTCCCGCCACAACTCGCCGGCGCCGGCGCACCCGTGCAGCCAGAGTATCCAGTCGAGTATTTCGACCAGATCTTGACGATTCCGGATTTGTGCGTTGATGGCCCGAGCGTCGCTCACGCATACCACTAACATCAATGGCTCGACAGTCATATCTCCATCAGAGCTCGCGCCCTACTTGCCAATGGCGCAGAAGTCGCCGGACTCGAAGTCAAGGATGCCACGTACTCTGACGTTCTGCAATGCTGCACCTGTAGGGCGGAAGTCCGAGTACACGTCTCTGGCTGCAACAAGAACGCGCTCCAGGCGATCGTTCGGAAACGCTTCTTTACCGACTGCGTGAAGTGCGACCGCGCACACTATCGCAAGGAGCTGCCGCCGTATGGTCCCAGCCCAAAGCATTTCTTCGCTGGCGCTCGGCACACTCGATGCGCGCGTGAGGCTGTCAACGAAGCCTCGAGTCGAATTGCAATGGAGAGGTCCCGTGGGAAGAAAGCCAATGAGAAGAAGTTTCACCGGTATTACGATGAGTTGTACAAGGCAAAAGAGGCTGCGATCCTAGGGCCCGAGCAGCGCGCATGGGACGTTCAGACCTTTCTCTCGGATGCACAAGCCAGTATGAAGAAGCTGAATTGGGAACGGCTTTGCGAGCCTGTCCAGGTCTACATGGCTGCTAAGGCGAAGGAAGACAAGACACTCAAAGCTTTGTACTTTGTCGGCTTAGAGGGCGACTCACGGCTCGATGCAAAACCAGGCGAGTGGATGCCACGGCTCGTCTACCCGAATCTGGACGACGAAGTGGCGCCACAGGTGGCGCCAAAGGAGGAGGCCGTGGTGGTTGACAAGTGCAAGGCCAAGATGAGCGACGAACAGTACAAGCTGGCCAGTAGAGAACAACTCAAATCCATTTTCGAAGGAACGTCGCCCGGCCCAAACGGCAAGGAAGATGATACCGCACTCCTTGGTGACTAGGCGGCGAAGTCTAGCGGAAAGAGAAAGCAGGTCGACGAGAAAATCAAACGCCGACCCTATGCGCTTAAGCTTGGCGAAAGCGGTCTTACGAAGGAGTTCCGAGAGACTGGACTGAAGCAGGTGGTAAAGCGTACGGACGTAGAAGTTTTGGCCGAAGACAGCGACATCGAAATGTTGGATTAAGGCGGTAAATACTGTTATGAGAGTGCATATTTGCCTGGGTGAGGTCAATGGCAGGACCGCATTGCTCGGGCCCCAACATCGAATGACTCAGAGATATAGCGACAAGAAGATGGCAGAAGCCGGTCAAATAGTAAGCCTATAGTGTTGAGAGGCGCCTTCGCTTTCGCATCTGTTCTGCATCGATCCTAAGTGCATCGCATTGCATTTGCCAGTCGGCAATCTGCTGCTTGTTAGCTGACCCGCAACACCGTGCAATATGAAAGAACCTGCCCTAGCTTTTCTGGCAGCCGTAGGGCTTGTGCCATGTAGATCAGGCCATGCAAGGCTAGGCCCGTCGCCAAAGCGCACCGAAGACGAGTCGCGTGCAGCTTCTCCCTGTTCATAGTTCTCGTGCTCCAAGGTTGCAAGAGCCAGGTTCGAATTGTGCTGTGTCCAGCCTATCAAGTGCCGGCGTTTTCGTCCCCTGCTAGAGTCATCATCGTCCATTCTGATAGAACCCGACGGATCGTCCTCTACATGCTCCTCGAAGATGATGATCTGGCTATCAACTTCGTACCACTCCTCAGTCTCGATCGGATCCAGTCCTGCTTTCATTGCTTCGTCTTGTATGGACTTGGACTGCTTCTCCGCTTCTGTGGCCGTAGTTAGCATGAGCGACTCTTGCGAAGTTATGGTGCTACTAACTCGCGATATTCTCAAAGTTCTGCCTCCTCTTCTCCCCCCATCTTCGGTTGAAAGTCTCAACATCATGCATACCCAGGAATCCCTCCACTTTCAGCACCTTTTTCCGCGATTCTGCCATCGTACTGTGGTCCAGCAGAGTAGCTCGAGTCCCTTGCAACTTCTCCATCCTTGCTTGTATGTTCTTCCATCGCGTGGTCAATTCTTCACTCGCCTCAACCACGGCTCGTTCCGGCCTGCGATCTTTCCACTCCACAAATTTCTTCTCATTAGTCGCAACGACAGGAGGATCGTGCACAGCTCGTAGCTGCCTCAGAATCACTTCGTTCCTCAACGCTTCTTCAGCACCACTTTCACAAAGAGCCCTCAACTCGTCGGACATGATGCCGCCGCGAATCTGAAGCACATCATCGCCGTTCTCCAGTGCGGCTTTCTGCCGCTCGAGGTCGGCGATATGGGCATCGCCAGGCTTGTATCGATAGCGGACGGGATCGGTATCGTGAAGCATTCGATCGCGCTTAGCTTGTTGGAGAGATGTCGTTACCTGATGAGATGATGAGAATGTTACGGCAAAACGCTGACTCCATCTCTGATGCAAATGGTGAAAGGAACTGCGGAGATATCCCTTTTCCAGGGGCTTGATGCACTCACATTGACCAGCCTCGCTTCCTTCGTTGCATCTCCAAATCCCCTCACTTGCTTCACCAAGTTCACAGGCAAAGTCGGCACACCTCCATCCTGAGCTTCGGGGTCCAGAGAGTCCAATATCTCGCCAGCCAACCTTTCCATGCGTGAAATGGCGTTTCCAATCTTTCCTTCTGGATCAGCAAGTGAAGATTTGGGGATTCGCCCGATCTTGTCTGCTTCCCATGCGATCAGATGCGCCAAGCGAGCTTGTAAAGCATCGCGGACCTCCACTGCGGCTTGGGTTTCGTCGAAGCAGTAGATGAGTTGCTGCAGGCGGATGACGTAGTCGGCGATGTTTTGGCACGACCTAGGGCGAGTGAGTCTTGTCGACTTGGAAATGCGAGGATCGGGGCCGAAGTGTTTTGGCGATGAGCTTCCCCATTTTCGCTGCGGCTCAGGGCGCCTGTTTCTTGGATTCGGTAGTCGTTGTGAGGGAAGGTGAGAAGGAGGGAGTGGCGTTGTTGACAGTCTTGCAGCGCGGCCGAAAGCTCGATGCCAGTCAGCAGCGACTGCTTGTCTTAGGACGCGAAAAATGTTCATATTTTGGAATGACCGCTGGTAGCTTTACTCTCGTCGCAGAAAGTGTTGCCTTTGTAAAGGGTGTTTTCCGGCAAGATTGCCGTTTCCTTGTTGGGCCATCTCATTGTTGGGCGACAACAATAAAGAAGTTCCCCGCCAAACTGCCATTCTTGCAACCGGATCAGGTAGACGAGAATATGCGCGTATTGATGAGGGCCTGGCAATGGAATGCGTCATTGATTGTGACGCCTATTCATTCAACTACAATGATGGCTCTACGAATGCCTCGCTGCCTCTCTCTGAATCTGTCGATCCAGTCCAATCACACCTCTCATGATATCGTTACTCGCATCCATCACCACTCTCGGCCCCACATATCCTGTTCGACTCTTCCACATGTACCCTACAGTAAGCAAGAATGTGATACCCGCAAACATGACGCTCGTCCAATTCATGAAATCCAGGTCTGCCACCGGATACGTGTACGGGAACATGTATATTACGTTGAAAACCAGGATATAAGCACAAGCGATTCCCATGATGATATAAGCCCAGATCCCTGGGATCCAGAACGGCCCAGGCTTGACGTACCTGCGGCCAGTGAGGAGGTGCGGCAGGATGGCGGCAAGGTAGGACATGGTGGTGAAGATGGTGAATGAAGCTACGAATGCGTTGAACGCAGTCGACGAGGCGACATAGATCGCGCCAAGTATAGTGCCGCCGATGGTGACGAGGAGCTGAGCGTTGAATGGATTCCGGTATCGAGGCGACACTTTCCCGACGAAGCTGGGAAAGGGCGATGCGTTGTCTCGGCCGAGTGTCCACAGCATGCGGCCGGCCACCATCCAGGCACCTGGAACCGTGAGGAGAATGTTGATGAAGACGATGAAAAGAAGGGCCATAGTTCCTGCAGTGCTTCGCGTCGCTTGACGGTAGATTTCGGCCAGCGGGAGGGAAACAACGGTCGATCCAAAGACATCATCCAGCGAAGTTGTAGCATAGAGCTGTGATGATATGTAAGCAGATACCCTCGAGCCTGTGGGAAAGCGCCCGGGACTGACGAGTGCTGTATAGAATGCAAATGCCATGACGAATGCTGTGGTGAGCTGAGTGAAGACGCCCTTGGGTATGTTCTTCTTTGGCTGTGGACACTCCTCACATAAATGACAGACGGCGTCTGGAGTGCCGACAGCGTAAGCTCCGTTGAGTACGCCCATCAAGAATACGAGACCGTTGTTGCTCCATCCGGTCAAGTTTTGGAATTCGGTCCAAACGAAAGCGTTTGAAGCATATCCTGCTCCCGTCTTGCTTGGCATAATGGCTACTGTCAACAGGGATACCAGAAAGAACAAAACGCAAAGAATGCCACTGGCTGTAGCGCATCTCGCCAGATACTTCTGGCCGAACATAATGATGGCATTGTCGGTCCAGATGATGAACAAGAAAGCGATGAAGACATGCCACCGTTGCAAGACATAGTCCGGATTGTAGATGTTGTACATGGCGATCACAGCGTTTGCAGCTGCGAGCGAGGTGGAGGAGCAGCCAAAAATCCAAGCGACACAGTTCCACCAGCCAGCGAACCACGAGCAAACCCTGCTGTACTTTGGACCAGGCGTGACTGAAGCCCAGTGGTACACGTTGGCAGATGTCGGCATGGCGCTGGAGAGTTCTGACAGACCGGCGCAGATGAAGGCGTAGAAAAGTGTTGCAGCGATCAGGCCGTAGAGCACGCCCGGCCCGCCGCCGTTGTACAGGCTGTGCTTCTTCTCAGTGTGAAGTCACTCGGAAGGAGAACACACACTTACGCCAGCACCAATGAGCCTGATCCAGCACCCCAGGCATTGTCGGAAATAACAGCTTCACCGGCAATGGACCAGAAGCTCCACGTCCGGTCGAGTTCTTGCACGTGGCCGGAAGCGTTGATCAAGTCGTCAGCGTGGAGACTGCTGTTGCTTGAGTCGTTGGGAGACACATTGGCGTGCTTCTCGGAGTCTGATGCCATGGTCAGATCCGTGGCTCGCCTCCGAGAAGTGACGATACTGTAGGAGCGCTCCCGACAGAGAATCAATGGGGAAAAGAAGTGGAACTGAGGTCGAAGGACATGCTCCAAGCCTTCCATGGCAACGCTGATCCTTACCGTGAGGGCATGCCGCTCCGGGTGGAGGGTGAGAGGCGATGGACAGCCATCATGGCATGTGCGACGCAGCACTAATGCACCGTGCACAGGGCGGAGGCCATACAAGGCAGGACACTTGATAAGAGCATCGCGTCGGCGAGATGAAGGCCGAGATCTGGGCGGGGAAAGCCAGCGCCACGCAGCGGCCCGGAGGCAGTGGTGCAGGTGGCGCGGCGGGGGTCGTGATTTGGAATGGGCATTAATATTGTTGCTGCGAGGAGGGAGTCGATGTGATGGCGGCGGAGGTGGTGGAGGTGGTGGTGCGGCGGAGGTGGTGGAGGTGGTGGTGCGGCGGAGGTGGTGGAGGTGGTGGTGCGGCGGGAAAAGCTCGTGGTCGTGCCGAGAATTCACCTTGCACCTTGTCCCACACTTCCCGCACATCAACTGCTCTTTCGTGGACATTGTACATGCCACCAGCTGCAGGGATCAGCGCTAACTAGGATTCGTGGAAAAAAGTGTGTCGTGCATGGCGACGGGCGATTGAGTGCATGTGAGTATCCTCGCTGCCAAAAGGTCAGGACAAAAGAGCACATCATCATGGCTGGCGACGAACACAGAGCCAAGCGGCAGCGCACCGATCACAACGACGACACCGAGCACTTCGCCGCACAACCCCAGCATCTCCGCCGGCCGCACGACAAGCTCAAAGACTCGCACCGGCCCTCTTCGCACTCCCGAGATCGAGGCTCTGCCACACCGCGCAACTACCGTGATGCCACACCCTCGCCGCCGCACCAGGCCGAATTCGATGGTCCCGAAGCAGGCGTCAACGACGACGATGCAGCCGCCTTAGACCGCGATTGGTACAACTATGGCGAGGATGGTGCTGTGCTGGGCGACGAAACCCACAATCCTTTCGGAGGCACCGAGGACACCACATGGGCAGACCGGGAGCGGGAACGAGAGCTGTTGGAAAAGAAGGTGGCGGTGCGAAGTCGCGTGAATCCCAAGTTCTTGCAAAGACAAAAGGACAATGATGCGTGGGAAGCGAACCGCATGCTGGCCTCGAGCGTCGCGCAGACGCGGGACAACTTCAACAGTCTGGACGACGAAAATGAGGAAACGAGAGTGCATTTGTTGGTGCATGATCTGAAGCCGCCCTTTCTGGATGGAAAGACCGTCTTTACCAAGCAGCTGGAGCCCGTGAGCGCCGTAAAGGATCCGCAGAGTGACATGGCCGTATTCGCGAAGAAGGGCAGTAAAGTTGTGCGAGAGCGAAGACAGCAGAAGGAACGGCAGAAGCAGGCACAAGAAGCGACGAGTGCTGCCGGGACGACCTTGGGCAATGTCACGGGAGTCAAGGAAGAAGACACCGATTCGGCCGCTCCCGCTCTTGGTGAAGGCGAGGACGATGGCAAGAGCAAAGGCAGCAAGTTCGCAGAGCACATGAAGAAGCAGGACGCAGGCCAGTCGGAATTTTCCCGGACCAAGTCATTGCGGGAGCAGAGGGAATATCTGCCTGCGTTTGCCGTGCGGGAAGATCTGCTGCGCGTCATTCGAGACAATCAGGTCATCATTGTAGTCGGTCAGACGGGATCTGGCAAAACCACTCAATTAACTCAATTCCTGTACGAGGATGGCTACGCCAAGAGCGGCATGATTGGATGCACCCAGCCTAGACGTGTCGCCGCCATGTCAGTAGCAAAGCGTGTCAGTGAAGAGATGGAGGTGCCACTGGGAGGCACTGTGGGTTATGCTATTCGATTTGAAGACTGCACGAGCAAAGACACCATGATCAAGTACATGACTGATGGTGTTTTGCTGAGAGAGTCGCTCACGAATCCTGATCTCGATCAGTACAGTTGCATTATCATGGACGAAGCTCACGAACGTGCTCTGAATACTGACGTCCTGATGGGGTTGATTAAAAAAGTGCTCGCAAGACGGCGAGATCTGAAACTAATTGTCACTTCCGCCACCATGAACGCCGAACGCTTCTCGCGGTTCTACGGTGGCGCGCCAGAGTTCTTCATCCCAGGACGGACATTTCCTGTGGACATTCAATATTCGAGATCACCTTGCGAAGACTACGTGGACAGCGCTGTGCGACAAGTCCTCGCAATTCATGTCAGTCAAGGTCCGGGAGATATTCTCGTCTTCATGACCGGCCAAGAAGATATCGAGGTTACTTGCGAGCTGGTTGCGGAACGTCTGGCCCAGCTCAACGACCCTCCCAAGCTAAGCATTCTGCCCATTTACTCGCAAATGCCTGCAGACTTGCAAGCCAAAATCTTTGACAGGGCTCCGCCAGGAGTGCGCAAGGTCATTGTCGCTACGAACATCGCGGAAACTTCGCTTACTGTCGATGGAATCATGTATGTCGTGGATTGTGGCTTCAGCAAGCTCAAGGTCTACAACCCTCGCATGGGCATGGATACTCTGCAGATTACTCCCGTGAGCCAGGCAAATGCGTCTCAACGTGCCGGTCGTGCAGGGAGGACCGGGCCTGGACGTGCGTTCCATCTCTACACCGAACGTGCTTTCAAAGAGGAACTCTACGTGGCGACGATTCCCGAGATTCAACGAACAAACCTTGCCAACACTGTCCTTCTCCTCAAATCGCTCGGAGTAAGAGATCTGCTCGACTTTGACTTCATGGATCCTCCACCACAGGATACCATTACGACCTCCCTGTTTGATCTTTGGGCACTCGGCGCACTAACAAACCTCGGCAAGCTCACTGAACTTGGCCGCCTGATGACCTCCTTTCCCATGGACCCGTCCCTCGCTAAGCTCGTCATTACCTCCTCAACCACATACAACTGCGCCGATGAAATGATCACCATCGTCTCCATGCTGTCCGTCCCGTCTGTATTCTACCGCCCCAAAGAACGCCTCGAAGAAGCCGACGCCGCCCGAGAGAAATTCTTTGTGCACGACTCCGACCATCTCACGCTTCTCACCGTCTATCAACAATGGGTCTTCAACGGCCGCAAAGACGGCTGGTGTGTCAAACACTTCCTCCATCCGAAAGCCCTCCGTCGAGCTGAGGAAATCAAACAGCAAATCACTGACATCATGACCTCTTCCAAAATGAACATTTCATCTTGCGGCTACGATCTTGATGTCGTGAGGGAGTGCATCTGTTCCGGATACTACCACCAAGCTGCCAAACGAAAAGGTTTGGGCGAGTACGTCAATCTCCGGACCAGCGTCACCATGAACTTGCATCCGACTTCTGCGTTGTATAAGTCTGGCGATCCGCCGGATTATGTCGTCTATCATGAGCTTATTCTCACGAGTAAGGAGTACATGTCTGTTGCGACGGCGGTTGATGCGCATTGGCTGGCGGATCTGGGTGGGGTATTTTATTCGGTCAAGGAGAAGGGGTATAGTAGTGGGAAGGGAAGGAGGGAGATCGAATACAGCAAGAAGGCGGAGTTGGAGATGCAGATTGAATATGATCGGAGGAGGGCGAAGGAAGAGGAAGAGGAAAGGGAGAGGAACATTGGAGCAGGGAAGAAGAACGGCGTTGGAAGTGGAGATGGAGTAACGAAGAGCGCGGTGAAGAAGCCGGCCACGAAGGGGAGTAGTGTTGTGAAAGGGGTCATCGGGAGGAGAAGATGAAAACACGGCGATCTAGAACTCGGCATGAAAGACGCTCTCTCGCATTGGACTGTGCTTCATGTAAAAATGCGAACCTGAGTGGATCTGGTGACTCTTCTATCCCTGGCTATTGATCATGCTCCGAATTCTACTTGCAGACGCACAGCCACAGCTATCGGAACTGATCCCTCGCTGCACATGCACCAGTACCTGGCTCCTCATACCTTAGGTCGCCTTCTTTCCACGCGCAAACACGCCATTGAGCTTGTCCAAAACGATCCAGATCGCATGTGTTCAGCAGGATCTGGGGACCAGACCGCAAACTTCTGCCTTCCCTTCAGTGTTGGAGTCTGTAAGACCGTCAATCGCCATATTCAGCAAGGTCATCGTCTGTGCGAGACAGCACAGGGATACGTTCAGCAAATGAGCTGAAGCTCCGCCGTGGCATCCATATTTGCAAATCGTGCTTCTCATCTTCAGTGGCTCCCTGAAATCACCTGTTCGGCACATCGATTGTCAAGTTCTTGCTACTGGTCATTCCACCTGGCGTACCAATCCTCCTGCACTTAATCATGAAGTGGCAATAATACGCCCTTTCCCTCTTTGAGCAGGCTTCGTTGTGGGCAAAGTGTCTTGTGCTGTCCCTGGATATTTTGTATAGGACTAGATCTTGGTGAGATGTCGAGGGCATCTCATTCAAAAGAGGAGTGGTCTGCCGTCTCCATACGTGTGCAGGGACCAGTCGTCCAGCGAGGTGGTGTTGGTGGAGCATCCGAATCAGAATAGGCCAGCGCATCGCGCCCGTTCCTGACGCTAAAAGTCGCCGGGCCCGAGGGGGACAGAGAAAAGAATCTGTTCATTCAATATGTACTTCATCCGTTCTTAATCAAAAACCCATACCACAATGCGGCTGTAACAGCAGTCAACAAAAGACTTCTGAGAAACTCATTCAACGCCCTGCGAGCTTTTGACATGGGCTTCCTTCGCCCGGGCTTCCCGCCTTTTGCTTGACTGTCATCCAGATCACCATAATGACTTCCTACGTGTGATTCTTCGTCGCTTTCCTCGTCTTCATCCGGGTCTCGCCAGCGCATTTTGGGGTAGTATCCGGCCTTGTCAATTAACCCGCCGTTGCCGTTCATCTTGCCGTTCGCTTCGAGCAGGTCAGGCAACACGTACCCAGGATGATTTGGTGTGAGGGCGCCAGACTTCGCTGCGGGCGATACTGTTCTCGTTCGAGCATTATAGGAGCGCTGCACGCTGAGGTGTTGATTGCTGATATTGTTGCCGTTGGCTGAGCCAGTGGATGTTGAACTTGCCCGACCGCGCCCCTTCTTTTCGTCAGGCTTTGGCGATGTCTTACGAGGACTGATGGAGCCGTTGCGCCCATATGGCTTACCCCGAGGCACGTAGCGGGGAAGACCCATCTTCTCGCGAGCGGTGTTGATGTCCAACTCGGAATCATCATCCTCGGGCTCGGGAAGATCTCGAATGCCAATGACGACTGATCTCACGAACAGCACGATGATCGTCAGCCCCAACAGCTGAGCGTAGCTGATGAAGACGCTCAGCTGATCAGGGAGAAGGCAGAGCTCCGTCTGAACAGTTTTGCATCCTCCATCCATGCCACCCATGCAATCACCAACATGCTTGCCGTTCTCATCAACAGGATTCCACAAGCTCACAAGCAAAAACGCGGGCTTGCGCACACCCATGGCCCAACTGAAACTTTTGACTGTAACCTCGCGAACAGTCCGCATGACAACATGCTCTTTCTTCGTGTCATCATCGTAGCGGCCCACGTTGAAGCGATGATCGATATCGCAGTAGTCGTGGTCGTCTCCTGAGAATATGTGCACCATGTCGCCAGCCGCGGAGACTTTCTTCCCAATGATGCTCGACAGACTAGGTGTCAATATATTCTGGTACTGATACCCCGCAGAGAGCGGTATCGTCTTTCCCCTTTCTCGCAGTTTGCCACAGTCAACATCCGGGTTACGATAGAGCGGGACGTGCGACAAAAGAACGACAGGAAGCGTAGGCCCTGTTGGCTTCTTTGTACCCGAGACCAGCTTCCATCCTTCTTCATCGCGTTTCATGTGGGGTCCTGGAGCGGGCTTCAGCTTGTCCAAAATGCCACGTTCGTCCTTATGCTCGACGATATCGTGTGACCACAGCTTCGGGGGATGTGAGCCAGGAAAGAGTCGTTCCAGCTCTTCTGAAACGACTTTGGGGCCTGTCTTGTCCAAGTCGTCCAGAAACTCATGCGCAGGTTTCCACAGATGACTGTACTTGGCCCGGCGCTCTTCGCTTACTTCTCCAACGCCCGGCACAAACTCATCGTAAGCGCTCAAAGAGGGCGTGTCCAGGCTGACGAAAGTGTGGTTCCCCAGCACGTAGATAGCGTTGGCGTCCCCAAAGTGACTCTCGAAGCGATCTCTCACCGTCACTTGCACGCCACTGCCAAAGCCCAGGTCGTGATTCCCGGGCAAGCTTGCCTTGAAGATCCTGCTTTTGCCTCCAGTAGTTGCGTACTCATCCCACGTCACATTTCTCGCGCCATTCGCGATGCTCACAGGATTCTCTGGCTGCTCCCAGGCCGCCAACAAGCTCCGATTCACACCCGGATACAACTGCTCTTCGGCTAAGAATATCCTTACGAAGCGGTCGTACTCGGCATCCCACTGTTGTTGCTTATACTTGGACCAGCGGCCCTTTTCACCAGCAGCGAATTGGTTGAGGTCGGTTTGCCCGTCCCCCAATAGTCTCTGGCCCTCCTTCTTCTTCTCGTCTAGTATGAGTAAATTGATCAGCGCCTGCCTCTGATCGGTATTCAAGCTTCTCGCTCTTTCCGTGCTCCATTCCCGTCCCCCATCTAGAAGATCGCCGAGGAAGACAATGCTGTCAGGGTCCAGCACTTGGTTGATCAGCTTGAAATTCCTCTGCATGTACAGATCGGTGTAGAACTCGGTCAGACTCGACAGCGGCCACGGACGTCCCGGGTAGGTGTGAGGATCAACGAGCTGCGGGTCGGCGATGAAGACGGATCGGTGAGGTTGTGCATCGCGGTGCCATGACTCCCAATTCTGCCAGTCGCATGTTTTGATGTGCGAGTGGGAGACGGCGCGTTCCTCGGCGTGGATGAAGTACAGCCAGAGCAGCGTGACGGCGGAGGTGAGCAGTGAGATGTGCTGGGTCCATGTGTAGCGGCGGGTGATGCGCCGCAGAGTGGATTGCGCTACATGGCGGAGGCGCATGGCGGGAGAGAGAAATTGGGGGGGGATTATCGACGTGTTGACATGTCCAGCAGCATCTCGAGAAATATGTGCTTGCCTCTTTGACGCTGTAGCGTATGGATAGGAGTCGTGTATTTGGCGACTCGTGTCCAGAGGGTGTGTGAAGACACATGCAGGGTCTCGTCGAGTCAGTCTTGGCAGGAATCATCCCCGTCTCGGCCATATTATTTATCATTACCGACGCATATGACTCTGCATCACGACCTTTCTGCACTGCTTGACTCGAGTGAAATCACCATTGCATAGCGGGCGGGCGAGTCTACAGATACCGCGCAACAAGCGACTGCCTTTCCACGGAAACACCCCACACCTATTTCACCCCTGTCCTGCAATGCTTTTTCCTTCACTAGCCACGAGCGCAGCAGCGGGCACTGTTCTCTGCAGTTTCCCGTACACTAAATGGGCAGAAGGAGGGAAATGCCGACAACGTCTCTTTGCACATGATCTCTATACTTTCGTCATCCCTTCGTGAGGACTTTTGCTCATCACCTCATGATCCCTGGAGCAGTCGCGTTCCGGCCGTCAGCGGTCGGACTCGACTCCGGTCCGTCAAGCTGCTCGTTGACGAACAATCCCGCCATACCTAAAGAAAAAACACAGTCAGTCGAGTATCAACAACGTCACTTGATCGGAAAGAGACTCACCCATGCCAGTACCCAAACACATACTGGTCAAACAAATCTTCTTCTTTTGCCTCCTCGCCTCGCTCAAAATGGTCACAATCTGCCTCACACCCGTCATGCCAAACGGATGTCCCAGCGCGATCGCTCCACCGCGGGGATTCATCTTGCTCCAGTCCAACTCCAACTTGTCGCGGCAGTAGACTGCCATCGAAGCGAATGCCTCGTTGATCTCGATCAAATCGATGTCCTTGTGTAGGTCGAGATTGTGCTTGGCAAGCAGTTTGGGGATAGCCAAGGATGGACCAATGCCCATGATCCGTGGTGGCAGACCTGCGAGTGCAGTTCCAACGTACTTGGCGAGGATTGGCTGGCCGAGCTCGAGAGCTTTCGATCTACGCATGAGGATGACTGCGGCAGCGCCGTCGGTCACTTGGGAGCTGTTGCCTGCTGTGCTACGGTCACCATAGTCTTTGAAGGCGCCCGGGAGTTTGGAAATCTTTTCGTAAGTTGTGCCGTAGCGAATTTCATCTTTCTCAATCTTGGTCTCTTTGCCGTCCTTGATCACGGTAATGGGTACCAGCTCGTCTTGGAAGAGTCCGGCTTTATCGGCAGCCTCGGCGCGACGGTAGGACTCTGCTGCGTATTCGTCCTGCTTCTCGCGTGTGACGTTGAATTCTTTGGCGACAATCTCCGAGGTACCGCCTGATGGGAGATGTTAGTGTACAAATTGCGGAGAATGACGATCGTCCCGAGAAGCTCACCCATGGGAATCATGCAGTCACGGGCTTCGGAGTTGCCCATGATTTCGTCCACAAAGGGACGTTCCAAGCGCGGTCTGCTGTCGCTCAGCAACTCAGCTCCAACGGCGATGCCGCAGTCGATGATGCCGGCTTGAATCGAGGTGGCAATGTGTTGAGTGGCGGTAAGACCAGACGAACAGAATCGAGCACTCGCAGACGCGGCACAGGTGTTTGGAAAGCCGGCAGCAAGAGCGGCAGCACGGACGTAGGAGGCCGCGCTGCCTTCCCGAACATTGCCCAGGCAGATGTCTTCCACGTGCTTGGGGTCGAGCTGGGACCTGGCGTTGACCTGCTCCAGCAGCTTGAATACCATGCCATCCAGGGTGCTATCTTTCATGGCCCCACGCCCGGCTTTGGTGAGAGGCGTGCGGAGGGCGAGCGTGATGACTACATCGTCGGGGTTCTTCTGCGTGCTGTTGTCCAGGCTGATTAGTCGGGGCCATGCGCGTGCCACTGGGCGGGCTTACATCTTGTCCACTGGGCTGGCCAAAGGGTTCAGCTGCGAGACGATCTGGGACACTCGTTGGGCTGCCATGGTGTCTAGATGACAGTCGTACGAGCAGACGAGTATCGAGGAACTAGTTGTACAGGAGCGATGAATGTGGGTAGGTTTCTGATGACAGCTGATGTCGTGCAGTATTATTGGCAGTCATGTCACAGCCACAGCCACGGCCTCGGCCTCGGCTACGTTCGCGTGCCTCGGCCAACTCTCGCGCGTCGCTGACTCTCACACCATGTTGTCGCTGCGGAACAGAGCACGCCGAGTCGACGTGAGAGCAGAGAGACACGCACCACGACGCCCATCCTGCATCCAGACTCCAACTCCAGACCCTCTTGGGACCGCACAATACGACACATCGACTTCCTCCCTCGCCCCGTCCGCCCGCGACCTTGTTAAGCGAGTGTTTTCCTTGTATCGGACAGGAAGAACCAGTCTCACCTGCAGCAGGAGTAGCGCGATGGCTTATTATAGTGCCCACGAGGCCGCGGAGCACCAATGGATGGAGGATGCGGCACGTCGGCAGTTGACCTGCATCGGATTCCGGACGTCAACGGATACCACGCGTACTTGGGGGTTCTTTGAGACCTGCCTGTTGACGCCGTAGTCGCGATGAACAACAGGTCGAACTTGAGAGCAAGCGAAGCGGTGGAGGCTCGGAACATGCCTGATTTCCATCGCACACGACTGTTGCTGGCACCTGCGTCTCTCCGACATGCCCGACTCTAGAAGATGTCCGATGTGCTAGGCCATTGGAATGCATACGCAGCACTTACCACGTATATAGTACTAACGAGCATCAAGCTCGTAACCTGGACCCGACTCATCCTTGTCCAGGGCCAGGCTCCGAAACCGTAGTCAAGAATGAGAAGCAACGCCGACCTATTTAGCTGCGCTTCTCCTCGCACCTGCTGCACAACCTTTCCACCCACCCCAATACACGTCCTATTCCAACGCTTCGCAACCTAATCGAAGCACTCGCATCAATATCAGCACAATGCAATTCACACACTACCTCACCTTCTTGGTTGGCCTCATGGGCATTGGCGTTGCAGGTAACTCCTCCCCTTCTCTACCTCCCTCCCACTGCACCGTTGCGCATGGGTTCAAATTCTCGAGGAAGTGTCAAATGAGACATGGAGACTGACGAGCTTCCACAGGCCTGGGCTGTGACCCCGGTTATTGCCAATGTATCAAGGACGGCGGTGATGCAACTGCTTGCTACAATGGCCATTGCAGCCAGACTTTGAACAACGGCGTACCCGGCACATGCTAGTGGCTAACGCCGGACTGCATCGCTGACTCTTGGGGGGAACGAGCGTGGAACGGGCGAGCGAGGATTGAAGGGTAGAATTAGATCGGGTATAGGGACCACCTCATATCATGAGGATGCGTGGTAGCGGGGCGACCTGCGCCTCCGAAAAGCGTTCAACGCCACTGGTCTTCGCCGTCGAGCTGTTCAGGCTCAAGTACAAGGCTTCTCGGCGAGCAGGGAGGAGGTTTGATGTTCCAACCACCTCTAAATTAGATGTTCTGGCCATAGCGACGACTCATTTCTACCACGCTACATGAACGTTCCTCGATATCCGTCCGACCATAGTACAGTTGGCAGGATGAGTGCCAAGCCGAGTGCTCTGCTGCAAGACGCTCCACTGCTGTGCGGTGATGGAGCAGAACAGGATAGAACGCGGTAGCCTGCCCTTCTCCTGTACAGTCATCGCAGCTCTAGATAGCCATGGCGTACCTTTTGCCCCACTGATGGACAATGTGACAATTCTTCCTCGTACTCCCACATTCTGATCGAGCTTAGCTCATCTGCTTAGTAACATCTTAGGTCATCTGTCCTCCGTTGGACCTTTCTCCTCGCATTGGTTACGAGGACAAGTTCGAATAAGCTCGCACTTGCGAAGCTGAAACAGCTTGAGATCCACTCCACCGCACAACATCGTCATGCCTAGTCTCGAGCCGCTGCTTCGAGGAGGAGCACCTGTATAATTCTTCTCGGCCAAACGTCGCGGAAGCGCATCTCGTGCATTGTCACGTCGCTTTAAGCCTGCCTTGCAGCCAAGCCAAACCTAGATCTGCAGCACCACGCTGCCATTATAACAGCGACCTTCTCTTCCTGTTGATCAAGAGGGAGCATGTCCACACAGATCATGACGGACAGCCAGACGATCCAGCTGGTGCCCACCAGCATTAGCGGCATCGTGTTCGCTGCGTTCATCCTGCTGATCACATACCAGGCTCTGGCGTGCATATACAACCTCTTCTTCCATCCACTTGCGAAGTTCCCGGGTCCGGCAGCTTGCAGGGCCAGTGCGATACCATACGTTCGCCAAAACCTCAGAGGCCATCTGAACAACTGGATCGTCAAGCTTCACAATGGATACGGCGAAGTCGTCCGTTTGGCCCCAAACGAGCTGTCCTTCTGTGGCGCAGATGCATACAAAGATATGTATGGATTCAAGAAGGCCGGCCACGGAACGCTCCAGAAAAATCCCGAGTTTTACAGAAGCCCGACGGCGGAGACACCCGACATCATCACGGCCGACGATGTCAACCACGGGAGGATGAGAAAGATCTTCAGCCACGCCTTTTCCAATCGCGCGCTGAAACTCCAGGAATCGCTTTTTATTACTCACACCGAGAAGATGATCAACAAGATACGTGGAAACCCCCGCCAAAAGTATGACATGGTGAAGATGTACAACTTTACGACCTTCGATATCATGGGCGACTTGACATTTGGCGAGCCGTTAGGAATGCTAGACAACTCTGATTATCATCCTTGGGTGGCTGCCATGTTCGGGGGATTGCGTTTCGGTGTATACATGCATTCGATGAGAAAGCTCGCGCCGCCATTGGAAGGGTTCCTCCTGAAATACTGCATCCCGCAGTCGATTAAGGACCAGATGCAAGTGCATGCAGACTTTTCACGTCTCCGTGTAGAGCGGCGATTCGAAAAGCAAGATGCCCGACCAGATATTTGGGGGCTGGTTCTCGACAAGCAAGAAGGTCGCGGCTTGTCGAAAGACGAAATGGTTGTGAACGCAAAGGTATTCATGATTGCTGGGACGGAAACGACGGCAACGCTGCTGAGTGGTGTCACTTTCCATCTCTTAACAAACCCGCCGAAAATGCAGAAACTGGTCCAGGAGATCCGGGCCGCTTTTGCAGAAGAGGATGAAATCACGGTGGAGAGGCTGCAGGCGCTGGAGTACCTTCATGCCTGCCTAGAGGAGGGCCTGCGCATGTATCCTCCTGTTCCACAGGGCCTACCGCGCGTCACCTTGCCCGGCGCACCTGTAGTCGTGGATGGCCATGAGATTCCACCGGGGGTATGTGAAACATGTTGCGTGTGCAAGAAGAGGACTGCGCTAATGAAGGACAGAGCGGAGTTCGTGTGACGAGTTTGGCAGTGTTTAGGAACCCAAACAATTTCCTCGACCCCGAAATGTTCGTGCCAGAGAGATGGCTCCCCGATACTCCAGAGGGCGCAAGATACTCGCAAGACAAGAAACATGCGCTCCAGCCGTTCTCTGTCGGTCCTCGAAATTGCCTGGGCAAGAATCTGGCGTAAGTTGGGCGATTCCATTGGCGTGAACGAGAAGAGCGGCGTGGCTGACGGGTTGAGCAGATATCATGAAATGCGGTTGATACTGACCAAGGTGCTCTACAACTTTGACATGTGTTTGTGCGAAGAGAGCAAGCGATGGGCGGATCAAAAGACGTTTATTCTGTGGCAAAAGCCGCCGCTCATGGTGCAACTAACACCCCGCAAGACATGACCACTAGTTGCAGACTGCGGGACCACAATAGATAGATGGCCTGCACCATGTATGTGCATCCCGATTTGGGGGTCAATCATAGATCAGACGCAGCGTTTCATTGATGGAAAATCCCTCTTGGCAAACAGCACATGGTCGCCTCCTTCGGCCCTATTCTACCCCAGCCATCACCTCCACGCACCCTTGCGCTCCTTCGATCCTGATGAAGCACGGACGGCGTTCCTCCGCGTGAATCGCCAACAACCAAGGACTTCAAGCTGCGACATGTTGACCTCCGGCGCGGCGGCTTGGTTCACGGTGGTTCGCATGCACGACAAGCTCCTCGCCCCCGGGCCCCATGTGACGCCCCGTCTAGACGCTCTTCTACCAGCCAGCTCTGTTCTCTTTGTCTTCGAGGACTTCCCACGGGTGCGCTCCAGCTGAGGGACTGGGAGTACACTATCCGACACACCGACTCTGCTACCAAACGGCTACCGCCATCATGGGTCTGTTGGAAAAGATTGTGTGAGAATCATTTCTTCATCCAGGCTGTGTGGTGTCTGAGCTGACAAGCATCACAGTCGCAATGCGTCGATGAAAAATGACCCCAAGGAGATCTACAATTGGCGGGTGTTCGTGGTGTGCGCAAGTGTGAGTTTATTCGTCGACGATGGAGACGGGTGAAGGTGTGCGACGGCTGACACTTTGACAGGCATGCTTCGGTGGTTTCTTGTTTGGAATGGACACTGGTATCATCGGTATGTCCCGATGCATGATTTAGACACCTTCACACATGTGCTGACTCCTGTTGTGCAGGTGGTGTCTTGAAGCTTGACCCTTTCCGAGAGCGATACGGCCTCCCAAAGGCCTCTGAGAACCCGACGTTGTCTGCCAACCTCGAAGCCAATATTGTCTCTACGCTCCAAGCTGGTTGCTTTGCTGGAGCGCTTGTCGCAGGATGGGCCGCTGATCGGCTCGGTCGACGTATCGCCATGATGATCGCTGCGTTGTTCGCCACTGTCGGATCGGTCATGCAAGCCGCCGCCGAGGGGCACTTTCCCGTTCTCTACATTGGACGATTCGTTGCGGGGGTTGGCGTCGGATCTGCCAGTATGATTACGCCGCTGTACACTTCTGAGAACGCACCGCGAGCGATCAGAGGTGCTCTCACCGGCATGTACCAGTTCTTCATTGTTACGGGAGGTGAGTGATCAACTTGCACATGGACTTGGAGACATACTGACACTGCCAGTCTGCATTGCCTTCTGGGTCAATTACGGGAGCCTGTTGCACTCATCCGGTACTACTCAGTACGTTGTGCCGCTTTCTCTTCAAGCGCTGCCTGCGATCATCCTGTTCTTCGGCATGTTGATCAGCTCCGAAACACCGCGATGGCTTGCTCGCAAGGACCGCTGGGACGAGGCCACAAAAGTCCTCTCTCGTGTGCGCAACCTCCCATCAACCCACCCGTACGTCCAGGAAGAGCTGCAAGAGATGTCTGATCAATTGGCATACGAAAGGCGGTTGACCGCTGGTTCCGGAGCCATGGACTTGTTGAAGGAAATGTTCACTATCCCCGGCAACAGAAAGAGGGCGCTTATCAGCATCGGGCTGATGATCTGCCAACAAATGACTGGTGAGTCAAGTCGCGCGTGCCATATGCAGCGGAGCAGTCCGCTAATGCAGCTTTTAGGAACCAATGCCATTAATTACTACGCTCCTCAAATCTTCTCGAACCTGGGCCTGACTGGTACCCAGTCTTCTCTCTTCGCCACCGGTATCTACGGTTTGCTGAAGATGGTCGGTTGTGCTCTATTCCTCCTCCTCGCTGCGGACTCTCTTGGGCGCCGCAAGAGTCTTCTGTGGACTTCCATCGCTCAAGGGATTTGCATGTACTACATCGGCATCTACGTGCGTGTCGACCCCCCGCAAAAAGGCGTTGCAGTCCCTCCAGCGGGTTACGTGGCCATTGTCGCAATTTACCTCTTCGCCGTCTTCTTCCAATTCGGCTGGGGTCCTGTCTGCTGGATTTACGTCTCTGAGATCCCCACCGCAAGGCTGCGAGCTCTCAATGTCGCTATCGCTGCCGCGACGCAATGGCTTTTCAACTTTGTCGTCGCGAGGGCCACGCCGAATATGATCGCCACGGTAGGTAAGGGTGGCTACGGCGCATATTTCATCTATGGATCTTTCTGCTTCTCCATGTTCGTCTTCACCTGGTTCCTCATCCCAGAGACCAAGGGGATCTCGTTGGAGAAGATGGACGAGCTCTTCGGAAAGGTCGATGTGGGAAAGGTGATTGATGGAGAGCCTCAAGAGGGTCAACGCATCAACTCGACTTCTTCGCAGAAGGGAGCCGACATCACTGTTTCCCAAGTGGGGAAGTCTTGAGAGGTTGGCTGTTATTTCAACAGCTGCATTTGCGTATGAAGCGAAGCACGTTGACTCACTTGCTCCTTGCTCAAAATCATGATTAACCAATGCCCTCATCGTCATCATCTTACAGACCAGAATTTCAGCAATCACGCGTCCCGGTACCACAGCCTTCAGTATCGTCAGCTTGGGCTTACGATTCAAAATATAAATCTCGCTAGAATCTCGAGAGAATTGAGTTGCCATTATCCGAGACGGCATGGTCAAGAAGCAACATTACCGCTGTACAGTATTCGAATGCATGATATATCAGACAAGTGGCTAGGTGGCACTCCAAGATATGCTGACCGAGCCACGCCAATTTGGGTAAACACAAAAGGTGATCGCCAGTAGCTTAGTTGGTGGCTCCGGCAGCGTTTCCCTCCTTCCGGCTCCACGGGCTGCATTATTGCATTAGCTTGCATTTGCCAACGGGTTCCGACTGCCGAGAATCGTGCGAGTTCATCACAAAGATACAGCCTGGCTCACGTGGCGGATGCAGTACGTGGTCGAGTGGAGGATCGCTAAAAAAAAATTAGATGTCCATTGCATTACATTTCCCAGCGACCACTCTCGAGGTCGGCATCGGCTCTGACGAGAATGGCACAAACCTTCCCGGATTAGAGCTTTCATCAACAGAATGGTTCTCGCACCTGCAGTAGCACCATTGCTAATGGACCCGCGGTGAGCCTTCCACGTCATCCGACCGCTCACAGCTGCAGCTAGAAACAATTGCTCGCAGATCCGATCGAATCGTGCGGCAAGCTTGCCATTCCCCAATTTCAGTCATGTCGCAGTCTTCTCCACGTCGTGAGAGCCTTGTATGTAGTGCTGACCTTGAAGCTTCCTTTCTTGATTATTTCCGTCCTCAGCCTCGTGGCAAAGAGTCTACAGGAAAACAAGAATCATGCAGTTCCAGCTGGGGACTTCTCTTCCACCCGGAGACCCACATGTAAGAACATCGAGCTTTCTGTGCGAATCGCTGCTGAGTATGAGACTTGTAGGGTGTCAGTGTATCTCTCCCACTATGGCAGGATACTGTGGGATGGGCCTACCGCGACGAGAAAGTTTTGCAAAAGCTGAATACCGGCTATCCGAGGTTCTTTGTCCCCCGAATAGTTCGTGTACTGGCACAGCAAGTCGTGAAGCATGTCTTGAAATATGAAGATATGACTTCCACAACGAATGTCGAGAACATTGCTGAGCTGGATGCTTTGCTTGTTCCTGGGAAATCCATGGCGATGGTATGTCAGCAGCATCTTCGACTCACGTCTGGCGATGACTACTTTGGTGCCTTCGTCATTGATCATTCAGGTAACTTGAAATCGCTGGAAACTCATGTCGGGGAAGGAGGTGATGGCACTTCTGAAATGTTTGCTGTGATATTCAAGGGATCGTCCTCGAAAGGAGAGCCCAAGGCGCTTTGGCAACACACGGGTTACGGGATCTCGAGCAGATGCGCTTCGTATTGGCTCTCGACTGCAACATGGGTAGAGGTCAGTCACCAGCCTGACGTCGATATGCCAGCAAAAAACTCGTCGGTAGAAGCAAAAGAGAAGCTTCGCGCGCGTATAGCCGGCCTGCTCTGTTCCGAGACGCACACAGTCTCCAATGAAGACGTCTGGCTCTTCCATACTGGTATGTCCGCCATTGCTTATTCCGCACACCTTGTGTCGGGGGACCAGAGAACGAAGCCTGGCATAGCAGTTTTTGGGTGAGTTGCGCAGTGCTTGGCGTGTATGCGATGTGAACTAAGTCAAGTTTTAGTTTCTTGTATGTCGACACATTCAAAGTGTTGTCCCATGTCCACGGATTTGCCTGCACGTTGTACCACGCCTCGGATGCTGATCTGGACCAACTCGAAGCAGATCTCAAGGCAGATCCACGGCGGTATGAAGCGCTGTATCTGGAATTCCCCGGCAACCCGTTACTGGCATCACCCGATCTGACCAGGATCTGGAAGCTTTCCCGCGATTATGGCTATGCAATTGTGCTTGATGACACTGTTGGTACTGCAGTTAATCTTGACCTAATCGCTCATGCGGACATCATCTGCACCAGCTTGACGAAGATGTTCAGTGGTGCTTGCAATGCAATGGGTGGGAGCCTTGCCCTAAATCCAATGTCTAAGTACTACTCGCGATTCAAAGCCAAGTTGGATCAGGTATACCTTGACACATATTTCCCACCGGACGCAGTGATTATGGAGCGGAACAGTCTGGACTTTTCTGAAAGAGTCCAACAGGCCAACGCCAATTCTGAGTTAGTCGTCAAGTTGTTGGAGAAGCATCCGCAAGTAGAACAGGTGTATTACCCCAAAGGAAGCCCGTCTCAGTCATATTATGACTGCCATCGCAGGCGCGGAGGAGGCTATGGATTTTTGCTCTCGATCCTCTTCGCCAGTCCTGCGTCTGCGATGGCGTTCTATGATGCGCTAGAGGTTGCGAAAGGGCCTTCCCTGGGTACGAACTTTACGCTGTCGTGCGCTTATACACTGCTTGCGCATGCCAGAGAGCTCGAGTGGGCAGCAAAGTATGGGGTTGTTGAGTACTTGGTGAGAATCAGCGTAGGAATCGAGGATCCAGAGGACCTCTTGGCTCGCGTGAGGAAGGCTCTCGCGGCAGCGAACCAGCATCGTATGGCACGCGTCTTGAACACAATGGGCGGAGTTGAGGTCGGACTTGGCGGCGATATTTCGGAATGTTAATCTCCTCACCATCCTACCCGTCACAGACAGAGCTCATGACGCCTGAAAATGTGTATGTTGGCGATAAACGGGAGTCAGCGATCATCAGAGCCGAAAGGCTTTCACACTGCTTCTTGCACCGCGCTGTTGTTCTTCCAGTTTTATTTCAACAGGACGTCCATCGAGCATGTCAACGACGAGCTGCCTATTTTCTGCAACTGGTGTCAAATTTCAACTTTGAAGAGGGGAAAAAGAAAACAGCGGAAATGTCTTGATTTAAATAGCGGAGGTCGGCATTCCCATGCCAAGAGTTCGGACCGTACCGGACCGGAACGGCCGCCGCGCTTTCTCAGCACTCCAGAAGTGCCTGCTGGACGGACGCGACCTTCACTCGGCCTCGCCCAAAATGCCGTCTTTCGCCATTGAAGTGCCTGGCGAGGCGACGCCGCTCTTCGAAGGTGTGCTTGTCAACACATTGCAGTCGGCAGCATCTTCGGATCCCACGCAAATCCAGACTGGCACCAAACAGCTCGCACGATGGGAAAAGGAAGCGGGTTTCTACAAGCACCTGCAAAGCGCATACCTGAGTCCAGAGCTACCAGTCGAAAGTCGATACTTGGCCGTGATTCAACTCAAAAATGGAATCGACAAGTACTGGCGGAGAACGGCGTTGAACGCAGTGTCCAAAGACGACAAACAAGCCATCCGTTCTAGACTGCCCGAGTCGGTTCTTACCCAACAAGATAATCGCCTTGCACTGCAAGCTGCGTTAGTGGTTGCCAAGATCGCCAGGTATGAGTACCCCAGTGACTGGCCAGATGCCATATCCATCTTCGTCTCCGCAATACGCCAGGCAGATGCATCTCCAATGCAACGCGCCCGAGCACTTCTCACGTTGCTTCACATTGTCAAGGAGTTGTCTACCGGACGGTTGCAACGCACCAGACAGTATCTGCAAGCAGCCACGCCAGAGATTGTGTCTGTCGTGGGTAATGTCTACGCCCGCCTGGTGCAATCATGGCAAAGTACGATGAGTCTCGATGTAATGCAGCAAAGTCTGCTTGCCATCAAACTATTGCGCCGGCTGCTCGTGTCAGGTTATGAACACCCAAATCGAGACTCGGACGTCGTTGGATTCTGGAACCTGTCGCTCGAGCAGCTCGGCAATTTCCTGCCCATCATCACTTCAGCCAATCCTTCGCTTTCAGGAGATGCTGCACGTTTGGTAGGTCGTCACGCCGTTCAGCTTGCCAAACTGCATCACGAGATGGCCAGTAGTCACCCAGCGGATTTCATCTTGTTGCCAAACTCGCTGCAGCTCACACAACACTACTGGGGCTTGATCAAGGAGCTGGGCAACGTCTTCGGCTCTACGGAGGCCATTGCGTCAGCCTTAGCCTCAAAAGTCGGCTCCGATGGTGACGCTGCGGACGACAAGCCGTTCATGGAGAAGATCGCTCTCAAAGGTCTGCTCATCATCCGCGCCTGTTCGAAAATGGTGCACATTCCTGCCCTGACGTTCAAATATCGAACACCCGAGGATAAAGAGGAGAAGAATCGAGCGACCGATGTCATCACGAGTACTCTACTCACGCAGGACTTTGTGCGAGAAGCAATGGAGGTTCTGGTTTCCAAGTTCTTCGTTTTTAGAGAAAGTGATCTGCGAGAATGGTTGGAAGAGCCCGAGGAGTGGGAAAAGCGTGAAGAAGGCGATGGCGGGGATTGGGAGTTTTCAATCCGTTCGTGTTCAGAAAAGCTCTTCTTGGACCTTGCCATCAATTACAGGGAAATCATTGTCGCACCTCTCCTCAACGTCTTCTACTCGGTGGCCAGTCCCGACAACGACAACGTCTTGTTCAAGGACTCAGTCTACACTGCGGTCGGACTTGCTGCTTCCGTGATATATCAGGAGCTGGATTTTGATGCCTTCATCAGAGACGTGCTGGTTCAGGAAGTGCAGAAGCAAGCTCCTGGCTACAACATCCTCCGGCGACGAGCAGCAATCCTGCTAGGACAATGGATCTCAGTCAAGGTATCCGGTGCGAGCCGGCCACTTGTGTATCAAATATTTCAACATTTGTTGAATCATGAAGATCAATTGAATGACGAGGTTGTGCGAGTGACTGCTGGCAGACAATTCGCCAACATTGCCAACGATTGGGAATTCAACGCGGAGGGGTTCTTGCCGTATGCCCAAACAATACTGACGCAGCTCATGACATTGATTGGGGAGGTAGAACTGACAGAGACCAAGATGGCACTTCTCAACACGATTAGCGTCATCGTTGAAAGACTGGACGTGCATGTCGTTCCGTACGCAGATCGCATCGTGACCTTGCTGCCTCCGTTATGGGAACAATCCGGCGAGGAGCACTTGATGAAACAAGCGATTCTGACGATATTGGCCCGGTTGGTCAATGCTATGAGAGCAGAATCATTGCCCCTGCACGCAATGGTCGTCCCGATCATCAGAGGCGCAGTAGAGCCCGGATCCGAGACACAAGTGTATCTTCTCGAAGATGCGCTCGAACTATGGCACGCCGTCGTCACGCAGACGCCCGACGGAGCCGCTTCGCGCGAGCTGCTTGATCTCGTGCAATACCTCTACCAGATCTTCGAGCTCGGGTCCGAGAATCTCCGGAAGGCACTGGAGATTGTCGAATCATACGTGCTTGCGGCACCACGGCATATGCTGTCCGATCCTGTTCGATCAGACATGTTCCGCACGCTTGCGACTCTGCTCGGCGGCCTCAAAGCCGACGCAAACGGGAGAGTCTGCAATGTCATCGAGACTAGCCTGCGACTCGTTCAAAGACAAGACGTGGGGGCCTCACTACCTCTCGGGCAATTCACCAATGCTTCATACCTCGTCACATATACGTTAGCATTCGCGACGGATCCCGAAAACGGCAACTTTGGCTTCTTCTCAAAGTTACTTCAAGGCCTACACGGAAGTTGGACTGCACACTGTAGCACTGGACCAAACGCGCAAGACGCACCCGTAGACGGCATCGTTGAGACGGACTACTTCGCCATCTTTGCTCGAGCCATTCTCGGCTCTCTCGAAGGCTTCATTCCCACCCTTCAGGCGGTCGCATCCAGCAGTCTCAACCAACCCGACCTCTCGGCAACACTGAAGTGGTTGCTCGAAGAATGGACATGGCACTTTGAAAACATCGGCGACCCCTCACGCAAGAAGCTCATGTGTTTGGCACTGACCAAACTACTCGAGACCAATCTTCCCGTGGTACTCGAGAACCTGCAATCGCTCATGACGATTTGGACGAGTCTGCTGCTTGAACTGAGAGAGGACGAAGCGGATATTGGAAGCGACACGTTGGTTTGGAAAGACAATGCCGCAAATGAAGCATACGGTCCGGAAACACCCGAAGACGCAAGGAGGAGGGCTCTCACGACGGGAGACGAGGTGCACACGGTCAACTTGCCACAGTTCATCCAGCACTATTTGCAAAAAACGATCGAGGCTTGTGGAGGGCAGGAACAGTTTCAAGAGGTGTGGTTGGTGAATGTTGACAAGGAAGTCGTGAAGAGCTTCGGCGAGTTGGGGGTTATGTAGTGATGCATGCACTGATGGATGGCATCATCAAAATAAATCGGAAAATGGCAAGGAATGCGATCGACGGGTCTGGTAGGAGAAGAGAAGATCAAGCAAGTGGTCGATCCATCAGGTCCCCAAGAAGAAGGAAGCGTAGGGCTGCCGAGTGATCCGCATGCTAGATAGGCGGCGACAAGGAAGGAGCGTGCCGACTGGTTCACCACCAAGTAGACGACCCGGTGAGCCAGCACAAGCTGGTGGGAGTCCACATACTGCAGCAACAGTGACCGAGGACGACAACGTGGCCAATTGTATTCCTCTCCAATCTAGACCCCGATCCCGAAGAGGCATCGTCTCGATGCAAAACGTGCACGTAGCCGCTCACAGCTTCGATGGTAAAACGCGAATGCATATGATTACGAGCTGACAACAAGTGCGAAAATGATTGATGATGATGATGATGCTCCATCGATATGGAAGCGTTCATGGGAACATTCTGCAACTCTTCCACCAAAAAAAAAGCGGCCCGAGTGTCGTCGTGATGACTCGGGGCGAGTATGGAGAGAGGATGCCGAGCAAGGATTCCCTGGAAATGCAACGCTTCCGTACCCGCACCAAGGAACCAGTCAAGCTCGATTTCGGAAGAGTTTTTTACTTTGGCGGGGCCAAGCGGCACCAGGTTGCCGCGTTGCGAGAGGGAGTGTATCCTGGATCGAAACACACGGATGATGAAGCAAGTGGCGTCCTCTTTGGTTCGCGGCCAAGGTTTTTTATTGTTCTCACCATCATCGGCGCCCGGGCTTGTTGCTGCCTGATGATGGATGGGTTTTTGGTCCCGCGCTTTGGCGGGAATGGTGATGTGGGAGGATAGGGAGCGCGTTGCCACTTGCCGCTCGAATTCGATGTGTGGACAGGCAGGATCGTTGGAGGTGATGGACGGCTGGAGGACGGAAGCGAAATGAATGCCCAGACCACGGACGGAACGCCAGCACGTCGCACACCGCTGTCCTGGAGGCGGTGCGGCCAATGCACAGGATGCTTCGCAGGGAAGGCGGGGCCCGATTCCGTTCTCATCATCCCAAGCGGTAGCCGCGCGCGCCCCATGCGGTAGATGCGGTAGCACGGTGAGGCCAATCACGGCGAGAGGGCATCTGCAAGGGCACGTCATGGCCGACAGAGTGGTGCCAGCAGAGCAGGAGCAGGCCAGAGGGCGTGGGAACAGAGCAATATCGGCGGCAGCGAATTGCGATGGAGCGGCGACGGCAGCCATCGATGTGAAGGGGAGGGAGTGAATGATGAAGCGAGAGCGGTCGCAAACGGTCAGCCACAGCCTTTTGACTCGCCTTCTGTTGCGTGTCAGAAATACAAAGTCTGATCTTCCTCACTTATTTCGCCGCCGCCGACAAACGAAGTCCTGTTCGAACAATCCAGAGCACCCCGGCGGCGCCACGCGTGTCGCTCTTCACCAACCACCTCCGCTCGAGCACCTGACAATCGGATTCGGACACCTTCGCCAGCGCGAGGCAGGGCGCCTATCGCTGCCGCGGCGCATTCAGTTCACGACATCGCCGCCAGCACCACCACGACGAGTGCGCGCGAACAGACCACCAGCATCTGCCATCGAGCACACCGAAAAAAGAGAACAAGAATCATCCGCGCGCGGCCAGCAATCCCGGCATCCCACGTCCATCGCGCCTCTGCGGCCGGCCAATCCGACCGGCACACGGAGCATCACGTGGCGTGCAGAAGGCGGGCCATCCTGTGCGCTGCCGGCAGATCCTCTCCTGCACCACCACGTCATTCCAGCCCTGCCCCGCCACCAGCCTCGATCCGCAGCCTGCTTGGTGGTCGTGGGCGGAGATGGAAGGCGTCGTCGAGGACACCGGTGAGTTCGTGAGCTGGGCCGTCAACAACCACTTCGACTCGGGCTGGGACCGCGCCCGCAAGTACATCAACGGCAAGAAGGTCGAGGACGTCTACCGCCCCGTGCAAGCGCCGCTCCACCACCAGCTCGCCCCCCGGAGGAGTAGTCAGCAGCAGCAGCAGCAGTTGCAGCACCGCCGCGCCGTGACCGCGGCCGCCTCTTCGTCGTCGTCCAGCGGCTCTGGTGGCGCGGATCGCACCGCGCTCCGCTCGGCCTCGCAAGGCCACCACTCCCGCGTGAGGTCATCCGCCTCTGCCTCAACTCGCCCACCCCGTCCTCTCGACCCCGACACCCACGGCGACCATTCGCAACTCGTCCCTCTGCCCGCGTCGCGACGCAAGCAAGCCAGTCTGTTGGAGCCTGCTGCACAGTCTCGTTTCGCCGACGACTCGGATACTTCAGCGCTCATCCGGACCCTGAACGAGCGCCACGATCGTGTCTTGCAGGAGTACGAGGCCGAGACCGACGATCCTGCGCGCAACCCAGCCTCCGTCCTGCCCGACAAGGACCTCTGGACGCTGGAAAGGTACGACAGGCCGAATAAGCAGCTCGTCGCAACCACCACCGCTGCTTCTAGGAGAGACAGCGGCATGGCATCGGGCTACAACGACGACTACCGGGGCAACACCCAATACCAGGCCGAGACGCGCGCCCGCTCTGCCCAGCCCCCGCCGCGGAGTCGCTACTACGATGACGATGACAGCGACTACGACGAGCGGACCGGTCGCAAGTACGAAGGCGGCGGCAGAGGATATAGCGATCGCGACCGCTACGATGATCGCGACTACGACCGCTATGTCGAGACCACGGAGCGATATCGAGGACCTGTAGGTGCAGGACCACTTGTTGTTCGTCACCCGCGCGGTGCAACATATGCGCAGCACACCCGACTGACCACATTTCCAGGCCGTCGACCGCAGAGACAGCTACGCGCGTGATGCGCCCTACGGCGGCGGCGGAGGCACCGTAGCGCGTCGCTCCGATCCCCAGCTCGACCGCTCGCAGGTCAGTCGTCGCACCGCAGTCTCTCGTGGTCGCGAGCGATCATACTCTCGCTCGCGCTCTCGAAGCCGGTCGCGCAGCAGGTCCGGCGGAGGCGGAGCCAACAACTTCCAAGAAAAGATCGCGCAAACCTTCGACACTTCTAGTAGAGGTCTCGGAGTCGGTTTGGCCGGTGCTGTCGCCGGAGGTTTGGCCGGAAGACAGTTCGGCAAGCAACATCGTCAACGTGATATCATCATTGGCGCTGTCGTCGGCGGACTGTTGGCCAACGCGGGAGAGAACAAGTGGAGTGAGTATCGAGGGGACAAGAAGAGAGAGGAGGAAGGAATGCGGTACGAAGGGAGGAGCAGAAGCCAGGGCCGGTAATTGCTTGCTTCCTTCCCTCCGCCTCCGCCTCATTCATGGTGCGAATTTCCTGGGGTCGAGGCTCACTGCATGGCATCATGAGATGGCATGGACTGGATATGATGAGATGTTTTTTTCTTCCTTCACTTCTTCACGACACGACAACCGGCAAGGATATGAGAGGACAGCTTTGCATAGCGTTCTGTTGATGCGGCGAATGCTCCTCTGAGGTAGACTTGGATGTGAAAGATGAAATTGCCGATTGCAAAGCTCGTCTTTTCGGTGCTCCGCTGCTGCCACAGATGTGATGTTTGAGGTTCGATCCCTGTATGATCGCCTGCTGGGAGTCGACACCTTGACACCTGTCCATCGTGCATCCTTTCCAACCACCTATCAAAGCCTGTCCGATACAGTCTTGCGAGTACTGTTGCGCATTGACTGGACATCACCTAAGACGACATCCATCACGCGAACCGAATCCTTCTCGTCCATCTGCTGTGTTACATGCTGAGGCGCGCGTGACGACCCCCCTCGTGAGACCACCCTTGGTACCGGGACTAGGGAGAGGGACAGATAACACACACGACCCCTCGTTACGCGCCTGGAGCCTACAGCAGCGGCCACAGCAGCAGCAGCAGCTCCCATATCATCACCCTCGGCACACGCCATGACCGAACCCGTCATCCACCGCCCTCCATCGACCAACTCCTCCGAACGCGGCATCGAAGAGGAGGATGCCCTCCTTACCGGCCAGCGAACGGGCAAGTCCGACCGCCCCAACACCACCAAGCTCCTCGCGCGCAACCGATGGCGGGAGATAGGACTCTTCATCTGGGCCGTCATCGCGACCGCCGCCGTCGTAGTCTTAGCAGTAGTCTGGCAACACGCTTCCCAAACAGGCCCTGATGGGCGACAGCACGGAGGCAGTGGAGGTGGCAAGGGCGGCGGCAGCGGCAAAAAGAACCTCATCTTCATGGTCTCCGACGGCATGGGACCGACTTCTCTCGCTCTGACGCGATCCTGGAGACAATATACCGAAGACCTGCCCTGGGGCGAAACACTCGGCATCGATCAACATCTTGTCGGACAGAGTCGCACCCGCAGCTCGAGTTCGCTCGTCACCGATTCCGCTGCTGGAGCGACCGCGTTCTCATGCGGTGAGAAGAGTTATAATGGAGCCATTTCCGTCTTGCCGGATTTTGAGCCTTGTGGTTCTGTCATGGAGGCTGCGAAGCGGATGGGATATACCACAGGACTCGTCGTTACCACGCGCATCACAGATGCCACGCCTGCAGTCTTCGCGAGCCATGTGAGAAGGAGGGAAATGGAAGACGAGATTGCGCTGCAGATGCTGGGGCAAACACATCCTTTGGGGAGAGTGGTGGATTTGATGATAGGAGGTGGAAGATGCCATTTCTTACCCAACACTACTGAAGGAGGGTGTCGTGCGGACAATGTGGACGCCCTGCAGGTCGCCCGGGCGAAGGGCTGGAAGTATCTTGGGACGCGAAAGGACTTTGACGCGCTTGATGGGGACACGGCAGAACTTCCGCTATTGGCACTCTTCGCTCCCACCGACATTCCGTACGAGATTGATCGCAGGCAGGAAGAAGACGTATATCCGAGCTTGGAAGAGACGACCCGTAAAGCACTCCAACTCCTCTCCGCTGCGTCAAAACATCGTGACAAGGGCTTCTTCGTCATGATCGAGGGCTCCAGGATCGATCACGCCGGTCACGGGAATGATCCCGCTGCGCAGGTGCATGAGGTGCTCGCGTATGACCGCGCCATGCAGGCCGTGCTCGACTTCATCGACACATCGGACACTCCAACGTTGATGGTCTCCACTTCGGACCACGAAACGGGCGGTTTGGCGTCGGCGAGACAGCTGCATGAGTCGTACCCGGATTATCTCTGGTACCCTGGCGTCCTCGCCAATGCTTCACATTCTGCCAGTCATACGGCGAAGCAGTGGTACGACTTTGTGCATCGTGGAACGACGAAGCTCGACAAGAAGAACATCGCAGAAGAAAATAGCTCGCACGACGCGGACGAGCGTGGATTCCTCAATTCCCTGATCGAAAAGAATCTCGGCATCCACGACTACTCGTCCGCCGAGGTCGAATCCCTCCTTTCTGCTTCCGCTCCCGCATCGTACATTTTCGCCGACATGATTTCTCGTCGCGCGCAAACCGGCTGGTCGACGCACGGCCATTCGGGCGCGGATGTCAACGTCTACACTTCGGACCCCGTTGCCGCGAGCGCGTTGATCGGAAACCACGAGAATACGGACGTGGGTAAGTTCTTGACCAGCTACTTGGGCGCGGGAGCGGAAGTGGAGAGAGTGACCAAGATTTTGAAAAAGTTTGCGCATGAGAGAGAAGGGAAACATGTCGAGTTCTTGGGGAGTGTGCCCGAGGATGGAGAGAGGCTCGATGGGCAGACGCATCTGGACGGGTACCATGGTGATGATCATCGAACGAGGGTCGTGAGGAAGAGGGTTGATGGACATGATGCAGCAGGTCGCCAGGATTGTGGTTGTGGTGGCGGTGCCCATGAAGGCATTTAGGAAAAGGTGAAGCACACCGTGGGCGTTCTTGGTTATGCTATGTGGGACTTGGTTGGAGAGTCGGGGAGTCTTGGTGATGCTTGAACTACTGCATATTTCTTGCATCTAAACCTGGCGGAAGGGGTTCATTGGCAAGATTGCACATCGTCTCAGCATCCCTGTGAGGATTAGCGTTGGCGTTCCGGGTCATGAGCGAGAGACTTTTTGTTCTGTGAGAGCAGAGAGATTGGGGATCATACCATTCATCAACAAACAAGACATGATAAATTTTTTGTAAGCACTGAGACTGGAACATATAATCAGAACATCGAATTCATCACCATCATACAAGTCCTAAAGACAAAAGCGTTCCATGGTGTATGTATATTCATCAGATCGTCTCTCATGCAAACTTCTGCGCGAGCCTTCCAGCTAAATACCCTTTGGCAGCCTTCGTCGCCATGTCTCGCTTACTATGCTTCTTCTTTTTCTTTTCCCCGTATCCTTTATTATTACTACTACTACTACTACTACTACTACTACTACTACTACTACTACTACTACTACTACTACTACTACTACTACTACTACTACTACTACTACTACTACTACTACTACTACTACTACTACTACTACTACTACTACTACTACTACTACTACTACTACTACTACTACTCATTATTATTATCATTATCATTATCATCATTATCATTATTATCATTATTATCATCATCATCATCATCATGATCGCTGCTCTGCTGCGCATACCCCGCCGCAGCCCCCGCAGCCTCATACGGCGCATAATTCTGCTGCTGCACAAACCATCATCGGAGAAGGAACTCCACTCAACATCCAATACTGTCCACTCGTATCCCCATTCCTCGACGACATGAACGCGCCAAACCCCCGATCAGAATACGTATCGAGACACATTTTCTGGCCCCGTCCAATCATTCCAAAGTTTATAGAATTTCGCCGCGCCGGAGAAAGAATTGTCAGGAGTAGGTCGTTGGACTTGTTGTTGTTGTTGTTGTTGTTGTTGTTGTTGTTGTTGTTGTTGTTGTTGTTGTTGTTGTTGTTGTTGTTGTTGTTGTTGTTGTTGTTGTTGTTGTTGTTGTTGTTGTTGTTGTTGTTGTTGTTGTTGTTGTTGTTGTTGTTGTTGTTGGTGGTGGTGGTGGTGGTGGTGGTGGTGGTTGTTCTTCCACGTGCCAGATTTGGCTCGTCGTGCCGTCGGGTTCGCTTGTGCAGACTTGGTCGCGTTCGGGCGTGTCGTAGACGTCGAGGAGGTAGGGCGAGCCGATGGCGTTTTTCTTGAAGCTGAAGCGCGAGTGTTGGTTGTGGAGCGTGGTTTGGATGTTGTAGGTGGGGTTTGTGGGAGTGGAGTTGGAGGCTGGGAGGAGTGTGAAGAGGAGGCCTCCGTTGGCGTGGGTTTCGGCTGGGGCGAGGTGGAGGCCGCCGTCGTTGGCTTGGTCTGAGGGATCGCCTTGGAGCGTGTAGGATGGGCCTTTGAACCGGTTGGTGAACAGTTGCAGGGGGATTGGGATGGCAATTGTGGTGTCCTAGTTTGAATTTGTGCTCTGTTTTGATGAGTATTATTTCGTCCAAGGCAAGTCTTCTTCCCGACTGCTGTTTTCCCAATGGAAGCTCTTCAGTAAGCATCAAGGTTGGATGGTCTCAGTAGTGGAAGCCGCATGCTGCTTCTTATACCTTGCAACTTACGTTCACAATTGCTTGTTCGCATGTTGGTATTCTGACACTATGGGAAGTGATCGGCTCGTCGAAGGATTGGCGATGATCTCAATGGCAGTGCGCTGTGGCTTGGTAGCAATCCTGCGCTCTAGATTGGAAAAGATCCGATAGTAAAGACGATCACATGTGCAACCAAAGATAGTACGCACTCAGGGCACTGCCTCGCGATGGTCTGTCTCTAAATGCTTTTTAGCAACGCCACCAACCAACTTTCCCATCAACGCCATGCCACGTGGAGTCCTGTATGCATCGTGTCTGACCCTTTCCATGTGAGTTGGCTGCAGGAATGTTAGAAGTCATTCGTTCTTCGTAGTGCTTTGTAGTGATGATCCTTTGCTTAATGATGGACTGGACTTTCGAAAGAAATCAGCACGTGACTCTTCTCGGTCCCATTCTCAACATTCTGTCTCAAAGATCAACACAGCAAAGCGGATCCTGTGGTGGGCGATAGCGTGGGATATCGCTCGGCGCGACCTCATTTGCGATGGCAGTGCTTGCTTGTACGTCGTCATAGATTATGGACATAAATGCACTGCGAAACCACATTACAGACCCCAGGGCTGTCAATTGGATTCCGCTGTTGATAAGTTGCCATTGCTTTGTTCCTGTTTCTCGTTTGATTCTGCTGGAGTGTGGACTTCATGGTCAAAAGGCTTGCGTGCATATACCAATCGTCTGAGGACAGATGTGAGCCAATGCCCACAAGGGTCAGCAACAGTGAAACAACGTACACCTCGTGGTAGACATGCTTCTTGCGATCTCGTAAAGCTCTTCGGATTTCCTGCAGCCAGTCTTGGACGTCGTTGACAGACCACTATAGCAAGGTCAGCCGCCGTGTTTCGATGCTTGTAGGTGAAGAAGCCTTACTCCCAACACTCGTGTGTAAGGCGCAATCACCCAACCCTCCATTCCTTCTTCCCAGTTCAGCAAGTTCCACCTCCCAATCTCCTTAAGTCTTGGGTCTGAACTCCAAGGTCCGATGGGCCACTTGAAACGCTTCTCTACTACGTCCACGAAACCAGCCTCTTTGATAAGCCCAGCCATAGTCTCTGCAATTTGGAAAGTCTTGTTGATTCGTCGCCCACACTCGATGCCGTAGCGAGACCTGCCACAGAATTGATTGTCAGCAGGAATCCGGCGTGAAGCGCATGATCCCTAGAATGTCACATTGCCTACCATTTCGCCAATGTGGCATCGGGACTCAGCGAACCATCGGCACTGCGGTTCTGTATACTCCATTCGACTTGTTCAAGCCAACCGCCAGGTTCTGTGTGCTCATAGCATCGTTGGTACAGCTGCGGCCAATCACTGATGCTGCCAAACAGTCCGCGGATGTGGATGAAATCGAAATGGTTCTTGGGGTACACCCATTCTGACATGCAGTCATCGATCTCGAAGCGGCAATTGTCGGGTTGCATGCCGGGTTGAACGGGCGAGAGATCAGTGCCGATGACCTCAGCTTCAAAGAACTTGTCTGCAACATCAGTGGCCCAGATGCCTGTTCCGGTGCCGATATCGAGGATGCGTCTAGGACTGGTGACGGGTGCGAGGAAGAGCTTGTCTCGCAGGGTCATGAGGCACAGATGGTGTCTGGAACTCGTCAGGCTTCGATCGCACTGGTCTAAACACCGAGGCGTGGATATCATACACTATTGCTTCGTGGTTGTTCTGTTTCTCATCGTTACTGGGTCGATTCAGCACTCACGCACACGTTCCGAGATCGGATCCCCCTCACGGCTGCCAATACTCTCCGTCTCCTTCGCATGGTCAGCGCACTTCGGGGAGCGAGAGTCTGCGAGGAGTAGACTCACGATATGCGTGGTAGGTCCTCCCATTCTCATGCCGATACATTCTCGTGGTTGTCGCCAAGGTCCTCGCACTAGCACGGTTTTCTCAGCACTGCGATTCATGTCACTTTCGGGGACAGATGGAGATGACCGACGAGGTGTAGCTCTCATTTTCGCGTCCGTAGTGGTCGCCGGAGTACGTGGAGTAATGGTCATCCTTGGTGCAGTCTCAGCGTTGAGTCTTCTTCAGACATGGCTGAGAATGGCCTCACGATGGGAATGTGGTCGGAGAGAGCCATTCCGATGTCGAGGTGCAGGATTGGCGAGTGGGAGGTGGTGGACCCGAGGGAACGGTAGGCTCGAGTATGGTGTGCAGTAGGTGGGACTCGGAGGGCATTGAGCAGTGAACCACCACGGCGGGAGGTTGGGCCGGCCGGCAGGGTGTGTCCGGGTACGAGGAATGTGTGTGATGGCGCGTGGGTCGTGTCGTTTGGCGTGTCGTGTCTGTCGCAGTGCGTGTGGGTCGAGCAAGGGTGCACGGCGAGCTGTCCATCATCACTCGCTTATCGGTGTTATCATCCCCCTCCGATTGATCGCGCCAAGACGAGCACTGCACTGCACTGCATGCTCTTCTTCACCGCTAGTCGGGCTAGTGGCTACGACTGTACTGCACATGCATGTTGCGCTGTGGACGTGACACCGACACTATGGGTCAGCACCTAGCCGAAAGCATGTGGTGTCTGCTGTGGCTGAATGCGTGGGGCTGCACATGTGATAGGTCACAGACTGGAGGCAAAAGATCAGAGTCCTGCTAGGGTGGTGATAGGTGTTTCAACAATACGATTAAAAGTAATCATAATACTTTTCGTCCACCGTCGCCCTCGCCATGTAGTAGTAGACTCCTAGGCCGGAACGTTGGCACACTGCGTTTCACTCACGTTCGTCTATAAGGCTTGCGCGTCTCGTTGCATTGCAAGTACCACAAAAGTTGCTCGTCCGAGCAGCCAGATCTCCTTTCATTACTTTCCAACTCCTTGTCCGAATCCATCATTGATCACTCAAGCACTGTGCCACATGTACTGCATGATGTTCCTCTACGGGTGCCCTGCTGGCTTCTGAAGGTGATGATGTTGGTGATCTTCTTCCACCACAGGCGACGGCGACCGTACTGTGCCACTTCGCAACGCTTCCAGCTGTGGCTTGACATCTGTACCAGGGTCTTTTGCTCCACTGAGCACCGAGGATATGTGCGCATGGGGAACGGCCGACCTCGGCGATAACGACAGTGCGCTCTGAAAGTCGCTTTCCGGCACGGCCTGCTTGTTGCGTGCGTGTTCCTCTTCATCACTGCTGGGCGGTGTGTCCCCATCCTGGCCAATCCGGAGACGGGCCGCACTGCTGTCCATGCTCTCGCGCCGGAGCCTGTCGGCTTTCTCCTTGAGAACCTTGGCCTCTTCTGCGGCGCGCTGTGCGCGCACCTGTTTCCTCCACATGCTCGCATAGCGGCCTCTCTGCGCGAGGAGTTCATGATGCGTACCTCGCTCTGCGACCTTACCTTGATGCAGAACCAGAATCTGGTCACACATGGTGATGGTACTCAATCGGTGAGCAATGACCAACATGGTGCGCCCTTGTGCCAGGGTGTTGAGAGCCTCTTGTATATGCTCCTCCGTTTCTGTATCCAATGCGGCAGTAGCCTCATCCAGCAGGATTATGCGGGGATTCTTGATGATGGTTCGAGCAATCGCGACTCGCTGCTTCTCCCCACCAGACAACCGGAGTCCACGCTCACCCACTTTCGTTTCGTATTGATCTGGGAACCCCATGATCTTGTCGTGTATACTTGCCGCTCGGCACGCTTCGTAGACTTCCTCATCCGTGGCGTCCTGCCTGGCGTACTTGAGATTGTACATGAGCGTCTCGTTGAAGAGAACCGTGTCTTGCGGCACCACGCCGATGTGTTTCCTCAAACTGTCGATAGTGACGCTCTGCACGTCCCGGCCATCGACCTGGATCGTTCCTTCTTGCGTATTGTAGAAGCGGAACAACAGACGGAACACGGTCGACTTCCCGCCTCCAGACTCGCCCACCAATGCAGTCGTGGTGCCTGGCTTGCACGTAAAGCTGAGTCCTTGCAGCGCAGGTTTCCGCAGATCGTAGGTGAAGTGGACGTCGTTGTATCGGATCTCCCCCTCACACGACGGCATCGTCTCGGCGTGAGGGCTATCCACCACGGTCGGTTGTTCCTTGAAGAGCTCCAGCATGCGCTCCGAGTTGATCATGTTGTTCTGAATCATGCGGTAGAATGTGCCAAAGAAATTCAGCGGCCCTTGCAGCTGCGTCATGTAGGTGACCAGCAGCACGAATTTGCCCACTTGCAGTACCCCCGTGGTGACTTGGTACGCTGCGATGAAGCTAGCTACGATCAGTCCAAACATGAAGACCAAGTTTTGGATGGTATTCATGAGCGCAAGCGAAAAGGTGACTTGATACTCAGCCTTCTGGTATTTCTTCACGGCGTCGCGATAGCGGTCGAACTCATACGCTTCCGCATTGAAATATTTGACTGTCTCGTACGACATCATCGAGTCGTTTTTGACAGCGTCTTCTTCCCGACTGGCATTCGTGGCTTGGCGGCGAATGTCCGCTCGCCACGCGGCCATGCGAATGGTGATGTAGATGTACCAGAACGTGACCACGACAATCACCAATGCGTAGTACGCATCGAACTTGACGAGGAACACCACAAACGCTGCGGCCAGATCGATGAGCATGGGGAGCACATTGAATGTCACGGACTCGAGGAACGTGTTCAGCGACGCGCCCTTGCCCAACGCAGAGAGCACTTCGCCGGTCTTCTTGCCCAGGTGGAAGTCCAAGCTCAGCTGGTGGACGTGCTCAAACGCTGCCACCGAGAGCTCACGGTACGAGTACTGCTCAATGGGGATCCACAAGACTTGTCTTGCAGCACCCAGCAGCCCATTGGAGCCTTGAAACAAGCGGTAAATGACGTACAGACCAATTGCGAGCCATGGCATGTAGATGTGGTCTCCAGCCAGGATGGTCGTAATGTTACCCAGCTGGATTGGAACCAGAATCTGCACGCCCCGCTGGAGGAACACAATTACGAAGCAGAGGACAAAGTTGAGCTGCAGAGCCCGATCCTTGGCTGGCCAGATGTACGGCAGGAACACTGCATATGCTCGCAGATACTCCCACCAGCTGCGTGTGGGCGTCTGCTTTGGCTTTTCCCAGCCTGCCGGTGCTTCCTCGTGGTGACGACCGCGTCCGTGGCCATAGCTGGGCGGCCCGTGCGCCTTGCCATTGGTGGTACCGTACGCGTGTGCGGTACCATTGGCCACGCCGTTCTCCGCGTGACCGTTGGAGAGAAGGGCGGTGGTCTCCTCGGTGTTCAGCACGTGTCCTGGCTGCGGCTTCCGCATCCAGAAATCATGCAAGAAGACGAAGAGGGTGTAGAAGGCCACGAGCGCCAGGAGGATGAAAACACGGACAATGTCGATGGTCACCTCGGTGACTTCCCACTCCGACATGCCTCTGCGCACTTCGCCACCGTGACGGTGGCCGGGCTTCGGGTCGCGGTGTTCGGAGGTATAGGCGGCGAAGGAGGCTCCCAGCAAGACGAGCTCCATCAGCAGGGCGGCCGTCCAGGTCACGAAGTGAGCCATGGTGGGAGACGGCTTGGAGTCGATCATGTGGATGACGAGCAGAATGTAGACCATGAAAGATGCCACCAGATAAATCTGTCCTGTCAGCATGTGCTGGCGTGCATGCGCATCGCTCTTTTCCACAACATACCGTGGGCGCCTGACCGCACCACCAGCCCTCGTCTCGTGCGGATATGGCGTGGACGATGACCACGAGAATGCTGGCGCTCAACGAGAGTATGACGCCCACCGACAGCCATTCAAACAGCAGTTTGCGTGGGCGGGCAAAATCGAGGTCCAGCGTGCGGTCCGACTCTTTCTTCACGGCATTGTTCTTCTTCTTGGGCAGCGGCTTGCCCCCGGGGCCCAGTTGCTCGGGATGCTGCGGGAGTTGCTCCTCGCTGTCGCTGGCGGCGGTAACAATGCTGCGGACGGTGAAGGTGGACAGATAGAGCACCAGCAGGATGATGGGATATGCGATCTGCAGGTAGTCCATGATGGCCTGCGCGGCAGGGTTCGACACCCACGGCCGCGAAGCGTCGGCCATGCTGGGTGGTCGGCCGGAGGGGCGTCAAGAGGCGGCGCGGGCGGGCGATCTGAGGTGGTGGGCGGCGTGAGGGCGAGAGCAGCCGGTTCCGCCCCGCGCCACCGCCGTAATGCTGCTGCTCACCGGCGGGCGTGGGAGAGGATTGGGCTGGGTCGGCCGGTCGGGGGTAGCGACTGTGGTGGGCAGTCGGACGACAGATCAATCGGGCGGGCCAAGAGTGAGGGCGGTGGTGGCACACGCCGGCATCGTCGTCGGAGAGCAGCAATAGAACGGGGTGTACGAAGAGAGCAGAGGCACGCACGCACGCACGCACGCACGCACAAGCAAGCAAGCAAGCGTGCTGGAAGCAGCAAATCGATTGCGAACTAGACTCCAGCGGGATGTCTCCCGCCGTCCGAGCAAGACAAGACACATGCACCTCGACACGCTCTGCTCATCACGCGGCCACGCTCTGGTGTATGTCCCCATGATGTTGCGCTCCGACTCATGTGCTCGTGCGACCACACCGGACTGTCCTGACACTCTCTCCCTCTGCGCCGATTCCCGGCCACACCCCGCGTCGTCTCTGCACCCGCCCGCGACATCATCACCATCACCATCGTCAGCTCCATGTCCATGTCCATGTACCACGACGACCGCGACCGCGACAACAGCAGCGCCAGCGCCCGCACTATCCGCCCCCGCCGCATGGCGACTGCGGCTCGATCTGCACGTCGATCCGCTGCGGGACCTGCGCAGCGCGTTGCAGGTGATGCAGACTGCGTATTTGGAGATCTGGTTGGGCGTGTGGCCCGCCGCCATCGACTGGACGGCGGCAGTGCTGAACACGCAGCTCGCCTCGGCGTTGACCGCGCTAAGCAAGGCCCGCGACGCAGGTACCGCTGACGCCAGCGATGCTGCACATGTCGAGAACGAGCTCAATCGCTACTTCGCCCAGGCAGTGGCCTTCTACTTCGGCGAGGACTCATGACTAACACGCAGGGCCTGTACGTAGATGGCTTCCACATTTCGGGGCGCGAGCGGAACGAAACCCAGTGCGACTCGCGGAACGAGATGGTCTACTCTTACAACCAGGGCGTCATCCTTAGTGGTCTGCGCGGGCTGTGGGAAAGCACTGGTAACACGACCTACTCGCAAGACGGACACGACCTTGTACGAAAGGTCGTCAAGGCGACCGGCTGGCTCGTTGATCCAGGCCTTGCTCCGTCCGAGACTCGTGAATGGGCCGGCCTGGGTCGAGCGGGGATCCTCGAAGACTTCTGTGGTGCCGAGCGCGATTGTTCGCAGGATGCTCAGGCCTTCAAGGGCATCTACCTCCACCACCTCGGGCAGTTCTGCGAACCTTTGCCAAGAGAGCCACTGTATCCGGGGAAGACATTTGCTGCTGACAAGGAGCTTGCCGCGCTCCACCGCGCAAGCTGTCAAGCCTATGCTCCATGGATTGCGCATAATGCTCGTGCTGCCCTCGAAACGCGGAACTCGAAAGGACAATTCGGCGGATGGTGGGGTGCCTCACGCGGGAGTGACCACCCCGCTGTCCTTCCCTCAGGTGCAGTGGACTACCGCAATAACGCTTCAGAGCTTCTCCACTCTCCATGGACGTCTTCAACAGGCGGCCAACAATATGCAGGTCTTCTGGCTGTTCAAGAGCAACTCCCGATAGCTCCTCGCAAGGACGGTAGCACCAGTGAATGTCGTTCTGGAGATTGCGTTCGCAGAAGTGAAGGTGACTGGAATGACCACGGACGAGGCCGAACGGTAGAGACTCAAGGTGGTGGCGTTGCTCTACTCTCTACGTTACTGGAGCTGGTCTCCATGGCTTGAACGAGCATCTGTTGAACCGCGACTGTCTCATTGCTACAAATTGCTGATGGTGGGCCATTCGGCTGAAGTTCTCTAGCTGTCCTGCCCAGCTATGTCAACATTGACGAGACCTGTAGTTCACCAGCCAAACAGAAAGATCCGCGTTCGGTCTGTTGATTCGCTTTGGAGCCGAACCTTGGAGTCGTGCATGACCATGCCAGTCGTTTGGAGGAGAGGGCGCTGAGTGAACGAACCCAATGACACAAAACTCGCGCTCCATACGCTCAATAAAAGATCATGGCTCGATCGCATTCTACCGGCCGTCCGCGCCCCAACATGGTCCTGAACACGAGACCCCGTAAAGCGAAAACCAAGTGGCATGTGAGTGAACGACTCACAGCTCGATATACCATCCCGATGATTCTGTGCTGCCACCCTCGGCGTGGATAAAGGCCGGGTCTGCACAAGGCAGTGGTCCGTCCAATCTCTGAGATCTTCGCTCAAGAGGCGAACTGCCATGTCGCGGAGCACACGCCGCGGCAGAGGGGTCATCATGGTTTCTCCGTGCCGCCTTTGCACCGATTGTCACGGTGCTTCCGTCCCCGCGCGGTTCCGCCTACTAGATCACGAGTCATGGCTGAGAAAATGGTTGATCAACCTGCACGTAAATGCACCGGCTTTCCTGACTGGGGAGGCAAGAGCATGCTTCTACATGGGCCTTCAGCCCATGCCTCGCTGATTGGAGTGCGCAAGGCAACGCAACGCACCGTGATGCAAATTCGTGAAGTGTTTGTCTGAAAGCTGAGTATGAATCCAGCCTCCGGACTCCGGGCTCAAGCTTGGAATCCTAGTCTGGCAAGGATATAGGCTTTTGTGTACAGTTATCTTGACCACATTGACACGGATGATCAAAGCGATACAAGTGAGCTGCTGGACGAACAGCACCTGAGCATCAGTCTCGCGTGCTCCAAAGCTTCCACGGATGGCGAACGATAGAAACACGGACCTCACGCTTGATTTTCGCGAGCTCGATGGTTTCTTCGACTTGAGAACCGTTGAGGCGAATGCTACCCACATTATTCCATGCATCAAAAACGGCTCTCGGATCGTCGATGTTGGATGCGGTATTGGATCGATCACACTCGATCTCGCCCGTCGGGTTCCCAATGGACACGTCCTCGGCATAGACTACTCCGCCAGTCCGTGACTCCATCACCGTTGGCTTCAGTCTCATTAACTCACATGTTATTCCACAGGTTCCATTGCCACCGCCAAAGCTCGAGCTGCCGCAGCTGGACTGGCCAACGTGGAATTTATGCAAGCTGATGTCTATTCCCTGGCATCATTCGTTCCTCCCGACTCCTTTGATATCTCCCACTGTCACCAACTTCTGATCCACCTGGACAGACCCATCGACGCCTTGAGGTCCATGTCTCGCGTGGTCAGACCCGGCGGCATCGTGGCAACGAGAGACATGCATTCTCAATGCACACGACCCACCACCTTAGCCATACAACGCAACTGGGAGCTCTATCACACCCTTTCACCTCAACGCGGCGCGCATCCAGAAGCAGGCCTCATCAGTTCCCTCTGGATGCACGAAGCCGGATTCGGTTGGGAACACGTTTCGTCAGGTGATGTTGCAAGTAGCTTGGTGGAGTCCGAAGAGAAGATGCTGTTCGCGAAAGCAATTCTGCCCAGCTTTGCTGTGAGCTACGGGCTGTCGATGGTGTCTGAGGAGCACGAAGCGTGGCTGAAACAATTCGAAAAGGACATTCTGACGTGGGCAGATATGCCCGAGTCGAGCTTCATATGGTATGATGGCTGGGCTATTGGGCAGAAAAAGCGGGGATTGAAAGTTAGCAAGAGCGATGCGCAAGAGATGCAAAGAATGATTACGACCAAAAGCGGAAATTAGCTGAACTTTGTAACCTGATGAGCGATGATGGTGTGCACCGGAATGGAAAATAAAAATTGGTGTGAGCAGTGTACTCTTGTCATAAGCGTTAATGTCACCTTCAACTTCCCTCCACCTCTCACAGCCCCACGCTCATTGCGCCTTCTGCACGGCCCTCTCAAATTTCCTACCACCCTCCACTTTCCACCCTTCCTCTCCCAGCCAACCCACCCGATGCACACACCACTGCTCCGTGTCCGGCTCCCACTCCTCCTCGAAATCGTCCAGCGTTCCCGCCGCTATGCTCACAATCTCATGCCACAACGGCGTGAAAGCGAAGAGGTTGGAAGAGCAGATGCCGCATGACACTCGCGTGAGCGCCGTGCCGGAAGACGTCTGTGACCTGCAGAGTTTTGGAGAAATAGGAGTTAGTTGAGTGGGGTTGCTCTGGGGTTTTGTCTTACGTTGAACGTTGCATGGACTTTTACTGCTGAAGACGTACGCGACGACACTTTAGGCAGTGGCAGATTGTGTTGTAGTAGGGTTTGGTTGAAGGGCCGGTGAGGGAGTATTTGATCGTGCCGCACAGGCATTGACCTGTTCTTGAAGAGGTTCCGTCGCTTGTGTTTAAAGGCATGGTGGAATCAAGATGGCAAGAGAAGTTGCTGAGATGTTGTTGTGCTGAAATGTGATGTCTGGATTCGGCCACCGATTGTTCCTTGTTGTTTTTATTTTGTTGGCATGGATAGCACTCCTTTCATCGCGGGTGATAATGTTTTGACTCGCTCTGTTGACGTCGACACAATTGGGTGGAGCTGTCGACGTTTGCGGGGACAGGAGGACTAGCTGAGCTATTGAGTTGCCAATCATGAGCGCTGCGATGCTAATGGTGCATCTTCATCGCATGGCCGTGGCCACGGGTTCTCGATTTTTCTGTCCGCACGTATGGGTTACTTGAAATATGCTCTTGGCATGGAATTGGCTCAGTCCGATCGGTAATTATGTCCTGGGAGTAGACGCCGAGCTTGCAAATCAATATGCCTTCCATTCACGACCCGATTAGCACGCCTTAGTTAGCTGAGATGGTTTAACCGTTGTCGATGGTGACCTCGGTGGTTGGTGTTGGGGCGTGCTGGAAGGGAATGGGCCATGACGTCGAGAGCCTCGCTGCAGTCTCTCTCCTCCCTTTCACGTTGGCATCAACATTTGGCCAACTTTTATCAATTTGAATCCCGCTTCTCCAACAAAGAGAGCAGCCACATCGGGCAGCTTCGTGCCTCAGGCGAGGTGCTGCTGTGTTCGCAAGACGTCGACTGAAAGATGCACGTCACAAGTCTGGCTCCCACCATTCCTCTGCGCTGTAGGGCCCTAGCCTCCAGATCGCTCGATACGTTGGTATCATGAAGTTGTCGAGTGCCTGCGAGACAGTGCGAGTGTACCGCTGATCTGCAATCGATGCACTCAAAAGTCTGCTCCCGTGCACGGCATCGAGAGCACACATTCGAGCTTCGTGACGGCGACAAGCTCGGTGTGAATTGTATATTCTCCAGCTGCAGCCCTGACGAGCGACATGGACCTACTGAATGGATGTACTATGCTCAAGATCTGACGTGCTTCCATGAACAAGACTTGTGTGCTTCGAAAGTCTGGTCACAAGTTCCGCAGTGGTTTCGGGACGGAGTGTCTTCGTACTTTTGCCCTTTGAGCCCTCATCAGAAGGTGGGGACATTCGATGCAGACATCCGCTGGCGTCCGTCTTCTGACATCCAACGAACGAAAGGGGAACGGTAACCCCCGAATCCTTCACCCTCATGCGATACCAGGGCCGCGCGGTGCAATATTGTCGAGAGATACGAAACACAAAACTGAAATTGGATCATCAGTGCAGCATGCCCTCTGTCAACAGTGGAGCCTGCGGCCGCAAACCCACCACCACAGGGAATGCTTCCCGTATCGTCCACCCACCACAATGTAGATTTTGTCCGGCCCGCAAGGCTGGGCCCAGACGTGTCGTCTTCGAACATGGGTGCCACGTTCCTTCCCTAGCCCTCGACCGAGTGTAGGGAACGCATCTGCATACATTCAGTAGCGTCCACCCACCACACAGCCAATCCTATGGCTTCTGATCACCAGTCAGATCTGATTTGAGCGGCTGCGAGAAAGACCCGCTCGCAATGATCTGACAAACCTTGCCAGCCGGACCTGGGAATGGCGACGGGGACATCGGAGGACATCTCAAACGGGTTGTCATAAGGTTCTCTCGTGTGCCTGGGTAGGATGTCTAGACTCTCTGTCTGTACCTTTGGGTCCTGTGAACCATCTAGGTCGGATTCCAGCTTGGAGCTGGCGTCCTACTAGCAAACAAATCATTACCTGTTATACGATCCTTTTCCACTGCTACTACCATCTATGTTTTGCTCTTCGTGTCATCTAATGCGAACGAAAGGTACTTTGCATGTTCGAACTTCAACAAGTGCTGGTACTGCACGGAACCTGGCTATTTCCGTCCAGTACCATAACTTATTCTTGAAGAGGCGTCGCTGGACCCACATCGACGTGAGGGCTCAATAGCTCGTCACTTGCCACTCACTACATGTATTCGATCTGGCCCTGGCTTCTTGCCGTGGTACCTTAGCGTGCTCAATGATCTTAGGGCTTTGTCGCGTCACGTTGATCTAGACTTGCACCTTCGTTGTCTCTCTGATCACAGAGATCGCACAACTCACGTGCATAGCGACATATTCGCTGCACTTCTCGAATCGAGGTGCATGCATGAAATGTGAATTTAACCCTGTTTGTTTCAAGGCTCAGAAGACGTGATGGTCTGTAATGCGATTAGCTCCATATGCTGAGATTCATGACCTGACGTTTGCACTCCTCGTAGTTCGCAATCTTCGCGCCCGACCGACACTCGACACCAGCATTGCCTCTAGTACTCCTGCTGTCCCACAATCTCGGGTGAAATCAAGAACCCACATCTCTCTTTCAACTTCTGCTCTTTTAACGCTTCGCGCGCAGCATGACTACCATTGACACCGCCATAGCCTTCCTTGGGTCCACCGACAATGTATATGCCATAGTTTTCATCCTCAAAGTTCGCCTTGTGCCAGCCTTGCAAAGTGGTATTGCACTTGGTGTAGTCTACGACGGCCTGCATCGCATCTCGAGTGAAGGTTGCGGTGATGCCGCCTTCCAGAATCCGACTCTGCCCGATAGCTTTGTGGAACGGCTGAGGCTTGCTTGCGCCGTTGGCCATCATCTGCATACCGATGGCCAAGCCACCCGAACTTTGGCCGTGAATGAGCACGTTATGTGGATCTCCCCCGAAAGCCGCAATGTTGCGCTGTACCCATTCGAGGGCCAGCCGATGATCTCGCAGTCCTGCATTCTCGGAGCACTCTTGCTTCAATGCATCCGACTGAGCGAACCCAAAGACGCCGAGTCGGTAGTTGATCTGCACCGAGATGACTGCATGGCCGTGAGCGACGGACTGCAAGATCATGCCTCCAGGCTGGGAGATGGGGTCATCCTTCGAGCCGGTCTTGGAGCTTCCTGTTCGCCATTTAGTATGACTATCCGGACGAAACGTTCACAGGGGTCCACTGTAGCAAATCTGATGCACTCCGCTATCCGGGAGTGGTTTCTGCTACAACAAGGGTCTGAAGATGAGTAGTCCGTTGCTGGCGAGGGCGCAGAAAGCGGAGATGGGTTGAAGTGAGAGATGGAAGGTCAACGTAGACAAGTACTATATACTGACGGCGGCGCCAAGCTGGAGCCCAGAAAATGCTTGATTTGCACGTGCTGAAAACTGCGGCGGCGGTATGACATGTTCTAGCGCGGTCGAGCTTGGTCCATGGAGGCTTTCCTGGTCGCTTCTCGCACCGCGCGGCCAACATCCGAGTACACGCGCTGCTCATCCCACGACAGCGGCTCGGCAGCAGCGGTGGACGAGAGCGGCGCCGTCGGCACGTAGCGGTTCTTTGCGTCGCGGAACGTGTCGCATCTCTGCTCCCACGCCTGCGCAGCCCGCCGCTCTTCCTTCGACGGTCGTGGAGCAGCAGCGGGCTCCTCGCATTGCTCCGGCCGCTGGGGACGTCGTGGCTGATCTTGCTGCTTTCGCCGAAAGTACGCCTTCCTCGACCAGTCGTCGCGCGGCGCTTCTTCTTCATACCGCTGTCGGGATCCTGGCGCTGACTTCTGCTGGTGCCGCTTGCTCCGCAGATACGACTTCCGCGACCATTGTCCATCGCTCTCGCCGCCCTTGACAGGACTGCCGGCAGTGTCTCGAGACCGACTCTGCGACGACTGCCGTTTCTCTCGCGGATCCGCGATTCTGTGGGCGTGGTGGATGCATTTCTCGCCGATTGTCGTGTCGACTAGCTTGGTGACGCCCGTCGCGCAGATCCCCGCGATAGCAGGATCGAATGGCATTGTTGGCGAAGGATCGATTGCTCTGACAGGATCCAATGGAATTCTGCCTCAATACAGGCGCCAAGTTAGTCCTCGCAGGTGGGTCAAGTGTACTGGAGCGTGGAATTTTCGCATGAGCCGAGGGCGTTGGCAGACGCGGGTGACAGCAACAGGCCGTAAATGTACGAATCTCCTGGTCTGCCCACGAATCGACTGACCCCCCAATGACGACACGACGGCGTGATGACCATGCGGACATGGTCGGTAGCGAGCCCAATGAGTGCGCCTATACCAAGGATTGACTCCAGCCGAGCTCTGGGGAAATGGGGCTGAAACTGAACTATCCTTCCAGCCGCTGACGTCGGCAACTGACAAGTGCTGTGCGTGTCGAAGAATGCGTCCCTTATTATTTCGCCTCTCCGCGGAGCCAAGACATGTTTGATGCTCAACGAGAGCTTCCACGATGCAGCACACATGCACTCCAAGCTTTCCCTCGCGCACAGCTGCAGCGCTGCGCTTGGCGTCGCTGAGCTGGCCATTTGGCGTGCGTGAAACAGCGACAAGCCTTCGCCTCCGTGGAAGCAAATGACATCGATCCAGGCCTGCGATCAAGAAATCCAAGGATGTTGTCGAAATCGTCCGTGGCAATGACATAGACGAATTCAAATTCAGTGGACGAGGAGGTATATAATACGGCGAGAAGAGTGTTGCTTCACGCCCTCAATACCAGAGCAGATCATCTTCGAGATCAAAACAACACGAGACCAGCTTCAAGTCATTTTCATCACGAACAAGCGGCACCCGAAACAATTACACCGCATAGAAGAGAAACCATGTGCCTCCCATTCCGTCGTCGACGAACCCAGACAGTCATTGTGGAGAAGCCACACTATGGCAGCCCTCGCATGGGAGGCGGAGGAATGATGGGAGGTGGAAGAGGCATGATGGGAGGAGGAGGACTGATGAGAGGCTTTGGCGGGGGACGAGGTCGTGCAGCATACCCATCACGATCACGGTTCGGTGGCGGTCGTCGCTGCTAGGACGATACAACCCCGCAATATCACCCAAGTCTGAAGTCTGGATCCACTGAGAATATCATAATAATACATTCCGATCTGGTGTGCAGACTTTTGGGGATGATCATAACAGCGCGCTGGCGGCGTGCAGAGTATAGTTTGACGCATTGGTGGAGCGATTACGATTTACGCGATCACGAAGGCCATATACTTGTACGATAGCGAATCAATCGATTACAGGCAGAATTTGAGATCTGATTTACCTCACTGAACTTTGCCGTTGCGAGCGACAGATCTGGTTTTCCATGCGTCAATGCCCTTCGAGCCAGGGTATATCTTGGATGTTCCAAGCACGATTGCCTTACGACGTAGTAATACACACAGCAAGTTTCTCATCCTGCCACCATGCGGCCATGTCCGGTGACTTGATGCAAATACTCGGCTGCCTGGAAAGCCCGATGTAGCATGCATCATGGAGCGAGTGCTCGTTCATCATGAGGCGCAGCTTGATTGTCGGTAGAAGGTCACTGACAGCCATGATGCATAACATGGAAATTCCCTGTTCCTTCTCTCTCCTTCAAGTCACTTCAAAGCGCGTCCCCAATCTACTACATGTAATTGAAGCCTCCAGCCTTGTGCTCGGAGAAAGCGCTTTGGAAAACAACGACCAACGCTCCAATTCCACAAAAGACCATCTCGCAACACCAGCAAGCAGCACAAACACCAATGTGCCTTCCATTCTATCGACGGTCCTATTACAGACCGCACTGCGGCGGCTATGCCAGACCTCACTTCGGCGAAAGAAGGATGTACGGAGGCTATTATGGACGACCAAGCTACTCAGCACGTGCACCATCACACCACCACACCCGTCATCACCATTACCGATATAGTCGTTGATAGACGTTTGCAACGCGGCAAATTTCGATCAGAATCCAGTGCAATCAATCGACACAACAAGGACGGGAAGATTGGAACACGGACTGAGCAAGACTTGGTATTGGCATGATATGCCAGAAAAGCGAACGATGCTTGTCGATGAATCAGTCCGGTCAAATCGGATAGCAGGAACGGACTTCGTTCTTCAAGCAGCGTGGATGATAGGGATAAGTAATCAATTGCGGTTTCTACTTGTCCGCGGCGTTGACAGGCTGTGTGTTTCGGCAACAAATAATAGTGCATAGGTCGACGCACGAACTAGTGCGATGTGATTTCAATCACTTTCGAATCGTTTGCCAGCAATCGCGTCCGTGCTGCATCATCCAAGATGAATGTCGAGGCGATGTCGGCAGTCGAGTTGAGTTTGGTCCGGCAGAATACGAAGACTTCAGGAAGTCCGCTCGACTCGCTGAGGGCAAAGCAATGAAAATGCAGTCCTTCTTCCCAGCAAGCTTTCCCTCATGTGTCCTCTGCGAGCCCAGGTCGGGGGCTATCCGAGAGAGCAATTGCCATCTCTCTCAAAAATGACCCTTGTGATTCTTGAACAGACGTCGTGGCTGCTGGCCATCTTCGATTGACGAGAAACCCAGGTATGTCAAGGCTGCCGGTTTCACGACAGAAATTGCGTTCCAGATTATTGGAAACAGAATCGAGGGGATAAAGTCGGCGAGCGAGAAGTTGGGGATCTGATATCACTATCGGAAGGAGAGACGTGTTCCCACTGGGAGGATGTGAGGTCCAATTAGCGCAAGGTTTTGGACGACCTTGATGGTGTGAGAACGATACGCCCTGGCATGGCTGCGATAGAGGGTGGGGACAAGATGTCTGGCTCGGTCGAGCGCCCTCAATTTTCACCCAACTATGCACCATGCTACGCTACTTCGTGTCTCGCAGGCAGACTCCTTCCTCACAGCAAAGGACGAGTCTTCCTTCCCGTACCAGTCGCTGCGTTTGTCGTGGAGATGTACCATTCCTCGGCTCCAGCACCCTCCGTTCAAACCTTGACGCAGCTTCGTGAAGGTCTATATCGGCTCTTGCACTGGTCATCGAAGCTGTTGGCTGTGTCAGCCAATTCGAGAACCTCCTCGTGCGTGTTTGGCAGAAGTATACCTCACGCCCGATTTTACGTCGGTCTCCGGGAAACGTCCAGTCTTTGTCTTCCTCCTAAAACCGAGAATTGTCGCGAGGCGTCCCGTCTTCCACGTCTGGTCTGGGCTGTTTCGGCTCTTTGCGCCCTCTTTTCTCTCGAGGGCGCTGATGCCGAGGGCGTCTCTCGGGGCGGCGATTCGTCTGTGGACATTTCTCTTGCGCACGCCGTAACATTGCGCATCTCCCTTGACCCATGATGGCTTGGTCAAGATGCCACGCTGGAGATTGATCAGTTCAATTCATTAATTGTTGTCCCCAGCAGAACCACCTTGAGTTTCAGACTGAATTAACTCCCCGGGCAAGAACCGCTGTCGTGGTTGAACAAGTTCCCCGTACAGGCCGTCGAGGTGGCGGTGTGATGATGCTGAGTTCGAGAACGAGCCAGTAATGGATGTAAGTTAAGCAGTATCGGGAAACGACTGGTTGTCAATTTGCGGTGATATATGAAACTGGGTAGCATCAGGCGGAAGAGAAGAGGAGAAGGGAGAAGGGAGAAGGCGAGAAGTACATTGTTGACATGACACAGTACGTGCTTGCCGGTGCAGCATCTCTCGTGGTGACCCAGCTGCAGTGACGAGTGTCAGCCGGTCGATAGGGGAGCAGCTGCGCTGGACAGTGCACCTACATGCACTTTCCGATGTCGGCAATTGAACTGTAGGTACCGTGCCCAAGCCAGTGGAATTAGTCGACAGCAGACCCGAAGACGAACTTGCTGGAGAGGATCTGCTTGTCAGTTGATGTGCTATAGCAACCTAGCTCGGGGTTTGTACTTCGATGCCATGATTCTGCGTGGATATGGACAGCCACGACCCCGCTTAGTGATGGATAGCGATGACTGAAGGTGACAGCAGTATCATTTTGACCGAACGGATTTCATTCAGCAGCTCAAGTAAAGCGCACCATAAACGCAGGTGGGCATGTCAGCCCTGGCAGCGTCGTGTCATGTGCTCCCATCCATTTCGACGGCTCAGCTTCTCCAAATGTGAGCTGGCCATGCATGCGATGTGGTCGTGTCAATGCATCCATTCCTGCCTCATGCGCCGTACACCTCCCTCCCTACCGAGCATCATAGCTGAGACGTCTATCGGCGGGTCTGCTTCTTCTCAGCCTCCTTCATGACCTTCTTGACGATCTTTTGCTCTTCGATCAAGAAGGCACGGGTGACACGGTCCTTGACGCAGTTGGCGCAGCGCGAGCCGCCGTATGCGCGCTGGACAGTCTTCTTTGGGTGGGAGATCTGGGAGTATTCGCGTGGGCGGAGCGCTGGGATCTGTACACCACCTCCACGTTAGTCTTCCATTTCGTTTGCTCTTTGGTTCCGATTTTCTCGCGTTGTTTTCGTCCTCCCTCATGCCGCGCTGCTGGTTCAATAGAGAAGGATGGCCTGGGAAAGACGTACACCTGCGAGCTTGATGCCACAGTCACCGCACTTGGGCGCGGTTCCTCGCTTCTTGATGTGCAAGTAGCGGAGCTCGCCACCAGGAGTTCTGATGATGCGAACTTTGTTGCTCTTGGTGTTGTATGACACGCGGCGGCGCTGTTCAAGATGTCCGATTAGCCCAAACATGTTCCCCCAAGGTTCCTGCCAATGCCTCCACGTCGTCGGTTTTCGGATCGCACGTACGAAGGTGAGTCTGTTGGAGCCCATTGTGATTGTCGAAGTCGGGGGTCGCTAGGTGGATGGGTGTTCGGCGGAGTGTTGTCGACTTGCGGTGCGCTTCATGGGCGGAGGTCAGGACTTGTGCGCAAGATTTCGAAGGGTGCCAAGACGAAATCACAAGGTGGAGAGGCTCGAAACGATGCTGGCCAATCATCTGCCGTCGCATGACTCGTGCATCGAATCTCGAAAAACTGCGGCGCGACGGGAACAACGCGAACGCCACCTCGCTATCCACCATCACATCCACGCAGGCCACAGCGCGTTTGCCATACCATTCTCCTGTACTTCGCGAGGATCGCGTGAACCGAGAGAATCTGCGCCGTGGCGTAACAGGACAGTACAGGTCCCAGGGCGAGCTCGGCGCCAGAAGCCGTAGCAACGACCATCTTTGCACGACATCACGCGAACACCATCGACATGGCCGGCATTCCTCCACCGCCGGGATGGGCACCTGCACCCCCTCCAGGAGCACCCCCCGGGCTCTCAGCGAACGGTGTTCCCCCTCCGCCACCAGGATTTGCACCACCCAAGGATCCTCACGCGGAGAAGCTGCAGCAAAAGAAGCAGAAATGGCTGCGCCAGCAGAGACAGCGCTTTGCTGAAAAGCGAAGGGGTGGCTTCGTGGAAACACAGAAAGCGGACATGCCTCCAGAGCATTTGCGAAAGATCGTCAAAGATATTGGCGATGTGTCGCAAAAGAAGTTCAGCGCAGACAAGAGGAGTTATCTTGGAGCGTTGAAGTTCATGCCACATGCTGTTCTGAAGCTGCTGGAAAACATGCCTATGCCGTGGGAGAGTAGTCGAGATGTGAAGGTGCTATACCACGTCAATGGCTGTTTGACACTGGTCAACGAGATCCCAAGGGTCATCGAGCCCGTTTTTCACGCGCAGTGGGCGACAATGTGGGTTGTTATGCGTCGAGAGAAGAGTGATCGAAGACACTTCAAGCGGATGCGATTCCCACCCTTCGATGACGAGGAGCCTCCGCTGTCTTGGAGCGAGAATATCGAGGATGTTGAGCCTTTGGAGCCAATCCAGATGGAGCTGGAAGAGAATGAGGATGAGCCTGTGTTTGAGTGGTTTTACGATCATCGCCCGCTCTCCGACACCAGCCATGTCAATGGACCGAGTTACAAAGAGTGGAATCTGTCATTACCGCAGATGGCCACGCTGCATCGATTGAGTGATCCGCTGTTGTCGGACATCAACGATAAGAACTACTTCCATCTTTTCGACATGCCAGCATTTGCAACTGCAAAAGCGCTGAATGTGGCGATTCCTGGAGGACCACGATTCGAGCCTCTTTACAAGGACATTGACCCGAACGACGAAGACTTTGGCGAATTCAACGCGATTGATCGAATCATTTTCCGTGCTCCCATTCGAACCGAATATCGCGTCGCTTTCCCATATCTGTACAACAGCTTGCCTAGATCTGTCAAGCTCGGGGTCTACAGCTACCCGCAGACAGTCTATGTCAAGACTGAGGACCCAAACCTGCCGCCTTTCTACTTCGACCCAGTGATCAACCCGATTTCTTCGAGACAAGTGATGCCGAAAAACCTGACAATCAGTCACGAGGACGACATTTTTGGACATGGAAACAATGAAGAGCCGGACGAAGAGGATGGCGGCTTCGTTATGCCAGAGGGCGTTGAACCGTTCCTTGAGGACGAAGATTTGTACAACGACGATACTGCTGCAGCTATCGCGTTGTGGTGGGCGCCGTATCCATTCGACAGGCGGTCAGGCAAAATGGTGCGAGCACAAGATGTGCCGCTGGTCAAGCAGTGGTATCTGGAGCACGTTCCAGCTGGTCAGCCCGTCAAGGTCAGGGTGTCCTATCAGAAATTGCTCAAGACATATGTCTTGAACGAGCTGCATAAGAAACCACCCAAGGCGCAGAACAAGCAACTTCTCGGGCGCAATCTGAAGAGGACCAAGTTCTTCCAGCAAACCACCATCGACTGGGTTGAGGCTGGTCTTCAGGTGTGCCGACAAGGGTTCAACATGTTGAACTTGCTCATCCATCGCAAGAACTTGACCTATCTTCACCTGGACTACAACTTCAACTTGAAGCCCATCAAGACGTTGACGACGAAAGAGCGAAAAAAATCGCGTTTTGGAAATGCTTTCCACTTGATGCGGGAAATTCTCCGGTTAACGAAGCTCATCGTTGATGCTCAAGTGCAGTATCGTCTCGGCAATATCGACGCTTTTCAGCTGGCAGATGGCATACTGTATGCATTCAACCACGTGGGTCAACTGACTGGTATGTATCGATACAAGTACAAGCTCATGCACCAGATTCGATCATGCAAGGATTTGAAACACTTGATCTACTACCGATTCAACAGTGGGCCAGTCGGCAAAGGACCCGGTTGCGGTTTTTGGGCCCCTGCCTGGAGAGTCTGGCTGTTCTTCTTGCGCGGCATTATCCCTCTTCTTGAACGATGGCTCGGCAACTTACTCAGCCGGCAATTCGAGGGTCGTCACTCGAAAGGTGTAGCAAAGACGGTCACTAAACAGCGGGTTGAATCTCACTTTGATCTCGAACTTCGTGCATCTGTCATGGCTGACCTCATGGACATGATGCCGGAGGGCATTAAGCAGAGTAAGGTCAATACAGTTTTGCAGCACTTGTCAGAGGCATGGAGATGCTGGAAGTCGAACATTCCTTGGAAAGTGCCTGGTCTGCCCAAGCCGATCGAAGATGTGATCCTGCGATATGTGAAGTCCAAGGCCGACTGGTGGGTTTCTGTTGCACACTACAACCGCGAACGTATCCGGCGTGGTGCGACTGTGGATAAGACAGTGGCCAAGAAGAATCTCGGTCGTCTCACTCGTCTATGGTTGAAGGCTGAGCAGGAACGTCAGCACAACTATCTCAAGGACGGGCCGTATGTCAGCACCGAAGAGGGTGTTGCCATCTTCACGACTGCTGTACATTGGCTGGAGAGCAGGAAATTCCAGCCCATTCCATTCCCGTCGGTCAGCTATAAGCACGATACCAAGATTCTGATTCTGGCTCTTGAGCGTCTGCGAGAAGCCTACTCTGTCAAGGGCAGACTGAACCAGAGCCAGCGCGAGGAACTTGCACTCATCGAGCAAGCATACGACAGCCCGGGCACGACGCTGGCGCGCATCAAGCGCTTCCTGTTAACACAGCGCTCATTCAAGGAAGTCGGCATTGACATGAACGACAATTACAGCTCGATCAACCCAGTCTACGACATTGAGCCCATCGAGAAAATTACAGACGCATATCTTGACCAGTACTTATGGTATCAAGCAGATCAGCGACGCCTTTTCCCGGCGTGGATCAAGCCGTCTGACTCCGAAGTACCGCCGCTTCTCACTTACAAGTGGGCGCAGGGCATCAACAACCTGTCGAATGTCTGGAATGTGGACGAGGGCGAATGCAATGTCATGCTCGAAACGAGACTGGACAAGGTGTATGAGAAGATCGACATTACACTTCTCAATAGGCTGCTGCGACTGATCATGGACCACAACCTGGCTGACTACATCTCCTCGAAGAATAACGTGCAGCTTAACTACAAGGACATGAATCACACCAACAGCTATGGTATGATCCGAGGGCTCCAATTCAGCGCCTTCGTCTTTCAATACTACGGCTTGATTATCGATCTGCTGTTGCTTGGTCTGCAGCGTGCGTCGGAGATGGCTGGCCCACCGAATGCGCCAAACGACTTCCTGCAGTTCCGGGATCGAGCCACGGAGAGTCGCCACCCTATTCGACTCTACACGCGTTACATTGATAAGATCTGGATCTTCTTCAGGTTCACTGCTGACGAATCGCGCGATTTGATTCAGCGCTTCCTGACTGAACAACCAGATCCCAACTTTGAGAACGTGATTGGGTATAAGAACAAAAAGTGTTGGCCTCGTGACTCGCGCATGCGCTTGATGCGACACGATGTCAATCTGGGACGTGCTGTCTTCTGGGACATGAAGAATCGCTTGCCGCGTTCCATCACCACCATCGAGTGGGACGACACGTTCGCCAGTGTGTACAGTAGGGACAATCCGAACCTGCTGTTCGCCATGAATGGGTTCGAAGTCCGGATCCTCCCAAAGATTCGCAACCAGAACGATGAGTTCCCAACCAAAGACTCTGTCTGGGCACTCGTCGACAATGCCACTAAAGAGCGAACTGCCCATGCCTTCCTTCAGGTTACCGCCGAGGATATCGCCAAGTTCAACAATAGAATTCGCCAGATCTTGATGAGCTCCGGAAGCACGACCTTCACCAAGATTGCCAACAAGTGGAACACGACTCTGATCGCACTTTTCACCTACTATCGCGAGGCAGCGGTAAGCACTGTTGAGCTGCTGGATACCATCGTCAAGTGTGAAACCAAGATCCAGACTCGTGTCAAGATCGGTCTCAACTCCAAGATGCCTTCGCGTTTCCCACCTGCTGTCTTCTACACGCCGAAAGAATTGGGTGGTCTTGGAATGATCTCTGGCTCGCACATCCTCATCCCAGCTTCAGACAAGCGGTGGTCTAAGCAAACTGATAGTGGTGTCAGCCACTTCCGCGCAGGCATGAGCCACGACGAAGAAACTCTCATCCCCAACATCTTCCGTTACATCATTCCCTGGGAAGCCGAATTCATCGACTCCCAGCGTGTGTGGACCGAATACTCGCAGAAGAGACTGGAAGCTAACCAGCAGAATCGACGTCTCACTCTGGAGGACTTAGAAGACTCGTGGGACCGTGGTCTGCCTCGCATTAACACGCTTTTCCAAAAAGATCGCAGCACATTGTCATTTGACAAGGGTTTCCGAGCGCGGACGGAGTTCAAGATCTACCAGCATATGAAGAGCAATCCTTTCTGGTGGACAAGCCAGAGGCATGACGGAAAGCTATGGAATCTTAATGCATACCGGACAGATGTGATCCAAGCGCTTGGAGGTGTTGAGACCATTCTGGAGCACACGGTATGTCATCTTTCTGACTCTGACTTCTGTTGGAAATTCGTGCTAACGAAGTCGCAGCTTTTCAAAGCCACAAATTTCCCGAGCTGGGAAGGGTTATTCTGGGTTCGTTTCCCCCTCTTCATTCTCGCCGTCGAAAACATTCTGGTCGCAGCCTCTCACAGCCCCTGCTTGAGATTTAACTCTGATTTGCATCTTGCATCTTCATTGGCTGCATACTGACAGCTTCGCAGGAGAAAGCATCCGGTTTCGAAGAATCGATGAAATACAAGAAGCTCACGAACGCCCAACGATCCGGTCTTAACCAAATTCCAAACCGTCGCTTCACACTCTGGTGGTCGCCGACCATCAACCGTGCCAACGTCTACGTCGGTTTCCAAGTCCAGTTGGATCTCACGGGTATCTTCTTGCACGGAAAGATTCCGACTCTCAAGATCTCGCTCATCCAAATATTCCGCGCCCACTTGTGGCAGAAGATCCACGAGTCGGTCGTCATGGATCTGTGTCAAGTCTTCGACCAGGAACTGGAAGCTTTGGGAATTGAGACTGTGCAGAAGGAAACCATCCATCCCCGAAAGTCCTACAAGATGAACTCCTCCTGTGCTGACATCCTCCTCTTCGCGTCTCACAAGTGGAGTGTCAGCCAGCCCAGCTTGCTTTACGACACCAAGGACAACATGGGCCTGACCACCACGAACAAATTCTGGATCGATGTGCAGCTCCGATATGGAGACTACGATTCCCACGACATTGAGAGATATGTTCGCGCCAAGTATTTGGACTACACGACTGACAGTATGTCGATCTACCCATCAGCCACGGGCCTGATGATCGGCATTGATCTGGCGTACAACTTGTACTCTGCATATGGCCAGTACTTCCCTGGTCTTAAGCAGCTGGTGCAACAAGCTATGGCTAAGATCATGAAGGCCAACCCCGCGCTGTACGTGCTTCGCGAGCGTATTCGAAAGGGTCTGCAACTGTACGCTTCTGAGAGCAACCAAGAGTTCCTCAACTCGCAGAACTACTCGGAATTGTTCAGCAACCAGATTCAGCTCTTCATTGACGATACGAACGTCTACCGTGTTACAATCCACAAGACGTTCGAGGGCAACTTGACGACGAAGCCGATCAACGGGGCCATCTTCATATTCAATCCTCGAACTGGTCAGCTGTTCTTGAAGATCATCCACACCAGCGTCTGGGCTGGTCAGAAGCGTCTCGGTCAGCTCGCAAAGTGGAAGACAGCCGAAGAAGTGGCTGCGCTCATCCGATCCTTGCCGGTCGAAGAACAGCCCAAGCAACTCATTGTTACCCGAAAGGGTCTGCTTGATCCTCTCGAAGTGCATCTGCTCGATTTCCCAAACATCAGTATTCGTGCATCAGAGCTGCAACTGCCTTTCCAGGCTGCTATGAAGGTCGAGAAGCTGGGAGACATGATCCTGCGTGCCACTGAGCCGCAGATGGTGCTTTTCAACTTGTACGACGAGTGGTTGAAGAGCATTTCTTCTTACACTGCTTTCTCGCGTCTGGTTCTGATTCTGCGTGCGCTGCACGTGAATCAAGATAAGACCAAGCTGCTGCTGCGACCGGACAAGACTGTCATCACGCAAGAACACCACATCTGGCCTACACTGTCCGACGACGACTGGGTCAAGGTCGAAGTGCAACTGCGTGATCTGATCCTCAATGATTATGGCAAAAAGAACAATGTCAACACGTCTTCACTCACCAACAGTGAAATTCGAGACATCATTCTTGGCATGGAAATCTCAGCACCAAGTATGCAACGTCAACAAGCTGCAGAGATCGAGAAGCAGCAACAGGATCAAGCTCAGCTCACAGCAGTGACGACCAAGACGCAGAACGTTGCGGGTGAGGAGATGATCGTCACTACCACATCGGCATACGAGCAGCAATCTTTTGCATCCAAGACCGAGTGGCGCACACGAGCCATTGCTACATCCAATCTGCGAACACGCGCCAACAACATCTACATCTCTTCTGAAGACATTCGCGACGATGAACACCACTTCACGTACGTCATGCCAAAGAACATCCTGAAGCGCTTCATTGCCGTTGCGGATCTTCGTGTGCAGGTGGCTGGCTACCTTTATGGTGTCTCGCCACCGGACAACAAGCAAGTCAAGGAAATCAAGACGATTGTGATGGTCCCTCAAGTTGGCTCAACGCGGGACATTCAGCTCCCGCGCAATTTGCCCGAGAACGAGATGCTGCAAGGTCTTGAACCTCTAGGTGTCATCCACACCTCCGCAGGCAACGAGACCAACTACATGACGGCCCACGACGTCACTCAGCACGCCAAACTCATGGCTGCTCACCCGTCATGGGATCGCAAGACCGTGACCATGACCGTCAACTTCACGCCGGGCTCCGTGTCCCTTTCTGCCTGGTCTCTAACGCCTCAAGGCTACCAGTGGGGCGCCGAGAACAAAGACCTCTCCTCCGATCAGCCCGCCGGGTTCTCGACTGCTTTCGGAGAAAAGTCTCAACTTCTGCTGTCTGACAAGATCCGAGGGTATTTCTTGGTGCCAGAAGACGAGAGGTGGAATTGGTCTTTCCTGGGTTCTGGCTTTGGCGATCGCGAAAAGGGCCGCGTGTTTGTGCAGGTCGGCATTCCGCGACGATTCTACGACGATGTGCATCGGCCAATTCATTTCCAGAATTTCGCCGAATTGGAGGACGTCTGGGTGGACCGGAGCGATAATTTGGCGTAGGCGAGGATTGGTAGAGGGAGATGGGAATTTGAGCAGGAGGGCGAGCGCTTAAAGGAAGAGCGATGAGTGTACATGAAAGTTTCTGGACTGCATCAGCGTAAGGCGTTTATGTGACGCTTCGACATGGCTGGGAAGAATAGGACAAGGGAGAGGCGATTGCAGTTGTAACATTCCAGTGCGCCAAGCAATACATGTTGCTCAGTATGTCTGACCGAGCAATTGCAAACGTCTAACAGCAATTGCCAAAACGAGCCACTTTCTCTGTGAGGCACGGGGAGCTCTGCTGCGCCAAACAAATGTGTCTGAGATGGTCATCTTGCTGAAGTTGCTGAATTCTACTTTGGTGATCCATGCGAGTGAATATTTCTCAACGTGGTGCACGGTCTCTACATGTGCCAGATATCCCCTGCGGCAGAGGATGACCAGGGTACCAACAGAGCGGTGTCCGAATATTGCAGGCGGCATATGGATGATGCAGGAGTAGTTCGCACAGCATTGAACACAGAACCATTCACATAGCACCCGCGAACCAGGCGTGCTCACCAGGCGAGGGACAACGCACCACGTCAGGTACCATTGCAGTGTCATTAGTCGATTGCAGTGCCACGACATGTTGCAGGCAAACAAGCAGTCTCCGGCAGACGATGCTGAGGAGGTTGATGACGACCATGACAGTGCTCGGACTTGGATGGTGGCCGAAGATACAGCTGGCTGACGGGCGAAGCTACGCGCGAACGGATCAAAGTCCGGCGGTAATAAAGTCGCGCGTGAGGGAAGCACGTGTGGTGGGTACGTCGTACGTAGACCAGCTCCATAGAGTCCATAGCAGTGCTTCTGGAAGACTACTCGAAGGAGGTCCAGCTCGGCGCAGGCTGGCCTGTGGTCCGAAGCGATGGCAGCGAAGACAGCAGGCAGAATGGGGGGAGTGCATGAGAAAATGCCGCTATTCCTGCAGTGAATGGCACCTTTTCCACCGTGAGATGTTGATTGGGCGGCCAAGGATGCAGCAATGCGTGCTGCAGTCAGTCTGCAGTAATAAAGTCACTCGGGGGAGCGTCGCATGGTCGTCCTCGTCGTCGTCGTCCTTCGTCGCCGATGCTTTGCCAGCGACTGCAGAGTTTTCGCTGTCTCCCGCCCCCGCCTCGTATAGTATATCTGCCACACGGGCGTGATGGAGATGAAGATCCGCCTGGCTGCCACGTGACCGTGACGTCGACGGTCGAGCCTCCACTGCCATCGATGCGCCTCGAGAGGCCGGCGCCGTCGAACAGTCTCAGCTCACCCACTTTCATCACCACCACCAGCGCGCCCGCCCCGTCCACGCCGTTTCACATCACCCCTTCCGGCGACGGCGACTCTCTTTGCACACGACTACCATTCCCAGCCCGGCCTGCACGGGCGACCGACCACCAGCGACTACATCCCAGATCCCCGCCGACGTTTCGCACCACCATCCGCCATCCGCCCCCTTCGACTCGACCACAGACACCGGCCGATCCACATGTAACGATATACACCCACCTGTGCAGACCCAGACACGACGGCCCACGATTCAGCTTGTAACGACCCACAAACCTTTCTTCCCGCGCAGACTACTCTGCCCTCGACGCCGAACAACCAGACGTCCCACCCCAAAACTCTCCGCAAACACTAACTGTAATTCTTTTTCCTCCAAAAGCTCCTCCATGTCCCACCGTTTGCGATAGCGACCTCCCATTATGGACCCACCACCCCCAGACGGTGCCTGCACGGCTGTCGAAGGGCGACGCAGCGCAGATGGAAGTGTGCAACAGGATGCGACTCGGGCAGAACGGCGTCCAATGCCTGGGAGCTTCGTGGATATCCCCTCGGACGAATCTGCAAAAAGCGATCAAGCCAACGACAGCATGGCCACCACTCCACCGAAGACGTTGAGCAGGAACAACTCCGACTTCCCTCCCACCCCACCCACCATGACCAGCAGCGAGCTTGCTGATCCCATCTCCGCCCCCAGGAGACTGAGTCCGTCGCCCGTTTTTGCAGATCGCGTCAGGAATGAGCTAGAGAGACACAAGTCGGGCCTCAGCACGCCCGTCAATCTGAGCAACAGCCCGCCGACGCCTGATCCTTCACCTCCGACTCGAGGAGGGGAGGGCTTGATGATACCTCGGCCACCAATGGCCAAATATGAGAGCTCTTATGCCGAGTCCTTTCAAACCGCTACCGAAGGCCGTACATCGCAGGCGAGTAATGCGCATGGGAGTATGCTGCCCGCGGGAATCGAGAGCACCCCAAAGCAGAGCTGGCTGGACATGGCCAGGGCAATGGGTTTGTCGAACCAGGTGTTGGCAATGCAGGACGAGCAGCGTGCACAGAACGATGCAGACAGTGATAAAGCTGCACGCATCAAGAACTACCACCTTGAATCGGATGGCAGCGAGGGCGAGAAGGACAACAAAACTGCGACCTACGATGCCAGCGACGAGCGCAGCACATCCGATTCCAACCCAAAGTCGCCTCCTGTCACCCGAAGCGTTAGCCAAAAGCTTGCTGTGACGATGGTCCCTCGACTGCGCCGGCCATTCCAACCTGGCGACGAGATTAAGCGACCGGATGACTTCCTCCTCTACGCATCCACCGGCTCAATCAAGAAGTGGAAGAAGCCCGAGCGTATGTCCAAAACACCGCCGCCCCGGGAAATGGACTCGGAATTTCTCAGGAATGCGGAGCCCGTCTTCCGGCCCGCCGCACCGGAGGTCCCAGAATCGGGAAAAGACATTCTTCGGCGTCTAGAAGATGTGATCAATGAGGGCAATGCAGACCTTGCGCCACTGACCGCGCTGCCGCCCATTCCAGCTGAGGAGCGGCAAATATTGACACCACGCGAAGAGGAAGTCAAGCCCCTGGAGGAATTCACGCCCTGTCTTCCCGCCAAAACCGTCCCTACACCTCCCTCCACGGCGCAGAAGGAGAAGAGTCTGGAGGAGAACAATGTCGTGTACAAGATGATTCAAGAGGAAAACGCCAAACGCCACAGCGCCATCTCTGATGGCAGTGTCCAAGCAAAAGTCGTTGCGCCGGCGGAGAATAAGCGAAAGCTGAGACACACGCAAAAGCGAGACTCTCTCCGAGGTGATGTCAGTCTGATCAGTAGTTCAGACAGTCATCGTCTTCGTCACAAAAGAGCGATGGGTAGTCTCGGACACAGTGAGGATGTAGCTAGCGCGAAGGAGAATATTTTCTCCAACGAGCGCCCATCGACAAGGGGCACGGAAGGGAAAAGTGCTCAATCCGTTCCACGCGCGAGCAGATCGACTGGCGAGAGAATATTTTCGTACAGTGCTATGCGAGATCGTTCTCCGAAAGTCGCGCCCGCCAGTGCTCTAGGCAACCCGCACAAGTTGAGACGGTCACTTCGACACAGCAGCCTCGATCATACTCCTCGATCCGTCAGCGACTCCGCCCGGCCTTTGAGCGTCAATACTTCTGCGGTTGCTCCTGCGGCAGAAGCGGCAGAAGCGGCAGAAGCGGCAGCTCCTTCACCACAACTGCGAAGATCATCCGCTGAAAATCGACTGGACCGTAACAGCGAAGTGCGACGAACGAGTCTTAGTCATGTGGCACAGGCGAACGTTGTTCCAGCAGAGACTGCGCAGCCGGTCGTGATAGAGGAGCCAATGAAGAATGTGGCCAAAGAAGAGACTCCTCGAAGCCCTCGTCTGGGCATCTCGGAGAGAACAACGAGGCGCGATCGGCCTGAATCGTCTGAAGTCAGCTTCAACACAACACAATCTCCGCGGCGGAAAAGCATGGACTACCGATCACTACACCCGACCTTTACTCCCACGAGCCAAGTTTCGGGCACAGCCATGTCGGAGGCTGAACTCTGCGAAGCCAAGGGCGTGACGTTCTTTCCTCACAACAACAAGAGCCTGCTTCTGGTCCAGACCGCGCGACATGTCAGCATACCAGACTATCCTACGATTGACGAAGACGATTCTGACATTGACGGAAACCCGATCCCTGGCATAAAGCGTCCGCACTTCAAAGCGTTCGTCACGCCCGCCGACGAGATTGGGAAGCCGCTGCATAGCGTTGATAGCCCACTTACGAATCCTCGCGCAGCACCCGAGCCTCCTGTCATCAAATTCATTCCTCCGACGCCTGCTGATGAGCTCGAACGAGAACTTGGTAGTGGAGATGCGCACAAAAAGGAAAATCCACGATCCAATCTGCAACGCTCTCTCAGCTTGAAAGACCGCATCCGCCGCTTCAGTGATGTCCTCAACCAACCCGTTCCGTTCGGCCGCCAACACTCCTATCGCAGGTCTGCTCCTCCGCGCCGCATCTCGCAGGCTGAAGTGCAGCAGAGACCTATGTATTTGAGTTCTTTCTGGCAGCCAAGGGACTTTTGGGAGGGCTACAGTGATGACAGCGATGTTGAAGATGACGGGGAGTTTGAGCCTTTGCCGCCTGGAGGCGACACGAGTGATGTCGGCGAAGAGCAACAACAAAGGAGGAAAAGTGCACCGTTTTTCCTCCCACGCGCAATGTCGAAACGTCTTCCGGGCTTCCGCGGATCTGGGGGTTTTCTGACGGGAAACAGTCTGGGCATCGATCGGCACGGCTCGAATCATAGAAGACATTACGTGGAGCGAAGAGCCAACGCTTCACATCCAAGCTTGATTCTTCGGTCGGACCTTGGCGCCGATCAGCAGCATCGACAACTCTCGTCGACCTCTTCCATGCCCAGCCTCCGGAACCGACCCTCGGAAGAGCTCCTTCGACGACTTTTGGTTTCGGGACCGCAGCAGCAGAGAAGGGTCATTTTCAAGGTCCCGTTCAGTGGGGGCAGGAGAATCGAGTACGTGGGATTCTCGGTTTTTGCGAAGAGACTGGCAGCAAAAAAGAAGAAGTTGGCAGAACAACAGGCGGAGGAGAGAAGGACTAGGGTAAGAGAGAGCATTGGACCCAGGGTTTATCATGAAGGTGGAACGAGGTCATAAGGGGATTTGGACAGTGGAGAAAATGGGGACTTGAAAGCGGTCCGGGATCGGGCGACCGCAGCTCGATGTGGCCACGTTCCACCAAGAGCGACGATAGACCTTTGCGCCATGACGACCGACTAGGCTTATGACGACCGAGCAACGATGAAGATTTGATTGATGATGAATGATGACTGCTTGCTTGTTGCGTTGTACTTTTGGAAACGATTTTACGATTTGTGCGAGACGGATGGAATTTAATTTCTGCAACGGTGCATCCTATTTGAAGGTTCTATTTGCTGCCTTCGCACGAAGTATTATGTATTACTACCAAGTCGTTGCTTTATGTAGAGTTTTTTTTTGCCTGTGCCATTTTATCTCCTTTTTTTCGTACTTTCAGCATTACCTTGTTCTGCGAGCACATCTTCAGTCTGGTGCGGTTCCAAATTTCGTGGGCTTCGTCAATTCGCTCACATGCCAACCTTATCATTGCCACACCATTCTCATCATCACGAACCCTCCTCCATCACGGTGTCGTGAACGTTCTGCGCCTCCGCCGCCTGCAACGCCGCTCTCGAGGAGTAGAGCCCCCACTTCTCCTCTCGGCTGAGCACGCGGGTGGACTCGACGCGAGCGATGTGGTCCTTGTACTCTTGGACGCACTGCCGGTAGGTTTTGCCTTTGCTTGCGAGTTCACTCTGCACGAAATTGGAGAGGCCCGGCACGTGGCCTTTGTAAGTGAAGTCTCTCTGCAATCGCTGGAACTTCTCGATGAATTCAGACAAGTTCTGATGCGGCGCGACGGGCGATACTGGCTCATTTTCTTCCTCCATCCGGGTGTCTTCTTCGGTCTTGTCCGTTTCTGAAGGCTTGGGCAGGAGAGTTGCAGCTGCACGGGTGGGTATTCCTGGCTGAGTAGCAGTGAGCTGCTCCGGGATCTTGCCGTCGTTGATATGAGGGCCGGTTTTGACATTTGGGTCCGTGTTGGCATTCAGAGCTGTGTCGGTGTTGGCGTTGATATTGGTGTCGGCGGTGATATTCTGAGCCAGGTCTGGTTGCGGCTTCTGCTGCTCCTTGCCGGCTGTTTTGCTGCCGGACTTCTTGGCGCGACGTTTCATAATAGCGTCACGATACGGGTCGACGATGTGGCGGTATTTATGGTAATTCGCTGACTTTTTTTCCGGCTCGGTGCAATTATTCACCATCAAGCGGCAGGCCATATTCGAGCGTAGGGGGTTGAGCTTGATCCTGATGGCATCGTAACAAAACCCCTGGGCGCGCATTGACATCAACGTTTCAACATCGGCCTCTATCCATTGTACGGCAGGCGGTTTCTTGCTCTTGGTTTTCTTTGGCTTAGCCGTGGTGACCGCAGCCGGGTTGCTTGGTGGTTGTGGTGCGTTGTCCGACATGGTGTTGAGAAATCCAGTGGCGCATGGGTGGATTTTGATTTGGAAGTCCAAAAAAGATCTCTTCAAGAAGCCTGTGGTGGGGTCAGGAGGGTTTGCGAGGAGAGGAGGAGTTGCATGTCAAAATTGTAGTTTATATGTTTTTCCGAAAAGTAGAGGCCGCTTGAGAGTTTTGAGGACGAACCAGAGAATCATGGGACGTAGTAGTGACAGAAGTGGTCGGACCCGTGAATCGAATGATGCTGCCTCCTCTCATCGCTCGTCCAGAGAACATCTTGATTCACATTGTTGCTGTCGAGGCGGTAGCTTTTCGCCGCAAAGAGCATGAGGCCGCGTAGTGCGTGTCGGAAAAAAATCTCGACAACTGCGAGAGTGCTTCCGTTGTCGCATTTTCAGCATCATAGTCAGCGAACGTTGTCGTTTTCCTGACGATGAAATGAAGATGGTGAGGTGAAGTGAAGTTGTTCTTCAAGCATCGACCGACCGTTCACTCGGAGGATGCCGAATCCGAAGGCCGTGCACCGGCGCCAAGACGAAGACAACAGTGCTCCGTGGTCGGCCCGGTGCAGTCAGCCAAGAACGCCGTCTCGTCCTAAACTTCTTCAGCCTTCCCGAGGTCATTAACTTAGCTGCAATCGCACCCGCTGCGTCTCATGTGCCGAGCGTCGACACCACGAACGAGGTCCTGTAGGCAGACCCTGAGCTGCCAGATGACTGTCTCGACTGATTGACAATGCTCGGGCGGTCATGCATAGGATCGGCAGTCACGATCTTCCGTGACGTTCAGTTTCGCTTACCCTTTGTATCCTACGATCTTCACTTTGCTATTGTTAGCTGCAACACAGTGGCAATCCAACGACTACGAGTCTGACAGGAGCGAAAGCAGATGATCTCCTCAACCATGTCCAGTTGCGCGTAGCATGATTGAGTCCCACCGTGAGAGTCGCCCTCAAAGCTTGGTCAAAGTACTGGGCATCAATGCTGTACTACGCATACCTTGAGACTGATGACCGAACTGTGTGGGAACCTATGAACTGCGGCCGCTTCACGAAAGGGTGGGCTTGAACGTCATCGAAGGGAGCATATGTTGTACCAATCGAAGAAGCGTTGCTTGCTGATGGCCGCACGCTGGGACAATCCTCACCATTTCGAGAACATGTGCTTGACATGGCATGTCAAACATCGAGACCTGCAGCGTTGTCTGCCCCGGCCACCTCAGGGAACCACACACATTTGTGAGCCATCGTGGAGTCTTGTCACGTCGAAGCTAGGAAAAAAGCACGCCGTGAAGATGGCACTGTGGTGCCGCTTTCAACTCGAGTGTGAGGGAGAGAGAAGCGCCTGTTGCCAAGAGTTCGAATTCTCGTCAAGGGCAAAATGAATCGCCTCGCAGAGGCAAGTATACGGTGGCCTAGCAACCCACTAGCAGCGATTGAGGTCTGGTCAAGAAGACCGCAGTACAGCGACCAGCAGGATCCATAGACTTCCCACACCGAGCTATGCGCTCCTCTCCATGCAGCAAGAATGAGAAACCTCCCACACATACAACAAACAATCCATGACAGATCCCAAAGCCACTAACTGCTCTCGGGCGGGCAACGACTGACCTACTAATCACGTGAAACTGTTTCACAAAATGTGGCTGCATATTCCTGTCCTCCTCCCGATCTCGAACCCCATCACTGCCCAGCTTTGAGCCCAAGCACTAGAACTTGAGATCGCGCCACATTCCCAGCAAACCCCCTCTCCGACTACATACGTGCCTGTGCACAGACATGAGGTGCAGTAGTCATCAGCCAGTTCGCGCACGATGACACCGCACGAGACGAGGGGCGCAGTCGGGCTCTGAACGAATCTCCACCAGTCGCCAATTGTGCTCGTCAGATCAATCCGTGTACGCTCTCTAGGCATGTTGCAAGTGCGAGGTCATTGAGGCGAATGTTAGATTATGTTCAACATCGTCGCAATCGACTGAGCTCAGAAATTGCATTGCTGCGTAGTACTGTGGTAGTAAGATATATCGAGGGAGCAATTGCCCACAATTCTCCTCGTCTCATACCACTTTCTAAATGGTTCTTCCTCTCATGTTTCGTGATGAGAAGCTAATAATACAGAGACCCCTGCCATCGTTCGCTTTCGTTGATAGTAGTACAAGGTCGTCATTAGGGCTTGGGGTATATAACCATCCGTCATTAGTGCCGACGTGTCCAGCACGTCGTGCTCAAACCAAAATACGCAAAAGTGAAAAGAAGGCGAAACACATTCAGAGCTGCCCATTCAGCTCAACCAACAAAGAGACTTGCCCGTTGTACATGCTCGATGTTGCGTGTGCGCTTGTCGCTGTGTTCTCCAGACGCCTCGCCATAAAAGACACTGTCGATCTCCTCTTCTGCATGCAGGTGACTCTTCTCTCTTCGATGGAATGGTGAGAGGTACTGTATGATAAACCTCCGTTACGCATCTTGCTGATGAAGGTGCGTCGAAGGTGGGAGGGGTGCTGTTGTACTACTAGTCGCCGTGTTGTTCGAGGCTGTCGAGTCGTGGTGCTGTAGAAGATTCGTCGCAGTCGTGATACCCTCATGATATTGTGGACGATAACGCAGTTGTTGTTGTTGTTGTTGTTGTTGCTGCTGTTGTTGTGGCGTAGGTCGTACGAACTCGGAGTCTTCCATTTCGGGCGCTTCGAGCTCCATGGCCTTCTCTTTGCACGCTGTGGCGGAGAAGCCGTTACCAACTTTGCCGGAAATAATGCGCCACCGGTCTGCTTCATACTCCTGCATTGCAGCTTGGAGACGTTGAACCTGTCGTGACAATCAGTCAGTCGTGCTGTTCGTAGCCACATGTGCAGGGCATGTCGTCGTTCGTCATTGACATTGAGCGAACGAGATGCGAGGACTCACCATATCATCTGTCCAAATGGTCGTTTTGGCCTTGAGTTTGGTGCAATATCGAACCTGCAGCGTGCCGGAGCTTCGACCGGGGAAGAAGTCGGCAATTTGTTTCCAGGTAAGGTTCTTGGTCTCTTTGAGTTCGACAAGCAAAGCATCATCCTCCGGGGTGAACTTGAGTTTGGGACCTTTGGGTCGAGGTGCTGGCTCGGGCATGCCAGGCTGCCCAACAACGCTTGGCGGGCCATGTTCGTCATCTTCTGGCGTTTCACGGCCAAAGGTACGCTGGATCTTGTTGGGAGGCTGCTGATTTGGCAGTCGGTGATGGTGGTGTGCAGTCTGCTGTTGCTGGTAGGCTGCGTACGTTTGCTGTGGGGTGCTCGAATGTGAGTGCGACTGCGCAGAAGAAGATCGTTGTGGTGGCTGATACTGGTATGAGACCGCCCCGGTTTGAAGTTGGGCGTGCTGTCCTTGAGGTGTAAGTTCAACTGGGATCTGAGTTCCGCCAGAGGCATGAGCCTGGAGCTGCTGCAGTGCTGGATACTCGTACGTGTACTCCTCATGGTAGCTCCGTTTCCGGGAAGGCTGTGCAGTTGGGATTCCCTGTGGTTGGTGCGCAATGCTTGGCGGGCTCTGGTAAGGCGTGCCTTGGTGCGATGATGGGTATGGTGCGGATACTTGCGAGAACTGTCGAGGCTTCTGTTGCGCCAGCATCTGCTGCTGCTGTTGTTGCTGCTGCTGTTGCTGCTGCTGTTGTTGCTGCTGCTGTTGCTGCTGCTGTTGCTGTTGCATTGGATTGAGGCCATAGTGCTGGTCCTGAGGCAGCAGGACTCCCGGCGAACCGTATGGAGCGTAATCCTGTCCGTTTGGCTGTTGCTGCTGTGGCTGTAGATACGAATGATCGAAGCCTTGCAGCAACTGCTGGTATTCGGCCTGTGTCACCGGCGGGACTTCGGTATGATTCTGCTCCTGTCCATGCCCGCTGAAGTCGAAGGAGAAGTCATGAAATGGTCGCGCCACAGCTGCTACTGAACATGGAGGCTGCCAGAGCTCTCCGCTCAGGCAGCGTGCCTCGAGTGGCGCGGGTTGGAGAATGTGGTTAACGACGGGTGACGGCGCGGTGGTAGTGGCCGTCGTCGTGAAGTGATCGGAAAGAGCTTGGTGTGCGCGCTCCAATGCGCAATGTTAGTACAGGCGTTCGCGTCGAGCTATTACAACGATGGTCGGGAGGGCAGCATTAAAGTGAAGGGAGTATGGTCATACGACACGCAAACATGATAAGAAAAAGGTGATCTGCCGTGGAGAGTATGGGCAGGGCTGGCATGGCATATAAGCACTTGGGCAGTGAACGCCATGATGGAGTTGATCGCCACACCTGCATTGCGCTGCATCAACACCCAAGCAGCAGACCTGGTCGTTTGAGGTGGCAGATTGGCTCGACGCGGGAGAGTCGACAGCCGGGTGCAGCAATCTGAAACCTGCAACGTGCAGAGGATCAACCTTGGGGTCGCGGGCTCGACAGAGCATTCGTCGGTGCGCATGCAGGTACTGTTTAGCACGACCCACCTCGAGGGCGTGAAGGGTCCACGAGACCAGGATGCCGCAGAGCCTCATTGTGGCTAGATACTGCAATGCCAAATGCTGGTGCGCGTGCTGGAAAGCTCTGCCGCTCTGCCGCTCCACCGCGGATTGTTCGCAGTTTCACGACGGCTCGCTCCAAGGCGACATCCCAGCTTGCGCGCCAGGCGTGGTGTATGCTCGGCGCAGGTGGGTTGGCAAGCGGATGTGCCCGGTCGAAAGGGTGCAGTTCCGTGCGCGTCGGCCAGGCGGTGCTCTGATGATTGCTTTTGCTGCGTGCGCCTCAAGATAGCAACTCGCTTTGTGCGCCGCGAGCACCGGATGGCCACGGCCGTCCACGCATGCTTGCGCATCCAGGTCGGCTCCAAGCTCTGTGCCCGCTGAATCTGATGACAGCGCGCAGTCGCCACGCTGCCAATGGCGCGCGCGCTAGCCCGGCTCTGGACCCGTCGACGGGGACGGGCTTGGAGTAGGAGGAGGGTCTGCGAGTCAGTGTCGATGATTTCCCCATATAGCGCGCTATAGGCAGGGTTGCAGAGAGCGCCGCTGCGGGCGGACCCCCGAGCGCTGCGCTGCGCTGCACCGCCAGCAGTTGCAATGCGGTGGGCGTGCTTTCATGTCTTGCGGGCACGACGCCGACGGCGAGGTGAGAGGTGAGGTCGGCAAGCAGACAGCGGGCTTGTGCGACGTGCGCCTGGAGAGCCGCGCCGAGCTGCCGGGAAGACCGTCTCCCGGCCGGCGGAGTTGCCGTCGTTTGCCACCGCGCGCGACCCGGGAAACGGCGAGGATTGACAGACGGTGTTGACATCCGGCAGACCATCGTTACGGCATTCGTGCTGTGCCACTCGCCGCTACGTTTCAGGTGGTGCCCAGAGCGTTTCAGAGCCATGTTTCGCATGCCATGTGAGCAGCGCCAGCCGCGACGAAACGTCTGCGGTGCCTCGGGGCTCGGGCCTGACGAGTGGCAACAGCGCCCGCCGCGTGTGGTGTGGGTGGCAGGAGGTACGTGCTGTGCGCACGGAGCAGTCGTTGTTTGGGTCTGGCGGTTTGGAGCGAGGACGTCAGGTTGATTCCACCTTTGTGAATTCCAACTTCCGCGCCGCACACTACTACTACTACTACTACTACTGCTACTCCTACTCCTGCTTGCGGTACCACTGTCTGCTATCGCAAAGCCGTCGTCGAACCCGCTCATAAAAGTCAAGCAAATGCTCCTGTTTTGCAACACCCGATCCCTCATGCCTTCCTGTTTGCCCCTCGCCTGGTATCCGTACAGATCAATCCCGCATGGGGCCTCGCACTTCCGAGTGTTCACAACCCACTATGAACTCCCCAAACGCCTCGCCGAGACGCATGCCATGCAGGAGAAGGGAAGAGCGAAGAAGCTCCTCGAAACGAACAACCAACGCCAAATCCAAGCGCTTCGCGCATCGCCAATTGCGCGTGGGTATCTCTTTCCAAAAGCGCGCGCATGCAACGAGACCATATGCTATATGCGCCAACCGTCGAAGCAACCATTGCTGATATTCAGACTTTCCAGCCTTGTTCTTTTGCGAACTGCTCGCAAGCCTACGCATGAACGTCAGCACGTCGCTCCAGGGGCGTGAGCATGGCGCCAGGAATGCAATGGCCGCTTACCTTGGCTGGCTTGCCCACCTTCTGACCAATGACCTTCCATTTGTTGTTCTCATAGTCTTTGATGGCTTGGAGCAGCGCAGCACTCTGCGACGCCGTTAGCGAATGCGATCTGCCGTACTAATCACCGCTGTGAGGCGAACAAAATTGCTGACCTCGTCTTCCGCGAACTCAGCATAGTGCATGTCCTGGGGAAGCGTTCGTCAGCGGCAGCACTCGAATCAAGACTACGCCACAAGGTGTGCGCACTTTGTACCAATGCTTCTTCACGCTCCCTTCCGTTCGCGTGGGAAACGTCTTCGCGATCTCGCTCCAACTACTACCCGCGTCGCGTAGCGTCTTCAGTCTCTGCTCTTCGGCAGGCGTCCACGGCGTGTTTGTGCGCCCCTTCTTCGCCGGTGGGGTCGGCGCGACAGGCTGCGGCGGCGGTCCCCCGAGACCACCCGGATCCAGGTCACCGGGCCCGCCTAGCAGTCCGACTGGATTCCCGAACACACTCGCATTGCTGCTGGAGGAGCCGGGCAGGCCCTCCAATTCAGAGGCGCGACGTTTGCGCGAGTTGGTGGGCGATATCTGCTGCAAGTGCTGCGGAGGCGCGGGATGATGGGTGAGTAATTGATGCGGCCGGTATCCGTGAGGCGGCGGCGGCGGCGGCGGAAAGGTGAAGGCCGTGGGGTCGTGTGGGCTTCCCAGGTACGAATACTGCTGTTGATACGGATTGGGCAGGCCAAGATTGGTCTGGATGGACTGCAGGTCGCTGGGCAGGGTGAGTTGCGATGGGGATGCTGAGTATGTGTTTTGGTTGGTCAAGTTGGGTTTCGCGTTGGATTGCTGATTCACTTGCTGATGGCTGTAGAGGAGATGGTTAGTGTACATAGTTACAAGAACATTCGCACTGGCCATGTAGCTGTCACACAGCGGGTGCTATGTGTCGGCGACAATACATGATGAGCATCATGTGGACCCGGAGAGGTGAGTGGGTCGGTGACAAGAGGAGTGACATACGACATCGCGGCAGAGCGGCGGATGTGTCCTGTGCAGGGCTATTGTGGAAGCGTTCGATGTTGGCCTGACTCGAAAGGTATCGTCTGCATGGTCTCGCTCATGTGTGTCGGATGGCTGACATTGGCCTGCGACTCGCCGGACGGTGCGACAGCAGGAAGTCCGCCAGGCTCCGAAGCAGCAGCGTCTACCGGCGCATGTGCGGGCGCGCGCGCGCTGGGTGGGTTCGACGAGACGGAGCTGCTGCTGCTGCTCGTCGGTCTGCACGGGCGGATATGGAGGGTCGGTGATGAGAGGGGGACGTCAAATGACGAGCGCAGAGGTAAGCTCCACGAAAGCGGAGCGGTGGTTTTGGTGATAGCTCCAAGCAGTGCAGTCCAGGGAGCCTGTTGTTGGAGGAGGCGTGGGCGCGAACGAAATGGTGGCCTGCCGCGCCTAGCTCGATGTCCAGCACAGGCTAGCGGCCGTCGGTGCATGCAGACGAATGCGAGATCTGGGGCGTCGAAGGCTTGTTGCATGCGCACCCGGGCCCCCAGCGCTGCTGCGCTGTCGTATGCGGCGCGACGACCACGGGCATTTGACGTCGTCGAGGCCACGCCAAAAGCAGGCTTCACGTCTCGTTCCGGGAGGGCAGCGAGGGGATCGCACGACGCGCGCGGCGCCGTGCGGGGTAGCGCGATCATGGCATGGCAGGGCCATAGTCCTAGTTCGTAGCAGAGCATCGACGCTGCCGGGTGCTGCTGCAGTGCTGCTCGCCCGCCGTTCGTCTCATCATCGCGATGGCGGCGGGCGAGCAGCAGCAAGCACGGCGCCGGGCCAGCCTGATGCTGTCAGCGCGATGGGCCGACGTCCGCTCATTCGTCGCGCGCCGTTCACGTGCAGCGTCGAGAGTAATGGGTGCGCCCCTTGACCTCACGCTGCAGCACGGTGTCGGCGGCAGAATGCAGCGCGGCCATTCGCCGCAATGTGAATCGCCGGGCGCGATGCCTCGCACAGCGGGGGAGACATGCATCGGACAGCATGCCGCGCGTGACCAGGATGACTGCGCTGTCGGGCTGCTTCACTGCTCGTTAGCCGAGGGGCATGTCAATACTGATGCGCGGAGATCCTGACGTAACGGCGTGTTCGATCGAGAAGGCTACATTTCTTTTGCGCGCCCGCTCCGAATCGCATGGAGCTCCAGGCCAGCCGGGCCTTCGTCCGCGCCGGTCGGCACGCGGGCAGCACCGTGTTCCGCGCGGGTCTGCTCCCGTGTGTGTGGTCTTGGCCGTGGTGGGCGTCTGAGGCGCTGAGGACGGAGGAGGACGATGGACATGTCCGCCACGCCCGGTCACGAGTGTCACGTCTCGCCGGCCGCGCCACCCAACCTTAATCCTCCATCCAGGCAGAGTTCGGCTCTCGGAGTCGTTTCAGGTGCGCCACCGCGGTGATTTGAGATGTCGTTTCATCTTCTGTACCATTGCCACGTGCTGGGCACAAGGCGGGTCAAGCCGCGGCCCCGAGAGCGGCATGTCAGTCGGACGTGTCACTCGTGAGCAGCTCAAGTATTGCGGGAGCGACGAGAGGGTGTTGCTGACGTTGGTGGGAAGAATTCCGTGCCGAATAGAGTCCGAGCTTTACTTGAGCGCCACAATGCCGCCACCATTTGTGATATCGTGGCACTTTCTGCTTTCATCGTCGAGGCCGTGCAACGCGAGCTGCACGGCATTGCACGAAGATAGCCATATTGACACGGGCAAAGTAGTGTCAAGTAGTCGACACTATCAGATGTCGTCCAAGCGCTTCTCATTCCACCTTCTGCCATCTTCCTCATCCTAAATCTTCTCGGGAATCACGCCTCCACATCGGTCACTCTCCCACTCGCCATTGACCGCACTGACACTAAACTCATAATTCCACTTCCCGCCAATGCAGAACACATCTGCCTTCTTCTCTCGCCAAACGCGCCCGTCTGTTTCCGCAACGTGGTCTTTGTTGGTCAGTGCTCGGATGTAGACCAAGAACCCAGCGACGCCCCTCGCAGACGAAGTGGAATCATAATCCCAGCCCAGATTGACACTATTGTCATCATCGCCCTCGGCAGAATCCTCCATTCTCAAGTTCTGTGGCCTCGCCAGAGACACCGTGATACCATTCCCAGCTGACGTTCCCTCGTCTTCGGTTCCACCAACCCTCACTGCTCTCCCGTGGCCCCATTCTCCATGCACCCACTCTGCATTTTCGGCTTCATCAAGTGCAGTCCCTATCGCATCCACCCATTCCCCTCCCTTTGTCCTCAAACACCATCCTCTCACCATGATCCATTCGATGACGTCTCCCTCCGGCAAGCCACGTACCTCGCTCTCCACGCCCAGCGCGCCTTGCAAAGAAGGAAACGCGTCTCCGCGATCATCGTCTTTGTACAACACTTCATATCGGGCGATGACGCGTTCCGTATCAGGAGATTCCCAAGATATCGCGAAGCCGCCATGGATCGGCCGAGTCCGGACATGGGTGGCAGCGGGGATGGGAGAGTTTGTGCAAGCGCATTGACAGACACGAGACCAAGGACCATGTTCGAAGCCGTGGGTGCACCGGATTTGCAGTTCGAGACGCGAGTCCTTGGCCGTTTCAATGTCGATGCGAGGCGAGTTGGAGTGGGCGATGCTCCAGGAATCGTTCGGTTCGTTGTCATCACTTTCATGGTCTCCAGTGCAAGAGTCTCTCCCGGAACGGATATCACGATGGCGAATCTCGTATGCCGCGCCAAAAACTTCTTGCCAGGTCACATTGATGCCCATGGGCGTGCTCTTGGAGACAATCTCCCTCGGATCATGAAGATCACGCTTGGGGACATTCTTCGGAACCTTCAACGTCTTTCGCCCTAGGCCAAATTCGTGATGCAGAGCCTCTGAGAATGCCCGAGCAATCTGAAACTCTCCCAGCGCACTTGGATGCAAGCCATCATAGGCGGCAGGCGCCCAGTCTCGATACTGCGGGCCGCAGTCATAATGCTTCGCAACATCCACCGCCACTACCCGACTATTCTCCTTCGACCACTCCTTCGCTTTGACGGGAAGCACGTCATTGAACCGCTTGGTATTTTGCAGTAAATCATCCCTCCCTTGCATGTACGTGCGATTTACAATGTTTCCCAACGCAAAGTCCACGTCGGGCTTCACAGCCCGCGTTCTCTTCACGATCGTATGCAAACTGTCCAATGTGCCGTCTGCATCCGAGACCCACCAGCCCACATCATTGAAGCCGAGCAGGCTGACGATGAGATCGGGTTGCCAGTCCCGGACCACATCGGCAATGGTGTCTTTGCACTGAAAAGCTTGGTAGCCCCATGTGGCGAAGTGGCGTGAGCCTGATCGGAAGTCCTCGTCTACATCGCGCGCGTAGCCCCACGGGATGTGGACTGCGGGATGGTTGTAGGGATCATCTTCGCCTGGGAGAGGAGCTGGATGGGGAATGTTGGGCGCATCGGGACCTTTGACGCCAGTATAGGGGCCTACGAAGGAGATCGAAGCCTTGCAATGCTTCTCATCCGAAAGATCCGGCGAGCTGACGATAGATTCGTTCCGACCCTCCGTGTGGAGGTCAGAGGGCCTCTCGGGTTTGAGCAGACTTTCTTGCTTGCACCATTGCCACAACCGGTATCGCCATGTATAATCGCCTTCTCCTCCGTGCGTGATGGAGTCTCCGAGTATCAGGATTTTGCGATGCTTCTTCGCCTGATGGTCTTGCGTGCGGAGCTGGTCTTGGCTTTCGGTTGTTGCGAGGGCCATTTCCGGCGTGCGTGAATCTAGGTCAATGTGTCGATATGTTCTTGATCAATTGCACAAGGCTAATCACGTTGAGTAGTGTTGATTACCAGATTTTCGATAATGTCAGACGAGACGAAGCAGCAGGCGAGGTTGGAGAGTTTGGAACTATGAACGCATGAGGCAACGATCTGTCCAATCACGAATTGGCAGTGCACATTGAGTGTCTTCATATCAAACTTGAGGTCTGAACAGTTCTATTGCGAAAGGCGTAGCTTTTTACACTCGTGGCATCTTGTTGCCGACGCTCACGTCTAAGCAGTGAGACCGCAGGCAGCTAGCCTGTGGTGCTGAATGCATATCTCATCAGCGTCCGCTGTTCTGTCGCGCCGAAGCATCGTCTGTTTTCTGACATTTGCTTCAAGAACTCTGCTCTTTGCTCATATCCCGAGTCATAAAGGGCGGAGTCGCACGGCAAGAGATCGCGCGTAACCCCAGCGACGAAACTTCGTGCAACCTCGCAGAGGCTTTTCAACTTCTGCCTTTGAGCACGCATAACTTACGTGGGGTGAATTTGTGCAGCAACATCTTGTTCGTCGTATGCCATTACGCATTGTGGTGTCCTTCTCACTTCCCCTCCCTCCAACCTACCGGGACTAAAGCCGCAGCAACCTGTTGTGTCCCTCTTTCGGTGGCCAGCATATTGAATTGTGCCGCCGCATTCCTTGTGTCCTGCACTTCGATTCTGATTCCCAATGCCGCAATGTCTCTCCTCGTCTGCGGGCTCACCGGCACAATCCTCTCGCCCGTCCCCAAGATCAGCAGATCCGGCTTCGGCCACACCAGGTCCAACACGCCCCACACGCTCTTGTCGACTTCAAACATGCCCTTTGGATTCTTCAATTTCCCCGCTGGACTCGACACGCCCCTTTTGTCATCCCCGGCGGCTCCCGCACCGATGGTGCCTTCCTTGCGACCAGGCCGGATCCACGGGCGCCACTTGAAAGCTTCACCTCCTACCAGTAGTACGCCGGCGTTGGTGACTTTGAGGCCGGAATCGAGCGCGAAGCCGTCGTCGAGGCATGCGTCGACTGCGGTTGAAGGGGGAGCCATGTTGCCGAGCATGTTCATGGCCCCGAAATCCGTCTGCGTGTCCTCTTTGCTAGCAGGCCCGCGATCGCGACTTTTCGGTGGACGTGACTTGGGGGCGCGGGTGGGATCGTTTGCGCGTGCCGTGCAGGTGAGAGAGCGCGTCTGGTAGGAGGAGGGTAATGTAGCGACATATCTGCTCGTTCTGGACGATGGTATGCGGTCATGTCGGATGTTTTGCCTGAAGGCCGCCGCCAATGGTGCACTGGTATGCGATTGTGCACTACAACAGCAGCGAGCAGCTGCGGAGAAGGCCAGCCAGGACGCCTGAGGTCGCCGACTGTGCGCCATGTTGATATATTGACCTCAGATGCTGATGAGCCTGCTTGTGGTTGATGAGCTGGGATGAATGAGCCATCGGGGACAAGAGTTCGGCCCGTCGCTGCAGGTCATGGAACTAACTTAACTGAACAAGAGGTGGTCGGTGCATGGCGTGGCATTGCTTGGACCGCATCTACACTTGACATGCTATGTACACCACCACCGGACGAATACCAGATTCCACCGCATTGCCTCCGTCCAGCGCACCGTCACGTGCGTGAACACATGCGAAAGACTGGATGCTGTCACTCGGCCGAATGGCGTCTAGCGTATGTGACTTGTCGTCGTCGTCGCCAAAAGCGCGTGCTCCTCACACTCTGCGCATCGCATCACACTTCTATACGACCAACCCTCGCTGCTTACGTCGCCGTGCAAGGCCAGAGCCTTGCTGTTCCGCGCCGTGTGGCGACCATCGCTGAACTTCGTCTCGCTTCATTGTCAAGTACGCACTTTGCCGCGCCTCCGCCCCCCGTCTAACCGGCCGCTGCAGACGCCTACATCATCTACTTCTTTTCCGTCATCGCCAACTTAGGCTTCGTGGATATCGTCGTCGTTATCGCCCGCTTACGATGGCATCACAAGGCGATGCGCGAGCATGGTATGCATCTGCTGGCGTCTGACTCCACACGAACGCTACTGAACCGGGCATAGCGCGCTTCACTTCCTCACGCCCCGATGACCAGCACACCCTGCCGTCATCCAAGACTGCGACCGCTCCGGACGCGCCGACGATCAGAATTTCCCAAGCGACCACGTGCAAGACACCTGCGAGCAAGCGTCTGTTGAATTGAAAGAACCGCAAGAGTTCATTGGGCGCGAGGGGTTCGTAATGCAGGCGAAAGCAAAGCACTGCGAGTGCCCGTTCCGCGTGAGCGTGGAAGGGGTGTGTAACTTCATCTCGGCTTCACCTTGACACCGGATTTCATGGTCCACTTCGCCGATGCGCCCTGGCCGTTGGAGGACGACATGGGAGAGGAAAAGACGGGGAAGGGATGCCGATGAGGAAAGTTCACACACAGTAGGGCGAGCGATGACGTTTGCAGGCGTACGGAGGAAAGAATAGACGTGCATGCGGGCGTTAAATTCGTCCAAATGGTACATGTATTGAGGCCTCGATACAGCGACAGAGTATGGCTCTCAGTGCATTATGATCCGGAAACGTGCAGAGCTATGTCCATTTCTTGCACGCCTTTGCTTGAACATGCACAAGCTAAGCATTCGACGGCAGGTGGGAATGAGGATAAGAACATGGAAAGGAGAGCCAGACACATCCATTGTTTCTCCCTTGTGCCATTGTGCAATAACACAAGAGCCGTCCAGCGAGCTGGAGCCAGGACCTCATCATCATATAATTACATGTACCACGTCTAGGCAATGGCATCGCGCTTATTCCTTACATTCCCTCTCTTTCCACTAACCTCAACGGCCGCATCAGAATTATCCTGTTGTAGGTATTTACAGCTGCCAACTCCACTTCCCAGATATCTCCCTGCCTCGCCTCAGGCAGCGCCGAGTCTGTCTCCTTCGGTCTCTGCATCTCCACCGCACAGCTCAGCTCCATGGCAGTACAGTGCACCATGTACGCTCCATCAACTTCAGGCTGACTGTGCACGTAACAGTGCAAAGTCTTGAACGGCAAGCCGCCTTGGCCGGGTGGGAGCGCACCGGGAAAACTATCGAAATCGGGGGAAGACGGATCGGGAACAGGACCAGCTCCACCTTCTTTGAAATGGTGCATGCGGAATAACAGCATGGAGATCCAGTAATCGGTAGAGTAGCGTTTGGCCCGCGTAATCATGGTTTCGCGAGGTTGAAGACCCAGCATGACAGTTTCGAGAATTTGGTCGTTAAAGGGAAGGAAGCTCCGGTCGTGGTCGGTCTTGTCATCATCGCCGACAACGAGGCTTTGGCCTGCGGTAGCTTCGTACCTGAGGGCGGCTTCGATCTGCCAGTGGAGGATCATATCGCCGTATCTTCGCAACGGAGAGGTGACTTTAGCGTAATGATCCATTCCAAGGTAGTTGTGCTTGAGCGGTTGTGTACGGAGTACAGTGTATCCCAAGGATTGCAGATATGGAATGCCCACATACATTGGGAGTTGCTTTCCTTGCGCGAGCAGCCCTTCCCATTCTCTCTTCCTTGGATGCTCGGCTGGCTCCGTCATGTACGTAGTTCCACGATAGATTGCGGGAATGCGGCGTTTTGCACAGTATGTGGCTGCGACTTCCGAACATAACAACATTGCCTCGCTGACGAGAACTTGCGCTCGACTACGAGATGCAGTAAACCAGTTTTTCAGTCGCTTCGTCTGAAGCTGGATGATGGGATCGCCATGCACGGTCCTGGAGCCAAGTCGCCAAGGGTGCTCCCAACCCAGTCCCGGATTGCGTGCACTTTGCCAGACGCTCATGTCTGGTCGCTCCATTTCGAAAAAGATACCACCGGCACGTTTACGGACGGCAGACCGCGCTTGGGCCAGATCCATGATCCGTCGAAGTTCATTTCGATTTTGCTCTGTAAGAGATGAAGCAGAACTCTGAAAATTGCGGGGGGGCGGCGTGCCCCCGACAGTCAGGATCACCCGCTCTTCTGCTTGAGGGTTCTTGCCGAGGACGTTGTCCTCGAGCTCGTCGTACGTGATGCGCATGACGTTCCTGATCATGCCGGAAGTGACATTGAGGTCGACGGTTTCACCGGCAGAGTTGAGCTTCGCACTGAAAGTCAAGCAAGGTCTGTCCGGCGCCAGGCTGAAGAGGGATTTTGTAGCCCATCGCGGCAACATCATGTACGCACGCTCGGGCATGTAAATGGTCTCACCCATGTGGCGTGCCATCTTTGCCAGTGGGTGGTCTCGAGAAAAGTAAGCCGTGGGGTTGGCAACGTGCACGTGAAGCCATTGCAGCGGCTTGCCTTGCGAATCCTCTCCCGCGTCTTCGATTGATATCCCATCATCGATTTCTTGTGCGCTGGCGTCGTCAATACAGTAGACTGGCAGATCTTTCCAGTCGTGCCGAAACTCAGACATGGAGTCGCGGAGGCCGTGATTGAGTCTCATCGCCAGCAGGCTTGACATCAAGTTCTGCAGCGGTTTGCTATGCTGTGAGCTGGGCAGAAGCAGGTGCTGGTCGAACCGAACACGATTCTCATGGGGCATGATGGTACCCAGCTCTTGCAGGAAGAGGAAACCAATAGACTGCTTCAGCTCTACATCCGGATATAGCCCCAGAGCATTTAGTACGAGAGGCGGTAAGGCTAGCAGACGCGGCAGTCCTGCGAACAAGTTACTGCAGCACCAGCCCTCCAAGAATTTGACAATCTCCGCCTCTTGTTCGGTGAATTGTTGTTCTGTTTGCACTTGGAAGCAATCGCTCTGTGAGGTTATGGGAAACCGCGTTTTGCTAGGTCCGACATTGCCAGCCTCGGGCACTGGATCTCGATTTGTTCGCTGCTTGGCAACAATTTTGCGAGACTTTTCGATGAAGCCATGCAAGATTTCCGCGCCTTTCGAAGGCTTGTGTCTCCCTCGACGATGCTCATTCATGCTCGCTCGCAGGGCCAAGTCATCTTGCCATTGGCGAATCCAGTCACGTACTTTCTCCACCATCCGGACTTGTTCCTTGCTGCGGATTTGCATGTACCCCGTCAAACGATGCGAGCGGCGATCGATGTTGAAGGCGAAGCCACCGTTTGCCAAGGCCTTGCGGACGGTGAAGAGCGCGGGCAATGGCAATTTGTCGGCAGGGAGTTTGAGGAGGACGGTGGCAGCTGATGCCAGCGAGCCGTATCGGAGATCCGTTTCATGTGCGAGGATGTTGTGGGCGTCGTCCAGGGCACTGGCATTGCGGCGATAGATTTCCTGCACTTGGTCGGTGAAGGCTTGCAGACGAGCGATCAAGGGCCCGGTGATATCTCGAGGCACAGAGAGATCTTCGGTGTAGGCCTGGACTCTCAATGCCTCGAGCTCTTGGACCGTCTTCGGATTGGGAAGGTGTTTCACAACGACCTCCAAGTCCTTGGGATCGATCCACCCGGAGACACTGTAAGGCACGGCGGCTTGTCCCAAGTGGTGCCAGCGACCATCCAGGGCTAGATACTGCCCGAAGCCGTGGGCCACTCGCCGGACGTATATGGCCATGACACTCTCCCTTTCGGACACGGAGGAGGAAAGCTCGACCAGATCACCAGGCTCCAGAAAACGACTCTGCTCTTTGGAGGATCCTTCGAAGCCTTCCTTCCCGACATCTTGCATGAATGCAGCCCGGGCTTGTTCCTCCTCCCTCCTCTGCGATTGCAGGGTCATGTTGTGCTCGCTGGGCAGCCGCGTCAGGCTGTTGTACGGCGAGTCCTCGTCGTGTGGGACGTCTTCCTGGGGCAGCTCGGGCATGATGTCCTCTTCGTGGCCGTGGAGGTCTTGCCATTGGCGCAGCTGCGCTCGAATGCCGCCAGCTCGTTCTCGTGGCTGCTGGTCGTCGGGTCCGTCGTGCTGTTGTGCCGCGACGGCTTGCTGGTCCAGCTGCCGCAGGGAGTGGAAGGCGCGTGTGCCTGGGGTCGGCTGCAGTGCTTTCGACGTCAAGAGGTGGCGGACTGCCGATTCATTGCTGACCGGACGTGTAGGCTGCGACGCCGTGTGCTGTGCGCGCTGCTGCGAAACGGCGGCCAAGAAATGAGGCACGACGGCGCTGGACTCGGCCCCCTCGGGCACCTGTTGTCTGCGCGGTTCTGGTATTGGGGGGTGCCATCGAAAGGTTTTGGGCGGCGTGGACGGCACGTTTCCTGGTGCTTGCTTCCCTTTCCGCTGCTCGCTCTCCGCCTGCAGCTGCTGCAGGCGTTGCTGGCCGCGCGCAAACCACTTGTTGGCAAACGCAGACGCTTCGAAGTCGGCTTCCTGCGCTGCTCCATCGCCGCCGCTGGCCGCCGTGTGTTCGCTTCTCCGCCGCTGCTGCTGCGCCCGGCAGCTCCAACACACGAATGTCTTCTTGATGGGCGGGCCGACGGCGCCGTGCCTGCTTCCCAGCATGATTCTCCTTCTCTTTCCAACGTGGCGGTGCGGAGGCGAGCGAGTCGCGCTTCCTGTCTCCAGCGCATCGATGATGTGTGCTGGAGCACATCGGTCTTGGCGTGCCTGGGCTCGGGGGTGTCGTCCCAACTCCGCCGCAATGCAGCCTCACCCACCAACACCAGCGTCAAATCTCCTCCGACCAAGTGCTGGGAGGAGCTGCGCTGTTTGCCAGCATGTGGTGGAAACGCAGTGAAGAAGCGGCTGCGCCAACGCCCGCACCACCGCCGCCGCCCACCGACCCCCTCCCTGCGCTTCCCATCCCGCAATCCATGCCTGGTGCTCCATTGCACTCACCACGGCCTCGTACACCCATCCAGCTTCGCAATGACACGGAACGCCTCTCTTTTCCCCTCCACTCCCGCCTCCCTCTCGCCGGCGCCATCGCCTCGATGGCAGGTCTGATCCTCGGCATGGCCAAAGGATCCCAAGACACAAACTTCCGCTTTCGCGCCGAAAACGCCCACCGTCTGCCCACGACCCAACAGGGCTGGTTTCTGTACCACAAGTCCAAGAACTACAACATGATGCTCGGCGGAATCAAAGAGGGCACGAGGCAAAGTTTCAAATTCGCAGCGTGGACGGGATTGTTTTTCCTGCTCGAAGAGGGCATTGATCGCGGCAGGGCGGCGGGGAGAAGGATGTGGGGCAGATTCTGGGGCGGTGAGTGGAAGAGTGGAGCGCGAGAGTCGAGGCTGGCAGGCGCTGCTGTCCTGGGGATAGATGAAGAGGAGCGCGAGGAAGAAGAGATTGTGAGGAATTCGAGGGACTGCGTCAGTTCCATGTTGGCTGGGCTGGGCGCTGCCGGCATGTTCAGTGCGTGGAACAGATTCCCGGTACCAACAGCAGCCAGGACGGCCAAGATGGGCGCAAAGGCTGGCCTCGCCTTCGGCGTGTTGCAGGACTTTGTCAGCCTTCTAAAGGGAAGAAGGGTGGGTTATGTTGAATTTGTGAAGGGGATCGCAGGAAATGGTCAGAATGATAAGCTTCCCGGATGAATTTCCAACGACGATACGGGTCCTTCCAGCTCAATCACATTCGAGCGGCAAGACGGTCATGTCAACTCGCCAGTGCCAAAGCCAATTGCTGCGTTGTCGCCATGAAGCTTCCTGCTCATCAAAACGCTGGCCGCGCTGAATGGCTCGGACATCGGGGCAGGCCAATGCCTGATTGTCCCATGCCTCGCCTTTGCAACCAACATTCAATCGCAACTACTTGAACCGCACCGATGTTTTACGAAAGCCCGAGTCTACAAAGTTCACATTTGACCCGCTGCATACCGATGCCTGCTGGCCAGGTTATGCTCGATGGCATCACAAACATGCTGTTTTGGAAGTCTGCTGAACGCGGTATGTTTGCCTCATGGCAGCAAGCTGGTCCGACGTCGAGCACTACCGCTGTCTGCAGAAAGTACCTGTTCGTCGTCATCGAAAGTTTGCAAGACGACTGGCTGGAGCAGCATGCGGAAATACCTTCGTCTCCGCCAGCTTGCCACGAGATGGTACTTTGCAAGTGCAGATCCTCACGGCGCATGGCTGCCCTCATATACTATAGAGAAAGAGCCAATCTGGACATTGGAGAGGGGAGGGGAGAGACACTGCGTTTCTCAGACCACTCAGTCAGCGACAGGACAGGGCTGGCGTCCGGCGAGTCGCACTGTCACTCCAGCTCCTGCAAGCCGTCGGCCAGTCCGACTGTGGCTGACGGCGGCCGTGGAACCTCAATCTATACGTTCGAAAATAATTTTCAGCCTTAAAACGTGGGCATCACGAGGAGACCCTACGGGAGCTCCGCCAAGCACTTCGCTAATGCAAGGCCAGTTCCTCGAGCTGTGCGCCACCGCAAACTCCATCAGCTGAGCCCTTCCAAGCACGGTGAGTGCATGTTGTTCTAGATTGACAGGCTGCAGCCTATGCGCTCAAGACACGTTCGGGGCGTAGGAGCTACCGCATGGCGCGGTCAGCCCATGGTCTCGCATCCATCTCGTTCGTGTGTAGATATAGCGTGGTGGGCCCATATTCAGATCTCGCATCGTTTTTCCCATCTGCTCACATATCGCCATGGGTTATACATTCAGCCAACGGGTGCTGGTCGCTCTATTCAAGGCCGTGAACGCCATCATTCCGTGGCATAAGCTGCCGGCATTGATCGGCGCGCTCAACTTGCTGGCCTTGCGCGATGAGTTGCGAGAGCACAACCTGTATGACACCTATCCTACAGAAGAATTCCAAGGCACGACAAAGAGCGACCCGGTTGTGGACACAAAATTCGTTTGTGCGAGAAACAGCGATGGGCTGTACAACGATCTCGAGAGACCAAAGATGGGCTGCGCCGCGATGCGCTTCGGACGAAACGTCCCTCGACAGTATACTGCCGCTCCAAGCGACCACGACCTCATGACACCAGATCCAAGGCTTGTCAGTGCCAGGCTATTGCAACGTACCGAATTCAAGCCTGCAACAATCGTCAACTTGCTCGCGGCCGCGTGGATTCAGTTTCAGGTGCACGACTGGGCCCAACACACCAACTCCAAGACCAAGTTCCACCACATCCCGCTCAAGGCCAACGATCCTTGGCCAGAGAATCCCATGAAGGTGGCCAAGACTGTGCAGGATGAGCCACTCGACGAGGAAGATCAGAAGTTCCCTGCATACAAGAACGAGAATACCCATTGGTGGGATGCCTCGCAGATCTATGGCTCCACCGAGGAAGCTACTCGAACGCTTCGCGGCAAGCACCAAGACGGATCTCTTGACGTGGATCGCATCAAAGGCGAGCACTTCTTGCCTCGAGGACATGATGGCATACCGAAGACTGGTTTCAAGGAGAACTGGTGGCTTGGTCTGGAGCTGCTCCACACACTCTTCGCGCTCGAGCACAATGCCATCTGTAGCATGCTGAAGACCAAGAATCCCAGTTGGAGTGGCGACGAGATATTCGATGTCGCGCGTTTGATCAACTGTGCTCTCATGGCAAAAATCCACACCATTGAGTGGACACCCGCCATCCTTCCTCACCCAACTCTGGACATTGGCATGAATGCAAACTGGAGCGGTCTGCTGGGTCCAACTTGGTAAGTAGCATCTTCCGCATGCTTCAAGGATTTTGTCCACTGACATTCGCAGGTCCCAACTCTTCTCCAATTTTGGTAAAAGCGAAGCGTTCACCGGCATCCCAGAGTCCGGAGCCGACTCAGGCAAGGCTCCTTACTGCCTCACCGAAGAGTTCGTGTCCGTGTATCGCCTCCACAGCCTCATCCCCGACGATGTCGCTTTTTTCAAACTCCGTACAGGCCAACACACCTCCAACATCCCCATCCAAGACATCGCCTTTGAACAAGCCCGCTCCATCTTCGAAGGCCCACAGAACCTCAACTTTGCCGACGCCTTTTACTCTTTTGGCATCAACTTTCCCGGCGCCATCACGGCGCATAATATGCCATCATTCCTTCGGGACCTCAAAAAGCCCGACGGCGAGCATCTCGATATGGGCTGCGTCGATATCCTCCGCGATCGTGAACGTGGCGTGCCCCGCTACTGCCAATTCCGCAGGCTCTTCCACATGCCCGTACCCAAATCCTTCTCCGCGCTCACCGGCGGCAAGGCCACCCTCGCCACAGAACTGTCCCGAGTCTATGATGGCGACATCGAGAAAGTCGATCTCCTCGTCGGATGCCTTTGCGAGCCTCTTCCCAAGGGCTTTGGATTCTCCGATACTGCTTTCCGTGTCTTCATCCTCATGGCCAGTCGCCGATTAAAGAGCGATCGCTTCATCGCCAGCGATTTCAAGGATGAGATTTACACGAAAGAGGGGATCGAATGGGTGCAGGACAATGATATGCGAGATGTGCTCGTGAGGCATTACCCGGACTTGAGGGCGCCGCTGAAGGACGTGAAGAATGCATTTGCGCCTTGGGGAAAGGTGGGGCGGACAGAGGAGTATCGCGGTGTGCAAATTACGGCGCCAGAGAAGTAGAAGCAATGTACAATGGGCTCAGATAATTTGGTTCCGATTTAGGCTAGGTGTCGGCTTATCATTGCGCATAGCATAAGAATGCTGTGGCGAGATGATCGTATCTGCTCCCTCTTTCGTGCTGTTCACACCTGCTTCAATTTTGCATCAGAGACTTCCAGCGAGCTTCACTCGCCAGGCCTCCTCCCTATCTCCCTACCAACCTCACGCTGGCAGGAGCAGGCTTTTCCACTTCTTGTCTCAACAAATACGTCCTAACTTGAAAGCTCGCGAACTTCCTCGTGGAAATAGAAAAGACCTCATCGAGCTCTTCGAGACTCTGCTTTTTCGTCTCCGGCACAAGCAAAAAGATCAAGATCCAGCGATCCGACAGCATGGTCGACGTGCTTATGCAAGACGTCGCCGCTGTTCATTGTGACCGTGATATCAGCTTCATCGGCGCGGAGACCATGATCGATGCGTGCCTCGATCTTGTCCCGCAGTCCTATCACAGTAGCATCTGTAACAACAGTATCCGCATACTCTGCGGGACTAGCTTTGCCATATGCAAGTCCAACAGCCGCACCGTGGAAGACAGAGAACTTGCCCTCCAAACCATCCTTGGGGTTACGCTTGGATGTGAGCTCGATGACTAGAGGATGGACTAGAAGTTTGACTCGTGTGATGTCTTGCAATTGAATCACCCCCTCGAGCTCTTGATGAAGATCAATGGCGCCGTCGATGGCAGGATGACATACTATGCCGCACGGGAACGGCTTGAAGGCATTCCTTTCAATCTCCCAAGTCTGTCCCACACCTTCTGGTGTGCTTGCGCTGCAATATATGTCGAGCTTCGGGTAGAGTTCGATGAGCTAAGCATGACATTCGCCCAACCTCGTTTGGCTTCTACCGCCCCTTCGCTTGACGTAAATCCATTGCTCGCGAGTTGGGCTGCGAGGAGACCACTTTGCGCAGCACGACCAACGTGAAAGCTCTTCGTGTCCGATCCGAACATTTCGCGAAGGCCTGTCGCTTGTGTTGCTGCAATCCCGATTGCATGCATAGTCTGTGTCTCATTAAGATGCATTAATTTCGCAACAGCTACGGCTGTGCCACCTGAACCAGTTGTCGACGTAATGTGCCATCCTATGTCGTAGTGCGAAGGCCACACTGAGAGTCCGAACTTGCACGAGATTTCGATTCCCGCAATCAAAGCGGTCATGAGATCAAAACCCGACGTGGGAGCGGGACTGTGCTCGACATATGCGAGAACAGCAGATGCAAGTGGTCCAGTGGGATGGACTGTTGTCAGAAGATGCGTTTCATCGTAGTCGTGTACGTGGGAGGCAATGCCATTGAGCAAAGCGGCGTGCTGAGGGTCCATTCGAAGATTGCCATTGTTGCCATATACTGTAGTTGTCGGTCGACCAAACAGTTCTGCAAGAGCATTTCTCGCTTTCGTCACCGTGGTATGATTTGCGCCACCGATGGTGCAGCCAAGGTAGTTGAACAATGAACGTATCGCTGCCTGCTTCACCGAGCCAGGGATCTAGGAGGGATCGAGGTCGATGGCCCAGGATGCCAGCGTGCGTGTCGCCATTGCGGCTCGCGATGCTTGTCAATCCGTAGCAATAGCACAGTGGCCGTCGACAGTGCTCGTGAAGGCCGTTTGGAAGCTGTAGGATACGAAGTGGGTGTGAGGATGACTAGCTCGGCCGAGCTTGGTGGGTCGAGGTAGAAGCTTCCTGTCCAGCGCTGGACTCGTTGCACCTAACCTAGAGCCCACCGTAAAGACCTCAACTCCTTCGCCGAGCGGGATCTCAGCTTAGTATTGGACTAGTGACTGCCGCATGGCGAACACTGGACGCGTAGCTGCGGTTTCATCTCCTTACGTGTCGTGACATCGAGCTTGGCTTCCAAGTGGGCGCACGCGTGTCATCATGACAGTTTACAGCGTGCTCCAAACAACAAATGCTGAGTTTGAATTGGAAAGCCCTGTCGCCAGGAGATCCTATGTTGCAGTCGCTCATGGAGTCTTCCCTTTGAGTCGTGCTGAAGCGCGTGTGCCAGCTGATGTCGGAAACTTCTTGTCAGCTTTGCGAACGGGCACACCCTCAGCGGCAGCGCTGTCTTGTGTGACGTCTTTCTTGACGCGTTTCGCGGACTGTGGGACTGCATCATTCGACTCGAGCTTTGGCCGCTTCGTGGGTCTGGTATCATCGACTACGAATCGCCGAGGCTCTTCGACCTTGCCGTTGTTTTGGTCGGCATTCTTGTGCAATGCCCGCCGGCCAAGGGCAAATGCAGCCTTCTCTATCATCACTGCTGTCCAGCCATGCTGCTGGCGGAGTTGTTTCACTTTCTCAGAAAGTAGCAGATACTCTTTTGGCGTGTATTTGATCGGCCTGTCCCATCCTTTGCCCTTGCCCGACTCCCAAAAAGCCCAACGAAAGAGTTCGTCGGAGAAAAAGGGCGCAGAGTCGGGAAAAGCTACACTTAGCAGCAGGCTGGCGGTGGCTGAGCCGATACCTTTCAACACACAGAGGTCGGTCAGGCAGGATTTAGCGCTCTCCGGATTGCCATCGTATCTGGCAAAGGCAGTCGCGGTGGCGTCGCGCACCAGCTCCGGAGAATTTGACTGCACGAGCTGCTTCAACTTCGGGCGAAAGGTGCCATGGGAAAGTTTCCAACCAACGAGCGCTACGACTTCACTATGCTCCAGTGCAGGCTTGTCGTCTTGCCTCCGATCGGACACTGCTTGCGGAATGGTCGCATAACGCGCTTCTTCGTAGTCGGCAGCTCTCGGGGGGATGAAGGACGGGTATTCGGCGAGGAGACCTGCGAGCGCTGGCTGAGTGATGGTATCGATGCGATGGTCATCCGCTAGAGCCATGTCCACAGCATGTCGCGGTGGGTGTTGTTCAGCGTCGTCGTGAGCGGCTCGACGCGTATCCTGGTGCAGGAGGGACATGGATCGACGTGCATGACATGCGATCCCGACCCTCGACCCGTTCCGTTGCCCGTCCGTCGCGGCTGCCTCCACAATATGGAGGCCTAAACCTTGGTAGAGGCCACTACCAATTTAGAGGTCTCGCGACACATTGCGACGGTTTGCGCGCGCAACAATCGCCTAACCGATATGCAACCTCTCGATATAGTTCTAGATATACTATTACCTAGGATAAGCTAGCTAGCGACTCTAAAAACGATATATAGCGTATATATTCTTAAGAAATCGCTACCTCGAGAACGACTTTTTATTGCGATTTTTGCTAGGTAAACTTTAGGGCTAAGCAAAATTTTATTAGCCTTCTAGTAAAATTTTAACTAGACCCTATATTTCTTTTCGTAGAAATCGCGATAAAAAGTCGTTCTTAAGCTAGCGATTTCTCGAGAATACGTATACTATATATCGTCTCTAGAGTCGCTAGCTAGCCTATCCTAGGTAGTAGTATATCGAGAACTATATCGAGAGGTTATATATCGATTAGGCGATTGTTGCGCGCGCAAACCGTCGTAATATATCGCGAGATCTTAAAAAGTTATTCTCGAGGCGTAGATTTCCTAGGAATGCATATGCTATATATCGTCTCTAGAATCGCTAGCTAGCCTCTTCTAGATAGTAGTCTATCGAGAACTATATCGAGAGGTTGCATATCTATTAGGCGATTATTGCGCGCGCAAACCGTTGCAGTCGAGAAATCCGACACCTTAGATTCGTAGTGGCCTCTACCAAGGTTTCGGCCCCCGTCCCACAATCGCACAATGCACTTCCGTCTCGACCTGACCTGACCTGCACTCATCACTTCGCTCCTGCCGTTTCTCCACGGCGCCATCTTTCGCAACGATGCGGCGCGCGCTGAACGCGTTACCGACAGCATGACTGCAGAACGTTGGACAATCGCTACATAAGCTTATCTGCAAGCTCACGCGAGACCCGCCATGACCAACAAGACCACGGCCAAACGCCGCCGACCCGTCACTACTGTCCTCCCCGCCGTGTCGACTCATGTCGCATCCCCCCACCGCCACCGTCACCGACACCGAAGCGCCTCGATGAAATCCTCATCGCCGTCGCGCACCCACGCTCACGCTCCCGCCGCCCATCTCCCCACTCCCAGCCTCACGCTGCTGAACTCGGCCGAGAAATGTCTCTCAAGCCCAGCTCCCGCGCAAGCGAAGCATGGTAAGGCCCGCGCGAACGATGGCGAGCTATCGATCGCAGAGACGGAGCAGTATGTGCACGGTCCGACTGCGAGCGGCAGCACGGTACCGCCTGACCCCGCTCCGTCCTCCCACGACAGCCACCGAGCTGGTAAGAGACGTCGAGTCAGCGTGAGCCGATATGAGGATGCGTGGCAGCGCGAGGAGGATGTTCGTCTGCTCAACAAGGTGCGTGTGCCAGCTAACATTCGCTTGTCTGCCCGCGGGACTGACGGGTCGCAGGCATTCAGGACCGCCGAGGACAGCCTCGCCGTCAAGGACGCCCAGATCACAGCCCTACGGCAAGAGCTGCTTCATGTTCAGACGTCGTATCAGCGAAAGGAATCGGAGCTGCGACAGGACCTGCTGTTCCAGCACATTATGGCCCAACAGCGTGCCACTCGAGACCACGAGAAGGAGAAGATCGGCCTGCATCGGTTGGTCGCATTCCTCAGAGTCGATCACGAGAAGCAGAGTGAGGCGTTGAAAGAGCAGCATCGCACGGAGTTGGAAAGCGAGCGGACACGACATCAGCAAGCGCTAGCGCAAGCTTTCAAAGACAAGCAGCTTGCCATGGACCGCTCGAATTCCGCGTACATGCAAGTTCAAAGCATGCACACTGTCATGGAGCACGCCAATGCCGTATCCAAGGTCCTCGAAAGTGATCTAGATGACTTGCGGCGACTCGACATCGAGGAGGCCGAACAGCGAGAGCGAGACCAGAGAGGACTCCCGCCCCCATACCATGCCATCCTAGACACCGAAGAGTACATCTCCCCGTATGGCGCCAATCGACACCGGGACAACGGAACATTGGACCTGGACAATATCGAAGCAACAATCACGTCCAACTTCATGCGCGAGCTCCGAGCGGCCAATCGAACATCACTCGCATTACGCGAACACGACGAACGCTCTCGTGCCGCCGGTGCCGGATCTATGCTCTTTCACAGCGCCATGCTGGCGTTTGCAACCGCGTGTCAGCATCTTCGCTGTCTGCTCGAGAATGCAATTGAAGGCCACCTGGAGTCAAACAAGTCTTGTGACATCGTGGACAACGACACGTCATCTCGCGAGCCAGGCACGACGACTGAAATTGATATGAACTCTCCATTCTTTGCGCCAACCTCTAAGCTCCCCACCCTTGCCAACCCCGGCCCTCCTGCACATTTTAACGTGAATCCTGCTTCGAGCGACACTGGAACAATTCAGCACCCTATCGATCTGTTCCGCCGAGCACAGATCGCTCCAGTTTCGAACGCCCGCGAGAAGCCAATCTTGCCAGGATCAGATGCCATCATTGCGGTAACAGACCGGATATCGAATACATTATTCAATCTCTGCACTCACGTGTTTGCCGCACTCGATGTGAGAGAATATTGTTCTGAGAGGCTGTGCAATAACAAGTGTATACGATTGGGGACATGGCTCCGCCTCGCCGACGATACCCTCCTCCGATGCCTCAAGCGAAGGTTGGAGGCAACCGCCGTGGAAGACGTCTTCTCCCAGGCAGCGGACCAGTCCTTGACGTGTACCAAGTGCATGTCCGAACACTGTGGAGGCTACTGCTTACGTCTGCATATGATCAGCTACAACATCACAAGATTGAAGTCTATTCGGCGCACGCTTGATAAGATTTCGAATCCTACTCGTGCTGGGATGGACTTCAACGATACGATGAATTGGCTGAGGGACAATCTGGAGAAGGAACGTGAGCTCTCGGCCAACGCCGTTTTGCCTCCCGGGCGGCAGACGACGACTGTCATGACCGCTGAAGAGATGGCCCTGGCGATGCAGCACTCGCTATTGGATGCGACGCAAGCCGCAGCGCAGCGAGCAATTCGAAGAGAAGATCCACCAGAAGAAGTTGCCCGCCGGTTGCAAGCCGTTCGCGATCTGCACTTCCCAGGGGCCCGCTACAGAATTGTGTCCGCGATGGCCGGGCCACCCGCCCGACTTTCCCCACCTGCTGCCAGCGAGATTTACTCTGCTGTGCCAGCAGGTAATCAGACTCCTTCAAGGCAAACAGGCTTAGTCCAAAGCAACGATCAGATAGAGACTTTCGTGAACAGAGCGCACACAGTTCACGGACTTCCAGATGTCTCGACGAATGCCTGGGCGCGTACCAGCTCCAGCCTCGATAGGGAGAGAAACACGGCGCACGCTTCTGACGAAACCGCTCGTGCTCCAATCTCTAGCGTGCAAACTAGGGCTCAGCGGCGAATCAGCTCGAGCACACGGCAAGATACGAGACAGAACGGTCCGACCTGATCCACCGTGGCGGACCCAAAACTCAGCCTGTGTGCCCTCGGGGCGCTGAGAGCTAGAACTCCCAGTGGACTGCAGCGCTGACAGGCGATCAGAGTCATGCAACCATCATGTATTCGCGTTTAGAAGTAAATCAGAGGGGCAGGTAAGTATTTCTTACCCGACCATAAACAATGATGTGGTCGCGGTGAGACGATTTCTACGCTACATGTGATGCTCTTCTCTCTTGACTTTGAGAGAGCAAGTCTGGACTGTTCACGATTCATGATACGTATTGGTGTTCAACATGTGAGATAAGACGCGAGGAAGAGGAACGGCAGCCAACCACCTTCCAAGTCAATGCTGCAGAAAACAACTCTTCGCTTCGAACGAAACATTGGCAGGTTGGCAACAGCCACCCATCTCGACTGGCTTGACAGCTTCGGCGAGGACTATGAAGAGGCCTCAGTAAAGGAACGCAGCTGCCTGATCAGCAAGTGTAAAGACACTGTGAAGTGTCGAACGTCTCATCGGCAGCAGCTTGTCGCCACACCCGAGCGCCGATAGCTTCGCTTCATGCACAACTCCCGGAAGAGGTAAACTATCTCGAAGTGCACTATGCCCGAGCATCTGAGCCACACAAAGAGTCCACCTATTGACTTTCTGCCTCCTCCAATAGTACATCAATCAAACGCGACTTCGTGCTCGATGTCTTTGACACGTGGGAGCCGATCTAGTGACAAGCCGCAATGGTCCGACACCGTTTCAATACACTGATGAAGTTTCTCCACATCTTCTGCGCTCACGCCGATTCGTCTTGTTCCTCGCAAGTGCCAACCCGTTTGACGAGGTAGATTTTGCATAGCGATGCCAGAGAGGACTGTTAGTTGTGTTTCGACCTTGAGAGTACTTTGTCAGATATCAATCTTTCCTGGCACGGGAAAGCAGCACGCTCGCTTGTAAGAGAAGAAAAGGGAAGTGGATACGATAAGGGAAGATTGACATGTACATACCGGCCCTAAGATCTCATGATCAGAGAGGAACAACCCGTAGGTTATCTCCCTTGATAACCAATCAAAGTCCTTGTGGCACGAAAGGATGTTCTCCGTTGTGGCATGATTGTGCTTGTAGATCGCATCGAGCCAAGCTCGGCCGCGTTTCTCGTTCTCAGCGCCGGAGGACCAGTTCTCTCTTCATGTGAGATTGTGTGAGCGAGGGAGATCTATGAGAAAGCGTGGTGTCTTTTGCCTTTGTATCTCACCTCGAGAAACTATAGTCGCGGTCTTCAGGCCGCTCCACATGTGCAATGCACAAAATCGCTTCGATTGGCTTGATGACTCCCACGACTATGACGATTTTGAGGAGGCATTCGCGTAGTCGGCGGACAAGAGCCTTTCGTTGATCTGGAGAAGAAAACTCGGGGCGGAGGATCAGGTATTTGTACAGTTCAGCGGCTTGTTCGGGATGATTTCCTGAGACGAGGGAGGCCAGGACCAGGATATACCATTTGTCTTGACCGAGCGTGGCGGAGGGGAAAGACGACTCGATGGACTGGAAGAGGGTGGCGAGTAGGTTGGGGATTGGGTTACTCGCAGATGGAAAAGAGGACATGGTAGCGTCAGTTTGGGACACTGCTAGGTTCGGAGCGCGTTGGGATTGATGGTATGTCGAAGTGTGGGCAACAGCCAGCTGCGACCAGGGTCCATGTCAGCAGCTCCGAGAACGGCACCAAATAGCTAGAGTCAGGGACACGGCGGACATTGGCAAGGTCATTCGACGACACTTTCATTGCATGATCGCAGCCTCACACGACAGAAGACATTTTGACGCTAACTGTAAAGCTGGAACGAAGTATAGAAGACACGGAGTGACGTGCTCGGGTACGGCATCTGTGGCTTCCGCTTTCGCCGGGATCTGTCTTCTAGTGTGTCAACACATCTCTGAAATCGATAAGTGCAGAGCGTATGTTCCTAGATCTTCGATTCACGGGCTTTCCTCTTCGCTGCGAGAACGTCAGCATGGTTCCAATCAGTTTAGTGAAGGACAGCGACTCACCAGCCAATTCATCCATCTTGGCCTTCATCCTCACCATCGGTTCCCCGTCCACGAACCTCTCACTCAATGCCTGCCAGGACTCAAACAATGCCAGAATCCTCGCGTCTCGCGTGCCCTTGTTCTGCATTCGCTTCATCTCCATCATCGATTTGCCACTTCTCTCCTTCAGCATCTCCTTCAGGTAATTGTGCACATCAGCGTGAAAGGTGTCTTTGGGGAAGATCTTGTTCACCAAGCCAGCTTCCTTCAACTCCTCCACGGTTGCCTTTCCCCCAAACAGCAACCACTCGTTTGCACGATGCACGCCCATACTCTGCGCCCAATTCGCAGCACTTCCATTCTCCGGAACCAACCCCATCTGCGAAAACGTCACCTGCAGCCACGCCCCCTCGGCCGCATACAACAAATCACTCGAGCCCTGAAACCACGCTGCTCCGGCTCCGACGCCGGGGCCGTTCATCGCTGTGACGAGGACTTTCTTGTGGTCGATCATGGCGCGCACAAGTTCCATGCCCACGGCGAACCTCTGGACCCAGAAGACTTTCTTTTCGCCATCGTTCTTGAAGTTCTGCGGCGTGCTTGCTACTCCGGTGACGTCGGCTCCTGAGGCGAAAAAGCGGCCTTCGCCTGTGATGACAGTGAAGGTGGTGTCGGGGTGATTATCCAGCTCTCGCAGTGCGGCGATTGTGTCTTCAATGAGCGAGCCGCCAAAAGAGTTGAGTTGTTTGGGACGATTGAACTGCGATGCATTAGTCTAGATGGTCCGAGGACGTACTGATGAAGGACATGTTAAATAACCTTGATCGTGCCGATGCCGTCTTTGATCGTGACAACAATGTCGGTATACTTTTGCGCCATTTTGATAGGGACTCCTGTTGCCGACAAAGATCTTGAATACCAAATATCAGCTGTCCGCTTTCGTTTGTAAATTGGGGCGAGAAGTTGGCTTGTTGTTGACATGCATGAGAAGACACCTGCGGTTGATTATTCACCAATGCCAGCCGAACTACCTCGGTCCGTCCGCATCGCATGTGGCCGGTGCGATTGCACCGCCACATCGACTCCGCCGCAGTGACAGTGACAGCAAGTTTCACGTTCGTGTTCACATCCACTCCATTGACAGAGTGCGTCGCATCACGCCCGTCCGGTCGGCTCTGGACATGAGAATGGACCGTTCAGTAAGCCTTCACCACTGCTCGGCCGGTGGTGGCTCGACCATCATGATAGGATGCGAACTCTCCGACTCCTCGGCTTCATCCCTAATACATAATACATGTACACTCCACGAATGGCCAAGGTCAAATGCTAACACGTTGCGCCAGCCTCTGCTTACTACAACGCACAGCAGGGTAGCAATCAATTGGGCGTTCATCAGCTGCGCATGGTTATTCGGCCTGGGCATCTTGTACAGTATATGCCAACCTTGTCCTACTTCGCCAAAGCCTAATATGCTAAAACTGCCCACACCGAGATTGCGGAATCACCTATTCGAGTACCCAAAGTCGTCATTACAGGTCTCGCCGGCTGCCACCTCGATGGGTCCGTGGCAAACCTCGGCAAAGACGTGAAACCCCATTCAAGCCGGTGACCGAATCGCTGCCATGCGTCACGGAGCAATTGGTGCATGTGCAGAAGGAGGAGCGTTCGCTTGATGTGTCGTTATCAAAGGTAACTTGCAACTTCGCATATGTTGGTGTGAAGCCACGGTCTCGGTTGGAATGGCGATCGGCTCGTCGATGTATGCTTTGCGCAGATTTCTTGAGCCTACCACTTCCTCATCTACCATCCTCGACCTAGGTTGAGCCGCTCCTCAGCTACGGCGGGGATACTTCGAGAAGGGCCATTCCCGTCCAGCGCAGCGTGAAACCTGCGTCTCTTGCAAGTAGTACAGGAAGGTGTGGGCAGGAGGTAAGCTGAAGCTGCACCTACGGCGTGTCGGCCAGCCAAGGCTGTTGAGCGCGGCAGAGAGAGATCTTGTACGAAACGTATGAGGCGAGAGTCAAGGGTGAGAAAATTTCGTGTATCGCATTGAACACAGGCCATGGCCTGAGACAGACGCTGCCCGGAAACGAGGTCCCTGGGGTGATGTGCGTCCTCTAACAGCAACAACAGTCATCAATAGCATGACAGCAGCCTTCCACACATTCGCAACAAATGAAACAAGCGCAAAGGTCAACTGTTAACAAATGTTCCTGTGAGCCGATTTCCCCATACTGAGTCATCCGAAGTGCAGCTTTCACTCACGAATTATGCCTCCACCTCGCATGCCCAGGAATGTCCTCGCGGGCTTCTCTTGCTCTCGTGGAATCTTGACATCTGTTTAGCATTCGATCATTTTCGAGGTTCATGAAGCATGCACCCACTTCTGACGCAGTTGGGTTCTCTGCGCTCGGAGCCGTTTGGCTCATTTGTCCTGGCGCCTGGTATTGCATTTCGACGTCATTTTGGGCACTCATCTTGACGGAATGTGTTAACGGTCCCGAGATTCGAGCTTCAGAGGAATGAATGTCGGATATTGGAATGACGGTGGAGAGCTTTGGATGAGGATGATGCCCACTAGCAATGGGACAAGGCGGCAAGCGGTGTGAGGAAGTGCGCATACCATGAGATTGCCCCTTCCATTTAAACCCCAGTACCAAGCTTCACTCCCTGAAGCTTGGTGGGTGCTTGAGCTTGTCACGAACCAAAAGCGCTACGCTCCGGTGGCGTCTGTTGGCCAATGGTCGCGGACCGTGTCAGCTGCCTCAGCCAGGCCGCGCGTCATCCGCGACCAGGAAGCCACGCCGATGGTTTGAGTCGCCGGGAACGTAAGTTGGAAGTGCCGCAAGCACGCACGGTGTCACACGTGCATGTGGCAGTGCGTGGCTCGAGCAAAGCAGTACTGCGCGATTTATATCTGGCCCTTTCATTCGAGGTGAGGGTGCTGCGAAGGTAAAGTGCGCCACTTCATCCGCTGGCTCGCTGCTGCAAGCATGGCTGCCGCGGAGCCACACGATAGGACTGAGATCCGAAGACTCGGGGTCAGTAGCCAGCGCATGGAGAGGAAGCAGCACTGCCGTACAGATTCGCTGACATGTATCTTACAGAAACGAGAGTTGGGTCGACACGCGTTCGAAGATCGCATGCCCGACCACATAGCAGAGATCATAAGCGGAGAAGGCGATCAAAATCGAGTGCACCATGTGGTTCCAAAGCTTGTGCATTGTCTGCAGCAGAAAAGTGGCGGTGGACGCACGTACTTGTGCACGACAACAGTAGTGCAAGTTTGCAAGCTCAAGAACGAGGGCGGGCATTTCTGCGGATATCGCAACATCCAAATGTTGCTTTCCTGTCTGTCATCATCGATCCCGTCGACGCAATCAAGTCGCTCACTTGACCACTGTTGTATCTTGGAAATCCAGGAGATGATCGAACGAGCGTGGGATGATGGTTTCAACCCACATGGGCGGATAGCGACCGGGGGCATCATCAAGACCAGGAAACACATTGGAACGCCTGAAGTATGTAAGTCACAATCATCAGGTCCAGGGCTGACGAATCCTGTAGGCGGAAGCTCTTATGCTGAGTCTCCACATTCCATGCTTGGGACATGTCTTCGAAGGCCGAGATGCATGGCGCGATGTGCTCGACTTCGTCGAGGAATACTTTTCGGACGCCACTGGCGGAGCAGACTCGAGTGGTGTCTGTCAGACTGGCCTTCTGCCGCTCTTCCTCCAACGACCAGGACACAGCATGACTATCGTCGGTCTCCATAAAGCTCGCCCGGGAGGGCGCTCATTACTGGTGTTCGATCCCGCATGGCAAGCTCCATCTGCAATGCGCAGCTCGGAGGATCTGAATGGACAGCCTCGTTGGAAGCGGAACTGGACCTTGAAGATGTATGTGAAAACTGAAGGCTACCTGAAGCGCTTCAGTGGATACGAGATCTTGGAAGTTCGTCCGCCTGCAAAGCTCCACGCCTGAAAGACCCAAGTCCGGTCACACCCTGCACAGCCACAATGGACACATGTGGACGGCTCCAGCACATGGTCTGTGCCCTGTTCCGAACTTCCCGGTCCTCGGCAGCATGGGCATCTCTTCCGATATTTGGTCTGCATGCTCAACAAGTCTTGGGAAACCGAGTGAACCTGCCGGACGATCCGTCACGGCCTTTTTGTGCTCAATGCAAGCGCGACGACTTCGGCGCTTCTGGGAGAAATGATATCACTGCGCCCGCCTCTTCGTACGACCAAGAGAGCGCCGGACATGCCAGCGGATACACGGGCAGGCCATCGGCAATTTCGCTGCGGCACATTGCCGGAATTCCCATCCGGGCAACTCAGCTTGACGAGAGGTGGTTTAGCTCGGCTGCCATTCCTGCGGGGGCCGTTTCCGTCCGCGGGCTGGAACTTCACGACAGCACATACATGCACTGTACTGTAGCACCAACTGCTTGCCAATCGAGAGCGCAGAGAGGCGCGAGTGCATATGTAGCGGCGATGCCAGGCGCCCGTGTCTTGACCCGGGCAAGGCGCTGCAGGTACGACCGGTGAAGCCACGCCTCCTCTCTGCCTGGCATTTGGCATTGCTTGCTCGGCCGGAGATTCGAAGTGGACCGTGTTGCTTCCATGGCGTGCCTCGCTTGCAAGATGGCGAGAAGGTGCCGTGTCGTCTGCTCGAGCACCGCTCCGCAGACTGCGCCGACGTTCATTGATGATTGCCGGCCCGGCCTGCAATTTCCACTCTCTTCTTTCCACTGCAGCAATCACATTGCGAGAACATGCTGTGTTCACTGCTTCTCGTGGCTTGGGCGCTTGCGAGCCGTGTCGTCGCGGCCGAGGCCGACGCAGACTCCGTGCCGCTCTTCATCGACAACATGAACCCGAACGCCCAGTGGGCCGCCTCGATCCAGAATGCGTGCAATGGCAGTACAACTTACGTGGTGTCCATGACCTCCGCCCCGTTCGGCAATGCGGGACAGGTCAGTAAAGCCATTGCGTCAAGGCAGCTAGCATCTCAAAGCTAACGTGGCGCCAGGTTGCAACGATCACAGAAGGCGAGGACTTCTTCCAAGTAACCAGCGCAGCCATCTACTCCGAAACTAGCGCTACCATGCACGAATCGTGCGCCCTGGATGCTGCAAAGTCAAGTGCTTCTTGTATAGTTACCGTGGTCGACGATAATTATGGCCCGACTCCTTTGTCCAAGACCATCAGCTACAATCTCACAGGCACTGCCTACTACGAATATCGCGTCCAAATCACGGCCGGGGCTAAGCATACTGAGGCCGGAGGCGCCTGTCTTGCCAAGGTCAATGCCGCTCCATCACATTTGCTGTCTGATTCATCAGGTGCGATCCTCCTCGGTTCATTTCTGGCAATTTGTGGCACCGGCCTCCTTTGGCTGTGAAGGCGGATACATTGTGGCGGCCAGCATGCACATCGCTCCTTTTTCGTCGAGTGATCAGGCGTTTGCGGAGAGATACCATGGTAAACTGGGATTTTGGGGGCTTCCGGTGAAAGCATAAATCGACAGACAGTACAACTACCATATCAGCTTCCATCGCACGGACCTGACTTATCACACTTCATTCTGCTGCAAAGCTGCATGTGTCACGAGCCCCTCGGACACAACTCCTTCGATCGGATCGCACATAAAATTGAAGCCTCGGTCGGCATTCGAGTGCACTATGAATCCAATCAATGCATTGTTCGAGTCGCGCGCGTCCACTCTGAATTGGGCAAGTCGACTTTGGCGTCCACTTTGACCACAGGCATGTGCAAAGGGTGCTATGATTAGTATGATATAAGGCGATTGCGGCTCTGCGGTGCGCGGCAGTCGGCAATGCCGTCGACCGGTTTCGTCTCTTCATCGCATTGATAATTTGGAGTCGCAAAGAAGCCACCGTCTTTTCTGCAACGGAGGAATATTCGGCAACGAAAAGCGGATGCACATGCTGGCAGCGATCGGCCATGAAAACGTGCTGTCAATACCAAGCCCAATCCCAAGCCTCTCTAAGCAGATCTTGTGCTGCCAAGCTAACTAAGCAAGCTCGACCTCAACAGGTCGTGCAGTCGGGATTCATCTTCTGACGTCGACATCACGGGTCCCGCCTTACCGCAAGAGCACAAAGTTACCTTCAAACAGGCTCCACCGCTATCTAATCGGCTCGCGATGGCGGAAGACATCAGCGTGCACATGGCGATGACGACGTTGGCGCACAACTCGACCTCTTCATCACCTGCTTCATCATGCACGTGCCCTTGGGGATGCCGGTCTCCACTGTACACTTCCTCATATAAGTGCCCCGGGGATAGTGTGTAGCACAGTGCGACTTTGGTAGCACTGTTCCGTCTGAGGTCCTGCGTTTTCTCCAGTCATCATGAACCGGCTCAAGATGTTCGGCAGACAGAAGCATACAGCCAGTGGAGCGAGAACTCCGCGGCAAGCTGGCGCTGCATCGCCCATTGAGACGGAGAACAGATTGACGGACAAGGCGCAATAGGGCGACGTGGAGAAGGATGGAGTGGTTGCAGAGCGGGAAAAGATCAGACTATTGCGACCATATACGTTTGCTCTGGCAGCGATTGTCAGCATTGGTGGATTCATCTTTGGCTACGATACAGGTGAGAAGAACGGAAGAAGGCCAGCACTGAAGCGAAGCGCTCACAAAATCAAATTAGGTCAGATCAGTGGCTTCCTCGAAATGCCCGACTTTTTGCGAAGATTTGGCAACGTCGGCGATTCACCCAGCACCTACGCTTTCACTGACGCAGTCTCCGGGACAATCGTTGGTCTGCTCTCCATCGGAACGATGTTCGGTGCCTTGTGCTCCGCGCCTGTAGCAGACAAGTTCGGCCGCAAAGTTTGCATCGTCTTCTGGAACATCATGTTTTGTGTGGGCGTGGTTGTCCAAATGACCGCCGAATACAAATGGTACCAAGTCGCACTGGGCCGATGGGTCGCTGGTCTCGGCGTGGGAGGCTTGTCCGTCCTCACTCCCATGTACCAGTCCGAGACGGCGCCCCGATACATCCGAGGAGCGATGGTCGGCTGCTACCAACTGTTCATCACGCTCGGCATCTTCGTCGCATATTGCATCAACTTCGGCACGGAAAGAAATCCTGACGCATCCGCATGGCGAATCCCCATGGGTGTTGGATTCATTCCCCCAGCCCTCATGATCGTTGGCATTTCGTTCCTACCAGAGTCTCCCCGTTGGGACTACCGCCACAACAACATCGAACGAGCGCGACGAACCATTGCTCGGTCGTACGGAGTCACCATCAGCCACTGGGAAGTCGAACGTGAGATGCGCGAAATTAAAGAGAAACATGATGCTGAGTTCGCGGGAGGTGGTAAACCAAAAATTTCCTCATCTCCTTCTTCAGCCCCTTCATCACCTCCGCAATCGACTTTCAATACGGATATATCTTTGCTTCATGCTGTTTCATCTCCATCCCCATCGTCTACTTCTTCCTCGAAGAGCACCAAGGCCGCGCGCTTGAGGAGATTGACACCATGTACATTACCCACGTCTCACCGCGCAAGAGTTCGAAATGGCAGCCGCCGCAAGGAGAGGAAGTGGCGACGGCGGACGCGCTGTATCTGGAGCCTGGAGCGAGAGGTATCAAGAAAGCGGACGCAGCAGGTATGGAAGGAGAAGAGAGAAACGAGGATCTACAATTGCCGCCGGCTCCGGACCGGGCTGGGATCCACGACGAGTCTGGTGTTGGCGTTGATGCGACGGGCATGGGCGGGGTGAGAGGAATGTCGTATTCGGGCCCGCATGGGTCATACAAGGTTGAGAAGCATGTGACATGAGAAGCGGTCAAATCCTGATGATGCATCGGAGCATAGTCGTTGTTCGTATTATGATACCCAGTGGGAACTGCAGAGACAGCGCTGCTTATGTAATCTGCTCGTCGACGAAGACATCCCCTAGCTTGGTTGGTGTTACACATGCATCATCAAGCCTCATGCGTTCTAGGGGATGATGACTCGTATCCTCCCGTCGTTTCATGAAAGATGTATGCCAAGGATTGTGCTCACAAACGCTGATGTCGGACTCGAACACGATGGACAGCGAGGCTTAGACAGATCGGGCGCTTCAGTGCGCTCTGCCATTTGCACCACCATTGGCGCCAGTGCTGGAGCGAACTTCTGCGGTCCGAAGGAAGCATTGTGGAGTTTTGCAAAAGACCCACTCGCCGGACCTGACGCGCTCAGCCCAGTCCGAGAAGAAATCCTCAACCGACACATCGCGTCTGTTGGCCCATTCATTCATTGGCCACTTCGTGATCATCTCTGGTGGCATGTTAGTTCCATTGACGTGTCTCGAATCTTCACCGACTGGATGCGAGGCCATGTCTTCGGCGTGGCGGGAGCAGGAGACGGAAACGGATGCGTGACAGACTGACTCTTCTCCATGTCGTAGGCAATATTCCAGCCATCGGGGCCGGTTGCTCTGGCAATCTTGAACGTTGTTTCAGGCAACATCTCGTCGCTGGAGACGTGCCTGAAGTCGGCGGGGATTGGAGCTCCGACCAGATACGACATTGCTGCACATCCGGGAGCAATGGGAACGGCATCGGTCGTGCGGGAAGCCACGCGCTGCTCGGCATTGGTGCGGTTGGCAAAGCACGGCAGGATACCAATCAGTTCGATGGTGTCTGGTGCGAGGCCGGCGTTTCGCAAGTAGATGGCCTGGGCGTGCTCCTGTCAGCGCGGTCGGCCGTGGCGGGGAAAGGTCTCGTACTCACGTCGACGGGATCCTTGGGCAGGCCATGCGGAGGGACTTGGATCTCGAGCTGCTGCACGTAGCCGTCGCCGACGAGGAACTCATACATCAGCTCCATTCGATCTATGAAGGCGCGATGCTCAGCGGCAACGCCGGCGGCTCTGCGAGGCGATCCGCTCATGGTGATGACGTTTGGGGCGGGTCGTCGTGGCGTTCGTGGTGGTATTCGTGGTGGTGTCGTGGTTCACGGGACGGCGTCCAAGTTGCAAGACGCACTGCACGCCAGCGAGCGAGCAAGAGGGATGGCACGCACTTGCCGCTATCCTCGTCGTCGTGGCTCTGGAGCGGTTGCCGGAACGGATCGCAGCCCGAACTCCTCACCTTCCGTGCGCAGAGCATGCTGAGTGCCGCGAGCAAGCACAACCGGGTGATTGCACGAGAGACAGGGCGGTGGCGGTGGCGGTGGCGGTGGTCGTAGTGGTGGTAGTGGTGGACAGAGAGCGCGACGCCAAGCCCTCCCGTCACCCCACCTTCCACGCCACGCCACGCCACGCCACGCCACTCCGACGTCGCTTGGTCAGCACATGCACTTTCGCACTCGAAGCAGACAATCGAGCCTGCCCTCGGTTTCGACTCCACGCACTATACATGTATACCGCCGACCGTCTCCCCTTCCCATTCACCAAACCTCTCGCCTCCAGTCGCCTTGCCGCCGCCCGTCATGGCGCCCTCCGTGCTCATCGACAACGCGCCCGATCTGGACATGACGGACGACTTTGTCGCCCCCGTCAAGCAGACCACTGCCTCCGCCCGGACACTCCTCCTCGCTCCACCTTCCGTGGCTGCACACCCCTCCGCCCTGGCCGACGTCGCCGAGGCCTACGATCGTTCGCAGACGGACATTCAAATGCTGGATCGCCTGGCAGTCGGCTTGGTGTCCCTCCCCGCCACCACATACGATGTCGTCCTTCTCCTTGCCAATGTCGGCTCGTCGCATGAACGCTCCCAACTACTAGATCGCGCTGTTATGCAGCGGATAGTGGACAGCCTGAAGCCCGGCGGGCGCTTGAAGAGCCAAGATGGACAGTTGGGCGCCGTGCAGAGTCCGGAGAAGACTGAGGCCATCTTGGCAGGCTTGATGGATGCCAATGGTGACGGGATGGTGAAGCCAGAAAGTACGGCCTCGACTCAGACAGTTAAGCTGAGCTTTGGCAAGAAGAAGAAAGCAGACGCGGCTGCCGTGCCTGCGAATGAACTGGAAGCCGCCAATACGGGCAAGAGGAAGATGGGCGATGTCGAAATGCAGAACACCAATGGCTCCACGCATGAGGTGAAGTCGACGCCCGCGGGCGTGGGCTTCATTGAAAACGAAGCCGATTGGGACAGTGCCGAGGATGAGTTCCCAGATGATGACGAATTGGAGAGGGCTGGCAGAATTGATCCAGACACCTTGTTGACAGAGGAGGACAGGCAAAAGCCGCTGAACATTCGTAAGTGGTACACGTCGATGACTTCAAGCGAACTCGTGTAATTAACAGGTTCACAGCCGAGGCTTGCAAGCCCAATGGAACGAAGAGGAGGCGAGCATGTAAAGACTGCACGTGCGGTCTTGCTGAACGTATTGTTGCAGAGGACAAGGCCAAACGCGCCGAGGCTGACAAAAATTTGCAAAAGCTGAGCGTGGCTGCACCTACACTTGCTGCCGATGACTTGACCGAGGTCGATTTCACGGTGCAAGGTAAAGTTGGCTCGTGTGGCAATTGTGCCCTCGGGGATGCCTTCCGCTGCGACGGCTGCCCATACATTGGTTTACCCGCGTTCAAGCCTGGCGAGGAGGTGCGGCTGCTGAACAATGTTGTACAGCTTTAATGTTGTGTTCCATTGCAATCGATTGATGGGATCAGCGAGGCGTTGGGCGCATGCGAGTGGGACACGGGTTGGCATAGATGGCGGTACAATTTCAAAATACCCGTGTGAGAGGAAGGAAACTCGAAAGATAGTATAGACGAGGATTGATGTTGCATGGAGTTCCACGAGAAAACACCCTATCCCACATTCAGGCATCGCAGCTCTACTGCCAAAGAGCCCTACTCTGCTAATCATCGACCCAATAGCGGGGTACGCCGACAACGCATGATTGATAGAGCGAATCTTATGTATTCTACGTTGACCCCATGAGTTGAGCAAGGGCAAGAAGTCTCACCGTGCAGGATCCCTGCCAGCAAGCCTGAAACCCTCCTAGAGCGTTCCGAGCAAATGTCTGAAGCCTTCGTGGGTCATCACTTGGGTTCCCGGCGCTTTCCAGCACTTAAGCACCTATCACCGCGCTTCGCAGCCGAATCATTGCCTGTGGCAATACCTGTTGCAGGCACCACAGGACACTGGACATCCCTGCGCTCACGACTGATCCTAAGCCAGGTTCGCGCATCCGACTTCGTACTTCTACAGACCAGGTGTGACATTCTCAAAGAAACATCCAATTTTAGATTCCTGCTGTCCAAGACTCAGAAAGGATCGGGTCCGTGGATCCCACGAAGCTTCTGAAGTTCAGTATTCTGTTCTGATCACTTGTCACCTCACTGCGGAAGCCTACTTAAGGGCATCGATCGACCCTCTTGCTCTGACTTTCCCGTACCTCAACAATCCCATCCAAAGCTCGTAGCAAACATTACCACACTATCCGCCTTGCAGCTATCCACCGACAAGCAGACATTCAGAATGCAGTTCCTCTCTTGCGCTCTTCTGCTCTCCGTCTTCACCATGGTTTTTGCCAACCCTATTGCCGACTCTGGCACCTGCCAGATGGATATGTGCAAGATCTATTCGCTGAATGCAAATGATGCATGCATGGCTATCTGCGTAAGTTCTGCCCCCCGAGCGAGTATTTTGGTTGTCTGCGGCTGTTCTACAAACTGCGAGGACCATGTCATAGCATTCGTGCAGAAGAGGCTTACGTGGTGTGAGGAACAGGGTGGCAAGGTAACGAAAGGAGGGAAGTGCGTGGATGTCCAAGGCAACTTTCAATGTTGTTTTGGACTCTGTGGGTAGGCAGTTCTGGGCCGCTGTAAAAGTAAGTATTGCACATTCGATGTTGCGGGCTGGGCTGGAAAGTTGACTTCGAGAACAGGAACGTCTCGTGAACATGAGTATATCATATATGGATGGCCAACTCGGAGGACAGCGGAACTGTGGTATCTCTAGACTCTCGCTATTAACGGTGAAGATGCTTCCCGGCTTCGATACATATGAAGCTAAGGATGGTTCTGTGCTCGTGGTTTCAATCATTTTCGTGTACGTATGATGCCTGATATGCATGTATGAAACTTCGCCAATGGTCATAAGAGCAGTTTAGGACCAGAAGAGCAGAGCAGGTCCGACAGTCCAAGCCCTAGCGGTTACTCCCCAGCCCTATGAATTCTGCTGACTTTCAGACAATCTATTCTGGGTACACAAATGACGCATTGGGAGGCTTTGATGAGAATTACATGTATAAAGCACTGTGGATCCACTTCCACGACCATCACTGAGCAAGCAACCCCCGCCGTGCGAAAGTGCCCAAAGATTGATGATAGACGTCATCAGGGAATAAGTGTGTTAGCATGTGTTGCGCGCCTACTCCTCATCGCCTTCTTTGCCCACTTTCCATGCGTTATCATCGGGGACGCTTCCATACCGGAAACCAGTTTCTTTGGCCACGAGAACAACATGAGACAGACATCAACGAGTTTGAAGTCAAACATGGTATCTGTAGGAGGTGAAAAGGAAAATTCAATGCTGTATTCTGTTGAGATGCGTGGCTGATTTCTAGCAATGAATTGGAGTTGTCCGGCTCAGTCATTGGAGATGTTGGAAGAGCGCGCAGCAGGTGGCAAACGTGGCGGGGAAACACAGCTGCTCAACTCTGTACGACAGATTTCAGTACTTCATCGGCCAGTGCGGGTGGCAGAACAACAGGAATCCAGTCATCTACGTGTCGGCGAAAGACTCATGCCACTCTTTGTCGACCGTAGTCAGTAGGCAATTGAGATTCGGACACGCCTGCTACGTTGATTTGATTTGATCTGTATTGTCAGTCAGCTTTGAAGTGTTGAATAGCCATGTCTTCATGTATCTGGGTTCTCGTGTGAAAACAACTACCGCATTAGCTTCCATTTCTCCCACATCCATGCACTCATCTTGACACTCGGACGATCGAGTACCCTGGTTCCAATCTCCGCCACCCAAAACATGACCGGCAGACTGAGCGCCAAATCCAATATCACTGCTGGCTGGAATCCTATAGGCCCCCACATGGCAGTAAAAGGTCTTGACCACGCACCGACAGGAAACTTGTTGAAAGGCCACTTAGCTTTAGGGCCGCCATGGTAGCCGAATCCGCAGAGAATGAGGATCGTTCGCGAGAACGTGGAGCCGACGACGAGGTGCGTGAGGTAGAGGGAGAAGCTGTGTCGGCCGAGATCTGTACGTAGTAAGTCAGTACAACTGACATTCGCCTACATCATCATGTGAGCTAGGACGAACACTGGGGAAAGTTCGATTCGAGAATCTTCTTTGCCCATCGAAGCTCCCTGATTGACATAGCCAACAGCCAAGCTGCCCAAAAGTACCTGTGCGCATTACAAGTCAGCTGCGACGTCTATTGGGGGACAACGTCGGCGGGGTTTGGTAGCCCAGGAGCCACGCACCAAAAGTCTTGAATACCACTTGTTCTCCATTTGGCCCAGTACTGCAGTGGAGTGATGTTGAATAGGAAAGACGGCCAGCTTGAACATTGCGCGACCGCAACTTCCGGAGGGAGGTCATATTTCAGTTTGGGAAAGGAAGCGAGCAAGAGTGCCACCACCAACGTCGTATGTAGCACGATCGTGCGAGCAATTCTGCGCTCCTGCAAATAATTCAACAGCGGATTCCATGGTAGCCAGATCCTGTCTATTTCACCCGAGTCGTGCAATAGATCGATTTCAGACATCATCATGCCGATAAAGAAAGCAGCGTAACTGGAAGCGTCTGTCGCCAATAGTCAGCATTTAGTCAGAGCATCTCGTGACCGGACAAGCTTACAAGAACTGAACAACGCCAGCCCAACACTTAACACCAGCGTTAGCAGGATTCTCCACTGCACCCGCAACGCATGAATCGTAAAAAGCCATCCAAAAAGCATCATGCTCCCCCTCAGCTCAATGATGATTGTCCATGTGACACCATTGTGATACAACGCGAATGCCGTGAAATAATTCAAAACTTGCAAACAATCTTTCAGCCAACCCCAGAGCTCGGCAAGAAAAGTGGCTGCGAACCCACCGCTCCAATTCGGTTCGATGCCAGTGATCCAGTAAAAGAAAAGGATGAAGAGAGCACTGAGCATGGAGGGCATGAGAAGTCGGCCATGACGGCGGATGACCGCGGAGTTGAGTGCTTCGATAAATTCTGCCTGGCGGTTTTCTTGGAGGTGGCGGAGGAGCCGGCGGGGAACGACGTAGCCTGTTTGTGAAACACGGAAGTAAGCGTGAGCTTGATAATATCGTCCCTTTCTGCCACTGGACTGTATCGCAGATGCTAGAGAGGGCACGACTCAAAATGCATAATTGGTGGACCAGGGGAAAGCTTAAAGAGACTCACCAGAAATGACAAAAAATACCACCACCGCAAACGAGCCCCCGCTGAAGGCCAGTCGCAGGATGGGCCAACTCGCCGGGGAGATCTGTTCAGGCCAGTGGTAGCAAAATGCATGGCCCATGTAAACCATGGCCTGTTCGTGTTGCAGGACGACCATCAAAGCTGCTACGCCTCGGAGACCATCGAGCCAGGCTGTGTCGGAGTGGCGTTTGAGTGCGGCAGTTGTGGAAGGAGAGGAGGATTGGAAGACTTCCGGGACAAGAGCGTGGGGCAGCTGGGACAGATGGGCCGTCAAGAGGGAGGAGAGGCGGTCCATTGTCGGAGAGATGGAATGAGACATGTTATTGGGCTCGTCCTTGTCCTGGATGATGGAGAAGTTTGAGGGCATACTAATCTTCGACTGGTTCGATGGACTGCCAGCCGCTCCGGAGGACGCGGACGCAGAGAACGACGAGTGTGGGCCACCTCATAACATGGTCGCTCAACGGATGTATGAATCCTCTTGGCCCTTGAGCACACAGGAAGTATCGCCTTCCCAACCGCGAAGCCAGCGCGCAGAAACGGTAGACATGCACACAATTCTCAGCATCAAGCATGGGCGCGAAAGGCTAAATCCGAGCCTCGGCTGGATACGCGAGAGGGGATTGGTGCTTTTCGTTGGAAGGTCAGTGGCGCTAACTTAGTAGGCGTGGCGCTACGGCTCTGGTTGTCTGAGTCTCCTCTTCCATGCGCCTGACCGGGAGTGCCACCGTTGTGGAATCGTAATTTGAGCTGTCTTTGAGAGTGCTCCCCCCCCCCCCCCCAGCTTCATTCGTCCACGCCAGAGACGTAAAGTACAGGTATCGTTGCAACAGTCGTCTCTCTGTCTTGCCCATCTATCAAGTGTGCACGCCAGAAGCGGCGTCTTTCCATACTCGACATCAAATTACATGCGCGCCGTCGCTATGCTTGAACGCACAACCGCCGGTCAACAACTGTCGTTGCCTGTGAGTTTAGCCTCTTCCTCTGCCTCTTCTCCTCCCTCTCCCCGTTCTCCTGCTGCTGGTATCGTCCATAGTTTAGATCTGAGAAAGACTGTGGGGAAGGCGCGCCAACCGAGATTGGGACAGCATCGGCCGAGTATGTTGAATGCAATAAGTTTCTGTCAAATGGAACAAATAATGAGCACGGTGCGCCGCTGAAATTGGATATCGCATTACGCTTGCTGTGCTTGACCATGCCGCAGAGCCAGAAGCGCACGAACGTCAGTGCAGTATTGGAGACCTTCGAGAAGCGGGATAATATGTAACAGCTCGTGATCCGTTGGGTCGCTGATCCAGCCTTCGATGGGTATCGCGTTGTCTGGACAAACACACGTGAGCGGCGAATCGAGCGTGTACAGCCCGCCACTGCGCACTCACCTTCGTGAAAGATATAACTCATGGGCGAGTTGTCTAAGATCATGACTTTGCTCAGGTCCGGCTCCACCTGAGCAAGATCCTTGATATACGCGCCATTGCGATACGTGCAGTGTTGTCGATAGTACCGCCCGCTAAAGTACTTTCGTTCTCTCTCGAGCCAGTCAATGACGGGATCGGCATATTCCTGTACACTGGCCGTGAATGCGATCAAGTTGTACCACTTTGAAACCTTTCTCAAAAACTCATGGCATCCGGGGCGCTCGTGCACATAGTACAGAATGGGTACGCCTGGGCCGATCTGAACGCCGGAAGAGCTGACTTGCCCACTTAATCGCACTTCCACCATGTGCCCAGTCGACATCCTATTACTCTTCGCCATGCTGTGAATTAATGTTTCGTCAAGATCAATGATCAGCGTCTTCTTCGGCGTGTTCGACGAGTACGACAAGATGTAGCTGGGCTGCCTCCGAGGGACCAGAGGCCGCGGCGTCGCGGGAGATCGAGGATACTTCAACTTGGAGACGGTGGGTGAGTTGGGGGATTTCAGCATGGGAGCCACAGCCGCAGCATCGTCTGGACTTGCAGCTTTGGCACGCAACCTCGTGTCTTTGCGTTTCCGCAAGCTGTTTTCTTTGATGCGAATGCTCTTCTTCGGGAGGCCATCGCTGCCCTGTGGCGAGGTGCCTGACTTGGACCGAGTGTGATGCGCAGGGCTGTCCTCGCCTTCGCCGTCGGAGGTGCCGTACGACATGGTCGATGCGTTGCTGTCTACCGAGGGCGATCGCCTGCCCGGTCCTTTCCTCCTCAGGTGCGTCTTTTCGTCCTCCTCGCTCGCGCTCTGCAAACCCACCTGTCGAGCAGACCTCCGTCGCTTTTGCCGGGTCATCATGTTCTTGAAGCGCGTCAAAGGAAGGAGAGTAGCGAATTGGCCGTCCTCGTCATAGAAGCAGGCAATCACGTACCGGCCGGGCGCAGTAACGGCGGTGATGACCAGCTCGACGCTGTAGAGAATGGCAGCGCCAATGCGATGCGGGAGCGACCAGAGGGATGCTTGTCCTTCAGCGCCCGATGCGCTGACATCGCCCGATGCGCTGACATCGCCCCCGTCCAACAAAGGCGTCTTTTCCGTCGCCCATTGTTCCGTGTTACGCGCATCGTCGTCGCCAGCTTTGCTGACCTCATACTCGCCCCCGTGACCCAGCTTCTCCGAGAGGTCGCCCAAGTCGAGGTCGGACCCGGCATTCAGCGACCGCAGCGTTTCCACTTGCGCCGAGGAGCTTTGACGCGATCGAGTGGGAGAGGCATTGGGCGTGGTGAGCCTCGCAAGAGAGCTGAGGCTGTTCATTTCTATCGGCGTTCCATTGAGCTGCGGGGTGAGTGTGCAGCCGGTGAGTGGACGCAGGTGTGTTTGCGGACGATGCTGCTGCTGCTGGGCCCGATGCCGCGAGACGGCCGGATCGCATGCGCCGATGCCACGAGCTCGGAGGCGTAGCGGAGCGGAGAGGGATGCAGGCCAATCGTGGAGCGCGCCGCTGGAGGATGGAGAGTGGAAAGGGGAGGGCGAGGGCGAGGAGGGCGAGAGCAGCGTTGCAGTGGAGCGGTTGTGCTGGTGGTTGGGTGGGAGCTGCACACGATGTCATCCGAGCCGTGCGCGCGCGCGGTCGTTCCGCTGTCTGCAGTCAGGCAGTTCGAACGCGAGAGCGACGGCACCGACATTTGATGAACAACGACACGCCCGAGACCGACAGCGAGACACTGCGCATACCGATGCATTGCGGCACTCGGAGTATCCACTGCTCCATACCGTTCCCGCGGCACGCACTCTGCCCGCGACAGTCGGTCCGCCCTGGGTCGAGTCGCTGAGCAGTCCCAATCATCAACAACATACATCAAGTCGCCCGTCCACATCCAACCATGCCCGGCGCGGTGCTGGCGCAGACGCCGTCGCTCAGGACGTTTCTCAAGTCGCAGAAATCGCAAGACGTCGACACATCCATCGAGCTGCTGGTGTCGCTGCTGAAACGACGCCAGATCCGCAACTCCCGCCCATGCGCCATCGCCACTGCACATCTCCTCCTCCGCGTCGTCGGCAGCTCGCGATGGAAAGACTCGCAGTCGTTGATCCGCCGCATCCGCGAGGTTGGCAGGAAGCTGGTCTCGGCACAGCCGCGTGAGATGGCCGTGGGCAATATCGTCCGCCGCGTGCTTGGCGTGGTGCGCGAGGTGGCCGAAGACGACACGGATGAGAGTGCGTCGAACGACGGCATGGCGAGTCCTGCTCTCGGCCGGCCCTCGCAGCGTCCCGCGCTGCCCACGCACCTGTCGAGCTTCAGCCCGCTGCATCACGGCGCTGCACTTCCCCAGCAGACCATTCCCGGCATCAGCAGCCCAGCGTCCCCATCTCTCGACGGAAGCCAAGAACTTCCGCCACCACGACCTCACATGCCCTCCTCGGCCGCTTCGTATGCAGGCCAAGCGCCACATGCGGGATCGCTGTTCGGTCTGTTTCAGCAACCCTCGGGTCTGTCCCCCATGGCCACGCCACCCATGGGTTCTGGCACAGCGACGCCTACTCACAAGACCTCCCAACGAGACGACCAACCGAAGATTGACCTCCGCGCCGAAGTTTGCTCGGGCATTGACGATCTGCTCGAAGAACTCGACATTGTTGACACACAGATCGCCGAATCTGCCCTGGACCACATCCACAGCAACGAAATCATCCTTACCCACACCTCCAGCCAGACCGTCCAACGCTTCCTCGCCACGGCCGCCAAGAAGCGCAAGTTCACCGTCGTGCATGCTGAAGCCTACCCCAATGACCACGAAATCACTCACTCTACCATCGTCGACGGTGGGACAAAACAGGATCTCAATGACGATGACGATTCGCACCAAGAGCGTTGGAAACCTCTCACCCAACTCGGGATCAAAGTCATTGTAATCCCCGACACCGCAGTCTTCGCACTCATGTCGCGCATCAACAAAGTCATCATGGCTCCCCATGCTGTGTTGGCCAACGGATCCCTCATCGCCGCTTCTGGAGCTAGCACCATCGCGCAGGCGGCCAAAGTCCACCGCGTTCCAGTGGTTGTGCTCTCAGGAGTCTACAAGCTCTCTCCCGTGTATCCATTCGGCACAGAAGAACTCATCGAGTATGGCGATCCGAGCCGTGTTGTTCCATACCAGGACGGCGAATTCATGGATCGGGTCGACGTCGTGAATCCCATTTTCGATCACGTCGATGCGGATCTGGTTGACTTGTACATCACCAATTTAGGAGGACATGCACCGAGCTTCCTCTACAGGATTGTGGCGGATCACTATCGGGTAGAAGACATTGATTTGGGGGCAAAGGTCTAAAATCATGACATGTGCGCTTCCCCGGCATGTCACTCCGATGGCATCTACTTTGCCGGCGAGGAGATGGGGCTGCATGAATCTGAAGGAGAGCCCCGCAAATTGGATCGATCAGCTCCAATGTAGACGTACGAGCCGACATTTTCCTCTGCCTCCACGCCCCGCTGTAATGCCTGCTATTCCTCCTAGCTGGCAACTGCGCCTTGCTCATCAACTCAATTTCTTCATTTTTGCTATTGGGAAGCCGGTTGGCGGAAAAGCGCTAAGCAGCAGCCCATTGTCAGACTCTCAATCGCTCGGCAATGGCGACGTGGCGGCGTACTTCCGATTTCGTTCAACTGTACCGATCGCCAATCTACCCAGCGCTTTTGCGTGCACCAGATCCTGGGACGAACGACGATGCAGTATCTTGGGGAAAAAATGCCCCCAATATGCTTACCGAAACTGTCGGACAGGGTATGCCACGATGGGGGCACTCAGCACAGACTTCAGCAATCGCGCAATGGTTTCGTGAAGACTGTTAGAGCATTGCCAGTCCTGATATGCAGCTCGGTGTCGCTTTAGGATATCTTGCAGCGCTGCGGCGACATAGCGACAAGTGAAAGCCTGTCCGATTGGCTCGCCCGGGAGCGATGTGAGGGTGGCCATCCTGATGATGGATCGTCATATCCGAGGTCAAAGGGATGAATGAAGCGCTGGGGTGAGAAGAGTAGATGAATGTGTGCCATGCCAAGCGCCAACGCTTTGCCTGGGAAGGCGGGGACCATTGGTTCTCCGTCCTCATCGGCGCAGCCTCGAGTGAAATCGTTGCCGCGAGCACCCTGCGGAGGACTGGTGATGCAGTGGAGTGAATAAGCACATGAACTTTCATCGTCTATCAGTATATCGTAGTTGCGAGATTCAGACTTCCTGCGTCCAATGCTCTCCTTCCTGACTCCATTCCTTTTACCGCTATGCATACACATACGTCTTCTCATACTCTACGTCAGCTTCTGCTTGATGAAGAAGTTGCGCAGATACCTCAACTGCCACGCGCACGTCAAGCCCAATACGACGATCTGAATCAACGTCCACCTGACAACTCTCGAGTTCACGCTCTCAGACTGATCGCGGAACTCTGCTTCTCTCTCCCGCTGGAAGATCTGTTCTCTTCGCACATCTTGCAGCCTGGCGTTCAAGTCCTTGACTTTTTGCGCCACTTCACTCAATTTGTCCTTGTCGCTGCTTTCTATTTGCGATGTCTCGCCGATGGCCATGTCGAGCTCGAGTTTGATGCCACCGACCTGGCTGCCGCTGAAGAGGAAGCCCGAGGTCGCGGGGACATTGGTGGGGGTGAAGCAGAGGCGGTGTTCGCCGGAGTCGGCGGCGGTGAAGGTGAACTTGCCATCTGCGCGGCCGCGTTGCGATACCACACGGTGGTCGTTGTCGAAGAGTTCATCGACGGTAATGTAGACGCCCTGGAAAAGGTCAGCGCTCAATGCCATTGCCGTTGGATGGAGATGGAGGCACCATGTCGGGATTGGGCTGATACGATCGCGTGTTGTGGTCATACTGCGTCGCCTTGAAGTGGCCTGGGGGGTATTTGTCAGTATCATGGTGGAATACCCGTTACATGGTCCCACTCACCAACGACCAAGGTGTCCTTGGGCAGTTCCTCGAAGAAGCATTTCTGGGTTGGCCCGTCGATATAGAAGTACAGCGCCTCGGCGCAGCTCAGGAAGATGGTGAGCGAGGAGAAGATCGACCTCATGGCGGCGGCGGTGGTGGTGTGGGCGGCGATGCTGCAGACGCAATGCCTCCGCCGTTCTGGTCTGGACACGCGAGCCATATCGCAGGGGTCCGCGCAATTCAGTTCAGGGATCGCCGCCAAGACACTAGCGCCCGCCTCGCCTCGTGCGGGCCTCCGGTCTATGCTGTGTATGTACATACATTAGATTCTAGCTCCAGCAGCCTCCAAGGCTCCATCCAACAACAGCTTCAGCCTCCGCTTCCTGCCTTCCCGATGCATCCACCGCGCGTCGTCGGCGTACTTCACTCGCCCGTTGCGATGTTGCCGTCATGCGCATGTGACAGCCGCACCGGTGAAGCGCCTGATAGGCGTGTATATATACACCGGTGATGCGTCAACAATTCCGACTCCATCTTCACCAGCGTCTCCCACTCCTTCATGATTCCTCGCCCCGCAACCATGGGCGATCCTGGCATCTCCAAGGACGACTCTGCTGGCCAGAGCTCCCTCTACGACACGTTCAAGGCCCGATTCACTCGCCCGCACGAATATGGCGAGCTTCTTGCACACGACGCCGTCCGCACTCTCTTTCCCGGCAAGCACATCACTGCAGTCTCCGATCATGATGCGAAGCTATTCGCCTACGCCGACGCCGGCCATGCCATTGTTAGCCTCGTGAAAGACGGAAGCGATCTTCTAGCCTTGCGAGACTACACTGCGCCTGCTCTACGCCTCGAGGGCGGCGACGGCAAGCTAAGAGACAAGATTCGCTTCGGATTGTACAAGTACGAGCATCACCGCGTGGCATTTGATGTTGTCCGCGCCCAGTGGTACACCCACTATGCTTACAGCCGTCGTGAGAAAATCAACTTCATCTTGTCTCCAAGAGACAGCATTGATGAGCAGTCGCATTGCGCAAAAGCAGATGCACTGATCACCGCCGCTGGCAAGTGGACCGCTCAGCTCCACGACGAAGTTTATGTCTTCGATCAAAGCCACTGGGCCAAGGACAAATCTCTGTGGGCTGCCGTACAGGCGTCCTCGTGGGAGGACGTCATACTGGACCCGGCAATGAAAGCGAACATCATCAAGGATGTCGAGGGATTCTTCGACAGCCGCTCCATATATGAACAGTACAACGTTCCATGGAAACGCGGGCTCATCCTGCACGGTACTCCCGGCTGCGGCAAGACCATCAGCATCAAGGCTCTTATGAACTCCCTTCAGGGAAAAGACGTGGTCAGCCTCTATGTCAAAACTCTGAAGAACTGCCAAGGTGAGGAGTACTCCATCCGAACAATCTTCGACATGGCTCGCAAAATGGCACCATGTATGCTCATCTTCGAGGATCTGGACTCCCTAGTCAACGACAAGATCCGAAGCTATTTCCTCAACGAGGTCGATGGCTTGGAGAGAAATGATGGCATCCTGATGATTGGAAGCACCAACCATCTTGAGAGACTCGATCCCGGTATCTCAAAGAGACCAAGTCGTTTCGACCGGAAGTACCATTACAAACTTCCAGCAGAGAGCGGGAGGATAGCGTACTGCAATTACTGGCGCAAAAAGCTGGAGAAAAATAGCAACATTGCATTCCACGACGACATTGCCGTCACCTTTGCGCAACTTACTGATGGATTCAGCTTCGCTTACTTGAAAGAGTTGTTCGTGCAGACTCTCCTGACGATAGTGGGAGGCCGCGCGGATGCTGATGACGAGGATGAGCCTGTCACCGAAGTTGTGGCTACGAACGAGTGCAAAGCGGAGCTGTCTGGGAAGGGCAAGGGTCCGGTAGAGGAGGACAAGAAACCTTCGCGCCAGATGGCAGAAGTTTCTATCCCCGATCATCTACAAGATAATACTCTCATGCGTGTTTTGCAAAAACAAGCCAAGATCCTCTGGCGCGAAATGGACAACACCTCCGATGACGAGGAGGTGGGAAAGAAGGAGAGCTTAGATGAACATGAAGATGCCGATGAATGCTGTTCTGGGCGTCGAGTGGTGAAGACTGCGCATGCTGCCTAAGCCGGCCAGTGCTTAGTCCTTCTTTTGTTACGGCCTGAAGCACAAGGCGATGCGTTGGAAAGGGCTATGCAAAATTTGATGAAGCACTTGAGCCAGTACCGTGCGGACCAGTGGCTGAGCTTTGGCGGCGTCCTTGCATGAAGGGAGTCTGAGACAACGTGCGAGCGATCTTTGCTAGACACCGCGCTTGAGCACAGAGAAGCTTAGCTGACAGTCTGAATGTTTTTTCGTGCAGACGGCGTAGACTCAGTCTACCCAACCCGTTCACTGCCTCTGCAACCCTCCCTCACTCTATGCCACTCTCTCATTGTTGGCATCGTCCGATGGCATGAGAATCTAGACGAAATGCTTATGAGTTCTCATATATGCCTGAGCAGTGTCGACAGCGATTCTTAGAAGCTGATTCTGTCTGTCAGATACTATCATGGCCAGCTGTGAGTATTCACCACAAGCTCTTGCACAGCAAGTGAATGAAGCTTGGCGGCACATGCCGAGCATGTGTATTCACCAACGCAACTCCCCGCCATCTATTGGTATGCCATCCTTGCGACGGGCTTACCTCTCCCTCAACCTTACCCGTTTCCACGCAAGGGTCGCAACTTGTCAGAGAGAAATAGTGCCAAGACGCTAGCGCCTCCGACCTGCTTCGCTGTATGCACAGACGATGCCAAAGACACATCACTGCATGGTGTGCAAGATAACCGGCTACTGCTCGAAACCCATGGTCAAGTGCGTTCAGACTGGCCACAATTGGTTTTATAAGAAAGGCACGGGTGGTCAACCTTCCAGCTGCCGTGAGTACAAGCGACAGGATGAGTTGCGTTCCAGCACCGCAGCACAGCAAGCACAACGGTAAATCCGAGTCCAAAAGCCTCACGGTTCAGCAACGTGTGGCGGAGAGGATCGCATCAAGAGTTGCGTCAGGCGTGTTTGGTGCCCCAATAGCGACCATCGTCACATCCCTCGCTTATGGGGCATACAATCACGTCTGGATCGTCGAGTCCGACTCGAAGGTGAGATATGCCCAGGCCCTAACTTGATGCTCGATATGGAAGTGCCCATAAATGATTGCGAATTTCTGCACAGGAATGTCCAGAGCCGGAGAGGCCTACTAAGTTTGTCCTTCGCACTTGCAAAGATGACGTTACATCTCTTCAGCCTTTGCAGTTCCGCAACCACGTCGGCTATCTACAGTGGCTGGCATCGAACGTACCCAGCATTCCCATCCCGAAACTGTATGGGTGGAGTGATGAGAGGTGTGAAGAACCTGCTTTCACGGCAGAAGAGTTCGTCGCGGGTCAACGACTAAGCGTCGCGTAGCCCAATCTCATCGAAAAACAAAAGTCGGCCATCTGCAAACAGATTGCCAGTGTTGTTGCAGACCTTGGAGAGACGAGATTCGAGGCAATTGGCAGCCTCATACCATCCCCTCCTGACGTCGAAGCTGACAGACCCGTTGAGTACGGCCCGACAGTCGAAGCTGCAAAAGTATTTAATGGGAGGGTAAGTAATGCAAAATGAACCTTGAACCAAACTCTATGCTAACAATGGTCTCGACTTTCTAGGCCAAACAGCACTCGCCTGGCTGCTACAACATCGGGCCGTATCAGGATACCAAGAGCTACGTCGTAGCATGCTATGACCGCGAAATTTACTTTTACACCCACGCCGATTCGGAAGACATCGAAGACTTCTTCGATAATGAGCAAAAGCTATTCGAATTCGTGAAATTGTTGAAGCGCAAACGACAGGAACTGCTCGAAGCGGACACTGCTCTTGCGAGCGAGCTCAATGAGTCCAGCACCATTGACGCAGAGCCCTAGGTACTCGTGCACGAGGACTTTCATGCGGGTATCGTGCTCGCTCAAGATGGAAAGCTGGTCGGCGTACTGGACTGGGACTTTGCCGGTGTGTACCCACTCAGTCAATTGCTAGGCAAAGCGTAGATCTTGCAAATCTCCATGTCGCTCGAGGAGAGGAGCGACGAGACGGAAAAGGAAGAAGATGAGTGGCAGGAGCGGTACTGGACAATGCTTGCCGAGGAGGTCAAGCGGAAAGCCTGGTCCGAGGACGATAGTGAAACATTATTGGGCGATGGCCACGAGGTGCTGAACGTCGCGAGAATGATCATGCTTCCTCAGACACAAGGCAGCGACGACGAGAATAGTGGCCCGGAATCATAGCTCTAGCGCAAGAAGTCAGCCGTAATTCGCTTGACGGGCTAATGCCATGGGAATGTGATGCGAGCTGTCGCCTTTGAGCGCAGAGCATGGTTTACAGGAGTCATGGAATATGACAGAGCAGCAAGTGCCTCACTGTACCCTGTAGAATGATCGCCTCCACTGAAAAACTGGCTTGCTTTTGGCTTGCAGCTGCTGAACCGAAATAGCGAGCGCTTCACATATTGCCCCTTTTCCTTGTCCAGATTACATCCACATGGACAAGATGGTGTATGCCTGAGCTGTGGCCAACGAATGCGGAAATGGGGCACAGAAGCTCTACACTGATTGAACGACCACGTCCCACTAGCATAGCTTATGCTTCGTCATCGAAGACAAAGGGAGGTATGTGCCTTGGAAGCTTGTTATGAGTTTACTTCGCTTCATGACCGTTATGCTCTCTCCTCGAAGCATAGCTAGGTGTGAGTAATGAATAATGTAAGGCTACATAGCATAATTACCCAAGTTGAGTCACAGCTGCTGTGTGTTGATTCATGCATAAGATGTGAAGCTTTCTGAATTTATTTCGGTCATCGATGTTACTATAATTTATTGTATTATCAGTGATCCTGAATGTTTCGCGCGGCTCCTGTGGAACCACTTCTGATCCATTCGTATCCGCAACCTATGCTGCAACTTCTTGCTACTCTGCTTTCTCGAGATCACCTGCCTGCTTTCTCTTTAGAAGGTCTGACCAGGTCGGAAAGACGTTGCTGAGGTCTCCAGGGGGAAGCTGGATCGGAAAGTCAACCGTCAAAAACAGTAGACCTAGCAGCGCATAAAGATCAACTATGAGTGCAACGAATCCAATATAACCAGCGGCCAGTTGCATGCGATGTCTGGAAATGAGTTAGGACGTCAACGTTGCCTACAAACATTTCGGATCAATCTTACGCAGTCGTCGTTTTTCCGTCTATGGACAGCCAGAAGCTTGCCGCAGCAAATGTAAAGATCAGGAAGAGGCAGAAAAAATTGATGATGAGACAGATGTTCGTGCGGAAGCAGCAGACGGTAATGTAGAGGGAGAAGATGGCCATCAAGATTGCCCAGTACGCTTTTTGTCGAAGCTTAGCTCACTTTCTGAACTCACTCTAAATAGATGTTCACTCACCTTGGCCCGATAAGAATCCTGGCTGCAGTGCGCCCAACCTGGGGTTTTCCGGACTCGGTGAGTACGCGAGATAGGCGCCAAAGTCTGGGGTCAAGGTGGCTCCGTATCCAAGGAACCACGCGCCATACACGGCGAAATAGCAGGCGCTGAAAGTGTTGCCGATGATGAGCTCGAAGATTGCTCCAAGAATGGGCAGCAGCCCGCCGCAAAAGTAGAAGGCACCAACGACTGCACTGGGGCCGCCTGTAAACTGCCTCCACCCGAGGAACGAGAAGATCAGCGGCGAGAAGGCAATAATGAATCCAGCTAGGGCGAAAGGTGTCGGGTTGCCAATCATTTGGCGGAGGTCTCCCTTGGTGCGGGTGGGAGGAGAGAGATATAGGCGTTCGAACATTTCTGGAGTAAGGATGATCGAGCCCTGAGTTTGTACGTGGCGGAGGGATGTCATGTCGATTTGCGGTCCCGAGCCTGTCCCATCTCCATTGACCCCGAAGTCTCTTGCGTCCTTTTCGATCGACATGATGAGCGAAAGATGTCAAGCTTGAGAGAGAACAACAAATTGCACAGCAGTGAGATCCAGATATGAGGCAGTGGAGGTGTGCCGGTGAGATATAAGGGACAACGTAGCGCGCGGGGCAGAAACGGCAAGGAGCCCTTGTACAGGACAACGCCATCCAAAGTCCGCTTCTCGTACGTGTAAGATGCCTTGAAGCTGGAGACTGACCATGTCTGGCCGGCCTGGGATGTTGGCGAGTTCTTGAGTGAGGTCGAGGCTTCACTGTGCACGAGCGGAGAAGTCAATTAGGACCGGTTGTCGCTATTTCCTGAGCACACGACTGTGCGATTTCATCCGCACATGGGCATCTCTGCCAGACACGCACAATTCATCAGGCAGTTGACAAAGTGGTTCGTGGATGGGATACGTCTTGAATCTGTCCAGATCAATGTTGCCTGAGCCTCGGATCCATGCATGGCCATGCGACGCTGGTCTCATCTAGCGATCGGGTAAACGTGAATGGTTACTAGCACCCCACATGTCTCTCGTTCTCCGCACTTCCCCAGTGACTTATTAGAGTGGAACGTCAGGGTTCTGTTCGTGAATGTACCACTCGAGTTCTGTAACCTTGCTGTGCGTGGGACGGAAGTCAGGCCGTTCCGAGTGGATATGAATTCAACTCGCGTCCTAGAGAAGGCATTGAATCACATCATCCCAAATGGCCACCTCTGTCTGCTCACTAGGACTGTGTCTACCTCCCAGAACGCAGCGAAGAGTCTTTGTGCATTATTGGCGTGTGCTTAAAAGTCAACACATTCCCTGCCTCTCGTTTCACGTCGGCAGACTTCGGACTGTAGGCGATCATCAGTCTTTACTCCGCATCTTTTAAGCTCTGACCGGCAGTTGGCGAATCTGGTCGGTGACAGGGGGGTGGAAAGCATCGGCACTTCGATCTTATTACTGTCGGTCCTGGGGTAAGCGCAACCTTGTTCTTCTTCGTTTGATTAATGAGAACTGTTCCTTTGAGTGTCCTCTCGATACCAGTACGGCGCAGCGTGCCGGACTATGCGAGGAAGAGTCCGCATCGCCGTCGTCTGGTCTTTATTACATGCCGTCGGACTTGGACGAGTGCTTTAGCAGAGATGTGAAAGCAGCAACATTGCTTGTTCGTGACAGCTCGGCCGAGCAAACGGACTTTAATGGGAGTCGTATTACGCGCAGGATAACTCCACCATATTCGACTAGGGCGATCGAGGCCAGCAAGGGCAATGATGAGAGAGGGGTTCTGTATCGATTGCTGCACATCTGCGGTCATCACAGAAATGCATACATTCCCATGCGAGCTGGAAGCTGAGCTGAGAAAGATGCACATCACGATCTTGAGAACTCGATTCGCGATGGCTTGATCTATGGATCTGATCCCCATGCAACTATGGCCGCTACCCTCCACTTGGCCATGGTCGCTGGGACGTGCGAATGAGTGCAACGAAGGCTGCTCTCAAACTCTCGGCCTGAGACCATGTCACTGAAGTCGAACTGCCGTCGGCTTGTTGGGCCACAGTAAATGTCACTGAAGTGCCGGCTGTTGTGGGCAGCTAAACTCGTGTAGTCTTGTCGCCGGGGAGGCTCCTCGGCCCTAGGACCAAGTTTCACCTCGTTCAAATCCACGTCCACTAAGCGCACGCGATGGTCCTCCTCGATTAGAACCAGTAAAGCCGCCTCGCCCCCGACCAGATCCAGTAGAACCACTTTGTCCAAAACCCAGATTGCCGCCTCGATCGCCGCCTCGAGTAGTGCGAAAAGCGTTACCCGGATCAGAGCCAGTACTGCGGCCTCTAGCAGAGACAAAAGCGCCGCCTCAAAAAGGGGCCGGAGCTGCGAGCTCTGCCTCGCTCCGCAGAGCACGGATATCTTGAAAAGCAAGCGGATATCCGTGTTCATGTTCCGCTGTAAGCTCTGTCTCATTCCTTGGGCTGTGGCCGCCTCGCTCAGCCTCTTGCGATAGTGTTGTGCCTCAGTCACAGTCACAAATTTGTAACTAGGTAAAATCGTGTAACTGAGCTGTGACTAAGCGTTTTGCCCTGTAAACGGCTTGTAACTGGTGTAACTGAGATTCGTGCGTATCTCCTGCATTCGTTACTGCTCGGATACTGCTAAAAGTCTTATATATAGTTCGTAGTACTATATAGTTTTAGTTACTAGTCCTATATATACGTAGAAGAAGTATAGCGGATAGTATAGAGTATTCCGTAGTCTATAAAGTATAAGGGTCGAGCGAGCGAGCTCTTAGCTTAGAGTCGAGAAAGCTTATAGCTTAGGGTTATAATTAGGGGTTTAGAGCTACTAGGATTAATTATAGCAATAGGTGTCGAGATCCTAGAAGCTAGCTCTATAAAATATTATTAGTATCCTAGCTTTTTTAGATTAATCGACATCCTAGCCCTTTAAAAATTAATCGAGTTACTACTTAATTAGCGGATAGTCCTTAGTTACCTAGTTATAAGGCCTGTTTTATAACTAGGAAGGCTGTTACAGCCAGTTACATGGTTGTTACGGTGACTGGCACATCACTAATATGTAGGCAAGTATGATATTTAGTTAGTGGCCTCGAGAGCCACGATACGTGTAATAACCGTAAGGATCGTGAAACACACCAAGCTTTGAGTATCGCGAGAGCATAGAACTTGAGACGTTCCTTCTTTCCCAATTCTTTCACATTGCGGCACATACGCAAATACTCTGTGCTTCGGACAACACAAGACTTGGCCACGGGACTTGCAGCATGTGTGTTGTCAATTTGATAACATGGCAGAAATGTGGGCATTTCGCTATACGGCACGAGAAGTGCCCAACGGCCATGAATACTCACCCACCCACGTTCTGCCGTGCCGCACATGAGCCCGTATCAACCGATATCGCCGCTCAAGATGGACTCTGCCCAGATGAGAACAAGCACCCGCCAATGCCTGGTGATATATCGAGTAATTTTTGGAAAGCGAGTCTCGGCATCATCAAGACCAATGGACCTGGAAACGCATGGTACAGAAGTCAACAAGAACAGACGTGAAGACGCGAGTGACGACGAATTCTGCTTGGGCTGGGAACATTATCATTCATCACTCTTCCCATACTGCCGGCTTGCCTCCTGCTGGGCGCTCGAGTCCACATTAAAGCGCGCCTCAAGACGCCTGCCTCGCCTTATGCAAGCTGCAAGCTTCATCTTCCACTTTCCGGGCTATCTCCCATTGGGCTGATGCATAGCCTGCCACAGGAGCCAACGAATCACCCAATTGTCCGTCATGGCACCTTCATTGCTCAACGCACCACGCTCGTAAATCAACTTTGTCTGAGCACTCGCACTCTGGTAGACTGAGAGGATCTCCGCTCGAAAGGCCTCTTCACTTGGGTCATCGTCACCGACTGCCCGAGACAAGCGCCGCAGACCTTCGGTAGCTTCGCCCTATCCGATGTCAGCCCCAAAAATGGAGTCGATAATACAATCCCTACCTTCATACGGTCGTACACTTCCAAGTCGTCTGTACTACTTGCGTCCAAGCCGACGAGTCCAAAAAAGCCATCCTCAGACAAAGCTCGAGCTTGGTTTGATCCTTCAGTTGGCGTCATAATTTTCAGTTCCTTGCTCAGCGCAGCTGTGTGATGTCGGTTGAGTGCTTGCATACTCCGCTCGGGTGCCCTGGTAATAAACAATGCGGAATGGCCGAGTCCCTTCGCGGCGTGTGCTTGGCCTATCCTATGCCGAGACAATTGGCAAAATCGCTTCAGCAATAACTAGCGGGCTACTACTGCAGTGTTCGTAGTCGGTCGAGAAGCGGCACCCGTCCTCGCCTCGCGGTCGGTACTGCTGTAGCAGTGCACCAGCCTACAAGATGAATCGAGCAACTGTCTGCCCAAAGCTGGCCGACCTCCCAGATCCGCCGATAGGAGTGACCCTTGATACTATTGTGACAAACAACGCAATAAAAGTACGACACGAGCAATACAACCAGATGGATCCAACATCGTTCATGTCCGATGGCGCAGGTTGCCTGGTAGGGTCGGAAAGCTACCAGATAATCTTCGATCCGCGTCCGATCCAGGCTTTTCATTGCTGGAATACAGGCGGCCCGCTAGTCCGTGTCCGCTGGGATCTCCATCATCAGATACACATCGGTCTACTCGCGACTAAAGTGAACCCTATTTCGCCGACAAGGCGCCACCTAAGCCAATACTTGGCGACAATTTGATCAGGACTCAATACTGTGCTCGGGTAAACGAGGTGAGGATATACGGTGTCCGGACGCGTGAGGCATCCGCCCCTTAGAAGTAAAGAGGGGCGCACTATTATGACGTCGATTGAGCGTGAATGGGAATTGACTTGCAGCTAGGGCTCTGGCGGTGAACTGGGGCTCGGTTCCGTCACGAGGTATGGGTCTAGACGTGGGGAGCCTCAAGAGCTGATGGACGTATCGAGCCGAACCGGAGAGGGCCACACAAGTGCCTATGCATCATAAAGCCGGGCAGCCCCGACACGAGATGCCTGGATGGCATTGACGTGCTTTGGCCTGCCGACCACGGAGCAGGATCCGCAGAACAGGAAACACTCGTTCACTTGATGATAAACAAAGCAGAAAGCATCCCAGTGATTTCAGCCAGCACGGCGAGAGCACCGACGTCCTGGACAAACCGCAACGCACGCTTTGGAGATCTGCACAGTCGCGTCTGGCATGCACGGTCCTGAAAGCTTCGAGTGAGGTGCAAAAAGGCCTCAAGATGCTGCTAGCAACCCGAATACACGCTCATCAGACTTGCTTCCCCTGGAGGGTGAAGAGAGGCGGACGCTCATTTGCGTCATAAATCAAGGTCGCCATCGGAAGGAGTAGAAATGACTACGCAAGCTTGTACACTTCGCATGAGACTGCGGCTCGTGGGACGATGACATTCATAGATAATTGACTAGGACGGCATACAACACGTCACCACGTACTCCTGAGACTTGGCTGATATCCGACCGAAAGATCCTGATAGCGCCACTCCACCCATGATTATTGCTCGACGATCAGATCCAGCTCAGCGACCGGTGTTGACTCCATCCTGAAACACGTGGCTCGAAAGTCTTGGTACGGTTCCTCCCAGGCCAATCGTCCCTTCCCATCGTTCCTTCCCAGCTTCTTCTGCTGCTGCTTCTCAAAAGCCACGATACGTCTAATGACCTGGAGTGCACGAGACCGAAAGGCTTTCACAGCCGCCCTCGAATCAGGAGCAAATAGGTCCACGTCCCGCTTTCTTGGAACGAGTCCCGCCGTCTCTCAAATTCATGCACCAGTGCACCTCGCACGCCAATATCAACTCCTGGCCAGATGTCTCGATTCACGACCGCACCCACATACGAAGCAATACGCAACCAAGGCATTCCATGGCCGTGCTTCCCCCAAGATCTCTTCCATTCAGACTGACATTTCCTATCTGTGCAGGACTTGCCTTCTCTTTGTTCATCTTGCGATGGCTCCCGCTCCCTGTCCTCTTTCTCACGAGACATTCGTTTGGGACGAGGCATTTCGGGATGATCTTCTTCATTATGACGTGAATACATGCCAAGGAAGGCGTGAGTACATTCATGCAGCAGAGTTCCTACTACGCTCGTAGCATGATCTCGCGTCCCGTCCCGCCCATGTGGTTCCATCCTGATGACATACCAATTTTGAGAGTAGTGCGCAGGCTCCGAAGCTTCACCGAGAGGTCCTGTTTTATGTTCTAGGCCTTTGACGCAGTAAAGAGCACAGCGGTTCAAGGAGCCGAAAAAGAAGATGTCGCTGATTATCTTGATGCCTTCCTGCATGAAGTCCTCGCCGGGAAAGTCGCCGACGGGCCTTGAATATGGCAGTGGCGACTCGCCAAAGTCTGCCCTCCAGGCTCGGTGAAGCGCCCTTCGGGAGCATCTCCGATGTTGAAATAACCAAAGCTGGAGCTCGAGCGAGCGTATCCATTCGACAAGCTGTTTTCCTTGACCGTCGTCAATGTCCAATTGGAGTGTCCGCAGATGAGCTACGGTCTGGCTTGCAAGCTCTGGAATGTTGTGTCTGTAGCGCTCTAGCACATGCACTGGGCGTTGACGAAGATTTCTGTGCCTAAAACCTTGGTGTTGAGTCGAGTAGGGTGCTACACAGGAGTTCTCGCGATCGTTCCGAGCTCTTGATGTCCTAATGGGGGCCACGGTGTAGAATTCTTGCACGAAACAATATGAGTGTCGATATTTCTGATGGAGAGAGAGAGACTCCCTGCTACATCTTTTGTACATTTTGAACATAGAAACTAATCAGCAGTAGCGATTCACGGAGCCAAGCGGTAGAGACACACTCTGGCGTCCTTTGTGATGAATCGTCGCAATGGACACTGCCTCGTCCAGGGACAACAGCTTGTCTGTGACGGCATATTTATTGCACGACACTGGAAACAGCGAAATACACAATCGATACAAGGAGAAACAGCGCGGAGCCAAAGTCGAATCAGATGCATGTCCACCGCCTCCTGGAAATGTGATAGCGATACGCCTGGCTCCAATTCACCCGGCTGTGAGACAGTGGCCTGAACGGTGATCCTGCTTCTTTCTTGTCTCTTTTTGACTGCGACAAGGCTGTCGCAAATGTCATCAGTCTGTACGGCCCACACACCAGACATACGAGCATTCGTGGCTTGAACAGAGAAGCTTACCGGCGTGAGCTCGACCGATGCCTCGTCGATGTAGCTTCGATGCACCAGAGAGAGATCATCGACTGCTTGTCGACTCGGTTAGCTGGTTGCTGCACGCGGAGGAGTCGACTCTACTTCGGGCCATTGCGATCGGCCTAGGGCGTGAGAAGTAAGAGCGCGATTGCTAGCACCTCGTCGTCCGAGACCGCGACATCTAGCTATGGTATCTCACAGTTGGACGACATTTGCTATAGCGCGTGAGAAAGGTGATCGAGAAGAGTGCAACGAGCGAAAGCGCAAGCGTCGGCATCGCAACATTTGCTCCACTGGGACCACCGACGTCCCGGTAATACGGAAGACCTGCTCTTCTTGTTCCCAGTTATCAACGAGCCGATTTCGAATCATCAGCAAATGTAGCCCACATCGCTCAGCATATGGCTGTTAATCTCTATGCCTTCGTACTCGGATTTGGCGTGACGTTGACGATGCTCCGGGCCTTCAATCAATCGATCCAGGTGCCAGGAAATGAAGCAGGAAAGGACGAGGGGCGTGTAGGGAGACTGCGACACGGGTTGGAGAGATACTCGCATTCGCCCGTCTAGTTGCTCTCGCAGCCAGCGGGTCATCGCAGCTACGCAGAGATCTGGTAGCGACGTACAAGTGAAGTCCAAATCCAGCACATATATCGGCCTCGTGCTAAGCGCAAGCATTCCCAGCAGATCGCTCGCATGCAAGCAACGATATTGAGTCAGTGAGGCTATTCATTCGCAAGAGCGAGGCGTGACGCTTGTTAAAGACCGCATTTGGGACAAGGGAAGGTAACAAATGACCTTCGTTGCCGCGACGGGAGAGACGAGGCCGACCAGGGGCCTCTGCAAGCGCCGCACTCAAATGCGACTTCAGGTGCGCGTTCGGGGTGAAATTTGCGGCGTTCTCGGGAGGCAAGACCCGGTAACCTGTGCGCTGGCGCTCGCTACGACGGCGCGCTGCACCTGGATACTAAGAGCCCGTTCGGTTGCAAAATCGAGTTTCTATTATCGTGGCGCAAAGCACGGCTATTATCTGCGATTTAGCGTTTAATCTTCCCTTTGGTCGTAACCTTGCTTTACGATAATACGAGCCTTTATCCGGCTCGCCTAAAGGTTATATATAAGTACGAGTATTATAGTATCGACGATTTAGCTAGTAATCTCGTAATAAACTCTAATAAAGTAATAGTTCGCGTAAAGCTAGTTAAGCACTAGTTTAGCTCGCTAGATAAAGTAAAGAGACGTAGAGGTACTTATAAGTATAACTAGAATTTAACTACTTTTAATTAGCTAAAGATTTACTCTACCTTATAGAGGTACGTTAGCGCTAAGCGTTAGAAGGATTATAGTACCTTAGCTATAAAGAATAACGTTATAAGAGTAGAGGATTCTAACTAGTATTCTCGCTTCCTCGAGATTAGTAGCGCTAGTTTTAAGCGTAATTACGTCTATAACGTAGCGCGTAGTTTCTTACGCGCGTATCCTAATTAGTAATACGCTAGTAGTAGGTAGTCGGTAGAAATATAGTTTTATAAACTAGAAATATAGTGTCTTAAGAGTAAGTTAACTCTCGTAGTTAGTTATTTAATAGTTACTAAGTAATACTAAAGTAGCGGCGGCGGTAGCAAACTAGAGGTAGGATAAAGGCGTGCGATAACGAGAGGTATTAATTAAGAAGATAGCGTATTCGAACGATTTAGCGCGTATTAGCGACGGTAAGGTAGTTAGGGAAGGTATACGAGGAATAGTAGTCGGTAGGATTGTTTACTATGGCGCGTGCTGCGGAATTGATCGGCTGCGCTATCGCGGAGATTAGCTGGCCCCACCTCTCCTCCCAATAAACACTCCCCTCGATATTGGAACTGGGGCTCGATTTAGTATCCAGGAGCGCTGCATGGCTCCGTACATGCGGAGTTTGTCGATCGCCCCTTGTGATGATGATGGCGCATGATCTGCTCCGTCCAACAAGATGTGCGAGTTGTTGGCTTACCAGGCGTCCTCCCCGTCAGGATTCTTTTGGCGAGCCAGCGTTGACGTGATCCCGTGTTCGTCGGACCAGACTTCGCTCCTGTCCATTCCTGACCCGGTCTCTGGACGTGGTGGTTGCGAATGGCTTGCCTTGTCTCTACCAGGGAGCGCCACTTCGGCCCTGAGATGTGGCAGAGGATGAGCCATGATTACCGGCGAAGCGGGTCGAGACCTGTGCCGGGATGGCCAACCACAGTTATGCCGAGGTGGATTTCTCCGACTCCGGGTCGGCTGCTCGGCCAAGTCGCACGAGCCCGGAGGCACGGCTTCGCTTCTCCACTGAGATCTCACGAGAGAGCTACACATCTGCAGTCTCAAATGCCCTCCGCTGAGACAACGATGTAAATGTGACCACGGTATCGGATAACCTTTTTGGCAGCTAGCAGGCATTATGACCGAACACAGGCCACGGAGACATCGCCGCGGACGTCGCACTTGTGGAGGCCATGAGATCGCGTACCACGGAAGGTCCACAACGTGTTTACATTGTCCATGGTCTATCGCACCGCATGTAATTTCCACGATGCCGCTATATGGCTCATACCATGTTTTTGGAGGCGATAGTCTACCATCATCAGATGCGATATGCGTCCTTCCGTTAGAGCCCGTCCTGCTCGAGGAACAGCGATCCAGAGAAAGGGGGAGATTCTTTGCACGATTTCCTTACTAAGAGCCCGTTCGGTTCGCCGTAATCCAGTGGCGTTATTAACTTCTGAAATCTCAAAATCGAATAATTAACTAGCATCCGGTGCCGTATTCGGTTCGCTCGCTCGACTACCCTTACTCTTACTATTAAATAACGCTACTATTTACTAATTAAGTTTACTTATAATATATTAGCGGATTTAGCTAATTAATAGGAGTATAAAGTCTTAAATACTCTATTTATAGCTTAAGCTACGCTAGTACGTAGAATAGAGATAGGAGCTAGTATTCTAATACTAGCGAGTCGCGAATCTATATAATATAGTCGGAGTTAAGTAATTATATAACTTCTAGGAGTATATTTATTTAAACTAAGTAATTAATTCTACGGACTATAGTTAAGAGTAAATAAGCGACTATAAGAGATACTAAGTAGCCTATAACTATAGTAGTAGTAGAGTTTATAGTAGCAGCGTAAATAACTATAAACTATCTATTCTAAGAGGTCTAATTTACTAATAAAATACCTATCTAGAAAACTATTATATATAGCTAAATCGTAACTATATACTACCTTAAAGCTACTCTTTCTATAGTTACTATAATATTACTATAACGTATATAGTTAGGTTTTATTAAGAAGGTTTAGTCTATAGCCTTAGCCGCTACTATAACTATTAAATTAAACTAGAGGCACTAGATAGGTACTATTATTTAATCTAGTTATTATAGCGTACGCTAATAAAACTTAGAAAGTAAATAAAGACCTTATAGAACGCTACTAGATTATAGACTAGATTTTATAACCGAATAGGCTCTAAGATTATTATCTATATTATAATATATTTCTATTTTAGAATTCGTAATTTCTAGTACTAGATTTATATTTATTTATACGTATAAGCTAGCGAGATTTATATTACTAAGTTTATTTAACCTATTAGCTAATAGTAAGGACGTAGTACTTTAAGTATAATAGAGTAAGATAGAAATATAATAATACTAAAAAGTCTTAATATATATAATATAATTATTATTCTTTATTAATTAGAGTTATTAGAAAGTATAGTCTAGTTAGATCTTCTAAGAGGAACTATATATTAGAGTTAGTTATTATAGGTTATATAACTTTAGGCTATATAACTAAGCTAAGGCTATATCTTAAAAGCGAGATATAACCTAGAACTATTTAATATAATTAACTAGTTAGTTCCTACTTATCGCCTCTACTTTAACTATATATTATACTCTTCTACGAAGTACTTACGAGAATATAATTTAATAGATTATAAGCTCGGGTTTATAAAGAGGCTCTAAGTAGAAAGAGTTAGCCTTCTTATTCTTAAAGTAATAGATATTATCTCTTATAGGACCTATAGTATTAACTAGATAAAGAAGTAAGAAAAGAGTATAAGAGAGACTAGAAGTATATCCTATCTATACTACTTAGAAGCTTTAGAAGATCCTATTTATAAACTAGAAGTTCTTAATATAAAGGTTAGTATATAGTAATATATTAAGCGCCTCTAACTATACCCGTTAGAGATATTAAGAGACTAATTCTTACCGATTCCTCTATATACGTTTAGCGTGCTTTTATCTTACGCTAAGTATACGTAGCGTAAGCCGGATGCTTTAGCGTCTAACTTAGACGCCCTCTAAGCTATTAGCCCTCTAAGCTATCGCTCTTATAATTATCTCCTCTTCTTTATAGAGCTGCCTTAGCTCGTAGGAAAGTCTATATTAATATAGTAGCTAGCCGCTTACGTTCTTATTATATTATAGTTGCGTTACTCTACCGCCTTATAGTCGTACGCGATTTTTAGTAGTACTATAGTAATATACTAGATCTTAAGGGACTTTTATATTATAGACTCTATATAAGCCGCGCGTTAATTACGGAGTAGGTACGGGCTATAAGTTCGCGCCCTATTACGTTAATACTTATTCTAGTATACTATCTTTAGATAAGCGCCCTACTCCTACCTTATACTATCTATATATCTTCCTAGCCTTTTCCTAGTACCTATTCTATAAGTATTATATCTCCTAAGAAGATTACTACTCTCGTAATCTTAGCCGATCCTTATACTATTATCGACCTCCCTACTACTAAAAATAACGACTATTATTATTATCTCTTATATTTAGTAACGGGTAAGTCCGGTATTCTACGTACGTATTAGCTACGAGTTCCTTACTAATATAGTACGTATAGCTAGCGTTCGGCTATATAATAAGATTATAAAACTAAGTAAGAAGAAGAATTACTAGCGCTATAATAATAATAACTACTTCTACGACTACTATACCGACCTAGATATTATTACGTAGTCGAAGTACTTATGCTTCTACCTCGCTAAGCTAGCCGAGGGTAGGCCGGCCGCACGCGCCGAGTAGCTCCGCTACTACTATACTAATCTATAGGTCCTAATCGCTAATAGCCTTAAGGTTCTATAGTCTAATAAGAGTAAGTCGGCTAGAGTCTTTAAGACTTTAAAGAAGGGTAGAGCTAGCGCGTTATTAGCCGGTAGCGGTCCTTCTACTACTAAGCTACTTATAGCTAGTAAGTAGATCGCCCTATCCTCTAGGCTCTTTAAGCTTAAGTATAAGGTATATCTTATAGGTTATATACTCCTCGTACGCGTTACTAATATTCTTCGTAGCGTCTATACCTACTCGGCGCCTTAAAAGAAGCGCTCGATACGGCGGTCTATACTACTTACGCCGACCGCCTTACTAGCTAAGTAGAGGAGGTCTCTAACGATAAGGCCTCTATAATAGAGAAGAAGAAGGAGAATAATAATAAGGATAAGAAGAATAAGAAGAAGAAGGAGGACGAGGGTATAGAGGAGTAAGCTAGCGTATCGCGCGCTCTCCTTATACTTTCTCCTCGCGCTTCTTCTACGCTACTTATATAGTTCGCTGCCTTATCCTATACTTCTATTCTACGCCGGCGCTACGGCCTATTTACGTAGCGCCTACGGGCGCTATAAATAATTTCTCTCTACTCTATATCCTCTATTTCTTTTAGTAATTTTCGTAACGTAATATTTCGTCGCGGCCTTAGCGCTTAGCGCGCGCTCGTCGTAAGTTATAGTAGTCGCGATAGTTAATTAGCGGCGTAGTAGCTATAATAGTCGACTTTATAGCTTATATAAGCTCCTCTTGCTCTACTCTTATACCTTAAATTCCTCGAGCGCTTTATATTCCCTAATATATTAGATTAGTTCCTACGTATCGTATTCTTCTAGCTAGCCTTTCTACTAGACTAGCTACTTCCTCTTACTCTTCTTAACTTAGGTTTCTAGTACTTTCTCGACTATTTACTCGCCCTTATTATCTATAAGGGGCAAGCTAGTCTCCTAAGATTCGCTACTATACTAGAGTTCTAGGAGGGATACGTAGAAGATATTATAGATATATAATCCCGTTAGAAGAGCTAGGTAGTACGCCTACTTCCCGACTATATCGATTACTTTAAATAGTCTAGCGAACTTATCCGCTAGCTTCTTTAATAGTACCTTTAGTTTTAGGTTCTTCGTAGATAGAAGGACTATATCGCCGACCTTATATTCCTTTAGCTAATACTTCTAGTTATAATACTTAGCCTACGACTCGCTTACTTACTACTAGCGCTTTATTAACTCCTTATAATTCTACTTTAACCTTTTTATAGCGTCCTTTACTACTAGTACTTCTTCTCGTAGAATCGTATCTCGAGATTCGGTTACGTCTCTCTTACGAGTCTCTGTCGTTAGGTCCGGGTCGAACTCGTAGATAACGTAGAATAGCGATATCTTTAGTATCGTATTTAGGCTATTATTATACGCGAATTCTATAGAGGCTAGTATAGACGCCTAGTCGTCTTAGTTCTTCTTATAATAGATACGTAGGTACTACTTAAGCGTCTAGTTTACGCGTTTAGTCTAGCCGTCCGTTTATAGGTAAAATACTATACTTAGCTTACGTTTTACGTATATCTCGAAATAGAAGTCTAACTAGAACTAGCTAGTAAATATAGACCCTCTATTAGAGATAATACTACTAGGTACGCCTCGAAGTCGTATAACTTTATTAAGTAGAATATCTATAAGCTCTACGCTTATATAGCGCTTTATCGTCCGAACGAAAGTTACTATCTTAGAATAGCGGTTAATAATTATAAAGATCGCGTTAAATATACGACTATTACGCTTACTCGGTAGAAGGTCTATAATAAAGTCTATAGATAGATCTTTCTATAGCCGTTCTAGTAGAGGAAGTATAACTATCTCGCTATAGAGATAGTAGCGCCTCGCTTTTACCTTCTAATAGCTACTATACGATTCGACGTATTACTTAACGTCCTCGTTAACCTCTAGCTACTAGTACTTTCTCTTAACGAGTTCCGTAGTCTTATCCTTATTAAAATAGCTAGCTAGAAAGTCGTCGTAGTATATACGAATTACTTACGTTTATAATACGAGGTCGTAGGGAAGGTATAATACCTCTTCGCGATATATATACCTATCTTAAATAGTATACTTGTCGCCTTTACCTTTATTACTCTCTACCTACGTATATAGCTCCTTCGCTATCGGGTCTAGCTAGACTAGCGTAGCTACGTACCCGATTACTAGGTCTAAGGTATTAGCGTATAGCCGTTCCTTCGTAATAATAGCGCTAGCGATCTATATTAGTAGCGCGAATCTATACGGGCCTAGCTCGTAGCGTTCGAGGCTAGCGGACTACGTCCTATTAGCCGCTATCGTTGCCGCCCTCTAGTTTATTATATACTAGCGGTTATAGGCGGCCTTAATACGGTTTATAACTAGTCTACCTACTCGGAGGTCGCTCTAAACTTAGAGTTTCTACTATAGCGATAGTAATAGGTTATTTATCGCCTACGTATCTTTTACGTAATCGCTATATCTTAATAGCGCGTTAGCTACGTTTAGCTTGCCTGCTCTATAACTAATTATAAAGTTATACGAGGCTAAGAACGTAGCCTACCTAGCTTATCGGCCTATTAACTACTTTATACCTATAAAGGCCTTTAGGTTAGCGTAGTTAACTAGCACCTCTACCTTATACGTAGCGCCTTCGAGGTAAGGCCTCTATACCTTAAAGGATTCTACTACTACGAGGAGTTCCTTATTATAGACCTCGTAGTTATACTTAGTATTAATTATCTTCCGCCTACGAAGTCCTATTATATACCTCTACGCGGTCGTAAGTAGAAATAAGCAGCTCCGGCTATACTAGTAAAGTATAAGGCGGCTAGATACCTATAAAGAAGTAGAGAGAAAGCGATAAAAAGTCTAGAATTTTAATCTAAGAAGATCTAGAGAGCTCCTAAGAATATAATAATAGAGCTAGCGCGGCTATTACTAATATAAGACGCTAATACTCGACTAAAGGATAGCCTTTTTAGGTAGTAAATACCCTTATAGGCCTAGAGGCTAGAGTAGTAACCTAGCCTTACTATAAGCTAAAGAGAAGGAGCTAAGTATACCTAAAGGGAAGCTTTAATATAAAAGAGTAAGGACGGGAGGAATAGAAGCAAAGGAATAGTAATACCCCTAAAGATACTAAAATAAATAGCTACTAGAAGCCTTTATTTAAATAGGAGACTCTAAGGTAAGATTAGTCCTCCTACTTTAGAGCCCTCTAAAACTTTAAGTCTAAAGGTAGAGCATCTAATATAAGCTATCTCTATACTATACTTAAGGCTGCCTATAAAGATACTACTATTTTAGATACTTTAGGAAACTAGAATTTCTCTAGATATAGGTTATATAACTAGATACTAAGTAAGGTAAAATCTAAGTAGGATTTATATAAGGAGATACCTATCCTAGGAACTAGTAAGAAAGAGTTAGATATAGATTAATATAAGTACTAGTATAGAGGTAAAGGCTATATATATAGGCTAGAGCCTCTAAGCTAGTAGATAAGAGGATAGGCTCTTTAAGTACTAAGGATATAGATACTATAAAGGAATATATAATAAGGGAATATTAGACTATTAAGATAACGTTTATCGTCCTATAGAGCTTAAATACTATAAAAGCGGTAAGCTATATAGAGCTTACTATAAAATATATAGATATAAGGAGGTTTTTATACTAAAGTACTTTATATAAGGGCTTTTCTACCTACGAAATATATAGGGCGTGCTACTTACTCTATATAAAGAGGTAGACTAGCGTATAAGACTTATCTATCTATCTATTAATTATCTTCCGTAAGAAGAACGCGATTAGGTACTATTCTAACTCGAATAGCTAGCTTAGAATACTAGCGATAGCGAAGTTAAACGTATCGATCTCGACTCGTAGATATAATATAGAGTTAAAGTACTTAAGGAGCGGCGCGGTCTAGAAGCGTTCTTTTAACTTTAAGAAAGCCTACTCCTTAGCTTCGCTCTAACTAATAGGCCCTAGCTTCCTACTATTCTTCGCGCTCTTCGAGAGTACGGTTAGTAGTACTACGACCCTCGAATATCCGAAGATAAAGTAGTAGTAGAAGTTCGCGAACCTAAGGAACGATTAAACCTCTATTAAAGTAGTCGGCCTTAGCTACGAGGCGATTATAGCTACCCTACTAGAGTCTATTACTACGCCTCTAGTCGTAACTATAAACCTAAGAAAGTTAACTTATTTCTAAAAGAACTTATACTTAGCGCGTTATACGTAGAGTCCGAATTTATAGAGCCTCTTAAGTATAGCGTATACGTCTTATATATAGTCCTCGCGAGTCTTACTATAAATTAGGATATTATCTAGATATACTACGTAGCTTATATCTACTAGCTCTACTAGCGCGCGGTTAATATACGCCTAGAATATTACTAGGGCGTTCGTTAAACTAAAGGGCATTATCTAGTATTAGTAGTAACCGTATCGCGTACGGAACGTAGTCTTCTAGCGGTCGCTTAGTTTAATACGGATACGATAATACGCGTCTATAAGATCTAGCGACGTAAACTACGTAGCTCCTATAAGTCTATCTAGCGTTTCGCTAATAAGAGAGAGCGAGTACTAATTCTTAATCGTAATCTCGTTTAGCTTACGGTAGTCTATATATAACCGTAGCTTACTATTCTTCTTTAGTACGAATAGGATAGGCGTACCTACCTCGCTATTAGAACGCTCGATCTAATTATACTCGAGCCTAGTCTTTAGGTACTCCTTAAGCTCTTCGAGCTCTCTACTTAACTAGTAGTATAGCGGCCTAAAGAGTAGTATAGTACCCGGCTTTAGGTCGATTATATACTTAGCGCTATCGATAGGTCTACTTCGTATTTCCTTTATTAAGTTAAGGACGTCGTCGAACTAATAGAACTCCTCTAGTATTAGAGTAGGCTCCTCGCCTATTCTACTTAGGCTAACTATAAATATAGTAGGTGCCTTCTAGAGGTCTTTAAGAAACTTATAGGCCTCTCGGACTTCGAATTAGCCGAAACGATCGTTACTATAACGCTATTTATCTATACTACTATCGATACTTACTCGTTATATACGTCGCTATAGATAGCTAAGGATAATATCGGGATCTAGTATATTATATACGTAAAAGATCCTTCTAGTTACGCGCTCGATCCCTAAGGAGTCTATAAGCCTTATATATATATAGTACGTACCGTAATATTAACCTAGTTTACTCGTAAAGGTAGTAGCTAGTAGTAAGGCCGCGTTCGGCTATAAGGGCAACTTATACTAGAGCACGAAGGCTCGTAATACTATATTAATATTCGTAGTATTATTAAGAAGGAACTCGGTTAGCCTACGGCTCTCCTAAGACTTAACTTCTCTCTATACTTATACTACTAGCACGTATTATATAGGTAGGTATCCTATACTATCTACTTTAGTAGCGGAGACTTACGTAATATCTCTATCGCTTCTACTTTTTTTAACTTACCTACGGCTACCTTATAGACCGCCGGCTTATTACTATCCTTATTCTTATTCGAATAATCTAGACGGATATAGCCTACCTCGTTATAACTATAATACCTAGGTTACTAGTCCTTATCTTTGCCTTTACGCTTATCCTAAGAGTTCTTCTTCTTCGAGTTAGGCCTATAACTACCTTTAGAGGTATACGCGTTACTATCGACCCTCTTACGCTTTAACTACTAGTATAACGCGTCCTTATTACGGTCGCGTAAGCCTATATCGCGTAGTATTAACCTTTCTACCTATTTAAGGTATCGTACTAGAGCGACGAGGTTAGCGCGCTTCGCTAAGATAATATAGTTCTTAATAATATCCTTTCGTAGTAACGACTTTAACTTTACGAGAAGCTAGCGAACTAACTATGCCTCGGTATAGTCGCCGAGCTATATTTTAAGATTGCCGAGGTCTATTATAAATTATCGTATACTCTAATTTTCGCTTTAGCGTATTATCTCGTACTTAACAGTTACGAGTAGCTAGCGGTTCGCTTAATTCCTAACGATATCGTATAGGAACTTATAGAACTACGCCTAAGTATACTCTACTAGAAGTATACTAGGGTGCTCGTTATACTAGGCTTCTTATACTTCGCCTACGAGGAATATAATACTAGCGATTACTTTCTAGTATTCTATTATAAACTTCCTCGGCGCGGCTATAAAGTTTACTTTATATACGTAGACGTATTCCTAGGCTTCCTTAATAGTTTTACCTTTAAACGGCTTAGGAGAGCGGAGCTTAATAGATTCGTAGGGCATATATTCGTCGCTACTATAACGCGTGCTATCCTTAGTATCTCTAGTAATACTCGCCGTACTAGAGTACCTAGAGCTAAGGCTTCTTATCGTTATACTTAAGCGTATTAGTAGGGTAGTCGTCCTAACTTCTTATATTAAGCGTTTATTCTCTACCTAGAGAGCGTAGAGTTCGAGCTATTCGCGTAGTATAGTATTCTCTCGTTCGAGACGCTCGCGCCTCGCCTACGTATTATTAGCGTCGTTTATCTCCTCGTTTTCTTCGGCTTTAGAGTCTAGTAACTCTTCTACGTAGCCTAATAGTAGTACTATAGACCTAGTACGTTCGCTATAGTTACCTAGCTATATAGATGCTCCTTACGTAAGTATAGTAGGCCTTAATAGATCGCTACCCTCGATAAGGTAGAAGAATTAGTATTATAAAGGTTAGTATATAGTAATATATTAAGCGCCCCTAACTATACCCGTTAGAGATATTAAGAGACTAATTCTTACCGATTCCTCTATATATATTTAGCGTACTTTTATCTTACGCCGAGTATACGCGGCGTAAGCCGGATACTTCGGCGTCTAACTTAGACGCTCTCTAAGCTATTAGCTCTCTAAGCTATCGCTCTTATACTTAAAGAGTAGGTAAGATAGAGAAAAGCCTAGTAAAGTATACTTTACTTTAAAAAAGAAGTATATTAAAGGAGTATAAAAAGGAAAGGATAAGCCTTAAACTATAGTACCTAAGTAAATAAGACTAGACCTAAGTACTAAGTACTACTAATACCTTAGAACTAGCTAGTAGTACTCTTTTAAGAAAGTAGATCTTCTAAAGATTCTCTACTTAAGAATCTAACTTATTAGATATATTAGCTAAGAGAGAAGAGTCTTAGTAAATAAAGAGGATAGAAATCTAGAAACTACTAATTAGATTAAAAGAGCTTATATTTTCTAGAGTTAGATCTATTTATTTAATTTTATAGAAATAGATTTAATAAGTATAGTTAGAAGAAAAAGAGCTATACTAGTACTATATAAAGAGAATTAGAGATAATAGATTAGCCTACTATAAGACTATCTAGAATTAAAAGATATATTCTAGATTATCTTAGAACTAATATCTAACTTATCTATTAAGTTATTACTACCTATCTTTAGCCTAAGGCATTTAAGAACTAATCTAGTATAGATTAAAGCTAATATAACTATAAGGTATAAGATAATAATCTACTTATTAGAAGATAACTAAGAAGAGGTCCTTAAGGAGAGATAAGCTTTAAAGATATAAGAGAAGATAAGAGCTAAGTATAGTAAGGTATATACTATATATACTATAGTATATATCTAGGAGTTTATAAACTTTTAGATAACTAAGGATATAATAATTAGAAAGGCCTAGGTATAGCTAGCTAGTATAGCTAGAAGGATTATAGAAGTAGACCCTTAAGAAGTATACTATAAGGAACTAGAGAGGAGACTTAAGTATCTCCTTAATAGTTTATTTAAGATATATTAAAGTATAAAGGATATAATTCTTATCTAGGAGTTTATATTATATAAAAATATACTATAGCTCCTAGAATCCTATAAAGTAAGACTAAACTAGTCCTAAGAAATAGTAATACTAGCTAAAACTTAAAAGAAAAGAGATCTAAGGTATAAAACTAAAATATTTTAGAGGTATTACTAAGTACCTATTTCTTAATAGAGCTAAGAGAGCTATTAATCTAAAATAAATAAGTAAGAAGGAGAAGAAAAGATTACTACTTAGAGAGACTACTATTAGGAGGAGATTATTACTAGATAAAGAAGTACTAAAAGAAATAGTAAAGAAACTTAACTTAAAAGTCTAATTATTTAAGAAAAAATAAAGCTTAAGGAAGTTTTCTAAGAAGGCCTATACTACCTAAGAAGATACTAAACCTTCTATAATATCTAAAGTATCTTAATCCTTATTAGAGGATAATAATATTAACGAAGTTATATACTTAACTATAGAAGTAAAAGGCAAGTATATACTATTAAGATAGCTACTTAATTCCTATACTTTATTATATATAACTAACTAAGAATTACTTTTTAAGTAACTAAAATCTCTTTAAAGAAAAAAGTAGATTAAGGTTAGAGGTAGCTATTTAATAGCTATATATATAAGAGATATAGTAATAGATAAAGTAAAAGGAAAATAGATTATACTTAAGAATATTCTCTTTATACTAGAGTTAGGAGTAAATCTTGTTTCTTAGAGTTAATTTAGCTAGTAGTATAGTATATAACTACTTAAATTTATACTTATTTTATTATCTAGGAAACTAGTTATCTAAATAAAATTATTAAGAGGAGTACTATCTATTAAGGAGATTAATAATATATTATAGGAACTTATAATATTATACCTTAGCTATAATTAAGAGAATAAAGCCTATATCTCTAAAGCCTAAGAAAAACTTTAATAATAGTAGGAGCTTTAATATAGAAGGCTTATATATTTTAAAGAGAGTCTTCTTAGAAATCTATATAAGATATCTAATTTAAAGGCTTAGATTCCTATTTTAAAGGAATACTAACCTTATAGAGTATATTTCTTAGTAAAAATAAAGAAATATAAAGGAAAAGAAACTAAAAGGAAACTTTAAAGGTTATCTCTTATTTCTATTAATATCTATAGCTCTTTACTTATCTTAAGACTAGGATATAGATAGTAGCTTAAGATTATTAATAACTTCTTAAGAAAGAAATAGACCTTTCTAATAAAGTCTAGAGAAGATATACTAAATATCCTAAAGAACTAGAAGGTAAAAGCTAAGCTATAATTATAAAGTCCCCTCTAGATTATAAGGAGTAATAGAGTAAGAGAGCTTCTTACTATACTAAAGTAGTAGAAGAAGGAATATAGAATCTCCTTCTATACTACTAAGATATATAACTCTATTTAGAATAGAGTAGTCGAGAAGTTAATCTAAATCTTTAAAGACTATATAAGGGTAATACTAGAGGATGCCTATATACCTATTAAATTCTAGCTAGAAGCTCTAGTAGCCTATATAGTTATTAGAAACTCTCTTCCTAATAGACTAGAAATTAATAGGTTTAAGATATTACTTAAGGAAGCCTTTTTAGGTATTTAACTCTTTATATCCTACTTTAGAGTTTAGAGATATAAAGTAGTAGTCTATATAGATCCTAAATCCTAGCTAGCTAGAATAAGATTAAATAAACTAATAAATAGAAGTAAAGATACTATATTTATTAGGTATATCCCTAATACTACTAAAATATACCTTTTCTAGGAGCCTAATATAAGGGCTATTAAAGCCTATAATACTATAACTTAGTTTAAGTATAAGAAAGAAGGAGATATAAAGCTAAATATTCCTAAGCTTAACTAAGTAAGTAGTATACCTATTAGGAACCTAGTTAGTAGACCTCTAAAGAAGCTAGCTTCTATAGTCTAGCTAATAAAAGCTATAGGACTAATCTAACTACTCTTTATATAGTTACTACCTCTATTAAAAAATAAGAAGAACTACTAAAGAATAAAGAATCTAGAAGAAGAAAACTCTAAGGAACTATAACTCTAAATAGAGAAAAGTAGAACTACTAAGCTACTTAAGTTAAGCTAGGAAACTTATAAATAAACTAGTTCTAGTACTAGAAGGAGACTATATATAGAAGTAAGAAGATTAACTATTATATAATAGGACCTATAAGAATATAAGAATTAAAAGAGGAGCTAAGACTAAACTTATAGCTAAAAGAGAAAGAGATCTATCTTAGATAAAGGACTAGGCTCTAAACTAAAGAATTATAGTATAGTTATAAGATAAGTACTTTAAAAAAATAAAAAGAAAAGAAAAAGGAGAAGATACTTTAAGCTAAGATTTAGAGGGCATTTCTTAGCCTTATCTTAGACTAAGAATAGGAATAGATCTTTAAAACTCTATTAGAGATTAATAAGTCTAAATTTATAGTAATTGCTCCTTAAGTCTTAGCTTAAAAATAAGAGGTACCTATTCTAAAATCCTATAAAGAAGTAATATAAGATCCTAAATAGAGATATATATAGAAGGATATAGTTTAAAAGGAATTAACTATACTTTAAAGTAACTTTACTTAAAAAGAAGTTATTCTACTAAAAGGAGTAAACCTTATAACTTTAAAATAGGTATTTAATATTAAGAGAGCAATTAGTAGTACTATTAAAAAATTTAAGGCAAGACTAGTTATAAGAGAATTCTTTTAGAAATTTAGAGTTAACTTTTAGGAGACCTTTATACTAATAGTAAGATATAATATATTAAGAGTATTTATAGCTATAGTTTATAAGAAGGACCTAGAACTTTACTAAGTTAATATTAATAATATATTTACTAAAAGTACTCTCTAAGAAGAAATCTTTATAATACTACCTCTAGAAGTTAAAGTTATACCTAATATAGTCCTTAAGATCTTAAAAAGTTTATATAAATTAAAATAATTAGAATAAACTCTATATCTTAAAGCTAGAATATATAGGATTTAAATAGTTAAATATTAACCTATACTTCCTTATCTATAATATAAGGAATATTATAGTCTTTACTTATATAAATAATATCCCTATTATAGTACTAAAGCTAGAAGATATACTTTAGTTTAAGGAATAGCTTAGTAAGATCTTTAAGATTAAGAATCTTAAAGAGCTAGATAAAATCTTAGGAATAAGATTAATAAGAGATAGAGAATAAGAGACTCTAAAACTTAATTAAGAGCATTTTATTTAAGAGAGCCTTATAAAGCTAGGAATATTAAAGAAGATAGCTAGTCTAACTCTCTTACTAATAGATAGCTATAAAAGCCTAAAGCTAATAAGCCTATATAATAGATAGATAAGTCTTATACGCTAGTCTACCTCTTTATATAGAGTAAGTAGCACGCCCTATATGTTTCGTAGGTAGAAAAGCTCTTATATAAAGTACTCCGGTATAAAAACCTCCTTATATCTATATGTTTTATAGTAAGCTCTATATAGCTTGCTGCTTCTATAGTATCTAAGCTCTATAGGACGATAAACGTTGTCTTAATAGTCTAATGTTCCCTTATTATATATTCCTTTATAGTATCTATATCCTTAGTACTTAAAGAGCCTATTCTCTTACCTACTAGCCTAGAGGCTCTAGCCTATATATATAGCCTTTGCCTCTATACTAGTACCTATATTAATCTATATCTAACTCTTTCTTACTAGTTCCTAGGGTAGGTATCTCCCTATATAAATCCTACTTAGATTTTACCTTACTTAATATCTAGTTATATAACCTATATCTAGAGAAATTCTAGTTTCCTAGAGTATCTAGAATAGTAGTATCTTTATAGGTAGCTCTAAGTATAGTATAGAGATAGCTTATATTAGATACTCTACCTTTAAACTTAAAGTTTTAGAGAGCTCTAGAGTAGGAGGACTAATCCTACCTTAGAGTCTCTTATTTAGATAAAGGCTTCTAGTAGCTATTTATTCTAGTATCTCTAGAGGTATTGCTATTCCTTTGCTTCTATTCCTCCTATTCTTACTCTTTTATATTAAAGCTTCCCTTTAGGTATACTTAGCTCCTTCTCTTTAGCTTATAGTAAGGCTAGGTTACTACTCTAGCCTCTAGGCCTATAAGGGTATTTACTACCTAAAAAGGCTATCCTTTAGTCGAGTATTAGTGTCTTATATTAGTAATAGCCGCGCTAGCTCTATTATTATATTCTTAGGAGCTCTCTAGATCTCCTTAGATTAAAATTATAGACTTTTTATCGCTTTCTCCCTATTTTTTTATAGGTATCTAGCCGCCCTATACTTTGCTAGTATAGCCGGAGCTACCTATTTCTACCTACGACCGCGTAAAGGTATATAATAGGACTTCGTAGGCAGCCTATATAATAAGAGAGGAAATAAGGAGGAGTACTAGTTATAGAATAGTATATAGTTATAGCTTATAGTTATAATAAGGCTAGATATTACTTTCTTCTTTAAGAGACTAAGCTTATATATTTTAGATCTAACTAAGAAATATATATAAGCTATAAAGAAACTAATAAGGTACTTAAGATCCTTCTAGAGTATAGGACTAATATTTAGAAAAGAAGGAAGTAAACTCCTTAGATACTTAGACTCTAACTATACTATAAATAAAGTAGATAGAGTCTCTATTCTAGAAAGTATCTTCTTTCTTTATAGAGCTTACTTTTATAGATAAGTAGAAAGTAAAAGTCTATTATAATATTAATAATAGAAGCTAAGTATATAGTAATAAATATATATATAAAGTAATCTTAATTCCTAATAGTACTCTTAAGAGAAATAAACTATATATAGCTTATTAGAGAATATCTATTCTAACTAACTATAAAAGTATAGCCTAATATTATAAAAGAACTAAGACTAGTCTAGCGTATAGGAGATAACTAAGTAGCCTTAACTCTTATTAAGAATATATATACCTATAAGAGATTAAAGTATATTAATATTATATATAACTATATTAAATATCTTTAATAGTAAAAAAAGATTATAGTAGAATATATTCTAATAAAAGAGATAGTTACTAATAGTCTTACTAAAGTAAAGAATAGACTATAGTTCTAGGAGTTTATTAGATAACTCTAACTTATATAGGAATAGTAAAATATTTATACTTATACTATAGATTAAACTAATAGTTAAAGTAAAACTATAGGAGTATATATTTCTCTTTAGGAACTCGTACGCTACTATAAATATACTAGATCTTAGATTCGAACTAAGATAGAATAGGTATATAGCTCTATCTATATAACTATAGTACCTAATAACTTATTAGAAATACTATATATATATATAAAGGTAGGATTATAAAAGATCTCTAGCTTAAGGAGGAGTATTAGAAAGTATAGTCTAGTTAGATCTTCTAAGAGGAACTATATATTAGAGTTAGTTAATAGGAGTTATATAACTCTAAGCTATATAACTAAGCTAAGGCTATATCTTAAGAGCGAGATATAACCTAGAACTATTAAATATAATTAACTAGTTAGTTCCTACTTATTACCTCTACTTTAACTATATATTATACTCTCCTACCGAGTACCTATAAGAATATAATTTAATACTACTAGATAATACTTAATAACTAAATATACTAGTAAAATTACTTAGTATTACTTAAGTTTCTAATTATAGTACTATTATATAATCTAGACTAAGTAAGTATATAGTAGTAGAAGCTACTAACTATAGATATAAGCCTTATAATATATATACTAGATCTACTAACTTTTACTTAAGTAGATATCTTTATATTCTTTAATTAATCTAAAGTAACTTAAAAACTTTAGTTTAGTTACTTTATAAGTAGTATAACCTAGTATTCTAAATAATATAGCTATTAGAATAGCTACTATATTTTAGCTAATATAAGAGTACTTTCTAGAATTTTTACTAATAGGTAAGCTTATTATAGCATAAAGATCCTATAGTTCCAGTTTTAGCTTTATAGCTTCTATTCCTAGGTTGGACAAAAGTGTGGCGTCACGTGGTTCCGTGCTTCACGTGTTCCCCACTTCTATACCCGTCCGACAATCAAGACATACTCATTTGTCGTCTGTCTTCCGCCGACACGTCGGTCCGTTACACAGCATGGCAACATTCATCGCGCGGCGACCGTTCACCCTCGCCTCGGCTCTTGCCAGAGAGCTGCCTGCCGCCCCCCGAACTACATTCCGCTCCTTCCAGACGGCGGCGAAGCCTCAATACCAGCAACCGCTCACCAAACACTTCTCGCCGCTCCAACAAAGCGTCATCCGCTCCGCCTTCCAACACTCCTCTCGCCGCGCCTACCAGACCTCCGCTCCTGCGAATCCGCTCGCTCAAGGCAATCTCACCCAGCGCCTGATTTACGGCGGCGCCATCTTCGGCGGAACCCTCTTGGCCATCAACCTCGTCTTCAACCGCGAAACTCGAGAAGATGGCGGCATGCCACCGTATGAGCGCGCATACCTCAACGAGACCTTCCTCCACACCGGCCTGGGCATCGGCATCATTGGTGTTGCCGCACGCGCGCTGCACATGAATGGCTGGAGCTATCGCTTGATGAGTGCCAATCCATGGTTGGTGCTCGGTGTTGGACTCGTGGGATCGATTGGAACCATGATGGGATGCTATGCCACAAGCCCGGACAACTACATCGTCAAATACGCACTGTGGGGTGGCTTCAACCTGACCCAAGCTGTCCTGCTCTCGCCCATGCTCTTCTTCGCCCCGGGCATTCTCGCCCGCGCGGGTCTCTACACTGTCGGACTGATGGGATCCATTGCCTTTGTCGGAGCAACTGCAAAACAAGAAAAGTATCTGTACATCGGTGGTCCACTTCTTGCTGGTGTCGCTATCGTCGCCCTCTCAGGGCTGGCTCCGCTTGTCCTCCCAGCTACCGCCACCCGCGCTCTAATGTGGACGGAAAACCTTTGGCTGTATGGCGGTTTGGCCGTGTTTGGCGGCTTCACCCTCTATGACACGCAGAAGATCCTTGCGCACGCACGCATGGCTGAGCAAGGTCGCTTCAGGAAAGATGCTGTGAACGAATCCATCGCATTGGAGCTCGACTTCATCAACATCTTTGTTCGCATGGTACAAATTTTGGCCATGCAGCAGGGAAGGAGGAAGTAGCCGCGGCTGCTAGTATGCGAACACATACAGACGGGTTTTGACATTAGCGGCATGACTTGACGCGGAGTTTCTGGATCACCTTCACAAAACGCCTCACCGGAGGGTGGAGAATTTCTCGTTTCCTGTGTACCAGTAATAGTCACTCGTACATGCAATATTTCATTTCAGCTCCAAGGTCCAGATTCAACGTTGCGTCCGTGAACAAGACATTCACATCGGGAAAAGGAGAGCGTCGAAAAAGACTGGCAGTATTGTGACGCTTTGCACAATCAGGTCGTAGTAGCGAGACCTAAATGTCCCACTCGGATCACAATCCCGTCCAATCCCGAATCCTACCCGTACTGTAGGTCCACGAATCAGCAATCAACAGCGAAGCGATGAGGTGCATGTCGAGTCTGCTGCAAGCTCAAATGACTATCAAACTGTACCATGAGCCCTCCTTGGCTTGTTGCCAACTCGTAGATTTTGTATAGAGGAAGTTTCAATCTTGGGCAGCTTCTCGTCGGGGACATGTTGCAATGCCTAAAGGCATACCTCTGGATTCTCATCATCTCGCGTCCGAGAATGGCCATCAAGTGTCGAATGCTGTGATCTTCCGCGTCAAACGCCCTCAAGAAAGAGATTTCGGCCATCTTTGCGTTGGCTTGTCGACCGACGCAACCTGCTACCACTCACATCTCACACGTCCCGATCGTAATTGGCTCCACGTGCTGCAAAACTAGGTCGAGGCCGCATCAGGCAAGGCATGTGGTACCCCATTGCAAGACCGTTAATACCATGTCGTCACAGACACAGACATTCCGAATATCTGGCACGAGAGAATTCAAGCCACCCAACCCTCGCGCAGTCCTGCCCTTTAAACATTTGGCACCCTACTGGATGTCCGCATTCTGTTTCAGTGCCGTGCAGCCACGAACCTCCCTCGCCACATGGTTGAACTCCCTCACCAACCATCAGCCCGGATGTCGACACTGACTGGACGGCTCGAGTCACCAAACTAGTCCATGTCTGCATACAAGCACGCCATATAGCTCACATGCTACTACTAGCGCTTGCAGCATCAGAATGAGCACGAAACAAACGTGGCACATACGCATGGTCACTGCTGCAGAGTTTTGCCGCAACGTTACACTTATTGAATTTGCAAGAGTGCCATTGTGCAGAGAATTCACTCATGAATAACTGGTCGCACTATTGTTGGTTTGCCGTGGAATGATACGCGGATCGATGGTTACGCGGCTGTGTGCGGTACTGGGACTGTGGTACGCTGCTACAGCTTTGGCGGGAACGAGAACCATGAAATGTTGCTTCCGTGCTAACCAGCGCCGGCGAACTGGATTACCGCATAATGCAATTCCGAGGCCGTTAGGCAGAATCTGTTCTTAGACTTCTTCTTTTAATAAATAAAAGGAACTGTGGAATTCAAATTCAAATTCTGCCATATTCCATATCCTGACTGACTTCCCGCATAGTGGTGTGTTCATGGCTCACACCAGCTTCTTCATACGTGACAGATCTGCCACCCTGCATGAAAGCAGTCATAGTCGGTGACACCTGGAGGTGACTGGCCAGCCTGCTCCAAGTTTCACACCACCCACAAATTATGCGGCCCTGCAGTCTGGAAAGTCTCCGACATCCCGAGGGTGGTCGGTTACCAGTCGCGGATGGGCGAAAAGGGCCGGGGGAACTAGTAATGAGAATACGTGCGGCAACTCAAGAAAGCTGACCTGATGTAATCCCGCTCCGTCGGTTTCGACATTGCCCGGAATGAAACATTCCCCATGTACGAGCGAGTTTCATGGTTGCTCTAATGGATGTCTGCAGAATGTTCTGCTCGAACCACGGAGTTGTTTGAGGTCGGCTGCAAACCGCTTCACGTCCATTCATGGCCCGGTCCTTGTTTCGAAAGCTCATCGCGGATCGGCTGTCCGATAGTCCCCCCACAGGACGTGACCAGTGGTCATACTCCTGGCTCATGCTCGTCGACGATACTGGAGCTCTAACGGAAGGCTGCAGAATGTTTCGGGTAGCTTGAGAAGACTCACAACGAATTCATCGGCTAGAGACTTACTGTAGCCAATTCCGCCATGGATGCTTCCCGTGAGAGAGCAGAGAGCGCCTGACCAGGCCGTAAGTCTCCTATGGGCGCACTCTGCACTTCATGTCCGTCCCATCATGCATCCCAAATTTGCTGCCCTGCCTTCTCTTTGAGCCGCGTGTCAGAAGTTCTTCGAACTCAAACAGCAAACCACGGCCTGTTGATGAGACAAACAGCAAGAGACCGCGTGTTGAGGTCCTCCCGCATCTTACTCGCTCAGTCTCGCTGGAACGCCAACGGCTGGCCACACGTGCATGCAGCCGCGCTCAGCCACGCATCGCGCTTGTTTCGATATGCACATCCGTCGCGTGTCCTCTTCAACAGTCACTAACAATGCCGTAGCTCGTCGGTCGTTTGCACTCGCGGACGCCGCAAGATCCCACAATGAATCAGGCGAGAAAAGTAAACATAGTGCAGCGAATACCAGCTCTTTGTTTGGGGGAGCTAGCGGACGGGCCTTAGTGGATGTATGCACTTGTTTCAGTTCTTAGGAAATTGAGGAATGATCTTTCGATTGCAGTGTCATGAATGATGGCTGCAGTCGTATAATATAGTATCTTACGCCGCGTATACTTAGCGTACGATAAAAGTACGCTAAACTTATATAGAGGAATTAGTAAGAATTAGTCCCTTAATATCTCTAATAAGTATAGTTAGAGGCGCTTAATATATTACTATATACTAACCTTTATAATACTAATTCTTCTACCTTATCGAGAGTAGTAATCTATTAAGGCCTACTATACTTACGCGAGGAGCATCTATATAGCTAGATAACTATAGCGAACGCGTTAAGTCTAAAGCGCTACTATTAGGCTACGTAAAGAAGTTACTAGACTCTAAAGCTAAAAGAGAAGAAGATAAGAAGATAAACGACGCTAATAATACGTAGGCGAGACGCGAGCGCCTAGAGTAAGAAAATACTAAGCTACGTAAATAGCTCGAACTTTACGCTTTTTAAGTAGAGAATAAACGCTTAACGTAAGAAGTTAGGATAACTATTCTACTAATACGCTTAAGTACGACGGCACGTAGCCTAGGCTTAGAGTATTCTAGCGTAGCAAGTATTACTAGAGATACTAAGAATAGTATATACTATAGTAGCGACGAATATACGCCTTATAAATCTATTAAGCTCTACTCTTCTAAGCTATTTAAGAGCGAGACTATTAAGGAAGCCCGAGAATACGTCCGCGTATATAAAGTATAAGAGCGAGAGGCTTAAGAGCTAATAGCTTAGAGGGCGTCTAAGTTAGACGCTAAAGTATTCGGCTTACGCTATATATACTTAGCGTAAAATAAAAGTATACTAAATATATATAGAGGAATCGGTAAGAATTAGTCTCTTAATATCTATAATAGGTATAGTTAGAGGCGCTTAATATATTGCTATATACTAACTCTTATAATACTAATTCTTCTACCTTATTAAGAGTAGCGATCTATTAAGGCCTACTATACTTACGTAGGAAGTATTAGTATAGCTAGGTAACTATAGCGAGACCGCTAGGTCCGGAGCGCTACTACTAGGCTACGTAAAAGAGTTACTAAACTCTAAAGCTAAATAAGAAGAAGACGAGGAAATAAACGATACTAATAATATATAGGCGAGGCGCGAGCGTCTCGAATAAGAAAACGCTACGCTACGTAAATAGCTCGAACTCTACGCCCTCTAGGTAGAAAATAAACGCTTAACGCGAGAGGTTAGAACGACTATCCTACTAATACGCTTAAGTATAATAGTACGTAGCCTAGGCTTAGAATACTCTAGTATAGTAAGCGTTACTATAGATACTAAGGATAGTATACGCTATAGTAGCGACGAATATACGCTCTACGAGTCTATTAAGCTCCGCTCTCCTAAGTCGTTTAAGAGTAAGACTATTAAGGAAGCCTAGGAATACGTCTACGTATATAAAGTAAACTTTATAGCCGCGCTAAGAAAGTTTATAACCGAATACTAGAAAGTAATCGCTAGTATTTTATTCCTCGTAGGCGAAGCGTAAGAAGCCTAGTATAACGAGTACTCTAGTATACTTCTAGTAGAGTATACTTAGGTTTAGTTCTATAAGTTCCTATATAATATCGTTAGAGTTAAGCGAACTATACGCTTCTTATAACTATTAAATACGAGATAATACGCTAAGGCGAAAATTAGAGTATATAATAATTCGTAATAGACCTTAGTAACCTCGAGATATAGCTTAGCGACTATACTAAGGCGTAGCTAGTTCGCTAGCTCCTCGTAAAGTTAAAGCCGTCGCTACGAAAGAATATTATTAAGAACTATATTATTCTAGCGAAGCGTATCGACCTCGTTGCCCTAGCGCGGCGTCTTAAATAGATAAAAAGGTCGATACTATACGATTTAGGCTTACGCGACCGTTATAAGGACTAGAGATTAGAATAGGTCCTCGACTTTAGGTCGGTTCCGGGTCTAGGTCGGTTCCTAAGAGAACCGATCTAAGACCTAAATCGATAGGGTCCTCGACTTAATATAAAATCGATAGGTCGGGTCTAAATACTACCGGTTCCTATATAGGTCTTTATAGGGACTTAAGTTTAGAAAGATAGGTCTAATACTAGAGAATAAGACTAAGTCGCCGCAGGGATAATAGAATTACTCTAATACTAAATATACGTATATATAGAACTAAGCGTTATAGTATATTAGAAGCGCCGGTTAAACTAGCGACTATAGTTACGGAGAAAAATAAGAATGCCGACTATACTTACTAACTATACTTACTAACTACGAGATATCGGAATTAAATACTATTTATAATATCGACTACGAAGTCTACTCTACTCTACGAGTATAACGTAAAAGCAAATACTTCCTTTACCGAGTACTATAGCGAAGATATATTAGTACTATATCCTCTTTATTATTACTAATCGAGTCGAAGTTGCTCTATATAGTAGTTACTAACGTCTCCTAATCTACCTCGAGCTACTCCTACTACTAATTTACTATATTATTCGAAGGCTCGAACGTAGTTAATATCGGTAGCGCCTCCTCTATAAGCGAATCCCGAGCCTATTACTATACGTTACGCTCTCGAGAACGATAGTATATAATATTACTAAACGTCGAGGGATTATAGGACCGATTATATCGGCTCTAATAACGCGCTATACTAAAGTCGCGCTTATAACTAGTTCTAGCTACTAGAATAGAGAGGATATCCCGGGCTATTAGCGCGTAACCTAGATATTCTAATACGATTATCTTCTATAACCGGAGCGGATACTCTATAGAATAGGTAGCCGAGTCCTTAAATCTAGCGTAGCGATAACGAGATACCTCGTCCGAATTAGCTAAAGGCTATACGGTCTACTACGGCCGTCTAGATACCCTTTAATTAAAGTCGGAGTTATTACTATCTAATCTACTATAGAGACCTATTATAAATAATATCGCGGAGCGGTATAAGGCCTTTTTCGGCCTAGACTAGGACGTAGCTACAAGAGGCTTATATCGCGCGTATTCGACCCGGAATTTTAACTAGTAGTAATCCTCGAAGGAGGAATCGAGCTCCTTACTAGAGAAGGCCTTACGGTCCTAGAACGCTCGTTTTATTACTAAATTAAGAAGAATCGCAATGCTATATATATTACTAAATCGCTCTTAGGTAGTAGTATAGTACTTCTCGAGCTTTATCTATATAGCCTATAAGGTAGAATAAATCTCCTTTTACTAAAGTTATATTTTATATTTAAGTTTCTTATCTATAATATCTAGGATATCGAACAAGGTATTATAGTAGCTAAGAACGAGGTAGATTATTAGCCCCTTTATCGTACCGATCTATATCGTAGCCTCTACGAAAGGAGTAGTAAGGTTAATAATATATTTAACCCTCTTCTATTCCGTAGCAGTTAGCTTTAGTTCGGGCTAACTCTTATTCTTAATATACTCGTCGATAATATCTCGTAGTTAAGAACTACGTATTAGTATAATCGTAGTTAAGCTCTAACAGGTCTTTATATTTTATATTAGGCGCAAAACCCTTTAAAGCGTCTTCTTCTACCGTTTATACTATTTTAAGTATAGATATAGATCTACGATCCTCTTTCGCTATAGTACTATAAAACTCTTAAAGCGTTAAGTACTAGAGTTTACCTTAACTATAAGTTTCTAGAACTTTATAGGGAGCGGTTATTAGTATAGCTTCTACCGACTACGTTTACTAACTATATATACTTCGTAGGGAGAATAAATAGTACCTTTATTAGAACCGTAGCTAGACTTCCTACTTTAAGCTAATATAACGCGTTCGTATCTATCTCCTCGTTCTATCGTTCCTATTCTTCGTTTCTTAGCTCGATCTTAAAAGTAGCGAAGAACTTCCTTAAGGAGAGCTAGATTATATATATAAAGTATAGGAACTATTCTAGACGGGAGAACTCGTAGTCTTTAGTATCTAATATCTCTCCTATATCCCTATCTATTTCTTAGAGAGGAAGTTATTTAATCGAGACTAATAGCTTCGCTATACGTATACGCTCGCGAGAGTAAATATCGATAGCCTCGACGCTAGAACTCGTTAGTTAGAAGATATATATATAGTAAGGATATGTATATAGCTATATATAGTATATTATTATTAGAAGTATTATCCGCTATTAGCGCTATAAGCCTATTAGAGATCTCGAAACGGGTAAGTACGTCGAATAGTAGGTCTACTAGGACTTCGCCTATATAACGGCCTAAAATATATAGAAAGGCTAGTATAGCCTTATACTAGGCCTACTCGCTATCGATCTAGTAGCCTCGTATTATAAGGAATAATACTTAGAGCACTCTAGCGTACTAACTATCGAGGGCGATAGCTACTTAGAAGGTTCTAGATAGCTAACGTTTTAGATTGTCCTTAGAGTAATCGACCGCGTCCTAAATATATAACTTAATCGTAGTAGCGCTCTTAAAGTCGATAGATCTAGTCTCCTCTAATAGATATTCGTAGATATACTAAACTATAGGACTTTCGAAGAAGTTTAAGAGTAAGCCTAGCTAAGAAACTATAAGCTTATATAACTCTAGAAACTTTAATCGTTCTAGGTGCTCTATTCTAGTAAAACTTTTCTTAAGCCATTCCTATAAATAAGAGCTATTAGTATATCTACGTTATATATCTTTATAAAGTATAGTCGGCGAGCGTAGTTAGTAAGCGTAGTCGGCAAGCGTAGTCGGCACCTTATTCCCGTATTAATAAATACTAAACTTATAGATTAATCTTTAGTAGCCTTAATAACTTCTCTAGTAACTCTACGCTCCTAGGAGGCTTCTTCGTAGCCTACTAAATCGAGGTGCTTTTAGAGAGCTTTTATTCTATTACCTAGTCCTAGGTATTTAATAACTCTATTATATCCCCTATATATAACTCTCGGGGCGTACGTTTCCTAGTCTATACCTTTAACGAAAAATCTCTAGGCCTATAACGTTCGCGTATTCGAGTTCTATTTTATAGAGTTCGAAGATATTCTACTATACTTATCGTAATACCTCGCCTCTTCGAGCTACTAATAGTAGTAGTAAAAGCCCTCGAACGATTAGGTATACTCCTGCTACTATATCTATACGCTATTAGTTTCGACCTAGTCCTTAGAATTCTCCGGCGGCTTAGTAAGGTTAGTTAGAAGTAGTATCCTATCTTATATACCGGCTCGACTACTTAAGGTATTCGTAATCGGATAGCATCCCTTCCTCTACTATTATACTACCTTCTTAATTAGACTAGAGTCGACGAGAGATAGCTGCGATTTAGAGTTAGTCTATCGTTCGCGAAGCTATATACTTATACGTCTTAAGAAAGAAGGAAGTATAGTACTACTACGTTATATTAGAGTCGTAGAATATACTAGTAATACTATAATATAAAGTATATAGTACTAAGAAGGAATCGTAGAACTAGAGAGTAAAAGCTAGTAGAGTAATAAAGGTAAATAATATTTATAAAGGCGATTAAGTTTTATTAGTATAAGTACTAGCGAGGTGTCTCTATTATAGGCCGACGGCCTATCCTAGTAGCGTTATAGAGATAGGCACCTCTAGTACTCTTATTAAGCTTATAATAGTCGCGACTAATAAACGTACTAAGTACTCTTTAATTATAGTAACGCTATAGTCGCATTCGAGAGCAAGTATCTTACTAGTATAAGAGGCTAGTAGCGTTAATAAAGCTTAAGTCGAAAAAGCAGAGTTAGACTTAGCCTAAGTAGATAAACCTATTATAAAGAGAATTTAGAAACTACCTAAAGACTACGTAAAGCGATATAATACTATATAGTAGAAGGCTAGAAATAATACTAAGAGTAAGAAAAGGAAAAAGAATATAGCGAGCTAGAAGTTTAAGGTATAGCTAGAGCTCCTAAATCTAGTACTAGCTCTAAAGACAAAGTAGTAATATATCTCCGAAGGCGTAACTACTACGTAAGAGAATAAGGCTAGTATTAAATATACTTAGCTATCGAAGGTAAGACTTAAGCCGTCTATAAGAATTATAAAGGAGAATTATATATTCGGTAAGCTACTATAGAGCGAGAGGCAGAGATAAGAGATATAAGTTAAAGAGGGCCGGCTAGTACTATAACGTAAACCGTAGACTAATATATTATATACCGTCGGCGGCTATAACTAATCTTAACTTACGAGATATATTCGTATTCTACCTAGCCTAAGAGGAGTTATAGAGCTTCTATATAAACCCTATCTCTAGCGACTAGAATTTGCGTATAAAGGTCTTAGAGATAGCGAGCTTATCCGTAGACGTACCTAGAAGCTACTTAACGATATTCTAAAAGCTAAGTCCTTCTTCCTACTTAGAATCGAGCTATATTTCCTATAGAAGCTCTCCGTATACCGACTCCTTTATATCGAACTTATAAGCGTATAACTAGAACGCTAGCCTATTTCGCTTAGCCTACGCTTTAGACGTAACTAGCTTCCGGAACCTATTACTATCCTAATTATATCCTAATAGGATAAGCTAATCTAGAACTTCTAGAGTCTAAGCAAAGCGATTAGCTATATTAAACTTAGAGGACTTCTAGGAGAGATAGTTGCGATATACTATATAGTAATAAGGTAGGAAAATTTCCGTTATAGTTAGAAGACGGCCTTCTACTATTAGCTCCTACTACTAGTTAGTATATAGTTAGTAGGCGTAGTCGGCACTAATTTACCTTCGCTTTCGCTATAGATACTAATATGCGGACTAATTTTATAAGCCCTCTATAAGGCTCTACGGAGCGTAAAGTATACTTCTAGTCTAATCGGAGGTACTCGAATGCGTCCTAAAGAAGCTATTAGTTCTAGTAGCGATATACTCTTAATAAGAGCTACTTACGTCCGCTCTAGATACTTAGAACATATATCTCCTCTTATTCCTAGATTATAGCCTCTCGATAAGGTCTATTTCTTACTATAAGGAACTCGGCCTCTCCTTAATTAGTTATACGATAAACTCGGCTTAACTTCTATATTACGCGCGTAGTATCGCAAGTATATATACCTTCTTCTTAAACTATTAAATAGCTTTATTCTAAAAGGCGTAGATAGCGTAGCTCCTCTATACGGCCTACTCGCTCTTAGTAGCGACTTAAAGATAGAGGTTAGTTATTTTATAGCTAGTACCGGCCGACCTTACTAGTAATACGTAGGGTGCCTCCGGACCCGACTTAGACTAATTAGTATTATACTAGTAGTTATAGTTATAGTATAGGTCGTCCGCGCCCTTCTCCTTCTCGATATTAAAATAGAAGCTTTCCTTATCTCGGTTCGCTACTTATATAGTAGGCCTATCCCGCGCGCGCTTACGTTTCTTATCGTCCTTATTATACGTTAGTACTACCGACTATATTAGCTAACTATATAGATTATTACTTATACTATCCGGTCGTACTAAGTATAGTACTCCTCTCTTTAGGCCTTAATCTTCTTCTACTACTACTTCTTCGATAAGGAGCTCTATATATTATTAGAGCCGATTAAAAGCTTCTTCTACTAAGTAAAGGACTTATTTCTAGCTTTGCGCTACTTATTTACTATAGCTCTCTTAGGCGATATATCTATACGCTAGCTATACTCGCGAAGGGTATTAGGATTAGAAGAGTAGGTATCTATATCTTTCCTTATAGCGCCTAGTTATATCTAAAGTATAGAAGTACTTATATTATCTAAATCCTTATTTATAAGGTAGGGACGCTTCTATAGACTATTAGAGGGCGCGGCACTTATCGGACGTCGCTTTTATCGTACTATTATTATAAGTTTAGTCGCTAAGAAGAGATAAGTATCGCGAGGTATATAGTAAATATACGCTTAAAATTCGGTAGTAATATAGGTATAGTAGCGGTTAAGGTAGTAGTTATTATAGTAGAAGCTAAGTACGACGAATTCTAGCTTTAAGTGCGCTAGAAGCTTAGTACGCGGCTGTTCCTACCTAGCTACTAGCTTACCTCTATATATAGAGATTAGCTTCCTATACTATAGTTAGCTACTATAGTCGGCGATATTATATAATATATCGCTTACCTAATATAGCGTATACTAATATATACGACTATATACGAATAGCGATAGCTATAGACGTACTCTAGAGCTAGAATCCGTCGTATACGTTACTTAGATTAACCTTACTATCGCTAGCTAAAAAGAGTAACTACTATATACTTATACCCTCGACGACCGCTCGTCTACTCGTCGCTAATAGTTACTTCTTAGCTTATACTATCGACGACTACTTATCTCCTTAGCGTAAATAGCTACTTCTTAGCTTATATTATCGACGACCGCTCGTCTTCTTAGCGTAGATAATTGCTTTTTAGTTTATACTATCGACGACTACTAGTCTCCTCGGCGCTAATAGTTACTTCTTAGCTTATACTATCGATAACTACTCCTCTTCTTAGTATCGAAGTAGTATCGATAATTATTTCTTCTCTTCTACTATTATAACGACTTAGTTCCTCGATATAAAGGTAGGCTAAAGAGTCTATTTTTCTATTCTACTACTATATTACGACTACTTAACTAGTAATACTATAGAGTACTAGTAAGTCTAGCTCTTTCCCTTCTATAGTATTTTATATATTCGTAAAGAACTTCGAATAATAAAATATATATACTATAGTCGATATTGTTTATATAATACCCGGATATAATCTATACTATAGTAAATATTTACGTCTATTACTATATTCTACGGAGTAGCGAAAGCGATTATAGCGTTCGCGTAACTATAACTTCTACTAGGTAAAGATCGGTAGGGGTGTCCTAATATAGTAGTAGAATGCGATATAGTTCTACTATATAGCGCTATCGAACTCTAACCCCCTCTCTATAGGCCCGCGTATTCTAGCGGTCGTATACGATTTTCTAGTACTCCTATCTACCCTAGCTCTTCTCTCTCGTACTTCTATCTATCTACTCCTTTTAACTCTTCGATATCTCTATCTATACTACTCGATACCTTCTCTTATTTCCTAAGCGGACTCTAATATAGAGTTTAACTCGAGCCCTCCTCTACGAGTATATCCTAATATAGATACTAATATACCGCTATTAGTACTACCTCTACGCGTAGGAAATAAGGCTACTAAGTAGCGGCGAATACGGCTACTAAAGGCTACGGTACTAAATAACGAGTCTCGTAGGAAGGTAGTAGTTCTATAGAAAAAAGCGATAGCTATAAGAATAATATAGCAACGAACGAGAGCTAGTAAGTCCGGTATCTCGAAAAGATAGTTAATACTAGGAACGGTAGCCTTACGAGAGATTCGTAAGCTTTAGCGAACGATAGCTTTATATATCTAGAGGGTCCCTTTTTAGCGCGTTATCTACGAGATTATAATAGATAGAGGTAGTAGCGATATTATTAGAATTTAGGTAGTAGTACTTAAATACTTATAGGAAGCGGCGGAGGTATTTCTCGTTACGGAGTTCGAGATTTCTAACCTTCTAGCGATCTACGCGAAGCGCGTTACCTTATAAGTAAAGGATATACACCTATATAGTTATCTACGCTACTAGTTTACTAGCTAGGATAAAGAAGGGAATAATAATATAGGTATATAATACTAGGTTGCCGACTATAATTGCCGACTATAAAGAGCCTAGTATACGTTACTATACTTAGAAGCTTAGAATTAATATATATAGCGCGAGTAAAGCTATAGCTAGCGCGCTAGCGAGCCTAACGTCTACCTTAGCTAACCTATATACCCTTACTAAACTATTAGTAATACTACTACCTCTACTACCTTAGAACTTATCGGCGGTCGCGCTTTATTAGCCTATTATTATCGCCTTCCTTTTTTATATCTTCTAACGAATTTTCGTATTATACGTACGAAGAATACTACTACGTACGTTAATCGTAGCTTAATCGACCGCTTTTCTCTCGGCCCTCTACGTATCTATAATAGCTTAACTTCCTACTAATAAGCCTAGCTAGTTCGCCGAGTAATACTTCTTTAGCTAAGATATAGCGTCTGCTCCTTCTTTATTTAAAAACTCCTCTCTATCTAAAAACCCTTCTACGAATAATAGTAATATCGACCCTAGACTTCTTAGTAACTAGGCGCCCTCTTCCGACTAATGCGGCGCTTCTACCCCTCCTCTCTTAATTTCTAACCCCTCTGCTTATAATAGTAACGACTAAGAGGCTACTAGCGGAAACGACTAGAATAGTTCTTATAGAAACGCGAACGGCGATAATAGAAATAACGAAGATAACGTCTCCGTTATTAATATCGACGATAGTAATAGCGACGAGAGTAATAGCGATAAGAGTAATAGCGACGAGAGTATTATACCGCCTACCTCTCCCTCTTAGCTTTCTAGGAAGGCTCTATAGAAAACTATACTAGGCGGTCGGCCTCGTCTTAATAAGTAGAAGCTCGCTTACTAAATAGCTCGTAAGAGATAGATCGAGAGGGATAATATAGTAATAGTAGTAGTAGTAGTAGTAGCTAGAGAAGTAGTAGGTAGAAAACGATTACTAGGTAGAAAACGAGTAGCGAAAAAGGGACTAGCTAGAAAGAGAACGGCTAGAAAAGTACCGGCTAAAATAGTAGTAGTAAGTAGAGGAGGTCTAGCTCGTAGAGCTAGTATACGGAAGACTTATCGCTATAAGCTAGGTAGTAAGTTATATAGTCGGTATTTATAGTCGGTATTACTAACTTATACTCTAGCTATCGCGCTCTAAGAGATCTATAAGTACTAGAAGTCTATAGATCTACTTATACTAAAGCTACTCTTTAGCTACCTTATTCGCGAAGTTTACTACGACGTTTCTAGAGGCTTAGCTATTTCTTAAGGAGGTTACTATTAGTAGGCGAGCGCCCTTAGTACTCTATAGGAAGCCGTCGAGAGTGCTCTAGTCTACCTCTTCTCGAGTATATATGCTTCTAGTCGTTCTATATTCGATTAATATTAACTATATTATAGGTACTAACGTTACTACGATTTATATAAAGCGAGTAACTATTTAGTAGAGGGATATAAAGTTTGTTATTAGCCTACTCTCGTCTTAGGGAATTAATATATTTAGTAAGAGATAAATCTCTATAGTATATATAAGGAAAATCGTTATAACTATAAAGGGTATATATAGTAAAAATCGGTATAAGTAGAGAGGTTGCCGTAGTCGGCATTCGTAGTCGGCATGCCTATAGTTGCCCTAAAATATATAATTTGCCGTATTAAATTAAATATGCCTTTAAAACCCGTCGCTTTCTATACTTTCTACTTCCTCCGGTTTCTATCTATTTATAACCCTCGATTTTCTATACTATATTCTATCGAATCTTATATTTCTATTAGGACCTATCTTTAGACCTATCGTTAGACCCGAGTCGGACCTATCTAATATCTATATTTATTAGATAGGTCTAGAACTAGGTAGGAACCGGCTAGGACCCGACCTAACTATTATAGTTCTATATATTTAGGTCCTAGACCCGACCCGGACCCGTCCCGACCTATTCTAACCTCTAATAAGGACGTATCGTATTAGTAGTCGAAGCGTAAGAGGGTTAATAGTAACGCGTAAGCCTTAAAAGGCAGTTATAGGTCTAACTCGAAGAAGGATAACTTTCTAAATAAGCGTAAAAGTAAGAATAAAGAATAGTAACCTAGGTATTATAGCTATAACGAGGTAAGCTATATCTATCTAGACTATTTAAATAAGAATAAAGATAGTAATAAGCTAGTAGTCCGTAAGGTAGCTATAGGTAAGTCGAAAAAAGTAGAAGCAACGGAGATATTACGTAAGTCTCTACTACTAAAGTAGATAGTATAAGGTACCTACCTATATAATACGTACTAGTAGTACGAGTACGAGGAGAAGTTAAGTCTTAGAAGAGTCGTAAGCCTACTAAGTTCCTTCTCGATAATACTACGGATATTAATATAGTATTACGAGCCTTTATACTCTAGTATAAGTTGCTCTTACGGCCGAACGTAGCCTTACTACTAGCTACTACCTTTATAAGTAAACTAAGTTATTATTATAGTATATACTACGTACGTATAAGGCTCGCGGACTCCTTAAGGACTAAGCGCGTAACTAAAGAGATCTTTTACGTATATAATATACTAGATCCTAATATTATCCTTAGCTATTTATAGCGACGTACGTAACGAGTAAGTATTAATCGTAGTCGGACGAATAGCGTTATAGTAACGATCGTTTCGGCCGGTTCGAAGTCTAAGAGGCCTATAAGTTCCTTAAAGACCTCTAGAAGGCACTCGTAGTATTTACGGTTAGCTTAAGTAGAATAGACGAGGAGCCTACTCCGATACTAGAAAAGTTTAATTAGTTCGATAATATTCTTAACTCTATAAAGGAAATACGAAGTAGGTCTATCGAAGGCGCTAAGTATATAATTAACTTAAAACCTAGTACTATACTACCCTTTAGGCCTCTATACTACTAGTTAAGTAGAGAGCTCGAAGAGCTTAAAGAGTACCTAAAGACTACGGAGTATACCTAGATAATATTCTAATCTATAGTAAGACTCGCGAGGACTACGTACGAGACGTATACGCTATACTTAAAAGGCTTCGTAAATTCGAGCTCTACGCGTAGCGCGCTAAGTATAAGTTCTTCTAGAAATAAGTTAACTTCCTTAAGTTCGTAGTTACGACTAGAAATATAGCGATAGACTCTAGTAGGGTAGCCGTAATCGCCTTATAACCGAGGCCGACTACTCTAATTAAGGTTTAATCGTTCCTTAGGTTCGCAAACTTCTACTACTACTTTATCTTCGAATATTTAAGAGTTATAGTACTACTAACTATACTCTCGAAAAGCGCGAAGAATAGTAGGAAGCTAAGGCCTATTAGTTAGAGCAAAACTAAGGAGTAAGCTTTCCTAAAGTTAAAAGAACGCTTCTAGGCTACGCTACTCCTTAGATACTTCGACCTTATATTACGCTTATAGGTCGAGACTAATACGTCTAACTATACTATCGCTAGTATTCTAAGCTAGCTATTCGAGTTAGAATAGTACCTAATTGCGTTCTTCTTACGAAAGATAATTAACGCCGAGTATAACTACGAGGTCTACGATAAGGAACTTCTTATAGTAGTAGAATCCTTTAAAGTATAAAGACCTTACTTCGAAGGCGCTATATATAAGGTAGAGGTACTAGTTAACTACGCTAACCTTAAGGCCTTTATAAGTATAAAGTAGTTAACGGGTCGATAGGCTAGATAGGCTACGTTCTTAGCCCTATATAATTTTATAATTAGTTACTAAGTAGGTAAGCTAAACGTAGCCGACGCGCTATCGAGACGTAGCGATTACGTAAAGGGCGCGTAGGTAATAAATAATCTACTACTATCGCTATAGTAGAAGCTCTAAGTTTAAAGCGACCTCCGAGTAAGTAGACTAGTTATAAACTATATTAAGGCTACCTATAACTTCTAGTATATAATAAGCTAGAAGGTAGTAGCTACGAAGATAGCTAAGAGGACGTAGTCTACTAGCTTAGAACGCTACGAGCCGGGTCCGTATAGATTCGCGCTACTAATACGAATCGCTAGCGCTATTATTATAGAGGAACGACTATATGCTAATACCTTAGACCTAGTAATCGGGTACGCGGCTACGCTAGTCTAGCTAGACCTAATAGCGAAGGAGCTATATACGTAGGCAGAAAGTAATAGAGGCGAAAGCGATAAGTATACTATTTAAGATAGGTATATATATCGTAAAGAGGCGTTATACCTTCCTTACGATACTATATTACGAACGTAAGTAATTCGTATATACTATAACGAGTTCCTAGCTAGCTATTTTAGTAAGGATAAGACTATAGAACTCGTTAAGAGGAAGTACTAGTAGCTAGAGGTTAACGAAGACGTTAAGTAATATATTAAATCGTATAGTAGCTATTAGAAGGCAAAAGCGAAGCGCTATCGTCTCTATAGCGAGATAGTTACGCTTTCTCTACTAGAATAGCCGTAGAAAGATCTATCTATAGACTTTATTATAGACCTCCTACTAAGTAAGTATAATAGTCGTATATTTAACGCGATCCTTATAATTATTAACTACTATTCTAAGATAGTAACTTTCGTCTAGACGATAAAGTGCTATATAAGCGTAGAGCTTACGAATATCCTACTTAATAAAGTTATATAGCTTCGGAATATACCTAGTAGTATTATCTCTAATAGAGAATTTATATTAACTAGCTAGTTCTAGTTAGACTTCTATTTCTAGATATACGTAAAACGTAGGCTAAGTATAGCGTTCTACCTATAGATAGACGGCTAGACTAAGCGCGCAAACTAGACGCTTAAGTAGTACCTATATATTTATTATAAGTAGAACTAAGACGACTAGGCGTCTATACTAGCCTCTATAGAATTCGCGTATAATAATAGCTTAAATACGATACTAAAGATATCGCTATTCTATATTATTTACGAGTTCGACCTAGATCTAATAATAGAGACCTATAAGAGAGACGTAACCGAATTTTAGAGCGCGATTCTATAAAGAGAAGTACTAGTAGTAAAAGACGCTATAGAGAGGTTAAAGCGGAATTATAAGGAGTTAATAAAGCGCTAGTAGTAAGTAAGCGAGTCGTAGGCTAAGTATTATAACTAGAAGTACTAGCTAAAGGAATATAAGGTCGGCGATATAGTTCTCTTATCTATAAAGATTTTAAGATTAAGAGTACTATTAAAGAAGCTAGTAGATAAGTTCGCTAGACTATTTAAAGTAATCGATATAGTTAGGAAGTAGGCGTACTATCTAGCTCTTCTAACGAGATTACGTATCTATAATATCTTTTACGTATTTCTTCTAGAACTCTAATATAGTAGTAGATCGTAGGAAACTAGCTTGCCTCCCGTAGATAATAAGAGCGAGTAGATAGTTAAGAAAGTACTAGAAACTTAAGTTAAGAAAAGTAAGAGGAAGTAGCTAGTCTAATAGAAGAGCTAGCTAGAGGAATATAATACGTAGAAACCGATTAAGTATATTAGGGAATATAAGGCGCTCGAGGAATTTAAGGCGTAAGAGCGAAGTAAGAGGAGCTTACGTAAGCCGTAAAGTCGACTATTACGGCTACTACGCTACTAATTAACTACTATAGCACTACTATATTTTACGACGAGTACGCGCTAAGCGCTAAGGCTACGACGAGACGTTACGTTACTATAAGAAGGTCGCGAAAATTACTAAGAAGAATAAAGAATATAAGGTAGAGAGAAATTATTTATTTATAGCGCCTATAGGTATAGCGTAAATAGGCCGTAGTACTAGTATAGAATAGAAGTATAAAATAAGGCGGCGAACTATATAAGTAGCGTAGAAGAAGCGCGAGAAGAGAGTAGGAGAAGAGCGCGCGATACGCTAGCTTACTTCTTTATACTATTATTAACCTTAGTACTATTCTCCTTCCTACTCTCTTTCTTCTTATTTTTATTATTATTCTTCTTCTTCTTTTTTTTATTATAGAAGCCTTATCGTCGGAGACCTTCTCTACTTAGCTACTAAGATAGTTAGCGTAAGTAGTATAGACTATTATATCGAGGGCCTTCTAAGAGGTGCTAAGTAGGCGTAGACGCTACGAAGAATATTAGTAACGTATATAAGAAGTATACTACTCGTAAGATATACCTTATACTTAAGCTTAAAGAGCCTAAAGAATAGAGCGATCTACTTACTAGCTATAAGTAGCTTAGTAGTAGAGGGGTTGCTAGCCGCTAGCGTAGTACTAGCTCTACCTTTCTTTAAGGTCTTAAAGACCCTAGCCGACTTACTCTTATTAGACTATAGGACCTTAAGGCTATTAGCGATTAAGGCTTATAGATTAGTAAAGTAGTAGTAGAGCTACTTAGCGCGTACGGCCGGCCTACTCTCGACTAGCTTAGTAAGGTAGAAGCGTAAGCGCTCTATCTACGTAATAATATCCGAATTAGTATAGTAGTTATAGAAGTAGTTATTATTATTATAGCGCTAGTAATTCTTCTTCTTATTTAATTTTATAACCTTATTATACGGCCGAACGCTAGCTATACGTACTATATTAGTAAGGAACTCGTAGCTAATACGTACGCGAGACGCTAGACTTACTAGTTACTAAATATAAGAGATAACGATAATAGTCGTCGTTCTTAGTAGTAAAGAGGTCGGTAATAGTACGAGGATCGGCTAAGACTATAGGAGTAGAGTTTTTCTTAGGAGCTATAGTACTTATAGATTAGGTACTAAAGAAGTACTAAGAAAATATAAGAGTAGTACGAGGCGAGGGCGGGGCGCTTATTTAAAGTTAGTATACTAGAATAAGTATTAACGTAATTAGGCGCGAACTTATAGCCCGTACCTACCTCGTAAACGACGCGTAGCCTATATAGAGTCTATAATATAAAAGTCCCTTAAAATTAAATACGTTACTATAATACTACTAAAAATTATATACGACTATAAGACGATAGAGTAACGTAACTATAACGTAATAAGAACGTAAGCGGCTAGCTACCGTATTAATATAGGCTCTCTTACGAGCTAAGGTAGCTTTATAGAAGGAGGGAGATAATTATAAGAGCGAGAGGCTTAAGAGCTAATAGCTTAAGAGGCGTCTAAGTTAGACGCCGAAGTATCTAGCTTATACCGCGTATACTTAGCGTAAGATAAAAGCATACTAGACGTATATAAAGGAATTAATAAGAATTAGTATCTCGATATCTTTAATAAGTATAGTTAAGGGCGCTTAATATATTACTATATACTAACCTTTTATAATAGTAGACTTTATAGATACGAGCACCGAACCTATAGTAACGTCTACCTTTATCTATACGTTCGATATAGCCTCCTTCTTTAGCTCTTTTATACTAGCTCTATCGTTACGCGTATACGAATATCCCGCTTATAATAAGACGTTCTTTTCTACGAAAGTACTATACGCCTATAAGAATAGTACTTATTCTAGTAGCCGTAAGCTAAGCCCGGACCCGCCTCGCGTAATTAACTCGTCCGCTATACTTAGCTAGTTACTAGGTCCCTCTATTTATTTCTTTTAGTATTTACGTCTAGCTCTACGTACGAGTATAAACGGCCTAAATTTCGATATTACGCTCGATATAGGCGCCGGCTACTCTATTATTAATCTTTACTTTCTAATAAAGTACTACTCGGACGCGTAGCTCCGTCCTTTAAGTTAGCCGTTTAAGATCGGTAGAATCTTTAGCTTCTAAGAGTATATCTAATACGTAGTAGTAGATATATAGGCCCTAGCTCTAGTAGACGGCGACTACGTCCTTATATATTTCCGCTACGCTACGTACGTCGTCGCGAATCTCCTAGTTAATATCCTCCTTAGTATAGATATAATTATAACGGAGCGTATTTTTATTAATATTTATCGATAGTAGGCTATCCTCGCCTCGTATAAAGGCGCTAAGGTACTCTTTCTAGTCGCTAGGAAGGCGTAGATACCGTTTCGTACTATACTAACTATAAGGGACGTATTCGCCGTCTCTTTATATACTAAAACCTAGGTTTCTATTATTCTACGGCACTCGCTACTAAACGGCCGCGACTTTAACTTTATATCGGAACTCTAGTACCTCGATAGACTCTAAAAGAGTTTAGACGTCTATTACTCTCTAGTAGACTTATAAACGACCTACGTCTTAATCGCTAACTAGACTAACGCGGAGATTATTCTACCGCTAGCCGCGCGTCTTAGTATAGTAGGCGAGGCTATATTTAAGAGCGCCTTTATAGCGACTCCGACGTCTAACTAAGAAGATCTAGCTACTCTACTAAATTTTCTATAGTAGAGTTTAAACTAACTCGTAAGCTTAAGATACTTATACTAGTACTACCTACTACGCTTCTATTAGATATAGAAAAAAGAATAGTAGAAGGTTATATACTATATAGTATAGTAGATAGGTAGGCTACGTATACCGCCCTCGTATAGAAGTAGTAACGCCTATAGGTTAATAAAGGCATAGTAGTCTAAGTTCTAGAAACCGACTATATACTTATTTAGAGGTTAGAATAGGTCGAGACGGGTCTAGGTCGGGTCTAGGACCTAAATATATAGAACTATAATAGTTAGGTCGGGTCCTCGCTACTTCCTTTCTAGTTCTAGACCTATTTAATAAATATAGGTATTAGATAGGTCCGACTCGAGTCTAATAATAGGTCTAAAGATAGGTCCTAGTAGAAATATAAGATTTAATAGAATATAGTATAGAAAATCGAGGGCTATAAATAGATAGAAACCGAGTTAAGTAGAAAGTATAGAAAATAATAAGTTTTTAAGGTATATTTTAACTCGATATAGCAAATTATACGACTTAGTATAACTATATATATACCGACTACGAATACCGACTATAGTAACCTCTCTAATTATAACGAATTTTACTATATTTACCCTCTATAGTAATAACGATTTTCCTTATATATACTATAGAGATTTATCTCTTACTAAATATATTAATTCCCTAAGATAAGAGTAGGCTAATAACGAACTTTATATCCCTCTACTAAATAGTTACTCGCTTTACGTAAATCGCGGCAACGTTAGTACCTATAATATAGTTAATATCGATCGAGTATAGAATAACTAGGAATATATATACTCGAGAAGAGGTAGACTAAGGCACTCTTAGCGGCTTCCTATAAAGTACTAAGGGCGCTCGCCTACTAACGATAACCTCCTTTAGAAATAGCTAAGCCTCTAGAAACGTCGTAGTAAACTTCGTAGATAAGGCGGCTAAAGAGTAGCTTTAGTATAAGTAGATCCGTAGACTTCTAGTACTTACGGATCTCTTAGAGCGCGATAGCTAGAGTATAAGTTAGTAATACCGACTATAAATGCCGACTATATAACTTACTACCTAGCTTATAGCGATAAGTCTTTCGTATACTAGCTCTACGAGCTAGACCTCCTCTACTTACTACTACTATTTTAGCTAGTACTTTTCTAGCTATTCTCTTTCGAGCTAGTCCTTTTTTTACTACTCGTTTTCTATCTAGTACTCGTTTTCTACCTATTGCTCCTCTAGCTACTACGCTACTATTTATTCTATTATTTACTATAGCTCTATCTACTACGTCTCTATCTATTATATTTCTAGCTACTCCTACTACTACTACTACTACTATTACTATATTATCCTTTTCGATCTATTTCTTACGAGCTATTTAGTAAGCGAGCTTCTACTTATTAAGACGAGGCCGACTACCTACCTTTACTAAATCTAGTATAGTTTTCTATAAAGCCTTCCTAGAAAGCTAAGAGGGAGGGGTAGGTAGTATAATACTCTAGTCGCTATTACTTTAGTCGCTATTACTCTCGTCGCTACTAATAACGGAGCCGTTATCTTCGTTATTTCTATTATTACTATTCGCGTTTCTACGAGAACTATTCTAGTCGTTTCCGCTAGTAGCCTCTTTATTATTTCTATAATAAGTAGAGAGGTTAGAAATTAAAGAAGGAGGAGTAGAAGCGCTACGTTAGTTAGAAGAGGGCGCCTAGTTACTAAGAAGTCTAGGGTCGATATTACTAGTATCTATAAGAGGGTTTTTAAGTAGAGAATAGTTTCTAGATAGAGGAGAGGTAGATATAATATCTCGGCTAAAGAAGTATTACTTACTAGACTAGCTAGGCTTATTAGTAGGAAGTTAAGCTATTATAAATACGTAGAGAGGCGGGAGGAAAGCGGTTAATAAAGCTATAATTAACGTGCGTAGCGGTTTCCTTCGTACGTATAACGAGAAAATTCGTTAGAAGATATAAAAAAGTAAGGCGATAATAATAGGCTAATAAAGCGCGACCGCTAATAAGTTCTAAGAAGGTAGAGGTAGTAGTATTACTAATAGTTTAGTAAGGGTATATATAGAGGTTAGAATAGGTCCTCGACTTTAGGTTAGTTCTAAGTCTAAGTCGATTCCTAAGAGAACCGACCTAAGACCTAAATTAATAGAGTACTCGACTCGATACGAAATCGATAGGTCGGGTCTAAATACTACTAGTTCCTATATAGGTCTTTATAGGGATCTAAGTTTAAAAAGATAGGTCTAATACTAAGGAATTAAACTAGGTCGCCGCGGGGATAATAGAATTACTCTAATACTAAATATACGTATATATAGAACTAAGCGTTATAGTATAGTAGAAGCGCTAGTTAAACTAGCGACTATAGTTATAGAGAAAAATAAGGATACTAACTATACTTGCCGACTACGATATATTAGAATTTAATACGATTTAAAGTAGCGACTACGAAGCCTATTCTACTCTATAAGTATAACGTAAAAGTAAATACTTCCTTTACTAAGTACTATAGCGAAGATATATTAGTACTATATCCTCCTTATTATCGCTAATCGAGTCGAACTTACTCTATTTAGTACTTACTAACGCCTCCTAATCTACCTCGAGCTACTTCTACTACTAATTAACTATATTATTTAAAGGCTCGAACGTAGTTAATATTAGCGGCGCCTTCTTTATAAGCGAATCCTAAGCTTATTACTACGCGTTACGCTCTTAGAAATAATAGTATATAATATTACTAAACGTCGAGAGATCGTAGGATCGATTATATCGGCTCTAATAACGCGCTATACTAAAGTCGCGCTTATAACTAGTTCTAGCTACTAGAATAGAGAGGATATCTCGAGCTATTAGCGTATAACCTAGATATTCTAATACGATTATCTTTTATAACTAGAGTAGATACTCTATAGAGTAGGCAGCCGAGTCCTTAAATCTAGCGTAGTAATAATAAGATACCTCGTCCGAATTAGCTAACGGCTATACGGTCTACTACGGCCGTCTAGATACCTTTTAATTAGAGTTGGAGTTATTACTATCTAATCTACTATAGAGACCTATTACGAATAATATTGCGGAGCGGTATAAGGCCTTTTTTAGCCTAGACTAGGACGTAGCTATAAGAGGCTTATATCGCGCGTATTCGACCTAGAATTTTAATTAGTAGTAATTCTTAAAGGAGGAATCGAGCCTCTTACTAAAGAAGGCCTCGCGGTCCTAGAACGCCCGTTTTATTACTAGATTAAGAAGAATCGTAATACTATATATATTACTAAATCGCTCCTAGGTAGTAGTAGAGTACTTCTCGAGCTTTATCTATATAGCTTATAGAGTAGAATAAATCTCCTTTTACTAGAGTTATATTCTATATTTAAGTTTCTTATCTATAATATCTAGAATATCGAATAAGGTATTATAGTAGCTAAGAACGAGGTAGATTATTAGCCTCTTTATCGCACCGATCTATATTATAGCCTCGGCGAAAGGAGTAGTAAGGTTAATAATATATTTAACCCTCTTCTATTCTATAGTAGTTAGCTTAAGTTCGGGCTAACCCTCGTTCTTAATATACTCGTTAATAATATCTCGTAGTTAAGAACTACGTATTAGTATAATCGTAGTTAAGCTCTAATAGGTCTTTATATCTTATATTAGGCGTAAAACCCTATTAAGCGTCTTCTTCTACTATTTATACCGTTTCGAGTACGAATATAGATCTACGATCCTCTTTTACTATAGTACTATAAAAGTCTCGAAGCGTTAAGTACTAGAGTTTACCTTAACTATAAGTTTATAGAACTTTATAGAGAGCGGTTATTAGTATAGCTTCTACTAACTACGTTTATCGACTACGTATACTTCGTAGAGAGAATTAATAGTACCTTTATAAGAACTATAGCTAGACTTCTTACTTTAAGCCGACGTAAGGCGTTCGTATCTATCTTCTTATTCTATCGTTCCTATCTTTTATTTCTTAGCTCGATCTTAAAAGTAACGAAGAACTTCTTTAAGGAGAGCTAAATTATATATATAAAGTATAGGAACTATTCTAGACGAGAGAACTTATAGTCTTTAGTATCTAACGTCTCTTCTATATCTTTATTTATTACTCGAAGAAAAAGTTATTTAATTAAAACTAATAGTTTTACTATATATATACGCTCGTAAAAGTAAATATTAATAGCCTCGACGCTAGAACTCGTTAGTTAAGAGATATAGAGATAGGAAGGATACGTATATAGCTATATATAGTATATTATTATTAGAAGTATTATCTACTATTAGTACTATAAGCCTATTAGATATTTCGAAACGAGTAAGTACGTCGAATAGTAGGTCTACTAGGACTTCGCTCGTATAACGGCTTAAAATATATAGAAAGGCTAGTATAGCCTTATACTAGGCCTACTCGCTATCGATCTAGTAGCCTCGTATCGTAAGGAATAATACTCGGAGTATCTTAGCGTACTAACTATTAAGAGTAATAGCTATCTAGAAGGTTCTAGATAGCTAACGTTTTAGCTTGTCCTCGGAGTAGTCGACCGCGTCCTAGATATATAACTTAATCGTAGTAGCGCTTTAAAAGTCGATAGATCTAGTCTTCTCTAATAGATATTCGTAGGTACGCTAAACTATAAGACTTTTAAAGAAGTTTAAGAGTAAGCCTAGCTATAAAACTATATACTTATATAACTCTAGAAACTTTAACCGGTCTAGGTACTCTATTCTAGTATAACTTTTCTTAAGCCGTTCCTATTAATAAGAACTATTAGTATATCTACGTTATATATCCTTATAAAGTATAGTTAGTAAGCGTAGTAGGCACCTTATTTCTATAAAACTAAATATAAAACTTATAGATTAATCTTTAGTAGCCTTAATAACTTCTCTAGTAACTCTACGCTCTAGAGAAGCATTTTCGTAGTTAGCTAAATCGAGGTGCTTTTATAGAGCTTTTATTCCGTTATCTAGTCCTAGGTATTTAATAACTCTATTATATCTTCTATAAATAACTCTTAGGGCGTACGTTTCCTAGTCTATACCTTTAACGAAGAATTTCTAGGCCTATAACGTTCGAGTATTCGAGTTCTATTTTATAGGGTTCGAAGATATTCTACTATACTTATTACGATACCTCGCCTCTTTAAACTACTAATAGTAGTAGTAAAAGCCCTCGAATAAGTAAGTATACTCCCGCTGCTATATCTATATGCTATTAGTTTCGACCTAGTCCTTAGAATTCTCTAGTAGCTTAGTAAGATTAGCTAGAAGTAGTATCCTATCTCGCGTACTAGCTCGGCTACTCGAGGTATTCGTAATTATATAGTATCTCTTCCTTTACTATTATACTACCTTCTTAATCGAAGTAGAGTCGACGAGAGACGGCTATAATTCGGAGTTAGTCTATTATTCGCGAAGCTATATACTTATATATTTTAAGAAAGAAGGAAGTATAGTACTACTATATCGTATCGAAGTCGTAGGATATGCTAGTAATACTATAATAAAAAGTATATAGTACTAAGAAGGAATTATAGAACTAGAGAGTAAAAGCTAGCGAAGTAATAGAGGTAAATAATATTTATAGAGGCGATTAGGTTTTATTAGTATAAGTACTAGCGAGGTGCCTCTATTATAGGCCGACGGCCTATCCTAGTAGAGTTATAGTAGCGCTAATTAGCTATTCGTATTCTACCTCGCCTAAGAGGAGTTATAGAGCTTCTATATAAATATTATCTCTAGCGACTAGAATTTACGTATAATAGTCTCGGAGATAGCGAGCTTATCTATAGACGTACTTAGAACTTAGAAGCTACTTAACGATATCCTAAAAGCTAAGTCCTCCTTCCTACTTAGAATCGAGCTATATTTCCTATAGAAGCTCTTTATATACTAACTCCTTTATATCGAACTTATAAGCGTATAACTAGAACGCTAGCCTATTTTACTTAGCCTACGCTTTAGACGTAACTAGCTTCCGGAACCTATTACTATCCTAATCGTATCCTAATAAGATAAGCTAATCTAGGACTTCTAGAGTCTAAGAAAAGCGATTAGCTATATTAAACTTAGAGGACTTCTAGGAGAGATAGTTACGATATACTATATAGTAATAGGGTAGGAAAATTTCCGTTATAGTTAGAAGACGGCCTTCTACTATTAGCTCCTACTACTAGTTAGTATATAGTTAGTAGGCATAGTTAGTATTAATTTACCTTTGCTTTTGCTATAGATACTAATATACGGACTAATTTTATAAGCTCTCTATAAGGCTTCGTAGAGTATAGAGTATACTTCTAGTCTAATTAGAGGTACTCGAATACGTCCTAAAGAAGCTATTAGTTCTAGTAGCGATATACTCTTAATAAGAGCTACTTACGTCCGCTCTAGATACTTAGAATACGTATCTCCTCTTATTCCTAGATTATAGCCTCTTAATAAGGTCTATTTCTTACTACGAGGAACTCGGCCTCTCTTTTATTAGTTATACGATAAACTCGGCTTAACTTTTATATTACGCGTATAGTATCGTAAGCGTATATACCTTCTTCTTAAACTATCGAATAGCTTTATTCTAAAAGGCGTAGACGGCGTAGCTCCTCTATACGGCCTACTTGCTCTTAATAGTAACTTAAAGGCGAAGGTTAGTTATTCTATAGCTAGTACTAGCCGACTTTACTAGTAATACGTAGGGTGCCTTCGGACTCGACTTAGACTAATTAGTATTATACTAGTAGTTATAGTTATAGTACGGGTCGTCCGCGCCTTTCTTCTTCTCGATATTAAAATAGAAGCTTTTCTTATCTTAGTTCGCTACTTATATAGTAGACCTATCCTACGCGTAATTACGTTTCTTATAGTCCCTATTATATATTAGTACTACTAACTATATTAGCCGACTATATAGATTATTACTTACGCTATTTAGTCGTACTAAGCGTAGTACTTCTCTCTTTAGGCCTTAATCTTCTTCTACTACTACTCCTTTAATAGGAAGCTCTATATATTATTAGAGCCGATTAAAAGCTTCTTCTACCGAGTAAAGGACTTATTTCTAGCTTTACGCTACTTATCTACTATAGCTCTCTTAGGCGATATATTTACGCGCTAGCTATACTCGCGAAGGGTATTAGAATTAGAAGAGTAGGTATCTATATCTTTCCTTATAGCGCCTAGTCGTATTTAAAGTATAGAAGTACTTATACTATCTAAATCCTTATTTATAAGGTAGAGACGCTTTTATAAAGTATTAGAGAGCGCGATACTTATCGAACGTTACTTTTATTACGCTATCGTCGTAAGTTTAGTTACTAAGAAGAGATAAGTATCGCAAGGTATATAGTAAATATACGCTTAAAATTTAGTAGTAATATAAGTATAATAGCAGTTAAGGTAGTAGTTATTATAGTAGGAGCTAAGTGCGACGAATTCTAGCTTTAGGTACGCTAGAAGCTTAGTACGTAGCTGTTCCCGCCTAGCTACTAGCTTACCTCTATATATATAGTTTAGCTTCTTATACTATAGTTAGCTACTATAGTCGGCGATATTATATAATATATCGCTTGCCTAATATAGCGTATACTAATATATACGACTATATATAAATAGCGATAGCTATAGACGTACTCTAGACCTAGAAGCCGTCGTATACGTTACTTAGATTAACCTTACTATCGCTAGCCGAAAAGAGTAACTACTATATACTTATACCCTTAACGACCGCTCGTCTACTCGTCGCTAATAGTTACTTCTTAGCTTATACTATTAACGACTACTTATCTCCTTAGTATAAACGGCTACTTCTTAGCTTATATTATCGACGACCGCTCGTCTCCTTAGCGTAGACGATTGCTTTTTAGTTTATACTATCGATAACTACTAGTCTCCTCGGCGCTAACGGTTACTTCTTAGCTTATACTATCGATAACTACTTCTCTTCTTAGTATTAAAGTAGTATCGATAATTATTTTTTCTCTTCTACTATTATAACGACTTAGTTCCTCGATATAAAAGTAGGCTAGAGAGTCTATTTTTCTATTCTACTACTATATTACGACTACTTAACTAGTAATACTATAGAGTACTAGTAAGTCTAGCTCTTTCCTTTTTATAGTCTTTTATATATTCGTAGAGAACTTCGAATAATAAAATATATATACTATAGTCGATATTATCTATATAATATCCGGATATAATCTATACTATAGTAAATATTTGCGTCTATTACTATATTCTACGAAGTAGCGAAAGCGATTATAGCGTTCGCGTAACTATAACTTCTACTAGATAAAGATCCGTAGGGATGTCCTAATATAGTAGTAGAATACGATATAGTTCTACTATATAGCGCTATTAAACTCTAACTCCCTCTTTTATAGGCCTACGTATTCTAGCGGTCGTGCACGATTTTCTAGTACTCCTATCTACTCTAGCTCTTCTCTCTTATACTTCTATCTATTCGCTCCTTCTAACCCTTCGATATCTCTATCTATACTACTTAATACCTTCTTTTATTTCCGAAGCGGACTCTAATATAAAATTTAACTCGAGCTCTTCTCTACGAGTATATTATAATATAGATACTAATATACTACTATTAGTACTACTTCTACGCGTAGGAAATAAGGCTACTAAGTAGCGGCGAATATAGCTACTAAAGGCTATAGTACTAGACGACGAGTCTCGTAGGAAGGTAGTAGTTCTACGGAAAAAAGTAATAGCTATAAGGACGATATAGCGATAAACGAGAGCTAGTAAGTCTAGTATCTCGAAAAGGCGGTTAAAGCTAGAGACGGCAGCCTTATAAGAGATTCGTAAGCTTTAGCGAACGATAGCTTTATATATCTAGAGGGTTCCTTTTTAGCGCGTTATCTACGAGATTATAATAGATAGAAGTAGTAGCGATATTATTAGAATTTAGGTAGTAGTAGTTAAATGCTTATAGGAAGCGGCGGAGGCATTTCTCGTTATAGAGTTCGAGATTTCTAACCTTCTAGCGGTCTACGCGAAGCGCGTTACCCTATAAGTAAAGGATATATACTTATATAGTTATCTACGCTACTATTTTACTAGCTAGAACGAAGGAGGGAATAATAATATAGGTATATAATACTAGGTTGCCGACTATAATTGCCGACTATAAAGAGCCTAGTATACGTTACTATACTTAGAAGCTTAGAATTAATATATACGGCGCGAGTAAAGCCGTAGCTAGCGCGCTAGCGAGCCTAACGTCTGCCTTAGCTAACCTATATACTCTTACCGAACTATTAGTAATACTACTACCGCTACCTTCTTAGAACTTATTAGCGGTAGCGCTTTATTAGCCTATTATTATCGCCTTCCTTTTTTATACCTCCTAATAAATTTTCGTATTACGCGTACGAAGGATACTACTACGTACGTTAATCGTAGCTTAATCGACCGCTTTTCTCTCGCCCCTCTACGTATTTATAATAGCTTAACTTCTTATTAATAAGCCTAGCTAGTTCGCCGAGTAATACTTCTTTAGCTAAGATAAGGCGTCCGCTTCTCTTTTATTTAAAAACCCTCCTTTACTCGAAAACCCTTCTATAGATAATAGTAATATCGACTCTAGACTTCTTAGTAACTAGGCGCCCTCTTCCGACTAATATAGCGCTTCTACCTCTTCTCTCTTAATTTCTAACTCCTCTACTTATAATAGTAATAACTAAGAGGCTACTAGTAGAAACGACTAGAATAGTTCTCGTAGAAACGCGAATAGCGATAATAGAAATAACGAAGATAACGGCTCCGTTATTAATATTAATAATAGTAATAGCGACGAGAGTAATAGTAATAAGAGTATTATACCGCCTACCTCTCTCTCTTAGCTTTTTAGGAAGGCTCTACGGAAAACTATACTAGGCGGTCGGCCTCGTCTCGATAAGTAGAAGCTCGCTTACTAAATAGCCCGTAAGAGATAAATCGAGAGGGATAATATAGTAATAGTAGTAGCGGTAGTAGTAGTAGCTAGAAATATAGTAGATAGAGATATAGTAGATAGAGATATAGTAAATAACGGAACAAATAGTAGCGTAGTAGCTAGAGGAGCAGCAGGTAGAAAACGATTACTAGATAGAAAACGAGTAGCGAAAAAGGGACTAGCTAGAAAGAGAACGGCTAGAAAAGCATTAGCTAAAATAGTAGTAGTAGATAGAGGAGGTCTAGCTCGTAGAGCTAGTATACGAAAGACTTATCGCTATAAGCTAGGTAGTAAGTTATATAGTCGGCATTTATAGTCGGCATTACTAACTTATACTCTAGCTATTACGCTCTAAGAGATCCGTAAGTACTAGAAGTCTACGGATCTACTTATACTAAAGCTACTCTTTAGCTACCTTATCTACGAAGTTTACTACGACGTTTCTAGAGGCTTAGCTATTTCTAAAGGAGGTTATCGTTAGTAGGCGAGCGCCCTTAGTACTTTATAGGAAGCCGCTAAGAGTGCCTTAGTCTACCTTTTCTCGAGTATATATATTCCTAGTTATTCTATACTCGATCGATATTAACTATATTATAGGTACTAACGTTGCCGCGATTTACGTAAAGCAAGTAACTATTTAGTAGAGGGATATAAAGTTTATTATTAGCCTACTCTTATCTTAGGGAATTAATATATTTAGTAAGAGATAAATCTCTATAGCATATATAAGGAAAATCGTTATAACTATAGAGAGTATATATAGTAAAAATCGTTATAAGTAGAGAGGTTGCCGTAGTCGGCATTTATAGTTAGTATGCCTATAGTTATACTAAATCGTATAATTTGCCGTATTAAATTAAATATACTTTTAAAACTCGTCGCTTTCTATACTTTCTACTTCCTCCGGTTTCTATCTATTTATAACCCTCGATTTTCTATACTATATTCTATCGAATCTTATATTTCTATTAGGACCTATCTTTAGACCTATCGTTAGACCCGAGTCGGACCTATCTAATACCTATATTTGTTAGATAGGTCTAGAACTAGGTAGGAACTAGCTAGGACCCGACCTAACTATTATAGTTCTATATATTTAGGTCCTAGACCCGACCCGGACCCGTCCCGACCTATTCTAACCTCTAATTATTACTAATTTCTCTATATAAGTTTAGCGTACTTTTATTCTATATCGAGTATACGCGATATAAGCCGGATACTTTAGCGTCTAACTTAGACGCCTCTTAAGCTATTAGCTCTTAAGCCTCTTGCTCTTATATAATAATAGAGTATAAGCGCGTCCGGAAGGTATATATAGCTACCTTAGTATAGTAATAGTAGCTAGCGCTAATATATATTATATAGTAAGCGATTCTATATAACGAGAAGTTATTTATTATACGCTTATAGTTACCTCGCTTAATATTAGAATAGAACGACTCTAGCGCGTTAGTTATCTTATTTTAAAGTAATATAGGTAAGAATTCGCGGTAGTAGTTAGCCTATAATACTATAGTAGCGTATAGTTCTCTAGTAATATAATTAGTTTTAGCCTTATTTAGTACGTTCTTATTAAAAGGGTTTATTATTTATAGTAGCGCGTTTACTACGGCGGATAGTAACTCTATATAACCCGCCTTAGTTTTACGAACCTTTAGCGTAGTAAGAAGGTATTAGAGTATCCTATTTAGTCTATCGCTATTAAATTATTCGTAGAGAGTAGCGTTAACGTACTTATAATTATAAAAGGTTAGTATATAGTAATATATTAAGCGCCTCTAACTATACTCGTTAGAGATATCGAGAGACTAATTCTTGCCGATTCCTCTATATACGTTTAGCGTACTTTTATCTTACGCTAAGTACGCGCGGCGTAAGCTAGATACTTCGGCGTCTAACTTAGACGCCCTCTAAGCTAGTAGCTCTCGAGCCTCTCGCTCTTATAATTATCTCCCCCCTTCTATAAAGCTACCTTAGCTCGTAGAAGAGTCCGTATTAATACGATAGCTAGTCGCTTACGTTCTTATTACGTTACGGTTACGTCGTAATATACGCGATTTTTAGTAGTACTATAGTAACGTACTAGATTTTAGAGAACTTTTTATATTATAGACTCTATATAGGCTATATATTAGTTATAAGGTAGGTACGAGCTATAAGTTCGTACCTAATTACGTTAATACTTACTCTAGTATACTAACTTTAAATAAGCGCCCCGCCTCCGCCTCGTACTATCTACGTATTCCCCTAGTATTCTCTTAGTACTCGACCTATAAGTATTATAGCTCCTAAGAGAAACGCTACTCTCGTAATCTTAGCCGACCCTTATACTATTACCGACCTTTCTACTACTAAGAATAACGACTATTATTATTATCTCTTATATTTAGTAACTAGTAAGTCCGGCGCCTCGCGTACGTATTAGCTACGAGTTCCTTACTAATATAGTACGTATAGCCGGCGCTCGGCCGTATAATAAGGTTATAAAATTAAGTAAGAAGAAGAATTACTAGCGCTATAATAACGATAACTACTTCTACGACCGCTATACCGATCTAGATATTATTACGTAGGCAGAGCGCTTACGCTTCTATCTCGCTAAGCTAGCCGAGGGTAGGCCGGCCGCACGTACTAAGTAGCTCCGCTACTACTCTACTAATCTATAAGCTCTAATCGCCGATAGCCTTAAGGTCCTATAGTCTAATAAGGGTAAGTTAGCTAGAGTCTTTAAGACTCTAAAAAAGAGCGGAGCTAGTACTACGCTAGCGGCTAGCGGCCTCTCCGCTACTAAGCTACTTATAGCTAGTAAGTAGATCGCTCTCTTCTTTAAGCTCTTTAAGCTTAAGTACGAGGTATATCTTACGAGTAGTATACTCCTCGTATATATTACTAATATTCTTCGTAGTATCTACGCCTACTTAGTACCTTCTAGAAGGCCCTTAATATAGTAGTCTATACTACTTACGCTAACTACCTTAGTAGCTAGATAGAGGAGGTCTTCGACGATAAGGCCTTTATAGTAAAGAAGAGAAAGAAAAAGAATAATAATAATAAGAAGAATAAGAGCGAGAAGGAGAATAGTATCGAGGTTAACGATAGTATAAAGGAGTAAGCTAGTATATCGCGCGCTCTTCTCCTACTCTCTTCTCGCGCTTCTCTCGTACTACTTATATAGTCTACTACTATATTTCGTACTTCTATTCTACGCTAGTACTACGGCCTATTTACGCTACGCCTATAGGCGCTATAAATAAATAATTTCTCTCTACTCTATATCTTTTATTCCTCTTAGTAATTTTCGCGACCTTCTTATAGTAACGTAACGTCTCGTCGTAGCCTTAGCGCTTAGCGTATACTTATTATAAAATATAGCGGTGCTATAGTAGTTAATTAGTAGCGCGATAGCCGTAATAGTCGACTTTATAGCTTACGTAAGCTTCTCTTACTCTACTCTTACGCCTTAAATTCCTCGAGCGCCTTATATTCCCTAATATACTTAATTAGTTCCTACGTATTATATTCCTCTAGCTAGCCCTTCTATTAGACTAGCTACTTCTTCTTACTCTTCTCGACTTAGGTTTCTAGTACTTTCTCGACTATTTACTCGCTCTTATTATCTACGAGAGGCAAGCTAGTTTCTTACGATTTACTACTATACTAAGGTTCTAAGAGGGATACGTAGAAGATATTATAGATACGTAATCCCGTTAGAAGAGCTAGGTAGTATACCTACTTCCTAACTACGTCGATTACTTTAAATAGTCTAGTAAACTTATTCGCTAGCTTCTTTAATAGTACCTTTAGTTTTAGATTCTTCGTAAATAGAAGAACTATATCGCCGACCTTATATTCTTTTAGCTAATACTTCTATTTATAATACTTAGCCTACGACTCGCTTACTTACTACTAGCGCTTTATTAACTCCTTATAGTTTCGCTTTAACCTTTTTATAGCGTCCTTTACTACTAGTACTTCTTCTCGTAGAATTACGCCCTAAGATTTAGTTACGTCTCTTTTATAAGTCTCTATTATTAAGTCTAGGTCGAACTCGTAAATAACGTAGAATAGCGATATCTTTAGTATTATATTTAGGCTATTATTATACGCGAATTCTATAGAGGCTAGTATAGACGCCTAGTCGTCTTAGTTCTTCTTATTATAAATACGTAGGTACTACTTAAGCGTCTAGTTTACGCGCTTAGTCTAGCCGTCCGTTTGCGAGTAAAATACTATACTTAGCCTACGTTTTACGTATACCTCGAAATAGAAGTCTAACTAGAACTAGCTAGTAAATATAGACTCTCTATTAAAGATAATACTACTAGGTATACCTCGAAGTCGTATAACTTTATTAAGTAGAATATCTATAAGCTCTACGCTTATATAGCACTTTATCGCCCGGACGAAAGTTACTATCTTAGAATAGCGGTCGATAATTATAAGGATTGCGTTAAATATACGGCTATTACGCTTACTTAGTAGAAGGTCTATAATAAAGTCTATAGGTAGATCTTTCTATAGCTATTCTAGTAGAAGAAGTATAACTATCTCGCCGTAGGGATAGTAGCGCCTCGCTTTCGCCTTCTAATAGCTACTATATAATTTAACGTATTACCTAACGTCCTTATTAATCTCTAGCTACTAATATTTCCTTTTAACGAGTTCCGTAGTCTTATCCTTATTAAAGTAGCTAGCTAGGAAGTCGTTATAGTATATACGGATTACTTACGTTCGTAATACGGGATCGTAGAGTAGGTATAAGGCCCCTTCGTAATATATATACCTATCTTAGATAGTATACTTGTCGCTTTCGCCTTTATTACTCTCTGCCTACGCGTATAGCTTCTTCGTAGTAGAGTCTAGCTAGACTAGCGCAGCTACGTACTCGATTACTAGGTCCGAGGTATTAGCGTACGGCCGTTCCTCTATAATAATAGCGCTAGCGACCCGTATTAGTAGCGCGAATCTATACGGACCCGGCTTATAGCGTTCTAGGTTAGTAAGCTAGGCCCTATTAGCTACCTTCGTAGCCGCTACCCTCTAGCTTATTATATACTAGGAGCTATAGGCGGCCTTAATACGGTTTATAACCGGTCCGCCTACTTAGAGGTCGCTCTAAACTTAGAGTTTTTACTATAGCGATAGTAATAGGTTATTTATCGCCTATACGTCCTTTACGTAATTACTACGTCTCGATAGCGTATCGGCTACGTTTAGCTTACCCGCTCGATAACTAATTATAAAGTTATACGAGGCTAAGAACGTAGCCTACCTAGCCTATTAGCTTATTAACTACTTTATACCTATAAAGGCCTTTAGGTTAGCGTAGTCGACTAGTACCTCTACCTTATACGTAGCGCCTTCGAGGTAAGGCCTCTATACCTTAAAGAATTCTACTACTACGAGAAGTTCCTTATTATAGACCTTATAGTTATACTCGATATTAATTATCTTCTATAAGAAGAACGCGATTAGGTACTATTCCGACTCGAATAGCTAGCTTAGAATGCCTACGATAGCGTAGTTAAACGTATCGGTCTCGACTCGTAGGCGTAGTATAGGGTCGAAGTATTTAAGAAGCGGCGCGGTCTAGAAGCGTTCTTTTAACTTTAAGAAAGCCTACTCCTTAGCTTTACTCTAACTAATAGGCTCTAGCTTCCTACTATTCTTCGTACCTTTCGAGAGTCTAGCTAGTAGTACTACGACCCTTAAATATTCGAAGATAAAGTAGTAGTAGAAGTTCGCGAACCTAAGGAACGATTAAACTTTAGTTAAAGTAATTAGCCTCGGCTACGAGGCGATTATAGCTACCCTACTAGGGTTTATTACTACGCCTCTAGTCGTAACTACGAACTTAATTAAGTTAACTTATTTCTAGAAGAACTTATACTTAGCGCGCTATATATAGAGTCCGAATTTACGAAGCTTTTTAAGTACGGCGTATACGTCTTATATATAGTTCTCGCGAGTCTTACTATAGATTAAGATATTATCTAAGTATACTATATAACTTATATCTACTAGCTATACTAGCGTACGGTTAATATACGCCTAGAACGTTACTAGGGCGTTCGTTAACCTAAAGAGTATTACCTTATATTAGTAGTAACCGTACTACGTATAAAACGTAGTCTTCTAGCGGTCGCTTAGTTTAATATAGATATAGTAATACGCGTCTATAAGGTCTAGCGACGTAAACTATATAGCTCCTATAAGCCTATCTAGCGTCTTATTAATAAGAGAGAGTAGGTACTAATTCTTAATCGTAATCTCGTTTAGCCTATAATAGTCTACGTATAGCTATAGTTTGCTATTCTTTTTTAGTATAAATAGAATAGGCGCACCTGCCTCGCTATTAGAACGCTCGATCTAATTATACTCGAGCCTAGTCTTTAAGTATTCTTTAAGCTCTTCGAGTTCTCTACTTAACTAGTAGTATAGAGGCCTAAAGAGTAGTATAGTACCTAGCTTTAGGTCGATCGTATACTCGGCGCCTTCGATAGGCCTACTTCGTATCTCCTTTATAAAGTTAAGAATATCGTAGAACTAATAAAACTTCTTTAGTATCGAAGTAGGCTCCTCGCCTATTCTACTTAGGCTAACTATAAATATAGCGAGTGCCTTCTAGAGGTTCTTAAGGGACTTATAGGCCTCTTAGACTTTAAACTAGTAGAAACGATCGTTACTATAACGCTATTCGTTTATACTACTATCGATACTTACTTATTACGTATATCGCTATAGATAGCTAAGGATAATATCGGGATCTAGTATATTATATACGTAAAAGATCCTTCTAGTTACGCGCTCGGTCTCTAAGAAGTTCGCGAGCCTTATACGTACGTAGTACGTATCGTAATAATAACCTAGTTTACTTATAAAGGTAGTAGCTAGTAGTAAGGCTATATTCGGCTATAAGAGCAACTTATACTAAAGCACGAAGGCTCGTAATACTATATTAATATTTATAGTATTATTAAGAAGAAACTCGGCTAGCCTACTACTCTCCTAAGACTTAACTTCTCCTTATACTCGTACTACTAGTACGTATTATATAGGTAGGTACTCTATACTATCTACTTTAGTAGTAGAGACTTACGTAATATCTCTATCGCTTCTACTTTTTTCGACTTACCTACGGCTATCTTATAGACCGCTAGCTTATTACTATCTTTATTCTTATTTAGATAGTTTAGATAGATATAGCCTACCTCGTTATAGCCGTAATACTTAGGTTTGTTTATTTGTTTATTCGTTCTATTAACGTACTATAGAAGTCGAAGACTATATAGTACGGGTAGGCGTAATACCTAACTAATCGTATAAGAGAGAAAAGCCTCCTAGGCTAAAAAACTCTCGGTCTTAGGGGTGTCTTATTCGCGCTAAAAACGGATATTATAGGCCGATGCCTAGGGGAACTAGAATTTCGCTTAGTGCGCCTTAGCGCTAAGCTAAGCGCCAAGCCCTATATATAGAATTTTAGTATCTAAAATTAGTTCTAGCAGATATAGCTAGTATAGTATATCGAGTCGGTATAGAAGGCCGCTATTTCTATTCGTCTCGGACCTAGAGGATCGTCTCTAGGAATATATATTCTAGGTAGGAAGGGTCTACCTTTCTCTCTTCCTTCTATAGCTCTTTTTAGTAAGTAAATAGCTAATCTCTTACCTTAGTAGCTGCCTCCTCTCTCTACTCCTATCCTACCTACCTCTATTCTATCCTCTCTTTTCTACCTCTTCTATAGTAGAGTTCTGCCTTAGTTCGTTAGGTAGTCTTAGGGTAGTCTTAGGGTTATCTTAGGATAGTTCTTATCTTATCGGGTATACGGCTAGTAGTAGCGAAGTAGGATTGTCTTATATGCCCTTATACTTTACTAGTATACTCGAGAGCATCTATTTCTACCTACGGCCGCGTAGAGGCGTATAATAGAACTTCGTAGGCGTAATACTTAGGTTACTATTCCTTATTCTTACTTTTACGCTTATCCTAAGAGTTCTCCTTCTTCGAGTTAGACTCGTAACCGCCCTTTAAGGCGTACGCGTTACTATCGACCCTCTTACGCTTTAACTACTAGTACGACGCGTCTTTATTCTAGTCGCGTAGACCTAAGTCGCGTAGTATCGACCTCTCTACCTATTTAAGGCGTCGTACTAAGGCGACGAGGTCGGCGCGCTTTACTAGGATAATATAGTTCTTAATAATATCCTTTTATAGTAATAGCTTTAATTTTACGAGGAGCTAGCGGACTAGCTACGCCTCGGTATAGTCGCTAAGCTATACCTCGAGATTACTAAGATCTATTACGAATTATCGTATACTTTAATTTTCGCCTTAGCGTATTATCTCGTACTTAATAGTTACGAGGAGCTAGTAGTTCGCTTAATTCTCGACGATATTATATAGGAACTTATAGAACTACGCCTAAGTATACTCTACTAGAAGTATACTAGAGTGCTCGTTATACTAGGCTTCTTACGCTTTACTTACGAGAAATATAATACCCGCGATTACTTTCTAGTATTTAGTTATAAACTTCCTCGGCGCGGCTATAAAGTTTACTTTATATACGCGAACGTATTCTCGAGCTTCCTTAACGGTCTCGCTCTTAAATAGCTTAGAAGAGCGAAGCTTAATAGACTCGTAGGACGTATTCGCCGCTACTATAGCGCGTACCGTCCTTAGTATCTCTAGTAATACTCGCTATACTAGAGTACCTCGAGCTAAGGCTTCGTACTATTATACTTAAGCGTATTAGTAGGATAGTCGTTCTAACTTCTCGTATTACGCGTTTATTCTCTACCTAGAGGGCGTAGAGTTCGAGCTATTTATATAGTATAGCGTTTTCTTATTCGAGGCGCTCGCGTCTCGCCTATATATCGTTAGCGTCGTTCGTCTCCTCGTCTTCTTCTTCTTTAGCTTTAGAGTTTAGTAACTCTTCTATATAGCCTAGTAGTAGCGCGCTAGACTTAGCGTGCCCGCTACGGTTACCTAGCTATATTAATACTCCTCGCGTAAGTATTATAGGCCTTAATAGATCGCTACTCTTAATAAGGTAGAAGAATTAGTATTATAAAAGGTTAGTATATAGTAATATATTAAGCGCCTCTAACTATACTTATTAAAGATATCGAGAGACTAATTCTTACTAATTCCTCTATATATATTTAGCGTACTTTTATCTTACGCTAAGTACGCGTATCGTAAGCCGGATACTTTAGCGTCTAACTTAAACGCTCCTTAAGCTAGTAGCTCTCGAGCCTCTCGCTCTTATAATAATAGAGGAAGTAAGAAACCTCTTATTCGCTTTCTAAAAGCTCTAGAAAAGCTATTCTAATAGTACGCTATTTAGCGCTACTATCGTTAGTAATAAAGTAACGCGGCTACTATTATACCTAAACTTTATAGTACTACCTCTTAATTATTTATAGGTAGGTACTAATAATATCGCCGCCTTCGTTATAGGTTATAAAGTAAGCTATAGGCCGCTAGTACGTCGCGGAATCGTATACTATTAGCGTAAATAGCTTCTAGTCTAAGTAGTTTGTTTTATACGTCGCGTCTATTAAAATAAGGCCGCCGAACTTTACTAGAACTTCTAGGTTATTACGCGACGTAAATATAAAGCTACTAGTATTATATTTATCGAGATAATACTAGGTTTTAATATATTTATAATAGAGTAATTCTATAGAGTTAATTAGTAAAGTTCTAACTCTAAACTAGCGCGGTCCTAGCGCGGCGCTAGCGGGTCGCACTAAGAATACGAGCTAATTAGAGCGCGTAAACTTTTTCGAACTTTAAAATTAAACTTCCTTTCTTAATACTATATAATAAGTTTAGTAATCTAGATATTAACGCTATTCTTACCTCTAGTATATTAGTCGCTAAGGAACTTCTTTATAAATCCTCTAGTAGTATTACGTACGTATATACGATTAAAGCCTACGCTACTAATATCTAGAAGATACTAATACTATACCCTTAAATTCTTACTTATAATATTATCTTTTACTTAAAAAGTACTATATCTCTTCTTAGCTTTACTACTAATATAACTTTTAATTACGCTATTTAACTTATAAAGGTTAGAGGCCTTTAAATTATAATTCTAATTCTAATAACTATAGCCTTTCCTAGTATTCTTAGGTACTTTAAAATTATACGATACCTCCTTAACGATTTATATTTCTCTAGTAGAGTCTAGTATTTCTATAGCGCTAGGTTAATCCTTATTATAAGGCTCGTATATAGTAACTATATTTAGGCGCGCCTTATAGAGGTTACTATCGCCTCGAGTATTAATTAGTATCTTATTATTACTCTTCTTCTTTAGATCTATTTATAATTTACGCTATTCGCGGCTATACTAATACTTAAATTTATACGTACGCGTTAACTTTATCTTTAATAAACGATTAGTACTATTAGCGTACTAGATATTATCTATTAACGGCTAGTAAGTTAATATCTCTAACGGCGTAATCTTATATAGTTTCTAATACGCCTTAAATATCTACTAACGCTATAAGATAAGATTAGGCGGTTCGTATAGTAACGATAAGCCTTTACTATAATATTCTCTACTAGTCTATCTTAAGGCTACGAACTAATTATAATCGAGCAGCCGTAGCGGCGCGTTATTATTCTTATTAATAATACGCGCCTTAGTAGTAGCGGTAGCTAGCTCTTCCTTAATAATAATACGTAACTTAGTAGTAGTAGCGGCTAGCTCTTCCTTAATAATAGTACGCGACTTAGTAGTAGCGCCTTACTTATTAATAATATACGACTCGGTAGTAGCGGCTTACTTATTATTAATACGCGCCTTAGCGTCTATTCTATTAAGCGTTAACTATAAATCGTCGTCCTTATTAAGCGCGTTAATATCTATATTAATAGGCGCGATAGGTACCTTACTAAATAAATCCTTAAATTTGCTACGTTTAATAAAAGCTACTATAGCGTCTATCTTATCTTAATATCTTATAGTAGTATTAAAATTAAAGAACTCTATAGCGGCGGTAGCAGCGGCGGACGCGATTCCGGTCGAATTAAGAGACGGATAATTACTATTAATTAAGGGCAAGAATATAATAGATAATAGTAGAATTATACGATTTAGTAGCAGTAATAGTAGATAATAGTAGAATTATACAATTTAGCGGCAGTAATAATAATAGAGGCAGCGAGTATACTAGAATAGAAGAGAGGGAATGGTGTGCGACGCAACGATAGGGGCTTATACTAATTGTGTGGGCATTTCGCCTCCTTATATGCAGTGCCGAGCAGCGCAGCCACCATGACAAACGAGGCGCCAAGCGCCGCGGCAACCCACGCGCGATCGACGAATCAAGGGGAATCCAATGCCATCCACGAGAGAGTCGTCTCATGCCTCCTGACTAGCAGCAAGTCCAATTCCTGCTCACAGACTCTTCAAAATCTCCCGATCATGGATGAGCTGTAGGGAAAGATTGAATCACATCGGTCTTCTGTCCACGACGCTTGCTTAAAGAGTCTCGCCGGGAGACTGAAGGTTTTGACACGCATTCCGAGCATGCAATCAGTCTGGCAGTATTCCGGCTTCCATGGACCACCTTGATGGACATAGCAAAGAAAATCTATCCATCGTCACCCACAACTTATTCTCAATCGCCGGCCTCCCAGCATCTATCATTTGATCCTCCGTCTACTAAGCATGCTTCTCATTCACCAAGGTAATTCTATACCTCGCTTTCCCAGCCTCCATATCCACGATGGCTTGGTTGGCATCTTTCATGGGGACTTTGTTGATCCAAGGCTTAATGTTCTTATCCGCAGCAAGCTGAAGCATTTCTTCGATTTCTGCCGGAGAGCCAATCATGCTGCCGCCCAACTTGACGCCCTTGCCGATGAAAGCGAAAGCACTGCAAGATGCGCTGTCAGCATTTACAAGTAACAATAAATTAATTTGCAAACGCACTTCATATCAGGCAATTTGTCCTCGGGAGCTCCAACCTGGATGAATTCACCCTTGGTACGGAGTAATTGCAAGTACTTTGACAGTGGCATCGAAGGAGAAGAAACGGTGCAGACAATCAGATCCAGCGATCGAGCGTGCTTTTTGTTCCAGCCCTTGTCGTCCTCGGTAGCAATGTACTCATCCGCTCCCATTTCGAGCACGTCGTCTCTTTTGTCGGCTCTGCGCGAGATACCGACGACTTTTGAGGCACCCATGGCTTTGGCGAAGAGCACCCCAAAATGTCCGAGCCCTCCGACCCCGATGATGCCGACCAACACACAGCTATTAGCAAAAGGAATTCACACTTGTCGGCTGACTATCACTCACCCTCTTGCCAGGCCCACACCCATTCTGCTTCAAAGGACTGTACACTGTAATCCCACCACACAACATCGGCGCTGCATCAGCACTGTCCAACGCATCCGGAATCTTGAACACAAATCGAGAGTCCGTTCGGTTATAATCCGCGTAACCGCCATAACTGATTGAGCCGTCAGGATATTTGGAGCCAAAAGTGTTCACGCTGTGCCGGCAATATGGCTCCAGACCGCTCGCACACTCTTCGCAATCGGGTTTAAGGCATGAACGGGCTTGTGCTCCAACACCTACGCGATCGCCAACTTTGATGTTTCTGCTCGCAGGGACCTTGGATCCAACGCGCACCGCTTTGCCGACGATTTCATGGCCAACGCAGACTCTGTACAGATCACGTCAGCTACTGCTTCTTTGCTGGTGGGAAAGACTGCCTGCGGGGGTGACACGACGTACGGATAGAGAGTTGGACCCCAGCCCGACCTCAAAGTGTGAATATCACTTCCGCATATCCCACAATGCGAAATCTCAATATCGACATCAGTCTCCTCCCACGTCTTGGGCCTCGGGAACTTTTGCCAAACCATCTTGCCCTCGGCAGAAGACTTGTCCAGGCCCATCCAGCCTTCGAAGCTGTAATCCGTGGAGCCCGCCATGATTGTCGATCTGCGTAATGTGTACTTTTTCTTTATGGTAGCTAGGAAGGGGAAGAGAGGGGACGGGAGCGAGTTCTTGTCTGTATGTTATCCTGGGATGGCTTTTTGGATGTCGGTTAGAGGTTTGGAGGAGATGGATGATGCACCGCCGATGATGCCCACCGTTCTAGTCGGAAGAAACAGCAACAGCCCACTCTCGTAATAATGCCAGGCTAATCGCCGCCTATCGCCGGCCTGGACTGCCTCGGCTAACCGAAGCTGAACGATCATGTCCCAGCAAACACAGGCCAGACTGACAAGATGCACGATGCATGAGGGAACAGCAAGAAATGGTGGCCGGGAGTGGGAGATGACGTTGTGCGGTCAATGGCGACAGCATGAACGAATCAGCATGCAGGGAAAAGCTCAAGAGGTGTATAGTCGCGCTGCGCATGTGACTACAAAGACACAAGAGGCTGCAAGACACGGCGAAGGATTGGCCGAACCACGCTCAACACAAGTCGGGCCCGTAGTCATCGATATCTGACACCCTACGCCTTGTACGCACCTTCCTATGCAAGAATCTCCACAACGCGCGGAGGCTCGTTGACGCCGGAGATGCCCATACTTGCCATCGCTCTCTCCAGTCCTGGGATATCGATCGTGTCATTGTCCTTGATAGCATTTCTGCAAGCTCCCCATGCAAATCTCTTGTGAAATTCTTCCACCTTTCTCTTCAAAGCCGCCGTCAACGGCGACTGCTTCTTGACTCGCTCGTCATGGTCAATCTCCACAGTCTCCATGCTGGGGACCTGTTCGAGAATGGCGTGTAGCATGTCTACGCAAAACCAGACGTAGGTATCTTCCGTCGCGTTTGGACCTCGAAAGCCATTGAAGATGCTGTCAGTGGGGTCGCAGTCGACCCAAATCTTCAGCGTTCGGAGGCTGGTGCAATCGCGGAGACCAAGAGCTGGAAGCACATTGTGACATCTTGGCGGCTTGTGCCAGCCCGGTCCGAGTAAGAGTTCGATGCTCGTGACGACCTCGCGGTACTTTACGGGCAGTCGCTGAAGCAGTGGCTTCTTTGTGTTGAAGAACTTGCCGTGGTATGGGTGTGGGAAGAGGCGGATCGTCTGGCTGTAAAAGATTTGGTGGGCTTCTTGGTACACGCGGCGTGAAACGAGAAAGAGCGAGAGCCGTGGGTAGACGGTGCGCCAATTGAGAGGGTCTGCAATACCACCAGTCAGTGTCCACTCCGCCAGCGGAGGCGATCTCTACGACTAACCAAGATCCAATGGCTTTCTGGTGCACAACACCTGCTCGTAGATTCGAATTCGCAGCTCGGCCGGCAGGTCGAAGAATCGGAACGGCTTGATCGGAGGACCGGGCGACGAAGCTCGCGACGGAGCTGCCGAAGTTATGCGAGACGACATGGCGGAGGAGACGGCGCTGGACGCCACAGAGCGCACTGCTCGTCGATGCCTGGCCATGCTTTTCCGTTCGTTCCTAGATGATGAGGCTCCGTCAATGGCTCAGTGAGTCTGAGTGTGGCAGCGACGACACAGTCTGCGAGGACGAGTCATCGTGTGAGTGACCCATCCCGATCAAATAGTCATCTTCGCGTGGTGACCAACAGGTGAGGGCGATGGTGCGGCGATGGTCCAGCGATGAAGGACATGGACGTGCGTGGAGTGTGACGGAAGAAGCGGAGGTTGGAGGCGAGCAAAGTGTCGCGTGATGGAAGGCGGGGGCGGGACGTGCGTGAACTTTCACTCGACCAGGTCATCAGATACAGCATACATGTAGCTATCTATCCACCAACGGCCTGCAAGCTCTTCACCGTGTCTGTGATGCTCTTGTCGAACTCGACCTGCTTCCAACCCTTGAGCACGGTATCCACGTTGTTCGTATCAATCTCATAAATGCCTTCCTCGGGCATTCCTCCACCCGGCGTCTTCTCCGTCGGCTGGTCCTTGAATTCCGGGTAGTTGTTCGCGAGCACTTCTGCAATCTTCCTGTTGCAAAAGTGTCCGCTTGTAATGAAAAAGCGCTGGTTCGCCGCTTCGGCCTTCTCTGCTGCGAGAACGTGGCTCAGTGCGAGGTCTCTGACGTCCACCCAGATGAAAATGCCCGTCGCGGGGATCTCATCTTTCCATTTGCCGAGCATGCAATCGCGGATGCGTTGGTTTGAAGTGTTGAGAGCCTCGAGAGAATTCAAATAGTGCACGATTGGGCCGAGGACAAGAGGCGGGCACATGGTCGAGAGGGTGAAGTTGGGTTTCTCTTTTTCAACAAACTCCCAGGCTGCCTTTTCGGCAAAGGTTTTTGAGGCACGGTAGCCTGCTGCGGGATTCTCAACTGCTTCCTGCTGCGTGATGGGATTCCAGTCCTTCTCGCTGTATGTGTGCCCGGGCCGCGATCCCTGCTTGGGGTCGATGATGGAAGCGAAGGAGCTCGTGATGACCACACGCTTGACGCTCGGTGCACTCTGCTTGATGCTCTTCAGAATTCCTGTTGTGCCAGTCACCGCCGGGTCGAGTAGCTCTTTCTGCACGTCCGTGACATTGAAGTGAAATGGACTGGCTGTGTGGATGACCGCCTCGAACGGCGGGTCCGACAACACAGCTTTGTCAAACGCTCCCTCTTGCGCAATGTCCGCGACGAGGGCAAAATCCAGCTTGTCCTTGCCATACGCGGGGTGTGCTTCCTGGATTTTGTCCGCCTTTTGCTGCGAGCGAACGGTGGTGACGACAGAGTGGCCGCGTCTGAGCAGGTGATCAAGAACGTGGGCGGCAATAAATCCGCTGCCGCCGGTGAGGAGAACTCTCATGTTGGGCGATGCTGTCGTGTGGAAGGGAGAAGCGTATGCGGAGGGAAGTAGCTGGGCTTTGGTGAGCGGTCTTTGGAGATACATCGCACCTGCTTGCTTCATCATTCATCCTGCTGATGTCATACGGACATTGGGCAGCCGCTATCTCCTACCTCCATCATGTATCATTTACGGCCGATCCCTCGGCTGCAGCACGCCTGAGTACAGTACATTACCCAATACGACTATGTGAGTGCCGAGGAGGCCTTCTTCAAGGATGTGAATGGATCGGAGCCCCAGCAGAAGATGCCCTCTGTTTTATCCGGTTTTACATCAGCTTTGGCACATGTGGCAATCGGTTTCGCCATTCTTCGACAAGCTCAGTTTCCGCAAGTACAAGCGTAAATATGTCGAGATCCAGGCCAAAGCAAGACGAGCTGCAATTAATTTCATCTTCGGCTCCGTCGCGCGTACTATTGCGCGGACTGCGGGCATCGAGAAATGGAAGTCTTCTCGATTCTACGACCGCTAGATTCAACCAGAATCCCTTCTATATTGCGTACCATATGCAGAAGAGCGAAAAGCCGTAGACTTTGCAAGCATATATAACTTTAAGCGATTGCAATCCATTAAAGGCCTTAATTGAGTTGCTAAGGCAAGTAATTGCAACTAGAGGTTGTTTCAATTAATCGATTAAGCCGGATTAATTATAAGTAAGCAAAACTATAGTTCTTTATAGGCAAAAAGAATATAAAGAACCTAGGTTTTAATTAGCTAATTTAACTAATTTTAATGCTAAATTAAGTGTGTTTAATTAGTTACTAGTAATTATATATTTAGGCCGTACCTTTACTTACTAACCTAGCGCCTCTATAACTACCCGGCACCCTATATCGTCTAATAACCTACCTCTAAGGATCCTTACTTTATATAGCGGCCCTTATAAATAGTAGACGTATAAGAGACTAATAATATAGAAGAGGGGGCTAATAAACCCTAAAGGTTAGCTAAGAGCGGTATAATATATACTACTTACCTATAATTAATAGGCTATTTTATTAGAGGCCTTCTATAAACTATTTATTTACTTAGCTAAGTTATACTTATTCCGGCATATAATTGCAACTAATTATAGTGCTAGGTTAGATTAGAATTAATTAATTGCTAGTTAATAGTTAACTGCGGTTACTAAGAATAAGGAGCGCGCTACGTACTATAAAGCTAATAAGACTAAGTTCCTTCGCCTAGTAGAAGCTTTATTCCGGTATAAATTTAAGTACTAGGATAGTATACTATATTACGTAATACGCGAAGTATAGAAGGGTATTATAGTAGATACCGCGATCGTTAAGCTAGAATTAGTAGCGAAGCTAAAGAAGATTCCTATTCGACTATTCGACTAGGAGAGTTAGTACGAGTAGTAGCGAACGGTATTTTACTAGAGCTTAAGACCGATAGATAAATAATTAGGGTCTAAACCTTAATAATAAAAGAGTCTCGATAGAAAAGTCTCGAGAAGGCCGCACGCTATATAGGTTATAGATACTATAATATAAGGCTAGCCCGTACTCTACTACTCTAGATAGGCGCTCGGCGGAAGGATATTATCTATTCGCGGAGGCGGCTTAAGGTAGCTCGAGCTATTAGGCTTCCCTATTCTATCTATTATCCTTCCTTTAATTTCTATCTTCGTGCCCTACGTTATTATAGTATTAAGTAACCTCTCTATTTCGACTTATAGTAGCAGGTACTTATATTCCTATCTGGCAAATTTTTAATAATCCTCGCTATTATAATAAAGCTAAAGAGGGCGTGAACTCCGACGATGAAAACGACGGATTTTAGTTATTATAAATACCGAGAGTCTATAGGTCCTAGCTCGAGTAGTACGAGAGACCGGGTCCGTTACTATAAGAGTTACGAGTATATATACTATACGCTAAGTTCGATCGCCGACGCGGGCCTAATTACTATTTACTTAATAAGCTATGCGCTAACTAAAACAAGTAAGCAACTACGCCCGCCGCCGCTTAAAGTAGAGGTAAGGTCGGGGATTACTAACCCGATTAGGGATTTTAGCTCCTCCGCTACCGCCTAAGCATCGAAGACTACTTTAAACTACTTCCGAAACCGCATTATTTAGGCTTGCTAGGCGAGATAGCGGAAAGGGTAATGCACGTTAATAAACTATATCGCTCCTAGGCATCTGCCGGTAAGCTTATCTAGCTATATCTTACTTCTATTATACGGGATAATAGAGACTTATGCTTTAAATATACTACTTAGGAGTTACGACGGATATTTAGATGCGCTTAGCCCCGGCGCTTTAGGGAACATACCTTCCGTTATCTCGAGGTACCGCCCTAGACTAGAAAGTTAATATGTCCCTGCGCGCGCCACCGCTGCGGACAGATAGGGTTGTCCTAAGATACCCGTGCTTCGTTTTCCGCAGAAAGATGCAGAGCTTACAACCTTCGACAAGTAGTGCTACTAGCCGCCTATACTTTGCTTCGCTATACCCGCTGTCTAACTCCTCGCCGCCGAGTTCGCTCGTCTGCTGCGTTGCTAAGTGTTAGACAGGCCACTATAGGCGGCTACGACCGCACCGGTCGAATTTCTTTAACTACTTCTAGCGTCAAACGTACTACGAGCTGCTACGAACATGTCGACCTTCGACGGCATAGTAAGTCGCATAATAGGAGCGATTCACACATAACGGCTCTGCAGCAGCCCTTAGGCCACGCGATATTCTAGACATTACTGCCCGCATTATAAGTGGCCAACAACGCTATGTGCAGCATTAATGGCGACCACTCCTGGCGTCGAAAGCGGCCTCGAACATGTCCACCTTCGACGGCGCTTTGCGGCCTATTACGAATAGACAAATGATTATGTCTACCTAGTATGCCGTTGCTCTACTCGGTCTTGCTATGCATACTCCGCGGCAGAACTTCGACATCAGCTCCTACGATCCTAGTTGTGCTTCTACGTTTTCGCAATCTCTAAGCATTCTGCAATTCGCCCGTCCTCTAAAGCACTTGCTTAGGGTTTTAGGGTTCGTCCTATTTAAGTAGTGCGTCCGCCGTCCTAGAGTGCAGGAAGCTTTAGTACTAGAGCAAGACAGTGTCTAAGCTTCCTATTTGCAGATAATGCAGAGCACGCTCGGACGCAATCATTTTCTGACGCGCGAACATGCTCTCTACTAATATAAGCGAACCTGCTACGACACGTGGAGTCTAGTTACCTCTATTACCTCGGTACGTACCTAGGATCCTGTCGAAGGACATAGACTACCTAGAGGACTCGACAGGCTTATTGGCGCTATACGCAATCTATACCGCCGCGATTAGTAGCATTCGGAGTTGCGGCTACTACTACTAGCAATACATACGATCTTAGAGGTGCAGCTAAGGCGTGATGGCCTACTAGCAGAAGTATCCTTCGAAAGCTGCTAGAGTGAAATGTCTTTGCCGGTTCATCTGGATCTAATCTTTTGAGAACTCCAACACCTAATTGGGTGAATCTAGAGCCGAGCTGAAGAATTTCTGCTCCGACAGGGGCAGTGACAGCAGAATGCAGCGATAGGTGCAGCGAAACAGCAGCCTGCAGCTCTTATGTGGGGCGGGTACTTAGGTATTGCAGCAAACGCTGGGACCTTGCCCGTATAGCTCCGGACCCCCTGGGCTTAATTAAATCACGCACGCCCGAGCTTAGGGATCCTAGTCCCAGACTAGCCCCTAGACCAGCGGTTCTCACATTTTGTTCGAGGGGCCCTGTAATGTCTCTGCTACCGCACTGACCTAGGTGAGCGACAAAGTTTGAAGCTAAGTGCTGCGAATTTGTAAATTCAATCTCCTGCTACATATAAATAGCTGTCGCGAACTCCACACCAACTCGTAACAACACCCAACCTACTGGCTGCCTCCACCTGATTGCTGCTCATCAATTCGCTACACCCAATATGCGCCTCCTCTTAGCGACGTCCTTGGCCTGTCTGGCCGCATCCACACCTCTTGATTTGGCCCAACGCGATGGTTCTCAGCCTTCCATAGTATTCACCACGAGCGATGGGAACACGGTCCACCTGACCTGCGACGCCACAGCCTCTGGATGCGTTGGCATCGACGACGGCCAGTCTTTCACATCACTACAACTGCTTGCGCCAACTGGGAGTAGCGAAAAATGGAATGCCTGCTTGGGAGTTTGGCTCAGCTTATACAATATCAAACACAACCAGTGCGCAGCAACTTGGAGGTCAGGAGTCGTTTGGTACGTCTCGTCTTGGGCTAATAGTACCACTGGGCAATCTATACCGGACGGCGATCGTGCAGACATCTTGTACTCTTGCAAGACCGGCCTAACTGAGGCCGAGTGCGATGCTTGGAAGAGCCCTTGATTGTACACGCACGGAGACAATTGTCGCCAGCTAGACATCAATGTAATTCACTCTCATACGATTCATATCCAACATAAATTCGTCGATCTTGTTTGTTTTCTTGCTAGGCAACCCAGCAACACTTCGCTATATTAATTATAGAACAGGACGGACAGGCAAGAATCTTGTACTAACTATAAATCCCCGCTCCCCTATTAACTCCTACGTAAGATAGATCCGGATCGTCCGCTATACGTCGATCTAGAGTAGCTATCCAGGTCCCTGCTACGAAGGTCTAGCTAGTAATATACCTTAGTAAGGCCTTATCTAATACGATACCTCGCTACGAAGCTAGAGGTCTCTAGGCCCTTATAGATAGTATAGAAGCTCTATTATATTCTCTATATAGCCGCCTTAAGTATAATCGAGTCGGACTTACTAACGTCTACTACGTTCCTAGATAAGATAAATCGTAGTTTCTTAAATTAGTAGCCTTTTACTACCCCGGACGGCGTGCCTAATGCTCTTAGCTACCTTATTAATAACTCTAGAAAGAGTAATACGGATACTTTAGATCCGCTCGTATATAATAACTCTAACTAGGCTAGGGATATAATCGATAATCCTATTTACCTCTACTTAGAAGTCTACGAGGACGCTTAATATCGCTACGCTACTACTACGGCCGCGGGCCTGTGAAGTCCTATTGTACGCCTCCACGCGGCCGCAGGTGGAAACAGATGCTCTCGAGCATGCTAGCAAAGTACAAGGCACACAAGACAACCTCCTTTCGAGCGTATACGACAAACAAGACTCTGCAGCCTGGAGCTGCCTACCGATACAGAACGATACAAACCAGACCTAGCAGAAGAAGAGGAATAAGAGGAGGTAGAGAGGAGACAGACAGGAGAAGACAGAGAGGCAGTACCTGTCTAGGAAGAGAAAACCGCTATATAGAGCCTTGGAATGCAGAGATAAAGGCAGCCCTCCTGGACCAGAATGACCTGCCCTTAGGAGACCCGGCTCCTAGGTGTCACGAGAATAGGTGAGAAGGCCTACTACACTGCATCTCTCTCTCTCTCCGGCCTGCGTGCCTACCTGCCAATTTGGACACTAATTCGTTTGCTGTGTGTAGGGCTTGGCGCTTGGCGCTTGGCGCCAAGGCGCATAGCTGTGGAATTCTGGCTTCTTCCCTAGGCATCGGCCTGCAATGTATATTTTGGCGCGAACAAGGCACCCCTAAGAGCAGAGAGTTTTTCAGCCTAGGAGGCTTTTCTCTCTCTAACGACCGGCTGGGCTTTAGCCCACCCGTGCTACATAGTCTTCGACTCCTATAGCACGTTAATAGAACAAACAAACAAACAAACATAGTACGGCCGCGGCGCGTATATTAAGTAGTAATTTTAATAGTCGCGATATTATTTTCGGGAAATCTATTACTCTAATAGAGTTTAATAACCGCCGGCGCTACGTCCTCGCCTCGCGTAGCGATAGCGCCTTATAGTACGCCCTACCTCGCGAATATAACTCTAGGCATACTCTAGCTATAGCGACGACGGACTATACTAGCGCCCTAGCGTAGATACGCGTAAAGATCTATAGTAAGTTCAAAGCTAGCTAAGCTACGATTATCGATATCGCGGCTCTACTATACTTCTTTACTATCGCTTAAGTAGTACTACTAAGCGACCCTTTAGTAGTTTTAGATTTGGCAGAATCGTATTCTATAGGCAGGCAGAGAGCAGTAGAGTAGTAAGAGTAAAAGAGTAGAAAGCTTTCCTTGCTTGCTTAGTCTACTATACTACGCGCTATAGGCCTTCTTATATACCCTATTACCGCGTACTAGAAGGTTCTACGTACGCGTAATCGCGTACGAGCACTAGGCAACTCTAGAACTAGTAATACTAAAGATAGAACCTCGTAGAATAGCTTAGAATACTATAGAATATTAATTAGAAATCGATATTCTACGAGGTTCTCTCGACTTCTAGAAGCTAGTCTAGAAGGATATTAATAGAAACTTTTAGTCTACTGCTTACGTAGTCGACCTAGAGGTTTCTAGAACCTTCTAGCCGAAAAAGGTAGTCGGATAGGGGCACCCCCGGTCACCTTCCGAATCGGAAAGGTGTTCGGTTAGGTCACGTGACTGCTAGGTAGTTGTTGCGTGACCGCCTAAGGGTGTTAGGTAGTGGTTACGTAATCGTGACCTAACACCCCAAAAGGGTAGTTTATAGGGTACCCCCCTATCCGCCTGCCTAATTAGGAAGCAGGGTCTAGGATAAGCTAAGCTTACCCTTCTGAGACGTCCTCCTAAAATTAGCTTATCTAGAGTCTTATAATCTTAGTCCTTACGGCGTTATAACTCCTATTAATGCCTATTATTATCCGCGGCCGCGTATAGTCTTCTTAGACTATAAATTAAGGCTATAGGAGTCGCCTTTAGAAAAAGTTAAAGCTTCCTCTAAAGCTTTCTCTAGTCTATAGATACTTTATGTCCTATTCTTACTAATTCTAATGCGAATATAGGCGTCCTTATAACGCTAGAATAGCTATAGGCGATAAGCTTATAGACTAGGATAATTAATGCGTACTATATCGCTATTATCCTTAATATTAAAGCTGTATCTAGTGCTAAAAAGTACTAAAATCTCGAATCTAACCTCTTGTTTCTTAAGCATTCTTAGGCTATTATAAGCCTTTTAAGGGCGTATATCTTAGCTAATATATCGCCCGATTAATGTACCTTATGGTAGATGCTCCCTTAATCGTAAAAATAATAGGCCTTCTAGGGCTTTAGTAAGAATATCTGCTACTTACTCTTTAGTAGAGATCTAAACTAGCTTTATAAGCCCGTTCTCGTTAGAATCGCGCACAAAATAATATTATATATTAATATGCTTAGATCGTGCGCAGTGCTCGGGGTTATTAGCTAATTCTATAGCCGAATTGCTATCGCTATAGACCGTAATCGCCCTATCTTCTAGCCCGAGTTCCTTAAGTAAATCTTTAAGGAATATAGCCTCTTTAGTAGCTTCTTTTAGGGCTATATATTCGGATTCGCAGCTAGAGAGGGCTACGGATTTTTAAAGGATAGAACGCTAACTAATAGGCGCTCTATTACCTAGTAAAAATACGTACCCTGTCGTAGATTTACGCGTAGTATAATCGCCCCCCTAATCTGCGTCGCTATAGCCTCTAGGTAAGGGCGGAGATTGCGCTTTAAATACTAGCGTCTTATCTAGACTCTTAGGGTCGTTCGTAGAATCTAGATAAGACAAAAACTTAGCGACCTAGCGGATAGCGTAGCTTATATTAGGCCGTGTTTTAGTCGCTAGATATATTAGGGACCCGAGTTAGCCTTGAAATTCCTTAATTTCGCCTATAGAGGCTTGGGTCCGCGCTTTCTCTAGGCGTACGCCCTGTTCTGCAGGCGTAGAGACAGGTTGTAGCCCTTTCTTATTATATTTCTCTAAGATCTTAAGTAGATGACCCTTCTAACTTAGAGTTATTACTTTATTAGGCCGATCTCTAGATACTTCTATACCTAGATAGTGTTTTATAGGGCCTAAATCGCTTATATCTAGATGCTTAGAGATATTAGTCTTAAACTCTTTAGCTAGACTAATATTAGGGCTAAATATAAGCATATTATCGACCTGGTACGTAATATAAACGCCTGTCTCTTTATTAAGGAAGGCCGCGCTATCCTTAAGTAAAGGATAGAAGCTATACTTTAATAGTATAGATTTTAAGTGCAGGTACTACTATCTACTAGCTTGTTTTAAGCCGTATAAGGCAGAATTTAAGCGACAGACTTTATGCTCTTGTCCCTTAATTATAAAACCGGTAGGCTGCTCGACGTATAGTTCCTTATCTATAGGACTATTAGGAAATGCAAGTTTTACGTCTATTTGCTCGAAGAGGCTTAACTCGTCGTCTAAGCCGTCGTCTTCTAGAGTTCTAATAGGACGAGAACTCGTAATATCCCGTATAGTAGTTTTAGGCGCTTTAGAAACTGTCTCTAAATCGTCTACTATCTCGTCGCTCTCTAGAGAATTACTAGAATCGAGACTAGATCTAGAATCGTCGTTTCTAGAACTAGAGTCTAGTAAATTATTAGGCGTGTCTAGAGAGATTTGATTTTCACTGCTATAGGGAACTTGGACTAAGTCCGAGCTTCCTCTGGAATTCTTAAGCGAGATTATCGATTCTAGAGGCGTTTCTTCTCTATTTCTAGAAGGCTTATAGTACTATCCTTCTAATATAGTAACGTCCCGCGCCTAAACTACTCTCCTAGACTCTAGATCGTATAGTTTATAGATATTAGAGTCGCTATACCCTATAAGAATCGCTTTCTTAACTCGAGTATCTAGTTTCTTAGCCTTAACTCGAGTATAGTAAGCTATAGAACTAAAGATTCTTATATTATCTAGATTAGGAGGGTTGTGATATCTTAGGTTGTAAGGGGATTTAAAGCCTAACGACGAGTGCGGCGTTCTATTATATAGAAATACGGCCGCTTCTAATACCTCGCCCTAAAACGTTTTAGGAAGCCCCGATTCTAGTAAAAAGGCGCGTACTTTGCCTAAAAGCGTCCTTTTAGGTCGTTCTATAAGCCCGTTTTGTTTAGGGTTATAAGGGCTACTAAGCTCGTATTTTATGCCGCTATTCTTAAGTAGAGCCTCTACTTTAGAACTAACGAGCTCTTTCGCGTTATCGCTTTTTAAGACCTTTAGTCTAGGACGTTTATTACTAGAATTCGAGTCGGAATTCTCGGTACGTAGTTTAAAATCTCTAAAACACGAGAAAGCTTTAGATTTTCTAGAAATTAAGTTCGCCTCGATATACCTAGGTATAATTGTCGATAAAACTAATAAAGTAACGATACCCTTTGTTAGTAGGAGGCTCTATAGGGCCGCAAATATCGCAGCTTACTTTACCTAGATAACTCTAAGCTTTCTCGGTTATAGCGCGACTTATTTTACGAGTATGTTTACTAGTAATATATACTTCGTACGTAGGGCTTATTTGTTTATTTTCGGCGAGTGCTCCTAATATTTTAAGAGTATTATCGCCTATATGCCCTAATCTTTTATGCTAAATATTAGCGTCGCTTTTAGACTCTAAATAGAGTGCCTCTTCCTTTACTTCCTTAGAAGAATTAGGAATAGAGATATTTAACTTATAAAGCGATTTATTAAGGATGGCCTTAGTTAATAAATCGTCTTGCGAGTTAAAGAACTCTATTACGCCGTTCTTAAGTCGGGCATAAACACTATAGGAATCTAGCTGCGAAAGCGAGACTAGATTAAGCCGAAATTCCGGCGTATATAGGCAGTTAGTTAGAATAGCGATTTTATTAGTATCTTTAAATTATATTCTAACGTTGCCTACCCCGTAGGAGGTTATAGTACCCGCGTTTCCCTACCTTATAGTAGTAGTCTTATTAGTAAAAGTCGTAAAATACGACCTATTACTAATAATATATCGGCTAGTACCTAAATCTAAGACCTAATCTCGATTTTCTGCAGAGGTAGCCCGAGCTTCTTCTAGAGCTGTCTAAGCTTACTCTAGAGTAGAACATCTAGAATTCAAGTTAGAGTAAAGAATAATTGTTTGTTCTTCTTCTAGATTCTCGATTCTAGATACCCGAGCTTCCTCTAACGGGGAGTCGATAATATAGTCTTCTTAAGCTAAATAATAGCGAGTAGGATAGTCTACTAAAGTATATAGTAGATCGACTTCCTCTCCTGCCTCGTTAGTTATAAGAATAGGTTCCTTATAACTAGTATTAGGCGTTCTCGAGGTATTATTTAGCTCGCGCTCGCGCTACTATTGCAGGCGTTTATTCGGGTGTTTACTATAGTAGTCGTCTTCTAAATACCCCTCTTTTTTATAGTATTTAAAAGCGTCTTTAGGGCCCTTCTTAGTAAGGCGTCTAGAGCCCTTAGACTTCTACTTTATAGCCTTACTACTACTACCGAATTTACGCAACGAGCTAGAGTATAAAGCAGTCTCTTTAGTATTATACCTTTTAGCTTCGTCGAGTATATTCGCGAAAAGAGTCTTTAAAGTAAAGGCATCCTCGTTACTTCTAAGACTTTAACTTATAGAAGTAATAAACGAGTCGTAGTCGTCGTTTAGGTTATTTAGAGTCTAAGCAATTATTACTTGCTTAGGTAACTCTATACCCTTCGCCTTAAGTTAATCGTAAAGGCGATATATAGAGTTAATATAAGACTCTATAGAACCCGAGGATTCTAAGGTCGTTTAAAATAGCTCTTTATAAAGTAAGAACTTAGAATTAAATCCCTTAGGGGAGTATAATTCTAAGAGCGTATTTTAAGCGTCCTTAGCCGTTGCTTTATTAGAGATTTAAAGCAACGGGCCGTCCTTTACGCCTAGCCGAATAGCAGCGAGTGCTTTAGCTATAGTAGGGGCTTCTAGATTATCTTATTCTAGAGCCTCTACGTAGCCTTTTTCGGTTAGGTAAGAGCGCATTTTAAGGGCCTAAATCTTATAGTTCTCTTAGCCCTTTAGTCGCGCGAACGTAAAGGATTTATCGCTTAGAGACATCGTGTTTCTAGTTCTTTCCTTTTCTCTAGAGAGAATAGTATAGCTAGTAGCTTACTTTCTTAGTTACCCTTAAGTTTAGCGGTCGCCGACTATACCCTTTAGTATACCGCTTGCTAGGAGGTCCGACTAGTATAACGGTTTTCTTAACTCCTAGTACTCTTGTTTGTCCTAGTTTCCTAAGTAAGAGGTAATAGGGACTATGCGGGCTATAGGCTCTCTAGTATATTCTCGTCCGGTATAATCGTAGAGGAGGTATAAGGCGTTTTATAAGCGTCGAAATCGTAGAAATCCGTAGAGAAACAAGCGAGATATAGTCGTTTTAAATCGAGGTGTCTTGTTTTCTAGAAAAAGTACTCGTGCTTTTTCTAGGGTCGGTCCGTGCGTCGTTCTAGGCTATACAGACCGGGCTTATAACCTTTTAGATTTAGCAGAATCGTATTTTAGGAATAGAGGAAGTACTAGAAGAAGCATAGACGTCGTAGATAGGCAGAGAGTAGTAGAGTAGTAAGAGTAAAAGAGTAGAAAGCTTTCCTCGCTTGCTTAGTCGACTATACTACGCGCTATAGACCTTCTTATATACTATATTACCGCGTACTAGAAGGTTCTACGTACGCGTAATCGCGTACGAGCACTAGGCAACTCTAGGACTAGTAATACTAAAGATAGAACCTCGTAGAATAGCTTAGAATACTATAGAATATCGATTAGAAATCGATATTCTACGAGGTTCTCTAGACTTCTAGAAGCTAGTCTAGAAGGACATCGATAGAAACTTCTAGTCTACTGCTTATATAGTCGCCTTAGAGGTTTCTAGAACCTTCTAGCCGAAAAGGGTAGTTAGATAGGGGCACCCCTAGTTACCTTCCGAATCGGGAAGGTATTAGGTTAGGTTACGTAACTATTAGGTAGTGTCACGTAACCGTCTAAGGGTGTTTAGTAGTAGTTATATAATCGTAACCTAATACCCTAGAAGGGTAGTCTATAGGGTACCCCCCTATCCGCCTACCTAATTAGGAAATAGGGTCTAGGATAAGCTAAGCTTACCCTTCTAAGAAAGCCTAAGATCGAGATTTAAGGGCTAGAGTCTAGAATCTAAGAGCCCGTTCGGTTAATCGTAATCTAGTAGCGTTATTAACTTCTAGAATCTTAAAATCTAATCTTAGTATAGGATTTAGCTACTTATCTAGTAGAGCTAACTCGAAATCTTAAAATCTAAAAGTTAATAACGCTACTAGCTCGAATATACTTTAGCTAGCAGAGCAAGCTAATTACTAGATTTTCCGGCCTCGCTTAAGGTACGCTACTATATTTTAAGATTAGATTCTAGAATGCTACTAGGGAGTAGTATTCTAGATATAATTCTCGACGATGCTTAAGTTTTTAGAACTAGAACTTAGTAGGAACATATAGTAGATACCTTTTAATCCTACTAAATAGTACTTTACTCGTCTCGACCTCCCGTTACTATATAGTCGTCGTTGCTATATTAACCTACTGCCCTTCTAAAATTTTATTCGAGAGTAGTAAAAGAAGGTTACGACTAAAGGGAAGATTAAACTTAGATAATAGCCTGTGCTTTGCGCTACGAACTCTATTTTGCAACCGAACGGGCTCTAATATACCGAACTATATAGTCTTAGAGCCCGTTTAGTTCGCCGTAATCTAGTAGCGTTATTAACTTCTAAAATCTTAAAATCTTAAAATTAACTAGCATCCGGTGCCGTGTTTAGTTCGCTCGCTCGACTACCCTTAATCTTATTATTAAATAACGCTACTATTTACTAATTAAGTTCACCTATAATATATTAGCGGATCAAGCTAATTAATAGGAGTATAAAGTCTCGAATACCCTATTTATAGCTTAAGCTACGCTAGCACGTAGAATAGACGTAGGGGCTAGCATTCCGACGCTAGCGAGTCGCGAATCTACGTAATATAGTCGGGGTTAAGCGATTATATAACTTCCGAGAGTATATTAAGGAGGCACGCTACTATTAGAATACTCTCTCGCGATCGTTTTATATATAGCTTAAGTGCGGCTACGTCGGTTTTAAGTATAGCTAACCCTAAAGAACTCGCTTAGCGTAACCGCTATATTATTATCGCCCTCGCTACCGCGCTAGTAGTAGAATATTTAAACTCTATAAGTAGAGGCCTTCTAACTATCTATAGCAATCGTTAGCGTAGTAGCTAATTTATAAGCGAGTTACTTAATCTAATTAATAGTAGCCGGCTGCGTTACTATACCCGGTTTAATCGTCCGGCCTTTATAGAGTTGTTTACGCTCGTGTAGCCGCACCTCCGAACTAGCCGCCTTATTAGTCGCGAATAGAAGTTATTAATGTTTCTATATTCTATAGCTACGGACGATTATTATAGAGACGTTACTAAAGACTCCTACTATTCGCTAACGACGATAAGTGCGTGTTTCTATAAGGTATTAGAAGCTATAATATAGGTATATAGCTAGCTTATTATTCCGGCCGAATACGCTAATTAAGAACTACTCCGCTAGCGTAGTAACTAGACTAAATACTAGCCGTATTTTAAGGGTTATATTAGTGCGCTTAATAGATCGTATATTAAGGCGCATGTTCTATTTAATAAGCAGGCGGCGTAGCGTAATAGGAAGAGTAATCTATTATAGAACGTACTAGTAGTAGTTTACGTATATTCTTGCCGGCTAGAAAGGGTTAGCGTACGACGGCCGTATACTCGCGAACGCGCGTTCTACTTACTCGTTCGGGGTACTAGAGGGCTATTACTACCTAGTAGACGCTAGTTATTTAAATAATTAGCCCTATCTTATCTCGTATAGGGGGGTAAGATACTATTTAAGGGAGTAGTACTTAGTCTCGTAGCGACCTACGAACTCTAAGGAGTTATTTAACCTCCGTTATTCTAGCCTCTATAATATTATTAAGCGATCTTTTAGCGTTCTTAAACGACGATTCCGCGTATTCGCGAGCGCGCCTAAGTTCTCGATTTAGGTTTAGGTAGCTATAGTATATATAGTAGTCGCTCTTTATAACCTTCTCTAAGATATACGCGCGCCGGCTAAGGACGTAGAATTAGTAGAAGACGGCACTAACGCTATATTAGAGTCGGATTATATAATAGTAGACGAAGAAGATACGCGTCTAAAGGGCCTAATAGATCGAATACGTAATAGGATAGCGGCGGAGATATAGAGTAACTATAAATAGTAGAATGCCGGCGATATATTATCTAATAGGTAAGGTTACGTTACTTCTTATAGTTTAGGAAGATAGTTTAGGAGAAGTCGTAGTTATTTAGTACTAAGAATATTAATATACTATATAAACTAAGCTATAAAGAAGTAGACAAATACGAATAATTCTATTTACTATTCTAAAAGTCCCTATATAACTACCTACGCGCTAATCTAGAGCCTTAAACTCGACGTCGCCTATTAAATTAGTAACTATACCTACTATTATCTCCTACGCTATCTCTCGTAGTACCGCCGTTACTATCTTAATAATATTATTACTTATACGATAGACGTATTAATAGATATACCGCTTCTAACGATTCGTTAAGTCCGCTAACTTATCTACCTCTACGTAGAACTCGTAATTAAATACTAACTAAACGAGCCTCTAATACGGCGTTATAAATAGTAGCGGTAGTAGCGATAATACTTCTACTAGCCTATTAATCGAACTAGCGATAGTAGAAGGGCCTATTTATTTCTTCTTTCTTGCCTTAGCTTATTTATAGGTAGCGCGGCGACGCTTTTAAGTTTAGCTACGAGCTAGTTCGTACTCGTTAGTCTCTAATACTAGGCCTTCCTTAGTAACTAATACTATAGAATCGCCTAAGAGAAGAGGAAGATTATTATTAAGAAGGCTCTAGATACTTAGCGCGTATACGCCTATCGCTATTATAGTAGTAAATAGCTAATCTAACTCGGCCTAATATAATAGTTTCTTAAGGAACTTCTTAGCCTTAGGATAAGCCTACTAATATAGTAAGTATTCTAAATAACTAGGAGAACGAGTACTAGTATTTACCTTAAAGTAGTCCTCTATTACCTTCTCTAGTAAAGTAATATAGCTCTAATTATTAATACCTACGCCGGATTAATTACGAAGCTTATTCTATATCTTCTAGTCGCCTTTTATAGCTATATACTATAGCTAATAGTTAGAATTTTACTACGTAGCCGTTTTATATAGAGCTGCCGACGTATCTTATTTTATAAGTACTCTTAGTAAAGTACTTCCTCCGCTATTCCGCGACCGCGGCCTATACGTATATATCGCGTATTAGTATCTACGCCTATTTCTTTATACTACTATCCGCGCGCATTTTATAGTTATTATACTAATTATTATAGGCATTAATTAGTGCCTTAAACTCTAATTATCGCTATTTAAACCGAGTAATTAAATCTATAGATAGTAGTTAAGAGTAAATAAGCGACTATAAGAGGTACTAAGTAGCCTATAACTATAGCGGCGAGGTTTGCGGCGGCGGCGTAAATAACTACGAACTATCTTTTCTAAGATATCTAATTTACTAATAAAACACCTATATAGGAGACTATCGCATATAGCCGAATCGCAACTATATACTACCTCGAGGCGCCCCTTTCTATAGTCGCTATAATACTAATAATATAACGCGTATAGTTAGGTTTTATTAAGAAGGTTCAGTCTCCGGCCTTGGCCGCCGCTACAACTATTAAATGAACTGGAGGCACCGGACAGACACCATTATTCAATCCAGTTATCGTGGCGTACGCTAATAAAACTCAGAAAGTGAATAAAGGCCGTGCGGAGCGCCACTGGATTGCGGACTGGATTTTGCAACCGAACGGGCTCTTAATAAATCTAAAAATTCGCATAAGATGCCTGTCTCATTCCGTCTGCGTGGCTGAGACTTTTCGTACCTCGCTTCAGTACGACTACAACCGACTGTGAATCTTCTCCGGGGTATCTCCCAAAGCGTACTGCACCGACGCCTTGTAACTCCGCACTCTCTCCGATTCCTGCATCGAAGGCGTCTTGGCCGCAGTTGCGGGATTGTACGTCCACGCGGTACCCTTGATGGCTTCTTCATCAGTCAACTTCTTGTTCGCCTTGCCATCCGCACGCTTGTACACATTAATAACGACACACCCGCCCAAGCCGAGATTGTGCTGAAGAGCGACCTTGGCATCAACATGTCGGGTATTGGCCCAGCCACGAAGTTGCCATGAGAGCTCCGCGCATTGCGCAAGACCGGTAGCGCCGAGCGGGTGCCCTTTGGAGATGAGACCGCCCGAGGGGTTGATGACGGGACCTTTGCCGCCATACGTAATGTCTCCATTTCGGACCATTTCATGGGCCTTGCCTTCTTCGCAGAAACCCAAGCCTTGAATAAGAGCCATTTGGTTGGCCGAGAAACAGTCGTGCAGTTCGCAGACTGCAACATCTTCTGGCCCGACACCAGCTTCCTCATACGCCATTTTGGAGGCCCTCTTCGTCATGCCGTAGCCAACCAGATCCATGGCACTTCTGGAGAACAGAGTGTCGTCGTCTGTTTGAAGTTGCTGACCGGCCATCAAAATGGCTTGATCCCAAAGATGTGGTCTCTTCTCTTTGATGAAACGTTCTGACACAACGACAGCGGCTCCTGCGCCATCCGATGTTGGGCTGCATTGCAGCTTCGTAAGTGGAAAGTGAATCATCGTGGACTTTTTAATCTCATCCAGCGAGTATTCTTGCCGAAACTGGGCATAGGGGTTGTTGACCGAGTGCTTGTGGCTGATGCGGCCAATTTCAGCAAAGTCGTCGGCCGTCGCTCCGTACCTGGTCACCAGTCAGTCATCGTCACCACCATTATAGATCTAATTACCCACAGCTTCATATACTCTCGTCCGGCGTTGGCAAAATATTGTGCGTTGCGTGGGCTATCGTGTGCGCCGTACTCCTCCTCCATGACCTTGGTACTCAGCTCCATTGGTTGAGGGCGATCGTCGAATCCGAGCTTGATCGATCCAGGCTGCATCTGCTCAAAGCCAATGACCAAGACGCAGTCTGCGGCACCAGAGCGGACCATTGTTCTTGCCATATGAAGTCCAGTTGAGCCCGTGGCGCAGGCATTATTGGTGTTGTAAATGGGAATCCCAGTCATGCCAAACTGGTAAAAGACACGTTGCGCTGAGCACGTGGGGCCGATGCAGAAGCAGCCGACGCCCAAATTGACGTCGTCGTAATTGATCTGCGCATCCAACATGGCCTTGACGCCAGCCTCGAAGCCCATCTCGACATAGGAGCGGGTCTGCCTTGGCTTGATGAACTGGGTCAAGCCGACGCCGAGTACGTACGCATCTTGCTGGGGGTTTTTGATCTCCATGGCGGTGATCAAATGCGAGGTAGTACCGGTGGACCTTTATTTCGCAAACTGAGTTGACGGGTGGTTAATTCGCAGACTGAGTTGACGGGTGGCTGATATGTGCTGGCAAGAAATTGTATCGCTGGCACTGACAAGGAAGGAACGAGCTGTCCTCGGCTGAGCTCCGCACGGGAAGCCATCTTGCATGGCCGAGGTTGATGAATTTGGCCCTTTCTCATCAATTGTGGGCCATTGCATGCCGATCATCATCCGTCGAACATCGGGTAGAGGAGCATTTGCGCGCATGATTCTTTAACTTTGCATGCGATAGTACAATTGATCCTAGCCCAGGCATATCCTTGGATAGTGCTGGAAACAGCGCCAAGGCAACACGTGCGTCAGCGTCAAGGTCAGCTCGGATTCCGGAGTGCCAAGAGCGGTTCTGGCCGTTCCGTCGGCATGCATCCTGCATCTTCGTTCCTGCGTAGAATCACTGCGTAGAATCACAGCTTCAATGTTGCTTGCTCACTCGTTCAAACATCGATTGAAGCTTGGAGCAGACATCAGCTGCCTTTCTGTACTCCATTGCACTCCCATCGCCGGTGGCTGAGACGGAGCCTTCGAGAGCGGGAGGTATATGCACGTTTGTTGCTCGCGGATTGTCCTGTAGAATCACATGGTGTCCTGGGCCAGTCTTGATGGAGACGGCAGATGCAGGCAAAGGCCATCAAACACTTGGTCGCGCTTGACACTCTCGACTATACTGCTGTCAGATACGGCCGTCGTTGGCGTACCGCTGTTAATTCATAAGCAGGTCAGGAAGTAGTCGACCATCTGTAGGATACCACTTAACAGTCAGCATTGCTCAATTCCAACGTATTTGGTCAACGTCTGGACGGTAATCTGAGACTGATGTAGACAGCCACTAGAGGACCGAAGGTAAACGTCAAGTCGGATCTCGCGGGGATCAGGATAGCTCTTCCGAATGGGTGCAGCGAGGCAGGAATAGTACCGTTTGTGGATACTATTCATGGCCAACGCGGACATGCGTTGGCGTGCCATAGTATGCAGCGAATGTAACCACTCGCTAGAAGAGAAAGTTATCGCCATGGCCCGGCAAGGAGGCGCTACAGCAACGGCAAATGTTTAGAAGCGCCGGGTGAGTGTGATGCAAAGTCTTGGCATTAGAAGATTCCCGAAGGAAGGTGGCGCCGGCAGGCAAGCAGAGGGGAGTGCTTATTAGGAGGAGAGGTGGGGCTAGCTAATCTCCGCGCTAGCGGAGCCGATTAATTCCGTAGCACGCGCTATATTAAACAATCCTACCGACTACTATTCCTCGTTTGTTTATTTATTTGTTTATTTGTTCTATTTACGTCCTTTAGAAGTCGAAGACTATATAAATAGATAGATAAATTTATTTGCCGATCTACCTTACGTAGGAGAGTACGTAGCGTATACTATATATTTATTTAAAGAAGAAAATCTTAGAGTAGGCCTCTAGCTATAAAAGCCTCTTACGTTCTTTTTATCTAAGAAGTTACTAAGCTCTTACTTTAGGGTATATATTTCTTTTAGATAAGAATAGTAGCTATAATATAATTTTTTTAGCTAGCTTAGTAGTAGTATTACTTCTTTTCTTATATTTATCTTATAGCTTTAAGAAGCGTATAGTACTAGAATTAGTATCTCTTAGGTTATATTTTAGTATAGTATATTTCCCTTTAGATTATATTACTAATAGATTAGGTTCTTAGTATTTACTTATTATTTCTACTTAGCTCTCTTTTTATAAGGTACTATAGGAGCTAGGTTTAGAGTAGTACTCCTTTCTCTTTACTTCTTTATATTCTTATTCTTACCTTTAGATAAGAATAGTAGCTATATTATAATTTTTCTTTTAGCTACTCTTATAGTAGAGTTATTTCTTTTCCTATATTTATTTTATAGCTTTAGATATATATAGTCCTAGAGTTAGTATCTCTTAGATTATATTTTAGTATAGTATATTTCCTTTTAGATTATATTGCTAATAGATTAGGTTCTTAGTATTTATTTATTATTTCTACTAAGCTCTCCTTTTATAAGATACTATAGAGGCTAGGTTTAGAGTAGTACTTCCTCTTCTCTTCTTTTTTATACTTTTATTCTTACCTTTAGCTACTTATTATTTACTCTATATGCCTACGAAGTCCTATTATACGCCTCTACGCGGCCGTAGGTAGAAATAGGTACTCCTAGAGTATACTAGTAAAGTATAAGGCAAATAAGATAATCTCCCGCTATAGTCGTACTAAAACTACTAAAATAATAACAAATCTAGAATAATATAAACTAGAATAGATAAGAAAGGAAGAGGAAGATAGAAAGATAAGTAGAGAAGTAGAAAGAGAGAATAAATAGATAAATAGAAGGAGAGGTAACCTACTCTTACTAGAGAAAAACTATTTAGACTATAAGATAGAGCCTTAGATAAGAGGGATAAAGGTAGACCCTTTTTAACTAGAATAACCTACTACCTAGGACTAGGGGCCTTAGGTATTACTTTAAATAGATATAAAGGCCTATATAATAACTCTACCTACCTACCTACTTATACTTAGACTATAACCTACTAGCCCTTCTAGAATCTAAATTTAATTCTATATATATAGGGCTTAGCGCGCTAAGCAAAGCTTAGCGCATACTACTATAAAAATTCTAGGAATTCTTAGGCATCGGCTTATAATATATATTTTAACGCGAATAAGAGTAAATAAGGAGAGAGTTTTTTAGCCTAGGAGGCTTTTCTCTCGCAAATAAGGTAGTTAGGCTTACTAGTAAGCCTACCCGTACTATATAGTCTTCGACTCCTAAAGTACGTAAATAGAATAAATAAATAAATAAATAAATAAATAAATAAATAAACAAATAATATTTACTCTATATAGGGTGCTACTAGTTTATAGTAGGAGCTCTATCTAATATTTTACTTCTACTTTAAACTTTCTACTTTACTTAGTATCTAAGTTATATAACTTATATTTATAAAAATTACTTTAAGTAGTAGTATTCTAAAATAGCTCTTCTTTTATAAGTAGCTTTAAATATAAAATAAGAGTTACTTCTATTAGATATCTAATACTCTACCTTTAGAGTTAGTTATAAAGTATCTAGAAGAGTTAGACCTTAAATAAATATCTCTATCTTTATAGTTCTACTAGTTATTATATAATTCTACTATAGGGCCTAGTAGATAAATAGGCTCTATAGACGAGGTAACTAATCTCTTAGAATAAGTAGTTAAACCTAGTAGTACTAGAGGTAGATACTAGTATATAAAGGTATATATTCCTTTCTTTTTAAAATATTTTCTAAGAGAATACTAGGCCTCTTATTTAGCTTATTATCCTATCTTCTACCTAGACTAAGACGGTTTCTTTAGGGATTTAGCTATATTATTCTACGCTCCTCTCTACTCTTTCTACTTTACTTTAAAGCTTTAATTCTAGTAGACTCCTTCCTTCTTTTTAGCTTATTTTAGTACTAGGTTACTACTTTAGCTCCTAAGCCTAGAATAGAATTTACTATCTAGAGATTCTAGTCTAGTCTCGTAGTACTAGATCTTAGATTAGTTCTAGCCGCGCTAGCTCCGGTTAATAGTATTCGTTAAAGTTCGCTTAGTATACGCTCTATAGTTTTCTAGGCTTTAAATCTAATATTAAGAGGTTATCTTATACTTTACTAGTATAGTTAAGGCTACTTATTTCTACTAACGACCGCGTAGAAGTATATAATAGGACTTTATAGGCCGAAGACTATATAGAATAGAGACTACTAGTAGCTACTAATAGTAGATATAAGTATATACTATATAGGTACTAGTAGAATAGGCTAGCCCGGCCTATTCTTAGCTATATCCTTATACGACTTACTAAGCTTACCTAGCTTAGTAAGGAGATATTCCTCGCTACTACTATTATACTTAGAATAATAAAGTAGATATTCGTATAGTCTTAATCTATATCTATTATCTCTTATACTAGCCTAGAGGTTAGAATAGGTCGGGTTAGGTCTAGGTCGGGTCTAGGACCTAAATATATAGAACTATAATAGTTAGGTCGGGTTCTCGCTAGTTCCTTCCTAGTTCTAGACCTATTTAATAAATATAAGTATTAGATAGATCCGACTCGGATCTAACGATAGGTCTAAAGATAGGTGCTAATAGAAATATAAGATTTAATAGAATATAGTATAGAAAATTAAGGGTTATAAATAGATAGAAACTAGAAGAAGTAGAAAGTATAGAAAATAATAGGTTTTTAAGGTATATTTAATTCGATGCGGCAAATTATACTATTTAGTATAACTATATATATACCGACTACGAATACCGACTATAGTAACCTCTATAGTTATAACGATTTTTACTATATATGCCCTTTATAGTAATAACGATTTTCCTTATATATACTATAGAGATTTATCTCTTACTAAATATATTAATTCTCTAAGACGAGAGTAGGCTAATAATAAACTTTATATTCCTCTACTAAATAGTTACTCGCTTTACGTAAATCGTAGTAACGTTAGTACCTATTATATAGTTAATATCGATCGAATATTAAATAACTAGGAATATATATACTTAAGAAGAGGTAGACTAGAGTACTATTAGTAGCGTCCTATAGAGTACTAAAGGCGCTCGCCTACTAATAGTAACCTCCTTTAGAAACGGCTAAGCCTCTAGAAACGTCGTAGTAAACTTCGCGAACGAGGTAGCTAAATAGTAGCTTTAGTATAAGTAGATCCGTAGACTTCTAGTACTTATAGATCTTTTAGAGCGCGATAGCTAGAGTATAAGTTAGTAATACCGACTATAAATACCGACTATATAACTTACTACCTAGCTTATAGTAATAAGTCTTCCGTATACTAGCTTTATAAGCTAGACCTCCTCTATTTACTACTACTATTTTAGCTAGTACTTTTCTAGCTATTCTCTTTTAAGCTAGTTCCTTTTTCGCTACTCGTTTTCTACCTAGTACTCGTTTTCTACCTACTACTTCTCTAGCTACTACGCTACTATTTATTCTATTATTTACTATATCTCTATCTACTACGTCTCTATCTACTATATTTCTAGCTACTACTACTACTACTACTACTATTACTATATTATCCCTCTTAATTTATCTCTTATAAGCTATTTAGTAAGCGAGCTTCTATTAAGGTAGATAGCTAGGTACTATAAGCTAGTACGAAGGATAATAGGCTTAGATTAAGACTATATAAATATCTACCTCGTTATCCTAGGTACGACGATAGTAGCGAGAAGTATCTCTTTATTAAGCTAGATAAGCTTAGTAAGTCGTACGGAGATATAGCTAAGAATAGGCCGGGCTAGCCTATTCTACTAGTACCTATATAGTATATCCTTATATTATCTCCTTCCTTCTTCTATAGACGCTATTTATAGCGCGTATTTATTACTATATAGTAGAGTTATCGCTTTTTTAAAATCCTCTACTAAGTACTTTAGAATTTATATAGCAAATCCGTTTAGGTTAAATTAGCTAATTAGAGGTAGTAGAGGCTACGGGCCGTCCCGAAAAATTCGGCTAATTATAGCTAGCTCTTAGAATTCGTTACTATTAGAGTTTAGCTATTCTATTCTAATCTAGTTTTCTTTCCTTTACTACTAACTCGCCTATATTTTAGTAAGACCTACTCGCGCTAGGTAGCGCTAGAATAGGCTAGAACTATACTAACTTAGACTAGTACGCTTAATATATCGTCCGCTACTACTAAATTTTATAAGTACTATTTAAAGAAGGCTAAGGTCGGCTCTACGAATACTAATTCCTACTTTACTTATATTAGTTAGGCCTCTAAGTATATCGACCTACGTAGCTTATCCTAGATTACTAGTAAAAAGGCCCTCTCTAGCCTTATTTATAATTACTTATTATATTAGAGAAATAAGAATATCGACTATTTCTAAGTTCGTCTAGCCTACTCTAGTTTACGCTATTATAAGCTAACTTTATAGCTTCCTACTATAAGTAAAGATAAGTAAGACGCTTTTAATATAGAGATTACCGATATGTTTATAAGCGGCGTAATCCTAGACTCTAAGGCCCTAAAGGACCTCTAAGAGTATATTAAGATCTAGGCCGGTAGTATTATATTATAGGTTGCCTCGTCCTATTCTATCCTAGCTTATACTAACTACTTTCGTCGCTTAGCGATCTAAGTAGTAGCGTTCGTAAGGAGGATAGCCTTAGCGCGTACCTTAGTATAGTTTTATAGAATAAGTCTAGCTCTAAGGTCGCTAAGAGAGACTACTCTATAGCAGCGCTTCTTAAGAATATAGTAGGTTAAAGCGAGCTAGGTCGTTCTAGTATAAGCTAACTCTAATAGGAAATATCTATATCTAGAAAGCGTACGAAGTTTATAGAATCGAGTATAAAGTCTTACGCTATACTAGAGAAGGAGAACTAAGCTCTTTCCGCCCGCCTAAAGGTTATAGTTACTATAGTCCGCGATACTAAGGTCCTAAATAGAGCTAGTAAGCGCCCCTCTAAGATAGCCTTAGCTAGTATACTTCTAAAGGTAATAGATACTAATCTAAAGAGTAAGGTAGACTTAAACGAGGACGTAGATACTTTATAAGGGTAAGGACGTAGCATCTTCTGCTATTCTAAGCTAATCTAGCCTAGCTTATTTCTTCTTAGCCTAGGCCTTCGTTTAGTAGCTACCGAACTACGTAAATTATATCTCGATCGTCTTTTTCTTTAAAACTTTCTATTCTTATAATTTCCTATTAAGTTTCTACTAAGTTCCGCCGTATCTTCTAGCGCCTACTAGCTTCTACTAGTCTATTCTAGCTTAGTTTAAATTATTAGAGCGTAGCCTTTGCTATATCCTACTACTTCTAGTTCTTACTAGCCTAGACTAGATCCCGTTAGTTATAATTATGCTTTACTATCTCTTAACGTCGACGCCCTTTCTATTTTAGCGCTTTCTATCCTATTTTTTTTATATACGTTTATCGCGCTCTTATTAATATAGACTACTAGTTCCTAGAAGTCGTCGTCTAAGTCGTATCTCTTCTATAAGACTAAGTATTCCTAATTTTCTAAGTCGTCTATACGTTACTTCTTAATCGAGGTAACCTTATAAATTTCGCCTCTATCTACGTCGAACCTCTATATCGGTGCCTATTCTCGGCTATTCTAGTCTAGATTAGCCTTTTCTAATAATAAGACGTAGAAGGTTAAGTATATCTTTATATTAAATAGTAGTTTTAGCCTTTTAGGCGATAGGTTACGCAGTTTACTACCTTATCGACTAGGAAGGGCTCTATATACTTATAGTCTAGCTTCTTTAATAGCTATAGTAACTTAATATTCTTCGTCGAGAGGTAAACGTAATCCTTTACGCGAAAAGCTATATCCTTATAGTACTAGTTATACGCTATTATATACTATTTACGTACGACGGCTAGTCTTAAGCGTAGCTATTTCTATACCGCGAGAACCTAATCCGCTAACGTAGCCGCTTTAGGGACTTTACTAGCGGCCTAGCGTATTCTAAGCTAGTTTAGGCGCCGCGGGTCGTAGATATAGTTCGCCTAGAAGAGTATATATCTTATAGACGCGTAGCGGCTATTATTATACGCAAACTCTACCGTCGATAGTAGTATAGCCTAGTTATCTTACTCGAAGTTATAGTATATTCGTAAATACTACTCTAAGGTCTAGTTCTAGCGCTCCGTCTACTCGTCTATTTATAAGTAGAACGTAGTACTAAGTTTCTAGCGTATACCTAGGTAGTAGTATAGCGTACTCTAGTATTTAGAGGTTATATAAGAGCGAGAGGCTCGAGAGCTACTAGCTTAGAGGGCGTCTAAGTTAGACGCTAAAGTATTCGGCTTACGCCGCGCGTACTCGGCGTAAGATAAAAGTACGCTAAACGTATATAGAGGAATCGGTAAGAATTAGTCTCTTAATATCTCTAACGAGTATAGTTAGAGGCGCTTAATATATTACTATATACTAACCTTTATAATACTAATTCTTCTACCTTACTAAAAGTAGCGATCTATTAAGGCCTACTATACTTATACGAGAAGTATTAGTATAGCTAGGTAACCGTAGTAGGACTACTAGGTTAGGAGCGCTACTACTAGGCTACGTAGAAGAGTTACCGAACTTTAAAGCTAAGAAATAAGAAGACGAGGAGATAAACGACGCTAACGATACGTAGGTAAGGCGCGAGCGTCTCGAATAAGAAAACGCTACGCTACGCGAATAGCTCGAACTCTACGCTCTCTAGGTAGAAAATAAATACTTAACGCGAGAAGTTAGGACGACCGTCCTACTAATATACTTAAGTACGATAGTACGTAGCCTAAGCTCGAGGTACTCTAGCGTAGTAAGCGTTACCGCAGATACTAAGGATAGTATACGCTATAGTAGCGACGATTATACGTTCTATAAATCTATTAAGCTCCGCTCTCTTAAACTATTTAAGGGCGAGACTATTAAGGAAGCTCGAGAATATATTCGCGTACTTAAAGTAAACTTTATAGCCGTACTAAGGAAGTTTATAATCGTATACTAGAAAGTTATCGCTAGTATTATATTCCTCGTAGGCGAAGCGTAAGAAGCCTAGTATAACGAGTACCCGAGTATACTTCTAGCGAGATATACTTAGACGTAGTTCTATAAGTTCCTATATAATATTATTAGGGATTAAGTAAACTATACGCTTCTCGTAACTATCGAATATAAGATAATACGCTAAGGCAAAAATTAAAGCGTACGATAATTCGTAATAGACCTTAGTAACCTCGAGGTATAGCTTAGCGACTATACTAAGGCGTAGCTAGTTTGCTAGCTCCTCGTAAAGTTAAAGCCGTTACTACGGAAGGATATTATTAAGAACTATATTATCTTAGCGAAGCGTACTAACCTCGTCGCTCTAGTACGACGCCTTAAATAGATAGAAAGGTCGATACTATACGACTTAAGCTTACGCGACTATTATAAGGACGTATCGTATTAGTAATTAAAGTATAAGAGAGTCGATAGTAACGCGTAAGCTCTAAAGAGCAGTTATAAGTTTAACTCGAAGAAGAATAACTCTTTAAATAAGCGTAAAGGCAAGAATAAGGAATAGTAACCTAGGTATTACGATTATAACGAGGTAGGCTATATCTATCTAAACTATTTAAATAAGGATAGTAATAAGCTAGCGGTCCGTAAGGTAGCTATAGGCAAGTCGAAAAAAGTAGAAGCGACGGAGATATTACGTAAGTCTCTACTACTAAAGTAGATAGTATAGAGTACCTACCTATATAATACGTACTAGTAGTACGAGTACGAGGAGAAGTTAAGTCTTAGGAGAGTCGTAAGCCTACCGAGTTCCTTCTTAATAATACTACGGATATTAATATAGTATTACGAGCCTTCGTACTCTAGTATAAGTTGCCCTTACGGCCGAACGTAGCCTTACCGCCGGCTACTACCTTTATAAGTAAACTAGGCTATTATTACGGTACGTACTACGTACGTATAAGGCTCGCGGACTCCTTAAGGACCGAGCGCGTAACTAGAAGGATCTTTTACGTATATAATATACTAGATTCTAATATTATTCTTAGCCGTCTATAGCGACGTATATAATAAGTAAGTATCGATAGTAGTACGGACGAATAGCGTTAGAGTAACGATTATTTCGGCCGGTTCGAAGTCCGAGAGGCCTATAAGTTCCTTAAAGATCTCTAGAAGGCACCTACTATATTCGTAGTTACTCTAAGTAAGATAGGCGAGGAGCCTACTCTAATACTAAAAGAGTTTTATTAGTTCGACGATATTCTTAACTCTATAAAGGAGATACGAAGTAGGCCTATCGAAGGCGCCGAGTATATAATCGACCTAAAGCTAAGTACTATACTACTCTTTAGGCCTCTATACTACTAGTTAAGTAGAGAGCTCGAAGAGCTTAAAGAATACTTAAAGACTAGGCTCGAGTATAATTAGATCGAGCGTTCTAATAGCGAGGTAGGTATGCCTATTCTATTCGTACTAAAAAAGAATAGTAAACTATAGCTATATATAGACTACTATAGGCTAAACGAGATTACGATTAAGAATCGGTACCTACTTTCTTTTATTAGCGAGATACTAGATAAGCTTATAGGAGCTATATAGTTTACGTCGTTAGACCTTATAGACGCGTATTACTATATCTATATTAGACTAAGCGACCGCTAGAAGACTACGTTCTATACGTAGTACGGTTACTACTAATATAAGGTAATACCCTTTAGGTTAACGAACGCTCTAGTAACGTTCTAGGCGTATATTAACCGCGCGCTAGTAGGGCTAGTAAATATAAGTTACGTAGTATACTTAGATAATATCCTAATCTATAATAAGACTCGCGAGGACTACGTACGAGACGTATACGCTATACTTAAGAGGCTTTATAAATTCGGACTCTATATATAGCGCGCTAAGTATAAGTTCTTCTAGAAATAAGTTAACTTCCTTAGGTTCGTAGTTACGACTAAAGGCGTAGTAATAAACCCTAGTAGGGTAGCTATAATCGCCTCGTAGCTAAGGCTAATTACTCTAACTAAAGTTTAATCGTTCCTTAGGTTTACGAACTTCTACCGCTACTTTATCTTCGGATATTTAAGAGTCGTAGTACTACTAATTATACTCTTAAAAGGCGCGAAGAATAGTAGGAAGCTAGGGCCTATTAGTTAGAGAGAAGCCGAGGAGTAGGCTTTCTTAAAGTTAAAAGAACGCTTCTAGACTACGCTACTTCTTAGATACTTCGACCCTATACTACGCCTACGAGTCGAGACCGATACGTCTAACTATACTATCGCGGGTATTCTAAGCTAGCTATTCGAGCCGGAATAGTACCTAATCGCGTTCTTCTCGTAGAAGATAATTAATACTAAGTATAACTACGAGGTCTATAATAAGGAACTTCTCGTAGTAGTAAAATCCTTTAAGGTATAGAGGCCTTACCTCGAAGGCGCTACGTATAGGATAGAGGTACTAGTCGACTACGCTAACCTAAAGGCCTTTATAGGTATAAAGTAGTTAACGGGCCGATAGGCTAGGTAGGCTATGTTCTTAGCCTCGTATAACTTTATAATTAGTTACCGAGTAGGTAAGCTAAACGTAGCCGATACGCTATTAAGACGTAGTAATTAGTACTAATTACGTAAAGGACGCGTAGGCGATAAATAACCTATTACTATTACTATAGTAAAAACTCTAAGTTTAAAGCGACCTCCGAGTAGGTAGACCGGTTATAAACCGTATTAACGCCGCCTATAGCTCTTAGTATATAATAAGCTAGAGGGTAGCGGCTATAAAGGTAGCTAATAGAGCCTAGCTTACTAACCTAGAACGCTATAAGCCGGGTCCGTATAGATTCGCGCTACTAATACGGGTCGCTAGCGCTATTATTATAGAGGAACGGCCGTACGCTAATACCTCGGACCTAGTAATCGAGTACGTAGCTATACTAGTCTAGCTAGACCTTACTACGAAGGAGCTATACGCGTAGATAGAGAGTAATAAAGGCAAAAGCGATAAGTATACTACTTAAAATAAGTATATATATCGCGAAGAGACCTTATATCTACTCTACGATCCTATATTACGAACGTAAGTAATCCGTATATACTACGACGACTTCCTAGCTAGCTACTTTAGTAAGAATAAGACTACGAAACTCGTTAAAAGGAAATATTAGAAGCTAGAGATTAACGAGGACGTTAAGTAATACGTTAAATCGTATAGTAGCTATTAGAAGGCGAAAGCGAGGCGCTACTATCTCTATAGCGAGATAGTTACGCTTCTTCTACTAGAATAGCTATAGAAAGATCTATCTATAGACTTTATTATAGACCTTCTACTAAGTAAGCGTAATAGTCGTATATTTAACGCGATCCTTATAATTATCGACTACTATTCTAAGATAGTAACTTTTATTCGGACGATAAAGCGCTATATAAGTATAGAGCTTATAAATATCCTACTCGATAAAGTTATACGACTTCGAGGTATATTTAGTAGTATTATCTCTAATAGAGAGTCTATATTTACTAGCTAGTTCTAGTTAGACTTCTATTTCGAGGTATACGTAAAATATAAGTTCAGTATAGTATTTTACTCGTAGACGGATAGCTAGACTAAGCGCGCAAACTAGACGCTTAAGTAGTACCTATATATCTATTATAAGGAGAACTAAGACGACTAGGCGTCTATACTAGCCTCTATATAATTCGCGTATAATAATAGCCTAAATACGATCCTAAAGATATCGCTATTCCGCGTTATCTACGAGTTCGACCTAGATCTAACGATAGAGACCTATAAGAGAGACGTAACCGAATCTTAGAGCGCGATTCTATAAGGAGAAGGACTAGTAGTAAAAGACGCTATAAAGAGGTTAAAGCGGAATTATAAGAAGTTAATAAAGCGCTAGTAGTAAGTAAGCGAGTCGTAGGCTAAGTATTATAACTAGAAGTATTAGCTAACGGAATATAAGGTCGGTAATATAGTCCTTCTATTTATAAAGAACCTAAAACTAAAGGTACTATTAAAGAAGCTAACGGATAAGTTTACTAGACTATTTAAAGTAATCGACGTAGTTAGGAAGTAGGCGTACTACCTAGCTCTTCTAACGGGATTACGTATCTATAATATCTTCTACGTATCCCTTCTAAAACTCTAGTATAGTAGTAAATCGTAGGAAACTAGCTTGCCTCTTATAGATAATAAGAGCGAGTAGATAGTCGAGGAAGTACTAGAAACTCGAGTTAAGACGAGTAATAGGAAGTAGTTAGTCTAATAGAAGGGCTAGCTAGAGGAATATAATATATAGGAACTAATTAAATATATTAAGGAATACGAGGCGCTCGAGGAATTTAAGGCGTAAGAGTAGAGTAAGAGGAGCTTACGTAAGCTATAAAGTTAACTATCGTAGCTACTACGCTACTAAGCATTTTACGATAAGTACGCGCTAAGCGCTAAGGCTACGACGAGACGTTACGTTACTATAAGAAGGTCGCGAAAATTACTAAGAGAAATAAAGAATATAAAGTAAAGAGAAATTATTTATTTATAGCGCTCGTAGACGTAGCGCAAATAGGCTATAGTACTAGCGTAGAATAGAAGTACGAAATAAGGTAGCGGACTATATAAGTAGTATAAGAGGAGCGCGAGAAAAGAGTAGGAGAAGAGCGCGCGATATACTAGCTACTCCTTTATACTATTATTAACCTTAGTACTATCCTCCTTCTCGCTCTTACTAGCCTCGCTCCTCTTATTCTTCTTCTTCTTCTTTTTCTTTACTATAAAAGCCTTATCGTCGAAGACCTTCTCTACTTAGCTACTAAGGTAGTCGGCGTAGGTAGTATAGACTACTATATTAAGGGCCTCCTAAGAGGCGCTAAGTAGGCGTAGACGCTATAAAGAATATTAGTAACGTATATAAGGAGTATACTACTCGTAAGATATACCTCGTACTTAAGCTTAAAGAGCCTAAAGAATAGAGCGATCTACTTACTAGCTATAAGTAGCTTAGTAGTAGAGAGGCCGCTAGCCGCTAGCGTAGCGCTAACTACGCCCTTCTTTAAGGTCTTAAAGACCCTAGCTAACTTACTTTTATTAGACTATAGAACCTTAAGGCTATTAGTAATTAGAGCTTATAGATTAGTAGAGTAGTAGTAGAGCTACTTAGCGCGTGCGGCCGGCCTACTCTCGGCTAGCTTAGCGAGGTAAAAGCGTAAGCGCTCTACCTACGTAATAATATCTAGGTTAGTATAGTAGTCGTAAGAGTAGTTATTATTATTATAGCGCTAGTAATTCTTCTTCTTACTTAGTTTTATAACTTTATTATACGGCCGAACGCCGGCTATACGTACTATATTAGTAAGAAACTCGTAGCTAATATATACGCGAGACGCTAGACTTACTAGTTACTAAATATAGAAGATAACGATAATAGTCGTCGTTCTTAGTAGTAGAAAGGTCGGTAATAGTACGAGGGTCGGCTAAGATTATAGGCGTAGCGTTCTTCTTAGGAGCTATAGTACTTATAGATTAAGTACTAGTAAGATACTAGGAAATTACGTAGATAGTACGAGGCGAGGGCGGGGCGCTTATCTAAAGTTAGTATATTAGAATAAGTATTAACGTAATTAGGCGCAAACTTATAGCCCGTACCTATCTCGTAACTAATATATAGCCTATATAAGGTCTATAATATAAAAGTCCCTTAAAATTTAGTACGTTACTATAGTACTACTAAAAATCGCGTATATTACGACGTAACTATAACGTAATAAGAACGTAAGCGACCGGCTATCGTATTAATATAGACTCTCCTACGAGCTAGAGTAGCTTTATAGAATAGAGGAGATAATTATAAGAGCGAGAGGCTCGAGAGCTACTAACTTAGAGGGCGTTTAAGTTAGACGCCGAAGTATCCGGCTTATACCGCACGTGCTCGGCGTAAGATAAAAGTACGCTAAACGTATATAGAGGAATCGGTAAGAATTAGTCTCTTAATATCTCTAACGAGTATAGTTAGAGGCGCTTAATATATTGCTATATACTAACCTTTATAGGTTAGAATAGGCCCTCTATTAGAGGTAATAGAGTACGGGACTCTATATAGCTATTTTACCTTCTAGAATAGTAGCTCTTCTAGCTTTTATACTATAATATTCTTATAGTATAAGATATAATAGGCTATCTTAGTAAATCTATTTACGACTACGAGAATAGAGTCGTATACGCGGTCTTAGAGGCGGCTAGGTAGTAAGCCTATAATAAAGTCTATCGTTAGGTCTTCTTATAGACTTAAGAATAGCTTCTCTAAATATAGTAGCCTATAGAGTAGGTACCTCTAGAGTTTAGCTCTAGTATATACTTCGTACGTCTATATAAAGTCCTTTACGTACTAGCGTATCTTAGGCTAGTAGAAGCTTCGTTATAGTAACTCTAGAGTACGAGCAAATCTAAAATAGCCGCTAAGCGAGTCGCTATAGTACTTCTTAGAGGTTAGAATAGGTTAGGACGGGTCCGAGTTAGGTCTAGAACCTAAATATATAGAACTATAATAGTTAGGTCGGGTCCTAGCCGGTTCCTACCTAGTTCTAGACCTATCTAATAAATATAAGTATTAGATAGGTCCGACTTAGGTCTAATAATAGGTCTAAAGATAGGTCCTAATAGAAATATAAGATTCGATAGAATATAGTATAGAAAATCGAGGGTTATAAATAAATAGAAACTAGAGGAAGTAGAAAGTATAGAAAGCGACGAGTTTTAAAGGTATATTTAATTTAATACGGCAAATTATACGATTTAGTATAACTATAAGTATGCCGACTACGAATACTAACTATAGTAACCTCTTTACTTATAACGATTCTTACTATATATACTCTTTATTTATAATAATTTTCCTTATATATACTATAGAGATTTATATCTTACTAAATATATTAATTCCTTAAGACGAGAGTAGGCTAATAATAAACTTTATATCCTTCTACTAAATAGTTACTCGCTTTATATAAATCGTAGTAACGTTAGTACCTATAATATAGTTAATATCGATCGAATATAAAATAACTAGGAACATATATACTCGAGAAGAGGTAGACTAGAGCACTCTCGGCGGCTTCCTATAGAGTACTAAAGGCGCTCGCCTACTAATAGTAACCTCCTTAAGAAATAGCTAAGCCTCTAGAAACGTCGTAGTAAACTTCGCGAACGAGATAGCTAAAGAGTAGCTTTAGTATAAGTAGATCTATAGACTTCTAGTACTTACGGATCTCTTAGAGCGCGATAGCTAGAGTATAAGTTAGTAATACTAACTATAAATGCTAACTATATAACTTACTACCTAGCTTATAGCGATAAGTCTTCCGTATACTAGCTCTACGAGCTAGACCTCCTCTATTTACTACTACTATTTTAGCCGATACTTTTCTAGCCGTTCTTTTTCTAGCTAGTCCCTTTTTCGCTACTCGTTTTCTACCTAGTAATCGTTTTCTACCTACTACTCCTCTAGCTACTACGCTACTATTTGTTCCGTTATTTACTATATTTCTATCTACTACGTCTCTATCTACTATATTTCTAGCTACTACTACTACTACTACTACTATTACTATATTATCTCTCTCGATCTATTTCTTATAAGCTATTTAGTAAGCTAGCTTCTACTTATCGAGACGAGGCCGACCGCCTAGTATAGTTTTCTATAGAGCCTTCCTAGAAAGCTAAGAAGAAGAGGTAGGCGGTATAATACTCTCGTCGCTATTACTCTCGTTACTATTACTATCGTCGATATTAATAACGGAGCTATTATCTTTATTATTTCTATTATCGCTATTCGCGTTTCTACGAGAACTATTCTAGTCGTTTCTACTAGTAGCCTCTTAGTAGTTACTATTATAAGTAGAGAGGTTAGAAATTAAAGAAGGAGAGGTAGAAGCGCTACGTTAGTTAGAAGAGGGCGCCTAGTTACTAAGAAGTCTAGGGTTAATATTACTATTATCTATAGAAGAGTTTTCGAGTAAGGAAGAGTTTTTAAATAAAGAAGAAGTAGATACTATATCTCGGCTAGAGAAGTATTAGTCGGCAAACTAGCTAGGCTTATTAGTAGGAAGTTAGGCTATTATAAATACGTAGAGAGGCGAGAGAAAAGTAGTTAATTAAGCTACGATTAACGTACGGGGTAGTATTCTTCGTACGCGTAATACGAAAATTTATTAGGAGGTATAAAAAAGGAGGGCGATAATAATAGACTAATAAAGCGCGACTGCTAATAAGTTCTAAGGAGGTAGAGGTAGTAGTATTACTAATAGTTTAGTAAGGGTATATAGGTTAGCTAAGGTAGACGTTAGGCTCGCTAGCGCGCTAGCTACGGCTTTACCTGCGCTATATATATTAATTCTAAGCTTCTAAGTATAGTAACGTATACTAGGCTCTTTATAGTCGGCAATTATAGTTGGTAACCTAGTATTATATACCTATATTATTATTCTCTCCTCTATTCTAGCTAGTAAACTAGTAGCGTAGATAACTATATAGGTATATATCCTTCGCTTATAGAGTAACGCGCTTCGCGTAGATCGCTAGAAGATTAGAAATCTCGAACTCTATAACGAGAAATGCCTCCGCCGCTTCCTATAAGTATTTAAGTACTACTACCTAAATTCTAATAATATTGCTACTACTTCTATCTATTATAATCTCGCGGATAACGCGCTAAAAAGAGACTCTTCGGATATATAAAGCTATTATTCGCTAAAGCTTACGAATCTCTCGTAAGGCTACTATTCTTAGCTTTAACTACCTTTTCGAGATACTAGACTTACTAGCTCTCGTTCGTCGCTATATCGTTCTTATAACTATCGCTTTTTTTTATAGAACTACTATCTTCCTACGAGACTCGTCGTCTAGTACCGTAGCCTTTAGTAGCCGTATTCGCCGCTACTTAGTAGCTTTATTTCCTACGCGTAGAGGTAGTACTAATAGCGGTATATTAGTATCTATATTACGATATACTTATAGAGGGCTCGAGTTAAACTCTATATTAGAGTTCGCTTAGGAAATAAGAGAAGGTATCGAGTAGTATAGATAGAGATATCGAAGAGTTAAAAGAAGTAGATAGATAGAGGTATAAGAGAGAAGAGCTAGAGTAGATAGGAGTACTAGAAAATCGTGCACGACCGCTAGAATATACGAGCCTATAGAGGGGGGGTTAGAGTTTAATAGCGCTATATAGTAGAACTATATCGCATTCTACTACTATATTAAGACACCCCTACCGATCTTTACCTAGTAGAAGTTATAGTTGCGCGAACGCTATAATTGCTTTCGCTACTTCGTAGAATATAGTAATAGACGCAAATATTTACTATAGTATAGATTATATCCGGGTATTATATAGATAATATCGACTATAGTATATATATTTTATTATTTAAAGTTCTCTACGAATATATAAAAGACTATAAAAAGGAAAGAGCTAGACTTACTAGTACTCTATAGTATTACTAGTTAAGTAGTCGTAATATAGTAGTAGAATAGAAAAATAGACTCTCTAGCCTACTTTTATATTAAGGAACTAAGTCGTTATAATAGTAGAAGAGAAAAAATAATTATCGATACTACTTTAATACTAAGAAGAGAAGTAGTTATCGATAGTATAAGCTAAGAAGTAACTATTAGCGCTAAGGAGACTAGTAGTTATCGATAGTATAAACTAAAAAGCAATCGTTTACGCTAAGGAGACGAGTAGTCGTCGATAATATAAGCTAAGAAGTAGCCGTCTATACTAAGGAGATAAGTAGTCGTTAATAGTATAAGCTAAGAAGTAACTATTAGCGACGAGTAGACGAGCGGTCGTTAAGAGTATAAGTATATAGATAGATAGATAAGTCTTATACGCTAGTCTACCTCTTTATATAGAGTAAGTAGCACGCCCTATATGTTTCGTAGGTAGAAAAGCCCTTATATAAAGTACTCCGGCATAAAAACCTCCTTATATCTATATATTTTATAGTAAGCTCTATATAGCTTGTCGCTTCTATAGTATCTAAGCTCTATAGGACGATAAACGTTGTCTTAATAGTCTAATATTCCCTTATTATATATTCCTTTATAGTATCTATATCCTTAGTACTTAAGGAGCCTATCCTCTTACCTACTAGCTTAAAGGCTCTAGCCTATATATATAGCCTTTGCCTCTATACTAGTACCTATATTAATCTATATCTAACTCTTTTTTACTAGTTCCTAGGGTAGGTATCTCCCTATATAAATCCTACTTAGATTTTACCTTACTTAGTATTTAGTTATATAACCTATATCTAAAGAAATTCTAGTTTCCTAGAGTATTTAGAATAGTAGTATCTTTATAGGCAGCCTTAAGTATAGTATAGAGATAGCTTATATTAGATACTCTGCCTTTAGACTTAAAGTTTTAGAGGGCTCTAAAGTAGAAGGACTAATCCTGCCTTAGAGTCTCTTATTTAAATAAAGGCTCTTAGTAGCTATTTATCCTAGTATCTCTAGGGGTATTACTATTCCTTTGCTTCTATTCCTCCCGTCCTTACTCTTTTATATTAAAGCTTCCCTTTAGGTATACTTAGCTCCTTCTTTTTAGCCTATAGTAAGGCTAGGTTACTACTCTAGCTTCTAGGCCTATAAGGGTACTTACTACCTAAAAAGGCTATCCTTTAGTCGAGTATTAGCGTCTTATATTAGTAATAGCCGCGCTAGCTCTATTATTATATTCTTAGGAGCTCTCTAGATCTCCTTAGGTTAAAATTCTAGACTTTTTATCGCTTTCTCCCTACCTCTTTATAGATATCTAGCCGCCCTATACTTTGCTAGTATAGCCGGAGCTGCCTGTTTCTACCTACGACCGCGTAGAGGTATATAATAGGACTTCGTAGGCGGGTATAAGTATATAGTAGTTACTCTTTTCGGCTAGTAATAGTAAGGTTAATCTAAGTAACGTATACGATAGCTTCTAGGTCTAGAGTACGTCTATAGCTATCGCTATTTATATATAGTCGTATATATTAGTATACGCTATATTAGGTAAGCGATATATTATATAATATCGCCGACTATAGTAGCTAACTATAGTATAAGAAGCTAAACTCTACGTATAGAGGTAAGCTAGTAGCTAGGCGAGAATAGCCGCGTACTAAGCTTCTAGTATACCTAAAGCTAGAATTCGTCGTACTTAGCTCCTACTATAATAACTACTACCTTAACTGCTATTATACTTATATTACTACTAAATTTTAAGCGTATATTTACTATATACCTCGCGATACTTATCTCTTCTTAGCGACTAAACTTACGACGATAGCGCTATAAAAGCAACGTCTAATAAGTACTACGCTCTCTAATAGTCTAAAGAAGCGTCCCTATCTTATAGATAAGGATTTAGATAGTATAAGTACTTCCGTACTTTAAATATAACTAGGCGCTATAAGGAAAGATATAGATACCTATTCTTCTAATTCTAATACCTTTCGCGAGCATAGCTAGCGCGTAAATATATCGCCTAAGAGAGCTATAATAGATAAGTAGCGCAAAGCTAGAAATAAGTCCTTTACTTAGTAGAAGAAGCTTTTAATTAGCTCTAATAATATATAGAGCTTCTTATTAAAGGAGTAGTAGTAGAAGAAGATTAAGGCTTAAAGAGAGAAGTACTACGCTTAGTACGACCGGATAGCGTAAGTAATAATCTATATAGTCGGCTAATATAGTCCGTAGTACTAATATATAATAAGGATAATAAGAAACGTAAGCGCGCGCGGGATAGGCCTACTATATAAGTAGCGAACTAGAATAAAGGAAGCTTCTATTTTAATATTAAGAAGGAGAAAGACGTAGACGACCCGCACTATAACTATAACTACTAGTATAATACTAATTAGTTTAAGTCGGGTCTAGAGGCACTCTACGTATTACTAGTAAGGTCGGCTAGTACTAGCTATAAAATAACTAACCTCTACTTTTAAGTCGCTACTAAGAGTAAGTAGGCTATATAGAGGAGCTACGCTATCTACGCCTTTTAGAATAAAGCTATTCGATAGTTTAAGAAGAAGATATATACGCTTACGATACTACGCGCGTAATATAGAAGTTAAGCCGAGTTTATCGTATAACTAATAAAGAAGAGGCCGAGTTCCTTATAGTAAGAAATAGACCTTATCGAGAGGCTATAATTTAGGAATAAGAGGAGATACGTATTCTAAGTATTAAGAGCGGACGTAAGTAGCTCTTATTAAGAGTATATCGCTACTAGAACTAATAGCTTCTTTAGGACGTATTCGAGTACCTCTAATTAGACTAGAAGTATACTCTATACTCTACGAAGCCTTATAGAGAGCTTATAAAATTAGTCCGTATATTAGTATCTATAGCAAAAGCAAAGGTAAATTAATACTAACTATGCCTACTAACTATATACTAACTAGTAGTAGGAGCTAATAGTAGAAGGCCGTCTTCTAACTATAACGGAAATTTTCCTACTCTATTACTATATAGTATATCGTAACTATCTCTCCTAGAAGTCCTCTAAGTTTAATATAGCTAATCGCTTTTCTTAGACTCTAGAAGTCCTAGATTAGCTTATCTTATTAGGATACGATTAGGATAGTAATAGGTTCTAGAAGCTAGTTACGTCTAAAGCGTAGGCTAAGTAAAATAGGCTAGCGTTCTAGTTATACGCTTATAAGTTCGATATAAAGGAGTTAGTATATAAAGAGCTTCTATAGGAAATATAGCTCGATTCTAAGTAGGAAGGAGAACTTAGCTTTTAGGATATCGTTAAGTAGCTTCTAAGTTCTAAGTACGTCTATAGATAAGCTCGCTATCTCCGAGACCTTTATACGTAAATTCTAGTTACTAGAGATAAGGTTTATATAGAAGCTCTATAACTCCTCTTAGGCTAAGTAGAATACGGATAGCTAATTAGTACTACTATATCTCGTAAGTTAAGATTAGTTATAGCCGCCGATAGTATATTAGTCTATAGTTTACGTCGTAGTACTAGCCGGCCCTCTTTAACTTATATCTCTTATCTCTACCTCTTAGTCTATAGTAGCTTACTAAATATATAATTCTCCTTTATAATTCTTATAGATAGCTTAAGTCTTACCTTTAATAGCTAAGTATATTTAATACTAGCCTTATTCTCTTATATAGTAGTTACGCCTTCGGAGATATACTACTACTTTTTCTTTAAAGCTAGTACTAAATCTAGGAGCTCTAGCTATACTTTAAACTTCTAGCTCGCTATATTCTTTTTCCCTTTCTTACTTTTAGTATTATTTTTAGCCTTCTACTATATAGTATTATATCGCTTTACGTAGTCTTTAAGTAGTTTCTAAATTCTCTTTATAATAGGTTTATCTACTTAGGCTAAGTCTAACTCTACTTTTTCGACTTAAGCTTTATTAATACTACTAGCCTCTTATACTAGTAAGATACTTGCCCTCGAAGGTAACTATAGCGTTACTATAATTAAAGAGTAATTAGTACGTTTATTAGTCGCGACTATTATAAGCTCGATAAGAGTACTAGAGGTGCCCGTCTCTATAACGCTACTAGGATAGGCCGTCGGCCTATAATAGAGATACCTCGCTAGTACTTATACTAATAAAACTTAATCGCCTTTATAAATATTATTTACTTCTATTACTCCGCTAGCTTTTACTCTCTAGTTCTACGATTCCTTCTTAGTACTATATACTTTATATTATAGTATTACTAGTATATCCTACGACTCTAATACGATATAGTAGTACTATACTTCCTTCTTTTTTAAGATATATAAGTATATAGCTTCGCGAATAATAAACTAACTCTAAATCGTAGCTATCTCTCGTCGACTCTAGTCTAATTAAGAAGGTAGTATAATAGCGAAGGAAGAAACGCTATATAATTATAAATACCTCGAGTAGTCGAGCTAGTACGCGAGATAGGATACTATCTCTAGCTAACCTTACTAAGCTACTAGAGGATTCTAAGGACTAGGTCGAAACTAATAGTATATAGATATAGTAGCGGGAGTATATCTAGTTATTCGAGGGCTTTTACTACTACTATTAGTAGCTCGAAGAGGCAAGGTATTATAATAAGTATAGTAGAATATCTTCGAACCTTATATATAGAACTCGAATATACAAACGTTATAAGCTTAGAGATTTTTCGTTAAAGGTATAAACTAAGAAACGTACGCTCTAAGAGTTATTTATAGGGGATATAATAGAGTTATTAAATACCTAGGACTAGATAATAGAATAAAAGCTCTATAAAAGCACCTTAATTTAGTAGTCTACGAAGATGCCTCCTAGGAGTATAGAGTTACTAAAGAAGTTATTAAGGCTACTAAAGATTAATCTATAAGTTTAGTATTTATTATTACGAAAATAAGGTACCGACTATACTTACCGACTACGCTTACTAACTACGCTTCCCGACTACGCTCGCCGACTATACTTTATAGAGATATATAACGTAGATATACTAACGGTTCTTATTTATAGAAACGGCTTAAGAAAAGTTTTACTAGAACTAAGTACCTAGACTAGTTAAAGTTTCTAGAGTTATATAGGCTTATAGTTTCCTAGCTTAGATTACTCTTAAACTTCTTTAAAAGTCTCGTAGTTCGGCGTACCTACGAATATCTATTAGAGGAGACTAGATCTATCGACTTTAAGAGCGCTACTACGATTAAGTTATATATCTAGGACGTAGTCGATTACTCTAAGAATAATCTAAAACATTAGCTATCTAGAACCTTCTAAGTAGCTATCGCCCTCGACGGTTAGTACGCTAGGGTGCTCCGAGTATTATTCCTTATAATACAAGGCTACTAGGTCGATAGCGAGTAGGCCTAGCATAAGGCTATACTAGCCTTTCTATATATTTCGGGCTATTATACGGGCGAAGTCCTAGCGGATCTACTATTCGACGTACTTACCCGTTTCGAAATCTCTAATAGGCTTATAGCACTAATAGCGGATAATACTTCTAATAATAATATACTATATACTACTATATACGTATCCTTCCTATATATATACCTCCTAACTAACGAGTTCTAGCGTCGAGGCTATCGATATTTACTCCCGCGAGCGTATACGTATAGCGAAGCTATTAGTCTTAATTTAATAACTTCCTCTCTAAGAAATAAATAGAGATATAGGAGAGATATTAAATACTAAAGACTACGAGTTCTCTCGTCTAGAATAGTTCTCGTACTTTATATATATAATCTAGCTCTCCTTAAGGAAGTTCTTCGCTACTTTTAAGATCGAGCTAAGAAACGAAGGATAGAAATAATAGAACAAGAAGATAGATACGAACGCCTTATATTAGCTTAAAGTAGGAAGTCTAGCTATAGTTTTAATAAAGGTACTATATATTCTTCCTACGAAGTATATATAGTTAGTAAACGTAGTCGGTAGAAGCTATACTAATAACTACTCTTTATAAAGTTTCGTAAACTTATAATTAAGGTAAACTCTAGTACTTAACGCTTTAAGAGTTTTATAGTACTATAGTAAAAGAGGATCGTAGATCTATATTTATACTCGAAATAGTATAAATAGTAGAAGAAGACGCCTTATAGGGTTTTATACCTAATATAAGATATAAAGACCCGTTAGAGCTTAACTACGATTATACTAATACGTAGTTCTTAACTACGAGATATTATCGACGAGTATATTAAGAACGAGAGTTAGCTCGAACTTAAGCTAACTACTATAGAATAGAAGAGATTTAAATATATTATTAACCTTACTACTTCTTTCGCTAAGGCTACGATACGGATCGGTATAATAAAGGGGCTAATAATCTACCTCGTTCTTAGCTACTATAATATCTTATTCGATATCCTAGATATTACGAATAAGAAACTTTAATATAAAATATAATCCTAGTAAAAGGAGATTTATTCTGCCTTATAAGCTATATAGATAAAGCTCGAGAAGTATTATACTACTACCTAAAAGCGATTCGGCGATATATATAGTATTGCGATTCTTCTTAATCTAGTAATAAAACGGGCGTTCTAGGACCGCGAGGTATTCTCTAGTAAGGAGCTCGATTCCTTCTTCGAGAATTACTACTAGTTAAAATTCTAGGTCGAATACGCGCGATATAAGCCTCTCGTAGCTACGTCCTAGTCTAGGCTATAAAAGGCCTTATACCGCTCTGCAATATTATTCGTAATAGGTCTCTATAGTAGATTAAATAGTAATAACTCCGACTCTAATTAAAAGGTATCTAGATAGCCGCGGTAGACTATATAGCCGTTAGCTAATTCGGACGAGGTATCTCGTTATCGTTACGCTAGATTTAAGGACTCGGCTGCCTATTCTATAAAGTATCCGCTCTAGTTATAGAAGATAATCGTATTAGAATATCTAGGTTACGCGCTAATAGCTCGGGATATCCTCTTTATTCTAGTAGCTAAAACTAGTTATAAGCGCGACTTTAGTATAGCGCGTTATTAGAGCCGATATAATCGGTCCTACGATCCCTCGACGTTTAGTAATATTATATACTATCGTTCTTAAGAGCGTAACGCGTAGTAATAAGCTCGGGATTCGCTTATAGAGAAGGCGCTACCGATATTAACTACGTTCGAGCCTTCGAATAATATAGTTAGTTAGTAGTAGAAGTAGCTAAAGGCAGATTAGGAGGCGTTAGTAAGTACTAAATAGAGCAACTTCGACTCGATTAGTAATAACGAGGAGGATATAGTACTAATATATCTTCGCTATAGTACTTAGTAAAGGAAGTATTTACTTTTACGTTATACTCGTAGAGTAGAATAAACTTCGTAGTCGATATTATATATAGTATTTAATTCTATATCTCGTAATTAGTAAGTATAGTTAGTAGCCTTATTTTTCTTCGTAACTATAGTCGCTACTTTAAAAGGCGCTTCTAATAAATAAGGACCGTTAGTATATCTATATTATATATCTTTATAAAGCGTAGTCGGCGAGCGTAGTCGGGAAGCGTAGTCGGCAAGCGTAGTTAGTACCTTATTTTCGTAATAATAAATACTAAACTTATAGATTAATCTTTAGTAGCCTTAATAACTTCTCTAGTAACTCTACGCTCCTAGGAGGTATCTTTATAGCCTACTAAATCGAGGTGCTTTTATAGAGCTTTTATTCCGTTATCTAGTCCTAGGTATTTAATAACTCTATTATATCCCCTATAAATAACTCTTAGGGCGTACGTTTCCTAGTCTATACCTTTAACGAAAAATCTCTAAGTATATAACGTTCGCGTATTTAAGTTTTATTTTATAGAGTTCGAAGATATTCTACTATACTTATTATAATACCTCGCCTCTTCGAGCTACTAATAGTAGTAGTAAAAGCCCTCGAACGACTAGATATAGTCCTACTACTATATTTATACGCTATTAGTTTCGACCTAGTCCTTAGAATCCTCTAGTAGCTTAGTAAGGTTAGCTAGAGGTAGTATCCTATCTTATATACTAGCTCGACTACTCGAGGTATTCGTAATCGTATAGTATCCCTTCCTCTACTATTATACTACTTTCTTAATTAGACTAGAGTCGATAAGAGTCGGCTACGATCTAGAGTTAGTCTATTATTCGCGAAGCTATATACTTATATATCTTAAGAAAAAAAGAAGTATAGTACTACTATATCGTATCGAAGTCGTAGGATATACTAGTAATACTATAATATAAAGTATATAGTACTAAGAAGGAATCGTAGAACTAAAAAGTAAAAGCTAACGGAGTAATAGAAGTAAATAATATTTATAGAAGCAATTAAGTTTTATTAGTATAAGTACTAGCGAGGTGTCTCTATTATAGGCCGATAGCCTATCCTAGTAGCGTTATAGAGATAGGCACCTCTAGTACTCTTATCGAGCTTATAATAGTCGCGACTAATAAACGTACTAAGTACTCTTTAATTATAGTAACGCTATAGTCGCCTTTAAGAGTAAGTATCTTACTAGCGTAAGAGGCTAGTAGCGTTAATAAAGCTTAAGTCGAAAAAGTAGAGTTAGACTTAGCTTAAGTAAATAAACCTATTATAAAGAGAATTTAGAAACTACTTAAAGACTATATAAAGCGATATAATACTATACGCTAGAAGGCTAAAAATAATATTAAGAGTAAAAAGAAGAAAAAGAATATAGCGAGCTAGAAGTTTAAGGTATAGCTAGAGCTCCTAAATCTAATACTAGCTCTAAAGAAAAAGTAGTAGTATATCTCTAAAGACGTAACTACTACGTAAGAGAATAAGGCTAGTATTAAATATACTTAGCTATTAAAGGTAAGACTTAAGCTATCTATAAGAATTATAAAGGAGAATTATATATTTAGTAAGCTACTATAGACTAAGAGGTAGAGATAAGAGATATAAGTTAAAGAGGGCCGGCTAGTACTACGACGTAAACCGTAGACTAATATACTATCGGCGGCTATAACTAATCTTAACTTACGAGATATAGTAGTACTAATTAGCTATCCGTATTCTACTTAGCCTAAGAGGAGTTATAGAGCTTCTATATAAACCCTATCTCTAGCGACTAGAATTTACGTATAAAGGTCTTAGAGATAGCGAGCTTATCCGTAGACGTACCTAGAAGCTACTCGAACGATATCCTAAAAGCTAAGTCCTTCTTCCTACTTAGAATCGAGCTATATTTCCTATAGAAGCTCTCTATATACTTATACTAACTCCTTTATATCGAACTTATAAGCGTATAACTAGAACGCTAGCCTATTTCGCTTAGCCTACGCTTTAGACGTAACTAGCTTCTAGAACCTATTACTATTCTAATCGTATCCTAACGAGATAAGTTAATCTAGGACTTCTAGAGTCTAAGTAAAGCGATTAGCTATATAAAACTTAGAGGACTTCTAGGAGAGATAGTTACGATATACTATATAGTAATAGGGTAGGAAAATTTCCGTTATAGTTAGAAGACGGCCTTCTACTATTAGCTCCTACTACTAGTTAGTATATAGTCGGCAGGCGTAGTTAGTACTAATTTACCTTCGCTTTCGCTATAGATACTAATATACGGACTAATTTTATAAGCCCTCTATAAGGCTCTACGAAGCGTAGAGTATACTTCTAGTCTAATCGGAGGTACTCGAATACGTCCTAAAGAAGCTATTAGTTCTAGTAGCAATATACTCTTAATAAGAGCTACTTACGTCCGCTTTAGATACTTAGAATACGTATCTCCTCTTATTCCTAGATTATAGCCTCTTAATAAGGTCTATTTCTTACTACGAGAAACTCGGCCTCTTCTTTATTAGTTATATAATAAACTAGGCTTAACTCTTATATTACGCGAGTAGTATTATAAGCGTATATACCTTTTTCTTAAACTATCGAATAGCCTTATTCTAAAAGGTATAGACAGCGTAGCTCCTCTATATAGCCTACTTACTCTTAGTAGGGACTTAAAAGTAGAGGTTAGTTATTTTATAGCTAGTACTAGCCGACCTTACTAGTAATACGTAGAGTATCTCTAGACCCGACTTAGACTAATTAGTATTATACTAGTAGTTATAGTTATAGTATAGGTCGTCTACGCCTTTCTCCTTCTCGATATTAAAATAGAAGCTTTCCTTATCTCGGTTCGCTACTTATATAGTAGGCCTATCCTATACGCGCTTACGTTTCTTATCGTCCCTATTATACGTTAGTACTACCGACTATATTAGCCGACTATATAGATTATTACTTACGCTATCCGGTCGTACTAAGCGTAGTACTCTTCTCTTTAGGCCTTAATCTTCTTTTACTACTACTTCTTTAATAGGGAGCTCTATATATTATTAGAGCCGATTAAAAGCTTCTTCTACTAAGTAAAGAACTTATTTCTAGCTTTGCGCTACTTATCTACTATAGCTCTCTTAGATAATATATCTACGCGCTAGCTATACTCGTAAAAAGTATTAGGATTAGAAGAGTAGGTATCTATATCTTTCCTTATAGCGCCTAGTTATATCTAAAGTATAGAAGTACTTATACTATTTAAATTCTTATTTATAAGGCGAGGATACTTCTATAGACTATTAGAGGGCGTAGTACTTATCGGACGTCGCTTTTATCGCGCTATTATCGTAAGCTTAGTCGCTAGAAAGAGATAAGTATCGCGAGGTATATAGTAAATATACGCTTAAAATTTAGTAGTAATACGAGTATAGCGGCAGTTAAGGTAATAGTTATTATAGTAGGAGCTAAGTGCGATAAATTCTAGCTTTAGGTACGCTAGAAGCTTAGTATATAGCTATTCCTACCTAGCTACTAGCTTACCTCTATAGGTAGAGTTTAGCTTCTTATACTATAGTCGGCTACTATAGTCGGCGATATTATATAATATATCGCTTACCTAATATAGCGTATACTAATATATACGACTATATACGAATAGCGATAGCTATAGACGTACTCTAGACCTAGAAGCTATCGTATACGTTACTTAGATTAACCTTACTATCGCTAGCTAAAAAGAGTAACTATTATATACTTATACCCTCGACGACCGCTCGTCTACTCGTCGCTAATAGTTACTTCTTAGCTTATACTATTAACGACCGCTTATCTCCTTAGCGTAGACGGCTACTTCTTAGCTTATATTATTAACGACCGCTCGTCTTCTTTACGTAGACGATTACTTTTTAGTTTATACTATCGACGACCGCTAGTCTCCTTAGCGCTAACGGTTGCTTCTTAGCTTATACTATTAATAACTACTTCTTTTCTTAGTATTAAAGTAGTATGCCTACGAAGTCCTATTATATACCTCTACGCGATCGTAGGTAGAAATAGGTAGCTCCGGCTATACTAGTAAAGTATAAGGCGGCTAGATACCTATAAAGAAGTAGGGAGAAAGCGATAAAAAGTCTAGAATTTTAACCTAAGGAGATCTAGAGAGCTCCTAAGAATATAATAATAGAGCTAGCGCGGCTATTACTAATATAAGACGCTAATACTCGACTAAAGGATAGCCTTTTTAGGTAGTAAATACCCTTATAGGCCTAGAGGCTAGAGTAGTAACCTAGCCTTACTATAAGCTAAAAAGAAGGAGCTAAGTATACCTAAAGGGAAGCTTTAATATAAAAGAGTAAGGATAGGAGGAATAGAAGTAAAGGAATAGTAATACCCCTAGAGATACTAGGATAAATAGCTACTAGGAGCCTTTATTTAAATAAGAGACTCTAAGGTAGGATTAGTCCTCCTACTCTAGAGCCCTCTAAAACTTTAAGTCTAAAGGTAGAGCATCTAATATAAGCTATCTCTATACTATACTTAGGGCTGCCTATAAAGATACTACTATTCTAGACACTCTAGGAAACTAGAATTTCTCTAGATATAGGTTATATAACTAGATACTAAGTAAGGTAAAATCTAAGTAGGATTTATATAGGAAGATACCTACCCTAGGAACTAGTAAGAAAGAGTTAGATATAGATTAATATAGGTACTAGTATAGAGGCAAAGGCTACATATATAGGCTAGAGCCCCTAGGCTAGTAGGTAAGAGAATAGGCTCCTTAAGTACTAAGGATATAAATACTATAAAGGAATATATAATAAGGGAATATTAGACTATAAAGATAACGTTTATCGTCTTATAGAGCTTAGATACTACGGAAGCGGCAAGCTATATAGAGCTTGCTATAAAATATATAGATATAAGGAGGTTTTTATGCCGGAGTACTTTATATAAGAGCTTTTCTACCTACGAAACATATAGGGCGTGCTACTTACTCTATATAAAGAGGTAGACTAGCGTATAAGACTTATCTATCTATTAAAGTAGTATCGATAATTTGTTTTTTCTTCTACTATTATAATAACTCGGTTCCTCGATATAAAAGTAGGCTAGAGAGTCTATTTTTCTATTCTACTACTATATTACGACTACTTAACTAGTAATACTATAGAGTACTAGTAAGTCTAGCTCTTTCTCTTCTATAGTCTTTTATATATTTATAAAGAACTTTAAATAACGAAATATATATACTATAGTTAATATTATCTATATAATACTCGGATATAATCTATACTATAGTAAATATTTACGTCTATTACTATATTCTATAAAGTAGCGAAAGCGATTATAGCGTTCGCGTAACTATAACTTCTACTAGGTAAAGATCGGTAGAGGTGTCCTAATTTAGTAGTAGAATGCGATATAGTTCTACTATATAGCGCTATTAAACTCTAACCCCCCTACTATAGGCTCGCGTATTCCGGCGGTCGTATACGATTTTCTAGTACTCCTATCTACCTTAGCTTTTCTTTCTTATACCTCTATCTATTTACTCCTTCTAACTCTTTAATATCTTTATCTATACTACTCGATACCTTCTTTTATTTCCTAAGCGGACTCTAATATAGAGTTTAACTCGAGCCCTCCTCTACGAGTTTATTATAATATAAATACTAATATACCGCTCTTAGTACTATCTTTACGCGTAGGAAATAAAGCTACTAAGTAGCGGCGAATACGGCTACTAAAGGCTATAGTACTAGACGACGAGTCTCGTAGAAAGGTAGTAGTTCTACGGAAAAAAGTAATAGCTATAAGGACGATATAGCGACGAACGAGAGCTAGTAAGTCTAGTATCTCGAAAAGGTAGTTAAAACTAAGGATAGTAGCCTTACGAGAGATTCGTAAGCTTTAGCGAACGATAGCTTTATATATCTAGAGGGTCCCTTTTTAGTATATTATCCGCGAGATTATAATAAATAGAAGTAGTAGTAATATTATTAGAATTTAGGTAGTAGTAGTTAAATACTTATAGGAAGTAGCGGAGGCATTTCTCGTTACGGAGTTCGAGATTTCTAACCTTCTAGCGATCTACGCGAAGCGCGTTACTCTATAAGCGAAGGATATATACCTATATAGTTATCTACGCTACTAGTTAACTAGCTAGAACGAAGGAGGGAATAATAATATAGGTATATAATACTAGGTTACCGACTATAATTGCCGACTATAAAGAGCCTAGTATACGTTACTATACTTAGAAGCTTAGAATTAATATATATAGCGCAAGAAAAGCTATAGCTAGCGCGCTAGCGAGCCTAACGTCCGCCTTAGCTAATCTATATACCCTTACCGAACTATTAGTAATACTACTACCGCTACCTTCTTAGAACTTATTAGTAGTAGCGCTTTATTAGCCTATTATTATTGCCTTCCTTTATTATACCTCCTAATAAATTTTCGTATCGCGCGTATAAAAGATATCGCCGCGTACGTTAATTATAGCTTAATCGACTGCTTTTCTCTTGCCTATCCGCGTATTTATAATAGCTTAACTTCCTACTAATAAGCTTAGCTAGTTCGCTAAGTAATACTTCTCTAGCTAAGATACGGCGTCTACTTCTCTTCTATTTAAAAACTCTTCCCTACTCGAAAACTCTTCTATAGATAATAGTAATATCGACCCTAGACTTCTTAGTAACTAGGCGCCCTCTTTTAACTAACGTAGCGCTTCTACCCCTCCTTCTTTAATTTCTAACCTCTCTACTTATAATAGTAACTACTAAGAGGCTACTAGTAGAAACGACTAGAATAGTTCTCGTAGAAACGCAAATAGCGATAATAGAAATAATAAAGATAACGGCTCCGTTATTAATATCGACGATAGTAATAGTAACGAGAGTAATAGCGACGAGAGTATTATACTACCTACTTCTTCTTCTTAGCTTTTTAGGAAGGCTCTATAGAAAACTATACTAGGCGGTCGGCCTCGTCTCGATAAGTAGAAGCTAGCTTACTAAATAGCTTATAAGAGATAGATCGAGAGGGATAATATAGTAATAGTAGTAGTAGTAGTAGTAGTAGTAGTAGCTAGAAATATAGTAGATAGAGACGTAGTAGATAGAAATATAATAAATAACGGAATAAATAGTAGCGTAGTAGCTAGAGGAGTAGTAGGTAGAAAACGATTACTAGGTAGAAAACGAGTAGCGAAAAAGGGACTAGCTAGAAAAAGAACGGCTAGAAAAGTATCGGCTAAAATAGTAGTAGTAAATAGAGGAGGTCTAGCTCGTAGAGCTAGTATACGGAAGACTTATCGCTATAAGCTAGGTAGTAAGTTATATAGTTAGTATTTATAGTCGGTATTACTAACTTATACTCTAGCTATCGCGCTCTAAGAGATCCGTAAGTACTAGAAGTCTATAGATCTACTTATACTAAAGCTACTCTTTAGCTATCTCGTTCGCGAAGTTTACTACGACGTTTCTAGAGGCTTAGCTATTTCTTAAGGAGGTTACTATTAGTAGGCGAGCGCCTTTAGTACTCTATAGGAAGCCGCCGAGAGTGCTCTAGTCTACCTCTTCTCGAGTATATATGTTCCTAGTTATTTTATATTCGATCGATATTAACTATATTATAGGTACTAACGTTGCTACGATTTATATAAAGCGAGTAACTATTTAGTAGAGGGATATAAAGTTCGTTATTAGCCTACTCTTATCTTAGGGAATTAATATATTTAGTAAGAGATAAATCTCTACGATATATATAAGGAAAATCGTTATAACTATAGAGGGTATATATAGTAGAAATCGTTATAAGTAAAAAGGTTGCCGTAGTTAGTATTCGTAGTTAGTATGCCTATAGTTATACTAAATCGTATAATTTGCCGTATTAAATTAAATATGCCTTTAAAACCCGTCGCTTTCTATACTTTCTACTTCCTCCGGTTTCTATCTATTTATAACCCTCGATTTTCTATACTATATTCTATCGAATCTTATATTTCTATTAGGACCTATCTTTAGACCTATTATTAGACTCGAGTCGGACCTATCTAATACCTATATTTATTAAATAGGTCCGGAACTAGGTAGGAACCGACTAGGACCCGACCTAACTATTATAGTTCTATATATTTAGGTCCTAGACCCGACCCGGACCCGTCCCGACCTATTCTAACCTCTAGATATATAATATATAAGGATTATCTTTAACTATCTCGCGTAGTAGCGGGGTATTTAGCCTATACTTAAACGAATATTAATACCTCGTATATTTCGAGAAGATATCTAATATATATTCCGTAAAAGAAAATAGTTATATCCTATAAAAGTCCGCTACTATATCGTACTACTATTAAGTTCCTATATATAATCTAATATACTAGGCGGTCGTTACTATTACTAATTAAAAAAGGACGGCGCGGAAGTAAAAAGCTACTCTTAGATAGGATCGAACTATTAGCTACTTACTAGTATTAGGTAGGCGTTACCTATATATTCTTAGTTACTTAAAGTAACTAAGAATATATATTCTAGTAAGGCGATATTACTACTATACTATAGAGGCTTATAGGACGATAGTAATATTTCTACGTAATAAACCCTTAATTAACGCTAATTTTAATAGTAAAAGAAACTCCTCTATAAGGAATCGGACCTTCGCTACTATTTAGTTTATAATAGAGTCGAAAGATAAATATACTAGGTTAGAATCCTTCTTATCTATTCTTAGCTATAATATTAAAGTCGAAAATTACTTCGCCTAAGTTATAGTATAGAAGAAAGCGCTCTTTACTACTTATATCGTTAAATAGAGATATAGAGATTTTATTCTAATATATCCGCTCGCGCTCTACTAAGTCTAGAATCGCAATACGCGTACGATAAAATTAGCTTAGAACCGTACTACTATCGAGATATTAGAGATAGCGCTAAACGAAGCGATTCTACGGTCTTATATCGCCTATCGTAACGAGTAGTATACGAATAAGGCAATTATATATTATATCTTATAGAAGTTCTCGAGTCTTATCTTAAATATACTACGCTAAGATAGTAATAATACTAAAGGATGCAGCCTATCGTTCCTATATTCTAGTAAGATTAAGTAACTTAAGAAATTACTTAGGCTATTTAAGTAAATACTACGTATAGAAATATTTTCTCTAGAAGAACGTAACGCGCCGAAAACTATCGAGTATCTCCTATTTAATAGTAACGTTACTTGCGCGTATTATCGATATAATATCTTTAATTACTTTATAACTTGTTCTTACTATAAAGACGTATAATAGAGTATAAATAATAACGAGTTAGTAGAAGAGGAACGATAAGACGAAGCTATTATTATTATATTTAATAGGAGCCCTTTAAAATTAATTTAAATTAAACCTAACGTTAGTATCCGCGTCTTTATCTAGAGTCTCTAGCTATAGAGTATCTATAACTATAGACGCCTTACCTACTAGATTACTAACTATATATCGTAGGAATTATTACGAGTAGGTAACTAGTATAGAACGTACGCTAGACGGATCGCTTATACCTATATATACGAACTATAGCTACGGCGTTATAGTATTATAAATAACGCCTAAGTCGTATTTAAGTCGTACGAGAGTTAGAGGTTATAATAGCTACGGATTTCGATCGAGTTATCGCTAAGAGCTAAAGTATCGCCTTTATAACGTAGTATTAGAGCCCGTTGCTTAAGGAAACTATAGAATTAATAAAAGTATTAATTTAAGCTTATTAATATTACGCGGCTAGTATAGCCGACGATAATACGAAAATAATTAAGTATTTTATATCTACGAAGATCTATTACTTCGTAAAGTCTATAATCGCGAAGTCTAGTAATAATATCGTCGTCGTCGTTCTAGTAGTTCTTACTTATAAAACTCTAAGGCGCGGGAAGCGTAATATTCTAGAGTTTAGTACTTACTTAGGCCTCTCTACTATAGTATACTACGAAACTTAAGTAATCTAATATATAGATACGGTAAGGTCTATACGAATACCTCCGGATATACTCGCTATTCTCGTTACTATTAGACGCTTAAACTCGAGCGAACTCCTAAGTAGAAGGCGCCTACTAGTAAAGACGCGAACCTTACTAATACTAATACGTCTTCTCTTATCGACGACGATAATAGTAGTATAGATATACTAGACGAGCGCTTAGCTAGATTTATAGAGCTGCCTAATAAAGCGCGCGACGTCGAAACTATAACTAGCTAGCGCGTAGCTAAGTAAGTAGTATAATATAACGACGCTATAGTAATACTACTTAAGGTAGATAGAGATTAGAGTATAGAGCTAGCCTATAACCTAAATAAAGAAGAAGATAAGAGAGCGGATAAGCTCGACTCGGATCTAAGATAGTTCGTTCTCGCTAACGCTAGTAGAATACCGTATTCTATACTTAATAGAGGCTAGCTCTTCCTTAACGCGGATATTAGTAGTAGTATTAATACGACTATAGTCTCCTTCGCTACCTCTATAAAAAGCGTAAAAGCTATTAGCTTTACGCGAAACTAATAGCTAACCGCCTCGTTATAAATAGAAGAAAGGCGCGATATATATAATAAGATTAATAGTACGAGGATTAGTTATAGAAGGAAAGGTAGTTCCCTCTTTCTATATACGTATAACTACGACTAACTATAGTATTATAGAACGGATAATACGAAGAACGAGAACGAGAGTCCTTAATTCGTAGATAGCGTAAATACTAGGCTAGCGTACTAGATTAGCTTAGAGAGGATATCTTATAACGTAGTTACTCGCCTACTAAGCAACCCGCGTATAGTAGAGCTAAAGAATATACTAAGCTAGAAAACTACTAGTTAGCTAAAAGAGAAGATAATAAATATAAGGATTCCGCTTTCTAGGCGGGTAGGAGTATAAAGTCGTATAGAGATTAAAATACTAAGTAAGTATAACCTTAGGTAGATAATTAAGTACGTACTACGATACTAAGAGGTTATAGACGCGGTCTGCTTCCTTATAAGCTACGAACTATTTAAGGCCGATCTTATATACGAACCGTATCGCTATCTTATAGCTAAAGCGCTAGGCTAAGTACTAATAACGTAGGTATATAGCGAAGTCGTATTAGTAGACTAGTAGTAGAATAAGTAAACGAAGCTAAAAATAGACGACTATATAATCGTGCCTCTAATTATTACTTTAAATAAGACGCTAGTTATAAAGTACTAAGGTAACCGGAAGGCTTATCTAGTATACCTAACTATAAAAAAACTTCCGGTACGTATCTATAATTCGAACGTCTACCCTAGCTTAATACTACTTACGATACTTCTAGTTATATTAGAGTAAGACGTAGTAGACCGAAGTAGATTCCTCTACTACTATCTATCTAAGATATTTAAACCTATTACTCTCGCGACGCCTAAAGAAGAATAGGATATACGATATACCGATAAGCTATAAAGGAGATATTTTCCGATAATAGCTACTATAATAATCGATTATAAGGAGCAAGTAGTAATAGCCTATACGAATAATAAATCTTAGTATCTAGTATATAAGATACTACCGAATAATCGAGAAGATCTTAAGAAAGAGGCACCTATATAAAAATACTTTATAATATAAAAGTAGCTTAAATAATAGAAATATAATATAGTAATATATTAACGTAGAAAGAAACGTACTAATTAGCGACGAGTATATAACGAGCTATAAAAGCTACTAAGGATATACGCCGTAACTAACTTCGCGTAGTAATATATATAGCTTAATATTTACGGTAGCTTTATAGTAGATATATTATATTAGCTCCTAATAGGCGTTATTAAGTATACGATAATCTAGATAGACGCCCTACTAGAACTATAAATACTAGCTAAGTAAATACCTCGCTATTATCTAATATACGAGACTACTCGATCTAGTTAAAAGCGAGGTAAAGAGAAGAGTATTAGTAGCGATACTAATTAAAGGGGGCGTATAAGATAAGGCTACGGTCGAAGCTATACTAAACGATAGGTAGGTAGTAGTACTACTATATATAGACCTAAGAGTATTCGAGTATATTAGTAAGGTTACTTAATAGACAAGTAAAGAGTTTAAGTCTATACTATAGATAATATTACTAGTATATATACTACTTCTAGTAGAAGTAGACGAGTCGGACGCTATCCGCTTCCTACGAGCTCTAACTAACTTCTATATATACGCCTAGTACCGCTCCTATAATAAATAGACGCTAAACTATATAAAGTTCGCGCTATACTATATAAATATATATAAGAAGCCCTTTCGCTATATACGAGAAGGCGTAAAAATAGGCGAGAAGGAAGGAGAAGGCTACTTTAATTTTCTTAAATAGTACGCGCTTACGTACTACGTCGAGATAATCGAGCGATTTAGTAACGTACCTAACCTTAAGAGTAGATACTTAGAATACTACTATATTAAGTTTATTAAGAAGCTATACGTAATTACGAATAAAAAATATAGATAGAAGGACTAGATTATAGAGCTTAATAGCCGTAGGCTAAATAAGGTAGTAGAGTTTAATATTACTAGCGTAACTATAGTAGCTCGCGATACTAGCGAACTCGATAATAACGATCGCGTATATAAAACTATAGAAGAGGTTAAGGTTACTTAGTTTTTTAGCTAGCCGACTATAGATATACTCTACGCGCGCTAACTAAGTAAAGTATAGCGTATAGTAGACGAAGTCGCACGACTATAAGGTCGCGATAGAAGGAGTAATTTCCGCTATATATTAGTAGTATTCGTCCGCGAGTCTCGTCCTAGAGTAATAGAACTAGTACTATAGGAAAAAGAAGTAAAAGACTTTAATTACCTTAAGAAGGATCCGATCTAGGTAGATACTATACGTATTAAGTTCTACGCTAGTATTCGTTATAGTAAGTATACTAGTAAAGACTTAGCTAACCCGGACTTTAAATAATAAGATATTATTTGCTACGCGTCTAATTAGTAGGGCATTAAAAGTAATAGACGATATAATTGTCTTTAGGTTTAAGAATATATAATTAAGGTAGGCGAGGAACGAGATATAGCCTTTAATAGTCGTCTACTTACTTGCTTACGTATAGTAGTTATAGTAGAGAATTCGAGTATATAGTCGAGAGAGCGTCCTACGCTATATATAAGCGTCTTAGTAGACCTCTACTAGCTAGTAGATAAAGATAAGCTAGGTATCGTAGACCCGCTATATAGTATAACGATTATTAAGCCTATACTAGTAGCGCCTTATTTGTTTTATTTGTTATTTGTTTAATATCTCTTAATCTCGATATATACTAGTATATATCTTATACCTATTAACGAAAGGATGCCGTATATAGAAGCGTATATTAATAATACTACTAATTTTAATACGTATAATAATATATAGAACGCGACGTAGGAAGAGACTATAGAAAAGGATCTCGTAAACTACTAGCGATAGTAGAAGTAGAAGAATAAGTAGTAAAGAGCAACGTAAAAGGCGTAGTATAAAGGCTAAGAGATAAAGTAGACGCGAACTACCTAAGGTATTATAAGTCGTATACGACTTAGAACGCGACTCGGATTCGAGCCGGACTCTATTAGCTCGGGTATAGTAGGTAGCTAGGGTCGACCTACTTAAAGTATCGCGACGCGTTATTAGCCTACTATTATCTCGTCGTCGATATATAAACAAGTAACTAATATCCTATAGTACGTATTACTATACGACGTATTATAGCGAGCCTAACTAGTAAGTAGACTACCGGCTCTTACTATAGGCCTAGAATTTTCTACTAGTTAATACTTCTCTTTTAGTACGATAGTATATTTAAGTAAGAGACTAGCTACTACTAATCCGAGCGAGTAAAGTAGATAGAAGAGGATAAAAACTAGTAGCTAGTTATTAGCTATATATCTCTTACGTAATCGCGATTCTAGTAGTAGTAGTAACGCGTTACGCTATAAGAGTTACGCGTTAGGAGATTTAAACGCGTTAGATACTAATTATTATAGTCTTAAATTAGAGGACGATAGCGAATATATACTCGACGAGAAAGTAATTAATCGCTTTAATAACGACGACGATAACGACGACGAAGAATATTACGATAAGAGTAGCTAGAATAGAGATCGCTTTAAAGAGTATAGAAGTAATACTATATTTAGGCCTAAGGTTAGTACCTTAAGAAAGACGCGTAAGGCGCTTAATAATTACGTATATATTAATTAGTATTATAGGATATAAATACTTCTATACGAAAGCGTACCTATTATAGATAAGATAAGTAGCTAGCCGGTAAGGGGTTATAGGCCGAAGGCTAAGGCTGCGGGCCGACTATTATAGATAAGACAAGCAGCTAGCCAGATAGGGGTTATAGGCCGAAGGCTAAGGCTGCGGGCCCGGCCGCCGGGCAAGTACTTTAGTATATAGATAGCGAGATAGTAATAACATAGACGTTACTAACTTAACTCGGCTAGGCCTAGCCTAGACCCTAATAATTAGTAGCTCGGAACTATTAATACGATCTAGCTAGTCCTACGGACCTAAATATCTAAAGGACGGCCTACCGACTACGATCTTCTACCGATGTCTTAGCGACTTTCCGCGACTAGCGCGTCTGGCCTGCCGGCCGCTAATCGCCTACCTTTTCGCTTAACCTAGCTCTTAGCCGCTAACTAAGCCGCGAGGGACTTATATCGCCTAGCTACTAGAAGCTACCTACTCTACTTCCTACTAGCTACGGCCCGCTACTATCTCTCTAGTCTAGCCTTAGGCCTTTATTTACTCTATTATACCTAGTTTAGGAAGGAGTTTACCGCTTCGCTAGTAACTACCGTATCGCGAGCGATACTTTCTTTATATAGTAGGGAGCGCCTTTAGTCTAGTTAATACCCTATTTCTCGTCGTATTCTAACCGACGACTAACTATTAACTATTAACTATTAACTAGACGAGACGATAGAATAACTACTTAGAGTAGTAGAACGCTATAAACTAGCCGAACCTATAGCGGCGTAGACCTCTATACCGTTAGAAGCTTATTAGCGTTCTTAGCGCTACTTATCTTCCGAGCACGCCGTATATAGCTAATCTAGCTCCTAAACTTCCTAAGGTTAACGCCCTTACGCTTACTTATACTTTCTTATTCTCGATCTTCTTCGAGAATTTTAACCTATCTAGGAGAATTAAGCGCTTAAGACTAGCTCTTTAACCCTTAGTCTAGTTCCTAGTCTAGTACTACCCTTAGCTATAGGAATACTCGCCTCCCGGATAGATAGGTAGAGGAGTAGCTACCTTAGGATACCTACTAGATTAGCTAATAAATATATCGGTAGTAATAGAGGCCGCTAAGTAGGTTCTCTATTTGCGGCTAGTAATTAAACTACTCTACTAGTTCGCGATTTCTCTAGAAATACGGCCTAAACCTCGGCCGTAGCTAATTCCGTAGGAATAGCTAGTACGACCTAAACTAGGAATCTAGCTAGACGAGTAGGTATAGCGCCTAGTCTAGAGGCATCGGCCGATCCGCTTACTTAACGCGATCCGCCGACGAGTAGTAGCCTAGCGTCCTCTACGCGTCCGTCCGTATACCTAGCCGCCGAGGACTCTATCGCCTAGGACTCCTTTACGTAAGCTATTTACCTAGCCTCTAGCTCTATAACGTTAGATATCTAGTTCGGAAGCTAGCTTCTAGTACTCTCTACTATTATTACTAGTAGGCCTTATATAGTCTAACCTACCGAGTTTAGAGCCTCGGCCTATATAAGAGGTAGAAATAAATAATTAGGAACGTATTCCCGAGTAGAGACGTTATAGTTACCGCGCGTATTTACTTAGTCCTCGGCTACGGTAGCGCGAAAATCCGGAGGATATTAACCCGATACTAGCTTATCCTAGCCTACCTTAATACCCTAGCCCGTAATAATAATAGCCGCTACTACTACGTACTAAGATAGAGCTAGAAGGGGAATAAGCTTAGGAGTAGGTATAACGTTACGGTTTCTATATTCGTCCTCCTAGGTAGCTACTACTCTCGGGTTTACGCGAATTCCTATAGTAAGGCCCGCGGGCACCTCTACTAGTAGCCGAGGATCGGCTAGCTACTAAGGAGCGTAGGCGGTATCGACGTAAACTAGCTCTATAGCTAGTACCGGAAGGGCTAATAGACTAGATTCGTAGGGTCCTAGCTAAATAAACTACTATCTAGCTCTATCGTATCGATTAGTTAAGAGACTAGTAGAACGAGAGAGTAGTATAGTTAGAGAACGGCGTAATAGCCCGTCTCCTAGTATTAGAATAGCGCTCTTTAGCTAATACCCTCCCTCTAGGTCCGGCTTCTATAGTTATTAACCTAGAACTAGATAATCGCGCTAGACGAGCCTAGCGCAATTTAGACGATAGCTACTAATAACGCCTATAGCGTACTAGTCTAGTCTTAGGCGAAGGTTAACGACGCGCGGACAGCGTACGGCTACGCTATAATTAGAACCCCGACGGTAGTCCTCCGCTACTAGATAATAGTAATTCCTAGCCGAGATATAATAGTAGGCGTAATCGCGACCGGAATAGCCGCGGCCGTAATAGGCGTCGTTATCGTTATCGATTACCTTTATCCTCGCCTTCCTCGTCTAGAGGTAATTACTATAGGAATAGTAGTTAGGAACCGTTACGCTCCCTACGCTATAGCCTATATCGAACTACTTAGTTTAAGGCTAAGGAAATTAGCTATTTCTATCCGGACGCCTCGGCTACTAACCTACTAAAGGGTAATATTATAGATAAAAGTAGAAAGATATATTACTACTCGGTCTACCTATTCTTAGACGCGGCTAAGGACTATATAGTACTTAATAGTAGCAAGTTTACGCGGACCTACCTAACTAAGTATTTTCGAGGGAATGCCCTATAGTAGCTTATAGGTAAACTAACGAAGGTAGACCGCCGTACCCTACGTAGTAGTAGTAGGATTAACTACTAGGATAAGGCTTTAAGAGACAAGTTTTAGTTACTGCTAGCTAAGGCGTTAGCTAAACTAGAACTAGAACATTACGACTAGAGTAATATCCGGGCTAACTAGCTACTAGAGGATTTCGTCCTAAATATAGTACGATAGGCTAGAGAGGCTAGGACGACGGACCGATAGGCTTAACTTACCCTTGCCTAGATAAAGCTCTACGAAGAGTTAAGAATAAATATCGACTACTCGACTCCTAGTACTACGGTCGACTAGTTTACTACGTACCTAAAGACCTAGCTATTTAGTTAGAGATAGCTATCTAAGGGCCGCCCTATAGGTAAGTATTCGCGCTCGATACGATAGGAGCTATAGCGCTTAGATATAACGGAGATCCGGGTAGTATAGAGATATTAGACGCGTAAGCGGCCGTAACTTCGAGCCTAGAAACCGACGTAGACCTAGTCGTAGCCGTAATAATCTATAACCTAATAAGTACCGATAGAAATACGACGAGCGCGACCGCCTAAACGATAACGATCGGTATTACTAACTCTACGAACGCGAAAACGACTATATTAAGCAAGAGCCTAGCTCTAAGCTAAAGATTAAGAACGAGCTCGGTATCTATAATAAGGCCTACTATAACTATAAGGACCGTAGCTACTACTCGAGAGAGTATCTAAAGCCGCGATAAGAACGTAGACGACGACTATAGAATTACTACCTTAACTTATTACGTAGCCCGAGTCGATACCGCTATAGATTATCTTCTCGGTCTTATAGCCGCGGCTATAGCCGTATAACTAGTAGTCGTAAGGCTAGTAGGCCTAATATACTTTAGTTCTTTAACGATATTATAGACTACGCGGATTTAGAAGATAATAGGGTTTTAGACCCTCTTCTAGGCCTATCTAACTTTATAGTCCGTATCTCGGATAGCCTTACTTCTAGCCTCGAGCTATTCTTATCGTAAGGGATAGCCTAGAGCTACTACTATCCTATTTGCCGAGCCGATTTTCCTTCTATAGCTACTCTAAAGGCCTATCGGCGTATCTACGAGATAGCTCCCTTTAGTACGTAGATTAACGATATTCTAGAATCTAGAGCCGCCTTTGTCCCTAAGGCTAGTTTTACTTTCTATATAGCCTTCTATCTATAAATCTGCCTCCGTTTAGTAGTAGACGGGGTAGATTACGCTATATACCTAGATATAGGCGCTACGTTATCCGTAATAGATACGAGTTTCCTAGCTAGCTAACTACCTAACTACCTCCGGAAAAAGTTAGCTTAGCTACTATAGGTATCTAGCCTAGCGGCGAGTACCTATACTTCCGAATATATAGAACTAGATATATAGGTTCCCGCCCTCTATAACGGCAAGCGAGTCTTAGTCTATATATAGTATAAGGTCTATATAGTAGAATCGCTTTCGCCTAAGATCCTAGTAGCTATAAATATTATCGGCCTATAGAGTATAAAGATCGACCTAACTCGTAAATTAGTTACCTTAGAAGCCGCTAATAATGCTCGTGCCCCTCTACTAGTTAAGCGTAGAGACCGCGTAGCTTTTCGTACTATCCTATCTATCTAGCGGTCGGCTTTAATACTAGCTAGAACGGTAGCTAGAGTAGCCGTTAAACTACGAGAAGCCGTTCCTATAGGTAGAGATTTTTAGTTTACTCCCGAGCCTAGTAACTTAAGTAGCCTTTAGCGGGAACTAGCTCTATATTTAGCTATTATAGACTCCGACACCGACTTTATCTTTATCCGTAATAATACGGACTAGCTAGCTACGCTTACTAAGGGCACACGTATAGGAAGTATATCTAATATTAGCTACTAGGGAGCGTACTATTTAGATCCGGGCTAGTATAAGCTAGCCGCCCTTCCTAATTATTAGCCTAAACTAGCTAGTTTATCGGATTTTTATAGGTAGAACCCCTTAGTTCGTAAGTCTACTACGACGAGTCTAGTATCCTTACCGAAACTAGAGATACTAGACGATACTCTTAAGTAGAAATTAGCTAATAGGGCGACTATCTATAGTACTACTAGATAGAGGACGTAGTATTAGCAGATTATATCCCGGTACGACTAACTATTCTAGGATAAGGGCGTTATAGTTAAAGTGCCGGACTCTAAGCACATACTAGTTATATTACTACTAGGTAGTAAATCGTACCGGATGCCTACTATTACCTATCCTTTATTTATACTAGACTATATAGTAGTCGATAAGGCTTTCGATGCCCTCTACTAATAAGGGAAAATGTCCTACTCTACCTAGCTTATACCTTTCGGGTTTCTAGTATTTATAGTCTAGAAGACTATAGAGGTCGGTAGCTAGCCTATCCGTAAAGGCCGAGTAGTAGTCGATATCCGCGGCCTTAATAGACTAGTAGTAAAGGACTCCTACCCGTTACCTAGGTAGGAGGATATTATTACGGCTCTAAAGGGAAGCCGTTTTATTATAACTATCGACGTAGTTTCCTTCTTTTATTAGTAGTAGGTAGCTAAGGCCGACCGCTATAAATTTACTATTAATAGCTACTAGGGTTAGGAATAGCTAGGTATAGCTATTATAGGTTTTGCTAATAGTATATAATACGTCTAGAGATAACTAGACTATATCTTAAAGAATTTTAACTACTACTCGCGTACTTATATCGATAATATTATTATTTTCTCTAGGACTTTCGATAATTATCTTCGCGACCTAGATAGAGTGTTCTAGGCGCTAGATAATATCGATATTAGCATCGCTCTAGCTAAGACCTTCGTAGGCTTCCCTTCGATAAAACTTCTTAGCTAGCGTATTAGTAGCCTAGGCTATACGACCTACGAAGAGAAGGTTAAGGCTATCTTAGACCTGCTATTTCTACGCTCTTTAAAGGACCTAGAATTCTATATAGGTATTATAGGGTAGTAGCGCTACTATATTCCGTACTTCTCTTAGCTAATTACGCTATTTAAAGATCGGAAGAAGCATCTCCTTCGTCTAGTCCCTTCTAATAAAAGAAACCCGCGTAAGAGGTTTATAGCTAAGACGCTAGCCTAGAACGACGTAGAAAACCTTACCTACTAGCATCGCGCCTATAATATACTATAGGGACTATACCGCTCCGCTACCTTCCTTTATTATATAGACGCGGACCGGCCGCTTTATATAGACCTAGACTCTAGCCGTTATAGCTACGCCGCGATAATCTATATAGTATAAGGAGACCTAGTACCTAGCCTAGCGCAGCCGCTACGGTTTGTGCTAATAGTAGTCTAACTAGTACTCTTCCTTAGTAAGATACTTTCTAAGATAGAATCTAGATACCCGGCTACGGAGCTAGAGGTCTCTAGCCTTCTATAGACCGCTCGTAAGGCTAGATATATCCTCTAGGCTTATCGCCGGCTAATCTACGTGTTTACCGACTATACCGCCGCCCTTAATATTATAATAGCCGGTTCTATTACTATAATAACCTCTGTCGATAAGTTAAATTTAAGGCTAGTAAGAGCTAGCTAGTACCTCTCTTAGTTTTATAGTCTTCGAGTAGTATATCGGCCTAGCCGTTTGCACGCTATCCCGGACGCTCTTAGCCGGTTTATCTCGAAAACCCGCTAGGGTACGGTTATAGATAACTTAGACCTACTCGCGTATAACGACCCCGACCTAGCCTAGGATACGGTCTAAGCGCTAGATAATTCTATTTGTTTATATTCTTATACCTATACTAATAGTTATTATTTCTACGCGACCTTAACTAATAAGCGAACCGGCCGACCGTTTACTTCTATAGATATATTAATCTTCTATTCGGTCTTAGTAGAGTTATCTAATAAGTTTAAAGCCGACCTTCGCCACGAGTACGAGGCCGATCCCTAGTAGGCCGGTTAGATATAGTAGCTTATACGTATAGAATAGCGTAGATAAGCCGTAGTAGACGCGGATACGCTATAAGGCGAGGACGCTATCGATCCTAAGATAGAGGAGCCCGAGGCCGCGCCGATTAGCCTATAATTCTTTCTAAGGAACGACCTAATTTACTTTAAGAATAATTCGAATAGCCGCGAGCGTCTATATATTCCCCGGCCCTTATATAAGGAGATTTTTAACATAGCCTATAATAATTACTACTATTCTAGCTTCTATCGGTCCTATACTAGGGTCTTCGCCTCCTTTTATATCTAGTATTTAGCTAAGGAGCTATAGAAGTATATTAAGTTCTACCCGGACTATCTTCTAAACTAAACCTACCGCTATAGGCCTAATAGGGAACTATAGCTAATTTAGGCCGTCGCTATTCCGGACTATATAGTAACGGCTAACTAGGTCTTTAGCCTACCTATAGACGAGGGTAGTTTTAACGGTTTCTTAACCGAGACCTATAAATTTACTAAACGAGTAATATTAACGAAGTCTAAATCTACTTAGACCGTAGCCGACTATAGGGCGGCCTAGATTTATAGCTATATAGCTAACGAGCAGTCCCTGCCCTCTATTATAATTAGAGATCGGGACCCGATTTAGATATCTAAGTTTATATAGGCAGCTTTTCGTAAGCTAGGTATATATTTCCTAGCTACTACTACCTATTACTTGCAGGCCGACGGCTAGAGTAAACGTACGAACTAGACGGTTAAAATCGCGCTACGTTTCTTTATTACGTCCTTCCTCGATACTTCTTAGGTAGAGGCGCTACCCTATATTTAAGCCGACTTTAATAATAGCTAGAACGCGTCTATAAGAGAGGTTCCTAACGTACTAATATAGAGCTTTAAGAATAACTTAGATGTATTAATCCCGTTGTCCGAGCTACCTACTATAGACTATACTACTCTTAGATAGAAAGCCTACGACGAGGCTACCGACTCGATAGCCTAGGCAGCCGCTATAATAAAGGACCGGTACGATGCTATCTATCGGCCTATTATATTTCGTTATAGCTAACTAGTTCTCCTCTGCCTATATAAGGAATACTACCCGGCTAGTATTACGTACTATAAGTTCTCGTACTAGAGAGTTAGGCCCTTCGAGGTCGAGGACTAGGTAGGCCGACTAGCCTATCGTTTAGCTATTCCTCCGGTTTAGCGGATCTACCTAGTAGTATCCGTAGTATAACTCGAACCTTACCTAGCTAGTAATAACCCGTACGACCGCTAGGTTCTAGAGCCCGGCCCTATAGAGGCCGACGATAATAACCCGGCCCTCTATTACGAGATTAAGAGATTAATAGGTAGACGTAAGGTCCGTAGTAGGAGGTAATACCTAGTTAAATAGTTAAACTATAGTTATGCCTATAACGTTTAGTATAATATAGAAGACCTTCGCGACGCGGTAGACCTAGTTTAGGAATATAACTATACGTACCTAGTAGACCGCCGTCGAGGCCGCGACCGCACCTAGGTTCGAGCTAGGATTCCGCGAGACTATTCCTCTATTCTATAAGCTAAGATTCTATATTCTCCTATCTATTAAGAGGACGCTACTATAGCCCGCGATAGGCGGGTAGCGGCTAGGCGCCGCTCCTAATTCCTCTCTCTTACTTACTAGAATATTTTTAGGTAGTAATAGCGTAATGTTACTAGGCGTCGCTCTTAATTTCCCCTCTTACTTAGTAGAATGTTTTAGGTAGCAATAGCGTAATATTATAATTTAGGTAGTATTCGATAACTAAAGTTAACGAATAATAGCGCACGGACTATTTTTTTCGTTTACTAAACTATTAGAACTTTAATAGCTATAGTCCTAATATTAACGCTATAATACTACTACCGCGACCTACGTATTATACGTATACCTCCCTAGCGCCTTATTAGGTATTCGATCGCTATAAATAGTAGTAGGAGAGCGGCCGCTTACTAAGAAACCGCCTGCGCGCGCTTCTCTACTACTCTAAATAACGCTTTCGCGCCTACCGCGCGCTACTAATCTTATATTTCCGATTATGCTATCGCGCCCCCTTACTCTATTTCGCTAAGATAGATAATCTCTATCCGCGAGCGAAGAATAGCGAGATCGCTAGCTAGTATACTATCTAAAACTAGCTTACTACTAAGTATAATAAGAAGGATCTCTTTAATTCTAGCTATAACGAAGCTAAACTCTAGTTAGCCGTAAAGGGCTTAACTAATATCTTAGGATATAAGGGGCCCTCGCTAGCTAGTATTACGTATACCGATATAGCTACGGTTATAGCTATTATCCTAATATATATAAAGAAGTACTATATAGGAGTCTTAGATCCCTTCTTCTCTTAGACTCGCGAAGCTATCCGTGCTAACCTCGACTTAGCCCGCGCTATAGTACTAGTATATTACTAGTACGACTAGAGGGAGGCCCGGGAAGCCCTTAAGTTTTAGCTCCTAGATATAGAATAGTAGCTAGATATTACCTAGAGGATATTTAATTAGGAGGCTACGTATAAGGCTATAGTAGCTACTAATAAGGATTACGAAGATCTCCTAGCTACGTAATAGTTCGAGAAAGACGCTTATACTAAGGTTAGAAAGCAGATAACGGCCCGTTATAAGGACTAGATAGACTTTAATCGTAACGAGGTACCGTCTAAGGGTTTCGTCTTCCTTACTCTCTTAGCTATAACTATACTAGCGTAGATTGCTCTATAGATATAGTCCTATATTTAGTCCTTATATACTAAGGTACTAGAAACTACCGCGAGTGCCTACTATACGGCTAACTCGTTAGTATAGAAGTTCCTACTTAACTTAAACGTAGCTCGCAAAGTCGAAGCGGACTAGCTTAAGATCCTTAGCGATGCCGACGCTATAGCCGAGGCTATAGGTATCGACCTCGGCCGTCTTTAAGTATTAGGATTCCTAAGCCGTTCCTAAGAACTATACGTCTAGTACTTTACCGACGCGGCTATATTACGGATAATATTATATCCGTCCGCCGATAGATAGCCTAAGGGCCTCCCCGAGATCCTAGCCTATACCTAATACTATAACGTCGGCCGATTAGCGCCGTTATTCGACGTTCGTAGCTCGGCTAACGAACGAGTCTCCCTATCGGTACTATTTATAGGCGCTAACGCTAGTATCTAGCGCCTATCTAGAGAAGCGCCGCAGCCGTATATAGTTCTATAGATCGTAGATTATATATATTAGAAGATCCGCTAGCTAGAACTACAAGCTAAGCCGGCTAGTACTCGCCTTAAGGCCTATAGGCTATCCGCCTCTATCGCTATATATATTCTAGACGACCTACGCTTAGCTAATAAGCTTCCGCCTATAGTCCTAACCGAGCCGCTATCTAAAACTAAAGTATAAATTATTGCTAACTAGAAAGCTACTAACTAGCGGTACGCTAACTTTAAGGCCTAAGTAGTATAACTCTAGTAGGAAAAGGAGGATAAGATAGCCCGGGCATAGGCAACTAAGGTTGCATAGGAAGCTAGAGCTGCTATAGAAGCGTAGGCGGCTAAGGACGTATAAGTAGCTAAGGACGTATAAGTAGCTAAGGACGTATAAGTAGCTAAGGACGTATAAGTAGCTAAGGACGTATAAGCTATATAAGATATTTAGATAGCTAATACGCCGGGCAGCGGCCGATCTAAGTTCTAAGATCGCCTAAAGGCCTTACGTACGTAGTAGGCGACTAAGAAGTCGGAGACTATCGAGTCTAAAGATAACGGCGACACTACTTAAAGTTAGACGATACTACCTCCGGCTACGACACCTATACTACTACCGCCCTAAGCTCCTAGTAGTGCGAGCTTCCTAGGCCTAACTACGCTACTATAAGCCCCTTAGCGCGGCTAGGTAATACTACCTCTAGACCCTTATACTTTAAGTATAATAGCTAGCTAGACACTTAACCCGCGCTTATTCGCCTAGGGTTTCGGTAGTATAGGCACTCTACCGCCTAGATATAACTTCTAGCCTAACGCCTAGGTATAATAGTTTTTCCCGAACTAGCTATTTCTAACTAGCCTACTTCTAACTAGCCTACTATTCTTATTTAATTATAATACGCGAGCTAGTTCGATAGAATAGTCTATTAGTAGCCCCTTAAGTATGCGTGCCGCCTCGATTAAACAGCCTAGCTTACTTATACCTAGTAAGCGCGCGGCTAAGGACGTAGTAGAGGAGGCGGCTAGGAAGAAGGGCGTCCTCTAGACGCCTACCGAGGCGGAGATGCTCGAGTACGTATAATAAAAGTAGACCTGCGCCGACTATAATAATAACGGTAGGGCACTACTACCCGGCGGCCTCTAGTACCCGGGTATAAAGATTAACGTTAAGGCCGCTACTTAGAACATTAATAAGTATACCTATACGAAGGCCGGCCTAGAGCGTACTAATTAGTTACTACTATACTGCGCCCTTAGCCGCGTTTTACTAGGTAATCTACTACCTATAGGCGTCCGACTAGACGACTATACGGTCGGAGCCTTACTAGATCTTAAGGACTATAGTACCTTTAACCGCGACGACTTAATAAAGATATAGCCTGCTAACTTCGGGTCTAAAGACTTTATACGAATATAGCGCGAGCTAGCCGGCCGCCCTTATATTATAGAAAAGAATAATAACGCCTTCTACGCTATTACTTATACTACTTATATTTTATACGAGGCCGGCTAGCCCGGTATCTAGGCCGAGATTAACGGCAACAAGCGCTAGGCCTCTAGTAAGTAGATTCGGGCATCTAAAGTTCTAGTAGCAAAGGGTATAATTTAATAGGCTATAGTAGTAGACCTATACGGCTTCTTAGGATCTATATATAAGGGTATCGATACTGCTATAGCTACCGACTAGGCCGTCTAGCATCTGCGAGATACTCTAGCCTATCTCGACGAGGTCGAAGATAATAGCTAGTATAAGGAGACCTCTCTCTAGCCCTCTAATAGTTAGGCTCGGCTACTACTCTAGAAGGATATCGATTAAGTTAGCTAGCTATACGCTATAGCTATATTAATGCTAGCTATTACTAACCGATACTAGCGTCTCCGTGTCCCTAAGCGCCTTAACCCTACTTACTATTTACTATCTCTAACGGGATTATACCTACGGCTAGCCCCGGTAAGCAATCCGACGACTAAGAGTAAAGGCAAGGCTAAGAAGAATCTTATAGTAATAGTTACGTTATTAGAAGATAAGGAACTCGAGAAGACTACTAGAAAGAAGAAGGCCCCGACTAAGAAGAAGGCTAAAAAGAAGTTAGATACTATATTAGAGGAAGATAGGCCTGCCGCTCTAAAAAAGATAAAGAAGAGACTAGACGCTATAAAGCCTACGGTTTAGGCCGACTTAGACTTTAACCTAGAGACTAAATAAGGGACGGGCGGCTAATAGATATAGCTAGGGACAGCTATCGGACTTAAAATAGCGCGGGCGGGTAACTATTATAGATAAGATAAGTAGCTAGCCGGATAGGGGTTATAGGCCGACTCGGACTTTAACCTAGAGACTAAATAAGGGACGGGCGGCTAATAGACATAGCTAGGGACAGCTATCGGACTTAAAATAGCGCGGGCGGGTAACTATTATAGATAAGACAAGTAGCTAGCCGGATAGGAGTTATAGGCCGAAGGCTAAGGCTACGGGCCGACTATTATAGATAAGATAAGTAGCTAGCCGGATAGGGGTTATAGGCCGAAGGCTAAGGCTACGGGCCCGGCCGCCGGGCAAGTACTTTAGTATATAGATAGCGAGATAGCAATAACATAGACGTTACTAACTTAACTCGGCTAGGCCTAGCCTAGACCCTAATAGTACCTCGAAGGCGCTAGATAATATACCTTCTTATAAGAAAGCTATTAATATAAATAAAAGATATAACTATCCTCCGGCGATCTAGTAGTAATAGAAGCTCGTATTACTACTAGTTAGAGCGGAAATACTATTAGGTGCCCTAGGTTATACTATAATATACTATATAAACTCTAATAACCTAGATATACGAAGATATATCTCGCGATACTAAAGAAAGGCGTATAATCTAATAGCTTAGCCTCCGCTACTAGAGTACTATAAGCTCGATTAGATAAGGAGGGCTTATATACGCGCGCGAATACTATTTACGAACCTACTACTAATAAGATATAGCTACGGCGGGCGTCCTAGAACGCTCGTAATAAGATAATCTTTACTATTAAGTATTAGATTAAGTAGTTACTACCTAGGCTAAATATAAATAAGTCGAATAAGGAAGCTACTAAGAAGTTATTAGGTAGTACGCTAGACGTAAGGACGTGCGTCTACGAGATAAAGGAGGATAAGTTAGACGATCTAGTAGGAATACTTAAACTCGTATAATATAGTATACGGCTAACTAGAGATTAGTACTACTAGTACTAGAGTTAATTAATCTACGACTATATATATAAGATAGTATATAAGTCGAATAGACTAGGTACGAACTATTATACTACTAAGTATTTTTATCTACTACTATATTAAATACTACTAACTATATATATAACTATTTACGAGTAGCTTCTATCGTACGCGAGAGATAGAATAGGGAAGAATAAAGATAGTAATCCTAAGATTAGTTATATAGAGTAAGGGAGCGCTAACTCTATACTAGTCGTAAAGATAAATAAGTAGAATAAGTTATTAGAGATATAGTAATCTAGATTACTAAAGAAGCTCTTTAAGAAGCTAAGTACTTACTATATTATAGAACCGGTATCTACTCTTAGCTACGATAACTCTCTTATTAATACGGATAGTATAAAGAGCCTAGAGTTCGATTTAGAGGATAAGATAGGCCTTACTAAAAGGCGCGATAGTATAAGAACCTAAGCTCGGCGAAGCGGTAAGTAATATGCCTCGAGGACGGCTAAGGAATCTAATTACGTTATATATAGAAGGCGGTACGCGTATAACGCTAGGTAATAACCTAGTTAATAACGATATTTTACTAACTAGTACGCTTTTTGCTTCGACTATATTCTACGATACTAATTAGTTATAGTCTCTAAATAAGCTATAAAGAAAGGAACGGCCTTACTAACTCTAGTAAGGCCTTCTAAGAAGGAATTTTCTAAGTCGCTAGTAACTCTATCGTCTTCTTAATTAAGTTATTCTTTATCTAATTCGACTATACTCTCTTTACTACTAGTACGTATAGAGAGTAGGTACGATAATAGGAGTACGAACTAGCTCGAAGTAAGAAATATAGCGAGTAGTATAATTATACTAACTCGTTTAATCTAGGCCGACGGTACGGATTATTATAGTACTCGTAGCGATAATTAGGCGTAAGTAAATAAAGGCCTCTACTATAAAGAGATACTAATAGTAGTTAAAGGAATATTAAGGGAGCCGAGGAGGTTACGCTTACTATAGACGTAGCGAAGTTAACGTATAGTAGTTAGGTATTCTAGAAGAGCGTAGAATATTAGACTAAGAAACTAAACCTACTAGACGAGACTATACTAGGCTAGACGAGTATATTAATTAGAGGTATATTAAAGAAATACGAGGTTATTACGATAGAGGCTCTAATAGATAATATAGCTTAATAGGAAGATATCGAATAGTTTTTTACGAAGAGGTCGTAGTAGAAGGTAAGGATTAAGAAGTATAATAAGTTAGAGGAAGACTATTTAGAAATAGATAGGAATAGTACCGCGGCTTAATATAGTTTACTCTTAGGCGCTATAATATATATATATTTAATTAATAGCGACTATTATAACTACCCTTTAAGCCTCCGTACCTTATAAACTATATTAACTATAGTATAAGCACGCGATACGGAAGTACTATCTAGCTACCTATAGCGGACACTTAGATATAGCTACTAAAATTACGATATACTATATACCGCGTATATAGCTACGATAATTAATTATATAATATAAAATTACTACCTATATATATTACGCGCGAGCGTAGAGAGAAGCGTATATAGCTACGATAATTAATTATATAATATAGAATTACTACTTATATATATTATACGCGAGCGTAGAGAGAAACGTAATATCTATTATAAGATCGTAATATCGTAAATTCTGCCTACGACTATAGGTTAATTACGACTCTAATCTAACTCGTTATACGAGTCGGGTATAATTCGTAGCCTAAGTCTTAAGTTTAGCTAGACGCGCTATATTTCCTAGCGTAGGATATTATAATAATAGTTAGGCTAGTATCGTAGGCGTATATAGGTATACTAATCTAACTAGTAATACGAGTCGGTAGTAATTCCTAGCCTACTCGTCGCGCCGGCTAGAACGTAATCTTTACTACGAGATAGGTTTTAATTTTCTACTTAGGCTAATTTTTATAGGTCTAACTAGAGGAGGCTAATTAAATTAAGAATATAGAATTAACCCGATTAGCTAATTTAACTAGTTACCTAATTATAATTAGCTTAATTAAGATCTAGAATTTTATAACGTAGACTCTAGAATCTATAAGCGATATTTATAGCGTAGCCGTAACGTAATAAGAATATAAGCGGTCGGCTATCGTATTAGTATAGACTCTTCTATAAGCTAAGATAGCTTTATAGAAGAGAGGAGATAATTATAAGAGTAAGAGGCTTAAGGGCTAATAGCTTAGAGAGCGTCTAAGTTAGACGCTAAAGTATTCGGCTTATACTACGTATACCTAACGTAGAATAAAAGTACGCTAAACTTATATAGAGGAATTAGTAAGAATTAGTCTCTTAATATCTCTAACGAGTATAGTTAGAGGCGCTTAATATATTACTATATACTAACCTTTATAATTATAACTCTTTTATAGACGAAGACCTTACTATATCTAGTCTAGGCGCTAATTATACGCGAATACGCTAAGAGCCAAGTCGATTATAATAATAGTAAAGTACGCGATTAGATAATCTAGCTAGCTACTAGTATTTATTCTACCGGAAGTATACTCTACTATACCGTTATATATTTATAAATAATCGTATCTACGACTACGTAACGTAGATCTATTATAATAAATAGACGTACGGCTAGAGTAAATCTAGATTTAAGCTTTACTATACTACGCGTAATCGTATAATAATTAAATAAGGTAACGATAAGGTAGTAGTAAAGATAGTAGCGCGAACGCGTTATTTAAATACTATTAAGGAATACTATTTCTTACTAAAGGATCGGTTCTACGCCTATTAAGATTAGCTAAATTCCGAGGGTATTAATACTATAACTATAGATAAGGCTATTACTTACTAGCTTAATATAGTTAATAAATTAGTCGCTTAGCTAACTACTATAATACTAGATAAACTAAAGGCCTACGTAAAGGCGAAGAGTATTAAACTTATAGGTTAGTAATAGGTTATACTATCGTATACGCCTCTACTAGAAGGAATACTAGCTAGTTTATTCTATACGCTATAATAACGTAAAGCCTTAGAACTATAGTTAACGTAGTAGTAAATTAATAATCTCTAAACTAGCCGTATATTATAATAATAGCTAGTTAACGTATTATAGCTATAGAATAAGGCAATACTAAGCTCGTAGCGTATAGTAAGAGGAGACGGCGGAACTAAGCGATAGCGACGTAATATAGTAAATATAGCGACGATAGTAGAAGCGAGCTAATCGCGTAGCGAGAAAGAGCTTAGAGTTATAGATAGTAATTAATGCGAAGACGATAGTATCGTGCAAATTAGTAGCGGCGGCGGCGAGGTTAATAGCGATAATAAGGTTAGGAAAGAGATACTATATATAGTAATAGGTGCGACGGAGTATTATACTAACTTAGTAGTAGGGCGTCTAGCCTTATATAGCCGAGATTGCATTCAAGTAGCCGATTCCCTTAATTGCCGCATTTCGCCTCCTTATATGCAGCGCCCGCTGCTCCCGCGGGTCTACTGTTCTATTCAACAGCCAATGATCTTGCTTCGATTAGTCTTTCACCGTCTACCTCGGCCGATGAGGCAGCTGTATAGACCGTTCCAATTCCGATCAACGTTTCTTTGTGGCAAACAGTACCATTCCCAGCACCACAGAACCCAGCCATAATACGCGCCCAATCACCATGGGAGGAGGTCCAGCATTGACGCGGCAGGAAGTTGCCAAAGTAATGCTACACATGTCGCATTGCTCCTCTTGCCACTACTAACAGTGGTCACAGCACACTTCCGAAGAAGACACTTGGCTCATCATCGACCACAAAGTCTACGACGTCTCCGATTTCCTCGAAGCCCACCCGGGAGGCGAAGTCGTCCTTCGTCAAGTCGCTGGCCAAGATGCCACTGAAGCCTTTTACAATCTCCATCGCCAAGAAGTCCTCACGCAATACAAATCATTATGCCTTGGAACACTAGAGGGCGAAAAGGAAGAGGTCATTACACCTCAGCCAGGCGACCTGAGCAAGGTTCCTTACGCCGAACCTTTGTGGTTGAACCCAGTCTTCAAGAGCCCCTACTACAATGAGAGTCACAGGAGGTTGCAAAAGGAAGTGAGAAAGTTCACCGAACTACACATCAAGCCAGAGGCCCGAGAAAAGGAGGAAGACGGGACCACAATTTCGCAAGAGTTGATCGATAAGATGGCAGAAAACAATCTTTTGGCGTGTCGATTGGGACCAGGGAAACATCTGGTGGGCAGGACCTTGTTCGATGGCGCGGTCAAGGGAGAAGATTTCGATTACTTCCATGATCTGATTGTCACCCAAGAGATTGTGAGGACGAACATGAGAGGTTTCCAGGACGGCAACATGGCCGGCATGACAATCTCCTTGACTGCTGTACACCAGTGGTGTAAGGACGATGAGTTGCGGGAAAGAGTTTCAAAGGAGGTGCTTTCAGGAAAGAAGAAGATTTGCCTTGCGGTCACGGAGGCCTTTGCCGGAAGTGATGTCGCAGGTTTGAGGACTACGTGTGAGCTGAGCGAAGATGGGCAGCATTACATTGTCAATGGAACGAAGAAGGTGAGTTGTACAATGGTGTCACTTCGAGGGAGATCGTGAATACTGACTTGACGTGATAGTGGATCACTAACGGGGTCTTCTGCGACTACTTTGTCACCGCTTGCAAATCGGACAAGGGGTACACGGTGCTGCTGGTTGAGCGAGATGACAACGTGGACACAAAACTCATCAAGACTTCGTATTCGACTGCGGCCGGCACGACTTACATTGAGTTTAACAATGTAAAGGTTCCGAAGAGGAACATTCTTGGACCAGAGCATGCTGGTTTCCAGGTAATCATGGCCAATTTGTGAGCCCTTTCTCCTTTTCCTTTCCCTCCACACTTGAGTGCTAACAGGAAGGGGCAGCAATCACGAACGCTTCATGATGTGCGCCATGGTCTCCCGATGGTCCCGCACCGTACTCGAAGAATGCCTCAAATGGGCTCACCAGCGCATTGTTTTCGGCAAATCTCTCATCCAACAGCCAGTTATTCGCGGCAAGATTGCGGCCATGATCGCCAAAGTCGAAGCCTGCCAGTCGTGGATTGAGTCCATCACGTATCAAATGACCAAGATGTCTTATGCCGAGCAGTCCAAACAGCTGAGTGGCCCTATCGCGATTTGCAAGTTTTATTGCACGCGTTGCGCGCACGAGATTGCGGATGACGCCACGAACATCTTTGGTGGCCGAGGAATCACCAGGGGCGGAATGGGAGGTGTGGTGGAAATGTTCAATCGAACGAACAAGTTTGATGCGATTTTGGGTGGTGCTGAGGAGGTCTTGGCAGATTTGGGTGTGAGGCAGGCAATGAAATTTATGCCCAAGGGGGCGAAGTTGTAAGATCGAACTCTAACTTGCAGCACGACTGACGTGTATATACTTTGAACCAGATTCACACAGTCTTGCTAATCATGCTGGAAGTCCACCCTGGTAGCATTGGCTGGTGAGTGGCGCACTCACGTAAGGAGTATCAGCAGCACTAAAAATGTTGTTAGATTTTGTATCAACTCAATATGTTACCACTCACCATCTTGGCACGAGCAGGAGCTCGGCACATCCACCTGGAGTGGTTCCTGCCGCATTGCGGTAGAAGAGTCTCGGGCCATAAAGATCGCCATCGACCCAACAGGTGAAGAATGTGCCAAACTCATCCGCCTGATCTGCTGGATTATCGTAACGCAAGTGCAAGATACCCTGCTCTCCCAGATCGTCGATGCTGAATCCAGGTGTTCCGGCTTCAGTATCACAGTCGTCCTGACTCCAGCCGACGTTCCTCCTGCCGAGCTCATCGACATCGTTGGAACCAGAAATGAGCATGCTGGAAAAGCCGCCGTTGACAGTGATGGCGGTATTGCAGTGTGGATCGGCGTTTGTGGCGTTGATGCTCCATCTTCGATAGCCGCATTGATCTTGCCCATAGCAGTGAGTTCCAACATAGCTGGTGAAGACGTAGCGGTTGAAGCAATCGGAAGTGAAGGTACCGGACTTGAAACCACTGGATGTTGCGAGAGGCTGTGACCTGTCGATGGCCTGGTTCGTATACGGCCCGTCAATGTTTCCCGCGGTGATGTATGGGTATAGAACGAAGCTGGGCGACGAGGAGAGGGTTTGACTAGTGACTGAGCTGGTCATTGTAAGGATAGTCAAGAGACTGCAAGATACCGTCGATGACAACATCTTGGGCGATGTGCTAGGCGTGGTGGTTCTTGCAAGATTTCAAATGTTCGACAAATTTGTGACTACTTATACTCATGTCTGCCGTCCGACTGGGCGTACATGATTTCCCGTTTTACTGTGAAGGGATTCTCCATGTCGCACGAGGAATGCTGGAAGAATTCGCACCGCCGATGATGGCCATATCAAGGATTTCAGTGGGTCTTGCATCTCTCGAAATAGCAACTTCGATATGGCCTAGCACAGTGCGATTCTCTTCGCTTACAGATTTTGCGTATGATTTTACGGGTGAAGGCACATCAGCGCCGAACAATGGCCGATCGGAATCATCCTACTGCTGCAATGTGCGAGTGGTGACGCGGAACACGGGATGTTGTTGTGTATGCAGCACGTGCGGAGACCCGATCCTTTGCGAGCTTGTACGAGCTGACTCCGCGTCTATCGCGTGCGATGATCAAGCAGCAGTGGAATGGACGTTCAAGCTGGTATAAAAGAGGATTTTAAGAGGCCCGCAAGAAAGAAACGCGTGAATATCGCCGCTTTCGCCAACCATGCCCTTGAGGTATCTGTCGACTTTGCACCAAACCCCCCAAGCCAGTAGCAGCATAATTCCAGCGGAAAAGGGAACAACAAGGCCAAACCCAACATGAAGCAGATAACTGCACGCGAATATCCTGTGGCATAGCAAACGCGCAAAACTACGTCAAGAGTCTGGACTGGGCTTGTCGAAAGACCAGATACAGTACATTCGAGCGCAGAGCTGATCCACTCTGGCAGAGGTGAAGCCGGCAAGTCTAGGAAGGAGTGCCTCTGAGCAGTCTTGTCCACAGGAGAGAAAGAAGTGGTACAAATTACGGAGACGGGGGGCAATCTATGTGTTACTGTATGCCAATTGCGGTCTTGTCCTCTTTCAATTTTATCGCGACCGTGGTCACGCCCAGTCAGCGTCGGGTAATTGTGTTCTGATTGTGAGTTGCCTCGATCCACTCGCAGTTTTGCAATCAATAAAGCTGCGCTTCTTCGAGTATAGCCCTTGAGTCCTGCTATCGTGTGTCAGCGAAACAGGCTTCGCGTGGGCAAATTCATGATTTGGTCATGCACGCCAATTTGCTACGTGCGAGCATGATCGGGACCTGACTAACGTGTTTGATAAGCATGTGGATCAGATAGGCATGTGGATCAGAATTATGAAGTCATCAGAACCTCCATCAAACCACCTCTATTATTCCACAAACCATTACTATAGCGCCTCCAAATGAAGAGCTTGTTTAGCAGGCTGTCCGTGCCTATTAATTAGGTCGTTTTGACAGCGTTAGGGCTGCTGCAACTGCCTATAGAGTCGCTTATTAGACTGTTAATCGCAGACTTAAGGGTATTAAGCTAAAGCATAGCACACCTCTAGTTAATCGAGCCCTAACTTTAGTCGAAGAAGAGGTAGTTTTACAGAAGATTCTAGACCTTAATTTACGTAGTTATTCGCTAATATAAGCTATAATTAGAGAGTAGGCATCCTTAATAGTTAAGGTAAGAGGTAGTTAAGAGGTTAAAGAGCGATAGGCTTATAACTTTATTAATCGTTATCTAGAACTAGAAACTAGGCTATTAAGGAGGTTATTAAGCTAAAGGGTAAAGAATAAGGATCTAGAGGTGTTATCTAAATAGTTTAGGCTCGTTTATAACGTTAAAACCTTTTATAGTATCTAGGATAATAATACCTATAACTTTAATAAGAGTAGATTTAGGCTTAGCTACTATTAGAATATAATAGTTATTACTACTATAGAGCGTAGGCAACGACCTAAGGCCTTAGTTTCTAACTTAACTTAATAGTAAACTATTATTACTTATATTAATATAAAGGGCTAGTCTATACTACCTTATATTATCTTCTCTAGTAAGGAAATAAATAGGGCCTAGTTCTACTACCTTCTACTATTATAAAGGCTTAGAGTTAGTCTAAAAGGCTAGACCTTATATAATTATAGACTAGCTTAAATTAAGTACTTTAATAACTATATAAAGTATAGAAGGGTTAGTCTAAAGAGGCTCTTAATTTTAGATAGTTATAACAGCTATATAACTCTAGAGTTTAAGTAGTTCTATAAGCAGGAGGGTATTATTACCCTCTATATACTAGCTTATTTATCTTACTTATTATAGCCTTTAGATATTAGCTATTTTAGTCTACTTAAGAAGGCTTACTTAAAAAGGATAACAAGGCTTAGTATAGTTAGATATTACTACCTAATTAAAGAAGACTTCCTTCTAGAGTTTAAGGTTACTTATTAAGCTATATTTATACCTAAGACTATTAAGGTATCCTTTAGAGGCTTAGGCTTAATTCTATTTAATCTATAGGTAGTATTATCTAAGCTAATACTCCGTTAAAAAATACTACCTCTACTATTGCATTTATCCTTAATTAAGCTATAGTATATACCTTAGAATCTAAGGTAGGTTAATAAATATATAACTAAGCTAAAGAATAAGGTTGTCTAGTATAGAGGCAGTTTACTAATACTAATCCTTAAGGTAGTAGATAGACTATTAAGAGGTTTCTAAAGGTTATAAGCAGCTATAACTCTTCTATAGTTTAAATATAAGAATATAAAGACAATTATCTTAGAATTATAGTCTTATAAGGCTCTAAGGAAGAAGGTTAAACTAATACTTAGACTTAATATAGATAAATTAGCATTTAGGGACACCTCTTAGGTATAGGCTCGTTAGGTAATATAGATAATTAATAACCTTAAGAAGAAACTAAGGGCTAAACTAACCTATAGTAAGTATAGTATTTAAGGATATAATTTAAGGAACTATCTATTAGATAGAGTAACTTCTAAACAATCTATAGACCTAGTTTTGCTATAATTAAAGGCAGAATAAATAATAAATTAAGTTTAGTATATAGTCTACCTAATAAATTAATCTATATATCTATCTAATTTATATACTTATTAAATACGTTAGGAATAGGCCTCGGCCTTACTAATATTAACTAGTAGCCTACTACGGTTCTAATAGGGGTTCTAAAAAGCTAAGAGTGCTTAGAATATAAGATAAAGGCAAAAAAAGAATATCGAATAAGTAGGAAGGTAGAGAGATAATAAGATATTAACGACGAGCCTTCGGGCAACTCGAGGAGATTAGATACCTTACTACTTTATCTATAGATTCTATACTCTTTACGACTTTTCTTCTACGATTAGATACTTTCGGAAAGCGATTTGCCTCTCTATCTACTATCTATTATATTATTAAAAATCTCTAGTATAACGATTCCTCCTCTTATCTACGACTATAAGATACCTATACCTTTTTACCTCTATCTTAAGTATCTGCTACTCGAACCTTATAACTCTAAGATTAGAACGAATTAGAAAGTCGAGCGTATAAGGCCTAATATTAAGAAGTAGCGTATCGAGAGGTTTACCTTACTATTAGGTTAGAAAATAGCGTCTTCTAGATATAGGATAAGATCTTAGCGTCGTCTATAGGTCTTTTAGGCCTCTCTAGTATCGGAGAGACGATATAATATAAGGGCGGATATCGTATAATACCGCTACCCTTACTAGAACTAGCGTACGTATAATAAGCTACCGATTTCGGTATATATAGGTTTAGGTCTATATTTTTAGAGCCGAAGGTAGGGCCCGACTAACGCAAACGCCTACTTTACTTTAAAGGATCTTCTAGAAGAACGATATTTATTTCTAACTACTACGAACCTACTTTCTAAACGATAACGACCTTAGAAAACTATAGAGAAGCCGGACTTCTCTCGAGCTCTATAATAGGTATATAAAAGACTCTAATAAGCGCAATAGCTCGCTACTATCCGATTCTAAAAGCTATACCTAGGTAGAAAATCGTACGACCTTATACGAATACGAACTTTTTCTAATAGCTTTTTCTTTCGGGAAGAGCTAAGAGACGTAGGGTAGAGAGCGTTTAACCTCGCTACTCTCTACTTTTAGCCGATTACCTCTAGAGACTCGATTCTAGATAGTAGGGTAGAGAGCGTTTAATATCGCTACTATCTAAGGTCGACGGATCGCCTTTCTAAACTTATTTAGACTATAGAGTAGAGAGCGTTTAATATCGCTACTATTTAAGACTACTAGATTGCTTTTCTAAACCCGGTTAGACTAGCCTTACTTTATAGCTACGACGATATAGCCTCTCTCGAGTGCCGAATATAGTACCTTAGGAAGAGAAAATAAGAATCTTACTTACGCGGCTTTCTTCTATCTAACTCTAAGGCTTCTAATACTTTCTAGACGACTAGGCGATAGCGCTAGATCCCTTAGATACGATTAGAGACCTTAGGATCGAAACTAGACCCTTTAGCTTCTAACGACTTTTTTCTACTTCTAAAGGCGTACTATACTAAGTAGTAGCTTTTAGGAGTAGCGTTCTAGTAAGGTGTCCTACGATATAGGTATAAGGGCCTATATATATACTTAATACGAGCCTACTAGCGTTTATTAGCTTCTAAACGAACTTCTTTAACTTCTAGACGTACGACGGGTAGTAGAGTATTCTCTAAGGACTAACTAGTCTTCTAAGAACTAGGGAGCTTCCTACTCTTATTAGAGGAACCTAGAAGACGTGCTACTACCTTCTAGTAACTTATATACTTTCCTAACCTTCTAATCGATCGCGATAGTAAGTCTTACGAATATACTTATAGCTTTAAAAATAAGGAGAAGAGTATAAAAAGAGGCGATCCCTCGTACTCTTCTAGAAAAAAAAAACAATTAGGCTCTCGCATTTGCTTCTAGGCTTCCTACTCCTAGTATTAAGACCTCTTAATACTAACGAACCTAATTACTTCTTCTTAACTTAACTAACGCTTACTTACTACCTTTCCCTCTTCGATTTTAAGTACTCTCGGAGGCTAGTAGGCTTCTAATTATTTCTAAAATTAATCTTTTCTTCTTCTACTCTACGAAACGACGACGACTCTCTTCTCTTTACTAGACTCCTTCTTATAGCTCTTGCGGTCTAACTATACCTCTAGAAAACCTTCTAATTCTTTAGTCGGACTAAGAATCTTCTTTTATCTCCCTACTTCTTTCTCCTTTATATCTAGACGTCTCTAGATACGACCTATTCTTTAGATAGATTAGTAAATAAACTTACTAATCTATCTTAAGAAAGTAGATTTAGATTTATCCGACTCTAATACTACTAAAATTAATCTACGAAACCTTCCTTTACTAGGATTACTTTCTTTAGAAGACGCTTAGCTCCGCGGCAACTCCGAGATAAGTACTTCTACTATAAATATATCGGACTCTCGAAATAATTACGATTAGCCGATAGCCCGATTTTAGCTAAAGATAGACGTACTATAGCTCTTACGTAATCTCTTATCGAAGCCTTATATAACTTACTTAAGAATCTTAGACCTAATATTATAAAGGGATTAGCTAAAAATCTCGGGACTCTAATAGCTCGACCTCTAGAAAAGGATATGCCTAGAAATCTAAGTTTTTTAGGCGCTAGCGTATTAGAATAGCTTTCTAGAATAGATAAGTTTACCGAGGACTATCGTCTAAACTAAGAGGATTCTACTAGAATTAAGCGTCTTTTAGATAACTACGACTATATTATTAAAATCGAGATTAAGACTCTAGACGAGTATTTAGATAATAACTACTCTATCCTCTATAAGTCGATTCTAGATAGGTAAGCTAAGTTTAATACTTAGATACTTTTCTAGATACGCGCAAGCCTCGAGACCTTATTAAAAAGAGCTTAAGCGAAAGGAAAAGACACGAATATACTCGAGTACTATAAGCAATTTAAGCTAATTTAATCTATAATTCCTACTAAAGAGCTAGATAACTATACGAGGTATTAGCTTTTTCTTTCTAGACTTCTAAACTAGATTATAAAGAAGGTCTTTAACTATCTTCGAATCGATTATACTAGAAAGCTCTCTAAATCTTTTACTAAGGTTTATAAAGAAGCTTATAAGATTACGACCGGAGATAATAGCTTTAGAAAGTTCCGGACTAATTAAGGATCGATACTCGAAAAGATTTAAGAAGTCGTTAACTAGAAGCGACTAACCTTTACGCTAAAGTTTAATATAGAAATAAGACCCTCGCTACTAGTCTCTAAGCTTACTAAACTCTTTAAGAATCTAGCGATAAATTAAGCTTCTCTTTAGGCGTAAATTAATTAGAAGACCGCCGCGGCTATACCTATTAACCCTCCTAGGCTTAACTCGTACTATACTTCCCTTTAGAACTAATTAGAAGCCTAGACGACTAATTAGAGTAAAGTATACCTCAGTTCCTACGCTACTAGTTTCTAGAAAAGAAAGGTCGACCCTTCTATTAAAGGAAAATACTATATATATAGCTAAGGGTCTTACTTTTAAGAGGAATATAGTCCTACTTTTAACTTAATTAATAGAGGCTATATATATAAAGGCGAACGGAATATCCTATACTTCGGCCGAGCGAATACTAGCTATCTAGAAAAGATTATCTTTAGTTAGGACTAGAAGACGCTAAAGCTAAAGTTTATTATTACGCGGATCTAAGAACGAATTAGAAGTCCTATTAAGTAGACGTATCCCGAAGAGATTAAGAGGATTATAGAAAGTTAGCCGTCGCTACGAGATATATCTTACTACTAGGATACGCCTTATAATATAGGATACTAGATCCCCGCTATAAAGCTTAACTATTCTAATAGCAAGTAGCTAATTATTCTTTAGCGATAAAAGGAATTAGAGACAAAGTCTTTAGCCTTAGTAATAAGCTATTACTAGATACTATAGTTCGAGGGTTCGCTAATTTCCCTCGTCTTCTCTACTACTTAAATAAGAAGTCGTATATTACTTAAACCTAGCGCAAGCTCTACTAGCGCGGCTATCTCTAAGAGAGACTAAAAAATAGTATAAGAAAAACTTCGAGAGTAGAGTTATACTACGAAAGTAAAAGGAAAACGTCTCGAAGAAATTATACGTAGCATTAAAACCCCGATAATTCTAGAAGTCGTAGAAGAGTTATCGGAGGAACTTAAAAGCTAGACTTAAGGCCGAGAAACTACGAAGACTCCTTTGTTTATTTAAGAATTTCTAGACGATATCGAAGATATAGATATACTCGAAAGTAAAGAAAACGAGCCTAGGCCTATTAATCTACCGAAGCGAAAGGTTCCCGAGAAACGTTCTCTTAAGAACTATCTTTAGAATTAAGCTAAAAAGGTTAATAAAGATATAAGCTATAATATCGGCGAAGTTTAGACTCTAAGTAAGCTTATATAAGTAAAGGTCGAGTTCTCGGTCGGAGAGCTACTAGCCTACTATAATATACTTTCTAAACTTCTTTAGAAGAGAGTAATAAACGATTAGAAGCTTCTTTAAAGGCTCTATATAATAGACGTCTAGAATACTAATATTTTTAAGAGTCTAGAAGTTCCCGAAGAATCTAAACTATCCGTAAATATAAATCTAATTAACGTATTAAGCCTTCTAAGTCGAGAATCGGCTCCCTCTACTAAGGATCTTTATAGTCCTAGCGAAGAAATCGATCTATCTACTATCTTCGAAGATTTCGTACAAGTACTATTAATCTAAGTACTAGTAGAAGTCGGAACGCCTACTAGAATAGTTAATATACTTATCGACGAAGGTTCTAAATACTATATTATTATAGATTACTTTGCGAAATAGTATAAGCTAGCGATTATTCCTTAGAAGTAGAGTATTATAATATATAGTACTATTAGAAACATATAGATCGTTAGCCTTACTAAAGATGTTCGGATAAACGTTTATAACGTTATTATTAAACTTTCTTATATCGTCGTACGAGGAGAAGTAGATGCGGCGATCTAGCTTATCCTCGGGCGTTCTTAGACTCGTAGAACCCGACTTACTAGTAGAAACTATAACGACGGCTCCTAAGAAGGAACTATTACTACTACGAGAGGTAAACTTATTACTTTTACTACTCTAGATAGTAACGACGGCTATATAACTCTCGACTAGCTATTAGGAAAAGCAGAGGGCCGAGAATCGAAGCTATAATAATCTTTATAGCCCTACTTACCTTAGCGGAAAATAGACTTTATTAGAAGTTATTAGAAGGCTAGCGCTACTACTACCTCTAGTACCTAAAAGAGCTTAAGTAACTAAGCGCTCTAGAAGGAGAGGACCCTACTTATTAACTTCGAATTCTTATAGTATATAAATCTAGAAGAGTACTTACGCGCGCCTACGTAAACGATAAGGACGAACTAGTCGAAGAAAACCTTTTCGACTCGGTCTCGGACGTTAATAACCTCTACTACTAAGATTAGGAAGAGTCTACTTTCTAGTCTACTTTCTACCTTACTAAACTTACTTAAAAGGCCTAGTAGCCGATAAGAAAGGTTCTCTATAATATACTTTATAAAAGAGTAGCTAATAAGGTTAAACCGGTTAACGTAGATGTCTTAATAACGGATAGTAAGGCCCTAGAAGCAAATCTAAAGTAGAAATAAAAATACCTCGACTACGAATCCCTTTTATCTAAAGGTTCTAGACTATTCGATTAGAAGTATATCGTTTAGAAGTTCTTAACGATAGAAAGAGGCAGCTAGCTAACGCCGCAAGTCCTATCTACTCTTAACCTTAGTATAGAACTTTTAGAAAACGAATTATATCTACTCTATAAGATACTCTTTAACCGAGAAGCTATTTTTGCTTTAGACTTTCGATATCTCGGACGCCTAAATCTAGAAGTAGCGCTACTTTAAAAGATTAAAATAGTACCTTATTCGCTATAGTAGCACCTAGGTTTTCGGCTTAATCTAGCTCTAAAAGAGACGATAGAAGAGATAATTAAGTAGCGCTTAAACGCCGGTACGCTCGAGTTCTACTATAGATCTTATAGCAATCCTTGCTTTCTAGTTCGTAAAGTAGATACGAACAAGTATCGTCTAATAAACGCCGCTTAGAAGATTAACGAGGTTACTATCCGAGATATAAATACGCTACTAGATATAGATAGCTTTTTAGAAGAGATAGCTAGCTATATAGTCTCGAGCCTTACCGATATCTTCTTCGGATACGATTAGATTCTTCTAAATAAAGGAAGCTATAACCTAATAGGTTTTATAACGCCTCTAAGGTTAGTTCGATAGACGACTCTACTTTAAGGAGCTACGAATTTAGTTGCCTAGTTCTACCGGATTATAGCTATTATACTATACGACTATTTCTCGTATATAGCTATTCCCTTCCTTAACGATATTACGATTAAAGAGCTAAAAAGTCGCTATAACGATAAAGAAATTAAACTAGGAATCCGCTAGTTTATTATAAAAGCGGTTACTATACTTAATTCTATTCTTACGGATCTAGAGCGAGCTAGTCTAATAGTAGCATTTAAGAAGTTTAAAGTCTTCTACGAATAGCTAGAAGTCGTCGGGTATATTAGTAGGCCTAAAGGATAGTAGCTAAATATACGACGAGTATAGAAGATCTTAAACTAGCTAGACCCTACCTATTAGAAAGATGTTCGCATATATCTCGGGCTTCTAGTCTACTTTAAGTTTATAATCGAGATATATAGCTTAATTATAGCGCCTCTCTATAAGCTCCTCTAGAAGAATACTAAGTTTATCTAGACTAAAGCCTATTAGAAGGCAAAGGCAGCCCTCGGATACGCTCTAGTTAACTATCCTTAGCTTATTTCTATCGACTACGGACCTAATAGTAGCGAAATTATTCTAGCTATAGATATAAGTAGAGATAGATACGGCTATGTCCTTATATAAGTTATCGACGGCTATCGCTGCCCTATACGTTTTAAAAGCGGCCTCTAGAACGATATAAAGAGAAGATACGATATAGGAAAACTTAAATACCTCGCGGTTCTAAAAAGTCTAAAAAAGCTAAAACCTTAGCTTTTTAGCGTCTACTTTACTCTAGAAGTAGATATAAAGACTCTAGCTTACTAGCTTAGTCGACCTACTTCTAATCTCTCGAATTCTATAATAGTACGATAAGTAGCCTAGATATAGCTCTTTACGTTTACTATCTAATACGTTCCGAGTCCGAAATATACTAGACTAGATACCTTATCTCGACGACTACTAAATCCTAATATAGATATAGAATCTAAGAGTAAATATAAGTCGGCAATTAATAACGACTTATTCTAAGACTAGGAACTAATTTCCGTAGTAGCTACCTTTAGAGATTATAATCTAATAGGTTCTACTAATCTTCTAGAGGAACCTAATAGCTCTACGCTAGATAGAGAATAGTCCTACGACTCTCTAGTCTACGCTTATATCCTTTCTAGAGGTCGGAGAGTCCGTACGATTAGCCGCGGAAAATAGCGTACTTATACTCGAGAATTACGCTGTTTCTTTATTTAAGAACGATGTCTCTAGAGATAAGAACGTCTAAATTTACTAGTTGTTCGAGTCGTTAATAACCCTCGGAAACGATTAGAGATTATACGAGAAATCTACGACATTTCTAGATATAGAAGTACGGATTTATACTAGTAGATAATTAGGCGGATATACTAGTAGTCCGGAATATACGGCGATATTTCTAATTATATCCGAAGATGCCGACCTTATAATCTAAGAGATAGTCGGCGCCGTTCTATATAGATAGTCCTATAGTAGATTTAAACTATCGGAGAAGTCTAGTATTACGATATAGTCTACTATATAGGCGATATTCTAGGGACCGGAGTTAAGAAAGGTTATCTCTTTATTACCCGCGAAGGCCTTAGCTAATAGGTCGAAGGTAAAACGTTTTCTTACGTAGCGAAGGACTTAATAGCTAAGTAGATCGTAAATTTTATCCGACGCTAGATCTTTTATAAATAGGGTCTACCGTATAGATTAGTTCTAAACGGCGCTCGGGCCTATTTAAAAGAAGTCGAAGACCTTCTAAACTCGTATAGCGTTAGGCGTACTAGGATCTCGCCTTATAATCTAGAATTAAATAGCCGCGTTAAAGTTAGGTATCGTCCTATCCTTTTAGCTCTTATAAAGATATTAGATAGTACTTAGAAGGGCTAGATAAAGTACGTTCCGGTAGTACTTTAGGCCGAGAGAACTACTATCTATAATACGACTAGCTAAACTCCGTTTTTACTTATATACGGCCGAGAAGCGGTCCTTCTAATCGAGCTCTCTATTATAACCTTTAGTCTTCTAGATTAGAAGAAGGTTAGAACGTACGAAGACCTTATTTAGAAGAGAGTAGAAGCTCTAGAAGCTATAGACGTTATAAAGGCAGAAGCGCTAGCTCGCGAAGAATAACTTTAGAAACAAGCCTCTCTTTATATAAATAATAAGAGGAATATAACCGACGTTATCTTTACGAAAGGCTAGCTTATCGTTCTCTAGAGAGAAGATATTAAAGATTTACGTTCCTAGAAGCTTTCTTTCTAATAGAAAGGCCCTTATCGAGTATTAAGTTATACGAAGAACTATTCTACTTACTATTTAGAAGAGCTTAGTAGCGCTAAAATTAATAGGACGGTTAATAAGCGCAATCTAAGAGCTATACTTCTATTCCGTAAGTAAGAAGACCTAGTAAGATACTAAGTAAGGGAGGTATCTTAAAACCTAAAAGAGGAAAATAAGATCGAACTAGTTCTAGGAGGAGTCTATAAAATCTCGAGTAGAGAGGATATAGTCGACGAAGTCGAATACGAGGAAGAACGATATCCTATAATAGTATAACTCCGATATATTCTAGAAGAAGAACTATAAGAATACTAGAGAATATAAAAAAAAAATCTTATTTTAGTATTTAGTAGGGAGGGATAGGCGGTATCCGGCGTTTAATAGTCTTTAGAAACGATTAGAAAGCTCCGACCTTAATAAAGGAAAGGCAAACGTCTATAATAACGTTAAACTAGCGAAAGAAAAAGAAAAAAAAAATATCCGACGAAGGTAACCGTCCGAGACGACGTTAAACTAGCGATATAGCTTAACGATAGTCTTTAGAAGTAATTAGAAGTTTCGCCCTTTTTAGAAAATATATCGACTAGAGTCCGAGACGACGTTAAACTAAGTCTTATACGAAGAAGACTAAAAACCTTAACTAGTTTTAAGTTTCTAGAACTTAGAATTAATCTCCCGGAAATAAAATAACTCGATAATGCCGAATATAATACCTAGGCAGTATATATATCCGCAAAGACTTAAAGCTACGGACGAAAAATATAAAATACTATATAGTATTTTTAGCTTTCTCTTTCTAGAATAATTATACCTTTGTTTTCTATCTTTCTACGAACATCCGACGACCTAGACAACTCTCTAGATTTACTTCTTAACCCTTCTAAGATTTAGCTACTTCTAGGACTATATACCTAGGTATACCTTCTAAATCTAAAAGTCTAAAGACTAAATCCCTAGCTCTCTTCTACTTAGACTTTAGTTTCTCTTTCCTAGCCTTCCTTAGGTTTACTTTCCCTAGCTTCTTCTATTACCTAGTCCTTAGCTTAGTTATTAGAATATAAGTTAGAATTAGAATTAGAATTAGAATTAGATTTAGTATCTAGACTATTTTTAGATTAGGTATTAGATTTACTACTAACTATAGCCTCTAAGTCCCTCTTAGGTACCTTTTCTATATTAGAAGATTACTCTAGTATAGGGCTAGTTAGTGCTACTTTCTTCTTCTTAAGTTAAGAAGAGGATTAACTTAAGAACTAGGAGCTAGTAGCTCTAGTTACCTAATTAGCTAACTTTACTAAGGAAGTACTAAGACTAAGCAAATTCTCTTCCTTTAAAACCTTTTAATTAACTAGAAAGAGGAAGGTTAGATAGCTAGAACTAAAGGCTATACTATCTAGATAATTCTACTTAGTATAGTAAAACTAGTATAAAGGCAAAGGGCCTATTTTTAGAATATAATCTAAACTAGTAGGATTTAGTAAGTTCTTTAAGTCTAGGAATTTCTAAAATCTATTAAAGGCTATATAGTATCTAGTAGCATCTAGGACAATCCTATTAGCCTAGGCCTCTAAACTTAAGACTTAGACTATTAGCTTAGATCTAGTTAATCTATTATACTTTATATTAGAAAGAACCTCTTTCTAAATAACTTTAGGTCCTCTAACTGCTTTTAGCTAGGTGCTTAGACTATATCTAGAAGAAGAAGATTAGTTATACTAGCTATTATATAGGTAGTTAGTATAAGTACCTCTAAAAAGCTACTTATTATCTAGATCTTCTTAGCTAAGGCTTAGTACTCTTCTATAAGCTAGAAATAGAGCAGTTTTGCTCTTTTTATAATAGTTATAAGGACCTTTAGAATCCTTAGCCTACTTTAGAAAATAAGTAATAATAGATACTACTCTATAGAGGGAACTATAGGGCCTATACTCTCTAACTCTTATCTAAGAACCTTTAGATAGCTTTGTCTTAGAAAGAAGCTAGTATTCTAGCCTTAGGATTCCTCTAATACTTAAGTATAGCCTTCTATTTCTATAAGAATTTAGGAATAGCCTAGGGAATATATCTAGGATACCTAGTAATCTAAATAGGTTTAAGAAGTAGCTAGCCCTTTCCTAGATATTCTAATTAGAGAGTATAGTCTTATCCTACTAGCCTTAGACCTCCTTAGAATACTACCTCTTCTAGACCTTCTTTAATAGCTTTCTAGCCTACTTATTCTTCTTAAAGACCTAGTACTTAGAGTTTGTCCTAATAATATCCTCTAGAAAGAGCAAGGTACTAGAGGCCTTTAAGCTCTTTAATAGGATCTAAACCTTAGCCTTTAGCTTCTAGATAGACTTTATTAGTACTATTTAAAAGTAGAATATAGAGTCTAGAGGAAGTAAGAGGATATTAAAAAGAGAAGAAATTAGGTAGAGGATAAAGGTTACTAAATTTTAAAGTAGTAGAAGTTAGCTAGCTACTTAGTACTTAATTAGCGAAACTTAAAAAGCTAAAGCTACCTAATTTAGACAACCTAGACCTTAGAAACTTCCGGAGTATCTAAACCTTCCTAGTAGTTCTAGAGCGGATCTAAGATAAGAAATAATATAAGAAGTAGAGAGGAAACCTTTTCTATTACTAGATCTAGGTAAAAACCTCCCTCTATCTACTTATAGTAGAAAAGAGCCGTGCCTATATTATAATCTCCTTAGAATAAGTAGAAAACAAGAAAATAGAATACTAAAAGACTTTCCTTTAAAAACTTCTAGGATTAGAAGGTATTAGATCTAATAAAACCGGAGAAACTACTTTCTTTACTAGATATCGCTATTCTCGTTACTAGAGTTATACTCTAACTCGGCACCTAAACCTCCTTCGATTATATTACTATATCTATCGATAGCTTTACTACTAGAGTTCGGTAGACTACTCTCTACGAAGGCCTCTAGACGGGTATCTAAAATAGCTTTAAACGCCTTTTCTATTATAATTACTATTCTCTAAAGAATACGTAAGATACTATTAGAACTCGGGTTATAGGGCACGCGGATAATAATCGGGATTATTATAGCCTCGGCTAGTAGAACTAGAGGAATAGTAGTCGGAACGTATTAAAACGCTAAACTAGTCTAATTCTTAAGGCTCCTAGGAATAGGATTAAGTATATTAATCGTAGAACGAAGTTCCCGACGAAGGTTCTACGCGGCGTTACTCGTATTATTTAGCGCTATACCTTATAGTTCTAATAGAAGATTAGAAGCCGATATAAGAAAAGCTCTCCCGGTAGGCGGATCGTTTTAAAGGTTCTAAGAAGTACTAGAGATCGGGGGAATAGAGGTAGTAGCGCTCTAAGGTAGTAGATTCTAGCGATTAGTACCGTACTAGTATATCGGCGCTCGACTAGAAAGAGAATAACCGGATTTTACCTTTATATTATACGTAGTCTTGCCGTCGTAAACGTAGTTCGTATAAGTACTATTCTAGAGATATAGCTAATTAGTCGAGGAAGCCGGGACTCTCGGATTATACGACTAGTCTAGAACGTAGATGCAAATCTTAGCCTTACTAGACCCCTTTCCGTAGTATATATAGATATCGTCGTCTAATATATACTCTACATCTATACTATACGAACTAATAAGAGTAGGAAGTCGATACTCTATCGATCTTAGATTTATTTTCTAATCTAGAGGAAAGATTAGTCTTAGTAGCTAGTCTAGATTAATAAGACGAAAATTCGGATCGAAGAAGTTATCGATACTATAGTATATCTTTCTACTAGTACTACTAAGAAAGCCGTAGATTATTTCTCGGAAATCGCCCTAATATACGCCTCTCTAGATTAGAAGGACTATTCTCTCTAGAAAGGAGCGTAGATCTTTTTAGTTTAGAAATTTAATTAACGAAGCGCGGAACTACTTTTCCTAGAGTATATTTAGTAGATTTTCTATCTAACTCGAGCCGTACGCGGGAGAGCGCGAGCCCTAGTTTAGCTTCTTTAGAGGATCGCCGCTACTACTAGAGCTAGAACCGAGGCTTAGACCGGTAAGTTTCCTACTAGACGATCCGCCTACGCGCTAGGACCGACGCGAAGTAGTAGTTATCTTAGCCGACAATTCTAATAAGCTATTAGTATACTCGAGAAAAGAGTTTATATATAGAGAAGTCTTACTATAAGCTACTATAGATATTAAGAAAGCTTTTTAAAGTCCTCTAAAAGGAGTACTATTAGGCCGAGAGGGTTCTAAAAGCTAGAAGAGGTTATTAAAGTTATTATTCGGAAGTAGATATTCGAGAGAAAGTCGGAAGCGAAGGGCTGCTTTTATAATAGGCTTACCGGTATATTATTAACGTTTTCTAATTATTATAAGTATTTATTATAGGGTAGCAAATATATAACGCGTTCTAAGGGTTTAATTCTAGAATTACTAATATTCTAATTAGCTACCGGCTAGGTAGTAGGTTTATATAGTCTTCTAATAAACTATAGCTTTCTAAAAGTAAATAAAATTACGAAAATTAGACAAGTAAAGAATTCTAAGGATTCTAACGACTTCTAAACTAGTTCTAGGCACGCGGTAGAAGGCGTAGTAGTATTTCCTCGGGTTACCTCGAGTTCTTTAAAGAGTATACGCTATCGTTCGGAGCTAATATAGCTAGTAGAAATAGGAACTACGTCGTTGCTCGCGATCCGCGCTATATCTCTAGGAAGATATTCGAGTAACTTGCGCTCTTCGGAGAGTATACGCTATCGTTCGGAGCTAATATAGCTAGTAGAGATAGGAACTACGTCGTTACTCGCGATCCGCGCTATATCTCTAGAAAGATATTTAAGTAAGGGAGGGATATGTTAACTAGTAGCCTACTACGGTTCTAATAGGGGTTCTAAAAAGCTAAGAGTGCTTAGAATATAGAATAAAGGCAAAAAAAGGACATCGAATAAGTAGAAAGGTAGAGAGATATTAATAACGAGCCTTCGAGCAACTCGAGGAGATTAGATACCTTACTACTTTATCTATACTCTTTACGACTTTTCTTCTACGATTAGATACTTTTAGAAAGCGATTTACCTCTCTATCTACTACTCGTCGTATTATTAGAGACCTCTAGTATAACGATTCCTCCTTTTACTTATAACTATAGGATACCTATACCTTTTTGCCTCTATCTTAAGTATCCGCTACTCGAACCTTATAACTCTAAGATTAGAACGAATTAGAAAGTCGAGCGTATAAGGCCTAATATTAAGAAGTAGCGTATCGAGAGGTTTACCTTACTATTAGGTTAGAAAATAGCGTCTTCTAGATATAAGATAAGATCTCGGCGTCGTCTATAGGTCTTTTAGGCCTCTCTAGCATCGGAGAGACGACATAATATAAGGGCGGATATCGTATAACACCGCTGCCCTTACTAGAACTAGCGTACGTATAATAAGCTACCGATTTTAGTATATATAGGTTTAGGTCTATACTAATACCCTTATATGCCTATAAACCCCTTATAAGGGCTTATAAGCAACGTAAGGACTAGTAATACGCCTCTGTTCTAATAGTTCTATAGCCTTAAACGTGTTTAGAAGATAGTTAAAACCTATAGGCCTTTATAGAGCTAGACTAGTATATACGTAATACGCCTCGAGGTCGTGCTAGCTAGACGCCTATACGTAGTAACCGTAGCCGCGGTAGAAGTATGCCCTACGTAACCTATAGCCCCGCGTAAGCCTATAGTTTTAAACGAAAACTAGAGGGTAATATCTCGAGAACTACTAGTATAATAAAGCTAAAATTTAAGATATAGCGTCTCTATACTATACTTACGTAGTCTATATTAAAATGTTTCTATTATTATAGGTATATACGCTAATAAGTAGTTATGAAGTATTTTTATAGTATTCTAAGATATAGTAGTTATTAAACTTTATTTAGCTATAATTTAACTTTTTATAGTTCTAATATATAATTAAGACTATATAGAACTAATAGAGATAGTAGATATATAAGAGATATACTTCTATCTAATAGAAAATATATTTTAATACTTATAAATTTATATTATACTCTTCTCTTAGTTAAACTAGTATTAATATAGATATAGGATAAGTATTACTATATATAGAGTTAGTATAAGCTAAAAAATCTATACTTAACTAAACTTAATACTTATACTAAGCTATACTACTAATAGTAAGTAGAATAGAAAAGACTTATATTTACTTATACGTTATAATTTATATATACTATTATAGGTATTATCTTAGTAAAAGACTTTAAATATTCTTTATTATACTTCTATACTTAAATATTTCCCTATATATAATTATAAGATATAGAATTAAGAGTTTAGAAGAAATTTTAGTTAAAGTAAAGAATTAGTTAAAGTAAAGAATATTTAGTTTTCTTAAATACATATTAATATATAGCTCTAAGCTTCTTATATTACTATAATAATAGCTACTATAACTTACTTATTTATTAAAGTACTAATTAACTTATTCGTTATACTATTACTAAGAGAATCTAGAAGGATTTTAGATATATAATATAGCTTATAAGTATATTAAATATCCTAAACTATTTTTAGGCTATATTTAAGTTCTAAAGACTTTTATAGCCTAATACTTTAGTATATAAAGCTACTAAGAGAGCTTCTTTAAGCTTTACTTATAAATTTAAATCTTAGACTCTTAGTAGATTTATTTATATATATAAGAGTATTATTATAGACTATAATAGCTCTATATATACTATAATAAATTATATATGCTTAAGAGACCTTATTACTTTTATATAGTATAATATAAATATATTTTAAATTTATATAAGAAGTTCTTATTAGTCTTCTTATATTATATAGTATTTAGTATACTAGTAGCTATCTACTATATATATACTAAAACTATATAGCTTAATATAAGAGCGAGAGGCTCGAGAGCTACTAGCTTAGGGGGCGTCTAAGTTAGACGCCGAAGTATCCGGCTTACGCCGCGCGTACTCGGCGTAAGATAAAAGCACGCTAAACATATATAGAGGAATCGGTAAGAATTAGTCTCTTAATATCTCTAACGGGCATAGTTAGGAGCGCTTAATAAATTACTATATACTAATCTTTATAATACTAATTCTTCTACTTTATTAAGAGTAGCGATCTATTAAGGCCTACTATACTTATACGAGGAGTATTAGTATAGCTAGGTAACTATAGCGAGACTACTAGGTTAGGAGCGCTACTACTAGGCTACGTAGAAGAGTTACCGAACTTTAAAGCTAAGAAATAAGAAGACGAGGAGATAAACGACGCTAACGATACGTAGGTAAGGCGCGAGCGTCTCGAATAAGAAAACGCTACGCTACGCGAATAGCTCGAACTCTACGCTCTCTAGGTAGAAAATAAATGCTTAACGCGAGAAGTTAGGACGACCGTCCTACTAATATACTTAAGTACGATAGTATATAGCTTAGGCTTAAGGCACTCTAGCGCGGTAAGCGTTACTACGGATACTAAGGATAGTATACGCTATAGTAGCGACGATTATACGTCCTATAAATCTATTAAGCTCTACTCCTTTAAACCGTTTAAGAGCGAGACCGTTAAGGAAGCTCGAGAATATATCTACGTACTTAAAGTAAACTTTATAGCTATACCGAGGAAGTTTATAACCGAATACTAGAAAGTTATTACTAGTATTATATTCCTCGTAAGCGAAGCGTAAGAAGCCTAGTATAACGAGTACTCGAGTATACTCCTAGCGAGATATACTTAGACGTAGTTCTATAAGTTCCTATATAATATCGTCGGGGATTAAGCGAACCGTACGCTCCTCGTAACTATCGAATACGAGATAATACGCTAAGGCGAAAATTAAAGCGTATAATAATTCGTAATAGACCTTAGTAACCTCGAGATATAGCTTAGCGACTATACCGAGGCGTAGCTAGTTCGCTAGCTCCTCGTAAAGTTAAAGCTATTACTATAGAAGGATATTATTAAGAACTATATTATCCTAGTAAAGCGTACCGACCTCGTCGCTCTAGCGCGATGCCTTAAATAGGTAGAAAGGTCGATACTATACGACTTAGGCTTACGCGACTATTAGAAGGACGTATCGTATTAGTAATTAAAGTATAAGAGAGTCGATAGTAACGCGTAAGCCTTAAAGAGCAGTTATAGGTCTAACTCGAAGAATAATAACTCTTCGAATAAGTATAAAGGTAAGGATAAGGGATAGTAACCTAGATATTACGTTTATAACGAGGTAGGCTATATTAGTCTAGACTATCTAAATAAGGATAGTAATAAGCTATTAGTCCGTAAGGTAGCCGCGAGTAAGTCGAAAAAAGTAAAAGCGATAGAGATATTACGTAAGTCTCTACTACTAAAGTAGATAGTATAGGGTACCTACCTATATAATATATACTAGTAGTACGAGTATAAGGAGAAGTTAAGTCTTAGGAGAGTCGTAAGCCTACCGAGTTCCTTCTTAATAATACTATAGATATTAATATAGTATTACGAGCCTTCGTACTCTAGTATAAGTTGCCCTTATAGCTAAACGCGGCCTTACTACTAGCTACTACCTTTATAAGTAAACTAGGCTATTATTACGGTGCGTACTATATACGTATAAGGCTCGCGAACTCCTTAAGGACCGAGCGCGTAACCGGAGGGATCTTTTACGTATATAATATACTAGATCCTAATATTATTCTTAGCTATCTATAGTAACGTACGTAATAAGTAAGTATCGATAGTAGTATAGACGAATAGCGTTAGAGTAACGATCGTTTCGGCCGGTTCGAAGTTCGAGAGGCCTATAAGTTTCTTAAAGACCTTTAGAAGGCACCTACTATATTCGTAGTTAGCCTAAGTAGAATAGGCGAGGAGCCTACTCTAATACTAGAAGAGTTTTATTAGTTCGACGATATTCTTAACTCTATAAAGGAGATACGAATTAGGCCTATCGAAGGCGCTAAGTATATAATCGACCTAAAGCTAAGTACTATACTACTCTTTAGGCCTCTATACTACTAGTTAAGTAGAGAGCTCGAAGAGCTTAAAGAATACTTAGAGACTAAGCTCGAGTATAATTAGATCGAGCGTTCTAATAGCGAGGTAGGTACGCCTATTCTATTCGTACTAAAAAAGAATAGTAAACTATAGCTATATATAGACTATCGTAAGCTAAACGAGATTACGATAAAGAATCGGTATCTACTCTCTCTTATTAGTAAGACGCTAGATAGGCTTATAGGAGCTATAGTTTATATCGTTAGACCTTACGGACGCGTATTACTATATTCGTATTAGACCGAGCGACCGCTAGAAGACTACGTTCCGTACGCGGTACGGTTACTACTAATATAAAGTAATACCCTTTAGGTTAATAAACGCCCTAGTAACGTTCTAGGCGTATATTAACCGCGCGCTAGTAGGGCTAGTAGATATAAGTTACGTAGTATACTTAGATAATATCCTAATCTATAGTAAGACTCGCGAGGACTATATATAAGACGTATACGCCGTACTTAAAAGACTTTATAAATTCGGACTCTATATATAGCGCGCTAAGTATAAGTTCTTCTAGAAATAGGTTAACTTCCTTAGGTTTATAGTTACGACTAAAGATATAGCGATAGACCTTAGTAGAGTAGCCGTAATTGCCTCGTAGCCGAGGCTAATTACTCTAACCGAAGTTTAATCGTTCCTTAGGTTCGCGAACTTCTACTACTACTTTATCTTCGAATATTTAAGGGTCGTAGTACTACTAACCGTACTCTCGAAAGGCGTAAAGAATAGTAGGAAGCCGGGGCCTATTAGTTAGAGCGAAGCTAAGGAGTAGGCTTTCTTAAAGTTAAAAGAACGCTTCTAGACCGCGCTACTTCTTAGATACTTTAACTCTACGCTATGCCTACGAGTCGAGACCGATACGTCTAACTACGCTATCGCGAGTATTCTAAGATAGCTATTCGAGCCGGAATAGTACCTAATTACGTTCTTCTTATAGAAGATAATTAATACTAAGTATAACTACGAGGTCTATAATAAGGAACTTCTTATAGTAGTAGAATTCTTTAAAGTATAGAGGCCTTACCTTAAAGGCGCTACGTATAAGGTAGAGGTACTAGTCGACTACGCTAACCTAAAGGCCTTTATAGGTATAAAGTAGTTAATAGGCTAATAGGCTAGGTAGGCTACGTTCTTAGCTTCGTATAACTTTATAATTAGTTACCGAGCGGGCAAGCTAAATATAGCTAATACGCTATCGAGACGTAGTAATTACGTAAAGGACGCGTAGGCGATAAATAACCTATTACTATCGCTATAGTAAAAACTCTAAGTTTAGAGTAACTTCTAAGTAGGAGGACCGGTTATAGCCTATATTAAGGCCGCCTATAGCTCCTAGTATATAATAAGCTAGAGGGTAGCGGCTATAGAGGCGGCTAATAGAACCTAGCTTACTAACTTAAAACGCTATAAGCCGGGTCCGTATAGATTCGCGCTACTAATACGAGTTGCTAGCGCTATTATTACGAAGGAACGGCCGTACGCTAATACCTCGGATCTAGTAATCGAGTACGTAGCTACGCTAGTCTAGCTAGACTCTACTACGAAGGAGCTATACGCGTAGGCGAAGAGTAATAAAGGCGAAAGCGATAAGTATACTACTTAAGATAGGTACTTATATCGCGAAGGGGCCTTATACTTACTCTAAGATCCCGTATTACGAATATAAGTAATCTATATATACTACGACGACTTCCTAGCTAGCTACTTCGGTAAGGATAAGACTATAGAACTCGTTAAAAGGAAATATTAGTAGCTAGAGATTAACGAGGACGTTAGGTAATACGTTAAATCGTATAGTAGCTATTAAAAGGCGAAAGCAAGGCGCTACTATTCCTACGGCGAGATAGTTACGCTTCCTCTACTAGAATAGCTATAGAAAGATCTATTTATAGACTTTATTATAGACCTTCTACTAAGTAAGCGTAATAGTCGTATATTTAACGCGATCCTTATAATTATCGACTACTATTCTAAGATAGTAACTTTTATCTAAACGATAAAGCGCTATATAAGCGTAGAGCTTATAAATATCCTACTAGATAAAGTTATATAACTTCGAGGTATACTTAGTAGTATTATCTTTAATAGAGGGTCTATATTTACTAGCTAGTTCTAGTTAGACTTCTATTTCGAGGTATACGTAAATTATAGGTTAAGTATAGCATTTTACCTATAGACGAATAGCTAGACTAAGCGCGTAAACTAGACGCTTAAGGAGTACCTATATATTTATTATAGAGAGAACTAAGACGACTAGGCGTCTATACTAGCCTCTATAGAATTCGCGTATAATAATAGCTTAAATACGATACTAAAGATATCGCTATTCTATATTATTTACGAGTTCGACCTAGATTTAATAATAGAGACCTATAAGAGAGACGTAACCGAAATTTAGAGCGCGATTCTATAAAGAGAAGTACTAGTAGTAAAAGACGCTATAAAGAGGTTAAAGCAGAATTATAAGGAGTTAATAAAGCGCTAGTAGTAAGTAAGCGAGTCGTAGGCTAAGTATTATAACTAGAAGTATTAGCTAAAGAAATATAAGGTCGGTAATATAGTCCTTCTATTTACGAAGAACCTAAAACTAAAGGTACTATTAAAGAAGCTAGCGGATAAGTTCGTAAGACTATTTAAAGTAATCGACGTAGTTAGGAAGTAGGCGTACTACCTAGCTCTTCTAACGGAATTACGTATCTATAATATCTTCTACGTATCCCTCCTAGAACTCTAGTATAGTAGCGAATTATAGGAAACTAGCTTGCCCCTTATAAATAATAAGAGTAAGTAAATAGTCGAGGAAGTACTAGAAACTCGAGTTAAGAAAAGTAAGAGAAAGTAGCTAGTCCGATAGAAGAGCTAGCTAGAGGAATATAATACGTAAGAACTAATCGAATATATCGAGGAATATAAGGCGCTCGAAGAATTTAAGGCATAAGAGCGAAGTAAGAGGAGCTTATATAAGCCGTAAAGTTAACTATCGCGGCTACTACGCCGCTAAGTATTTAATAATAAGTACGCGCTACGCGCTAAAGCTATAACGAGACGTTATATTATTATAAGAAGGTCGCGAAAATTACTAAGAGAAATAAAAGATATAAAGTAGAGAGAAATTATTTATTTATAGCGCCTATAGGCGTAGCGTAAATAGGCCGTAGCACTAGCGTAGAATAGAAGTACGAAATAAGGTAGTAGACTATATAAGTAGTATAGAAGAAGCGCGAGAAGAAAATAGAAGAAGAGCGCGCGATACGCTAACTACTCCTTTATACTATCGTTAACCTTAGTACTATCCTCCTTTCTACTCTTACTAGCCTCGCTTTTCTTATTCTTCTTATTCTTCTTCTTCTTTTTCTTTTCTACTATAAAGACCTCGTCGTTAAAGACCTTCTCTATCTAGCTACTAAGGTAGTTAGCGTAGGCGGTATAGACTATCGTATCGAGGGCCTTCTAGGAGGCGCTAAGTAGGCGTAGACGCTACGAAGAATATTAGTAATATATATAAGAAGTATACTATCCGTAAGATATACTTTATACTTAAGCTTAAAGAGCCTAAAGGATAGAGCGATCTACTTACTAGCTATAAGTAGCTTAGTAGCAGAGAGGCTACTAGCTACTAGCGTAGCGCTAGCTCTACCCTTCTTTAAGGTCTCGAAGACCCTAGCCGACTTACTCTTATTAGACTATAAGACCTTAAGGCTATTAGTAATTAGAGCCTATAAATTAGTAGAGCGGTAGCGGAGCTACTTAGCGCGTACGGCCGGCCTACTCTTAGCTAGCTTAGCGAGGTAGAAGCGTAAGCGCTCCGCCTACGTAATAATATCTAGGTTAGTATAGTAGTCGTAGAAGTAGTTATTATTATTATAGCGCTAGTAATTCTTCTTCTTATCTAGTTTTATAACTCTATTATATAGCCGAACGCTAGCTATATATACTATATTAGTAAGGAACTCGTAGCTAATACGTACGCGATACGCTAGACTTACTAGTTACTAAATATAGGAGATAACGATAATAGTCGTCGTCCTTAGTAGTAGAAAGGTTAGTAATAGTACGAGGGTCGGCTAAGATTATAGATATAGCGTTCTTCTTAGGAGCTATAGTACTTATAGAGTAGGTACTAGGAAGATACTAGGAAATTACGTAGATAGTACGAGGTAGGAGCGGGGCGCTTATTTAAAGTTAGTATATTAGAATAAGTATTAACGTAATTAAGCGCGAACTTATAGCTCGTACCTACCTCGTAACTAACGTATAGCTTATATAAGGTCTATAATATAAAAGTCCCTTAAAATTTAGTACGTTACTATAGTACTACTAAAAATCGCGCACGTTACGACGTAACCGTAACGTAATAAGAACGCAAGCGACTAGCTATTATATTAATATAGACTCTCCTACGAGCTAGAGTAGCTTTATAAGAGAGAGGAGATAATTATAAGAGCGAGAGGCTCGAGAGCTACTAGCTTAGAGAGCGTCTAAGTTAGACGCTAAAGTATCCGGCTTACGCCGCGCGTGCTCGGCGCAAGACAAAAGTACGCTAAACGTATATAGAGAAATTAGTAAGAATTAGTCTCTTAATATCTCTAACGGGTATAGTTAGAGGCGCTTAATATATTACTATATACTAACCTTTATACTTAAAGTCTAACTTAGACGATTTATATAATTATATCTACTAGATACAAAAGTAGTACTTACTAATAATAATTTCTAGTTCTAGAACTTTATTTCTAAATACTAGAGCAAATAGTAATAAGTATACCTTTAAACTTACTAAAATTTATCTATATAGTATATACTACCTATATTTAAAATTTCGTATATTTCTAATAGTATTTGCGCGAGATATAAGAGTGCAAATTCTTAAGAAACTATAGGCTTACGCGGGGCTATAGGTTACGTAGGGCATACTTCTACTCGAGAGTATCTGTTTCTACCTACGGCTACGTAGAGGCGTGCAATAGGACTTCGTAGGCTATAATTACTAGTCCTTATAACGATAGCGATAGCTTTATACTATAATAGGAGCTAGAGCTAATATAAGCGGCGAGAAACATAGCGGTAAAGAAGCCCTTACAAGGCCTTACGGCCTGAATTCCGCGCTTACAAGGGGTGTTATAGGGCCTTACCGTAAGCTACCCATCCCTAGACCTGACCTCGACTTAATACGCATTCTGTAGGAGACCGAATACGGTACTTCTTTGGCGATTGCTCCTCGATTCGTCAAAACCAGCCAGCATTCAACGAAGCATTGATCACTAAACTCTAGCGCGCCAGTACGACACGCCTGTCGGCAATTCAGCGTAGTCGCATCCTTCCGACTAACATCTTCATTGTCGCCGACTCGCTGACTCCCTGCCATGGAAACGCCTGCAGAAGGCTAACAGACATTTTTTGATTCTTGAAAGGCGGATCAGTGCGTTGCGCTTCGGACTCGCATACATATGTTTCTTCCCGCAACTTGGTGACTCAGACAGATCTGCACTTCTCTCCAATGCCGTGGGACAGGCAAGCGGGCATGTAGGTTGATCGGATGTGCAGACCGGGTCCAGGCCGTTCGTCGGAAAGCCATCTTCCAGCAGTTGCAGACTTCGGCTGAGTGGAAATAGGGCATCATGGGACGCTTGAAAACTGACGATGGGAGGACCCGCAGCTCGTATTTTGCAGTCATCAACGTCATGACACAACGGCCGGTGATAGAGAGAAGCTTCGGAGGCGTATAGTCGGATGCTATCTCCTAAAAGCTTCAACCTGCGAGCGCGACAATCTGCATGCCCAGCGACATCGGAAGAGGCAGACTGTGGGAGTGAATGACGTCCAAAGCCATTTAGAGCATTATTTTCACTTCTGGAGGCTCCTTTGTTGGAACAGCCCTGGAGCACCGACTCTCTCCGCTCGCTGCTCTCGTGATCCTTCTTTCTGTGCAATATGAAGAAGCAGCGCTGGCAGCTATAGCCACTATCCCACACTGGGAAGCTGCTGCCACATCACACCCGAGAGACTTCTGCCGCGTATCCGCCGAGTAAGCACGAGCAGCGGACTCAGCCAGCCAAAGATGCGCCACCACGAGGCAGGGATCAACACGTTGTCTGTATCCACATGTTTCCCACTTCAGGGCTTGGTTCATTCAGGTCGTCAGCGTCCTTCATTGGTCGAACGCAGGAACCGATGGAATCTGCATCAAGGCGGGCCAGTACAATATCATCCATTCGAATGCTCCTTGCCAGTATGAAAAGCAAGTACAAGACGTGCTGTCAAAGGATGATCGCCTTCGCATGCCGTACTTTGACTTTCGCTTTCGCGCTCCAGTCGCCAAAAATGCTCGTAAGCTTTCAGTGGCTTCTTTGTCCAGCTCATCTTCCGGTGAGCGCTGCCAGTCACAAAGCGTCTCGGAGCAGAATTGTAGGTGTCATGCCCCATCGACGGCTGATCGTGTGCATTTGTTGTTGATTAGAGCCCGTTCGGTTGCAAAATCGAGTTTCTATTATCGTGGCGCAAAGCACGGCTATTATCTGCGATTTAGCGTCTAATCTTCCCTATAGTCGTAACCTTCTTTTACTGCCCTCTAATGAAATTTTAGAGGGGCACTAGGTTAATATAGCGACGACGACTATATAGCAACGGGAGGTCGAGACGAGTAAAGTACTATTCGGTAGGATCGAAAGGCATCTACTACGTATTCCTACTAAGTTCTAGTCCTAAAATCGTCCTATAGAGCCTAGAGTTATACCTTAAACTCGAGCATCGTCGAGAATTATATCTAGAATGCTGCCGGGGAGCAGCATTCTAGAATCTAATCTTAAAATGCAGTAGCGTACCTTAAGCGAGGCCGGAAAATCCAGTAATTAGCTCGCTCTGCTAGCTAAAGTATATTCGAGATAGTAGCGTTATCAACTTTTAGATTCTGAGATTTCGAATCAGGTCTACCGGACACGCAGCTAAATCCTATGCTAATATTGGATTTTGAGATTCTAGAAGTCAATAACGCCACTGGATCACGGTCAACCGAACGGGCTCTTAGTAACTTCTCGGGTGTGTCGGCTGCAACAAGGCGCAGATTAGGTCGTCAAGGTTCAATAAAAGGCGCATCGAAGGTGGTGTAAGCAACACAAGGCACGCGAATCCGCTTGGGTGCCAAGCAGTTTCTCCGCTTTTCTGCACAATGCGACTTCACCTCCTCGGATACCTCCGATGCGTAAATGCTAACAGCCACCAAGGATCCATACTGGCCTAGATGTACGACACCGCTTCGATCGTGTTGACCAAGCTGCATGAATGCTGGAGATGCCCAAGAGCTTGGCCGACATAGTCGTCAGACCAATATCAAGAGGCAGCGAATGTTGATCAGAGGGGCGATAGTCTCGAACAGGGATTAGTGAATGTCATTGCTCTCTACGTCGTAAAGCTCATAAGGATCGTGATTCGCCAATGTCATGCTCAACTGTCAAACAGCTACCCGTGTCTTATGCATTTCGCAGCAATCCGCTCATCCTTCACTCTGCGACGAGCTCTGGTGCGGCCTTTGCGACGGGCTCTGCTTCGGCCTCGGCGGCAGCCTCTGCTGCTCGGGAATATCTGCCGTAGCTGGGAGTGATCAGTGGGTATCTCGAAATATTTTAGGAGAGCAGCGTACCCATTGTACTTGTTGTAATTGTACGCGCTGCGGATCTCGTTAGTTCAGATCCTACCCACCAAAAGAAAATTGTTTCAAGTATACCCGTAGCCTAGAGCAGTGTCAGCGAAGCGGTTGATGAGAAGTGCTCTTCCGTGTGTATTGTTGACGTACTAGCGTACTGTGCGGCTTCAGCCTCTCTCTTCTGCTTAACAGCAAAGACTGCGTCCAAGATGGCATCGATGTCCTCGTTCAACGCGTCGCGCTTATAGTGCCCATATGCTAAGCCGCTGTCAGAGGACTGCATCGCCACAGCTTCGTCGCAGCTTCTTACAGGCGTAATGCTCCGGATATTTGCTGGGCACAAAGGTCAGTATCAACATGGGCCAACAACGATAACAGCTGTTACTCACCCATAGGCACCATATTTGCCATACTTGCCGTACTACATCATTAGTAACATATTGTCGAAGACTCGACAGTTGAATCCAAAAACTCACGTTTCCATAATCTGTGCGCTGGAATTAGCCAAGTGGAGTCTTTATTTCATTTCGAGTAGTCCTCTTACGTTCATATTTCTGAGCACCAGCAGCTTCAGCCTCAGGCTGGGTGACGGGGGCAGCAAAAGCAACGGATGCCGAAAGGGCGAGCGCGATAATGAAGGCCTTCATTGTGAATAGGGAGGTGATTGTTGGTGTGTCAGGGCAGTCGAAGAATGCTTGATGAGCCGAGGATGCTGTTGGGATGCTAGGAGACTGTGGGACTTCCCATTGCAGCGCGGGAGCGGTCGCGTCTTTTACTATGGGTTGCCCTCCAGCCGGAGTATCTCGCCGCAGGAATTGAGCTCTTCCTCAAGTCGGTGTGTCAGCACATCATGCCCGTCGTACTCATCGCGTCCTTCAGGATGACTATCGAAACCTTGTGCATTCTCGCCTGCGCCGCTCGGTGCCTTCGAGCCGCCGCATGGCGCGGGGTAATCATACGCAGCATGATGATCATGACAACGCTTTGGCCGTGTTCGCTGGAGTATTGATACTCGGTCTAAGTTTGTCGCTGGTGGTGGCTTTGCCTAGGCCGTGGCAAACAAAAGGCGTTCTGCATCCGCGCTAGCGACGCGCAGTCCTGCAGGTCTAGCTAACGCCTCCGTGTCGAGCTCAGCCGATGCTTCCTTGCCGACTTCCAGTAGATCTGAAATCTCAAAATGGAGCTCGTGTTCAAAACCCAAGTGCGAGGGAATCATCATGCAGGACCCAATCTTGAAGCTCGGCCGACTGCTGCAAAACTTCTCCCAAGCCCACCCCCACCGTCTCTTTCTTTTGCCCCACCTCACCAGCACACGCAACGACAATGTCATTGACACCTCTGATGAAAAGCGCGGGGCAAGGCTCAGATGATGGTTATAGCGACTCTGGTCAGATTCCGCTGAATCATCGAAGAAGGCAATTACTCCGAAAAGAAAACATCGGATGGGCCTGTCTTTTTGCAGTGCTCCTGGCAGTGACAGCCGGTCTTTCAGCGGGAGTCGCAGTGGCAGTAGTGCTGAGCGGGCAGAATCGTGGGCCTTCGTTCACGGAAAGTTTCGCACCTTCGCCGATTACCAGAGACGTGGACATTACATTCCACGAGACTCGTTTCGACGGCACTTTTATGGAAGAGAACATCTATCGCAAGAAGGGAAACAATGAGACTGATGCAGCTTGGCACGCGCTGGGAATTAACTGTGCGTCCAGTCTTGGGAAGAAACGCGGTGGCGATGCTAACCAGTGCCGCAGATCGAGCTGTAGGTATTCCAGCAGGTATCGCACCTTCCGTTGGGTTGAGGCCAGATCAAGTTCGAATTAGCGCAAAATACGGTGGCGGCTATCCTGCAAACGTTGAGGGCCTGCACCAGCTCCATTGTTTGAACCTCGTGCGCCAGGCGTTGTACTACAACATTGACTATTATCGGGCAAAAGGAGGGGGAGCCTTTGTCAATCAAGAGCCTATCGTGCAGTTGCACGTCTGTAAGTTGGCTTAGCACTCCTCCAGCTTGCACTTGAGCGCTAATGGTTGTCGCAGCACACTGCCTTGATATTATTCGGCAGCAGCTGATGTGCCAGGTCGATATTGGGGTTCTTGGACAAGTATGGTGGAAGCCAAAGGACCAGGAAGAACCGGAGGCATTCGTGGACTTCAACACGAAACATGTCTGCAAGAACTTCGACGCTATCCGGCAATGGGCTGAGGAGCGGCAGTTGCCTGTGGAAGTCCCAGATGATTTCCTACAGGGTCCGAGGCCGGGCGACGAAATGCTCGACCACGTCCCGTGAAGGTCTACATGTTTGTAGACTGTGCAGCGTTCTAGCGATACTGCAGGAGCAATGAAAATGTTCAGTCTCATTCAACGGCAGCTACACTTCTGTGCCTTGGGCCATCGCATGCGTGCCGAGCGGTGTTGTGTTGTGTGGTGCTGGGCTGTCCATTGATGTGCCTCGCTTACACGGGATCCGTGCAATGCGGTAAATGTGCCAGCTGAGCTTCACGACAGCTATACATAGGCAAGGCATGCACACACCCAACGTGGCGTGCTGCGATGCCAAGGTACGTTTGAGTGCTGAGTGGCCAAGATCCGTACCCGTATTGGAGTGGCATTGGCAGTGAAGCTCGCTGCACGAACGACGGGAGATGCAGACGCGTCGATGTCGCTCGTATTGTGGCATCCATATCGTCCCGTGGCCCTGTGGTGGTGGCTTTTGAGATGGAACTGGCACGCGAGAGGAGAGCGGTCACTCGATCCGTCATGGAGGGCAACGTCAATGGCTTGCCTGGCGCAGCGACGCGGGGAGGAGCTCGCATTGCAGCGGCTATAGGTCGAATGATCATGTCATAGATGTATATCTGGGTGTCTAAAACGAGTCCAACACCTTTCCTCTCTTTCCACGTTCGTCCATCCACTTCCTGATGGGCTCCCACTTGCGGCACGTTCTCTTTCCCGTTCTTCCCAACGCAAGATTGAAGCCTTCCCAGTAGTAAAGTGGCGAGGCAGTCAAATCACCATGGCACATTACGCTCTGGCGCAGTCGGTCGAGGCAGTGTTCCATGTGCGATACATCCCATCCATCCGGAAGCTCGACGCGGGGCGAATGGTGAGAAGACGCGTGAGTGGTGTTGTAGAGCGATTTGGACACTTCCAGGCGCACTGCGTTGAGGCAGTGGAGAGTGTGGAACACGTCGGGCCTGGTCTCGGCGTTAGCATCTCCCCGGTCTGCTGGCTTTTGAACAGTCGCACTCAAAGTGATATGCATTGGTCTTTGGAATGCGCAGGAGCTCAGGCAAGTACGGTATGGCCTCCTCGTCGGTCATGATCGGCAGTTCTCCTGGAGAGGCTGTTAGTCGGGAGGGATGCGCGGGAACGCGCAGAGGCGTAGCGTGCAGCAATTGATGCCACGTTCGATCGAGTGCGAGAGATGGCGGGCCAAAGTAATCGACTTCAGCGTCCTGGCGACGGCCAGCGGTCTTGGTGTCCGGGTCGTAAACGAGCGCGCCCGTGGAGTCCTGCTCTTCATATTCGATGGCCGAGCGAGCGTCTTCCATGTCGGTCCGATGGACACATGGCGGCAGAGCGGCAGCCTCCTTGCGCTGCTGCAACAGCACCGTCCGCAGGTAGAGCGCCAGGGAGAAGAGGAAGAGGACGGCGTTCACAGCAAGCAGGATGTAGAGTCGCACCGCACGCTGCCGGTCCGTCGTGGGTTGCCTGATGACAGCCTGCCACAGCGGTCCGTCCTGCTCCTGCTCCTCATCCTGCTCTTCCTCCTGCTCGTCCACCAGCAGCCTCGCTCCGTGTGCCGCCATGCTGTGCCGCCAGCTCGGCACCCGCTGTGCATCGAGATGGGCGTCGGGGAGGGAGGCGGATGGGCGACATTGGTCTCGTCGGCGGGCGTGGTTCCAGGTCCGAAGGTTTCAACTTTCGGGGGAGTGGAACGGTGGAAGACTCCCGGCGGCCGCTGCGAGACGCATCTGCTGCCGCCGACGCGGACGCGCAGGGGCGTGTTGTGGAAATGGCACTGACACCTGCACACGGCCTCGTACCACGGACTGCTCCCGATCGACAGCGCGGCCTGCCGGATCCTGCTCCCGCCGTTGCGCGCGGAATTGCAACAGCGACGACGAATGGCGCGGTTCGACGTCTACCACTCCATGCGGCACCCGTCGACCACGCTTTGCTTGATGAGATGCTCGACGACGGGAACGTCGCCGACCACGCCTCGCTCCTCGCGCGCTGCCGAGTCGCAGCTATATCAAGACGTAGGTGCACGCCTCTGCTTCTCGGCCCTCCTCATCAGCATATCCCAGCGTTCGCACAGCAGTCGTTTGCATCTCGCACATCTCACGCTCATTCATACCACACTCGCTCCAATCCCCGCGGAAAATTAACCCGTCAACATGCACTTCAGCACTGCTCTCATTGCCGCTCTGGCTTCCGGCGCCCTCGCCGCTCCTCAAGGCAACCTCGCCGGCGGTCTCCTCAAGACTGGTACTGGTGCTCTGAGCGGAAAGGGCAGCCCTCTCGGCAGCCTCGGTGGCATCGTCAAGCGTCAATACGGATATGGCAGCGATAAGAAGCCAGCCACGTACGGTGGCGAGAAGCCCGTTTACGGTGGACACGAGGTGTACGACGAGCACAAGTGAGTTGATCATCCAGTCATCCCAAGCAAATCCTCTAACGTAGATACTCAGGGCGTACCCCATTGAGAGCGACCCAGAACACAAGCCATATCCAGTGGAGAAGCAACCAAGCTACCCAACCTTGACCAAGGTAGGTCTGCGAACCTCCCTTCATCCTTCGCACCTGCTGACAATTTCGATAGCACTACGCCCCGGCCAAGCCCACTACCGTCTATCCAGAGGCAGACAAGCCGATCGATCACGAGCACCCAGTTGTTGTCGACCCAGTTGACAACGACGACCACGAGCCCGTCGAGCAGCCTGACAACGCAACCGCCATCTCCAACCAGTGCGGTGTCGGCAACGCTGTCTCTTGCTGCAACACTGCCGGCGAAGGCGACTTGCTCAACCTTGTCCTCGGCGGTTCTTGCTCTCTCCAGATTCCGGTCATTGCCGCTGCTCTTGGAAACAGCTGCAACGCTGGCAACAGCTTCTGCTGCCCCACCACCCAGAACGTGAGACCACCCTGAACAGCGGCAGTAGGCCCCAACACCTGCTAATCGATCACGATAGGGTGCCATCAACGTTGGTCTTCCTTGCATCCCAATCAACATCTAAGCAACTTGATTGCGGGATTATTGGCTTCCGCTGCATCGCCACAACCGGTGTGTATCGACCTGATGACCCATTCGGCAGCACGGTGGGAATTGCCGAGGACAATGAATTCGATGAACAGTGACTCGTGTACATAATCCTTATTGCTCCCCGAGGGCCGTAATACAGAGACTTTGCTTGTCATCATCCCCTGTCATTCGGATTCCTACAACTCGAATCGGCAATTCGTTAGCTGACTGGGTCCAACTAGCGCTGCGGCTGCGGGGCAGCTTCGAACTGCATTATCGTCGCGATTTTGTCGTCGTCCTCTCGCGCACATGTGCGCACAACCATTCTCCACATCCGCCGACTAACAGCACCATGTGCGACTTCTCGCAGTATGGCGGTGCTAGTGAGGAACTATCGGATCTGCTGGCAACGCTACCCGCGCCCGCAGCCGACGCCGGCATCGAAGTGCTCAAAAGAGCTACGAATCAAGGTCGCGAAGACCAATCTCGAAAAGAAATGGCTATTCTGGGGGAAAAAGTGGCGCTGCTGGATCACTCTGTCCCTGCACGAGACAGTCAGACCCTTGCAGCTCGTAGCTATCGACCCAAAAGCATCCCTTCAGATGTCACATTGCCAATCTATATCCATTTCCACGGCGGCGGCTTCATTTTTGGCACATTGGACTCCGAAGACGCGACATGCGCTCGCATAGCACTCGCCTCCGACGTCGTCGTCTTCAATGTCAACTACCGACACACCCCCGAGTGGCGATACCCGACCGCATGGCACGATGCCGAAGATGCCTTCGAGTGGGTTATTGCGAATGCAAAGCACTTCGCAGGTGATCCGCAACACATTGTCGTCGGAGGCATATCAGCAGGAGGTCAACTTGCCGCGGCTCTCACGCTGACCAAAAAGAGAGAAAACGCTCCGTCGTATGCGAGCATCAAGGGCCAAGTCTTGATGATTCCCGCTCTCGCCAATATCGATTCCTACGAGCATCAGCTCAAACAGCTGCGAGACCCCCTGAGGTCATCTTACAAAGAGAACGAATTCGCTCCTATCCTTCCGCTGAGCAGGATCAATCTCATGAACGGTCTCTTATTTCCGCACCCGCCCCGCGTGGAAGACCGAAGAGTCAATGTTGGCGCAGCTTCCGCCGAGGAAGTTCAAGGACTTCCTCCCACGACGTTTGGCATTGCGGGATTGGATCCTCTGCGCGACGAAGCTTTGCTGTATGCGAAGTTCTTGGCGGAGCACGGTGTGGCTACGGATGTGCACGTGTTCAAAGGTGTGCCGCATGGCTTTCGGAGGTTTGGGGAGAAGTTGGCGTTGAGTGCAGACTGGGATAAGGTGATGCATGATGGGGTCAGATGGGCGTTGAGTCATCCGCCAGCGAATCTGGAGATGGTGGTGAATGTCCATGAGGGGAAGCGGTAGCTGGACGAGTGTTACGCGAGCTTAGATTGTCAACAGCGAGTGATGGGGGAACCGATGGCCATTCTAGATCACAGATTTGCTTTCCAAAATACTGCAAAGAGACTCCGGGCGGCCCGTCTTAATCAGCACTCTGCAAATCAGACCGGCTTGATGGTACAGAACGGATACATCTGGCCTCTAACTGTTGATTCCGGGTAACAGATGGTTCTTGAGTCTCACCTGCCCTGCCGAAAGTTGGGCAAGTTCTGGCTGCGGGTTCAGTATCTAGAGGTGCGTAGCTCGAAATCAGCCGGCATGTAGACTTAAGAACGTTTGGGATAACGCCCGCCGCGTTGGTATGATTCGTGGAATTGTCGGCAAGGACCGGCCTGGTCGAGGAAAATTTGCAGCGGATCAGGCCGTTCTGAATCCGTCGAGTGTCACTTGCCACCACTGCCAATGGAACGATCCCATTGAGAGAGTATGAGGGCTGCAAAGCGAGGTGAGGTGATGCAGCTAATCTATGCTAGGAGGTACATAAGTAAGTAGTACCTGGGTAGAGCTGATGGCAAAAGTCGCGTTCACTAGCGAGTCCCTGTTGGATTATTATTGCCCACTCCTCGCCCTGAGTCCTTGGCTTCGTATCCACTACCGCCGCCACATCCGTCGCCCTCACGCCCGCGGAGCCAATCGTTCTTCGGAGTCAACCTGCGCGGAGGAATTTGGGTATTCCAATTTTCGCGCAATTCCAGAACGTAGAATCAGGGGCCATGCTTGCGCGGCGCGGAAAAAGGGCCTCGCTCCATCATCTCTGCGCTGACCTGCAAATACCTGACACGAGCCCCTCCTATGTATGCGGTACGATAACGCCGAGTGTAGAAAGATTGGCATTGGCGCCGTGTCGGGAGCCACGAGCCCTGAGTCTGAATTTGCGGCGGCAGTCTTCACCTCCGACCTGAAGGCTGGCCGTCATCGCCAACGATGCCCTCGACCTCTACGCAAAGTCCTGGTCTTTGAACACTGAGCTGCGCAGATGCTCAAGGCGGTCAACATGATCCGTCCGACACGTCCCACGAGGCCGGCAACACTGACTGCCGCCACGCTCTTCGTGCTTTTCATCTTCTTCTCCGTGACCTTTGTGAGTACTCCTATCCCAAGCCAAGCCGAACCTCAGAGCTTACAACATCGCCAGCGTGAACCGTTGACAAATCGAGCTGGGGCGTTGCTACCTCGACCCCAGGACGATGGCACCCAAGTCACTCCTTACAGCAGCAGACTCCATATGCTTCTGCCAGCTTCCAATGCCGCGGTCGATATGTGCAAGACTCTGTTGACGGGCTCGATGCTTGGCTATCCCACGCCCACTCTCATCGCCTGGAATGAGAAATTTGATCGTGAGGGTCTTCTTGGAGGCGGGAGTCACGTCGCGAAAATCTCACGAGTCTTGGAATGGCTGGATCATTTACCACCGGACATGGACAGCGATCTCATCTTCATGATGGATGCTTATGGTATGATGGCGGAATCTTCAGCCCGAACACTAGCACTGACTTTGCGACAGATATTTGGTTTCAGCTTCCACCCGAAGTCCTTGTCGATCGATACCACATGATCAACAGAAAAGCCAACAAAAGACTTCGGGATCGTTTAGGGAATGCATACTACGCGGAGAACATTCGACAGACAGTTATTTTCGGGGCGGGAAAGCGATGTGCTCCTAATCAAATGCACACCATCGCCTGCTACCCGATTCCGGACTCTCCTCTGCCGAACGATCTGTACGGAGCAAACACAGATACAGTTATGGGCAAGAACAAATACACGAGTCACAGGCAGCGGTATCTTAACTCGGGGTAAGAGTTCCCCGTGCTTTTGACACATGATTCAAGCCTGACCATGTTTGCAGATACATCATTGGACCAGCCAAGGACATGCGGCTTATGTTTAGAAGGGCATGGGAAAAAATCGAAGCCAATCAGGACCACGACCCTTGGGATAACGGAAGCGGTGGCTCCAACTTGATGTATGTCTCGCGCTCTGATCCAGAATCGTGTGTTTGCCATTTACTGACTGCGAGATCTGAAGGTATCATGGATCGGATCAAGTATATGCATCACCGTAATAGTATCAGACCAGAATCGCACTGACATCGAGCAGTCCATTTTCAACATCGTGTGGGGCGAGCAAGAATTCCAGCGCGAAGTGCTTCGACGCAGACATCGAGGCTGGATTGACCGACTGCTCGGCCGCGGCAAGACAACACCTCATTCTATCGAGAGCACAGTGGTCCAGGACCCGTTGAACCCACCATTTACGCATCAGACCATGGAACACAAACTGGGGAGACCAGACGAGTTCGGAATCGGAGTTGACCACTTCAGCGACCTCGGGCAACAGACAGTGAACACCGAAGACGACACCCAGTACCTTGTGCTCGGCCACAATCTCACTGGACAAATTCACGCCCGGCCACATGGACTGTTCAATTGTCCCTCTCGAGTGACTGGCGAGATTCCACGGGACGTGCTGAAGACAACGCCGCCTTCGACTGTGGAACAGCCCTGGAGCAACCTATCCCTACTCACCAATCATTGCCTCAATACGATGCCTGTAATGATTCATCACAACGGCGACAAGAATGCTCGTGCTTGGCAATGGCCCATGACCTGGATGCAGCCTCACGCCCGGCGCCAGCTGGAGGCCATACTAGGTGACGAGAACAACATCGTAGCTGCGGGAATATCCGCAGGCGGTGCATCTCTACCCACGGGCGAGTACCTGACGTTCCAAGAATTATGCCCACGGGAGTTCGAATACGAGCTTTTCAGAGATGTAGACCCCCCAGAAATTCCACCGAAAGGCTGGTAGACTATAACGAGTCTGACAAGCAGGAGTATACAAATGTACATCACGATAGGATACTGCACAAGTGCAAAATAGAAATTTACAAATTCTCAAGCTTTCCACTCAGCTAAGAGAATTTCGGTCTGTATGCAACACCTACGATCAATCAATGTACATCTGGCAAGATCCACTCGCCGCGTCCGTCTCTAAACACTTCCTCATGAAAAGGCCTGCAAATTTCGTCAAATTTAACCCACCGAGAGCCCCAGTCGCGGTCTTGGTTCTTCACGGAAGAAGCCCTTCCGCCGCCTCTCCAACGCTCATCTGGCCAGTACTCTCTCATACGCTCTTCGTCGTATCCTCCGTGCGCGATTGGCACAATCGGTTCCCAGATATGCGCATCGTAAAGAAACCTCGTGTGGCTCGCAAACCAAGTCTCATTCCACCAAGTCTCTCTCAAAGCTTTGCGTCCATCTCTGTGCGCGTTGTGATGGATGACAGCGGGCACGATTCCGGTCCAAATGTTCGTGAACAGCGGAACTTCGGGCCACTTCAGCCAGCGCGGAAACTTTGGGTCGTGGTTAAAAGTCCAGAATGGCGGTTGTGTATCTGTAATGTCTTTTGCCAGCGTCTGGTTTGCAACTCCGTAGGGGTGCGATGGAGGGACATGCTCGCGCTGTTCTGCCATTTCAAGTTCCGCAGTATCATTCCAGTGCAACCAGGCTGTGTCGTCTTCCGAGAAGACAGTGTTCAGTCCAATCTCCATTCCATAATCAAGCCCAATGCCAAACTCCCAGTTCTTGTCTGGACGGAGCGCAGCCTTCCTTCGCACCTCCTCCACGTGAGCAGGAACGAAAGGATGCAGAGGCGCATATCCGCCTTCGAGCTTTTCCTTCATTTTCTGCAGGTTATTGCGCGAGTCTTGGCGTAATGCTTCGCGCCAGACTTCCTGATCACCAAGGATGTGGGAGAAGATGTACTGGTCCGAGCCCATGTTCCCCTCGAAGGGGTCGTCTAGGAGCAGGTCTCGAGCCTGGTTAAACATTTTGCGCATGGCTTTGACAGTTCCCATTGCTACGCCGGAGTTGATGAATCGCGGACGGAACTTGATGAATGGGTTCGCCTTGTTTCCCACGTCTGTGTCTGTCTCTGGGCCGTATATGTCTTCGGGAAGGCTAGAGTATGGAACGGCATAGCAAGGCGGATCCTTCTCGGTCCATGGCCAGCAGCGCTTTTGGCATCCAAAGATGATTTGCTGGTGAATGTTGTGCGCCTTCGCAGCAGGGCCAAGTTCTCTTGCGATGCGTTCGTCTGCTCGCCTGTTGATGGAAAAGTAACGATCCACTGCTGTCTGAGGCCGTAGTTGAAGCCAGATGTCGTAGCCATCTATCATCAGCACAAGATCATCGTCCTTTCCAGCCTCGAGCTGATTGAAGTATTGTGCGATCCCAGTAACTTTCGCCAAGTGAGAGCCACCTTCCACGTACTTCTCATCGTCGAAGTCCTCTCCCCAATTCACTATTACCGGGTCGGGATAGCCCAAAATGCCAGCGCTGACCATAACCTTGCAAAGATTGACGTCGGGCTTAGAAGCGGGCACCACGAGGTGCAGATTCGCTGGTGGATTTTTGTTCGTGTTATGGTCCTGTTTTGACCCAGAGCTATCTGCAACTTCCTTGCCGGCGGCCGCAATCGATGTTAAACCCGGCGAAGAAGGCTCCAGAACATAAGCATGTCTCTTGTCTGAGCTGGGAGGGGTTTACTGACATGTAGAATGTACACAATGAATAAGACCCACGTAAAGATCAAGAAGAAGAATGGCTTGCCCTGCAGCATGACTATCGCTCTGACGCCAGTCCTTGAACCTCCAGCCTCATTCGCGCCTGTGTTCGAGGTGTCGCCATCATGGGACGTCAACAGGGAGGCAGCTTTCTCTGCCCTTTTACCAGCGGCTTCTGAAGCAGCAGAGGACCACGACCGCTGCCTCATGGTCATACTTGGATACCCCTGTCGCGGGCCTGCGGAGCTGTGCGGGGGCCACAAAGTTGATCCGGCCAAGAGTGTGCGATAGAAGTCAGTGTCATGACTTGTGAAAATTAACAAGTACCGTCCGCGCGACACATGGCGAGGATGGGTGCAGTGCTTTGGGGTGGACAAATAGTTTTTGGGGGGATTTGGAACACGACTTTTCCTGTGGAACCGGGTGTTCGGTCAATCTGCAAATCTGCATAGCTTGCGGAAGTGCGCTGCAGCCACATAAAGGTAAACTTCATCAGTCATCGGTCCGGGTATTCGCTACTGGACCAAGGCCTGACCCGCCGGTGTCAGGGTCGAGATTCGAAGCAGGATTTGAGAGGAGCGCCCAGACACGTTGGATCAACGACCAATGATCATCCGGGAGCCACATTCTGCACTGGTGCCAAGCAAATCCGGTAATGGTCTGCCGGGCTTGACCTGCGTACCGTGGCGTCGCGTCCGTCGAGACAGCTGAGAGGACACGTAATGGATGCCTCTCACAAGCTGACTGTAGTCGTGACACGAGGTCAGAAGTGGCGGAACTGTGCATAGTTGCATGAACCAGAAAGGCTGGCCGCCAGGGCGTGGATTGTGTATGTCGGCGAGCTGGGCAGTATCAACATTGGGCGTGGTTCGCTACGAACGCTATCAAAGGCAAACAAAAGCTGAGGAAGGACGGGACAATTTTCGCGAAACACGTCCACAACATCATCGCACTCCAGGCTGCACAGCCTGACGTTGCTGGAACTCTTGCCCTGCTAACCCTTCAGCTGCCCCTACAGGCGACACACCTTCTGCTGCTTCTTGCGGTTGTCCCTCGAAGGGAAACGCGCCTTCTTGAGGAGCCAGTCCGGGCACAGGTGCTAACTCGGGTATTTCGGCATCCTTGGTCGGAGGTGAAGGTGGGGGTGGAACAAGTGGCTCGTGTACAGTGATTCTCGTCGGATGATAAGGCTCGTCGTCACCTGGTTGAAACAGTACCGCTTCCGAGTCCTTGCAAAGCCGCCTCCAGCTCAACCAGCCGCGTCGGTCAGTCCAGGCACCCCCTTTGCCTCCATCAACAATCTCCTCTGCATCCTCTATCGGCTCCGCATTGTACCAGAGCATATTCGCGATGGGCTCTTGCGAGATGAGCCTCTCATCGAGACGATGGGTCGCAAGTCGGAGTTTTGCTGCTTTCTTTTGAAACCACATCCTACGCCACCAAAATTTGCGATAGAATTTCTCTTCTGGGTTTCCGGTGACATGGAGTAAGACGGGATGTTGATGCGTCAAGACATTGTAAGCAAGCTCGACGCTCTCCCAGCCGTGCGGTGTTGAATTGGCGTGGTCCACAGATTCGAATGGAGGACGGGAGGCGAGAATGTCGTCGCTGATGTTGACCTCCCACGGCTTCTCGGGTACAGAATGTGCATCTGCGCCAGGAGACCAAGAGTCGATCTGTCGTGACCAAGCAAGTTGACCCTTCCAGAACGCAAGAGTCTGGAACATTGTGGAATCGTAGTCGATGCCGATGTGATACTCGGTCCGTTTGCCGGACGTGGTGGGCTCGGTACGGATCAAAGCGTTCTCGTTGGGGTCTTCATGGTCGTAGTATACCTTCTTCTTCGCTTCCTCCAACAGGTCAGGCCTGTGCTTCAAACGTTGATACTCTTGATCTCCAAAGATGTTTGCAAGGTAGAACTGGTCCGAGTCGGTCACGTGGTTGAAGTGGATGGCCTCCAGGGTGGCATTGAAAATGTCCTTTAGGTCCTTCGTGGCGCCCAGAATCGTACCACTATTGAGCCATTTCGCGGGATTCCTGTCCCGGTTCTCGTAGTCATACACGGGCCCAAATGCGGCTTCGGACATTGTACTGTCCGGCACAGCCCAGCACGCCGGACGGCTGAAGTCGACTGGCCAGCATAATTTGTCGGGGCCAAACACGACACTTTGATACATCTCATGCTCGGCAAATGTCCTCTCCCCGTAGCGCTCAATCATGCGCGCATTGGCAGCTGCGTTGATTGCGTAGAATCTCTTGAGAAGAACATCCGGCCGCAGTTGAAACCAGATATCGTAGCCATCTATGATGAGGACGAGATCTTCCTGGTACTCCTCCGAGCCTTCAAGCTTCTCAAGATAGCGAAGGATGCCTTCGACCTTCGCTAGATGCTGTACGTAGCCATCTGTGGCCTCGTGATCACCGTAGTTGATGAGCACCGGCGTCGGATAGCCAAGGACCTGCGCCGACAGCAGCAGTTTGCATAACTCCGAGTTAGTGCTGGTTGCTGGTATGAGGAGATGTAACCGGCCTTTGCCGACGGGGGCGTGTTGATCCAGCGGGGAATCCTGCACCGTCGCGTCGCCGAGGGCGGCCAGCGGCGACGAGGTGTGCGGGAGAGTGCTGCGGTAGAATTGGCTAGGGCGGAAACCTCGTATCCAGAGCCATGCCACCAGCGACGCAACGATGGTGGTGGCCACGACCTTTGCGACCTTGGACGACAGCAGACGCCAAACATGGTGGTGTTCTCGCAGCGTGGCGTAGACCATCAGCGCGACGGGGTCGCAGTCGGCTGTGTAGAGTGGTGTGGGAGGAGAAGGCACATTTCGGTGGATTGTCGTCTCCGTGGCCTCGCTCCTTGGTCTGCGGCGCGAAGAAGTCGACAGCGCCAGGGAAATAACGGGTCCGATCCAGCCGATCACACGGGTGATTCAGCAGAACGCGTGGCGGCCGAAAGCGCTGCCCTGCGACCGCTCCAACCCACCACGCCGGCATTATCGTCGACAGGACCCCAACACTCTGCGGCAAGGACTGATCCGCGCAGACGAAGGGCACATGGCGCGCTTGTGCCATGCTGCCGGCTGCTGTCCTGTTGGTTGTGTGAGGCGCCTTGGGTGAGATTGGTTCCGTCAAAACAGCAGTTCTGACGACGAGGCTATTGATCACGTAGAGAGGCATCCACGAACCGCACACTAGCAGACTGGCTTCTTGTTCACACATGCGAATGCCGGTGACAAAGCTTTGGCAGATATCCTGATGGACTGGAGTAATGGAACATGCTGCAGCGAGCGAATGGCAATCAGAGTACGGACCATGTATGTAGACCACAGCTTCCGAACCAAAGCTCTTGGCCATCAACGTCGTGCTCGTCACGACTGCCCTCCAAGCATTCGCACAGTTCCCTTCTTCCTTCTCTCTCGTATCTTTTCCAATCGGCCCCCATCATTCCAGAGGAATTTGTACATGCGCACTCGAACATGGACACGTGAGCAGTCGGCCGCAGTTTGCTCGCGTGGAGTCTGATTCTGAGCGCACCGGCCTCAGCCCTCCATCCACCTCGCATTTGTGGTGGCAAGCACCACCCTCTGATCCTCTAGCAGTTTCTTCACTTCCTCCCATGGCCGATCTGCAAGGCACCTTACCATGTTGTTCATACTCGAAATCACGATCCTCACTGTGCTATGGCGCCCCGAAGCCCATCTCTCGGCGGGTGTGAGCTTCCGGGGAGGGACAAGTCCACCATGGACAAACTTCATCCACTGCAAGAGGTTGGCCCAGTTTGGTTCGCGGTCGCCATATCGTAGATAGCATTCGACATACTCCTTCGCTGGCTTGGCGCTATGGGTCTCCAGACCTAAATCTCGAAGTTTCTGCGTGAATCGGGCCAACAGAGTGGAATCGTAGGAGTTCATGTCAATGCGAAAGGAATTCTCGTAATAGTATATCTTGAGCGCTTCGGTTCGGATCTTTCTACAGCTATTGAGAAACAGTCAGCGTCATATTCGAGCTTTCATAAATTGGTGTAGTGAAGGCGGAACTTACGTCTGCAGCAGCGCGGGCCGCTCGTGACCAAAATCAGTGACGATTATTCGATCTTCGTCGCCTGCCGTGTGCAACCCCAGCCGATAGATCCGGTTTCTCAACTCCGCTGGAAGTCGTAAGAGGCGTGAGGGTGTTGGTGAGACCTGCGCCGCTCGAGTCTTCGCGTCAGACTGGGTCATGTCGATCGGCGCCTGTGCCGCCTCGAACGCGGCACCACCACTGCTTGCGATGGGCTCATTTTGGGTGATGGGGACTATTCGCATCGTGTCAGTCATAATCATCGGCGTTGTATTTATGAAAGAAGCATTTGTGGAAGTTGAGTCAAGAGCCGACCGAGCTCGCAGCTCCGAAGTGGGCTGCAGCTCAGCTGATCTTCTCTCAAGCGACGGCCGTTTCCATGCTTCACATGCCCGTGCAACGCGCAGGACCGTTTGCGAGGAATTATATACCATGCTTCTGCTCGGCGCGCATTATGCTGTCTATCTTGTAATTTCTATCGGAAGTCTGTGGCTTTCATCTGGCGTCTCTGCGCCGCCGACCTTGCGACCACCCTCTTTCCTCTTCACTCTGCACCACAGTCCAACTTCCTTGTCCATGATAAACTGCCAAATCACTCCAGACCAGCTGTAATGACAAGGCAAGTCCGAATAAAACTCGTTGGCAATCTTGTTGAGCGTCCACAGTCGTGTCCAGGGAATGGCAGGGAAATCATGGTGCTCGTTGTGCAGACCGACATTGTAAGTCACCAAGTTCAGGATGCCGTAGTACGAATATGTCTCGGCTGGAGGCGGCGCCAGCTTTGCGGCCTCCGAAGACTTTGCTTCCTGCGATCTTTGATGTTGCGAGAAGACATAGTGCTCCGCAATGAAATGTCCTGCACACGGATGCAAGGAACCCGCCAGGAACGAGCTCATGATGAAGTATCCCAAGGCCTTCCCGCCAAAGTGCTGCACGATCAGATAGTCGAATCCTAGCTGCGCGACAATGTTCAATGCATGTATCCTCGTCAGTGGTAATTTGTACACCATCATGGGCCGGAGCGCATAAAAGAGTATTTGAAACGTTGCGAAGAATGCCTTCCCGGCAACAGAGTCGAGGAACCAGGCCTCCAGCGCTGTAGGCAGATCCGTGTCCAATCCATCAACACCCAGCGATTTATGGTGGGTCAGGTGGTAAGGCCTGAAGGAGGCCGAGTACGGAATGCCAATCGGCAAGTTCGCAACAATGGCAAAGATTCTGTTGGCGAGCGGAGACCTGAATGCCAGGTTGTGCGAAATCTCGTGAATGGCAAGAAACAGGTTTTGGTTGGCCGTCGCGCCAATCACGTATGCGGTGAGCAGGAATGGCCACGAAAGCACCGGGCTGGCCCTGAGCGCGTATGCACAGGCGATCTGGAGACTGACCACCGCGAGCACAAGTGGGATGGTCAATGGCTCCGGCCCGCACAGCTTCAGCACCTATCCTTTGTCAGCGTGAATGCTGGCTCGGGGCTGGTGTTGTACACACCTCCGGATGCGCTTTTATTATTGCCTGCCTCCTCGTCCTGTGCGGCTCTTCTGTATACGTCCAAAAGAAGTCATCGTTGGCCGCTTGAGCGGATAAGACGGACGCTTGCTCTTTCTCGGATCGATGGCGTTTTCGGTGGGTCGTTTGCGGACTTGATACGGTTGCGGTAGTGACTGAAGACGACATGTCGATGGCGCTGGATGTCTCGGTCGCAGCAGAGAGGACGGTGAAATGCGAAGAGCGGTGCGTATGGCCTCGTCGACCTCACTATTCCAGAAGGCGGCCCTGGCCTGGATCCCACGCCCCACTAGGGGTCACGCCAAGACGCTAGCGCACGACACATGCAGCCACTTCACCCGCTACGACGCGCTTCACATCACAGCCATCTTTACCTTCATTTTCACTATGAGTACGGTCGCGACAACGAAGTGCTTGTGTCCAGGCGCACGCGCGTTGGTACATCCTGGGAAAGCTTTCTTTGATTCCCATTCCGGGCATGCAACGCCAGTCGGCTTGCACTTGGACTTCACGCTGAGGAGCTCAAATCAGCACATGGGAGAACCCTCAAACGGCTGTCGAGAGTGTGGACGCGAATGGGGAGTAAGATAGAGCTTAGGAATTGACTATAGCGGCAGAAAGGCACTCTGCAAGCCGATGCCATCCTACCGAGCCATGTTTCATCTGCGAGCTGAAAACCTGCCGGTATAAGGCATCGAAAGCACGGGTACTCGGTACCACTGCAAGAGTTAGAGGCATAGAGTGCTAGCAATCATCGGAGCGTGGTCAGCTCCCACCAATTGCTGAGCTGGCTCAGCGTCGGATACAACATGCTACATGCAGGAGTATCTGTGTACCTACACCGCTGTACCGCCGGGGCAGCCTTCAATTCCATAAGGTCTGCATATAATCGTCAATATTTGCGGTGCGTCCAGATATTGAGCCCGCTGAGCTGCGATTGTACGTCCAGCGAATCGCTAACCCGCACAGAAAATCTTTGCCAGCCACAGGGACACCGTAAGGCGCACAAGTTTGTCATTGATCCGGTCGTTAGCCTTTGTTGGAGCCTCAGATCGACCACACTCTTGGAGCATCTGCATGGTCGGAATTTCTGGGCAAAAGAAGTGTGCGAAGCTCATGTTGGCAAAATGCGTCGTTGCGAAAGGCGAGCCTCCACAGGGGCTGGCAGCGCAGGCGCGACTGGAGTCGAGGCTAATGGTGTGCATCAGGGCGGACATGAAATGCGCACGGTGAGCAAAAATGAATTGCAAAGGGACGGGCGTATTGCCGACGCCCAAACCCGAATTCGAACCCCGAACCTTGGTCAAAACAGCAAAACAGTAACGCGCGCAACCCGGACTTCGAGTATGCTGGTCTATGCCGCCTCGGGAGTAACAATCATGCAAGGATTTCATGGCGGTAGAACATTGTCCTAAGCAGTCGCTGTGCATTTCATGTTGGTATGTCGCCATCGACTCTACGGAGCTCTGGTTACTGAGTGAGAAACCAGGCAAACTTTGGGCTTATAAACGTCACTCACTAAACTTCCCGCAGCAACACCGATCCCGCAGAGCCTCCGCTGCCTCAGGACTACTCTTTGTACCACCTCGCAGTTCTGCGCGCCCTGCACCTGCGCCGGGTATTCCAGAGTGCGAACGTCTTTATCGGCATGCAGAAGTCGTTTGAGCACAGTCTCCGCACGCGCACTTACACAAGCCAGGAAATCGTCCCCCGCTCACATCTTTGCTGCCTCTCGTGGTAGTCACGAATCTCCGCGTGATGCCAGCGGCCATCTTGGTCGGTTCTCGGATCTTGCTGCACCTGAATTGAGCACATCTGATCACTCGACGCTAATGGAGGTTGATGTCTTCGCGCACTCTGTGTAGAACGCCAGTCGGTCGCATTGTTTGACCGACCCATGTTTACCAGTGACCTTCTGTTTGCTCTTGCCTGCACGCGCGGACTCAGTTACCTACCCGAGAAGGTGTCTCGCTGTCGCTGTTGCGAAAACCCCGAACCCAACACTTGTCAACCTCACGCTTGCAGTCATCAAGATCGCATTCACGACTTGCTCCAACCATACGTTGATCGCCTCTCGACGGAACAACTCAAGGCCCCTTGGGACGGCATTCGCACCTACACGCGGGAGAGAACACGATCGGGCGGTGTAAGCCCTTTATCTATAACGAGTCAGACCCATGAGCCAGTTACTGAAGCGAATGTAAACCAGCTCGAAGATGCCACTTTGTCTTGCTATAATGGGTCCAACGACGCCGTTTTCCTCTCAATGACGGACAACGCAGCCTTTGGTCCTCAAGAATATGGCCCACCTTCCGGCACGCTCAGTCTGGCACAAACGCCATATGTATCTAACCCTTCAGCACCTATTGCACAAGCTCAAGGATCACTGCGGCTCTGCAGAGGAACAGTACTGTAATTGAACGGGATCTTCACATGAATATGGACATAGTGCAGACAGATCGTTAGGATGGGGCAGGACTGATTGCTGAATTGACCCTGGCTGCAGCCTTTTTGTAGCACGCGCCCACATACAAGCATCTCGACTCCATCACTCTTTTTTCTGTCAATGCCAAAGTCCATATCCGCGCTCATCGGTAGCACCGATTGCTTTCATCACACTGTATATATGGTGCGGAGTAAAAGCGGTGGCACGTATCACGGGTCAAAACCCGCGGCAGGATTGCCACCACCACCACACAACAGCATGTTTGCGCAAAGTGGGTACAATGGAGCAGGAAGATTTGCGATGAGAACTGAAAATGCCGCCAACGCGTATTCATGGTCGGCCACCGCAAGATCCCGTGTCCTGCCCAGCTTTGTCGCACCAAGAAGCTGAAGTATCTCCCAATCCGCCAGCCTCGCCCATTCACTGCTTTCTGATACTTCCGATGCAGGTGCGATAGGTAATCGCCGTGCTCGAATTGCAAAAGTCGTATAGGTTGTGCCCGCATTCTCGTCTGTCGCTCCCCGCTCTGCTTATCACAGAGCGACCTGAGTGTTGTGGTTCTGGTAGCACATGCTGATGTTCCATCGCCTGTCCTCAGAAGATCCATTGCGAGTACCGCCGCGAGAGAGCGCCGACCTCTGAGGGGATTCACCTCACGACACCCTGCGGGCTGAGAACCAGGCTATTCGAGCTCGACTCGACCGCCTTGAGCATGCGGTATTCCAGGCCCATGACTCCGCCACCACGCCTGTCTCCGCGGAATCGACTCGCCTCTCCGTGAATGGCGCACCCGGCATTGCCAACATGGAGGCTGCCCAGGCAGATGAAGACTCACACTGGCTTGAATATGTGGGTGCGTCTTCTGACTGCATCCTGCCTAGATTTGCGGATCGTGTTGCAGTTCGACTCAAAACACTGGAAGAATCCTCAAGCTCCTCTCGACAGCCACAAGTCTGCACGATTGGCATTCCCAATGACTTAGCAATTGCGTTACTCGATGCGTACGCAATAGAGCTGAACGCAATGCAACATATTCTCCATCTTCGGAGTGTTCAATCGGGCTTATGCTGATCTGGACGCCGGGCGAGAAGTCGATCCGGGAGTTCTCTGCCTCATTCCGGGAATATGCGCTTGTCTGACATTCTACTGGTCTAGTACGGGCCGATCTTGGGCCATCGATTTATTGCACAGGATGAAATCGGTTCACAAGGGCGCTGCCCATTGGGCAGAACAAAGCCTATACGCTATGCAGCAGATGCATCTGGCGACTACCGGGTACAGCCTTGAGAGCGTGCAAGCCATGATTTTGCTGACATTCCTCTCCTATCATATAGAGGGGTTCTCAACACGAATCGGGCTCATGCACTCCTCCGCCCTCACAATGGCTCGGTCGCTCGGCCTTCACAGGACTGATGCGCCACAAGCGATTCCCACTCGTCTGGATCAAGCAGAAATTGTGAACAAAGAAGTACGTAGAAAAGTTTGGTGGCACCCGGCATGCACGGACTGGCTATTATCTTTCATGTCAGGTCCCCAAGATGGCACATATAGTACGAGCACCCGGAGCATGCATGTTAAGCAACCTAGAAACATCAATCCAGAGGACCTTGGTACAAGAGGGCCGGAATTCGCTCGACCTGTGACAGAGCCTACCCTCATGTACTACTATCTTCGAAGCGTCAGGCTCGCAACTACCTGCCGCGACATCGCGGACAGTCTGTGGGCCAAACTCCAGACTGCTGACCCAAGCGAGATTGAACCGCAGACTGTGACTGCCCTCGACATGAAATTTGAAAATCAGGCGCGAGAGCTTCCACTGTTCATGCGTATAGACACTTCGTTGGCGCAGCTTACGCAACTTTACGGCAAAGATGCCGCTGAAGCAATGGATGCCCAGCGATTGCTGATAAACTTGATTCTCAACACAAGACGCTGCAAGCTGCACATGCCGTTTCTTGTTAGGGCGAAAACGCATCCATGTTTTGCATCATCCCGGATTGTCGGTTTACAGGCGGCACGCAACGTATTCGAGGCTCGTCGACAACCTATACAGAATGAGCAGTCTCTCGTTGCGTATCAGCTACGGCTTGGTGGCCTGTTACAGGTATGTCTCGCATTACAGACGCAGCGAAGTGCAATGTCTGATTGATCGCCAGCACCTTTTCTTGGCGACCATCGTGCTAGTCATGGATCTATGCATTAACAAAGACGAAACCACATACACCAACTTCCAAATCTCATGGATCGGTTCATTCGCAAACTTCATCCTCTTCGCATGCGCAGTTCCCGCAGGAACCCTCGCAGATCGATCCGGACCGACGATGCCAATCCTTCTCGGATCGATACCTCAAGTCGTGGCGATGTTTATGATCTCGATTTGTTGGGAGTACTACCAATTCTTGCTCGCACAAGCTGTTCTCCTCGGCATCGGAATGACCTTGATCGCAATCCCGACATCGACCATTGTGCCACTATTCTTCGAACGCAACTGAGGTCTTGCACAAGGGTTGCCGGGTCCAGTCTTGGTGGCATTATTTGGCCCATCGCCTTGGAACAAATGCTCAACAATGACCACACCTCATTCGGCTGGTCCATGCGGATCGTCGGCTTCATGATGCTGCCGCTCCTGGCGATGGTTCTGCTCACCGTACGCAAGCCTACATTCAATCCCAGCGCTGATTCCAGGAACAGAATGCAGCCAACGAAACCCAAAACGCCTGAAACCATACACCACTGAAACAACCCCCTTTCTTCCTCCTCTGCATCGGCCTCGCAATCACGTACTTTGGGTTCTTCACCCCATTATACTACATCTCCGTCTACGCCACCACTTCTCTCGGCAAATCCGAGAAATTCGCGTTCCACCTCGTCTCCATCCTCAACGCCTCCATGTTTGGTCGAGTCAATCCAGGGTTCCTCGCGGATCACTACATTGGACATTTCATATGCTGACCCTCGCTGCGACCTTCTCGGCGATGGTGACGTCTTGTTGGACAACGGCAACGAGTTCTGCAGGAATTGTGGTCTGGACGATGGCGTAGGCGTTCACTTCTGGGGCGATCTTGAGTTTACAGCTGGCTTGCGCAACGCTACTGACGGCGGAGACACCGGAGTTGAGGGGAACGGCGGTGGGTTTGACGTTGGCAAGTGTGAGTTTGACGGGCCTATTTTGGCCACCTGTCGCGGGAGAGCTGGTCGAGAGGGAATATATCGCATTGGCAGCGTTCGCGGGCGCGGCGTTGCTGGCTGGTGGAGGTTTGTTGGGATTGGCGAGGTGGAAGAAAAGTGCTGAGGTATGGGTGAAGGTTTGATAGGCCGATCGCGTTGGAGGAGAATTGTAGGCTTGTGATGTTGTGGGCGTGGTCCACCAAGAACATCTCCACTCCAGATATACTAAAGCATTCATTGCTTGGACATCACAGTAAGGCTCTCGTTTTTGCTCCCGCATCCTCCTATCCTCCTCGTGCCAGAAAGATCGATCAAGTTTTTGGAAAAGTACATTCATTGGTATCATACGTAGTTCTCGCGTTCCATAAATACGAGACAAAGCGACAGACGCAAATTACCGCAGGTGCTGTCGTCGCCGTTCTCGCATCTCAGGCCGCTGCTCTGCTCTCCTCTGTTCGCGGGGTAGCTGTTGTTCTTGCGGTCGTCGAAGCTCTCCTGATGTTCGTACTTGCTCCATCTCAGGAACAGGCTGCTTGGAAGCTTTTGTGCTTGCCTCGCGCGCCTCACGCACCTCTTTCCTGCTGAGTTGAAGTGTGTCGGCATACTCTCCAAAAGCCAGCAGCATTTCCTCCAGTCCCGTCTTGAGCACATCGAGGAGCTCATCGACTTCTCTGACATTGCGGTCTCTTGCATCCAGGAAATCCACGTCTGTCCAGTGAGGTCTCAATTCCTTGACGCAATTTTCTATTGATGTGATGACGGAGGTCAACGTGCGCATAATGGTCGCGATGTCTTTCTGTGCCAGGCCAAAATCGTCTTCTTTCAAGGACAGCACTGCCAGCCGACTTAACGACTTTGCAGCGTGCGTGATATTGGTCTGCTGACTGACGGGAACGCCAAAAATGAGGGCATTGACCCTTCTGGCGAATGTCTGGCGGAAGGGAATGCCCAGGGGTGTCTTTAGCAACTGACCCAGCTTGCCGCTGGCTTGTCTTTCAAGCTGCTCGAGTCGAAGGCGCTCGAGATACTCTTGAGGCACGACCTGATCCCGGCTCCACTCGATGGCTCGTTGAGCTCGCGGGAGGATGGGATTCTGAGCACCTGGCTGTTGCCCAATGGAACGTGCGAGGTTGCCGACTGTATTGTAGAAGTCTGGCTTCAGTCTGGTTTCGAGCATGCCATCCTCGATCACTTGACGGTCTGCGATCCGCTTCATTACAGTGTCATCTTCAGGCCGTGGCATGACTGGTGGTTGCACTTCGTGGATTTTGTCCGCCTGTAGTTTCTTCTTATATTCCACAGGCGCGCTTGCCTCATCAATACGCTGCTGCACTGCTGTGATCTCGCCCAAACAGAGATTGCAAACTTGCGACCACGTGCTGCCTCCCACTCGGTCGACCTCAGTATACACAGTCTTCCTCCGATGCTCGAATTGAGTTGTGATGAGATACAGCTCCCACAACGCAAAGCTTTTGTTTGTTTCCCTTTTGCTCTTTAGACCTGTCAATAGACTGCCGTTGGGATCCTTGCTCTTATGAAGCACCACGCCTCTCGCATCCTTGATTTCACTGGTCAAAGCTTGACCTTTCCTCAGAGGTGGTTGGGCGATGAAGATATCGAAGGCCGCGTGGGAGACTTCCCACGAAGAGACCAACATGAAGGAGGAGAAAGAGGCCTGTCCCACGAGGCGTCCAAGGTGCACTAGGCCAGTCGGTCTGTCGTCGGATTGCAGTTGAGAATAAAAGATTCGAGCGAAGCTGAATGTCAGGCGCCAGGCAATTCGTCGCAGCAAGCCGTAATAGAGTGGAAGAGGGAGAATGCATACGGCGACAATAGTGAGGTTGAAGGATCTCGACACAATAGTCTTGGTTCGAGCGAGCATTTCCAGTAGTGCTGTTGGAAGCCACTTTGCGTTCGGACCCAGTACTTCCTTCAGCGGAGCAACATCGTAGGCTCGCTGCTTGGTGTCGTCTCCGATGCGCACCTGATCGTATCCTCGCCAAATGTGGAGGATGGACTGGGAAAGGGCCAGGCTGACGAAAAGACAGCGCAAGGCAATGGGGTTCTCGTTCAGTTGCGGACGCTCATATACTTGGCCCACGTCCACCAGATTTAGTTCCGCATCACTCGACCGCGTCCAGATGTAGACTTCGCCAAAGAGAAATGCGCTCGTCCAGTACCAGAAAGCAATGGTGAGGGTGCTGGCCCAACCCTTTGCACCTAGCATGGCGTAGACGGCTTGAGCAGAACTCGCGCTGGTCCGAGCACCAAGGTGCATGTTTGCCAGCCTGACAATGAAGACCATCAGGCATGAAATGAAGAGCAGTGTGGCGCGAATGCCAGCGGACCCGAGAGGGAACCATGACCAGAACAAGTGTCTCGAGTTGGACAGCCACCACGAGTCGGCGAGACAGACAAGAAGCGCCAGCGCGGCGGCGGAGCAGAATCGGCGGTGGAAGGCGGGGGTGAGGAAGTCCTTGTAGGCTTTGACGCGCCCGGGCTGGACAATAGGTGCGGGCGGTGCGGCGAAGAGGTTGCTGCGACCTTGGTCGGCCATGGTCAGAGTGAGTGTGGTTGCCATTGCGGAGGGTGGGCGCGAGAAGGAGCGCGTTCAGATCATCGTGGATGCGGCGGTAATGAGGAGCGACGGTGAGGTCGTGCGCGCCCGGCAGCTGCAATATCGTTGTCAACTACCAACAGGATATTTGTGAGGTGGATGCTGGTTGCTGTGCAGAGAGAGACGAATCCCGCGCGCTTGCACGTGCTTCCAAACAACGCACCTCAGACAAGCTTTCCCGATCGGCAGGCCCGTCACATGCGCTCCGTCCGCCAGGCATCTCCATCTACGACATTGGACAGTCTACACCCTGCGACGGCAGTATCGTCCTCCTCCTCCTCCACCGTCGCCGCCATGTCCTTCAACGACGCGTCCAATCTCGAATCCCAGCCGACGACATGGCGCCGCAACGACGACCCACAATACGCTGACGACCCGGAGTTCCAGCGCTACACCAACCAGCTCTCTGACAAGCTCTTCTCCCTGACATCCAACATCTCCCGCCTCAGCAGCCAGATCGCACTCCTCGGCACAAGACGGGAAACGCATCGCGTGCGCGAACGGCTGCAAGACCTGCTCTCCGAAACACAAGATGCTTTCAAAGAAGTCGGCGAAGGCTTGAAGAAGGTCCAGAACTGGCACGATCTGGGCCCCACGCAAAAATATACTGCCGGGAAACTCGTCACAGAGTTCCGAGCGTCTCTTGAAGAATTTCAAGCCCTTCAGCGAAGCGCACTCGACAAGCAGCGCGCATCACAATCCGCAGCCAAAGCTGCCCTGGACTCGGAAGGAGCTACGTCGCCCGGCGGAACGCAATTGAATGGGCGGCAGCAGCAACTGCAGCAGCAGGAACAATTACGGCTGGCGGATCAAAATGAAGTCGACTTCCAAGAGAGTCTGATCATCGAGCGCGAGTCAGAGATCAGAAATATTGAAAGCAGCGTTACCGAATTGAATGAGCTGTTTCGAGATGTAGCGACCATGATACACGACCAAGGCGGGCAACTGGACATTATTTCAGAGAATGTGACGCAAACAAGAGATGACACGAGAAATGCGGACCAGCAATTGAGGACGGCAGCGAGACACCAGAAAAGTGCGAGGGGAAAGGCGTGTTGTTTGTTGATTATCCTCGCCATCGTCTTGGCTGTTGTTCTCTTGGCCGTGCTGGCGTAATTTTGGGACAGATTGTACAGAGTAGTGATGATTTCGCATAGAGACGAAGTTAATGACGAACCAGCAATGATCACAGCCTGTACCTTAATTGATGCTTGCGTTAAAGATGGGCCGCTTGCGTTCAGATTCATTGCAGACGGCCATGCCTCAGATCTCCGAGCAATCTTGTCCTTATGTTCATGGACTCACTTGAACTTGCATGTGGACGCTTACTAGACACAGGCATCAGAAGTCGCATGGCCATGACACTCTCATATGACAGTCCGCCGGACAGCAGCCGTGAACTGGCCTCAGTTCACAGCCGTTTTCAGGCTCACCTGTTATTACTCCGCTTTAACATTGAGACTGAATCTGTACATGCATCAAAGCTCCCTTTTTTTCACATGACAGGCCATAGGAGGAAAGAATGAGCTTATGTTCACATTGCAGCGAACCTTAACCATGGCACACCACCTCGACGGATGCGTTACCCATCAGTCTGCCCCCTCGCCATAATATCTTTGACTCGAACACTCACACGGCAAGATCACACCTGGACTCCAATGCCGAGATGCCGCTGCACCATCAACAGCCCCTGTCCACGCGGCGGTTTGCTCAAGAGTATGTCCCTCATTTTCTGTGTTTGTATTCCGCGATCCCCGAGCTGATAGCATCGAGCATATCTTCCGAGCACCCCCGATCTCTCGATTTCGGCGATCGTGGCGGCTCCTTTGCAAAGACAGATGTTCATGACGTCGACACAGAGTATGATGCCTTGCGGTAAGAGCATCTCCTAGTCCTTCCATCGATCAACTGGTATTGATTCTCTCCAGCACGCAAAGGACCGAGACGAGCATTGAAGAGCACAACATCAGCAATGAAGCCGCCGTCCGCAAGCGCTGTGACAGTGCAATCGACGTGAACGGTCCGAAGACCGACCGTACTGCGGCTTTCGTCGTCCTCGACACAAACGAGTTGCTCGAGCAGATCTTACTTCAAGCAGACAATGCGACGATACTCCGTGTGCAACGAACCAGTAGGACCTGGAACCACGTCATCAATCGCTGTTCAGCACTGTACGAGAAGTTATTCTTCAAGGCCGAAGTGCCTCATTGCGATCCTTCCAAGAGAAACATCCGCTGGAATCCTCTATTGCTTCATGAGATCTTCTACAGTCCGCATTGCCCAGACGGCTGCCCTATCGTTTATGATGGCATAGGGGGAGGTCCCATTGTGGAGGTGAAGCGCCTATTGGAAGCAGGGACAACAGCGCAAATTAGAATTCCAGATCGCTACATCAAACACGGACGCGAAGAGAGTTGGCGCCGAATGCTGCTTTACCAGGGAGCTCGACACACAGACCAGCTGTATTTCCATCATTGGTCTTGGGGCGGTACCAAGTTGCTGGGGCCCCGAGTGACAATGGGCCAGGTATGGGATAAAGTGGGCGCTCAGAGGGAATTCTATGCGTCTTCGGAGTCGCTCCATTATCACGGCTGAGAGCTACTAAGTTTAGAGGCCTCCATTTGACAATGAACACCAGGCGCGGTGAACATGTAAACGCAGCCGCCCACGAAAGGACGTCATGTTTTGGGGAGTTCTCTGCAGCGAATGCGACTGGCAGGGAGAAGAGTTCAAGCGACACGTGTAGTAAGGTGAAATAAATGAAATGCTACAGAGTTATCAAACATTCGCACTTTGCTTACAGCTTGTGATCAACTCTACACGTTCACCCGCAACATGGTGCTCTTTCCGGTATCCATGAGCAACAAATGCTGGCGAAACATCTTTCTCCACAAAAAACGGGCAGAGTCTGTTTTACAGGACAAAGGTGTAGCATCTGTAGGCAAACGTCTGTACACATATAGAAACCTTCTGTCTCTAGACAATCTTCTGCATCGAAAATTATCAAACTGCCAATCCCTTTCACTTATACTCCAGAATCTACAAGGTCGGTGTGAGCAAACCACGAAGCCAGCACCTTAGCCAGCAACGACGGTCATGAATACAGCATGCTTGATGGAAGACTCTGTTTCAGGATCCACACGACGGGAACGACGTGTGAGCCCGGAAGTGACCAGGTTTGCATGTGAAAGTCTTGGCGCGAGTTGGGCGGCCTCATGGTGAATGTTAGTCCTCAAATTCTAGGCCGCATTCACTCAAGGCCGCATTCATACTTCGATTATTTTTAGCAGCCTTCAAGTATAAAACATAGCAATGGTGCCTCGAGTCTCCGCTCACAGCAAAAACCAGCGACATCGTCGAAATTCACACATTACCCAGGTCCAGAAGATTCGACAACACGATGGAGGATCTCTCCGAGAATATCTCTGAATTGGCAAGACTTCTGTGCTTGCTGCGCATAGATGACCCGTCGCCAACAGCCAGAGTTGCAGACGATACGCTGGCACAACCCAAAACGGGCGAATCCAGGAGAGACAAAGCGGAATTGGAAATGCTGCATTGGCAACTCGTCTCCCCAAATACAAACCCAGGAATCAGCAGACTCCTTCGTGGCAGCATCCACGCCTACATCTCTCCCCTACTCGCGCCCGCCCGCTGGGTCGGCATCGCGAGCCTCGACTATTTACGAATACTCCCGGCGATCGTCCTGGCTTCCCAATTCCTCGAGTCCGATCACGCGATGGTATTCTGGCATTCACTATTCGTCAATCGGGGAGTCACCGACCCCCGCTCCGGCCATGTGATATTCAGTCGTGAGGCACCAGGGAGCTGTTACAAACTTCCCCTCACCGATCACAATACGACCAGAGCTCACCTGCACTCGCTCACAACCATCGCTCTCGAATTTCGGCAATTCGAATCGGAATCTGCCTTCGCCTACACGCTCTCGACTGAAAGAGAAGAGAATGGTGTCCATGGTGCGGGAGATGCCCGGATTATGCTGCAGGAACGCCTGCTCGATGCACTGGACAACCTTGAAGGAATGCCACACGCCCTTCTGAGACGATGGTTCATAATTGCCGTTACGCTATTGCATGAGCTCGCGCACGCCATTTGTACCGCAGCTCGAGGGCCTGATGGCGAGATGTCGTGGGAGGATGACGGATTCGTGGAGATGGGGTGGGCGCTTGAGAAGTGGTTGTTTGGAGGCCGGCCGGCGATCATTCGGAATGCGCCATCTCATTCAGAGTTGGCTGACAGCAGCGGCACAGAAACTCTTGAGGTAACATCTGTGCTGAAGGAAGAGTTCGCACCTCATAGAAGAGTTGCGGCGGGACGGGACTTTTTGGAGACGCTGTCGGGGAACCCCCAAAGAGTCCGGGTGATTGATGACGCGAACCTTGAGGAGATGTTTGACGCTTTCTTGTGGACTGGTGAATAGATTGTATTCCTGAACTCGATTCTTGAGAACGAAAGAGACATCTCGTTGACATATTGGACTCCTGGTGAGTGTTCGCTCAAGACCAACAGTGCCAAATGCCTTCACAGTATCATTGCAACGCTGCAGGATAGTCTGCGTGCTGCTAAGTCCATGTGCGCATGCGGGACATTCACATCATGGCGCGGCTCTTGTCTGTGTTCGGGCACTCCTGCCGGCCAAGGTCAAGGTATATCTTTTGGCAGTTGAGGTCAACGACTGAAACAGTGAGTTTTGTGAAGCGACTGTCTGCGATACGCGTCGCGCTGCACACCAGCCATGACGCGCAAGGGGACGGTCGCGATGAGTGCTGCCGTACGAGTTGCTGGACCAGTAGAAAGACCTCCAAGTTCCATGAGTGACACACTCTTGTCCCATGTCGACGACGTTCAACTATTGTCGCCCTTCTTGCCTTTTCGCATCAGCGACTTGAGCTTCTCTTCCTCTTCACTGGTCGCACTACCCCCACTCGGCTTGTCAGTTGAAGGCATGCTCTTTTTCGACCCGCCTAACACTTCTCTACCCAATTCAGCCACCACGCCGCCCCCAGTGCCCTCTACACTCTCCGCCTTGCCATGACGTCTGCGGTGCTCTGCCAGCAAGCTCAGACCTTCCCCGCCGGTATCCGCGTCTCGGTGGCGCTGAGCATTGGCTTTCGCTGCTCTGATGCTTGTCTTCGCGTAAACGAATAGCAGACACGCCATTGTGAAAGCCGCTGCTGGAGCTACGATGGTCCTGCTGTTGATCCGTCGTGGAAATGGAATCCCAGGCGTTGGTGGTGCTCCTGGCTTGACGGGCACAGAGGCCTCTGTCATGCCACCTGGGCCACGAGGTTGAGAGAGTCTGGCGCCCATGCTGTTTCAACGGACGGATGGAGTAGAATGCGGAGGGTCAGAGGCTGGAGGCTGAGGTGAGAGATGCATGATTCCGACGCCTCGTATCGAGGTCGTTCAGATGGGTCGTGCGGGTGTAACCACTGACGCGCTGGTAAGCATGGTAATGATTCTGCTTGAGCCGTGTGATATCTGCATTCTAGTCAAGCCGAGGACTGCATCGTTGGTCGGAGGAGTCGCTGTAATAGTCGTCCCGCTGTCGGTAACGTGTTTGCTGAAACCGAAAACCAAATGATGTCATGACTTCGGAGAGTCTCGACCGAGCCTACATGGCCAGGTAGAACGAACTTCTGTTCCTTTGTATGCATATCGACGACATAGACATAGATTGCGGTGTGTTTCTAATGAAGTGGCAATTCAATGGCTGCCAGCACGGCGACCGGTCTTGCCATCACGAATCCCTTGGTCAAATACCGGGCATTGCTCGCAACTCGTGCCATTGCTCCTGATCCGGTATGCATGGTTCAGCAAGCCATTACCGCAGGACGGTGGACTAACGCAGTATCAGGCCCAGCATCGACTGGCCATTCACTTGGCGAAGCTTTACGATCGTCTCAAAGACTACGAGCCGGAACTAGAATACAGCCACAAACTGGACCAGATTTCCCGAGCAGTAAACTCGCAGCGTAGACATGAGTCCGGACAAGAAGAGCATCCCGCTTCGAAACGAAGCATGTGGCGCGATTTCTTCGCTGCCAAAGAGCGAAGAGACTCACTGGCGCTCACTCGGAAGCTAACGTCTCATGAATCGGCACTTCAAATGGATTCCCCCAAAGGCCTCATGCTCCATGGCGAAGTCGGGACTGGAAAGTCCATGCTGGTTGACCTGTTTGCAGACTGTTTGCCGAACCCAAAAAAGCGACGCAGTCACTTCAATACCTTCATGCTAGAGACCTTTGCCAAGCTGGAAGCATTCCGTTCTGATCGCGTGAGAATAGAAAGATCGCATCTTCCCTCCCAGCTCAGCTTTGGGGAAGATGATCATTCATTGCTCTGCTTAGCCAAGGAAATGATTCAGACATCTCCTATTTTATTCTTGGACGAATTTCAAATGCCAGACAGAGTGGCAAGCAAAATATTGACCAATCTAATGACCAGTTTTTTCCAGCTTGGAGGAGTTTTGGTTGCTACCAGTAATCGTATGCCCGAGGAATTGGCCAAAGCTGCAGGGATTAGCTATGTGCCGCCTGCTGAGCAGAGGACTTTCGGGTGGCAGTTTGGTCTTGGAAGGCGACGGCAGTCATCTGGAAGATATGGAGGCTACAATGAATTTGCGGCATTCTTGGACGTTCTGAAAGCGAGATGCGAAGTTTGGGAAATAGAAGGATCGACAGACTTTAGACGACTGGAGAGTGGCAGTGTCGCGCCCGTAAAGGACATTGACTTGTTGGTGGAGGATGGCCTTGACTCTGGATATGGCTCTGCGGGCGTCTCATCAGCCTCTCCTGATGACAAGATCGACTCTGTCGAGCAGCCCGCTGCCCAATTGCCAAAGCATTTCGACGTCGCAGCAGAAGGAGCAACAGCAGCCACAGATGCTGCTATTGATCAGGCCTTGAACGGAAAATCAGTAGCCGCTTGGGCTCCAAGCACAATGATCGTATATGGACGAAAAGTGATGGTTCCACGGGCGCACGAGGGTATCACTATGTGGACCTTTGATGAGCTTTGCAAAGGCACATACGGTCCGGCCGACTACATCTCCTTGGCGTCGGCCTACCACACACTGATTTTGACTGAATTACCAATCCTGAATTGGCTCATGAAGAATGAGGCGCGTCGCTTCATCACACTGCTGGATGCATTGTATGAATGTCGGTGTAAGCTTTTCGTCTCAGCGGCAGCAGGGCCTGACGACATCTTTTTTCCCGAAGAGAAGAAGCGAGCGGAAGAAGGTGACAGTGGAGACTCGGTCTACTCTGAAACTCTTTCTGAGGTGTACCAAGATGCCACCGCGCCATTCAGACCCAATGTACTGACGCAGAACCCGAACTACTCCGAGCCGGAGAATGTCGATTACACGCATGCTCGGCTGGCTGGAATTCTTGTAGCCGATGCGAGAAGTGATGCCCTCGAAGATGGATCACCGATTTCAAGAGGTGCAGTTGGTGGTGCACCGGATAGTCCGTTCGGTCGGTCGTTTGGCAGAACCGATGCTGAGCTCGAGCGGAGGCCGATTGATCCCGATGAGGTACGGTACTCGGCTCGACCGGACTTCCAGAAGACATCGGCTTTCACAGGAGAAGATGAACGCTTTGCATACAAGCGTGCTCAGAGCAGACTCTGGGAAATGTGCTCGGCTAGATGGTGGCAAAGAGATGGACCGGGCTGGCATCGCCCAACGCCGAAGGAGATTCGCCGCTGGGAGGGCGAAGCATACGACTCTGCAGCTAGTGCAGAAGGGTTCACCAGCAATACAGAGATCCGCATGGGACCTTCTTCGGAGGACACCTCGCGACCACCGGAAAGTTTCAAACGATACGACGGCGGGCCTTTCCAACAGAAAGTCGAGCCCGCGAGGAAAATCAGCTGGACACATGCTTGGGGGCTCGGAAAGTGGGGGAAGAGAGCTGGAGCGTGGGGCAAGGGTGTCGATGGACTGCAAGACGGAGGAAGTGCGAAGCGGTAAACGCGTTCATGCAGGCAGTTCGCCGCCCCTGTACGCAATTACAGACTGGATGAAAAGGAATGAATCCCAATAGAGCAACTGCGACATTTGAGTTCCATGCGACTATTGAATGCATATCAAGGAAGTGGAGACTTCTGGTTGGGGCGCTGCGCGGACATAATATGTTTCGAGATTGCCAAAGGAAGCGCCTGGAAATTGAGTATCGATCCTCAGATGGCACGTGACGTTATCCACTAGCGATCTTGCGGAATGGCAAGATCTGGCTCAACTCAGCACAGACGCGCTACTGGGCCATTCGCAATTTGATGGAACATGTGCATTGAATCATCATTTTTGATGAACAAGAGCTTTCCGGAGCTAGGCCCGAATGTAGAGGGCCGTACCCATAGGACGTATAGTGAGCTCACGGCTCGCTAAAAACTGTACGCTCAAGCGTTCAGGCCGGGGAGATGAATACCGTATCCCTTGTGCAGCATGATCGATCAATGGATCAAGTTTTAATGTTACACCACAGGATACTTGGCTCCAAGGACCTTGGATCGAATCCTGCGGCTCTACTCGCGATTGTATTCTCCGCGTAGCGCCGTCGCTTACAGAGAGAAACCCAGCAGTGCATCAGTCTGCTCGCCACGCGACTCTTTGAATGGTGAGAGAATAGGAATAGTTCGGAAGATGACCCGAGCATTGATGTATGTAGGGCGCTGTCTCCAGATGATGTGCATGAAGCCCGTTCCGCGCAAAGACGTGGGGGCTGCTAGCGGCAGGGCAGCTCCAGACTAGCGATGATTCCGCTCTTCAGTGACAGAGAAATGACCATCTGGTGATTTGGTCTCGGTTGCCTGGTCAATGACCATCACTCCTGAAGACACCTCTTCACATCTTCCGATTCTTCACGCTTGAAGATTGAAACGCGAGATATCCCTGCGGTTCCACTTATGCTCCACAAGTCCTCTCTGACCCCGCCCAAAGTCACTCCACCCTACAGCTGGTTCTTGTCGAAGATCAAATCAAGATCGGACACTTCAATCTCTCGCTAGTACTTGCAACGCCCAGATCGCGTGCCCAAGCCAGCATTCTTTGATCTTGGCGACCTGGGGAATGCCGATTTGAGTCTGGACAGACACCAGCGTCCGATGGAATATCTGTAGAAACAGGCTTGTGTGCTGATTTGCAAAATGATGGAGTGTCTTGTCGCTGAGCTTCGGCGCACTTTTGCTTGACTACAGTGTAATGTCCACATGCAGACCAGGTAATGAGGTTGAGGTAGCACATTATGCTGCGATTGAGTCAGTTGTGTGTCTCTAGACGTTAGTCCGGAGGAAGCAAGTGGCGTACTGTGTTCACGCGGTGGTACTGAGCTCTTGAGGGTCTGCCTTCCGACGGTTCCAGTCAAAAATTCACAGCTATTCTTGCGGGAAGCAACATGAAGCATCGACGGCCTAATATACTCAGTCGGCCATCCAGCTCTGCTCTGCCAGAAACGGTAATACCGAATGTTGATGGCAGCCCGTCGTCAGGAATACGCGAGCCCATCACGAAGCCCTGGTCAAAGCTCCCACGCGGCTGCAGAAGGTGAACGCGTGGGATGGAACGATGGAACTCGCAGAGTCGCAGACTGTCAGATGCAGCCTTGCCTTCCGGACCGAAGTCCGAGAGGTCTGCACAATCTTTCATTATTTTCGGTCCAGCAACTGTTGAGGCTTGGCTTGGATCGAACAAGCAGGATTCTTGGTGCTCGCCCATCGACTCTCGTTTGCCTCAATGGATCAGACCAATGTAGTGGATCATCTCCCTCCAGATCGTCCGACTGAAGCGTTGGACTGAGGCTGTAGGAACTGGGGACACATATTGGTTTCCAGCATCGAGTGAGCCCACGATCACCTGCGGCTCGACTGTAAAGCAATGCAAAAGGTAGCTTGAATGAGATAGCGCTTTTCATGCAGCGCGTTTGTTCAATCGAAAGGTCTGGACTCCTGAGCCTAGGCCAGTCTCTTCGAGCGAATCGTCATCATCACTGCGTAGTATGAATGCTCGAAGACACTTCGCCTTCGTGTCACCTGCCCGATCGAGGGAGGCATCGAAGACTCGAGCGCAGATGCAGAGCTACGTCGAGACCACGAGACTTGAGAGCCCCCGTGCGCCCACAGACAATGACCGAACCTATGCTTGTATGCTCGGTGCGAATAGGGCTTGCTCCGTATATGAGGGCTGGATCACGGGCGAGTAAGGCTCCATGTGTTCAATTTGCAAGCTGTATCTCGCTCATAATAAGCTTCCAGATTCAATCTTGGCTTCACAAGCAAGTAAGTAACTTTGGATCCCATGGTTTCCAGATGCAGAGAATGCGGAGGGTGGGGGCTAGGATAGACCTTGAATATTCTTCCGATGTCCCCGAAACCGCGGTGAATCTTTGCGCTTTGTACCGGCCCGGATCTGCGTCTGGTGTTTCTTCGCGGTGATCTATCGTCGGGACTCTGCTCATGGAGATGGAGAATACATTCGTTCTACTTCGTCGTGATCCGCCAACAGCGAGAACCATGGTCCCCGACGAATGTATCGTTGGCTGGGCCACATGCCTTGTCGTTGCGTCGAATATGAGAATGTCATGTCTGCTTCGCGGTAGCGATTAGCCTGCGACCGAGTTCCAGTCCATAGTCAGGGTGTTGGTAAGCGAATTCACGCCTAGTATTGCGATAATGCTAGTAGTAGAATAAAATCCGCTGCCTTCTTCACTACGTGCGTCAGCGCTTGATCTATCCTGCGTTCAAGCGCGAGGCATGCGCTGATCGCTGCATGTCTCCAATTGAACTCCATCAGCGGTGTTCAGTGTTTGACTGTCTGAAACACTTGCGCTCGAGCGCGCAAGTTTGTGTCTGATTAAAGAGTGTCTCTTGTTCAGAAAGTGATTCGCTGTCATGCAAACATTCCAGAAAATCGCGTCAATGTTTGCGTTAAATTCTGTTCGGGCTCCAGTTTGACCTTCCATCTTGAACATTTTCAAACCTAATTGCGCTTGAATGGAGGCGACGCCTAGACCGCTGGCATCTCAAATGGCATCATCCGACTACACAGTTCTCACGTTGCTGATCACTATTGGCGATGGCACAGTTCTCATCGTTCGTAGTCCGCTAGATGCGAAGTCCATCGACAAAACTTCAAATTTTTGGCTTCCAACCACCGTAATCGCTGCGCCAACGTCGAAAGAGACGATCTTGCACCGAGCAGCTGGACTGGCAACAGCATGGACCGGTTTCAGCGATGACAAGTTTGAGTTGTCCCGTGAGCCATTGATATGCGAATGTCTGCCATACCCACTTGCGCAGTTGGATGCGAAGACGAATGATCAGAAGCTCTTCAGCACTGTGTTCCTTCGAGTGAACATCCCCATCGTGGCTGATCTCGTTGGCACGATGCAGCCAGCGGCAGAATTACGAAGCGCTTTAGCTGAAGACGAAGAGGTCCAGTTTGAGCTGTACAGGCTGACGCGCGACAAAGCAAGATCGAGTCGTGCGCAGAACTTCGGAGCGATGGTGGCAGTCCGCAAGCTCTTCGGCCTGGACGATTGCTAGCCGTCTGCGGGCTCACAAGGAGCATTACGCGCGGATTATGTGTTTTCAGGTGGGGGAACGGCGAAGTGGCAGGACACTCATCTTCATACAAGCACGCCCAAGTACTCTGCCCTCCCTCCTTCTCGCTCCAGCTGCGGCCATTGTACCAGGAAGCGGTCGACAACGAGCTCAAGCAAGCGGCCAGATAGACTCAGCTTCTTCACCCTCGCCCAGCTTTCCACGTAAACAGTCCTCATCTTCCCTCTCCAGTTACAACCCCAGACTTCGAAGAACCTCAAGACCAGGCTTGCAAAGACCAGAATCGTTCCAGTGGCGGGACCGTTGACCAAGATGAGATCCGGGAAGTCTAGCTGCCCGATGCCGCCAGTGTATTGAGACAGAACCGCAGCACATGCACAAAAGCAGCGGAGACATGAGAGAGGCGTCGTTAATAGACTTTGATGAATCTGTCGTGCTCTCGGTACGGGATGAATATCGTATGTCCCTCTGCCACCCTCTTCCCACCTCGCCTTGTAACCCACGCTTTGCTCGTGCAGACTTGCCAGCTTCTCCTCAAACGCCCTTGCCCGCTCCGCAGACAGCACATCTCCTTCGCCAACAACCCATGTTCTGTGCCTGAAATCGTTGAGGTCGAGTCTTGCTTCAGGGTCTTCTTCGTGCAGGCTCCGCTCCAGCATTGCTAGCATTTCGGCGGTATGCCCGCCCGAACCAAGCACGATGAGGAGATGGGTCGGTTGATGGCCATCACGGCGAGACTGGCGTCGAGACTTTGGGCGAGATGGATTGAGGATCGTGAGCAGGCGGGAGATGAGGAAGGAAGAGGAGGCGAGGAGCAGGAGAAGCCACACCAGAAGCGCCTTGGCCATGGTTTGTGAGGTTCTGTCGTGGAACAGGCATGTCGTGACAGGGGGGCGTCAGAGTCGTGAGGTGCTGTATGGGCACTGTGGCGCCATCAACTCGTTAATCAAAGGTCACATCAAATATTACACGAGCGAGAAATATTCACACGGAGGGACAATAACAGCGCACTCGGAACACGAATGGCACTCTCATCCGACTTTCTCTGAGCTCATCATGAGCCACACTCTCGAATTGCTCCTCGCATCATCTCGACGATCAAGGCGTGCGCCTACTGGACGCGATACACGGAGCATTTCTGTCCAGTGGAGCATCGGATGAGCATGATCATGTTTCAATCTCTGCAGACGAGGACCCTTGATGGAGCTGTGCGACCAAAGTTCCATTCCCGATCTTGTTACTGGCAGGCTCGTACTTCTGTGCATGATCCGGCAACGTACTGAGCGGCGTTGCGTCGGATAGATACGTCCGGTTGTCCTGGAGATGCCGCCCGAAAGTTGTCTCAATATGCCCTTGAGGGAGGACTCGAAAGCTACTGCAGATCATGTTGCTCAATGCATCGATCGAACGCTAGAGGTGATATGGCTGACTTTTTTTTGTTTGATGAATTTAGCCTTGTCTGTTTCCCGCAGACCACTGAATACAGCTACCAGGCATAGAACGAAAACCCAACTCCAACAGCCGTCGCCTATCTTGAACGAGGTCTGGTTGCCTCGAATGCGACTACAAATACATATTCGTTCTGTTTCAGCAGTGAACCCGTGCAAAGCAAGATGTCTTTCTGTGATAGTGTGGGACTTTTATCGGGTTCCAAGCAACATCAATCCCATCAATGGTCCCCGGAGCGAGGCAGACTTTACATGAATTTAGGGTAGCGCACTGTCACTGCAACACTATCAGTACATAGACTTGTGTGCTGGGAACCTGAACAAGGTACTCACCACTCATACCCTACAAGGTGCGCTGTTTTTGCAAGTCTGGCAATTGCCAGTCTCCAAGTCGACAGTTCCAGAACACTGATAGCATCGCGTGAGACGCTTCTCAATCTGCTGTAACGTTGTGCTCATCAGGTCCACTCGTTGAGTGAGAGCCTCTATCGACCTGCTGCAGGATTCAACCAAGCTGACAAGTCTTTCGACTGAGTTATCTTTCCTACGATCACGGGTCAGTCTGATGGCGACGGAGACGCAAGAGTGTCGATGAACTTACTTGGTGGGCTGAACTTCTCGATATTTGCATTCGAGTTTCTGCTCTTTACATGATTGACAGGGTGATTCGCCATCGCATTTTTGCTTGCGTTTCCGGCATTCCTCGCATGCCTATCCGGGTCAGTGGAAAGCAAGCGCGAAGGCTGCGGTTGAACTCACGGTTGCCGTTCGCTTGGCTTTCTGTCTCGGTTGCACGTGGCTGGGTGTAATGGGAACAGCAGGAAACTTCGTCGTAGTCGGGCCAAAAGTCGGCGCTTCGGGCGTCCCTGGCCCAAGTGATGTATTGCAAGATGATGACACGCTGCTAGAGCCTCCGAAGGAATCGCCAGCTGCGTGGATGTAGCCTTCTGACATGGACCGATTGGCGTTGCCGTTGAAGTTGTACATATGGTTCGCGTGCATGTATCCTTCCTCGACATATCCAACATCTGGAGATGACGATGGAAACGGGTTGCTGAAGAGTGTATGCTGAGGGCCAGGTGGTGGAGGAGGAGTGTAATAGCCTCCACGCGACATCTCATGGTATGCGACCGGTACTCCGTCGAAGGCAAGATTGGCATCAACGTGGTCAATCATCTGTGTATAGTTGCGCTTCACGCCGGCGAATTGTTGCTCCATCATGGCAATGGAAGGCATGAAGATCGATCGAGATCGGAGTGTTGACGGAACCAATGTGCTACTGTCGGTGTAGACTCTGACTGTGTGCAGGTAGCCGAAACAACCCGAGAGCGTCGTGGTCTTGGGAAATTTGAAGTGAAACAGTTGTGGTGTCCAAGGGGAAGTCAACGACGGAACGGCTAGGATATCTATATGGAGTGCTCGAGGACCGTACCCGCTCTGCTGGAAGGGATGCCCGACCTCGCTGCGATGTCCCCAGATGTCTGTATCCAGAAATGGGCGAGTGACCAGATGCAATGTACGGATCCAGGTGTGGCGGTTTAGCGCCCTGCACCAGAGCATCTACAGCACCATGCACAAGCCTCTGAGGATCTCCAGCTACTAGACAGGATGTTGGGACAACGTATGCACGAGATCCGTCCACAGCTCGATCTGCCAATGGGTTGACGTGCCAGGTCACAGCAGGAGGGGCGGAGCGGAGGTGCATCTTCGGCTTGCCTGGCCTCAAGCAGGTTGATGCATGCATTTGGGGACCACGGTTACGACGAGCCGTCGGCAAAATGAAAATAACAGGATCTCAGTAGCAGGCGTCAATGGGTGTCGCTCGCTTCTGCACAGGGATCCGTCTCGCCATTCAGTACCGCCTGTGAGGGCAGTTCAGTACCTGCATTGCGCAACCACCCGCCTGGTTCAGACGACCAGACGGGGCCACTGTGACGATGGGCGAGGGCAGGGCAACCAGCCCAGCCGGCTGCTTTACGTGGGAAGAGGTTGTTGCGATCGGCATCGATACCCGGAGGCATTCCACGCCTGGGACGAGCCCTCGCGCCTCCGTCATTCTACTCTTATTGCCGTCCGGTCAATATCCTGCGCCTGCTTTTGTCTGCGTCCGGAAAGGGCGACACGCAGTAGACTAGGCTCAAGTTTGCCGACCAGAAACGACATGGTCCTCCAAGAAGTCAATGTGTCTTCACGACTTGTCACTGACGGCACACGCAAATCTGAGCTAGTCTCACTGCTGTAGGCCGTGAAGAAAGGTGGGGCTGCAGGATGGCGTATTTGTCAATGTGAGCCACCCAGCTTACTTCTGCACCTCAGCTGGCGGGCCGGTGATGATACCAACCAATGCCCAGTCGCTATTCCGATCGGAGGGCAGAGGCCGTCTCAGCTTTGGTGATGCAACCAAGAATGTCGTGCAGTAGCCGCACGCCACTAAGTGGTGCTTAAGCGGCGATGTGGAGTTCCGCCGACCTCCACGCGAGGCACTATGGCTCTGGCCCGAAACCCTGTAGCCTCACAACCACGTCGTTTGCTGCGACAATAATGTGATGAGGCCCTCGCAGACTGCTGCTGGATGATTTCTTCTGCTGCAAGATCGTATGCAAGCCCGCTGGGCTGGTCTTGGCCGCCGTGGCGCACAGTTCGGGACGACGTCAACCACTACCACACGGATTGCATTGCATGGTCGAAAATGGATGTGCAAACAGACAATTCTCGTGCTGCAATCCACGTGAAGGGCATCACACGACAGCTCGTGGCCCAGCTGAGCCTGCACGTATTCCGCCAAGGCATAGTGACTGTGGATGATTCTCCTGATGCTGCGAGCTCGCCGTGACAACTGCTCGTGTCCCGGTTTCAGCGACGGAAGAGGGGCGGAGGGATTTCTGCTTCGGGTAATTGCGTCAAGAGCATGTCGCATTCCAACTGGCGCTCCAGAGTCGTCTACGCCGAGGCGGGGCCGCAACCAAGCCACTTGATCGATCGTGGACAACTACGAGCCTAGGGAAATTATTCCAGACTCCCGGTCTGATCTGCCACCCAGAAGATACAGTGCAGACGCCTTGCGGCATGCCTGCATATTGGCAACAACCAAGCACGATTGCATGACGCCACCATCAATCCGACAGCCCCCCGATGTCTGTCATGCCGCCACGAGATAGCGCGGCGGGTGGGAAGCGACCATCGAACCCCTTCTTCGATGGCCTTGAGCGTGCGGCCCATGTTGCGGCATCACTTGGAATCGCTGATTCGGTCTCATTTCAAGTCGGACCAAATCAGCTCTGCGGTGTCTAGTCATTCGAGGCATGGCCTCGCAGTCTCTGTGCAGATGCCGACCACTCCGACATTCTTCCCGGATAGCGAGATGTGGACAAGGCATGCGCAGTGCTGGTCACCGACATTGTTAAATCGACCGAAGCATTCTCGGAGGTGTCATCCTAAGCGTTTCGTTGGATATGCATGCTGACTGCATACCATTGGGGCACGTCACCGAGCTTTTGAAACTCGTATCATTATTTGCGATCCGTGATGGGGGCAGCAAACGATCCTCTTCGAAGTTCCGATGCGCAGGGCACGCCCAAATCTGCTCCACGCGGGTGCACTTCGAACCCTATGTGTTCTCGGGTTCTCGACGCGTGTTTACCAGATGCACAGGCGCAGAAATAGTGGCGCCTGGTGATGTCGTTGACGAGGCCAGCCAACAAGCTGACAAGCCAGCCTGGCAGAGAAATCCCCAGGGACCAAGTTGACGTTGAATGGCAGCACGTTGTTACGGCACGCATACCCCTGTTTGATGCCTCCCTCTGCATAGCCGGGAGACGACCCGTCCCACTGGGTGAAAATGTCCGAGTACCAGTCTTCGGGCCAACCCAACATGCTAAGATTACTCTGGCTGTGGGCATTGACCGCAGTAGAACCTGGCCTGTTCAGCGATACAATGTCTGTCCTGCACAGCTGCCCAGCGCGATCCATGTCATGTCCAATGATGGTGTCATCCCTGAGGCAACGAGGAGCTCAACAAGTTGCGCTGTGGTTTCGAAGGATGTCCAGGACTTGAAGTCATGCACGCTGCCCACCGTATGACAGACTGGCCGCACGAGTCGAATTGCCACTGACGGAGTTGCTCGTGTCGACCTCACCGTCCAGGGCGTCTAGCCGCAAGCGAATCATGCTGTGTAACAAGACAGGCGTGGATGGCGATCACCATGCGCCAGCAACGTCAGCCACCGCATGGTCGAGATGGTATTTGTCTGAACGTCGTCGCCCGAGCGCGGGCTGCAATGGGCCGGGGTAGAGTGGCGTGGCGAAATCACCGTTCATCTGAGATGCTCCAATTGCGCGTGCTGTTGCCGGCACCTGTACCGTCCAGCTGTTGGCACCTCGTACCTCGCATGCTCTCGAGGCTCTTGAGAGTGCGGTGTTGATTATCCTTGTTTCCTGCCTCAAATTCGATGTTTGTTGTCTGTCCTCCAGCGTGCGCGCGTATTTGTGATGGTCCTGCCTCTGCCTCCCATTTCGGATCAATGTTTGACCGCGCCAGGCCTTTTCTGCCTCGTGGCGGGAACTGCGAATAGAGTTGTTGAACAAATGCATACAGTAAAGTGCTGCAACATGATTTGGTCCATAGTGCATTCTGGTATCGATCGATAGGAGCTCCAATTTGCGATCTCAGGTCGTCTCTGTCATGACACTAGCTTCCATTTGTTTAACATTCAGTGTCAGCGCAAGCTTAGCTTCTGTTTCGGACGCTGACTTCTGTTATGCCTTTCCAACACCTAACGCGCTCAATGCCTTCATTGGTCCGTAGTCCTGCCAGGCTGCGTACTGGTCCTCACTCCATGTGTACACCAAACCGATCATACCAGCCGCATTCCCAGCAATCACGGTATCGGCTCCTTCAATTTCGATCCAAGCCTTCCTTCTTGGAATTACGAGCAAATGCCGCTTCGTTAGCAGCACATTATGAGGCGGCACTTTGCCCTCTTCGATTCGCAGACCTAGCAATTCTCTCAACTTGGCATAAGCTTCCTCCAATTTTCTGCCATGTATTCTCCCATCGTCTGTAGTAAGGCTTATAGCAGCGTGCTCAAATGGTGTGCTCTTTACCTTCTCAACACTCCCGTCTCCATCGCTTCTCAACGACGAAAAGAAATCTTTCTTCCCATGCTTTGTGCCCAACGGCCGCGGTATGCATTGCAAATGCTTATGCCCCACCGACGATCCGGCCTCGACACCACAGTTGAATATCACCATGTACTTGTCGTCATCATCCTCGCCTGACGTCAACCTCGTCAACACCTCCCATCCCGCATCCAGATCACGGACATTCAGCGCATCGCTCTGTGGCTGGTACTCATTCGTCGGCAGAACGAATTGTGGACGCACGACGCAGAATTTGTTCAAAATCAGTTTGTGATCCTCGCCAATAGGTCCTAGGGTCCAGTCGCCTTCGCTTTCAGGAAAAGCATTCTTGGTGGGTTTCTTTTGTGTCGTGTCGATGGGCTTCTTTTGCAGACTTGTTGCGATGCGAAATTCGAACTGTGGGACAGTCAACCCCCAATATCATCGTGGAGTCGAGTTCTGGTATTGCCAATGTGAAGCTGTTTTGGCAATGGAGGAAGGAGCTTACTCACATCGAAAGGCTCACTGGGTACGTGCCGGGGTTGAGTTTCGTTCCAGAGAAGTTCGCCTTTGGCATGTAAGCGGTCAAATTGTCGAAGGGCTTGGCTTTCGAGGTCGGTCGAGCCCATGTTCGCCATCTTGCACGGATCGGGAAGAAGAGGTGGATGACGATTGTTGGTGTTGTTGCTTTCATGCTGTTTCGAGGCTGGTTGCGGAACTCGTGCCGAGCCATGTGCCGCGAGGCGAGGCGCTGAAGAAGACGCACTCCTCAGTCCAAACGCAGCGAGATCACGACGCGCTCACAAACGCTGCATTCATCACTCCACGCCGCTCAAACCCCTTGACGACCTTGTCCCGCGGGATGCAGTGAACTGAGCTCATCAGAGCTGCATTGCAGACGCGATCGAGACGATGCTTCTGTTCAAGGCCAGGCTCGAGGCTCACTGACAACGCTCTGGCATCAGTCAAACCGAGTCGCCAACATTGCCACGTCTTCCGCGATACACGCTATGGCGAAAGGTCGCTCAGCATTTCAAGTGCCTCCCGTGGCCAAAATAGCAGGAAGAATAACATCGAGGCAGTTGGATGCCCACTAGAAGGGTGCTATGGATCACAACCGAGCAGGAAGACGTTAGTTCAAGTAAGCGAGCAGGCGTCCGGGGAGACATCAAGGCTCATTCGTGCCGAGTGTGATCCATGTCGAGGCTATAAGGCGACTGACACTCCACAAGTGAAGGCCTCAGTGAATCTATCCGGCACAGAGGAAAGCAAACCTGAGGCCTAGTCTATTGAGGCATCTTCATTACATCGTATATCGTAGGTTCGCGAGGGCTCTGGGACCCGGGCGTTCCGTCTCGAATGCACCTCAATGGCCGTCACAATGGGCGGCGCTTGGCTGCCAATCCCCTATCACGAAACTGCCCAAAAAGGTACCTCCAAGAATGGACAGGAAGTAACCGACGTTCATCGTCATGACAGCCAACATCCTGCGGAGGCAGAAGTCAGTTCGATGATCGGGACCTCTCGACCGCAGCGAATACTCACAGCAGATAGCTCACGCCGGCTAGGACTGTGTCCAACAGGGCTCGCGCCAACGCCTCGTTGATGTTCCACGGCCTCCTACTCGCGAAGCCGTATAGCAACAATTTGCCATCATCTCCGCCGACTTCGGAGCGCAGAATACTGGTATCTCGTCGATGTGCCCACAATGCAAGCAACGCGGGGAAGTTGGTTCGCAGAGCCACAATGCCGCGGAAGATGGCGGCGAGGGCGATCAGAAAGATGCAGGTTCCGACGTATTGGCCGGAGTTCGCGGGTTGCCAGGCGTTGGAGTACAGAGCGGTGGTGGTGCTGGTGAAGAAGGTCATGAGCATGTGTTCCATGCCCATCACCGTCATGCCGGAATGGGTAGTGCTGTTGCCGTCCATGGAGCCATGCATACTGTGGTCCATGGCGGGCGGCGTGGAAGTAGCTAGCCGCGAGGATTCCTTTGCTCAATGGGGGGATGGGTGGTCTTTGTCAGTGCGGAGACTCGATGGACCACTTTGCAGGTCTTCTCGGCTCGCTCTGGACGTCTCTGGATGGTGTCTGCAATGTAGTGCGGTGACGCTTGCACCGTGAACAACGGCCGGAACCAAGCGACGTCGACAGATGGCGCGCTGCACTCAAACGTGCGCTGTCTTGCTCCGACGGAGACTCCCGCGGCGGCGTGGCAGGAAGCGCCTGGCAAAGCCCGCAAACTTGCTCAGTCCACGCACACCAAAATGCTTGCCAAGGTCGCTCCATTGCCCGAAACAGCACCAAGTCCTCGCGCCGCGCCCTGCTACTGGCCACGGAATGCGCAACTTTGTGCGTGCCGACTGCATCTCACGCGGCAGCTGCGAGCCGGTGCAGAACTTCACGTCGACGAGACCATCCGCGCCTCGCCAATACGATGAGCACGTTTCTGGTGCTGGCCGAGTGGGATCCTGACGTGAGCACGTGGGAGCACATTGACGGCCCTCCATCGCTGTGGCAGCGACACGCACTGAGTGACATTCTGCGGACTCCTGCTACGCGGCCTCCCTCCGTCCACCACACCACGTGTCTGGCAGCACAAGATCTGAACTGGCCTGCCTCACCATGGCGCACTCGCACAGCCATAGCATGTCCACGGAGCCATGGCTGACCCAACCCGTCATGCTGCACTCGTCGCGAGCCTACTCGTGCTCGCTAAACCTCACCGAACAATGCGAGTATCAGGTCGGCTACTGGAGATTCTGGTATGAGCTCGACCACCGCTACGCCTTGCCGACAGTCGCCCTCTTCCTGTCGACCATCATCCTCTGCTCCATCCCCTTCCTGGTGGCCAACCTCCTTCCCGGAGCACCATCACGTTCGGCAGCGGCACGGAAGCTGCTCGCTCTCACTCGATATGCGAGCTACAAGTCGTTCCGCATCGGCAAGCTGAACTGGAACTCGGCACCCATTGGCGTGCTCTTCCTCGGTGCAGTGGGCGCCGTCTTCTTCTTCGCCATGACTCTGGGTCCGAAGCCGTACTACTGGCCGAACAAAAAGGACCCAGAGACAGGCGCCATCACCCTGTCATTTGGCAACTCGCCCCCAATCGCTGCGCGAACAGGCTGGATGTCGCTCGCGTGTCTGCCGTTCATCATCGCGACATCGAGCAAGAGCAATATGATTACAGCATTGACGGGCGTGTCGCACGAAAAACTGCAGGTCTTTCACCGATGGATCAGCTACGCCTGCTTCGTCCTCGCCCTGATCCACACGTTTCCATTCATTGTGTTTCGCAGTTGGAGGGGCGACCTGAGCACCCAAGTAACGACCACAATCTACTACTGGACGGGTATCATCGCTTTAACCGCACAGGTCTGTGTCGCTATTCCGTGTCGTCCCCTTGCTCATTACTGACCCTCCTATTCATACTTTAGGCTTGGCTGACTTTCGCCTCGTTCTCGCCCCTCCGGAACTATTCGTACGAATTCTTCAAATTCACCCATTTTGCCGCTGCGCTCCTCTTCGTCGTGTTCTTCTTCCTCCATTGCGACTTCCGCCTCTCCTCATGGGACTACTTCATCGCCACCGCCATCATCTTCACCCTCACATTCCTCCATTCGCAGTTACGGATCTATTTTCAGCATGGCATCAAGCAAGCGACAGTTGTGCTGGAATCCAATGGTTTTGTGAAGATCACCGTTCCCACACAAACGACATGGCGAGCGGGACAACACTACTTTGTTCGCTTTCTTGGCATGGGCGTGGGAGTGGTCGCAACAAGTCATCCGTTCAGCGCAGGCTCTTTGCCCACCAAGGCGCACTACTACGAAGCCGCGGAGAGTGAACTCGTCTTCTACGTTCGAGCGCAGGGAGGTCTGACTGCTCGCTTGGCGAGACATGCGGAGCAGTCTCCAAGCGCCAAGATGGCTGTCATGTTGGACGGTCCGTACGGAGGTATCGATATGCCCAAACTCGCATCGTGCAGAAAGTCTCTGGCTCTTGCTGGTGGATCCGGGGCTGGCTGGCTGCTACCCCTCGTCGAAGCCTTCTTGAGAAGGAGGGATTGCGTCTCTGCAGGGTGCGAACCAGAAAATGGTAAGATGGGAGACATCTGCGGTACGGAAGGGCCAGAGATGAGGGTAGTGTTGGCGACACGCGACATTGCCACCAGAAATTGGTTTGAGGAGAAGGTTGAGGAGCTGCTGAACAAGAGCTTGCTAGGATGTTGTCCGACGGGGTTGAGGGTGGAGATTTACTATACGGGTGAGGAGGAAGACCGAGTCCAGAGTGGCCAGGAGAACACAGCACGCGTACAGCGATCAGAAAAAGAGGGCTCGGAGAAGGAAGTGGACGCAGCAATCTCTGTCCAGCAACAAGCTTCGGCGACTTCGAACTCATCGGACGCGGAGAGCGAAAAGGGAAAGACTGGCAGTCTCCTCTCACCATCCGACTTCTCTTCCCGACCGGATCTGCCTCAGATCATTGCCGAGGAAGCAGAGAAAGATGCATCAAGTATGGCCGTCTTTTGCTGCGGACCGCTGAGCATGCAAAGTGATGTGGCGAATGCGGTTGCGAAGGAACAGCTGAAGATCTTATCGGGGGCCAAGAGGAGCACTCTGGCACATCCATCAAGAGGAGGAGATGTTTACCTGCATATGGAGCATTTCTCGTGGGCTTGAGGGACCTATAGAGAGAAACATTACATATCTCACAGCAAAATCATTCATCGGCTTCACATGAACACTGCGGGACGGGTTTCCGCCTCTCCATTTGAGTTTCGTTTCTGATCGCATCGTGCTGTCTCTCCTCGTCCTCTCGCGCATTCTTCTCTGCAAAGCTGCATTCACTGAGACGAAGACTGCCCCTGTCGTCATTTCGAGCAACCGATTCTTGCAGCCCCGCCAAATATCCCCTGTCGTCCTCTCTACTGCCCGTGGCGCAACTCCCCACCCGCTATTCTGACCGAGACCACCGAGCCAGCGAAAAGTTTGTTGAGTAGGAACGTCTTCTGACTGAAGTCTTGAAAACGTGATCCAAAGACAAAACGCGTAAGACATCTCAACAACTGTTAATGGCGTACTGATCATGTCATAGAAAGTCAGAGCAGCTTCACAGAATCAGCCCTTGTCAGCTCAGGACAGAGCTCGAAGTCGTCCCTTGGATCTAAGCCTTCGAACACACGAACGCCTCCTTCAAACTCCATCCTGCTTAAAGTAGACCGGGTACGTGACCCCGTCGCCCGCGGAAGCGCGAGGAAAGACGCCCACAACATTTGCACAGCCATACGCACTCCAACAACCGCTCTCGTGGCTCCTCCAGTTCGCAGTGTACCTGGTCTTGGTGATCTTTCTGCCCGCTTTCGTATAGCCGACGAGACACATGCGATTGCTGATATGATTGAAAATCAACTTTGTCTCATCGTCCGACTCACTGAGAACCCCTCCCTCTAATACGCGCAAGCCAGAATTGTAGGCATCGAGGGTAGAGCTTACATGAATGCGGATTGCGATTTGATCGTGAAGAGTCTTGCCAGTGCTTTCATCTTCTACCAACGCCACGCAATTGAGTGGCAGCAAGATTTTTGTGCGCTCACGCGGATACCACGGGAGCGCAAGGGATAGTTGCAGACCTTTGTTCGTCATGGTTGAAGGCGTTCGTTTGTGGATGTCTCGAGCCTCTACAACGCGAGTTCCGGTAAATGAAGCAGGCGAGGGCGCAAGCAGACCTTTCCAGCTTCGATCGGATGTGTGCCAGGCATAAATACTTTCATCCTCGGTCTTGCGGATAATTTCCATCTGCAGTCTCATAAATGCCTTGGTTTCTTCCCCATAGAGTAAAGGCATATTCACTCCGAACAGACCCAGTAGACAGTACGCGACGTCTTCTACGCGGGTTGTCTGTCGCAATGACGCCCACCGCATTCGCTCGGCCACGCTGGCTTGTTCCACGAGGTATGGATCATGTAAATATTCAAGGCCGACGCCAGTGATTCGAGATATGATTGCGCAGAACGGACTATCTCGCGCCTTGAGGCCGATGAGTCTGAAGTTGGAATTGTAGAACGTGGCGATCGGAGAGGCCAGTAGCTCCTGCAGTGTCCAGCCTCTCGTAAACCACACGCTTTTGCTCAGCTGTGCTTCAAGCTCGGCCGAGTCGGCAGGAACGGCGTGGACATCCGGGAGGAAGACAAAGCATTGACGGGACTGTTGGTAGTACTTGAACATGGCATTCACTGATTCGGTCAGCTCCGCGCTGCTGCGTTTGTCGATGCAGCACGTGTCAATCCACAGCCATCGGATCTTGCGAGAACGGGCCATTCTACACCCCTCGATGATTTTGGCCCACCCGCTGCCCACACGATCCTCGACGGCGGTATCCTGGAAGATCTGGCATGAGATCTCGTCGCTTGCCCAGCGATGAGATATTACAGCGTAGTCGGGAATTTGCGCTCCCTCAAACTCGCAGAAAGCGATGAAGGTGGTGTGAATCAATCGCATGGTAGTGGTACAACAACTGGCTCATGGCAAGCATACTCCGAGAGACGAATGAACCTGAGATGGAGGAGTCTGTCACGCTGCTGAAAGACTCGCATTCGGACCATCGGCTGGAGAATGCCAGCCGTATCTTGTGTAACCATCACCTGCGAGGCGGAAGTCTTAGTGCATATGCTGCGTAATCAGAGCTGAGACTCTGTTAAAGTCTGGACATTGGGATTAGTCCGCAGATATTAACCACCGCAGGAAGAATCTTTTTCCAGCATTTTGAACACATGGCGAAGTGACTTGTGGCTGATGAGTCCACATACGCCTGGAGTAGCGAACACGAAGCAGTTGGTTCTCGGGAATGCCAGACTGGCACCATTCTGACTATGTTATTGACATGACTACTCTCTGGTCACCACCTTGATGCTTGCAATAGTGCTTTGCATGAGATACAATGATCCATTTGCGGTGCCGAATGATAAGCACTTGGGTTTTGCAGTAGGAGAATAGCGAAGTTGAAGTTGTTGTTGGCTGGAGGAAGGGAAGGGGAAGTGTTATCGCGGATAGATCCGACAGCCCCTGCATCTGGCCAATGCATGGATGATGGAGGGGCAGGTTTTGGGAAGTCGCGATGACTGTGATCGCCGAGACCAGTGATTGCCACTGCTACTACCATCCTCGCTCGCCGAACACACCTCACTTCTACTGCCTCAACTCCGCCCTCACTCTTCCTCCACCGCCTCAACTCCGCCCTCACTCTTCCTCCACCGCCTCACCCTCCGCCAAGTCCTCCCACTTCGCCAACGCTAAAGCATCCTCCGAGCACGCGACATGAGCACGGCAGCAGATGGCAGCAAAAAGGTGATATTGCCCGAGGATGGAAAGCGAAATGTCTTGATCACGTCTGCCTTACCGTACGTCAACAACGTGCCGCACTTGGGCAACATCATCGGGTCAGTTCTGTCAGCAGACGTCTTCTCGCGCTACAGCAAGGCTCGCGGAGTGCCCACGCTGTATGTCTGCGGCACGGACGAGTATGGCACAGCGACAGAGACCAAAGCCATCGAAGAGGGCGTGACACCTCAACAACTCTGCGACAAGTACAATAAACTGCACAAAGAAGTCTACGACTGGTTCGAGATCGAGTTTGATCACTTTGGCCGAACACCCACCCAGCAGCAGACCGACATTGCCCAAGACATCTTCCTCAAGCTGCACAAGAATGGGTACTTGGAAGAGCAGACCACACAGCAGCCATACTGCACGCAGCACAATTCCTTCCTCGCAGACCGATTCGTGGAAGGAGAGTGCCCGCTCTGCGGCTACAACGACGCGCGAGGAGATCAGTGCGACAAGTGCGGACATTTGCTCGACCCTCTCGAATTGAAGAACCCTCGCTGTAAGCTTGATGGCGCAACACCGGAAGTGCGCGAGACGAAGCACATGTACCTGCAACTGGACAAGCTGCAGGAGAAGACGGCACATTGGAATGCGAAGAGCCAAGTCGAGGGTGTGTGGAGCGACAACGGTATCAACATCACAAATGCCTGGATTAGAGAAGGCCTCAAGCCTCGAGGCATCACACGAGATTTGAAGTGGGGAACTCCCATTCCACTGCCTGGCTACGATGACAAGGTCATGTACGTGTGGTTCGATGCCTGTATCGGATATGTGTCCATCACAGCAAATTACACAGAGCACTGGGAGAAGTGGTGGCGGAATCCGGAAAACGTCCAACTGTATCAATTCATGGGCAAGGACAACGTGCCATTCCACACTGTAGTTTTCCCGTCATCACAGCTGGGAACCGGCGACAAGTGGACCATGCTGAACACCCTATCAACAACCGAATACCTCAACTATGAACGCGGCAAGTTCAGCAAGTCGAGGAATATCGGTGTGTTTGGGAACAGCGCAAAAGAGACTGGTGTTTCTCCTGACGTGTGGCGATACTTTCTCCTCTTGCGACGACCCGAGACTTCCGACACCGAATTCGAGTGGGACGCCTTTATTGCAGCCAATAATAACGAGCTTGTCGCCAACTTTGGCAACTTCGTCAATCGTGTTCTGAAATTCGTCAACTCAGCCAACTACGACAGCGTCATTCCAGCCTGGCCCAAGGACAGCTTACCCGAGGATGTGTCGAGCGGTTTGAAGAAACATATTGCGGATACCAACGCAAAGGTGAAACAGTACATTGCAGACATGGACGCTGTTCATCTCAAAGCTGGTCTCATCACTGCTCGTGAGATCTCGTCTCTCGGCAATCTTCTTCTTCAATCTAATCGACTCGACAACAATCTCTTCAACAACGAGCGGGCACGATGCGACGCCGTGGTCAACATCGCGATCCAACACATCCATCTCCTCGCTTCCGTCCTCGCACCCTACATGCCCGGCACAACGAAGAGCATTCTCTCACAACTGCAAGCAGAGCTCCTCATCATTCCCGACGACTGGCAAGCAGAGAGTATCCCTGCTGGCCACAAAATTGGTAAAGCAGCGCACTTGTTCAAGAATATCAAGCCTGAGCAAGAACAAGTCTGGAAGGAGATGTTTGGTGGCGATGAGCTGCGAAAAGCCAAGGAGGAAGAGGCGAAGAAGAAGGCGGCACGAAAAGCTGACAAGGATAAGAAGAAGGCCAAAAAGGCTGCAGAGAAAGCTTCGGCGCAGGCAGATGGTGTGGGTGAGGGTGTAGAGGCTTCGGCGAAGGATGGTGCGGAGAAGGCTTCAGCGGACGATGCTGTGCAGGAGGTCACGGAGGGCGTGAAGCAAGCCACATTGCAGACATCTTAGAGGGCTTTCCGAGCAAAGTTTCTTCGTGTTATGCATTCGATGAGGGAGTGCAGTGGCGTTATTGTGTGTCAGGGATAGCAGTGATGGCGGCTGTGGCATGAATGACGAGGAACTGATTGATTTTGTTACAGTACCGAGCGGGAATGGCCGCAAACGGATTCTACAGCATCGCCCCGTCAAGGCAGAGCTTTCTCTTCCGTGGCAGAATGACTTCAGACTTCCAGCTTTACTCTCTTTCCCCGTCAACTTTGTCGTGTCTGTCATCAGCCATCTTGGGCTTCTTCATGCCCGCCAATGTCAGACGCTGTCCGCGCTCTTTTGGCGATGTCGCTTTTTTTTCCGCCTGCCGAATGCATCGCAATATCGCCCGCAATCATCGCCGGCACACACGTCCATCTTCAACCCGCTCTTTCCAACGCTGATCTCTTGCTATCAGTGATAATCAACGACCTCCTCCCCGTGATCTCCAATGCGCCTCTTTGCAATCCGTTTCAGCGCGTGCCACAGCCTAGAGCAGTCCCAGCGAACCTCCTTGGTGTCTTTCTCATGCTCATGGAAAGCACAAGGATGCCACTCATAGAGCATCACCCCATCATCCTTTCCATGTCCTTGGCGTTCGCAATCATGATCATCCGGGCAAGTTTGGCAGTCGCGATACGCGATCGAGGCGCTCAGACAATCGGCTAGGAACTCTTGCGGGCAGCCGTTGAGGAACTCGGCCATGTTGGGTCGAGCATCGGCGAAGTTGCTGGGCAGGAGACATGAGCTGGACCAGCCTCGAAGGAGCTTGCGGAGTGGGGAGTTGGCAGAAAGGTTTTCGGTCGCGAATACGATGCTTTCAGGACGTCCGGGAATATGGTTCAGCTCGGTCAGCTTGTACTGGATGATGCTCATGATTTGGTTGCGGAGAGCCGAAGTGTCGTAGCGATCAGCAAAGACGTAGATGTCGAAGAGACATCGGTAGGGCCATGTGGTTGGGTTCAGAGCATCCTGAACCACGAGGTCTCTCTCATCTGCTGGGGAGTGTACCGTAGCACAAACGGTCTCATGGCCTTGCTCCTCGATGTCCGGAGTGACTTCCCATCTGCTGCGCTTTGCCAAAGGTTCGTCTTCCGCTTCTTCTACGGACGTGTCAGTGGTGTGTGTGTGTGTGTGTGTGTGTGTGTGTGTGTGTGTGTGTGTGTGTGTGTGTGTGTGTGTGTGTGTGTGTGTGTGTGTGTGTGTGTGTGTGTGTGTGTGTGTGTGTGTGTGATTGCCATGAGGAATAGGAGTCTTACCTGTGGCAAAACGCTTGCTGCCAGGGCCTGCGGTGTATCCGCGATCAACAGCCATCGCCGGAATGTCATCCACCTTGTCCGCATACACGAGACCGGTGTGCAGCCAAGTAATGAAGACTTTCATCATGGCATGAGTGACATTCGCTTCTTCATCCAGCTCCATCACGCGAGTCTGTGATTCCTTCATCTTGTTGTTCATGAATGCTGCCTCGAAGTACTCTGACTTGGCACATATGAGCGCGCGGGGTGTCTTGAAGGCCTTCTTCTCGCCGGCGTCAACGACTTCAATCGTGACTTCCGGGGAGTCGATCAGGTTGCGCACGATGATCGCTGGGGCGCGGAAGTGAAGCGACATGTTGGATTCTTCCTGGTGTGGCAACTTGCGCATTTCTGGAGACAACCGCCATCGTGGAGACATCGTGTGGATCTTTGCGAAGTCGAGTTTCGGAATGCCGCCGGTTCAAAGGTGCTGCGACGAGAAGCCGAGAAAGAAGAGGCGATGATAGAAGGGGTGCGGAAGTGGACAGAGCAAATGCGGGGCCCAAAGAGCCAGTGAGTTGCTGTTATGTCCCGCAGAACAGAGGGGCTGTGCCGCCGAAGGTGGGTGACTGAGATGAGGTGGATGGAATTAAGTGTCCGAGACAAGTGCGATTTAGTCAAGCTGACCATGTCTTCCATCACCGATTCGATGCTTAGACAACTCAACAATGGGCATGATGGATTTGAAGGATACGATTGCCCAGATGAAGCTGATCTGCCAATCAGACTGATGACGAGGACCTCGACGACGATGCACGCTCTGTCATCACTGTTTCTGTGGCTCGGGCACATGCCTGTGGTGCCGTCATGCCTCTTCGCCAACTGAAGGACTGGAGCTGAGAACTTGGTCCTTTACCGGAGAAGGACGGTTCTCAATGCGAGATAACGGACTTTCTCCCTGGGCGATTGCTGTCGCACAGTAGTACACTTGTCACCGTGCGAGCTGGGACGAGCCTCGGTTTCTCGACAAAGAATGCCTCCGATGCGACAACATTGAGAACGATTGGCAATGATCGAAGACAATTAGAGATAACTGGCCAACATTGTATGGTGTTTTGATGCCCGATTTTCTCTTCTTTCCGTCTACTGAATCACGCTCAGATGGAGTGACCGTTGAAACGAGTAGAGCAAACAGCAGAACGGAGCTGAAGCTTACTGTGTATCAGGATCGAGCCCCCGCATGTCAAGATTCCGCTCGTTGCATCGCGCTCTGATGAATGTCTTTGGGCAAGATGTGGTTGCATTCCAGGTTTTCGCCAAGGGGCTGACTCAGCCCAGAAGCATGTCGGGTCCCACGATGTCCTACCACAGCGACCCTTTCAAGAGCTCATCGGAAATGCCTTGAATCACCATCGGGCGCTGAGCTGCCATTGTACATGCATCTCTCTCATGGCTTTTCGCGTGTGGACTCGGGACGCTGAAAGTACGCGAACGACAGGGCTGCCATATGGAAGCGGGCCTGGTACACGGAAGAGATGTTGAAGAGGGGCAGACTTCATCATGGAGTGGCAGACATGATGACCAGTAGGCAAGAGCAAGACAGAGAGTAGATACTCAGGTCTTTGAAGGCCGCTCAGACCTACAAGAAAGATGGGGACGCTGGATGCAGTATACCGAACAGCGGCCAATGCCGATACTGGAAATACAGGCATAATGGAAATACATGCTCATGGCACCATGGCCCGTGAGGTCTCGCGCTCCTATTCTGGGTCGCATCGTCGACAGGACGTCATGCATCTGGATTGCACATTCTGACCAACTGCCGCCACGTCAAGAAGAGATGCAGCTCTTCCCGTGCACAAGGAAAAGGGTCCGTTTTCCCCATCACGCAAAGAAGAGGTCAAGCTTCGCCGCGATGGCATAAAGCGGTCTATCTCTCCAGAACCACGACCTGGGCTGCGGGCTGTATGATACCAGTTGGGGAAGAGGCATTGGGCCCCGCCACTCGCCTTTGATTTTGCACTCTGTCCCGTTGGAGGCTGCTGGCCAATTATTTCTAGCCCACCCTGCGAGATGTACCACCTTTTGGAGGCAATCACGCCGCAGGTGATCGCCGTGGTGGTGACTGCCAGGCGGTGTGCGAGCCGCGCAATCGCAGCAGAGACCAGTCGCTGCGGGCAGACGGCCTAACAGGTGATACTGGCTGCATGGGTCAATTCTCCTACTTCATGTAGCCAACGCTGGCTGGCGCGCTGAGTCTGTCTGATGGCGTGCTGCGATGGTCATACCAACCCGCTCAGTCTCATGGTCTTGGTTTGCATATACATATCATTGCACAAGTAGGCACCCTCGTGGGCGGCGGCAGTCCAGTTAGCAAGGCTCGACCGACTTTCAATCACACCAGGTTGCGCTTTCACCCATTCATGAGGACTAGCGAGCTTCGCGGGTGCCTTGGCGTACCACGAGTAACAAGTCTCGAGTGGGGAACATGCCTACAAGCCGAGAGGTTCTGATGGCTTGGAGTCTGCTTCGGCCCTCGTTTACCACCAGCAGTGCGCCTCCGTCAGAAGGATGTGCCAGCGGCCACTTCGCCCTCTGTATGTTGCCCCGTGGGCTTTTGAATGGCTGCACCCAGCGGAAACATCAGAGATGCAGCGCGAATGAGCGGCAGCAATGTCCATCTCGAACCTCCTCAGGAACGCCCAGCTACTGACTTCTGGGCTCTGTGAACGCTTCGCGCCGATCACGACTGGCTTGAAGAACGGTGTCCCCTCGGTTTCAGTCCCTCTCTTCAACCCCGCCATTGCTTCGAGACCGCTGCACTTGGCCTGCGTGTCCATATCGATGCTCTCGTGTTCCTCCAAGAAGGAGTTTGGCCGTGGTGGTTGGAGTTTTGTGCTTCGTTAGCCCACTGCAGTCGCGCTGCACGTTCGTCGAGCGTGCAAAATCCATTTGCGCTACCAAAACCACCTCAAAAGCCCACCAAGATCGTCTCGGTGCATGCCCTGGTCATCTGCATATTTCTCAAACCCGCGAGAATACCGTGCGCTTGCTCTGGGTGGTGTTTTGTGCTCTGTGGCCAAAACTGTGTCTTGGCCCCTTCCTTCCCCCGCCAGCGTTGAGAATTCCGGCCATCAAAGCTTCGCAAACATGCAAAATTCACCAGTGTCGACACCAGCGTTCCTGATCACTCAAAAGTGAGAGATATGGTTATTGGACCCTCGTGGAAGCAAAAAAAAAGTGCATTGTTACTTCCCGGAACCTGAAGCGAACTCGGTTCCGTAGAAGCCAATGCTAATTGCAATCTGCCAATTGCCTATGCGAATGCCCCCAATTTCGACGCCGCCGCAACGCTTTAACGAAGGAAATAGATGACGTACCTCGAATACCCTGATTGGGCAGAGAGGTGGCATTTGAAAGCTCTTATAACCCTTAAAAAAGCGGCGGCGCTGATGCTGGTGCTAGCTGAGGTGGCTTCTACGAAGAGGACCTCGAGATGACCGTGTAGATGGATGCATCGTGGTAAATTGGCCATGTAGCACGTGGCGTGGTTGAAAGGGAGCACATGGAGCAAATGCCGTCCAGGAGATGGCTTGAGGCTGTGGCTGGCATTTCAAGTCTGCCTCCATGCCACTGTCGACGCTTCTATCGGATCACTCAGACACGGCGCACCATCATCTTATCATGCAGAGGGTGACAATGTGATTGCCAGACGCTTGATTTGCGACCTGGTGCCGTGAGCCTGCGGACGAGGGAAGAGTGCCGCCATCGAAGTCAACGTGACAACACCACAATCGCTGCTCGAGCCTAATTGACGCACTGGACATTCTCCTGATGATGGCGAAGGAGGCAGACAGCTTGTAACAGTGCAGCGCACAGTGTAGCGGTTTGCGGCCATGGCCGGGCAAAACAGCGCTATCGGCCAAATGAGTCCGCCAGCGATTGACGACCGCCTCCAACGCCAACAACACGACTCCACCGCTACGGCGTCTGCTGCGCATCGAGAAGGAGTAAATCACGGCGCGGGAGCAGTAATGCTCTTGTTCCTGACTGCATCGCTCGACCGGGCGACTTGCGCCCCTCAAGCGGCATTCCTGGCGGCTGAGTGAGCCTGGTAGCTGCGAAACACACCACCAACACCATCGCTGCGAGGTCTCCTTGGGATGGAGGACCTTCGTCCCACAATGCCAAAGCAGTCGACGAGATATTTACACCGCAACATTCGGCGTGACTAGTAGCGACCGTTGTAGAGCAAAAAGGTCGTTGTCGCTCGGGCCGGTAGCGACCGACCTCAACAACACTCATCGCAGGAGCTTGATGACCGTAGAGCGCTCAAACGACGATTTGATGGCTTTGCAACGGCTCGATACGTGCTCTTCCACCCGTCCGATCGATGATAACGACCCTCGAGTCCTGGCGCGCTCCCACAATGGTAGTGATGTGGAGCTTACGTTCAGAAACACCAACCCCTCCCGATGCTCCAAAATGCCGACGCCCCTTGCATACGACAGAGAGACCCATAACGGTGCCCGCACGATTGCAGTAAGAGCAGGACAGGAAATGATAGGCGGGGAGGTAAGAGATGGACGCGAGGCATCATGATTCGCATTCCCAAGCGCCAACTCAGCCACGGCCTCGCACACAACGAATGATCGAAGATCGGACATTGGCTCGAATGATAGGAGGTTCGCCAACGGCTACGGAAGCGGTGCGCAAGATGCTCATCATGGGCGATAAGCTGTCGATGCGACATCGTCTGTGGCCATGCAGTGATCCAAGGTCTTGGCCGGACATGATGCTCACCATGCTCTTGTGACCGCTGGAGAGAACGTATCGACTGTTCAGATGCGGATACCAAGTCAGTACATGCGATCAAGCTCGCAGGAGCGCCGGCGTTGAATGAGAGGCATTCGGTCCATGAAGACACCGAACCCGCAGAATGGCTTGCAGGGCCGCCAAAAGCGCCACTCGTTCATCTGTTGGGCCCAGGAGACTGACACCCGACCGCCAGAGCAAATGTGATCTGGCTCGGATACACTCGGGCAAGGAAGCGGCCGCAAGAGCAGCCCTGGGAACCAGAAGGGAAGCTCAGATGAAACAAAGAGCATGCTGTACACGAGTCTTTTGTCGAAGCGACTGAGAGATTGGATAATGACAACCATATCCTCCAACTAGGTATGCCGCCGGATCAAGAACAAAGGGTCGGCGATGATGCAACCGGTCGACATCTGAGTCAACTGAGAGGTGGCCAATGATCTTCATCGTCTGGACATTGGTATTCTCCACCGATGTGTGCCAGGCATTGAACAGCCGATGGGTCGACAGAACAGACTGGTCACATACTCAGCGAGGAAACTCCACAGGTCCAGTGGTGTCCAACGCCAATAATTCTTGCTCAGCTCGTAAGCTAAAGGGTTTGCCTCTTCTGGCATCAGGAATCGATGCCATGTCATACTTTGATTGAAGAACATGTGGCAAGGTTGTACTGCTCCTTTGCCTTGCTGCAAAGTGGGTCGTTGCAGAACGCTCAGGCCATGATGTTTACAGCACCGCGCACCTAGAGCCAATATAAATATCTCTTGAGATGAGAACCGCTTCTTCCAGGGTCGTCTACGCCGAGACACCGTCCACAGCACCGATCGGGAAAAGCGCAATGAAGATGGTGACATGCAAGTCGTGGCTGAGCATCAAAGGGAGCATAGGATGCAGTGCTCTGGGACTGCACATGATTCTGAGCCAGTTTCCAAGCAGTAGTCCAACGCGCCGCCTCTTGTCGGTATGGATTGCCAAGAGAACGGCAAAACAGCCAGTATGAACTGCATCAGCAATGCGCTGTTCTTGGCTCCTCGTTACTTGTGTGACTTTCGACTGCTCGTTGGTTTCCGGATCTCTGCTTATGGAGGGTGTGTCTGAGAACATGCAGCAAGAGCTGAGCTCATCTTTCAGCTTCTCAGTACATGTCCGGGGGCCGAGCATCTTTGTGGAGAAACCGATTTTGTCCCAGCAAGGTATTACGCTATCCGGTGTACTTTTCATGCCGCTATAGTGTGGCTCCTGGTGTGTGCAAATCGCACCTTAGCAAGCATGGGGTGTTCCGGCAACGATCTCATGTGTGGCGTGAGTCCCGCGAGCTTCAACAAGATATGAGCACCCAAGATACCAGTCAGGCAGGTCGATTCGAAGGGTCAGCTCGAGATCGTATTCAGCCTCGGCCGAGAGGTTGAGGGTACTCCAATGTTCTTGCAATCCAGCCGATCGCCCTTGTCTCAAAAGTTTGGCTGCCTCTTGGAAATGTGGCTGCTTGGACTGTCGGGGCTCAGACAATTTCTTTCTTGCGTTCCAAGCCATGCAAAGATTCAAATTTGGCCCGGTATTCGTGCGAATTGTGCTTCAGACTGCCAGCTGGCTTTTCCCGAGGACACGACACAGTTTTACCGCTGCTGTGCATCGCTTTCGGCTTCTGTTGTGTCATGCATGCGACCCAGGATGAAGTGAGCATCAATGACACCCTTCAGGAAAGTCATGCGTCGAATAGCCAGCTGCTGCAACCAGTCCCGCGCTCATACCGTCTCGGGTCCGTCGTTCAATATGAAACGCATGAGGTGGTCCAACATGGGTCTTTAACACCATGCTGGTGAAGAGGCCTTCGGCAGATTTCCGGCGCTGGCGAATTATCTTCTCCCTGGCCTGTACCCTGTCCACAACGATAAGGATCCAATGGTCACACCTGCACATCTGGTCTCCAGAGTTCACCAAGACTGGGTATCTTGCTTCCAGAAGGATGAGAGCATCTCCGGCAAAAGTGTATTTGCTCTCTTGGCAATGAGATCGATGCTTCTCCTTGGTCTGCCTTCGTAGGTGCCAGAGACTAGACCCATATACCCTTCCCGGCCACTTGTGACAGCTCTTTCATGGTGCGGCTATTGCACTTGCCCCAGCAAACTGGACGACGAGAGTGTTGCGAGAAGTCTCTGCGCCACTCTATGTCCCAGGGGCGAGGGATCCGGCAAGGGTTGACACAGGCAACTTGTACATGCACTGCGCGCCTGAGATGACGTACGGCAGGTCATGCACTGGCAGAATCGCACTGCTTGGTAAATCCTTTCGAGCATTCCGGCCATGCGAGTGTCTTCCGTACCGCTCTACCATCTTCGCTGGCGTCTGTCCAAGGAGTTGCAACGGCGAATGGCTGCTGCTGTAGAAGGCTTTGTCCCTCATCGTGCATTGGTCTTCCAGGCACTCATATGCGGCCAGCTTTGTCTTGCTCTTTCAGTCCATGAGGACCTGTTCGCGCCCCTGCTGGAACTCTGCCAGCCACTGCTTTCTCCTCACAAGGCTTCACCCAAGCTGCCCAGTACACCATGCTCTTCTAGCCGAGGGCTGGGAGACGCTCACAACCTTTGCGCTCGTCATGCCGGTGCACTCATTCATCCCTTTGTCATCGCGATTATGGTAGCGTATTGTCAAGTCGCCTTCCACTACTCTCCGTAGCCCGCTTCTGCATCCGTATCGGATGATGGTGTCGGTCTCGCAAACACAGGTGTTCGATGTCCGTTCGCTTCGCCCAACCGCAGCGGCTAAACCTGACTGTACCAATGATGATTTGTCCTGCCTTCACGATGTCTTCCCTTGGCAGTCTCCCATGCTATTCTTGTGCAGTCTCGTCCATTCGAAGGCGTCGTAGCGATCGACAGGGTCGTATAAGGCGTGGATGGGGTGAAAGCGGCGATCGCGGCGCTGTTGGAGCCACGTCGACCGGCTGTTTCGTACGGTGCAAGACATTGTATTTGCTCGTGGAGCTGGTGGGACTGTCGGAAGAGCGCAGTGGCGATTGACGGCGATGGTCCAGCCAGTGGCAGCCATGTTCAGGTGTCTCTCATCGTAATGATGTTCGCCGTCGGCTATCGTATCGCCAGTGGTGTCACTGTGGTCGTCCGTCGAGGCTGTGAATGCCGCTCGCGACCGCCACAATATCATGGTCAGCAGCGCTGGCGCCCTGGCCACAATGAGCGAGTCGGTTCGGCGATGCTCATAGATGTCAGCGCTAGTTATTGACGCTCGAAATCCCATTGCGCGTGTCCAGTCTGTGCTCTGGACGGTCAGATAGCGTCTGACAACGCCATCGCCATAACAAGCCTACGTGATCGAGAAAGCGCGAGTCGTCACGACCAGCGACTCTCATACTGATAGGGGCAAACGCTCGCAACGCAAAGGGCACCGCAGACAGGCTCATGGCTCAAACAGACGAGCGTCTTCGCACGAGGAGGCTGTTCTGATGGACACTAACAGCATGAGCCTCTGCTTGGCGGCGCGATGGGGCGACCTGTGATACCGACAGCCTTCTCCGAGCGATTGCAATCAGTTGCAATCACGACGATGAAAAGTGTGCGGACGCGCGCTGGCGGAAGTGTAAGGCCAGTCGCATCAACTGAGAATTCCAAAAATTGCCCATGCGGTATGCCTGGGTAGCCACCGGAAGCATACCCACGAGACTGTGCTTCTCAGGTACCTAACCAACAGAAAACTGTTAGTGCAGTACCTGAACGAGGCCAATGACCAGGTAGGCGGCACTGGTAATGGCACCGCAACGGCATCTGGCGTCTGGCTGGGTCCGGTCCGGAGGCTGGCTGAAGAGAAAAGGAAGAGGGTTGAGCGAGGAAGAAGAGGGCTTTAAATACCGTGCGTGGCACCAGCGGGTGCGCGCGAAAGACGGGCTCAGCCGCCGGATTGGGGTGCCTCAGGGTAGCCCGGATGGCCGCTCGACGGCAGGAGAAAGGGTGAGAGCCATGTGGTTGATTTGTAGGCTTGATGGCGGTTCCAAGGCTCTCACTGGCCTCCGCCCCCTTGACACCGCGACCAGAAGCAATCTGGAACGTGTCACGATAACATGACGGTCCCACATTCGTTATGGGCGTGGGTGTACAAGCAATTGCTTATCCGATGCAGCTCGTGAGCGGAACGCGACGCGCCCTACAATAACAGTGGTGCTGAGAATCACGGAGACTCTTTCTTTGGCCAGCTGCTGGCGGTCATAATTCGTCCTTCTCGAACCGACCACGATCGCCAGGAACAAGACGGCAAGGACGTGATACTGGCGGACGACAGGCGCACTAGTTAGTCGATTCTGGTGGGCAGCGCTGGACGAGGCGCCGTCAGTCGGGCTGATTTCGATACCCGAAGGCGGCGCCCCCTTCAGGTTGTGCTTTCCTGTCAGCTTCTTCCACAGAATGAGCTAGACCTCCGCCTTCGACCTTTCGGACGCAAAGAGTAGCCACGCACGCTGCCAGAGCCGCCGCGCATGCCATCCGCTGATCTGACCGACGGAACTTACGACTATGCCGATGCCCCGTCCTTGGACGCGCCGGCTCGCCTGCCATCCTCGTATAGAGCTGGGAACCCCATTCAAAGCCGCACGTCGTCGATGAGAACATGGCCTTGCGCAACCTGCCACTGCGGACATCTGTGCAAACACAAGAAGCGAGGAAACGGGGCAAATTGTCGAAGACATACAGGAGCTGCTTCATCGTGCCTCCGTACACAGTCTCCATACGACCTTTCACTCACGATGATTCGCAAGCGATAGTACTCCAGGTCCCTCCGGCAAAAAGGAAAAGCAGCAGAAGAAAGGGGCACGTTGAGCAAAATGGCCGTCGCAACAAAGAGCACGCGATACTGGGATGATGGTCTGGAGGTGTGCCAACAGCAGTAATACTCCGACACCGCCGAGTGATCGCTCTCAGGTCCAGCGCACAACACAGAATGCGGGGATAATGAAGACAGACTGGAATAAAAGACCCACAACAGCTCCACGCGGTCGGAGAGGAATCCGCAAGCGCCTGCGGAAAAGCGACATTTATCCGCAAGCCCGATACCACCATATGCCGCTCCAGCGCCAGCACTCCCCGCCCTGACAGTCTCAGACCCCAAGACAGATAGCATCTACAACAAATGAAGAGCGTCTCGAGCACTCTTCAATCCACCCTTGTACTTGTCCAAACCAATGTATGATCATTAAGTCGTTTGATTCAGCGTCATGGCGGCACTGGTCTTGCAGAAACCACAACTTCATCAAAGCACAAGCAAGAGCACTGGCATCGTTTCTAATGAGCAGAAAACCCCTACGATGCCAGAAAATGCAACTCCGAGGACTGTTGACGAATTGATCAAAATTCGGACCCTCCAACAAGGCTGCGACCAGCCAACCATCAGCTATCCCAATGAAGGGACACAGTACATTGACTACTCGATCAAGGACATCGATCACCTGATTGAGCAAGCAGCATGCGTTTATGCAACGGCAGTACAGCAGCGATATAGGTCTAGCGATCCTGTCCAGACCATAGCATTCCTCGGAGCCTCCGACCTTGGCTATCTCATATCATTCCTCGCAATATCTCGACTTGGTCACACAGCACTTTTGCTCTCGACGAGAATCACGAGCGAAGCGTGCGAGCATCTCATCACCTCATGCAAAGCAACAACTTTGATCATTCACCCATCGTACGCTCCAGTAGCAGCATCAATCAAGGCCGATGTTCCGGCTCTTAAGCTCGCCGCCATTCTCGACATTGTAACACTCCAGGGCCAGACAGCACGACTACCGCAAGCTTCTCTCGACCTTGATCAAGAAACCCACAACCAATCTTTCATCATCCATTCCAGTGGGTCTACTGGTCTGCCGAAGCCGATCTTTCAAACACACAAGGCCTCGCTGTACACATATTCCGGAAGCTTTGGTCTTGTCGGCCACATCACTCTTCCTCTATACCACAACCACGGCATCGCCTGCACATTCCGTGGGATATACGCTCGCAAGAAAATCTATTTATACAATGCACGACTTCCACTGGCCTCGCAACATCTTCTCAACACCCTACGCGAGCATCCGGACATCCAAATCTTGTATGCCGTTCCATACGCATTGAAGCTTCTTGCCGAAACAGAAGAGGGCTGTGGCTTGCTGAGTCGGCTGGACATTGTCATGTTCGGTGGATCTGCATGTCCGAAACCGGTGGGTGACAGTCTGGTTGCCAACGGAGTTCGCTTAGTGGGACACTATGGTGCTACAGAAGTCGGACAACTGATGACCTCTTTCCGAGACTTTGAGACCGACAAGCAATGGGATTGGCTCCGAGTTCCAAAGCACTTGCTACAATTTTTGATCATGGAAGAACGGGGTCTGGGGTTGTGGGAACTTTGCGTCAAGCAAGGCTGGCCATCGAAAGTGGCAACCAACCGAGATGACGGATCGTATGCGACCAAGGATCTTTTCGAAAAGCATCCTACGATGGAGAACACTTGGCGATATTACGCGCGTCTAGATGATACGATTGTGCTGGAGAATGGCGAGAAAGCGAATCCTTTGCTCGTCGAAGGCATGCTCAGGCATAATCGCAATGTGGCTGAAGCGATTGTCTTTGGTGCGGGAAAGTCGCAGCTTGGGGCTTTCCTTGTTGCAAAAGCAGAGCTCGACATTTGTGATGAGGAGATCATCAACTCTGTTGTACCTGCCGTCGAGGAGGGGAATCGCTCACTGCCAGCGTATGGCCAATTGTCGCGAGCTATGATCAGAGTGCTTCCTGCGGATACGGAGTATCGCAAGACCGATAAAGGCACTGTGATCCGTGCTGCATTCTACCGAGACTTCGCAAAGCAGATTGACCAGATGTATGTGGACGAGGCTCGAGGATCCTTGAAATTGGCGCGACCAGAGCTGCTAGCCTTGCTTCGAAAGGAAGTTTCCGCAAGATTGAAGATCGAAGTCGACTTCAAAGACGATACGGATCTGTTCAGCGTGGGCATCGACTCACTACAGTCCATTCAGATTCGAAGTGTCATTGTCCAAACTCTGGATCTGGGAGGTGCGGAACTTGGGAGAAACTTCGTTTTCGATTATCCCACACTTCAGCGAATGGCTGATGAGCTTATTCGACTTCAATCTGGCGACACTCGAGCGAAGCGAACAAGTCTCAAAGATCAAATGGCTGCTTTGGTGGAGAAGTACAGTGCAGTTGGAACTCACCAGCCCGTACAACGCGAATGGGATGGCGACTACATCGTCGTGACTGGTGCAACCGGTTCACTTGGCGCCCACGTAGTCTCTCGCCTCGCAAAGCAGGGAACAGTAAAGAAGATCTACTGTCTTGTTCGAGCGTCGTCGCCCTCCGCCGCTCAGACCCGCGTGAAAGGGTCCCTTCAGGTCCGCCAACTCCACCACACAATGTCCCCACAGACCTGGCAAGAAAAGATCGTCTGCCTCCCATCAGACTTCAGCTCTCCCTCTCTCGGCCTCACAGAAGAACAGTACAATGCCATTGCATCCAACGTCACCCACACACTCCACCTCGCCTGGTCCGTGAACTTCAACAAGAACCTCTCCAGTTTCAGCTCCGACTGCCTCGCAGGCGTACAAAACCTCATCAACCTGTGCCTCAGATCTCAACGTCCCCAGCCAGCAACTTTCAGCTACTGCTCCTCTGTCAGTGCCACAATCCACACGCCTGGCGGGTTCGTGCCGGAAAGTCTGCCCAAATCTTTTGCGTGTGCGCAAGGAATGGGTTATGCACAGTCGAAGCTTGTGGCGGAGAACATTTGCGAACGAGCGGCGAAGGCTACCGGCATCAGGTCGAGAGTTCTTCGTGTGGGACAGGTAATTGGTGATACGGAGTACGGTATCTGGAATCCTACGGAAGCGATCCCGATGATCTTCCAGACGGCGAGGACTGTCGGAGCATTGCCAACACTGGACGAGAGACCGGCCTGGTTGCCTGTTGACATCGTCGCGCAGGGGTTTATTGATATCAGTCTGGCGTCTGAGGAGGAACCTTCAAGTTCTGCTTCTTTCGCGAACATTGTGAATCCAAAGACATTCCACTGGACAGAAGACCTCTTGCCTCTTTTGGAGGAAGCCGGAGTGCAGTTCGAGGCTTTAGGACAGAGAGAGTGGATCGAGAGATTAAGAGCGAGCGAGCCTGATCCGGAGAAGAATCCTCCGATTAAGCTTGTTGATTTCTTTGCTGGGAAGTACGATACTGATGCGAAGAGGGCTGGATTGGAGTACTCGACAGAGAATGCGAGAAACCTTTCACCAGCGTTGAAGGATGCTGGAATGATCGACCGAGATTTGGTAGAGAAGATCATAAGGTACTTGAGGAGTGTCGGCAGCTTGTGAAGGGCTGTTGTTCGATGCGTCCTCGTCATGGATAGATGCATATTGCCGGTGTCTGGGATCTTCATTGATCCTCTCCGGGGGTAAGTGAGTATTCTCCCGCAGATTGGAACTCAGATGTTGTAATATCTTTTTGACCGAATTCGGACCAATCACTGATGTTTTGACACCTTCTTCCATCCACATCACGCACGCATCTCCTGCATTCTAGAAGAACTTCTCCTTCGCCCAAACCTCCCATACCGTATGTGCCACACGATACAATCCCTGACCTCCAAGCAATTATGCCAGAGCTCCAGAACTCGCATCTTGCCTTGTTTCTTTATACTTTGCGTGTAACAGAGAACAAAAGTAGGAAGTCAGAGGTGTTTCTTGACTGTCTCGCAACGGAGAGACGATGGAACCCACAATCTACCACCTCGTTCATCATTTATTATACACTACGATACCCATCACCGCCTTTTCTCGCCTCACATGAGACACTATAGATTTGCACCACATACCGCCCACATGCATGTGGTGAAATGTGGTTGCTGCGCCGGCTGCGCCATCGGGGTTGGACGCTAAACGAGGCGGAGGCTCAAGCTCGACCAGCACAAAGGCTTGGCCAGACAGGTTTGGGATCCTCTCAATTTCCCTTTCAATCTTCACGAGGTACAAATCTACCTCTATGATGGGTCTGTGACTGTACTAGGTCATCGCGAAGTAATTGAATTCCGTGATTGGAAAGCCGTGAAAAATGCTCCAATTTAATTTGTGAACTTCTTCTTGTTGGCCTCGCCCGCGTCTGAGGCAAGCTTCTTAAAGTTGTCGCCCTTGTCCTCTTCAAAGATGTCCACCCCCCATTGTTTGGGATAGTTGAAGCGCTTGCCCCTCTCCAGCGCATTCAAGGCTTCGAAATGTTCTTGCGGCAGCTCCTTGATCTTCAAATTCGCGGCGATTCTTGAAGGGGTCACGGACTTGGGTAGCACCACTTGACCTCTTTGCACGGCCCAGGCGGCGAGCACGGCACCAGGATCCATTCCGAGAGCTTTGCCGATCTCGTGCACCTTGGGATCGTCGACGGTGCGCGGTTCTCCGGTTTGGTTGTTCCCGAGAGGTGAGTAGGCTTCGATGATGATGCCCTTCGACTGGGCGTATTCGAAGAGTTCGGGTTGTTGGATGTATGGGTGTGCTTCGATCTGATTGACTGCCGGAACCACATCGGTCCTGGCGAGGAGATGCTCGAGACGGCGCTTGTTGAAGTTTGAGACACCGACTGCCTTGACCTTGCCGGTGGAGAGCAGCTTCACCATGGCGTTGTAGGTCTCGGCGATTTTGTCATCGGTTTGGTATTCCTCATCGATCTCAAAAACACCTTGCCCGTCAATCGGGAAGAACTTGTCACCCGCCTTGAAAGCACTATCCATAGTCAGCAAGGGCCAAGGATGATCATACTGGCATATACTCACACTGGCCAATGCATCAGATACAAGTCCAAGTAATCTGTGCCGTAGTCCTGGAGGGACTTGTCCAACGCAGCCTCAATGTCCTCTGGCCGGTGCTTGCTGTTCCAAAGCTTTCCTGTCAAGAATATTTGTTCTCTCGGCACTCCCGACTTCTTGATGCCCGCTCCGACCTCATTCTCATTCTGATAGATTGCGGCTCCATCGATGTGGCGGTAGCCTTGTTTCAAGGCCTCTTCGACTGCGTTTTCAACCTGCAGGATAAATGTCAAAAACTGCGTTGCCGAAAATCACCTTTCGGAGATCTGACCTCGTGCGGAGCAGCCTGCCATGTTCCAAAGCCGACGGCTGGGATCTTGGCTCCGGTGTTGAGTGCGAAGTGATCTGGAATAGGCATTTCCAGGTCGGGAGAGGGAGAGAAGGGTGGGTGTACGCAAGTGGTGGGCAGGTATGGAAGAATGATATACATGCAGGAAGTTCAAACGCCGACAGGCAAAGTAGCCACCTCGAGAGCCCCTCCATTGGCACGAGCTACCTTGCTGGTGATACCAGAAGCTCCTACGCGCTTGCCGATACAGCGCCGATATAGTGCTTGGCATGTCTCCCATTCGACCGCAGGTTATCCGCGTCGGAGGTGGAAAAGTAGCCAGTGAGCAGGCGAATGGGCGACAGCGACCGCGCATGCGGAGACAGCTGGGCAGACGTCGGGGAGCAGGACCAGATCGAGCATTGCAGAGCAAGCAAGCGGGAGAGGTGTTGGGCTGCGAGGGAGGTGGGTATAATACGATTCCGCAGACCCACACCCATATCCGCCTTCCAGAGTGACAGAGTCAGGAAAAGCTGCACAGGGCAGCCGTTTGTCGTTGATGTGCGGCAGAATGGCTGTTTGTGTGGGTAATATGCACGACTTGTCGACACGCAGCAAGCAGCTGCAGCACCGCGCAATGGGGCTGAGAGCCCGTTCGGTGTCTTCTTCTGACTTCTGAATTCGAGGTGGATCCACGCCCTTGTCTAGTGGTTACCTTCTGAATTAGCGTGATTAAACTCAGAAGGTGGCCGCGTTCGGTCAATTAACCTTCTAATTCTGATTCTGAGCGTACCTACCTTTAATACCGTGAAAATATAGTTCTTGCTTGTCGCTAGCGGCTAGCCTCTAAGTAGTAAACGTGTTATTATAGACCTTAATAGCGTATTAAATAGCGACGGTAGTAGCTAAATTTACTCGGAATTCGATAGTTAATCGTTCGCTACCTTTAACGACTTTAGAACGCCCTTTAGTCGCTTGCTATAGCTAAAGTTACTAGTCGCCGCACCGCTATAATCGTCGCCTACGCTAGTTTAATTACCTTCGTCGCCTTCGTAAGCTACCTTAAATCGTCGTACGCCTTTAGAGATATCTACGCTAGCGTCGTCGCTAGCTCCGGAAGATTTAGCTTCTTAACTATTTAAGCCTTTAAGGAAGTAGTAGCGAACAGCGCTAATCGTTAAGTTAAAATAGACGCCTTCTATAACTCGGAAGCTACTAGAAGAGATAGAGGTAACCTTAAACTAGCGTTCTAGTAATAGGTAGAAGGATCTAGCGCTAAATTAGATAGTAGTAGTAGTAGTAGTAGTTATAGAATAAGAAGGCGCTACGTCGTTATAGATAGCTTTAGTTAATAAGGATCGTATAGAAGGTAAGATTACTAACTTATACCGTAATTATAAGCTATAGCGAGACCTTATTAATTTAAGTAGTTAGATAGTTAATCTAGAGTCTAGCCTTCTAAGAGTATTCGCGGAGGTTATAGATACTTATTTTACTATCTATAAGGACGCTACGAAGTTCTAGAATAAGGCGCTCGCTTTTAAGAGTAAACTAGTAGCTCTATTTAATAGTACGAGCGCTACTAGCTCGGATACTATTAGTATTAACGAGCTTATAAGTAGAGGATTATCGTAGCTAGATTCGCTTACGCCGTCCTTTTAACTATCTACGTAGAGTAATAACTTTAACCTTCGGCGGAAGGCCTTAATTAATAATAGCCGCGCGGCGAAGTAAGACGCTCGTAACGAGAAGAAGCCGAGTACTAGTAAGAAGGTAAATAATAGCCTTTAGGGGTTAATAAAGGTAATAGTAGACTCTAATAGCGCCCTATAGCTATAACTACCTCTAGAACGCGAATTAGTAGAGTTATTATAGACGGCGCTATTCGAGAGGTTTAATAGGGCAAATAAGCGTAATATAGCGAAGGAACTATAGCGGAAGAGTATTAAGGAAGTAAATTACTTCTTAGGTAAAGATATTAAGAGTTAGGTTAAGCGAATTAAGTAGATTATTTAGCGTTAGGATAGCGACTAGGCGTAGTTCGATAGTTAAAGTAATAGCTATATATAAATTATAGTAAGAAGGCTATTTCTCTAGTCGAAATAGTCCTATATTTACTTTATTTCTACTCGCTAAGATAACCTACTAACGTTTATTCTAATATTACCTACTATAGCGCGTTAACCGTTTATCTCGTATATATTTTATAATACGCGACTTTAATAGTAATACCTCTCTCTTATAGAGGCGTAGATATATAAGTAAGGGCTAAAATAGCCGATTTTACTAGTAAATCTAGAGGCTAATAACCTTTCTAGTATAGTATCGTCTCTAGTAAGAAGATTACTCTCTATTAGAGTAGGTAGATAGGTACTATAGGCTAGTACGAAGGATAATAGGCTTAGATTAAGACTATACGAATATCTACCTCGTTATTCTAGGTACGATAGTAGTAGCGAAGAGTATCTCCCTACTAAGCTAAGTAAGCTTAGTAAGTCGTACGAGGATACTACTAGGATAGGCTAGGCTAGCCTATTCTACTAGTACTTATATAGTATATCCTTATATTATCCTCTCTTCTCTTCTATAGGCGCTATCCGTAGCGCGTATTCGTTATAGTATAGTAGAGCTATCGTACTTCTTTAGTTTTCTACTAAATATTTTAGAATCTATATAGTAAATCCCTAGGGTTAAGTTAGCTAATTAGAGGCGACGGAGGCTACGGGCTATTCTAAAAAATTCGGCTAATTATAGCTAGTTCTTAGAATTTGCCTTTATTAGGATTTAGCTATTTAGTTCTAACCTTATTTTCTTTTCTCTACTACTAACTCGTCTATATTTCGGTAATTCCTACTTGCGCTAGATAGCGCTAGAATAGGCTAGAACTATACTAACTTAGACTAGTACGCTTAATATATCGTTAGCTACTACTAAATTCTATAAGAACTACTTAAAGAAGGCTAAGACCGGCCCTAAAAATACTAATCCCTACTTTACTTATATTAGTTAGGCGTCGAAGTATATAGATTTACGCGATTTATACTAGATCGCTAGCGAGAAGGCCCTACCTAGCCTTATCTATAACTGCCTATTATATTAAGGTAATAAGAATACTAACTATTTCTAGGTTAGTCTAGTCTGCTCTAGTTTGCGTTATTATAAGCTAATTCTATAGCTCTCTACTATAAGTAAGGCTAAGTAGGACGCTTTTAAGATAGAGATCGACGATCTATTTATAGGCGGTATTATCCCGAATAATAAGGCCGTAAAGGACCTCTAAGACCGTATTAAGATCTAGGCCGGTAGTATTATATTATAAGTTACCCCCTTCTATCCTATTCTAGCTTATTCTAACTATTTTATATCTTTAGTAGTCTCGATAGTAGCGTCTATAAGGAGGATAGCCTTAGTACGTACCTTAGCGCGGACGTATAAGATAAGTCTAGCTCTAAGATTACTAAGAGAAACCGCTTTATAGCTACGCTCCTTAAGAATATAGTTAGTTAAATACGAGCTAGGTTATTCTAGTATAAGCTAACCCGAATAGGATATACTTACGCCTAAGAAGCGTACGAAATTTATAGAATCGAGTACTAAGTCCTATACTATCTTAGAGAATAAGAATTAGGCCCTTACTACTCGCCTAAAGGTTATAGCTACTATAGTCCGTAATATTAAGGCTCTAAATAGGGCTAGCAAGCGCCTATCTAAGGTAGCTTTAGCTAGTATACTTCCGGAGGTAATAGACGCGGACTTAAAGAGTAAGGCTAAGTTAAATAAGGACGTAGATACCTTATAAGAGTAAGGATATAATATCCCGCGCTATTCCGAGCTAATCTAGCCTAGCTCCCTCTCTCTAGGCCTAGCTATTATTCTATAGGGCTCTATCTTATAAATTATATCTCGATAGTCTCTCTTTTCTTTCTCTTTTATAATTTTAGTTAAAATTCCTCTAAGTCCTACTATATCGTTCGGCTTCTACTAGTCCTTACTAGTCTATTCTAACTTAGCTTAGATTATTAGAGCATAACCTTTACTATTTAGTCGCGCCCTAATACTTCTAGCCCCTACTAGCTCTAACTAGACCTAATTAGCTACGGTTGCGCTTTGCTATCCCTTAGCGTCGACGCTCTTTTCGCTTAGGCGCTTCCTATCCTATTCTCTTTTTATATACGTTTATCGCGCTCTTACTAATATAGACTACGAGTTCCTAGGAATCGTCGTTTAACTCGTATTTCTTCTATAAGACTAAGTATTCCTAGTTTCTTAAGTTATCTATATATTATTCCTTTATTAAAGTAACCTCGTAGATCTCGCTCTCGTTCGCGTCGAACCTCTATATAGAAGCTTATTTCTAGCTATTCTAGTCTAGACTAGCCCTTTCTAGTAATAAGATATAGAAGGTTAGGTATATCTTTATATTAGTTAGTAGTTTTAGACGATAGGTTACGTAGTTTACTATCTTATTAACTAGGAAGGGCCCTATATATTTATAGTCTAGCTTCTTTAACGGTCGTAGTAATTTAATATTCTTCGTTAAAAGATAGATCTAATCTTCTATATAAAAGGCTACGTCCTTATAATACTAGTTATATGCTATTACGTACTACTTACGTACGACGGCTAGTCTTAAGCGTAGCTATTTCTATACTATAAGGACCTAATCCGCTAACGCGACCGCTTTAAGGACTTCGCCGGCGCCCTAGCGTATTCTAGGCTAGTTTAGACGCCGCGGGTTATAGATATAGTTTACCTAGAAAGGTATATACTCTATAGACGCGTAGTAGCTATCGTTATACGCAAACTCTGCCGTTAATAGTAATATAGCCTAGTTATCTTACTCGAAGTTATAGTAAGTCCGTAGATACTACTCTAAGGTCTAGTTCTAGCGCTCTATCTATTCGTTCGTCTATAAGTAGAACGTAGTACTAAGTTTCCGGCGTACGCCTAGGTAGTAGTATAGTATACTCTAGTATTTAGAGGTTAGGATAGGCTCTCTATCGGAGGTAATAGAGTACGGGACTCTATATAGCCGTATAATTTCTCGGAATAGTAGCTCCTCTAGTTTCTCTACTATAATATTCTTATAGTATAGAATATAATAGGCTATCTTAGTAAATCTATCTATAACTATAAGAATAGAGTCGTATACGCGGTCTTAGAGGCGGCTAGGTAGTAAGTCTATAATAAAGTCTATCGTTAAGTCTTCTTATAAACTCGAGAACGGCTCCTCTAGATATAGTAACTCGTAGGATAGGTATCTCTAAGGTTTAGCTCTAGCGTATACTTCGTATATTCGTATAAAGTCCTTTATATACTAGCGTATCTTAGGCTAGTAAAAGCTTCGTTATAGTAGCTCTAAAGTACGAGCGAACCTAAAATAGCTACTAAGCGGGTCGTCGTAATACTCTTAGAGCAACTTAAGCTGTTCTAGCCCTTCTTATATATACGCTCGGCCTTCGTAGTATAGACTATCTCCTTCTAGCGACTATTATCGGGCCTACGTAGGCGTATCGTTCTAATCTAATACTTCCTTTACGCGCGCTACTATACGATCTAGCTCTTAGATAGGCGTACTATCGGGCGGGCTAGTAGTATCCGCTCTTACTATAGCGACGAAGTAGACTAGAGTAGATTAGTCTATTAGTATTAATACTATTTATAGAAACTACTAGCTTACGCTAACTTCTTTCTCGATAGCTTATCTACTTAAATAATTAGCCTCCTCGTAGTCTAGTCTATAGCTTAACGCGTCGGCGCCCCTATTAGTAGGCCCGGGACGATAGATCGTATAGAAGTTAATCGTAGATAGCTATTCTACCTACCTTACCTAGCGCCTAGATAGTATCTTCGTTATTATTAAGGTTTAGAGATTAGTATAATCTATTAGGAGCTCGACTTAGTATTAGGTACCTTTAAGGTAGTAACGGAAGTATTTAAACGACGCTACTATAGCTAGTAGTTCGCTATCTTCTATACTATAGTTCCTTTCTATAGCGACTATCTTTTATAAGAAGTATACTACTAGAAACTACTACTTCTTACTATCGAGGTCGTACTATTAGGTTATAATACTAGAGACTACCGACCCTAATACGTCCGTCTCTACTCGGATAGGTAGGGTTAGGTCGAAATAGCGTAAGATAGGTGCTACTAAGAACGCCTACTTTAGCTTAGCGAAAGCTACGAGGGCGCTAGCGTCGAGCTATAGGAGTCTTAACTCCTCCTTATACCTAAATAGACTCTTCTTCTCTTCGAGGTACTAGTTAAGAGGTATAGCTAGTTTAGAGAACCTTCTAATAAATCTATAGTAGTAGTATTAGAGTCTAGGCTAGGCCTAGCCGAGTTAAGTTAGTAACGTCTATATTATTACTATCTCGCTATCTATATACTAAAGTACTTGCCCGGCGGCCGGGCCCGTAGCCTTAGCCTTCGGCCTATAACCCCTATCCGGCTAGCTGCTTATCTTATTTATAATAGTCAGCCCGTAGCCTTAGCCTTCGGCCTATAACTCCTATCTAGCTAGCTACTTATCTTATCTATAATAGTTACCCGCCCGCGCTATTTTAAGTCCGATAGCTATCCCTAGCTATATCTATTAGCCGCTCGTCTCTTATTTAGTCTCTAGGTTAAAGTCTAAGTCGGCCTAAACTATAGACTTTATAGCGTCTAGTCTCTTCTTTATCTTTTTTAGAGTAGTAGGCTTATCTTCCTTTAATATAGTATTTAACTTCTTCTTAGCCTTCTTCTTAGTCGAGGCCTTCTTCTTTCTAGTAGTCTTCTCGAGTTCCTTATCTTCTAATAATATAACTATTACTATAAGATTCTTCTTAGCCTTACCTTTACTTTTAGTCGTCGGATTACCTACTAGAGCTAGCTATAAGTATAATCCCGTTAGAGATAGTAAATAGTAAGTAGGGTTAAGGCGCTCGGGGATACGAAGACGCTAGTATCGGTTAGCGATAGCTAGTATTAATATAGCTATAGCGTATAGCTAGCTAACTTAATCGATATCCTTCTAGAGTAGCGGCCGAGCCTAACTATTAGAGGGCTAGAGAAAGGTCTCCCTACGCTAGCTATTATCTTCGACCCTATCGAGATAGGCTAGAGTATCTCGCAGATGCTAGATAGCCTAGTTAGTAGCCGTAGCGGTATCGATACTTTTATATATAGATTCTAAGAAGCCGTATAGGTCTACTACTATAGCCTATTAAATTATACTCTTTATCGCTAGAACTTTAGATGCTCGAATCTACTTACTAGAGGCCTAGCGCTTATTGCCGTTAATCTCGGCCTAGATACTAGGCTAGCTAGCTCTATATAAAATATAGGTAGTATAAGCGATAGCGTAGAAGGCGTTATTATTCTTTTCTACGATATAAGGGCGGCTAGCTAGCTCGCGCTATATTCGTATAAAGTCTTTAGACCCGAAGTTAGTAGGCTATATCTTTATTAAGTCGTCGCGGTTAAAGGTACTATAGTCCTTAAGATCTAGTAAGGCTCCGACTATATAGTCGTCTAGTCGGACGCCTATAGATAGTAGATTACCTAGTAAAACGCGGCTAAGGGCGTAGTATAGTAGCAACCGATTAGTACGCTCTAGGCCGGCCTTCGTATAGGTATACTTATTAATATTCTAAGTAGCGGCCTTAACGTTAATCTTTATACCTAGGTACTAGAGGCCGCTAAGTAGTAGTGCCCTACTATTATTATTATAGTCGGCGTAGGTCTACTTTTATTATACGTACTCGAGTATCTCTACCTTAGTAGGCGTCTAGAGGACGCCCTTCTTCCTAGCCGCCTCCTCTACTATATTCTCGGCTGCGCGCTTACTAGATATAAGTAGGCTAGGCTATCTAATCGAGGTAGTACGCATGCCTAAGAGGCTACTAATAGACTATTCTATCGAACTAGCTCGCGTATTATAACTAGGTAAGAATAGTAGACTAGTTAGAAGTAGGCTAGTTAGAAATAGCTAGTTTAAGAAAAACTATTATACCTAGGCGTTAGGCTAGAAGTTATATCTAGGCGGCAGAGTACCTATACTACCGAAACCCTAAGCGAATAAGCGCGAGTTAAGTATCTAGCTAGCTATTATACTTAAAGTATAGGGGTCTAGAGGTAGTATTACCTAGCCGCGCTAGAGGGCTTATAGTAGCGTAGTTAGGCCTAGGAAGCTCGTACTACTAGGAGCTTAGGGCGGTAGTAGTATAGGTATCGTAGCCGGAGGTAGTATTATTTAACTCTAGGTAGTATCGCCGTTATCTTTAGACTTAATAGTCTCCGACTTCTTAGTCGCCTACTACGTATATAAGGCCTTTAGGCGATCTTAGAACTTAGATCGGCCGCTGCCCGGCGTATTAGCTATCTAAATATCTTATATAGCTTATACGTCCTTAGCTACTTATATATCCTTAGCTACTTATACGTCCTTAGCCGCTTATATATCCTTAGCTACTTATACGTCCTTAGCCGCCTACGCTTCTATAGTAGCTCTAGCTTCCTATATAACCTTAGTTACCTATACCCGAGCTATCTTATCCTCCTTTTCCTACTAGAGTCGTACTATTTAGGCCTTAAAGTTAGCGTACTACTAGTTAGTAGCTTTCTAGTTAGCGATAATTTATACTTTAGTTTTAGATAGTAGCTCGGTTAGAACTATAGGCGGAAGCTTATTAGCTAAGCGTAGGTCGTCCGAAATATATATAGCGATAGAGGCGGATAGCTTATAGGTCTTAAGGCGAGTACTAGCCGGCTTAGCTCGTAGTTCTAGCTAGCGGATCTTCTAATATATATAATCCGCGATCTATATAACCGTATACGGCTGCAGCGCTTCTCTAGATAGGCGCTAGATACTAGCGTTAGCGCCTATAAATAGTACCGATAGGGAGACTCGTTCGTTAGCTAGGCTACGAACGTCGAATAACAGCGCTAATCGGCCGATATTATAGTATCGAGTATAGGCTAGGATCTCGAGGAGGCTCTTAGGCTATCTATTAGCGGACGGATATAATATTATCCGTAATATAGCCGCGTTAGTAAGGTACTAAATATATAGTTCTTAGAAATAGCTTAGGAATCTTAATACCTAAAAACGGCCGAGGTCGACACCTATAGCCTCGGCTATAGCGTTAGTATCGCTAAGGATCTTAAGCTAGTCTACTTCGACTTTATAAGCTATATTTAAGTTAAGTAGGAACTTCTATACTAATAAGTTAGCCGTATAGTAGATACTCGCGGTAGTTTCTAGTACCTTAGTATATAAGGACTAGATATAGGACTATATCTATAGAGCAATCTACGCTAGTATAGTTATAGCTAAGGGAGCGAGAAGGACGAAACCCTCGAATAGTACCTCGTTATAATTAAAGTCCGTCTAGTCCTTATAACGAGCTATTATCTACTTTCTAACCTTAGTATAGGCGTCTTTCTCGAACTATTACGTAGCTAGAAGATCTTCGTAATTCTTATTAGTAGCCGCTATAGCCTTACGCGTAGCCTCCTAATTAAATATCCTCTAGGTAATATTTAGCTACTATTCTATATCTAGAAGCTAAAACTTAAGGGCTTCCTAGGCCTCCCTCTAGTCGTACTAGTAATATACTAGTACTATAGCGCGGGCTAAGTCGAGGTTAGTATAGATAGCTTCGCGAGTCTAGAAGAAGAAGGGATCTAAGACTCCTATATAGTACTTCTTTATATATATTAGGATAATAGCTATAACCGTAGCTATATTAGTATACGTAATGCCGGCTAGCGAGGGCCTCTTATATCCTAAGATATTAGTTAAGCCCTTTACGGCTAACTAGAGTTTAGCTTCGTTACGGCTAGAATTAAGAAGATCCTTCTTATTATACTTAGTAGTAAGCTAGTTTTAGACGGTATACTAGCCGGCGATCTCGCTATTCTTCGCTCGCGGATAGAGGTTATTTATCTTAGTAAGGTAGAGTAAGAGAGCGCGATAGCGCAATTAGAAATATAAGATTAGTAGCGCGTAGTAGGCGCGAAAGTATTATTTAGAGTAGTAGAGAAGCGCGCGTAGGCGGTTTCTTAGTAAGCGGCTGCTCTCCTACTACTATTTATAGCGATCGAATGCCTAATAAGGCGCTAGGGAGATATATATACGATACGTAGGTCGTAGTAGTAGTATTATAGCGTTAATATTAGGACTATAGCTATTAAAGTTCTAATAGTTTAGTAAATAGAAAAAATAGTCCGTGCGCTATTATTCGTTAACTTTAGTTATCGAATACTACCTAAATTATAATATTACGCTATTACTACCTAAAACGTTCTACTAAGTAAGAGAGGAAATTAGGAGCGACGCCTAGTAATATTACGCTATTACTACCTAAAAATATTCTAGTAAGTAAGAGAGAGGAATTAGGAGCGGCGCCTAGCCGCTACCTACCTATCGTAAGCTATAGTAGCGTCCTTTTAATAGATAGAAGAATATAGAATCTTAGCTTATAGAATAGAGGAATAGTCTCGCGGAATCCTAGCTCGAACCTAGGTATAGTCGCGGCCTCGATAGCGGTCTACTAGGTACGTACGGTTATATTCCTAAACTAAGTCTACTACGTCGCGAAGGTCTTCTATATTATACTAAACGTTATAGGTATAACTATAGTTTAACTATTTAACTAGGTATTGCCTCCTACTATAGACCTTACGTCTACCTATTAATCTCTTAATCTCGTAATAGAGAGCCGGGTTATTATCGTCGGCCTCTATAGAGCCGGGCTCTAGAACCTAGCGGTCGTATAGGTTATTACTAGCTAGGTAAGGTTCGAGTTATACTACGGACACTACTAGATAGATCTGCTAAACTAGGGGAATAGCTAAATAATAAGCTAGTTAGTCTACCTAGTTCTCGACCTTAAAGAGCCTAACTCTCTAGTACGAGAACTTACGGTACGTAATACTAGCTAGGTAGTATCCCTTATATAGGCGGAGGAGAACTAGTTAGCTACGACGAAATATAATAGGCCGATAGATAGTATCGTACCGGTCCTTTATTATAGTAGCTACCTAAGCTATCGAGTCGGTAGCCTCGTCGTAGGCTTCTTATCTAAGAGTAGTATAGTCTATATAGTAGGTAGCTCGGATAATAGGATTAATATATCTAAGTTGTTCTTAAAGCCCTATATTAGTACGTTAGGAACCTCCTCTATAGACGCGTTCCGGCTATTATTAAGGTTAGCTTAAATATAGGATAGCGCCTCTACCTAAGAAGTATCGAAGAAGGACGTAATAAAGAAACATAGCGCGATTTTAACCGTCTAGTTCGTACGTTTACTCTAGCCGTCGGCCTATAAGTAATAGGTAGTAGTAGCTAGGAAACATATACCTAGCTTACGAAAAGCTACCTATATAAACTTAGATATTTAAATCGGGTCCCGATCTCTAATTATAATAGAGGGTAGGGACCGCTCGTTAGCTATATAGCTATAAATCTAGGCCGCCCTATAGTCGGCCGCGATTTAAGTAGATTTAGACTTCGTTAATATTACTCGTTTAGTAAATTTATAGGTCTCGGTTAAGAAACTATTAAAACCGCCCTCGTCTATAAGTAGGCTAAAGAACTAGTTAGCCGTTACTATATAGTTCGGAACGGCGACAGCCTAAATCGGCTATAGTTCCCTATTAGGCCTATAGTAGTAGGTTTAGTTTAGAAGATAGTCCGAGTAGAACTTAATATACTTCTATAGCTCCTTAGCTAAATACTAGATATAAAAGGAGGCGAAGACCCTAGTATAGGACCGATAGAAGCTAGAATAGTAGTAATTATTATAGGCTATCTTAAAAATCTCCTTATATAAGAGCCGAGGAATATATAGACGCTCGCGGCTATTCGAATTATCCTTAAAGTAAATTAAGTCGTTCCTTAGAAAGAATTATAAGCTAATCGGCGCGGCCTCGGGCTCCTCTATCTTAGGATCGATAGCGTCCTTACCTTATAGCGTATCCGCGTCTATCGTAGCTTATTTACGCTATTCTATACGTATAAGCTACTATATCTAACCGGCCTACTAGAGATCGGCCTCGTACTCGTAGCGAAGGTTAGCTTTAAACTTATTAGATAACTTTACTAAGACCGAATAGAAGATTAATACGTCTATAAAAGTAAACGGTCGGCTAGTTCGCTTATCGGTTAAGGTCGCGTAGAAATAATAACTATTAGTATAGGTATAAGAATATAAATAAATAGGATTATCTAGCGCTTAGACCGTATCCTAGGCTAGGTCGGGGTCGTTATACGCGAGTAGGTCTAAGTTATTTATAACCGTACCCTAGCGAGTTTCTAAGATAAACCGGCTAAGAGCGTCTAGGATAGCGTATAAACGGCTAGGCCGATATACTACTCGAAGACTATAAAACTAAAAGAGGTACTAGCTAGCTCTTACTAGCCTTAAATTTAACTTGTCGATAGAGGTTATTATAGTAATAGAACCGGCTATTTATAAAAGGTTAGTATATAGTAATATATTAAGCGCCTCTAACTATATCTATTAGAGATATTAAGAGACTAATTCTTGCCGATTCCTCTATATACGTTTAGCGTACTTTTATCTTACGCCGAGCATACGCGGCGTAAGCCGGATACTTCGGCGTCTAACTTAGACGCCCTCTAAGCTATTAGCCCCCTAAGCTATCGCTCTTATAATTATCTCCTCTTCTTTATAGAGCTACCTTAGCTCGTAGGAAAGTCTATATTAATACGGTAGCCGGCCGCTTGCGTTCTTATTACGTTACGGTTACGTTACTCTACCGCCTTATAGTCGTACGCGATTTTTAGTAGTACTATAGTAACGTACTAGATCTTAAGGGACTTTTATATTATAGACTCTATATAGGCCGCATATCGATTACGAGGTAGGTACGGGCTATAAGTTCGCGCCCTATTATATTAATACTTATTCTAGTATACTATCTTTAGATAAGCGCCTCGCTCTCGCCTTATACTATCTATATATCTCCTTAGCTCTTTCCTAGTACTCGATCTATAAGTATTATATCTCCTAAGAAGATTACTACTCTTATAATCTTAGCCGATCCCTATACTACTACCGACCTCTCTACTATAGAGGACGACGACTATTATCGTTGCCTCTTATATTTAGTAATAGGTAAGTCTAGCGTTCCGCGTACGTATTAGCTACGAGTTCCTTACTAATATAGTACGTATAGCTAGCGTTCGGCCGTGCGATAGGGTTATAAAACTAAATAAGAAGAAGAATTACTAGCGCTATAATAATAATAACTACTCCTACGAACGCTATACCGACCCCGATATTATTATATAGTTAAAGCGCTTACGCTTCTACCTTACTAAGCTAGCCGAGGGCAGGCCGGCCGTACGCGCTACGTAGCTCTACTACTACTATATCGATCTATAGGCCCTAATCGCCGATAGCCTTAAGGTCCTATAGTCTAATAAGGGCAAGTTAGCTAAGGTCTTTAAGACCCTAAAGAAGAGTAGGGCTAGCGCGTTACTAGCCGGTAGCGGTCCTTCTACTACTAAGCTACTTATAGCTAGTAAGTAGATCGCCCTATTCTCTAGGCTCTTTAAGCTTAAGTACGAGATATATCTTACGAGTTATATGCTCCTCGTACGCGTTACTAATATTCTTCGTAGCGTCTACGCCTACTTAGCGCCTCGAAAGAGGCGCTTAATACGGCGGTCTACGCTATATACGCTAACTACCTCGCTAGCTAGATAGAGAAGGTCTCTAATAATAAGGCCTCTATAAGAAAGAAGAAGGAGAATAATAAGAATAAAGAGAATAAGAAGAAGAAAGATAAGAAGAAGAAGAAGGACGAGAGCATAGAGAAGTAAGCTAGCGTATCGCGCGCTCTCCTTATACTCTCTTCTCGCGCTTCTTCCGCGCTACTTATACGGTCTGCTACCTTATTTTATACTTCTATTCTACGCTAGCGCTACGGCCCGTTTACGCTACGCCTATAGGCGTAGAGGTTAGAATAGGTCGGGACGGGTCCGAGTCGGGTCTAGGACCTAAATATATAGAACTATAATAGTTAGGTCGGGTCCTAGCCGGTTCCTACCTAGTTCTAGACCTATCTAATAAATATAGGTATTAGATAGGTCCGACTCGGGTCTAACGATAGGTCTAAAGATAGGTCCTAATAGAAATATAAGATTTAATAGAATATAGTATAGAAAATCGAGGATTATAAATAGATAGAAACTAGAGGAAGTAGAAAGTATAGAAAGCGACGGGTTTTAAAGGTATATTTAATTTAATGCGGCAAATTATACGTTTTAGGGCAACTATAGGTATACTAACTACGAATGCCGACTATAGTAACCTCTCTACTTATACCGATTTTTACTATATATACTCTTTATAGTTATAACGATTTTCCCTATATATACTATAGAGATTTATCTCTTACTAAATATATTAATTCCTTAAGACGAGAGTAAGCTAATAACAAACTTTATATCCCTCTACTAAATAGTTACTCGCTTTACGTAAATCGTAGTAATATTAGTACCTATAATATAGTTAATATCGATCGAATATAGAACGACTAGGAGTATATATACTCGAGAAGAGGTAGACTAGAGTACTCTTAGTAGCTTCCTATAGAGTACTAAGGGCGCTCGCCTACTAATAGTAACCTCCTTAAGAAATAGCTAAGCTTCTAGAAACGTCGTAGTAAACTTCGTAGACGAGGTAGCTAAAGAGTAGCTTTAGTATAAGTAGATCCGTAGACTTCTAGTACTTACGGATCTCTCGGAGCGCGATAGCTAGAGTATAAGTTAGTAATACCGACTATAAATGCTAACTATATAACTTACTACCTAGCTTATAGCGATAAGTCTTCTATATACTAGCTCTACGAGCTAGACCTTCTCTACCTACTACTACTATTTTAGCCGGTACTTTTCTAGCCGTTCTCTTTCTAGCTAGTCCCTTTTTCGCTACTCGTTTTCTACCTAGTAATCGTTTTCTACCTACTACTCCTCTAGCTACTACTACTACTACTACTATTACTATATTATCCCTCTCGATCTATTTCTTACGAGCTATTTAGTAAGCGAGCTTCTACTTATTAAGACGAGGCCGACCGCCTAGTATAGTTTTCTATAGAGCCTTCTTAGAAAGCTAAGAGAGAGGGGTAGGTAGTATAATACTCTCGTCGCTATTACTCTCGTTACTATTACTCTCCTTACTATTACTATCGTCGATAATAATAACGGAGACGTTATCTTCGTTATTTCTATTATCGCCGTTCGCGTTTCTACGAGAACTATTCTAGTCGTTTCTACTAGTAGCCCCTTAGTCGTTACTATTATAAGCGGAGAGGTTAGAAATTAAGGGAGGAGGGGTAGAAGCGCTATATTAGCTAGAAGAGGGCGCCTAGTTACTAAGAAGTCTAGGGTCGATATTACTATTATTCGTAGGAGAGTTTTTAGGTAGGAGAGAGTTTCTAGATAGAGGAGAAGTAGACGCTATATCTCGGCTAGAGAAGTATTACTTAGCGAACTAGCTAGGCTTATTAGTAGGAAGTTAAGCTATTATAAATACGCGGAGGGCCGAGAGAAAAGCAGTCGATTAAGCTACGATTAACGTACGTAGTAGTATCCTTCGTACGCGTAATACGAAAATTTATTAGGAGGTATAAAAAAGGAAGGCGATAATAATAGGCTAATAAAGCGCGACCGCCGATAAGTTCTAAAGTAGTAGAGGTAGTAGTGTTGCTAATAGTTTAGTAAGAGTATATAGGTTAGCTAAGGCAGACGTTAGGCTTGCTAGCGCGCTAGCTACGGCTTTACCTACGCCGTATATATTAATTCTAAGCTTCTAAGTATAGTAACGTATGCTAGGCTCTTTATAGTTAGTAATTATAGTCGGCAACCTAGTATTATATACCTATATTATTATTCCCTCCTCTATCCTAGCTAGTAAACTAATAGCGTAGATAACTATATAGGTATATATCCTTTACTTATAGAGTAACGCGCTTCGCGTAGATCGCTAGAAGGTTAGAAATCTCGAACTCCGTAACGAGAAATACCTCCGCCGCTTCCTATAAGTATTTAAGTGCTACCGCCTAAATTCTAATAATATTACTACTATCTCTATCTATTATAATCTCGCGGATAACGCGCTAAAAAGGGACCCTTCGGATATATAAAGCTATCGTTCGCTAAAGCTTACGAATCTCTCGTAAGGCTACTATCCCTAGTATTAACTACCTTTTCGAGATACTAGACTTACTAGCTCTCGTTCGTCGCTATATCGTCCTTATAGCTATTACTTTTTTCTATAGAACTACTACCTTTCTACGAGACTCGTCGTTTAGTACCGTAGCCTTTAGTAGCTATATTCGCCGCTACTTAGTAGCCTTATTTCCTACGCGTAGAGGTAGTACTAATAGTAGTATATTAGTATCTATATTAGGATATACTCGTAGAGGAGGGCTCGAGTTAAACTCTATATTAGAGTCCGCTTAGGAAATAAAAGAAGGTATCGAGTAGTATAAATAGAGATATCGAAGAGTTAGAAGAAGCGGATAAGTAGAGGTACGAGAGAGAAGAGCTAGGGCAGATAGGAGTACTAGAAAATCGTATACGACCGCCGGAATACGTAGGCCTATAGGGGGGGGGGTTAGAGTTCGATAGCGCTATATAGTAGAACTATATCGTATTCTACTACTATATTAGGACACCTCTACTAATCTTTACTTAGTAGAAGTTATAGTTACGCGAACGCTATAATCGCTTTCGCTACTCTATAGAATATAGTAAGTTAGTAATAGACGCAAATATTTACTATAGTATAGATTATATCCGGGTATTATATAGATAATATCGACTATAGTATATATATTTCGTTATTCGAAGTTCTCTACGAATATATAAAATACTATAGAAGAGAAAGAGCTAGACTTACTAGTACTCTATAGTATTACTAGTTAAGTAGTCGTAATATAGTAGTAGAATAGAAAAATAGACTCTCTAGCCTACCTTTATATTAAGGAACCGAGTTATTATAATAGTAGAAAAGAAGAAATAATTATCGATACTACTTTAATACCGAGGAGAGAAGCGGTTATCGATAGTATAAGCTAAGAAGCAACCGTCGGCGCCGAGGAGACTAGCGGTCGTCGATAGTATAAACTAAAAAGCAATCGTCTATACCGAGGAGACGAGTAGTCGTCGATAATATAAGCTAAGAAGTAGCTATTTACGCTAAGGAGATAAGTAGTCGTCGATAGTATAAGCTAAGAAGTAACTATTAGTAACGAGTAGACGAGTAGTCGTCGAGAGTATAAGTATATAGTAGTTACTCTTTTTAGCCGGCGATAGTAAGGTTAATCTAAGTAACGTATACGACGGATTCTAGCTCTAGAGTACGTCTATAGCTATCGCTATCTATATATAGTCGTATATATTAGTATACGCTATATTAGGTAAGCGATATATTATATAATATCGCCGACTATAGTAGCCGACTATAGTATAAGAAGCTAATCTCTATATATAGAGGTAAGCTAGTAGCTAGGTAGGAATAGCTACGTACTAAGCTTCTAGCGTACCTAAAGCTAGAATTCGTCGTACTTAGCTCCTACTATAATAACTACTACCTTAACCGCTACTATACCTATATTACTACCGAATTTTAAGCGTATATTTACTATATACCTCGCGATACTTATCTCTTCTTAGCGACTAAACTTACGATAATAGCGCGATAAAAGTAATATCTAATAAGTACCGCGCCCTCTAATAGTCTATAGAAGCGTCCCTACCTTATAGATAAGGATTTAGATAGTATAAGTACTTCTATACTTTAGATGCGACTAGGCGCTATAAGAAAAGATATAGATACCTACTCTTCTAATCCTAATACTCTTCGCGAGTATAGCTAGCGCGTAGATATATCGCTTAAGAGAGCTATAGTAGATAAGTAGCGCAAAGCTAAAAATAAGTCCTTTACTTAGTAGAAGAAGCTTTTAATCGGCTCTAATAATATATAGAGCTCCCTATTAAAGAAGTAGTAGTAGAAGAAGATTAAGGCCTAAAGAGAGGAGTACTACGCTTAGTATAACCGGATAGTATAAGTAATAATCTATATAGTTAGCTAATATAGTCGGTAGTACTAACGTATAATAAGGACGATAAGAAACGTAAGCGCGCGTAGGATAGGCCTACTATATAAATAGCGAACTAGGATAAGGAAAGCTTCTATTTTAATATCGAGAAGAAGAAGGGCGCGGACGACCTATACTATAACTATAACTACTAGTATAATACTAATTAGTCTAAGTCGGGTCCGGAGGTACCCTACGTATTACTAGTAAGGTCGGCTAGTACTAGCTATAAAATAACTAACCTTCGCCTTTAAGTCGCTACTAAGAGCGAGTAGGCTATATAGAGGAGCTACGCCGTCTACGCCTTTTAGAATAAAGCTATTCGATAGTTTAAGAAGAAGGTATATACGCTTACGATACTACGCGCGTAATATAGGAGTTAAGCCGAGTTTATTATATAACTAATTAAGGAGAGGCCGAGTTCCTCGTAGTAAGAAATAGACCTTATCGAGAGGCTATAATCTAGGAATAAGAGGAGATACGTATTCTAAGTATTTAGAGCGGACGTAAGTAGCTCTTATTAAGAGTATATCGCTACTAGAACTAATAGCTTCTTTAGGACGTATTCGAGTACCTCCGATTAGACTAGAAGTATACTCTACGCTCTATAGAGCCTTATAAAGGGCTTATAAAATTAGTCCGCATATTAGTATCTATAGCGAAAGCGAAGGTAAATTAGTGCCGACTACGCCTACTAACTATATACTAACTAGTAGTAGGAGCTAATAGTAGAAGGCCGTCTTCTAACTATAACGGAAATTTTCCTACCCTATTACTACGTAGTATATCGTAACTATCTCTCCTAGAAGTCCTCTAAGTTTAATATAGCTAATCGCTTTACTTAAACTCTAGAAGTCCTAGATTAGCTTATCTCGTTAGGATACGATTAGGATAGTAATAGGTTCCGGAAGCTAGTTACGTCTAAAGCATAGGCTAAGCGAAATAGGCTAGCGTTCTAGTTATACGCTTATAAGTTCGATATAAAGGAGTCGGTATACGAAGAGCTTCTATAGGAAATATAGCTCGATTCTAAGTAGGAAGAAGGACTTAGCTTTTAGAATATCGTCGAGTAGCTTCTAAGTATATCTACGGATAAGCTCGCTATCTCTAAGACCTTTATACGTAAATTCTAGTCGCTAGAGATAGGGTTTATATAGAAGCTCTATAACTCCTCTTAGGCTAGATAGAATACGAATATATCTCGTAAGTTAAGATTAGTTGCAGCCGCCGACGGTATACTAAGTAGATAAATCTATCGTAGAGAGAATTTAGAAACTACCTAAAGACTACGTAAAGCGATATAATACTATATAGTAGAAGGCTAGAAATAATACTAAGAGTAAGAAAGGGAAAAAGAATATAGCGAGCTAGAAGTTTAAGGTATAGCTAGAGCTCCTAGATCTAGTACTAGCTCTAAAGACAAAGTAGTAACATATCTCTAAAGGCGTAACCGCTAGCTCGCTATATTCTTTTTCCTCTTCTTACTCTTAGTATTATTTCTAGCCTTCTACTATATAGTATTATATCGCTTTACGTAGTCTTTAGGTAGTTTCTAAATTCTCTCTACGATAGGTTTATCTACTTAAGCTAAGTCTAACTCTACTTTTTCGACTTAAGCTTTATTAACGCTACTAGCCTCTTACGCTAGTAAGATACTTACCCTCGAAGGCGACTATAGCGTTACTATAATTAAAGAGTACTTAGTACGTTTATTAGTTACGACTATTACGAGCTTAATAAGAGTACTAGAGGTGCCTATCTCTATAACGCTACTAGGATAGGCCGTCGGCCTATAATAGAGATACCTTGCTAGTACTTATACTAATAAAACTTAATCGCTCCTATAAATATTATTTACCTCTATTACTCTACTAGCTTTTACTCTCTAGTTCTACGATTTCTTCTTAGTACTATATACTTTATATTATAGTATTACTAGTATATCCTACGACTCCGATACGACGTAGTAGTACTATACTTCCTTCTTCCTCGAGACGTATAAGTATATAGCTTCGCGAATAATAGACTAACTCCGAATCGTAGCTGTCTCTCGTCGACTCTAGTCTAATTAAGAAGGTAGTATAATAGTAGAGGAAGGGACGCTATCCGATTACGAATACTTCGAGTAGTTAAGCTAGTACGCGAGATAGGATACTATCTCTAGCTAACCTTACTAAGCCGCTAGAGGATTCTAAGAACTAGGTCGAAACTAATAGTATATAGATATAGTAGTAGGAGTATACCTAGTCGTTCGAGGGCTTTTACTACTACTATTAGTAGCTCGAAGAGGTAAGGTATTATAATAAGTATAGTAGAATATCTTCGAACTTTATAAAATAGAACTCGAATACGCGAACGTTATAGGCCTAGAGATTTTTCGTTAAAGGTATAGACTAGGAAATATACGCCTTAAGAGTTATATATAGGGGATATAATAGAGTTATTAAATACCTAAGACTAAGTAATAGAATAAAAGCTCTCTAAAAGCACCTCGATTTAGTAGGCTACGAAGGAGCCTCCTAGGAGCGTAGAGTTACTAGAGAAGTTATTAAGGCTACTAAAGATTAATCTATAAGTTTAGTATTCGTTAATATAGGAATAAGGTACCGACTACGCTTACCGACTACGCTTGCCGACTACGCTCGCCGACTACGCTTTATAGAGATATATAACGTAGATATACTAATAGCCCTTATTTATAAGAACGGCTTAAGAAAAGTTTTACTAGAATAGAGTACCTAGAACGATTAAAGTTTCTAGAGTTATATAGGCTTATAGTTTCCTAGCTAGGCTTACTCTTAAACTTCTTCGAAAGTCCTATAGTTTAGCGTACCTACGAATATCTATTAGAGGAGACTAGATCTATCGACTTTAAGAGCGCTACTACGATTAAGTTATATATCTAGGACGCGGTCGATTACTCCGAGAACAATCTAAAACGTTAGCTATCTAGAACCTTCTAAGTAGCTATTACCCTCGACGATTAGTACGCTAGGGTGCTCTAAGTATTATTCCTTACGATATAAGGCTACTAGATCGATAGCGAGTAGGCCTAGCATAAGGCTATACTAGCCTTTCTATATATTTCGGGCTATTATACGAGCGAAGTCCTAGTAGACCTACTATTCGACGTACTTACCTATTTCGAGATCTCTAATAGGCTTATAGCGCTAATAGCGGATAATGCTTCTAATAATAATATACTATATATAGCTATATACGTATCCTTACTATATATATACCTTCTAACTAATAAGTTCTAGCGTTAAGGCTATCGATATTTGCTCCTACGAGCGTATACGTATAGCGAAGCTATTAGTCTCGATTAAATAACTTCCTCTTTAAGGAATAGATAGGGATATAGGAGAGATATTAGATACTAAAGACTACGAGTTCTCCCGTCTAGAATAGTTCCTATACTTTATATATATAATCTAGCTCTTCTTAGAGAAGTTCTTCGCTACTCTTAAGATTAAGCTAAGAAACGAAGAATAGGAACGATAGAATAAGGAGATAGATACGAACGCGTTATATCGGCTTAAAGTAGGAAGTCTAGCTATAGTTCTAATAAAGGTACTATTTATTCTCCCTACGAAGTATACGTAGTTAGCAAACGTAGTCGGTAGAAGCTATACTAATAACTACTCCTTATAAAGTTCCGGAAACTTATAGTTAAAGTAAACTCTAGTACTTAACGCTTCGAGAGTTTTATAGTACTATAGCGAAAGAGGATCGTAGATCTATATTTATACCCGAAATAGTATAAATAGTAGAAGAAGACGCTTTAAAGAGTTTTACGCCTAATATAAGATATAAAGACCTATTAGAGCTTAACTACGATTATACTAATATATAGTTCTTAACTACGAGATATTATCGACGAGTATATTAAGAATAAGGGTTAGCTCGAACTAAAGCTAACTACTACGGAATAGAAGAGGGTTAAATATATTATTAACCTTACTACTCCTTTCGTAGAGGCTATAATACGGATTAGTACGATAAAGGAGCTAATAATCTACCTCGTTCTTAGCTACTATAATACCTTATTCGATATCCTAGATATTATAGATAAGAAACTTAAATATAAAATATAACTCTAGTAAAAGGAGATTTATTCTACCCTATAAGCTATATAGACAAAGCTCGAGAAGTACTATACTACTACCTAAGAGCGATTCGGTAATATATATAGCATTGCGATTCTTCTTAATCTAGTAATAAAACGGGCGTTCTAGGACCGCGAGGCCTTCTCTAGCGAGGGGCTCGATTCCTCCTTCGAGGATTACTACTAGTTAAAATTCTAGGTCGAATATACGCAATATAAGCCTCTTATAGCTACGTCCTAGTCTAGGCCGAAAAAGGCCTTATATCGCTCCGCGATATTATTCGTAATAGGTCTCTATAGTAGATTAGATAGTAATAACTCTAACTCTAATTAAAGGGTATCTAGACGGCCGCGGTAGACCGTATAGCCTTTAGCTAATTCGGACGAGGTATCTCGTTATCGCTACGCTAGATTTAAGGACTCGGCTACCTATTCTATAGAGTATCCGCTCTAGTTATAGAAGATAATCGTATTAGAATATCTAGGTTACGCGCTAATAGCCTAGGACATCCTCTCTATTCTAGTAGCTAGAACTAGTTATAAGCGCGACTTTAGTATAGCGCATTATTAGAGCTAATATAATCGGTCCTACGATCCCTCGACGTTTAGTAATATTATATACTATCGTTCCTAAGAGCGTAACGCGTAGTAATAGGCTCGGGATTCGCTTATAGAGAAGGCGCTACCGATATTAACTACGTTCGAGCCTTCGAACAATATAGTAAATTAGTAGTAGGAGTAGCTCGAGGCGGATTAGGAGACGTTAGTAACTACTATATAGAGTAACTTCGACTTAATTAGTAATAACGAGGAGGATATAGTACTAATATATCTTCGCTATAGTACTTAGTAAAGGAAGTATTTGCTTTTATATTATACTCGTAAAGTAAAGTAGACTTCGTAGTCGATATTATAAATAGTATTTAATTCCGATATCTCGTAGTCGGCAAGTATAGTCGGCAAGTATAGTCGGCATCCTTATTTTTCTTCGTAACTATAGTCGCTAGTTTAACTAGCGCTTCTAATATACTATAATACTTAGTTCTATATATACGTATATTTAGTATTAGAGCAATTCTATTATCCCCGCGGCGACTTAGTCTTATTCTCTAGTATTAGACCTATCTTTCTAAACTTAGGTCCCTATAAAGACCTATATAGGAACCGGTAGTATTTAGACCCGACCTATCGATTTCGTATTAGGTTAGAGACTCTATCGATTTAGGTCTTAAGTCGGTTCCCTTAGGAACCGACCTAGACCCGAAACCGACCTAAAGTCGGGGACCTATTCTAACCTCTATATAGGCGCCGTAAATAAATAATTTCTCTCTACTCTATATCCTCTATTCTCTTTAGTAGCTTTTCGTAACGTAACGTTTCGTTATAGCCTTAGCGCTTAGCGCGTACTCGTCGTAAATTATAGTAGTCGCGATAGTTAATTAGTAGCGTAGTAGCTGCGATAGTTAACTTTATAGCTTATATAAGCTCCTCTTACTCTACTCTTACGCCTTAAATTCCTCGAGCGCTTTATATTCCCTAATATATTCGATTAGTTCCTACGTATTATATTCTTCTAGCTAGCCTTTCTACCGGACTAGCTACTTCCTTTTACCCTTCTCGACTCGGGTTTCTAGTACTTTCTCGACTATCTACTCGCTCTTATTATCTACGAGAGGCAAGCTAGTCTCCTAAGATTCGCTACTATACTAGAGTTCTAAGAGGGATACGTAGAAGATATTATAAATACGTAATCCCGTTAGAAGAGCTAGGCGATACGCCTACTTCCCGACTACGTCGATTACTTTAAATAGTCTAGCGAACTTATCCGCTAGCTTCTTTAATAGTACTTTTAGTTTTAGGTTCTTTATAAATAGAAGGACTATATTGCCGACCTTATATTCCTTTAGCTAATACTTCTAGTTATAATACTTAGCCTACGACTCGCTTACTTACTACTAGCGCTTTATTAACTCCTTATAATTCCGCTTTAACCTTTCTATAGCGTCCTTTGCTACTAGTACTTCTCCTCGTAGAATCGCGTTCTAAGATTCGATTACGTCCCTCTTACGAGTCTCTATTACTAGGTCCGGGTCGAATCTATAAATAATATAGAATAGTAATATCTTTAGTATCGCGTTTAGGCTATTATTATACGCGAATTCTATAGAGGCTAGTATAGACGCCTAGTCGTCTTAGTTCTTCTCGTAATAGATATATAGGTACTACTTAAGCGTCTAGTTTACGCGTTTAGTCTAGCTATCCGTTTGCGAGTAAAATACTATACTTAGCTTACGTTTTACGTATACCTCGAAATAGAAGTCTAACTAGAACTAGCTAGTAAATATAGACCCTCTATTAGAGATAATACTACTAGGTATACCTCGAAGTCGTATAACTTTATTAAGTAGGATGTCTATAAGCTCTACGCTTATATAGCGCTTTATCGTCCGAATAAAAGTTACTATCTTAGAATAGTAGTCGATAATTATAAGGATCGCGTTAAATATACGACTATTACGCTTACTTAGTAGAAGGTCTATAATAAAGTCTATAGATAGATCTTTCTATAGCTATTCTAGTAGAGGGAGCGTAACTATCTCGCTATAGGGATAGTAGCGCCTCGCTTTCGCCTTCTAATAGCTACTATACGATTTAACGTATTACTTAACGTCCTCGTTAACCTCTAGCTACTAGTACTTTCTCTTAATAAGTTCCGTAGTCTTATCCTTACTAAAATAGCTAGCTAGGAAGTCGTCGTAGTATATACGAATTACTTGCGTTTATAATACGAGGTCGTAGGGAAGGTATAATGCCCCTTTATAATATATATACCTATCTTAGATAGTATACTTATTGCCTTCGCCTCTATTACTCTCTACCTACGTATATAGCTCCTTCGCTATTAGGTCTAGCTAGACTAGCGTAGCTACGTACCCGATTACTAGGTCTAAGGTATTAGCGTACGGCCGTTCCTCCGTAATAATAGCGCTAGCGACCTATATTAGTAGCGCGAATCTATATAGGCCTAGCTTATAGCGTTCGAGGCTAGCGGACTACGTCCTATTAGCTGCTATCGTTGCCGCCCTCTAGTTTGTTATATACTAGCGGTTATAGGCGGCCTTAATATAGTTTATAACCGGTCTACCTACTCGGAGGTCGCTCTAAACTTAGAGTTTCTACTATAGCGATAGTAATATATTATTTATCGCCTATATATCTTTTATATAATCGCTACGCCTCGATAGCGCGTCGGCTACGTTTAGCTTGCCTGCTCTATAACTAATTATAAAGTTATATAGGGCTAAGAACGTAGCCTACCTAGCCTATCGGCCCGTTAACTACTTTATACCTATAAAGGCCTTTAGGTTAGCGTAGTCGACTAGTACCTCTACCTTATACGTAGCGCCTTCGAGGTAAGGCCTCTATACTTTAAAGGATTCTACTACTACGAGGAGTTCCTTATTATAGACCTCGTAGTTATACTCGGCGTTAATTATCTTCTATAAGAAGAACGCGATTAAGTACTATTCTACCTCGAATAGCTAGCTTAGAATGCCGGCAATAGCGAAGTTAGACGTATCGGTCTCGACTCGTAGACGTAACGTAGAGTTAAAGTACTTAAGAAGCGGCGCGGTCTAGAAGTATTCTTTTAACTTTAGGAAAGCCTACTCCTCGGCTTTGCTCTAACTAATAGGCCCCGGCTTCCTACCGTTCTTCGCGCTCTTTAAGAGTACGGTTAGTAGTACTACGACTCTTAAATATCCGAAGATAAAGTAGTAGTAGAAGTTCGCGAACCTAAGGAACGATTAAACCTTTATTAGAGTAGTCGGCCTCGGCTACGAGGCGATTACGGCTACCCTACTAGAGTCTATCGCTACGCCTCTAGTTATAACTATAAACTTAAGGAAGTTAACTTATTTCTAGAAGAACTTATACTTAGCGCGTTATACGTAGAGTCCGAATTTATAGAGCCTCTTAAGTATAGCGTATACGTCTCGTACGTAGTCCTCGCGAGTCTTACTATAGATTAGGATATTATCTAGATATACTATATAGCTTATATCTACTAGCCCTACTAGCGCGCGGTTAATATACGCCTAGAACGTTACTAGGGCATTCGTTAAACTAAAGGGCATTACCTAGTATTAGTAGTAACTATATCGCGTATAGAACGTAGTCTTCTAGCGGTCGCTTAGTTTAATATAGATGCGATAATACGCGTTCGTAAGATCTAGCGACGTAAACTACGTAGCTCCTATAAGTCTATCTAGCGTTTCGCTAATAAGAGATAGCGGGTACCGATTCTTAATCGTAATCTCGTTTAGCCTACGGTAGTCTATATATAACTATAGCTTACTATTCTTCTTTAGTATAAATAGGATAGGCGCACTCGCCTCGCTATTAGAACGCTCGATCTAATTATGCTCGAGCTTAGTCTTTAGATACTCCTTAAGCTCTTCGAGCTCTCTACTTAACTAGTAGTATAGTAGCCTAAAGGGTAGTATAGTATCCGGCTTTAGGTCGATCGTATACTTAGCGCCGTCGATAGGTCTACTTCGTATTTCCTTTATTAGGTTAAGGACGTCGTCGAACTAATAAAACTCCTCTAGTATTAGAGTAAGCTCCTTACCTATCCTACTTAAGCTAACTATAAATATAGCGAGTGCCTTCTAGAGGTCTTTAAGGAACTTATAGGCCTCTTAGACTTCGAATCGGCCGAAACGATCGTTACTATAACGCTATTTATCTATACTACTATCGATACTTACCTATTATATATATCGCTATAGATAGCTAAGAATAATATCGGGATCTAGTATATTATATATATAGAAGATCCCTCTAGTTACGCGCTCGATCCTCGAGGAGTCCGCGAGCCTTATATGTATATAGTACGTACTATAATAATAACCTAGTTTACTTATAAAGGTAGTAGCCGGCAGCAAGGCTGCGTTCGGCCGTAAGGGCAACTTATACTAGAGCACGAAGGCTCGTAATACTATATTAATATCTATAGTATTATTAAGAAGGAACTCGGCTAGCCTACGGCCCTCCTAAGACTTAACTTCTCCTCGTACCTATACCGCTAGTACGTATTATATAGGTAGGTACCCTATACTATCTACTTTAGTAGTAGAGACTTATATAATATCTCTATCGCTTCTACTTTTTTCGACTTACCTATAGCTATCTTATAGACCGCCGGCTTATTACTATCCTTATCTTTATTTAAATAATCTAGACGGATATAGCCTACCTCGTTATAACCGTAATACCTAGGTTACTAGTTCTTATCTTTACTTTTATACTTGTCCTAAGAGTTCTTCTTCTTCGAGCTAGACCTATAACTACCTTTAGAGATATACGCGTTACTATCGACCCTCTTATACTTTAACTACTAGTACGACGCGTCCTTATTATAGTCGCGTAAGCCTATATTACGTAGTATTAACCTTTCTGCCTATTTAAAGCGTCGTACTAGAGCGACGAGGTCGGCGCGCTTCGCTAAGATAATATAGTTCTTAATAATATCCTTCTATAGCGACGGCTTTAACTTTACGAGAAGCTAGCGAACTAACTATGCCTCGGTATAGTCGCTAAGCTATACCTCGAGGTTACTAAGGTCTATTACGAATTATCGTATACTCTAATTTTCGCCTTAGCGTATTATCTCGTATTTAACGGTTACGAGTAGCTAGCGGTTCGCTTAATCCCTAACGATATCGTATAGGAACTTATAGAACTACGCCTAAGTATACTTTACTAGAAGTATACTAGGGTGCTCGTTATACTAGGCTTCTTACGCTTCGCCTACGTATTATTAGCGTCGTTTATCTCCTCGTCTTCTTTAGCTTTAGAGTCTAGTAACTCTCCTACGTAGCCTAATAGTAGTACTACGGACCTAGTACGTTCGCTACGGTTACCTAGCTATATAGATGCTCCTTACGTAAGTATAGTAGGCCTTAATAGATCGCTACCCTCGATAAGGTAGAAGAATTAGTATTATAAAAGGTTAGTATATAGTAATATATTAAGCGCCCCTAACTATATCCGTTAGAGATATTAAGAGACTAATTCTTACCGATTCCTCTATATGCGTTTAGCGTGCTTTTATCTTACGCCGAGCATACGCGGCGTAAGCCGGATGCTTCGGCGTCTAACTTAGACGCCCCCTAAGCTATTAGCTCTCTAAGCTATCGCTCTTATACTATTATAATATTAAGGGCGGCGGTATAGTTAGTAAATACGTAGATTAGCCGGCGACAAGCCTAGAGGATATATCTAGCCTTACGAGCGGTCTATAGAAGGCTAGAGACCTCTAGCTCCGTAGCTAAGTATCTAGATTCTACCTTAGAAAGTATCTTACTAAGGAAGAGTACTAGTTAGACTACTATTAGTATAAACTATAGCGGCTACGCTAGGCTAGGTACTAAGTCTCCCTATACTATATAGATTACCGCAGCGTAGCCGTAACGGCTAGAGTCTAGGTCTATATAAAGTAGCTAGTCCGCGTTTATATAATAAAGGAAGGTAGTAGAGCGGTATAGTCCCTATAGTATATTATAGGCGCGATGCTAGTAGGTAAGGTTTTCCGCGTCGTTCTAGGCTAGCGTCTTAGCTATAAACCTCTTACGTAGGTTTCCTTTATTAGAAGAGGCTAGACGAAGGAGGTGCTTCTTCCGATCCTTAAATAGCGTAATTAGCTAGAAGAAGTACGGAATATAGTAGCGCTACTACCCTATAATGCCTATATAGAATTCTAGGTCCTTTAAAGAGCGTAGAAACGGCAGGTCTAAGATAGCCTTAACCTTCTCTTCGTAGGTTATATAGCCTAGGCTACTAATATACTAGCCGAGAAGTTTTATTAAAAGGAAGCCTACGAAGGTCTTAGCTAGGGCGATACTAATATTAATATTATCTAGCGCCTAGAATACCCTATCTAGGTCGCGAAGATAATTATCGAAAGTCTTAAAGAAAATAATAATATTATCGATATAGGTACGTAAGTAGTAGTTAAAATTCTTTAAGATACGGTCTAGTTATCTCTAGACGTATTATATACTATTAGCAAAACCTATAATAGCTACACCTAGCTATTCCTAACTCTAGTAGCTATTAATAGTAAATTTATAGCAGTCGGCCTTAGCTACCTACTACTAATAAAAGAAGAAAACTACGTCGATAGTTATAATAAAACGGCTTCTCTTTAAAGCTATAATAATGTCCTCCTATCTAGGTAATAGGTAGGAGTCCTTTACTACTAGTCTATTAAGGCTACGAATATCGACTACTACTCGGCCTTTATAGATAGGCTAGCTACTAACCTCTATAGTCTTCTAGATTATAAATACTAGAAACCCGAAAGGTATAGGCTAGGTAGAGTAGGATATTTTCCCTTATTAGTAGAGGGTATCGAAAGCCTTATCGACTACTATATAGTCTAGTATAGATAAAGAATAGGTAATAGTAGGCATCTAGTACGATTTACTACCTAGTAGTAATATAACTAGTATATACTTAGAGTCCGGCACTTTAACTATAACGCCCTTATCCTAGAATAGTCGGTCGTACTAGGATATAATCTACTAATACTACGTCCTCTATCTAGTAGTACTATAGATAGTCGCCCTATTAGCTAATTTCTACTTAAGAGTATCGTCTAGTATCTCTAGTTTCGGTAAGGATACTAAACTCGTCGTAGTAGACTTACGAACTAAGAGGTTCTACCTATAAAAATCCGATAAACTAGCTAGTTTAAGCTAATAATTAGGAAGGGTAGCTAGCTTATACTAGCCCGGATCTAAATAGTACGCTCCCTAGTAGCTAATATTAGATATACTTCCTATACGTATACCCTTAGTAAGCGTAGCTAACCGGTCTATATTATTACGAATAAAGATAAAGTCGGTATCGGAGTCTATAATAGCTAAATATAGAGCTAGTTTCCGCTAAAGGCTACTTAAGTTACTAGGCTTAGGAGTAAACTAAAAATCTCTACTTATAGGAACGGCTTCTCGTAGTTTAACGGCTACTCTAGCTACCGTTCTAGCCGGTATTAAAGCCGACCGCTAGGTAGATAAGATAGTACGAAAAGCTACGCGGTCTCTACGCTTAACTAATAGAGGGGCACGGGTATTATTAGTAGCTCCTAAGGTAACTAATTTGCGAGTTAGGTCGATCTTTATACTCTATAGGCCGATAATATCTATAGCTACTAGAATCTTAGGTAAAAGCGATTCTACTATATAGACCTTATACTATATATAGACTAAGACTCGCTTACTATTATAAAGAGCGGGAACCTATATATCTAGTTTTATATATTCGGAAGTATAAGTGCTCGCTGCTAGGCTAGATACCTATAGTAGCTAAGCTAACTTTTTCTAGGAGTAGTTAGGTAGTTAGCTAGCTAGGAAACTCGTATCTATTACGGATAACGTAGCGCCTATATCTAGGTATATAGCGTAATCTACCCCGTCTACTACTAGATAGAGGTAGATCCGTAGATAAAAGGCTATACGGAAAGTAAAACTAGCCTTAGAAATAAAGGCGGCTCTAGATTCTAAAATGTCGTTAATCTATATACTAAGAGGAGCTACCTCGTAGATACGCTAGTAGGCCTTTAGAGCGGCTATAGAAGGAAAATCGGCTTAGTAAATAGGATAGTAGTAGCTCTAGGCTATCCCTCGCGATAAGAATAGCTCGAGGCTAGAAGTAAGGCTATCCGAGGTGCGGACTATAAAGTTAGACGGGCCTAAAAGAGGGTCTAAAACTCTATTATCTTCTAAATCTATATAGTCTATAATATCGTTAAAGAACTAAAGTATATTAGGCCTACTAGCCTTATAACTACTAGTTATACGGCTATAGCTACGGCTATAAGATTAAGAAGATAATCTATAGCGGTATCGACTCGGGCTATATAATAAGTTAAGGTAGTAATTCTATAGTCGTTATCTACGTTCTTATCGCGGCTTTAGATACTCTCTCGAGTAGTAGCTACGGTCCCTATAGTTATAGTAGGCCCTATTATAGATACCGAGCTCGTTCTTAATCTTTAGCTTAGGGCTAGGCTCTTGCTTAATATAGTCGTTTTCGCGTTTACGAGATTAGCGATACTAATCGTTATCGTTTAGGTAGTCGCGCTCGTCGTATTTCTATCGGTACTTATTAGGTTATAGATTATTACGGCTACGACTAGGTCTACGTCGGTTTCTAGGCTCGAAGTTACGGCCGCTTACGCGTCTAATATCTCTATACTACCTAGATCTTATTATGTCTAAGCGCCGTAGCTTCTATTATATCGAGCGCGAATACTTACTTATAGGGCGGCCCTTAGATAGCTATCTCTAACTAAATAGCTAGGTCTTTAGGTGCGTAGTAAACTAGTCGACCGTAGTACTAGGAGTCGGGTAGTCGATATTTATTCTTAACTCTTTATAGAGCTTTATCTAGGTAAGAGTAAGTTAAGCCTATCGGTCCGTCGTTCTAGCCTCTCTAGCCTATCGTACTATATTTAGGACGAAATCCCCTAGTAGCTAGTTAGCCTAGATATTACTCTAGTCGTAATATTCTAGTTCTAGTTTAGCTAATACCTTAGCTAGTAGTAACTAAAACTTATCTCTTAAAGCCTTATCCTAGTAGTTAATCCTACTACTACTACGTAGAGTATAGCGGTCTGCCTCCGTTAGTTTACTTATAAGCTACTATAGGGCATTCTCTCGAAAATACTTAGTTAGGTAGGTCTACGTAAACTTGCTACTATTAAGTACTATATAGTTCTTAGCCGCGTCTAAGAATAAGTAGACCGAGCGGTAATATATCTTTCTACCTCTATTCGTAATATTACCCTCTAGTAGGTTAGTAGCCGAGGCGTCTAGATAGAAATAGCTAATTTCTTTAGCCTTAAACTAAGTAGTTCGATATAGGCTATAGCGTAGGGAGCGTAACGGTTCCTAACTACTATTCTTATAGTAATCGCTTCTAGACGAGGAAGGCGAGGATAAAGGTAATCGACGATAATAACGACGCCTATTATAGCCGCGGCTATTCTAGTCGCGATTACGCCTACTATTATATCTCGGCTAGGAATTACTATTATTTAGTAGTAGAGGACTACTATCGGGGTTCTAATTATAGCGTAGCCGTACGCTGTCCGCGCGTCGTTAACCTTCGCCTAAGACTAGACTAGTACGCTATAAGCGTTATTAGCGGCTATCGTCTAAATTACGCTAGGCTCGTCTAGCGCGATTATCTAGTTCTAGGTTAATAACTATAGGAGCCGGACCTAGAGAGAGGGTATTAGCTAAAGAGCGCTATTCTAATACTAGGAGACGGGCTATTACGCCGTTCTCTAACTATACTACTCTCTCGTTCTACTAGTCTCTTAACTAATCGATACGATAGAGCTAGATAGTAGTTTATTTAGCTAGGACCCTACGAATCTAGTCTATTAGCCCTTCCGGTACTAGCTATAGAGCTAGTTTACGTCGATGCCGCCTATGCTTCTTAGTAGCCGGCCGATCCTCGGCTACTAGTAGAGGTGCCTACGGGCCTTACTATAGGAATTCGCGTAAACCTAAAAGTAGTAGCTACCTAGAAGGACGAATATAGAAACTATAATATTATACCTACTCCTAAGCTTATTCCTCTTCTAGCTCTATCTTAGTACGTAGTAGTAGTAGCTATTATTATTATAGGCTAGGGTATTAAGACGGGCTAGGATAAGCTAGTACCGGGTTAATATCCTCCGGATTTTCGCGCTATCGTAGCCGAGGACTAAGTAAATACGCGTAGTAACTATAACGTCTCTACTCGGAAATACGTTCCTAATTATCTATTTCTATCTCTTATATAGGCCGAGGCTCTAAACTCGGTAGGTTAGACTATATAAGGCCTACTAGTAATAATAGTAGAGAGTACTAGAAGCTAGCTTCCGAACTAGATATCTAACGTTATAGAGCTAGAGGCTAGGTAAATAGCTTACGCGAAGGAGTCCTAGGCGATAGAGTCCTTAGTAGCTAGGTATACGGACGGACGCGTAGAGGACGCTAGGCTACTACTCGTCGGCAGATCGCGTTAAGTAAGCGGATCGGCCGATACCTCTAAACTAGGCGCTATACCTACTCGTCCGGCTAGATTCCTAGTTTAGGTCGTACTAGCTATTTCTACGGAATTAGCTACAGCCGAGGTTTAGGCCGTATTTCTAGAGAAATCGCGAACTAGTAGAGTAGTTTAATTACTAGCCGCAAATAGAGAACCTACTTAGCGGCCTCTATTACTACTAATATATTTATTAGCTAATCTAGTAGGTATTCTAAGGTAGCTACTCCTCTACCTATCTATCCGAGAGGCGAGTATTCCTATAGCTAAGAGTAGTACTAGACTAGGAACTAGACTAAGGGTTAAAGAGCTAGTCTTAAGCGCTTAATTCTCCTAAATAGATTAAAATTCTCGAAGAAGATCGAGAATAAGAAAGCGTAAGTAAGCGTAAGGGCGTTAACCTCGGGAAGTTTAGGAGCTAGATTAGCTATATACGGCGTACTCGGAAGATAAGTAGCGCTAAGAACGCTAATAAGCTTCTAACGGTATAGAGGTCTACGCCGCTATAGGTTCGGCTAGTTTATAGCGTTCTACTACTCTAAGTAGTTATTCTATCGTCTCGTCTAGTTAATAGTTAATAGTTAATAGTTAATAGTTAATAGTTAGTCGTCGGTTAGAATACGACGAGAAATAGGGTATTAACTAGACTAAAGGCGCTCCTTACTATATAAGGAAAGCACCGCTTACGATATAGTAGTTACTAGCGAAGCGGTAAACTCCTTCCTAAACTAGGTATAATAGAGTAAATAAAGGCCTAAGGCTAGACCCGAGCTACTAGAGAGATAGTAGCGGGCCGTAGCTAGTAGGAAGTAGAGTAGGTAGCTTCTAGTAGCTAGGCGATATAAGTCTCTCGCGGCTTAGTTAGCGGCTAAGAGCTAGGTTAAGCGAAAAGGTAGGCGATTAGCGGCCGGTAGGCTAGACGCGCTAGTCGCGGAAAGTCGCTAAGTAATTAGTAAAAGATCGTAGTTAGTAGGCCGTCCTTTAGATATTTAGGTCCGTAGGACTAGCTAGATCGTATTAATAGTTCCGAGCTACTAATTATTAGGGTCTAGGCTAGGCCTAGCCGAGTTAAGTTAGTAACGTCTATATTATTACTATCTCGCTATCTATATACTAAAGTACTTACTTAGCGGCCGGGCTCGTAGCCTTAGCCTTCGGCCTATAACCCCTATCCGGCTAGCTACTTATCTTATCTATAATAGTCGGCCCGTAGCCTTAGCCTTCGGCCTATAACCCCTATCCGGCTAGCTACTTATCTTATCTATAATAAGTAGTTAGTAAAGCCTAAGAATACTTAGATATCCTTAATAGATATAGGTATCGGCTATTCTTATATAGCCCTAATTCTTTCTAGGTTAATCTAGACCCTATTACGCCTAACTATATAATCTAGGAACTTAACCTAGTCCTAGTAGAACTCGTACTTGCTTAGCTTAGCGTAAAGGCTATATTATTATAAGCGGGCTAATACCTACCTTATATAGTCCTCGTGTTCTACCTTATTCTTCGAGTAAATTAAGATATCGTTAAGGTATACTACGTAGAATACGTTAATAAGGCTAGCGAGTACCTAGTTAATATACCCCTAAAATACGCCTAGCGCGTTTAATAGCTTAAATAGTATTACGATATACTCGTAGTAGCCGTACCTAGTCCTAAATACTATCTTCTACTTATTCCCTTTTCGGATACGAACTCTATAGTATATATTCCTAACGTCTAGCTTCGAGAATACGATAGCTCCTACTAGCTAGTTTAAGAATTCTATAATTAGAGGTAGTAGGTAACGGTTCTTAATCGTTATTACGTTTAGTCCTCTATAGTTAACGTAGAGCCGTAGAGTGCCGTCCTTCTTACGTATAAATAGGATAGGTGCGCCGGCCGGTAACGTAGAGTATTATATAAACCCTAACTTAAGGTTACTCTTTATATAGTCGTAGGTATATAATAGCTCCGCTTTAGACATAGGGTATACTAGGCTCTAAGGCGCCTAGCTACCTTCTACTAGGTTAATAGCTATGTTATTTAGCCTATGTTCTAGTAGTTCCCTTATACTTTACTTCGAGAACGTAGTAGCGAAGTCGTAGAAGACTATAAGGATCTTGTCTTAGGTTACTATAGCCCCTCCTACTACTTCCTAGACCGATATAGCGTAGACTATATTACCTTAGGACGATTTATAGTCCTACTAGAAGCGTATAGCGCCTACTACTACTATAGTCTATCTCTTCTAGAGTTTATATCTCTAGGTTACTATCTTCGTTATAAAGTTAATCGACGAGTTTAGGGCCTCTAGCTATAGTATTCCGAGGATAACTTAGAACTCGTAGATGCGGCCTACTTATATAGTAGCCTTATACTCTCGAACCTAGCCTATACTATCTCGAACTAATAGTAACTTCTTTATACTACTTACGACCTAGAGGTTCTAGCTATTAAGCGCTACGAAGCGCGTACTATTACCGAGAGTAGTATCCTACTTAACTTCTTTTACGAGTAGAGCGTCTATAAAGTTTACTACTACGCTAGAGTCGATTAGTCCTAAGACCTCTCTAGGCCTATTTAGCTTAGCGATCGTAATTCCTATAGCGATAAGCGTCGAGTAAATCTAAGCCTTAGGCCGGCCTAGCTCTACGGCTTGCCTCTATTCTTCGCTATACTATACGTAGCCTACTACCGTTATAGCTTCTAGTAATAGGCCTTCTCTTTTTCTAAGTTATAGTCTTAGAAGTTAGAGTTAGAGTATTCTCTCTTCTTATAGCCTATCTACCTATAACTATAATATATAGGAGGGGATCTAGGCCGTTCTAGCTTATCTTTTTCTTAGGATAACCTAGGCGAACGTTACTTGTTCGCGTACTTGCTCTTTAGTAGAGAAGTAGTAGTTTTTATACTAGTATATTTACGGTTCTAAGCCTTCTATCTACTTTCGCGCTACTCTTCGCCTTTCGTACTATCCTCGATTAGATAATAGGCCTAATTAGCCCGTTCTTCTGCTTCCTTAAGCGACTTAGTAGGCGCTAAATATAACTATATCTAGTATCGTAGTAGTAGTAATAGGGCTAAATAGAAAGCTAGGATCTTATAGCTTTCTTAGTCTTTCTATACCTCTTCCTAAAGCTCCTTTATCTCTTCGAGAAGCTTAGTAGAAGTGCGCTAGCCCTACTTAACCGTTTTTAACGCATTATAGGCCCTCTAGCGCTACTCGAATAGCGAACCTATAGAGTCTATTATAACTTTCTTTATTATAGGCTAGGATAGAGTAGTTCCTAGCGCTAACTAGTCTATATATCGCTCTTAATAGTCTTACTAGAGCTTGCCTATATAATTAGTAGCGTAATCTATTTTTTAGTCCTCGCGACTATTAAAACCTAGATACCTACGGAATAAACGCTTTATAGCGCGGATCTAGTCGTCGTACTATACCTAGCTCTTCCTTTTAAATATAAGAGGTTCCTTAGCCTTCGGAAGCTAGTTACTACCGACTAGGCTATTTAGGTCTAGTATAGCGGATATAGCTCTCTACTAAGCCGATTCTATCTCTAGTCGCCTAACCTTAGCTTCGACTTAGAGGGTTTACTACTATAGTCTCGCGAGGCGTAGTCTCTTCTACTCGCTCGCGACCTCTTTATCTTCTATAGGTATATCTAGCGTAGGTTCGCGCTCTTATTCGTTATCGTTCTTTAACTAATATTCTTAGTCTTTCGTAGTAGCGTCGTCGCCTTTACTACGTAGCGTCTTAGATAGAGTACCCTCTATAGCGCTATTCTAGTCTATAGCGGCGTTATCTAACGTAGTACGCGTTCTTTTACCTAATATTCTTTAAGCCGTTATATAGTTTTAGGAGATATTCGCGTATTAAAGTAAGTAGATAGGTACTATAGGCTAGTATAAAGGATAATAGGCTTAGATTAAGACTATACGAATATCTACCTCGTTATTCTAGGTATAATAGTAGTAGCGAAGAGTATCTTCCTACTAAGCTAAGTAAGCTCGATAAGTCGTACGAGAATACTACTAAGATAGGCTAGGCTAGCCTATTCTACTAGTACCTATATAGTATATCCTTATACTCTCCCTTCTACTATAGCTCGAATTCTAGCTCGTAAACTAACGATAGCTATACCTCGTTTAGTTCCTCTACTACTATATATTTCTCGTAATTCTTCTATATTCGCTTAGCTAGTTTATTATAGAACTTATCTATTTCTTCGCCGCTACTCGTAGCGCTACTACCGTCGCTACCGCTACTAGTCTACTTATAAATCTATCTACTACTAAAGTAGTTATCGTCGTTATACTCGAATCGAGGAAGTAGCTTAATCGCGTTTAATTTAGTAAGGAAGTTATATAGCGCGGCATACGTATAAACTAGTCGTACCTACGTAGAATAATTAAACTTAGGTAGTACCTCGAATACTTAGAACCTTCTTTAGAAGATACCGAATATTCGCTTAATAATATTCTATAGTAAAGAATACTATAGGTTAAATAGCTCCTTTATATTCGTAGGCTTAAGGCTAGCGAGCTATATCTTACGGAGGTAGTAGCGTACGCCGCGATACGGCGTTAAATATAGCGTACTATTAATATATCTAGCGTCCGCGAGATAGTATATATTTAGAGGAGCCTTAAAGCTAAAACGGCTAATAGTATCCTTTAGAACTATACTATTATACGTAGAACCTTCCTATCTAGGTAGAACGAACGTAAACCGACGGTTATAGTCTACTACTACTAGTACGTTCTATAATAGCTAGCTCTTACGATTATAGTATACGCTAGCTTCTTCTAGCGAATACTACGTAGGTATATAACTACTATCTAGCGCGCTAACTACGCCTTCGAAATAAGGCTAGTACTTCCGATTCTTAAGCTTATATTTAATAGCCTCGGCGTTACTTAGCTCTACTAGACGAACGAGCCTTCGATAGAGGTATATTATAGCTTATAATACCTTATAGAATACTACTAATATAGTACTTAACGAGTACTAGAAATCCTTAGTAACGTCGCGATAAGAACGATTCTAAGCTACTAAATAGAGGAATAATAATAACCTCTAAGGCTTTAATATTTAATAGTTCTTCCGAGTTAGTAAATACTCGTCTACTATCTTAAGAAGTTTAATAAACTAAGGCGGCGTAAACCGCGTATATCGTCGCATCTATAGAGGCTATTTTATTAAGCTAGCTAACTTCGATTTACCTACTAATCCTTCTATATAAATAGTATAAATTCTAGGCGATATTAAGTAAGCGTATCGTTCGGCAATCTACGCTACTATAATTACGACTATCGTATAGTTTCTACGTACTAAGTATAGTCGTCGTTCCTCCGTAGCCTCTCTCTTATAGTCTAATACTATATTCGATATAGCGCAATTTATAGTACCTACTACGTAGCTAGAAGGATAAGAAGAGGTATATCTAGCTAGAAGACGATTTAGCGTGGTTTTGAGCGACACCATGCCTAAAACATGCTATATACGCGAGGATCCACCTTCTGACTAGAAAACTGGCTTCCGGCCAGAATCAGAAGCTAATTCACCGAACGCGTCCACCTTATGACTATAAATCACCTTCTGAGCAAGCGTTAGAAGCCAGAAGGCGGTTGACCGAACGGGCTCTTATGACTATAAATCACCTTCTGAGCAAGCGTCAGAAGCCAGAAGGCGGTTGACCGAACGGGCTCTGATGACTGCGGGATTCGAGACGTGACGCCTCGTAATCCGCGATTGGGATCAGCCCGAGGCGGCTCTTTTGCCGCAGGAACAGAGGTGGGAATGGGAGTAACTTAGACGGCATCACGGCACACTCGGGGGCCGTTTGCCGGCGGGGCATGGTCACTTTTTGCGTGCGCAGCCGACTCCTCGTGATGCCGTCGTGATGTGCACTGCACTTCGCCCGGCCGGAAGCTGCTAGACGATGTGGCCGGTGATTGTAAGTTAGTGCCCTCGATCTGGCCTGTAGCTCGCCTGTGTCGCGACGCCTTGGAGCCTGACAACCTGACCACGAAGAACGTTGTTATGATGAGCAGTGTCTAGTATTCATCATCAATCGTCAAGGGCGATCTCATCTCAGCAGTGTCGGCGTCGGTTTTCCGGTCGAACTTTGACGAGGACTCGGAGGAGGCAGGGTTTCTGATCAATGGTCTCCCCCCTGACGCTAGCAACTAGCGCGGCTCAGTGAGCTTCTCCGCGTCTGATCCGGCGGCCCGCACACGCCAGTACACCATGTCGTGCCGTGTCTTTCGGCAGCACTCGCATTCGAATTGCCCACAGCGTGCCAGCTCGTATCTGCCCTACAAAGCGGAGTGTAAAAACAACCATCGGAGCGCCGATCCTTCTACCTCCAATGCAGGTCAACAATGACTAGCTCCGTGATCATCTCGCCTTTAGCACTCGAGGCCGCAACGCCACTGCATCCTGGCTGCGGGGGCGTCGTGGTACATATGTATGCGCAGCCCGCCTCTGCCACTGCTCACGCCCTCGCGCCCGCTCCCGGCAGACCATGCCTTCATCGACTACTTCCCAGGGTCATCACCATGCGACTCGCCCATGATTTGCTGGCCCTCCTGACCTTGGGAGCCGTGGTGGCCGATGCCGAGCGAACATGGAATATCACCGCCGCCCTCGAACTTCCACCCTGCGTTCCGGCATGCGCGCTACGCATCCTGCCCGAATATAATTGTCCACTGCTCGACGAAGCGACACTGCGACCCACCGATTGCTACTGCGCGTCCCATGGCGCGCTCGCCGCAAAGCTTTCGAACTGCGTGCTCGAAGAATGTCCGACCCGAAGACAGGCACTCGAAGGCCTGAAGTTCCAGGCTCTCTGCTGTGACTATCCACGCGATCGGAACAGAGGCACAACGCTCTTGGTCACGTCCATCTCCATGTTCGCCATCACCACGTTGTTCTTGGTGGCGCGCTTTCTGTCGCGTTGGCCACGCTTGTCCGGTGCTGGACTCAGTTGGGACGATGGTGTGTTGGAAAATACCTGGCGGGACCGACTTCCGGCTGACAACACACGCACAGGCATCGTACTGGCTTGCTATTTCCCCGTCGTGGGCATCACCCTCGTCGCCATCCGCTCCGTACAGTTTGGGAGTGGGAGAGACTCGTGGACGCTGCCCGTGGAGAATGTCTTGGCCACCGCGAAGGTGAGTCTGCTACCCGTGATCATGTCCCTTGGTCCGGGACCAAATGCAGAGTCTTCACGCCATATCACATACTTACGAGACAACTGCTGCAGTGGTTCTGGGCGTCTCTGCCCATCTACCTGGCTGCCGTCTTCTGCACCAAACTTTCTCTGGTGGTGCTCTACCTCCGCATCTGGCCGTCCGAACCCGGCTGTACGTCTCGCTTCCGCATCATCTGCTGGACCATGGCAGCTGGCCTGGTAGCCACAGCACTGGCCTGCATCTTTTCAATCATATTTGCATGCCATCCCATTAGCAACTCTTGGAAATATGCCGACACCGCCATGGGAACTTGCACTCACCGAGTGGATGCCGGAATTACCTATGGCGCATTGAATGCCACATTCGATTTGATCGTGATCGCTCTTCCAATACCGAGGCTTCTCAAGCTTTCAGTCTCTATCAATCAAAAGATAGGGTTCGTAAATCATCCATCTTCCAATGTGTGGGCACTTGCTAACGGCTCGTAGAATCTGCTCCTGCTTTCTTGTTGGCTTGATTGCCACAACGTGTAGTCTCATTCGCCTGACCCAGCTCGAAGGATTGTACAGCGGCAGGAACGTTACGTGGGACTATGTGCCTACGGGATTGTGGAGCCTGGTAAGCGAACCTCGCCGTTGCCACACCACAAGCAGCTCACTTACCCTTGTGATTAGATCGAAGTCTACTGCAGCATGATCTGCTGCTGCATGCCATCCATGGCCGGTCTCATCCAACGCTGCTGGCGCAAGGGTCCGTGGACCGCCAGCGACAGTCGACAGGTGATGTCGTTTGAAATGATGTCGACCAACGACAAGGAACGTGGTAGTGCATCGTACGTCCCTGCCTATGGGTTTGAGCTACCTTCGTCGAATGAACTCTCGAGAAACAAGACGTTGAGCGATTCCACCTTGGTCGAGAGGAGGACACCGGATCCATATGAGAAGGAATGTGGGCCCGTAACATATATGCCGACGGCCCAACTACCGTCGGAGAGATGATATTGATATCTTGCATATTGTCGAATGGAATACAGGGTTGACATTCGGCCAGAGAACTACGAATTTGTTGAAAACAACTTTTGTGAGTGAGTTGGAAGCCAGAAGTTGATGAGCGTCCAAGACTCGCACCCCCGTACGACGTCCCCGATCTCTTGGCGATAGTCCTAAACGATCACGACAGATCCATTCCCCTGCTCAAGCTCGCCATGGCGCTTCACACATCTTTGAACATACCGACTCGACCTGCTGCGACGCTCGGCAGTGCATGCAGCCCGCTAAGAGAGGGAGAGTTAACACGCCAGCACAATATTGAGATCCGCATTGCGCACTGGCTGTGACTTGATCCCATCCAAGCATCGCCATCGAAAACTTTCGCCCAGAGCACGCTACAATCGACTGGGGTTGTTATGGGCGAGGATCTGTTATCCGCAAAACTCTCTCCACCGTGGGAAATATCGCCATGAGAGGGAACAGCTTTGGCACACTCACGCTTCCTCAACGAGATTGCTCTTGCTCTCAGCCATGGAGAGTTTTCCCTTCTCACAGACATAACTTTGGCAGGCTTTCACCTTTTGGACATGCTCGACGATGGTTGTCACATGGCCGGAGATCTGGACGAGACGAAAGGATCCACGGCAGCAGCTCCAGTGTATGGATTGGTACGCGCGGTATTTGGAATTCTAACACTCACCACAGACGATCTTTGACGATCGCCCTGACGCCTTTACTATCCAGATCGCCATGGGCCATCTGGAAGTCATGTCTGTATTCCACATCCTTCAGTCCCGTCTCAAACAATTCCATCTCGAATCGCACGACCGCGGCTATTGCGAACTTCATCTCCACCTCCGCGAGATGGATCCCCAGACAAGATCGCGGACTTTTAGCACCAAACGTCATGTGATATTTGCTGCGAAGTTCTTTGGCATTCGCTCCCAACCATCGCTCTGGTCTGAACTGGAACGGTTCAGGAAAGACCCTCGCATCGCTATGCACGCAATACGTAGAAGTCGCGACATTGATCCCCGCTGGTATGATGTATTTGCCGTATACGATCGGGTCGTCGGGCGCCACACGGAAGATTCTCCTGGCAAGGCCGAACATGAGTCGAGTTCCTTCCAGGAAGACTGCATTGAGGTAAGGCAACTCTGTCAGTTGTTCCATGCTAGGAGTCGGTCCCAAGGGTCGCAATTCTTCACGCAGCTTTTGCATGCACTTCGGTTCATGCATGAGATAGAAGTGCGTGATGTGGATTGCTCTGGCCGGGGAGTCGCTGGCTGCCACGACAAGAAAGTTGCCTTCTCGACTCAGCCGGAGTGGTTCTTTCTCCACATCTGGCAGCCCTTCATCGTCGCGGATCGTATAGAAGATGCTCCGATGCTGACTTGAGTTCTGTATCTCTTCCTTTGTCGTCGTCTTATCCTCCACTACCGACTGCACCGTCTTTGCCACTCGTGCAGCCACGCGCTTGAGGTCCATTACTCCAGGTGGGATCAGTTTCCCTCCAATGCTATCAGGTAGGTACGCTGCCAAAGAATTCATCCAGCCAAAATGCCGCGTAAAGTTGACTTGCAACAACAAATCCTGAGAATTCGCTCGGAGCTGTGCAGCCTCACTCAGATCGTCTCGCAAGACGGTAGAGTCAAAAGCGAAAGCGTACTCTTGAATCAGATCCCAGCAGTACGCGAAATACAAATCCGAAAGATTCAGTGGAACGCCATCATCCCGCTTCGACTTCTTCTCCACCACTTCCACCAATTTATTCCTCTTCCTCGCAAGTAACGGCTCCAACTCCCTCACAGCCTTCGGACTGAAGAAGCTCGTCATCGCCTGTCTGCGCTTCTTATGCAAATCCCAATCATCAGTCCCCGCGACCGATCCTGAAATATCCAAACTCGGCTCGGGCGGTTTATCGCGCTTTCGAGCATTGTATATCTCTCCCAAAAAGTCCGGATCTCCAATGTGTACTTCCTCCGGGTTGACTCGTAGAATCGGGCCATATTGTTTGTGGAGGTTTTGGATCTTGAAGTTGTATTTTCCGGGTTGGATCACGTCATAGTAGACTTCGTACCACCAGGTGAGTGCTGCGAGTTTGGGCCCGGGGATGTGTCTGAGGGGATGCAAGTAGAGTCTGTAGATGCTTCCGAGGACTATGTAGGCTGCGAGCGCGGCTGCAACGATTTGCGACAGAGTGGCCTCTTGCAGGATGCTAAGATCCATTGCGTTGCGGTGTGTCCTTGTTCCGTGGAGCTGTATACTCCGTGTTGCAATGTTCAATAGCTCTCCATGGAAATTTCAGATGGCTGTGGCATTCGTGGACTGTCATCTGCTTTCGAGAGAGAATCAGATGCTGCGATACTACCAATTGGAATGAACCAAGTAGCCAAACAGACTGAATGGTCGATGCTGCACGATTTGTCTCGAACGAACTTCGCCACTGGGTTCCCACCCTGTTGCAGGTCAGCGAGCAGTGAGCAGTCGACCCTGATGCCTGGAGGCCGATGTCACCTTTTACCGATCTTCACAGGCCTGCCCGAAACGGGCAGCTGTCGAACTCTCGTCATGATCTGCATGATCAGCCATTTAGACTTTTGCACGTACCGTTCCTTTGGAATGCTTTTGCCGGAAATGCCGTGATCAACATGCAAACCATACCTTCTAAGTACTCCTTGCAAGTGCCCCAAAGGTCGAGAACGTAGGAGGTACAGAACAGCTATTGAGCGTGTATGGGAGTGTATAACTTGTCGCAACTCGTGATTGCTTAACTTCCTGGAGTACTGAACAAGCGCGGGAACGCAAACTCTAGTTAGTCGCTCGAACGCAACAAAATAGATGCAACATCTATTGCCCCTTCTCCAACATTCGACATGCTTCCCGTATACCATCTGCCGTACCATCAATATTCTCCTTCTCAAACGGAGTGAAGTGATCTCCTGGAATGTCCAGTACGTCAATACTTCCACCCACCAATTCTTCCCAAGCACGAGTGCAGATGGAAGGATCGCTTCTATCGTGAAGCCATTCATTCTCTGGAAGACCATCCATTCCCAAATTCAAACCTTCCGAAGATCTCAGAAGCACGATTCGAGGTAATGCCCCTTTCGCGGAAGGACGATATTTGCTGAGTAGAGCAGCACGACGCAAATTGTTCCTTATCGTGAGTGCTCCGATAGCTGCTTCGAAATCGGCCGCTGCTTTGGACCTGGGTTTGGATAGTTGCAATGTAGCGTCCATTGCCACTTCGATCGTTTCTCGAGCGATTGGCTTGTGGTCTTTGGGCTGAGGCGGATCAATCATGACAACGCCCAGTGTGTTCGTGCTTCTGTTGCTTTGCAGTTTACGAGCTGCCTCGAAAGCGATGATTCCGCCGAAAGACCAGCCCGCGACAATAACACTTTGGTGACCCAAGTCTGAACGATGCTTTGCGATCATCGTTGCATAGTTCAGTGCTACTTCCTCAATCGATGACCAGTCATCTTTCAAATCGGCAAGCAGTCGGCCATCCTGGATTGTGTAGACATCGCGGTGTAGTGGGTCTAGTCGGTTGTAGTGCAAACATATACCCGCGCCAGGGTGGATGAGATATATCGGAGGGGTTTCAGACGAGCTCTCGTGCCACTGAATTCGATTTGGGCTCTCAATATGCCCGAGGCGGCGTTGCAATAGCTCAAGCATTTCCTTGGTCAAGGCAGATTCAGGTTCCACAGGAGATTTTCGACCGGAGGAGTTCTTCGCATCCTCACTTTTGGGTGTGCCTTTGTCCAGCAACGTCAGCGATCGGTGTCTAGATCACGTTGCAGCATCTCGCTCACCTTTGGGACTACCTGTGACCAGGCTGCTCCGTGAGCACGTAGGAACCGGAGTCGCGCCACGCGAGACGCTTCGGGTTACGAGAGTCTCCATATCCCCTACAGTCTTACACGCAGACAACTCAGAGACGCTCGGCTTCTGGCCAATCGCTTCTTCCAATTTCCTGTCGAGTTCAAACATCATGATTGAGTCTACTCCCATCGCGGATAGCGTTGTTCGTGTGTCAATTCTCTGTGGATCAACGCCCGTGGCCTCAGAAAGGATCGTGATGACTGTGTCCTGGCTTGTGACTGTGCTCCTTGAGGTACCCGGGCTGCTCGTACCCCGAGTCGATTCTGTCTGCGAAGCGTGCTCTTCTGCTGGTGCCTCTTTCAATTCGTTCGAGTTTCGTCGGGTAGGGCTTTTCGAGGCCGATGCCGGTCTACTATTTCTCCGGGAGGGATTTTGTGACGCGAACTCGAAAGCAGCCTGCAACTTCGCCAGCTTCGTTCGTCGGAACTCCATCCCTTTGATGACCGCAATGACGCCTTGCTCGTCAACTGCGTGTGCATCTGCCAACACGCAATCCGGATCTTCCGTGCTGATAAAATTGCTGCAATGCACGTCAAATGCATGGCCGGTAGCGACGTTGGTGCGAAGCACAGTAGTGGAATGGACGCGATGACAGATACACACTGTCTCATTGTCCACATTGAGATTGGCTGCAAAGCCGGCGACGTGCAGCATAGTATCGAGGAGTATGGGCTGGCCAGCATATCTATCTTCCGTAGGTGGCAGCGTGCAGGTCGCAAAGATCTCTTCCAGCTTATCGTCCAGATAGATCTTTTTCACGGAGCGATATGCTGAGCTATACTCAACAACTCTGCTGAAGATCTTGTCGTACATGATGGCAGTCGAAAATGTCTGATGTTCGCCATTTTGGAAATTCGTTCTTCGTCGTGCCAATGCTTGCTCGGTGGCCTGCATCTTGGAACCTGCTTTGGACTGAGCCTGTTCCTTGATAACACCAATGCAGTGGACTTTGGCGTCTGATTCTGGCGCTGCGAAGCTTGAGACCTCGAATTCGGTCGTCCCCTTTCCCTTGTCCTGAAGTTGGAGGGTAACGCGGATGATGTCTTCTGACCCTTCGAGGAACAAGAGAGGCCTGAGAAACTTGACCTCGGACAGCTTGTATGTGCTTTCGGAAGGCCTTTGCCTCTGCTCGCATGTGATGGCAGCGAGGACCATTTCGGTGTAGACTGAAGCGGGACAGAGGGCGGTGCCGCACACCAGATGACCTTCTATCGCGCCCGCCAAAGCACGTATGGGTGTCTCAAAGACTGCCTCGCCTGGCTTGTTCGTCTCAATTTGTTTCTGGAGGAAGGTGTACGGCAACGCCTCGGTTGGCGCTATTGTCTCTGCAGTATGAGCAACTTCACGCTTGAAAGGCACAAAGAATCGCTTTTTGTCCATGGGTGATGCGGGTAAATCAACCAATCTGGGGCGATCGGGGAACGATTCGAAGAGTTTGCGCCACTCAATAGTGGCAGCACCGTCTCGGTAGAGCGCAGCGAAGAGATCTGCGAGCGTCTGATCCACAGCCTTGTCTTTCCTCAAGGTGGCGAAGCGTTGCGATGCACCGTGTTTGGCAATCTGTGACATGTCAGTACGAAATCACAGCATTTAGGAGCGACATGACTCACCATTGGCAGGAGCGTCGGATGAGGGCCAATCTCGAGCCACCAGCCATCTCTCAACTGCTCAATGTGCTGAAATGCATCGACCATACTGCTGTTAAAGGCGACGGGTCCTTTGCAATGGGCTGCGACGTAGTTGTGATCGAAAACGTCCTCTTCACTTGCTGAGACCAGTCTGCCAAGGACATTGCTGGCAACGGGTATCGACGGGGGCGAGAATGTGAGTGAGGATGCAGCAATCGCCAACGGTTCCAGAACAGGGTCAAGGGCAGAGGTGTGGTATCCCACGGGCACGTCCAGCAGTACGGCCTTCTTGTCGGTTTCTTCGGAGATGTATCGCGTGAACGCTTTGGTGTCAGCAATGCTGCCACCTACGACACAGTCGCTCGGTGAGTTCTCGCAGGACACAGTCAAGCCCGCGAATTGATCCATGCTGAGCAGATTTTGACGAACTTCGACTGCAGGCATGTTGACCGCCACCATAGAGCTCGCAAAAATCTCACACTTTGTGACGATCAGACGCGCTCTTTCGGCGACTAACCACAGACCGCTGTCAAAGTCAAGCACTCCAGCTATGACCAAAGCAGCGAGCTCACCGAGACTGTGTCCAGCAACGAGTGATGGCTTCAGACCCAATCCGATCAATGAGCGTGCAAGTGCCACCTCCAGCACAAACACGCCACACTGTAGTGACTGGATATTCTCCAGATCCCTCACGTCGAAGCTCTCGTGATTTGCAGCTTCAATCACGTCGAGGCACCCAGGAAATCCCCAATCGAGTAGTCTTTGATGGGAGTGCACCACACACTTCCTGAAGGAGGGCAATAGTTGGAGGAGTCCCTTTCCCATGCCTGCGTACTGGGATCCTTGTCCGCTGAAAAGGAAGATGACTGGTCTTTCCATGTCGGATGCTTCTGCTGCACGTGCTGTCTTCAAGTTGATGGCCAAGTCAGATATCGATTCGGCGGTCACTGACAGACGATAGTGTTCAGCCTTGCGGCGTGCCGTGCTGGTGTAGCAGATGTCGGAGATTTTGAGCTCCGGGCCGTTCTCTTCCAGAAATGCGAGCATCTCCTCGCGGGCTTGTTCAAGCAATTCTTCAGTTCTGGCGGAGCAACCGTAGACGTATCTCAATGTGGGCGCAGAAGCAGTTTCTGTGCTAGTTGCATCAAGATGCTCCTGCAACAACAGAGCTCCGTTCGATCCCGCAGCCTGTGAAAAGTCAGATTGGCCGATTTCCTGCAACGGAGCAGTATCACTGATAGAATAACTTACACCAAAATTGTTCAAAAGCGCTGTTCTTGGCTTTCCGCCCGATCGCCAATCGCGTGCCTTGGTAGTTATGTAAGTGCCATCTCTACCAAGTTCGTCGATCGACGGGTTGAGATTCTGTAGTAGAGCTTGCGGCGGTATACTTTGGTGCTTCAGCATGAGAACTAGCTTAGCCAAAGCCGCGCCTCCCGAGGCAGCTTCCAGGTGGCCAATATTGCTCTTCACTGACGTTACGTGGAGCTTGTTGTGAGGCTGCCGGCCTTGAGCGAAGACTCCTCGTATGCTCTTGAGCTCGTTGGGATCGCCAGCCTGTGTACCGGTACCGTGCGCCTCGACTACAGTTACATCGTGCGCTCTGATATCGGCCGAATTCAATAGACTTCCGAAGAGCCTCTCTTGAGTTGGAGCGTGAGGATGGGTGATAGAAGAGGTCAACCCGGATTGGTTCATTGCAATGCCCTTGATCACTCCAAAGATGCGATCATTTTCGGCAACGGCGTCGGAAAGTCTCTTGAGGACAAAAGAGGCACAACCCTCGCTTCGACAGTAGCCATCAGCAGTCTCATCAAAAGCCTTGCACTGTCCAGTCGGGCTGAGAAAGTGTGCCTTGTCGAGGCCAAGATACATATCGGGACTTGTGATGATGTTCACGCCTCCCGCAATAGCTGCGCGACAATCTCCAGCCACCAAAGCTCGTGACGCCTGGTACAGCGCTGTCAGAGAGCTGCTGCAGGCTGTATCAACAGTGATGGAAGGCCCAGACCACTTGAAAGCATAAGAAATTCTGCCGCTGATAAATGCTCGAAGGGTGCCAGGAGAATAATAGACATCGATATTGTCCCGGAGATTGTCCACGTAATCCAGAGTGGCACTTCCGACAAAACACCCAAATGTCTCTCGAGAGAAAGATGGCGAAGAGTCAGGCACGTATCCAGCGCTCTCTAGAGCTCTATACACCGTTTGGAGCATCAGCCGCTGTTGAGGATCGATGGATGACGCCTCTCGTGGCGAAATACCAAACAGTTCGTTGTCGAAATCGAATGCGTCGTCAAGAAAGTTGCCGTACTTCGTTCCCATCGATCGGCTTTGGTTGACCGGCTTTGCGTCATCTCCAGTGTAGTAATCTTCGATGTGGAAGCGGTCTTCTGGGACCTATTGTCACGTCAGTAGAGACTTCCAGCAGTTCGAGACAGACGTTACCTCGGAACAGCTGTTGATTCCATTGATTAGATTCTGCCAAAGGCTCTCCATGTCTGGTGCACCTGGAAGGTCTACTCCGACGCCTACGATGGCGATATCGTCGGAGTTGCGCTTCTGTGACCGAGGGCTTTGCGATACATCACGCACTTCGATGTTCGCATCAACGTATTCGTAGCCAGTGAGCGCGCCGTAGCCAGGTCCGAAATTCCAGACTGCGACAGGTTTCTCAGCAGCCGCCTCGTGAGCAATCGCCAAGATGGCGTCCTGCACAGCGACCCAATTCGTTGGCGCAGCCAGTGTCATCTTCAAGATCATCTCGTACAGGTCATCCTGGCCGCCTTGGATGTCACAATCGATGATCGACCCATCTACGGTGTTTAGTAATGGCATCAAGAGATCGCGGGTAGACGGGAACCGGAGCTTTCGTCGTTTCGCATCTTCCAGAAGAGCAGTGATTTGAGCTTGGCCATATTTTTCGTCGTGGTAAAGCGAATGAATATTGGTCGGCCTTATGCTGCACTTGCTTGGTAGTTGCGATTTCACGAAACGCTGTAAGTCCGGGCCATTACCAGAGATTGTCACGCACGAAGCCGAGTTGATTGCGCTAATGAATATAGGTGTGTGAACATCCTCGCGGGATGAGAGAATACCGGACATCTCATCCCGGCCTACATTCGCTGCAATCAGACTCCATGGAAGCTCCGATGGCAACTTGGTGACCTCCCGTCGCATTCGCCAACTGGCAAGGCCGATCAGAACAGCCGCTCGAAAGCAATTCTCTGCATTGGCGATGGACTGCAATGTGTTTCCAGAAGAAGCTACAGCCACAGCAGTAAGCAGTCCCATGCAAAATCCGGCTGCTGCTACCGAATTCGCTGGCGCTTCCTCCTCTGCGGAATTATGGAGAGCCAGGTAGCGCAGAGACTGAACCACACAAAGGGTGGCATTCTGGACGGCTGGGTGGCCGTGGTATCGATGGCATGGCTCAATAAGATCTCTCGGAGAAAGGAGGTCGTCCAGGTCGATGCCGTTGTCATGTCCAGCTTGTTTTGCAGCCAACGTGATTTCTTCCATGAACACTCTATGACAAGCTTCAATAAGAAGTTTGCCATGTGGCATTCGAGCGTCCCTGAAAGCCTGATCTCTGGTTGCATCGCTGAATAGTGCATCGGAGCCGAGCCCCGCGAAGACTGGTATTGTTCCCATTGTAGAATCAGCTATGTTGGTCCCACGTGCGTGGAATGGGCATGGCGGTATTCTTCGAGTCAAGCGTGGGAGCGAACAAAAGTAAGCATCCAGTCATACCAGCGATTGTCGTCGCAAGTTCGATCGTAACATTCGATGCGTCGAGAGATGTGCAGTTCCGTGGTGGAAGTACTTGCAGGACACAACGCAGGTCGATCACAGCGCGGCACCTTAAGCTTGACCAGTTTCATTCGGGGCTTGCAAGTGTGGGATAAGCTTTCGTCGGATCCTTTCCAATCCGAGATCTCTGAGAGCCTCGACTAGAATGCCGCGCAGCGTGCGGAGTGGGGGTCGAATTAAGAGGAATGCCTCGGACGTGTGTTCTAGAATTTGCAACACTTGTCGCTGCAGCAACTTTGACAGCCCGTCAACCGTCACGCGATTGTCGATCGCACCCTCATGCCCGTGTGAGCGTACAAGGTTCCGCCCGCAAACAGCACATGCTGCATGGAATCTCACAACCTGCTGCATGGACCGTTGAGAGTCAATCACTGACCACGTTGCGGTTTGTTTGGGAGCACGTTCGAGATGGGCCAATTGAGCTAAGCTTCAAGCCTATCCCTATGCTCCGTGAATCCCGCCAGTGCCATCACATTGCTGCCACAGCACACTGGAATCATGGCTTTGAACGCAGCACAAGCCGACGAACTGCGCCGACTGGCTGCAGAAGTCAACGATGCTGTCGAGGCTCGCATTCGAGGTGAAGCGGGTGCTATCGAGAGAGTCCGCCGAACAACACAGAGCGTGCAGCTAGCAGGAATGGGTGCGTTTGAATATTGGGGCAATCAATTATGGCAGCCATTGAAGAGCATTTGCTTGGTGATGGCTCAAGAGATCGGCGTTCTTCCCAAGCTCAATGCTCATGCCGGCCCTGTCGACGCTGCCAGTGTTGCCAAGAGCGTCAGCTCCGACGAGCTTCTCATCTGTAAGGCTGTCGTGCACATTCCAACGCGGCTTCCCACAGACGCTGATACTGAAGATAGCCCGGCTGATGCGAGTGCTCACATCTGTGGGCATTGGCCACGAAGTAGCACCCAACACGTATGAATCAAACGCGATCAGTGAGATCGCAGGCAGCGAAGGTGGCCAAGCCGGCATCAAGTACCTCAACGAGTTACTCTTCTCCGTGGCCGCTCGTGTAGTTCCCTATATGCGAGAGCATGGGTTCAAACAGTTTCCAGATCGCCCACAAGAGATGGATCCCACGCAATTCACCTTTGACGGCCGAACGATGTGGGATTATCTCAAGGACACTCCGGAGATGAAGAACTCTTTCGATACCTTGATGCGAGAGAACCGACGTGGGAACAAGCCATGGTTTACCATCTTTCCTTTTGCACAGGAGGTCGGGACGGCGTGCAAGAGCCCCGAAGAAGTGCTGCTAGTCGACGTAGGCGGTAATCGTGGCGCCGATATCCTGGACTTTCACAAGGCTCATCCGCACCTCGCCGGCCGTCTGATACTTCAAGACCTCCCGGAGACCATTGCGAATGTAGAGAGGTCGGCAATGGACGGCATTGACTTGCAGCCCTACGACTTCTTCACTCCACAGCCGGTGCAAGGAGCCAAGGTCTATTTCTGGCGCTGGATCTTGCACGATTGGGATGATGATTCAATACGCAAGTTCCTTGGTAACACAATACAGGCCATGGACGCGGATAGTCGGCTTCTGATTGAGGAATTTGTCCTTGCAGACACTGGAGCGGATGTCAAAACCAGCCATCTGGACATTATGATGATGCTGTATCACTCCGGCATGGAACGGACCCTCAGCCAGTGGAAGGAGCTGCTCACGAGTTGTGGCGTGGACATTGTCCAGATCTGGACACGCCCTGACACCGATTCCAGTGTATTGGAGTGCAGACGAGCCAAATGATGAAATATAGACTCGTGGAGATGGAATCGCTGTCGTGACTCCGACATGTGCCATCAACCATGTTCAACCTTGTTTCCACGTCACCGCATCGTCCTTGATCATTTCTTGTCCGACACCACACACTTGCACGTCTCCTTTCTGGCGAAGTGACCATCATCATCATCATCATCATCATCATCATCATCATCATCATCATCATCATCATCATCATCATCATCATCATCATCATCATCATCATGCCCATCACTCCTCACCACGAGCGGCGTCACGGGACCAGGGTCTGGACTGCGGCCGTCAACGGAAGACGAAACGAAGGACAGTGAGGATCTGCCGATGGTTGGCAGCATCATTGGCATTCTTGTCACAACCGCGACTACCGAACGGCAACGGCCAGCAGCAACAACGAGCAATTCCACCTCGGAGTCGTGGCTTGCCGGCGCTGATTACTGCAGACTCAGTTACCGCCACCCGCATGCTTCTTCCACCGTGGTCGTCATTTCGGGGCAAACGGTGTGGCTCCCTTCTCATCACCTTTACCTTATACGAGCTTCTTGGGGCGGCCTTGGCACGACCACGAGATACCGCCGTCTCTCCTCATTGCGACATGGGAAAGGTCAGCAGCAGCAGCAGCAGCAGCAGCAGCAGCAACTGACCGTCTCGTCCAGTGCGTCGCATGACGTGAACCATTCCCACCATGGGCGCCGTCCACGATGGAGAGAAGCCCGAACATTCCCTGTCGTCCCGCGACAGCTACACAAACACAGCCGACCGTCGGCCATCAAATGGCGAACAAGGCGGACACAGTCCTCGTCCAGCATGCTTCAAGTCCACGGCGCAAGAGATCTGCTTCGTGCTGTCGGCGACCATGGCCATCGCCATGTCATCGCTCCTCCAGGGCTCCGTGACCGTCACCTCGTCTTCAATCGGCGCTGACCTGGACATGACCACGGCGGAGATTACCTGGATTACCGCATCAAATGCGCTCAGCGCAGGCGCGTTTCTTCTACTGTTCGCCAAATTGGCAGATCTCTTTGGCCGACGACTTCTCTTCGTCGTGTCTCTGTTGCTCTTCTCCGTTTTCGCGCTGGGCGCCGGCTTCGCGGACGAGGCCATCACACTGGACGTCCTGAATGGTGTGTTGGGGCTGTTTAATGCCAGTGCAGTACCCGCAGCACAGGGCTTGCTCAGCTTGTCATATCCGACCTCGAGCAAACGGCGCAACTATGCTTTTGCTTGCTTCGCAGCCGGAAATCCACTCGGCTTCGCCTTTGGAGCCATCTTCGGCGGCGTTGCGGCGACAATCTTCAACTGGCGAGCCTCCTTCTGGCTCATCGCCATCGTCTTCTTCGTATTCACAGTCATCGGTGCCGCTACCATCCCACGAGATCCTGAAACGAAGAAGAAACTGAACAAGGACACCTGGAAGCACTTCGACCTCGTTGGCGTGCTCTGCGTAGTCTTCGGCATCGGCATGTTCAGCGCATCGCTCAGTCTAGGCGACACAGCACCCCAAGGCTGGGAAACCAGCTACGTCCTCGCCCTCCTCGTCCTCGGCGCTCTCCTTCTCATCGCTTTCGTTCTCTGGGACATCTGGCTCGGCGACGAATCCGCCCTCGTACCGATGAGCATCTGGAAAGACCGAGACTTCACCCTCGCCCTCTCCGTCCTCTCCCTCGGCTTCCTCGCCTTCACGCCCGGAACATTCTTCTACGCCCTCTACCTGCAAAACATTTGGCACTTCTCACCCATCATAGTCGCCGTGCACCTCCTCCCCATGTTCATCGTCGGCCTCATCGCCAACACCATCGCCGGCCTCATCCTGCACCGCGTCTCCAACAAACTGCTCATGTTCATCGGCGCAGCCTGCTACACCACCGCCTTTCTCCTCCTGGCACTCAACCGACGATCAAGCAGCTACTGGGCCTTCGCCTTCCCCGCCCAAATCCTCATCGTCATCGCAGCAGACGTACAGTTCAACGTCTGCAACATGCTCGTCATGACCAGTCTCCCGAAATCCCACCAGAGCGTCGCCGGAGGCATCTTTCAAACCGCGGTCCGACTGACCGCCGTCGTGGGCTTCGGCATCGCCACGGCGGTGTTCAATACCGTAGAAGCCAATCCACGGCTCTCCGCCTTCTGGGACGACGAAACACAGCCATACACGGCAGTCTTCTGGATTTCAGTCGCATACTCTGCACTCAGCATGTGTCTCGTCCCCTTTGTGACTCTGGGAACTCAAGGCGGAGACGAGAACGATCGCGTCGTTACCGCGGACGAGTCGCCCGCTCAGATGAAGAGTTGAATTTTTTTTTCTTTTTCATTTTTTAACTATAGGCGTGGTCCAGATTCCACCAATCTCGCGGGAGAGGGCATTCGCCGCAGCGACACAAGTCTGCAGCGATATTAAACAGCAAAACACATATTGGTCTCTGTCGTCCGAGCTGCGTGGATAATTGCCATGCCTAGCGACACGCGTTGAAGGAAATGCGGCACAAATGATCGACCCATCACGCGTCCCGACGCAGAGAGACCCCAACGTGTTTGGAGCAAGTCCCCTCAACTCTCGCGACACTGCCGACTGATCCATGAAGATCATTCGATCTGCGAAGAAGAAGAAGAAGAAGAAGAAGAAGAAGAAGAAGAAGAAGAAGAAGAAGAAGAAGAAGAAGAAGAAGAAGACCTGGCCTCACACAGCGCGCCTCGTCTATGCGTCATCACCGACGTTGAATAGATTTAAAATCCCAGAATGAACAAACGTACTTCAAAGTCTACAGACCTTGTCATCACACGTGACATCGTCTCAACTTTTCTCTTACTTCCATCCCAAAAGGCTTCCTCAAGGAGCCTGCTCTTCCTCATCCTCACCAATCACCTCTCCACTCCCCGATTTCGGCCCTACGCCATCCTGTTTCCTCCGACTACTACTCTTCTGAAACGAAAATTCAAATCCACCACTACTTCTCATCTCCTTCCTCTCACCCCCTCCAGCCGCAAACCCACCTCCCCAATCAAACCCCATCTTCTCCACAACAAACGGCGTTCCCAACCTCGCACCCTCCAATCCCTCAAACCCACTATCAGCTCTCATGAACGCCGTCTCACCACCCCTCGCCCTCGAAAGATCCAATTTCAATCCTCCTTTTCCGTTGCCTTTACCCTTTGCTCTGCAGCGCTTCTCTTTCTCCTCCCCCTCCTCCTCCTCCTCCTCCTCTTCATCATCCTCACCCAACTCCCTCTCCACACTCGCAATCAACTGCCGATGCTCTTCCCTCCCCACCACCGCCGCACTCTGCATCTCCTCTGCCCCACCACCTCCCTCGGCACCTTCATTCGACCCTCCGCCTCCCGCGCCAGGACTCAAAGCAATCATCTCCAGCTCCGGCTCTCTCACTCCGCCCTTCGCCACGCTCACGCTCGTCCTGCGATTCACGCCTCGATAGCCTTGGGGACTCGTGAGACGCGTCGCGTAGTACTTCGCAACGGACGTGCAATTTTTCGCAAGGTGCTTCAAAGTTTCGCGATACGTTTGTTGCGGGAACTGGGAGATATTGGCGGTGGCGTTGCGGCGGAATGAAGGGTCGGCGAAGTCTCGAATGAGAATTCCCGCATCTGTCGCGGAGGCGGAGCGTGAGGGGCGGGTGTGCGACGGGTAGCGTGTCCACGAGGGCAGCGACGTGTGGATCGCTGTACGTCGGTTGTGGTAGCGAGGGGAAGGATATGTCGTGACCTCGCGTGGGTGCAAGTGCGCGGCGTCTGTGGTAGAGGCGATCACGTCTGCGGGCTATGGAGACGTGATGGACAATGCGGGTTCCCCTTGCCCTTGCTGGTGCGGCGGTATGTCCTCTGAGCTCGCCTCTGCAATTCTTTGCGGTTCGCTTTCCTTTCTCTTGCTTTCTGATCGAAACAAGTCCTTGCTCTGCTGATGATCTTTCAATGCTCTTGCGAAGAGCAGACTTGGGTCTTCGGCGACCACGCTCAATGATCTCCTGGAACGGTTGTAATTTGATGCGGTAGCGTAGTGAGCTTCGGGACCAACGCTGAGACGTTGGTTGCCATCTTCTTCAGAGGGGGTTGGTTCGACGCTGGACTTTCCGCTTGCACCACCAGCGGGAAGATCGTGTCGCTCTTGAATCGCGAGCGCTTCGGCCATGAGTTTGTTTGCATCTTCGACTGTGAGGACGGTGCTGTGAGATCGTTGGGAGCGGCCGCAAGTCGATGCGCGGCGTGAGGTGGGAATGGAGAGTCGGCTTGTGCCGGGCACCTGAAGAGCATCTTCGGCGCCATCATTCGGAGATGGTGTTCTGGGAAGTTTGTCAGCACAGCTAGAAGGCAGTCGTGGCATGCGACCCCGTTCTGCATACGTTGACACAACATCGCCCGTATACAACGAAGACTCCTGCGACGCCATCAAGGCGGGCTATGGAAGTCGGTTGAGATGGCAGAAGTTGTGGAAAAGCCAGCCCCGCGGCAGCAGTGTCACGGGGCAGGTTCGACAGCAATAGACGAGGAAAGTAACATTCCTCCATCCATAGTACCATTTCGGTAGCTGCTGCCTGATCTCTATCAACACCATGACAATGCGAATCGTACTTTTCTCCAGTTACGAGTCGCACGACGCCCTCCCTATCGTGCGACTATACCCGAGGAGCGTTGAGGTCCTCGCGCTGTAGCTTTATTTCATTCCATCATGACAACAGAAACCATTTTCCTTTTTCTCTGTTGAACTCCTCGCTGATAAAGACGTTGAGTAAAAATTGGGTATCACTTGTTGAATCGTAGCTGTTGAGTGCTACGCCGGCTCCTAAGACCGGCAAACCAAACCATCCCTTCCGTTCCCACGATACTTCTCTTCTTGACTCCAGGAACACCATTCGGGACAGTAAAATGTGCAAGTCCGTGTTTACTTGCTGTGCTGAGCACGGAAGTGCTTGGCAGCATTGACCATGTTGACCAGGGCGGCCTTGGTCTCCTTCCATTGACGGGTCTTGAGACCACAGTCGGGGTTGATCCAGAGTTGCTCTGGCTTGAGGTACTGGAGCATCTCCGAGATGCGGTCCTTGATCTCTTGCTCGCCTGGCACACGTGGGCTGTGGATGTCGTAGACACCTGGGCCAATGTGACGTGGGTAGGCCTCGTCGATGAAGACCTTGAGGAGCTTGGCATCCGACTTGCTGTTCTCAATGGAGAGGACGTCCGCATCGAGGGCGGCGATGGCGTGGAAGAAGTCTTGGAACTCGGAGTAGCAAAAGTGAGAGTGGATCTGCGTGGAGTCCTCGACCCCAGCAGTGGAGAGCTTGAAGCTGTTCACGGCCCAGTCGAGGTACTTCTCGCGCTCCACCCCAGTGCGGAGTGGCAGACCCTCACGGAGAGCGGGCTCGTCGACCTGGATGACGAAGACACCGGCGGCCTCCAGGTCAACAACCTCATCGCGGAGGGCGAGGGCGAGCTGTTGAGCCTGGATCGACTGGTGGACATCGTCACGTGGGAAGGACCATCGGAGGCACGTGATTGGTCCCGTAAGCATACCCTTCATGGGCTTCTTGCTGATGCTGGCAGCGTACTTGCTCTCCTTGACGGTCATTGGGGCTGGACGGGAGACATCACCGACAAGGATCGGTGGTCGGACGCAGCGCGAACCGTATGACTGCACCCAGGCGTGGGTGGTGAAGACATATCCGTCGAGTCTCTCCCCAAAGTATTGCACCATGTCGTTGCGCTCGGGCTCGCCGTGCACCAAGACATCCAGACCAAGCTCGTTTTGGATGTCAACGCATTCTTGGATCTCCTTCTCGATGAACTTCTCGTACTCCTCGGCGGTGATCTCGCCCTTGGTGAATTTGTTACGCTGGATGCGGATGTCTTTGGTCTGAGGGAAGGAGCCGATGGTGGTGGTGGGGAAGAGTGGGAGGTCGAGGTGCTTCTTCTGTGCAGCGTAGCGGGCGTCGAAACCCGACTTGCGCTCGTAGTCCTCCTTCTTGACAGCCTCCATGCGCTTCTTGACTTCGGGGTTGTTGGTGCGCTTGGATGTGGCGCGTGATTGCATGTCCTTGGCGTTGGCCTCGAGCTCCGCGCGAACGGAGTCTGGGCCGCTGGTGACGGCCTTGGCGATGATGGCGACTTCGACAGCCTTCTCGCTGGCGAAAGAGAACCACGCACGGACCTCCTCGTCGAGGTTCTTCTCGCTGGCGAGGGTGTGTGGGGTGTGGAGGAGCGAGCTGGAGGTGGCGACAATGACACGCTCCTTGCCGAGCTTCTGAATGGCGGTCTCGACGACCTCAATAGCCTTCTTGAAGTTGGTCTTCCAGATGTTCCGGCCGTCAACAACACCTGCCGAAAGGAGCTGGTTTGCGCCGAGGTGCTCAATCACCTGAGTCAGCTGTTCTGGGTGGCGGACCAAGTCAACGTGGAAAGCGTGGGTGGCAGTCAAGGCAGAGTCGATGACATCGAAGTTGTGCACGACATCGCCGAAGTAGGTGGCGAGCACGATTTGTGGGCCCTTGCTGCCCTGCAGCGCAGTCAGCTTCTCGTAGGCGGGCTTGAAAGCCTGCTTGGTCTTGGCGGGAAGGTCAAAGACGAGGACCGGCTCGTCGATCTGGACGGTCTCGGCACCAGCCTCCTTGAGCTGTGTGAGGAGCTGCTCGTAGACGGGGACGAGCTTGTCGAGAAGAGTGATGGGGTCCACGGATGAGCCACGGTCAGCCTTTCCGAGGGCGAGGAAGGAGACCGGACCAAGAAGGACTGGACGAGTTTGGATGCCGGCCTCCTTGGCCTCGAGGAACTCGGCAACAGGCTTGGGGTTCTCGGCGAGCGTGAAGGTCTGGTGGTCTTGCAGAGTGGGCTTGACGTAGTGGTAGTTGGAGTCAAACCACTTGACCATCTCGAGAGAGGGCACGTCGACGTTGTCCTTTTGGTGGCCACGACCCATGGCGAAGTACTCGTCGAGCTTGTGCAGCTTGGCGCTGCTGTATCGCTCGGGCACGGCGCCAAACATCTGGATGTGGTCGAGGACATGGTCGTAGTATGCAAAGTCATTGGAGGGAATGATGTCGACGCCGGCGTCCTTTTGGATCTTCCAGTGCTCGAGTCTCAGCCTCTTTCCCTCAGCGAGGAGCTCATCGCGGGAGAGCTTGTCGGCCCAGTAGGCCTCGTTGGCCTTCTTGAGGTCACGCAGGCGGCCCATGCGGGGGAAACCGAGCACCTGGTGGGCCACAGTCAGAAACACGTTTGGGGGGGTCGCGGCGGGGACGTACGGATGATTGCACCATGTTGCCGGTGAGTCTGTGGGAGCAACGAAGGATTCAGTCGATCTACCGGCTCCGGGCAGGCAGAGGAGATATCTGGTGATGTGGAGTCGGGTGGGAAGAGGGAGGAGAGAGGAATGCGAAGAGGAAGACGAAAGTCGGACGGGTTTTTTTTCAAGCTTTCAGTTGGGAGCACCCCGCCATCGCATCGGTCAAGCACGTCACAGCGCGGGCCACTCGGCGGTCCCGCGCGCGAACAATACTTGTTGTAACTATAGTTAGTTAGCGCCATGAACTTGTCGCTCACTGACACACTGATGACCCTTCCTGCTCTCGCTCTCCATCTGCCACTTTCTTATCGTGTTTGCCGTGGCGACGAAGAACACATCGGGGATCGTGCCCTTCCGTGCCGTGCTCGCTCGGCGACTGGCCCCTGCACGTCCACGGTCATTTGCGCGTCGGTGACTCGGTGAGCGTATGTATACCTCGTACGGTACGGTATGCACATCACCATTGGAATTGCCCCTCCATGCAGGGTCTGGTGGACCGAAGCATCGCCAACATCATGCCCTTCCTCTCGCTACGCAGCTACAGCCTCGGCATGTCGGAAATACCATCTCGCCGGCCGCGAGACATCCATCCCATCAACCCTCCACCTCCAGACTCTCGAAGCGACTCCCGATTCCCGCCGCAAATCTATATTCCGACGCACAACTCAGTCCCCCGCCGCCGCTCGCGCCCTCTGCCTCTGCCTCCGCCAAGACGTCCCGCATTCCCCACGCGATCCGCTCCGCCCCCAGCCGCGCTCCTTCCAGATTGCCCGCTCCCGGTCCCAACCTCAGCGCGGCGAACTTGCCCGTGACGAACAGCGGCACTCGCTCTTTCCACATCAAATCATCGGTCAACGCCGGCAACCCATCGTACCCTTCCACCGGGAACTCCTCGCACATGTCCCGCAACATGCGCAGCTTCTTGAAGTCCGACTGCACGCCCGTGGCGAAGTACACGAAATGCACCTTCCTCTTCTCCCACCCCTCGATCTTCGGCTCCGTCTCCACCTCCCACCACCCTTCGCCTTCTCCCTCTTCGTGCGGCGGATCGTGATAATGACACTCCACCACCCTGCACCCCTCGTGCACCTCCACTCGCCCCTTCTCCACCCACCCTTTCAACACCTTTGCAAATCTCGGCGTCACACTGCCACCTCCTCGTGCCACTTGCACCATCTCACTTCTCTCGCAGTCCGTGTCCGCCGACCAAAACGACGCTTTCTCGTGGTTTCGGAATTTCCCCATCCAACTGAGATCGACATCGAACGGTTTGATCTTCAGTGCCGACCGGGCGAGGTGGAAGATTTTGAGCCGAGGCGCAGTACGGTGGTGATGACGAAGGATGCGATCGATGATTTGGACACTGGTCAGCCCGCCGCCAATGACGACGACGTTCGTCTCTTCCGCGGATTGCCTCAGTCGCTGCAGGCGGGCTTGCAGCATTGCGTCGCCATTCGGATGGAAGGCGTGGCAAGTATTGGGGGGAAAGACTCCATCGAGGCGCTGCGGGAACGGGGTCGGGACGGTCGGTGTGTTCCCCGCTCCAACGGCAAGTACTGCAGTCCGAGCATAGTAAGTCGTTCCCTCAGATGTTGCAATCGTAAACATCTTCTCATTCGGCGAAATATCTTTCACATAATCGTATCGAATATGTGTCGCCGTGGCCTTCCGAATCACATCGGACGACAAAAGGTCATATCGCGTGGCGATGGACCTGCAGTAAGACGAGAAGAGATCCGCGGGAGGCGTGAAATAATCTTTCCGATCGCGTTCATCAATCGTGATGCTTGCTCGAGCACTGGAGAAGATATCATCAGCGACCACCTCCACATCATCACGGGATGCAGAAACAAAAGGTTCGATATTAACGCACTGCTCCCCAGGCCGTCGGTTGATCCTCCGCTTCTTCATCTGGTGTTTACTCAATTCCTTCCCCACACAACCCGCAATCTCCACACATTCGTCTTCGCGCCCCATCGCATGAGAAAATGCTAGCAGGCCCTATCAGCTCACATCAGCAGGCGCAAACGAATGCACAACAGGATGAGTGATGGTCTGAATTACATCTCGATCCCTCGGATCCGGATGAAAAAACATCGGACTCCTCAAATGCTGAATCTCCAACAATCGAAACAATCTCTCCCATTTTGCCATCCACGTATCGCCAGAATTATCCAGGACTAGCATTGATGGGTGGTGAGAAGACGAAGATACTGCCGCTCCCGGTCGAACCTTCCCCGTCCGAGAATTCTTGATCGAAGCTTGTCCCGCATGTTTCCGAATCCAATGGTATCGGTGATGCTCTTCGTCGGTGAAAATTGCAGACGGGGTCTGTTCGCGTAAGCGAGCTGCGGTTGCGAGGCCGCAGGGGCCGGCGCCGATGATGATGGTGTCGTAGATGAAGGGGAGGGTGGCAGGTGTTTCCCTTTCGGGGGACATGCTGTCTGCTCGGGAGGAGGCCATGTTGGGCGTCCGGTGAGTTGGGATACTTTGGGAGGGGCTGTGGAGTGTAGATGTGGTGACTTGAGGGATCATCCGTTCCTGTTGATCATCATGGTTGGCAGTTGGAGTTCATGTGCCATCAAGGTGGTCCTTCCAAGTACCTACATGAATGGTCTCGCGTCACCGCCGACTATGTGCCGAAGAATTCGTGCAATGTGAGCTGAGTTGAGTCCGATGACCACAATGCGTTTTATTATGAGTGTTGCTGTTGAGAGCAAATATTATATGCATTTATGTTTTGCAGCTTTCAACAACCACCGGAATCCCGCCAATGTATCTTCCACAAACTCAACACTCCGATCGAACTCGGGCCAGTTCGTCCAAAACATATTCACAGGTGATGGTTTTGAGGTGGGTTTGGCTGGTCTGTAAATCCTGATGGGAATCTGATATCCGTCTCTGGCTTGGATGCTGCTCATTTTCTCGTGGACTTTGTCGGGAATGGGCCCGGGAATGGGACAGACAAGATCACACCTCCCTCGTTTCGCCTCCATGCCCAGCGCAAAGCTTTGCGCGTCTTAGCGAAGCTGCCAAGTCGCACAAGACCTTCAGCTCGAAAGCCACTCGATCCTTTGTGCGACCAAGGGGCTTCATATCAATGGTGGAAGAGAAGCATCGAAGCATGCTCGCAGCGGTCCCGATGTAAGCGTGCGCTGGGCGGGCCCGCATCACAAGATCCTGTGCTCCACGCGGGTCATGCAGATACCCGACTCCTTGTGCAGCATTCCCAGCCAACAGGGCCCAATCTCGCCCCAGCTTATGGCCATTCCTTCACCTTTGCGCTGAGAATCGAACTGCACTGCGCGAGGCGAGAGCCATTCATGGGATAGTGCGCCTGCGCTGTCGCAATGCGCAGCGGTGCTTGGGTATTTTAAGTGCATCTTCCGAAAAGGAGAGCATGGCTCGATGGCGGATCGATAAGATCCATATAGGTCTTTCAAGCCTCAGGTTTGATCCTTGAACACACGAGCCTGCAAGCGGCTAGATGCTCCAGGAGCGTATAAAGCACGTGTCCCGAGTTCCCTCTGCGCAATTTGTCTCTCCTGCTGTTACACCCCAAGAACATCATGTTGCACGACAAGTCATCGTCCATCAAAGAGGAGGAGATCTCCAACGGCAACACGCCATCCGCGGACAGCTTCCAGATGAAGCCTCCAGGGCAGAATCGACTTGATGGCCCGGATAGCGACAAGTCTGATGCCGAGAGGGCTGCATTAGTGCGTTCGATATCGTGCTGTGTAGAACCTACTAACAAAGCACTTCAGGACAAACAAGTCTTGAGGAAGGTCGATCTATGGATCATGCCTTGGTTCTGTCTCATGTACCTACTCTGCTTCCTTGACAGAACGAATATTGGTCAGCAAATGGGCGTGGGTCTTCGCGGCATACAACAGTCTAATACTGCACAGGCAACGCCAGGCTCACCGGCATGGAGGATGATCTCAATATGAAAGGGCGCGATTACAACACCGCATTGGCAATTTTCTTCATCGCGTATGCAGGTGCTGAACCTTTCACCAACCGTGAGTTTCCTGATCAACATTGATCATGCATCAGTGTTCTAACAGCGACACAGTGCTCATGAAGAAAGTCGGGCCTCGAGTATTCTTCACTTCGATCGTGATCAGCTGGGTATGCAAGGACCTTACACGGGACACGGATCGCTCATTTATTGACGGCCTTCAGGGATTGTGCATGATGTGTACAGGATTTGTCACAAGCTACGGTGGCCTCCTTGCGGCCAGATGGTTTCTCGGCATCACAGAAGCTGGACTTTACCGTGAGAAAATTTCTCCATGGACAGATGGAAGCTCGAGTCGAGGCTGACGCATGGCAGCGGGCGTACAATATTATCTGTCCTGCTGGTATAGGCGCTCCGAACTCGGCGTCAGATTGGCAACATTTTTCGCGATGGCGGCTCTTGCGGGCTCCTTCGGTGGCCTCTTGGCCGCAGCAATAGCGAGGATGGACGGGATGGGAGGCAAGCCCGGTTGGGCATGGTCAGCATCTTCGAAGACTCCGTACTTCTACAGCAGTGCTGACCCGCCACAGGATCTTCATCCTCGAGGGTCTGGCAACTATCGTCGCTGGCATTTTCTGTTGGTGGATGGTCTTCGACTGGGTACGAAACTCTCACAACGCATCTTCGAATAGTTTCGCTGATTTTGCTTCTTCAGCCCGCCACCGCTCGCTTCCTGACCCATGATGAGCGCCTTCGAGTTCGTTACCGCCTGGCGGCTGACAATCAAGCTGGATCTGGAGAACATTTCGAAAAGCGTCATATTTCTGCTGCTCTCAAGGACTGGAAGACGTGGGCATACTCCCTTCTCAACATGGGCACCTTCATGCCGCTTTACGGCTTCAGCCTGTTCTTGCCAACGATCGTCGCAGGTATGGGCTACAAAGGCACCCACGCTCAGCTGTTGACCGTGCCTCCGTATGCTGTAGCGGCTTGCGTGACAGTATTCATCGGATGGCTGGCTGATCGTACAAAACAACGCGGCCTCTGCACTCTCGGAATCTCTTGCTTTGCGGTCACCGGCTTCAGCATGCTCCTCGCAAGTGGCAAGCCTCATGTGCAATACGCGGCCACCTTCCTTGGCGCAATGGGAATCTATCCTGCTCTGCCCAACAACATCAGTTGGGCTGCGAACAATACAGAGGGAACTTACAAACGAGGTGTCCTGATTGGAATCATCGTTGGTATGGGGAACATGAACGGCATCGTTTCCTGCAACATCTACATGGCATCCGAGAAGCCTCGATACCGGACTGGACATGCAACAATTCTGGCCTATGTTATCGTTTGCGAGCTCGTGGTTGCTTCGTTGACTCGCGCTCAACTGGTTCGAGAGAATAAGAAGAGGAAGTCGGGGGAGCGAGACAAGATGCTCGACGGTATGACGGCAGATCAGATCATGGTGCAAGGCGATAAGCGGCCAGACTTCTTCTACACGCTGTGAGAGTTCCAGACTTTGCTAAAGATAAACCTATCTCCAACGAGATGGACGGCGGTGTGGATCTCGTATGATTTGCAGTAGGGGATATTTCAATCACATATCAATTAGAAATGATGAAGCCCCGTGAACCGATTTCAGTGGCAGCTCTTAACCGTCTCCTGTCCATAATCCCTTCTATGCCATCCAGCGGCAATCCTCAATGGAATGGCGCAAGATCCGCCACTTCATGCATTGGTGGCTTTGCCGATGAGCGTGTCGATCCAGCACACGGGTGACAGAGCTACGACGTGGCCAAGAGACAGAGCGGTCAGCGGGCGAAGATATCCTTGGATGCTGGTGTCGCGCGGCTAGTTCATGCTGGTACGCACAAAGATAGAGCTACCTTCTCCGACACGGCGGAGCCAATGAATAAGACCGAATCCGGTCGAGGCTTGAGCTCAATACGTAGGTAGCTGTAAGTCTCTATACAACAGGATTAGTGGACGCCAAGGTCACACCGCCGATTGCTATCCTATGGCGACCATCAAGTCGCCTCGATTCGTGGATCCAGTTGGGAAGGATGGTAACAACGATAACTTGAGCTGTGTGAACGTACGACACGAGCGGTGAAGGTGCAGAGATATCCGTGGATGCTGAGCTCTCACAGCTAATCTCTGTCATCACACGGTGAAGTGCATTTGTCGGGCTTCAAACTCGTGTGTGGCTTCCAATCGTAATCTATCTTCTCCTGAGACGCGCCAGCTGAGATCTGTTTCAGGGAAGGGGGGGGGGGGGAGAGAGAGAGAAAATGATTTGACATCGCAGTCCATATTGATACAGGATAGGATACACATAAGTCCCGCAGAGGTGGCCTCTCTGCCTATAGTAGCAGCTTCAAGCCCAGTGACTTTGTACTCTGCTCAATATTCCGACAAACAATTCAGCAAGAAGCTAAAGAATCTCCAAGAAACAGCCGTCTTCGTTCCAATGCTTCTCGGACTTGTTTTGCCCTACATATCATGCGCGCGCCCTTTTCCTTTCCCACTGTACCCCGACGCTCCTTCCTGACTCTGACCTTGTCCCGGCTCCTGCTGCTGTCCCTCGCTGCCGCAAAACCCGTTGAGAGACAACGGTTTCTCTGACCATTGTTGTTCATTTGTCCTGGCCCGCTCGACGATGCTGTTGTCAAAGTCCACCACTTTCCAGATCAGCGTTGGCGAAAATCCCCACTTCCATTCCGCCATATCTGGCTCCTCGAAGCCATCCGGCGCCTCACGAGAGATTTCTTGTGTGTGTCTGTTTCCGTACTTAGTGGTGCCGTCTTCTTCTTGGTAAGAGTACCAGTCTGGATCTTCTGGCATCTTTCCGGATGATATTCCAACGTATTCCAACACTTTGTGACCGATGCCGTTACGAAATTTTTCGTTTGGCTCACTTTTGTGCTGTGCCAATAGGTACGCTATTCCCTTGTTGACTGGAAGGTTGAGGAGAGCATAAAAGCACCAGCTGCCGACGGGAAAAGTGTGCTTTATCGGGCCATGATGGGATCCTGGTGAGATAACCTTGCGACATGAGACAGGCTTTGATTACTTTTGAGGTCGTGGTGGGTCCGTCAGTGGCTTGGATGATGATGAAGTTGAGAAACTTTCTCATTTCATGAAAATCATTAATATTTTCCTTGTTTGCTTTCTTTTGCGAGGCTTTTGGCCAATTGATGGGGCCTCTCAAGATGTTTCCTATGACGTCGGATCTCAGGGATTGTATCCAGCCCGTAAACACGAGGTCTGACCAGAGATATATGGAAGGAAGCTGTGAGTCCTGGGGCACGACACCCCGCCATTGAGCTTGTCGTTGAGCCGCTGCCTTTGATCCCACTGCCCGGCGATTGATTATAATTTCGTCAACAAGATTGAACCAAGTCTCGTAGGCCGCACCGGTCGGCTGCGAATTATCTTAGTGCCCAAGCTTCAGTATATAAGGCAAGAGAGTAGAAGGAAGCACATACCGGGTAGGTGGTTGGCGGCTGTCTTCCCGATCGTCCTTGGCTCGTCACATCCTCTCCTTGGTCCAGCTTGTAATATGGTACGGTCTGACGTTGCTGCAAGCATATATTTGGTCCATCAGGCCACGTTTGAGCATTGGCATTGCGGCGTCCTGTCCAATCGGTTTCTCCTGTGGTCCCTACGCTTTGAGCAGCGACAAGTTCTTGGATTGATTGGAAGCTGTCGTGGGCCGCATTGGTGAAATCCATCTCGCTCCATACAGGAGGAACCAAAGATCGTAAGAGGTACCGGGCGTCTTTAGCGTATCGCTGCCAATGTTGGAAAAAAGCGTGTGGCTGGAGTCTTTGTTCCATCAGACTGGCTGCTCCAGCCACATCCCAAAAGATGATCTCGTTGTGGTAGTCTCGGCCATCAACAGCAAGTGCAGCACATGCCGTTTCGGAAGCTGGTCGAAGTCTATTCCAGGCGCTCTGCCAGACCTGTGATGGGAGGGCGCGTTTGGAGGGTCGTGAGCGCGGGGTTGTGAGTCTGGTTCAGAGAGAAGCACGAAGTAAGGTTGTGAGAATGCTGAACTGGGCAGAGCAACGGCGTCACTCAGCCGAGCGCAGAGGAGGAGCACAAGCACCGCCGTGATCACGGTTGGCTTTGAGAGATACATGGCGTTCAGAGCATTGGTGCTTTGAGTTAGTAGATGTTAGTGCTTGACGGAGTGGATGTCGGTCGCGTGTGGTTGGGGGGCTCACGGCAGGGATTGATGGGGAAACGAGGTTGGATCGGAGCGGTTGAGAAAGCTCTTCTTATGCTGGTCCGACGAGCCCGTCTCCCAGCTGACTAGGTCCTTGCGAATATTGTCATCAGGTCGAGCAATCAGAGGCTGACATGCGATGGTGCACATGGAGCAAATAGACGTATGTCTAGGGTGTGTGACCTCTCCAAAGGGGGAGCAGTCATACGGGTCCAGCAATCAGGGTGTGTTAGGTACATGGGGTACTGTAGGCCAACGGAGAGTGATTGCGGCGCTGCTCATGAACAGTCAAATCACCGGACGAAGCAAGCAAGGCCAGTTATGGCCAAGGGCACATGCAACGCTGTCAAATCGAGTATGCCAGAGTCCACAAGAAAGCATGTGACTAGCAAGCGTGATGTAAAAAAGGAGTTCGAATACCAACGATGGGCGGGCACTACAGAACTCGTGTACGTTAATATGACCAATCCTATACGCGGAGTACGATGTAGCCTTAAATATTCGGTCAAATGAAGAGTGGTCATCAGAGGTGCAGCAGAGCCAGCTCCGACCGGGCTCTCTCAGCGATGCTCCAGCCGACTAGCACTCCCCCAAACAATGGATCACGTATGTTTTCGGACATGGGAGAGAGGATTTATCCATAACCAAGGCAACCGGCCACTGAATGGCCTGGTATCGGGATGCTCATCATAGCAATTCGTATGCATGCAGTGATGCTCGGTATCCGTTGAAAATGAAGGGAGATGACAGCTGCCTCGTTGGCATCTTGCTTGACCACTGGAGAAGATCCATTGTTCTGGAGGAGAACAGCAGAACAGCTGCAGACATGGAGTCACCAAAAGGCACGGAGGCCTCAGGCACCACTGTTTGATCCGACTATACCCGATTGGGTGATCGCACTAGCGCCGTCGCGTCGCCAGAACTCGAACTTCGAGGCTCACCTCCGCGCAATCGCATGCGACAACCACCACCTCGCGCATTGTCGACATGGCAGAACCAGCACCAAAGAAGGGTCGCCTGACTCTGTATGAGGATCTTCTCAGTGAGGAGTCACTCGCCCAGATGCGCGCCAAAGACGCCGAGAAGCAGGCGCAGCAGCAGGCCAAAAAGGCCAAAGACGGTAGAGTCCATTGTATTTCCTTCTTGCTTGCTGAACACAGCTCACTTTGCCTTGTCAAGCATCACTCATGTTCAAGCCGACCAACATTGGCGGCAACAAGAAGACTCAGCAGAAGCCGGCCAAGAAACCCAACTTTTCGGCCATGCACAAATTCTCCTCCAGCACCTCCACCCAGTCAGCAGTGCAGCCAACGGAGCCGTCCTCGGATGCGCCGACAGGAGCGCCACAGCACTCCGGTCCGAAGCTCACGCAAACCCGGGGCTTTCAGGACTGGCTGGCCAATGACGAGGAGATGGACTGGGTATATGACCGTCAGCAGCAGGAACGCGAGCAGCGCAAGGCCAAGAAGAAGAACAAGAAGAAGAACAAATACGAAGAGAAGGTGCGCTCGTGGGATGACATCTATGACCCGACCGTGCCCGCGCCAATTTCCGAATTCGCGCGGTCCGATTTCCACTACGATCTCGAAGAGGAGTGGAAGCAGAGACTGTATGAAGCCAATAAGCGCGAGAAGGTTCGCCAGGGCAAGTACGAGAAAGCAGGCGATGTCGATATGGAAGACGCCCCACGTAGGTTTACTTCGTCAATCTGCGTGCATTGCAATACTGACGATAGGCAGGTCCGCGCAAAGGCATGCAATTCGCTCCTCCGGGCCAGATGTCTTTCGCCACGCCCCTTGCTTTCGATTCACGTTCGCGTTCACGCCATCGTTCGAGTGATCCATACTCCGGTGCTTCCTCTCCTCGTCGCGACATGAGCAGCGGGCGCGACTCAGGCGAGCCAAAGACGTCCTATGCCCCACCTCCACCAGTTCCAGATGTCAATATGGGAGAGACAGCCGACGAAGCGTACGCTCGCCGCATGGCCATGAGTGGTATGGCTGCTGCACCACCTCCACCTCCGCCAGCACGTTCTTCGGCGCCTACTTTTCCCCCGACGTCTGCGTCACGCGCTGCATCGGGCGCTACGTCGTCGTCAGATCCAGACGCGGAGAAGAAGGCGAAGATTGCGGCTCAGATCGCGGCTCTGAAGGCCAAGTTCAGCAAGCCAGCAACTGCAGCAACTCCAGTCACCGACAACCCCATGCCAGATCCGCCGCCGACTGTTCAACAGAGCTTTGCTACGCCGCCACCACCGCCATTGGTCAACACTGCAGGATCAGAGTACTCCGCTCCAAAGCACGATGCTGCTCTTCTGGCTGCCCCTTCCGTCACTGCTCAGCCCGTCGCAACTGCAACTATCAGCAGTGGTCCGACTTACACCCCAGAGTATCTTGCTCAGCAGCAGCAGCAGCACCAAACGAATTCTATGCCCACCGGTCAGCAGGGACAGTCTCATCAGGAGTCTGAAGACCGCACCACTCGCCCTGGTCAAGATGGCTTCGCGGAACGTTTGATGAAGAAGCTTGGATGGGAAAAGGGACAAGGCCTTGGTGCTTCGGGTGATGGCATTACGACTGCTTTGCAAATGCAAGCCCAAAAGCGCAAGAAGAAGTCAGATGCGCAAGGAGGCGGCTTCGTCACTCCAGCTGCAATGGGAAAGATCGTCGGCGGCAAGAAAGCGAAGCCAAAACCTGGCGAAGAATCCACCACCGGTGCTGCCAGCGAACTCGACGACATGTCTTCGGTCGTGAAGCTCTCTGGTATGCTCGAGAATATGGACGTCGACCACGAGATCGCGGAGAACAATTTGATGCAAGAAATTGGAGATGAGATGGGAGAGCAGTATGGGAAGGTGGAGCGCCTCTTCATCTGGCGCAAGAAAGAAGGAGGCAACGACGAGGTGTTCGTGAAGTTCACCTCGCCGTTGAGTGCTGTGCGTTGTTTGAAGGTAAGGTCGAACCACTCAAAACGGGAAGTCGTGTCTACTCACAGCTCGTTAGGGGATGGACGGCACCGAGTTTGCCGATAACAAGGTGGAGGCTTGTTATTGGGCTGCGGAGATGTTTGAGCGTGGCGAGTACGCCTTGTCGTAGGTGAGTCCTCATTTCCCTTTTGTTTTTGCTTTTCTCTAGCGTGTGGCATTGGGCAGCGGCAGCGGGCAATGATATCTGGGAATGGAGAATTTGGCATGATTTTGGGATTCGTCTGGGGCAAAGAGAGGATGGCTTATTGAAGAGTACAATGTGGGGACATGTGCATGGGGCTGTGATATGGTAGTCTCTCATATGAGAACGGATGCACAGGCAATGGGCCCGGAGGTGGGCTGGTCGACTGCGACGTGGCCGACTCGGAGTGTGATTATTAACTCTATCTCAGAATGGCGAGGTCGAAGTGCCTCTCCTCATCAAGAAGGCGAAGGGGCTCAGCATTGAGTAGATGAATGGAGAAGGAAAGTTGTGTGTGTGTGTGTGCATATACTTCCAGACCGTGTTGTAGTGACTCTGTGTCCTGGCAGTATCTTGAGCTAGCGGGACAGGAGGGGTCTGGGTTGACCGCGCAAAATCGACACGGAGTCTGTTGAGATCCTACCCGCGCTACGGAGGCAAGGCAGATGCGAAATCGAAGCAAGCCGGACATGCTGTGCTCTATCATGCGACCTATGCTATATACTCTGGCATTCTGTCTCGGTTGTTCATCGCGATGTTCTCACCTGAGCCTCACGCAGCGGCATTCGTTCGTCGCCTTCGGTGAGCTCGTTGTCTGCCGTGAGCCCTCTCTGTGCTTCTTCGTCATTCTGCCCGCTACTTCCTTCGGTCTGCTTCTTTCCCTCTGCAGAGTTCCTCTGAAAAGCCACAACAATCGCGGATCCCAGGATCAAGCTCGAGCCCATAATGGATAAGATTCCAGGCGTGTGACCAAACACCAGCTTTTCGAAGGCGAGAGCGAACAACATTTGGGTGTAGGTCATGTTCGTGACTCGCGAAGACTTTTCGTAGGACAAGGCAGCGGCAAGTAAGAATTGCTGCGAGCTGACTGTTAGTGGTGATATTGTGAGTTGTTTCAGCGATTCGTGCTTACCATGATGAAACCACAGACTCCAAGGACGATCAGAAGCCCCCACTCTTTTAGTCCCGATGGAAGAAGAAAACCGATGCCGGGCAGTGCGAATTGCATGACGATGCTGATGAAGGTGCACCATACGGCGAAGTAGTTGACGCTGATCAGAGGGTGAGCTCTCTTTCCAATCCATCTGATCGTTGTGAAAGCCCCGACAGTACCGCAAACTCCCAAGAGTGCAACGCCGACGCCACCCAAACGCTGGATTGGTGTGACATTATCATAATCCCCAGCGTCCGGTTGTGAAGGTGATGCATCGCCAGGACTGCCCGAGGGTGGTTCGTCGGCCGAATTTCGAATGGCGTTGAAGAGAGACGTGGGATGAGCGATGAACAAAACACCGATCAACGACACGAAGGTTCCTATCGTCTCAGCTCTGGTGAATGGTTCGTTGATGAGCTTGGAGCACACCCAACACGAGATCCCGGGGGCAAGAAAAGTGATCACTACTGCATCGGCCAGAGGGAGGTAGAGAAGTGAGCAATACAACCCAAAGACTCCTGCACAACAGTCAGCAATGAATGCATGTACACCAGCTCGCTGATACACACCGAAGAAGCCGAAGAATCCTCTGGCGACAAGCAACCAACGAACCTCGGGCGCCCCAAAGGGAAAATGTGGCGTCTTGGCGTAACGCATGTATGCCATGGCAAGCAGCGCTGTGATGCCCATGCGAGCAAACAAGATCTGAAAGGGATGAAGACCATCGCCATGGTTCCCTTCTATCTCCAAAATGCGCGTGGTGACATTCATCAGCACACCAAAGAACTGGGCCAAAACCATGAGGAAGATGCCTTTGTTCCGAAACCATATGGTACTCAGTGGGGCACGCAGGCTCTCATCTTTGGGGAGTCCATGATCAGCTTGGTCTGTCCTGCTGGGCTGTCTGATGAGCCTGATGTGCTCAAAGTCCTCGGTTGACAAGATGGACAAGGCATCTGGTGATAGTGGACGGACAGGACCCGCTGGAGGGGCTGAAAGGAAAGGTCCGTCTCCAATGGCCGCGACGTGCTGCGGGTCCGATGTGGCTGGATATGCTGCATTGGCATCTTGTCGACTGTGAGATGGCAAGAGGCTGACCTTGTCTCCCTCAGCGCTGGCAGGTCGCACATTCATGGCCAGGCATTCAATCCCACGCGAAGCTGACGACGGCCGAAGATTGGAGGAGGACGTGGGGGTGGCGAAGGGCAGTGAATGGCGCACTCGAAGACGAAGACTTGCAACGAGAGGCAGGGGCAGAGAGCGCGGTGGATGAGGAGACGGAAGATGAGAGAGACATGGCGGGAGGTGAGGTTGAATCGGTCATCGGACGCGTTTGGAGGTGGTGGTTGCTTCTTCCCAGCCGGGCGCGCGCTTCCTTCGCTGTCGTTCGTCCATAGTCATCGGCCAGCGACCCACTCCAAGTGACGAACTAAACCGGCCACCGCCGCCATCGGACGCACGCCTTTTCACGTCCGCCGCGAGAAGCGCATGGGAGCGGTCCAGTGTGCACGTGTGCGGCCCGCGACGGCAATGCGCGGAATTGTCGATGTTTGCCTGATTGCATCTGCTTCTGCATCATCCCGGCCTGGTTCCGGCCTGCTGGTGCATACAGAAGGTCATCTGCATTCACTTCAAGTTTCGGGGGTCGGCTCGGTCAAACCTTTCGCCGCGACTGCCGAGGCTTGATGCCGACCCGAGGCAGCACTTCACGTCTCATCATAGACATAGACATAGAGCAGTCCGCCAGAGCATCGAAAGGAGACCCACCGACAGTACTCCCGTGAACACCACCCACCGCCACCATGGAACCAAGAGGAAAGACGTACGAAGACTACTTCCGCGCAGTGGTGAATCATCCGGACTTCGAGGAGCAAAGCCCAGAAGAAAGAATCAATGCCATCTTAGCCATCAGGTGTCCCGAAGACGTACGTCTCACCAGCCAGTTCATGGAAGAAGACGTTAGCCTCGTCTCATTCACCAAATTAAGCGATACGACCTGCAAGGCCGTGTTCAAATTCACCGTGTCCCGATTCTACTGCAACATCTCTGGAAACCTCCACGGCGGAGCTCAAGCTACGATCTACGACATGTTGACCAGCTTTGCCATGCAAGCTATCGGCATCAAGGGGTTTTGGTCGAATGGTGGCGTCAGTCGCACTCTGGAATGCACATATGTACGGCCCGCGCCAGAAGGGACGGAACTGCTGTGTGAGGTGGAGGTCCTGGCTACTGGCAAGACCTTGTCGCTGCATCGAGGTGTTATCAAGCGAGCAGACAATGGCGCTTTGATCAGTGCTGGAAAGCACGACAAGGCAGCAATCATGGCGAAGGCGGGGGTCGATGTGCCGTCGAAGCTGTGAGTTTGCGGCGGATATTATCGCGTGGATCAGCGATGGCGCCTGCAAATATGGGAAGGGTTTTGGAACCCACATGGAGCTCCAGTCACGATACGACGTCTCTAAGGGGAAAGGGTGGCACTTCTTTGTCGGAATCTCAGCCCAGACGGCGCATCACGCATATATTCAAGCACGCACGAGATGTTGATGCACAGATGGCCATCCTGCGATATCTCGTGGTTCCTCTACTGGGTGCAGTCAGCTGCCACCGCAATACTTTTCATGGGCACCAACAACGAGGCAACGAAGCGCCACTGATCGAAATCCTAGACAAGATATGCGCCGACACCAAATATTCCCTGGCTATGGAAGTTTCTGATTGGGCCCTGCCTGATATCCAAAGACAGTCATTGGACTTTCGTGTCGTGACGAAATTATCACAGTCTCCATCACGACGACGAGAAGCCTGTTAGAGCATAGACTCATCTTCATATTCCTGTTCTCGGCTGAGCTCGGCCAATGGACTTGTTACAATAGAATCAGTTTCTGCAATACAATATCCCAAGCTTGACTTACCATGCACGCTCCGCAAGCTGCATTCTTCTTCGAGACGGATTGTTTGCAGCCAAGGTGGCGATAGAAACAGTGGTATCTCACTCCGGAAGACATGATTTGGGTGCTGGCAATGAGTTGGCGCGCGAGCATGCACTGAGGGGTGGGATGAGGTTGCTGGGTCGGATTGAAGTCGTGGTGGGTGTGGATGGGAAGAAAAGACCTGTTCGACAGGCGCGCTCTTATGGGCAGCGTGGCCATATCGTGCATGTGGTAGATCACTTTGAGTGCACTCCGTGCATGATGCGTGATGGCATTCTTCCTGCAATCCCATGCTCAATACAAGCATTGGACGCATTCACGCTTCAATGCCGCTGTCGCGTTCCCGTCGAGGAGAACGACTGCCTGTTCTGGTCCGCAAAAATGGCACGATGGAAACCGCAACTGCAAAGAATAGCAATCACGAAGCAGCGGCTCGTAACGATGCTTGATCTCCACTTACCATCTTCCCGACTCTCTCACTCCATCGGGCTCTTGAACATATCCTACCCCAGCATCCCACGACGTCTATATCCACGATATCACTATTGTCTATCGCTTTGGAGCAGAAGCGAAGATGTGTCGAAACGCGCCTGTCACGAGCGAACCATGCTATTCAAGCATCCATTGCGAGTGTCACGACACCGTATGGGCATTGCCGGCACGCACGGAGTCATTCCCATCCGACCTGCTCTCGGAACTTTACGACCATTGTTCGCTGTTCACGGTAAGGCGCAGGCTTGCAGCTGTGTCCAAACCCGTCTGTAGCTGATTGACGCAGCTCACTTTTCCCAAGTACGGCCTTGGATAGGATCACAGCCAGAGATTGGGAACAGAAATAGAGGACGCGCTAGGACAAAGTGTTTCGCGATGGGAAAAGGCGCTTTTTGCATCTGGCCGCCGATACTACATTGCCGCAACCGTGGCAGATGAGAAGCGGCTCGAGACCATCTGTCTCAATCTACTAGAAGTGCCCATTGGTTGGCGGTTTGATGTGATACGTGGAATGGTGCTACCATCTCAAGAGGCTGCCACAGCCACGTCCTCCCTTTCCGCAACAGATGCGCATACCGATGCTGCACAGACGGCAAACGCATCTACTGAGCCACCTTCAGACAGCCCTAGCTCACATGACGATGCGGCCGACATATCGCCTCTTTTCGCAGCTGATGCAGATGCACGGAGTGATACTCCACCGGCGGCAATCGCGCCTACTGCGCCGACTTCAGACAAAGCAAGCTCGGAAGTCGATGACACAGAGACTCAGAAGACGATGAATGAAGAGTCACTGTGGCCCACAAGCCAGCAGGGCATTGAGCAGAGCAAGCACTCAAAGGGAGAAAAGACGGAGTCGCAGGGTCGGCGTTCCAAAAACAAGAAGCTCACTTTGGAGGACAGAATGGACACTCCCAGTAGAGCGTCTACCCCTTGGAATGATCGGTCTGCCGTGACGGCAGGGCAGACTGGGGAACGCTCGCCAAGATCTGCAAGCGACTTGGAATCAGAGGCAAAAGAGCCCGCCGGAGAGACTGAACCCCCAGCTTCTGAAGACGAGCCAACAAGTCATGTAGGCCATGATGAGCAACACTCGCCGCCGCTTACCAGCGACCCGACGCCGGACGCAACATGGTCCCCTGCAGATTTGGCGTCCTTGTCTCTAGAATACCAGCCGGTTGATCAAGCAGAGCCAGAGGGGGAATGTTCGACGCCTCCTGCAAGCCTGCGCGAGTCAGAAGCGACAGAGGTGGCTGGAGATGTGGCCACTCTGTCTTTCAGCAACAGAGGCTACGTGGAACCCAACTTTCAGCTGCATCAAGGGTCGACTCCCTCCAAAAAGGCTCGTAGAGCTGAGAAGAAGAAGGAGAAGGAAGAACAAGGAATGCAATAAGCCATGCAGAAAGAGCAGAGACAGTGGACATCGTAGATAGTCGAAGCAAGCGGATCGATCTTTGCTCAGCATTGCGCACATCACGGTCGCTGTTGCTAGTTAGCATGAGGCATGATGCTTGCTCACCACAGACGCACTTCAGTCAGTTGCCGCGGTAGAAGGGGAGAGAACGTATTTCAGAGCGGAATGTCTTCTGCGTGCCGTTGACTCCTTCTGCACGCATCATCCCACTGACAACATGGAGGAAGCCACCCTATTGCGACAGCTCTCGGAGTCTCAAATTCAGACCTCGTTGGCCCATGGGCTTCACCGTGATAAACCCACGAGGTGCAATCTCTTCATTCTCTTCTGCCATTTCGATCTGGAAACGCATAATCAATGCCGCGACCAGACATTTCTGCTCCATTCGAGAGAAGACCTGGCCAGGACAACTTCGTGGACCATAGAAGAAAGTCAAGAAACGCATTGGGTCCGCGTCTTTGCCATTCTCTGTGTTTACCTTATTCAGCCATCGCTCAGGCTTGAACTCCTGAGCGTCCTCGGCCCATAGCTTCCTGCTCCGATTGATTGCCCATGGACAAAGAAGGACGAGTTGATCCTTTGGAATGTGGTGGCCCAGAATACTCGTCTCGCGGACTGACCAGCGGGGTGAGATTGGCGCTGATGGGTAGAGCCGTAGTTGTTCGCTAATGACAGCATCGAGATATGGCAGGATGTCCAGGTCTGTTGCATTCATGCAAATTTCTGCAGCTCCTGCGAAGTGAGCTTTGAGCTCGTCTCGTAACCGGTCTTGAATACTCGGATGTTTGGCAAGGAGCCAGCAAGTGAAGGCGAATGCTGAAGATGTGGTCTCATGTCTGTGCAAGTAGTCAGAACGAGCAGCTAGTAAAGAGAAGGAGAACTCACCCAGCAGCGAGAAAAGTCAACAATTGATCCACCAGTCCATCATCCGTAAATTCACCAGACTGCATCAGCACCGACAAGATATCAACTTGACGATCCGAACCACTTTTTATGTCTTGCCGCTTCTGCTCTACGAGCTTCCGACACAGCGGCCGCAATTGATACCGCCCCTCTGCCGCCGCTCGAAATTTCTTGAAAAACGGCATCCACCTCGCAAGCTGCAGCGGTGGAGGAGTACGCAGGATATCGAAAATAATCCAAATCTGCGCTCCAGCATTATCGCCAAAGACCCTCTTATACTGCAACGCCAACTCATTGTCCTCATTCCGCAGCGAATCGAAATCCCTCCCCAGCGTCGCAGCGCAAATAATATCAATCGTCGCCCTCGAAGCCCACAGATTCAACTCCACCACACCCGAATTGTTGCGCACTTCACCTTCCGACGAAACATCCAACTGACTCGCCAACACATCCGCAAGCTCTTTCGCCTTCTTCCAGAAAATCGGCACGAGATTCCTCACATGTTTCCCCGAAAACGCTGGCGCAACACTCTTCCTCTGCATCTTATGCTCATCGCCCTCCACAACAATCAACCCGCGTCCCGTCGTCTGCTCGAGAAACTTGCGTCCAATCTCCGGCTTGACATAATCGTACGCTCGCGTGACAAGAACTTCTCGAATGGCATCGGGACTCGTGACCAGGACATGTCCCGTCGCGCGAAAGAAACCCGAATAGTAAATGAGTCCATCATTCGGAATCTCATCGATCCATTTCAGGAACCCATGGCCTCTCGGCTCTTCCCACGTGAACCTCGCGTGGCCGAGCAAGAACGTATCGCCCGGAGGAGTCGGCAATCGTCGAAGCGGATTGTTCAAGTTCTTCGAGATTGCTTTGCCAATGTTGTACGCTGCGAAGAGATAGATCAACGCCGGAAGCAGAATGATCGCTTTGCCGCGTAAATCCAGAGTAGTGAAGTTCACGAACTGTAGCAAAATAGCTAGCAACGCCGGCGGAAGGCTCGCATAAAGGACCGCGAAGCCTTTACTTTCGTAAATGGACATTGTTCTCTCGAGAGCTGCTTGGAAGTAGAGTAGCGTGTGGTTAATTCCTCAACAAGTAAAACCATATAATGCGTCGCTGCCGCTTTGCCTCGGCCGCGGCGCGTGTTTGGGGGGGCGGGGGGCTGGATATCACATAAGTATGCAGAGAAAAGAGAGAGAAAAAGAGGACTTTTCGGCTCCGGACGACGAAGCGAGGCAAAGTAATAAGGTAGAACTATGCGAAACTTGGAAAGCTCTCAGCTTCCAGAATCCTTCCCGATCCTTCGGGCCACCACTGATTCATCCATCTCCTGAGACTTGTACCCATCTCTATCATCAACGCTTGACTCACAGAATCCTGAGGGCTTTATTTACAACACGTGGGGATGATATCAGTCATATCTGTAGACCCTTGAAGAGGTTCATTGGTCGACCATTTTCGACGATTTGCGGGAGCCCTTTGACCTTCTTCACGGCGAGCGCGTGTTCCTCGTCGCATGCGGTACGAAGTCTTAGTCATCGATCCAGCGTGATCTGTCTCCGAGGGTGGCACAACGTCCAAGGCTTGTTGCGAGAGGGGTGGCTTCTTGGCCTGGAAAGATGAACGGACGAATTCGTGCGGCGGACGAAACGCCAACTTGAACGATGCTTTCAAGACAATTGGTCAAATTATGCATACATGTCGGTGCGACTCGGCAATGTATGGAGATAATTGTAATTAGGAGTTCTGTCTACGACTTGCGCGCGGTGGTACCCGATCTGTAGGATGAATTGTCCAGCATGCCACCTGTTCGCATCGAGATCAACGCTAAAGGCTTCGCCATGCCTGTATGCTGCGGATATTAACAATATTGTGCGATCGGAGTTCGTCGAAATGAGATAACTTTCATCTGTTCAAGCTCAACAGACCCTCCACATACTTTCTTGGATCGAAGCCGATACCGCCAGCAAGAGCGGACGGACCCCACCCAGCACCAGCGCCGCCTGTATTGTCATCGGACACGGCAGTCGGTCGAAGCGTAAGCGCGCTCCACATACTACTCGCAGCACGACTACTCGTGGAAGATTTCGCTGGGGCAGCGATGTCTGACGCCTTGCGGACGAGGAATGCAATGCGATTCATAGGCGGAGGTTTCTTGCGTGAGACGATGGAAGGATGTTTCGTTGATGGAGGGAGCAGAGTCCCGCCAGAGTCCTCCTTCGGGAGCGCTGGCGGAGTAAAAGTATAATTATCCGCCGGGTTCGCGGCATTGGGAGAAGGCATGCCAGCATCGGACTGGACTTCTGACGCTGGGTCAGCGCCATCAACGCCCTTTGCCGAGGGAGGAAGCTTCATCCAGACCACCCACCAGCCACGATTGGTCTTGCTGGTGCGCTCATATTCTTGGGTATTGCGCTTCACACTGGCAAGTGTGTTGAGAATTTGACTGTGTACATTCAAGGCCTCGATTCTGTTCCATGTCGGGGCAGGTGTGCTTTTCCGGCCAGGCAGGATCCCTTCGGCCGCAGGAGTTCCCGGCTCAGCAATGTTGGGAATGCTCGTATGTATCGTCAGTAGCGCGGGATCATACAGCAGATCGTATATGGGCGCTGGCTGAGCAGCTTGGCCATTGCCCGACTGCCCGCTGGTGATGCTAGCCGTGTCGGGCGTTGCCGCTTGCGCGTCGTCTATACGTTGCGCCACTTTTGTGTAGCTCGTTGAGGACAGCAGAGGTTTGCGTACGGGAAGTAGGTCTCGATGCAAGTCCCTGTAAAAGCTGGCCACAGCCAGCGAAGGCGTCCGATGTTGGAATAAGAAGCAGTAAATAAACGGCCGATGAACGTAGACCAGGACGCGATGGCGTTTGAAATCATCCCATCCTTCGACCTCAACAGGCAGACCAGCATCGGACAGTTTTCGCTGCAGTGAAGTCTCATCTTCGTCTTGCAATGCCATTGGTGACAGCTGCACATGGACAGACCGTAAAACATTGCGCAGCCCGCCAGACTCTTCGTCCTCCACATCCTCAACAGGCGCATCGGGATCGTCTGGAACCTCGTCGAGATCTCCTCGCAAGCCAATTACGAAGTGCCCTTTCTCCTCGAGCCGCTTTTGAATATCGATTTTCGTCCGAAGCGTCTGGCCGTCGGGCGTAGGCTCGAGTTGCGCCAAGGAGCCGTCTCCTGTTTCCATATTCTCCTTCTGTCTGGACACTTTGGAAGCTGCGTGTCGCTGCTCGGTCATCGTCTTCGAGCTCGACGTCGATGTCCGTTTGGGCGGTTCCGGTCGTTTCTGATTGGATTTGACCAGTGTACTAATGCCGAACGTGAGATACTTCATGTACTGATCAGGCACACCGAGAGTGGTCTCGTCATTCGAGGAAGGACCAATCGCCGAGGATTGAGCGTCTCTCGTGGCGCGGGTGAGCGATGACCCGCCTGCGCTGACGATGGGTGGAGGAATGCCTGGCAGCCCAATGCCACCAGTTGCGTCGTCCTCGACGAACGGAGCTTCGACACCGTCTAATGCAGGGGGCGGTTTTGGTACTTTGTTAGATTGCCCAAAGTCCTTCGCTGCTGTGTTGTCTGGCATTTCTGCTGTGTCTGGCTTCGGGGCTGACTGGTCAACAAAATCGGAACCAAAGTCCGGAATAGGAGTCTGCCGCTTTCTGCGCTTTCTTCGCTCACGGAGCGGATTATCGCGCACTCCATAGGCATGATCGCCATAGGTATAAATCTGGCGCATCCACAGTGACACATTTCGAAGCGAAGGCTTCGTAATGGCCCCGACGCCACCGAAAATAATGCCGTCTGATGCAGTAGGATAGTTGCCACCACCGAGCCACGGCAGGGCTTCAGACTCGCCTACGGCAGCAGCTTCTTTGGGGGGCGCAGGCTCGCCGAAGCGAGCGGCGACCACATCAACTAAACCCTCCTTCCTGCGCACGAGATCTTCGAGCACGGCTCGCTCACCACTTCCCCAATCTTCCTCGCCTACACCCATTCCGAGCTCGCCTCCACTGGAGAGCTTGATGCCCGTGAAGATGTCCGTAGCAGGACTGCCGTGAAGTAGCACGTCCCACGTGCGGCAGAAGCGAGTCCAGAATCGGTCCAGCGCATTGCAGAATTTATCGCGGTGTATGCGAACAAAGAGCTCGGTGAGTGATGGACCATGGTGTAGGGAAAAAATGTGGTGGGCCTGTATAAGCTGCTGAATGAGTAAAGCCGGCGGACTGACCTCCCGAACTGAGTACTCTACAGTCACTTTGGGCTCGGTCTTCGCAGAGCCCTTCTTTCCCACTTCGGGAGTGGTTGATGGTACTCCGGGCAGTCTGGTGAGATCAATGGACTGTCCAAATCAGCACGAGTCGGATCTGCTGCGAGAGTGACTTACCGCCAACACCCACCAGCCGGTCTCCAGCTCGTGCAGGACGATGCGTGACTTTTCCGTGTCGATAGAGTCTACAGCCTCCCGATCCGAAAAGCTCCTATCTGCCCGCTCAGTCACTCCTGCGCCGTGTGCAGCAGCATGTCCATGTACACGTCCACGTACCGTGCAAAGTCGATCATGCCTTGCGCCAGACCAATCTGCCGCAGCTTCTCATTCTCTTCTTCGCGGATGGCATCGCCGCCAGCAGCGTCGCTGCGGCCGTTCTTCTTCACGGCAAGCCGTGCGTCGTGGGCCTTGCGCGAGAAGTAGAAGACGGCCTGGTCCTTGAAGGTGTCATCGGTGAGGCCAAGCGAGGGATTGTAGATGGCCAGGAAGGACAGTCGCGCCGGCACGACGTGGCTCCCCCATGGCGGCGAGCTCATGTCCTCGGTCCTGGCCGCGTTGTCGTCGTTGTCGTCGTCGTCGCGGCGGTGGTCGCCGATCGCGTGCGGCGAGGTCGAGAACGCGGAGCAGAGCAGGGTTGGTGTAGTGCACGATCAAGCTTCGAGACGGCGTCAGCATCTCTTCATGCCTCGTCGACGTTCATTCGCAGCTTCTCTGTGAAAATATCTTGGACATATGAATGAGACAGCGACGACTGAACAGAAGACGCGCCGCAATCGTGCAAGTCGCTCCACGCGTACCTCCTACTCGGCAATCGCGATCTCGGCGAGTCGCGTGCAGGGCCATGACTTCATCTGGCTGGATGCAATTCCGTCCTGCATATCGAATCAAAGCAGAGAAACGCACGAGAGATAGGAGGTAGAACACCTCTCGCCGAGTCTGCCATTCCTCAATTGATCTGAAAGTCCATCCACGACTCCTCCTCTAATCCTGTCCACTTCGCCGACATGATGTTCTAATGCGACCCCATCACCAGATGCTTCCCCAGTCCTCCTGTAAAACACAAAGGACCCAGCCTCAGAAAGCCCATCTTCGTTTTGAAAAGTCGCCCTCTCAACACTTCGTATTATACTCATGAATCCCCGGATCCATTGCTCGGGAATCATACTACTGCGTTCGAAGCCTTTGATCGAAGTAAACGCATTTGAGGGCCTCTAGGGCAGGGGATGAGGAGTTAGGTGTCATAGACACGTGAAGCAATTCTTCGCTATACAGCGCGCTGTATAGAGCGAATGAACGAGTATCAGGACATCATCGCACAAGAGAGTGAAATTCATGGAGTTCGCTGATAGCAAAATGATTGTGGGTCTCGACACCTCGTCAAGCAACAAGAAGCGTAACATTTGCCGCAGTAATAGTCGTCCAACTATATCCATTCCAATTCTCTACTTCGCATGCCCATTAGCGGGCGACGTCAAGTTGTTCTGCTGTTCCGAGATAGGCACAATCAACTTGTTGTTCACAACAGGTAGTAAACTCCTTGCACTCTGCCTTGCACTCTGCGCCAAGATCGCGTCCATGATGACCAGTGCGGCCATTGACTCCACAATCGGCACAGCACGAGGAATAACGCAAGGATCGTGTCTGCCCTTCGCCTCCAGAACGCCTTCTTCCTCGTCGTATGTGGTGGTCTGCTGTGCTTGGCCGATCGTAGCCGGGGGCTTGAAGCCCACTGTGAAGAAGATTGGCATGCCGTTGGAGATGCCGCCTTGGACACCACCAGAGTTGTTGGTCTTGGTGGTCAATCTCGGCCTCGAGCTTGGATTCTGTGCTGCTCGGCTTGCTGAGGGAGGAACAGCGGGGGCTTTGACGAAAGGATCGTTGTGAATGGAGCCTGGCATTTCGCAGCCACCAAGTCCTGAGCCGATTTCAAAGCTTTTTGTGGCTGGTATGCTCAGCATGGCATGCGCTAATTTGGCCTGCTTATCGTCAGCGATTTTGAATGTGAATTCGCGATATGTCCGATTTCCGAGTGGAAGATCGTTGCAAGTGATCCGAAAGAGAGTGAACCTACCTCCAACTTATCAAAACACGGCTCACCCAGACCCGAAGGACAATTCCTAATCACGCAGGTGACTGTGCCGCCGATACTATCATGCTTGTCTCGGTACTCCCCAATGAGCTCTTCCATCCGCTTCGCAGCTTCCCCATTCGGACATCGCACCGGCAAGAAAGAGTCGACCTGCTCTCTCGTCACACCCTCAATCAGCTTCAAGAACTCCGGATTCGTCGAAGGACTCGGATGTGTTCGTGTCGAGGGAAAGAGATGCTCGGGCCCAACGCTGTTCGTGAAAGCAACAATCTCCACCCCATGTGCAACCTTCAAGTATTTCTCTGCCACGCCCGCAGCAGCCACACGTCCAATCGTCTCACGCGCCGAACTTCGTCCACCACCAGATGAAGCCTTCACGCCGTACTTCTCCAGATACGTCCAATCCGCGTGCGAAGGTCTGGGGAAATCATCCATGGGCCGCGAAGGTTTCGCGCCAGCTACTTGTCCATTGAACGTCGCGCCGTCCTTGCCGTAATCTTTGGGCCTCTGGTCCTGGTTCATTACCCGCATCCCAATCGGTGTCCCCAGCGTGACGCCAAATTCTGTACCGCTTTGTATTTCCACCAAATCTTTTTCATCGCGAGGTGTAGTAAGGGCGGATTGTCCAGGTCTTCGACGTGTCATTTGTGGTTGGACGTCCTTCTCGCTGAGCTCCAACCCAGGCGGGACACCGTCGACAATGCATCCCACCGACTTGCCGTGCGATTCTCCGTACGTCGTCACGCGGAAGTACTCGCCAAAGGTCGACATGGCCGCTAGTTCGTTTGTGGTGGTTGTGGGTTATAGGAGATGTTTCGTGGAATGTATTTCAAGTGAACGAGCGGAACAATGAGTCGTCCTGCCATTGACGTACCCAAACTTTTTTGAGAGGTTAGAAAATGATTTCATGAGTCGCGTGAATCAAAAGTTGATTTGTTCGGGCTCAATTGGGTGGAAGCTGTCCGATTGGCTCAAAGTAACTTCACGCTAGTGGAGATCCGTGAGTTGTGGTGAATGGTCTCTTGGCTTCCGCGCTGCCATTGGTCAGAGATGGCGCCACGCTAGTGGAAGTACTCAAATGGTGAATAAACTCGAGAGGCCCCGTGCTCATGTTCCAGGTCTTTCTCGTCGTCCAATCTGGTGCTGGCACGCTTCTTGCACGACACTATGCATGCCTGGAATCAATGCGCCTCTGACTGACTCCCCAGATGTCTTTGACCTTGGACATATCAAGCCCCTCGCAGGTCAACACCATCAATATGTACTGCATAGGCGTGGCAATTATGTGAAACCTTGCTGGAGTTCACTTACCTGGATACGTTTTCCGAATTGGTAGATAGGGTGAACAATGCATTTACATTCGAACTCTCGGCAGATATAACAGGCACATCAAGACGAAAATTGAAATCAGTTGGAGAAAAGCAAACCCTTGTATTCCTACATCAGCTCACTGAACTTGCGCAAACCCATCTCGCCATCGCAATGAAATCTAGCCCACTCACAATTCCACAGCGTTCAGGAAGAAATCCCGTCTCGAGCGCTCCGACGTGCCACCCTCGAACTTCTCCAACATCTCCTCGTAACGACTCAGCCGGTGCGCGCAAAGCAGCTTCTCATCACTCTCAGGATCCTCGTTCTGATGCTCATGCCAACAACACCACCGATGCACCAAGTAATTGTAGTTGTAAGGCCCCGAGGCGTGCTTCTCGCACGGCGTGTGCCGAGACGAAGGGGGATATCTGATGAGCAGGCACTCGAAACAATTCCACGGCATGGCGGCACGTGCCGTTTCGATGTCATCCAGGAACCAGAACGCGACGGGTGCGTCGCCGAGTTGGGCGGAGATTTGTCGACGGATCAAGCGCGCGTCATGGCCAACACGCTCCGCGGCGTCGAAGCAGAGGAATCTGATCAGAGGAGACGAGCGAGGGAGCTTCTCGTAGAGGTCCGCGATCTGGCTCATCAAAGGGTACCCTCCGTTAGAGCAAATTTTGAAGATGATCTGTTCAATAATCAGTCTCCGCAGCAGACGAGTGTCGAATCGGTCCGCGAAAATATACAGCTCAAATAGAGTCTCGAATGGCCAGGTCGTTGGGTCGTCCGCCTGTCCTTGATCGCCAAGTAGTTCTGCGGGAGCTTGTGGTAGGATGAGGCGGGAGGTGTATAGCCACCCGATGAACGTCTGGAACGTCCAGATGGACGTCTCCTCCAGCGTAATGCTGAGGGAGCTGCTTTCAATGAAGCCGCCCTTGAAGGCGGCCCTGAAATAATCGGAGCGTGTGCAAATGAGTTCGCGGGGGACCTGGAAGATTTCAGACTCGTCTTCGTCAACGATCGCAACACTCACCATGGCTGGTTGGTAAAGCTCTTCAAGCTTCATGTCACGCACCTGGCCGACGACATCAGCGAAGCTTCTCATTTCGCGGTTGGGTATGTGTTCCGGTAGGGATTCTGTCGCGTGTCTCGTCTCGGTTGTAGTCTGGGAGGTGAGGGAGCTTCTGTTGGTGTCGCTAGTCAAAATGAGCAGTTTAAGTATGCTAGATGCGCATGCCACTTTATGTGCATGCAACACAAAGCGACTGTGTGCGATGCTCGACCGGGCTTTGTCCGCCACTGAGCGCAAATTCTGCCAACAAAGATCTGCTTCATCAGCTCCTGACGTTAACAATGTCATTGTGCTGCGACAGCGCACAAAGGGCACCATTTACCTTCTCTGTGACCTGCGCAACGCCCGGTCTCAGGATGATGGAATCAGAATAGGCAAAGCAGGCAGCAATCAATGATCCCACATGGCATGAGATATTCATATACTACGACTAAGGTATACTTGCAGATCGACCTTCAACTCACGTTCGGCCCAAGGAAAATGTGCTTGTTGTGGCCATCGAGCGAAACGCCCCGGCTATGCATGTATTTTTCGCTCCAATCTGTTCGCGCAAAGCATATCCGGCCGGCCGTTCTGTTGCCTTGTAACATGCAATCTTCTTGCAATCTTCTGTGTTCTCCATTGAGTAAGCAAGCAAAAAACCACTTATCCTGGCATGTTCTCCAGGAAGCCTGCCGTCCGTGACGCCACGCTGAGTAAACAATACATGTGACATACGAAAATTTGGGTGGCTGCACGCTCGCAACTCCATCGTGGCTAGCTCATCTGCAGAGCGTCCAAGTCCCTTTGACTCTCTTCGGGGGTGCTCGGTGGAAGCGGAGACATCCACTATCGCCCCCGAGGTCCGAGATCGGTGCTCCCATTGCCCGTTCCTCTTCTCCTTTCTGATCTGTGCTGCGCGGCGAGAGCAGTACGCGTACCTGCGCTAGGCGGCAGGTGTGTGGGCGTAAGGTGTTGCTCTCCACTTCCTGCCCGACCAGGTCCAGGTGATAGAAGCCTATCGTTCTCGGGCATCACGCTCATCCGACTGCTTCGACTTGCAGGGCGTTGTTGATTGCTCATGTTGCTTCGATCTCGATGCAGAGGTGGGACTCGACTCGAGCTTCTGGAGGCCGAAGAGCCGACAGGCATTGCCGCCAATGCATTGAGCGAGGCTAGCGAAGAAGATGAGCCCGTGCTGCTATCCCGGCTCATTGGTCTGTTGACGTTGATTGCACTCTGCATTCGATCGAGTGCTGGTGGAATGAGATCGAAGTAACTTCCTCTATTGCCCAGCGAAGGACCGGCGCTAAGGGGGTTCGCGAAGCTGCCCGACGGACTCTGCGAGACTAGAGGCGTGGGAGGCGTCATCATGCTCATGCCACTGGAACTGCGACGTGACATTCCATATCCAGTCCCAGGTCGTGCAGGTGTTGGCACGGGTCTGCTGTCGGCGAGCTCGCTGCTCTTGACGAGGTCATTTGCCATCTCGCGTACTAGAATTGCCGGGTCGTGACGGGCGAGCTCTTTGACAGAGTCAAGCAGGTTGTATCGCCGTAGAAGAGAGCCACCTTCACCCATCGTGCCATGTTCGATCATGCCTTGGCCTTCACAGGCGTCGCAAATGCTGCGTATGACACGCAATAAGTTTAGTCTAACCAGCGCCTTCTTTGCGTGCATTTTGACTGCTGCCCTTTCAAACAACGTCCGGTTTGCTAGACTGGAAGCAATCGCAGGACTCAGACGGAGTAACTTCTGTAGGGGATCCAGGAGATTTTCGAAGGCATCTGCCTTGGTTTCGTTAAAGCATTGCACGAGAGCCCCGTCAAATCTGAAAGATGGCTCAAGAAGATGCTCCTCCACCTTGGCAGTTTCTTCTTGCAGCCATATGAATATGGCATCCAGTGCCGTGACTGCCCAGTATTGGTCGGCGAGCAACGCGACGTAGAATTGTAGACCCTTGTTCTGCCACAGGATCTTGCGGCCGACCTTGCCCGAATGTGCCATGTCGCAGATGATTGGCAAAGCAAACTCCTTGAGAGGACGTTCGGTCTTCACAATCTTCTGCAGCAAAGGTACAATCCCAGAAAGTGCGGCATCTTCCTGTCTTGCTGTGCTAAGTCGGCACAGATTGTACATTGTAGCGAGTATCTGATTCGAAATGTCGCGGAAGTGCTGAGCATTAGATGCTGACTTGCTGTGGGAAGGCATGCTGGAGCCAAGCAGGTCAGTGAGCACTTCGATGGCATTGCTGTTCTGTAACGCGTCCAACGTCGTTGATAGCATACTCAGGTTCTTGATGAATTTGAGCATCACGACCTGATTCCCGGGATGCATTCGCCGCAGGTCTTTGAGAACCCGTTTCAGTACCATTCGATCAGCGATGAGCTCTTTGACATGATTCTCTGCCTGGCTGAACAGCAAAAAGATGTTCACCACTCGAGATTCGACGATTTCAGCAAGTTCTCTGTCATCCTCGTCTAGGACCCGATTGAGCACCAGGGACAGAGGGTAGAGTACGGCACTCCGCGATAGGATGCGGCAAAAGTCATTCTTGGGGGTCGGTCCTTGAAGCTCGAAGACCGACCAGATGCCGTTGACGCCAACGAGGACCAGCTCGCGACCAGCTTCACTATCGTAGTCTTCTTCCAAGAATTCCACCAGCACATTCAACCCCCCGCATGAAATGAACATTTGCAGGGTGAGGCCGGTGTTCTGATACATCATCCGCACAAAATTGGCTGCCTCCAACCGGATCTCTGTGGCATACTTCTTGGAAGCAAAGGACGAAATGATGGGAATTCCGCCCACGAAGCACAAGTTTTCCTGAACTTCAATGTTCTCGGAGAGAATGACGTTCACGATCCTGAGAAGGCGGAGAATGATGAATGATCTCGTGGTTTCTGAGAGGATCTCCAAGATCGGCAGCATGCCATGGCTGCTGACAATCACATTCTTGACATCAGGACTCTCAGCGAGGATGACTACCAGCTGGTCGACTATCTCAGCGAGCACATCCTCGGGTTGCCCGGCTTTCAGGTCAGACACGAGACTTTCGACGACCGCACAAAGGCGCGCATGCTTGTCACGGGCCACGTTGGATTCGAGATCAACTTCGTCCAGTTCTTCTTCCAAAGCCTTGAACGGGTCTTCCTCGTCCTCGTCGTCATCATCGTCACCCCATGTCACTGAATTTGTCAGCTTCAAGGTGCCGCTGGCTTCGCTACTGTCAGAGGACTTGGGGCTGGAGCGACGGATGTGGCCTAGTTCTTTGGCGCCCTGAAGGCTGATGGGCTCCTCGTCAAAGACCAAATCGGTGTCAAAGTCTTCGTCGTCGTCATCCTCGGCGTATTTCTGAATTTCGAGACTCGAGCGATTCCGTCGCATGGCGGCGGCATCGTGGACCAGTTGTGTGGGTGTATGCGTCCTTCGCCTTCGCATGCTCCCACCAAGCTTCTTCTGCACGTTCAGGTCGCGAGGATTATATTTGCGACTGGGCGAAAATCCTGCAAGCTTCTTAAGAAAAGCGTCTTCATCGTTGGGTACTAGGTCAGAGTAATCCTCTTCCTCTTCTTCTCGGAAGCGATCCTTGTTGGCGGATACGGGCTGCGGAGGCTTCACCATGTGCTTCGACGGCGTTGCTCGGGGTTTGGGAATTGCACTATTCCTTGAAGCTGGTTTGAGTATCTGCGTTCTCGGTTGCGAGTCCTTGCTCGGCTTGCGTTCATGCCTGCTGCTGGCTCCACTTCGCTTCGGAGCCAGGGCCGGCGGCGGTTGGTTCCTGATCTCTTCCGAGGTCGCGCGAGACGGATAGTACGGGCGTACAGTATCGAGAGCACCCCCGTCGGCAAGCTGCAGTGACGAGCGCACAGTCAGCTCGCCCTGATACTCGCCGTCCCAGTCTTCCACCTTGCCATCCATTTCTGGTATACTTTCCGCATGTGCATATTGTTTCAGCTTTTCCGAGCTAAACAAACCGGCATCTTGTGGCTTGAGATGTGCTGGCAATTGCAGACCAGCAAATCCTGTCGTCAGCGATGCAAAGTCATCCTCCCAGTTATCACTGTGCGCATCGTCCGATGATGATTGGAACGCCTCGGGGCCATGAGACTTGCGTGCAGCGAGTCGAAATGCAGGCTTTGGCTCGGGTTTGGCTTTCGTGCCAGCGACGCCAGGTTTGGTCGAGCTTCGTGAAGTGGGCCTGGACGCCATTTTGCTGGAAGGGCGGCGACCACTCCCGTTGGATGGCGCAGGAGGAGGACTGGCATTCAGTGCCTCGTTCCATTCCTGCACACTCTTGACAGCTTCCGTGTACTCTGTTGGTTTGGCCTTGTTCCCTTTCTTTGCCGATACAATCCACGGGTGCTTGAGCAGCTTCTTGGCGGAAACGCGGAGGTTGGGGTCCTTTTGGAAGCATTGCATGAGAAAGTCCCGCACAAGTGGGCTGGCACCTTCCGGAAGGGGCGGATGGTCGTCGTTGACGATGCGGAACAGCGCGGGCATGGGCGCGAACTTGGAGTAGGGCGGCTTGCCATCGAGAAGCTCAATCACCGTGCAGCCCAGACTCCAGATGTCACTCGCAGTCGTGGCGCCGGACAGCTCAATGACTTCGGGGGCCATCCAATAGGGTGTCCCTACCACACTGCCTTCGGCTAGACCCGATTGTTTTGTGGCAACACCAAAGTCGGCCAGTTTGATCAAGCCCTCTTTCGTGGTCAGGATGTTGGCGCCTTTGATATCGCGGTGAATGACACCCTGTTCGTGCAGAAACAAGAGACCTTGCAGAACCTGAGAGATGTACAAGGCCACCAGATTCTCGGGAAATTTGCCAAAGTTCTTGCAAATGCTGTGCAGGCTGCCCTGTTCGCAGTACTCGAGGATAATGTAGAGCGAGTCGGTCGACTTGACGAAGCCGTGGTACTTGACGATGTTCGGATGGTGGAGGTTCTTGAGCAGATCGATTTCTTGCATGATGACGTTCAGCTCCGCCTTGGGCATGTCCGACAGGCGGACCTGCTTGATGGCGACCGTCTCTCCCGTCGACCAGTTGAGGGCGGCGTACACGCTTCCGAAGGCGCCTCGGCCCAGGCATTGGCCCAGTTGCTGCGACATGTCAGTGGCTTGTCCATCGTGTGGATGCAGAGGTGAAGTGCAATGACAGGCCCGACGGATGGCTGAGACACGGTCTCTTGCTCGACCTCACGTCCGGGCCAATATGCGTGTGGCACGTACATAGTCCTTCAAGCCCTCGACTTCCTTGGCGGTGCGTTGTGCGGTGCCATCCTTGCTGGGCAACTTGTCGCGCATTGCCAGCGCATGTGCAGCGCTGCTCCCTCGGCGGGCAGAGCGCGCGGGAGCAGTCCTGTCGCCATTCTCCTTGTCCGAACCGCCTCTGGTTTTGGCGCTGCGCAGCGCTCCGCTCCCACCGCCGCTCGACTGCTTGGGCGTGGCGTGTGATCTTGCCTGGGCGACGGTGGTACTGGCGCGGTGCGAGGTCGAGGGTCGGCTGGAGTGCAAGGGCGTGCCATTGGGCGACAGGGGTGGGGGCATGGCGGAACGGGCGCACTACCGTCGGCGGAGGGCAGAGGAGGCGGCGGGCGGGAGCGACATGAGCAGCGGGGCGGCGACGGGCGGGCGAGGGCAGGGCGAGGCGGTGGGGAGGCGGTGGCGGTGGTGGTGCAGGCGGTCGGGGCTCATGATATATGGAGCGGCGTCAACGGTGTCCCGCGCTGTGCAGGAGTATGTCGGTCGGCAGCGGCGAGGCAACGACGAGCGAGGGCTGAGCTGAGGACGCGGGCACGCGAGTCGAGTCGTCGTGGAGGAAGGGAAAGCTGCACGTCCTTTTTTCCTCTGGCGCTCCGCCGGCGGCGTCGACAAGCTCGCACGCGCCCGCTGCCTGCAGCACGCGTCGTTGAGAGCGCGTCCGTCAGCGAGCGTGCCGAGCGTGCGTTGTGCACTCGGCCCAAAGCCAACACAAGCCGGTTTCACGGCGCGCGTGGTGGTGGTGATGGACGGGGAACAGCCTGGCACGGCGGAGAGTGGTGGAGCTGGCATCGGAACTCAATCTCCCCGCGATATGAATGAATCTGCAATCGTTTCTTCTGGATCGTAACCATTAATGTCGTATAATAAACCTGAATCCTTTCCGGATCGAATTATCGCACAGAGTTTCTGCTACCCCTGCACAGTAAACCTCTCCCCAACACTCGGCCACCACGTCCCTCTCCCCAATGGCTTCTGTGGCTGCTCCACATACTTTTGCGTCGTAAACGGACTAACCTCACTCAAGTTCCCCACCCTGCCCAGCAAAACCTCCAGATGCCGATACGCCGCCGAGGGCTGATACTCGGGAACCTCGTGTCCCGACAGCACAATTGCCACAAACGTCAATCCCCTCTCCGTCACATAACCGCCCATCACTCCGGCTCCCGCGATCGAGCCATTGACATAATCGTCTCCGTGCGGAACATAAAAAGGTTCGACCGGCGGCGTCGAGAAACCTTGATGCCCATTCCACGTCAAATTGTTCAACGTGAGCAGCGTTCCGTTCGCAATGAGCACCATATCCAAGTCTCCGTGTCCGACGATAACATTGTTCGTCTTTTCAATCACCTGTTGCAAAGGTCCGCCTTGCACACCAGAAGGCGGGCTCGTGTCGCCGTCGTCCCCAACAAAGACGTCCTGATCGGTACAGATCATCCAGTCGACGTTTTCTGGCGCGTGGATGACTTTCTTGACATCGGTGCGATTGAAGTAAGGTTGCGTGAAGCCGACGGGGAAGTAGGTCGATGAATACGGGAACCCGAGAACGTCCCAAAGGAGAGGGCAAATTTGGCCGACTTGGTAGATGTCGAAGCACGGGTTGATGTCAAAGATTGCATCGAAGATGGGATCGAAAACTTGACAGTCAGTGATGGTATAATTGTCGGTGTTGTTCACGCCCGGTGGGTTGTCAAAGGTGCCCTGCGGTGGGAACTGCAGACCATTCTCGATGTATTCGTTGTAGCCGCAAGCTTGCGTGCGATTCTCGATGAACTTGGTGAGAGTCTCGTTGAAGGGGAAATCGGGAGCGTGCGCTTTGACAAAGGGCAAGGCAGCCACTTCCGAAGAGACTTGAGGCTGAATGCTGGGGTCGTAAATGAGCATACCAGCGACGTCGAAGTATTTGGTGTCATTTTTCTCGATCATGGCAGCGGAAATGTATGGACAGTACATTCCTAGCAGATATCAGCCAACGGTGTCAGTCGGATTCGCGAGTGACGGTACAGACCTGCGTACGATTCTCCCGTGACATAGACCTTGCGGTCATGAAGCTCAAACAAATCGATAAAGCTTTTCCAGAACGGCAAGAACTGCGCTGCAACATCGTCCTCATTGGTCGCATTCGGTTTACCTTGAGAAAAGCCGGTACCAACAGGTTGTTCGATAAAGACCATATTCGTCAAGTTGCTCCAAGCCCAAGTATTCGGCACAGGAAGGTATGTGCCAGGTTGCCAGATCGCAGGTCCATTTTCATGAAAGAAGCCATCGAGACTGCTACAGCCAGGTCCTATTCACCATCAGTGTCCGCAGCTCTCAGCAGTGGAAGTGTTTGCCCATACCTCCATTCAACCAGATGGTAATTTCATCCTTCGCAGCAGGATTCGTGCTCGGCACAAACCAAAAGAATAGCTCTTTCGAGTCATCAATCGGCAGCAAACCCGAATAACTCTCTCCGATGTCGAAATTCACCTCTGGCAAAGCCGACCCATTGACCCAATACGGCTGCGTCTTGTTATTCAAAAACTGGTTCTCGTTCGGAAAGGAAGGTTGTTGTTGGAGATCCTGTCGCTTCGACAGTCGGCTCAGACCCCGTTTCTCCAGCATGCTCTGGCGAGCAGCGAGGCCAGCATCCACGACTGCTGCAGTGCAGCCAAGCAATACCAGCAAGCTTGAGAACGCCATGGTGGCTTGGTGGCTTGGGCGGAATGCTTGGCCTGGATGAAGCTGATGATACAGCAGTCGGCAGGCTTTCTTATGTTTACTTGAATGTTTGGGTGTGACGCACTGCCTTCCCACTCTACATCAGCGGTCAGGGCAGGTCAGCGTCATTGCCAGGTACGAAGACCGAAGAGGGAGGTAGCATCGAGGATGCAGCAGCTTATGAGTGGAGAAGAACGCGTTGGCATTCAAGGATGACGTGGGAACGGTGATCGCAACACACTGACTTTCCTCTGCCAGTTAGTCGCGTGTGAGATATTAACTTCGCAGGATCCCAATCCAGCGTAAAATCCGCTGCCGCACGGACTCCAAACTGTGCTTAGACGTAAGGCACCTGCCCTTAAAGGATAGTATTATTCCTATTCGGCAACGAACGAGCCCGAGCCGAAGGCGAAAGGCGAGAGAGGCGGCAGTGTCGAGCAGCTTCGACGAGGTGTCTAGCAGCCTCGTATAATTACTCGAGAGTGTCTGACCCTAAGAAGTCGTGGGCCCAATATCAATTCGCGTTGCGTCATGGAGCAGCATCAGCTCATCCTAGCAAGGCACGGCAAAGCTTTGCATGGTTGCGTGTTGACCCGTAGTAGGCATCCGGTTACAACGGATCTTTTCAGCCCGAAATCTGGTCTACATTCATCTATCTCGCATCCACTTCCTGTGGAACGCCGCCTATAGGTATCTTTCCACTAGACAAACAAACGCTAGGCACATGCAATTAACCAGGAGCCTCTTCATGACTTTTCCTGGCTCTTCTTTGCGAGTAGATTCAGAGCTGACCCGGCCAGAATAAATGATTTTTGGTCAGGTGAGAAAGTGTGCTTGACCGGCACCTTGAATGTCTCGCCCGAGTCCTTCTTCTTCACAACCAGGTTGACCTTGTTGTTGCCTCCGTTCAGCATGTCGTACAGTCCTTCCGTCGAGACCTCATCGCATCCCGCCATCTTGTCGTAATCAGCTTCATTCTCGAAGGTGAGGGGGATCACGCCCTGCTTCTTCAAATTGGTTTCATGAATTCGTGCAAAAGACTTGGTGAGGATGATGCGAGCGCCGAGGAAACGAGGTTGAAGGGCAGCGTGTTCACGGGCAGAGCCTTCGCCATAGTTGTGCTCGGCCACAACGAGCCATGGCTGACCTTGTGCTTTCCATTTCTTGCCCAGTTCGGGAATGGTGTGCTTCGACCCATCGACATCAGCGACCTGGTTGACCTCGCCCGTCTCTGCATTGACTGCGCCGATGAGAGTATTCTCTGAGATGTTGGTGAGGTGGCCTTTGTACTTCAACCACGGACCTGCGGCAGAGATTGTGTCTGTCGTGCATTGTCCCTTGACTTTGACTAGCACCTTCAGCCCAGACAGTTCGCCCGTTGGGAAACGCTCAAAGGGCTCGAGCAACTCGAGACGGCTAGAGTTGGGGTCGACGGCGATGGTCACGTTCGGGTTGGGCACAGGCTCGGTGGGACGAAACATGGGGTTTCCTGCAGCGAAACCAAGCGATGGCAATTCAGTGCCCTGAGGTGGCGCAAAGCGGAACGCTTCACCAGACGGTGTTGTGAGGGTGTCAGTCATTGGGTTGAAGTCGGTCCTGCCAGCATACGACATGGCTGTCACCAGATCTGGAGAAGCGAGAAAGTTCATCGTCTTGCGGTTGCCATCGTTTCGTGCTGGAAAGTTGCGGTTGTAGGAGGTGAAGATGGCGTTGTCTTCGCCTTTCTTGACGCCGTCCGTCCGCGACCACATACCAATGCAGGCTGTACGTTGTTAGCGGTGGACCTGCTTGTAGTCAAGGCTGATTACTTACGGCCACAAGCGTTGGCAAGGACAAGACCTCCACCTTCTTGAAGTGTCTCTAGCGTCCCGTCTCGTTCCAGTGTGGCACGAATCTGCTCACTGCCCGGAGAGATGAAGAAGTCGGCCTTTGGTTTGAGTCCTGCGGCAGTGGCTTGCTGAACGAGGGATTCTGCCCGAGTCATGTCTGCGTAGGAGCTGTTTGTGCAGCTGCCAATGAGCCCAGCGCCAAATGTGTCTGGCCACTTGTTCACCTTGACAGCTTCCTTGAATTTGGACAGCGGAGTCGAGAGGTCTGGTGTGAAAGGGCCGTTGATATGTGGCTCCAGCTCGGACAAATTGATCGTCACCACTTCGTCGTATTCGCAATGCGAATCAGCAGCCAGGAGGTTGTGAGGGCCAGGTGACGCAGCGATCGCATTCGCTTGCTCAGCGATCGATCCACGATGGGTAGCTTGCAGGTAAGGCCCATGCGAGCTCGGTGTATAAGGGAAGATAGAAGTGGTTGCACCCACCTCAGCGCCCATGTTGCCTGTCGAATGTCAGCAGATTGTCCACGCTCAGCAGATCGTCCTCACATACATATCGTAGCCATGCCTGTGCATGAGAGAGACTCCACGCCAGGGCCAAAGTACTCTGTGATATATCCCGTCCCACCTCGCACGGTCAGCTTGCCCGCGAGCGCGAGGATGACATCCTTGGGCGACGCCCAGCCGCTCAGCTTGCCCTCCAGTCTCACACCACGGATCTTTGGAGCCTTGAGCTCCCAAGGCGCGTCGACCAGCGCATCGACCGCGTCAGCTCCACCTACGCCAATGGCAATGGCTCCCAAGCCTCCGGCATTCGGGGTGTGGCTGTCTGTTCCCAGCATCATCAGACCAGGCGCCGAGTAGTTCTCCAACACGGTCTGGTGGATGATGCCGGCTCCCGGAGGCCAAAACTCAATTCCATATCGTTTTCCCGCACTTTCCAAGAAGTCGTAGACCTCCTTGTTGCCCTTGATGCTGTTGGGCACGTCGATGTCGGCTCCCTTCTCGCCCACAATCATGTGGTCACAGTGAATGCTCGCTGGCACGGCGGTGGTTGGCATACCGCAGCTCATGAACTGCAGCAGTGCCATCTGCGCGCTGGCGTCTTGCATGGCCACGCGATCTGGCTTGAGCTTGAGGGTGGCCTTGCCGCGGATGTCGGTGCCATTGTTGGTGCCCTGGAGCAGCGATTCCTCGGCATTGTCGAGGTGGGAGAAGAGGATTTTCTCGGCGAGAGTGAGCTGGCGATCGGGCAGCAGGCGGCGGACCTCGCGCAGACGTGTGAGGAGTTTGGAGTAGGGCGGCGTTCGCGACTCGACGGAGGAGGCGGCAGGGGTGCTGGAGGCATTGCTGGCCGTCGCAAGCGTCCGCGACAGGACTTGCTGCCGGATTGCTGTGGGCAAAGCCAACAAATGTGAGGGTCTTCGTGCGGCCAACATGCTGTTTCTCAATGGCATTCACAGCACGACGCGAGCACAGAGAGACACCATGCTCGGCATCCAGGAAATTAAGTACACAGGCCGACCTCGCAGTTCTTATTCGGTGCTGCGCCTATTGGCGCGGACTGCAGTCCGGACGGTCCCACAAAAAAGTCAAGCCGATCTTTCTTCATATGCGTCAAATGGCGACATCAATATACTCATTATCGACAGAACTCGTACTTGGCAGATTAGTCAGGTGTCTTGTTGAAGATGGCTACTTACATTGTTGAGCACCTGGATCCCGAGTTGGAGGACTGGCAGGCTCTCGAGTATAACACCATCTCAGAGGAGAGCCAAACCTCAGGAAACAAATTCCTACTGTCAGGATTGACACCAGAGTTTGGCAAGTTCGCCAAGCTCCTGATTCCCAAGTCGGAGCGCACAGAGCGCACAGTCGAGTCGATCTATCCCTCTCAGGAGGCTCGACAGAAAGTCTGCTTGCTTGACCCCAAAGCAGAGAAAGATCTGAGTCCTGAGGATGGACTACTGTTCGATGCCTTTCTCTTCGGCGGCATCCTCGGCGATGACCCCCCAAGAGACCGCACTGGTGACTTGCGGAAGCTGGGCTTTCCTGGGCGCCGACTAGGGCCTGAGCAGATGACGACTGATACTGCCGTGCGAACCACCCGCATCGTCGTCCAGGAGGGCAGTAAGCTATGTTCGCCCGCTCGACTCTCGACGATGCACTAACTATGCTGCCAGAGAAACTGAGTGCGATCGAGTATATCGATCGTCCTGAGATCCCCATCGCAGACGAAAATGGCAAGATCAAGGCCAATGAGACTATTGAAATGCCGTTCAAGTATGTCAAAGGCATTGACGGCAAGCCAATCATCCCCAAGGGTATGCTACAGCTGCTGGCCAAAGATGCGGAGAAAGACATTCTCGACCTCTTGTGAGATGCTCCTTATTCGGCTCTGAAACTACATGACCTTCGTCACAGCATGGGGGTCATGCACTAGTCAGCTCAACCAAACCACTCTGTCATGAGCTTCGCGCTCGACTTGACAGCGTGTGCTTATCAGAAGCCGCGCTCCCATTCACACCCAGGCTCGAGGCATGTGAATTCAGCTGAGAAACATGAGATTATGTAGGCGATGGATCGTTCACTTCTTCGGTTCTACCTCGCAGTGTCGCACCTTCATTTCCTGTCTCACAACAACAATCTTCCTTTTACAATTAGGAGGGGAAGCACAGTACCGACTCCGATTACACAACAGTGGAACATGGAGCACTTGAATGCGCAATTGCTCGCGATGGGCCACGGGACAATGCCCATGACCCCTTCACGGAAACAAACAGAGTCAAGGTCACGGACACCGACACGAGATCTTGATCATGCTGCACAGCCAACAGGACCGAGTCCACATGCACAGCACTCGCGCAAGCGCTTTGCATTTTTAACAAGACGTGCGGCCAGGAAGGAGACTTGTTCTGACAAGCAGAGCAGCCGCAGTTCTACTACCAACTCTGCCAAATTTAACACCAGTCGACCACTGCTCAATAGCGATATGGGGAGCTTGCAGATGCTGCCCGAAGCCAAGACGGGCGATTCGGCTTCACTTCTCAACCTACCGTTGCCCAAGCAGCAGCAGGTCGTCAAGAAGCATGCCAACGAGAGCAGCCTCAGCAAGAGAGCTTTGGACGGCTTTTTTGATTACCTCTCGCTGGAGGACCTCCTCACATGCCGCCGCGTATGCAAGTCCTGGAGCCAAGCCATAACGGTCTCTCGAGAATGGAAAGAGCGACTGTACCTCGCCCCTGCACCAAGCGTCCACGACCAACCAGCGGCAAAACTGAACCCTTTACTCACGACAATCAGCAGCAAGGTCTCACAGCTTCACCAAATATACGACAACCTCATGCACGCTACCATGACTCGACTACTTCAAGAAGATCACAACCTCGTCTTCTCCTGGAACGGCCGTTACTACCGGCCGCAAACATTCTTCAACCGCTCCTCCAACCCCGCTCTGTCGTCCGCCTCATCGTCAAATAACACCATCAGCCCCTGCGTCGAGTGGCAGCTCCGCGCACTGTCGCGTTACGAGATCTGCTCTCTCAAGAACTCGACCGTGTTCCCAGGACCCGAATCGAGTCTGTGGAAAATGTATCTCTGCCAACCCCCGCCAATCGAAACCCACATTACCATCTGGGAAATGGACAAGGCGTACGAAGACGACACCCGACTTCCCCAGGAACCCCCAACCGCGGGCCACGTCACAGAACGCTTCGTGCTCCAAGCATGGTCGATTCGAGAAATTTTCGAACGCATGGACGAAGCGAGGAACGAAGACAGAAAAGCGCAAAAAGCAGGAGGTCCCGGAGGATCAAACACATCAAAGCGAAAGCTCGAGAAATTCCGACATCTCTTCGTCAACGACAGCAGCAGCAGCAGCTCTCACCGCTCCCTCTCACTACTATCGCCATCATCAATTTCCTTCCACAACACTTCTCGACAACACCATCTCCCACCACAAACAACACCTTCTTCTTCTTCTTCTCCTTCTTCTCCCTCACCGCCAGTCCGCTCAGCGAACCCCATCTTCGACGCAATGCGGTCCGACACATCATCTTACAGCAAACTTTCTTCCATTTCCTCTTTTTCTTCAAGCACCAGCCAGGCTCGGAAGAAAGCGCAACAAGTTGCTGCGGAGCAATGCTTCGATCATGACGGTGGGGTTGGGCGGATACGTCGAGCCTGGAGTCTCTAGCAGTGAAGCGAGGAAAGCGGTGTGAACGGATGGATGGGCGAAGGGAGTGAGTGTCATTGAAATCAAGACGAAGCTCGAAGAAGAGTTTCTTCACGAGTATGGAGCGAGCATTGAGGGCTGGAAAGGAAGGGGAAGTGAAGGATTTGAGGTGCTTTGGGCGAGGTCAAGCAGAGGGAAGAGTGGCTGCTATGTGACTGCGGATAGTCAGATTGCGAACGAGGTGACGACATAGAAGGTCTGATTCAATCTGTACTTGCGACATGAAAAACACTACCGACCCGTAATGCCTTATCAGGGTCGTTTTCATTTCTCCAGAAACATGACTTGCAGCAGTGACACGTAGGAAGACGTAAAAAAGACGAATTCGTTGGTATCGTTAAAACAATTGTTCGTACACGTGCGCTCTCGGCTTTCGCACAGTCAGGACAATCCCTCCCATGGCCAGTTCTGCGCAGTTCTGCTCAGTCCTACTCAGTCATTCGACCATGATGAAGCCGCGTGAACTCCTCTCACTGACAAACGCCCTTTTCCGGCCCGTCATGTTTCTTGGCAAAGCCGATTCCCGCTCCTGAAATGCAAACATGGCTGCGGTCTTTTCAGCCGAACACTGCCATACAGGTACGCGCGTGTCCCCCATCCGCGTGACTACCAACGACAGGGGTGTGAATCGTAGCGCATTATTTTCCTTGGCAACATCGCATCGACCACGATTTCTATTGCCGTATTGGAATGCCTGAAGCGTCGCCGTTGTCTGTTCCCTGGGCTTCCTTGACTTCTTCTGGCAAATCGTCCTCGTCGACACTGGATCCGCGGTGTAGGTGGCTGGCTTCCTTGACCGGCGAACCTGCCATCTGTCCATTGCCGGACGAGGTGGTGGGATGCAAGGCGGGACCCCCCGAAATGGAGTTTCGCGGACCGTTCTCGCCGGTGGGTGTGCCTGCGGATTGCTGTTGAGAGAGATGTGGGATGTTTTCCGGGCTGCAAGTCCACTCCGTCAGCGTCTGCCTGTACCCCTGATCCTGTGCGCGGGGATCGCGGGTGTCGTGGACTGTGGAAGACTCACGTCGGATGCTCGCGTCCCAGGCCCCCACCCAAACTGGCGCCATCGCTCTTGCCGGCCTTGCTCATGGCGTAGTCGCCCGAGTCAAAGTACTTGCGCTCCTGCAGCTTCTTGCTAAACAGATCCTTTTTGTTGGGGAGCTTGCCATACAAACGGAAGAGTTTCTGCTCCTCCTCGGTGAGGGACTGCCAGAACGGGGTCAGTGATTCGCACAGTGGGATGAGAACATCCGGGACGAGCTTCGGCTGGAGAGCAAAGGAGAATGGACGAAGACGTACGCTCACGTCGACCTTGTTCTGCTTGTGCGGGTTCAGCGCCATCTTGCTGCTGGTGCTGGTGCGGGTGCGGGTGCTGTTGTTCGCGCGGCAAGGACGCTTGGCGGGAGAAGAAGCGGTTGGCGCGTCCCGAGCCTGCAGGTCGCGCGTTCTCTTTGTCGAGAGCTCCTTTGTCGAGATTGCTGGGGTTGCTGCGGGTGTGCGGACGGAGGGCGGGCCGAGGAGGGCCAATGGCGCGCGGTGTGCTGTCGTCGGCGGAGTGGGCAGCGGAGGCGGCGGGAACGGTGGTGGGTGGTGTGGGATTCGCGGGCTGGGTTCAAGGAATGCAGGAGGAGGAGCGGCGACGACGGGCTGGGCCGAGGGCAGCAGCGCAAAGTGGTCGGTGTCGAGACAGTGATGATGACGGTCGTGCAAGAAACGGTAGTCGTCGAGCAGCAGCGGCCTCGTGACTGGGGAGCTGCTGGTGGTGGAGGAGCGCCGTGTGCTCATTGGGTTGCCGCGGACGCTGGACCGCCTCCCGATTGGTGTGACGTCGCAGGGACTCAGCTGCACTGGATGGTGATGATGATGATGATGCCGCGCTCCCGCAACCGCATCTTCCCAGCAGTCAGCAGTCAGCGGTCGTGTTGTTGGTGGTGGTGGTGGTGGTGGTGGTGGTGGTGGGACTGCTGCTGTTGATATTCACGATGCAGCCCACCGCCACGACCTCAACTAAGAGCCGCTGCGTGGTGCCAGCGCGAGACGTCGCATGCCCCATCAGCCCACCCATCACGAGACATCGCCCGACTTGCATCTCCACGCGCCAGCACCAACACGTCCGAACGTCTGCGCCCGGGCGATCTGTTCCCGCGCCATCGATTGTGCCCTCAACACTCTCAACTCGCCGGCCCATGGGCACGACTGCACCTCGGCCTTCTGTCCGACTTCTGCCCGGTGCTCTCCGGCCTGGGACTCCATGTGGGGAGCGGTATGGACCGTGTGGCCTGCATTTCGACCAGAGCAGATCATCGATGCATCGCTGAAACATACACGAAACATAACACTCCAATGCATTCCCGTAAATATATACCCGATGTCCGTGCTAACGTTGTTGTTGCTATCAAAAGTGGTAGCCTCGCCCTCCCACCGCGCAGCATCTGCCGAGAATGGCAGACGCTGCACGACAGGCGCCCTACTATCTTGCTCCACGCTAATGGTGGGAGCCTCGCCCTGCTCTCGTTCCCTCCACGTCGTCACCACGACAACGCAGAAAAGAGAAACGACAGCCGCCCTATGATCTTGCTCCACGCCAAGGTTATTTTGGCGCTTGCACCATTGTCATTGGGTGTGACTGATGCTCAACGGTGGTGGTTCGTGGTCCGTACGATGACGGTGGTGCAATGCTGCAAACATGTCATCGTCGGGTGGTGTGAAGTGTGGGGAAATGCTGGCTCCCGCTCCTCCGCTGCTTGTCACGCCCGGCCACATGTTGCTAGGCGTCTGGCTATGATAGGCAGCCGCGAGCATACCTGCGAAGCTGGGGTTGCTATACGTCTGCGCTCCGTAAGTCGCGTCGGCAGTGGTGACGGAGCTGACTGCTATATCTATGACTTTGCTCGTGGCTTCGGCGCCAGCGTATGCTTGATGTGCTGGCAGTGGGAGCTGGAAATCCACTGCTGCCTCGTGCGCCGTCATGTCGGGCGCCATGGACCAATTCCCCATGCCCCCGAGACTTCCAGATCCCGGGTCGGCGTGCTGTGAGCCGCATGTCTCGTCGGGGAGAGATGCGGGAGGAGTAGATACCATCCCGTTGTAGTTTCCATAGACACCCGGATCCGACAGTGGTGAATGCTGAGGGCTGGTGCGCTGGTATTGATCATGGAGTAGCTTGGTGCTGTCCATGGTCTCGCTGAATGGCATTGCGAAATGCGGAGCGTTCGCAGGCATCAAATCGAGACCCGCCGGCTTGGTGAGAACGTGGTCCCAGATGCCGTTCTTCTGCAACAGCTGCCGCAGATATGCGTTCTCAGCGGCAATCTTCCTCGCTGCAGCTTGCACCTCAGCCGTAGCCTGTACGCCTTGTCTCTCGCAGCGTCGGACTCGCTCCTCGAGTTCTTGGACGTACTCCTTGCGCCCTATTTGTTGCTGGTGAGATCGGGTCTTTCAGCGGCGGGCGAGCATACTTACGAGCCCGACTTCTCCTTTGATTGCTGCGCACGCGTGCTAGTTCGTCGGCTTTCTTGGTTTGCGCGTCAGTGGCTGTCTTCTGGACATGACTGCGGAGAGAGCGAGTACCTCGACCGGAGTCTTTGCCACGGCGACCACCATATTCTGCGAGGTTCCTCTGTCTGGTTCGTCAAGACTGGTCTATGCTGGCCGTTGGGCTGATGTGCACACGCCCGAGCAGCGTGGTCGAGCGCAGTGTCGTGAGAGAGCAGAGCGAAAGGAAAGCGTGGGATGAAGCTCGCACGTGGTTGACTTCGCAATCTTGTGTCGCCGGAAATCCGCCACCCTCGACGCCTTGGCAGAGTCTTGTGGTTGACTAGATGAAGAGCTGCTCCGTGGGGTGGACGTAGAAGACCTTAGTCCAACGACGATTTGGCGGGAGGCAGCATTCTACATACAATCTCCTACACAGTACTCCTGCTCCTGCACACGAGTGCCACGCTCTGTGGCACACCTCATCGTGGCGACTCACGTTTCTCCGCGCCTCGGCATTTGCACCTCTTGGCACCTGCACGACTGCCTCAGGCCATCGTAATTGCTAGATCTACAGCAAGCGGTAGACTGCACTCTCCTGCCCTTCTGCGGCACCTTCACCGACTTCACCATGCCACGGCATCCTCCCGTCGACGTAACAAGCGCCTACGAGCTTGAACCCGTTCTCCATTCGCCGCAGCACATAAGGCATTCCTCCCGAGTCCGCATGTATGGCCACGGCTACATCGCCTCTGCGCGCCAGTTTTGGCACCAAGCAGATTTCCTTGCTATCTAGGACAGCCACCCGTCGATTTCTCGATTGCTGTTGAAGCGCCAACATATACATTTGCACATTTCCCGGAAGCGTGGACTCGCTATCCCTTGCTGCTTCGAGGAGCTTTACCAGATCTGGTACCTCAACCAAGTCATTCGCGGAGCTCTGGTTGCTGCCGATCGTGGTGTCTGCAATCAGAGTGCGGGCCAATTGCTCAGTCGTGGTATCACTCCCGGATGTGATCTCTTGCGCCTCGATCAAGTGGGACGCGAGCTTAATTCGATCGTCAAAAGCTTCGGAAGCCCAGATTCGAGAGATTTGCTCAATCGTGCCGATCTCCTTGCCTTTGACTAACATCGCGTTGGGTTCCGCAGGATCAGCTTCGACCACCTTCCCGGCGTCCACTGTTCGAGAGCCGTGCGCGAAGAGAGCCATATCATCGATCTGGGGATCCCCGAGGATGTCCAATCTTGGAACCCACGAAGGGAACGTCCCAGCCTCCACTTCTTCGACATCACGATGCGAGATCCACCTCAATACATGGGGAAGTCCGGCATTGTCGGCGGCTCCTGAACTGAGGACGATGTGCTTGGTAGCATCTCTGAGCACCTCCCAAGGAGCCTTTTGGTAGTTGACATGCAGGAATGACGGGATACCACCTTCGCCATGGCCACGGAAACACATGCCCAACACCCCGAAGACCTTGTCCCTTACATCTGTTGCCGAGAGGTTCGCCGACATTGTCAATGCGTTCTTGAACTCAACCTGGCCCGAGATCATTAGATGATTTCGCTGCTCCAATATTCCAACAGCGTTCATCAGGCCCGCACACATCTGGAACCGCTCTTTTGTGTTGTACTCGGGCATCTTTGCCAAACAAGTGGCCACCTGCATGACATCCGAGAATTGGAACGTATGACCTCCCCACATGCAGATATTCGGCGTTGCCAGTGCCGCTTCCTGCACAACCCAGACACGGCTGAACCAAGGACACTCATAAAGTGCTAGCAGAGCATCTTCGTCGATGAGCGAACGAAGGCCGGAGCCAGGAAATTCAATATCTCCATTCCACAGAGCCCCCATGTACGCGTCGAAATCATCAAGCCCTTCCATTGCCACCTGATCTCGAACATTCTGAACTTCCTCGCGCAACTCCTCGGCAACTGCTGTCAGAGCTTCCAGTGCTCGACCTGTCGACTCCGTTGCTTCACCAAGGTATATGACATTTTGCTTGGCGTGCGAGTACAGCGTTCCCATCAAAGTCACTTGCTGAGCTCGCTCAATCAGATCCTCTTGATTGATGCATACTGCATCGATCCAGATAACGCGCTCCTTGTCTGGCTGAGCTACCCTCTTGATGACTTGAGCAGAGCTCGCTGGAACGTAAAGCGCAGCGCCGTCGACTTCGATGCACACTGATGGTGTGGGATCTCCCCAACAGTACGAGATAGTCTCGTATACGGGCATATTAGTGCTCTCTAAATATGCATGCTGGAGACTGCAACTTGGGAGGGTATCGGGAGAAGGCTGAGGTGAGATGTGTAGTAGTCGAATCTCTTTCTTGGTCTCGCCCAACGGAGTGTACGCGAATCTCTTGCTATTGCTTTGCATCTTGGCACTTCCAGAGTTGAGTATGCTTTCACGGAAACTCTCTGGTCGTTTCCGAGATGGCGAAGAAGTGGCCGTCATACCCCGCCATTCTGGCCATCGCTTATTCTACGAAGTTAGTGCTGCAGGTTCGAAAGTATAATACTTATGCTGCTGAAGCTAGCAGCTCGCTTCCTGTGCCATGATACGTGACTGCATATCAGGGGCCAATTCCACCGTGGTTGACTCTGGGTCAGTCGAAACGACAACACTGGATGAAGGACGTTGAACGTAGATTTTCGACGGAGATGCCACAGGCCCTTTTCGATGCCACCGGTCTTCGACATTGCGTGCAGTACTAACATGTCAACGACAAGATTGTTACAGCTACGAAGTGCTTGCACAAGGACTTTCCATGCCGAATTCGATCACTTGACAAGTGAGCCAAGATTTGTTCCAAAGCAATGCGAAGTCCCTTCTACGGTTATCTACAAGCAATCAAGCATGCTATGTAATGACAGTTCACAAGCTATTTCCTCTAGACGCACACTGCCTTGGCATTGTTGTATGCAGCCTGCTTCTTCAGGCATGCTACATCTGAAGGGGCGCATGTCCCCCCACAGCAGACGTTGCCGTCTTTGTCCGTGTACCAAGTGTCAGGGTCGAGGCCAGCAGCAGCGCAAGCCGCAGCGCCGTTGGTAATCTGTTATTGACCGTGTTATCAGGAAACGATCGGATAAACCATACGAGCAATAAGTGTTTGTTTCGTTTTTTTTTTTCGGGAAGAAGCTTACCTTGCAATTGCAGACCTTCTGCGTTGGGTCGCAAATGGGTTGCTCACCGGATCCGCAGTCGACATTGACGTCGCAGTAGTTTTGGTCGGGGCATTGGATTCCACCCTGTGGGGCCTGTGGGGAAGAAAGAAGTTGTGTTAGTAGCTACACAGAAGGAAAAACAAGAAAGAAAAAACAAAAACTAAACGGAGCACGATAGCTTGTTGTTGTTGTCGTTGTGTTTTTTTTTTGGTTTACGAGTTGGGTTGTCCTTACACGACGCAGACGCATTCCACCCATCATTGGCTGGTACATGGCATCTCTCTTGCCAATGCTGTGAAACGCGGAACCATCCATGGAGACGGCGGCGGCGAAGGTCGCCAGGGCGGTGATGGCGAAGAATGTGGACTTCATTTTTGTTGCAGTCAGTGTGGTAAAGACTGTGTGTGTGTTGAGTGTAAGGAGCGTGAAAAAGTGAACCAAATTCAAAAGGAGTGGAATTCAAAAATCTGTTGTGATGATGATGATGATCAGTGAGCGTCGTTTCAACTCTTGATATACGATGATCCGACACGAGACGCAGCCGCTCGCATTGCTGAGATGAGATGGTTGTCGTACTACCGCCGTATAGCGTGTCTCTGGGAAAGTGGGCAGAGTCGGCAGACACTGCATCCTTGTCGAAACAAGGTATGGACAACCAAGCGCCTACATAGGGCCGAAACGGTGGTACAGTAGTTTCCGGATATTGAGCGGGTGACAAGGCGGATTGAAGTATGTCAATCTTATTAGAGTCTAGATTCGTCCATGTTCGTTGACTAATTTGTTGTGACTTGCAAACTTGCCGTTGCTTTTGAGCAATATTCTGTATGGGTTCCATGACGTCCCTGATTGTGCTGTCAAAGGATATGGAGAGATACGCCCATGCATTCGAACAGGCTGTGGGGCAAGAATCGTTCGATGGAACTTCAGAGGCCCTTGGGTAGATTAATAAGCTTTGTCAATGGCCACGCAACCTACCTCGTCGTTCGGCACTAATAACATTCGGTCGCTTGCACGATGACTAACAAGCGCTTACTGGATCATCACTACGAGCGCCTGCTAGTCTGCTAGCAGGTATTGAATTTGCAGCAGCCGTCTTGCTTGAAAATAGCACAGATGATACACGCACAGGATATTCCAAGCAGTTGCGATTACCGAGAACCCGGCTACAAGGTTCAGACATGGAAGTACATAATAGTTCATCAAGGATACTGTCACACCACGCGAGGAACAACTCATACATATGTCAATCTACAGTCCTGCCAATGCGAATCCCACACCAACCATCACACCCAAACTGCAAGCCATGAACGAAGCGCTTGCGCGTCTTGCAGCAAAACCCGTGTACGTTTCGACCGAGCCCGAAGTGCCGGCAGATCCTACCGATGTCAGAGTCCTGCTCGGGTCAGGATTGAGTCCACTCATGATATAATCACCTGCGCCTGTCGATCCGCCGCCAGAAGTACCATCGCCGGAGGAAGGAGAGGAACCTGGAGAAGGAGCATCGGTTAGTGTGGGATCTGAAGGGTCATCGTCACTCGCGGCGGACGGAGAAGACGGCGAGGAAGAATCATGATTGTCGCCAGCAGCGGCAGACGAGGAACCGGAAAATTCGTCATCGCCGCCATCGCCGCTGCTGCTGCTGGTATCACTGTTTGGTGAAGATGGTGGCGTGCTATTGCTGCTCTCTACGTTTGGAGAAGTCTGCTCACTTTCTGACGATGTAGATCCCCCTTCTGAATTAGAGGCGGCATCTGGTGAGCCGCCCTGGCCCGATTGTGGGGCGGAACCTGCTGCAGAAGACGAAGACGAAGACGAGCCGGACGAGCCGTCTTGAGGCGCAGATGCTGAATCTGCTGGAGAGGACGAAGACGAAGACGAACCGGACGGGCCATCTTGAGGCGCAGATGCCGAGTCTGCTGACGACGGAGATGTGCCGTCTACTGGCGCGGACACAGGATTTCCCCCTGACTGGGACGTACCATCTTGTGGATTCGCAGACTGACCACCAGTCGCTGGATTTTGTTGACCTCCTTGGCCAGATTCGCCTCCGCTCCCTGAAGTTCCGTCAATCGGCGTCGAGGGCTGGCTTGGAGTGTCTGGCTGTGCCGGGCTGTTGTTACCGCCGCTATTACCACCGCCGCTGTTGCCGCCGCCATTGTTGGTGCCGCCGTTGGTTCCGCCGTTGGTTCCACCGTTATTGATCCCGCCGCCGCCGGCTCCGCCGCCATTGTTATTGCTATCTGGGTTTGGAGCCGGGGAACCGCCTTCCTGTGGCTGTGGTTCTGCAGGCGCTGGTGTAGGGTCCGCTCCTGGTGGGGGTGTGTAAGGAGTAAACCTCGCAGGTCCGGCTGTTCTTCTCAACGCCGCAGCAGCAACCTTGTCGGTCGCTGGAGGGGTAGGTCCGGTAGTTGGCACGTCGGTGAGGGTGACCGTATCGGTCTCGGTCAAAGTCGCGCAGCTGGATGTTGGCGTGCCATCAGTAGTGGACGTGACACAGCTTGTCGATGTGCTTGTGGTAACACATGTTATTTCCGATGTGAATATAGATGCTGTCGTCGGGACGCATTGAGATGGAGCATTCCCGCTGAGTTGCTCAACCACAGTATCCAGCTCACCAAGATAAGCGAGCACCGCTGTTGGCAGCTGGCCAGCCGTGAGCTCAGTAGACGCATCGGTACCGGCAGCGGGGGTGTAGATCAATGATGCCGGTGCTGTGATGGCTGGGAAGGTGAGAACTTCAAGGTCCGTTCGAGTGGCACATGCAGAGGGTGAGGCGCTTGGTGCTGCGTTCGCTAAGAAGCTGACGAAAGACGCATAAGTTGTTGGGAATGTCCTTGGTAGCGTTAGCTAGTAATTTTCAATCTCAATTTGTATTCTTACAAAGTAGCACCATCCGTCACCCATGTCAACGTCTGATCTTCGAGGACTGTCTGCTCGCCAGATCCAGTTTCGAAGTCTGCTGTAATCGTCTCAAAGCCGGTAGTGCTGTTGCTGCCATCTGCCAGCCCGGTCACCAACGGGACGACTGTGACGTCGACGGTTTGTGTGACGTTAAACGGGAAGTCCAGAAACGTCGTTGATGCTCCAAGATAACATGTCTCGCAAGGGTTCAGGAAGCTGGAACAATCTGGCAAAGGGTCCATAGTGGCTTTGTCTGAACACCGTGCGAATAATGATCAAGACAATCTAAGATGGAAAGACGCCCTTCGATCGGTTGGTGGTGGGCTTCTTATCAATGGAAATGGAGATTCAGAAGGAAGAAAGTCAGCCACGGGTGAGCGCTGTCCTTTTTGTGTCGCCCCAAGACCTAGGGAGGAATCCATGCCACCAAATTGGCATGCAAGCACTGTCCAAAACAGTAGCTGCGGGCTGTGATGTCGCTGCGCCAGACTCGACTCAAAGTCTCGGGGATCCGACGTTCCCAACTTGCAGAAGAGGCGTAATATCGCACGATGGTCCAGCCACGCTCGTTTGAGACAGGTGATGTAGATTGGCCAAGAATGCGAATGCGAAAGCTACCTCGCGATGTACATGGACGATTTCTTCAGCGCCGTAAGCGGGCAGTCCAGCTGAAAGCCCTGACGGCGGTCTGGAAGCTTCAAAGCCATGCAGAAATCCGCCCAGTCACTTAAGCGCCAAGCTCGCTTTCTACTTTTTTAGGGATAGCGTCTGTGCAAGGCCAATGAGGTGAAGAGGTGGCGCTTCGCAACTTCTGGACCATCAAAATCGTGTGCTGAGTACGCACGAAGCTTTGAGAGCATAGCTAGTACAGTCGCTCGACTCAGTGGATCACTGGGCAGCATGTGGCGGCGGCTTGTTGACCAAGATGGACTGTACTTGTTGTGATCAGGCGAGCCAGACCGACTTGACTTTCGAGGCCAGCTCCGAAACGTGCAACGACATCCATGTTCGTAGAGCCCCACGGCGCCTCGCACTAGACCATCGTGACTCGTCGAAGCACCTCAGCTTGATACCTTTGTTGCTCAGCCCTGTCGACGAGGCAATCTCAGGATCCGGCGCGTTTCTTACTCGGAATCTGGGGCAACATGTCGAGTGCGGAATCGCCTTTGATAATACAGTCATCTGGCTGGGGTGGAAACGACGGGAAATGGTCTACGTACGAAATTGATGTTGGCACACCTGCGCAGAGGTTCAGTGTCCTTCCCTCGACATCCGATGGCGAAATCTGGGTACCAGTACCGGAAGGCTGCGATTCTTCAATTCCGGATTGCCAAAGCTCAAGAGGCATAGAGGCTGTGGATGGGGCACAGAGCAGCGGCTTCAAGAGCAATGAATCTAGCAGTTGGAAACAGATCGGCATCTACGACTTGGGCGCAGACGATTTTCTCTTTCCAAACCCCGGTGACGCTGCGCTTTATGGATTGGACAATGTATCGCTAGGAGCCCTCAATGCCTCGTCGCTGAGCAATCAGGTGGTCGGTGGCATTTCCAGCTTCAACTTCTGGCTTGGAATCATTGGGCTGGGTGCGCAACCAGCGAGATTCTCAAACTTGCCCGACACTGCTGCCACGGTATTGGGCTCAGCGAGAGAGCAGAATCTATCTTCCAGCCTGTCTTATGGATTCAGCGCTGGCGCAGCTTATCGTAAGTCCAGAGGTGATGGTGCTGTGTCGCGCTAGAGATCTGATCAGTGCTAGGAAATGCGCCAGGGAGCATCATAATGGGAGGGTATGATCGTGCAGCCTTCGAGCCGAGCAACATCGGCTTTCCACTCGCTTTCGCCGGTTCCCGATCCTTGACTGCGCGACTGAAGAACTTGGTCATCACGAACACGTTGCAAGGAACGCTGTCGCCTCCTATCGAAAGTGCTGGCCTGAACATGTCAATAGACTCGACGGTCGCGCAAATCTGGCTTCCCGGATCGATTTGCGACACGCTTTCCGATGCATTGGGTCTTCAATATGACAACAACACCGAATTGTACTTCGTCAACTCCACTACGCACCAAAGCCTTCTTGGTCAGGCTCCGGAATTCACCTTCACATTAGCAGCAGCGGCATCGCCGAATGCAACAACAAACATCGTCTTACCCTATGCAGCGTTCGATCAGCAGATCGGCCAGCCATGGTCCATCGAGGACACCACATACTTCCCAATCCGAAGGGCTGCGAATGAGAGTCAATTCGTGCTCGGGCGCACATTCTTGCAAGAAGCATATCTTGTAGTCGACTGGGAGCGCGAAAATTTCACGCTGGGTCAATCCTTGCATCGGCCCGGAGTATCGAATGACATCGTGACCATCGAATCCGTAACTCGTGAGGGCACATGGAGCAAAATGTCTGTTGGCGTAATCGCAGGCATTGCGGTGGGCGCCGTCCTGCTGATAGCCGCGATTTGCGGCGGTATCTGGTTATATCGGCGGAAGAAGCGGCGAGAGAGGCGTGCGAGGGATGATGCTGCCGATGCTGAGGCTCGAGCCAGAACCGAGGCTGCGGTGGACATGTATCCGCCTGACAAAAAGGACCCGATTGGCGAACACGAGGGTGATGCGGAGCTGCCAGGGCACTCTCGCCCGAACAAGCTGGAAGCAGAACTCATGGCCGAATATCGACATGAAATGCCATCGCCCCATAAGGAGAAGGACAACGTATCCGTCTCGGAGAGGCCGGAACTGTATGGAGGCGACTCTGCGCAGCTGCTTGGGTCGAATGAGATATACGAACTGCCCGCACACGAGATCGCGAAGGAGATGGATGCTCCCGCTTCCGGTGAGGCGAGTGAGAGGTATGCGTCCCTGATCTGGCCACGTTATGCACACCCGCTGACATCTTTTCCCAGAAACAACCCACAATTGGCAGCAGGAGGAGAGCGCCCACCAGATGGCTCACCGGTGCCGATCGGTACGCTCGATAGACGTGGATGGGGTCGTGGAAATCGTCGCGCTGAATCTTGATGCGGCATGGTGCTTGAGTAGCTGTGAATCTATTGCTCGGGTTCCTGATGTGTCACAAGAGGGAAAAGACGTGGTTTGACCAAGCTGTGCAGTGGCCACGAAGTCGCGCCTCGTCCCGCACACGAATCCCCGACCGCCGACGCCAAGACTGTGCACCTCTCCTGCTTCAGCTGCTTCTGCTTCTCTTTGATGAACGCGCAAGTCCCAGACGTCTCGATTACCTTTGGCAACTCCTCACCTGTCAGCCAAGCGTCATGAGAAGCATCGTGCTCGTTACACAGGCTAAATGCTCAATACTTGAATGAGTTCTGGTCTCTGTGCCTGCTACTGATGGGAACAGTATCGTGCTCGACGGTGCTGCGTTCGACACCGCAGGAGTCTTCTTCGCAATCGGCGACTTGGTCGAACCCATCTCGACAAAATTCTACGACACGGCGAATTATTCCCTTGCAGCTGACGAGCGTGTCAATGGGTCCGTCTACGTTTCTCAGGACGATCGAGCGCCGGTCCTCCTTGATAGTCTTGTTGCGAACACTTCCAGCGACGGACACGACCACCGCAGTGAAATCGACTGGATTCTGCGGCAGGGATTCGACTGGGCCATCACCGACACGCCGGATCTGTGGCATCAGAGGCTCGAGGCTCAAGGCAAGAGGAACATCTCGTACATGATTGCAGATGGAGACGGGCTGTAGAGCCGCCGCTTGCTCGGGGTGGTATGTGTAGGTATGTTGTGAGATGTGAAGCCCCATACGCGGTGTGTCTCGTTCTCGCGAGGAGGTCTCTATATTTTGTGGTATGTGACATGTCGGATATTGACTACATCTGCTTCGCTAGCAACTCCGACAAAGGCGACGTGCAGTCTTCCCTATCGAGAATCACCTCGATCATTTCAAGACCTGCTACTGTCCGCTTGTCTGCATCATCGAGCGCTTTCCGCCACTCTCCTACAGTCCTGGCAATGGTCGTATGTGCGACATAGTCACCCTCTGCACTACCCTCTGCTGCTGCTGCGCCAAAGAAAGCCGGGGCATTCAGATATCTCCATCGCGCGACATCGTTGTAGCCCTGGTCTTTCCCGTGAATGCATCTCTCAATAGTATAGCCGTCGTTGTTGAGTAGGATAATGGTAACATTGAGCTTCTCCTTGATGATGGTGCTCACCTCCTGCGCCGTCATCTGGAAACTGCCATCTCCCATGAGCAGAGTCGTGCGCGGTAGTCTGCCGTCGTGTCTTTGCCACTTTCCAGCTTGATCTATCTCGCGCTGCGCGAGAGCTGCTCCTTGGGTTGCTGGTAGCATGTATCCTATTGACAGCCATGTCGTGGGTTTGAACAGCCGGGCGGCTTTGGGGAGCTTCATTTCCTTCACGCCGTAGCCTGCTGTGCCAGTTTCTCCCAGGAGGATGTCGCCCGTACGTAAATAAGGCTGCATTTCCGAGTACAGATTGCGCTGGTCCAATTTCGTGTCATCTGCTGGCTTATCGGGTGTTTTGGTCGCTTGCGGTGCTGGGTTTGTTGATCGAGATGGCAGGTTTGTCGTATCGACTTGTTTCAAAAGCAGTGAGAGAAACTGCTTCACAGGCAAGTCTCTGAAAATCTGGTCTTCGACTGTCACGGACGAGGACTTGAAATATATTGTCGTCTTCGATGGTGGTATTCCAGTATAAAAGTACGAGTTTGTTCCACTGAAATGAGGGCCGAAGCAGAGAACGAGATCGGCAGATCTCACATAGTCTTGGTCTTCCTTGGGAGACCAGTTGCCTTTCCACAAGCCTCTCACGTTGGGCAGGGTCTCATCTACGCATCCTTTGCCGAAACCCGTGGTCCAAGTTGGCCAGCCGGTCGTTTCGATCAGTTGGTGAAGCTCTTCCAAAATTCCATACGCCAAGCTCTCTCCGTCAACGAGAATCACCGGCTTCACTGCTGTGCTTATTCGCTCCTTGATGAGATTGACAGCGGGAACCTCACTGCCAGAGAAGATGGCCAAGGGAGCCTCGATCGGGGTCGCCAAGCTCGCACTACTGACGACGGCATGGACCATGTCGATCGGGATTTGAATGTATACTGGGCGGTGTTGTAGGAGACACTGCGATAGAGTGGCGTCAACAAGACTGGTAGCTGTTCGCGGGTCCGACAAATCGGCTTGGGCGACCGTGACATGTTTATGCATCTCAGCAAAGCGGCCGTACTCTCCATCATTGAAAGTATGGTGGATCAGACTCCGGGACTCGTGCTGTGCTCTGGTGGGTGTTCCCACAATGTGCACGACAGGTGCAAGCTCGGCATAGGCTCCGGCAATAGCATTGACTGGGACAAAGGGTCAGTCGAGCTGCGATCGGCATTCTCTATATGGCTTGGCTTACTCGCACTGAGCTCTCCAACACCGAATGTCGTGATGAGAGCACCGACGCCTTTGACTCTGGCATAGCCATCTGCGGCGTAGCCACCATTCAGCTCATTACAGCTGCCGGTCCAGTGAAGACCTGAGGGCTCCACGTAGTCCAGCAATTCCAAGTTGTAATCGCTGGTGCACTCTGTCAGCAACAGTTTTGACTCTTCCTCGATTTTGATTCATACCCGGGCACTCCATGTATGGTTTCGACTCCCAGCTGCTTGAGCCGAGCGAAGATGTACTCTGCAAGCTTGACGTTATTGGTCGACATAGCTGGTAACTATCACTCGTAGATGCGGTGAGCTTTGGGTGACACTGTCTTTAAGGTGGACGGCCGAGGTCACCAAGTTAGTCGGAGTGTGGTCGGTGTAGAGGAGGGTAAGGCGTCTGCAGGCAATTCCCGTTGGAGTAGAGTCGTGATTGCTGAGTCACACCGTTTGGCCATGCATCTGCCGACTAACCTACGCCTGATGGCCCGCTTCCAAGACAAGATATGCTTGCACTTTCTCTGTTGGAGGACCCCGCGTAGAGGTGGTACAGGCGAGCTGACGGAAAGGGTATCTTTACCCGATCAGCCGCTAGCTTGTCTAGGACATAATTCGTAACCGATCTCAACTACCTTCTCGCCCAGCTTAACGCTGTTAAGTAGAAATAGAGGCTGCGAATAACAGGGGTGCTACAGGGTTACAGCCCTTAATCCGCGTATACGAACTGTATACAGTACGTGCTTGCACGGTACTACGGCAGGCGGCGTGTCTGATGGTCCGTTGGAAGGAATATTGATTATTGCTGGACAGCAGAATCTCTACATACGCTCTCCGCCATCAGTCTCACGTGAGCATCGACAGATGTCCGTGGACGTTGTCTGCGTAGAAATCGGACATACGGACGGTGAACAGCACAGTCTCACTCGTCGTCATCGGTGCTTTTCGGAACGGCTACGATCGGCTCGATCCGTGTCTTGGCAGCCAATGGGCAGATGAATTGACTCCGCGAACTCTGTCCTTCTCTTCACTCCGACACGCCGTCCGCCTCAATTGCCCGACCATCAATTTCGCATCATTTCAAGGCCGGATAATGCCAACACGTCTCGCCGCGTGCGATCCTTGCAGGACGTCGAAGGTCTCTTGCGACCACGCCAAACCCGTCTGCGGCCGCTGTAGCAAGAACGATGAGTCGGACAAATGCGCGTATCGTGATCGGCCTTTCAAACGAAGGCGAACAATCAGGTTGGTAGCACGTGAACGACACCTTCTCGTATTCTTGCTAACCGCACATCAGATCGTCTGCTCCATCAGCAATTGCTGTAACTACCACGCCACCAGTCCCAATCGTGACCGACTCACCATCAACGTCCAACTCCGTTCCACATGTGTATCCAAATCCGGGATATCAAGGACGATCAAGCCATGCAGCCATCTTCGACACCGTAAAGGCCAGCGGTGGGACCACGTTGCCCGAAGTTGTCCTCCAGGACGCCATGTTAGAGCTCGAGGACGCAGAAAAGGCCCAACATGCCAAATTTCTCGACGACCTCAAAAGGCTTGACCTTCGGGAATGCGCAGAGCTCATTTCACAGTGGATTCATCACGGCGTGAATCTGGCCATAGCGGGTCCGCTGCTCGTTCCTGCCACTGCGGCAATTTGTAGTTTGTTCCGAGACCAGAATGGTGCAGAGCTGGCCACTTTCCTCTTTCGAGGTTCTCGTGAACGCCTCACTGCCGATGGCGCAATGAGCATTGCCTCCTTTTGCGAGAACTTCTGTCGTGGCGACCCTGGTTGGGCGACCCTCGGCCTCTTCTTGGTAGGGCTGAGCAGAGCTGTGGAGGATACTGCATATTATCCCGCTCTCTACAGCACTCGAAATGGGCAGAGGCACCTGCAGCGCACTGCTCTCCGCTGTGCGGATCAATGTCTAGAGATCTGTCTGTCATTGGACTGTCTGAACGATTTGCAATTATTGCTCCAGTACGAGAACTTCATTGCGCACAGCATGTACGTGTAAGCCGCCGCAAGTCTTCCGCTTTGCTGTCGTCGTCAGCCGAACGGCCTGCTGTGCTGAATTTTTGTCGCTCATGCTGATTGCAAACCCCAGGATCGATGGCGACCAAAGCTACCACTCCTGGAGACGGTTGGGAGATGTCATCAGCACAATTTATGCCCTCGGACATCACGATAGAGTCGATCTTGCATCGCTGACAAGCGAGACGCTCGGTGGTCTTCGGAGCCAAACGTTTGCTCGCTCATATTCGGCTGACAAAAACATCTCCGTCTTCCTGGACCGGCCCTACAGGATGCATAGTGCCCAAAGTACACTGAGAATGTCTCGTGACGACGTTGAGAGCCTGTTTCTGCCAGTTCAAGCTCCGCCATCTACACAGTTCGACTACACGCTTGAAACACGATGGACTGTAGCATGGTACGTCACATTAAATCTGGCCCTTCTTGGCGGTCGCTGACCTGCCATGTTAAGTGCGCTTCTGAAAGAGCGTATTCTCGATCTGGGCAAAGTCGATGATCCAAGTTCTCGAGCCCTTGGGTCCAGGTAAGTCGCGCCGGTCGTCTAAACAACTCAAACACGCTGGTGGCCGCCTACTGACCTCTGTAGCGCTATTCTAGCGGAATGCGATCTTTTGATGGATATCCTCCCAGAACGGTACCGCGTTGGGGGTCACTTAAAGAATTTCGAAGGCAGTGCTGCTGAGCGAGACTTTGTCGCAAGTGCCGCACTCAACTTGCACCATGTTCAGTTCCTTCTCTACTCGCCTTCAATGACTAGAACTTCGATGCCCACACCCGAGCTCTTGATGGTCTCAGGCGCGATGCTGAAACTGACAGCAGAGATCGCGATGCTGAAAGATTCTCTTGCAAACTCTGGGACAGGATTCATTTGGAAGGTATATTGAATTGCCTCCTCGCGTAGGCCACAGGCTGACAGAATCAGATCGCTTCATATGGTTTGCCTGCAGCAGGAGCCATCTGTCTCGCCCTGGTAAGCCGGACTCCTAATCTGGCACAGAACAACCCCGCGGTCCCCCAGGCAATTCAAGACATGAGTGTTCTAGTGGCACATATGGAAGCCGGAGTTCTCATACGCCCGGATCAGCCCAATTATGCCTTGCTGCAACGCGCAACGGCGACGATCAAAAGTGTTCTCAACCGGCTCAGTCTCGGAATGCTAAATACTCAACATGATACACCAGCTGAGCAAGCCCTTGGCGAGACGGTGAGGTTTCCGGCGTTCGGGAACGACAGTCTAGACTTTGAGTTGGACTTCTGGACGAACTTGGCCGAGCATCCAGCTTTGTTTCAAGACATCACTTCATGAGCAGGAAAAGTCGATTTACCTTAACCCATTCGAATAGGAGTTAGCGTTTTCGGATCGCTGGCAAACAAATCATGCATGTGACTTGAAAGATGCAGGCCCGGCGCGCCGATGATGCACGCGGTCATCTGGAAACACGCCGAGAGCTCCGAAGCAAACTCCGAGCACACATAACAAAGCACCAAGTCTCATTCTGCCTGGAACATACACTCACGCATATCGTGTACACTCTCAGCAGCTCTGACTATAATCGACCTCAATCATGTTGTCAGACAAGCTCGCCGCCTTTGAGCAAACCCGCCAAGCATTGCCGGTAGGCATCGCGCCGAAGGTTTTCTCCCAAGACTACAAGACACAATCAACCCAGACGAAGCCTCGATCGAAAGATTGGACTCATCGGCTCAGCAGTGAATCTCGGCTGCGTGGTGCTTCAACGCTCAAGGCATCTGCGAGCTCGAGGTCCGTCACACCAATTTGCAACCTTGGAGTTGCTCGACCTGTTGCTTCCACAATACCATGGAGCTCGATGAACATGTCGCTGAAAGACTATGCACGGAGTGAACCAAATAATCCAAGTGGCACAATGTCATGTGTTGATGGTGAGGACGATTGGGATCTTGGTTATGCTCTCAATTATGGGCATTCGGCAGGGTCGCCTCAGCTTCTTCGCTTCATCACCGAGCATGTTGAGCTAGTCCACGAGCCCAAGTATGAAGATTGGGCCACTGCACTGTCCTGCGGGAATACAAGTGCTCTCGACATCATCTTGCGCATGCTTTGCGAGCGAGGCGACTGGCTCCTGACCGAACAGTACACTTATCCCGGCACGCTGGAGATGGTCAAACCAATGGGCATCAAGCTTCTCGGCATCGACATGGACGAAGAAGGACTTTTGCCCCAGGTCTTGGACCAGCGGTTGTCTGGCTGGGATGATACACTTGGACGCAAGCCATTCGTGCTGTACATCATTCCCTGTGGCCAGAACCCGACAGGCGCGACACAAAGTCTGGAGAGGCGCCGGGCGATATACGAAGTCGCTGAGAAGCACGACTTGGTCATCGTTGAGGACGACCCTTACTTCTTTCTCAATCTCGGCGATCATACTACCGCGCCGCCTTCGACTGCAGAGGACTATCTGGCAAGACTCCCCAAATCATATCTGAGTCTAGATCGCTCAGGACGAGTCCTGCGGTTAGACGCAACTTCAAAAATTCTTTCTGCAGGTCTGCGCGCCGGATGGGTTACAGGCAGCGAACAACTTATCAGCCAATTTATCTACCATACAGAATTCTGCACAACCGCAGTCAGCGGACCATCTCAGCTCATGATGTACAAGCTCCTGGACAGGACTTGGGGACATCTCGGTTTCATCGACTGGCTTCGGAAGCTGTCCTCGAGTTATCGAGGGTCACGCGACGCGCTGATCGAGGCTTGTGAGCGATGGCTGCCTTCATGCTGTGATTGGAACATTCCAGTCTCCGGAATGATGGTTTGGGTCGGCGTGGATCTGTCTCAAGCTTCTGAGGATTTGAGAAGGGAGCCAAACAACGTGGAAGCTGCGATACATGCTTCAGCAGTGGCACGAGGCTTGCAAATGAGCAGAGGGAGCTGGTTCGCTGTACAACCGGCGACTCACACCGAAAAGCTTGGATTCCGATTGACATTCGCTGCTGCGCCGAAAGAGTCCTTTGACGCTGGTATGAAGTGCTTCCGCGATGCTGTGCTAGACGCTCTGTCGGCAGCAGAATCGCCCATGAGTTCTTGAGCGTGCGCGTCTACTCTTTCTCAAATGATAAAATCGCAGAAGAGCGAATGAACGACAACCAGAAATCCAATTTTCATGATCTGTACAATCCCGTCATGGTCCCTTTCCACTCAAAACTCAACCCAACTTCATCTTCATTCATCATATTCTCCGCTCTCGCCCCACGAAGCCGCATTCTCTTCTCCCTTGCCCCCAACCCGACGTCCCACTTGACATTCCCGCTCAGTGTCCCATCCACCGTATCTCGCATCCCACTCCATCGAGCTAAGAAAATGCGCATGATAATAATCCGGACCCGTGCTCGTCAAGACCAAGTGCAATCTTTCCGGATCTCGGCCCGAACGAGGCGATACGGGCTGGAAAGTTGCTCGGCCTTTTGTATAGATACGAGCATCATACGACGGGAGGCTGACGGGCATGGAGATTTCCATTTGGGGGAGAATCTCTCGTTCGAAGAAAGTGCTGTTCTACGCAGGGTTTGAGTTGGTGGCTGAGAGATCTGAGGCTCTGCCATTGATCGAGAGGGGAGCAGAAGGGGAGGATCGGGAGCCATAGTTCGTTGGGGAGATGGGACATTGCTGTTTCGCTGGTTGGTCTTTGTCACAGATCTATCGGTGATGGTGCTGGTGAAGATGGAGGGATGTGGAATGTGGCGACTCCGATGTCGGGTTGACGATGGAGATTCGAGGGAACCCCCACGTGTACGCTTGGAGCTTATAGCTCAGCTATCATTCCCACAGCAACATGCGACACCGGAACGATCGTCTCTATAATCTGTATACACGAGGCGAGGCATTGCGAGGGATGTAGTCACCGACGCAAGTGGCTTGAAAGATTCGAGGACGAGATTCAGTTCCGCCACGATAAATGAGTATGCCATAAAGTGTAAACATTATCGGAATGTAAGTACGAGAAAATGCCGTCATGAATCCGCGTCAAACGTGACTCCGTCCGGCAGAAAACGTCCACGACGATTTTCAACATCTAATACTGCGACTTCTCCGGTTCTGGACAGTTCTCCTTTTTTCCGCCATCCTTGACAGGGTGAGCAGGCTTATGCTCTGGCTCCTTTGGTTGCACTATAGATGTGTCAGCAGCTGGATCGAGGTAAGATTCGAGAGTATGTGGGACGAGATTCCTTTGGCAACATACGTGGCTTGTGCTCCTTGGGAGCCTCGTACTTGGGAGCCTCTGGCTGGTGCTCATACTTGGGAGCCTCGGGCTGGTGCTCATATTTGGGAGCCTCTGGTTGGTTCTCGTACTTTGGGGGCTGGGGCTGCTGCTCGTACTTAGGTGGATGTTCTGGCTTCTCATCCTTGCAGTCGACTGGGTTGTAGTTGTAACCTGGGTTCGCAGCTTGGAAGGCAGCAGCGTTGTCGGCAACTTGGAAAACAGCTGGGCCAGCGACAATGTTGTCGTCAGTTGGCGGGTCAGCGCTGTTGGTGAGGACAGCGTAGGCTTGACCAGGTTGGGCGTCGGCCGGCACGGTCACCTGGTAGGTCAGACCAGAGCCAGTGATCTCGGCTGGGATGGCACCACCAGGGAAGGTGATGAAGAAGGCGTTGGTAGCACCGACATCCTCCTTGACGGTGAATGTGAGGACATCACCTGGGCTGGCGACACCAGCCGGGGAAGCAGCGATGGGTGGGAAAGCCGTGAATGGGGTACCATCAACGAGACCAATAGTGCCCTCTGGAGCGTCTGGGCAGCCGGTGATGAAAGGAGCGGCCAAAGAGACAACCCTGTTGAAGTCGAGAGGAATGTCGAACGGAGCTGGGAATGGTGATTGTGGAGGGCTTTGCACGTTGCGGAGGTACGAAGAGTGCCTGCTCTCGACGGTGAGGATAGCTCCAGCGGTAGTCAGGTATGCTGCGTCAGCGATGAATTGAGCAGCTCCGAGGTAGGCGCTGACACCGACTCCCTCCAGAACGTTGGCAGTGGCCAAGAAGCCCTGAACATCGGTGTAGCCGAAGTTGTATGTGCACTCCTGCACGGGAGTACCTCCAATGCCATTAATGGTTGCGGTCAATGCCGTGACGTGGGTTTCCTCGTCCGAGGCGATTTGCTGGAGGTTGTTGAAGAACGCCTCAGCTGCAGGCACGCCGGCCGCCTTGAAGTCCTCCGCGGTGAATCGCTGGATAGCCTCTCTGTAGAAGACGTTCTCGAGGTGCTCCAGAGTCAGGGCATAGTTGAGGATTGTGGTGTCGTCAACGCCCGCTGGCGGAGTAGCGGCCTGGCGCTGCACGAGAGGAGCAGCGGCAGCCAGAGCGGCGAAAGAAGCGGCGAGTGTGGCGTGCATCTTGTGGTTGAGAGGGGTGGTCAAAAGAGTGAAATCAACCTAGATGGTGCTGTGAGGATCAGAGCTCATCGGCTGGGAGTGCAGAGTTGTTATACCTCCCGCTCCCCTCCCAGGAGGGCCTACTCCGCGGCTGAATCAACGCCATCATCACCGAAGGTTGATCTCCTCATCGATCCATTTCGATTTCTGCAAACACGTTGGCAAGCTGCACTGGGCTAACAGGAACAAGGTTAAGCATACGCACTCACGTACGGTTGGCACCCGCTCGAAACCTGCGGCACAAGATGATGCCAAGCCGCTGTTCTGGCCCTGTATTGGCTGGAATGGCATCCGCTGGTCGTGGAGATTATGTGTTGTTCGCGGGTCGTTTGTGGTAAGCGTATCGACATGTGGTTTGAATATGGCCTAGCGCTTCCTCATTTGGGTCGCCATGCACGGGAGATCAGAGCCTCGGATCCCCTGCGGCCCGGCAGACAAGAGCTCTGGAGCTGCAGAAAACGTCAATTGGAAGGAGTATGAGGCCATTCCCGATGATGATGATGATGATGATGATGATGATGCGCGCGCGGCACGATCGATGGCATTATTGCAAATCCAACCTCTCGTTTCCACGGGCAAAGAAGTAGAAGTGCGCTAACCCGCTGGCGGAGCCACGTATGCCAAGACTCGCTCAGGCAACAAGGCAGACGCAGGACCTCCTCTCGTTGTTGATGATCTGAATCTTATTATCCATCTCATCACTTGCAACGAGCCAAGAAACTTCCCCTCATGATTTCGGCTGCGGCGTCGCGCCTCAACGTGCGCGAGAAGCGGTTGTAAGATTACTCCAGGCATGTATTCATTTGGGTGAGCAGTCTTGACCGATAGGCATGTAGCCTTTTCTCAATCCTTCCCTTGGTATGCTGGAAGCATTGTCAGCGTCACTGTGATGACCGACCCTGTGCTCGTAGTGGTGGAGAGGGTTGTATCTCTGGGCCCATCTCATTATTCGCAGGCCCAGTAACTTGTCGACCGGAGGCGGGGGGTGGTTCCGAGAGCGAGCCACGCCACAACGCAACCACGGTGGCATGGCGTGCGCCCTGAAGCTCCTGGCGCGTCTAGGCACAGGAGACATGATTCATCGACCTGCCAAGTCCTGAGATACCTCGCGTTCGTTCTACCTAGCTCCGTGGCTCCTATACATGATGGTCCGTGATGCATGCAGGTCTGAACTTTACCACCACGAGCTCTCTGCGTGTTTGTTGGTCTCCTGCCTTGTGTTCTACACACGGGACACAACACTCATGTCATTGCATCAACAGAACACTCAATCGCGAGAAAAGTCGAAACGATCATTCCCTCCTGTTCCCGGAGCGATGAATGAAGTACGGCCGCCTGTAGAAGCTATAGCATGGCCAGCAACATCCATGGGCTATCGATAGTAAGGTTGATATCGCTGGATACTGAGACTGATCACAAGCAAGCTTCTTTTCTTCAGACGAGTCAACACTACTGAGAGAGTATGAGGACATCTAGACTCACAACGGGTTTCAATGCCGAACGCGTGTCAGATTCCGCACCGCAGCTCCCGACGGAAGTGATGCCAACACCTAAAATACAGCGCCAATCAGCAGTAGACTCGCCAGGAAGAGAGAGTTCACGTCACGGAGCACTCGAAACTGATATATAAATAACAGTCATTGCACAATACATTGGTCTGGATGGACGACTAAGCTTGGGTGTTGGATGGAGTCGTGACCATGTCTTTTAAATCATTGGCGGGCGACTGGAAGATGACCACATCGTAGTCAAAGTCCTCCCTATAGCTGCCCCTGTAGTTGAGTGAAAATGATTGCAAGCGCTTTGCTTGTGATACGATCGTTAGAATGAACATGCGATTGGCTTCGATCGTTGGACGATGCCACTGTAATTGCGTGTCTTCCATGCCGGCAGGAATCTTGTGGCAAGGAAGCTCAAGTGTCAAGTCTTGCAGGTGCTTGAACGCAGTATGATGTGCATACCATACACCATATTGCTGAGAGGAACAGACATATATTCAACCGTCGACCTGCTATGCAACGACAGGATCGAGAAGCTCTTGTCACATGGAAATGCGGAGAAAGATTTCCTGATGCGCCGGCAACGCAACAGCAGAATGAGCACCAAAGTCCACACTGCTATTTCGCTGATGATTTCAGCCCGTCTCCAAGCTGGGCGTGATGAAAGCAAAACTGTCGAGGACGTTTTGATGCTGGCAGTTCCCGACTGTCCAAGTTCTCTACCATTCAGCGAGTCTCCAACACATCATTTCAACCGCCCTGCGCCTCAGGCCTCCAGCTCTCATCCTCCCTACTCACAATCACCTCGTGCACCGGCAACCTCTTCTCGATAATCTCCTTCCCATTAACCAAATCATTCTCATCCGCTCTTCTGCCAGCCTCCTCTTCATCCCCTGCAATCCCCGCTTCCACATGTCTCTTGATCAGTCTTTGCCTCGCAACCTTTGCATCCACCTCCATGAACCATAACTCATCCATCAAGTCTGCCGCTTCCTTCCACTCTCCTTCTCCCAAACTGAGATAGTTTCCCTCCATAACCAGTACACGACTCTCTTTCCGGATGGGAATATCATCCGGCACGGGATCTTTCACCGCGTGGTCGAAACTCGGCGCGTAAATGGTGGATGTTTCGGGACAGATGGGTTCGCGGAGCTTATGCACGAGGGCGAGGAAGGCGGGTGCATCGAATGTGAAGGCTGCGCCTCGCCGAGCGTGTGCATTGGCTGGATTAGGTAGGGCGGAGAGCTGTGCGCGAGTGAGATGGTACCCGTCCATGGGGAGAAAGGTCGCGAGGACAGAGTTGGGAGTGAGAGCGGCGGTCTGAGAGCGGTAGCGCTCGTTCAGAGCATCTGCCACTTTGGCTGCGAGTGTGGTCTTGCCTGGGTGCCGTGAGCAGGACATTCTGAACTTGGCCATACGACGTCCTTACCAGAGCCCGGTATACCGCTCACTGCCACCAGGTATCTCTTGCTCGCAGGCAAATCATGCACTTTAGTCCATACTTTGTCCACCAGTCTCGCGACGTGCTCTTCCATCTTGTCCTCTATTTCTTGAAGCTCTGGAGCGTGGGCTGCTAGGCAGAGCTCCGCAGTGGAAACTCTTGATGCTTGCGATGATCAATCCGGCGCGTATGCAAGGCTGCGGTCTCCACGAGGCGATGCAGATGCTCTTGTCATGTCACAGCGAAAGTTGCTGCACCTCGTGGGGGCGTATGCGGTCATATCGGCTTGTTATCGCGAGGAAACAGGGCGACAATGCGCCGTGCTTTTTGGTGATCTGGCGGGTGGAGTGTTCCTAGCTCCTCCGGGCAAGGATCTGCATCCACCTTGGAATCGTCCAACAGCACGGCCTCTCGAAAACACAACAACAAAAGTTGCAACCACTCAAATACGCGTGTGCTTACCTCCTATACAAAGGAGTCGTCTTCATCGTGTTATAGGCGACGACTACGAGGACCAGTGCCTCTTCTAACGAGAAGCATTTGCGTATGCCGTTAGTCTTTATTATCTCGAGAGTATTACCCTGCTTCTTAAAAGAGGGCCATAAGTCTACTTTACCGCGACCTATAATACAATAGAGACTAACCCTTCGCAGTCCGCTGGTGAACGCAAGGCTCGCAGTCGTGACAGCATTATTATTCGAACGAGGATGAAGGTTTTCAGACTTTTGGAACGTCTTATCCGCCACACAAACTCTTCAAAATCTACAACTTCTCCTTCGACTTCCCCTTTCCTCGACTCCTAAACCCGCTCTGCGTAGCACCGCCATCCAACTCCAACACATTACCAGTCATGTGCGCCGCACCACGACTAGCCAAAAACAGCACCAATCCACCAAAATCATCCGGCTTTCCCACTCTCCCGCTCGGCTGACCAGAAACCAGCGTGTCCAGCGCAGATTCCATTCCAAAGGCCGTCATCCTTGATGGAAAAACACCAGGACAGATGCAATTCACCGTAACATGATGCGGCATGAGTTTGCTCGCTTGCATCTTGGAGAGATGGATACAGGCCGCTTTAGACGGGCCGTAGCTGAAGGTCCCTGAGCCTGGTGCTGCGAGGCCGCCTTCGTCGCCAGTCGTCACGTCCACGGTTGTAATACCTGCCATGGACGCAATGTTGATGACCCGGGAAGGATTGTCTGCTGTGGCGCCCTTGACCAAAAGGTCATGGAGGCCGACGGTTGTGTAGAAGATGGATTTGACGTTGAGAGCCATGAGTTTGTCCCAGCCGGATTCGGGGAAGTCGTCGTATGGTGCTCCCTGTGGAATTCATCAGCGTCACGTCGCTTTCTGGAATTGGAGGAATCTCGACTTACCCATGTTGCACCCGAGTTGTTGAGCAAAACAGTAAGTCTGTCAGTCTTCTTCTTGACTTCGGCACAGAGTGCTTGGACACCAGCCTTGTCCTTCAAATCTGCGACGACATAATCGCACTTTCCCGGACCAAGCTTGTTGAGTCTCGCAGAGGTCTTCTCAAGTTCACTCTTCTTCCTGCTCGCAATGATCACATATGCTCCGTTCTGGACGAAAGCTTGAGCTCCCATCTCGCCCAGTCCGGTAGCGCCACCAGTGACGAGAACGACATGGTTGCTGACGTCGAAGAGGTTGGGAATCGCCAAATTGGCGGTGACTGATGAGTGTGCCATTGCGGTATGTGGTTTCCTCTAGCTAGAAGATTTCGTCTAGAGTGCTGTAAGGATGGAAGAATGAAGACGAGTACGAGTCCTGATTTGTGGTATTCCATGCTTACCTTGGGCCTCGGCACCACGATCAACCCTGCCCGCGTGCCTGACACACCATGGACACAAACCATCGCAGCATACATAGCTTATTCAATTGAACGCAGGGATGGACGTGTCGAGGCATCAGAACAATTGTCTTTCTCGTGTCGAGATGCACTTGCATTGTAGCAGAACTGTTCATGGGAATGGAATGTCTTGTCGGCTGAATTCGGACGCCGAGACGCTCACAGAATCCACGACCGGGAGTATCACGTGCTGATGTGGCATGTTCGTGTGCACCATAGCCAACGTCACTCAACAACTTCTACTCATGGACTCTGCGGGCCATTTTGCATAGTACGATTCCACTCAAGCTCATGCCATTCCCTTCGATAGTTGACTTGGCAGCCAGATGGTCCTTCTGCGACTGGCCACTGCGAGCCGCGAGTGAAAGCTGCTTGCCTTATACAGTGTGCCCTACCAACTATAGCTCTCCTCAACAAAAGCGATCACAGCACCCTTCTCTTTCGATGCAAGCTCAGTTACAATGATTCTCACATCATCAGCCATGCTCGGTGGCCCGCTCACCACGATTGCAGTCCCAACACCACCGTCTGCTCTGATTTCTTCCTCGAGGATAGTTCTCAAATCGAGCCGCTCTCCCTTTGCAATTTGAACATCGGTACCAGCACATGCAGATGCAGCGAATGTATCGTGCAGTGCTTCCACGAGACCGCCAGTCCTCACGCCCCAGAATAGCTTACTGCGGCCGATGTGGTTCGCTAGGAAAGGGAGCACAGCTGTGATGCCAACGCCACCAGCAATGCAGACCATTTTCGGGAAGGTCGAGAGATCGTTGCCACCATGATCGCCGAAGACATTCTGTCCGTAGGAAGACTCCACGAGAACAGGGAGAGTCTTTCGAGACCGGAGCATAGCAGTCGTGCCAGTGTGAGTACGAATGAAGAAACTCAGGCCGGCCTGCAGATTGTGTACCTGGTGAGTCGAACGTGGTGTCGATGGCTCACTATCTGGAGTAACGGGCTTGACTCCATGCGAAGGCAGCTTCTCAAGATCGTGGCCGCGGAATTGTGGACCTCTGTCAAAAGACGGCGCTGACTCTCGTGCGACGAGTGCTCCGGCGACAGTGAACGGGTGATTCTCCCAGGCTCGCCAGGTCAGAGTGGGGAAGTAGAGATACGCTTGGCCAGCAGCAGACACTCCAGGTATATCCAGTCGGATATAGTCTTCGTCGAGGATCGTGATTTGGCCACTTCTCACTCCATTGCGAGCAATACGGAGTATCCGCACTATACGGTCGAAGGCCCAGCAAGCGAATCCGATCAGCAGCCAGGTTTCGTAGCCCCATTGATGCCCAAAGCAGAGCACGACATGGTAGTATCCGCCGATGAGGACGAAAAATGCAACGACGACATGCCATGCAAGAAACAACTCGTAGACTTTTCTCCGTATCGGAAGGAACGATGTTGGTAGGAGTACGACCAAGCCTAGTGTGGCAACGATGCCCCAGACCCAGTATGGCTTCTTGCTCTCTGCCGCGTAGTCGTAGCTTGCTCCATTGACGTAGATCTGTAGCAGAATAGCGGAGTGCACGCATGCTTGTAGAGTACAGATGAAGGCGATCCAGCGATGCAGGAGCAGGAAAGTGGAATGCGACCAGTTGGTGACCCAAAGGAGGACGTTATTCCGGCCGGCGTAAAGCACGAGGAGGGCAACGTTGGCAAAGCTGAGTATGCCAGTCCGATATGAGATGTAAGTTAGAACCTCACTTGTGGTCGTCTCAAACCAGGAGTTTGGACTTCTGGTGTGGTATCCCACTGAGCAGAGAGTGATGTTGATGATCCAGAGGTAGGCGAGGAAGAAGGCCTGTCCGCGAGTAGGAGAGATGAAAGTACTGAGCCAGGGGACGCTGTGCTTGGTGCCGATCAGTGGTGGATCGATGAAGACGGCGTTGAAACGGCTGACGAAGGCCCTCGGAAACGGGATAAAGCGCAGCAGCGACAGTGCAATCGGGATGGCAGCGCCCGTAGTAAGAAGGATCAGACTGTTTGGTGTCAGTGAAGCTTGCAGTAGTAAAAAGACTGACTGACCCGTAGCGAACGTGTGTCGACTCGTTGATCTCGAATGCACCGTCACCGTTGTAGTTCCCCAGCCAAGTATCGTAAGGGACGAGCGTGTTCTCATCCATCAGCATCTCGTCAGTGGGAATCGTCACGTTCGGCGGGATGGCAACATCCGCCAGTGCTTTTTGATAGGTCTCGCTCGGTTGTGGCTGACCCGGAGTAGAACCTGGAATGCGCCTGATCCACCATTGCTCAATCTTCCAAACCTCAACGTCCTGACAATGTTGCGATATACAGTACGCCACAGACTGGAGGAAACGATCGCTGGTGGCATAGCATTCTGGGCTGGGTTTCTCCATTGACATGCCGCCCATTCGCTTGATCACATGGTTATGATCTGCGGTGCCATTGCAGTTGAGCGGGTTGCTGACTGAATCACGACAAGCCGTTGCACAGGTAGGCTTGTACATTGTAATGCCTTGCGAGTGTCAGTGGATTTGTGCATAGGTCATGCATGGAACTACAGTCACCATAGCCAATGAAGCCCGACCCACGAGGTCTCTGAGAAGCTTCCGAAGCAGAGACAGATAAAGTCCAGAGGAAGATGAGGACACTCCACACCGACCGGGTGGATGTTGAGGCCATGTTGCCAGAGACAAAGCGTCGAATCCGTTTTACCAGCACAGGGCCTGGACGTGAGCGGTAGTCAGCTCTTTCATATAGATCCGCAGATTGCGGGTACGCTGTTTGACCGCTTTCGCATATCTCGAGACAAAGTGCAGAGAATCGCCTCGTTGCACGTGGGTTTGCGTGCCATCTTCGTGGGAGCGGCGGAGATGAGTGCATTTCGTTCGGCCGAAGCGTGGTGGCGGTGCTCGAACACAGCTTCCCTCGCGCAAAACGTGCTCAAAGCACCTCAAGGCGCTCTTGGCAGCGCCCAATGGCCGTGGTGGGCAGGTACCGCATGCTGTGTGACTTTTAGGTAGACGAGGAGCACATATCGCCCGCTTCTCAGTGGCTGTCACCGTGTGGACGTTGTGAAAAGCTTTCCTCTGGACCGTAGGATTGGCGGGATGGTATGCTGGATTGCGCTCTCGTTCCTCTTCCATGTGCAGGCCAAGTCTGGGCAATTTCCCCGCGATACCGCAACTCACTCATGGCTGTTGTGACTGTCATTGTGTTTCTAGCCTGTTCTGTAGATGTGCAGCAGCTCACGACCATTGACTGTGGTCGTGGCATGACCGTCGCCGTATCTCATTTCTCTACTCGTGACCTCGGCCCCTGTCCTGAACCTGTCCTGTCCTGTGAATGCCCACTACTCTGGTGCCAGCCGGAATTGGATACAAGTGCTCATGAAGGTGGCTCTGGGACGCAGAAAGCCTTGAACTCTTGCCATGCCTTCTCCAAGTCGTCGTTGACAATGATCTTATCATGCACACCAGGTGTTTTGGAGAATTCAATCTCCTTCTCAGCTTGTTCCAATCGTTGCTGGATGGCCTCTTCCTTGTCCGTCTGTCGTCCCCGTAACCGCTGCTCCAAGATCTCGACAGAAGGTGGCTGGAGGAAGAGATATCGCGCATTCAAGTCTGTCTTCTTGACTTGCTTGACGCCCTGCGTGTGCAGCATTGTCAGACTGTTCCCGCATGGTTTCTCGCCCGACTCCCGCATTCTGCAGGTACATGTAACCTCATGTACTCACCTCCATCTCAATGTCCAAAATGCAGGTCCTCCCCTGCTCGGCCACATCCTTCACGGCCTGTACACTTGTGCCGTAGAAGTTGCTGCCGAACTGTGCGTGCTCGATGAAGCCATTCTCGTCGATCTTCTTCTTGAAGTCGTCCTTGGACACATACCAGTAGTCCTTGCCGTGCTCTTCGCCAGCTCGTGGATCGCGCGTGGTATGGGAGACGGAAAGGGCGAATCGATCCGGGTACTCGGCGCGCAGACGCTTGATCAGAGTGGACTTCCCAGCGCCTGAAGGACCGGAAACGACAATCGGTCGAGGCTTGGTATCTGAAGGAATGCGTCAGGTTTGGCTGGCGGGAGAAGAACGAGATTCTGTGCTACCTGTTGGCGCCATGTTGGCAAGTGAGCGGCGCACGATGTGGTTAGTGCGAGACGTGACAAAAAGAATGCGGCTGGAGCTTTGCAGCCTGTTCTTCAGCGTAGACATTCACCGACTCACTTTAACATGAACACGGAGATGAAGCGGAAGATGCGGCGGGCACAAAGTCCTGTGAGTGGAGCACGATGAGAACGGGCTAGCGGCTGTTCCCGCAGAATTCCCTTCCCCAAAGCAACGTCTCCCTCCCTCTTTCACGCCTCTGGATTTCGCTATGCATCATGACACGCCGTCAATGAATCTCGAACAGGATCTGGTCAAGTAATGACTGACTTTACTGGAGAGCTCGATTCTGCTGCCATTCAGCTGGTATAATTTCGCGCTGTGTATCCTGCCTAGCCTGTGCAGGCACAAGAAGACCCCAAAAACTCCCAAAACTCCAGAATCTCAAGCCCAAAAACCCAAACCCGCAGAAGTACTTTTGCAACAGCCCTCTCCTTCCATCAAGGCACCATAGCCACTTTGACATCATGAGTTCTCTCCAGACATATCCTGATTGCACAACCAACTCGACCGCCAAAGGCAGGAGTCAAAGCTGTGCAACAAAGGCATGTGCAGAAGGCCCTCTTGATGTCCCATGAAGGACTGCTCAACCAACTCAACCATCCCGCAAGAGGATGGGAGTCAAAGTTGAAACGAGTTCCCCATGAGCCTGGGTAGTAACTCCCGCGCAAACATCACCATCAGCATCTTCGTTCGAGCAAGACCGGCAAGCTTGAACTTCAACTTCAACACTTGAAAATCCTCAAACTCCAAGAACTCCAAAACTTCCACAATGGCATGCCTCTGCTTCATGCAGCACCGGTCCAAATATTTTCGTAAAGCATTCGTGGTTGCTCAGTCGAGAGCAATCTCAAGCTTGAACGAGGGCTGCTTCACAGTATGGCACGTTAAGACTTGTCCGGGGCCTGGGTGTACGCGTACACCCGAGCCTGCGAATGGTACCACCATCCACTCTCTTTCTTCTCATCTCTGGAGCGGACCGCTGCAAACGTGCAGACCTGCACGCGGTTGCCATTATCGTTCCAGCGGAGGCCGCGAACGTCTGATATTGTTTCTCTGTCAAATTTCGCCAGTGGTTGCTCCCAGACGAAATCGAAGTCCGTCGGGCCAACTTCGCATCGACCCCGGAGGAACAAAGCGTCCTTAAAGATTTGTATGTAGGAAGATTTGGCGTCTTCCAGCGCAGGCTCTGGGATCACCACGTCTGGTCTGACGTGCTTGATTTGCTGCACGAGCAGCATCATGAAGTCCAATGCCAGCTCTTTCGCGACTGGCAGGATGTGCTCGCGCTCGAAATCGGAATCTTCACTGATTTGTTGTTCCCCAATCCTGAACATGAAATACTCGATGTTTCCAAGGCGCTGATCTCCTGCACAAATTGATCAGTACGTTTGCGCTCCATCGTTGCCTGCTGCCTCGAGGACAAAGACTTACGGATACTAAAAAACCTCAGCACGTCCTCAAAAGCCTTCTTTGTGTGCTTCAGATCGGCGAGATACTGTTGTGGTGTTTTCCACGGGACGGGCTTTATGAGGACCTGGTCGTAGACTGCAGCTCCCGCGCATGCGTTGAGCCAATAGTCAAGGTCAAAGCCTTCATTCATAAGTTGGATTGCTTGCTCTTTCCAAGGGTAAAACCCTCTACGCAAGATTCGCGTGTAGAGCGCTGTAAGATCGGGGTTAGGAGAATTCGGCATCGAGGCCTTTTCATCCTTCAGGCCCACGGACTCGAGCAGTTCGGAGTTGGCATTTCTGATGCGCCAGACGAGTCTGTCCACATCCTTTCTAGCATCGACCTGCGCGAGACCCTCGGGATACCCTGTCATCATCTTCTGGGGTCCTGATGCCTGGTCAAACAGCTCCTGTAAAGTCATACCATTGGCGAGTGGCAGTCCCGACCCGCCCGCTTCTGCTGTTGATGGTGCAGTGGGCCTCGCCTCTGCGACCCCACTTGGCGGCAAACGATTACCTTTATGAGTACTCGAAATGGAAGGTTCCTGCTGCGCTGGCTGCGCCCGAGTGCCGCTTTGCTCACGCTCTCTCTTCGAGTTCATCGACGCTGCCGTAGTGGAAGCTGTTGCCATGCTCTTCGGAATCTTATCAGTTGTGCCAGAGACTAGCAGGTCTTCTGCGGATTCACTATCGGCATCAGGTTCGAAGTTCTCCACAAAATCTGAAGGTGCCGCTGCTCTCTTTGGCCTCTTGCTCGCTGCCGGCTCTTCTCCGCCTGCTTGGCGCTTTCGTTTGAGGCTCTGGGTGTCTTTCTCCTTCGAATCAAGCGACTGCGCAGCAGAAAATGCTTGTTGTATCTTGTGCCGCTTCACGTTTGGTGCAGTGCCGTCGGCCGCCTCCTCGCCGAATGCAGAAGTAGCGCTACGCTTCCCACGCGAGGGATATCTGTCGGAGCGGCCGTCATCTACAGGCGGACCAGCCTTCGGAGAGGTTGCAGATGGCGACAGAAAGTCTGACCCCTCTGAGTCCTCGATGGCAATGGCGGCAGGGGCGTTTTTCGAATTAGGACCTGGCAAAGTTGTTGGCCGCGAAGCCGTAGACTCTGGTTTGTGCGCACGTGTTGCATCTCCATGCTGTGGTAGCTCGGAATCCTTCGCTGGTGCACGAATGCTTCCCTCAGGTTCGGCCTCGTTCTGTGCAGCTATGCCTTCGAGTCCATCATTCTTTGTCTGCACGGAAGACGGCATTCCATCTTCGACTGTCGCCGCGAGGCCGAGCTTAGTCCTTCCTGTGGTATCTAGCGCGTCCCTTCCACGGAAGAAGACGTCAGCGCTCTTTGAGCTCGCATTACTGCGCGAGGCCCATTCTCGGAAGGCATCTCTGAGCCTGGCCGCCGTCGGAGTCTGCACCTGCTCGCCCTTCGGCCTCATCTTGAGATCTTGCGCGCCAATAAGCTCGCCAATCCTCACAGTCTGGGCGCCTTTGTTGTTGTAGCGGTCACCATTCTGTTCGATGTCCTCGATGATGATCCGGAACGCACGCAGGCGATCGCTGTCAACAGCCATGTCCAACTTCGGATTCTGTGACTAGGAATTGGGGTTGTTGATCAGTCTGGGAGCGGACGGAGTGTGCGGGCACAATCAGCGCGTATCGGCGTACGAAGCTCGGATTGTGTGTTGTTGGGAAGGACTGAAGTTCTAAGGCGAAAGCTGGATTTTCTGGTGGGTTGCTTGAGACGCGCAACAACAAACAAAGGCGAACGGCCCTTCACTTCGCAACGCCGGCGCTTCTTCGGCTGCACGGTACTTACAAGAACCGATGCGGACAATTCGCGCACATTCACCAGGCCACACAAGATTCCTCTCGGCGTCGTCGCCAGCACATACATACACATACGCGGCAATCACATCGGAAAGGACACTGAAGCATCATCAAGTCAGCGCAGATTCAGCAACCCCTGACCTCCGATTCGATGGAGTCCGAGAGCGCAGGACACCAAGTCCTGCGCGTCGCCATCGACTGGGGCACGTCCAAGGTCGCAGTAAGTGTCCACGTCCTTTGGCCTTTGTTACTTGCGCCTAGCCCTCTCATCACCCCGCCTCGCGATGCTGCAGCGACACTCGAGTCAACGGCGAAAAGCTACGACTGGTACGCCTCGAACTTAGCTGATCACAAAAACTAGGTCGCCGCTCAAATTGCCATTCCTGGTCAACAACTCAGTGAGCACGCCATTCACGATGTGGTCTTCGATGGCAATAGCACCACCGCACCGCAACAGATAGCGCTTGACGGAGATGACATCGTTTGGGGACACGAGCTCCGGACCAGACTTAACCGTGGTGAAATCTTGCACGACAAGGTCATCTCGTTGCTGAAGATTGCATTCTACCAGAACCATGCCACATCTGCCCTAACAGAGCGAGTTATGGAACAAGTTGAGTCACTCAAGGAATCACTCATCGAAAAGCACCCGGATCGGAAGATCTACGATGCCAAAGTGCTGCTATTGGCCAAGCACCTTAAGAGCGTTGTGGAGTTCACCGTTCGACAGCTCGAGTCGAAAGTGGCAACAAAAGCCCAGTATCCCGAAGGAGTATGTCTTAGGCACTTCAACATGTCGTAAACATGCTAATGACAACCAGATGATCGGGAAGATGCCAGTCGAGCTGTACATAAGTGTTCCAGGAATGTGGCTCCCACCTGGAAACCGAAACATGCTTGAGGCTGCGAACCTGGCTGGCTTTTCAAGAGTCGAGATCGTCAACGAGCCACAGGCTTCTTTGGCGCACTGGGCGCATACACTAGTACCGACAGAAGTCGGAATGTTCAACACTGGCGATGAGCTTTTCATACTTGACGGCGGCGGCGGTACGAGTGACGTGGCTCTTTACGAGTTGCAGACAGACGGCAACACCGGTTCCCAGGTACAGCTGAAAGCTGTTGGCGAGGCATCGGGCGAATTGTGCGGCTCAGAATTCATCAACCAGGAATTCCTCTCGTGGTTTGATACATACCTGGAGCGCAACGGACACAACAAGTCGGACTTGTCAAGAAAGCTGGGCTGTCCGGTGTCTGAATTCACCTATCAGGCAAACGAGGATTTCAACGAGATCAAGGAGACCTTCGATCGGCATTCAAAGAAAGGTCGTATCGTGCGTATCGTCGGCGACGAGTCCTCCGAATTGAAGGAGTTCACTGTGCATTTGAGCAGGTAAGCGCTCTCTCATCCTGGATGTGCACGTTCAGTGCTGTCCGAATCATGAAGCTCCTGCTGACATAGATTTAGTGAACAAATCGCGGAGTTCTTCGAACCTGTGCTGAGAATGAACTTCGATCTTGTTCGGAAACGCCTGGTCAGCGCGAGAGCGGTGAAGGTTCTGATTGTTGCTGGTGGTCTTTCTCATTCGAAATATTTCATGACCCAACTTCGGGAAGAATTCAAGGATTCCGGTATGCTCATCGACTCCGCCGGCGTGAGAGCCGTCGGCGGCTGCAACCCCGTCACGCGTGGTACATTGCTGAAGTACCATGAGTTCTCGACGAGAGATCTACCAATCACGGACTGTTTCGGCATCTCTGAGGACCAGGTCTACAATCAAAGCAATCATAGCGATCTGGACCATGTATTGGGAGAATTTGGCTCTGCTGCTCTGGCCAAGACTCAGCGTCCACAGGGCCACTCGAGTCAATACTATGATGACGCATATGCCAAAGACCGTTGGCATACGATCGCACCAGCGAATCCACGCACACTCCAGAAGTTTTGGCAGCTTCGATGCTTCAAGCTGCAAGCTGCAAAGGTCTTTTTGATCCAGGTCTACTGGTCGCCACACAAGATACGGGAGAACAGCCCAATCTTCACTACTAACGGTGGCTCCCAGCTTCAGGATGGCATCGAGAAGTTCGGAACTCCTATTCGAGTTCAGTTGCCGGACTTGGCCAATGCGAGATTTCCTCTGAAACAAAAGCAGACGGAGCTGAGTAAGAAACAACGGAAGCTCATCAGTGGATACTGCATCAGATGCCACAAAGATCACATCCCTGCCTCGCTCGCATACGAAGAGATCTGCAGGAGCTGCAAGAACAAGCAGTTCTACGAGGTCTACTACCGCTTAGAGTTGGTCTTCGATGGCGCGAATATCCGGGTCATGGTGAAGATTGCGAAGCCAGAGAGCCACGACGCTATCTGCAAGGGCGAGGAAGTTGGTCCTGATGGAATCTTCTCCTGGGAAGAGGAGCATTTGTTCATCTCGGAAAGCCAGAACCCAAATACGCGCGTTTAGGAGGACGGGCAGCATACTGCATACTGCATACTGTATACTGTACCCAGGATACTGTCCGGCGATCGATATGGCTGGCTGCAGCAAGATGACTTGATGAGCGCACTGTTTGTGTAGGAAAAGAAGCTTTAGGCTAGAAATTTCGAACTCCACCCATTCTCTGCTCTTCCTCTCTCTTCATTCTCCTCTTATCCCTCCTCTGTGTTTCCATATGGCCTTCTCCCGATGACCATATGATATTGAACGTCCAAAAGCATTGCCTTCTTTGGACAGAATACAAGTCTTTCCGACTTCTCATCTTAGCTTTGGAGTAGAATCTTGTTATAAAGTATTGACGAATTGCGGTATGAAGATGAGATATGTCTGAGGCTCCTCTGCTTCGACAACTCAGACTTGCAGTATTCGCGTTAATGAATTGGTTGCTCTGGAAAGACGGCGACTCCTCCTGCCCATCAGCTAAGCGTTGGATCGAACATGGAGGGAATACTTGAGACGAGCTTCAATCCAGGCTCTGTAGCCAAAGCTAACGCTAGAAAATATGACCCTCTCCGATGGAATACAGCTTTGTGTGGCCACAAAGCTCGCTCGCCTACAAGATTGCGTTACTTATATATGTTTGGGATAGCCTGCACCGAAGAGATTGGGGAACCCCCTATCGCCAAAAGACATACTCATCTCTGGCGATATGATTAGATGAATGGCAACCAGTCTGCCCTCGGGCAAGATTGCATGGCTGAAGTTTCGTCTGAGACAGCCTGCCAGAGACAACTGAGTGCTCAATTGTTTGCCGTAGTTCATCGTCTCTCTGGTCTGTGGAGAGCTTGTGTGCCAAGCAGCTTGTCTTTCCTCAACATCGTATTCCTGAGACTGTATCTGAAGCAGGATCTCTCGGCGACTTCTTCGCTCAAGGGACGCAAACTACTCTGTCACTCTGACGTTGATGACACCCAGCAGCTCACCGAGGGTGAGCTCGTTCCTTTGCCCCATTGCACCAAGCGAAAGAGATATTCTCGACCTCTCGCTTGGCAACCAAGATGGTGCTATTCTATCCCGCAAAAGCTCGCTTTCGACCTCCAAGGTCACAATCGTTGAGGACGGGACGTGACTGCTCTGACTGAACGATGGGTTCCATGCCTAGCAACTCGCCCCTTAGGAAAATCAGACTCCTGAAATGTTTCCGAGAAACTCATCGCATCGCAGACTTTAGTATGAAATATTCTACAGTCAAATACTCCTCGTCCCACTAACGAAACCACAGCTTCCATGCGCCCTCAGCTCACCCTTCATCAAGATTGCGTGCCCAAGATGCATTCGAGGATACGCCCCAACCTCGACAAACTTGCCGAAGAGCAAGAGCAAGAGCAGCAGCAGGCGCTTGAGATCCGACCATCATCATCATCATCGTCGTCTAGGTAAAACACAGCTTCTTTCCCCCGCGACCGCAAGTTATACGAAATCGACCGGGGGAACCAAATTTTCACCAAAAAAAAAGCATCGTTCTCAGATGGGTGTGATAGTCGCATGTACCAGCAACTTGGTTCTTGAAGAGAATGAGTGGCTGAGATTTATCGTGACAGAGGCTAGCTACTTTGCCTGCACATCGAAGACTCGCTCGAAGCGTTTCGGTATACATCCTTCCACCTTCTGAATACCTGATAGGTTGCACGGTCAGCAGGCCGCCGATTGGGCAAGACTGCAATGCATCGACGAGATTTGTCCGAGAAGACCTTCCGCCGGCGCGTGATATTGATACACAGCATCACTCATCACACACACGCGCTCTCTCTCTCTCTCTCTCTAGCAAGAAAGTTGTGTTTACGCTGACCAGCTTACCGCTCGGAAGACTCACGTTTCCACAATCTATCCGAAAAGTGTGAGGACAGACAGAGCCAAATAATATCATGAAAATCATACTCTCATATTCTCGTAAAGGATACTTCTTATGTGGCTCTCATCACCACACCCCTCACAAAAACACCTTTCCCGTCCAATCACTCCTGCCCGTCCCATCTTTCCTCGCACTGCCCCCAAGAGGCGGAATGACCAGCCCCGTGCCTCGAATCTCGTCCTCACTACTCGATAAAGAAGATTCCACATCCGTGACCCAATTCGCATCATCCCGCTCACTCCCCGCAGTCGCGGCAAAATCATGTTCGGAAGCACGGCGCAGCGAACTCGGAGTTATATGCACAGTGTCACCGACATGTGCGATTCGAGGACGGCCTTTGTGCATGCTGTCGGCGGAGACAAGACTCATGGGAGCGGACATGCGGTTCTTCTTTCCCGAGTCTTCGCGGTTGTGTTTGCGGATGACAGAAGGTGAGGAGTTGAGATCGTGTATTTGAGATAAAGGCGAGGCGGATCGTTCTCGAGCGCTCTTCTGCCGCGCTTCTCGCCAACGTTCCGATCGTGACGGAGAAGCGCCTGATGTTGCAGAGGGAGTGGCAGCGCGACTGTTCTGGGCTGTGGCGGCGAGGCTTGGGGGCGGAGCTGTCAATGGACTGGACTCGCCAGGACGAACCCAATCTCTCTCGTGTCGCGGCTTGGTCAATTCTGCAACCCACGCTGCATCGTCGAGATCTGCATAGCTTTTGCGTTCGGCTGGTGTTTGCCTTGCACTGACGGGATCTACGACATCTTCGTCGTTGCCCAGCGTCGACTGCGTGATGGCACGAGGGAATCCTGGAACGAAGACGTTTTTCACTCTCTGGCTGAACCGCCTTGAATCACGATGCGGAGAATCCAGATGGCCTTTGGGCTCGATAGAAGAAGATTCGGAATACTTCGTCAACGTATTCTGACTCGGCACAGCGCTCCTGCTTCCCAATCCCGAAGTGCCTCTCCGCGCACGACGGACGCTACCTGCCAAGCTGGCCTCGATGGATTCAGAGTCGTTCCGCCGTAGGCTGGTGGAAGCGGAGCGTGTACCTCTCGAGAACAAAATGCTCTGCATATGCCCACTCCCTCGGCGCTTGGCGAGAAAGCTCGTACGCTTGTCGGTCATGGTCCGATTGTCATTGCGCTCGCGATCGGATACACGTATGCTATCGCTCGGCGCGACCATACGTATACTCTTCCTCTTCGGATCAAGCTCTACGCTGGAAGTGATGTTCGACAGGGCTGGAGCGGAAGCCGAATACGACTCTCTTGCTGGGCCCGGCTCGGGGAAGTCAGAAGGCGTGGCAGAGAGGATGCTGGTCCGTATCGTCCTGGAGGAACCCGCGGAGCTCGCCTCTCGTGTTGGCGTCAGCACGCCCAAGCTGCTTCTGGCTTTCCGGTGCCTGAGTCTGCCATTTCTGGAACTGTGTCTTGCCACTCCAGCGCCGGCAGCAGCGCCTACACCACTGACACCAAGCTCCAGGCTGAGCCGCTTGAAGCTGACGCTGCTTCGGTTCCTCCCATGTGCACGCACTCTGTGCATTACCCGAGCTCGTTTACTCGGACTTGTATCGCTGAGATGCGTGCTTCGCCGCGCCATCTCTGTTGGCACGGAGAAGCTGTCATGCGGTGTGTGCAAAGCTGTGGAATTCACGCCCCATTCTGGTATGTTCTGGTCCCTTCTGATAGCGTCTTCGCCGTCACCCAATGATGAAGCATGACTGATACGCGAAAAGCGATTATACCACGACGAACGGACTTCCGGAATACCTTGAACGTGTATTCGAGGAGGTGGCTCTATGATCTTGGGAGGCGGGACTGGTGCGTGCGAGTCCACCCGATCCAGGTGGACACCCTTTTCGAGGTCTTGGCCATCAACCGTTGGTGCTACGATATCTTCGCCCTGTGGCCGCTGGAGAGGTTTGGAGATTGTCTTCGATCGAGGCGAGTTCTGCACATAAGAGTCATATCGTCGCTTGCGTCGGCAGCACCACAGTAGGGCCAGCAGCAAGACAGAAGCTCCGACGATGGATCCGAGCACAATTGCCGCGATGCCGCCACTGGTTAGAGTCGGCCCATCTCCTTGACCGACGGCAGCTGCGGTCGGGTTTAGAGGATTGGTGCTGGTTGGGACGATGGTAGCACTCGTAGTGCTAGGTCTTGTTGCAGCCTCAACATCGATCGTGAAACTTTGCGTCTGACCTTCATCATCGGGCCCGCTCTTTGCAGTGATGTTTGCACGTAAAGTTGCCGCTTGCGCGTTCGAAGGTACTGTTCCGGTCAGCTCTCGGTCTTCAGCATCGTACGTGAGCCAGGTGGCGGAAGTCGGGAGTTCAACGCTGATGTCAAGATCTCGTTGATTGAATAATGAGTCGTCCAGCTGATACGAGAACTCCTTGCCAGCCTGTGCGGATAGAGTACCAATCTGTCCATTGAACAACGAGGAGTTTCCAGCTATGAGATGTATCACAGACATTGCTGTATTTCCAAGCTCATCTGTCACAGCAATGGTGATGTTTACTGCCTCGAACTCTTCCGGCGCATCTCCCGTGATCGCAAGTGTCGACGAATCGAAATCTAGCCAGGACGGAATGTCCGCTACCGCACTTCCCAGACTTGCGGGACTGAGAGTCGCGTTGTTGCGAAAGAGGTCGTTCTGCAATGTCGTGATATTGACAGCCTCCCCAGCAGTGATGTTCAATTCTTGCTCTTCTGGCACAAAAACGAGTTGCTGCGTGCCAATGGCGATTGTGAAAGATGCAGTGCTGCCAGAAAATCCTGCGACGTCCGAAGCGATGAGATTAATCACCCATGACTGGGGAAACGCACTGAGATCAGGCGCAGTTCCGGAAAAGGTGAGTTTCTCAGCGTCAAACGTGAGCCACGATGGCAGAGGCGTGTGATCGGCGAGGGTAGCATAATAATAAAGCCGGCGTCGCACAATGTCGATGAAGGACTCCTGCTCGAAGTCGAATCTGAACTGGGTCGATGGCAGCAGTGTCACGACAGGTGGCGTACTGCTGGACAAATTCGCCGTTTCTGAGAGCTGCTCGCTGATGTCCCCAATTAAGCGTGGCGCGGGATCAGCTGAGACGAACAATGTGCATGACATTTGCGCCGCTCCAGATTCGTCAGCTGCTGTCAAGACGAACGCCTCCGGCCCAGCATCACTCGTGCCCGGCGTGCCTTGCAGGGTCCTTGTTGCGCCGTCGATGGTGAGCCATGCTGGCTGCTGCGAGATGCTGTAAACGTAGCTCGAGGAGGGCGGCGCGAACGTGGAGTCGGAGATCTGGAAGCTGTATTGCTGGCCGACACGGGCGACTGTCGGGACCTGCGAGTTGAAGGGAAAGGCTGCGTGTGGGACAGCTGCAGCTGTTGTGAACAGGACACACAGGATGCCAAGTGTTCGTGCCATCTTCTCCTGCGTCGACGCGTTTCAGCGGAACACTGCCCCGTCCACGGTATCGCTGCACGCGGCCAGCAGTTGTTGTGGTGCGTTGGAAAGGCGTGATTTCAGACGGGTCCCAGGAAGCAAGAACGGTTGCTCCAGGCCCAGAAATGAGGCCCATGTTCGAGGCGCGCGAGAAATCGCGTGGTGCGCGTAAAGTGGCATATCGAGCGGGTCTCCTTGCTGGGTGCAAAGAATGAGAGAAGAATGGCTTGTCCTCGAAGCAAGGGATACTTCTACTAGCCACTTCCACGCTGCTTACCTGTTGTCCATTGCCGTCCGCGTCTGTGCGTCAGTGGATGGAGTCGACCTACGATGGTACAGGGCATGGAGCAGCTCTGTGCAACAAGCGCTTGGCATCATATCCGAGAGTGAGAAGAGTGGCGTACATTCTAGACTGCAACAGCGAGTGTTCTAGCGCGGCGACGATGGTGTCAGTGGCGGCTCCTGCTCCGGCCAAACGCCGACGTCCGACCCTGTGAGATCAGCGATCGAGGCCGAGGCCAGGAGAGACCGAATGCGCCATTTTCCGGCACGCTCCGGCGTCGGCATGTGGGCACGCGCGCTCTGACTGCCACCTCGGCGCTCGCGAGTCGGGAATGGCCGGGAACAGAGTCGAAGCAGTCTGGTCCACGGGGAACCGAGATGCGCTGAGGTGACATGGCGAGTGCCGTGATTGACTTCTGCGCTTTTCGCCTTTCCGCCTCCCAAGCAAAGCAGCGACGTGCAGAAAGTCAAGCCCAGACAAGCACGTGCCGCGAGCGCGCCCAGAAAGGCACTGGGGGACAGTCATCAGCGCAGTGGAAGAGACGACACGGCTCCCTCCACCACCACCTCGTCTCGATGCGCCATGTCGGCTCCGTCCACCGCCGCATCCGATGCGGATGAGGCAGACTTTGCTCTCTCCGAAGACTTGGTCACGTCGCCACTCCACAAACCCAAAGCCACGAGATCCGTCGACTTCGATGGTCTGCTGACGCCTCCGCTGCTCCTCCACGAGGACCTGGCGAAAGGCAATGGCGGCCAGGCCTGGCCCGCTGGTATGATCCTCACCAGGTACATCCTGCGCAAAAAGCAGCTCGAGATGCGCGCTGCTTCGTCCATGTGGGTTGCACTCCTCCCACATTCGTCATCTCCTCTGACCTGTGCCCCTTCAGCGTGGAATTAGGTGCGGGCGGCGGACTAGTCGGGTAAGAAGAGCGCATCGATCCACGTCTCTCCTGCCACTCCACGGCCACGAGTGTTGACTGCCACAGATTGGCCGTCGCCATCAGCTGTCGACCAGCCGCCGTCGTCCACATCACCGACATGAATGCCATGCACGACTTGATGCAGCAAAATATCGCACTCAATGCCCTAGCTGACCGCGTGAAGGCCATCGTGTACGACTGGGGAGCTGCGACTCCGGAGGGCATCCCACAGCATCCCGACGTCGTGCTCGCTGCCGATTGCGTATACTTTGAACCCGCATTCCCGCTGCTCCAGCACACCTTGCACGACCTGATTGGTCCTAACACCGTGTGCTATTTCTGTTTCAAGCGCAGACGCAGAGCCGATATGCACTTCCTCAAAGCGGCGAAGCGGCAATTCCTGGTTCAAGACGTGCTCGATGACCCCGACCACCAGAACTATGCGAGAGAGAACATTTTCCTGTGCGCCCCTCCGTCATTTGCTGTGCGTCGATTCCGCAGACTGACACATATTCAGGTGCACCATTCGCCAGAAGGCTGATCGATGAAAGCCCATACATTGACGTGGGTGCCCCGCGAAACATCCTAGCTGCTGACGGGAAATGGTTGCCAACGCCGCCGATGGACGGACGGAGCAACCACACACGCCTTCCCGACACCGCACAGAGGCGGGATTGTTCATTGCGCGAGGCCGAAACTTGTGAGCGAAAGACCGAATGTTGTCACAATGGGCGGCTTGCGGCGCTTAGCAAACAGCGTCGAGAACGTGACACGCACGGCTTCCTGCGGACGTCATACCATCAACGCCATTGTCCACGCGTTGCTAGTCAGTTTGCGTGCCGTGAGCCGCGGACAAAGACGGCGATTTGTGAAGCGTTTGTGCTAGCAACGATAGATACCTCCTAGTGTCAATGACAAAGCTGGATCGCGAGATCACTGCAGCACGTTGAGAGACGACGTGAGCAGGCTGTGGAGTAGTTCCTGCGGCCAGCAGAGACAAGCATTTTTGGCTGCGGCGGGCTCCCGAATAATGCAACGTCCCAAGCCTCAGACGTGTAGACGTGGGGTCTGGCGGCCGGTACGTACTGTGCCTGACTGACACTGGTTGGGAGTTACGAGCAGGGATCACAAACCGTCCCTGTTTGTTATCGTGCTCGTTCCTGCCGCACACTGCCTCCATAGAGCAATTTCGCCATGATCGGCAGCTGTGGCCGATGGCAGCTCTGAATTGTCACCCTCCTCCCAACGACACTCACCCTCCTCAATGTGCTGCAAGGGTTCACATGATCCATGAGATGCCGAGGCGAAACGTCCAAGACACAACGAAAGACACCAAGAAAGACTCGGTGGAATGAGGTCTGCTTTGAGCGTGTGGCCAAGAAAGTCATTGCGGGTTAAGAAGGCTTGGTCGCGAACACAAAGCACAACGAGCAGCGATAAAGCACCGCGATCGGACGGGTCAGCAGCCCGCGAATGAGGGTCGCGGAAATACCAGGTGACTTCATTGGGCGAGAGGTGGCAGCGCCTGCGCGGCATGTCGGCAACGCAGAACAGGACTAACAGATTTAGCCTGCAGCCCTTGGAGCTCGCCCTCCCTGCCGCGCTGTGCCTCACAAAAGCCTTCACTCGCCCAGCTCCCGTTGCATCGCCTCCGCGGTTACTGCTTGGAAGGAACTGCACTCCTATGTACGGCCTCCCGACTCTCTCGCCCTCTCCGCAGCAGCAGACATAGCCTGGCACAGCCTTGCCCAGCTGAGACCGGCCCCCAGCGCACGTGCAACGCAATCTGCTTTGCTGCGGCGCGCAGTCTTGGCCGATCGGATTGGACGAGGCCGGACGATTGGATGAGCTCAACCTCGCAACAAACGCCCGGACAGCTTCGATAGTCATACATTGCTGCACCGCTGCCTCCCACGTCCACACGTTTGACCCTTTCAACCATCTTTCGGCCACCATGCGGATATCCTGCTTCTCTCGAAAGTCCTGGGACCAGGATGTGGACACCACCGAGGCACCACGGACACCCATCCACAGGAACCGCCGGGTGTTCCGCCAAGGGAGCAACCATTCCCAAGCGTCGCGCTGCAGCACTGCGAGCACGTCGAGCAACGAGTCCATCGCCCGCTTGCCACCATGCAAGGCTTCCGACGCGCACATTGAGGCCATGATGATGCCCGTGCCACCGGAAGTCCGACAAAGCCGCTGTCTGCGCATGTCGCATCCGAAAATCTACTCCGACATCGTCGACGACATGAAGAGAATCCGCAAGTCGCGCGCCTGGCGAGACTTCGACGTGTTTTACGCCGACGAAGTCGACATGACCATCTCCGCTGTCGACATGGCGGCCAAGAAGGCTGCTCAGTACGAACGCATGATGCGCGAGGTGAACAGCTTTTGCGAAAGCAGCCTACAGCAGCCTCGCCGTTCTGTTGATGCCATCGACATGATTGGGTGAGTGCTGAGAGAAAGTCGGCCGACACAAGTCTGGGTGGCGTAATGCCTGGCGCTTTCTGGACCGGACGGCCGTTGATTTTCCGCTCGGTCACATGCTACAAGGGCCCACTTGCCCCGAGCACCGGAGAGTCACACGGCGGCTTGGCAAGTCATATGGACGATGGCCCGTCGCTTGATGACTCTTCCTACTACATGCCCGCGCCATCCCCAGACCGCGACACCTGGCCTCCACCTCCCCCATACTCGACCATCGCCAACCATGGCACAGCCCATATCAGTGGCGTCGACAACGGACTGTGAAGACCTCCGAAAGCGACACGATCCCGCTGTCCGCCTTTCTGAGTCACCGCCTAAACGGACGTCAATGCACCGACACGAAACACAAACCCGACCACGCAATGTATCGACGTCTACCGACTCTTCCATGCAGTCGAGCAGTTCAACCTCGTCCACGCAAAGCCGCTTCCATGGAGGCATGTTGATGCCCGATGCTACCCCCGATCCCAAGGCCAAAGCAAGGCATGCCTACTACCGGCGACGCATCCGTCAACAAATCTTTGACGAGATGCACCTGGACTGGAGGTCGGCGCCTGTTATCTGCGACGAACGGTATGATTACGCGTCGCTCCTGTATCGACCAGGACTGCGCTGTACGGCTTCACCGCAGTATCTCCTCGAAGTGCAGGACACGATAAGACGCCAGGCCATCGCAAACGCTGTGATCCAGGATTTGAATCCCGAAAGCAATACTTCTGTGGTGTGCATTGACGGGGAGGAAATGATCGACATGATCGGGTGACAATGCAGCCATGTGCAACCCCGAGGAGAGTGGAGAGGTCTTACGCGTGCTGCGCCCAACTTCCGCGGATGCATCTCACAAGCTCACACCACATACTCACCGGTACTGCTGACCGCTTGTGGCTCTGCACTTTGGGGTAACGCACTGCCCATTGACCGGTCTGCATCATCGCACTGATGTGACGTGGCTTGATGGACATGACGAGATGATTCATAGATATAGACATCTATGGTCCCCACGACTGACAGTTGGTCAGACCGAGGAGGACGACTTTTTGCCTTTGCGCGTTTGAGCGGAACTGGCATTGCATTTGTTAGCGTTCCGAGCGACTTTTGATACCTCGCCATCATGAGCTTGAGGTTTGGATATGTACACACAGATCTAACAACGACATAATTGTAAACTGCATCACTATACCATCTCATTTCTGATTCTATGGCGATCTTATCTGTTCCTGCCTGCATGGCCACATAATGCGATCTGATATCATCCATCCTCCACTCCACTCTTCACAGCTTGGCACTCCCGCCCCCTCGCGCATCTCACCTCGAAGGCAACCTCCCCATTCCATCATCACCACCACCGCACACCATGCCTCCACGACCACGTATACCCTTCCGATCCCTCAGGAAACCCGCTCCAGCCCGCCGAACCTACATCGCAGCGCCAAAGCCCGGCAGTGGTCCCCTCTTAGAACGACGCTCCGACCGCGCCCTCCCACCCCTCCAGACCTCCCTCTTGTCCTCCAAATGGATCCGCACTCTCCCCCTCTTCGCCGTCATCATGACGGGCTCTTGCCTCGCAATCTTCAACTACCAGAAACAAAGCAGTAGCGTGGTGAACAGCACATTATACGCCCTGCGCACCAATTCCACAGCCCGAGAAGTCCTAGGCGACGAAGTGTACTTTGCGAGCAAGATCCCGTGGATTGCGGGCGAGATGAATCAGTTGCATGGCAGGATTGATATTTCGTTCTGGGTTAAAGGGACGAAAGGCCAAGGGAAGATGAGGTTTGTCAGCGCGAGGAGGACGAGGATGGGTTTGGTGAGTTTTTTTTTCTCCCTATTGCTTTGAACGATTGGGATCGCGATTTGAATGTCAGAGCTGACTGGGACTTTCTGGGCATAGTTTGAGACCACGGATTGGAGTTTGGAGATGGAGGATGGGAGGAAGATCTCGTTGTTGGGTGCTGGTGGGCCGGATCCGTTGAAGCAAGGGGAGATTTGAAGATTTGGCTATTTGCACACACTCACACACGGAGTCACCACACTGAGCGGCTACTTGCGCGAAACACTCTGCGCGAGGCCTGCGCAGTCCATCGTCGTCATCGTCGCTCTCGCACGTTTTGTGCAAAGCCCGAGAGCCACATGTGATGAATGCTTCGGTGTCCGATATACAGCAGCACCAGCGGACACAAACCACCGCCGACCATGCATCATCAACATTCGGACCTCACACGGCATCATCATTGCAAGCCTCCTCCGAAAGCGAAGTACAATGCTCGCGGCTCGCACCTCGCACCTCCATCCGGCTTCGCATGAGCGGACGGAAATAGAGTTCCCGCGGAGACGTCCTGTCTGGATAAACCATGTCCAGAGCCAGCCAGCGGACCCCGGGAACTCTCGAGGGTGCAACACGACGCCCATGCCGCGTCAGGAGGCGATGTATCAAGTATTTGCTCAGCCACGCGAACGCCCAGCTTTCATAAGGAACTTCGTAAACATTGATTCACCTCGCCCGCCCTGCTTGCAAAGTACTGTATAATATTACTGCTAAGAACGCCAAGGCTGGGCAGGTAGATATTTTTGTATCGACTTCTACAGTACCGTACCATCCAATTCGATTCTATGACATATGACTTTTGACACATGTGTTGAACGATGGGGTCCAAGCCACGCTTGAGTGCTGTGCCGATATACAGCTGCACTGTACTGTACTGTTCTCGGCGGTGCGCAGCAATCGAATGAGATGAAGTAGACTGTTCTTGTAATCGAATTGGCATTCGACCTTTCGGGCTTTCCAGGTGGCTTTTTTTTTGCTTAGTATTAGTCCTATTCAAAAATGAAGAGAAAAAAAAATGAAGAATTGTATGGACGTGCTTCCTTTTCTCAGTTGCGAGGCAGGCTCGAAAATTTTACGCTGCTGCGATGCTCACAGCACTGGAGACATTTCGAACGGCCTGGCACCCCATCGCACCGATACGAAACAACAACATGAATTTGGTGCTTGAACCCGTGTGTGACAGAACCATTCTGCGGGAAACGGGGTCGGTTCGCATAGGATGATGTACTTCCATCGGGAGTGGAACGAAAGGCCAGAGGGGTGTATCTTCGCCGGGCTCAAATATGCTACCATGTCAACTCTGCTTCGATCTCACGATTGAAGACGCTGGGACAGGCACTTCGCAGTGATTTCGATTTTTACCTCCTGTCGAGGGCATTGCTTCCGTCTTCGCATCTCTCAGTACACTCCACCTTTTTTTCCATTGTCGCGGGGGCGCCCAAATGGCACCTCGGACCAGCTGAATGATCCAGAGACGGACGACTACCTATGCCAGCGCATTTGGGTTGAAATCGCTGTTCATGAAAAGACATTCTGTGCAGCTGAATGACATCCTGCGATCCAACAGGCAAGCCATTGGCTGCGTCCTTGAAGTGATCGGGTTTGGCCATTTCAACTGTAAGCAGTACCTTCGAGCCCAGATACTGCACGATGACCCGGACCATGACGGCATAGAAAGCCTGAGAAAGCGCAACTTGCGCAGACGTTCTCTGCCCAAGACAATAGTGAGGTGTCGTCCGTGTCGTAGCCGCAGTTCTGGCAGCTTCTGTGTTTCTGCGAAGCTGCACGCTTGAGCTGATCTGTCTTTCTTCGCTGGCTTGGCTCGCTAGAAGGATATTCGAAGGGAGCTCGCTTTCTGGAAGCCTTGCTGGGTGCAAAGTCTGCATCTTTTGCATCATCCTGGAAGTCGTTGCTCTCTGTCCTCGAGAGTCCCTTGACCCAATCTTCGTGCGGGTTGGCCTCGCCCTTGATGACAGTGTGATGCTTTTTTGGCCCATGCTTTATCGGGTCCCAAGGCGCATCCTCGGCGACCATGAAGCAGTGTTGTGTCGGGAGATCTCGATGTGCAACTTCATAATGCCGTAACAAGGCTCCTCGGGCGACAGGATGGTTGAACCCTACCATCGTTTTGTTCCCATCTTGGTTGTGTATCTTGCCGGAATCCGTAGAATCTCCATGATCCTTCGCACGAGTTCCACGAAGCCGTTGAACTTGTCCAAATTCGGCTTTCAGCCCGCTCATGAAGTGTTGGGAATTAGCAAAACCTCCCATTGCGATGATTGCCTCGATCTGATTGTCCTCTTCCAGGCACTTGCGGATCATGTCGAAGTTCTCCTGCAATACTGGCTCAAAGAATTTCTCCATTTGGTCGCATTTTGTGTGATTGCATGCTGCCCGGTCACTTCACATATATGTTAGTAGCGGATAGCAAGGAACTGATGACAATCACTTACCATTCAATGTCTATGCCGATCGTTCTCCTCCTGGCACTACGTTTACCATCGATGTGAATAACGTAGGGCTCATACTGTCGCTCGTGGTACTTGTGCTTCAGGGGTGTAAAGCTTTTCGTGGCCCCGTCTTTGAACTCGGCAGGACTTAACCCCATATCAATTAATAGCGCGTGCCTGAAATGCAGACGCGCGCTGGTGGCCGTCGTGCCTGCCTTCTGCAAACAGCGGCGGTCGGAACGGTGATGATGCAACATCGTGCTTCGTTCACTTCCACTCGAAACTTCAACTGCGCGAACCCGTCCCCCATCTCTCCAGCCTCGAGTTGTCTTTGCCCGCCCAGAAAGACCACCATCGAAACCCGCAAACGACATGGCTCCTCACGACCCGCATCGCGAGCGAGCCTTCCATGCTGCTTTGTCGGACATCAAGACCAGCCACGATGTACGCGACGGACGTTACAAAAATCAAGCAGCCCAGCTTCATAGCCTGGGTCGTCTGATCAGAGACAATGACTTGAAGCTTAGGCCATGGGGCAAGCCCGTACTCACTCCGAATGCAAAACAGCTCAGAGCTTACATTGTCGCCGCATTCGGAGGCGTCAAAATCTTCACGGCGCCCTTGCACGTTCTGGACGCGGAGCAAAAGGAGCAGTACTGGGAGACCGCACCGTCTGGCTCACAGACACCGCGCAAAGTGACGCCGAGTGAGGCCAAAGAGCAAGAGGATCGAGAGCCCCCACCCCAGGTCACGCGGCACAGATCATCAGGGGTGGAAGCCGCAGAGCAGAGCGATTTGCCTCTTGACACCTCGCCCACAGATGCCGACATTTCTCATCCAGATGAAGTCAAGAGGAAGATTCCGACGAGGATTCGATTGCGCGTGGGTACTAGAGTATGTAAGCAAGCGTGCAGCCCGATCTCCACCATCTCTTGTGTGGCACGATAGCTCAACGGTAGGGACGTTTCATGGGCACAAGTTCACCTTCTGACCATTGCTTGCAGACCAGACCAGCCACGGCTCCCTCCACGGTGGACCACGGAGAGTCACGCGAGATCGCCGATTCTCAAAGTGACAATGTTCCGTCGGATGAGGGTGATTCTTGTGGAACTGAGAAGGCCCCCGAAGTCATCGACCTGTCTCAGATGTCCTCGCCACAGCAAGGCAAAGACAAGTATCCAGAGAATCCGAAACCTGGCAACAAGCGAAAAGCAGAAATTGCGCTCGAGGTCGAAACGCATCGTAGCACCAAGAAACGTGCGCTGATTGAAGATGGACAACGCCCTACTGCAGACGAAGACCTCAATGCTCTCGTCTGTGGGACGAAGCGGACCGCCGACACCACTCTCGACGAGGCGGAAGGGAGGATATCGAAAAAGCGCACCCCTCTCGGTGAGCAGACAAAGCTTGCCACGGATATGGAATTTGGCCCGATCGGTCGTAGAACTAAGCGCAAGGCAGGAGCAGCCCATGATGATGACGAGCGAGTTTCGAACAAGAGGAAGGTCGCCAAACTTGACAATGGGTCGCAGTCGGGTAGAACCAGCTTGGTGACCGAAAATGATGACAGTTATGTTCTGTCGCCAAATGAGAAGCAAGATGCCAACCAGCGAGCCACGCAACAAGTTGGTTCCCAGCCCCAGCCCGCGTCCCAGCGCATCGCCAAGGTAGCTGGCGATGAATTTCCAGCGGACGAAGACAGAGGCCCGGGAGAAACCGCTGGTTCACAATCTGGGTCAGCTCAAGCTTCGACTGCAACACAAAAATTCACTCCAGATGAGACCACAAGGAGAGCTAGACTCGGCTTGGGACGAGACTACCCCTTTGGTCTTCGATCCATCGAAGACGTCGAGCTGCAGGTGGCTAGTATGGTATCGACAATGCGAACGGTAGCATCAATTGTCAACGAGAGCATCGGCCTGGCAGACGCGCCCCGGAGCCTGATGAGGGACCCCGACCAAAGCACAGGACGTTTGTACAGGCGCATGTTTGCGGCAGATGATGCGTCGTGGAGCGACAATGCCAACAGGTTTCTCAGCGAAGGGGAAAACACTGCCGAAGTCCTTTTTTGCGGATTGGTTGGTGCTGCTCTATTTGATCGAGTTTGGTCCAAGCCCGTTCCATGGCAGACAGCTCAAGATCTTGAGTCCGGGTGGAGTGACGCTCTGGAGATCGCACACCGACTACAATCCAGTGCTGAAAATAGTAAGTTCGACGTGTGTCGTGTGTGCTCAAAGCTAATGTCTTGCAGAATGGCCACTTGAATACTTCATCTACCAAATCAGCGCAGATAGACTGAAAGACGGCGGCATATTCGACGCAAAGCGCATCCAGCCGCTTGCCAGAGAACATGCGGAGTCGATGCTCATGGCCCTCATGCCGCAATGTATGCATATGAACCCCAAGTTGAGGATCCAAGAGTCGGTGCGCGCAGGATTGCTGGAGTCATTGACGTTCCTGTTCGCGAACGCGCTGAAATTGCGAGGTCGCCTGGAGGCTGATCCTGCCAATTACGAATATCTTTGGCCACACAGTGGAATGAAGTTCGAGCGGTGGATGCGCGAGCTTGGGGTTCGTGTGGCGGATGTGGCCTCAAACACAACGAGCGGTAGCACTGTGACCGGAGCATGGGATAGAAATCGGCCCGCGTGCTGTTTCCTAGCTTCGTAACATTGTTCGGATGGGTGAGAGCAAGTTGTGATTCCTCGAAGAAGCACGCTGCTGTAGACCTCGCAGTAGGACTACAACTAGCAGCGGAACGATCCCGCGGTGGTGGCTCCACGTGGGCGATCCATTCGTCGAGTGTGTTTGTTGACTGCGCCCGGTCAAATTTGACGTTGGTCGCGCTGCACGGCGGGCGACAGATTGCTTTGACGTCGCCGCCGCGACGCACGAGGGGCGCGTGAGTGAATGTGTAGCGTAAGTTAGTGGGGCTGGGTGCTGAGGACCATTTGGCAACGACTTCCGCTCTTTTTCTCCCACCACCGCGAGAAGGTCAACCTCAAGCCCGACCACAGCCGCGACACGCGCTCTGACCGGCGCTCGAGGCAGCACCTGCCGATCAGGAACGCCGTCTGAGTTGCGCCTACATCACCTCGCCATGTCGACCGACCACCGCCCGAACTTCCTCCAGACCTGCAGCTCCAAGTAGTCGCCGTGCCTCGCGGCACCCGCACGAACCGCACCTCACGCCGCGACCGCACCGCACGCTCCCTCTCCGACCATGTACGTCTGCCTTGGTGGCAACGGTGAAGCAGTGAAGAGACCAGGGCGTACGTGCTGATAGACGGGCCATTGTCAGGAAGTTCGGCAAGCACATCCAGAAGCGCCAGCTAGACATACCCGAGTATGCAGGCAGCTTCGTGGACTACAAGTCGCTGAAGAAGGTAGGAGGGCCGGCAAGCCTGGGGACAAACAACATCGCTCATGCTTCGCTGTAGCTCATCAAAAAGCTGAGTGCAACGCCTGTGCTCGCGGCCCTGCACCAAGGCCCCAATGGAGAGGCCTTGCAAGATTCACAGGCATCTCTGCAAGCGAACAAGGCCACTTTCTTCTTCAGACTCGAACGCGAGCTGGAGAAAGTCAACACATTCTACCTGCAGAAAGAGGCCGAGGTGGGCAAATCAAGCAATCGATCCAGCACGCATTCCTGACGTCCACCCAGCTCAAACTTCGATTACGAACCTTGCTCGACAAGAAGCGAGGCGTGCAGCATCGTGCCACTCCAGCATCCAAGCTGTCTTCAAGCTATGTCACTTTGGACGAAGGCTTCCGGCTATTCAGCAATGACTTGGACAAATTACAACAATTCGTCGAGGTCAACCAGACAGCATTCTCAAAGATTCTGAAGAAGGTGTTTACTATCGTGCACTACGCCTTGAGTTGAGCTAACTTATGGCAGTGGGACAAAACCTCAAAGGTGCATCATGCTTGGTGTCTTCTCGCCCGTTGATGTGCTGACGTGATGGCAGTCGCGAACGAAAGAGCTTTACCTCTCCCGAGCTGTTGACGTTCAGCCGTGTTTCAATCGAGATGTGATTAGCGACTTGTCAGATCAAGCCACCACCGGTCTGCTCGAACTGCAAGCGTGGGCAGAAGGTGAGAAGATTGCGTACACCCCAGCTGTCGAGCTCGAGCATCGAGTACAGCCGTCAGCTCAAGACGAGGAGGTCGACAACCAGGTCCTACAGGCTATCAACGCTGGAAATGTCGGACTCGTTCGTGAGTGGTCGTCTCGTGTAGCGGCTAGTCCGGAGGCTGCTGAACGCATAAGTCGCATCTTCCTCACCACAGTCAGTCTCGCCGCACCCGCTGCACAGGAGGTGCTCTATGCTACGGGTCTGGTAGACTTTAACTTTGCAGATTCTATCAACGAGCGTAACTGCATACATGAGGCTGCCGTTTGCGGCAAGTCCGATGTGCTGAGAGCCGCTCTTGCCAATGATGCCAACATTCGCGCGCCCGATGTCTACGGACGCCTGCCACTCCACTATGCCTGTATGCATGGCCGAGTCGATATGGTCGAGGCCTTGGTTGCAGCTGCGCCTGACACCGTAGACTCCAGAGATCTTGACCATTTCACACCTCTGATACACGGCATTGTGCATTCTCAACTCGGATCGGTCCAGGAAATGCTGCAAGTCGGAGCCATTGTCAATCAGACGAGCAGCACGAGCCATATTCCGCTGAACCTGGCTTGTCAGTACGGGTCAGCCCAGATTGTCCAGCAGATTCTTCGTTTCCGGCCGGAGATCCTCCCTGATGCGGAAGGACTATACCCGCAGCACCTGGTGGCCCGCTTTGGTGGTGACACGCATATCCTCCAGATGCTGAGAGATTACGGCGTCGACATGGATCAGCCCGACAAGCTGTATCAATGGACTCCAATTTTCCATGCTGCTAGTGAAGGACATGTGGAGTGCTTGAGGCAATTGCTCGATTTCCACGTCGATCCTGCCGCGCTTGACGAGAAGGACCTCAACGCAATGTACTATGCCGCTTGGGAAGGCAAATTGGACTGCATGCAACTCCTCGCGAAGGCTGGAGCTGCTGCAGGACAAGGTTCTGCGCGGGATCCCATGGACTTGCAGCCAGTCTCAGGAGACCCTCCGCCACTGACGATAGCAGCGACGCCCACTCAAGCACATCCCGATGCTGAGAACATTCCTTCTCTCGAGCTGCCGCCGCCGATTATTCCGCTCCGACGATACGGCCATAACTTCTTGGATACCACGAAGACCTTCATCCAGCTGTCATTTGGTGAGAAGGAGGGAGATGCAATCGAGTTCTACGGAGACAGCAAATATCCCGCAGCACGCTTGACAATTTCGTCCAAATCGTCTGACTTGATCCCGCGTAATCTCCCACTGCCCATACAGGATGAGATGAAGAACCTCGCGTTCCAGATCGAGGATCTCGACAATTTCAGCATCGATTTTGACATCTTTCCTACTTTTGGAAGTAAAGTCATTGCTCGGGCAGCAGCTTCAAGTCGTGTCTTCACTGGCAAGGCGAGCAGTTCCGGCGACTGGCACCTGGAATTGTTTGACCCACGACTGCGTGCCATTGGCCGGATCAGCTTTCATTATCAAGTGGTGACACCGTTCCACGGCATTCCGCTTGAGATTACACATTTTGCAACGTACTGGAAGGCCACTAGCCAGTTCGAGAATCATCCAAGCAACCTCATCACAGGTAGCAGCTTGTCCGGTGACTTCTTGCGACTTTTCGTGCAAATAACTTCCGATGGCGTGCCTGTGCTCTACAACGACTGGTCATTACCGAGCAGTCGCAACGATTTGATCAGCAGATTGACATATCAGGAGTTTCGAGACCAGGCGCTACAGGCTGGACTGGGAAAAGGCGTAATCAAAGATCTTGTCAGTTCTGGCATCGATCGCGAGAATCTTGCTGCAGCCCAACAGATCATTGCACAGTCGCGGTGCTCTCTGGAATCACTTCTTGCGATCTTGCCGGCAGATCTTCACTTGGAAATTCACATCTGCTACCCGACAAGAGCGGAGGAAGAGGCACTGCGTCTTGGACCCACTCAGAACATCAATGTGGTTGTCGACGGAGTGCTCAAGATCGTATTTGATCACGCTCGACACTTGCGCGAGCTCAATGACAGCCCACAGAGAAGCTTTGTCTTCTCAAGCTACAATCCGGACATCTGCATAGCATTGAACTGGAAGCAGCCGAATTGTGAGTATTTGGCGCAGAAATGGCACCATGCAAGGAACTCTAGCTAACATGGACAGATCCCGTCCTTCTCTGCAACGAGCTCGGAGTGGCACCTGAGATCAACGGCGAAACTGTACCAAACTCGAACATGGTCACTAATTGCGGCCGGCGAGACATGAGCATCAAGGAATCCGTCCGCATCGCACAGTCAAACAACTTCATGGGCCTGATTTGCACATCACGCCTGTTGGACCTTGTGCCCGCACTAGTGTCTAGCGTAAAAGAAGCTGGACTGGTCCTCATGTCGGACTACAGCAACGACCGCACGCGCACCCATCAACCGAGCATGCTTAGCCTCCCGAAAGGTGCTGACGGGCTACTGCTGAAAAATGCTGTCCTTCGTTTCAAGGACCAAATCGATCAATAGACGCGGGACCAGGACTCATGGTTTCGAAAAGCGTGCGAATTGGGAAAACGGGAGGTCCTTTGAGCGAGGCGTTTATGGTTGGCTGGAGGCCGAGGCCAAATTGCACGACCTGCGCGACTGGTCTTTCAACAACACGACGATAGACGATATCCGCGAGGGATCGGTGCGAAACACATTGGCACGTTTCGTGTCCTGCGCAGGAAGGAAGCGACGCATTCGTCGGGGGGACAATCCTCGACATGTAACAAGAGATAAAGCTTTGCGGAATGCTGCCAGCCAGAAAATTACTTTTTGACCATTATCGTTCCGTGTTCCATTTGATCCTTCGTTCGGGGGGTGTGCATTCTTGACTCTGTGGAGATGGTTTCGTGATGTGATCCTTTGACACCTTATAGGCAAATTAGCTCCCAGTTGAAGGTCTCGAATGTCTGGAGTGCAAGAATCATGATACTTCCAGACGTCTAGAGCAGGCGACTCATTGCCTAGTCTCGGGGATTTCAGAAATGCGGATGGGAAGAGGTATTTCATGAAACGTCGTTGATTGATTCATCAGAAAAGCCCATGCTCTTTTTTTTTCTCGTTCTCACACTGCGACGAAGAGGCTTTCTCTCTCGCTCTTCTAGCCTGTTGACTGACTGTGACTGACTACGCGCGTCTATGTGCTTGCTGATGAGACCTGTTTGATACACACACGGCTGCTCCTTTTCCGTCGTCGTCTGGCGTGAGTCGAGCAATGTTGAGACATGCCTGCAGTTGAGTCTTGATGTTGGAAGTCTGAGTGTTTGCTTGGAGTGATAATGCTACCTGCTATGAGATGTGCGATACGAGCCTTGGGCAGTTCAGGTGAATACACTTTTGTGGGAACGTAGAACAATGTAGGAGGGGACTCATGGGCGACAAAAATGGGCACGATTCATGTTGGGTAATCCTAGCAGGACAAATTTGACGAGGATTGATGAACAGTAGGCGTTCTTTCAATTGATTGTCATAAAGACGTACTTTTCACTCGTAATGCTGAAGAGCCATCCACTGACCATAACCGCGACTGCGTTTCCGCTCGCGATGGGCAAGCTGGCAGAGCTAGCAGAGGGTATCCTCACCCGTCCCATGTAACGCCTTGCTCTGATGTAGAGAAAAAGGAGCCACTGCTCATCAGATCCTTTTGTCCTTGCGTCCGCCAGAGATTACCGAGCAATCTATTGCTGGTCATCAACAACGGCGGTCAGGAGGCCCTTGGGGTTCTTAACGTTCACGGCCTGGACGTAGGAGTAGAGCTTCTTCTTGGCACCCTCCTCGTCGTTACGCTTACGGCTGATGCGGACACGGAGGCGGAAAGGAACGCCCTTGATGCCGGACTCCCAGACCTTCTTGTTCAACTGAGGGTCGAGGCGGACGTCGGAGGTGCCCTGTGAACGCGAGCGTTAGCAAGGCGATTCGCGAGCAATCGTGGAAAAGAGTGTTGGAAGTAGAATGCACATACCATAGCCTTCTCAGCGAAAGCGCGGATCTCCTTGATGGCACGAGGAGCTCTCTTCTTGAAGCTGACGCCGTGGACCTTTAATTCAAGTATGTTAGACGCTTATGCTCTTGTCTCAGTCTTCCGTCCAATGCCCTTCACCCCGCACACCCGTCTTTCCACAAAGAGTGTACAGGGCTCCAGGCCATCCGTGGACTTCATCAAACTGAACGTACTCTCTTGTGCAGGTGGATGGTGTATTCGCGCGCGACGACATCGTCAATGGCGGAGCGGCCACCCTTGCCGGCGGGCTTCTTGGTCTGGGTCTTGGTAGACATGCCGAGAGGCGAGGAGATGCGAAGGGCGGATCGAGAGAGGTTCGTTGGGTGATTTGATCGTCGACGTCGGACTTGGAGGTTTCGCAAACCCGTGTGCTCTTTGCGAAAAGTCTGGGTTTGTGGGAAAGGCTTGGCTTTGGCGCTAGTGCGCATAACCTGAGCACAAACGAGCACAAGTCGCGCACAGGTCACATGCACAAAACAGTTTATGCTTATTGCCGCAGGCATCATCTCATCGTCGACCACTCTCACGCTCGAACCTCGCCTGCCTCGACCTCCCTCCCCGCCGCCATTCTTCCCATGTGGCGATGCGCAGAGCAGTGATTCAAAACCTGCGTGCGTTCCGCCGTCCTACGCCTCGCTCTGCGCTCAAGAAGCTTCGAATCGGTGCGCAAAATGCCAGCCAGCTGCGATCAATAGCCAGTGGACGCACGCCCCAGCCGCTGCAGTCGTCGATGCGCCTTTCGCGCAAATACTCCATCCCCGCCGCTGTGGGCATTGGTGCAGCGGCGCTGTACTATGGCTACGAGCAGAGATTGCAGTCCGTATCGCAACCAGCAAATGTCTCACCAGTTTCCAGTGCTCTAAGTGGCAGCCAAGGGGGGCAATATTCAACTTCATCTACGGCTACAGCGCAATCAACAGCAGACCTGGCAACAAGCGCACTCGCCCAGGACTCAGTGGTGCCCGAAGCAGTGAGGAAGGCGTTGATTGTGGAACAGGGACAGCTCTTCACTGCTCAAATTCCCGCGGACCAGCCGATCAGTAAAGAGACGGATTTCTCAGGGAGAAAAGTGTTGGAGATGCTCACTCCCGAACAGGCCTCAGCCAAGCTCAGGACGAATGAGGAGAGTTACTTGGTTGGGCGCGGAGAGGGAGTGGTCCGCTATGATGTGGTACAAATCCCCAGCAATGATCCGATCGAGGACGACCACGTGGAGAAGATTGTAGAAGTACCCAGCACTACAGCCGCCGCGCCGGACGGAAAGACGAGCTCGGATTGGATGTTTTGGGGTGTGTTTGATGGTCACTCGGGTTGGACGACTTCCGCGAAGTTGCGACAGACTCTTGTTTCATATGTCGCTCGCGAGCTTAATGCGACTTACAAGAATGCTCTGCAAGATTCCAAGATCAACTTTCCCGCCGCGGATGCCATTGATGCTGCTATCAAGAAGGGCTTCGTCAAGCTTGACAATGAGATCACACACGAGTCTGTCCAAAAAGTACTCAAGGCGCAGTCTAAAGTCGTCGCGGCTGAGATTCTCGCACCAGCGTTATCAGGGTCGTGCGCTCTGCTTTCATTTTACGACTCAAGGTCGAAGGAGCTGCGCGTGGCATGCACGGGTGACTCGAGAGCTGTGCTGGGTAGACGTGGGGGCAGTGGGAAATGGACTGCGACAGCACTCTCTATCGATCAAACAGGAGGTACGCCTTCCGAAGATGCTCGTCTGAGGGCAGAACATCCTGGCGAGCCATACGTGACCATGAACGGACGTATCTTGGGTGGCCTGGAGCCAAGCCGAGCCTTCGGAGACGCAGTTTACAAATGGTCAGCCGAGACACAGGAGAAGATGAAGAGACAATTCTTTGGTCGGTCGCCTAGCAAGCATTTGAAGACGCCGCCATATGTCACCGCAGAGCCTGTAATCACAAGGACGAAGATTGAGCCTGCGAACGGCGATTTTGTGGTGATGGCCACAGACGGCTTGTGGGAAATGCTCACAAATGAGGAGGTGGTTGGACTCGTTGGACAATGGCTCGAGACGCAAGCTTCGAGCTCCGCCAGAGGTTCAAGCAACGGATGGCTGCAGTCGTGGTTCAGCAGCCAGAAAAGCTCACTCCCGATTGAGCACCATGATCAAGGTGACGGGTCGGGTCAGCGTGCTCCTGTGCGTCAACAGCAATGGGGCATCCCATCGGGTGAGCAGAGATTCGTGGTCGAGGACAAGAACGCAGCGACACATCTCGTTCGTAACGCGCTTGGTGGCAAAGACCAGGACACGCTCTCGGCGCTTCTCACCTTGCCTTCGCCATACAGCAGACGGTACCGCGATGATTTGACTGTCCAAGTCATCTTCTTCGGCGAGGCTCCGGGCAATGGCAAAGTCGAGCTCAACAAGGAAGCATCAGCCACTGCCAATGGTCCTGCTGGTGTGAAGGCCAAGCTCTAGGAGGTTGGAGTGCACCATCTGCAAGACACCATTGAGTCGGAAGCTTTTGGCACCCGGTTCAAGGGTCTAAGCCATGGTATCTTATCAGATTACTGGATTCACAAAGGATGGCAGTTCGGGTCGTTGACTTGCTCTGTTTCCCGTACTGTGAAGAAATGGTACCAGCATTCTTTGATCGCAAGCTGCTTCTGCGGCAGATGATTGCTTTGAGCAAGAAAGAGAATGGGCGCCCACATCGACTATCATTCCAACGACAGCGCAGCTTTCGCTTGGTTTCACGATTCAAACTTGTTGCATAGCGTGGCGCGACAGGAGTTTAGAATATACTGTCATCGGATAGAAGGAAGAATGTCTCTTCCGTGTGGAAGATGTAACATTAGTTCCCGGTAGCTAAGCTTGCGGCAAACGTACGACGCCGCCACTCTTGAGGGATAGGAGAGACCACAGAATCCACTTTCACAACATTGACATGCTTCGTTCACCGTCTTCACCCATGGTGAGCGATATACGCGTCGTCAAATCTCCTTTCGTATCGCAATGTCTCCTGCATGCGGCTCTCGATGGATTAACGTTGTTTCTGCAGCTTACCTGGCCTTGTTCGTATGTTTGTTGATCGAGCCGACCCTGCGATGTGTTGGTGAAGTTTGATGTGCACACCGCTAGGGGCAGGGATATGAGTGGTCTGCTCCATGATCAGGTTGAAAGTGTATGTGTGACGCGATTGTCCCCTGCGTTTGGTGATTCTGTTTGGTCGTGTGACGGATTTGGCTTGTTGATGGGGGGGAGTCGCTGTGCTGATGTGAAAGTCGTTGGTGGAAGGAGAGCTGCGAGTGTTCCAAGGAGAATGGCGCGGGAGAGTCTCGATTTGAAGAGCTTTGGATCTGCATGTAGCTTGTCGGCGAGCGAAGTCGCGGTCAGACCCATGCGGTCTCCTGCGTGTGAGATGTGTACATACTGCTGGCGGTGCTGCACTCCTGTCGGGCCCGCGGCTCGTTCTGACCGTTCGTGCGGCTTGTTCTTGGAGGTTGGTCTTTCAGGCCGGAGTCAAGACCGACCTTTGGCTTCGGGCAGGGCAGGTGCCGGCGCGTCAACTTCGAGCCGCTCTTCCACGCGCGTGGATCCCGATCCTCGCCGACGCGTACACATGTCCGTTACTGCACCCAGGACAAGGACTGCACGCCTCGTTGGGAGCTTCTGTCCTGCGCGCGCTCACATTACCGCCCGAATGGCTTCGCTCAAGCGCAGCGCCACAATAGATCGGGACATTTCACCTCCTCCAAGTAAGCGGAAAGTAGTAACCGGAACTACGAGTAAAGCAGTCTCGAATTTCTTCAAGCCCGCGTCGCAGAAAGAACCGGAGAAGATCAAGTTTCACGATGTCGGTGGCAGCTTACTTGTTGGGCGGTATGAAGGGGCCACCACGATCACAAGACCCAGGCCTGTAAAGGTCGCAGCGTTCGATTTGGACAGCACATTGATAGTCACAAAGTCGGGATTGCAATTCTCAAAGGGTCCAGACGACTGGCAGTGGTGGCACTCAACAGTACCAGGGAAGCTCAAGGAACTCCATGCAGACGGTTATGTTGTGGTCGTCATCAGCAACCAGAGCCGGATCGTGCTGAAGCCCGACCCCAAGAAAGCTGGTGATATGAAGAGTCTGAGTAATTTCAAAGGCAAAGTCACGGCGATCATGAGTGTGCTCGAGCTCCCGATAACGATCTACGCGGCAACACAAAAAGACAACTACAGAAAACCACGCACCGGCATGTGGGATCAGCTGCTGCAAGACTATGGCCTCAACGATGCCACTGATGTCGACCTTGCAAATTGCATTTTCGTTGGGGACGCTGCAGGTCGTGAAGGGGACAAGGCCGCAAAAGTACGCAAGGATCATTCGTGCTCGGATCGTGACTGGGCGGCGAACACAGGCATACCGTTCCAGACTCCAGAGGAGTACTTCTTGGGTGAGGCACCAAAGCCCTTCGTGAGATCCTTCGATCCAGCAGCCTATCTCGAACCGAGATTGGATTCGCAAACCGACCAGAGCCCCATTGTGTTCACCAAGAAGAGCGATGTGGAACTCGTTCTGTTCTGCGGCTCGCCTGGAGCTGGCAAGTCCACCTTCTACTGGCAACATATGGAGACGTTGGGATACCAACGTGTCAACCAGGACATACTCAAGACGCGCGACAAGTGCGCGAGAGTGGCGACACAGCTTCTCGAGGATGGAAAGGCTGTCGTGGTGGATAACACCAACGCAGACGTCGAGACGAGAGCAATCTGGGTGCAGCTTGCGAAAAAGTCAAACGTGCCGATTCGCCTGGTTCACTTCACAGCACCACCGAAGCTCTGCGAGCACAACGACACGCTGCGCTCGCTGTCGGACGTCGTTGTACGTCAACCTGCATCGGCTACAACGTGATGACATGCTGACGAATTGCTAGACGAATCCGGAGAAGAGAACGATCTTGCCGGCCATGGCATTCTCCAGCTTCCAAAATCGCTACCGCGAACCAAAGGTCGAGGAAGGCTTTGACGACATCACCAAGGTCGACTTCACTTTTCGAGGCACGGGAGAGCAGAAGGCCCGTTGGCGGAAGTATTGGACATCGTGATGCATGTGACACAATGCCGAGGAAGGTCTCGCGATCAATCGAATCGGACCCATGCGACTGAAGTTCGCCAGAAATTTGATGGGGATTTCGTTGGTGCGTAGTGGATTTTCCAAAAACCCACCGCGAAACCTCACTGGCGGATTCGGGATGCGCCTCGCTCAACATGTGCTTGGCCCGTCACGTTTGCGCGTCGGCTTGGAAGGCGTCGACAAACATAGAAAAGTGCCATGTGTCATGACCCGAATCGCTACCAGCGTGACGATAGCGCGCGGATTTCTTTCGGCTCATCGCTGGCGATGCGGTCACCGCGCCGGGCGGCAGCATTGCCACACGCCGTGTTCCGTCGGCAACCAGGTTTTGGTGGTGCGCATTGCTGGCACAGCCACGGGGAGCGCACCACGATGGCGGCAGGCGGATGAATGGGGCCATCTCAAAGCAGCAGTCGTGAAGCGCGAATGCATACTGTATACAGCAGCGACAACGTGACCATCGACGATTCGCATGACTACGTGAAGTTGCGCGACGTTGATCAACACGCGCAGATTCCTCACGTGCACAGTAGCCGCGGCGCGCGGCACTTGCTCCCGTATGCTGATCTTGAGCCGACGTGTGTTCCTGAGCGGTACCGGTTTCCTGGGGGCAGGGTCAGGCTGGTTTGCACATCCAACTTGGCGGCAGTTGGCGGGAGACGAGCCTGTGAACGAAGAAGCAAGCAGCATCGCTGTACGCTGTCACGCGGGATGCAGCCCTATCGTTGTACCTGCACGAACGCAACGCTCCAGACGTCCAAACAACGCCTTTGCTCCCGCCTATACCGTTTCGATGCAGAATGGCGGACGAGTAGGAGGGCGGACCGCACGCGTCCTGCATGCAAGCTAATGCAGTAGCATGACTTGCCAGCGCAGTCACAGCGCGTCCCCAGCCTTTTCTTCGTCGGAAGTGCGAAGCCAGCGACTCAGAGGAGAAGTTTCGAAATAGATCGCATTGCTTGCATCAATAAATTTTGCTGGCGCGAGCGACAAGGCGAGCGCTCATTCGAGATTCGCACGAGTCTTTTGCGCATGCATTGTCCCAGGACGTGGTGAAAAGGAAATGCCCCGCAGCGTGAAGCTTTTCCTCGCTTGCAACTTCAGTCCCTTTTTCGACCGCAGACATCGCATGCCTTGCTTTGGCTACGCCAAGCGCTGTCGCAGTTGTCCGCCAACGGGCGAGGTCGGGACCGCACAGTCGATGTTGAGGACGTTGCGGCTGACATGCGTATGGTGTGCATGCATGGATCACGAGGTGAAGGTCTGCGATCACCATATCCATGGAGGATCACTGCGCTCCGCCGTGCGTGAATGCACAATCGTCGGGCTACAGCATGCGTGGTGTGGGAGAGCGGTTGTGGTTGATCGCAAAAAGATGATGAACCGCTGGCACACGATCCCCGCCGACACGCAGAAAGAGTGGTTACACGCATTGTCCCAGTGGCAGGCATTCCGCTGCTGGCCCAGGTGCCACCGCAGCTTTCCCTACGTGCAAACGAGCTTCGAAATTCCCACGACCGGATTCTGGCCGCCCAAAGCTGTCAGGCGGGCAGTTTGCAGCGTGGCACAACAGTTGTAGCAGGTGTAGAGGTGCCGGATGACAGGTTGTCTACGATGGCCCAGCAGCGGTGATGATCAAAACGTGGACTGGCGTCTGCCACAGCAGGCGGCGTGATGACAAGCGCTTCCGCTGGTGGTGCTCGCTGCAGGTGACGATGATGTGGCCCGTCCCCAGAGGAGCCCACGGGCTAATCTCGCAGTGGGCTTTGGAGCGGTCGAGAAGCAGGTCTCTGTCGGCCGAGCGAAAGACGGGAGCACGAACGTCGTGAGCGGACGGCGAGCGCTGCTTCCTGTCTGTCTGCCGCAGCGCGTTGGACGCCGCCGATTGCTGCAGCGCGCTGGACCTGGCAGCAGCAGCAGAGGTGCTACTGCAACGCGCGCAGACCGACGGACGGCAGTGCGTGAGATGCGTCACTCGCCCAATGCAAAGTCGGGTCGGGCGAGGTGCTGTGATTTTCACCGACCCAGCTGCCAGCATGCTTGCCGATGGAACGGGAACTAAAAACGGTCGCTTCCCCAATCACATCCCCTCCCGCCGTGCTGCATTTGCGCCATTGCCCGTCCGTCTGGTTTTGCCCTCACTACACCTCTTCGCTCTACCTCCGCCGCGCCTCACACCACGCACACCTCCGCCGCACCTTCACCACCGTCGACAACACTGACATCCTGCGGCACACGTGCGCCTGGCCAATCCGGAACAAGCAATACTCGGTTCACATTAAGCAAGCGAGTCGTGGCAGCGCAGCGCAGCGGCGAACCTTTCGAACCTCACGTCTCGGGCGCGTCGGAACTCGTCTGAAACCAGCCTTCCTCCGCAACGACAGGACACTTCACGACAAGCCAACCACTATGCCCGCCATCTGCGCGTTATAGCCCCCGGGAACGCGACGTGCGAGTACAATATGCGCCGTGCACGCACTTTTTCCATTCCCAGCATCAACACTTCGCGGTTGTCGGACGACGCCGCCATGGGGCCTTTCTTGCCCTCGCACCCTTCACCGACTCATTCGCGCCATTCTTCTGGCGAGTCGGAATCTTCCTTCCCTCCCACCCCGACTTTCTCCACGCGCGGCCACAATCGTTACTCCAGCTCGACTTCCTCGCTCGTCACCAATCCAGACTCCCCCGCCAACCCGCAGAAGACAACGCTGCACGATGTCGTGGAAGATCCCGCCGAGCGCGACGATCAACATGGGGATTCCAACCAATCAAGACGCGAATCCTTGTGCATTTGCGACACGCCCTTCTGCTACCACCGGGACCGCCAAAGTTCGCCGCATGGATCGGCTTCATCACCAGACCTGGAGTGGATTCCGGGTGATGACTTCTTCGATGGCGGCTACCTCCCCGGCGAGAGGGAGGTACAGCGTCGCCCATCCAATGCAACTATGACCGACACCTTCACTTCGCGCCTCAGTCACCACTTCTCGAAACGCTTCGGCGGACACAAACCCAGTGCTTCGGCCTCCACAGTCCACCTCCGGAGTGCGCCAACCTCTCGCGCTTCTTCGTTGCGACTTCCCTCCGCGCGATCCTCGACCGCACCAAATGCGCACGAACTCCGTGACGTGGGCATTCCACCAAGGTCGGCCATGAGCCCATCGTTCCACGATTGCTCAGCTAGCCCGCCGCGGTCCAGGACGCTCTCGTCGGCAACCTCCAGGCCGGTCGACATCATCATCCCTGAACCCGAAGACGATGCGTGCCAGCGACAGGAGCTCGCGACGACGCCGCTTCTGCCACCGGTGATGACGAACTACTTCAGTAGTGACTCCCAGGAGGCCCTGCGATCGCCCCTCACATCTCCGTCGGTGGCTTCTCCCAGCGTTGTGCCATCGATGGCCAACACCCCCGTGTCAACACCCATCACATACGGCTACCCGACCCCGCCTCTGTCAACAAAAGGCTCGGCAGCATCGATCGACAAGTGGTCCAGGGACATCTTGCAACCAGCTTCAGAGATCCCTCACCTAGCAATCGCCGCGGAGACTGACCGCTGGGCGATCAAGCTGGGGCATGCAAACTTCCACATCCACCCTGAACCTTACCTCCCTGAAGTTTGTGACGCACAGAACTGCCGGCAATTGCGGGACGACTGGGGATTCGCTCGAGTCGAGTTTATGCGACAGGCTGCGCGCGTAAGCGACAACCACGGGGTAACCTCGCACATTTACAAGCTCACCGAACAGAAGTGGGCTGAGATCGATGCTGCTTGGCGCGCAAATTATGAAACAGCAAACGCGCAAGCTCGAGCAAGCGGCGAGGACACGGTGGTGCAGCCACTGGCCGAGACGCAGGCGCTACAGAAGATGCCGTCGCTTCAGGATCCCAAGCAGCCTTCCAAATTCCCAGTCGTGGAAGAAGCTGACATCGTCGGGCCAATGGTGCAGTATGCCAAGATCCAACACCGCCGACAACCCTCCAAGAAGTCCTCCTTCATCAAGATCTTCACGGACCCAGCTTCCCTACTGGGCAAACCAGCCTTCGGTCTGCAGCGGTGACCGCGGTGACGAGAGGATTGAGCCCTCGGTCACGCTAGTGCTGCTCGCAGGATCCGAAGCGATGAACCTTTTTTCTTTGTCGCAACACGAGAGCACGATACGACTTTTATGACCTGACGATCCTCACGCAAGGCGTAGAGAAAAAATGGGTGGGACCAGCGAGCGCGGCGTCTTGAGGACGGGAAAACGGGAGCACGGATTGCTGTACTACAAAACCTCGGCGTTCTGGTCTTGAGTCGAAGCGCGGGCGTGCGCTTCCTCGACGGATGGGCTGTACGAGGTTCTCGGGATACCCCATTTTGCTTTCCATGTGCCTGCGGGCACTGCTGTGTTGAAGGGGCGAGTCTGCTTGTCAGACGCTTGCAGTCCTGGAGCGGCAAACATGTTTTACTGAACCCTTATTCGATGCGAGACGAGCGTAGATATATGGACGCCGTCCGTCGCGAGACGTGTGGCGGCGTCCCCAATGTCAATTGTATATGAACAGCTGCGCAACTGCATCCCTCTTCATCAGCCACATCACACCGTCCACACGTAGGCCTTGTTGAGCACCGAACAAGGAGCATGCCTATGAGGTGTGATGCGGCGGTGCACCCTCTTTTGCTGCAGCTCCACGGCAAATCTTGGCCGACAAGGGTGCCACAGCTCGCCTTCGCATCATGCGGCGTCATACCGGAGTGGTCCCAGCCTGTTTGTCACCACAACCGCCCACAACAATGACGCTGGCCACGACATGGCAAAGCAACGCGTGCTTGCGCCATTCCGACCAGCTCGTCAACACCGCTCACGAAACCTGGCCAGACATACCGCCGGCTCCACAGAAAGATTGGAGAGAAGTGAAGTGCTCCGTCATCAGGCCATGTCCGTTTGCGGATCTCGTGTCATCGCCCTGCGCAGACAAGACACGGTTTCTTGATTGCACGAAAGGAATACCTTCGACGATGGGCAGCAGTGACGTGCGATGAGGTAGGTCGCGTCCTTTGTGCGCGCTTCGCCATGCATATATCTGTCTGCCACTGCGGGCTGTGGCAGTCTTCTTTCCTCCACAAGCCACAACACCGAAGACAGTCGAGCAAGCACGTCCAGAACAGCAGCGAACATGGGTCTCATCAGCAAATTGGAAGATAAGCTTTCGGGCAATAAGAACCACAACACCACTGAGGAACAGCAGCTCCGAAAGCAGCAGGAGGTTGACAGCACTCGCACTCCGGGAACCACATCTACCCCTCAAGGAGGGCTGACTGGAGAGGGATCTCATTTCGGACAAGGCATGTCCACTACGGGCGTAAGTGGGACCTCTCACGGCACACATGGTACCACGACTGGCTCGCACAATCCATTGTCGAGCTCTAACGATGCCTATGGTACTACCGGACAGCCTGGCCTCACGGGAGGCTCTCACGGAACACACGGAACGACCACCGGCTCCCACAACCCATTGTCGAGCTCGACCAACACACGCGGTACCAGCGGCATCACTGGGGGCACGCACCCTCTGGTGAGCGGCGATGACAGCAAATTCCACGAACGTGGCATTGCCGGCAACACGCACCACACCGGAACAGGCCTCGGACACAACACACACGGCAGCGGTCTCACCGGCGGATCCGCCACGGGCAACAACACTCTCGGGGCAAGCCACCGCGGTGAGGCCGGGGAGATGGGCTCCCGTGGCTCCGTCCCAGGTACATACGGCGCAGGTATGCATCACACAGCAGGGCCAGGCGCTGCTTCGACAGAGAAGACAACTGCTCACCAGCCATATGACCCTTTCTCGTCCAAGGGACAAAGAGTTGCAGCTGATGCTGTTCATGAAGGTACACACGGCATCCACGGTAGCGGCCTGACCAACCAGAACAGCGCCGACTTTGTGCCAGCTTCTCACCCAGCGGCCAACAACCCAGCGGCTATCCCAACTGCTGGCGGAAAGAAGGTTGGTGGTGTCGGCGAAGGCATTGGCCACTCCAGCCACCACACTGGACCCCACCAAACCACTGGCGACAAGCTCAAGAATGCCCTTCCTGGCCAGCACGGCAACGCCCATGATGCCTATGGCAACCCAGTCAACGCTGATCGCACCACCGGCGCTGGTCTCACAGGAGGCACCCACTCCGGCGTTGGAGGCCCAACTCATGGCTCTTCAGGTTTGACCGGCACTCACGGCCAACCTGGCTCCAACTTCAACTCCGCATCGCAGCCGCTGGGCCGTGACTCCAGCTTCACCGACCGACACAGTGGACCTGGTGTAGGAACTGGACTTGCAGCTGGCGCAGCTGGCGGGGCAGGTCTCGCGGGCGCTTCTCACCATCACAATGATCCCACACACCACTCTGGCAGCGGTTTGACTGGTAACACTCACAGCAGCGGTCTGGGCTCCAACGTACCTGGAGCAGGCTACGGCGGCGCTCACCAAGACGAGTACTCTCGCGGCCAAGCTGCCGCCTACCAGCAGCATCAAGGTGGCCTCGGCAACACCTCCAGCAGCGTTCCAGGCGCCTACCCCGAAGCCGACAACCGCACCATGATGGAGAAGGCCAAGGACAAGCTCAGCAGCAAGCGAACCGACTATCCAGATGATCCAGTCACTGGCACGAACTACACGCAACAGAGCGGCGGAGCTCCCGGTACGACCGGCACGCACGGCTACGCAAGCCAGCCAGGCGTCACTGGCTCTCACGCCCACAACAATAACTTGTATGGCTCCCATCCCTCTGGTGGTATTGGAGGTTTCACGCAAGGTGTTGATGATACGCATTTAGGTAGTCAATATCCCCAACAGCAACAAACCGGCTACGGTTACGGCCTCGGTCCACAACAACAACAACAACAACAACAACAACAACAACAACAACAACAACAACAACAACAACACCAGCAGCAGCACTCTCTCGGAGGAGCAACTGCTGGAATGATGGGTGGCAGCGGCGGCCCTTCTCAGCACCACTCTGTCGAGGGACGAGGAGCGGCGTACGAGGCCGGTTTCAAAGATGCCGTTGCTGCGTTGTCGAGACAGGGACAGTAGACGGACATGATGACACAACGGGATACCCTAATATTTATCAAAAGAAGGGGGAGAGAATTGTATGAGTAGATAGATGTACACTATATATACAACACGAACAAATTTCTTATGATTGGTAATTTGTTCCTCGCCATTTGTCTCAAGCAATTGTTCGTTTCTACGTCTATTGCACGCGTACATGAGGTTCCGTCTACATGGCATGACATGAAGTGAATCTGACAGGACGAAGCTGCGTCTGCGTCTGCTTCTGCGTGGAACGACGTGGACTTGACTCATAATTGGGACCGGATATGAGGAAGTCAAAACTATCACAAAGAGATGATATCTTCCGATGATACGACAAATGCTAACCGTCAATATCGTAGTGGACATCATCTAGATCGTGCAGAAAACCTCGTAAAACCCAAACAATGCTCAAAATCGTGCAGTATATGCCATCCATCACTCGCCATGCCAACGATCAGGACCTCTTTTCTATTAATCGCAATGCACATGCTTAAGTAAAGCAGACAATCCACCCCTTTCCGCGGCAGTAGTAAACACAACCTTCATGTCTCCCTCTTATTCTTCCCAAAAGTCGGTAATCTCCTCTTCTCGCTCGTCTCCTCAACACCACCACCACCACCACCACCACCCTCCCGTTTCGTAGTCGTAGTCGTAATCCAAGCCTTCTTACTCCCCTTCCTCCGGCCCTTTCTCACATCCCTCCGACTCGCACAGCAACAACACATGCCCAGCTGAATAGCAAACGCCAACACGCTCGCGATGGCGGCGATCCACATGAAAACAAACATTTGCGTTCCGATGCTGGCTCGGATGTTCAGTTCGGTGGCCGAGGTGATGGCGTTTTGCATGATGATGAACATGATGGTTGCAATGATTGCTGCGGCGGTGGTGAGGAGGGCGGCGATGAAGGTGATGATGCTGAGGGGGAGCGAGAGCCAGCGCGTGAAGACGCTGAGGGGGAGGAGGAAGATTACGATGAAGTCGAGGATGAGGCCGGTGAGGAACAGGGCGAACATCCAGGTGGAGACAAGACGGATTAGGTCGAGGATGGTGTTGATTTCGGCGGGGAGGGCGACTGTGGGTGACGGAGGTTAGGTGTTTGATGACAAAGCTGTATTCGCGGAGGGCTGCTGCACTCACTGGTAGCTCCTGCCAGCAGCTGGCTCTGGACGATTGCTACGGGGTTGAACCAGTAGAGCGTCTGGGGAGGAGAGCAATTCGTCACGCCCTGGCCATTGTAGCCTTCGCAGTAGTTCCATAGTCCCACGGTGTAGAAATCGTGGAGACCGAGCGATTGTGCGATGCTGTTGATGAGCACGGCATTGGGGACGTTGACGGGGATGATATCGGACAGATCGAGTCGGATGAACCAGATCTTGTTCAATGTGCTGCTGATGCTCGTGTTTCCAATCTCCACCAGGATGAGGAATACCACCGAGATCAGGAGGAGGCAGGAGGAGAGGAGAGCCCAGAGGAATCGCTGGCGGGTGGCTCGCTTGATCTGCGCCTTGGAGGGCTCGAAGTCGTGGGAGACTGTGTGTTCCGAGTCGGAGCCCGTGTCTGCCATGCCATCGTCTTTCTTGCGGCCGAACATGTTGTCGGTCCTGTCTCCTCCACACTCTCCAGCGACGACGCTTAATTACAAAGAATAGAAAGGGGAATGGTATGTAGGAGACATCAAGGAGAATTGCCACGGCAGGGCGTCGGGAGGAAGGGAAGAGCGATGGGCGTCCCGGTGGTAGCACAGACATCATCGGAAGTCTGCTGGACGCGCACGAACACACTTGACACGTCCGTCCGCAAATGTTGCATGATTGAGCTGCGAAGTGCGTGGCGTGCAGTAACCTTCGCAACGACGTCAATGGAGACTCGCCGAAGTTCAGCCGCAGTGGGCAGCGGTTGGCGGCTGTCGGATCATGAACCGAGCGAGCCTCGTTGCGTCACCATCTGACATTTCCGCTGCAGACTTCCGGTCTGTTCTCATCATGCACCACGAACGATATGCAGCACGACCAATGCGCCCATCCTTCATCTGCTGAGCACGCACCGATTTCCAATTTCCCACGAGCGATGGCGCGGCGAAATGTCCCGGACACTGCGATCGCCCGCCAAGACATATCTCTCACTGGGATGGCGCGGCGAAGGATGGAATATGACGGAAGTGGAGGCCACGCTGCACCAGAAACACGGCCTGCAGATCGCTGTCTACCCTTTGTCGTGGCAGCGCGCATGTCGGCGCCGCGGGCTCGATGATGGCGTGGATGGTCAGGCCGTTGGAGCCGCAATGCTCCTAAGTTTGGTGGCTTGCATTTTATCTTCTGCCTCCGACCACCGCTTCCACCATCATGCTGCTTCCCCCTCGTTGATTGTGGTGAAGTTGCACGGCAAGGAGTTGGGTGTTGTTGGTTGTTCACAGCGTCAGAATGGTTTCCAGCGCCGTCTGGCTGCTATGTCTGGCAGCAGCAGGAGCAAGAGCACAGGACGACTCCAACACCGAAACATCGTCCCCATCCACAACCGACAGCGCATCACGGACACGATCCGGCAGCGCCTCTGATTTCTCCTTCACCAATTCCTACATCACCCTCGCCGGGAGTGATGTGCCCTCCTTCACCTTCACCGGCTCTCAATACACATATCTCCTCGTCACCGGCCAAAGCACCGTCACCAGAACGGCGACTGCGTCAGAAACGGGGGCCGCGAACGGGACATCATCTTCAGCAGACCCTCAGATCACCGCGTCGGAGCGTTCTGTAGAACTCACGCAGATTGGCGGCAACGCATCCCCCACAAATGGGACTTCCAACAGCACCGCGAGCTCCACCAATTCAGCAGCACGACCTACAAACACCGTTCCCTGCAATGGCTGGCCCGAGTTCTGCACGCGAAAGTACTCCAACATCTCCATGATCACATCACACAATTCGGCGTTCGTCGTGCCCAACAATGCCGCTTCCAACCAGGAACTCCCCATCCTCACTCAACTCAACGATGGCGTGCGCATGCTCCAAGGCCAGGTGCATTGGGTCAACGAGACTCTGTACAATTGTCACACCTCCTGCGACCAGCTCAACGCAGGACCCTTTCAATCCGAACTCGAGCTCATCCGTGACTGGCTCCGAGAAAACCCTTACGACGTTCTGACCATGCTCATCGGCAACAGCGACTTTACCGACGTCGAGGAATTTGTTCCCGCCTTCACCAACGCCGGCCTCCTGCCCTACGTCTATGAGCCCTCCTACATCCCTCAATATCGCGATCAATGGCCCACTCTGGGAGAAATGATTCTCCGCAACGAGCGTCTCGTCATCTTCATGGACTACGATGCCGACCAGTCCCGCGTTCCCTACATCCTCGACGAATTCTCCCACATCTGGGAAACGCCCTTCTCCCCCACAAACCAGTCTTTCCCCTGCGATACGCAGCGCCCGCCGGACTTGAACCAGACGCTCGCGCGAGACCAGTACATGTATCTGGCCAACCACAACCTGAACGTCGCAGTCGACCTATCGAGCATTGGAATCGGATCAAGCGAAGAGGCGATTCTGATCCCCAACACAGCGGAGTTGAATTTGACGAACAGTCAAGAAATCACGTTCGGCGCTTTGGGAGCCATGAATGTGGATTGTACTGGTGAGTTTTCTCGCCCCTCTTCTCCTCTGTCTCTTGCGATTAGCAAAAGACCACAATTAGACTAACCTATCCACTCCAGCACAATGGGATCGTCCACCAAACTTCATGCTCGTCGATTACTACAACCGCGGCTCTCCCGAACAGGGCTCCGTCTTCCATGTCGCTGCTGCGGCGAACGGCGTACAATACACAAGAGAGTGCTGTGGGCTACCAGACTCTTCGGCTACCATCGCCGAGACGAGTTTTGTGGTAATAGCGGGAGCGTTTCTGTTCACTTTGCTACTTTTGTAAAAAGAAAAAAAAAGAAAGAAAGACGGATTAGGGGAGCATAGAGCATCAGCGTGGATAATATTTCCCGGGGTAGAGGGTTCCTTTTAGATCATGGTTATGGCATTTGCATGATGAGAAATGATTTGGGAAAGGAAAGCGTCGTTTGTAAAACTTGTGTGGCTGTATATGCAGAGAGAGAGACATAGAGTTGCAAGATTTTGGTGATGGCATGGTGCGTAAGATAATGTTCAAATGGTCTGATATATTGCATTTCAAAAGTTATCAAATGCTCCCGTCTCTTCATCAATGCAAGTCAAGTCGCCGTGGTTCGTCCAACGAGCGATCTGAATTTTTTGGTTTGGAATACATGTAATAGGGAAAACCCGTTACTCTGGTCGCTGGGCTGCGTCGTGTGCCAGGAAGTAACTACCAAGTCAAGTCCTAACTGCTGATGAGAACGAAGTTAGCAGTTGTGACTGGAACAGTGGAGTCTCTACGTCAGGCGCACGGGGGCGTTACAGAGACGGACAGACGTGAGAGCAACACGAAGGTGGTTTACTACTAGTGGTCGAGAGATGACCACCATGGAGAAAAGTCGAAGATGGCAGGTTTTGAGCGACAAAGAAGATGTCTAGCACGATATGTGATGGTAATTGATTGATTTCGATTTATTTTTCTTTCGTCACTGAATCGACGTCCTCATGGTAGGATAGACAGCTTCGCTTCTGTTTGCCATCTTTTCGCCTCGCAGTCCACTTCTTTGAACGCTAATATGATCATGTGGCCGCAGCGTTCCATGCTCTCCTCCGCCGCCATCACCAAATGCGCAGTCGTCTCGTGTGTGTCTTGTATCGGCCGTGTCTAGTAAACAGAATAGCACTGAATTAGCAACCTGCCTAGCAACTCCCTCATTTCCCAGAGCGCGCAGGAAAGCAAAAACAGGCCAAAAAACTCCAGGCATGCCTTATGCGCCTGCTTCGATCGAAGCCCAGACGCCCGCAAATGCTCCTTGTACCCATAATCGATGCTGAAAATAAGCGCTGCAAAGAAATGCACAGTGGCGGGTCATCTACAAACGGAAACTCCCTCTCGCTCTTCTTCCTTCTTATCCTTTACCATCCGTGCTGTCCGATTCCGAGTTGATGATGACCACCATATGTCCCCGAGAACAGCTGCTGCCGAATACTCGCTCGTTCTTCGCTGACGCCAGGAGGGGGTTGCGATGATGATGAGGCAGCAGGCTGCATGAAGCCCAGAGCGATATTGACTTCATTCACTGCTTCGCCCATTTTCCCGCCACTCTTTTGATTGTGCTCCACAATCTTGTGGTCCCAGCCTCCGAATTGCAAATGGAAGCCACCGGCTCGCTTCGCTGCTTCTTTGATCACAAGTGCCCAGGCTTTCGCAATCTCGTCGTATGCCTCGTTCTTGTGTCGCTGATGTTGGAAGGTGTCCCAATCCGGTAGTCGGTGGATCATGTTGGTGACGGAATCGAGATACTGCAGTGATATGCTATCTGATGTCTCCTGTGGTGGAAGGAAATGGGGTGTGTACTCTCGCACGGCGTCGATGAGCTCTCGGAGCTGTGTTCGTACGCGGTTGTACGAGTAGTCTGATGTTGGTCTGTTGCCGAGCGGGAAGGCTTGCTGAAAGGTAGTTTCGTATTTGCTGAGCACTTGCAGCGTAGACTCGACTGAAGGGCGTGGAGCCTTCGTCACAATCTCTTGTTGGAGCTCTGGGTGCTGACCGCAGATGTTTTGTAGAAGCTGGCGCATCTGGTCGGCGGAAAGAGTCTCTAGCAGGCGAGGGAGAGCGAGGGGTCGTCCTTGGGCAGCGCCGGTGCGGGTGCGCTTGCTGCGTGGAGCTGGTAGTTGGCGGCCAGCAATGGTAGGTGATGTCGACATGCGGTCGTGGTCGGGCTCCTCGGACGCTTTGCGCTTCCGGGAGGCAGACATGTTGAGATCCCGCGAGGGCGACAGGCGGTTGTTGGCGAGAAGGTGAGGAGGTGGCGGGAGGGTGCTGATGCTGTTCATCCTGGAGCTGGCGGACGGCGGACGGCGGAAGCGGAGGGTGGTTCACGGCGCCTAGATGCGCCGGCGACGCTCGTGAAGGTGCTCGTGAAGGTGCTCGAGGACGGCGGACAAAGGAGATGGAGCGGTGGCAGCAAGCCGGGCGGCGGGTGATTGTGGGCGAGCGAGGGCGTGGGCGGCAGTAGTGCAGGTTGTTTGTTTGAGAAGAGTCGTGCTAGTTGTTGGCCGAGGAGGTTCCGCCACCACCCACCCGACCTGCCTGTCCGTCTGCCTGAACGTTGGCCTGACGTTTGGCATCAGCGCTTGACACCGACTTGGCACTGACGCTCTCCTTTCTCATCAACGCGCCTCCGGCTGCATATATCAAACGGGACGGGAACCGATACTGCCTCTCCTGGTCCGCATATACCTGATCGTCCAGACATGGCACAATAGGCCTGCACACGATCCTTCAACAGCCCTGGTCAGCTTGCCTGTCTGGCGACAATGAGCCGCTTAGCCCCCAATGCCACGTCGAGGACAAAGCTCCAGGAAGACGAAGATCAAGACCAGCCCTTTCTGGAAGCCGAAAGACGTTCTCAAGAAAGCGACATCGAATTATCCGAACTGCAAGACTACCAAGATGGCGATCGCCTTGCTGGCGAACGGACACCTGTCAGCCACTACCGGAACCGATCCCTCGATGGCCCTCCGCCGAAGAAGAAGGTGCCGGCCTGGAAGATTGCCTTGACATTGACAGCATGTGTGTTGGGCTTCACGATCAACACCGAAGCCACGGCATACATTGAAGATGAAATGGGTTATAAGAAGCCCGTGGCAACCATGTACTTGACCCATTCCTCGCTGGCTCTGCCCTGGATCGTTCACATGCTCTACCTGCGCTGGTGCGACCGAAAAATCTCGTATATGCAATGGGTTCGAGAATATAACAACAGACTTCGAGAGTCCATTGCCACGATCGATGCCTTTGCGACACATGGAAGTAAAATGGTGATCAAAGGCCCCGGCAGAACAGGTGGCCCTCTGGATTTTCTCGCCACTTCCATGGCAATTGTGACTGTAGTGCTCACCGTTTCTGGCTTCAGCTGGTTCACATCACTCAGCCTCACCACACCAGCGGATCTGACTGCAATCTACAATTGCAGCACCTTCTTTGCTGCCGCATTTTCCGTGCCCATTCTGAAGGAGAAAATGGGCTGGATGTCCATGCTCGCAGTAGCACTCAGCATCGCTGGCACCTTTACCATTGCCTACGGAGACACAACTGCAGACCACTCCTCGGAGGCTGACTCCGAACATGCTGCTATTGGTGCAAGTCGATTGCTCGGCAACATCATCGCTTGCTTGGGAGCAGTTGCCTTTGGTCTGTATGAGGTATTGTTCAAAAAATGGGCCTGCTCAAACAGACCCGAGTCGCAAGAGTCTTCCCTTCCGCTCACGCTGGCGGCCTCTGCTCTTACCGGCTTCTACACTTTCGGCGTAGTCTGGGTTGCACTCATCATCTTACACATCTTTGACATCGAGACCTTTGCCTTTCCTACAGCATACGAATGGCTCTGGCTGGCTATTGCGGTTCTTTCGGGCGTTATTGGCATCACGTTACTTGTTGTGTTAGTCATCTGGACTGATCCTGTATTCGGCAGTATGGCGAACGTCCTCAGCGTGTTCTTCGTGGCATTGGCGGACTGGTTGGTATGGGGATTGAGTCCCAGTCTGGCGACTTACATTGGCGGCGCTTTGATCTTTGTGGCGTTTGGGATGCTCTCCTACGATACGTTGGGTGAGAAGAAGGATTAGGAATGATGCTTCCATCAATAATGCTGTACAGTGTCATTGTCAAGAAGCCAGCATCAGAGGACCCGTACTGGCAGTTTGTCACGACCTGGTCTGAAATGAAAGATTGATGCAATAGCGAGGAACCGGAGCGATCCACAATTTGCCAGAGTGATATCACCGAGACGAGTACAACCGCACTGGACTGCCCGGGAGCTGCACCAGATGAAATGCCCCGGGCAGGACGCTCCTTCCTTGAAGGTGGCGATATATCAATGAAGAGTATGTTTCCGATCTCCATAGCCCGTACTTCAGGATGCACATTTGCGCAATTCGCCAGGAATGACGGACAGGGGACGCAAAACAACTTCGAACGACTGTGCGAGAGTAGTCTCGAATGAAGCAAGCGTTCAACATGATGGAACAGGCAAGTAGTCAGAAATCAGCAAGAAGAGTTGGAAGACGCCTGGAAAAACCGTGGGACAGAATGTTCGTCATGCGTGACATGTATGAAGACATGGAAATAAAACGGCAGACTTGCAGTGCAGATGCTTCAGAGAGTCTGTCCACCACACGTGCGACTATATACACTAGCCCAGAAGCCAAGGCGACTGAACAAAGCCTTCAGCTTCATTGATATCGAAGCAATACACCCCTATATACACCATCTCGCCGGCCTTCTTCATAACGCATCAAATGGGATATCACAAACGTCAAAACCCCTCCCTTCCTTTTCCCGTCATCTATCATGTTATTCATCAATCGGCGTACTAACCCTCCTCTCTCGGTATTCCACACCCGCCGAATCTCTATTTTTCTTCTTATTTCCGAAACTCAAAAAGCTCAGCGCTCTGCTAGCTCGACTACTCGTCGAACCAGGCCTCTCATTCATCGAAGCAGGTGTCGAAGAGCTAGGATCTTGAATGGGATCCACCGCCAACCTCATTGGCTTGGAAAGGCACAGGACCACGGCGAAGACTGTGGTGGCTGCGAATGCCGCGACAGCGACGACGAGACTGAATGGCACGCTTCTGCCATGTGCTCGCAAAGCAGTCGAAATAGGGGAGAAGATTGCACCTCCTCCAATGGAAGCTGTAAGTATGACGCTTGCGAGTTTGGTATGTCGGCCTTGCCCTCGTAGCGCTTGCGCGAAGATTAGACCAAAGATGGGTCCTTCGCAGAAAAAGATCATGACCTGGGCTGCAACTGCAGCGCCGCCTGCGAGATGCATGCAGAGCGCCGAGAAGACGATGGCACCGCAGCAGAAAGCTAGAAGGAGCACGCGAGGGGTGATCCAGAAACTGAGTCCAGCCGCGAAGAATCGTGAGACGGCGAATGCTGTATGCGATATAGCAGAGTAATTGGAAGTGTCTAGCTGCGGCATAATGGCGTTCAGGAATGGTGTGAAAGTGCTGCCCACGACCTCTTGGGCTCCGACGTAGCAGAATTGGCTGAAGACACCTAGTCCGAGGATGAACCAGATAATGCGCACATTCCCAAACTTTTGTTTATGTGCGCCGTCCATTCTTTCCGCAGCGTCTTCCAGCTCGGCGTCTGTGGCTTCAGGTAGTGGTATGTAAAAGTACATGACCGCGAGTGCCACGGTGAAGAGTGAGATGCCGAGATACGCCCATTGCGTATTGATCAATGATGGTGCATGCGAGGTCTTATGATAGAAAGCTTTGTCTGCGATGAGTGGAGCGACTACACCGCCGACAGCTTGCACACCTTGACTCAAGTTCAGTCGGGCTTCCGCATACCGAGCCGGACCGCACAGCGAGATGAAAGTATTCGCCGATACTTCCAACATAGACAAGCCAAAGCCGACAATGAAGTTCGTGACGATGAATGTTGGCCAGGATGTCAGAACAGCAGCCGGCCAGAAGATCAGGCAGCCACAAGCGTATATACTCAGCCCGATGGGGAAGCACGCTTTGAACCCCCAGTGTTTGAGCACCCAGTGTCCAACGGTAACCGGTCCGACCAGGTAGCCGCAATAGTAGGCACTGCGAATACCGACTGCCTGGGCGACGGTGACGCTGGCAACAGCCTGGAATTGACTATTGAGAACATCGACCAGGCCGTACTCGAAGCCCCAGACGAAGAACATGACGGTCACGAGCGCCACCGGATAGATAGATTCTTGGGTGGTCAGGTAAGCCAAGCTCTTCTTCTGCCTCATATCGACAAAATCGAAGAAGGTAGGTGATTGTGGGACAGTATGTCGTGTCGTGTTTGTGAGAGCAGTGGGCGAGCGCTCCATGGGGTGGAACTCGCCCATATCCGGAGTGGTGAGGAACTCCATCATGCCCATCTGGCCTGGTTGCTCTGCTTCCTCTTGGCCAACAGACGCTCTGCCGAAGTCGCGAAAATGAACTACCTCCGGAGAATCTGGGACGGGCGGCGCCACCTTCTGTATCTCTGCATCAGGTATCGAGAACGAGCCAAACTTCGAAGGAGCCTCTCCGGGATCTCGCAGCATGTTGGGGAAAAATCGCGCGACTAGTGGCTTCAGACCTGGCACACAAGCGCACATGATGCCTACAGTGACTTCGATCGCCGACCACATAAAGGAGAATGCCAAGTAGAAGGACGAGTCGGTTTCAATCGAATTCCGGGCCGAGTCACTGGTCCGGGCATCCGCGATTTCAGCAAGACGCATTTCGGCCGCAGATTGCAGATAATGTACTCGAACGACATCAACCACTGTGACGAAGATTCCGAAGCTGAAGGTGACGAGCAGAATGATCTTTTGCTTCTTCGGTAGTCGCATGCTTGTCAGGACCGGCATCGGGAGAAATAGGACCGCCAAATCGGTTATGATGTTGAGTGGTATGGAAGAGAGGTAGATCGTGAGAATGTCGGTGCATTTCGCGCCCGCTGGAGTGATCGCGTAGAATGCTGCAGAGACCGGACTGCATTGGAAGACCGTGACCAGTGTTAGAGTCAGTCCACCAGCGTTGACAACGAATAGTGTTGCATAGCACGACCACTTGAACAATCGTTCGGCGCTTGAGAAGGTCAGATAAAAGGCCAAGATCGATGTTTTTGTCGCCATCAAAGCCGGCTGGTAGAGCACGGAGAATGCGTAGTTCGATTTTCGAAGTGCTGATTGCCACGACTCTGGCACATCGACCTCATGTCGCCCGAGACCGTTGACGGTTCCTATACAGATCGAGGCGCATAGTCCGACGGTGATGGCCCAAGCCAGGATCATCAGATAATCGTCCAGGATCACCTTCTTCACAATCGCCACCCGCGATATCATTCGAAGTGCGACGAATATTGTGCAAAGGACCAGCATGGAGATGACGACTGCGAGAGTCGTCTCGCTCCGCCCGTATATGTTGCCATGATCGAATGCTGTGTTGGCCATATTGTGTGTCACCGTCCCTCGCTCCACACGCCCATGCTTCGACGGTCGTGTAAATTCTGAGCTCTTGGACTTGAAGTCTACCCGTATTCCTCTATTCGCGGGCTCTCAACATCGACCGGACGCATCGTTCATGCCGGCGGAGAGCTACTTGTGCTGGGGTCCGCGAGGGTCGTCGGCTTGCAGTATATCCGCTCTGCGATTTCGTGTACCATATGATCGGCGACTCGAGAATATTGCGCACCGAGAGAGTGGAGAGTGGAGGAAGCGAACAGTGGTAGGTCTCGGAGGCTCCCAAGCCCACGGGCGTATTTGAGCCAACACGAAGTGTCGGGCCCTCGACAACAGAGTTGGAGCCGTCTCGAGTGCCACGCGGGGCGTAGTGTGAGGTTCTGTGGCGGTAGTGGGCGGCAATAGTACCCCTCCCGGGACTGGACTGGGTGGTGCTGGTGAGAGCGAGCAGAAGAGGCGACTGTGCCGCATCTTGGGGCGCTCGCAGCGCGTTGTTCCGTCTGGCAGTGGGAGCGAGCACCAGCGTCATCACACTTCGATGGTCTCCGAATCCTTGGCTGCAAAGCGAAGCGAAGTGTGCCGAGCTACGTACATGTGCTCCACCTTTCGATGTTGTGCAAACCCTGGTGAGAACTCGCCGCTTCCCGACTGCACGGGCCAAACGGTCTGGTACGACTTGCGACTAACTAGTTAGCTGCAGTGCTGCGGTGCTGGAGCCAACGCGATTGCCAAAGCTGTTTTAGAGCCTCATCATTATCATCACGCCAGTCACGATGAGCCGCGCAAGCAGAAGCCGAGACCACCATCTGTCAAGGGCGCTTCTCCGTTCAAGATCCGTCATCCCGGCCGTGAGATCGGGGTCATCAGGGCATCAGGGCTCGATCTATGTATAACGGAACGTGTGAAAATACCGCATCACCGCTCGTCCACATGATGATACATCCGAGTTGCAGCGAGAAGCTGCACGCCACATCTCCCCGCAGTCACGCCGGTGGCTGCATGTACTTCGCGGAGAGACTTGTCAAACATGCGAATCCTTCATATCGCTGCAGAGTCCCCGTGGGGTCGAGCAAGGACTTGCAGCCATAGGTCGGATCATCACAAGTAGAGAGAGATTTCGTTTGCAAGCGTTGCCGTACGCATTGGCGGAAGAGAATTTCGAAGGAAGCAGGTACGCCAGTGCATGACGCCTTCTGCAGCTGTGCGCGGCCGACTTTTCTGCTCCTTCGGGACGAAAATGTGTAGGCTCATCACCGGACAGCATGGGCAACACGTGCAACGTGACGGAAGCAAACATAGCAAATTGGACATCTCAACCCTGACGAGCCGGAGAATAACGTGTTGTTCAGGCCGGTATCTACATCCATCATCCCATCAGTATGACTTGGAGTAGTCTGGCGGGCCGAACTCCTCGTTGAGTCCCCTATGCCATTCATTCCACGTTCTTAGATTCCCCTGAATGAAACCATTCCTATAATCCTGGGTCGTGTACTGTATTGGTCGCTTCGTGCCGCTGCTCCATCGCTGAATCATGTTCTTGTCGCGTAGCCCACCAATGTCCGAATCGTGCTCTTGATCAGGCCCGGAAAATAGTACGAGCTGCGGTCGGTTCGAGTTGTTTCCGGCGATCCCGAACTCCTCGTTCCGCTCTTCGAAGAGATCCACAAACTCGATTCTGTCGAGGTCAGGCTGTCCTGGCTCCATATTCTCTCCATCACCTGTGCAGTGATTGAATATGATCCGGAAAGAGCCAGCAGAGAGTGCGAAATTCTTCAGCAGCAACTTGTGGAGCCTGTGGCGCTGCAGAAAACTGACAGTGTTGTCAGAGCCTGCGCGAAATCCTCGAAGCCTACAGTCGCGTAGATGGGGAAGTGTGAGGCGGGTGAACAGCAGATGCGACGTTTTATCGCCTTGCGTATTACCAGTAGAGCCGGCGCCTGTAGTCAAGCAGTATCGATGTATGTCGAGCTCTTCCAAGCTGTGGCATGCCTGCACAAAACTCAGGACGCCAGTGAAGTTGCTCTGATCCGCAGCTTCCAGCGTTTGCTTCAAAATTCCCCTGTGACCGTGACGCTGCCTCGCAATTTCCACTTTGTCCCATGCATCAACCAATTCTACATCTCGGTCGTCCGACAAAATGCTTCTATCTGAATAAGTCAGCGTGAGCGATTTAAGTTTAGCGAGGCATGACTCCAGGCCTGAATATTTAATAATTGGTCCGATCTCATTGCATGCCAAGCTCGACCTCTTCTGCCCACTTTTGCCATACACGGGGAAGATGCGAAGGTTGTGCACCGGCAACATAGTTCTGTCCAGAGCGTCTTGAACGAGCTGAAAGGTATCAGCCGCGCTTTGCCAGATCATTCTCCAGCTTCCGCCCCCAAGAGGCGTGGATCGAATGAGTGCGTCTTCTCTGTAAACGGCCAAGTCGAGCGTCAGCGAAAGTGATTTCTCCGGAGTTCTTCCTTTCAGGATATTGCGGAAGGCTTTGACTAAAAGCCTCTGGGCGTCCTCGCTCTGCAGGAAATGCATCTGGGCTTGCTCTCTTCGCCGAAACGTGTTGAGCTGTCTCTGAAGAGCGCCTCTCTCTTGGTCGGTCAAGACGCGCCAGTTTTGCGTGATGTGACCTCCATCTGACACTTCCGACACCTCCTTGACGTTACCGGAGCGCAATTGGTGCTGAATGTAGAATGAGTTGTAGACCAGCCCAGTAAGGGTGAAGTCGTCAATCAAGCAGCCCATGCCTCCATTCGCAGTCACGGCGACAAAGTCTTTGAGGCCATGCTCGTCAACATCGACTCGCTTGCTGCGGTAGAAGGAGCGAAAGTGGTCCTGAGAAGCTTTGGAGGCAATCGAGCGATTGGCAAGCCTGAAAGCACAGATTTCGTGTAATGTCAACGACAGGACAATGTTCTCCACGAGCTCTGCGGGCAATGTGTCCAGTGCGGCTATTCTTTGTTCGAACCATGCAGCGGGATAGCAGCAGACGAACCGGAAACACCGACTGCAGGGGCCCGGCAATTATGCGAGTGTTTGTGTGGCACCGACGCGCATTCCTGCAGTTCTTCTCAGCATGACCGAAGCGACGTCGGCGTCAGTCACTTGGGCGCGGCGGAGTGTGGTGGAGGATTGCAGATGACTTCGGACTGAAAGTCTGATTGCCGCATTTGCTTGCTCCAACGAGATTGCTCCCTCACATTGCTGCTCACACAAATGCTGCATCCTGGCGTCCATGCACGACGTGAGCCTCGCGCCTCGCACGTAGCCATCACATGAACGCATGTGTCTGAAGTGAGTGAACGGACGAAGCAATCACCATTGTCCACATGCTGGTTGGAGCGGAAGCGCCCGCACGCGCGCCATTTCAAGCTCCACAAAGTCGCGACCGCATACCAGACATTCCACTTCTGTCGCGATCGCACTCTCGCTTCTGCATCTCTTACTCAAATACACGCGTCGCATCACCACCTGCGCCGGATTTGTCACTTTGCTGCAAACATCCATCCCTCGGTACGTTGCGCTAGAGATTCGTTGCACGACCGGAGCTGGGTAATTTATCTTGTACCTTTCTCCGAGACATGGCAGACGCGCCCATCCCATCCACCTCGAGCCGCTCTAACGAGCCCACTAGGACCGAATCCAGCGCTTCGTCTCACACCATGGCCGACGAGGAGACCAAGCTGAACAACGACGACCTCGATCGTCAGCCCGACGACGAGGACCTGGGCGATGACGAGGAGGAGATAGCGGCGATGAAGAAGCGCGTCGAGGAGATGGAGGCGGAGGCTGCCAAGCTGCGCGAGATGCAGGCTTCGATTGATTCGCAGTCGGACAACTTGCGCGAAAGCAAAGAGGACATTGATGGCAGAAGCATCTTCGTTGGCAACGTGGACTACGGCGCGAGTCCGGAGGAGATCCAGGCGCACTTTCAAAGCGTGGGAAGCATCAACAGAGTCACCATTTTGCTGGACAAGTTCACTGGTCATCCCAAGGGGTACGCATACGTGGAGTTCAGCGAACCCCAGCTCGTGACGAGCGCTTTGGTGTTGAATGAGAGTATGTTTCGCAACCGCAACATCAAGGTATGTCCCTTTTGCTTTGCGCTTGTTGTGGAGGGGACTGACTGGACACAGGTTGTTCCCAAGCGCACCAATCTACCAGGCATGACTAGAGGCGGTCGGGGCAGAGGTCGCGGTGGACCTCGCGGTGGCTACGGCGGCGGCGGTGGAGGTGGCTATGGCCCCCCAATGGGAGGCTATGGTGGCCCACCGCCGTTCCGCGGACGCGGCGGGTAAGTCCTTGTACCTTTAATACTCAATATTCCTTGCTAATACCGCACTAGTTACCGCGGCGGTGGCCGAGGAGGTTTCCGTGGCCGTGGCTACAACCCATACTGAGCGAGCGTTCGAATGCGACCATCCCTTGCTATTTGACCTAGGCTGGACTAAATTGGATGATGAGAGACTCCGACGTCTTTGCAGTGCTGCATCGCGGGGTATGATGTCCGGAGACAGTCAAGAGGGTGGTGAAAGAACAGATTGGACCGGATACTGTTGTGCTGCAGCTTCGAGGAGAGGCAATAATAGATGAAGAATCGGGCATCAGAAAGAAGCCACAAAACTCTGCAATGCGTTGGAGTAAGAGCCATTGCCATCCAAGGCATTTCCGTCAGGTTCAAGAGTTGGTTGTCCAGATTCAAGAGTCCGTGATCGTATGGTGAAGACGTGGTGCAAGAATGAAGAGGTGACATATATTTCGCTGTCTCGAATAGACAGATTGTGAAGACTGGACGAAGTTCATGCGCCGCAGTCCCCCGCTCTCTGCTATGGTGATCGACTTCACCGCTATTGCGCAAAGTGGGCGCTCTGGCTGTTCAGAACAAGAGCGCTCGCCAGTGAGATGGATGGTACACGCGGAGCGTCCGGGTCGCTACAGCTTTCCAATACTGAACACGGAACAGATAACCGCATATCCGTGCCTACGACCCGCAGATCGCCTTGTGAGGCTTCGAATCAAGGCAGAGGCAATTGCTTGAATGCGACGTTGACACAGGCCGACCTGCAGCCTGCAGGACTTCCATTGAATGATCAAGACGAGCCTTGGCAATGTCCAAGCATTCGTCGATCCGGCCGACTGGAACAGATGGTTGCGCCACGACGCGACTGCTATGACAGTCCTTTGAAATCCAAATGGGATGCTCGACAATAATCATATGACCTTGAAGGGCAACATTTCCTACGATCATTAGCCTATCACGCAGAAACGCTCTTTCTGGAACACATTCGACAAAGGATCTGCATTACCGAGAGCGGCATGTGTGTTCGCGAGCTGCTCCAATGCATATTTTACGGCCGTAGTTGGCCTAAGTTCAGTTGGTGTGTGGCTGATCCCTTGGAACCACCCGGAACCTGGCTGGTCAGTACCGGGATGCAGGGCTGCCAAGAATCTGCTCGATGTCGACCTTTTGTTCAGCTCAAGTGCTGGCAGAATCGAGCATAGTGATGAAAAATGCTCTTCAGCACAATGGGTTGCGGTCTCCAGCCACCAGCGTAGCCCTATGTGTAGTGGGTCTCGATCGACGTTCGTTTAACTACATCCGGATCATTTAAGGTTATCTCAACCTCCAACTCGACAGCTCAAAGAAATGTCTCACGTGGAGAATAGGCCACATTCACACGAGATCACAGAGTAACGCGACATTGGAGACCTCTTCTGGCAGCACCAAAAGCTGAAACTGATCGGTCTTGGAACCATGCGAGAGGCGTCGATGACGTGAGCAAGCCAGCATGCAAGAATCGGATTATTCTGATCCTTCTTGCGCAAAGAGGGGCTGCGCGGTGGCAATATTGACTAGCAAGTGCTGCACATGGGAAACCATCGACACGTGGCGCAGGGTCGCCGCGTGCATATAGCGTGATCGCTAAGCTCATACCTGCAATCACGAAAGATCGAGCAAGCACTCCCACACCGGTCCCAAGCCATACCCAAGTTATGACTGGCGAGGATCCAGCCATACTTTCGCGTACCTAGCTCCGTATAACGGACGCCTGCAATGGGGAATACTGCCTTTGTGGATGATGTTGATTTGCAGCCGTTGATGTGTGGCTCAGGCCTGGCTATTGGCGGAGTGGAACCGCCCTTCAGTCCACTCCACCAGTTCGATGCGGCGCTGGAAGAAAAATCGTCTCCCTTGGTCTTTCGGTTCTGTGGTTCCAGTCCGATGGAATCAGAAATTGCGATCAACTCCACTTCAGCAAGGAATACCGAGCAAGGCGTTCGGCATCCTCCCGAATCCTCATCGTTGGCCGCTGCACAGAAACCCCAGGGGATAGGGCGGCCTCAAAATATTATAACATTCATGAAGATCAACACCCAATCGAGGGGGCGGAGGCTGCGAGCCTGCGAAGCTATGTGTCAGTCGAGACTAATCAATGTGCCAAGTTCACTTCCCGCATGTTCTAAGCCTGAATGAGAAACACCGTGTTCGCGTGTCTGGACCCTCGCCAATATCCCACCAATGCTAATCCGACCTCGTGCTCCACGGTACACTGTACCCGGTGCCGGGATGGAATGCGTGGGTGGACGGTCGCTGAAAAGGGACCGACCTGTGTCTATCTGTGAGAGATCGTCATCACACGTGCAAACCCGCGTGTGATCTAGCTTTGCGCAACGTGGTTCCGCTGCGCTTGGACCTTGAAGCAGTCACTTACTCGATATGACTTGGCCTCACACGAGAGCAGGAAGGAAAGGCGAGGCAAGCAGTTAGTCACTTTATAGTTATGTGGCCATTCCTTCCGAACGTTGCGTGCATGCTCGCATCCGGCATTTCAACATCACCTGCACAACTTCTCCCTAAATACGCCATACAGCGCCTTGCTTCTGCCACGGCCACTGCCACTTCCGTCACGCAGGTACGGAACCCTAACGTTCCAATTTTGCACCCGAATAGCGCGTGTGGACCTTGGAGTACCTACCAAAGATACTTGCTCAGCGAAAGACGCAGACCGCCTTGATCCATACAACCAAGCTATCCGGAGCTGAGAGGGCCATAGCCACCACCCGACAGCTCGCGTTTCTTCTGCCGTTGAGCTTCACACACCCTCGCCTGATCCACCCAACGGTGATGCGACAACCAATGGGAGCTATGCCAGAATATCAATGATTACGCTTTCGATGCCTACTGCGACCCAAGAGTATCAGGCCACGAGTAGCACACCGGCAGCTGCGATCGCGACCTTCCAGGCGGTGACAGCCACCGCAAAGATCCCTGCTGGCCAGCACAACAAGAGGACAGGACAACAGAAGACTGGCGCAAAGCTGAAGTAAGCATGTTTGGACGTTTTGCTTTTTCGTTCTCTTGCTCCTATCTTGTGCGGCTGGAATTGTGTGCGGCTGGCACTGTGTATCAGAATGCGAGAGGCCTGGTCGGTACGATGTTGTTATATTATCTGCTTTGACGATCAGCGTCTTTGTCACACAAGTGCGACCAAAACAAGAGTCTTAAAACTAATGCATGAATTCTGGAGCAGAGCACCGCGGGTCGGACACAAGAAGAGCCGCAAGGGCTGCGCGCAATGCAAGAGACGTCACGTCAAGTGCAACGAAGAAGCTCCTTGCGCGAATTGTACGCGACATGGCGTCCCGTGCAGCCTGGCCGGAGGACCTTTCGTTCCTAGAGAAGATAGCAGGAAGAAGCAGAAGGACCGGACGCAGTCGATAGCGTCGTCTTCAGAGGCTACACCAGCAGCCACCAGTCTGCCGAGCACGTCTCCTCTGGCGGCTGGGTCGAGTCTGTCGCTGCCCGTTGAGCACACTTTTGAGAGGACTTCTCTATCGCCGTTCAGCCCTCCTCATCCTCAATATGCGGTTGGAGGACAGCATCTATTGGCACCCAGCCATGATGCTTTCGGAAGGTTGACAGCGCATATCCCTCGGAGCCCTAGTTCAGTCCAAAGGCATCTGGATCTTCAGCTCATGCACCATTACATGTCGTACACCAAAGGCGTCTTGGGTGAGCTGAGCGACCAACCTTTTATCGTGCATGTCTGGAAGCACGAGCTGCCCAAGATGGCTTTCACCCATGAATTTGTCCTGAACGCGTTGCTGGGACTGGTTGCATTGCACAAAGCGGCTGTGATGCTCGAACAAGCGAGCTCTCCGCGGAGTTGCGCGATTGAGCATATGGACCTGGCCGCCTTGCAGCTTCAGAGGGTTAACGAGGCGTGTACAGTCGAGGCAGCGAGTGCAAATTATGTTTATCGCTGGCTCGTCCTGATTTTCGCGTATGCGGCGCAGTCGGCTGGAAATGCTTCTTGCGCAGGGGGGTTGTTGCCTCTCAATGCCTTGGACGCATTGGCCGATCTCATGGTCCTTGCTGGAGAGGTGGGAAGCGCGACACATGAGAGATGGTATCTCATATCCCAGGGTGCGTTCGCTCCAATCGTGACGCGAGGCTGGCAGGAGGCGGTTGCGACATATCCTCTGCTACCGCAAGGTCTGGATCTCGGATTGAACCACCTTGAATACATGCTTGGCATCGAGGCCATGTTGCCAAATGAGCGGACAGCGTGTGTGCTCGCGATCGAAGAACTGAGGAGCTTGCACCAAAGTCTACAAGCACAGTCAAGCTCAGCATGTGGCATAGCATCGCTGATGTGCTGGCCGAAGCAAGAGAGTGCAGCGTTCTCGGACATGGTCCGGCGCAGGATCCCGCAGGCACTGGTCATAGTCAGCTATCATTGTGTCATGTTAAATCTGCTGGATGGACGTTGGTGGGCGCAGGGATGTGCCGAGAGAATCTTGCAAGATGTGCTGTTGAACTTGAACGGCGGGTGGAAGAATTGGGTTCAGTGGCCCATCCAGGCTGTGATGTTTCGCGAGGCTGTGACGACAAACCCAGTCGTGTCGAGCTCTCCCGCTATGGAGATCGGGATGGGAACGATGATGCTGTGAAGCGGCCGTGCCAGAACACGCTTGTGCGATGAGTGAGCGTCACGCGGAGTGGGGCGAGACGAAAGAAAAAGAGTAATGCAAGAGTCCCGTCTGGGATAGTGTTGGCTGAGAGTCGTTTTGAGACATCACAGCTCCGCGGCAGGATCTCAGCTCGCGGATCACAGCCTTGTCATGTTGAGGAAGGCAGTTTGCCTCGGGAGGACTCTGCGCAAAGAATTTCGGGCGTTGGACAGGATATACCACTTCGTCTTAGTAATGGCGTGGAAGAAGTCACGTAGAAATCGCATAAACGTGGCCCGGAGTGGTGGCTAATTGAGCTGACCACGCCGAGTGCAACCGCCGAGATGGCCATACAACCATGTAGCCGACATGCCGGGCTCCCGTGCCTCGTCAGCATTGCCGGTGGCATTGTGGCGCATTGCATGTCGTTCGGCGGCGTCCAGTGGTGGTGATCAGGAAACGGTGCATGGCGGTGGAAAGGTGCTGCTTCGGATGTTTCCAAGACTCGGAAGTGCGCGAGGGTGGGGCACGGCTTTGCCAGCAGCAACGACTGCCAACTGCAGTGCATACACACTCCACACCCACCAGCGCCGCTCACTCCCCAATCAACGCCGCGGTCTCGCATCGCATCTTATCTCTTGTGCGTTACACGGGCAGCGGGAGTGCCCTCCAAGCGAAGCCAGGCCGTGCCGCTTTGCCTGCTGCGCCTCATCCGTTCCCCCCAGCGTCATCTGCTCCGGCCACGAACACCACCCCACAACCACCATTCCAGCGCAGCGCAGCGCCGCCGCCATCTTCGCCGCCGCATCTTCCGCCGCAGCGCGTCCCGTCGGCAGCATTCGGGTGTCGTCTACACCCGTGCTGGGTATAGCACGTGGTCGTCGTCCGCAAACGCCCAGCGCAAGCATTAGGCAGGAAACAGTCGGACACGATGGCGGAACAGCCGAATCTGCGGGTCACCAGTATGTTGGAAGAGGACAACGCCGTGCGAGAGGTGTGAGGACATGCGAACTGACCAATTCACAGTCATTGCGGCAGATGGCCTATACAAGCGGGATGTCTTTCGTACGTGGCGAACGCAACGCTGACGGCCGGCGGTGGTATGCTGACGTTGAGTCCAGGATTTCCGGACCCTTTTGCAGTCGCGACCATCAATGGCGAACAGACTAAAACCACTGGGGTCATCAAAAAGACGCTGAACCCATATTGGAACGAGAGCTTTGACATGTGAGTGAAGCTATGGCAGCAATCTGGCACAGCACATGCTAACCATATCAACAGGCGTGTAAATGAAGACAGCATCCTTGCGGTGCAAATCTTTGATCAGAAGAAGTTCAAGAAAAAGGACCAGGGCTTCCTCGGCGTCGTCAACGTGCGCATCGGCAGCGTCATTGACCTCGATGCTGGTGGTGATGGTACGTCCATGTCGGCTCGTGTGAGAAACCCGCATACTGACTACGCACAGAGATGATTACTCGTGATCTCAGGAAATCAAACGACAACCTCGTGGTGAATGGCAAATTGATTTTGAACCTGTCAACTAACCTGCGCACACCTATCTCAAGCGGCAACCAGAACAGCGGGCGACCCATGGGCAGCTCCGCAGGACCTTCCACGAATGGTGCGCACACTCCTTCTACCCCGGTAGGTGCACAATCGACTGCATCGCTTCAGACTCCATCCACAGGCACCGCCCCTCCGGCGGCGTCTCGACAGAACACGGGGGGCGCAGGATCCGTTGCGTCCTCAGCTGCCGCGAATGGCACTGGTGGGCCGACGAACAGGAGGGCGGATGGAACAGGCTTCAGTGCCTTTGAAGATGCACAGGGAAGGTTGCCTGCTGGTTGGGAGCGACGAGAAGACAATCTCGGTCGGACATATTACGTGGACCATAACAGCAGACAGACAACATGGATCCGACCAACAGCGAACTACAATGCGGGCGAGCAACGGGCACAGCTAGAGCAGCAGACCAACATTGAGCGCCAAAGGCATCAAGGTCGTACGCTGCCCGAAGACCGGACTGGAGCGAATTCTCCTACCTTGTCTGATAGGCAAAACTCCCCCGGCCACACTCCTAACTCCACTACCGCTGCCAACGCTGCCAGCGCTGCGCAAATGGTGGCTACCGGGGCTACTACTGCAGGCACAGGCGAACTACCCGCTGGTTGGGAGCAACGCCACACCCCGGAAGGCCGAGCGTATTTCGTTGATCACAACACACGTACCACGACGTGGGTTGATCCCCGGCGGCAGCAATACATCAGGATGTATGGCCAAAATGCCACCGGCAATAGCACGATCCAACAGCAACCAGTTTCTCAACTTGGGCCGTTGCCCAGTGGATGGGAGATGCGTCTCACAAACACTGCGCGTGTGTACTTTGTGGATCACAACACGAAGACTACTACTTGGGATGATCCTCGATTGCCGTCATCGCTGGACCAGAATGTGCCACAGTACAAGCGTGATTTCCGAAGGAAACTCATCTACTTCCGATCGCAGCCTGCACTCCGAATCCTGTCGGGACAGTGCCACGTCAAGGTCCGAAGAACACATATCTTCGAAGATTCGTACGCAGAGATTATGCGACAGAGCCCCAACGATCTGAAGAAGCGCCTCATGATCAAATTCGATGGCGAAGATGGATTGGATTATGGCGGTCTTTCCAGGTCAGCCATTTGCTTGTCTTTTGCTTTGCCTTTACTGACAATATCGCAGAGAGTTCTTCTTCCTTCTTTCTCACGAGATGTTCAACCCCTTCTACTGTCTATTCGAGTACAGTGCTCACGACAACTACACTCTTCAGATCAACCCGCATTCTGGCATCAACCCGGAGCATCTAGGCTACTTCAAATTCATTGGTCGTGTTGTTGGTCTGGCTATCTTCCACAGGCGCTTCTTGGATGCATTCTTCATCGGCGCCTTCTACAAAATGATCCTCAAGAAGAAGGTGAACTTGCAGGACATGGAAGGTGTTGATGCCGAATTCCATCGAACACTGACGTGGGCCATGGAAAACGACATCACAGATGTCATTTACTCGACTTTCTCGGTTGAAGATGAACGATTTGGCGAAAAGGTTACAGTCGACCTGAAGCCCGGCGGCCGCGACATTGAAGTGACGAATGAGAACAAGAAGGAGTATGTCGAGCTGATCACAGAGTGGCGCATTCAAAAGCGTGTCGAGGAGCAATTCAATGCTTTCGTCGCCGGCTTCCACGAGCTCATCCCTGCAGATCTAGTGAACGTGTTTGACGAACGCGAGCTAGAGTTGCTCATCGGAGGTATAGCAGACATCGATGTTGATGACTGGAAGAAGCATACCGACTACCGAGGATACACGGAGAATGATGTTGTCATCCAGAACTTCTGGAAGGTAAGCTTTCTCTCAATACAATTGACGAATGATAATCAGCTAACATGGAGAACAGGTGGTGAGGAATTGGGACGCAGAACAGAAGTCCCGCCTCTTGCAATTCGCCACTGGTACTTCGCGCATTCCTGTCAATGGTTTCAAGGATCTACAAGGCTCCGATGGCCCTCGGCGATTCACAATCGAGAAGTCTGGCGAGGAGAACCAATTGCCAAAGTCACACACTTGCTTCAACCGATTGGACCTGCCGCCGTATAAGAGCTACGATGCGTTACAACAGAAGCTTGTCTGGGCTGTGGAAGAGACTGTTGGCTTCGGGCAGGAGTAAATTGTATCGCAGCAACGCGTAGCAATAAGTTCAAAAGCACGCTTCGATGCCCTGCCTCAATTATTACCGCCGCTGCGAGCAATCATGTGCAGCCCACTGGCTTGGATCTACAGTGCCGAGACTGTTACTGGCCCAAAGCATTGCTCCAGCATGACGCCCTCTATAATTGGGCTCGAGCAACCGCTCATTACTGTTGCCAAGGAGATCGAAGAATGGTCACGACACGGCTGCAATCTGTATATAACGGCGCTCATTAGAGTTAGGCATGCATATGACAAGGCGAAACGGCAAAGCTGGGGCGGTGGATGAGAATGATTACCAGGCCGTTTGTGGGAAAGTCATCGGTATCAGTATTCCGATGCATATTATTGTGTCAAATTATATGGCGATGGCGGCGTGAACATCCTGGATTCTTCTTGGCAGTCCTCGCCTGGTAGGTCGCAGTGCAACTGTGCCTTCTACGTGCCAAAGCATCGCAGAGCAAGACCTCACAGTTGCTGTGAAAGGATTTATTTACGGTCATCGCTTGCGCTCGACGTCGTAGCTTCGATGATTGTTTGCTGCTCCTGGCAGAATCGTACCGTCTGGTTCCGACTACTAACTATGACCCGGACATCCCGCGCCGGCCACGGCCGTCAGCGCAACCTCGGGCGAACTAGTTAGTCTCGACTGCCCGTCTGACCATTTGGTTCAATGCAGACCATGAAAGCCATCGTGCCGTGCGATCACTACTGCACTGTGCTTTTCAAGTTGCCCTCATTGACACAGAAGTAGGGCTTGATTTTTCGCTCGGCAAGATGTCCTCTTCATCTTCTCCTTCACGGAGACCCAACGTTGTTGGCCTGTTCAACACATCGATTGCCGACCCCGTGGAGAGAATACAAGCGTACATTGATGACTATGCCAAAAATCCAAATTTCCATGTGAGAACTCTTTCTGCGGCCTTCGTGTTGTTCCGCTGAATTCAACCTGAGCACGATATGAACTGAAACATTCTTCTGACCGTGCAATCAGGGGTGGGACCTCCTCGTCATGCAGCACACCAAAGTTGTCTCCGCCACCAAGTCGCAGGCGACTTCGACTGGAATGGAGACTCATGCTGTCTTTGAGATCGAGATCGTGCCCGGCATGTGCAGTTCAATGGGAAATGCGCACGGCGGCATGATCGCGACGATGGCTGATAACACGACAAGTATGGCCGCTGCTCCGCTGGCAGAAGATGGATTTTGGGATTTTGGCGGGTTGTCGAGGACGTTGAATATCACGTATTTGAGACCTGTGCCTGGAGGGATTGTGGTGAGGAGTGAAAATTTTGTGAGGAGTGCCGGGCGGAGGCTTTGTGAGTACCCGAGCTATTCCATTATGATGTTTGTTGCTGTTGCGTGCGTTCGGAACAGCTGACTTCGCCTTTCAGGTGCTATACAATGTGTCATGAGGGATAAGGCTACCGGCAAAGTGTTAGCTCTTGCTGAGCATAATAAGGCCGCGATGGGCCTCGAGGAAAGGAAACGAAGAAGCGGGGCTGGAGCGCTTTGATGGCTGCAAATCAGTCTGACGGGTTTCTTAGGTCGAAGTCTCGTCGCTGGTTATGAGAAGCCAGATAGCGCAGTTGCCAGCTCGGGGGACTCAACAGGAGGATGTGGGAACGAGGAGGAATGCCGCAGCGGCAAGGCCACAGACTTTACTGGATGTGAGACGAAAGATGACATTATAGAGTGCGCAGATACCTGTCCGACCTTCAAATAGAAGTGTCGTGCAGCAGCTCCTCTCACCTCGACACAGGCACGACCACTCTGGCCGGGAAGGAGAAATGATTTGCCGCGACAAGGATCTGATCTGACGAGTGCAATGAAGCTTCACGTTTGCCGTACACCATATGGTTCGCAAATACAGCTCAACGGACTATATGCTCCTCTTTGTGGCCCGCCACGTCTTGCAGATACCACGCTGGGCCACTGGAACTTGATCGACGTTTTTGCTGTACGATTTACAGCACCAACCCCACAAGCACGCCATCATGCAAGAAAATCCGCCAAGGCAGACGTGACCACAATCAGCGCTCCCTCACAAGTTCGCGAGAATCAACCGGCGAACAATCAATCCACAATCGACTAGCCATGCTTCGCCTATGCCTGCGCCTGTGGAGACTGCTGCTGAAGAGGTCGATCTTATCGACAACGCTGTAGTCTTGCATGGCGTGCTTCGCACCATGGCATATAGACGTCTGAGTTCTTCGAGCAGCAGGTAAGTTGCCTTTCTACTGGCCCTTCGCAGTTCGCAGATTTCCTGCCATCATGCAGACAGGACGAGACGTGGACGAAGAGAAGTCCAAAAGCACATTCGCTGTTTCTGACCTTCATCCAAGCCCGGACGACTACCATGGCCGGGACGATGAGCCGCTGGACATTACAAGACCATTTTCCGACCTCCCGAACCAACCTCATGAGCCGAGACAATTTACATTGCGAGCATTGCTCGTTGGCTGCGTCCTTGGCGCAGTTGTATCCTCGAGCAATATGTATCTATGCTTGAAAACAGGCTGGACTTTTGGAGCGTCACTGTTTGGCGCCATATTGGGCTTTGCTATCCTCAAACCAGCCAGCAACTTGTTACCGAAGTGCTTCGGAGGAGGCCATTTCGGACCGCGTGAGAATGTTGCAGTGCAGAGCATAGCCACTGGTGCTGGAAGCCTGTCTATTCTCTTCGAGGGAGCTGTACCTGCACTATATCGCCTCGGCCTTATGTCACCTACGCCACGAGAGGATTTCTGGCGTCTGACGACATTCACTGCCACATGTGCTTTCTATGGCTGCTTCTTCGGCGTCGCGCTCCGAAAATTTTATATAATTCGGCTGCGCGGAATATTTCCAACTCCAACGGCCACAGCTGTTACAATACGAAGCTTGCATGAAGCGGGTCTTGCTTCTGACGCTATGCGCAAGGCATGGCTTCTGGTCGGCACTTTTGCGGCTTCTTGCGTGTTCAAAGTAGCAAGCATTTACGCCCCTGGCATCATTTGGGATTGGAACATCGCCTGGTGGGTCTACAAAACGACGCCTTGGAAGAACATTATAGCTGCCAGCAATTGGGGCTGGTATATCGAGCTTACGCCAGCTTTCTTCGGCGTTGGCATGCTTACAGGAATCAATGTCGGCATAAGTTATCTCATTGGAGCCATCTTCGCTTGGGGCGTCATCGGGCCCGCAACTCTTCGAACAGGTTTGACATTTGGGAAAGCTTCGGCAAGCAACCCAGATATCATCAACTACAAATCCCTGGATCTGGACGATCCTGTTCATAAACCTTCAGCACGTTATTTCCTGCTCTGGCCTGGCCTGATGATCTTGATGTGCGCCACCTTCACCGAAGTCGCCATGAACTCTCCAGCACTGTACAAAGGTCTCAAGCTGATCATCGCTGAATACGCGTCGAAACTGCCAGATACGCAGCGCTGGACTGCTGCTAAAGACAAGGCGCACACATTTTTGCTGCAGGAAGATCATGACGATGATGACCCAGCGCCACTCAGCGAGAGAGTCCCAGTGTGGATGTGGTCAACGGGCACATTCCTCGTGATAATTTTCACGTGCGTTGTGCTTGGAGTACAATACGATATGAACGTTGGGCTAGCGGTGTTGTCAGTCATCCTCGGGTTCTTGTTCTCCTGCATCGCAACGCAATCTGCTGCGACAGCGGATATTGCTCCAGCGTCATACTGCGGAAAGGCTTCTCAGCTGGTCTTTGGTGGAGTCACCTCGTCTGGAAGTTACTCACTCCATGACAAACAGCTCATCAATCTCGCTGGAGGAATTGTGGCCACTGGGGCAGCCTCTCAGAGTACTGACATGGTCTCTGATCTCCGTACTGGATATCTGCTGGGGGCATCTCATCGAGCACAATTCTATGGCCAACTTTGTGGCAGCTTTGTGGCAGTGTGGCTAAGCGTGGGACTCTTTCTGCTCTTCACGACAGCATATCCGTGCATTCTAGATGCATCGATCGAGGAGTGCTCATTCAGCACGCCCGCATTAGGCGCTTGGGTATCGCAGCTCTTCTGTACTGGAATTTGACTAACGTGTCATCCTAGGTTGCTGTCGCTGAAGCCATAACACTCTCTTCCCTCCCAATTCCACCTGTAAGCGGCTACCTTGCGATAGCATTCGGCGTGCTCTCCATCTTCATCGTCTACGCCCGATACAAGCTTATTCCCGCGCGGCACCACAAATTCGTCCCGAACTTGTCGGTCTTTGGTCTCGCTTTCATGGTGCCAACAACACAATATGCAATTGCGATGGCTGCCGGTGCTGTGGTAGCATATGTTTGGGCGTCGAAATGGAGGAAGTCTTATGCCAGAAATGGCTATGCAGTGCCAGCAGGCTTGATTGCAGGTGAAGGTCTCGGTGGGCTGATCGCGGCGCTGCTGGAGATCACCAAAGTCGGCGGCTCTGCTTTTGGAAGTGCTGTTGGATGTGTTGGGGATAGCTATTGTGGCTAAGTGAAGGTATTTATTTTAGCATAGCGAACGAGCCTGAATTATGGTTGAAAGTCAGTACTCTGTGCCTTGCCACATTGAATTCTATTCATTCGATACAATCGGCTCGCGTGAACAGACATACTGAGAGGTCGCTGATACATATGAACGCACATTATATCCGTCGTCACGAAAGACTCATGCTAATCCGGCAGACGACCATACTGAATATTTCTGTTGCGCACTCTGATCATGCACATTCTGTTTCCCTCGCTCATATCCGCGAACCCCTTCAACGGCCGTCACGAATATACATGCAGGTATAGCCTCAGATCCAACAATCATCGTCAACATTCACAAGATGAAGTCGCTCCGACCGTTCAAACCAAATCTCGCGACATCCTCCATTGCACAAAGTCCGTCTTCCTCTCTGCCACAACCGCATCCTTCCAACCCTTGATTGGCCCACTAGTATCAACCACTACCATGCTACCACCAATACACAACGCACCACCACAGCAAGCGAACAGATCTCCGATAGCAAATCCCATTTTCATCTGAATCAACGCCAGCTTATTCTTCACATCCTTCGTGGGCAAATCCGCGTACATCAAACTCATATGCGGCCGATAACCTCCTTCCGGCTCAGGTTTGCCAACCGCATCGCGACACTGCGAAGCAAATTTGGCAAGATTGGACTGATCTTTGACAGCAATATTGAGTTTTCGGTAGAAAGGATCTTCGGCTTGGAGCTCGTCGAGTTCGAGGACGACTTCGTTGTGTTGGGATTTGTACTCGGAGAAGTCTAAGCTGTCGAGGAGTTCTTGCGCGGTCTTTCCGTCTGGAAGATCGAAACCTGGCGTGACGGTGACATGTGGCCGGAAGTCCTGGATTTGGTCTGGGGCCAGTAAGAGGTTGGGGATTGTTTCGGAGATGAGTTCTTGAGCGGTTTTCTCGAAGGGATTTCCTTTGGTCATGACGAGCCAGATGGAGTAAGTCATTGTGGCGAAATTGGAGCTTTGATTCTGTCTTCTTTGAGATTGAAACGGGCGGGCGTATTGAGCGTGTATGTTTGTCGTGTCACTAGCACACGAAGTGAAGGCAGATGTTCATTGACGTGGGGCAAGGATGCGGCCTCGGCTCGGATGGGTGAAGTGGAGCGCAAAACCGATTGTCCCGCTCTCATGCGTTCGAGGCTCTGCTCTCAAGTACTGCAGAAACTCAATCTGGTGTCTGTGCGCTAGACATCGCGAAAAGACGATGATTACTGCTCTTTGCACTACAGCACATCACGATACAGACATGCCATGCCGGAATGAGTAGAATCTTGGGGCTCGGAAGGCTTCCCAGAGACTTTGGCTCGCAAAAGTTCCGCATGTTAGTCTCTGTCGTCTGCTATTTGTTGTTTACATCTGCGTAGGTAAAACTTCTCACTGGGATCGGGTATCTAGTATTTGTACAGTCTCAAGGCCGTTCATTCTTGTTGTTCTTCGCAAACACTCTATAAGGCATAGATGATCGCCATCAACAGTCCAAGTCCTCCCACACTCCACATGACCTTTTGCTTCTGTCCAGCAGAAGCCTCGGCGCTGGTCGTCGCAGGCGCGCTCGAGGTCGATGATGGTTCAGTCGGTTCAGTACTTGATTCGGTTGTGCTACTGGAAATTGTCACAACTGGAGGAATGCGTGTGGAGCTGCCGGAGGGCTCCAGCGTCGTTTGGCCGCTGCCATACGTGCTTGTTCGTAATGTGTCTGTCGCGGTGCCTGAAACAAATTGTACTCCATCTGTGCCAAGCGAGAAGACATAGTCGCCAAGCGATGCGGCCGGACCGCCAGGTGACAGAGTCGCGCCTATGATTGCGAGAGCATCTGTGTTCGTAGATGGAATAGCAGCCGTCAATGTATAGCTCTCCCCTGTGAGGACAATGATTTTGCCGATCGTGGCCAAATACGGTATGACGCCGCCATTGATGGGCGTAGCGGTTGGTGCAGCAGCAGTGATAGAATTCATAGTGACCGACGAAGTCTCTGGATCGTTGTAGGCGGGTGGACGCGTGAGTTTTGTATGTGTTTCGGTGGCGCCAGGCTGCGCATTCCAACTGACGTAAGGGAAAGACAAAGAAGACAAAGAGTGTAACGCGTCAGGCGCGTCGCTGTGGAATGTGGCGAGCGCTTCCGTAAGTATAGAGAAAGCAGCAGCAGCAGTCTCGCTTTGTGGATGTACGCGCGTTGTATAGGAGGGCATGACGCCGCCCAGGCTTTGATTTGGCGCCGGCGCGCTCATAGGCGCGGGCGTAAGCGCAACGTCGGCCGGCTTGGCTTGCGACGGATGGACGCCTTCGCCTCGTATTGGGGATGTGGCGCCAGCGAAGACCTCTCCATTCGTCGGACTCCTCGTGTTATCAACGTCTTGAGACGTAATAATAATCGGACCACTTCCAAGGTCAGTGTGCGGTTCGCCAGTATTTGAGCTGTCCACCCCCGCGGCTGGCGTTTCGTATTGCGTGTCAGTAGAGGTTTGAGGATCCAAACGAAAGGACACCGTCGACCACACAACCTTGGTCACGAGTGAAGAAGCGCTGGTTGGCGCGACATCTAGACCGTTGTCGATCGTCGACTCAGGCGATGAATCGCTGCCACTACTTGGCACAATCGATGCCAGTGTTGTTTGTCCAGCGGTTGGCTTGACCAGTGTCGATTCTGGGATGGCCGGAGTTGTGGTTTTCGCAACGGGCAAGGTAGGAGTGGCTGCCACGTCAGCAGGCTGCAACGCGATAGGTGGGTCGAACCAGAAATTGGCGATATTTTCGTTCCAAAAGCTACAAGTCGCCCATTCCGGTACCATTTCACGAATCTTCGTCGGCACGGCAAGCATAGGATTGATGTCACTCCAGATCGTGTCGCACTCCGGCCCGGCTATGGTCGTGCTCACCAAACCACCCAACTTGCCACGATTTAGTGTAGGTTTTACCACCTTTTCCATGCGACAGCGGTCTTGACATTTGTACGCGCTTGCCGGGACTGGCCAGTTCAGATCCGCATAATCGAGCTGTGTACCCGGACCGTACGCCTGACCCCACCCTCCGCACTGAGTTGATATATCGGTCGAGTGCAGAGGGACTATGTAGTCCGTAAAAGTGGGTCCCATCTTATCCCAGAATCCGTCATAGCTGGCGAAAAGAGTCTTGAAGGAGATGTAGACCGAATCTCTGCTGAATGTGCTGCCCATTGTGGTAATAGCAGAGGGTCCGGGCAATAATGGTCTGTCTGTCACAGGCGATGTACCATTTGAAGCACAGAATGATCCGTTGTCCTTCATTTCCACCGGAGTGTAGATGAGCTCGACCGGGCCTCCGCCAAGAAGGCACTGAGGAGACTCACCCAAGTGGGCCGGATTCCCACATTGTCGAAGCAGTTCACGATCATCCGTCTCCTCCACATTCGTGTCTTGGTATATTATACGACAGTCGATGGGATTCAATGAGCATGGCTGAGGAGTGAACGTCGGCATAAGCGTTTCAGTAAAGCTTCCAAATAACGTGGTGGGTTCGCTGTAGTGCGAGGTCTTCGGTCGCTCGTTCACCCGCGGAGAGCCATCGCACAGCTTGTATGTGCTCCGGTTTGACGGATAGTAAGTAGTAGTGATATGAGTAAAAGTTGTCGTTGAAGAGTAGGAAGATGTGATAGTCCAAGTCCGGCCAGCGATCTTATCATTCCACCACGATGCGCTTTCGTTGCGCCAGGTTGCAATGGATGACCAGCACTGCAAAGCGGTGTCGACACCGGGAACGCTGGTGTTTGCCGTGACGTGGTAGATCGGGTATGTTGATGTAGGGAAAGCAGAGAAGAATGAGGCATTTTGTGCCGCGCCGACCGTTGTGCCAGATGCAGGCGAGAATCGATCAGGCGCAGCTTCGCCATACGCCGTAGTAGTGGAAGGAGTGATTGCGGTTGCTTGCACAGTTGTGCTATTTGAATATGCTACGAATTTCGTCTGTTAGCATCGAGCCTCCCAAGCAAGATAGACTCTTGACTTACATCTAAGCGCCGCAGTCGTTCTGGAGCTCGTCAGTAGTACAACGAACAACGCAGGTATCGTGAGCGAATGGCACAGCTGCATTGTAGGAAGCATAAGAAAGAGGATAATAATGACAGACGGTCGCAAGCCAGTGACCTATGCCATGCGGCGTAGCGATCGGATAAAGGCAGTGGAACAGATGGAGCTCCTCCCAACTTACATAACTGTGGCATTGAGACCATAGCGGGCTGCATGTAGGACGTGCAGTCTAGTAGTTCCGAAACACGGCGACAGTTCGTTCATTGGACATGTCCATAGACAGTGGAGACATTCTCGACGCAGGCTTTGGAGCACACTTGGTGTTGATATTCTCAGTGCTGCTGCGCCGTAGAGACGCAGCTTGGCTCTCGAACAAGCCAGTAGGATGGCGGAATAGGCGCCGACGTGCAGTGAAATGGATCACGATCACTTGAATCAGCGCTTCGGGCAGCGCAAGGCGCCAAATGCGGTTGAGAATACGATCGAGAGCTTGTTGGATGCAGGTGCCCGAGAGACTACGTCGAGAAAGCTGGATGTCGGAAAGCGGATTGAGACGTCGTCGTTGGTGAGCAGCCAAAGCTTGCGCGCTAGTCCCAAGATGGTCATGGCCCGCAGCACTCCCGAAGTCCGTAGTGCAGGTGAACTTAGCTAGCATTGGAAGTCAGTCGTCCGCAGTTCCGCTCACCTTCATCCACGATGCAGCGCGTAGTGGAGCGTGTCCGGAGAGCGGAGCGCGTACTGTCCAACAAGAAGGCCAAGGCAGCTGAACAACAACGGCTGTCGGAAGCATGGCGGCGCAACCAGAGACGAGTGCAGATGGCCAAGGCGAACACGGCCAGACTGCGCGAAGATCGCAAGAACCGCGCCATCGACTGGGAGACCGGGGCGCTGGCTCCGCGCAGAGACGTCGGCGACCTAGCGAACAGGTATGGCACCACGACGCTCTACGATCTGAGTCTGCCTGAGAGGGACCCGGAACGACGCCTGCCCCTCGAAGAATGGCCTTTTCGAGTAGGTGATCGAGTTGTCATCACGAAGGGACGAGATCAGGGCAAGATTGGGCCTATCACTGAAGTGGGCGAGGAAGAAGATGCTGTGAAGGTGAAGGGCCTGAACGTAATAGACGTCCACATTCCGACGTGGATGAAGGAGCAATACAACGAGACACGAGACGTAATAGCGATGGATCAGATGATCAGAAGGCAGGATGTGCAGTTGGTGTTTCCTTTGCCTGATCCCGAAACGGGCATACCGCGAGATGCCGTTATTGAGAAGGTGGAGGTCATCAAGGGCACCAGAGTGATTCCGGGCTCGAGCACTTTTCTTCCGTGGCCGGAGAAAGATCTCACATCAGAGGACGAGGAAGAGTACGAAGATGACACATTACGGCACGCAGTCGAGGAAAGAACATTTCGGCCCTTCTTGATACGGCCCCCAATGCCGCTTTCCGTGATCGATGAGCTACGCAACAAATACTCGAGGTTCAGGACACGGCACGAGTACGATTACATGGCGAAGTTGGAGCGGGAGGATGCAAAGGTGGAGGAGAGGAAGAGCCTGATAAAGACAATGAGAACGCCGCTGCAAGAGTTGGCGGCACTGAGAGAGAAGCAGAAGGCCGCGCAACAGAAGGAATTGACTGTGGAACAAATGGCTAAGATTGGAGAGATCATTGCTCAGGAGCGGCAAAGAAAAAGGGAATCCGCGTTGCCGAGCGCCTCATAAGTGGATTTTGCATGTGCATAAAATGGAGTGTACGATACCCATATACAGTGGCGCCAAGCTGATAGGTGCCATACTCCTTACGGCTCTCCAGAAACAGCTTTACTGCCAGCTCAATCGCACGAGCTTTCGTACATTGTGATTATCTGCAGATGCATGCTCTGAGACACGCGCACAATCGGTGTTCACTGCTGCTTTGGCAATCACCAGATCGTTTCAAGACTCGAAGGTACGAGGCGCCACAGCTCTTAGCACGGTGGAGACGATGTACGACCGAATATCAATTCAGCCCACAGGTTCAAGCACAGTAAATTTCTGACACAGCAAGCCTGGTCCTTTCATAAAGGTCTACCCTGACAGATGCCTATGCATCTATGTTGGTCTTTCTAGGATGCAAAATCATTTCTGGCATGTAAGTCTTGCCATCCACCTCTTCCATGAACCATGGAAGCTCATTAGGCACGACAATATCCTCCGGATGCTCGGTATCCTTCTCCTGATCCTTAGGCTTGTACTGTCCCATCCAGTGTTCGAAGATCGGATCACATAGTGAAGAGGACCAGTCAAATGTGAGAGGCCTTGTCACCGACATGTAAGAACTTGCGCGGTAAACACCAGGGCCGTGTGCAATTCCATCGTGGAATCGTTCTGGTAGCCCGCCATTGAAGGTATCGCTCAACTCGGAATGATCCCTTTCCGGGTACTGGAATCTAGGTACCGGTAGGCCAACGACCTTGAGTCCACGCCACAGTGCCCAAGAGGGAAGAGTTGCTTCGCTAGCGACCCGAATACCTTCGTTGTGCTGTGAGCGATGAACGGCCTCTAGGAGTTCGTATGATGCTCTTGCCTGAGCAGGCGTCGACATGTAGATCGGCGTGTCCTTCTCCAGTCCCTCCATCGACCAGTTCCTGAATACCCAGTCTTCTACTCTCTCGACTCGACGAACGTCATTGAGCTGTCCAAAAAGCAACAAATCCGCATCACTCCCTACTCCAAATTGAAAATCGTCGGTCTTGGGATCAGGAGGTACGACTGGCCCGATCCGATCTACATCGTCGATCCTTTGAGCTCCCCAGACCGTGGCGCCCCCTCCCAAAGACTCGTTGACATGCTTCGAAAACTCATTGTACGATCCGTGCACACTCTCCATATACATCCACGAAGCTCTTTCCCTCGCCTGTTTATACGGCTGATCCCTGCCGAAAGTGTCAAAAGCTTGCAGCATTTTCCCTAGATGTCCAGTAAATCGCGTATCCATCTCAAATTGCCAGTAGTGATCAAATTCTGGATAGAAATGCGCAAACAATTGTAGTGGTTGCATGATTTGGAGGTAGGGTCGATACTCTCCCACTTGCGGATACCAGCTTCTCTGCAGATTTTCGTGGACCAGGACTGCGATGTTCCGGAATTCAGTGGGTACAGAGTTTTGGAGGATTTGGTTGTACAGAGTGTGGTTCGTGAATACATCTCCACATTCGTGGCCGCATTTCAAGTCCACAAGCAGAAAGACTTGATAGTCTCCATTCATAGCCAAGGCAGTCTCGGTAATGATTGAACGTAGGTTCCAGAGGTCCTCGGGTTGGTAGTTGTATGTGCTCCAGGTACGCAGGACAATGGCTTGCCTGCCGCTCTTGGAAGAACGTTGTGGTTCACTAGGCTCAGTAAGGCTGAAGTAGCGAAATCGAGGTTCGGGCTCCTGCTGCAATTCCATCGTTTGGAACCTGGCACGATTTGTATCGAAGCATTTGTTTTGTAATATACCCCAGTTGACATGACTCCATTTTGTCGCTGTGTCTTGCTCTGAGTAGGTTTTGCTGTATCCATATGGTCCATACCGTTGCTCGAATGTGGTCCATTCCTTGCTCAGCCGCAAGGCTTCATATGACCCAAATGTAGACTTGGGGTAGGCAGTACTAGGCAGCTGGTGAAGTGATTTTGGCAAGTCGACATGATGGTCATCATTGATCAGACTGCCCCTTGCCCCCTCGCATGGCTTTCGTGCCTGATCTTTCTCATTTGCTGTGCTCGACTGCTTTGGCTGAGCTTGTGAGTTGTGGCGGTCCTGACTGAATCTGTCGATAGAAAGCCTTGGAACGCTAGGCCAATACAATCCCAGAAGTATAAGACCAGATGTTAGGACCGCAGCGACGACGCGCCATGTGCGGTTCATGTCAGCGTACATGGGTCAAGGCTTGACATGGGGTCACCTGTCATTGCGGACTCATCGTGACGCAACGCGAAACATGGTAGCAACTGCAGAAGTCGAATTTCTTACTGTATGGTTGATTGACTTGGTAATTTGCAGTGCTCAATTGGTACTGAGAATAGCTGAGGATGCACGGTTTGAGTCTTTGAGACATCGGCCCGAGCAGGATGGGGCACAGATTGCATGCATGGCAGTTGACGATTGGCGGGTGATGGGAACGTTGAAAACACTCCATATTTCGCACACCCATCATGGACCATAACGACCACTTTTCTTCACATCGACGGGAGCCATGGCTTACAAGTAGCCCACACATGTCTCTGTGCAGCTAAGACTGGCCCTACAGTAGTCTATTGCGCGTTCCAGACTACAAGTGCAATCGGGTCACGAGCAGCCACCTCCATCTCCACGGCAAAAGACACAGCCCACTCTACGACTCGTAGCTGTTCAGGTCTACTTCGACGAAGCGACATCGGCAGCTGTTTCCATGCTGAACACGAAGGTGGAGTGATGGTTTGTGCCGAGTCTTGCAAACTCTAAGAGCTGTGGTACAGTCTTGGTATTGAAGTCTACCTATAGCAAGCTCAGACAAGCGAGAAGATCGCCTTGACCACCATGCATGCTAACTGGACGCATGAGAAGCGCGTGAAGAAGACCTTGTGGCTGCGAGCTGCAGCGTGGGGATAAGTGCGAAAATGTCTTGGAAGATGCATAAAGATCTGATTAGATCCGGTTGATGCCTTGCCTTGGGTACTGCAAGGCTGCACACAACATTGGATTTCCGGCGGAGAGGTGAGGTCCTCCAGTCGTCTGAAGCACACGATCCTCACTGACTCTGCGTCCAGGTCTTACATCAAGCCAAAACACACCATGAATCTGAAGCTCACCAGCCTTACCTTCGCTGCCCTGCTTAGTGTAGCGACGGCCGCTCCCACTCCGGATCTGAACACAATATCATCTCGCCAAATCTCTGCTCCGATGGTCAAGCGCCAAAGCAACTGTCCTGGTGGACAAGGCAAGGAGTACTGCAAGAATACTGTTGCCTTCCAAGTTTGCCGAGGTCCGGGGCAACCGTATGATCCAAACTGTGTTCGACAATTCCAAGCAAAATGCGATGCGGAATGCTAAAAAGGGCTGTTATGACTGGTATCTCAGAGGCTGGGCTTGCGTCCTGTGGGTCAAAGAATTGAATCGCGCGAGATTTGACCATTTTGGAAGCCTCTTAACATTGCTTCGATAATCGCCAGTTCGTGTTTCAAGGTCCTCTTGGTACCCGAGGGATTTTCTCGTCACCAGGTGTTCAGCCCAGTGGGTTCTTCGAGTCGAGCACGAGCCAGCAACCCTGAATCGAGTCAGTCATCTCAGAATAGAAGCATTCTTAATAATCTTCGGACGACGTTTGAGTCTCCGCATTTGAGTTGAGCGGTTGCATCCCACCTAAATAAAGACGGCGAGATCGTGCTGGTATCTGAACAGGTATAAGAGTTGAGCAGGTCGAGCCACAGAGTGGCAAATTCTGAAACCAAATCCAAAGTTGTGATCCCGCCCGCTTCACCTCACACGTTGCTGCTCGTGAAGATGTTATCGTTGAAACGCCAGCACAACTCAGATTCTGCAAAGTCTATGTACTATAGAAAACGGTAGACAGTCATGACGCGGCAGTGAACAGCCCTGTGGACCACTTGGTCAAGAGAATAGGATCAGCCACAAGTCCGGCGGTCGGGCTTCTTCAGGAGCGCTGGATCACTAATGTTTGGAGCGCTTGTGTCGTCTTGATCTGGAACTATGCAAGAATCGAAGCCTATAATAAAGGTCACTGTGCCGGATCGATTGTATGTATGCGCCAGCTTGCTGAGTGCCGAGTTCTGGACAGCGATCTGGCGAGCAGAATGGTTGGTCCCGTCACGGCAAGTGAAGTCGAAACAATCGGTGGTTGCCTCGGCCAGCTCGGGCCGTCATAACAATGCGGCGGGCCTGCGGAAGATGAACATGCCTTGCTTGGCGGGAGGTCAGGGGGACAGAAGCCAGCCATAGTTGACAAGGATTACCTGGCACAAGTGTCATGAGATGAATTTTTTTCGAGGTTGTTGCAGACTTGCGTTTATGGAGAAGCGCAAAACTATGAACACGAAGATGAATTTGTGTATCAATCAACGGCTAGTCGCCAACATGATGGATATGGCTGTCACTGGGCCAGCCCATGGTGTTCAAAACCGGGAACTCTCTCGCTGAACAATTTGCAAACTGCGCCGGTCAACCTTCTATGCCAATGTTCTTCGTCTGGTTTGAAGCTGTTGTCTTTCCAAAGTGGTATCCAGTCATAAATCTCATTCGTAAATTGTCATCCCAATTGGTGCTCGTATGTTCGTATCCTTTTGTCTGTCCAACTGCACAGAGATCTACTCCGGGGGGGCCCAAACAAGAGGCTAGAGAAATGCTGCCAATGATCAAGAAATTTGACAATCGGTCGCACCTAGTCGTCGAAGCACCACTCCATGTCGTGAACGCGGCCGTCACCGTTGTTGGTAACCTTGTTGAAGAAATCTTGCGACAAGTCGAGGCTTCCCAGTTCGCAGCCTGGGCAGCGGTCGACAACAGTGGCTTTGTATTTGTTGCCGTCCTTACCAGTGATTGAGATTGTCTTGCCACAGAGTGGGTTCGTGTTTGGGTTACCAGTGCTGTAAGCATCGAACATGGCGTGGGAAATAGCAACGACCGGTTGGCTTGCAGTGCTGGTCTCGCCACAAGCGCCCAACCCAACTTCGTAGTATGTCAAGTCTCCGGAGTACATCTTGCCAACAGCAGCCATTCCACTGAGACCGCTGCCGGAGCTGCCAGAACTTCCAGAAGATTCTTGCGATGGAGCTGGGGCTGGGGCTGGGGCTGGGGCTGGGGCTGGGGCCGGAGGAGGTGACGGTGGTGGTGGAGCTTGCTGAGCTGGCGGTGGAGCGTAGGTAGGAGCTGGTGGTGCGACATATTCCGAGGTTGTGGTCGGGGCCGGTGGTGGCGGTGGTGGGACATATTGCGGCGGGCTGCTCTGAGGCGTGTATGCAGGAGGAGCCGGCTCAGAATATGCAGGTGGCGCTGGAGGGGAATAGGCTGGTGGAGGCACAGGAGCCTTGTTCTTCGGGGCCGCTGGATATGAAGGCGCTGGATAAGATGTTGGAGTGCTAGAGGACGTTGGAAGGGACTGGCCGGGCTCAACCCAGATGGTCTTGGTGACTGGAATGGTCTCATAGACAACTTCAGTGTGCTCCACGAAGATGTAGTCCTTCTTGTGGTGGTGATGATGGCGGTGAGGATTCGCGTGGGGCACAGCAGCCACGACAGAGAGCAGTGCGCCGGTCACGGCGAGCAAGTTGTTGACATACATGGCGATGCTGAGTGTCCAAGACTTGACCGTATATGCGATAACGTTTGAGGATCGACTTGCGATTACCAGATGCGCGGGTTCGGTGATTCGCTGGTGAGAAAACTCCCGACACAAGGAGTGTGCAGACCTATCAAAGGTCACTAGGGAACGACTGTGGTGGTAAAGAATGTGTGGACGAAAGCGCGACCTTCAGACCCGTGAAGCGTGACGAGAAGAGAGCAGGCTTCAGGAACGCGGAAGCCTCCTCCTACTTGTAATCGGGACAGTGCGTGACCATGCTTGCACAGCGCCCGGTGCCCAGTGGTCGACGCAGGTGCCAATCAAGGGCCGGACCTTCGTCGAAGGGGAGGAAAAGCTGAGACCGGCATCCCCAGTGCATTAGCCTCTCCGTAATCAAACGCCAATCGCGTCGGCCCCTCCGGCTCCGCCTTATGCAAAGCTAGAAATGTTTTCTGCACAAGCGACCCATTTGGACGGATGATGTTGAGAGCTTATCAACCGCGCTGCTGGCGAAGCTCCAAACAAGACGTTGCAGAGCACTTTCCGCGAGATCTCGAACTGTATGCAGTAGTCCTTTTCATTGTACCCTCTCTGCACTGCTGATCTCAGTCTGCTCTGCTATGCGGTGGCCTGGCGTGGCACAGCCGCGTGTGCTCCTGAATGGGCACACAGCCTCACTCCTGTTTCCGAGTTTCACGACGCTCGAAATGGCATGGTTGTCAGCTCTGTGGCTAAATCGGCAGAGGGCCCTATCCAATCACACATGGCATATGCAAGGTACGGAACTCAGAGGTCGGGATCGCCCGTGTTCCGCAAAAACCAGTCCTGTAGGAGCCACGGAGGCGAGACACTTTCTGCGTGAAGAGGCGTTCTCTGCCCTCCATCACCTTGTATGCAGCTTGCGTGGCTTCCAGCGAGTTGGCGCAAACAACAGCAAGGTATTGGGTGTCCGGTAGGCGCTGGGGAGCGTGTCTTGCCACCGCGTGTGCTGCGTGTACTTTCTGGCGTGTCACCAGGATCCATGTTGCGCGGACTTGCACCTGCGTCGGTGGGCCAAAGCCGAAATTGTCATGTTGTCGCTTGTGATGTGGAGTTGCGCCGTCATCACTCGGATCCCGCGAACGAGGCTGAGCCGATCGGCCAACGGCCACGATGCTTGCGCACATGCCTGAGGATCGTCTCGTCGCGAGATCGTGCCGTGACCCGTCATGTTCGATTACTTGCACTTACATGCACTTCACCTCAGTAGGGTGCGTCACATGCTGAAGCTGACGTGCGCTATGTGGTAGCTCGCTGGCGGTGCGCTGCGCTCAAACAGCGGTTCCGGTCCGGATCGAGCTGTGGCGGCATGGTGGTCAGCAGTCTCGTGGAGAAACACGTGGGAATTGGCAGGCCGGCGGAGAGCTGTCGTGATGACCGGTGGAAAGACGACGAACATTCGGGGTCGCTGAGCACTGGCGTGGCAAGCATCCAACCAACCCCACGAAACTAGTTGGCCGAACTAGCAGCGCTTCAAGAGGCATTGATGCCTTCGAGTAGGGAGTGGATCGACGGTAGACTCGTTCTCCAGGCCGTATATGCAGCACATATACTGTACATACACGGCTATACGGCTCGTAGGCTCCCTCCCTACCTTTTCGAGCAGTTCAGCTACGAGGGAGCAACACGTTCCTGCGACGCACACAGTTCTGTGGTTGGTCGATATTGCTTGTCAACGGGAATCGGCTCGTACCTCCCTTCGTACCCGAGAACTCAGCACAACACACATGGTAGGAATCGCTTGGACTGCTGCCAGATCCCTTGACGCGGTCATGGCAAGAACGACGCGTTGTCACTCGCAGCCAATTCATACCATTTGATGATTGATCTTGTCCGAGTGGCATGTCTTCGCATACAGAGCTGATCAACAAGCCATTTACGTAAGCTTGCTGAAGCTGCTCCTGCAGGTCCGCACTTTGGATAGCTCGATGCAGCAGCTTCTTACGATGAGAAATACGCAAAATAGATAAGGTAGTTGACTGACAACAGGCAATCGGACGCCTTCAGAAGTGTCTTCTGCACAGCATGTCGTTCCTAGCGATTGAAGGCCTCCACGCCTTCGTCACAGGCGCCTGCGGCGGCATCGGCAGCGCCATCGTCAAGGAGCTTCTCGGTGAGAGCCTTCATCAGCATATTTCCCACTCATGCCGCTAACGCCAACCACCCCCAGCAAACGGCTGCAAAGTCACAGCCCACGACATCCGCCCCCCGGGACCCAACGCTCTCTCCAGCCCCAACCTCTTCTACACCACAGGCGACATCTCCTCGGAACCCTCCATCTCCCAAGCAATCCAGATCGCCAAATCCCACTTCGGCCCCATCAACATCCTCTGCGCCAACGCCGGAATAACCAACGAACAATCCCACCCCAACATCTGGGAACTCCCACTCGAAACCTGGGACGACGTCTATCGCGTCAACATCCGCGGAACCTTCCTCACAATCAAACACTTTCTCCTCTCCGCAATCGAAAGCCAAAAGAGCAGCAGCGACACAGAACTACACAACCTATCCATCGTAGTCACCGGCTCCGAATGCGGCAAATTCGGCCAAGCAGGCCACGCCGAATACGCCTCAGGCAAAGCCGGAATGCAATACGGCCTCGTGCCCACCGTCAAGAACGAAATCGTCCGAATCAATTCCAAAGCACGAATCAACGCCGTGGCGCCCGGATGGGTGAATACAGAATTAATTGGCGACCGCCTCGATGATCCGAGAGAATTGTATTTCGAAGCTCAAGGAACGGTGGCGTTGAGGAAAATCGCGCAGCCGGAGGATGTGGCGAGGACGGTGGCGTTTTTGGCTAGTCATCGCGCGAGCGGGCATATTAGTGGGCAGTGTTTGAGTGTTGACGGGGGCATGGAGGGGAGGGTGGTGTGGAGAGAAGAAGAGGTGAAAGGGAATAGGAAGGTTTGGGGAAAGAAGGCTGAGGCTGCGATTCCGTAGTCTCATCATCATCAATCATCATCCATCATCAACAACAAGAGGGCAGTCGCAAAGTATGTATGTAGTTATCAAAACTCTGATGAATACCATACTGGCGCGAAGAAAAAAAGTGATTTTGACTTGTCATAATGCTGGTTCCTGCGTATGCTCCGGGCGAACATAGGCGAGCAATAAAATTGCCTTGCCTTGCAGCAGCAGCAGCATTAGTGCGGTCTCAAACGACAAATTGCAAAGCTCTCGGCCAGGCATGATTACGAAGCGAGTAGACGGAAAAAGCTACAGTATACCGCAGCTACACCTCACCTCAATCCGAGCTTCACATGACCGCCGCTACATCCAATGCTTCAAAAGCTCCCGTGAAGACTCTCGTCAGCATCAGCAGCACTACCACCACGACTCACCATGTCTTCCTCTCCCACCAAACCCAAGATAAAAGTCGCCTGGTCCATCGACTTCGACGCCGTATCAGGCTGGCTGGGCACCGGCCAAAACCCCAAAAACACAACATCCGACTACTCCTCCGGCTACTTCAGCGCCACAACCGGCGTACCACGCCTCCTCAAGCTCTTCTCCAAACTCCAAATATCCGACAAAGTGACCTGGTGCATCCCCGGGCACTCGATCGAGACCTTCCCGCAACAAACACAAGCCATCGTCGCCAGCGGAGCCGAAATCGCCATCCACGGCTACGCGCACGAAGCCGCGTCGCAATTGACCGCCGAGCAAGAAGAAGACGTGCTGCAGAAATGTATCGTACTGATCGAGGGCTTGACGGGCACGAAACCAGTGGGGTATCGTGCCCCGCTGTACCAATTATCTGAGCGAACGATTGCTTTGTTGCAACGGTACGGCTTTCTCTGGGACTCGTCGCTGTCGCATTACGATAGTACTCCGTACTTCTTACCTCGAGATCCGGCGCCGTTGCCAACGATCGACTTTCGCGCGGATGCGAATGCCGTGGACTGGATGCTCCCGAGCCCGGATTTTACGGCGTTGCCGAAGAGTGATTTGGTCGAGATTCCTGCGAACTGGTATGCGGAGGATATGACGCCGTTGCAGTTCTTTCCGAATGTGCAGAATTCGGCGGGCTATGTGGATGTACGGGTGGTGGAGCATATGTGGAAGGATCGTTTCGAGTGGTTACGGAGTGAGATTGCCGACGGGAGGGATGATACGGTCATTTTTAGCATCATAATCCATCCGGATACGAGTGGGATGGCACATGTGATTGGGATGGTGGAGAGGTTTTTGAAGTGGTTGCAGAGTTTCGGCGATGAGGTCGAGTTCTTGACATGTAGGCAGATTGCAGAGGAGTGGCGGGCAGGGCAGAAATGAGATAGGCATAGTATGGGCACGGTCGACGTTGGTCGTCATGCTGCTTGCGAACTTCGAGTCTTGAGCCACTGAGTGCATTGCGAAGCACACGCTCTTTCCCGTTGTCCGCACCACCCTATTGCGCTGCGTGGTCAGGGGGTAGAGACCGGACCTTGAGGAGGGTGAGTTGCGTATGCCAGGGGTTGATAAATGTCGGTTCGAACATAAGCTGTTTCATGGCCGAGTGAACAGGCTGCAGGCGTCCCATAGGTCCTCCCTCCCTCCCGCACTTCATGATGAGAACAGGCTTTGGCACGTGGAGAGTGGTTGCCCCGATGGTGTAGCTTGCATCGTATCCACTAGTTATCCACGTCGCATGTTGCATCGGAATCCCGTCATGTATATTGCGCCGAGTCAAGCAGGCCTCGGGCAGATGAGAATAGGCTGGTCGTTCGTATTGGTTTCAGGCCATGATTGGTGGGCAGCGGATGCAGCAGCTGCAAGCGTGCTGCAGGCCACTCCAGCTGCCACGATCCGACGTGGACGATGCAATTCGTGAAGACGTTCATCATGGAGGTTCTGATGATGAAGCGGGAGAGCAGTTCGCGCAGGCAGCCATGGTGCACGGTGTCTGCAGAAGGATCCTGGCAATGCATCACGACACGTTCGCACCGGGCAGCCACGGTCGCGACGCGTGCAGCATCTCATTCAAGCATCGTTGCAACGGCAAGATGAAGCGCCGAATGGGGGTTGGCAGGCGGCCACTAGCACCGGGAACAGGACAAAGCGAAATTGGAGCACGGTGATCTGGGCCGTCTCAACGTTCGAGAAGGCACGTCTTGGTCAGCTTGGACCCGGGCGGACGGAGAGGGCGCACGCCGCTCACCGCATCGCATCACGACGGCGCGGTGCGGCGGGGGCGCGGCGGCGGTGGCGATGGTGGTGGCGGTGGTGGTGGTGGTGGTGGTGGTGGTGCGGGACGAGGTGGCGGCGATGGGGATGGGGAGTCGGACAGCGGTTTCAGCAGGCGCAGGACGTCCAGCATCCGATCTTCGGTGCTGGTCATCATCACGAGCCCCTCGTATGGCAATATCCAATACCGCACACGCCCAGGAACGGATCAGCGTTTCGAGTCGTCGAACAGCCAGCCCGCCAGCCAGCAAGAGCGGGCTCGAGCGGGCCAGCGCGCGTCACGTCCATTGCTGACGACCGAACTTGCTCCTCTGCGCTTCTTCCCCTCCTCTCATCACCACACCGCACCTCCGCCAGCCATCGCCGCATTTCTCATCTGTCGTGTTTTCTTCTCTCCCATTGCTACCTTCTTCTTCCGCTCCCGTCGGCGGGCCCCGACCCCGATCCAGGTAGATGCCAGCGTGACATTCCAGCAGCAGCTGAGTTTGCCGCTCGTTCGCGCCACGCGAGCCAATCAGCGCACCAGCCTGCTCTGCACTGACTAGGGATCTCCTCGAGTGCTCTGCTCTGCTCTGCTCTGCTCTGCTCTGCTCCTCTCGCTTCGCCATGTCGAACACCACTTCCAGTACGTCGAGTCGCTGCTGACGCTCCCTTCTACCACTACTCTTCTTCTTTGTCGACTTCTTTCTGATTCTTGGCGCTGCATAAAGCCGTCGAGCCGACCACCTCGAGCCGCGCGCCCATCACTTCGGCTTCCATTACCAGCACCATGTCTAGCAGCTCGCCCGCTCCCGCGACCACCAGCTCGGTCGAGACTCCATCTGTGCCTCCCACCACCAGCTCCGAGGTCCCTTCTTCCACCGTCGCGCCCACGCCCACGACCTCGTCCGAGCCGCCAGCCAGCAGTTCCGCACCACCCGTCTCGACCTCGACCGTATCCGAGTCTTCCGTGCCTCCGACCACTCAGATCATCACTTCCATCATCACCGAGTCCCCTACTGCGCCGGGCCAGTCCAACACGCCAGTGACCGTGATCATAACGCGCACCAATGCCCCGTCCAATGTCCCTGTCACGACCGCGATTACTTCTTCCGCGACATCCTCGGAAGCCGCGCTGAACACCGGCGGCTCCGCGTCCGGCGACAATGGCGGAGGCGGCGGCTTGAGCACTGGCGGAACAGTAGCCATCGCCGTTGTTGTTCCGGTCGTCGTCGTCGCTCTTCTCGTACTGGCCGGCATCTTCCTGTGGCGGAAACGGAAGGCGAAGAAGGCTGCAGAGGAAGCACGCCGTAAGGAGGTCGAGGATTATGGCTTTAACCCGAACAACGATCCTACACTTCCCACTGTTGCGTCCGAAAATGGCACGGAAATGGCAGAGGACACGGGCGGGTACCGAGGATGGGGAGCTGCCGTGGGCGCCTCAAGGAAAATGTCGACCACATTGACCAGCGGACATACCCAAGGTCAGCTTTCTGATGCTGGTAGCAACGGCAACGCGTACATGTCTCCAGGAACTGGCGATGGAAGCGATCGTACCAGTGGCGACGCCATGCTGCATCAACGACGAGAAACGATGAGCAGCGATCAGGTCGGAGCTCTTGGTCAAGCACCAGTGGCGGGCGCAAACCCGTCGGGCATCAAGCGTGGGCCATCAAACGCATCTTCGACGTACTCTGTAGGTGACCACTCCGATGTCAGCGAACCACCGCCGCAGAACTACGATGCATACAACTCGTCTGCCGGCTACGGCTACAGCCAGCACGGCCCGTACGGTGATGGCACATATGGAGGCGCCAGCAATCCTGACGGTATGCCGATCGTTCAGGACGTTAGTGCGCGCCGGAACACACGGATACAACAGCCAGGCAACTACCAGCAAGGCAATTCTGGCATCGCGCAAAACTTCTAGGCTCGCATTTTGACGTTTTGTTGTCGACCTTCCAAAAGCAGAGTTTGCGTTTGTTTTCTGAAACGAGTGGAAGACAATGGCTCAGCCCGCATGCTCGGCTTCTCGCATGCAGAAGCAACGACATGGCGAGGCGGCGCTGTTGTCCATGACCGGCACCCGGCAGGAGCCACAGATGAGTTTGACCGCCACATTGTGCGTTTTGCACATTGGCAGATCATGGCGAAGGCGTTCTTTGAGAAATTTCCTTTTTTTTTTTTCATTGTCAGGCGAGAAGGCTTGCCGACAGGCAAATCGCATGGGCGAGGGAGACGGACTATACCAAATTTTCAGGCTTATCTTTCTCGTGTGCAGAGGGGAGAGAAGGACGAAGATGGAGATTTTGACACCAGTCATCACGATGACTCTCATCTTGAACATTACTGTAGGCTAATACCAGAGGCATCCGCTATACATATTCAGCATTCGACGACTGATCACATTCACCTTCCACCCTCACTTGCATGCTGGTGACGGCAGCCCACACCACACGTGCCACCGAAATCGTGCATGTGCATTCAGGGAGGTGCCACAAAGCAACCCCAAACCCCGCATGCTGGTTCTCTTTGTGCTGCCTTGGATGTTGCGACCCCGTGCAGAGTGCTCACATTGCGGGTCTTGGATGTGTGCGCTGTTTGCTGGCCGACTTTGCACGCCGACAACAATCGACAAGTGACGAATGTCCGCCCGCAAGCACACGCCGCCATGGCGATGAGCACCTTTCTGTACCACGAGGACGAAACACTGGGCGACATCAGAGTGAGTTGCGTCCTTCGGAAAATTCATCGCGCGTGCGGCAGCTGCCGTTTCCATTGGCTGCGGCCACGCTTCGGGCATCTTGTGTTTTGGCCGAGCTCCCTTCCTGACACCCTTCTCAAACAGTCGCATCTTCCACCGACAAACCGCACGCAAGCTTCCACCGCCCGTTCTTGGATCACCTCGCTTTTCGCTCCATCCGAATCCTCCACCGACACCATGAGCAGCTTCCTCTCCTCCGCAGAGAACAAGGCTGAGCGGACGCTCGCGCCGCTTCTGCCAATCCCAGCTTTCGGCGACCTCAGCAAGTCCGCCAACGACGTACGCACTCCCTCAGAGCTCGGCAGACTCTTCGAAGCAGCCGGAAGCGGGAAGAGAAAGTGCGCTGACAGGAGGATTAGCTCATCAACAAGGACTTCTATCACGCCAGCCAAGGTCCGCCCTGCGTTGAAAGAGCTACGCACCGCCGAAAAGAGTACACACACTGACGATGGATTGCAGCCACCCTCGATGTGAAGCTCAAGGCTCCCAGTGGTACTAACGTTGCCATCAAGGGCAAGCAGGGCTTTGACGGCGTGACTGCCGGCTCCGTAGGTATTCCGTGTCCAGCAGAACATATGACCTACTGACCAGATGGCAACAGATCGAGGGCAAGCACACTCTCAAGCCTCAGGGTACGCACAACACATCCCTTTCGTTTTCAGAACCTCCAGCAACACCACCTCCTCCAGCAACGAGCAAAAAGAAAATCAGACCGCAAAAACAGCCACGAAAGCAGGAGAACCAGTATCCGCGGGGCTTTTTGCGTGGTGTCACGTTCGTGACACCACTCCCTTCATCATTGCAATCCAGCGCTTATTTGTTCGCCTACGGGGTGCCTTGTGGAGGAGGAACTGAAGGAGAATTTGGGCTGACATACAAACGTCAAGGTGTCACCATCACCCAGGCATGGTCGACCGCAGCTCTGCTCGACAGCAAGGTTGAGCTTGCCGATGTCGTTGCGCCAGGCGTCAAAGTCGATATTCAGAACCTCTGGAACCCATCCAAGGAGGGTTCTGCCGCCCAAAAGATCAACGCCGCTTTCAAGAACCCCAACGTCCACGCCCGCACATTCGTCAACTACGGCACTGCCAAGGGCAACATTGATGCCATCGTCGATGTTGTCGCCGGCTCTGACGGTTTCCTCGTTGGTGGTGAGGCTGGATACGATGTGCAGAAGGCTGCTGTCACCCGCTACTCCCTCGGTCTCGGCTACCAGACCCCAAACTACGTTGCCAGCATTGTCGGCTCTCAGAACCTGACTCTCATCGCCGCAAGCTACTACCAGAAGGTCAACTCCGCCGTCGAGGTTGGTGCGAAGGCTGGCTACGATGTTCAGGCACAAAAGGCCAGCGGTCTTGAGCTTGCTTCCAAGTACAAGCTCGACCCTCTCTCTTTCGCCAAGGTATGTATGCCCTGCATTCGGTCCGCGACGATGCTCACATACTAATGTATCAACAGGCCAAGATCAACGACCGTGGTATCGCCGCTCTTGCCTACAGCACCAAGCTCAACGCTGGCACCACCCTCGGCCTCGGTCTCTCGCTCGACACCAAGTCCCTCAACGAGGCTGGCCACAAGGTCGGCACCTCGCTCACCTTTGAAGGTTAAATGTATCACCAGACACTGTATGAATGATGGGAGGGTGGACAATAGAGCAGATCTCGAGTACTCAAAGCATTTCACCAGGATGGAAGTTTTGCTGTGCTCAATTGCTTCAGTTGCCAGCCAGCTAGCTCGCTTGATACCCGGCTACCTGTGCTACTTGTGGCAAGCTGTACTTGTACAAATATTTTTGCTCATTGCTGTCCTTTTCCACTTTCCAGTAACGCGGGTTACGGTCATGTGTTCCACCTTGGTTTTCCCATACGTGCACGTGGCTATGCCGTGCTTGCAGGGATCCATGGCATAGCGCGGGCTTTGCTCTCCAGCGATTGCGGGATATGTGGAGGCTCCGCAAACGACCTTCTCTGACCGCATTCTCTCTTTCAGCCTGCTTTCGGTCTACTGCACAGATGCTGACCTGACGCCGGCATGCCCCGTCTGCAGCTACTGTACACGTATGTTCTGCACGCATGCCGTGCGCTGACGACATGAAAGGAAGGATCCAATCCATTGCATCACGCAGAGAGGCGACTAATGCCACAATCTCCCGCGATTGACTACCGCGACGTCTTCGCCAAAGATCTGCCGCAGGCGAACAGATGCGCATGGTCGACCGCGCTCCTCTGGGTTATGTACCAACGGCCGACGATTCACTTGGCTACACGGCCGCGCAAGCTTGTCTCGCGTGCAATGCTCAGATCATCGAGGATTACGATCCTTTTGCGGGCTCCTCACTCAGTGCAGTACTAGTGCTCGAGTGAGAAGAAAGGTGCTACTTCTTTTGGATCTTCGCCCTCCTCTTTCTTGCCATTTGCTGGTGCTTTTGCCAGTTGTGGCTGGAGACATCGTGGGTTGGAGCCTTTCACGATACCAGTAAAAGAGGAGAGAGGTGAAGATGAAGTCTTCGAATGTGGTGACGAGTCTACTGGCACTAGGCAGTTGTCAAGTTGCTTCAGCACTCTCTCCTACCGTTTCCCTCAACTATGCAACATACGCTGGGTCCGCACTTTCCAATGGCATCACGCAATGGCTCGGTATGCGCTTTGCTGCACCTCCCATAGGACCTCTCCGCTTCTCCGAACCACAGGATCCCATTGAACAGACCTCGAACGGCACCATCCCGGCGACCGAACATGGCAAAGTATGCTTACCGACGGGCGACATTAATGACTTTATGCTGCCCAATGGCAATTATTCCGAAGATTGTCTCTTCCTCGACGTCTTTGCCCCGAGCAACGCCACCAAGGACAGCAAACTACCTGTATTTTTCTTCATCTCCGGCGGAGGATTCAATTCCCTATCGAATGTGAAATACAACGGATCCGGAATTATCGAAGCAGCAGAACATGACGCTGTCGTGGTACTCTTCAACTACCGCGTGGGACCATATGGCTTTCTCGCATCCAAGGAGATCGTCAAAGGAGGCGCAGGAATTAACAATGGCCTCAAAGATCAACGAAAAGCACTGGAATGGGTGCAAAAGTACATTTCCCACTTCGGCGGAAATCCAGAACATGTCGTGATCGGAGGCGCGAGTGCTGGAGCACAGAGCGTCAGTCTACAAGTTACAGCGTACGGCGGACGGGACGATGGACTATTCCAAGGCACCGCAGCCGAAAGTCAGAGTTTCCCACCCGTTCGATCAATCGAAGAGAGCCAATTCGCGTACGATAACTTGGTCATCCGAACAAACTGCACGGCTTCATGGAACGATACACTAGGTTGCTTGCGAAACGTGTCCGCAGCGGACTTGCAGCGTGAGAACTACAACACACCGTTCCCTGGAGCGCAGGAGGCAGCGTTATATATGTACGGCCCTACGTTAGACTACGATTTCATCGCCGACTACCCGACTCGCGCGTACCTTGAAGGGAAATTTGTTCGAGTCCCGGCGATCTACGGCGATGACACGAACGAGGGAACAGTTTTCACTCCGAAGAACACATCATCTTATGGCCAAAGCTCAACATTTCTACAGAATAACTTCCCCGAACTCAGCATCAAGCAATTGGGCCAGATCAACGAACTGTATCCCGTCGAAGACACGCCTTCGTTCAACGGAAGCGGGAGGTATTGGAGACAAGCTGCGGACGCTTATGGAGATTTGAGATATACGTGTCCTGGAATTCTCGTTTCGGCCTCGTTGGTGAAAATTGGTGTCCCATCATGGAATTACCACTGGAATGTTGTAGATCCTGCAGCTGAGGCAGAAGGCTCAGGAGTGCAGCACACGGTGGAAGTTCACGCAATCTTTGGCCCCACCAACACGAATGGCGGAGCGCCGGCTAGCTATCGTGTAGGAGGCGTGAATGAGGGTGTGAGTGCCGTGGTGCAGGGGTACTGGACGAGTTTTATCCGGACGTTGGATCCGAATGAGAAGAGAGTTGCCGGGACGCCGGTGTGGGAGGAGTGGACTGGGACGGCGGTCAATGGGCTGAAAGGACGGAGGTTGAGGTTCGAGAGGGCGTTGAATGCCACAGGGATGGAGAGTCCTTCGGAGAGGCAGCAGGAGAGATGTGGATATTTTGCCTCGATTGGGTTGAGTGTGAAGCATTGAATGAGATGTGGAGAAGGGATGAAGTAGTAAGATGAGTGATTGATGATATTGGATGACCTTTAATCTGTAGGTACGGATTGTGAACACTGGATGAGATCTCGAACCTTTTCGTCACAATATGCTACCTTCTCGAAAGGCACGAGAGTCATGACAGTGTTCCAGAGTGGAATATTGCAATGTAAGCCTCGAAAAAAAATCGTAGCTTGCGGAGGTCAACAACATGGGATACTAGCAGTCGCAAAGCTGCAGGGCTCGATTAATGAAGAGTTGGGCAAAGGTAATAAGAGATATCTGGTTGTCAAATGAATGGGCCAATGCTCTACGGTATGCTTTATCAATAAGATCGACATTTGTCCTGGTCATCAATTACATCATTTGGCATCGAGCAAACCATCCTCCTCAATCTTCAATCCCTCACGCACTCATTCTCCACACTCGCTCCCCGCGTTTCGTCGTCAATGTCGGCACCTGGGCATGATTGCGCGATCATGCCTCGTCCGACGGACTCATCCTCCCTCGCAATGTCGATCTCCAACCTCCAAACGACATTTCCGAGCATCAGCAGCTCCAAAGGCTGAAGTGTCCAATCACTACGAGACGCTGAACGTGCCGACCAATGCTACTGCAAAGGATATCAAGAAGTGCGTTAGAAACCTTTTCTGTCTTGCGCGCACGTCGATTGACCATGCTATGGCAATAGATCCTTCTATACCCTCTCCAAAGCCAACCATCCCGACCTCCACCCCAACGACCCTGCTGCCTCCCAACGCTTCGTCCAAATCTCCGAAGCCTACGCAACCCTCGGCTCGCCTGAAAAGAAACAACGCTACGATCGCGACTTCCTGCCCAACCAATCCTCGTCTCGCGGTGGCGGCGCTGGTGGGCCATCTTACGCCTCAGGCTCGCATTCCTCCCACATGGCCTCTTCCGGCCCCGGGGGCCGCAGTCCCAGCGGTCTCAGCCGGCGACGTACACAATTCAAGGGTCCGCCTCCATCATTCTACCGTAGCGGCGGCTGGGGAGATTTTGGATCAAAAAGACAAGAAGCTTCCGAGCGAGCTTCGCATACCCACGAAGCGCAAGGTCGCGCTGCGTCGAATCCGCACGGAGGAGGAGGAGGAGGTATGGGGCCAGGAGGCTTTGCGCAGGGTCTTGACGATGACGTGCCGCATTTTGACGCGCGGGGACACTTTAAGACGCAGGAGCAGATTCAGAGGGAACGAATGGAGAGGAATCGGGCTAGAGTGAGGTTGAGGAGAAAACAGGGCGCGAGTTTTGAGGATGTGGGTGGCGGGAGTATGTTTGTGAATTTCTTCGTTGTGGGGGGTGTGTTGGGTGGGATTGCGGCCTTGACGGGGCTGTTTAATGCGAAGGCGACGTCGGGGAGTGGGAGTGTGGTAAAAGGTTGTGCTAATGGGAACGGCAGGAAGAAGGTGGAAGCGGGGAGTTGACTGCATGTGTTGAGGTGAAGTATACAGAGAGGGGGGAACCATGGCAGTAGACAATATCCCAGAACATAGAGGCATTCATGGCCATACAGACACAAAGCGAGGAAGATACCGCTAGTGCAATGCCAGAAATATTTCATTTGCTGCGGCTACCACACCATGACAAGATTTATCAAGATTCTTTTCAGTGCGGCGCAATGCAGTAGCAACAGTCAAGCCCGGGAGCCATGTGCCTCCAGAGGGCGGCTTCCAATCGAACACTCACCGATCGAGAGAATCCTCGTGGTCTTCATCCTAATCATGTCATCATCTACTCAGGGGAGAGATTGGTGGGAAAAGCTTGCTTTCGATGTTCAGTCTATGTCTATGTTGTAGCAAATCAAGCGTCGGCCGCCAACTTCATTTCCTCTCCAACACGCCGCTGCTCTCTGAGTCCTTTGTTCGCCCATACCTGCAAAACCAACGACTGACTTTCTCAGCAGACTTTATAAGCCGGTCATCAGGTCGCTGTGGCATTCTCGTCGTTTCTGACCTCCTGACCAGCATCACTCTTCTTGCTGACCGGCTTCTTCCTGCCTTCCTTCGCCATCATCATCTCTTTACTCCAAGATAGCCTTCACCCCATCGCAGTCTCCATGCACAGTGACCTTCGTCAGACCCTTCATAGCTCTCAAGCCCACCACACCCGGAAACGTCGGCACGTCCTGCCACTTCTTTTTGAAGCCCGGCCCCTTCATCAAGACCAGATCGAAGACGTTGCCCCACATCCAGATATCCAGCTCGCGCAAGGCCTTCATGCTCTTCAGAGTCCTGATTGTGGTCGCGACCCCAGTGCAGAGCTTCCCATGTTGGATGCGATGCTCTCTCGGATGGAGAATGAACGAAATCTGACGAATCATATCTCGTCTGCACATCGAAGTCTTTCTCCAGAAACTCCTGCAAGTCTTGCAAAGTTCGAAAGACGAAAATTGCGTGTGTTTGTAGAAATATGCAAGAGCTTCTTCGCTGACCTGCTTGTTGACCTGCGTGAGTGCGAGGTGTTCCACAAGATGGGGCCCTTCGATGAAGGATTTCAATGATGCGATTTGGAGTTGCATGGACATCCGGGATTGGTCGAAGCGCTCTGGGAACCAGTTTGCGGTTTCGCGGGTGGAGGTGAGGGATTTGGTCTGGGCGATTAGACGGGGGCCGCGAGCGCTGTCGGTGCGTTGGGTTAACTTCTCGAATCCTATGCCGCTTGCTGGGAGGTCGAGAGCATAGCCGTAGACCATCTCGCGAAGCTCGGGTGGAAGGTCTATGAACGAGGCTCGCTGGCCATCTCTAACTTCGGCGGCGAGGTCAGATCTCCTGGATTCAGGAATGGGGAGAAGTTTGCAGAGGCCGAGAAAGGCTCGAGCTGCGGTGATGGAGACAGTCCATGTTGCGATGCCGAAGTGCCTAGTGTCATAGATCGCCACCGCACGATTGCTGACTCTTTTGATCAGGACCTCCAGTGACGTGAGAGCTCGCTTGAAGTCCCTACGAAAGAGCTCGATGCTGTGAGGGAATGACGTGCTGAATGCGACGCAATCGATGGCTTCGGCGTTCCAGTAGCTGAATGTTTCGAGGATCCAGCGGAACATTTCCTTCCAGTCTTTGCCGGGTTTGATAACGACTGCCATCACGGCCAGCTTCTCTACGCTGAATGGCGGTTGTTCGTCGCTTGCGATGGATGGCTCGATCATAGGGATGATGTCGTTGCGCAACTCATCGTAACCAGCCTTTGATGAAAGCGGTGCCATGTTGTAGATGATCAGCCTGCTGCTCGGCTGCTCGGCTGAATGGAATGTTGATGGTGTGGCGAGTTGTTTTAAGTGTGGATAGACGCGATGAAGTTTGGTGATGACTGTTGTGAAGTTGTACAGGTAGGTGTCGCCAGGCACAGTCTTCAGTCTGATGTGAAGAGAACGAAGTCAAGTCGTAGTCGAAGAATGCAACTCTTTTGTTATGCAGACGCGCGTCGCGCTGTCTAGTGGATGTCTGGTGAGAAACCCGTTCACGTGGTCCGTAGATGATGAATGGCCAGCATCAAGTCGCCCTGTCCAGCCCGTGAAGGCGTGAAAGCGCGGGTGAAGGGAGTGAAGGCCTGTGACTATTCTTCATCGGATACTCGAATATCTGCCAAGGGAAAAGTGAATACAAGTGAAGTTCTCTTCGTGTCCGGATACGCGTAGAGCGTTGGAATTTGTTGTTCTTTGTGTGACTTGCAGCATTGTGCGTGAGGGCTACGAGGCTCACTTGATTTCATTTTGGAGGCCGGTGTACTAGAAGTCGTTTCGATGCGAGTATAGTGAGTTAAATGATATCAGTATATGGAAGAGTGAGGAGAGGAAGAGGGGGTTTTTGCAAAAGGTGATATCGGCTCACCACTTATGGAGTCTTTGGAGCTGCTTGCTCGCTAACATTTGTGCATCTTTGCCCGGAATGCTGTTGCTACCTCGACCGAGCAAACGCTGTCATGTCTCGGGAGATGGGCAGGCTCTGAGACAGCCTATTCCTTCTCATCAGCATCTTCCATTGCTTTATCATCATCTTCCTCATCGCCATTGAACGCGTTCGGCGATGCTATCGTCCGACGGCCAGCTCTGAGTCTTTCGAGAATTGTTTCCTTCTGCCATCTGATCCTCGAGTTGGGCAGAGTTCCACCGTCGGCGACGCCAACTAACCACCTTCCGGCATGGACCACGTAAATTGGGTAGCTGGAGTGCAAGCTGTTCAGATATGTGCGGACCTTGGTGGTGAGGTCATTGTACTTGTTTAGTTCTATTCGAGGGCTGAGTCTGATCTGGATCTATGTGAGCTCAGGGAGAGAACCAGCGAGCGAAATCAGGGCTCAGCGCGAGCGCACTTACCTGATAGATAGCCATGGATGTGTCAGTAAATCTTGGATCCGCTGCTTCCACCTGGCGCAACAGCACCTGTTCAGATGAGAGATTCATGATCGTGTGTCGTTCCTGTTACCAGACTCCGGAGGGATGTGCCCGCGTGGTACGACAGCCCACGACTTGAGCAGCGGATCATTTTGTACTGGAAGTCAAGACATGTTTGCTTGCAGTGACAAGTCGAACTTGCGAGGGCAGACTGGAAGACAGTTCCGCTCACAGTCTCGAGTTCTTTCTCGCATGTTGCAGACCTTGAATCAGAACCTGCAAGCCTTTTCCAGGCTCTTTCGATTCGATGCTGGCACTCTGCGGACTCATCAGGTAGCCATTCACCGTCTCGATCGCAAACTGCTGCCCTTTCTCGCCTTCCACACGACAGACGAAAGGAGATCCAGGTCTCGAATATGCCAGATCGTCACTCGAGATCTTGCTAGAATCGAGAACGCGCCATGGTCCTTTGAATTTGACTCGCAAAGGATCTTTGCCGGTGCATGCACGATAGGTGGTGGTATCCCAGAGATCCAACACGCGTCCATAGCGAGATACTTTACCTGCTGGCCAAGACTCCCAGTTCACACGAGCATCTCCATTGGTGATCTTGGGAGCGTGCACGAGATCTGCTTCATCAACCTCGTTTGCACTGTCGGCACTCTCCGGATGCTTGAACAATCCTTTTTTGATTCCCTCTTTGAGCATTTCAGCACCAAGAGGTCCGAGCATGTCGATCAGCTGCTGTACAGTGGCTTCCTCGGGGATCTCAATCCCGGGCGACATTGTTTGTGACAAGATCTTGCCATGATCGAACTTGCTCGGGTGCATTGTTTGCAGCGTAACGCCGGTATGAGAACGACCTTGTAACAAGGCATGTTGAATGGGAGCAGGCCCACGAAGGTCTGGCAAAAGCGAGGGATGGACGTTAAGCCCTCCATACTTGGCTGCATTCAAGATCCGTGGAGGCACAAGAAGGCCAAAAGATACCGCCACGATCAGATCGAAAGGCGATGGTGGGGTCCAGCCTTTGAAAGTGTCGATTTGGTGGAGTGGTAGCCCAAGAGATTGAGCCACGGATTTTATGGGAACTGAAGTGACTTAGCATTGCTCTGATATCAACGCGAGCCCGGCGATTACCTTCATGGACCTGCTTCAGACCTCGTCCGGTGCGTTTGTCAGGTCTGCAGACAACCTCTAGTGAGCTGATCGTTTCTGGGTGCTCTTGTTTCAGCTCATACAGAGCTCGAAGTGAGTAGTTGCTGAAATCATCTGAGCCGCAGAACAGAACGCGGAGTGAATCGGTGAGCTTGGTGGAAGAAGTGAGATGTCGTCTTGCAGCGGAAGCTGTAGGCGGACGTCCGAGCCGTTTGAGCGTCTTGAGACCACGAGCACTGAACATGACAAATTGGTGAAGAAATAGAAACAGAGCACCGGCTATGCAGATGAGCAATCGCAAGAAGCACGTGGCGAAGGAGATGAGATGGTCAAGGACGAGATGAGACGTTGTCCGCGGACGTGTAGTCGGATAATTTGACGCCGATCGATGCGAATTGATGGAGTCAAAATGAAAGTGCTGCCACCGATTGAAATATGCCGAACTCTCACCTCCTCCTTCACATTCCATCTCCGCCGCGAGCTGGCATGTCACTGCTCAGATGAGCTCAACATCAACGTTGACACGCGGATGGATAACGCCAAGTGTCACCCGCATAGGAAAGAGGTCAACCATGGAGCAGAGTGACGTTCACTCACTTCCTCTGCTTGCACTCATCATGACGACATGTTCTAAAAGTTCAGAGAGCAGTACCGAGCCCACAAATGCATAAGAAAGAGAGTCTCTTTTCGCTCTCTTCGCGTCTGTTCACTTCTTGTCTACTCTAACTTCACCCAACACAAAGGACAATAGCACAATCCAGCCCACAATGTCGTCCAGCAAAGGTGTCTTCGAGATTGGTGAGTGCTCGCTCTATCGCTTGGAAACCGCAATCCAGCACTAATCCTCCTTCACAGGCTTCCAGCCCGAAGTCCAACACCAAGAAGCCCCAGGCAACCAACAGAAACTCGGCCCCGCGCCGGCAATCTCCCAAGTTCCCAATGGCAAAGGCGGAGCTAGAGAGTATGTGCCTTCTGGCAAGCTCCAAGGCCAAAAGGCCTTGATCACAGGCGGCGACTCTGGCATCGGCCAGTCGACCGCTGTCCTCTTCGCCATGGAGGGCGCTGAAATCTTCTTCACATACCTCTCCGACCAAGAGAAGAAAGATGCCGACCAAACAGTAAACTTGGTACAAGAGAAGGGCGGGAAAGCACACGCATATCAAGCCGATCTCAGGAGCAAGGACACATGCAAAAAGGTCGTGGATACTGCAAGAGAAAAGATGGGAGCGGTCAACATCCTGTTCAACAACCACGCGTACCAGATGATGGTCAACAGCATTCTGGATCTGAGCGAGGAGCAGTGGGAGTTGACCTTTGACACGAACATTCATCGTAAGTGCAACCTCGTACCTCCCCGGAATTGTAGAAGAAACGCATACTTACTGACACCAACAAAAACAGCCTTCTTCTACCTCTCCAAATACGTCCTCGCGCACATGCAAGAGGGCGACACCATCATCAACAACGCCTCCGTAAACGCCTACGTGGGCCGTCCAGACCTTCTCGACTACACCTCCACAAAGGGCGCAATCGTAGCCTTCACTCGCGGTCTCTCTAATCAGTTCGTCGGCAAAGGCATCCGAGTCAACGCCGTAGCCCCAGGCCCCGTCTGGACGCCACTGATCCCCGCAACAATGAACGACGATGCGCTCAAGCAGTTCACCTCTCCAATGGGACGGCCAGGGCAGCCGAGCGAGATTGCGACTTGTGTGGTGTTTCTTGCGAGCACGGATTCGCAGCAATTGAGCGGGCAGGTGATTCACGCGAATGGAGGTGTCATTGTCAATGGATAGATGTTTGTTCTGCTTGTGGGGGGATGTGTGAGAAGGGGAGTGCGGACGATTGGAACGTGGTGTGCATGATTGCATGAGATATGAGCACGGATGATGCGTGAGATGTGGCGTTTGTCATGATCAATGAGACCGATCAAATTTGTAGCCCGCGATAGACATGAAGAAAGACTTTGTCATTCAAGATCGAAATGAATTGCAGAGCACTCGGTGAACTGTGCTTTGCTCGATGTCTCTTCTTGCCATGCTTGGTGCACGCCATCGTTTAGGGATCCTTGTCGTGTTGAAGCACGCAAGTGAGGCGGAAGCTTTCGACACCGGGAGCAAAGCACTGGACGTGCCAGTTTCACAGACGAGGGCCCACGACGAACAACTGGAAAGTGGTACCGTTGATTGGAAGAAATTCGTTACTACAGTATGGTTTTACAGGTTATTCTGTGCTTGTTGTATTCGTTTGTCATCTCATTTCGTCCTCCTCGTAGTCGGAAGAAACTGTCCTCGCCAGCGAAGAAGCTCGGCTCTCATTCACCGTCTCTCATTTGAGAGTCCTCGATTCAGTAGTAGTAGTAGCAGTAGCACAGTTTTCCGCATAGCAAAAAAAACAAGTTCGTTAAATCACCTCACAGAGCACAGACAGAAAGGCGGCAGAGCGGTGTCCGCCGCCCATCCCATCGTTCTGTGAGGATCACAGTCAGGTCAAGTCGATCAATCAGCTGTTTCCGTCGGCTGGTTGTGCAGTACAGAGCCAGCCAGCATTGTGGTTTCCGTATTATTCCACCTCTCTGTTCGAGTCGCTTACTTGGACGCGACGGTCTTCTCCTTGACGCCGACTTCCTCTTCCTCAATGGTGTCCGAGGAGCTGGTGGTGCTCATCTTCTCCAGTTCGGCGTTGTCTGGGCCGTGGATGTCTTCGTCATACTCGATGACATCGTCGTCGGCTTCGAATTTGGTCTTGAAGAGGTTGTGGCCGGCGGCCATGGAGGTCGAGTTGCTGCGACGCTTGGGCTTGGTGAGGTTGTATGGAAGGTCGTCGAGCTCGGTGTAGCCTGGTGTGCCCCTACGCAACGTCGTATGTTAGTGAGAGGTTCGGGCAGGTGTGAGCGGGTGTGACGTAAGAGACAAGTAGAGGAAGGTGCAGTGTATAGGAAGTGACCGGATAGCTTTGGAGGAGGTGGGAGACGCACCAATTGCCGCGGCCTTGACCTTGCTTCTTGGTGCTGGACGGATTGACGCCGTCGTAGCCGTGCTTTGCAAAGTAGCGTGGCAGGTGCTCTTCTGGAGCAGCTGTGCCATTGGCGAGACCGACGTGGTCGCGGTTGTTGGCCTTCTGAGTGCGAGTCACTGGAAAGAGCGTGTTAGCAGGTGCATCGCGAGGTGCACGCTGATGGTGTGCTGTGGTTTGTGACTCAATGGCAGTGCCACCAGGGGATGGAGTTGCGCCACTGCTCCAATGCTGAGTGCAAGACTTACTGTTGTGTGGTTGATGTGCTTGCGGGAAGTGGTTTGTGGAGGGGTGATGGGATTGCGGAGGTGAAGTGTTGCGCGTGGTGGTGGTGGTGGTGTTTGGATGTTGGTTGATGAGTCGGAGCAGAGAGCAGACGGGGTGAGGTCGAGGTGATGCAGTCTCAGGCAAGGTGAGGTAAGGTCAGCTCGTTGCCAAAGTGAGGTGATGTCGCGTGACTAGTCTCGCGGCGTCGACAGCGGCGGGCAGTGCAGGCTGCTTTATTCACTCCGCGGACGGGTACCTTGCATCTGCCTGCGATGCTGAGTCTCGGATTATGGTGATCGTACGTTGCCCGAAGATGCTGGAAATGCGGTCACGAGGCCGCGAATGAGGCTGTTTTGGCGTAGGGGGAGGCATTGCGTGGGCCAGAGCGCCCCACTCGGCCAGCGATGTCTCATGAGAAGTACCTCGATTCCTGGCCGGACGCCGGCTGCACTTGGGTTGCTCATCGGACCCAACACGATTGCCTGCGCGGAAGCATCGCTTCTCATTCCCCGGATCCACCTCCACCGCATCGGCAGCAATCGCAAGGCATCACGTTGCTGCTGTGCTGCTGCTGTGATGAGCCGTGCGGTATTGTCGGTCCTAGCGCCGACGTCACTGCTCGCGTGGCCGCGGCTCGGGCCTCGGGACTGCCGACTGATTCCATTGGCATCGATCCGGCACATCCTAATGCCACTTGTCCTCATCCCATCATCAATCTGATGTGAGTTGCATCGCCTTCGCCATCTCATCTCGGCCGCGAAGGCGACCACGCGTCGGACCTGCTGTGACATGGTACTGAGGTACCTGCAGCTCCTCGTGAAACCCAAACAGAGGTTGGAGGGGTCTCGCTAGGCTCGGCTAGCTGCCGCTCGTGCAGCAAAGTCTGGGGAAATTGGATCGAGGTGCCGGTCCCAAGCAGCATTCGAATCCAGTCTGATGATGGTTCAGAAAGAGCCGTACTTCCAGCAATCAGCATGCAGCAGACGTCGACTCTAAAGATGTCAAGCCTCCGTTCTCTCCGGGGCAATTGATCGTCATAGCTATTGCACTTCTCAGTGAGGACAACCAGCCGCAGTCAGGGACCGCAATCGTGAAATGCATCCTCCAGACCTTCCAATATTACAACAACCTGGCGCAGGGCCAATTGCCCGTAGAGATGAAAGTAAACCTTTTCGCTTGCTGGACCTGCCGCCCGAGATTCGTGCAATCATTCTCGAACAAGCCCTTGGGCTTCCGAAGAGTGGTGTCTGGATTTCGACACACGAGGGAATGCCTCATTTCTATCTGTGCTCCCGGGGCGAGTGTGAAAAATTCGCTGACCTGGATCGCATCTCCATGTCCGCGTTCTGGCATTCAATTCGACATGTGAGCCCACAGTTTTTTCTGAGTTGCATGTCCAAGCCTCCGTTCTGGCATTTCATTCGAGATGTGGGCGGATGGCATTTGCTGCTAGGGCCCGGATTTCATCATCACCTCTCCATTCTCTGCGGTAACAAGCTGGCAAGTGCATTTAAATTCATGTCATAGATATGCAGACTAACATCATAACAGCTCCACCAAGAAGCGCTTCCAATCTTTTACCAAGTCAACCCTTTTTCGTTTGCAACGGATGCGACGCTCAAGTGCTTTTACAGAAGCACTCGTCCGAGTCGATTGTCCCACATTCGTCGCATTGCTTTCATGCTTTTCTTGCTGCGTGACGGGAGGATCGTCGGTGGCTGCGGGAGACATCGCGGGAGGGTACGAAAGTTTAAATTTCTGTTCCTATAATTGAGCTTCTAGGACAATGAAATGATATTATGAGCCAACAGAAACCTGAAAATCTCAGTCTATATCTAGTATATCATGGCCGCCGGGAGAAAAACTCTGCAGTGTCGCCCCACTTGACGATTCAGAGCTTGGCAAGAGTGCAAGACAAGGTGTTTCTGGCCCGTGTCAACTTCACGACCATGTGACGAAAGATAAGACGTCTTAAAAACCAACGCTGCTCGTGAAGTGAAGAGCTATCCGAAGGCGGCAACGCTGGAAATCTTCAACAAGTCAGGCCGCGTATCAATGTGAGTTTAATATCTGCAAGACTGGCGGGACACTGATGCTGCAGATCCATATGGATCTTGAAGTGAGGAGACCCTACTACGAGGCCAATAATGAGCATGGAACAACGTGCAACCGCACAGGAGATATCTCGCAGAATGGACCTTCGGCTGCTCACGAGCGCGTCTTGGATACAATGAATGCGTTGAGAGGCGTTCGCATGCATCCTCAACTTCTGTCACGTGAAAGTCGGCACGCAGTCACAATGTGATTCTTCCCTCAATTCAAGAAGGTGACTTCACATATTTGCCGAATTTATGGCAAATGAGCATCCAATCATGTACACATGACTTTGCCCACTGTTGACCACTGCGGCGTTTCTCTTCAACCAGCCAACAATCGATTTGCTTTCACAAGCCGACTGAATCGACTTTCCGACAAGCCTTCCTGACAAGACCTCGATTACTCGTGTGGATACTGTTGGCACTGCAAGCTCTTCATACCGCACATTGCCCATCATGGTGCAAATTGTAACGATCAAATTGCGCAGCTGGCTTTCATCATCGCGTTCACACGAGCACAAGAGCAGGTATCCTTGGAAGCTCGTCCGCGATGAACGCCTCAACCGATCAGGAATCAGGTCCGAAATGCGAGCCGCCGGCTATCCAGTCAAGTCCATGGGCACCAAGGAGGAACTCCTTCAGAAGTACATTCGTTGGCAGCGAGGCTTGCTCAACTACGACCGATGCACTCCAGCTGAGCTACGGAGATTCTGCACAGAACGAGGCCTGACGAGCTCACAGACGGCGGCAAAGCTGCATGTTTCAGGACTTGTTCGCAAGCTGTACGAAGCCGATGACGGCGAAACATTCAACCGTTTTCTGGACCTACCAGCTGAGCTCCGGGTGCACATCTACGAGCTTTATCTGGAAGACTTCGGTGCAAAGAAAGAGCCCTTGGATGCTCCTTATCCGATGCCCCTCGCCGAAGCATGCTCTCTTGTACGGCGCGAATTCTTGCCCGTGTATCACAGTCTCTGTACATTCGAGTTCGACATTGACCATGGCGAGGGCTATCTCTCCCCGCGCAAGACCATAATGAGCGCCAGATCATACATTTGGGCCTTTATCTTCAAGGGTCCGCCGTCGCAGGTTGCCATGCTGCGCAAGCTGAGGATGACTGCACCGATCGAGTGCTGGTGGGATAAGGGGCTCGACGATCGTGAAAATTCTCTCGTGTGCGGCAACATCGATCTTGGAACCAACCACAAACCTGCAGAACTTCAGATTTGCAGTGAAGAATCATGCGAGGAGGCAGAAGGCGAATTTGCGGCGATCATGCCTCTCATCCGCAGTGTGATGAAAAAAACATTGACAACAGGGCTGGTGGTAAGAAATTCCTCAAAAGCGACGCCAAGGCCATCGTCGACATCTTCCAGAACCCACCAGAGATTCTCCAGAGACCTTTGAGGCTATATTACAGTGATGATGAGTATTAAGAAGACGAAGACGACGAAAACGAATGCGCCCAGGCAGAGAAGACGATTCAGTTTGAACAACATTTTCACAGTGAGCACAGCAATGGGCATTACTGCGAGCGGACACTGACGATGACGAGAACTGAGCAGATCTGAACACATCAGAAGACCGGACTATATCTCCACCGACGACTGCGGACTGCATTCAAGTTCGCTAAAAGCACTCTCAACTTCCAGACAGAAGTACCCGGGTGATTCAAATTGATTCGGTACCACACTCGTCTCCCCGTATGCACATGAGCGAACACCAAAACTTCATCTACAACCTCCCTCATACCCGACACAAGTCATATCGCGACGGCGAATCGCCTTGCTGATCCTAAGGCGAAGAACCCTTGCTGTTGCTTCCTCTCGCGAACCACAACCCTCCGAAACTTGTACGACAAGTTGGTTTGCCACGAACTGAAGGAGGAGCTGGAAGAGCCCGGTTCCAGCCTGGAGCATGGGTATGGTGGAATAGACGATGGCATCCTTGATGGATTTCGGAAGAAAAAAAATAATCGGGGTTGGAATTCCTGACTGCAAATTCCCCAGAGAATGAGTCAAATACATGGCACGAGCAGCATTCACAATTTGATTTCGAGAGACCACACTATGCAATAGTGCTCGTGGCACAAATACTCATGTATCTATATGTAAAGTCCCAATGCCTCATATGCTATCATGCACAGCTATCATGCACAGCTGCCACGCCCAACGCTAGCCCAATGTTCCCATCATGAAGTCGTAATCCTACCCATGCCATATCTTACACGATCCGCGTCTATTTCTCTCACGTTCCAGCCCTTCCACTCTTCCGCGCAAACTTCTCTCTCAGAACATACATACTGACAGTACCGATGACCGCCAGCCCGCTAAACATAACCAGAATCTGGTATCCATACTTGTAAATCGGAGCATCATATGTCGGGAACGCAACAAGAGGCAACCAAGCATTGAAAGTATACGATGCAACATTTCCGCAAGCCACGAGCATTTGTCGTAGAATCGGATCAGAAGCTGCGAGGTGGTTGCCCCAAGACTATATCAGTCGATATTAGCACTGCTTCAAAATTTGATTAGGGTAGAAAAGAGAGGCTCACGATCACAATCGGCTGCGCCGCAAGCCCAGCGTAGGACAAGTAGTAAGCAAACAGCAAACTGCCTTTATTCAGCGAATGTCCTGAGCACCACGCCGCAAGCATGCCATTGCTGGTGACAACGAGTGCCTGAATCAGGCAGATCAGAGTGGCGTTGTATCCGCTCTGGTCGGCTAGAATTCCGAAGAATAAAGCAGAAACCACACTGAGAGCATCTCCTCCGGTGGGTAGAAGGTTGGTATGCACGACGCTCCAACCATCCCATTTTAGGTAGAGGTTGAAGTACTTGATGCCACTGATGGCTTGGCCGACCTAGTTAGTACTCACGGTCAGCGAGAAACTTTCGACATCTGCAGGATGAGGCTACATACCATATTGTAGGGAAGGATAAAAAGCCAAAGTCTCCAGTTAGTGAAGACGCCCCATACAGCCTTGAGCGTCAGTGGTGGTGTCGCCGGCCTTCCAAGTTTCCGAGTGCGTTCGATCGTGTACTCCTTGTCTTCCGCCGTCCAGTAGAAGGCTCTGGTGTTATGTGGCAGATCTGGGACTGCGAACATGCCCCATATCCCGACGGGGATGCCAATGAGACCATCGATGACAAACATCCATTGCCAGCCCGCCAGGCCCGCTTTGCCGTTCATACCTTTGAAAAGCGCAGCTTGAAGGTATCCGGAGAACATATTTCCGATGGCGGAGGACTGCTCGAAGAGAGCAGCACGCTTGGCCTATTGCATTTCTGTGAGCGATGAATTTCATTGTTGCACTTCAATGATATGGGAAAAAGTAAAAGTGCAAGACCTACGAGTTGATTCGTCCCATACCACCCACCAAGCAACGCCGAAAATCCAGGAAAGCAGCAGGCCTCCAAAAACCCTACGAAGAAGCGAAGAGCATACAATGTCTCCACATTCTTAGCAAACGCCATTGCAACTACCAGGATACTCCAAAAGATCTCGCACGATGGGATCCAGATACTCGGCCGGACATGCTGCAGCTGGATCATTTGACTGGGTATGGTACCCAACAGTATCCCGATATTGAACCATGTGTTCAACCAGTTTCTTTCATTCCCATACAGCTCCAGATCCTCTTTCATGCCCGAAATGAAGGCGTTCGAAATATTCGTTTGATCGAGCTGCTTGATAAAATACGCCAAGCACATATACGATAAAAGGAAGGTATCGAGCTTGCGAACATAGCGTCGTTCCTGCGGTGATCCGTCAAAGGAATCCCATAGCACTCCGAGAATGCGTCGCCATCTCGAATTCTTGGGTAGAATTGTCGACTGTTGTTCGGCCTCACTGTTGGTGGTTGGTAGCTCGTTTGAGGGTAGCCCAGGTCGCTTCTCAAAACTTGTCTCCGTATTCTCCACAGCCACCTGTGGCTGCTTTTCGATAACACCCATTGTTGGCACTGCGCGAATTGTGCGACTGGTCCATGACGGGTTGCTTCCTACTTAAAGCAGCAGAAACTGGGCGCGCTCTGGTAATGCAACGTCCGCGATAGGCTACTGTGGCCGGAGAGTCATGACTGCATAGGGTGTGGGCTGCTGCGTGAGCTGCGTGGGTATCGACGTGGGTTATTCTCTTAGCCTTAGCTTTCATTGGGAGAGGATGCAGAATTCCCACCTGCACGACGATCTCCGTCCATTGCCGCCGACTTGGCGCAGACACCGTGATGGAATCCGGTACTTGCGGCTCAACATCTTTTCGATATTGTCAGGTAGATGCGAGGAGAACTATGTATCAATGCTGTGAGCAAGATCGATAGCAGTACACAGCTGTGCGGCTACGGCAGGTTGATTTGAGATCTGCACTGACTGTGCACTCACCTAGCATAACGGCAACATACGCTTGGCATACTCGCCTACCTTATCTTTTCGTGGGGATTGCCACCTTCTTGGAATCCGATACTGCGCCTTTTGCATTGTGGGCACAGCATTGCACGCGGCGCTATTCCCGGCGGAAGGGACCACATGTAGCCTGCCTAGTCTCCGACCATAGGTTGCGAAGGTCTCGTGTCTTGCATGGCGGAAAATGTAGTCCCGTACGACTTGGTATGGATCTAGCTGAATGGTTTCCAGACTCAGCTCGGCCTTTTCGAAGGTCCTGCTCGTACGGTAGTAGCGGTCACGTCCATTTCTTCTATAGCTTCCGGCAGCTAACCTTGGCGGGCGGTGTCGACTAACGTCCAGCATGTATCGCTTGGTCTTTGGACACACCAACCTATTAAGGTGACCGATGAGTGCGCTGAGCGTGTCGCCCCAAGAGCGAATCAACGCGAGAACCAGAAACCATCACCGCGACAGCAGGCTTCATGTATGGATGAGTTTTCCGCGGACTCCTTGCGCCATCGTGCAGCCTCTTCACTGAGAGCTCGCGAAGTCGCTAGGAGCCATGCATACGAAACCTGGCAATTGAAGTGAATCCTGGACGCGATGCGATGGAATGGGCGAGAAACAGCATTCGAACGATGGATGGATGGCAGGGGAAAAACGCGCCATTGAATGGCAAGTGCAAGTCAAGTCACTTTGACGCCACCAAATGAAATAGTCAATCAAAATTTCGAGGTTCTGGCATTACGCCAAGAAGTGCTTCTACTGTACACGTCCACGTCTCGCCATGCTTTCCTCCTCACACCATCCACAAAGATAGAACACTTGCCGTACAACAACGTCGGCAACTCCCTGCTTCCGGCTCACAGTGCTCTACCCGGATCCACGTATTATCGCAGTTCGCCGTTGCTCCTTCTGAGTAGATGCGCACATACTTACAGCAAGTTTTCCCGTTCCACCAACACGACAAGCAACACGACACAACAAGAAACGATCATGGAAAGCTTCCCAATTTCGGCCATCGAGTGGCATCTGGCACGGAAAAGCCGACTTCCATGGCTTACGATATATCAAAGTCAAAAGAGCCAGTTTGCGGCAATCACCCCTATTCCCAAGGTCCAGAGCCCGAAGATGTCAAAATACACGACCACCGGAACGTCTCGCGGCATCGGCTTCGAACCGTTTCAGCAGCTTGCTCAATTACCAAAGAGTCGGGTCTTCCAAGCTTTTGCCATCCTAGAGGCCTCAGCAGCGAGCTCCAACAGTAATTGGTCGAAGTTTATGAGGAACGCATCATCAACGACCTGTCATCAAGGATTCCGCCAGTGAGGACAGCATGCAAGAGACATTTGCGCAAATTCAGAAGTGCACGTCCTCCCTAGATGTTCCGGTGAGAGATTCCGTACAGCGTCATTTACACCGTGCGTGGTGCGATCGATGAAAGCTGCAGACCTGCAAGAGAATCTGAATGTCAACCCTGTCACAAGTCACTCTTGCCATTATTAAGAGCTGCAAGGAGAGGAGAGCCACCAACATTTAACTTTCAGTCCCGTGTGACTTGGATATTACCCGCTGATGTTCGATTAAGCTCATTCACGTTATGCTCAATCCATCACGACTCTCGACATGCGAAGACGCCCAGCCACACATACAAGATCGCAAAAGCTGAGATGAGAATGCTCACGGCCTTGTATGTGCAAGACCGCACGGACTTCACTTCCCTGGCCATATATTTTAGAGTCAATGTGGCACGAAGAGCCAGATCTCACTGTTCAGGTTGGCGTTGCCAGGGTTGAGGAGATGATGCACAAAGCAAGTAGACCTCAAGGCGGCAAATTTTTGAACACCTACATGTCTGGCTAGAAGCACAACAAGAAGAGAGAGACTATCTACGCCGGTGAAGAGGTGCCAGAGTAGTGCACCATATCTTGAAAACGTTGAGCTTAAAACTTGTTGGAAGTTGAGTACCATCATGCGGCTCTTTTGTCGGCAAGGTACATGCATAGCTGTAATCGACACTCAAGGATACCAAAACTCTATTCCTGCTACCCTCCAGGATAAACGGCAGCTTACCACCCTCGAGTCGACCTCACCCCTCTCGAACGCGATTCATATCTTCAACAATACCTGCAAAATGCGATTAACACCATCAACAGCAGCCATACTTGTCTACCTCATCAACCTTGTCCAGGCTGACGCAGACGATATAGCAGTAGGCCACCACGTCATCTGGTCCTTGCCCGGCCCCAACATTCCCCAAGAACTTTTCTCCGCCACACGAGACGGCAAAGTCGGTGGTGTAATCTTTTACAGCGAAAATATCGACACAGCCCCCGACCTCCCCGGCCAAATCCGCTCTCTACAAGAAACCTACCGCCAATCCCCTTCATACCCGGGCTACCCTCTCCTCCTCGTAACCGACCAAGAAGGCGGCATGGTAAACCGCCTCCCGGGCGGGCCCTCCACCTCCGCCAAATCCATCGGTTCCGCCTCCGACCCCCTCTCGGCCGCAACGCAAGCCGGCTCAACCGTAGCCCAAATCTTCTCTCAATTCGGCATGAACGGCGACCTCGCCCCAGTTCTCGACGTCCACCGCACGCCCAACGACTTCACAGACCGCGAACAACGTTCCTTCTCCACAGACCCCAAAATCGTCTCCTCCTCCGGCGCAGCGTGGATTTCCGCCTTGCAATCCGCAAAATTCCCCGCTACTGCCAAACATTTCCCCGGCTTGGGCGCTGCGGCCGCAAACGAGAATACCGATCTCCAGCCCGTGACAATCAACCTTTCAGCGGACGAACTCCGAAACACGGATATGTTTCCTTATATTGCGGCGATTAATCAAAGCAGTGTGAGAATGCTCATGACCTCTTGGGCCATCTATCCCGCTCTCGACGTGGATAAGAATCCGGCGGGGTTGAGTCGGAAGATTGTTCAGGGGGAGTTGAGACAGAGGTTGGGGTTTCGGGGCCTTACGATTACGGATGCGTTGGAGGCGGGGAGTATCAAGGCTTTGGGGAGTACGGGGGATTTGGCTGTGAGGGCTGTGCAAGCGGGGATGGATATTGTGTTGGCTTCGTTCAGGTTGGTTAGTCAGGGACAGGAGGCGCATGATGGGATTGTGAAGGCTTTGAGGGAAGGACGGATTGATCGGGTGGAGTTTGATGCGGCGACGCAGAGGATTGTGGAGTTGAGGAGGGGGTTGCCGCGGTAGGTGCTTTGGAAATTGCGGTACTTGAATGTGGGGCCATGATGACAAAGTAGGGAGGGAAGTTTCGCCCTTGGGCTTTCATATCAGTCGACAGTCATCATTACCACGCCTGCAAGATCTTTCAAAGACGGACCCCGAGCTACGTAAAGTTCTGTATACGTAGTAAACTTTCTCCTCATCTCCTCCCACAATGCTGAACCTGACACTTTCGTTAGCCTCTCTATCCTACTCCCAAAACTCCCCTCTAACAAATCTTCCATAGCTATCAATCTCCACCCAAAACTCCCCCTCTACTTCATCCGATATAGCATGATCTGATCATACCCACCATCTTTCATCATGGCAGGCATCCACCCTTGCACCCGACGCCATCAAACATGGCAACAACACACGTACATGTACGACAATCTTGCCCCTCGAAGTCGTCACTCATTCATGTCTAACATCATCATGTCCCCGCTGGCAATGATCCTACCATCTCTCTTTCCGCCGCCGTACGCACTCGTTAGCAACATCATTCCTTGCAGCTATATAACACACGCTATGATGCGCTGTGCAGTAGTATCCTGTATCCAACACCAAGCACAAAGTCAAAAAAAGCCATACCGTCGTACAGTACAAGACAGTACAGTACATATATCTTTCGCACCAAGCAACCGAAACGAAGAACAACACTTCCATTTCCTCTCGCTTCCTCCAGAGTCCAAAGCAAACCCGGCACAAACTCTTTAGTCCTCGATGCTAATTTATAAGACCTCTCACAGTGTTCCAGTAACTCTGTTCACAGCCTGTCTCTACTTAAAAGCCCTTCAGCCAGTTTTCCAGCTAGCTTCTTCTTCTTCTTCGTAGTAACTTACTACACTACAGTGTGTACGAACAGACACTCTTCTTCCCTCACCGGCACTGGTCTCTGCTCACTGCTTACTACTCGTATGATAAGCTAGCTGCATGCCTTACCTGGCCTGGCATCAAGATCGCAAGTTTCAGTGTGTGTATGGTATCGTCGAAACTCCCTGCAACTTAACTTACTACAGTACATACAGTAGTAGCGATATCTGCTGAAAACTTAGGCAAAGGAAGGGAGGACGTAAAGACTCAAAAACTCAGACAACGATAACTACTGAAACAGAGTGCATGAGGCCAGTCTCGTGCGTGAACGGAACGAGATGTGGACTGTCAGACTTCTTCCAAGTCTTGCATTCAGTACAGCTGTCTCGTGTATGAAGCAGGGAAAGGGGGGAAAACAAGAGAAACAGCAGCCACAGCCTCCGACCGCACAAAAAATGTGTACGTTGAGCCAAACAAACAATGTAGACTTGAATGAAGCAAAGATACGTTGCCTTCCCCGTTGACGACGCCCCAAAATCCGTGGAGAAGGACTGCCCACCCTTCAACACACCCGACAAGGTCTAAGGAGACTCGCGATGGAGCTCTCATGCTCAGTAATTCGACACCTCGTACGAATGGAAAATCTCATCTGTAGTCCTGACTCCGTACGTCTCCTCAGAAACATGTTACAGATCTCACTCGACGTTAGCATTCGTCCAGCAGCATTCGAAGACTCCTTTGCAGCTGTTGCCATCTGTTCCGCTTCCTGCCTTGGCACGACGACGTTGAGGGTGTCCAATAAAATCCAACTGATGGCAGCTTTACCGCTCTGCCCATTCACCCCAACAATGTCATGCAGACTGCATCCAGTATCAATGGGATCGAAAGGCAAATAAGGCACCTGCTATGTGGGCCAGTAGGGAGTTTCGACACCAGCCGCTTGTGCTTCTGCCCGAAGACGCACGCCCTTCAATATGGCGTCTTGATGCCCGCCACTGAAGGCGCGAAGGCAATACTCGCCCGCATACGGCGCGCGTGGGTGCACGGGGATGTTGGTGATGGATTCCACGGTGCGTCGAATGTGGTCCATACGGGACATATCGAGTCCCGTTTGCAAAACCTTGCGTGCGCATGTTCAAGGCGAAGGTGACAATATCCATATCGCCGGCTCGCTCGCCCATTGCCCAAACAGACATCCCTCGACGCGGTCAGCACCAGCCAGCGCCCCGAGCTCCGCAGAGGCAATGGCACAGCCCCGGTCGTTGTGTGTGTGTGTGTGTGTGTGTGTGTGTGTGTGTGTGTGTGTGTCCACACTCAAGCGTATCTGGTCTCTTCTGGAGAAATTCTGGTGCACATGCTCCACTTGATCGGCGAACACATTGGGTCCGATAGTCTCCATGCTCGAGGCGAGAGTGAACATCATGTCTCTTTCCGCTGACGGCTCCCGCGCATCTGCGATAGCTTCCGCACATCGGAGCACAGCATCCACTTGGACATTAGAGAAGTCTTCAAACGCGAAAATTGTACGTCCAGTGTGTTCCCTGCCCATCTGCTGCGTCTTTGGTAATCGACCGAGCATAAGCCGTGACTCTGCGAGCTTGTTCAATCCACTCCTGTTCAGAGATCCCGAGTATAGAATTGCGGTAATTGTCACTGCTAGGAAGGTACGTTTGCAAGATTGCACGTTTGATGCCTCGTAGGGCATCCGCTGCTCGTTTAATGGCATCCTCTCGACAAAAAGTGATGATTTGTATCTGCACATCATCCGGCACAAGTCCTGGCACTGTCGCCAGATGTCGTACAAAGTCGAACTCTAGTTGGCTTGCAAGGGGAAAGCCGACCTCGATCTCTTTGGAGCCCATTTCCAACAAAAGTTGGTACATTTCTAGCTTCTGCTGGAAAGTCTGCTCACCGCCACCAGTCAGCCAGAATCTTCGAAGGAGCTGGGTACATGTACGGTCTAGTGTTGTGCCTCAGTCACAGTCACAAATTTGTAACTAGGTAAAATGGCGTAACTGAGCTGTAACTAAGCGTTTTGCTCTGTAAACGGCTTATAACTAGTATAACTGAGATTCGTACGTATCTCCTGCTTTCGTTACTACTTAAATACTACTAAAAGTCTTATATATAGTTCGTAGTACTATATAGTTTTAGTTACTAGTCCTATATATACGTAGACGAAGTATAGCGAATAGTATAGAGTATTCCGTAGTCTATTAGAGTAGAGCGAGCTTATAGCTTAGAGTCGAGGAAGCTTATAGCTTAGAGTTTAGATTAGGGTATAGAGCTACTAGGGTTAGTTATACTAATAAGTATCGAGATCCTAGATCCTAGCCCTATAAAAATTTATTAAGATCCTAGCCTTTTTAAATTAATTTATCGAGTTGCTACCTAATTAGCGGATAGTCCTTAGTTACCCAGTTATATAGCCTGTTTTTATAACTAGGGAGGCTGTTACAGCCAGTCACATGGTTGTCACGGTGACTCCGCGCAAAAAAAAAATTGTATTGTGTACGTTGAGCCAAACAAAACAATATAAGACTTGAAGCAAGCGAAGAAAGAACAAAAATATGTTGCCTCCACCCAACGACACGACACGATACGAACAAACAAACGAACAAACGAACAATGCTCCCGAGCTGTTCCAAATGCCTCAAGTGTGCAATGAAGATTCCCTCGCCATGCAATCAAAGACTTCATTTCATGTTCTCTCACCGATGTCCGATCAATTCAAACTCCAACTTATCCTTTTTCTTCCCAGGTAATCCCGGAGCATCATCAGCTTCGCCATCATCAATCATATCAGCGTCATCATCATCCTCCTCGTCCTCCTCCTCTTCCTCTTCGTCTTCCTCTCCCGCACTTTCCTCCGCACTACTCCCCTCCACCGTCTCGAGGCCAATCTCAGAATCATCGTCATGGACAGCCTCATCCCCGCTGCCAAAAAGGCCAAGAGAATCCACATCCGAACTCGACCTCAATTTCGATGCCCTCCTCGGGACGGCAGAATCACTCTGGACGCTCGTAGAGCGATGGAGCATCGGCAAGTCTCTCCTGACTATGGCCGGCAGATCCTCTTGATCATCTGTGACATCCAGTCCTCGGAGGTAATATCGCATCGGGGATAGACTGCGGCTCACCGCGTCCATCATCTCGTAAGGTGAGAAGCGTGGCAGCTCGACGTTGGGCATGTTGGGGAAATTGTGTCGAAGATTGGGTAGATTAGGCATATTGGGCAGCGCGGGCATTCGTGGCATGCGAGGAATGTCTGGTAAATTGGACAGAGTGGGCAGGTTGGGCATGCTCGGTGCTGAAAATCGTCCAGAAAAGCTAGGTCGACGGACTTCTTCATTGGTGACAAAGTAGCGACCTGGTGATTGGGCACCAGAGGCGAGTCGAGGCGAGCCCGAAGGAAGCGGCCGTTGTGATGGTGACTCTGGAGTCTGGAGGAATTGCGTGTCGATCTCTGTCGCTTCATTGGGCATTCCGATCCCGGCATTTCGAAGGACATCATTGCCTGTGAAATCATGACGACGCACCGACTGTGTCTGCTGTCGTAACAGTCTCTCGGCTTCTGTCTCGTGATGCGCCGTGGGCGTCATCTGGTTGGTATTGTAGCTATCACAACGTTGACACTTGAGTCCCAGCCAGTGAAAAGGAGACCAAGTTCTCGCTCCACAATCGTTGCATCCGATCCAAACCGTCCTCGGCCTTCGTGGTGGTGAGGCATGTGCCGGACCATCCGTCTGCTCGTCAAGCTGTTCTGAGCCTTCAACATGCGGCAACAGTCCTGCAAGATCTTCTTCCGGCATGGGCTGCATCACGATCTCCTCATCGAGCTTCCGCCACTGCAACTCCATATTCACCGCACTCTTGCTGCACACCGGACACTTGTACGTGACGGCCATCAGGTCCTTGTAGCAATCACCATGCATGTAATGTCCACACGGCAGGCTGACGACAGGGACTTTGGCCTCGAACATGAGATTTAGACACAGCGGGCAATTGCCCTCGGTAGCCCTCTCAATGCAGGGATGCGCAGCAGATGTGGAGATGGATATGCACACGTTGCAGCGCTTGCAATGCACAAAGTCCTTGCCCAGACCTTCCCCCACACGGCAGATACCACAATCATCGCAATGATAAATCCGCTTATTCGCGTCGTTGTCCCACAGCTTACACTTGGGGCAAAAGTACCACGCAGCGTAATTGCCACAGTTTGCGCACTCGTGCGCAGCCGGCTGCGGAGTCTGGCAGAGCATGCAGAGCATGTTCTGCGTCTTGTGGCGATTGAGAGCGTGCGGGAAGGGCAAGTCTTTGGATTGATCATGACAGTGGCGACAAGGGAACCATCGTTGGCAATCAAAGCATTGCACCTTGACATTTCGCTTGTAGTGCATACATCCCAGCTCCGGTTCGTCGTCGTCCATCACCGCTTCCTCGTCATCGCCTTCAGTGTCTCGCGGTGCTCTGGGAAGGGGAGTATATACGAGATCGAGGTCACCAGGTCGCAGGTTGTATGGATTATTAGGATCGATAGGTAACGCTGCTGCGCCTAGCAGAGGTGCTTCGAGGCCATCGCTTTCGTGCCCTTGCGAAGCCGGACTGTCCGGCGGCGTGAGATGTGCGAGGTCTTTGTGTTTGGCATAGTCTTGCATCATGAGGTGATGCATTCTGCGCGCCTTTTCCTCCGTCGACACGGCGAGTTCCTTAACCTCTTGCAGCTTCCGACGCAGCGCCCGCATCCCGTCGTCTTCGGGCAGAGCGGTGTCCATGTTCGCGGCGTCTGGCGTAGCGGATTGCAATTGCGCGATGCTCGTCGGCTCGCTCTCCGTTCGCTCGAAGCCAGCTCGGGGCCTCGTCGGAGGACTGGCGGAGGGGGTCACAGAAGTGGTGTCGGCGGGCGAGCGCAGAGCTTCAGCGATACCATGTGCAGGGTTGACGCTCATGCGCTCAGCCGAAGTGGTGCGTAGAGATGCGAGGACGACAGGAGGCGGTGGGACAGCAGCATGGTCTGCGCGCGCGAGCTCGGTCAGGACGTCGACGGCGTGTTGGTGGTGGTAGGGCGAGATGTGTGCTGGACGGGCGGGAGCAGTGGCATGATGGTGGACGTGGTGGTGGTGAAGGGCATGGGAGGCTTGGCGTTCAGATGCAAGAGAACCTGAAGGTGCGGTGGATGCGTCATGTTGCCGCAGATCCGCACGAGCATGCCGGTTGGCCGAGAGGTGGCGGTGCGAGTCGGAGTCGGAGTCGGAGTCGGAGGGCGGGGGCACAGCGTCGCGCATGGGGAATGATACACGATGTGTGATGATGATGCGGAGAGAGAGAGTGTGTGTGGTGGTGGTGCGTGGTGCGAAAGAGGCGGATGGAAGGCATCCCAGTCCACTCGCCGCACGCCGCCGACAGCTGCCTCTGTGCTGTGCTCATGTGCGGTGTGTGGTACTACTGGACGAGACGCCACCCAAAACCTGGTCATCTCGTCTCGCCTGCGCTGGTCGCCATCGTCACGATTGCACTTGTCCCACACACAACCTTACTGTACCCTCCCGACACCACTCGCCACACGACACGTGTTGACGCGACACGCCCGTGCCAACCCTGCCAGTCGTGCCTCAGGCTTAATGTCTCCTCCTTCTTATCACCTCCCCACCTACTACATAGCACATTACAAACATGGTGAAGACTGTAATGTTCTGCCAAAGTACTTCGCTCGCAAGAAAAAACCTCGTACATTCGTTCTCCCTAGCATACACTGGCTCCGGCCGTTCCAAAATATCGGAACCCAAACAGTAGTACAAAGTTCGCGAACGCAAAATGGGTATCTCGTAACACATGCCAACCAAAAAAAAAGAGAGAGCTTTTTTGTCCTTTGTCCAAAAACCCCTCTTCCCCAACCGCCCGCTGTTGTTGATTGTTGTTTTGCCATCCCAAATACCCCTATCCCAATAATGTGGTGTGAAACCAAAAAGAAGAAAAAGAAAATCTCCAAACCATGTCCCCAAAAAGAAAGTCATGCATGATATCGTAGCAGAAACACGCCATCAATGCGCGCTCGTTCGTCTGCCGTGATCCGCAATGTCGGGCACGGGGACTGTTCTCACCGTGAACGACGCGTTCTTGAGACTGTACCATTTGCCAAAATCGCTGTACGAGCTTGCGGATGTCGGCGGCCTCTCCTCCCGAACCTCGGGCACGGGAGCGAGGGTGGGCCGCCGCTCGGCCATCTTGGGCTCGACCATCGTGCTCCGGCGGTGTAATTTGGTCGTCATGGCGTCGTGCCCTTCGCGCATGCGCATCAGTTGCGCGTCCAACCACGTCTGCAGTTCAGGAACTGCCCGAAGCTTGTACGGCACCTGAAATCGTTGCATGTGGCTCACGAGCTTCGCCATCTTCATGTACAGGTCAAAGTTGATGACGGACACGGGCTCGCCCGATTCCGTGACGCTACCCGAAATCTCACGTCGCTTCGGGTTGCCAGCGACGACAAACGTCAGGTCCGTCAGGTAGACGCCAAGGAAGGGAAGGCAAGCCGTCGTGGGCGCCTCGAGTCTGCGCCGCAGCGCCGTGTAGTTCTTGGAGATGTCAATGGCTTGGTCGAGCTCCTCGAAGCGCGCTTTGGTCTTCTTGTTCACCAGCTCCCATGTGCGTCGCAGCCGTTGCACCACGGACGAGTTGATCATGCACATGATGGACATGATCGAATCGTAGTTGTTGAGCATCAACAGGGCGTGTCCGATCTTCGCCCAATGCTTGATGACCATGGCCCGCTTCTTGGCCTCGTCTGGAGCCAAGATGGTATCGGCCACCAGATTCGCGAGGGCCGTATTGAGCAGACACATCTGGCGTATGTTTTTCGCCCGCTTGGTGTTGGGGTTGCCCCAGTCCAGGCTCATGAGCTCTTCTGCACGGATGTCACAGTACGTCTGCATCATCATGATGGTCACCTGTCGGGCCATCTCCAGAGGCTCAATGTCCAGAATGCTGCACGGGGCACCGCCGCCATTCGCCAGCCGGAGCGCGTTGAGTTGCTTCGCGGTAATGCTGGGGACGGGCACGTCTTTCTCATTTTGCGTGAACGACATGCTCGATTTGCCAACCGCAGACACCAGCGGTCCGCTGGTGGTGCCGTTGGCGTAGCCTTCGGAAATTCTCCGTGTGAGCTCGATCAGGCGATCTCCCGCCTGCGGCAACACTTGCTTCAGCCTGTGGAGAGCGAAGAACCGAATCTCACCGAGAGCCTCCTTATCGGCCTCGGCGTTCCAATACGTCTCCAGCCAGCCCTTGAAGAAGTTGTATATTCGCAATCGCGCCGGTGTCCCTGTAATCCTGCCATCGCCCACGTACTCGAACCGATCGATGAGTGCTTTGGCGAGTTCCCGAGGTTCGGCAAATTTCCGGAAGGTCAAGAAAAAGGCAGTCACGAATTGCGGATCGGGAGTCGAATCGTGCGCCGTGATCTGCTCGACCAATGCCGGCAGGCTACCGCCGGTAATGTGCCCGTCTTTGTTGCGCGTCAGCTCGAGGACAAACGTCTTTTGCAGCAGTTGCGCTTCCACATCCATGCTGTCTTCCGTCACCAGAGATCGCATGCTCGAAATGCTCGCGAAGCTTCCCATCATCGCGGCATCCGTCGCGATCGAGTCTTTTGCATGCTCCGGGGTCGTGGCCCGTGTGGATGGCTGTGAGACGACCGTGGTGCGAGACTCACGAGCGCTGCTGTGGAAGGTCTCGGTGGATCCCGCAATCGACATGTCCCTGCTGTCCTTGCGAGGAGCAGTGGGAGGGTCGAATTGGAGCGCTGACGGGCTCCGGGGATGATCAATGCCTACGGGGCTCGGTTCAGGAATGGCAGAGTGCGGTCGTGGCGGTGGTGGCGTGTCCGACGTTGCCTTGTTGCTTCCCGCCATGGATGGAGGCAGCGGAAACGCGGTCGTGTCGATCGTATCGGCGGGCGACGGTGGCCGGACGTCGCCCACTTCGACACGCGAGTCCTTGGGTGGCGGTGGTGGCGGGGGAAGCATTTTTGCGTCGACGGAGCGACGGAGCATGGAGGTGCTCCGGTGCACTTGACCATCGGTCGACGGCATGCTGTCGAACCGAGGGGGGAGGTCCAGCTGGGATGCGGTGCCGGCCGACTTGAGTTCAAAATCGCCAATCTGCTCAATGAGTTTTCGCGTCTTGACCACGCAGTCGCCACTATTGCGAATCAAGCTCGTGCCGACTGCGATGAGGTGTTGATGTTGATCGTGTAGCATGACCACGTCTTCGTCGGGCGAGTCGGAGAACCTGAAGACGGCCTTTGTCGATGTGGCCAGCTCTTCCAATCGCGCTTCGAAGTCCTCTTTGACCCGTTGAATTGGCATTGCCCGTTGTGGGTCATGGGCGTACACCTCCTCCACGATCTCGAGCATGTCTCGACACGCTCCGACCAATTTCTCGGTCGTGGACACGAGCTCTGCAGACGGCCGGGAGTGGAGGTGAAGACCGATAAAGGCTGCGATGTGGCTGATGCACACATCGTGGACCTGAGTCAATCGCTCGGACGCAAGTGCTCCCGTTCCCGTCCGCGCGTGCTGGTGTGATATCATGGATATTCGATGCGCGGCCATGCCCTCGGGAGGCACAAACACCTTGGACCGCCTGCATGCTCGACTTTCGCGGACGTCTTTGCGTTGCGCGGTCTCATTCGATGCGGTTGAATCCGCTCGTTCGGGCAAATGCACCGCCGAATCGATGGCGGATGGCGTCTCTCCCCGGCCCGCTCCGGTCGTGTTCGTGGCCACCGCGCTTGCACCGCTTCCTTCACGTGCGGAACGTGGTCGTGGACTTCGACAAAGATCATTGGCATCATTGGGGCTGGTCTCTTGAGCCCATACATCGGTGAAACCGACTGCTCGAGTGACGACTTTGCACGCCTTTGCGATCAGGTCATCCAGCAAGACATGAATGACCTCTCCCGCGAACGCTTCCGCAATCGTCTCCTGCAATCTCTTGGCGATTGCCACCAGGGATGATAGATCGGCAAGGAGTCCTTTTCGCATTCTTCGAACGCCGGCGTTGTGTTGCACCGTGGGCGCATCTCTGTGTAAGCAGTCTGCGCGCTCGAGCAGATATCGTACGCCGGCGATCAGTCCTCGAATGTAGTCCTGCCGGACGAAGGTCGACAGGCTCGCGTCCTCGCCGCCTCCCAGCAGATCCCAGAACTGTGTCATCGCATTCAAGAGGTTTCGCAGGTACGGATGGTCGTAGGCTTCGCAATAATTTGTCGGCAGCCAGCCCCGATCGCCCGTGTTCAGCACGGTACCGTCGGCCCAGCCATTCGCGTGGATGACGTGTACGAGGATCAAGTCGCCCGGCTTGATGGAAACGGTCGACAAGGAGCCATCTTCGGCGGGCATGGGGCTCATGGCGGGATCGAAGAGGTGCAGAGCACGCAAGTAGTTGTGGAAAAGCGTTTGATTGACGGACAAGACTTCGGAGTTCGGAGTGGTGCTCACGGGCGTGGACGGAGGGGTGATGCGCGACACGAAGCCGGCGGTGGTCGTTGTCGTGATGGAGACATTGAGCGGCCGCGACGATCGCTTGGAACGCGGACTGGTGGTGTGCGTCGAGTGGATTGTGGATGCTGAGGGTCGACGCGAAGCAGCTGCAGCATGAAAGGCGGCGGCGTGCCTCTCGGCAGACATGGCCTCATGTTCGTTGTCCAGATCCATCGTCGCACTGAAGCCTGGGAGCGGGATGGGGGGTTAGTGCGTCGGGAGTCGTGACTCCATATAGAACACACAGCACTCGGCGGAAGCAGTCAGCAATGGAGTCAGCACCAAGAACAGGTGCGGGCGGAGCCCTGGCAGTCTGTGGCCAGAACGTCAGCATGTTTGGTGCGCAGGTTGTTGACGGTGAGGAATGCAAGGCTCGCCCAGCGCTCGATCGGCGCCAGGCGGCGGTCGGCCACGTCCGGATTCATACTGACCTCTCAATTCGATTGCGACGCGACCAGGATCACCTTGGGGTAGTGGTTGTCGCTCGGGTGTGCAGGGTCAGCGGGCGCAGCGGCAGTCGGGCAGCGTGGAGCGAGGCGGTATTCCACGGTAGGCGGTGTCGTGTTGCGAGGCGCGATGATGCGCAGGACTTGGAGGCAGCGCAGACGTGCAGGGCTGACCAGGCGGTTGCGCGCGCGGGCCCGACGGTCAATGAATGTGCTCGGTGGGAGTGGTGGTGGTGGTGGTGGTGGTGGTGGCGGGGTCGAAGGGTGACATGCGAGTAACAGAGGTCAGGTATGCCAATGCACGCAAGGGTGTGTGGGCGTCGAGGCAAGCACGAGCAAGTCAGGCAAGGCCGGCCAGCACTTCACCGGGGCGACTCCTTGCCTTTCCTTTCCTTTCCTTTCCTGGGAGTCGTCGTCGTCGTGGCCGTGGCCGTGTGTCGAGGGAGCAGGCACACGCACAAACAACAACCAACAACAACAACAAGCACCGGGAAAAGGGAGGAGAGGTGATGGGCGACGCGACAAGCTCGTGCGCCGTTGCGAAAGGCACGGCGGAAGGTGCAGTTACGGCAGCAGCAGCACGTCGCGATAGGCTCTGGTCCGGCTGGTGGATCGTCGGCCTCGTCGACCTCCCAACTCCTGGCCACACAACGGGCCTCGTCTAGCGTAGGGGCTATCAAACCCTCGAGCCCATCATCCGGCGGACGTGCTGGGAGAGCCTGTGTCTGTAGACGCCGCATGCACACGCACGGTGGTGATGCTGCTGCTGCCCATCCCATCACACTGTCCCATGCACGCAGCGGATTCGCCGTGGAAGCGCTCACATCGGGGGCATGGGATGGCGCAATCACCATCGAGTGGAAGTTGGAAGGGCAAGCACCAGACGGCGCACATCGGCAAGTGCAATCGTGGTTAGCCTGACCTCTGACCTCGGTTCGTTCGCGGCCCTCTTTCCGCCACGCCCGTGCTCCGCGCATCTCGGCAGTCCGCTAGTTCGCCCCGTCACCGTGTTCCCCGTTCCTGCATCTTGCGCATCATCAATCCATGGACATGCAGCATGCACTGCACCGCACGCACGTGGGGAGGCGAGAGGGCATCGACGACACCTCTTCCATCATGCCGCGAGGAGGATGCCCGCAGAGCGAGACGAGATGAGGGCAGGCGACGCGGAGACGACACCGTGGCGCCGTCCAACGTCTGTGCCCCGCTGTCCACAGCGTGGCCCGAGTGCGGCTGGAGTGCCAGATTGGCACACGACGCGATCGACATGCATCCACCGTCCACACACAACCCCACATGCACTTGTTTTCGTTGAGAGCGCCATGCCTACTACTGCCTTCCGTGTCGAGCCTCGCGCTGTGCTGTCTGTCGGAGGAGTGCTTGGTGCTGTCACGGTGGCCGCGCGGGGGTGGCCCCAGCCGGCGTTCATGCACCATGCACGGCGCCCCCGGTGTCACGGTGGTTCGCATCGCGCGCGCGGTACCTGCATGCCATCGCCAAGCGAGTCAGCGATGACCCTTCCCACTGCCTGCCTGCTCCTGTCGACGGTACGTACGGCATGCGCAGCTCCTTGACGCTGCCTGAGGCTCATCATCTCCATCCTCATCATCGTCATCATCATCGTACAGACCGACAGATGTCAACATGAAGCCGTTCACCATCCCCACCCGTCCCAGCGGTACAGCCTCCGGACAGTTGGTGCTTCCATTTCGACGCGAAATTATCATGGACGCGTCGCGTAACTCGCGTTGCAGCTCCCACCCTCCCAATGCGGGCAGCGCTCCCCTTCGAGCCTTATTGCCAAGTTTGCACCACTCCCACCGACCAGGTTTTAACTGCTTCGTCTTGCCCCTCCTCTGCTGTGACGGCCTGCCTGTACACCAAAGCATCCCGGTTACTGACTATCGTCAATCAGGTCGTCTCGGGTAGAATCTCGGACGACATGGGGTACACGACCTCTCCTCCCAATAAATACTCCCCTCGGACTCTTTCAATGGTGCACGACGACCGTGTACCCTTCCGCTGATGATCATCACCTTGCAGGTACCGACTTTCTGTCTGTTAGATCCGCGTGTCCTCTGACCCTCGGGAGACCTCTGGTGCGCTGACGTGTCCCGGACTAATACAAATCGCAATTGTGAAAGCCAAGCAGAATCTCACGACTGCATGTTCCTGGGATCATGTAGTGACTGCACTGACTGGCATTCGTGGCTTTCATTTGTACCCCTCGACTGGAAACAAGTCCACTGCCAGCCCGAGTGTCGACGCGCAAAGAGACATGCATGCCATGCATGCTTCTTCGGCGGATCTGGTAGTGCTGTACTCGATCACCGCGGAGTATCGCATGTTCCGGATCGAGCAGCGAGCTTCTCTCATTCACTTCTTCCCATGCTGTATCTTTGACCTTTTATATGACTATGGTAAGAAGCCGCGTGCACAAGATCGTGTTTCTCACGAACGAACGTCTCTCCTCACGATGACCTCATCAGAACTCTTCCCGCGCCGTCCATCCCCGCCTGCACCACACCTTCCGTTCCATGTCTCATCATTACTCACAGTCACACATCTAGCCCGTTCCGCTGACAGCCAACTTCATCAAGTGATCCATGAAGGTCTGCAAACTGACATCATCCGTGAAAATGGTCTGTGCGGATTGACTGACACCGCCATAGCTAGAAGATGTGTGCGTTGTCGAAGGGTTGAGCTTAGCGAGAAGGAAACGTGCTTGCGAGCCACCAGCGTCGCAGACGATGAATCGAGGGAGCGGGAATCGATCTTGAATGAGGTCCTGCATGTCGTGTTAGTATACGTGGATCATGTCTTGAGAATAGGCCATTCATTACCTTTGCATCCTGCTTCGGCGCATCGAGAAGCTCTCGGAAGTTTTCGTATCCTTCCATCTCCTGGTACCCAGCTTTTCGCCATTCTGCCATCGTCTCTCCGTGGAAGATGAGAATGTGGAAGAATGTGTCGAGAAGTAGAACTGTTGTTGGCTGGATCGATGTCGAGTCGAGCAGAACTGGCACGGCACCTTCCTGGTCGAATGTGTACGAGTCGAGAGTGGGCTGAATCATGATGAGCGAGTTGGACACATCTTCGTGATTCAGCACATGTCGGTAGAAAGCCGTCTCATCGGGTGAGTTGTTGAAGACTTGCAAGAATTGTGATCGGCGGAGATGGAACATGAATTGTGGGTAGAGAGTGAAGTTCCTCTCCAGTCGGAACGACGATGGGTCGTCTTTCCGGTACTCTGCGAAGCGCGAGCAGAGCCTGATAAGCATGCGGTCGACCCATCGGAGAACATCGGGTCCATCGTCAACTTCGGCCTTGAAGACAGCAATTCTGCTCATCAGAACTGCTGCAGCTTCCTGATCGAAGGACTGTGCGATGGCTGGATCACCGCTTGGTCCGCTCATATTCCGTCCGACTGTCGTCACGCGTAGATGGTACTGCCCTCCACTGTGTTGATAGTATGTGAGGAATTGGATCAGCCCCTTTTGTGGACCTTGTTGCATGGGTGCAGCTGGACCACCTTGGCTTGCAATTTCAAAGTAGACGCCGTAGGAGGCCGATGGATCGATACCACACATTTTCCAGCTGCAGGTGTTGCCAAGTCCACATTCCGTCTCGCCGACCGAGCTCGACTTCTTGTTGAGGGACACAGCATGACCAATCAGGCCAGTAACCTTGAGCTCTTTTGTCGTCAAAACCTCGAGCGATGCGTTGAAGCCCATCTTCAAGTTGTCATTCGCATCAACGTCGAAGATCTTCGAGAAAGACTGCTTGTACATGGACGAGGTAAAAGAATCTGTCAAGATCATGTGGCCACCAGTACTATTGGGTAGACCCTTCATCTCGAGCAGACCGACCTGGTCCAGACATCCCGCGAAAATGTCTATCACATGTCCGTTGTGTGCTACGCGCTTCGCCAGAGTATCGTAGAATTTCAGCGCCTTCTTGTAGTACTTGATGTTGTCGCGGTCAATGTCGTGGTGGGAGCGGATCTGCTCCTTCAGCTCAGGACCCACGACCATTCCCGGTCCTTCGGTGGCCGGACCTCCAGTGAACAGCATGATGCGCGCACCGGAGTTCTGGAAGCTGGTCTCGAGCAGGCCCGTGGCCACGGATAGCGCAACACCGGTGCATCGAATGGCACGCTTGTCGTTCGCCACTGGCCACGGGTCCTTCTGCAGGCTTTCCAGCACATTGGTGAGCTGGAACTCGCACTGCTGCACCGGAAGTAAGAATCGGGCTTGAGCACCTCCGACGGGCGGTGCAACCGCAGGTCGTCCTGGTTGTGGTTGTGGTTGCATGCCAGGTCTGGGTCCGCCCAATCCCAACATCTCCTGGACCTGCTTTGCGCCATAGTCCTTGTTGCCGCGGAAGACGTAGCTCTTTGCGCATTCGGTATAGCCCAGCTCGTGCACTTGCGCCATTGTACCGTATGTAATCAAGCCCACCAGAGCGTGCGGAGGCAAGAACGAGAGTGCATTGATAATGCTGTCCCGCAGTGCCTTGAGAGAGTCCTCCTCTTGGCAGGTATCAACGACAAAGACGAAGATCGGAGGAGTGGGAGCTGGTCTCGCCAGACGGTACTCAATGGTGGTGCTCTGAGGGTGCAGCTCGGGAGGGATCTGGCTCTCGCTGATGTCCTTGTAGTGCGGTGGCAGGTTGTTGCGCTGCAGACAGAATGGGCAAATCCATATCCGCGCTCGCATGTCCACTTGACAGAACGGGTTGAGCACTGCTCGACATGGCGGTTTGCAGGTGACGGGCTCGTATTGTAGCAGCGGAGTGCCGTCCTCCTTTTCCTTTAGCGGAGTGTAGAGCGCTCCAATGGGAACGACCAGCCTGCTGGCTTCCATGCGCGATGAGGGGAACGTATTCCATGACAGTCGGATTCCATCACGATCTTCAATTTCGGACCATTGGTCCTTGAGCGCTTCGTAGTCCATGTTGCGAGCTCGGCGGTGAGAAATCGAGGAGCGTGGAGGGGCGGCTGGGGACCTATTTGTCGTGCGCTCATGCGGGCATGCGCCAATCGAGGGGAGTTGATGCAGGGGGTTTGCAGAGAGCGCGCTTCCAAGTGAATGGTAGCGGCAGCGAGGAGGACCAGGCAGGAGGCAGGACCACGTCAACGGCGAATTGGGCAAAGGTGTCCTTCACATGAAGAAGCCAAGTTCCCTGGTTGCCGGATCGTAGCTGCCACATCTCAGCCTTGGCACCAAACAACGGCTGTGCCCGCTGCCGCTGCCATGCTCAAAATCTTCCCACTCGCGCGAAACTTCTATCTTCCTTTCCTCAACCAATGCCAGCATTACAAACACATTACTTACCGGCAGTCAGCACAACTCTACGTGAGCTTGACTGTTTTCGCGCTGTGCAGAGATTGATTGTCATGTCCATTACTGGGCGCCGGACCTTGATTTAAAGCGTTATGCTCAAGCTGAGAGGTTCGGAATCAGTGCGGGCCACATCTCATCACTCTGCCAGGAGAGCAGAGTGCATGATAGTAGGAAGAAGGCTAGGTAAGAATCATATGGTTGTCGAAGGTCTCGAAAAAGCATCTGTTGGATATCGAATCAGCCGGCCTTGAAAACCGGCCATGTGGTTTCGTCCGGTGCCTCTTTCTTCCCATGTCAACACCTTCATCCTTATCTCAAATAACGTGACAAGACCGTCTCATTCCAGGCACTCACCATCAATTGACCACTGTCTACATCGCTCACTCCTCCCGAAGCCCATGACACTTCAAGGACCGAACCAGATTCCTCCGGGCCCGACGTCCTGCTAGAGAGGAGTCATTCTCATGGTACGACCGACGTGCCTATTACTCTGTACGGATCGAACAAGTATTCAGAACGAAGTACCAAGTTCTTCTCAAACCTGGCTACGAGTCAGTATCCACAGCATGGCTTTGTCGCAATATTTGAGTATGGCTTCAACTACAATGAGTCCGACCACTTTCAACTGAAGCCATACATACGCAGGACTCAAGCATATGTCACACTCGAAGTCTGCATGACCTGACACTGACTTGAATACCGATGCCTTTCCCGAAACAACGACGACAACACCAGAAGAAGAAGAATGTGTATTCGAAAGAGAAGAGAAATCCCAATCCCTAGCTTTCATGAGACAAATGCTCCAACGACGACCAGAAGATCGCTCTTCATTCAGCAAAGCAGTAATTGCAAGACCCGTGGGTAATCTCGTGGGCGGCCTAACCGCACACCTCCTGCGATACATCATAACCACGCTCCACTTCCAGCGTTCACAGCGCTCACACTCCCCCAGAAATCAATTCTCTTCTCACAACCCTTTCGCTCCCTGATAAACCCCACTATACCACTCTTCTACTGCTCCCTTCATCTCATGAAACACAATTCGCGCCAACCTCGCATTCTCATGCAACGTGATACCATTTGCAAAAGAGCGCCCAAGGACCCGTTATATCCGCTATCGACCTACGCGAAGAAATCATTATTACAAGAATTCAGAGAACAACAAAACGAGCAAAGAGTGTATATATGTGACTGTATGAGAGCGAGAGAGAGAGAGAGAGAGAGAGCAAAAAAAGAGAAAATTCCAACTCACAACCCCCGCATCAACCTTCGCCCCATTCCTCCACAACGAACTCCTCACAAAACTCTGTCCCATGGCATCCAATGGAACATTGACCTTTTCATTGAATTCCACCAGATAATTTTCCGGGTTTGAGATGGATCATTCTCGCTTCGACTACCTTCGGTAGTACTTTTAGTGATCCATCGGCCGTGGCGGAGAAATGTAAAGTTTCGGTGGTTGAGCTTTTGCGAAATTCATTGGAGGAATCCACTACAGCTGCGGAATTTCCAGGTTAGGATTTTGCGGAGAGTGAGGTCGATGCCGCAGGGTTGGGTTTGGAGGTTTGGGGAGAGGAGGTTGGCGATGAGATTGCGGGTGAGGATTGTGCGGCCGGGGAGGATCATGGTTCTTTGTGTCTATCCGTCTTCTTGGGTTGTGTTTTTTGCGGGTTGATTTGGGGGGATTGGATGGAAGGAAGTGAAGTTTAGTATTTGTTGTAATGCAATAGGAAGGAAGCATGAGGGAATGGGATAATATGGGGATTATCATGAGTCATTTGAGAGCGCTCTGAGCTGTTGCATGAGTAGAAGACTGTTTGGGTAATGTGTGAGTACGGTCTTTGGCTACGAGATCAGCAATGGGGTCAGATGGTCAAGAGAGTCAAGGACTTTTTGCAGTGCCTTTAAGGAATCTTTAGGCCGTGATCAAAGGGTCTGCAAAATCTAAATGGCTTTGCAGCAGATGGTCATTCGGAATCGAAGAGAAGAACCCGAATGCTTCTGCGGAGTCTAAATTCCTGGAAAGGGCCACGTTAGATCTTGAAGAACAGCTTCGCAGCAAGGAACAATACCAGGAGCGAAGTCCGCCACCACTGTCAGCATCATAAGGACTCCGCAAGATTGAAATCGTACAAGCGACAAGCTTCGGAAATGCCGTCATCTTTTATACATCTATTCACATGTCCTGCACTCCTTTCGCTTCAATAGCACGGAAAGTTAATCTGACAGAGAGTGCGCTGCTAGTCCTTGTAAGCCTGTTCGTGTACGCCAATTGCACGACCCGAAGGATCCGTTTGCTTGCTCCAAGTAGGCGTCCATCGCATAACAGTGCTTGCACAGTAAGGTGGGAAGTGCTCATCAAACATGCACCGGTACCAGTACGCCTCCTTGGAATCGGGAAGATCGTCACCCCAGAAGGGCTTGTCTTTGCGCATGTTCTCCTCCTTCATCTGCTCGTTGGTGACCATCTTGGCGGCCTCATCTTTGAGCCCATCAATCCAGCCATAACCGACACCATCGGAGAACTGCTCCTTCTGTCTCCATAGGATCTTGTTTGGCAAGTATGGCTTGGCTCCAGGCTCACCTTCGGTGTCGAACGCTTTCCGCAAAATGTACTTCTCGATGCGTTCAGGCTTCCGAATCATCTTTTCAGCAGGATCAATAGCCATGGCCAGTTCAAGGAATTGCTTGTCTAAGAACGGTACACGTGCCTCTACGCCCCACGCTGACGTGGACTTGTTGGCACGGAGACAGTCTGCCAAGTGCAAGTTCTTGACTCGACGGACCGTCTCTTCGTGGAAGGCAGCCTTGTCCGGTGCATTGTGAAAGTAGAGATAGCCGCCAAAGATCTCATCAGAACCCTCACCAGACAAGACCATCTTCACACCCATGGCCTTGATCTTACGCGACAGCAGGAACATGGGAGTACTGGCGCGAATCGTCGTAACGTCATAAGTCTCCAGGTGATAGATGACGTCAAAGAGGGCATCGAGACCTTCTTGGATGGTGAAGGTGAAAGAGTGGTGCCTGGTGCCGAGATACTTGGCAACTTCTTGCGCGGCAATGGTGTCTGGTGAGCCTGGCAGGCCAATGGAGAAGGAATTGAGTTGAGACAGGACGGGCACCGTGCTCAAGTGGTAGTCCTCGTCGATGCCTGCCAGCTCCTCTTCGGGAGATTCCGCCAATGGTACTTGCCCATTGGCAACGCCGTTCAATGTAGGGCTGTTGGCACCCTGCGACAGCAGAGCTCGCTTCTTTGCATAGTCTTTCTGCAGACGCAATGTTTCGCGTTGTGCAATTGACGCCACCAAGGAGCTGTCCAAACCACCGCTCAGCAGCACACCGTATGGGACTTCAGCCATCAGTCTCTTTCTCACAGATCGCTCGAATGTCTCGCGCAGCAGCTTCAGGTCGAGGGGCGTGGTGGGAATGTCGGTGGGGTTGGTGAGCCATTTGGGGTCGAAATATCGCGTCAGCTTGTCGGTCAAGCTGTCGTAGACGTGGCCGGGCGGGAAGGCTTCGATCTGGTCGCACACGGGATGCAGGCATTTCAACTCGCTGGCAAAATAGACGGCTTTGGGTGCTTTGCTGTCGCGGCCGATGTAAAAGGTGGTGATACCAATGGGGTCTCTCGCAGCGATCAAACGATCTTGTTTCTTATCGTGCAGCACCCAGCTGAACATGCCATCCAGGTGGCGCGGGGCATCAATGCCATATTCTTGGTAGAGGGGGATAATGACTTCGCAATCCGAGTGCGTCTTGAAGGGATATGACTTGGCGAGGCCCTTGCCACGCAGGATCTTGTGGTTGTAGATCTCGCCATTGACGGCCAGGGCAATGGATTTGTCCTCGTTGAGGAGGGGCTGCGAGCCGGTGTCGACGCCGACAATCGACAGTCGCTCGTGCACGAGGATGGTGTTGTTGGCGGTGTGGTTGCCGCTCCAGTCGGGTCCGCGGTGCTTGATCTGCTTGCCCATACGAATGGCCGTGGGCCGGAATTTCTGAATGTCATCGTGGCTGTATCAGGCTATAGTTAGCACTGGCTCATTTCGCATGTTTCGTGTCGGCGGATGGGTGGGGAGCGGGGACACACTGATGACAGGCAAAGATGCCGCACATGTTGGTGATGAGCCCTCGGCGGTGGAGGAGGAGGAGGAGGAGGTGCAGTTGGGTTGTGCTGGAGTGAGTACGTGAAGAGTGGCAGCAAGGTATACCGCGAGTGCTATCGATTGGCAATGACTGTTTCCGTTGACTCAAAATATCCGACCGACACCGGCTCACGTAGCGCATTGGCAGCGGGAATTAGACTACGTTGCATGAGCGGCGGATCTACCCGTGGCGAGATCCCTGCATGCCTGTGATTGATATTTGCAGGCGCGCGTGTCTGGCCGCGAGTCGGGATGATGCTGTCGACGACGACTTGTTTTGGTCTGCTGTGTCAATCTTGCCTCCATGTTGCCAGGCACCAGCATTCATCGCCACCGTCACGCGATACACTCCGCCGCCACACGTCCTCATCGCCGCCACGACACACTCGCACGCCAATCTCCTGCGTGTGTGCGCCTGCGTTGCGTTGCCGTGGCATAGAAACAGGGATGCCGGCTGCATGACGAAACCCGCTATACTATCCCTCCTCCTCCTCCACTCACTGCCATTGTTTGCTCCTCTTCCCACTGCCCACCCACCATGCGTTCCGCCCTGAGGACCGCCTTGGCCGCCGACGCCCAGTGGAGGACGGGACGTGCAAGGAGCTCCTCCCTCTCCACCGTGCCGCCTGCCCAAGACTCCGCCGACTATCTGCCCGAGCTCGCTGCCATTGCTGCCACCATCCTCTACCGAACACCCCTCCCTTCCAAGGACGGCAGGCCCGTGTACATCCTCAACGCCGCTGCCTTTCCCGACGCCTTCGAAGTGGACTACGACAGCTTGCTCTCGTATGTGCTCGCTCGACTGCCCGGCGAAGACGAATTGATCGCCGGCACCGAGTACGAGATTGTCTTCTTTGCAGGCGGCCCTCCCGACAATGCAACGGCGGAAAAGAAGCAGGGCCCGGCGACCGGATGGTATCTGCAAGCATACCACGTGCTGGGAAGAGCGTTGCGGAAAAAGCTGGCCATGCTGTACATTGTGCACCCTCGCACCTGGGTGAGAGTGCTGCTCAACATCTTCGGGACCGTCGTGTCGCCAAAATTTCGACGAAAGATAGTACACGTCAACTGTTTGACCTCACTGGCCCTGCAAGTTCCCATCGAAGAACTATTGATCCCCCCATCCGCATACCTGCAGGATCGAAAGTACTCACCCGACATCTACTCACCCTTTGTCACTGGTAGACGTGCGTTCAGCGTGAAGCAGCCATTTCCCAGATGCAACATCACCGGCAGGACGCGCTTGCCTCGCGTACTGAGAGAGACCACGACCTTCCTGGTGGAACCCACCAATCTCAAGACGGAGGGAATTTTCCGCATTCCACCCCACTCGGTGCTCGTCGGTGTACTCAAAGAGGCCTACGATCGTGGTCAGCAATGGATAGTCTGGAAAGATCACGGCGCTACTTTTGTCCAGCCGGGCCTCGCAAAGTCCCTGATCGATGAGACCCGGCCGGAAGATGCATACGGTGTGCACTCAGCGGCCTCGCTCATCAAGACATGGTACCGAGAGCTACACGAGCCTATTTTCCCACCGTCGTGCTACGCGACGCTACGAGAACGTTACAAAGATCCCGAGACCGAGCTGACGCCAGAGGACGTGGTTGATATCATCCTTTCCGCATCGGATTCGTCTCTTTTGCCTGCCACATCCAAAGAGATCCTGACCAGGCACCTCCTGCCTTTGCTCTCTCTTGTCGCATCACACGAGCCGGACAACAAGATGGGCGCCGAGAACTTGGCCATCTGTTTCTCCATGTGCCTCGTCTGTAGCTCAGATCAGATGGCTGACGCAAAAATTTCGAGTATTGTGAAGCGGATCCTTGTCGCTGCCATCGACATGTGGCCTCAGCTACGAGCAGGCCTCGACATCGAGGAGAGTGCGTTCTATGCTGACCTCAGTCCACCAACCGACCCCAAAGAGTACGAGGACCCGCTCGAAGCCCTGCGACGCCCTTCGGATGACTCTGATGTATCAAGTGAGAAAAGTCAAATAGGGCACAGGATTTCAATGAACGAATCTGAATCCTCGGACTCTTCGCCAGAGAAAGCCCCAGCATTACCTCCGCGGCGACGTTCTAGAGGTATGTCGCTCAAAGCTGCCCTGGCGCCACACATGCCCAATGTAGAGGTGCCTAAACTACCACGACGGTACAAAGCGGCGCAGCGCGAATCATCGCCTTCAGCGCAGCATGAGTACGAGCCTGCATCAGACACGGCATATGTAGGTGCACCACCCAGGTACTCCAGTCTCTTCGACTATGAAGGCGGAAATCTGCCACGATCGGATTCACCCGGCAGCTATGCGCCCATGCATGCTGGTGTTACCAGCTCGCCGAGGAGCAACGAAGCCAGCATTGATCTCTTAGATGATTCGCGGGCACAGAGACCAATCCACCGACGTCCTGTTGGAGAGTCCTCTCGAAGTCGCCCTGTCTCAGCAGAGATCATGGGGCCAATTGCTGGAATCACCGGCGATGTGCCCAAGCGGAAGCCTGTTAGTAGACAGGCCTCGGTCAAGGGTGAGAACAGACCAGCCGAGACAGCATTGCATAACAATCCTCCAACAACAAGCACCAGCACTTCACCAATACACACCTCCCAGAACGAGAGCACGGCCGCTTCCCACCAGCATGATCCAGTCACTCCGAGCACGAGCAGTTTCTCACCTTCCACGCCTTTCGTGCCCCCCGGAACGCACGCCCTTCTGGCCGAGATGGCTGCACGACAAGCTGCTAACAATTTGACCCAGAACAACGTCATCGACACTCGAGCTGCTTCGGCTAGTTCCACCTCTGCTGCAAAAGCACCTCGTTCAGCACCAGGAGAACTCGCTGTGAAGCCGCCGCATCTTTCAACTTCGTCTTCGACCAGTGCGAATGCAGTCGTTTTCCGCAAGCCTTCCTGGCCGGCATCGGCGGCCAACAAGCAGCGTCCTGACATTCAGTCACTGGCGAAACCCGTTCTGCCAACCCGAACTTCCAACAGCACGGTTCCCCTCATCTCTACTGCGAACGTGGATGTGGCGAATGGGAGCGTCGTGCAGCATAAGCCCAAGCCACGCGCACCTTCTGCTGGCTTGCTCGATAGGATGAACAGCTGGGAGAGCAGAGGTAGTGCGGACTCCCAGGCAATTCCCAACAGCGTCAGACTTGAGCCTCGCAAATTGGATCTGAAGAAGAGCAGCGTTGACGATCTGCGAAGGCTGTACGAGGAGCGGGCTACAACCGCTACGACGCTGGTCGAACTCGGGAGGAGAGCTTCGAGTAAGCACCGATGAGAGATGCGCATCTCACGTTGGGAGAATGGGCATAAAACAGTAGAATGGATACAGAGGAAGACGGAGAAGGCGTTCGGGAGGCATGATGTGATTCACAGGATGGAATTGGGAAGGAGGCATTGGACTGTACCGAGATACCCGTATCGCTATGTCGAGGACTTTATTCGTCTACTCGACCTAATTCAAATCCTGACCTAAAAGTTTCTTCCAACACTCTGTTCTTGGCCCTGCGGGACTCTACGTTCTGGTCTCTCATATCACGCAGTCGCAAACGACGACCACGGACTGGAACAGAATCTAGTCCCTGGCCTGTCTGTCCTACTTCCAATGCCAAACAAATCCTGTCCTACATAGACTATTGCATCCATAGGATCAAGATGCAGCTGTATAGGTAGCTGCGCATACGACAAGACTTGGGAAGATTTCTTTTCGCAGCCGCAATTTTCGTGCAACGTGCAGTGTCCGTAGCCGGATTCTGGTAGAACATTGTCCGACGATTTCGTATATGGGTACGTTGGGAGGTGCGTCGGCGTGGAATGATGCTATCTGGCGGAGGACCAGACCTACGGATGTTGCGACGTTCCAGCCGAGTTTGTAGATGTGCCAGGCTATGAGGTCGTCGGGACGAGCGGAGGGGGGGATGTGGGCGACTATGGATGCGGAGCCGCTGGTGGAGAAGATGGGTTTCTGTTCGGATTCGATGGGAGGAGGAGGAGGAGGAGGAGGAGGGGAGACTGATGGTGGTGGGAGATTTTCTTTGTTGCTGGCTACGGGGTGGAAAGGGAGGCGGAAGTGGCCTTTTGCGTCGTGTGTGAGGCGATGATAGAACATGGGATGGACGTTGACGTAGTTGTGGTATTCTTCTTCATGTATCCAGAATGGGAAGCACCGGAGTGGTTCGGTCGGCGTGCGTCTGGAGGAAGTTTGCCACACGAGATCTCGTTCCAGGTCCTGGCATCTCATGAGTTTGAGCACTTCGTCAGCCTGTGCCCCGTATTTCAACGTCTCTGCTGCTACGGCCAAGGTAGGCTTATTGTAGTCTGGCGTAATATATGCATACGGCTTAGGCCAACTAATCAAGCTCAGCAAGCCATAGACTCGACCCCGAGGATCCGAACACTGTTGCGTCGAAAAAGTCTGGAGAACTTTGGGCAAGGACTGTTCGGTACTGATCATTCTTCCCGGCAACTTGCTCGCATAAAGCAAGGTGAGCGGCTGTGGTGGAACTCCGTTCGGTGAGCGAGACGAGATGAAATTGTAGAATTCGGATAGACTGCGCCAGTGGATGGTGTAGTCTCCGAGCATAAGTCTCACTACGCCAGCCAGCGATATCTCTTGTACGATCCAGACGCGAGTCCAGTATGGCAATAACGCGATCTGTCGAAGCTCTTCTCGAATCTTGCGCAACTTGCGAACGCCAGAATCGCGATGGAACCATTTCTCCAAGATCTTGATTCTCCTCTGAGAAGCTGACTGATCCTCATTACCAGCCCAGGCTGGCGGCGCATCAGCATCCCATGCTGCCCAAGCGGGATCATTCTCCAATCGAAAGATCTGCCGAGCGGTGAGACTGTACCGACTAGAAATAGGCCCCAGCGAAACAAGCACATGTACGGCTTTGCGGTAAATTGTCGACATGAGCTGTACTTGGAAAGACTTTTCTTCACTGCTCGTCTGATCGATGCAGACGCTGTCGATCCAGACATGCGCGAAGCTTCCCTCTCCAAACGCTTGCTTGATGGCACACCAGCTACTTTGAAGGATACGGACATTCTTCCCGTCGACACGTAGGGACCGCCGTGGAATTTCGGAGCCCCAGGTGTAGGATATTGCAGCGTACGGCGGTGCTTCGAATAAATCGTACGTTTCTAAGCGGACGTTGCCTGCAAAAGAAGGCTCTTTTTCGTGGCTACGGTCGAACCTCAACAGGCGTATGTGCGATTGAGGGTTGTCTAGTGGGCAGATTGCTCCCACGGCGACTTTCATCGGCACGGCATGCACCTGCAGCGGCAGGTCATCGTCTGCCAAGACATCTTGCATTTCGGTCTGGCCTGGACATTGAGCGCGTTTGCTTCGACAGATTTCATGACCCGCAAATGTATCGAAGTTGTAGGTGGAACGTAGGAAATGTGCTCAGCCTCACGATGCAGCATCCTGCAGCTGCCCCGCCGGCCACTTTGCCGCCTCTCGGGTGGCACATGTCGTTCCTGGCCGTGCATGTAGACCTTTGTCTTTGCGATGACTGCGACATTCGTTTCAAGGTGTGTGATGTCAAGTCCCAAAATCACCAGCGCTTGCCACCGACGTGGTAACTTGCAGCTTGGCTTCGAAGCTTGAGGCAGAGGCAAATGTATATTCGCATCCAGAAGCACAAATTGCTTTGTAACAACTCCACCGGCGTTTCTGCAGAGAGTGGATCTCGATATCATAATGCCATCTCATGAAATCCCCAACGCCTCGCTAACCACACGATGCCATGATGCCGTGCTCACGAAGATACCCCAGCCTCTGTTTGTCTCACGACGCAGCCTCCTGCCGCCTGACCTTCAACTCCGTCTCATCTTTCTCCGCCAACTTCCTCATATCCAGTAGAGCGTGCACCTTGGTCATGATACCCTCGAATGCCTCCACCACTTTTGGCGTAGGCAGCGGTATGATCTCTGGCACGCCGGCGCTCGCCAGAATCGTCGCGATCTTCTCACTCTGAATGGTGCTCTTCGCCACGCGAGGCTTCGTAAGTCGGTCCGAAGCGAAACTGATGCCTCCCGAAGCTTTGTGCTCCGGTGGGAAAATGACCACGCCCATGCGGGTCTGGTCGGCCGCGGAAAGGGATACTGGCAGTGCGTGACCGGGTGTGTTGGGGACGCTGCCGAGAGATTCGCCTCTTGTGCCGCGGCGGTCGCGAGAGGAGCCTCCGCCCGCTTCTGCGAGGCCGGCGTTGCTGTCGCGAGGTCGAGCTGATTGAGGTGCTTGCATGCCGCCTTGCATGAAGCCGTCGTAGTTTGGATTTCCTGAAAATCATGTCAGTATGATCAGTAGCAGGAGAACCATCACAATGTATTTACCAGTCGGCTTCAATCGCGGGTTTTTCTTCATGCGATCCTGCGCGAGAAGTTGCTGCCACAGCTGCGTAAGCGCTTGCGATGTCGAATATTGATAGCCATTCGTGTTCGCATGGGGATAATCCAGACGCTTCCTCAGCTCTTCGCGTTGCCCATCCAGTGCCGCCTGGTTGACCATAATGCGTTGTAACTCGCCCAGCAGAACCGTCTCTTCATCGACCTCGTTCGCCTTGCGGTACAGATGACCTTTGGCCAGACTTTTCCGCGACTCCTCTTTCACCGGATCGAAAGTGTTGAGAGTGTTGTATAGATCGAACTCTGCCGTACCCATGGATTGAATGGGCGTCTTGAGCTGCAGTAATTGCGCTGAGACTTTGTAGAATCTCGCCTTCAAGTCCTCCATGCTGCGCGTTTTGTCCCCGTACTCGTAATGATCCCATACCACTGGCCACTTTCCATTGCATTCGCGATACGTCTGCAAAAGGTAGTCGGTTTCCGCTTTGGTCCAGTCGTCGTGTCGCAGGTCTTGCTCGTAGATTTCATCGTCGTACTCTGGTATCTCGACTTGCACGTTGTATTTGCTGAAATCAGGCGGAGGATGTGTCGCGTCGACTCTCCGCCATCGTCGGTCTTGCTGCGTCCATTTGGCCGCCTTTCGCATGCGCTGCATCTTTGCGACTTGATGGCGACACGATCGTGTAGACGAGACGGCGCAACGCGAAGCTGTGAGCCGGGTGATGGGCTGAGAGCCGGTCGCTAGGCCATTTTGGGTTGATTTAGCCGTGTTGTCGGATATCCAGCGGCTCGTACCTTTTTCTCACGTCTCGCACTTTCTACGCACTTAGGAAACGATACAAACAGGCCATCAGCGATCAATATAAAGCTGCGAAGCAGACTAATCCCATCGTGGCGACCACCTGTGTGCCGACTCGCACACCGATTGAAGGTACAGAGAGGCCGTCAGATCCCATGCTCGCCACGCCTTACTCTGTGCTACATGGACATTCTAAATCCTTCTTCATTTTATGCAGACTTCTTCAGTAATCGCGTTCGGAGCTATTTCTAGCTTGAGCTCCCAGTGAATGAGTTGGTCGATGAGCGCGCATTCGATCCCGACTCCTCTCATGCATCGAACGCCTCGCCACTCTCATCAAACCTCCCATCAAAATCCCGCAATCACGCCAAAGGATGCTCCCTGAAAGCGTCAACGCGAAGAACCCCATCATCGGCCTTCAATGCGACCTTTTGATCCTGGTCAATCTCAGGCTCGCCAATATTGTATAGCAGCAGGCGCTCCTGCGCGATCTCAGGAACGACGCGAACGGTCCTCGCCACTCCCTCATCCTCACCTTTGTCCCATGGCCCATCGATCAGCATTATCGAGCCGTCTTGCAGGGTCCTTTCGTCCACGATCGCGAAGTGTTCGTGGTTGCTGTGAATAGATACGTCTCAGCTTCAACTTCAACATCAACTTCGAATCTCCCACGTCGGATTTACGAAGTGGCGACACAAGACTTACATATCAGAAGCCGTGTCCGAGATGAGTTGACGTAGAAGAAGGTAGCACTCCATCGGGCTTTTGCCAATGAATGGCGAATGTGCCGAACTCGGCTGGGTCCAGTCTCCGACTTTAGTCCCGTTGCTGTGGACACTGGTCGTCTCGTCGAGAAATATGAAAAGGTTCTCGTTCCAAAGGTCGACGGTGGTGGTGATCAGGTTGTCGACGATCTCGGCGGGTATGACTGCCGCGCAGCAGACTGGAAATAAACGACCAGGTACTGGGAAGTCTGCAGATGCGCTCATGGTCACAGGTTGAGGTGTTCGCTCAGTGTTGAATTCGGATGTATTTCAATCCGTATAGGCATTCATCTGCTTAACCAAACGCAGGCATATGCTGCGTCACGATTCCCTGACTCCAATGTTGCTGCTCGCCGCCAGCGTGCGAACGACGCTATCTCTTGGACTCAGGCTGGTGGTGTTAGAGTCTTGTTCTGTGAGAAAGCGAAGCAAGGACGGTTACGCGGGGGCGACGGGCGACGCGGGGCAATCCTTAGTCAGGAAGTGGCGATAGCTAAACTCCGTGCTTGATGCCGAATGGATATGCAGCAACGTCATGGCGCTGCAAGGAAACAGCAATCGCCCCAACTGGAATTTGGAATGGACCTCGGACGGTCGCTTCTCATAAGAAATCGAGATCTGCCCACAATCTGTCATCAGCGGCTCATTTTCGACTCTCCTCAACAAACTCCAACAACAATTCTGAAATCCTCGTCAATTACCAAATATGGCCGAAGCAATCAAGAACGTACTCGGTAAAGCCACCGACGGTGCCATTGGCAACAAGCTTCCCACTCGCAAGCTTGGAAAGAATGGACCACATGTGACCGCGATTGGGTATGGCACAATGGGTCTGTCCGCCTTCTACGGCAAGCCAAAGCCCGACAATGAGCGATTTGCCGTGCTGGACAAGGTCTTCGAAGAGGGAGATCTGTTCTGGGATACCGCCGACATGTACGAAGACTCCGAGGACTTGCTCGGCGCGTGGTTCAAGAAGAACCCGGGCAAGCGGGAGAAGATCTTCCTGGCCTCCAAGTTCGCCAACTGCAAGGCTCCAGATGGCTCGCGCTACGTCGACAGCACGCCAGAGTATGCTCGTCAAGCATGCTTGAAGTCGTTGTCGAGATTGGGGGTTGACCACATCGATCTCTGTAAGCATGATGACCATCACTCGTTCTGGAAAATAAGTGTGACTGACGTTGTGCACAGACTACGCCCACCGCCTCGACGGCAAGACGCCAGTCGAGAAGACAGTGGAAGAGCTCAAGAAGCTGCAGAAGGAGGGCAAGATCAAGTACATCGGTATCTCAGAATGCTCCAGCGAGTCCCTCCGCCGCGCCAGCAAAGTCGCGCACATCGATGCCATCCAAATTGAATACTCGCCCTTCAGCTTGGACATTGAGAGCGATCAAATTGGCCTGCTCAAGACGGCCCGAGAACTTGGAACTGCCATTGTGGCATACAGTCCCATTGGCCGCGGCATGCTTGGCGGCACCATTCGTTCGCCCAAGGACTTCGAGGAAGGCGACTTCCGTACCTTTGCTCCACGGTTCTCGGAGGAGAATTTCCCCAAGAACCTCGAGCTTGTCGATCGCATCACCGAGATAGCCAAGAAGAAGAACGCCACGGCCTCTCAGTTGACGTTGGCTTGGATTCTGGCCCAAGGTGACGACTTCTTCCCGTAAGTTGTACTCTTGCTGAAGTGACCTGACCTGGCGGTGTTCGAGTGATGACTGACTCGAGACGATTTAGAATTCCCGGTACCACCAACATCAAGCGTGTCGAGGAGAACCTGGGCGCGCTCAAGATCAAGCTGTCAAAGGAGGAGGAGGGAGAGATCCGCAGGGCGTGCGAGAATGCTCAGCCTGCGGGGTCTCGTTATCCGGAAGCCTTCAGCGCAGCATTGTTCGCTGACACGCCGCCATTGTAAATGGATCAATGTAGTTGGACGAAGGCAGGGTCGATAAACTTGCCATTGACTGCCCGGGGATACGACGATGCACCAGGCCAGCATTTGTAGAGAGATCGTGGCTTCTACTCCAGTAGCAGCGGTAGAAATTGAATGATAGGGTGAAAAAAGAATGTCCTTTCCATAGTATTATGGAATGTCGTACAGTGCATTGCATTGGAGTGGTAGGAGCTCAAGAGCTCTGCTACATTAGCTTTCTCTTCAAACAAGCAACGATTGTGAACCGCGTATGGGCTTGATCCACGCTTTTGCCTGAGATCCAATTCCAAACCAGCCATATCCCGTGCAAAGCAGCATTCAAGTCGCAGCACAAGGACCTCCGCATCGCTACACCAATTAAGTATATTAAAAAAAATGTCATGAGCCAGATCAATTTCTCTTGGTGTTGCTGTTTGATGTTTACAAGAAAGCGACCAGACCGAGAAGAGCAGCGAGACCGGGAGCAGCGGCAGCAGCAGCAGCAGCAGAAGAACCTTGTGTTGAGGTCTCGGCTGCGGCGCTGCCGGTGCGAGTGCCAGAGCTGGAGGCGGCGGCGTTGTTGTTGTTGGAGGCGGGCGTTGTTGCGGCGGAGGTGTTGCTTGGGCTGGAGCCGCTGGCGGAGCCGGTGGGGGAGCCGGTTGCGGAGCTGGATTTGGAGCCGTAGCTGAGATGGGAGATGTACGTGTTAGATTGAGAGAACAAGAGGTTGGAGTGTGGGGGATCGGATAGGATAGGAAGGGGAAAGGACTTACGCGCTTGCGGCGTTGCAGTTGGCGACTTTGGTCTGTTCGTAGCCGAATCGGTCCGGGGCGCTGGGGCAGTTGTTGTAGCAGGTCAGGACGTTGTTGGCTTGTTCGCAGAGACAGTCCCAGTCTTGGGGAGCGCAGGCGTCGAATTGCGATTTGGTCTGGAGGAGGAGGCGAAGAGCAGGTTGTTAGATTGGGTGGTGTTATTCTTGGCGAATTCTGCATTGCGACGCGGTTTGGATCAGGGATGGAGGAGGCGAGGCGTGCTTACGGTTCCGAGGCAAGACTCGATGATCAGATCAATGGAACTGCCGCATCCTGAGGGGGAAGTCGTGCCGCTGGAAGCTGGAGAAGTTGTCTGCGCGGCCGCGAGGCCGGCGACTGCGAGGAGGAGAGCAGTCGAGGCGTGCATGATGTTGGGTGGATTAATGCACGGGATTATGATAATCGAGTCGTGGGAATGCGTGGTGGTGGAGGTATTAATCGTTGTACAGCGAAAGACGTCGAACGGAGCAAGCGATGGCAGGAGAAGCGACTGACAAGGGAGCAGGAAGGCGGTCTCGCGGAAGTGGACAAGGGCGATGGACAATGCTAGGTAATATACTCTGCGCAATCCCCGGCCGCATGGAGAGTTCAAAAAGGTCTGGGGCAGGCACGGATGTTCGTCTCGGGATCGCGCCGTGCATTGCGACGCGCTGATTGGGCGGATGTATGGGCGGCGCTGATCCACGGTCACGTCTGTCGGTCGTGCTCAACGGCGCGGCCGCGTCTGTGTCTGTCTGCATGTCTGGAGGTACACACGAGGATGAGCGAGAGCAGTGCATCCACGGAGGGCAGCAAGAGGCAGCAACAAGTGGAAGGCACGAGCGAAGCAAGAACGGCACGGGTGATGGAGATGAAATTATTATTAGGACAGCGCTAGCTATGAAGAGTCACGGGTCGATGACTGTCGAGAAAGCGTCGACCGGGGGGCCTTGCACGTCTCGGGAGCCGGGTGACTTCTTGCAAGTTGCCACGCTGGTGGTGGTGGTGGACGTGGTGGTTGATGTGGCAATGACGATGCTCCACTGTTCACATACATGTATGCAATGCAATGCAATGCGACGGCGAATGGACTGGACAGAAATGCATTCGGAAGCAAACGGCCGGCTCCCTTCATCTGCCATTCCATCACTCCACAATCGGCGACAACCTCGCTCGGATGACACCACCGTCGCATGCTTCTGAAAAGACGACCCGTTCCGCGGGACGGTCCGGGTGACAGCCGCCCCGCCACCACTCCTTCCGTGTGCGTTGCAGTGGCGCTGGAGCTTATGCATATCGGGAGACTTCGTTGTCGTTGACGACTTTTATGCGCAACTAATAACGCAACTGGAACGCGGAGTAGCCGCGTGGAAGACAGCGCCACGACTACCGCACTCTTCTCGGTTCCGTCGATTTGGTGGGCTGATGAGGGGACTACTTCCGGAGACCTTTGCTGGTCAAATTGCCCTTCATATCAGCATGACCTTTCTCCTCACAGCCGTCGCATCGGGCATGTCATTAGATCCTAAACGGGGAAGCGTTTGGAGCACAAGTATGAGGTGCCCACGGAAGCTGCAGGTGAGAAGCTTCGACTCCATCGGCTACGTATCCATACCAAACATTGAGCTCCAGGCTGGCTGAGTTTGTGTGCATGCAAAGCATCTCTCATCACATCGTCAACTGATGGGATGGTGAGGACGAAACTTTTGGTGCCTTAGGGTCACGTTCATGTGACTCGGCTGTTCGGTCGCGGAAGAGGCCCTCGAAGTTCAAGCAAGCCTGAGGCACTAATACTCAGGCCGCACTTAGCAGCCGAAGAAGTCTCAGAAGGAGATAGGTGTCTTGCAGCAATTCTGGATCCCAAGCGACGTGCTCTCAGCATCGCCACGCTGTGCAGCATGCGGTGGCTGCCGGAGTGGGAGGGATGACTTTGGTTGTTAACAGCGTCTCCTGATATGCCTGCGTGAAGGCATAGTTCGATGAATCCGAAGGCGAGGCGTAGCGTGCGACTGACAGAATTCCAGAACTGCGGACAGAAGAAATAACTAGACCCGCCAGTGAGCCACCAATCATGTCACGTAGGTTGGTCAATCCCTGTGGCACGATACTACCTCCTAGGGTATTGGCACTAGCAGGAAATACTGTCTTTTCCAGCACTACTAACTACAATGTGTCAGATGCATACGAGGAATGGAAGCCAGGGTGTTCATCGACTCCTAGGCATTTACAGCCTGTTGGCAGCCGATTGATGAGAGCAGGTGGTCTCTAAATTTGGCAGGACCAAACCGAACAGGCCTATCGAGCCCGCTAACTGGATATTGAGCAAGATTGACCATCACCAAAGCGCTCTGTCTAATCCTGAGATCATAATCTTGTGTTCCGCGATTGCATGTGTCCCTCATCTACATACATACAGGCAACAGGAGACGGTGCATCTACACCGCTCTCAGGGCGTACGTCTCACACATTACTGCTGACATGAGTAGGATATCCTCATTTCGGTGATCCACGGGTGCAGGCATGGCACTGCGCTATACCATCGTACATGGAAGTCAAATTATCTGCGGCTGCACCTCGGAAACGAGTCTCTACTTGGTAGGAATATAACATCTACGATCCTCTCCCACCCGCTCTCGACACTTAAGCAACTTCAATATTACCCCCTACTCCAAAGACTACGCCGCAACTATGCAATCAATCAACTTCCTCATCATTTCACTGCTCAGTGCAATGAGCATCGTTGCTGTTCAAGCAGATTGTGAGTGGACGCCCTGCGATGGTCATAGCCAAATGCGCGTATGTAGCATTGGGGACGACGATAGGATGAGCCTTGATGGTCCTACGCGCCGCTGCTAGAAGTACGTGTCGGGACTAAATGCTTTTGTTACAACCTATGAACATCACTAACACTCTATAGCCGCCAAATAATTTCCCCGATTGGGCAACCACAATGCGTGTCGGCCGAAGGAACTGGATAGCATGTCATTGCATGCGTTCGCAGCTGCTGGGCCGTGGATGCAACTTGTTGTTAGGGGATCAGGAAATGCTGCGTAGTCGGTGCATGTCAAAGCGCGACCAAGCGAGCTCGTGCCAGCGCATTTCGAGGCGACATTTCTCGCAATGGGTCCAGCGGTTGCCCACACCGTCCACATACGAGTTGCCTGCAGCCACGGCATTTCATGGTGTTATAGATGTGGAGTGACAACACTGGAATGTATATTAAGCAATCGACTGAACATGCAGCTTGTGAGGGACAATCTCAAATTTCAATTCTCATATCAACGTGATGGGTTATCATAAATCATAACTCTCTAGCCTTTCAATCCTCTGCCAACCTATAGAGCAGCCAAGATCGCCTCTCCGATCGGCGAAGCAGACGCCGGGTTCTGCCCAGTGATCAACTTGCCATTCTTCCCGCTCTTCACAACCTTTGCCTGCCACGGGTCGGCCTTCACAACCTTCCCTCCATGTGCTTCGAGTTCGGTCTCGAGCATGAAAGGCATGGCAGCAGAGAGCTGGGCTTGGTCCTCCTCGGTGTTGGTGAAACCAGTCACCTCTTGTCCTTGGATCAACCAGCTGCCATCCGACAGCTTCACGTTCACGAACGCAGCAGGGCCGTGGCAGACGGCGGAGACGACCTTACCAGACTCGTAGAATTCCTTGATGAGTTGGTGGGAGACGGGGTCGGTTGCGAGATCGAACATGGCTAAACGGGTTCAATCAGAAAGCGTTTCTCGCGTTGCAAGAGCAGGCATGATACTCACGTCCATGTCCACCGACGTAGAACACCGCATCGAATTTGTTCGCCTGGCCGACGAAATCGCCCAACTTCTGAGTGTTCTTCCACAACGCCTCCTTCTCCTTCAAAAACTTGCTGGACTCGTCGTCGCTCGTGAACATCTCGACCGAAGAAGGATCCAATGGAGCCTCTCCTCCCTTGGGCGAGGCAATCACAATCTCGGCCTTGCCTTCAAGCTTGTAGTATGGGTGGGCGAATTCGGGCAAGTACCAGCCTGTGGGCTTTCCGGTGTTGCCCATCTGATCATGGCTGCTCAGGACGAAGAGCACCTTTGGCAAGCTGCCATCCGACTTCTTGTGCGAGCTGATCACATTCTTTGCTTTGTCGACGAGGGAAGACATTGTGCCGGCTAGAGCGGAGGGAGAAGTTGCGATTATTCCGGACGTGGTGAAAGAGTATGTGGTTGTGGTTGCAAAGAGAGTAGAGTTGGAGGTGAAGCTTCTCACCTTGTGTTCTAGCTTGCCTTATACTTTTCTCAGGCACGTTCTTGGGTGTGCTTGACTAAGTTAGTAGCCGTGTGCTGGGTATTCTTCGCACGAGGTTTCTGCGAGCGACATGTACATGTACCTCCTACGTCACTGATGTCATCGGTTGCGAAGCCATCAATGGCCTGGACTCGTTAAGGGCCACACCAATGGCGACGGGAGCGACGCCAAGTTGCCCCACGTTGGACGCATGTCCTTTGTTGCTGATCAAGCAGATGAGATGTTAAGACGGGTCAAGACTCGAGAGAATGTTCTCGCAAGACGGAGGTACGTCCGTGAAGATGAAGAGATCGGAAAAAACTTCTTTCTGCCCGGACTTGTCTCGGAGCCAGAGCAGATACGTACGCTGAATTACACGCTCACCAACTACTCTGGCAGTGGCCAGAATACTTCACAAAGAGCATCGTTGTCTTCTCGACTCGTCAAATAGAACCCCGTCAAATTCACCTCCGAGCCGATGATCGCCAGGTCCGTCTCTTCCGCATCTCCAGAGACTCCTCTCCATCCAGGTCCAGCACTCGTATTCCTCGCCATGCCAGCCCAAGTTGCCTGCAACTCTGTACTCAGCTGTCTCTGCTCCGCCGTCACATTCTCCGCTGGATAAGTTCCAAAGACCATATGAATTTCACTCGAGTGATACGCGCCAGCTCTTGGGAACGTCGAAAGATTCGGAAACTCTGCATCGTAGCGATATCTCCAGACTCCAGACCGCCGACCTGATTCTTGTCGAGCAGATACCACAGCTTCCGAGAGTGCTTTCGTTGGGCAGTTGAACAGGAGATCCGTCTGGATCTGACTGATGAGTAAGAAAGCATCAGAGAGTACCTGTTCCGGATAGGTGAGGTAGATGTCGTCGATGATGGCACTGATGTCTATCATCACATACTCGCGAATCCATTCGACGACCGGAGAGCGATTGAGAACGTCGACGATGTCGACTCCGATCGAACCCGTGTATAGTCTGCCTTCGTCGCGATTTGTGCCGATAAGGATGGGAATCGGGGCGAATTTGCCCGAAAGAATGCTGAACACGACGTTGTTGCTGTATGTGGTATTGTCCTCGGAAGGCGGAAACTGTATATTCTGCTCTGTAATGAAGGCCTGGAGTTCCGTTGCAGGCAATTCACGCAAGCAATCCAGACTGGAAGGAGCTGAATCGCAACCAAAGTGTGTCGCGACTGTGATCCAACTCTGCACTCCGTCGCCAATATTGTTTGAAGCTTGTGATTGCATAATCGCTCCGCGGTATGGAAGTGGCGAGGGAGGATTCGCTAACAGCTGTTTGACGGAATAGCCACCTGCTGACTCGCCAAAGATTGTCACCCGAGAAGGATCTCCGCCGAATTGTCACGAATCAGAATCGCTTGAATGGGTCGATGAGACACAGACCTACCACAGCAATGTTATCCTGCACCCACTGTAGAGCAAAGCGCTGATCCAAAAAAAACCCTGAATTTCTAAACCCAGCAGGTATCTCTGGGCTGTTGGAGAAGCCAAACACTGTTTTCCAAGAGTCAACACCGCAGGGGAAAGATAAAACGGCGGCTCCTCTGCAGACTTACAATTCGTCCTGTAATTCGCTGCTACCACCACCACGTCCTCATTCACCGCAAGAGAGCTTCCATTGTACCGAGCATCAGAGATTGATCCCAAGATGAGATTTCCCTTCAGTGGATCGTCAGCTCTGTGACTCAAGACAACGAGATACCGATAAACTCACTCCATACAACCAGAACAACACCGGCTTCAAATTCCCCGGCGAAGCATTCCGAGGAGCGAAGACGTTCAGGTACAAGCAGTCTTCGCTCTCGGCGCCGCCTTGGATGCCCGTGCTGGGAGCTGTCGCGCGAGATCCGTTCCTTGAACTCCTCCTCGGTAGCTCCGTCTCTTCGCCAAACTCACCAAGTTGCTGAATGCAAGTATTCGGTAGACTCTGCGCAAGAAGTGGCTCCGCCCATGAGTCTGCGGCGACTGGAGGACTGAACCTCGTCGGCGGACTCTGAGCAAACGGGATACCTAAGAATGCGTTCACAAGGCCTGTCACGGATGGCTGGTTGAGCACGCCGGTAGCGGTGCCGATGACGACGCCATTTGAGATGGTCACTGTTGGTTGAAGGTCATCGTTGCTTGTCGTTGTCGTTGTCGTCGACGTCGCTACTGCGTGCAGACAACCTGACAAGCCAAGTATGCCATATGAGAGCAAGGATTTGATCATTTGTGGGAGAAATGAGATGTTGTCAGTGACGGAGTGGATTTGAAGACTGTATTGAAGTATGCAGAATATTCTTCTCAAGTGAGCTACACGTTCAGCTGCGGATCCCTCCATCGCTGTCCTGTGGCCGCATTCAGCTCTTCGTGCGGACATTCGGGTCCCCTACGGATCCTCTTGAGCAACGAATCAACACTGCGGGTCGTGAGCAATGTAGAAAAGTCCACTACCGTACCTTGCACCAAGATGTTTTCGTATCGAGCCACCTTCCCTTCGCAAAACACTGAATTGATGCTCACACTCGCTTCTCAGATTACGAGCCCGCAGGTGGTGGGCAGCACGTGGTTGTCTCGCGCTTTCTGCGTTGAGCGTCGAACCATAATCGATCATAGACATCAAGGTGAGCCGAAGCGTAGTTTTGTTCTTCTTCGCGCATCTCCTCTTTCGGCGCCATAGATGTGGTCGATGAAGGACTGGTTGATGGAGGCAGAGCGCAGGTGGAGGCATCGGAAGTGGTTAGTGATGATGGAGATACGCTTGAGGAGTGCCTCGCAGATCGGCCAGCGTTGCGAGAATCTGGGTCGTCATGGGCGCAAAGATGGAGAACGGCAATCGAGGGATTTGCGCGGAATGATGTTCCAGTCACTTCGCGTTCTGGTTGAATGTGAGTACGCGAGTCGTCACGCTTGATGTTAGCGGTTCGCGCAGGTCTATCTTGTGCTATTGGGAAAGAATGTCGGACTCCGCTCAATTGGTCAAGAACATCAAGTGCTTCGTGGCCGGGATTGGTATGAGGGCTGACTACTGCCGGGCGCGTGCTCTCGGATTTGGAATCCTGAACTGTTGAAGGTTGACTATGAAGCCCCATTTCGGCGGTATAGATCGGGAGCAGCTTTGGGGTGCTCGAAGAAGTCTGGTGTGTCGGAGAGTTGAGCAGCGGAGTCGAAGGTACAATCTCATTTATGAAGTGGAGAGTGCCATTCTCGCCTACAATGAAGTCCCGGATTGAGCGACGCCAGTTCTTTTTTCTCGGCGTGTTGGGGGGTGCTGGAGGCAGATGCTGACTTGGCGAGGTGATACTCCGCAATACAATTTCTCCGAGGCATGGTGGGGTTTTGGACGCATTTTGATTGTCGCCAATAGACTTATCATTTGATGCACTTTCCGTTGGTGGATTTGTGCTTTGTTCGATTGGGTTCAGTTGATGAAGAGGCGGGGTGACCTTCTTGCTGTAGAGATTGCGCAAGCATGCGATAATCGCCATTGTGTGCTGGTGTTTAGTACGGAGATTATGCGTGCTGGCGATGTTACTCGCAGAAGATATATATCCACGTCGCCAAAGGCCTGATGCGACTAGACAACGAGATAAGTCTGTCGCAGAATTGACGCATCGTTCTGCAGACGACGACACACTGTCTCAGACACATCCTGATCCAACACAAGGGCTAGCCCCAACTTGAGGTTGAGACATGTCGTTGCTTGGTCGCCAACCAAGCTGCGCATGAACTACTCATTCCAGCGACGGCTGAGCACTGGATGCGTAGATTATCCCGCGCCAGACATGCAGTTGGTCCGCCGCGGAATTTTGTATGCAGTTGGAAGAAGCGGACCGCAGTCTCAAGCTCTCGGCGGCATGATGGCAGGGGGTGCTGCCTCCATTCGTTCTTCTTCCGCCCTTTCGTAGAATCCGAAGTAATGGCAGAGGTACTCCCCTGTGAGTCCCAACGTGATAATACCTCCCGTCCATTTCCAGGCGCCTTGGAAGAACCAGTAGGCGGCGTCTTTCACGTCGTTGAGATTGACTCTGCCAATCATGTAGGCCGAGGTGGCGGCAGTACCTGCCACTGTGCCTAAGAAGTATACCGGCCCAGCACCAATGGCAACTCCTGCGCCTGCCAAGAGGCCAACCTGGATAGCTGATACTGCGGACAAGAACAGCTTCGCATTCTTTTCTTGAGCGAGGGCAATGCTCTTGATGCCTGCTTTCGCATCGTCACGGATGTCCTGATAGGCGTAGATCATGTCGTATACGATGGTCCACGCGACACACGAGCCGTATAAGCAGGCAGCAGCTGTGAGTGCCGTCGCATCACTCAGGAGGTCCATTCCAAGGGCGGGGAATCCCATCATTGCTCCCCAAGAGAAAGTGAGGCCCAGCACTGCTTGCGGATAATTTGTCACCCTTTTGGCCAACGGGTATGTTGCTACAAGAAAGAGAGACGGAACGCCGTAAAAGAGACAGACCAGAGGGAATTGTAATAGAAGAGCAAGGCCAGCGAAGAGCTGCACTCCGAGATAAGGGATCGCCTGCCGCACCGTGATCGCACCTCGAGCAATCGGCCGTAGTCGCGTGCGAGTGACATGAGGATCAAGATTGCGATCCCATAGGTCGTTTACTGTGCAGCCGGCACCTCGCATTATCAGAGCTCCGGTGAAAAACAGGCCGGCGGTATAGAGGACCGTTGTGGGCGGTATGACCGGATTGGTCAGTGGCGCTGCCATCAATGTGCTGAACAGGCATGGTAGAAACAGGTAGTAGGTGCCAGCAGGCTTGTCGAGGCGGATAAGTTCAGCATATGGAACCCAAGAGCGTGGAAAGTAGGAGAGAAGTCCGGTAATAGGAGGCTTGTATGGCTGCAAGGCGATGTCGGGTGTTGAACCTGCAGGAGATATTGGTGGCACTGAGGCAGTGTGCTGAAGTCGTAGTCCCGTCTTGCGAGGCACTACAGTGCCTGCTCTCGGCTTTGCGGTTCTATGACCATGGTCCTGAGATGGCGGCGACGAGAGTCTTGATGTGAGCGTAGCTGTCCGCCTCCTGCAGCCAATGCTCGGCAGTTGACGCGTGAACGATGAGAACCTGCCGAAAAGGGTAGACGCGCGCGGAGGAGTGGCCATGTCGAACCGAAGTGAGGATCTATGACCTACCTCAGTTCTGCACGGCGTCACGAGGGAAGTGAAGCAGACCGTTAGCCTAGTTGGTAGTAGTAACGGACGTTGGAAACGGATGGAGAAGTCGGCCTTTCCCTCGGGGGGCGCGCTGCCAAGCCCCGATGCGGAGCTGCCATCAACGCGCTTCGAGAGTTCGCGGCCATGTCCACCACCCACGACCACATCACCGCCGCAACACCTTCGTGCACGACCGACGGCCCGCCGATAAGCTGAAGCAGCGCCCCGCGATTCGGTTCCGCCTGGCACAACGCGCGTTTAGACATCGCTCGGCGATTGACGGAAGATGCGCGCGCGCTGGTGACAACACGCGTTTTGAAGGAGCTGCCCTCTCACATACCCATCCGCCTCGAGCATTGGACGAACACCACCGCAACGACCGAGCGACTGCGAGCCTCACGGCCACAATGCCGGCTCAACGGCCCCGGGCGGCATTCGAGCCGATCGCTCCTGACTTCGATCTGAAAGCACTGGTCGAGTCCACGCCCAATTTCCAATATGTCGACCGCATCAGCTGCGAGATGATCGACCAGCAAGGCTTGGCGGCCTTTGAGAAGCTGGTCTTGCTGCATGTCGTTATCGGAGGCAAGCCGTTGGTCATTGATGGATTTGAAGACCGGCTGGATCCGTGGACATTCACAGCCAAATGGCTGCGCGACAACTGCGGAGACAAGGTGGAGCATGCTCGCAACTTGACTGCGAAGGAGAATCTGCCGCTCACCATGGGACATTACTTGAGGAACATGGGACTCCTCACGAACCAATTCTTCGACAAACCTGGCGCTTATCGCGAGAAGAACCGACAACGCATGTATCTCAAAGACATTGATTGTCCCCCAGTGTGGTGGGACAAGCTCAAAGAGCACTTGCCTGCTGCCCTTACCTACCTCAACGATAGCACAGGAGAGATCGGCGGACCAGGAGCGAAACCAGATCCAACGAGCGCGGCACCTGGTCGTCGACTTGGAAAAGGCATCGCAAGAGCTGGTGACTTGATGAGCTCTCTCCCGCCCGACATGCGAGCAGAGAACTTGATGTGTTATATTGGTCATGAGGGCACATACACACCTGCGCACAGGGAGATGTGTGCTTCACTCGGACAGAACATCATGGTCGAGGCTTCCAACACGGTGTCTGACGATGGCAAGGCGGAGAAGCCGGGATCATCCATTTGGTTCATGACAGAGTCGAAAGATCGACACACCGTGTCGGAATACTTCTTGTCGGTTCTCGGCCATGACATTGAAGTCGAAAATCACTTCGCCCAGGTTGTGGCGTGGAAGAAAGCGCCCTTTACCGTTTATGTCGTTGAGCAGAGACCTGGAGATTTCATTCTGATACCTCCGCTCGCGCCCCACCAAGTCTGGAATCGCGGCACGCGCACGATGAAAGTGGCCTGGAACCGCACCACTGTCGAGACATTGGAGATGGCGCTGAACGAAGCGATTCCACGGTCCCGCATCGTCTGTCGTGACGAGCAGTACAAGAACAAGGCAATCATATATTACACCTTGCAGAAGTACTCGAGTCTCCTCTTGGATGCACAACGCCAGACAGCAATGATGCCAAGGGATGCAGCCCACTCGTTCCTGTATTCCGGCAAGATCAGGCAACTGCTCAAGGACTTTAAGAAATTGTTCGGGCTGTTCAAGCAAATGCTGCTCACGGAAATGTTTTCTCCAGAAGAACGCGACGCGCCGAAAACCATCGAGTATCTCCCATTCGATAGCAACGTCACTTGCGCGTATTGTCGATGCAACATCTTCAATCGCTTCTTGACTTGCCCTTGCTGCAAAGACATGCTTGGGCATCATGCTGACTCCGAGGATGGAGATCCGTACGACGTGTGCATGGACTGTTATGCTATGGGCCGGTCGTGCTACTGCATTAGTGGCTTGAAATGGGTGGAACAATTCAAGTGGAAAGAACTGGTTAGCAAGTACGAGGGCTGGCGCAAGTTGATCATTGAATTTGACGGTGGCCAAATCACGGACAAGACGCCACTCTCCCTTCTCGAAGAGCGCAGACGATATGGCAAGAAGACCCTTGCAGAGGTCTGCAAAGACCAATTGAAGCGACGCCCATTCAAGGATCCCCACAAATCAGACGAGCCCAAGGAGGACGATGAATCCGATGAGGAGATTGTGGTCGGTGATGATGGCACAGTGAAGAAGGTCACCAAGAAGAAGAGCAAGTCATGGCTCAAGAACAACAAGCCGTGCCACGTCTGCTGTCACCGACATCCCACATGGAAAATGGCGCAATGCACCACTTGTGAGCGTGCCTGGTGCTATGGCTCCCTCTTCCGCGGCTGGGACAAGTCGCCCCTCGAAATTATGGAGAATCCTGCCTGGTCGTGTCCGCACTGTCTCGGAATTTGCTTCGCTGGTGCTTGCAAACGCGAAGGCAAGATGCAGCCGTATGAGCCAAAAGGTACTCTTCTTGGCCACGACACCAAGAAGGTTGCCGATGTGCGCAGCACAGAAGCACTCGTCGACTTCTCTGTCAGCAACCTGAATTGGCTGAAGGAGGATGAACAGGGCAACAAGCTAGACACACGTCGTCTGAAGCGGGCTCGCGCAGAGGCGGATCGAGAGAAAGACCAGGACCCGAATGTCAGCGATGACGGGGGCGATGTCGACGAGACCCAGGTCGCCATGGAGTATTCGCCGGTGCATGGTCCTTTGGATCCCGCTCTGGGAGGCGAGCCTATTGCATCAAGCAGTCGACACAATAATATTGATGATCTCGATGGTGAAGCAGCGCTTGCTCGGAGGCTGCAATTGGCGAATGCTTCGCTACCTGGACCCGCCGGCATGGTCGCAGGTGCACCTGTCAATGGCATTCCGGACGGCTATGCACCCCTCACGGAAGCTGGGTACGCTGGATATGCGCCAGAAGCGTCAATGTATCCTGAGCCCGAAGGGAACAACTCATATCACTACCCTGACCGGGATGGCAACGAGGTAGACGAGACGCCCGTCAGCGCCAGGAAAGGCAAGGGCAAGAAACGAAAGCAGGCGCGTAGGACTGGCGAAGAGGACGATGACGATGAAGACATTGCAATGTCGAAGGCACCGAAGCAGAAGAAACCGCGACTGATGGCGGCAGGCTTTCGTTCACACGATCTCGCCGAAGAAGCCGTCGGCGCATCTGCATCGAAAGCGAAGAATGAGGCTCAGCGTCAATTCGAGAAGGAGAAAGAGCGTAAAGCTCTGGACAAGGCAAAGGCCGAAGGTCGCTTTATCATGCTGCAGGCTGCCATCAAAGGCAAGAAGCGGATCGTGAGGCTTCCCATTCCCGGCGATCGATTAGCACAGGTCATAGCGCAACAGGCCGCCAAAGCTGCTTTCACCGCAGCCAACGGGCTTGACGCGGATGCTGAGCACGAAATGGAAGACGGCGCTCTCGATGACGAGCACGACGCCAGCGGCCTGCTGCTGAAGTCTGACATTGCGCCCAAGAGGAACGCGACAGAAGTGCGAGAGCAGCGGCTACGAGACGGAATCATTGTGCACGGCGGCGCAAAAAAGGCACTGGTTCCCGTTGAGAAAGACGACAATTACGGCTATGTATATCGCGAGCGGTTGCCGAATGGTCAAAGAGTTAAGCGCGATTCGAGCAAACAGCAACCGACTCTGGCCAGCAGTAAATCACGTCGAAAGAGCCAGAAGAGGGCGACAATGTACGAGGAGGTCGACATCGGCTCAGATGACGACTTTGAAGAGGGTACTTCTTTCGTCGCAATCAACAGCTCAGCCGGCAGGAACCGCCGTTCGCTACCTGGCTATCTACAAGACCGTCACGAAGACGACGACGAAGATGCCCCGTCTGCACTTCCTGACGACCATCGGGATCGTCCCGCTAAGCAGCGTCCGTATTCTACGCAGCGCAAGCGTCAGAGTGCTGGCGAAGCAGATGCCCAACTCCTGCAGGAGACCCAAGATGCTGCTGCCTCCTCTTTTGGGACTCAGCCAGCTGCTTCGTCGTCGCAGAAAGCGACGGGCAGGCCTTCTTTCGCTGGCAAAGGCCCCGCGATGCGCCCGTCGAATGCCCAGGAGCCCATAATGATCGAGGACGACGGCGAGAGTAGCGACAATGAAGATGTCGATGCGACTGGCGGGGCAACAAATGGCGGCACTGTGAATAGTTCACCGGCCACGAACACATCCTCGCGATCTACTTCCACTGGCAAGCCGCGGGGCAGACCTTCGAAGCCTCTCGGCGGCAAGACCGCTGCTGCCGTCGCCGTTGCGGCGAAGAAGGGCGAACTCGAAGCCCAGCGTGAAGCTGCCGAAGAGGCAGATCAGCAGCGTCAGCAAGCAGAGGCCAACCGACTCGCAAAGTTGCAAGCATTGCAGATGCTCGAGAACGGTGGCGAGATGGACTTTGATCCCTTCGACATGAACCGGGCTGGCGACGGCGATACGATGTTCGACGATGGGTTCGACGACGAAAGCGATGATGGCGCAGACGAGATACCGGCACGATAAACGTGAGGTGAATACGGTCGAAGTTCTTGATTGAAGAAAGATTGGGCAAGGTCATAGCTTGAGCAGTATAGAAACACGGACCACAACATGCACCCAGAGCAGCAGTAGCAGCAGCAGCATGTTGAACATCGTGTTAGCACCGCTCAGGTTGTACAGTCGAGCCCATGAGGCATTCTTGCATCGCACATTGCATCGCGCATTGGCCGCCGCCAGTCTGCAACGAGTAAAGCAACAAAGAAAGGGAACAGTGCCACAGCGCTACTACATGATCGCGTGCCGTCGGTACAGTACCGTAGTCAAATCCAACATCTGCCTTCCGTCTCGTCTCGTTTCGTCTCCGTTTCGTTTCGCAAAAATGCTGCCGCCAACCCGTCCGCCCGGCCCGCCGCCGCAGCGCTCGAGACACACTTTTGTCGATCCTCACGCGACAGACGACGACTGACGACAGACGACGACGACAGACGACGAAACGTCCAACTGTTTGGAAAAAAGAAAAGTTGACACTAGTTAATAATAAAAAAAGCCCCCATCCCCGCCGCCCACGCGAGCGCCGAGCACAAGACAAGGACCCTGGTACGCAATTGCGTTCACATCTCAACGATCAAATTGTTGGGGGTGGGGGTTTCCTTTTCTCTCTCCAACGCTTGTTGCCAATTTGATGACACCCAACGGCACGTGTCGTCGTGTGCACGAGTGTGGAGAAACCAAATCTGCCACAAAGTCTTTTTGTCAACGTGGAAGTCACAGGCAGCCATACGGCTTTGGCTTGGCTCGGTCGTTTACGGTTTGGTTCGGGCTGCGAAGTACAGAAGCTGTGGAAGGGTCCTGAATCATCAGCACCAACCACGTGTTTGTGGGCGGCCCGCCAGTTACCTGTCTGTACCGTTTGATGATGATGATGATGATGATGATGACTTGTGCCGATGATGGCGCGCGGGCATGCGCACGAGTCAGAGAAATAGGATTCTTCTAGCGTGCTAGTAGCAAGTAGGAAGCGGAAGCAGGCAAGCGTACCTCCTAGTAGCAAGCCCAACACGTGAGAAGGAAGCGGGCGAGACGACCTGGTTGTTTTATCAGGAGAAAGTTTATGTTTTTCTCCGTTTGCCGTTCCGTCTTGTTGGTGATGACGATCATACAAATCTTGCAACGGTGGTTCGTGCATCTTCTGCGTACCGTGCCGTTAGACTATTGTGTCGGATTTCTCTCTTTTTCTTTTTTGCCGTGATGATGATGATGATGTCTCGATGCTCTCTCTTGGCCTTTCGGGGTCTGTCGGTCTGAGTTGAAACGTACTAGATCTTTTCTAGGTTTGGTGTATTTGGCTCTTTTTGACGTTTGAGACAGCTTGATAACGGGAGGGCAGGGGCTGAGCGGGACGTGACATGTATTCAATGCCAGCATAGCTTGCCGTTTTTTGGTTTGGCGTTCGGGCTTGGCGCTGTGATGTTCGGGGGTCATTGTCACTCGTTGAGAAGGGTTGATTGGAGCATTGTGAATTTCTGGTGGCGAGTTGTTCTAGGCATTGCTTCTCACTTGCTGTACATGATGATACGATCTTCGATTCGTTTGGAAGTCGCCATGGAGAATGATACGCACTGTTCACTGTGTCAGTTGCCCCGACGCTTACCGTTGTGCTGCTGCAGTTGGTCCAGATCATGTTGCTGTTGTCTGGTCACATCTGCTTCACCCTCGCACACGGGCACCTGCTTCGGCGCGAGAACGAGCACGAGCGCACTGTGCTGCGTATTCGAATTAGTGTCTTCGGCATGGTGCCGCCGCCGTTGTCCTATGTTACGGGCTGTGCGCTGCATTTGCGAGAGTCATTTGACTGCAGCTTGGTTGGAGCTGTGTTCGACAAGTAGAAGACAGTCAAGGCGTGCTGCGCCTGTCTAGACGCTGCCGTGTTCCCGACAGTGCAGCGGGACACCACTAATACTACGCGCAGATGTAAACGAGGAATATACGAGCTGAGCCCAATATGTACCTGCTCTTCAGAGTGCAGTCCCAATGGCCAGACCGCTCATGGATATCCTGGTTGATGAAGACGGAGCTGAGCCCAAGACGGTTCTGTCCGTCCGCACCCACGGTCGAAGGTGCATGGACGTTCACTGGCAATTCGAACGGGACTCCGACCCCGAAGGATGGTGTCTCGACACGAGCTCATTATGCACGGCGCTGACTGAACTGGCCGTGCAGGTTGAGATGAAGGGCCGAAACAAGGAGGATGCCGGGCGTTCCGGGATACGGGGCGGTTGCCGTGATGTTCTTGCGCCGTATGAGCTGCCGATGCAGGTTGGCGAGACGGGCTTCGCCCGCCAGGTGGCGTTAGAGTCTTTCTTTCGTCCTGCTACCGGCTCCTTCGTAGGCTATAGAAGCCGTTCTTAAGACCCAGTGAGGCTGAGTGACTGGCAGAAGTCAAAACTTAGTGTGGTTGTATTGCAACCTCAGCAGCGCGCTACTGCAGTTGCGGCTTTTTGTTCCCACGCGCGGAAGACGTCCCGTCGGACGTCATGTAGCCACCATGGATGGGTGCTGGCATCGCAGTGGGTGTGATACCATGTTCTCGGAGCCTGCCAGGTGGCGCAACGCCCAGTTAGCTGGCACCACATCGTGGTCTATATCATGCAAGATCCGTCGGAAACTTCCATCACGCGGTGGAGCCTCAGCTCGGCGGACCTGTCCACCTGTCTCGTGCAACGCGTATCTGCTTGGCATGCTGGCAAATCCTCCATTCGCATCTAGACCCACTGGGTGGGCCAGGGTGCAGCATGATGAACATTCGACTTGTTTTGACGACATCGTAGTCCATGCCCATCCAATCGACGCATCAACCTCAATCACTGATCGCATTGGGTGGCGAATGAAAGCCTCGGTCTCGCGAGCATCTGTCAACTTGCGTATGCATCTTCCTGGCCTGGTGTGCTTTCGCGATAAAAGTGTTATCGTCAGCAGATCTGGGCATCAATACATGGCCGGCAGATGCTTGCAACTCGCAGCGCGATCGCGAAGGTGGCGTGAACAAGATCCTTGAGGACGGGTAGTGTCGAGCGAGTGAATCCATACTTCAGCGTATCGCCCATCAGTGCTGTACATGCAGCTCGGATTGAAGCGAAATGCCCTAGTAGATCAATCCCACATCGAGTGCGACCCGCGATATGGTAAGTGATCAGTGCACGATGATCTGTTGCTGCACGTGTCAAATGGATGGCCTTTAACGCATCAATTGCAGAAGGCGGCAATCTGCCCTTGTCAACGACATCGTCGAGCTATTGGGGAACAGAGCCATGCGCATGGTCAAGAATTGTCAGATCGCGGAGCAGCGTCTCACATTCAAACTGGGGGAGACGTGCGCGATGTAGAAGGACATCGGCCATCGATAAAGTGCAGATGTTGTCTTGGTTTCGAATTGCTGCAACCAGGTGAGGTTGCAAGAGTCATGGCAATCAGGATGCGCCAGAGCCCTTGTCGAGCGACCCTTGAACCCCAGTTTCATCTTGACTCCACAGCCACCACGCGCGACCATTGGTCGCGTGTTTCAAGCTTCCTTCATTCAAGACTGCAGATCGCTGCGGCGCTCGGAGGTCATCTAATGCCGACCATGCCGGCCACCATGTGTGCAATGTGCAGTGCAGTTCTGCTGCGATGTGGGATACCGAACCGAGTACATCGGTGTTTCATCTCTTCCCGAAAGGCGGCCGCCGACTCCTGCTCGCGCCGAGGTCTCTCCCGCTCTGCCGACAGCTATGACGGTCGGAGGCGGGAGCAGATTGGAAGGATGTGCGTGAAGATCTCAGCTTGCAGTAGTCTCTGCGCTCCATTCACGCCCCGACACGCCTTGCAGACATTCCAACACACGGACTTGTGACAGCGGCAGCTCGTGCTCAAGAGTCAGAAGTTGCATTGGATCGTGGTTACAGATGGCGGGAGCACGGCCACCTCTGGTAGTCGACAAACCGGAAGCTCGAGCGCTGTACTTCCCGGCCATTCTTGGCTCGACTGTCATCATCGATCACAGTCGTCGCAAGCAGCAGCGCCATGCCATGCTACAAGTCTTGTGAGGACAGGTGCGCTACCCGCTTCGCAAGCGCGAAATGGCTTGCAGCTCTCTCAGCATCGTGCATCGCGGATCGTGGTGCTAACTGAACAAGGTAATCCCAGTGCCGGAGGATGCAAGGCTGCAGCGATTGGCTGCCTTGGAAGCAGTCGAGAGGGGTCCGTCATGTTTATGGTTGACGCTTGGCTGGCCGTTCCATGGCGCCATGGTTGAGATGGTAAAGTCTACACGCGAGTGAGGCTGAAGACCTCATAGCTGTTTCGAGTGGAAGAGGCGTGCTCAGTTCAGCACAGATCGGGAACTTGTACCTCGTCATCATGACCCATGCAGACGTTGATAATGTATGCAGCTCTCAAACCGCTTGAACATCTTGCGTGATGCCGTCCATGGCCGAAGGATTGGCCCCGGCCGGGGTCTGATTGTCTATGGTGAGTTCGTAAGTTTCAGATTCTCACAGTCGCGGAGTCACAGTCGCCCGGAGGACCTGGGTCTTTGGCAATGAATCACTCTGTCGGTATCAACTTCTGCAGCGCCATGCGTCTGTTAGTCACAGTCGCCAAACTAAGCGCCATGACCACAAACTCGTTTTCCGATAGCTGCAGTCGGCCGCTGTCGGTAATATCCAGCATCCTCGGTTCCCAAGCCTGGGGTCGTAGTAGAATTCTTGCAAATTCATCCCCTGTTTGCTTCCCGAGCTGCTCGGCGTGGCTTGTCTTGCTGGTGCGTGCGTGTGTTGGGCATCATTGCTCAGATTAGTAGTCGGAGACCGATACTGCACAGCCGTCCAGCACCAGCAACCAGAACTCCCCGTAGTGTCCGATGTATTCATCAATAGAGATGTGCCCTTTAACCGATCCGTAATCTGTCGCTCAGATATCGACGTTGTTGCATGCTGAAGGCAGGATTAGGGAGCGACAACGAGCGACATGGCATCGCAAAAATTCCACGTCGGTGTATCTCGGAGCCCTTCAGCCGCAACACTGCAGAGATGATGTTGCCGCTCTGGGTAGGCGGGTCGCACTTGTCGTACATGAAATTGATGCCCCAGAGCTGATCAATCACTAACAAATCGCGATCCGACACCAAAGCTGCACGATTGTGCGATGTGACATGCGCATGCTCTTGCATGCTTTCTGCGATTTGTGCCAGACTGCGTCTCAACGTACAGCGAGATGTCAACGCACGAACATACATCCTCGGATTTCCGTGTCCTGCGATGCTTGGATTCGCTGCGTGGCAAAGAGTCCAAACAACCACACTGCGGGATCGGAGAGTCAGCACTCCGAACTTCGACAGATGTGGTGTGATGACGGGACGAGGTCCAGCATGGGCCAGCAGAGGGTAGTCTTGACATGTCGTTCTTGTCTCATGTTTGAAGCGAGCACCCGCCGAACAAAAAGAGCTTTCTGGAAGAAGTGTGTTCGATGTCGGATCATTCGCCTCGCTGCAGACCGCTGCAAGACACGAGTCAGGGGATTGCTGCGCAGTCGTGACGTAGCTGTGCACCGCCACAGCTACCTTCCCGCCAAGTTGGTCGACAGGCACCCCCGATGAGTACGAGCTCTGGAAATGCAAAAGCGCTCCCTAGATAATTACCAGAACAAATAGTCTCGAGCTTGTCGGTAATGAAAACATGTGATCAAACAGAGTTCGACGAGCGTCTCTGAGATGTCGTCGAGCATCAGGTGCCCAGCAATGCGATTTCTTGTTGCGACCACACGCTGCAGATCACTCCGACGTGAAGTGCATTCAAACGAAGAAATGGCGTGCCGCGGAAGAGCTATCCGGATATTGAGGACGCCAAGAGCACCCCATCAAGAAGGCAGGGCAGATCTGCATTGGCTCGTCCCGTGGCGTGCGCCGTGCGGAATGGGATGTGGAACACCGTTGTGCTCATGACGTACGACTCTGGGCCTTGAGCCTTTGCAGCAAACCCCGAAAATCTGGCGTGAGCAACGCTGGCGGAGTTGGCGACAAGGCGGATGGCCTAGTGGAAGGAAGATGCACGCCCGGAAGCGATATCGACAACGCAGATGTGCTGAGACGTGACGTGATGGCACGATACGACTTGACCCGCATCCGGAACCCGAACCCGCCCGTGTGCCGATGTTAAAGCAGAAGGAGAGAAGAAGATGGAGATGATGGAAGGAGTCGTTCCCGGCGCAGGGAATATCTCGGAGCCAGTTTCGTTGACCTTGGCATCAACTCGACGCAGGAGACTAGTCGGCGTGTGATGAGGGAGTTTGGGAGGAAGGATAGCGCGGGCCACAGACCCCATTCGGCGCCTTCTCCGGCGTCGATGATTCAGGTCAGACACGTTGTTGCTCCACCACCACGAAAGTCCTGTCGTTCGTGCAGACGTTGCGCCCGCCGCCCGCGCCCGCCGAGCCCTATCTTTCGTGGGCGGCATGTGCCGCCGCGGTGGAAACTCTGTGCGAGTCTGTCGCGACTGCGCCTCGTGGCCGTGCTGTGCATCTTCGGGCTGGGAAACGTGCCAACAAGAGGGTGGCAGCAACAGCTCTGACACGCTGTGCACGCAAGATGGGCGGGGGTGCGGAATCTCAGGCGGGTGGGCGACGACGGCGCGAGTTTGACGCCATCAGCCAGGATGTCGCCGCGCTGCCGCGACACCATCCACACCATCTTCGGGCCATACACTCCTGATTTCTCCATCCCGCGGCGGACGTATGGACGATGGAGCACCTGCTGGACGCGAGGCGGTGAGATGCACGTTCTGAGGAAGCACGCCTCGCATATACGTTGTCTAACTATACATGTGTAGCCTTGGAGCGACCAGGTGACCCACGACCCGAGTGACAACCGCCCGTAACGTGATCCACCGTCAGCCTTCTCACCAACCACGAACCCATGCTCCCTTCCCCGGAATACCTGAAAGGATCATGCCTTCGCCATCGCCCGTCGCGCCGTGAAGATGCTCGTGACGGTGACCAGTGCTCACGCCCATCAAACTCTCCTCATCCCGCACGACGCTGTCGTTGACGGCGAGGACTTGGCGTTGGAAGAGCCTCTTGGCATGCGTGATCTTCGGTATCCCACCGGTGACCGAGTCTGTGGATGAACGGACTCGGACTCCGAAAAGGCTCATGTGCTGCGCTGTGTTACCGTAGCTGTACGATGAATGCTCCGTGTGATTCGCTGTGTAGCATGCGGTGCCATTCTGAGACGTGCGCAATACGGCACCCTGGTACGACGATGGGGCTGGAGAAGCGTGGACGGTTGCATACGGCTCGACTCCTGTAGGAAAAACGAGTCGGCCCATCGTTTGCGTGTCCTTGCTGCGGTTGACTTCCGCAGACAAAGTGAGATTGCCATGAACCGTGTTTTGTTTGCTATGCGAATAAATGGGGTAATCAAAAGAGCGAAAGTAGCCACTGGATGACCGGTGTTGGCCATAGGTGCGCGCAGTGCTCGTCTGATCTCCATGCGATGTGTAGTTGCCTATGTTGGAATAGTGAAGCTTCTGTGACCAAGAGGCTGCCACGGGCCCATCGGAGAGTTCAATGTGTGACGAGATCGACAATTCGCGAGACGCTTCGACCACGTACGCAAGCGTCGCGTTCGAGCCGTTCGGTGCACGGTACACCTGGGAGGTGATGTGGAAGGAAGGGTCGGGGATCAGGCGTCGCAGCGGACTGCTAGTCGTTACATGACCTGGACGATCGAGCCACGCAAACACCTTCCCAGTCAGCCACCAACTGGTACCAGTAGTGTTGGAGGCGTGGGCTGTACCATTCGAGCTATCGTTTAACCCAGAAACACGGAGCTCGAAAGTATGGCTTTTCCCATCGCAGAGTAAGCCCAACCAGGGTGTGACGTCAATCTCCTCCTCTTTGAGGTCGAAGGCATCGATGCCCACGACGGGCCGCCAGAGACCTGGAACAACACCACCAGTGAAGATGACAGGGAAGGGCCATGCGACACCGGCCAGAGCGTCATCGATCTGGACTTGAACTTCACGAAAAGGAGAAAAGCCGGCCAAAGAGTCGTTGCCGGGGAAGACGTTGATATCAGACTGCGGCACGTTACCCCACCAGAACTCTTCTTCCGCTTGACCAGTGGCAGCGATTGTGAGGACTGCCTTCCTCACGTTTCGCGGCAATGTGAACGAGCTTGCCGCCTTGTCTTGTGGGTATTGAAAGAAGCTAGCTTGACCTGCAGCGCCCTGCCGTTTGGACACGGGGATGATCAGGTCGGCCGGACGGGTGCCATCCTCAACTGTAAAGAACGCCGCGTGAAGCGTCACATTGAACGGAGCTGTATAAATATCGTTCACTAGGTTACCGAGGTCGAAAATGATTTTCTGCTGTGTCTGGAAAAGCGGCAAGAAGCTTGTCATGTCCTTGAGGTACGTCCAGGTTATGCCACTCTTAGAGGGTTCTGCAGTCGAGGTCCGGAACAGCTCAATGTCGCCGAACGACAGAGACCCGAGGCGGTCGAATTGCCTGCCTGCAGCCTGTACAGACAAGTTGAAGGTGACTCGGTTGAAGTCACATGGTGGCGGCAGGTAGGTACCGACGTATGGACGTCCATATGAATTGACAAAGGAGTGCCGCACGAGTGTGCTCCGGCATGTCGGCTTCGTGCTTGGTATGACGGCAACACTTGCGTTGGAGGAGCCATCGGTGATTTCAAGATCGCCCTCAGGACTGACGGCAAGGACGGGAGGGTAGACTTCGCAGACCTCGGACAGTGTATGACTGCGAGGAGCTGGAGCCTTCACTCTCGAGAGCGTCGCTATCGCGGGCCGCAATCCCCGAGCGAAGGGCTGTTCCAGCCAAGTGGTGACGAGCAGGGCAAGTGCGAGAGTCGCTGCCATCATCCTGAGGAGAATCCACCGGGTGGGGGCCGAGATTGGCACGGTGATGTGTGAAGAACCCACATTGTGCCCGCAAATCAAAGGCGCAGGCGGATGGAACAGACGTGACGCGACGTGCTTCTCATCGTTGGCCCGTTGGTCTGGCATGATGCAAGTCGGGAGCGAGGCGCGGGGCTGTTGGTGGTGCAGGCGCATGCAGGAGCATCTGCGGACGGAAAAGGGTTAGCTATGTTGTCGGGATTGATGCCTTGAGTGTTGGTGGTGTTGAGCGAGACGGCAGGAGGTGGAGCTCGCATCGAAGGCCAAGAGCTAATCGATATGCCAGCTCGGAAGTCGGCATGCGCACCAGCCTAGGTGGAAGCCGCAGGACGTTCGAAGGTGTTGGCCCAGTAGCGCGCCACGGCGTGCTCGGCGGTCTCGTTGTCGTCGAAGCGGAGGCGGTAGAAGTTGAAGACGGCGAACTCGTCCTTGGTCATGACATAGTCGTCGGGTTGCAGGGTGACGCGGCTCCAGATGTCCGTGAGGGCGGCCTCCAGATATGCGGACACCATGGGGTCCAGCTCGCCTTCCGAGTTGCGGGCGATGTCGATGGCGCGCTGGTAGTTGAGCACGCCGAGGCCGTCGACGTTGACGTTGGTGTTGGCGCCCATGAGGAACAGCTCGTCGTCGGAGTAGTGCGCGGGCAGCGAGGGCGGGCTCGGATCGGTGGCGAAGGAGACGGCGAGGCCAGCGTGGATATACATGGCCGGTGGCACGGAATGAATGCGCGTGGTGGCAGAGGGGGAGAGTGGAGAGGGTGTTGTGTAGCGTAGCGGAGCGTAGCGGAGCGTAGCGATTGGAAGTCGGCGTGCTCACCCTGGGCCAGCCTCCGCCGGGCTGGAGGCCTTTATGTCTGGCCTCATCATCACATGTGCGCGCAAGCAACGCACAGCACAGCACCCTGTCACGGCCGGGCTGATGAAAGCCGTTTCGGGCACGCAGAGAGAGCGAGAGAAAGGGCTCCAAATAAGCTTCACGCAGAGGCGAAGTAACGGCGGCTGCGACGGAGCTAATGCTCCACCCGCTGCGTTTCAATGACAGCGCGGAGAGGCAATGGGAGAACGTCGCCAGGAGCCCGCCAACCCGCCGCATCCTTGCTCCCTAAGTTAAGGCGACCTCTCGCCCTCATCAGCCACAGCCGCGCATAGAGTTCAAGACAGACGAGGGCTTCTCGTCCTGCGGCCCACCGACCCGAGTGCGGATCGACTTTAGCCTTTATCAGCCGCAATCATCTGCTGGCCCTCACAGGCATGTTCGTGGACGGCCTCATCTATTAGAGCCGCACCCTGATGCAGCGACAATCACGCCGCGAATTAGTCGCGTTGCCCTTCATCATTACAACCACATGTGTCCCCAGCAGGCCCAGTGACGCCCTCGGAACCGAATTGCATCCTTTCCACTCCTCTCTGCTGCTGGTTCGGGTGGTGGCACTACATCGGGGGCGCGCCTTCAGCAGGAATGCAGATCGCTTGCTGTCAGCTACATCTACTAACTAGAACTTCCAATGCGGCAATCGCAACAGAACCAGGCTCGTGGCTGACATGGTCCATAGTCGAAAGCTAGTCGTCTTCTACCAGACCATCCGATCCGCCTGCACCAGCGCGACCACTGACCCTTGCAGAACGGATCTCCTCCTCGTCGTCGTCCCTTCGCTTACGGACATGGCGATTCATCATCGGCGACCAGCTTCGATGCTCGAGTCTCGGGTCGCCGTGCAATCGATGTCGGCTGCGCGCAGTGCCAATCGCAACTACGCTCTGCTGTGCCTCGACACACTGTGCGAGCCCAACGAGCGAGCAAACTTGGGCAGCAAAGCACCGTCATATTCCTGGAATTAACTTTGGACATGCGCGGCACAGTCGCCGCCTCGAGCCTCACGCCGACAAGCGACGGAGAGGGTCCGGCAGAACCTGCGTAGCTTTTTCGGTGCGCCTCGTAGTAGCGAGTGAGACTGTCACGTGGCGCCAGAGTGCGGACATTTGCTGCATGTGTCGACGTGGTTGTGCCGTGAAACTGCCTGCACTTTCTCGGTGTACGACGAGCGAAAGAGCTCGACCTGGACATCCAGCCTTGGCGGAAAAGGGGTCGGCCCGTCGCGCCAGAAAGCTACATAGTACGCGCGGCTGTGTTTCCAGTGTGATGTCAGGCTAGGAAGATTCCGCGAGCATCGATCGACCTCCATTTCTACACGACCATCTCGATCGCAACCGGCCATGCTCAAGTCATCGCGGCTACTGCATCTCTTCCGTCAGTCGGCATTTCATGATGGCGCCTTGCGTGCACCGATAAGGCGCACCGGCCCAAGACGATCACCGAGCCCAACGACTTGTCAAAAGCGACGACTGGCGACCGGCAATGGACGCTCACTGCTGGCACAGAGAGGGTGGCGAATCGCTCAAGCGAGGGCCAAGTCAAACGTGCGGACGCGTCGAGGCTATAGCAGTCAGGCCGCTGAGGGCGCAAAGCCCAGATCTCTGTCGGAACGGATGAAGGACATGTCGCGAAAGTACGGCTGGACAGTGACGGGCATCTACCTTGGGCTGTCAGTGCTCGACTTCCCATTCTGCTTCCTAGCAGTGAAGTGGTTTGGCACGGAGCGGATAGCGGAGGTAGAGCACACAATCATGGATGGCTTCTGGGACATGGCAGAGAAGGTCATGCCGAGCCTGCAGGAGAGAAGGCTTGCGAAAGAGGCAGGTGCTGCGGAAGAAGCAGCGGCCGCAGCGCGCGAGGCCGGTGACCAGGTTGTCGAGCAGGCAAAGACTAAGAATCCAGGTACGTCTTTGAGGGACAAGTCTTGCATCAACGCACGGGCTGATGACAGTAGGTCTTGGTACACAGCTTCTGCTCGCGTATGGCGTGCACAAGTCGCTCATTTTCTTCCGCATTCCCATCACTCTCGCAATTACACCAAAGGTGGTCAAACAACTCCGAAAATGGGGTTGGCAGATCGGCAAGCCGAAGCCAACGCCGGCGTAATCGAATATGAGTCGCATGTAAGATGGTCGTTTGGGAAAAAGTGCTCTCTGCTCAAATCATGGTACAACAGGATCAAGACGCGTCTGTCAGAAGCGGATGTCGTGAAGAGGCCGGTCCATCGTCGGCATTATAGATCAACGAGCGCTTGTATTAATCAATTGGGCCTGGTCTGGCCGACGAATGTGCGCAACTACCGTTCCCTCGCTCGTATCGAGTCCATGGAGCCGCCCCTCGAGGCGCACGACAAACGTACCACTGCCCGCATGCTCTTCTCCAGGTGCCCGCAAATGCGAGAGACTGATGAAAAGGTTGTTCGCGTCAAAAGGCGGCAGTGAAAGGCCAGCGACACAGTGCCATCGGGCATGAGCAAGCTCAGCGGCCCAGCGACCAAGTTCAAAAATTGGAACAATCTTGAATATCACCGTAGTGACGTTTCAGAGATTAAACTGAAAAGAACAGATACTACAACTGGATCTAAGCCAAAAGGCAAAGAGAGCTAAAGAAAAAAAGAAGAGGTTCTGGAATGGGATGAAGCCCTTCTTGTAGTGCCGGCCACGGCGGCGGGCCGCTCACAATCACCAAAATGTCGGCGAATGAGGACGCTGAAATCAGTGAGTCGCCTGCTGCTGCCTGGAAGTACGCAAAACTGACGTTTGTTTGTGTAATCGTAAACCGGTGAACCAGTACTGGAGTCAACACTTGTGACTCGACGACTTCACTTCACATGCTTGGCACTCGAGTCGCCGTCACGTGATGGACGACGAAATCAACGCCACATCGTTCCAACAACCCTCTGGACAGGGTATCGTCCCAGTATTTACGTGAGCGACTACAGATATGTCGCAGACTATGTACCCGAGCTCCCCGTCCATGCGCCTAGTCGTTTGATCTGAACTCGCGCAAGACGCCACGAATGTACGACCGACCAGGACCATCCTCATTTTCCACTCAAAACACAGTTCTCCATTGTTTAATTTTCTGGTGCGAAACAATTGCGTCTGAAAATGCCTCAGTAGCAGTGGCGGCAGTATTGCATCTTGTCAGATCGACAAACATAGCACAAGATACGCTGATCCTGCGCTGGTGCCCAACGTCGGAACTGCGCAAACTTTGTTTGTTCATCGGAGTCCACGTGTGTGTGAGAGACGAATCGAGATGTTACGTTGAGAGCGGTACGACTGCGAGTGAGGGATGCTGCATCGTGGCTCGATGGCGATCAATGGCTGCCAATGCGGCAGGACACTGCCACGTTGCCCTACCTACGCTGGGCGGTCTCGAACCTGGTGCGTGAGGGTGAATGGCTTGATGTTTCGCCACTCTCGTGGCTCTCTCGCGGTCTCCTGGGATGCATTGTCAACGAAGGGTAGAGATTTTGCAAGAGTTGCGGCAATTACAGCTGGTATGAAGGATCGTTTCGGCTAACATTTCGTCTTTGCCCATCATCAAGGTAGCGCATCATCAACACCGGCACCAAAGCCTTCATAGCAACATCAGTTGGCAATCGAAGCGAACAGACCCCTACATCAACGTTCTCGCTTTCAAGACCGGTTCTTCCGCCAATCTAGACCGTCGTCGTCATTCGAGACTTGGCCGTCCTCCTGCTCCGCCCACCAGTCCAGCCTCCGAGCCTCGAAGCAGCAGTGCCCTCTTCTCTCCTTCAGCCTACAACCCACGCAGTCAAGAGCAGCGTATTCAGAGTCATATCCGCCTGAAATGGCCACCCAGAAGCATCTGTTCCCAATTCGAGCGCCATCAAGAATTTCGTCCGCGTCCATATCGATCGACCAACCCAGCGGGACACCCATCACGCCTCCGAACTTCCCTTTTTTGCGCCTTCTTTACAAGACAATATATTCTTCACGTGCATAATACCTCTCTTACCACCAACGTCGTCCGAGTACCTGGATCTCGAGACACAAACCATCTTTCCATCTTGAAACACTGTCTGCAACGAAGCTCCGTCATGAATTTGAGTCGCAGAGAAAAGATGGAAGACTCAAGCGAATCTTCAGACGGACTGCAAGCGGTGTATCTTGCATCCGCTCCTGCAGGCGAATTTGCTCCCTGCACATACAGATACGGAGAGCCGGTGGCATGGCGTGGCAGATCGATACTTTAGAGAAGACGGACGCGTCGAGAGTATATACGACCAGATGGTTATAAGACGAACTTGTTTCTCGATGGCATTCGTTGGGAATGATTAGTCCTATCGAAAATGAGAAATTTTGTCCTGAGCTTCGATCTTGAATCCTATTTATCGTGTGCAGGAGATCGATCGTTCGGTTACAGCATCACCGGGTCGACCAAAGACACGAAATATGAAGAGACCAAGAGACCCAGCCGCGTCTGCACATGCCCTCATACTGTCGAGTGCAGTGCACTACGAGCGTTCCCTGCGCCGAAGAACTTTTGACCAGTTGGCGGCTGCTCTAGCACACCTACCACAGCAGCCCGATCTGTACTGGCGAACACGATGTGACCCGTTCTAATGGCATTCGTGGTGTCTGCTCTTATGCCATTGAGGTATTCGACGTCGGCGGAAATTGACGTGATCTTGCAATCGGTCATGTTCGATGAGCTGTATACCACTATCTGGCTCCAGGGATCGACAGTGAGAGTTCCAGATCCGTCGAGGTCAACATCTCGATACAATCTTGATGTGGAACAGCGATCGTCTTCGTTATGGTCACAGTGACCAAGCAGGAGGCATTTATGAAGGCCTTGCTCATCAACATGATCGATGTGGGACTGCCCAGGCTAGAGCTTCTTCTATCACAACAAATCCAGCTTTACATCGACCTGTGCACATTCCCGTTTGTACGACCGCAGTCAACTGGGGTGCCATTAATTTCTCATCTATCTTCCAAGCAAATAGCCGCATCTCAGGCTTTGCTCGCGTGCAACCCAGTCGGGCATCATGACCTTTTGGCTGCAGCATAGACCTGTCCCTCGCACAAGCCCCTTCCTCAGAACTCCCATGGAGTCTGTCCTGCAAAGCGGATCATTTCTCCCCTGTAGTTCCCAACATCGGCATCTTACTTCGTAGCTCAGCGCTCCCTCCCAAACAAAATATTGATTAATGCGTGTTAACGGCCCGTCTCTCACAGAATTAAACAGCCCCGCTCGCCCTTTTTCACTATATCAAACTTGTTCGGACTTATAGGTCGAACGACTGCGTATATCAGCGCCAGGAGCCCGATGATACCAGCCGCGTATCCCAGTACAGGCGACAACAACACGTGGAGTGCAATGATCCAAGGGCTGAAGCCAGCATCTAGGTCAGAGAGGAAAGTCGCAAAAGCATAGGTGAAGAGATTGAAGAGCAGATGAAGTTTCAACACCAGCGCGAGGGGGTGGGGCATCGTGACCATGGAATATCGAAGGATAGTCGCGAGCACGGGCTCAGAGCCCAAGACGAACCACGAAACTACGAGTCTGTCAGCTGGGGACCATGTTGTGTTCCAATACAGACTTGACTTACCGACTCCGCATTTACCGAAAATGCCTACCTTCCAATTAGCAGAGAGCATAGCTTTGGCAAAGAACATGACATTTATTCGCCAACACGGTCATTAGTGCGTCGAGATCGCCGTCTACCCGATGATCTGACATGAATCAAGCGTGTTGCACGCGTATGAGAAGCTGCGAAGCATTGCGCAGCCATGTGTGACAATTCCGATCGTCCCGGCAGTATTTGAGCCCCTTGCAACAGAAACGCACGAATCAGCTCGATTTCTACTGTCTGTACAGATCGTTAGAGCATGAACGATCACGCAGATCCGTCTTCAACAGCGAGCATGATCATCGTGGGATACAGTACGGTACTGTACAGAGAGAAAAGCCGGGGTGGCACGATGTTGACTAGGAAGAGAAATTAGGCATGGCACTACATGAATTTCCCAGATCGGCAGTTTCTCACCCGGTGCCACGCTAATGATATATGTAATTATTGTAGATCATCACGAAAGCCCTGTTCATGCGTCAGCACTTATACGTACTTTTGCAACCAAACGTGGATTGGGGGTTTCTCATCACGATTTGGATCGCCAAAGATGCCAGACGGGCTGAAGATCTACTTCAAGGGGACCCATCACGGCCATTTGAATTGCACCTCGATCTGTCTTTGGGGATCGATCAGTAAAACGGGCTTGCGTTACGGAGAGTGTCCTTATCCTTACCGACGATGTTTCCTGCCATCCCGTCGTCTCGGTCCTGATGAACAATAATCCGTCAAGGCACAAGGAACAAAAGCTACAGTAAAAAGCTCAAAGGGCTGGTGAATGCTGAATGGACATCCCACCCAATGTTCCATTAAGAGCGCATGTGGAAGGTGAGGAAGCTCGGCAATGTCTCAACGCTCTCGTGCCAAGCTGCTGCCGACTTCGAACGACCGCTATCGTGAACAGGTCCTTTGGGATTACGCGTCGTCCAGAAGGAGATTGACGTTGAACGTTATAGCGTCTGCGAATATCCATCACGGCACGGCAAGTGGGCAAGTTTTGAGCAAGTTCGCTAGTTAGATGATGTTATGCCGAGAGACCCGATGCCCGTGCGCGCATAGAGCATTGCTTCAAATGGTTTGTCCGAGATTTGCAACGTGAGGTCGCATACTCACTACACTATGTGACCCTCGTGCCAGCTAGTTCACTCGATGCGGCGTGGGCCCCGGTAGCACGCAAAGCCAACCGCTGTCGTAGTCTTGAAGTTTGTCCGCGACATGGCCTGAAAGCGTCTCCGAAGGCACCAAGCCGCCAAGTAGAAGTCCCCGGCTTCAAATGAGATGACTCGACTTCACACCGTGGTGTGTCGGAAAACAAGTTCGCTGGTATTAGCCCCTTAGCCTTATGAGACCCGATATGCCCAGCACGATGCCAGTGAGCATTTGCGCAATCTGAGTCTTATCAGCCTCTAGATGGGAAGTAAAGTCAAACTTATCAACCACTCCTCAGCCTCCAGAACGCGCCTAGACTTGCTCATGGAGAGCAGATGACAACACAAAGCAGGTCAGTACCCGCATACCATTGCCAGAAATTCCTCTATAGTACACAACGCCATGCGGATGCTCAATTGACGCTACAAATCAAAAGCGCCACCATGCAGTCCGGGTATCTCTTGTCTCATCATTCTCATACCTCACACCGAAAACTCCAAACATGCCAACAGAACAAAATGCGCAGAAAAGTCCGCCTTTTCGCAATGCAGCTGTCGAATTACCCAAACAGACTCCCAAAGAACCCTTTCTTCCCATCCCCGGGCGCCTCATCGTCCAGCTTGAACGACGTGTTGAATCTCTCTTCTATTCCCGTCTCTTTGACATCGCCAGGCAGGACCCAAGTGCTCTGCTTGAGCTGAAAATTGGTTCCCTTCTCTGGAAACGTGACTGACTTGACGCCTCGCCTCATTTGGGCCATGAAGTCTTTCTGTTGACTCAGCGGCACCTGCTCTGGTACAGCTGGTCGGAACACTGGGTTGCGGAGTCGTCGTTCCATGCTCATTGGTGCTGGTGGCAAGCTTCCGTAGAAGGGGCTCTGTCGCTGCTGTGGTTGGTAATGCAGTTTCTGCGCTTGCTCTTTCCTCAAACGCTCTGCTTTCTGCTCCATCTGTGATGAGATGCCGGAGAGTTGGTTTCTGACATCGCCAAAAGCTAGTGGCGCGGCATTGGTGGTGTTATTCATGTAAGTATGCCGTGGTCGCAGGTCCGGCCTCGTGTCTAGCAGTCGTTGCGATGACCGCATGACGGGTCTGTTGTCCGTTTCCATCGCGTCAACGTCTTCTTCGCCGTAGTCAGAGAACTCTGGGGAAGGCTGTCTCGCCAGAGATCTTCTCGTTGGCCGCAGCACAGGTTGCTCCGCCTTTGGTGCCAGACTGCTGATGTCAAATTGCTGGGCAGTCTCGTCCCGCCGGAGATATTTCCATGGATCTTTCGATGATGGCTTTGGCGTGTGATGCTCGTGTGCAGGTCCTGCCACTGCGCCAAGAATGTCCCTTTCATTGGGCTTGGGCATAATCTTGCCCTTCATCGTCCATTGTATTGCTTTTATGTTCCTATTCGCCATTGCCTGGGTGACGAGCATGAACAGAATCGTGAAGCCGTGTACTGCAATTCTCTGTTCCTTTTCGAGCTTGGCGGCTGTAGACTGGGATGACATCGTGTACCAGGACCAGCTCCTTACCAGTAGAATGATGAGCTGCATGCAAAAGTATGCCTGCTGGCCATCAATTGCTTCAATGCGTTGTGTGTGATGATACCAGAGCTTCAGGCTGGGATTGAACCAGATCAAGACCAAGCTCAAGGCAAGTGCCTTCGGTATCAGTGCACTGAATACATTGTAGCAGGGTTTGATGAAGGTGAATCTGAAGGTCTGTTGAGCGCATTCCCACAGATTCGGACCAAGAACCGCATCAGCCTCCGTGTTTGCCATTTGTACTCCAAAGAGAGCATGCACTATGCCGTAAGCATGGAATGCGATCTGCACCATGTATCCGAGGAATAGCAGCAACCCAAGCAGTCGTAGCAAGTTTCGCTTGATCCTCTTGTCCGTACTGTCTCGTGTCCTCGTTGCAGGTTTGCCACCTCTTCTTCTTGTATCCTGCACTAGCCTGGCAGCATTTTGCTGCATGGCATAATAGTCTGCCCGATTGATCATGGTCTGCGCATCTGCTGCGCATTTCTTGCACACCTGTGGGTATTTCTGTTCCAACTCCGCTTTGTACTTGGGCAATGCTCGCATCTTCATCCTGTACTCTCTGCTATTCTCCTCGAGGTCTTCAGGAAGATATTCTGCGAGTATCCGGTTGTACAAATGCTGATTCTGGGTGCAGGCTCGACAAAAGGCCTGCTTTTGCTGATACTCGAGCGCGTCTGGGAGTGGTTTCGTGAAGGACAGAAAGGATCTATTGTCAGGCAGGGTCGACGGCGGCGGCGATGTAGCTCGTTGTGGCGTGTCTATGATGTTGCCTTTGCCGTCCAGATAGTTGACGGCCTCGCAGTCCGAGCACTGGAACTCGATGACATCTTTGGGATGTGGTTGTTTTGAGCCGCAAAAGTGGCAGCGCATGCGGGAGAAAATCATGTTCACAAGTCTGGTTAGACTTCCGTGTTGTGGTCATCTGTGACAGCGGCGAATTTCTGCGCGGGATGCGTGCTTGTTATGTCCACCGTAGTCGCATGTCGCAAAGTGAATTGTCAGCTGGTTGTCTGGCCAAAGATTGTTTTGGGATGCATCGGCCGGATCAAGTTTTCACCGGATGACATCAGGTGCTTATGTACCCGATATTCTTCACGGTCCTCTGGGCCTCATGTTGAGAACCACACATTATTGGTGAAAAGACGTTTCTCAACCTTGAGACCTGGCGACCACGCTTACTGAATATCTCGTGATAGCTGTGTTGGAGTCACGTAACTTGACTCGAAGCCTTACTCAGAAAGGTATCGTAATCATGCACGTTCAATCTACGCCTCTATAATCCCTTCCATACCAAATCCTTCGCAACTTCGATTTGCCCAGAGAGGGGCGTACTGGCGCTCGAGTTACCCACCAAAATTGTGTATTTGCCCTGCTCCGACAACCAAGCATCTCTGCCTTCGTGATAGAAACTCGTTGCGTACTTCTTCGAAATCTTTACCTCCGCAGTCTTTGTCTCGCCAGCTTCGAGTGAGACCTTTGCGAAACCTTTCAGCTCCTTCTTCGGCCTGTTGATGCTTGGTGTCTCTGGTGAGACGTATACTTGGACGACCTCAGCGCCAGCGGTCTCGCCAGTATTTGATACCGACACAGACACGGTGATCTCATCCGAGTCTGCAGTAGCGGCGACCTGCAAGTTACTAATCTCGAAGCTTGTGTAGCTCAGGCCATGGCCAAATGGGAACAGAACGTCCTTCTTAGTCTTCTCATAGAACTTGTAACCAACGTACACATCCTCGCCATAGAAGACTCTGTTGTCGTCGCTGACATAGTTCAAGAAGGCTGGGTTGTCCTCATTGCGCTTTGGGAAGCTCAAGCTCAATTTGCCGCTTGGGTTCACGTCGCCAAAGACGACATCAGCGACGGCGTTGCCGATCTCGTTGCCGCCATACCAAGCTTGAATCAATGCTTTCGCCTTGTCAGCCCATGGCATCGTCACCGGTGTACCGGACTGTACGACGACAGCAGTGTTGGGATTGGCGGCGAGAACGGCTTCGACAAGTTCGTCTGATCCAGGTGGCAGGTCCATATGGGGTCGATCGTATCCTTCCGACTCCCAATCTGAATTGAGACCAGTGACAAGCACGACTTGATCGACACTCTTTGCCAGCTCGACAGCACGTTGGAGCTCAACCTCCGGGTCGAGCTTCCGATGCATACCTATGCGTATACCGCCCGCACCGAATGCTGTGACGCCCTCTTTCTTGTACGTGAGGGTCGGCATCGAGCCAAACTCCACGTGCACATCATAAGCTTTACCGGCTTCGAGCTTGATGGTACCGATTTCTTCATGTGTGCCAACGCCAAAGAAAGAGTCGCCGGGTGTTTGCTTGGTCTTGTTGTCAACAACGAGCTCGCCATTGACGAACAGTTGTGCAGTCCCTGCCACTGAGCAGCTGAACTCATACTCTGCAGTATCTTCAGGCGTAAAGGTTGTGTCGATGTCGGAATAGAACAAATGTGAGTTTAGCTGCGGGTTCTTGTAGTCAAACAAGAAAATGTTGGTGTCCTTGATGAGAAGCTCGTCGATAGCTTGCCTCTCTTTCCAGGTCGGAGGTTCGAGGTAGACCTTCATGATGAGTCCGGATCGGCCATCCTGAGTTTTGCCAACACGAGACAACAGTGGTAGGCGTTTCCATGCCGATGCGCCAAGCGCGTATTGAGCTTCTGGCACTTTGGACTTGACCCCATCGAGTGGTGTTACTGCATAGTAGGGCAGAAGTGATGCGGATCCACCTCCAGAAAATGCAGCAAATGCAGCGTTCGGCCCAATGACAGCAGTAGTCTTTGTTTTGTTGAAAGGCAGCACGTTGTTCTCATTCTTGGTGAGGACCAAGCTGTTGGCCGCAACTTTTCTGAGATGGGCAGCAGTCTCGGGCGTGTTGATGCTGGACTCCTCTGCATTTTCCTCGATATTCAAGGGCAATAGTTTCTTGATGAGCTTGAGCACTTCTGTTACTCTTGCATCGATATGGTGATTCAAGAGCTTGCCGCACCGCAGCGCCAAATCAACTTGCGGTCCGCGGAGAGATGGTGGACCGGGCATCTCCAAGTCCAAGCCAGCTTTGATTGCCTCTGTAGTAGAGTACACTCCAAACCAGTCCGACATGACAAGGCCATCAAAGGCCCACTCGTCTCGCAGGATTTTTTGTAAAAGCTTCGGATTCTCGCTAGCGTGCGTCCCGTTCACGAGGTTATATGAAGTCATGTAGGCCCATGGTTGCGCGTCTCGTTGTGCGATCTGGAAAGGCATGAGATACACTTCACGAAGTGCTCGCTCTGAGACTATGCTGTTGCTGGACATCCGCTTGTCTTCCAGGTCGTTGGCAACAAAGTGCTTGAGAGTTGCGGCAACGCCTGTGGACTGAATACCAGCCACAGAAGCAGCAGCCAGATTGCCGGCAAGCACCGGATCTTCAGAATATGATTCGAATCCTCGGCCGCCCAGAGGCGATCGTTGCATATTCACAGTGGGTCCGAGCAGAACGGAAGCTCCCTTCGCGATCGCTTCTCGGCCCATTAGCTCACCACTCTTTTTGAGCAAATCTACGTCCCAGGTCGCTCCGAGGGCAGTTCCTGTTCGTGTCAGCCTCATACTCTGCCTGGCATTCTGGGGCACATTATCATACCGCAAGGCAGACAAGCAGCAGGCACGCCGTTGAAGAACTTTGTGCCACGTACGCCATTTGGCCCGTCTGACGTTCTGATAGCTGGTATACCGAGCCGCGAAACGCCAGCCAGATGCCAAAAATCGGTCCCTGATAGTAACGAGACTTTTTCAGAGATGGTAAGCTGTGACAGAACGTCCTCGACCTCGAAGTCTTTGTATTTAGCTGCCATTGTGCCTTGCGGACGGGAAATGGAAGAGGGAAGAGAAGGGCAGATGGAAGCTGGGAGACGGCAACAAAAACAGCAGCGGCGACAGTCAATAAGTATGTAGTACACCAAGCCCTCGGGTTAATCGTCCGAGTGAAGTCGGCATGCGCTGTATCGAGTTACGTGCCAGCCCCACGATGGTCTGCGGTTGCATTCAACGGACCATGGGCCTCCGGGGCTGTGATCTCAGTGGTCAATGGTGCGCTTGGAGAGACGACATGCAGGGCTGCACACGCTACATCTGCACCAGGATGCCGCAGCAAGGATTGCCAAGACGTAACGATAGCCATGTGTGGGCACATGAAGGTGATCTAACTTAGAGGAGTGTGTGCCAGCTGCGACGGCCAGCCGGGCCGAGACTCCGAGCTGGCTGAAATTCAACCTTCCACGAAGCATCTCCCTCGGCATGCCCTTGTCCACCACCGCCTTTGCTCCGCCACACGGCATTCTCGATACAGTCGTCCGGACACGTTCGCTGTGGCGTTGTCATGTTGGGACAACGATGCCGCCTGCACACGAGCTCTTTTGCCCTTGGCGGAACACGTACGCCGCGTCTGAACACTCACCGCATGGAACCTCGAGGCAAAGAATCAGGTAGGCGACATCGAACGCGCACGCCTCGTGGGGCCATAGCCGTCCAGGCTCGAGGAGCGGATTATGCCATCACTTCTTCGTCGGCGATAGTGCTTCGTGTGCATCGCGGGCCAAGGACCACATATATATGGACTTCGCACACGTCAACGTCCCGCATTGCAGGGACCTAACGCACAGCACGCATCCTCTTCACATACAGAAGCACTCAGAATCATCGACTGGTTGACCAATGCTATCACTGCAAAAGCCAGCGATTAAGCCTGACCAAGAAGAATTATGGTACGAAGATTGAAAGTGCATGGCCGTTCTTCCCACTGTCGATCATTTCCCGTTCGAAGCTGCCGGAGAGTTCTCGAGGCCGAAGAGCGACCTTGTCACACATTTTATGCACAACATAGCCTTCTCTTCACTCTGGCTGGCTGTCTAGATGCTCATGCCAGATGCATACATAACAACTCTGGCCACTGTACTGACAGGCTTCAATGCATAAACTCGGCGGCACGCTCATGAAGAGACCGAGTTTGGTGTGATCGATCTCAGCAAGAATGACAAATTGCAGCGTTCTCAAACGACTCTCCAACCTGCTGGAACGCACAGGATTCGCGCTGTAATGAGGGTTTACAGGACAGCCCAGCGAAGGGTCGACAGCGGCCCGAATGTTGGCATGGCTGAGGGAGGTGAGTCTTGGCGTAAATTTTCTCGACAATTGCCACGCGCTTCATACACTGCACGAATAGACGATCATATTCTCTCCAGAGTTGACTGTAGGCTGTGACTGAAGAATTCTGGGCACAGGGTATTCGCTGGGCGGTTCTAGTCGTGTCTGAAGAGCTATTAGACAGCGTGGCTGAAAGATGAAGCGCATCGAAGAGATACCTTCTCGTCTGAATTGTAAATGGCCCTAGATGAAGAATGGAAAACGATCTAATTGGCAATCATTGCAAAGCCTCGTCTCACGTGAGTACTAGTAGACATCATCATAGCACCAAAAGCGTGGAGTGTTGAGCGAAAGCGGAACCGCTTCGATCAAGAACACAATCGAGATACTCGCGTACCATTACCACATCTTGAACAACATCGCAACCTGGCACAAATCCCCCTTCGTGCCAAAAGTATTTCCCTGTACTGTCCAAAATCATGATTCTACACCCCTCTGTTTCTTTATGCGCTGCACCATACTGTGATACGCCCAAGCGAATAGAGTTCAAGATCATCGCCACAGCTCCAACCTGTCGACTACCAGCTCCCTTCTGTCCGAGGTTAAACATCAACGTCACTTTCTCCTACCAATTTTTTTCTCGTTGGATACATATGTGCAACAAGACATCGATCAATTCGTCAAAACAGACTACCATCCAAGAAAGAGCTATCACAACATCTTATTAGCAACATGCCGTCCGTCCTTCAGAACCCCGAAGAAACCCACATTTTCGCCATTCTCTATCCCGCTCCAGGCAAAATCGAACGCGTACGTTCCCAATTCTCCCTCTCTTGATTTCTCAATTCCAGATCTTCAGCACAAGGAATCTCTCAAAAAGCAGTTACCAGAACGATCAATAGTTTTTTTTGTCTAACTTTCCAAATTCGAAACAAACAGCTCAAAGAACTCATGGCCGACCACATCAACGCCGTGCACGAAAAAGAAGACTACACTCCGCGCTATCTCATGACCGAACAACTCGATACCAAGGAACCTGCTTTGCACATGTTTGAGACGTGAGTTCTTTTCTTGTTCTTTTCTTTTCTTTCTCTGTACTCATTTCATCAGTTGCTGATGTTGGTAAATTCTTGCCCCAGATACACGAGCCGCAAAGGAGCAGACGACCATACCAAAACAGAGAATTTCAAAGTCTTGATGGAAAAATGCGAAAAGGAAGGGGTGATGGGTAAGGAGCCGTATCTGGTCTTTACGAAGACTGTGGGAGGGTTTGACTGGGATCGGAAGAAAGTTTGAGTGGTGTAGTAAGAATGTTGCAATGCTGTTGCTGTGATTGAAATACACGTAGCGAGCGCGAAACCAGCAAAACAGACACAGAAGCTTTTCCCGTAATCTTACCTTTTGATATCTGTGAAACTTTTTCTTCCCGGGAGGCTGTAGGGTCAGTTGTACTTTTCACGCATTCCATCTAGGTTCTCACCCAAGTGTGCGTTGGATATGAGATCGATTCTGCGCGTGACACTTCAAGCCAGGTGCGGCTAGTTTGATGACTATCTAAGAATGGTCATCGTGTTCACGCTCAAGCGCAAATCGTCTTCGTTCTCGAAAAGCCCTTGTACTATCAGTCACTCCCCAGCCGTCTTGCAAAAGCTCGCTTATGCCCTCCAGCTCCAGACCAGCCGTCTCAGGGTAGATCTTCCAAATCACAACCCAGCCGAAAGCACAAATCATAGCATAAGAGGCAAAGGTCATACTGGCACCAATGTAGTTCATCATGGGCAAGAACGTCATACCAATAATGAAGTTGGAACTCCAGTTGACTGCAGTGCTCGCACCAGACCCCACAGAGCGCACACGTAAAGGAAAGAGCTCTGATTGCTGCCAAGGTACCACGCCAAGCCCAGTAGCATATGCTGCGACATAGCCGATGAGACTGAAGAGGAGTACGATCGACCAGAATGCGCTTCCCGTTTGAGTGGAACCTGCTGTTTCCGAATCATTCGTGGGAATGAATTTGAATGAGAAACTGCACGCAACAAGGCCGATAACCATGAATGGGATAGTCCAGAGCAAGATTTTCCGCCGGCCCACAGTGTCGATGAAAGCAAAGGCCACGATTGTGAAGACAAAATTTGTCAAGGCTACCGATAACGAAGTGCCGATGGGAGATGCAAAGCCAACCATGGCTAAGATGGTCGCGCTGAAGTACATGAGTGAATTGAAACCACAAAGCTGCTGTAGCGCCTGGAGCATGCAAGCTATGATCAGGGCTCGGCGGTTCGAAGGCGACGTGAGGAGTTCATTTGTCGCATTGCGGAATCTGTTGCTGTCGTCACTGCTCGTGCTGAGGCCTTGCAGAGCTTTGTCCTCGGCCTGAATTTCTGCTTGTATATTGGCGAGTACATGTTGTACGACGATGTCCCTGTCCGACTCTGGCAGGGTAGCATATACGTCTTGCAGCACTTGGCGTGCTCTACTGTCCTTGCCTGACTGCAAAAGCCAACGTGGCGTCTCTGGCATTCGGAAGAGCAGAACGAGTTGCAGCAAAGCTGGCACGGCGCCAACCCCGACCATGTACCGCCAACCATGGGGTAGAGCTGCAAATCCCCATCCGATGAGGTATGCAACAACTTGGCCACCAGTGATGAAGAGAGACTGTATTGCGACGAGTCGTCCACGTAACTCGGCAGGTGCCAGCTCAGTAATATATAAGGGCACTGCACCAGATGCGACTCCTACAGCTGCGCCCACAAGTGCACGCCCGGCAGCCATCGTCCAGACATACGTAGCCACGGCTTGAATCACAGCACCGAGTGCGAACAGCATAGCTGGGACAAAGATGACAGATTTCCTGCCATATCGGTCTGCGAAGAAGCCTGTGCTTGGTGCAGAGAGCAAAGCGGAGAGGGAAGTGATGGCGGTCACAATACTCTTGTCGGTTGTGGTCAAAGGCCGATCGGAGAGGTCGGTGCCAATGGAGACTAACGTGGAACTAATGACGCCGGTATCGAAGCCAAAGAGGAGTCCAGATATGCCTGCAGAAAGTGTGAGGAAGCGTATCACCGGTCCTGCATTGCGCAGGGTAACGTGAACTGGTTGGCGGGAATCGGTGGGATGCGACGCATGTCCCGGGCCTGATATCAGCGGCTGGTTCACGTCCGAGTCGATGTGGTCGTGGCGCATGTCGCCGAGCTCGATAGATTCATCCAGATCCGCAGCTGGTATCGTTGGCGAACGAGGGTGGTTCACGGAAGATGAAGGGATGCCAGACGACGGGCGAGGTGGACTGGCGTTGTTTCGGAAGGCTTTGCCGGCTGCCACATCAGCTGGCATCGTCGCGTGCTCACAGTCATGTCGGTGTCGGCGCGGAAGAACATACACAGTGGTGTGTGTTTGACCGTTCGCCGGAAGGAGATGCTGGAACTTCCGGAGAATCAGAAGGCCCGTAATCAGGCAGGAGAAAAACGTGGTCAGTTACGCTTCGAGGTGGAGTTGGCTGTGGTGCGACCATCGGCAGCAAGTGCACCCGTGGCTTGTCTCAGCAGAGCAGACTCGCAGACCACCGGCCAATCACCCAGCAAGCCATTGAGGTGACCTCGCCGCCAGCAGCCACCTCCGCAGACGACGTCTCCGCTCTCTTCACCATCACCGCCCCGCAATGGCGACCGCAGTGCCCAAGAACGCCATATCAAAGGCGGCGAAGGCAACGCAGCTCAATGTGCGCCCTCCCCGCCCATACAGACCGTCGCAGCAGCACTGACCGGGCAACAGAAATACACGGTCCAACCCCAAGGCTTCTGGGGACGCATACACAAGTTCTTTGCCCTCGACCCCGGCCGATCGAGCGGTGTTCCTCTCAACTCACACTTCCGCAACCCGGCTCCGGGCGCGAACGACCCAACCGAGTACATTGACCCTGTGACAGTGCCCGCCGCTGACCTCGCCGAGAACCCATACTGGAAGCGCGATGTGCGGAGGTCATACCCCCGGTTGTCCACTGTGACGCAGTCGGATGTGGTCGGGTTGTTGACCGTGGGCTCGGCTGCGGCGCCAAAGGACACGCTCAAGATTGGGGATGCGGGCAAGACGCAGTTGGTGGAGGTCCAGGAGGAAGGAGAGAAAGGATTGAGCACATATTTCGAGAAGAACAAGCAGGTGTTCAAAAATGTGCTAGGACCAGATGGACTGCCGCCGCTCCCCACGAGCAGGCATCTGGGAACACACAACAAGACTGGTGCTTATTCCCTAGTCAAGGAGGAAGAGCAGACATACGGTCCAGAGTAAGTACCGAGGAAGGTCTCCCTCTTCACACAGCAGAGCTAACATGGCAACAGCTACCCCTGCAGGACTTTCATATAGTTGCGCCAAACGTGTACTGGAGGTGCAGCAGATGTAGACTGTACATACCAAACTTCCCCATGTGCAAACTGATGAGTGATGAATTTGCGTTCCGAGGTAAGTGGGTAGGGGCAGCCGCGCCTTCCATTTCGACGCGCGCGAGACGCGTGGTTGACGTCCACGCGACATTTGAAATTTGATCCTCACTGTCCCAACACCACATGCTACACGAGACATTCTATGGGCAATGGCGCCGGCGCGCGTCAGCAGTGTGGACAGCGAAAACCCGGCTCCGGCTCTGGAAGAAATCATCTTCAGCTGCGGTGTCTGCCAGGCAACTGTCTCCGATCTGTACCCCACCAGTGCCGACAATCCGAACTCGCACTCAGACACTGACGATGGCATGGGCGTAAAGCTGTGGATTGCAAGCTGCGTGCACGTCTTTTGTGGGCGCCATCTGGAGGGTGGAGGTATGCCTGACTTGAAGTGAAAGCATCCAAGTGAGAGCTGACAGCAAAGGCGTCTCGTTTCATTCGAGGGATCAGCCTCCACAAGCAATATGCCCAATCTGCGTTCGAGCGGACAACAGCCATGAGGTCCGCAATCTCTACGGCATTCGTGGGTTGACTGAAGACAAACTCGACCCTGCAATACCTAGCGACTATATCAAATGCCCTCCAGTCTCATTGGACGGGGATGACCCAGGCGTGGAAGCTTTGCGCGTGAGTCGAAAGAGTCTCTCTACATGCGCCGCTGACTGTTCCACAGTTCCAATACAGTCGGATGAAAAGCTATTCCCAGGAAGTCACGAAGCGTTGGAAGTCAGCCGATCGGAAGCGTCGTACCCTTGAGAGCACTTTGCACAAAGAGCGCAAGCAGCATCGCAAGTTGCAAGCCGACCACGAAGTCCTCCAGAACCGAGATGAAGAACTGCAAAAGAAACTGTCAGGCTGGGAGGCCCGCAAAGGCCAAATTCGACACTACATGGGTGTTGTTGGAGAAATGGCCCAGTGAGTCTGATCCTCCACGTACACGAGTCAGCTCTAATGAAGGCAGCGATATTCAAGTGATGCGTCGAGAGCTGGCAAGCCTCGGGTACAACATTGAGATGAAAACATATGGCCTTGAAGACATTGCAGTCCAACAGGAACCACGCGCCGCCGCGTCACGACCGATTGAGTCTTCGACGACATTAGGTGAGTCCCGTGCTCGTGCTGGGAGCCATCATTTGCTGATACTGGCAGTCGATGAACAACATCGCACTTCATCGTCAAAGCGCAAGCGTGCAGACTACGAGGCGTACCCGGATGATGAGCAGATAGAGATGGAGCTCGCACAAGACGACAGTCAAGCGATGCCGCCTCCACCGTTGCCGCTTCCGAGAGTTCCACAACAACAAGCGTCTGAAGCGACGAAGAACCACGGTCCGATTCCGACCCGAGCTCAGGTGCGGCAACTTCCAGAAAGAGCGCTGCAACGAAAACAGCTCCATTTGCAGGACGAGGTACCGTATGGCGAAACTAGTGCGAGTGGCTACGATGATCACGTGCCAGGATCAGAGCATCTGAACTCGCTACCTGACTTGCACTCCATGAACTTGAACGACAGCACGCAGCCGAGACCTCACAATGGGATCTTTGAGCGGCCCGGTAACCAGGCTGCGAATTTTGCGCCGCCATACTCTCAAGCGCATGGTCTGCATCATATTCGGACATGGGACCACGCCTCCGCTAGCCCATACTCGCCGTACGGCCCTGCACAATACTTCGGAGCGCCTATGAAACGAGTACCGTATGCGAATCTGGCAGCAAGAGAACAAAGGCTGGGCATTGCTCATCAAAGCTCACCGTATGGTGACCCGATCGAGCGTTCCGGGCCCGTTGCTCGAGGTCACTCACCAGCCCGTCCACCACTGCAATTGGCCCGACACACCCAGCGATCAAATCTTCATCAGCCCGCCATTACGCGTGATATGGCGCAGCCGCGTCATGTTGCACCGCAGCCAGATGCTTCGGTGATCAGCCCCTTCTTCAAAAGTGACACCGCACGAATGGAACGATCAGGCTCGAAGGCCCCATCATTTCCCAGGACAGGCACTCGGACAATGAACCACGTTGATGCGACTAGGTCTCAAGCTCCAGCATCTTACGAATTTATGCCGCAATCACGGAGTTCTGGCAACAGACGCGAACCTGGGCACAAAGGCTTCTGGAGCGAAACCTATCGCGACGCAACCCATCCAGATGAACGACTCGATCCGACCGGAGTTGTATCGTATCAAAATGACCCCGAAGATGCGCGGCGCGGGCTGTGGCCCTCTCGCCATCCTCCTCACCCACCAGCGGCATCGTCCTCGCGTGCACGAGTACATGCTTCGCATATACCCGGTAACGGTAGAGTCACACTGCCACCGGCTTTGAGCACTCAACGAAACTGGGATCCGCAAGTGTCACAGATCCGTGGTGTTCGGGGAGCAGGGCCATCGTCTTCACATCACTATGCAAGGACGAGTGGAGTGCCGTCTCATTCGGCTCGTGGGGCGCTGTATTCTGATAGGAGCTTCTCTCGCCGTTGATTCTGTGGTGCGCTGTTGTAGACTTATAATTTGCACCTGCCCGAGGCGATTTCCAAATCTTTTCCGTTCAGCTCCAGCATTCATGCCTCAGGCCGCAGACTCGGCGCGAAATGCTCCGACGCAGGATCCACCACTCGTCATGTCATGTCAACCAACATTTCTTGCTCCCACCCCGAACACCTTGGGATAACTACATTGATCACTGTTCAAGATGTCTCGCCCAAGCACCGCAAGGACTGTGTCCACAACCAACGTTCAAAGTGGCAGCTGGAGGGTCCTCGAAGGCAAGATTGCCATCGTCACTGGTGCCTCACGAGGAATTGGTGCAGCAATATGCGAGAACTTGGCATCGAAAGGCGCCAGCCTTGTCCTGAACTACACCTCTGACAAAAGCGCTGCAAAGACCGAAGAGCTAGCCAAGCGTCTTCAGGACGAGCATGGCATTCAAACTCTGTCCGTCCAGGCAGATATGGGCAATGTCAACGGCCCAGCACATATTATCAACACTGCTAAGAACAACTTTGCCCACCCGAAGAGCGGAAAGTTCCAGATCGATATCATCATCAACAACGCAGGCGTCGCTAGCAAGACGAACATCGAGGAGTGTACAGTAGAGGAGTTCGATCGGCTGTATCACGTCAACGTTAGAGGTCCGCTTCTCCTCATCAAGGCAGCAGTGCAGTACCTGCCTCATGACCGAAGCGGACGAATTGTGAACTTGAGCAGTGTAAGTTCAAGTCTCGGCTTCAATGGAGATGGCATGTATGGTGGGACAAAGGCAGCACTGGAAGCCATGACGAGGACGTGGGCCAGAGAGCTCAGCGAGCGTGCCACTGTCAACGCTGTGAATCCTGGACCAGTCGCTACCGACATGTACGCTGGTACAACACCAGAGTTCCAGGCAAAGATGGCTGGCTGGACGAGGAACACCCCTCTTGCTGCGATCAGGCCTGAGATCGATCGCAAGGATCTTGCTGACAATGCTGAACTTGCTGGAGGAAGACCTGTAAGTCGTGGATATGAGATTCGAGAGACGCTTGCTCACTTCTTGGACTTAGGCCTACGACTATGAAATCGCTGGAGGTAAGTTCGCAGTGAGTGTGTCCAGATTTGTTTCCTGGCTGACATCAGTGCAGTTGTGGCGATGCTCTGTACTCCAGACAGCGCATGGTGCACTGGATCCGTCGTTTGTGCAAATGGAGGTTTCAAATTCAGCTACTAATCGTGGGCGCCAGTAGAGAGATGCAGACACCCATATGGCTTGCGAAATGGACACTTTTCGCGCTGTTCAACAACAATCCGTAGAATATGTTCCGCGGACACGCCATCGAGCGAGACTTGTTCGCTTAGGAAGAACCGCGTCCGCACCAGACGCGACCAAGGCGAAAAGAGTTTTGCTTTCTTGGCGTGTGCCCAGGCAGCTGTCAGAGGCTCTGACCACGTGAAACAGTAATCGCAATGATGAGAAACGGCAAAATTTGCTTTGCGTTTCGTCTATGGCGCATGAAACGACATCACCAAGCGTTGACTGGAGCCTCACAGGGTCATCGTCGCCGAACGTCTGGATAGGCATGCATCTTCTCCTAGTCGGTCTCCTTGCCGCAGATTGTCTGGATGGTCATTGCCCGGAGACACTGCGTTGCCAATTGCGTCACGTCGAGTACTGCGGGAAGTTTGATTGCGGTTCAGCGGTTCATTCCGCACCCTGCGACATTGCGTTCTCTTGCCATTGCCTACAAATATGGACAACTCACCTTCCCTAGAACAGCAGAGCAACAGCATCAGCTTCCACAGCAGCACTTTCTTGGCAGGTCCAGTAACCGGCAACACATTCGTTCAAAGTACCACATTCGTTCAATCCACATCTACACCATGAAGTTCGGAACTGCTGCTTTCGCCATCTCTGGCATCGTCGCCGGTGCCGCGGCCGCTCCTGTGGCACAGGTATGCCCATCACCCATCTTGTTTGCATGTCATTGACTGTGCTGGCACTGACACGAAGTAGGCTCCAGACTTTTATCAAGGCCAGAATGCTCCATCGGGAGCACCAGCAGCAGAGTACAGCTCGTCTCATCCTCAAGCTGCTCCTCAGCCTCACCAGGGCGGTGGTGCTGGTGGCATGGGTCTTCCTTTCCTCGCAAATCCACTCTCTGCTCTTGGCCAAGGTTCCAAGGTTAACGTCGCTGGAACGGACCCGTTGGATACTGTCAAGAGCGTCGCTGGCGGTTTGCTTCCGATCAAGAAGCGCCAGGAGGAGGGTGCCAACGCTGGCGCTGGAGCTCCCGCCGGGGGTCATGGAGAAGCCATTATGGGTGAAGTCGCCAACGCCCCTGCGGCCGCTATCGACACTGCGGAGAACGTTGCTGGCCAGGCTGCTCATGCCCCTGAGGCTGCGGTAGGCGCTGCCCAGAAGGCTGCCGGTCAGGCTGCTGGCACCGTTCAAAACGCTGCTGGCCAGGCTGCTGGCGCCGTGAAGAACGCCGCTGGCAATGTTGCTGGCACTGCTCAGAACGCTGCCGGTCAGGCTGCCGGCTTTGCTCAGAATGCTGCTGGCCAGGTCGCTCAAGCTCCAGAGGCTGCTCTCGGCGCTGCACAACATGCTGCAGGCCAGGTCGCTCACGCCCCCGAGGCTGCGTTCGGCGCTGCTCAACAAGCCGCAGGCCAGGTCGCTCATGCTCCTGAGGCCGCTGTCGGCGCTGCTCAAAACGTTGCTGGCCAGGTCGCCAACGCTCCCGCGGCTGCTCTCGGCGCTGCTGGACTTCCTGCCCGCTAGGTCGCTTATGCCCCAGCGGCTGGCGTCGGCGCTGAACCATACGCTGCCGGCCAGGTTGCCGACATTCCCGCGGCTGGTGTCAACGCTGTTGATCAGTCTTTTAACGATGCCTTGGCGATTGCGGGCGGTTTCGCTCATGCTGGTGCTGGTGTCGGACCTGCCGTCACGGAATATTAAGTGCGTTGACTTTAGCCGATGCGACATGAAAGTTTTGACTCCAGTCTTGCCACATACGATGTATCTGAAAGAAAAATATGTAGCGTAATCACCAAACACGGCTATACTGCAGGATGTTGTACTGCTTTCCAGACTTCGCCATCTATGCAGTACAAGCAAGCTGGCCATCGTACACACTATGCCAACCTCCATCCCTGAACCTCGGTCATGTATGCTCTGAGCCATTCCACTCTGGTCAAACTTCTGGATTCAGACACTCCTTGACAAGGTCTGTATTGAGATGCACCCAGTCATCATGTAGCGCAGAAACGTAACCAGTCTCGAGTTGATCGCGTGCGCTGCACGGGTTGGGAATGGTTTGCAGCAAGTATCGGGTGTAGATTTCTTCGAGAGCAGGGTTTCGAGCGAACCAGAAAGAAGCCTCGAGTACGGTTGCCGAGTTAATTGGCGGACCTGAGCATGAAGCAGTTGATAGTACAACGCCATAGCTGGAGCTGACATTGTTTGTATATATGGCCAGGGAGTTGGAGTTCGGCACGAGTGGGGCGGTCATCCATACAAGAGTCCTAGGGGAGAGCAATAGGGACCAAGGCAGAAATCGAGAGCCTGTTCGCTCAGCGTCTTTTATGTACGCCAGGATACGTCGGACACCGGTTGGCGATCTCCCATGTCCAGCTCATGAGTAGCAGAGATAACAAGAATATTTCGAGCACTCATATCGCAGTCATCCCCGGAAACCACACCTTGCCAATCCTGTCGACTTCTTTGATGAACCGCGGGCTTTCAATCTGCATGTTTCCCTTCTGCTTCGCCGTCTTGGGATCGTGATCATCAGGCACATAGAAAGGGTTCCGCAGCAAATTGGCATATGCAGTCTGCAGAGCTTGGAAGGCCTGGGCAAAGAGTCAGCTCAAGAATTCACTGCTTTTGTAGTCAGTCTACCAACCGGCGTGAGATCACTATTCCTCAACCCCAACACTCCCAACTTTGCCTCCTCCGGACTCCTTGCCTGTCGCCCTTCCATGTCTACAACAATCACGAGTTTGATTCCTGTATTGAGAAGCCAGCCATACATGGCTATTCGCTCGTCCAGTGCGTGGAGCAGTCCGAAGTCATGGCCCACGGTCTTGGAAGGTATCCGTGCTTCGAAAATGTCCAGACACGAGTTGAGCATCATGTGGTATTCTAATTGATCTCGCGCGCTGGCATACTGTGAGTCTTTCGGGCCAGTCGCTGGGAATAGAGCGATATGCAGGGGATTGTTGCTGCGGCCGATTATGCCAATGGCGGCGATGGAAGGCGCGCGGTCCATGATGTTGTTTTGTTCTGTGCTTCTTAATGCGCACGCCTCAGATCTGGCACTTTCGCGGTTTAGACTGCCAGGTGTATGTGTAGTCAGTTCCTTTCACGTACGTGCTTGGGTTGAACTTGGTTGGTTGCGATATTTGAAGCCCTGATTTTGTGCTTGTCGTCGTGTGACTATGTTTGGAGACGTGGAGGAGCTTCCGGGTAAAAGTGCGACCGATCTCCGCTCCGCGCGACCTGCCAATCAGAAGATGCTGACCACCCAGCTTGCCACCGCGACATAAACATCGAATTCGGAATCAAGGCCTTCAAAAGCCCACAATGCTATTCAAATGTACATATTTCCATGTTTCCATGAATGCGGAGCGTCTAAGAGGTTGCTAACGCATGTTTTACTGGCTCAACCCTATCGTTGGTAGCGACGATAGTGACTTTGGAGAATTGGTGCCTGAGGCCAACAGGCCCGGTCGCTGACGACTTGACTTCATTGCCACCAGCTGGATACCAACACCACCCTCGCTCCTCTGTTCGCCGTCCACTCTCCACTCTGTCCCACCACCTTTCCTTTTCTCACTCGCAAATATGCTTGCGACATCGCGGCAGGCAGCATTGGCGCTGCGCGGTACGCCCTCAATGCCTCGCGTCGGCGATCCGGGCAAATTTACTGACAGCTCCCTCAGCCAAGCCCATGACCGCCGTTACGCCGTTCAAGGTCGCAGCCGCCTCGATATCGCAGTCGACGAAGAAGCCAGCACAGGAGGTCGCGCCTGTCCGAGGATATGGCGCAGGGAACGTAAAGGGCAACCCAGGCCCACCACCGAGCATGAAGGCATTGAGCAAGAAGATGGACCAGGAGGTGCCTTTGGCTAGCCAAGAGGGAAACCAGAGTGCTGTGCAATACGCTCTGTAAGCATGGAATACCAAGAAAAAGTGAGACAGGGCTGACAGGAGGGAACAGCACCACCCTCGATTCCATTGCCAACTGGGCGCGTCAAGGCTCGCTCTGGCCATTGACTTTCGGACTCGCCTGCTGCGCCGTTGAGATGATGCACCTTTCCACGCCACGATACGACCAAGATCGCCTCGGTATCATTTTCCGCGCCTCTCCCCGTCAATCAGATGTCATGATTGTGGCAGGCACCCTTACAAACAAAATGGCTCCTGCTCTTCGACAAGTTTACGACCAGATGCCAGACCCACGATGGGTCATCTCAATGGGCTCGTGTGCGAACGGAGGAGGATACTACCACTACTCATACTCAGTGACAAGAGGTTGTGACCGAATCGTGCCCGTGGATATTTATGTGCCAGGCTGCCCACCCACAAGCGAGGCACTCATGTACGGCATTTTCCAGCTGCAAAAGAAGATGAGGCATACCAAGATTACGAGAATGTGGTACAGGAAGTAAAGGAAAGAGGCGAAGTCGAGAGCGGCAGACGTGTATTGGCGTTTCGAGGAGCGGAGATGCTACAATAGGACACCACTTTCCACCGTGTTCATATGTACATATTGTGGAATGATATGCTGAATTTCGTCAGCCACCTTTCAGACCCCGAGGACGCATTGTGGCGTCGCATGTCTGAGATGCGTCTGCTTGGATAAAGAGCATTTGCCTAAGCGCGCTGTTTGCTGAAGCAACTTCTGCGAGCATCCTCGTTTCATTCTGGACGTGTCTCGGCCGGCTATCTTGCCAGCAAACCATTGTAATGTCCTTCTACATATACGATCGCCTCCAGCACTTGTCTGCCAACACAATCGCAACTCGTAACCTTGCACAGAAGCCCGACACGCCATGGCAATCATCAAGGAACTCCCAGGTGTCTCAATCAGCGTTCGAATCCAAGGTCAACCTCTGCCAGAGTATCGCGACGATGATATCCAGGATCCGGAGCGCACCGTGAGCTACATGATCGAGGCTATGGCCAACCAGATTTTCGAAATTCATGTTCGCGCTACTCCTGAGGCTTCCTTTGCGGGATCTTCCCTGGCAGCTCAGTTCTATGTGGATGGCAAATACGTCGATGGCGTTTTGATCGATGCTTCGGACTTGAGCGCAAGAGATGGAGCAAGTGCAAAGAGCCGTGGCAAGTATGTGAGCAGCAACATGTTGCGCAGGTATCAATTTGCTTCGAGAGAGCAGCAAATTGAAGTTGGTGAGTGGCTCCTGCCTGAAGTCTGATGAGAGCGCAATGTGCTGACAGAACTCAGTTGAGCGGAAAAGTGCCTCGTTGTCGATGCGTCCTCGTGTCTCTGGCAGTTCAAGCAGGACTCCAGATGTCTCCTATTCTGGTTACACGCCTTCTTATGTCTCATCTGCTGCGAGTTCCTGGGTTGATGTTGATCCACCACTTTTTGGAGCAAACTCAGTGGACCCAATCTCGGTCTCAGCATCCACTGCCAATTCGTCTGGAACATACGCTACGGTCTCGCATGCTTCGCACTCCGTTGGCACACCTTCGCCTGCTGCTGCTACCATCGGACGTGCTTCGACTTCTGCCAATACAGCACCATTTACTCCCGCTGTCTCGAATGACCAAAATACCACCGCCGGCGCGGATACCGATGATGTCGAAGAGCTGGGTACTATCAAGATCGTCATCTGCCATGTCAACAAGAAGGAGCCTGTGGTTTTCGGACAGCGGTCCTCGCAAACTTCGCAGATCAGTGACAGGAAGCAGAAGGTCATCAAGGATAAGGCTGGAGGTCTTCTTGTGAGGTGGGCATATTACAGAAGGCTCTGCTCATTCAGACAACTGACTTGCTACAGATTCACGGCGCCAGAATGGGTGGCTCCAATCACGACTTGGAATGTCGACGCTGCAGGCGGGGATGAAAACAAGGCCGTGACATTCGTCTACCACTACCGCACTCTTGGTAAGCTTACTTGCTCTTTCCTCACTTTTGGTTCAAAATTAACAGCCGCTGCAGAAATGCTCGATGCTTTGGGTGTGTTGCCGAAAGAGGACCGACCGCTTCCACCCGATGGCGTCAAATTGGAGGCTGTGAAAGAGGAGGCTGGGGAAGAGGTTGAAGGCAGACAGCCTCAGGCAGGAGCAGGACTCCTGAGTTCGGCTCTGCGTCGTGGTCTCCAAATTGAAGGGAGGGTTGCTGATGGCCGCAGAAACGCTGTCGAGGATGTGCTTGCTGTGGGAGAAACTGAAGGTAGTTGGGATATGGATGATGGTGGTGAGATGACGCCTGATCCACCGAAGTGAAGGCTGTGAGCCTAGGGGCGACAGGTGCACCGCGTCTACGCTGCTCCATGCGCGAGAGCGACGTCACAAATACGCTAAACTGAAGCACACTCAGCGTCTCACTGTTATTCTAGCGCGTTGCGCCGCGTGCTCGGTAAATGGATTTCACCTTCAAATGAGCTGATCGTCGCTTCTACCTCAGTCTAACTGCTCAACTTTCCACAGCTTTCTCCAACACGCACTTTCGTGCAAAATCCTTCCATCCTCTATAACATCTCGACTTCAATCTGCAGCAAGACTCGTATTCAGCCCGACAGACTGCTCATCGCCTCCCTCGAGAGCAGGCCACCGCCATGGCGATTCACCCTTCGTTTCCGCGGATGCCAGTGACAATTATCGTCAATGGCCACCCACTCCACGAACACGAAGACCGGGAGGCGACACCAGATCACGAAGGTTCTGAGCGCGATCATGTTCTTCGCTACATTGAGATACCAGATGCGTCTGCCAACATTGAGTCGCCTTCTGACTCCGGCTTGGATAATGAAGATGACGCTGTCCCCTTCCAGATTCACGCAGACGTGCATGGCCTGCGACCAGACTCATATGCCGGCTCCGACGGACCAGCCAGCCAACGTGGCGACTACGGCCTTGCTTTCCACATCTCAGTCGACGGCAAAGATGTGGATGCTCTGCTGATCTACCCTGCCATGATCAAAAGTCACTATGCCAACGGCAAGACGTGCATCTCCAAGGGACGATACATCACTGCAGATAGCCTACTGCCGTATCGCTTCAAAGTCATCAAGCTCGTCGATGCAACTTCAGCAGCTGCACGGGGTGTTCGGACTGACGCAGAAAAGGAGAAGCTCGAGCAGCTAGGCAAAGTGAGGATCTGTGTGTACCATGTTCGCAAGCAAGGTCTCGCTACGCCTGCAGAAGCCAGCGACTTCCAGGACAAAAGCATACAGGGTTTAGACGAAGTCGACCTGAAGGGCAAATCTCTCAGCCACAGCGTTGGGTTCGGCGATGCCATTCCAGACAGAGGAGCAGCTGCGATGTCGGAAGTCGAGCCCGTCAATCTGGAGAACGGCCCAGACGCATGCTACGAGTTCCGCTATGGTTCAAGAGGTACGATAGATGAACAAGTACAGCGACTGGTTTACGCTAACAAGATAACAGATGCACTCAAGAAAGCACACATCATACCACGTACGCCTAGTCCCGAGCCTGAGGACCCGGATGCCGACTTACACAACATGACTAAAGAAGATCTGCTTGCCATGGCTCTGTCAACGCGAAAGCGTGAACGTGAACAGGATACACAGACGGTGCAAGTCAAACAGGAGATCATGGAGGCGGAAGAAAACCCCATCATTCCACATCCGGCAAAGACCATACTCTGCATAGATGACGATGATGAAGGCTTCACAGAGGAGCCACTCCCAGAGCCACTGACCAAGAGACCGAGGATTCAGCCTATCACACTCGATGAGGATGATGAAGAAATCCGCAATGAGGACGAGATGAAGCAACAACCGCTCTTCGTGCCAGAGGGGCACTCTAGCACAAACCCGACCGAGAGCGGGAACTACGACTTCTTTGGCGAGTTCCAGAACCGTTTCGGTCACAACCTAGGCGATCCCCGAGCGCTTGCCAACAAGCACCCATGCAAAAACGCACCATGAGGCCGAGGGCTCTTCAAGGACCAACACTTCTGACGAACGGCGACCCTTCAAAGTATCGGGTTGCCGCATCGATATGGAACTGCATCTGTTGGAACAGCCATGGGCTGTGAGTGATTTATATCTAAGCGTTCGGTGAGCTTGGAAGACTCGCGGTTACATGGCAGCGAGCTGAAAGATCATTGCGAAGTGGAAGGCGCATCTTTGAGTCCGAACATACGCAAGGAGTTGTTCCATGCCCTATGACTCGGTTAGCCTGCGATCAAAAATGGATCTCTTCAACTTACGCTTCGGCCACTTCCTCCACAGTAATCCCCTTAATTCCTGCAACAGCATGTGCCACATGTGGTATCGCACAAGGCTCATTCCTCCCCTTCACCATGAACTCCTGTGACCACTTCTCCTTCTTCACCGCCTTCGGTAACTTCGGCACCTCATCACCTTTCAAATACTTCGCACTCGCATGACTCGGCCTCATCTCACACCACGGCCCGTCTGTCTCAATTTGCAATCTCTCCAACGGCACCTCTTTGACAACCGCACAATTCTCCTCCGTCTTCATACTACACCCATTGATTCCAATATCGAACCCTAGTCCCACCAACCTCCGCATCTCCTCCGCACTCCCTGTAAACGAATGCACAACCCCTCTCTTCGGCAACTTTTCTAACCTCTCCTTCAACATCCCCTCAAAATCCTCCGCCGCAGCCCTCGAATGCAAGAACAGCGGCATTTCCAACTCCGTCGCCAGATCCAACTGCCAAGCAAAATACTTCAACTGCGTTTCCTTATCACTCAGAAACAAACGATCATAATCCAACCCAATCTCCCCAAACGCCGTCGCCGTCCCGCGGTCGCGACTCTCGATCGCCAACGCCTTCAAATCTCTCAGCATCGCTTCCGGCCCCGCAGGATACGCATCGAACAATTTCGCAGAGCAAGGATGCACGCCCACAGTAGCGAAACAGAGGCCCGGAAATTCTTCTGCGAGTTCGATTGCCCCGCGCGATTCCTTGAGATCGGAGCCTGTGATCATCATTTTCTGCACCCCGGCTTCGCGTGCGCGGGAGATGATGTGCTGGAGGTCGTCTTCGTGGGCGCGTTTGCCGTGCGAGATTCCGCGGAAAATGGGATCGGAGAGGTTGATGCCGATCTGATAGGAGATGAGAAGAGATGAACGTTAGACCGAAACTACTTCGTGCGATGGATGGAATTGATGTGGGATTACGAACATCTGCGAATTTGAGAGGAGGTTTGGATGGGGTGGCTTCTAGGCCATTTGTCGTTGATGAAGAAGCCATTCTTTTCGCTTGTGGCACAAATTGTCTTGATTGCGGAATTGATTTTTTGTGGCAGAGAGGGGCTCGCAGGCGGAGCTGGAAGCGGGCTTTCATGTATTGGGATTTGCGATGACTCGATCGGGGTATGACTGGGTAAATGATGGGTCGCCTGTGAAGTGAAGCCGGTGTCGCGAAAGTAGCGCGAAGCCACGCGCGCCAAGACTTTGCTTACATCATGAGAAGACGAGAGCGACCGAGTGAAAGTTGAATATTGCGCGGAACAAGTGTACACCGAGATGTGACAAATTTGTCTTCCTTCGTGCGCTAAATGTACGCAGGTGATGCTGACAAAATGTGCGATAGGCCCCAGAAGACATATCGCCGCAATGATCACATTGATCTCCTTCACTGTACGAAGAACGACCTGTAGAAAAGAGCAAGTCGATAGAATTGGTATCGATCGCTTCGGGTATCACTGAATCTCAAAGCTCTCATGAGTTACAGTCACCTTCAATCAGTTCAAGCATCTCGTATTACGCACTGCGAACATTCACCAGCTCAACACCTAAGACCGAGCTCCTCCTCTGGCTCCCACATCTTTGAGCCCTTAGTCTCGACCATTTAACAACGGCATGATGCTGTCTCAGTCGGTCATTGTGACGCCACGCCATCACCTGCTGACTAGGCTGCTGTCCAGCAAATGTAGAATTCGGATATTGGCGGTGCTGGAGATGGTACCAAGCCAGCAGGTTGTTTCCGCCATTGACCGACGTGTTCCGCGTCAGACATTTCTGCTGAGGATGTCGTGTATGAGACTCATGCCGACATAGAAGTCGCACCTAGTGCGGACTCCGTCTTCGGATCATCTGATGGCCAGAGTCGGCGAAAAGATGCCTTCTCGACGCACCCACCGATTCTGTTCACTGGCAACAGAATGTGGTACGCTACAAACGCAGCAGCAGCGTTCATGTCAGACGAAAGCATTCATACCAGTTCCCACCCAGAAAGCGATTAGATTCGTATAGAGGACGCGCTCCCGGCAAAGTGCTTCATCAGAGTTGCGTATTCAGCACCATTCTACGCAGCAGCAATTTATTTTCCTCCCATTGTAGATACGCTGATGCCTGCAGGAGACAATCTGCTAGATCATCCAGCTTTCCTCCAGCGATCTTCTTCGCGCCTCGCTTGTTCTGCTCGCTGAAAGCTTTTGCAACTTCAGCAGCTTGGGCTTCGAACTGGACGCTCGTGCCAGTCTCGTTCAGAGAACCCGCGACCCACTTTTGTACCAGATCTACCTTGTCTTTCTTTTCGATCTTAGTGCGAGCGGGACGCTGCGTGGTGGATTGAGCTGCTCCAAGCGCAAAGACGTCTTGTAAGGAGGTCACGATTGGCTGCTGGCCTGAGAGCCAGAATTCAGCGACTCGTTTTGGTGCAATAGCAAGTATTTTCGGGAAGGCATCTTGATGTAGCTTGGAAGCCCTGATGGTCTCCAAAGACGCCCAAAGCATGCTCTCGAGCATGTTCACGCGAACAGTCCATTCTTGGATAGCGGCCGCACCACCTGAACGGAAGCGCTGACGCTCAATCAGAATGACGTCTGGCTTGTGGGACAGCAGGGTTTTGACCAAATTGTGAGCAGTCTTCGCTAGTTGAGGAGGAGCAAAAGCCTCGGTGTCGAGTTTTTGCTTGCCAATCTTGCCAGGGCTCGGCTGACACTCCATATCAGACTCGTGTAGCGGACTGACCTCCGGTGCCACAGGAGTCAGTAAATCTCTCCGTGTCCATGTCGAGACTGTTAGTAACCGTGATGGCTTCCCGGCCTGCGATAAATGCTTGGCATTGACAACACAGTACGCCAGATTTCGAATTCCCATGTCCACGCTGACTATTCTCCTGCTTGCCTTGGGAACATCATCTTCGAGGCTTTTGCTCAAAGCCGCTTGTAGAGCAGCCTTGGTCCCTGTACTTGCCGAGCCAGTCAAGAATGCAAGATATTTGAGTTGCAATCCTTTCAGTTGACCCAGGCTGGGCATCAGTGCCATCTTTGCTGCTCATGCGACCGTTCCGTCCATCATTCTTCAGTCGTGTTCATTCGGCATTGTGGAGAAATCTGTCCGTCTGCCTTCACTTGAACGATTAGTCTGGCATATTGGTATCTCGAACGAGCAGACGCGTCCAGGAGACCACGCGACACGCTAGCCGTTTCGGCAACCCGAATAAGCCGAGCATGTGTCGGGTCACAGAGTCGTATATGCACCACCTATTAGATCAGGGCGAGGTGAGGCTGTAGGCGTCTAGCAGAATCACGGAATAATCTTGGCCACGAACGTGAGAGGACGCCGCACGTGCATAACGCAGTGAGGTCGTTGTCGTCGTCGTGAGCGCATTCCTTGGCAGCCAGGATGTGCCGCTTCCGTCGTCAATAGCCTCAGCTAGCTCGGAGCTTACGTGTTTGATGTCCGACAACCAGACGACACCTTTCACGAAATCACCGCGTCCTCGCATCGATCGCCATGCACTGCTGAGTGGACGGACAACATGACGATCTGCGATGGCCAGGGACACTCCGCACGACCGAGATGCCGCGCGCAAGGAGGGTAGCGGCGAAGAGGCTGCCGGCCTGCTCCAGGACAGTCGATTGTCCAGGGACGATCTGGGGGATGAAAGAATTGCACTGCAAGAGAAGCCGCCATCACCTGTGAAGCAAGAACCCAAACCACCAGCTCCGAGACGGCAGTCGAGCTTTGCACAGATGCGCCCGAATGGCGAACCGCGGACGCCACATCGAGTACGCTTCGATGTGGCCGAACCAGAAACGATTGGGGAGGCGGGGCCAGAATGGATGGACGACGAAGATTACATGAATGGACATGCGGCGCCAGGCGGACAACATCGAGCACCGCTTTTGACGGGTGTTGAGGCGCCCACCGTGTCCCTCGCCAACGACATTGAATACAGCGATGATGAGGATGTCCTGGAGTCTGCTCGGCCGAAGAGTGGCCTGGCGAGTGCCTTCATGAACATGGCGAACAGTATAATCGGCGCTGGGATCATTGGACAACCGTATGCGTTCAAGCAAGCCGGCCTCCTGACTGGCATTGTTCTGTTGATCTTATTGACGGTCACGGTCGATTGGACGATTCGCTTGATTGTTAAGAACTCCAAGCTGAGCGGAGCAAACTCTTTCCAGGCTACGATGGAGCACTGCTTCGGAAAGTCCGGTCTTATTGCCATTTCTGTGGCTCAGTGGGCGTTTGCGTTTGGAGGCATGATCGCCTTCTGTATCATTATTGGAGACACAATACCGAAGGTCTTCTCCGCCTTCTTCCCCTCGCTGCATACCATCCCGGTGCTTGGACTGCTCGCCGATCGCAGAGCTGTGATTGTGCTTTTCACGCTTGGCATCTCATACCCTCTGTCACTGTACAGAGACATTGCCATGCTGGCCAAAGCATCGTCACTGGCTCTTGTGAGCATGGGCATTATTGTGCTCACTGTGATCACCCAAGGGCCGCTCGCGCCAGCTGGTATGAAAGGACCAATCAAATCCAGCCTCATCATCAATGCGGGCGTGTTCCAAGCGATTGGAGTGATCTCCTTTGCATTCGTATGCCACCACAACAGCCTCCTCATCTACGGCTCCTTGAAGACTCCTACAATGGACCGCTTCGCCAAGGTCACGCATTGGAGCACATCGATATCCATGGTTGCCTGTCTGATCATGGCGCTATCTGGCTACCTGACCTTCGGCAGTTTCACTCAAGGCAACGTCCTCAATAACTTTGAGAATGACAATATCATGGTCAATATCGCGCGACTATGTTTCGGCCTCAACATGCTCACGACTTTACCACTCGAGTGCTTCGTGTGTCGCGAGGTCGTCACAGAGTACTACTTCCCGTCAGAACCCTTCAACCCCAATCGCCATCTCATCTTCACGACGTCGCACGTCCTCACAGCCATGATCATGGCCCTAGTCACCTGCGACCTGGGCGTGGTCTTTGAACTGGTTGGAGCGACGAGTGCTTGTGCCCTAGCATACATCCTACCGCCTTTATGCTTTGTGAAGCTCACGAAGCGGAAAACATGGGAGGTCTATGCTGCGTATGTCTGTATTGTATTGGGATGTGTTGTTATGGGTATCAGCTTGATTCAGGCTGGAGGAAAGATTATACGAGGGGATGGTGCGGCTACGACATGTTCTGTGAGTTAGAGACGATAGATTTGTAAAGATTATGATGATGTTTGATGTCCCGTCATTTCGGCGCGTGTCGATCTCCCTTACCTTTCGAATGGGCTGATGCAGGATGAGGTTCTCTCCAGAATACGATGAGTTCCAGTTTTGCACCGTCTTGACATCAAGTGGCACATGTCTGAGAAGCCGACGACAGTCAAAGGGGAATACATTAACGCTCTCTAGGATTCGCTGCAATCGAGGTCTGTCGCGTCTTGACATTAAGTGGCACATGTCTGAGAAGCTTAATGCGAAGTCAATGCGAACGGGACAAGGATCTCTGAATCTCGCTACAACTGAGTTCCGCGGTATCTCTACACCGGATGACTTACGTTGAAGAATAGGGTTGGAGTCAAGCGAACGTGGCAAGGCTCTCTAGATTTCGCTGCAAACGACTTCTGCGGCATCTCGACACTGAATGGCTTGTATTCAAGCACAAGATCCGAGTCAAGGGGGAACTTGTCAACGCTCTCGAAACTTGCCTGCAATTCATTTCCGTGGTATCTCGACACGTAACTGGCCCCTTTCTCACACTTAGACTCTTCGAGATAATAGGAAGTAGGACCGATTAATTGGTATAATAGCAACTTTCGCCGTCGAATTAGTTCGTCTCGTCTACTCAGGCGACAATTCTCTCTAGAATATAGCGAACCCGAATGATACGGCATGTCGATACGAAGTAGCTTGCACTTCCGAGTTTTATTCGAGTTAAGAGGAACGAGTACGCGCTATATCATAGCTATGTCTCGATGAGGCTATAATGCTCTCTAGATTTCGCTGAAACCGAGTTCCGCGACGTCTTGACATTAAGTAGCATATGTCGTGGAATTCGATTCGAGATGATGATGCACTTATGCTCTGATCTCTGAAACGCAACGAAAGCAATTTCTGCAGTATCCCGACATTGAACGGCTCGAAGTAAAGAATCGAGTTGGAGTTAAGGCTTATTATGCTCGTCTAACAGGTCCTTTTTTAGTGTGTTTTGGATTCAAGTAGGTCTTCTAGCCATCGTCGGGCTTGTAACGTGTTTCGGTGATTTCGTATAGCATGTTGAGCTGATAGTGATGGTCTTCTAGTCGGTGCGCTATGTCTTAAGAGGTTGTTCTTTAGAGGTGCTTTCTGCGCAATACGTATGGCCTATCGCATAGAGAGCGACAGAGGAGTGCGTCAATCTCTATTCGGTACAGCTACGAGCTAGACAGGCTCGATAGAGATGTTGTTGCCGAGATTAGTGCGCCATTAAACTTCGCAATCAAGTGGCGAGTCAAAGGTGTGCGTGGGGACAAATTTCTGCGGTACCTCGAATGGTTTTCGAGTCAAGGCTATTATGCTCTCGTATCTCCAAAATGTAGCGCAAGCGGTTTCTGCGGTATCTCTACTTCGAACGGCACGAATTCGAGACTTAATTCCGAGTTAAGGCGAGTAGATACTTGTGGTAATAGCTACAGCTATTAAGTCGTTCCATTCACTCCGTAGAACTTATTTATATACCATTTTACCCGTGGTTCCATCTAGTAGCTTATAAACAAAAGTCGGAGTCGAAGCTTTTCGGGAGTGAATGAAAATTTATGGTTTAGGTGCGTAAAATGCGGGAAATGCGCCGCAATTGGCTTTCTGTTTGGAATATCTACATCGTACTTCACGTCGGACAGCTTATAGCAGTGCTGTATCTCCTTCAAATACTCGCCCTTTATCGCCAGAATTTCTGCTGCCTGGACCGCGGACTTTTTTCAAGCGTCGTGCGGTCTTCAGGGCTCGTTGCTGCTCGGCTAAACTCTCTCCATTCTCAGTCGTGGTCCTCTGACCAACTTTCTTGCTGCTGCTGTTGCTGCGCACGCTACTCGAGCTGCGCGTTTCTAAGGACGCGCTTGCTGGTTCTGCGAATGTCGATGCGCTTGCTTCTGCTGATGGCGCTGAGCTGCGGGTTGCGGGAAAATTCTGCCGGGCTGCTGGGGTGGCTGACGGTGCTGCGAGTATCTCGGGTTCAATGGAGGGCCCGTGGCTGCGGTGATCACCAGATCTCGATTGTCGAGGCTTGCTAGGCGGGCAACCTCTCGCATTCCTTCATCGAGTTCGTCGCCAATCGGGTTCTCGTTGATCTGGTTGACGTGGCCGTAGGTTTCCGTCCTAGACCTGCCATGCTTTGCAAGCATGTCTGCGCGTTCGTTGCCTGCTACGTAATTATGGGCTCTGACCCAGTGAAGCTTCACCTCGAAGTCGAGCGCGGCCTTCTCGAGCAGGGTCGTCTGGCAGATGGCGCGGAGATGGTCGGGATCGTGGAGGCCCTTTAGGGCCTCGATGCAGTCCATGCAGTCTGACGCGATGACCACTTCGGAGGCGCCGATATGCGGTGCTACCGCGCTTGCAATGCTCAGTGCATGCCGGATGGCTTCCATCTCGGCGACGTCGTTGTTCTCTGTCCGACCGAGAGCGACAGAGCGGCCGAACCACGCGCCATTGTGAGCGTATGCAACGCCAGCGCCAGACAAACCGTGCTTCCACGAGCCGTCTGTGAACAACGTGAGGCGGTCTCCCGCCTTGCCAGCAGGCGGGAGCTGGTCTGCTGGAGGCGGCCTCGCCTCGGAGAATTGGTGGACCTGTCTGGGGGCAGGTTGGGCGGATCCGGTGGCTCGGAGAGGGGGCGGTCCAGCGGAGGCAGCGGCGGCAGGCAATGGCAGAGGCAGAGGCAGAGGCAAAGACACGGCGGTGCTTCTGGCGGCATTGGCGGCGGCGAGCGCAGGGCGGGAAGCAGTCTCGGCTTCGTCGTCGTCGTCGTCGTCGCTTCCCAGAGTCAGGTCGATGGGATCCGACCTCGTCGCCGCTGGTGCGCGCGACTCGGGTTGTTGGCTGGTGACGCCGCCACGCGGAAGGGAGTTGGTCGCCATGACCGGTGCTTGCTGTGATGGAGTGATGGTCGGACCTGTGCGTGTACGTGGGAACGTGAATTGCGCGCTGGAGGTCAATGTTTGCAATACGCACTCGCGGCTTCAGATTGGGGGCGCTAGGAAAGGGTCTGCGTTCTTGCCTGCACACCAAACCCACCGCGACACGTCCAGCGGAAGTGAAGTCAACGGCCTGCACTTCCAACGCGCCTCTGCGATGCTGTGGAAGACGTCTTCGAGGCCTCCTGAACCACAGGCGTGGGAGAGATGGAGCGTTCGAACATACCGAGACCAAACTGGCGCGTGAGACGCGTCTGGCCAATCGATCTATCCCAAGACACGTCTCGCTGACGTCCAGTGCAGGCGGATATCCTAACAATTCAGATTGCTCGGTAGCAGCATTCGCCAGGCGGAGCGCCGCTCGAAGCGACAGCGGAAGAGTGCAAGTTTGCGCGCATCTTGTAGCATCTCTCGACTCCTATGCCGATTCTTGCCTCGACAACGGCGTTCCTGGTGGAAGGTTCTACATGCTGCCCGGGCGTTTCTTGCTATCCGTTCACCTACGTGCATGGTCACTCCTGGCGCGGTCCACGATATCGCTTTCACGTGTGAGATGCGTGGATCAGAAATGCCGAGTTGTACGTGCAATCATTGCAGTACAATTCTGCTTCCTCGCTCGACACGATAAGAAAGTCGATGTTGGCGTGAAGCGTGAGGTGAGAGAGGGCGTGGTGGTGGCCTGAGGCAGCAATCCTGACACAATCCTAGGCTTCTTGCTCCGTTCAAATTGGAACACCGCTCCCATCGAACAGAACATGAAGTCGCCATCGTCGACGCGTCCCGTGAGTGATCATAATGTCTGTCGCGATTTCACAGCAGACCAGCAAGTCACATGGAATATTCACCTCACGCTAAGACCGGCGATGCACGTGCAGCCAGAATCCTTCTCAGGCACCATCGCCTGCCTAGAATCTATCACGTCTTATCGATAAGCCTGTGACCGGTCTCTGCTGCAGTGTCCGTCCTCCAACGCAAGCTGCTCACTCCGGTTGGCCAGCTCACTTTCGACTCACAACTCTCCACTGGCTCGCCACATCTGCCAGGCACAGAGTGGAGTGTGTGCCGCAAATTCACCTCGCTCATTGGACACTTACACGCATCGAGCCTCACCTTTGTTGCCTGACAGTCCGTGTCACTACCACATATCACAGCAGCTCACGCATAAGTATTTCCTGTTCCTTCACTCCATTCACCTCTTTTCCACGCACCTCCCTCTTCGTACACTTCCTCTGATACTGATCTTCATCCCACACTATCGTTCCACCAAGCCCGTCCCTCCACTGTCAAGCCATGGCGCGAACCAAGCAGACCGCTCGCAAGAGCACAGGTGGTACAGCCCCTCGCCGATCCATGGCCTCCCGTACTTGCCGCCAACCTGTCGCAGATGGAGCCGTTGTCGAGAACCCGGATTTGAACGAAGAGGAGCAGAAGAGGCTCAAAGCGATCGAAGAGGGCGAGATGCAGGCTCTTCTAAAGTAAGCATTGCACCTAACGTACGTCTCCACAACGCTGACTCCCGAAGACATATCGACAAGAAGCACACTGAGCAAGGCAAGGTCTTCTACACCGAGACTATCGATGAAGAGGTGCCAGACCAAGTCAACTGGTGGAGTCAGTTTGCCCTCTGTCTCGTCCGTCACATGGGCCACGACAATAGATATGTTCAGAAGACCAGTCTGCAGGTCAATTCGCAACATCTCAAGGACATCCTCCGAGATACCATCGACAGCTTTCCAGGCATCTCATTCCACACCAAGGACATCACCATCGATGCTCCTTACCGGGTGCTGTTCCATTACAAGGACGAGTTGGAAGCTGCCGGAGAGAAACTCGAAGATGAGGATGCCATTGCCCATCTTGGTCTTCTTCTCGACTTCATTCACGAAGAGTTCAACGACACTATCGAGGAAAGCGAGAATTTGCGTGAACAAGGCTTGATGTCGTACCAGCACCTCTGGACAATCTACCGACCTGGCGACCTCATCTACGGTACTGTGCTCGGCCAGCCGAGAGCATTCCGTCTGATCAGCTACCAGTACAATTGTGGCGATTTCCCAGGTCTCCAACTGAGCACTGAGTTTGTCGACTTTGATGGAGAAGACTTCGGCACTCGCATTGGTGGACAATTCGTTGCCGCCTTCAGTGGTGCGGAGCGCATCGACCGACTCGAGGCTTTCCCAATGAAATTTCACAGCGCACCTGAAGACGTCCAGAAGCAGCTTGTGGCACGAGGTAGGCGCTTCGAGGAACTGGCTGGAATGCACTTCATGCGTTACGCCAGCATTGCACTTGAGCACACACCTTGCGGACTCAGTCGGTACAATGTGGACGGCCGAGTCGTGGTCGACACGAAGACATATCACCGTCTGAACGCCAATCGTGCCTTCACTGTGAGTGCTTTCAAGTCGGCTGAGGACAAACGCAAGAAGAAACGCCGTGCCAACAACAATGACTACAATTTCGACTACGACGGCTATGACGGCTACGACGATTGCAACGATGACACTAGCACTGAGCTCGTACTACTCGACATCCTCGATGTCGACCCTTTGACAGGCGAGCAATGCCTCTTGGCCAACGCCATGGTCCGCGGCTTCTCTTTCACTGAGAAGCGCTGGTTTGAGTTCTTCGTTGACAAGCTCTTGCCGCCAGCCTGGAACACCAATTGCTTCGACCAACTCGTCCTTCCCGCAGCGCAAAAGGATCTCGTCCAAGCCCTCGTGGCCAACCACGCCCAACAACGCAGCGACTTCGATGACATTGTCAAAGGCAAAGGCAAAGGACTGATCCTTGTTCTCCACGGCCCACCAGGAGTAGGCAAGACCTTGACCGCAGAGACAGTTGCAGAGTTCTGCAAGAGACCACTATACATGGTCTCCTCCGGCGACCTTGGCACAGACTCCGAACGCCTCGATGAGCGTTTGACCAGGATCCTCGACATGGCTTCAACCTGGAAAGCCGTGCTCCTCATCGACGAAGCAGACGTCTTCCTCGAACGCCGCTCCCTCCACGACATGGAACGCAACAGCCTCGTCTCCATCTTCCTCCGCGTGCTCGAATACTACGAAGGCATCCTCTTCCTGACATCCAACCGCGTCAACACCTTCGACGACGCCTTCAAATCTCGCATCCATGTCCCATTGAAATACAACGACCTCACCGTGGACAGCCGCACGAAGATCTGGAAGCACTTCCTCCGAGACGAGGAAGCCGTGGACGACGAAGATTGCAAAGCTCTAGCGCGAGCGGATATCAATGGTCGACAGATCAAGAACGTCATTCGCACGGCGAAGAGTCTAGCGAATTTTAAGGGTCAGAAGTTGGATCGTGAGAAGTTGCAGCAGGTCATTACTATTCAGGAAGAGTTTGAGAGTGATTTGGATAATGTGGGATGGGAGAAGACGAAGCAGGCCCCAGAGAAGGGGCTTGTGAATGGTGTTGATGGACATTGAGAGGTATGTGTGTGTGTGTGTGTGTGTGTGTGCGTGTGTGAGAGAGAGAGAGAGAGAGAGTGTGACGCAAGGAAAGATGGAGATTATCAACCGCCGCGCAGGGAAGTTGTTCGAAGCTGGATACGATGAGGATGATGCCTGGTAATGCGCGTCATTTCGATACATTAGGAATTACAACACAGTGTCTCTCTCTCGTCCTCGCACATGGTCTCTATGAAGGCCCGGGTGGAAGGGGAGTTATTCGCGGCCCATCGCCACATTACATGGACTATATCCCATCTCGTGTCAAAAATGCTCCCCCCCCCACGCCGTGGCGCGCGAGGTACGTGAAGAGGAACTTGGGAAGGCTCGGTTCCGCGGGGGTGTCATCGAGATAGTGCGCGTTTGCCAGACCATCGTATCGTTTCCGGACACTGCGTAAGAGCATTCTGTTGTTCGGCGGATGGTCTATGACGTCGCGAAAGTCTTTTGATACGCCACGGTAGCTCTGGATGTCTCTGGGTTTGGAGACGGGAGTCCACCACAACACCGTCATCCCGAACACGTGCTTCATTCTGTGTTCCACTACTCTCCACCAACAAGCGGCTTTCTCTCATCCCGGTTGCCTTTCCAATATGCCCAACCTCCGGCAATCGCATTGATCGCGCAAAATCCCATCGTGACGCCTCTTGTCACACCTCTCGCGGTGATTTTTTGACTCAACTTGACTTGTCGCCTCCTTGCCAAGACAAAGTATGCCATCGACCATGCACTCATAAGTCCAGCGCTGTCTTTCTTGAAGCCTTGCACATTCAGGTAGGAGGAGAAGAGAAGGATGGGTGGGAAGAGCATGGGAAGAGCCTGGAAGGGCCGCAGATGCTGGGCGGTGATGAGGGTCGCGAGGAGAGTTGGAGGGAGAGGGTTTTCTGTGGAATAATGATCAGTATGTGCGCGGTCTTTGATTGATTCATGGTGGAATTGGACGTACCACCCCATGCTTTCGCATAGCTGAAGAGATCGTGTTTGGCCTCTTCTGCATCCTTGGGGAGCTCGCCGGGCATCGGCATTTTGCTTGGCCCTGGAGTGGAGGAATATGGACTGTATGCGCGATTGCGATTGTCCAACGGTATCCGGTGGAGACGGCAGACCTTCACATGCGAACTGAACCGCCGGCGTGAAGTGAAAGGAAAGCGGGTGTTGATGTCATCCTCTCTCCGGAACAAAGATGTTCCGACCCTAATCGCCTAGCAGATCACGTTCACTGTACCCGTGTCAAGCCAGCGACTTGTACGCATACGATTGAACTCCTTCTGCAGCTTACCAGTCAGCGTGATTACACTATCATAACCAGCTTGTCGCTTACTAACAACGTGGCGCCCGTAAAGCTACCACCCTGCCAGTGGGCCCGATCGATAGTTGCAAATCTCTAGCCCTCTTGGGGCACTGTTTCATCGTAAAAACTAGCATTTTACAAGGGCTTAAGCAAATGGCAGTAGTGTACCCGGGGTTAAAACAGCCCAATAGGCCCTAACAGGGTGCGGCACACTATCGATCGGGCCTGGGGAGGTGGCTGTATGTTTGAACTCGAAGAATGGGTCATTGCAATTCTGACTGAGCCAAAGATGGTTTTAGCCACGCGTTACTTGACAAGGATTCGAGCTCCGACTCTCCCAGACTGAGACATTCTTCTACAGTACTTTGTCTCATCTTGAAAGACACGAAGAGGCTTGGCCGTATCATTATGGCGAAATCTTGGTACACCATCTTAGCAGTTGCGCTCTGCTTCGTGAAGGGCACAGTTGCAGTAGATGTACGTGTCTCTTTGAATCCTTCAGGGTTTCTTGACTAATCCTCTAGAAATGCGATGGCAGTAACTTCGGCAGCTGCTGTACCTACCCAGATGGCAGCAACCAATATGTAGGGACATGCCAATCATGTAGTAAAGTGCGTTATCCTCTGAGCTCGAAGGAACGTCCACACTAATACTAATACAGATTGCTCCGTGCGTCAACCCCGGAACTGCGTGTATCCGTAATGGAGTGCAAATTTATGGGTCCGGTACTGAGTTCGAGAATTTTGCACTGTGTTCTTGATATCAACGGAAGCAAGTGTATCGGACTATCAGGTTCTCTGTCCTAGAGTAGCTTTTTGGAATCCTGTAGCCCAGCCAATTCGTTTTTGTGTGCCCCTATTCGAACTGTGAGTTGCTTCCCCTGCAGCCTGGGCAACATCAGTCATCGACATCGTGCCCTCTCTTCCCCGCTCGGCCTGTCTCCTTCACCATCCTCTTAACTAGTGGCAAGTGCGGAAGGATGCGCTGTTCTGAGAACCATGCCGACTTGAGAGCCTGGCTCGCGAGCTGCAGGACATACAGGTCGCCATGAAAAGACCGCAGGGCGAGGTCGAGTGCGATGTCATGATTGAAGCAAGAGACTAGGAAGTTGATGTTCAACGAAGAGCAATCTCCGCGTACTTCGCTTTCTCAATTATTGACTCTAGGAAGATCATATCAGTGAATCGGGCTTCGAAGCATGCCTTAGTGGTGGAAGCGCATCTCAAAGCCCGAGCAATCGGAGTCTGGATTGCAATGATCGGCGTATCAATGGATGTCATGACCGAGCCGGAATAACGATATTCCGATCTTGGTTTGGCCGCCGCGATGGACCCTCTCGACTTTCTGGCTGATCTGTCAACAATACGCAGCACACGCCCGCTCACCAACACACATCCGGATTCCAGAATCACGCTCAACTTGCACCACCGCTCATCCATGACCTAGTTCACGTTCCGTGGCATCTCCTGCACCCCTCGCCGGCGCGCTTGCGCCCACTACCACCACCGCAACACCATGTCTGAGAAGAAGGCGCAAGCCAACGGCCACCACACCCACAACGACGGCTCCTCCTCCCGCGCCTACACCGTCGAACAGAAAGCCGCTGTGGTTCGAGTGAAACGCTGCGGTCCCACAGACTTCTATGACATCCTCGGCCTAGAAGCCTCGCGCTCTACCGCAACGGACAGCGAGATCAAGAAGGCTTATCGCAAGCTATCTCTCCTCACACATCCGGATAAAAATGGCTATCCGGGCGCAGACGAAGCGTTCAAGATGGTCAGTCGTGCCTTCCAGATATTGAGCGATGCGGACAAAAAGGCGAAGTATGATCGATTTGGAGGAGATCCCGAGTCGAGAATGGGTGCGGGAGGAGGCGGAGCGTCGGCAAGTGGTGCGAGTCCATTCAGCGGGTTTGCGCAGCAGAGGAGAGGGCCCATGTTTGAAGAAGAGATAAGCCCCGAGGAACTGTTCAGACAATTCTTTGGCGCGGCAGGCGCGTTTGGTGGTGGCGGTCCTTTCGGCGGGGGCTTTGGAGGGCCAGGATTCTTTAATGTTGGTGGTGGACCAGCGATACGCGTACATCACTTTGGAGGGAATCGGCCGCGAAGGCGACCGCACAATCATGAAGATGCGCAACAAGGGCCGACAAGCATGCTCCAAGCGTTGCAAGGACTATTGCCGCTATTGTTGCTGTTTATTCTGCCTTTGATCAGCAGCTTCTTCTCCGAATCAGGACCACCAAGCGGGCCACAAGTGCGGTTCGAGGCAGGCGTACCACAACATACGCTACAACACACCAGCGGCAAACTGAATGTGCCGTACTGGGTGAATCCGGACGAAGTGCGAGATTTCACTGCCAAGAAATGGAAAACCTTGGATGAGCATGCTGAGAGGAAATTCATCATAAACTTGAGCGCGGAGTGTGAATGGGAACAGAGTCAGCGTCAACGGTTAGCGAACGAGGCTATGGGCTTCTTCTACACCGACCAGGTCAAATTGGACAGAGCGAAGAAGATGGAAATGCCCGGTTGTAGGAAATTGGAGGGGTATGGCTATCGGCTGCCGAACAGGAATTATTGATGTCTTGCATTGCGACCAATTGCAACGATGAGGTTTTGTGTATACGGTTTGCTCTCTTCTGCTGCTGCGTTCCAGCGTTTCTTGGGCTCTCTGTAAGGATGATCGCCAGTTTTTCGGACGCGAACCATGCATGTTCAGTGACCTCCACAGCCGCCGTGGCGTTCTCATTCTTTGTGCTGGAGATCGGTCTCAGTTGGAGCACGATGCACCTCAACATACCCTTCGACGGACGCAAGAGCCTCGATGTGACGCACTCTAACACATCACTTGGGCTGCCCCCACTGCGATCAGCCTGGCTACCACGCATAACGAGTCACTCGACTACCACGGCCACTGACGTGCACGAGTGATCACTGAGAAGTCGACTAGCGCAGTCAATCCTAACACAATTTCTTTGTCTACATGGCTGGCGCCCACGGCACAGGGCTTGTAACGTCCTTCGCACTCGGAGTGTACAATGCACAAAGGCTTTGTCTGACCTGCTCGGACAATATATGTGTTATTGGAGATTTGCACTGACCAGTGAATTGCGTCTGCTAGCATTCAGCACACAAGGACATTATCCGTGTAGCGCATAAGTGATGTGTTCACTTGTACTTAGCGTTCCTCCATCTTGACGCGTATAAATCTACTGTGATTCTGCCCTCCCGGCTGTCTCTCCCCAGACCCTTCAGAACACCAGACCACTCCCCAACAGACTGATTTCCGCACAGCTAAACCCGCCGGCCGGGATCAGACTCCAGAACTTTCAGTCGCAGCGCGACGACCAACCCCCGAAGATGGCGGGCACCACACCACCCGCAAAGAAGATGAAGACAGGTGAAGCTGTCCTTGACGGCCGCATACACGACCCCATTCCAACCTTCGACATGGAAGACATCTACGATACGAAATTGGTCAAGATCGTCGTTGGCAATCCTGATCGACACCACAAGACCTTTTCGGTTTCGCGTGAACAAGTCTGCGCGCACTCGACCTACTTTGCGGCAGCCTTCAAGAAAGACTTCAAGGAGGCTCACGAAAAGACCATCGCAATCCAGCAATTCGCGCCAGAATTCTTCGCCATCTTCCTGACTTTCATCCACACCTTTGACATCACGTTCAACTGGCATAGCCACACAGCTGGTATACCCGATACAAAGGATCCGACAACATGGTACTACCGGGTACTCGTCGAGTGCTATGTCCTAGGCGACTACATCGGCGCCCGAGCTTTCCGCGATCGCATCCTCGAGACCATTCAAATCAAATTGATGCAGCATAAAAAGATGCCCTCCGGCGAGGCTATTCGTGCCGCCTACAATGGTACTCCAGAGAACTCTCAACTGCGCAAAGTCCTCGTGGATGGGACGTGTGCGCGCCAAATGCGGAGCGCAGACATCCGCCATCACTACAATGATCGCGAGGGACCTCCGATGCAGTTCATGGCGGACTGTCAGTATCGAATGAGCAAGTTGGCCGCGGCTTTGGCATGCGCGCACTGCAGTCCCCTTAGTTCCTGTGACCATACTTGCGATTCGAAGTACCACACGAGAGAGGATGCGATGGTTGGTATGCTGTCGACGTGGTGCAAATACCACGAGCACGAGACCGAAGAGCAGAAAGAATTGTGTAAGTGGAAGGTCAGGGCGCTGAAGAAACGCCTTGATCAGGAGAGCGGTGAGGGAGGAGATAACAATGACGAGGACGATTAGAAGACGAGAATGGCTCAGATGAAGACTGTTTGGAGCTGACAAGACGAGTCGCACGATCATTTCGAGTTCCTTCTGTTATGTAGAAACAGCACTGCTTGGTTGTAAAATTAAATGGTTCATGGAACATCTGTGTAGATTCTCCCCTTCCGATCGCTCCTATTCTCCTCTCAACTTATCTCTCCGGATACTTAGGTCTTCAATTCACGATTTCTCCTCGAATTTCTCATCAGTGAGATCCCAGCTTGTATCAACGCTGGAATGAGCGTGACCATCGTCTTCAGGAAGTCTTGACTGTGGGACGAGAACGCCATGTTGTCCTGCAAATATCGCAACCCGACATCTGAATCACCTTTCCTGGTCTAATGTTCCCACATGTAGGCCTGCAAAGTGTGGCTTTCCGCCTTTTCATACATGCACAGTGCTTTCTCCTGGAACATTGCGAGTACCGATGGACCTCCATTGATGACCTTTTTGACCAAGACCTCAAGCTTCTTGCCATTGACGTTGTACGGAATCTCGTCCATTTCAAAGATGAAATGCGGGACGTGTCTTCTGCTCAGATCCGTCGAGATCTCCTCCTTGACAGTGTTTAATACCTTCGAAGTTGGAAGCAAAGCTCCTGAACATGCTTCTTCCGTACACTTCAGAAACAGTAGGACCTTCTCTGTGTCGTCCTGATATTTCTCGTCCGATCTCTGTTGTCCCACGACCAAAGCATCCACGACCCCAACATTCTTCACCTCTTCGCTCTCCAAGACGGCATAGATCTCCGCGCTACCAAATCTTATTCCACTGGGATTTAGCACGCCGTCACTCCTTCCCAGTACATACGTCCCTTTTGTTCCTGGATTCATCCTCACAAAATCTCCATGTGTCCAGACATTTTTGAACCCCTCGAAGTACGCCGCATGATATCTCTTCTTATCTGGATCATTCAAGAACATTACCGGCATATTTAGGAAAGGTTTCTTGCAGACAAGTTCTCCACGTTCGCCAGCCTTGGCGGGGTATCCTGCAGGATCAAAAATGTCCATGTCCATTCCCAAGGCCTTGACTGCACATTCGCCAGGGTATGAAGGGAGAGATCGAGTTCCGTAGAAGAATGATCCGCAGAGCTCAGTCCCACCGGAGAACTGGATTTGACAGATATTTGGGCCGAAGCAGTGGACGAGCCCGCTGGCGAGTGAAGAGGTAAGGACCGCTCCGGTGGAGTAGATAGAATGCAATTTCGGTGCGTAGTCTTTCACTTTGACGTTGTGCTTTTGCAGCTCGGCGTAATACCTTGGTCCTGCACCGAAACCCGTTATACCATGCGAGAATAGTTTGCGAAGAAGAGTATCGGGGGTTGGGTGGAAAGGAGAGCCGTCATATAAGATCATGGGTGTTCGACAAAAGAGTGCTCCGAGGGAGATATTCCATAAGGTCCAGCCAATGTTGCTGAAGTGAATATAAAGGTCTTGAGGGCCAAAGCCGTGATGCAAAAGAAATTCTTTGGTTCCGTTCAGGACAAGACCACCATGGCAGTGGACTATGCCCTTCGGAGGTCCTGTGGTTCCAGAAGAGAACATTACGAGGAATGGAGTGTTGAAGGGGACTTGCGCGAATGTTAACTTTACGTGCTTTGCCCCAGGCAGCTCGAAGTCTGCGAAACTTTGGTGCCGACAGGTGATTTTTGCGTCGCTTCCTATAGTAACCAGCCGGCATTGTTGCGTTTGGGAGGATTTGAGATAGCATCTTGTGATCTTGTCTTCAATATTGTGATTCTTCCCGTTGTATGTGTATTCGGTCTCAGCGATGATGAGCTTCGGCCGAAGCTGTTCGAGTCTATCATTTAATGCCTTCTCGCCAATATCCGTTGCGAAATTAGCAATCACTGCGCCAATAGACGCAGCAGCAAGCAGCATACCCAAAGATCGGGCACAATTGCTTCCGATGGAAACGATGTAGTCGCCTCGATTGATACCGATAGCCATTAATGCCGCTGCGAGTTTTGCCGTTATCATTCGCATATCTTTCCATGTATACCTTTCAGGCGAATCTAGAGTCCTCTCGTTGACACTGATGATGGCAAGATCGTCGTCGTTGCCGCAGAGCAGATTTTCGGCAAAGTTGACATTAGCATCCTCGAAGAAACGTGGGAACTGATCAATGCGGATTCGTTCATCGACAGCCGTGGTAGGCAGCCTTGAAGCCTTTATGCCAGCGAATTTCCAGAATGAAAGCCAAAAGTCGTTCATACGATTGACAGAGAAGTCATGTAGCTCGTGGTAGGTAGAAATCTTGATACCATGCTGCCGCTCTGTGTATTCCGTAAAGTCTTCAAGTGGAGTCCTGATGCCAACAGGCGGAACGTACGTCGGCTTGGGATCCATTTTCATTGACTTATGCTGTGCGTCACACGACGCATTCTTGGATGTGCGTACTGTAGCGGTCCGATCGCAAAACAAGAGCGGATAGGCTCGACAATTGCAATTCTCGTTACCGATTCACTTCTTCCCCATCTCCCTTTTTCCTGATTGTTTGCTTGCACGTGACGAGTGCGATCCACTCGTTATATTGGCGCTGTGGTGAATGGATCGCTTGTGGCGATAGGTGCCAAGACCGAGGCTATCGGCGGCTGCTCGACCAAGCTGCTTCAACAAGACATGACGGAGCTGGAGGACTCGTATGTATCCACTCAACCTGATTCTAGATGAATAAGCGGGTGGGAACGAATGGTGATGATATAGCGGTTGATTTCGTGCATGCTGTCTTGTCCCACCCCTCAACCGAATTCGGCCGAGATATGAGGGGTACAGAGCTCTGAATCCGTTCACTCTTGAGGCTCGACATCGCATTTCTTGACCATAACAGGAAATCCTGCCCACGAAAAGCACACCCACGAATACCCAATATGTCCAATTCCGTTACCACAAACACGGCCGGCTGTGAATTTTTGACTCGGGTCTATGATTGCAAGAACAACGACGATCTCATCGCCCTCTACGACGACTGGGCGGAAAGTTTCGACTCAGATGTGTTGGGAGAAGCTCAGAAATATGTCGCTCCAGCATTGGCAGCACAGGCAGTCGTACAAGCTGGCGGGAAGTTGGATGGCGTAGCATTGGACGCTGGCTGCGGGACTGGCTTGTCTGGGGTGGCTTTGAGCCAAGTCGGCATGAAGACGATAGATGGCCTAGACATATCGCCAGGCATGCTGAAAGTGGCTAGGAAGACTGGGATATATCGTGATCTTGAGACTGCCGATCTGTCGAAGCCCGTGCAAAAAGGAGACGGACAGTACGACATCATCTTCTGCATCGGAACCTGGACTCACGGCCATGTGGGACCTGTCCCCTCCTTCGCCGAGTTCGTGAGAGTGGTCAAGCAAGGCGGCATCATTGCTGGGACCGTGCTCGATGACATCTGGACTTCCCACGGATTCGAAGCTGAGTTAGAGCGCCTGGAGCGAGAAGAACTAGTACAGGTCGTCAGCACCGATAGCATGGACTACCGAAAGGGCGCTGGTGTGAGAGCAAAGGTCGTCGTCCTGCGGAAGAAGTAAATATTGTGCTCTGCATACAGGACGTCTGTGGAAGACGGATGGCAGCCGCAAGCCAGTGGGTGATCATCCTTTGCAAGAACGGCCGCAACGTCCGAGGTTTTCTTACTTTGAGCCGGAAGACGCCTTTATCATAGAAAGCGATATTGCGAAACGCAATCGACTTGGATACACAAGCGCTAGCCTAATGGGGACAGCCGCCCGGCCGTCGCCCGACCCGAGCCCGACCTTCTTGTCCCGGCCTCTTCTTCTTCTCCTTCTTCTGATGATCCTTTCACTACGACCTGCAACATGATCTGCGTCCATCTCGACATATGCACCAGTCTGCGAAACCCAGTATGCGCCGTATCGCAGCGTCCATCGCCGACGCGAGCCCGTCGTTGCTTAGCGCGTCGTAGCCGCCCGACCTGAAACTTTAAACGACACCTCATTGGTGGTGAAGGTGTATCCACTTCCAACACAGATTCTGTAGACGCCGAATGCACTGTAGAGACAGAGATGCCAGTCCATTTCTGGAAAGGTGAGATGGCATACTGCTTGACGGCAGCTTTTTTGACTATGGTGCTGCAGGTCATGCAGACTGCCATGTCGCAGATCGTGAGGCACAGCATTGCCATATATCAGCATGAGAAGCCTGCATGCCGAGAGGCACACTCAGACTCGGATCAATCGAACTCCTTGCTATCAGATTCGGCATCATGTCGTCAAAATCATCAGTGTATTCCATGAAGAACGAGTTCTCGAAATGCAAAGAACGAGAACGACCCAGATGCTCCTCCTGGATATGGGAAGTGCTCAGCTTCGCGGTCAGCTTCTTGTGTATGGGTGCAATCATCATATTACTTGCCAAGTTCAACAATAAGCCTCTTCCGAATATGGGGTTCTTGACGCTCAACGGTATCGTGTCCACATTGGCTGGTATCTCCAAGGCTGCGTTGATTCTGCCAATCTCGGAAGCCATAAGTCAACTCAAGTGGCAATGGTTCTGGAATTTCGATCACCCTCGACCAATCTCGGACTTTCAAATCTACGACAGCGCCTCTCGAGGACCTTGGGGGAGCCTCTGTCTCCTGGCTCGACCCCGTCTGGCCCACCTATCCTCACTTGGTGCACTTTTGACTGTCGTTGCACTAGCAATAGAGCCATTCTTTCAGCTAGTGCCATCATTCCCAGTCAAGATGGTGCCAACGACCAGCACGCTCGCAACTATTCCAGTTGCTTCCTCTGTCAATCAAGTTGAGCGCGACCCGATCAACTACGATTACTTCACAGCAGGTCAAGGCCTGAAGGGGGCTATATATGATGGTCTATTTGGTTCATCAACAAACAAGCAAGTCGATCCGTCATGTCCTACTGGAAACTGCACTTGGGCTCCTTATACGTCTCTAGCTGTTTGCAGCGCTTGTACCAACCTCACAAGTATGCTGCGAGAGATACCACCGGACCCTAAAACGATCAATCGAACAGGTTGGGAGTTGCCGAATGGCGTGAGAGTTTATAGCGCCTCAGGAAGTTATATGACTCAATCCACGCGCGATCTCTCAACGTACAGCGATGATACCGGACAGGACCGGGGCAACTGGTCCATCGTCTATCGTAACATGCAGAATTTTACACTAGTCACAGCACAAAGCTTCTACTGGGCACCACAGACGGCCGATGGCTTTACCCCTCCAGCCTTCCCCACACGCCCACAGACCGCTGGTCTTGAAAATTCGTTTCCCCCACACGCTGCGGAATGCATGCTCCACTTCTGCCTGAAGACTTATAGTGCGAGTGTCGACAAAGGTGTTTTCAATGAAACGCTGATCAGCCAGTGGCCGGACCCGCTGCAACCACTGCCGCAGAGTATCACGGATCAGTGGGGATTCCGGCTGCTGCGAGAGCTGAGCAGCGATCAGGCCAAGGGCGCCTCAACCGCTTTGTCGAAAGGCTTGCCTGGCAACATCACCGAAATAAACATCACTTTGTCATCGCCTCAGGTGGAGCATGAAGTCTATAATATCAGATGGCTGACACTGCATGGACTGCGCACCTGGTTCCAGGAAAACTGGCTGGTGGACACAGGAGACCAGGCTATCACTACTGACATGGCACAAGTCATGTACAATGCTTACACCGGGCCCTCGAGGGCGACAGTACAGCCGACAGACTTACTGTCAGCCGAAGCAGCAATATCCAAAATGCCTGGTCCTGGCGTGCTGTATTCCGACGTGGCGGATAGCATGACACGATACATTCGTAGTCAAGCATTCGGGCAGCAATCCGCCTATGGCGTGGCATACGCCGCACAGACTTTCGTTTCTGTGCAATGGAAGTGGATCGTTCTTCCGGTCTCGCTGCTGATATTGACTTTTGCCTTTGTCGCTCTGACCGTAGCACAGAGTGTCGAGAAAGATATTCCATTATGGAAGAGCCACAGCATGCCCTCTTTGCTCTATAGTTTGGATGAAACTATATCGCAGAGCATTGCTGGGCACAGTCGAGCTGGCGAAAGCATGGAGCAACATGCAAAGGCGTTCGAGATGGCCATGAGAGCGACAGGCAATTCGTTGAAGCTAAGAGCCAGGCCTAGGAACATACTTCGTCGAATTCACCAGGACGCAGTAGAAGCAAGTGCTGCGCGCAGAATGAGCCTTGTCTGAATCAATACCTTTATCAATCTCAATCATCCACCACGAGATCCAGTTTTCATCACCGCTTCACAGACCTCGAGGTTTGACGCCCGCACGAGCCAGGAAAGTGAGCTCTTAGCCTCTTCGTTTCTCTGGCGAATCAACGAGTTGTGAGCACGTGCTAGCACGACAGGAGTCGACTGTATCGAGAGGCTATTAGGGACAGCAACAGGATCGCCTCGAGGACAACAAGCCCCAAGCAGATTCAGAGAAAGGCAAGCATATCCTCAGTCCTGCGCGCTATGTCGACTTCCATATTCCCCAGAAAGTGGTCACAAGCATCTGTACGGCCGCCGACATGCACCTCGATATGCACCTCGACATGCACAAACGCACTCTCAAGCGCTCTTTCATGTAAGGAGGCGGAATTCGCTCTCGGATCATCGAGGAGACCTTTCAGGTGAAGGTTGCTGAACATAAGTCCGACACCCAAGTTCATGGATTTCACTACAACAACGAGGCATAAAGTCGCCAGAAAACATGACAACACTCGAGTAGCGACTGGGCGATCCCCGGCACTCCCTAAGAGGATCTTTGAACAGAGAGGGATGTCTTTCGGGGTGCAGTGTAATAAGGTAGGCGGTGGCTCCACAGTTACTCAGCATTTCGCTTCCTTGTAAGCATGCCCTCTCAAGCTGCATCCGCACATTCCAACTATGTGCCTGATAACCAGCTCAAGTTATGTTTAGCTCGCGGGTACACAGCGATGACACTCGGTCACGAGTTGTGAGCAACCGCGATAGTAGTGCATCGTGCTGGTAATAAGTTATAGAAACATTTCATAGGCCGCTAGACGGCATCATCATGACCTTGCCCTTCAGTATTTTATTTGAGCACAATGCTATCCGCTCACCCAGTGTTTCACATCGCGCCACTCCTCGTAAAGTTTGCAGTGCCGTACGCGCGGCAACGAGTCTCACATCCCACGACCTCGGCGTGTCAAGTCGTGGTTGTGTCTCATCAGGCACAACATCCAAAATAGTAACAACAAAGGCTGCATGGTAACGTTCCACGTGTTGCGAATGCCGTAAGATCCACTGCAATCGTGTTGAGAACCCGAGACCGCATTGGGAGTCGGAACCAAGCTTTGCTTTGTGGCTTGCAAATTTCCACGCGGAGCTGTCATCAACTCGTTCGGGCAAGCGGCGCGCGCAATTGGCAGAGCGAAATGGGAACGGGGACGTTTCTGGGCGATTGCTTGTGCTGATCGGCAGCGGCTCATACTACGTGATTGCGCCCACCGACTGGCTGATGATCCAACGTTATTTTGAACACGCGGCTTCTGGTCGATGCCGTACCGCGCCGCGGTTGAAGGGCGTTTCGCGGGCGACTCCACACGATAACGCAGTGAATGCGTGGGGATTTGGCGTCGAGACTCTCGCTCATCAATTCGAGACTCAAGGGCTAGAATGCTGTGCACCCATGCCTCATGCGTAAAGTGGATGCAGATGAACCAAGGTTGGCACATGGCAGAGCAGAGTCAAACGGTGGAGATGTCATGCATGCATCATGGACATACTCTCACAGGGCGCGAGGGATGCTTTTGCGACGGATGATTCTGGAAGCAGAGACGTTCCATGAAGCAGAAGAGAACTTTAATAGTACGATTAGAACTTCTGATTAATTGTAGCTATTTACTGCCACTTGGTGGGGGTATAATGCTGTAGATACTGCTGTTGGTAGATCATCAATCATCGTTCGCCTGAGATCGAACGCCCTGTTGGCTCGGACAGCTGTGAGTCTGGATCTGAAGCATCTGTTCCCGCTTATTCTCCAAGCGAAATTCCCTTCCTATATACAAAGCGTGAGACTGTCAATGAATTAGGCGCTTCTTGGTTTGCATGCTTTAAAGGATTTTGTTCAGACTGTCTGTGAATGTCGTTGAGTTGGCACCACCGGCTTGACCCTTCGTGACACCCAATAATTCAATAAATTCGGAGTAGACTGGGAAAGAGTTTGCATCAGCAGGAGGCTGGGCGCTGGAAGTGACCACAGATACGACAAATCCTGGAATGGAGGTCGGGTCAACGCTTTGTCCGTCTTTAGCGATGCGCCATTCGAGATTCTTCTGGAGGTAAGGAGCAATGATCAACTCCGAAAGACTGCCCAGAAGGCCACCATCGAAGAGGGAGGTCAACTTGTTGGTCAAAGGAATCGAGGCGGTCGTCAAAATCGACATGTTCATGGCACGGCCATCCATGCTGTCTTGGGACAGCACACCCATCGGCCCATAAAGATTCTCGGCCGACGCCCATGTGGATGGATCCTCGCTTGCTGGCTTGCCGTTGAAAAGATAGACCGTATAAGAGCCACCGAGTGCGTAGCGTGGAGTCTGAATATTTGCCTGGTACTGGTACAGGGATCCGTTAGATGCTTTCAGTGGGTCGCTGGACAAGATGTCGCCCAAGGCCTGGAGAATCTGAGGTTCAGCCTCACGCTTGGATGAGCCGGCGGTGGCGGATGGGTTCGGTCCATAAAGTCGGTTCACGTATCCGATGATGGCATCACGACTGCCATCGCTGTTCGAAAATTCAGGGTATGTGTAGCCAAACTGACGGTAGTCCCTCACTTGTTTGGTGGTCCAGAACGAGCTGCTACCGGCTTCAGGTTTCCTGAAGGGTCGGAGACCCGACGACCCGCCCTGGGTTGAGCCCTGACTGATGGTCCATGTGGCGTGTGGTGCTTGTTGAGTAGCATCGTAGTTTGCCTGTGGATTGATCGCTTGCCACATGGCAAAGATGCGATCGACGTTGGTGTGGTGAAGATAGAAGATGGGGTCAAATGATGCGGTAGAGAGGTAAGTCATGTGTCCTCCGGAAACGCCGTTGCCGCCCAAGCCACCAGCATTGGTGTGCACTGTGTTGTGGATCTGCTCGAGGCTGTTGGCGCAGCGAGCATCACTGGAGCCGCTGTCGTCGTTACTGAAGCCCAGAAACTCGGTGCATTGAGTGAACAGCTGGTACAGCTGATCCTGCAAGCTTTGTCGAGCACCATTAAAGGCGCCCCGTGCTGCGGGAGAGTTATTCGCCGCGTTCTGGGCATTGCTGGTAGGGTATCGCAGAGTCTTTGGCCAAGAGTTGAGGGTGCTGTAAACAAGACCTCGTTGCTCGCCATTCAAGAATACGTATCCATACAGAGGGTTCCGGATATTTTGTTGTCCTGTTGGTGCTTGCAATGTGACACTGCTGGCTGTGATGACATCTGGCAAGGTCTGTCCGTTATTTGGTGGTCGTGCTGCCCAGTCAAAGAAGGGAAAGCGCAGATTGTTGGCGGCATTAACATAGCGCTGGCGGGTCGCAGCAGGATACTCGTTGGCCACCGATCTCGCCACTTTGAGGAATTCCTGCTCAAAAAGAGCCATGTATGCACGGTGCCATCCTGGGAAGAGAATCGAGTCATGTGTGCAGTAACCGTCGGTGCCTTGACAACTGCTGCATTGGCCAACGTTTGCGTAATTCTGTCGCGGTACGCCGTGAATCGCAGCGATGTTGAAGAAACTGCGGTCGCCCGATTGTTCCTTTGGGGTAGTCATCCATCGGTCCATTGCGACGAGAAAGATAGTCCATTGATCAGGCTGCTGATTCCTCAATTGCCTGACCTCCAATCGTGGTTGAACATTGCCTCCTTTGCCGCCTTCCAAGACGACCTGATTCACGTTGCTTTGTCGCGCAACGAGGTTGTGCTCCGAATGCTGTTCAACGGGGTGTGCGAGAACGGAAGTGGTGGCAAGTGCCAAAGTGGAAAGCAAAGAGAACTTCATGATGATATGCAATGCGTGGATGTGTAATAGGAAAAATGAATGATTTTTGGTTAGAAGCGAGTGTGAATGCAACCACACCCCAGCATGCTCGACAGAAAGAAGGTCAGAGGCGAGAGGGACAGCCGGGTATATGAAAGGAGATTGCTCCAACCAAGAGCGACGGGAGGCGTTCGCTACCGTTGCATAGTAGCAGAATTCGGATGGAGCCTTGGGAGCCACATCACACAGGCGAGAACCTAGCTTGGCCGGACTCACGGACCTTCTGCGCAGCGCGTCTGGAGGATGGGCTTGCTGTGCGCCAGCGCTGTGGCTGTCTTCGTGTTCGGGAGCCCGTTTCTTGGAATAGGGGCCGGGTTTAGTCAAGCTCGTCGCTAGTCACGACGCTTCGAGCGGAGCTCTTGCGCCACTCAGCAGCCTCTCGCCACGGATGATGGCGACGCGTCTGCCGCTGATGACATGTGCAGTGTCTTCGCGAAAGAGCGGTCGCTGAAACGTCCCTATTATTGGTCGCGGTTCATCTGTGTGGTGAGCAGGTCTTCCCAGTCTCGCTCCTGAGGCAGACCACTCAGCTTTGACAGCTCGGCAGTCTTGGTTGGATACAGTGCAATGCGAAATTGGACACGTGCAGAGCGTTACCCAAAAGAGCCATTTAGACCTAAACCTTGTGAGCTTCAGAAAGCTTGTTGCAATGGCTCGCTGGTGATGAATAAACTTTCGCCTTCTCCTCCAGCTCGGCGGCCTGTGCCGGACTCCCAGACGAGGGCGCAAAACGCAGGAGAACAATGTGTACGCCGAGGGAGCGATGTCAGCAGAGCATTCACAGAGCAGTCAGCATTCAATGACAATGAGGAAGTTATTCCTGGAACGGTTATTACTTCCGTCGTCTCGTCTCGCGTGTACAGCGCACAAACACAAATTTTGACTGGATCGCATGGCTGGAAAAACCTCGTACTGATGAAGCAGCTGCATCGCACGGCATTACGGCACGCTTCATGTGCGATGACATGTCCCATATTATTACTCGCTGATCATTCTTGACGAAGGAGTATCCGAGTCTCGTGGTCGGCGTGCAGATGCTACACAACGAACGATTGGGCCGAGCTGTTGAGAACACGATGGATCTACCCGAAATAGAGCCCCCGCGCCGATGACCTTTGTCCTGGGCGAAATCGATAAGCAGGGGTGATTCGTCCTTTTGTGCAGCTAAACAACAGCGGTGCTACTTTGCACTGCAAGGTACGGTATGAAAACCGAGGAGACTCATCCTTCGTGCTCAACTGCAGCAGATGTTGTGCAAGCGATCGTGTGAAGCTTCACCAAGATTCTGTCGACTTCTTCGACCGAACATTGCCATATTGTAGAAGAGGTTGCAATTGAGTGCTGACATGTCTACCATATCCTGGTGATCGCTCGCTGGCTTCGATGAGCACAGGACAAACAACCACCTATCCCTGCTTGTTCTAGGCTTTATTTGACCGTTGCAGAACTACATTCACGATTGTATCGTGGACAGCACATACAACGCTCGACCGTTCTGCTCGCTACAGAAGTCTCACTCGAAACACCTCGTGGCACCGGAGGTCTCGCAGAGTCTCAACATGCAGCAATTCTAGGGCTCCTCAGAACCATCGATTGTCTCGGCCCGTTAAATGTGAAAGGAGCGAGCAGGCGCTCAGCCCACTCTCGTGACGCGGAAGGCGTGCCAATTCTCTTGTTTGTGACCAGCCGCTCTCGCATCCGCGTAGGGTCTCATTTCGCAGTCCTATCATGCAAGCATCCCCGCTTTTAGAAGTGTCAACAAGTGCTCATCACCCGAAATGCTAAGCTGTGTAAGTTGTCGCTCATTACTTAATTCCATAAGGACGGTAATACGAGCCTACTTTGAATCTCAAAACAATCGCAGCCCCCTCTGCGCCAAGTATTGGGCACTGCATTCAGACCGTCACACGGTGGTCATGCGATTCCCAGGCCAAATGCAACATAGTCGTGTTGCATCGTATTGCCGACCTGACGAGCTCGAATGTAGTGAGTGATGAACGCTTGCTGTGCAATTATGCCCTATCCTGGGAATAGCGACAATGATCAGCACATCACGACGTGTTTTCCGGAGTAAACGGCATCGATCAGCGTTAAAGTTCAACAGAGTCTGCTCCACTTACACATGCTCGATGGTACAAACCGGCTGAGGCAAGGCTGTGATGAGTTTCTGTGTTTAGCAGTGTTGAGCATACGTAAAGATGCCAATACATACAACTCTCAGCGGACAACAGGAAGACAAGTGGCATAAATATACACCCTGTCGTGCCAGGTGTTACCGGGCAGGCTGCCAGGCAGAAGAATCTTGGCAACGCACTCGGGACGAAGAATCGCCGTCTCACAACCGACAGTGGGCCGAACATCAGCGAAGCAAAAAGTTGGGTAAGCATGGCAAAAGAATTGTCGCTTCTGTGGATCGAACTGGAGTGATGTTAGTCGTTGTTCAGTGGTGTCGGATGCTGGTGCTGATGCTTACCACAGTACCTCCAGATACCGCACAGTTTGCAGACGACCAAAGTAGACTTCAGTCTGGCGCTCTCCCAAGTGAGCTAAAGCGACCACTTTCTCACTATGAGATATGGGAGGTGGCAGCTAATAACAATATATACCTCAATCTTGTAAGTCCAACGACATGAAAATGGCGCCTCAACACATAGTGTAACGTCGGCGCTTTCAATGGGACGCAAAAGTTGGAGTCTGTCCAGGCTTAAGCGGTGTACTGTTCCTGCCTCCACATCTGCACATCAACGTTGGTCGTTCAATGACGCCAAAAATCTGCTCATTCGGCCGCATGCCTAAGCATCATCGAGGCATTCAGAAGAGAACCCGATTGAGGATATTGGGACCAACCGCGTGGCTCGATACCTTCAGCGGAAAGATCTGGTTTCCGGAACGAGGTGCATCAGCAGGACGGTGAACATCCAGTAGTGGCTGCTCGTGGCTATGTTCCCTGGAGGGCTGCGGTCAGCTACTTGTAAGCCATCTCTCAGATAGACAGACGCGAGACCTGAGTAGAAACTCTACCATCCGTGAGTTGTTGCAACAATTTCTATCCTTCTGACTTCAGCTGGCTACAGGAGTCGATTTACCCGCTGTCGATGAGGAATCCAAATCGTTGTGTGTGTGGTCTAGGTCATCCGGAGCAGGTCAATCTTCACAACCTGCCAAACTCTGCTTGTGCACCGAGCGACAAGAAGAATCGGCAAATCAGTGCGGTCAGCAACAATCAGGCAGACCGGCGCTAGAAAGTGATAGATTGGCATCCAGTACTTTGCGCTTACAGCTTGAACGCTGCTTTCCCTGCCCGCAACTTCGAGTGCTTCGTCACTCGTCGTATGTCTGCCTTCCATAGCGCGTCTAGGGCCTTTTCTTATTCAAGACAGACCAGCAACGTGAGAAGCTCGCGGCGAGAGATATCGGCTGCGCGTACATCTGTGTTTCCGGCGTGCTGTCAGCAACTAGGCGGTCATCTCTGTGAATGCCAACGTCGGCATGGCGTACTCAGTTGCTTCTGCTTTATTCAAGGGAGATTCGCGAAGGGTGTTCTGCTGAAAACGCGCTGGGATAGTCAGTAAAGATCGGAATCGAACACTTCTGAGCAGGCTAATAGGTAATCAGATGGGATGCGCCATCTACAGTCATTATTCTAGACACGCTCGCGCGTACTCTCTAATTATAATGAAAGCCATCGCAGCCGGGTATCCTATTTCCGCACTCTCAAATGCAAAGTTTATCGTCAAATGCTTTTTCTTTCTATTTGTAAAAGTCCCGTGTTCCAGAATTCCGCCGTTAAAAAACACCATTTCCCGCTCGCTTGAACGCAATCGTAGATGTCGGTAAGAACCAGATGATCATGAGTTGAGGTGGGTGTTGTGACCATCCTCCATGCATACTTCCGCGTGTTCCATGTTGAAATGCTCACATAGCTGTGAGCTGCCTCTTCTTCCTCTCTTCGGCGAAGACCTCCCTGCTGATAGCAAGAACCCTCTCGAAACCTTCTCGCCCTTTGATGGCATTCTCCTTAAATCGCTCCACACTGATGTCTTCTATCGCGCTCTTAATTTTCTGCCAACCGCCACAAAGCGCCACGATCCGTGCCTCTTGCTCAAACATAGTCTTCTCGCTGTGTGCCGGATCAGGTCGATATACGACCTTCTCGTGCACGTTTAACAGTTCACTCCATGTCAAGTTCTGACTGCACATGGTGACTTTCTTCGCTTTGGGGTCGACGTAGCTCACCTCGTACACTTGACTTGTGTCGCCGCTGCCGAGAAAGGATTTGAGCCATTGTGGAGCGGACTGTTTGCAGGTGATGAGTCTTTCGGTGCGCAAAATTCCGGTGTTGGGGTCGAGGATTCGTGAGAGCGTGTCGACGGCGATTACGTGTGTGGACTTGTCGTTCCAGGGACAGTATTTTCGCCAGTTGCATGTGCTGACTTCGTCCCAGGAGTAGGCGTAGGAGTGGGTGTTGCTGAAGATTTTCATCGTCACTGTCTACGCGTTCGTGGACGAGAAGGCAGATTTTCTCTGGATGTGTGTATGTGCCTCTGGCCGGGCAGCCGGCGTGTTGACTAGGTCTTATCGCGCGATTTTCGTTTCCGACAGGGTGAGGCGAAACAAAGGCGCGTTGAGAACGTCCGGGGGGCTAGGTGTCAGCGGCGGTGTCGTTTGAGGATCGTGAGGTCGTGATGGTTTGTCTGCTGGAAAGACAGTGGGTGACAGGCGAGCGTCAGCGCTGGGTGGAGGGGTAGAAATGGGCCGCAAGATGTCGAAAATGCGAGTTGATTCCCTGGCCGGACGCCGAATTATTCTCGCGCACGGCCTGTTTCTCCGCCGGACTTCCGGCAGTCGGCTGCATTTTCGTGCATGTGATTGGTGCTTCACCTCAAACTCTTGGCACGGCACCCCCAAACATCTGGGCATCCTTGTGCAGGTGTGAGACTTTCAAACGTTGTGCAAGAAACAACTCACGACTTTACAGCACAGACTTGATGACTCGGGGACTGCATCCTTCTCGCCTTCTATTGTCTAGCCTGGATCTCTATGAAGCAGGCAGAAAGCAGTGGCGACGTGAAGCAGCCACGATGGGCCCGAAAGATGACAAGCAAAGTTGCACAACGCGGTTCGATGGCCTCCTAGCATCATGAAAAATGGCATGTGCAAATCTTTGGACGCTGCCTAGTCACAATCAAGGCCTTATCACTCTGGGATCATATCGTGCCGGGCAACAGGGCAGTTGGGAGAACGGCTGCTGGCCGAGAGCATGCGATCCATCGTCAAAACAGGCACAGCTGACCGTGGCTGCATACTGGGGCTCTCGGATGCAAGGTTCCTCGACGTTTAGTTGCTCGCCCGTGCACTTGAAGGTGTGGCCGGCGCCATACGATCCAGCTCTGGAGAAGCGAAGAAGTGTCAAGTTGTGGTCTTTTCGTGGACTGCTGCAAGTCGTGGCGGAGAGGTAATACAGAACCATTTTGAGGCCGAAAGCGACTTCCTGAGACTTGCCGGTGCATACACTTCCTTGACGGCGAGGCGAAAAGACTAAATCTAGGAAAAGAAGCTCTGAATGTGCGGCTCTTTGATTCTTCAACCCTTGACACAAGAAGAAGTCATGACTTACGACTGCTCGACAGAATGGCAGCTCTGAACCTTTTTTCGGATATGTGCGAGTACATAGCAAGGGAAGCAAGCGGTGCTCGATTTGTCCGAGGTATCCGTCTGCGAACCAGAATCGTCTAGCCTGTCAGAGGCTGTCCTTTCCCAATGGAGACGTTCGGCATTTCGTTCGAACAATTGAGCAACGATGGTCCTGCCAGCGTCTTCAACAAACAATCCACTGTCGAGGGCATGTTCAACAGATTAAAACAACTAAAGCCTGCAGAGACACTTTGTGGTCTCGGATCCCTTCCGAAGGCCTTCCAAAGGAAGTCACAAGAGACATTTGCACTGATGAAGTGTTATGTTTAAAAGGTCTCGCAACCGCATAAGTGCTCGACAGGAAACAGACAACAAGTGAGAAGACCCTACGAAACACTCAGCACGCCGAAGTACCTCCTAGTGGTGGCCGTCCCAATAAGGAGCTAGGCCGTTCGCACCCTTGTCGAGTTGATGCCAAGACCCCAGGACTCTCAATCGAAACAGAGAGAGTAGGCTCGCCCGAGATTCGCGCGCTCTTGCACGCCGCGCACATCCGACACGCCTTTCAATGGGAATCTTTCTCTCTGCATAATACAGTAAGTCTTGTCTTTCGCGCGATTCATGTTGCCTAGTTGATGCCAATACGAACGTATGCCAAGCCAACACGCGAGAGCCACGTGAGCTAGGTATGTGGGCGGAGCGCAGCGAAGTGCTCCTTCACTTGGCGATCCGCCAACAAGTTACAACCCCAAAGCTACCCCAAGAACTTGCCCGGGGCATAGTGGATCGGCTTGCCAGAAGCGATATCATGTCCGAAACAGCTGGGCAAAATCGCCTCCGGAACTCGCGACCAGCATGCCGGACTCCACAAACACGGAGACCCCAAGGTCTCGGCGGCTGCTATGGGGACTCGGCGCCGCGTCTGATGTTTCAACTGACAAAGAAAAGTCGGAATCTTTATGATGACCACGTTGCGTCGTCCGTCCGGGAGTTTGGATCTCGTCTACTTCTCAGTGTCTCCACAAAATCAAAACCAAAACCAAAATGGCCACCGTCAAGGCCAACACGCTCGATATCGAGAAGACGTTCGACACAACGGCTTCTCACAACGAACACAGAAGCGATGACTCCGATCATGAAAAGACGCTCATTCCCGAAGCTCTCGACGACGACCCGGTCTACTCCTACGCCGAACAGCGCAAGATTATCCATCGTCTGGACCTCCGTCTGATCACCGTGGCTGGCATCATCTACATGAACAGTCTCATGGATCGGTCGAATTTGCCCAATGCCAACATCGCGGGCATGTCGGTTGACCTCCAACTGACCGGATTCCGCTACAGTCTGATCTCGCTGGTCTTCTTCATCACGTATACTATTTTTCAGCCTCCTGCTACGCTATTGACCAGGAAGATTGGCCCGAAGCTGTTTCTCTCGGGTATTTGTCTGGCATGGGGTGTCGTTATGGTAAGGCTGCACTAGACTACTGCGCCGAACCTTCATACTAATTTATGACAGATCGGCTTCAGCTTCGTCCAGGATTGGGTTGTTCTCGTGCCTCTCCGACTGCTCTTAGGATTGTTCGAAGCCGGCTACTTTCCTGGAGTGGTATATCTGATTTCCACATGGTATGCGAGATACGACATGCAGAAGCGGTATGCCGGATTCTATGCACTTGGCTTGGTCGCATCGGGTTGCTCTGGTATCCTGGCGTATGGACTCATGCAATTGGTAGGCCTGTCTCGCGTTTGAAGCAACTTTGCACTAACTCGATCCTACAGGATGGCAAAGCCGGGCTCGAAGGATGGCGCTGGATTTTTCTGGTCTTTGGATTGCTGACAGTCGCCTCTGTGAGTATTGATGCATTCCCTTCCCTCGAGACAGCCAGAGACAGAGCTGACCTTTAGCGATGAAAAGGCTTTCCTCGGCTTTGCATTCCTCGTCGATTTCCCAGATGTGGCCGTCACCAAGAACCACTGGAGATTCTTGAGCCGTGAAGAGATCCAATTCATCCTTCGTCGCATCGACAAAGATCGTGGTGACTCTGCGCAAGAACCATGGAATTTCCGCAAGTGGTTGGCAGCAGGCAGAGATTGGAAAATTTGGTTGTTTGCATTGTGCTTCTTGTGAGTATTCAGTATCACTTCTTGTTTGGTCATTGCACTAATTGGAGAGCAGTGGTCTCACAACGCAAGCTTACGCTCTGGCCTTCTTCCTACCCATCATCCTGAATTCCAACATGGGCTTCGATATTGGCGAGTCGCAATTGTTGACAGCTCCACCGTATGCTGCCTCAGCGCTTGTCATGTTCTTGTGTGCGTGGATTGGCGACAAGTACCGCGTGCGAGGCCCGCTTTTGTTCTTAACTGCTACACTCGGTATCATTGGAGCGGCACTCCTGGTAAGTTTCTTTTGCTGCTATCTTCGATGACTCAAGCTGAAATCGAACCTCAGGGCTGGGCTGGTTCCCCTGGCGTACGCTACTTCGGGACGTTCCTCATCTGCATGGCGTCAAATGGTGGCATCCCTACAGTCATGGCATATCAGTAAGCTCCGTCTTCCATCGCTCCCGACGACACTCCGAGCTGACAATCGCTTCAGAGCAAACAATGTCCGAGGTCAGTGGAAACGCGCTTTCGCCTCCGCCACGCTCGTTGGTTTCGGCGGCATTGGCGGCATTGCAGGAAGCACAGTTTTCCGATCTCAGGACCGACCAACTTATATTCCCGGCATCATCGCCTGCATTGCTGTTAACTTGATGATCATCGTGATCGTCGCGTTCAATACGGTTGTTTTCGGACGACAAAACAGAAAAGCGGATCGTGGAGAGATGGTGCTTGAGGGAGATCCGAAATTTAGGTATACTCTTTGAGTAGTCAATACTGCTATAATAAGCAGAGCCGCCTTTGTATTTACAACACTCGTGCACCGACTCAGTGACCGGGCAAGCAGCACGCGGCCATGGTGCCGTGCCGAGTCGCTTGCCGTTCTTGGCCAACTGCGGACGGACTGTCTTGGGAGATTGCAACTCTGCAGCGATGTGTAGAGGGTATTGTATCAAGGCGCGCCAGAAAGAATTGTCGCAATGGATCTCTTCCGTCGACCGTCGAATACCTGACCGGCCCTGAGCTGCCTCGTCGGCACTTTCCAGTCATGTTCGCGTTCTTCTTCCTCCCCGTGGCTCTATTTTCCCATTTGCTTCGTCTTACTTACGCGCAGCGCATGGTTGACTTCCCCATCCCACCGATCAATCAGAACGTTAGCAGCGCTTGCCTTGCAGCACTCCAGCGGACGGTTTCGTGTCCAGGCTTTCGTGCGCAGCGAGCAATTGAGTCGGTGCAAAACGTACTCTTGGCACGAATCACTCGCTGACATTGGCCAGCAACCCACGACTCTTTTCCCACGAGCTGAACGAGCTCTGCACTGAAGTGTGTCGCCAATCTCTGTTGGACACACGTACGGCCATCCAGCAGAAATGCACTGCGATTAGTGAACGGACGGAGTTCGAGGGTGTTGGGTATCCGGGTATGAGATTGCGCAGAAGTCGGTCGAACACGAAGAGACTGACGCCGTATCCCAGCTACATTTGTAGTCGATCACCTCCTGTACACGTACTCTCTCTCATGCCGGAAAAGGTGACGCGTGCCCATCATGAGCCTTTCCTATCGTGTTAGCCTGACAGCTGATAGCACTACGGGCGCTTGGTGTCATGATGTCCTCGGGCGATGGGACAACGACTCCAGCAGCGCGACTTGTGACTCTGTACATGTTGTTGCACCTGGAGAAAACTGTAACAGCATCGCCATGATCAACAGCGTCTCGACATACGAGTTATTACTGGCCAATCCGCTCCGTTTGAAATGCGAAGAAGATCCTGCTGTGCTAACACGGCTTTGTGTACCCAGCCCATGCTTCACACACACAGTTCAGAGGAGTGATACCTGTGCACGCATTGCGGAAGCTTATGATGTGACCGAAGCCCAGCTGCTTGCGTGGAACCCGAATATCAACGACGACTGCGGCAACCTGCACACGACGATTGGAGCCGAGATACGCGTCAGGTAACATATACTTGCAGAAAATCGAAACACATTGTGGACTGATTATTGCTAGTCCACCCAGTGACACGATCGACGACACTCAGACCAGATTCGAGCCGAAGGCACTTCTTCCTCGCGCTTTTGGCACAATTCAAGGCTGCGTAAAGTACGAGAACTACCGCACACTCGAGCCTGGCGCTCGCGAGAATATAACCAAGGCGATGATCTTCATCAACGCGTGCGACTTTGTGGCCAATTGGTTTGGAACCACCACTGACAAACTTTTGTCATGGAATCCCAGCCTATCAGAAGACGACTGTCGCCTTCAAGCTGGTTTCAGCTATTGTGTGCTCAAGTCTGAGGCTGATCACATCACACGTAACTCACCACCCCCTTGTCCATCCAATTCGAGGATGGAGGACATGCTGATAAGAAGACTATAGACCGTGACCGTATGCGAGAGCAAGAATGCTCGCTTGGTCGCTATACTGCTGTCCCGGGTACTGCAAGTAACTGCACATGTTATGCAGGAGTAATGGGTGTAGACCGCAGGGGTATGTGCTGAGTGTGTGTGTGAGAGCAACAACACTGCCGACTTTGCTGACTGGATGGCACACAGACGGTACAGACGGCGCATGTGAGAACTTCGCAGAAATGTATCGGATCACTGTGCCAGATCTGATCCGCTTCAACTCTTGGCTGGCTCCTGACTGCGACAACAACTTTTATGCGGGCATGGCAGATGACGATGTGCGCATGATATGCATCGAAGTGGATGGCGAAGTTGGCCTCGCGTCGTCACAGCTGTCTTTGGCGGACCCTACGAGCATGGCTGCGATGGGGGCGGCCAGCGATGGCGTCTCTGATGCTGTGGACACTTCCTCTCCCACGCGCATGGTAGAGTCGTGGAGCGACGGCACCACCGCCGCTGCAGGAAGTTCCTCTGCCACTGTGGAAAGTTTCAAGACGTGGCTATAACCCGTTGGAGGCTTGTTTGCTGGGAATCCAATGAAGAGCCGGTGCACAGAACACCGCTTGGCACGATATGTACTGTTCAGATTGTTGTGTCTCTGGACCTGCTTCAACCTTGAGCGCCGCCAGCTTTACATACAAGGCGGATTATGATTCGAAAGATTCGGCGAGACGAAGCGATTGCGTGCTGACTCTCCTAGCAATCGTTCTGGGTCTGCTCCGTGATTTCTAGGATTGTGACCCCTGTCCTGTTTTTTTGTCCCCGAGGTACCAGCAGTAAGGCGAGTGAAAGTGTGACGCGCACTACGGTTGTGATTATCACTACTTTCGGGTGAGTAAGTGGCCACATTGATCCTTCCTCGCCTCTCTGACCTCTTCCCGACTTGAGCGCTGACGAAGTGACAAACTGCGAACTGGTTCGATCATATGAAGTCACCGCATCCTCTTCGGAGGAGGTGCAATGGACAGCCACAGTAAGCGTTTCCTTGCAAGCATGCGTGATCAATAGGCTTCCCTTTTTGCACTCATCAACGCACTTTGCGCGAACAACTTGCTTGAGGCGGGGACGTTCTTCTTCTCGCGTGCAATCGCATCGTGCGCATTTCAGTATTCCTCTTGGTCTCTCAGACTGCAAGTAATTGGTCAGCCCTCAATCTACTTTAGTCATGCTTCATCTCCATAATACGGCTGCACATCCGCGACAGCAACCCCCAACGTGCTGTCCGCCTGACCAAAATACAGAAACCACTTCCCCTTAAACTGCACCAAACCCTCCGAAAACGTCACTCGATTGACCTGCCCCTCCGTCTCTTCCGGCGTACTTGGAAATACCTGTCAAAATTCGTCATCAGTACGCTCAATCACAGCACACGCATCGCACTCACCATCGGCCTCTCAATCCTCGCCACCGGGCCATCCCTCAGCGCAGGCTGATACGTCCCGCCCGTGACAGGATTCTCCAAACTCGTATTCACCGTCGGACGAAAAGTTCCCGTAGGATCCAGCAACATTTGGCCAACCCCATACTGCGCGCTGGGATATCCGACCCTTCCAGAAGTCGCCCCATTGTACACCAGAATCCACCTTCCATCTCGCGTCTTGATCGGCGCGGGACCGGGCTCGATCAAGCGATTCTCCCAAGGATACACGGGCTCAGCGAAATACTGCGAAGCAGGTAATGTCATCCAGTTCAACATGTCTGGGCTCGTGGTTTTGTAGATGAAACTGTCGCCCCAGTACATGTGGTACAAGCCGTCGACTTTCTCGTTCGTGATGGCGGCGGATTTGGAGTGGTTGAAGCGTGGTTCCGGGATGTCGATGTCGGAGTATGCGACGTCTTGCCAGTTGGGGAAGAGAGCAGGGTACTTGGTCCAGGTGAGGAGATCTGTGGAAGTGGCTAGGCAGAGTTGGGGAGAGGTTAGATTGAAGCCCGTGTAGGTGAGATAAAACGTTCCGTTGACGCGAGTAATGCGTGGGTCTTCTGTGCCACCACCGGCTTCCCAGGGCTCAGTGGCGTAGAGGATGGGATTGTTGAGGCGCGTGAAGGAGTAGCCGTCTGTGCTCCATGCGAGACCAACGCTGCTGGTTTTTGAGGAGTTTTGGGCGCGGTAGAGGAGGAAGATGGTTTCGTTCAGAACGATGGCTGTAGGATTGTAGAGGAAAGCGGACTCCCAATTATTCGCCGGGTTGGGAGACAAGATTGGATTCTGAGCATACTGGTTGAATGGAAGGATTGGGAAGAGAGGCGGGATGTAGTCGGGATCGCCCTCGATGGTGTCTTGGGAGATGGTAAATGGTACTTCGTCGGCGGAGGCAACGTCTTGGCTACATGATAGCTGCAGAACAGCCAAGACAGCTAAACCCAGTGAACAGTACATGTTGTATTATTCTCACTGTGATCCCAAAATTCAAACGAAAAGCTCTCAACTGATGGTCGCCTCTGTTCATGTACGGTCACAGACTCGCAGAACGAACGAACGCTTGGCTGACGCACATGGCGGCCTCGTGAGGGGGAAAATGGACCATCTCGCATACCAGACTCGTTACTGTCTAGCGACAGTGAAATGGTCCTAGTGAAGCCACAATCGACTCGCAAACCTCGATTCCATGCTTTGCTTTGTCTGGCTCTTGGGAATCCCCTACATGCAGCAGCTACTGCAGTGCTTCATGCGAATGGCGAATGCAGCTCAGCGAATATTATTGACCGTCAATGGCCGCAACTGCTACTGTAGACCGCAGTGGCATGAGGTGATGTGAATTTGCCCATACCGATCGCGATGATGGTAGGCTGCTGCGACTTGCAACGGTAGCTTGTGAGAGGGTGCATGTGAAGTCGGTTAATACCAGTGAGTATGGGAGGAGACCAGTCGACCATGGCTGATGATTGCACAATTTCGAAGCCACTGAAAGCAGTGCAGAAGGAGAGAATGTCTGCTTCATGTATGTATGTCGAGAGCAATAAATACAACGAGACGGAAAGACACGCTGTAGCTTTCACATGCTGCTCGGTATACCTGCCTTGTGGAACGCCCGCACGGATTATCGGCAAGGATGCCCCGCTAGCGGCACGCGACTCTGACATCTTTGCAAAAGTATCACCTTCGACATTCCACCACCGCACTTCACCGACAATGACCGCTGTGGACGCAGAAGGCCAGTTGGCCGACTTGAAATTGAGCGGATCGGAAGCCCCTGCCAAACAGAACGGCACATCAGCTCCAAACGGCGCAAACGGCGATGTAGAAGCGGGCGAATCTGACGACGACGACGCCGACGAGGCAGAAACCGCCGGCGGCGAGGGCGAGGGCGAAGTGGCAGCAAAGAAGAAGAAAAAGAGAAAGCCACGCAAGAAGAAGAAGGCCGGCGCATCAGCGACACCCGGAGGAGGCGCAAAGGCGCAAACGAAGCCACCCACTCGAAAAGTCTCGGATTTGTTCCCAGACAATTCGTATCCCATCGGTGAGGAGGTCGAATACAAGGACAATAATGCATACCGGACCACGAGCGAGGAGAAACGTCACCTTGATCGCATGAATTCGGATTTCTTGACCGAATATCGTCAGGCAGCCGAAGTGCACCGTGAAGTGCGGAAATATGCCAAATCCGTCATCAAGCCGGGAATGTCTCTCACGGAGATTGCTGAGACGATTGAGAACGGCACACGTCACTTGACTGGCCATATGGGCCTGGAAGAAGGCGACAATTTGCTGGGAGGTGTGGCTTTCCCTACCGGTCTGTCGCTCAACCACTGCGCAGCACACTACACGCCGAATGCGGGAAATAAGACGATTCTCAAGGAAGAGGACGTCATGAAAGTGGATTTCGGTGTGCATGTGAATGGCAGAATTGTCGACTCAGCTTTCACAGTGGCGTTTCAGCCACAGTATGACAACTTGCTGGCTGCCGTGAAGGATGCCACGAACACCGGTATACGACTTGCCGGAATCGACGCAAGAATGGCGGAAATCGGCGAGGGCATCCAGGAAGCCATGGAGTCCTACGAAGTGGAAATCAATGGACAGACCTTCCCCGTCAAAGCAATCCGAAACTTGAATGGTCACACGATCAGCCAGTACAGCATCCACGGCGGGTCATCAGGCAAATCCGTACCGATCGTAAAGGGAGGAGGAAACGAGAAGATGGAGGAAGGCGAGACATACGCAATCGAGACATTCGGCTCCACCGGAAAGGGGTATGTCCGAGATGACATGGAAACCTCGCACTACGCGAAAATTGCAGACGCGCCAAAGGTCGCTCTCCGAGTGGCGAGCGCGAAGACATTACTCAAGTCGATCGACAAGAACTTTGGCACTTTGCCATTCTGCAGACGATATCTGGACCGCCTTGGTCACGATAAATACCTGCTGGGCCTGAACAACTTGGTCCAGAGCGGTATCGTGCAAGACTACCCACCACTTGTTGATATCAAGGGATCCTACACTGCACAATACGAGCACACGATCCTGCTTCGACCCAACGTTAAGGAAGTCGTGTCGAGAGGCGACGACTACTAGACGGCAGAGTCGAGAAGGCATGCATGATAACACGAGCAAAACGAAACAAAAATCAACTGCACTACATTGGCGTTATCTATAGCTATGAACAAAATATTATATCCACAAAATTCCGTTTCCTCCTTCAATAGTAAGCAGAAGGAATGAATCTGTACCTGCGCTCTCTGCTATTCCTTCTCCTCCTGCTCGAGCTCCGCAAAGGACTGACGCCACCGTAGCTGCTGAGACTCGTAGGACTGACTCTCTCGATCCTTCCCGTGAAACTTCTCGGAGGCGAGACCATTCCAGTCGAGAAAGTTGGTCGTCTGCCAGATCCAGAACCATAATTCGTCTCCCCTCCGAGTCCGCGTCCGGGTCTGCGAACAGCACCTTGGCGCGACAGACCCGAAGAGCGAGAGACTCGAGGCGGCGGAGAAATGCCACCCAGACCGCTCGGGCGATATTCCCGTTCACTTCTGACCGGACCGTGGCTTGAGTAGAGTGAACCGGATCCCATGCCCGGGTCGCGGAGCTCGTATCTTCTTGGGCTCTCGTAGGGATTTGGAGTGTCGTGACGACGAGGAGCTTCACGCCTGTAACCGCCTTCGTCACGAGCGGGGCTCGGATATCTGCTACTGCTGCCGTAGGCTTGTTGGGGGTTGATGATGCCTCGAGAGTATGGTCCTGGGAACCTGGTGCCGTTGCCACTGGGTCCGCCGCAAGCATATGGCGGAGGCTCAGCCCAAGGCTCTCGAGGAGGTGAAGGAGCTCGTGGAATGCGACTGCCACCATTGTAGCCGCCTGATCTTGATGGGTTGTTGCCTGCGTTTGGGAGCAGTGAAGATGGGTATTCTGGATAGTTTCCACGGTAAGACTGAGCAGGGCGTCTACCGCTCGAGCCCCCGCTGTTGCCGTAGTATCCAGGATAATCATCGTCGCCGAAGCGTGCTCGACCTGTGATGATCGGCTCGGATGGGGCTTGGAAGATTGCTTCTGCGGCCCGACCGATCATGACAACGGCAGTCGAAAGGATTTGTTCGAATGTGGTGCCAGGATAACCGGTCAAGAGCTCCAGCCATTTGTAATGTTCTGGCGTGAACCAGGCTGCGTACGACGCACCGTTGATGGTGACTTCCGGCTCAGTAAACAATTGGTAAACGACACCCTCAGCTTCTTCTTGCAATTCTTTGAAGATTTCCTTGCGTTCGGGACCGACTACTGGTCCTACGATGGATTCGTATTTTGCAGGCTTGCGTTCGAACACACGGAGCATGTTTTCGTCATCGTAGAACTTTCCCTTGGGTTGACCCGCGAGGCAGCCGAGATAGGCGATCAGGACGTCTATCGTGGCGGGTGGCATGTTCGAAGGTGGAAACTGTGCTCTACCAAGCAAGGTCCACAAGAGGTCTCGAGCTGTGTTCGTGAGAGTATCATCGGTTTGATAGATCTTGAGCGCTGCTCCTGAGGGAAGGCGCAAGCGCTCTTCGAGCATTGCATTGTGTTCTTCTGAAAACCAGGCCATTTTGCTGCAGTCTTGACTTTCTCTGCAACCTCGCTGAGGTTCTCTCAAGATTTCTGATTTTCTGCGACTTTTGCCTGTACTTGAGAGCGTTCCATATCTAATGCGTTCTCTTTGATGTCTTCCGGATCCGGCATGTTGGCTTTCAAGTCTGGACGAGGCCCCCGGAAGAAGTCCAGAATTTCGTAACAAAGAAAGTCGATGGAGCTTGGCATGCTCAATTGTCGGAGAGTTGCTGAAAGAAGCGACCTCTAGAGCGCTCGCAGCGCGGCACTGACTGTCTTGGCGGCCGTAAGGATACAATGAGTATACTCTTGCAAGTGTCACTCGTTTGGCGATGCCTGGAAAGCTGTTCACTGGTGATCCGAATTGATCCACTTGTGAATATTGCGACCGCATTTACGAGAGGTTGGTGGGGCGGAAGGCCGTTGCACTTGCATTGCGGTTGGTATGTGAGTCCAAAACTGACCAGACTCTGTTGCAGCTGACTCTTATCTGCAGACTTCCGCGTCGATCGGTACACAGCTGTAGTCAGAGCAGCTGCATGTACCGCATCGTCACCATCAGATCGTGCGGTGAGACTTACAGCTTGCCCAACATACCGATTCGCCAAGACACGCATCCGTCTCACATCGTATCGCCGCTCTCTCCTCTTCACCATGCGAGATTTGAATCTTATGCCACACTCACACAACCAATAACTCTCCTTCAACTCCCCAGACCACCGCCGAAATGCCAATACCTGGCCCAATGACAGCACGCTCCCGCTTCAACATCTCCAACAACATAATCGCCAACATCGACGTTCTCTACATCTGTGCCAAGCGCTTCTGCGATCTGAGAAACCATGCACCATACCTCTCTGCCTGGCAAGCCGACCCCGGGACTCCCCGTCCCAGCTTATGGACAGATCTCAAATATCTCTGGCGTCGAAATGGCTTCCTCCATCGCGAACAATTCGAAAACCTCGTCAAGGTCTTGCGGCGATATTCAGATTTTGCAAAGACAGCCCAGTCTCTCATTGAAGCTCAAAAATGCGATTTGAGACGTCTGACGATGCTGACATGGACGTATGCTGAGATGGCGAAATATGCCGAGTCCGCTCTTGCCGAAGCATGGAAGTCTCAGGAATGGGATCCGCGTCTGTTGAATGCCGAGGTCTGTAACTTGTTTTGCAATTGTCTGAACATCTTGGAGGCGTGGTTGAGAGATTTGGAAGCCTCCGGCGGACAGGTGTACGAGATGATCGAGAATTCTCATCTCGAACGCTTGCGGCGAGAGTTCAAGGAAAATGTCATCAATCAGAGTATGAAGATAGCGGAGATCGCTGCTCAGTGGAACGTTGAGTGCGGCGAACGTCCTGACTGGAACAATCTGAGCAGGCGGCCCAACCTCAGAATCATTCCTGTATGAGAGGCTCAGCTGGCGCGATACCAAGAGTGAAGCCATTGCTGAAGGCTTCTGTAAGTGCGGATCGCTATTGTGCTGGCCAATGGGTGCTCCACATGGGCACAATTGCGCAGACAGATTGACTTTCGTGAACCTGAAGGAGAGCCTGCTAATCCCGCGCATGGAGACCTAGGGATAATCGTCTGCGACCTTCGACTTGCGCACTCCACACACTTGCGACTTCCCATTCGCGAGACGGCGAGCTTCCATCCCTCTTTCCGAAGTTATGCTTGCTCCTGGAAGTTGCAATCCAGAGACCTTACAACTCTTGCAGCATCTTTCCAGCATGAACAATGCGACATTCCATCTGCTGATCCTTACAGCGCATTCATTCGAGCACTGGAGCCCGAGCAGATGCCGTGCTCCAGCCGGACATGGACTCGCAAGATTTCAACCGGAATACCATCACTTCTAGGAAACCTTCCCAAAGCTACTTCAATTGTATCATCTGTCGCCACACCCTCTCGAGCATCCGGTCGATCAAAATCAATAACGAACATTGTTGCCACGCATGCTTCGATCGCCCCGGAGGATTCCGAGCACAATTCGAAACATTCATGAAGAGCGGCATATACAGAAGACCAAAGATGGGCGAAGATGACATCGACTTCGAAGGCTGTTCGTGGGTGTTCTCGGAAGAGTTCGCGACGGCCGTCAGGGCAAAGCTTCGGCAACTGGAATGTCCACCACAACTGAGGCTGTACTGCGCAAGAGTCGACTGCGGCGCCTTCCTGGGTCCGAGGAATAAGCATGGGGCGGAGGATAATGCATGCGTGTGCGGAGCAGTGACTTGCCCCGAGTGTGATACAATGATATCGGACCGCACGAATGCGAAAGCGGCCCCAATCCCTCATCACTGTGCAAAAGATGAGTCAAGAATGGAGGCGCTGGAGGGACTCGTGCGTGGAGTCCATTACCAGTGTTGCCCATGCTGCCGTTGGGTGATCGAGTGGAAAGAAGGATGCAACCATATGACCTGCGAGGCGAACTGTGGAACCGAATTCTGTTACCTCTGTGGCGAGGAAGCAAAGGAGAGGTCGGGTCACTGGGACCAAGGTACCCCTTGCATTTTCTCTGGGCATCAAGATGACCCATATCCCAATCACTATCACTCCGGCCCAGAGGATAATAACCAGAGCTGGGATGTAAACTCCGATTCCAATGACGAAATTTGGCACGAAGTCTCAGAATACATTGACGGGATCGAAGATGGAGGTCGCGAAGCTGCAGAGCATCGCAACATATCAACTGGTGGTCGAAGGTCCCATGGACGAGCTGCAAGCCTGGCATGAGGCCAGATGGCAGTCGTCAACCGCAGAGGCACATCCGCGTATCGTGGCGACGCAAGCTCTTTACTGACTGTGCAGGTTTCGTTTGGACGTCGGAAATCTCACTCGCTATTGCTATGGGGCAAAGCCATGTGGTTGATGCTAGAGAGCCGCGCTCATTGGGAGGAAGGAACGTTTGGTCAGCGATTGTGATGCATGGGGAGAATGGGAACAAGCAGCAACTCACCTGCTTATCGTCTTGGATGCAGATAATTCGATCGCTTTGCTCAAGTAGACTGCCGTGAGAGATCTCAGTAGGCACGAAGAAATGATGCTCAAAGTTCCGTACGGCAAGCGAGCCATTACGTGTGTGAAGTTAGCAGCATTGACGCCAAACCAGAAAAATACACTCGTCTAGTCCTTGCGCTACGCTCACGGGAAGGTCAGATCAAAACATGTCGACGAGCTCCTGAATCTTCTTGTTCAGCATAGCTGTGGTCTTCTTCTGCTGCTCCTTCAGCTCAGCACGCTCAGCCTTAGCATCGGCCTCAATCGCTGCGACTTCATCCTCGAGAGCTTTCGTGTGCTTCTCCATTTCTTCAGCAGCTTTGGCAGCATCGTCGAGGATTGCTTGCTTCAATTGCGCAATTTCCTCTTCGATATCCTTATGCTCTTCGTCCAATTCTTTCTGCTTGGCCTTGTGCTGCGCGCAGCGCTTGGAGAATTGATCGGTGATGTCACCAATACGGACTGTCTTGATGATGGGGTTTGCTGGATCCTTGGAGTTCTTGAAGCGCATTGTGAGGTGTCCGTCTTCGAACGGCCGATTGGTCTCTTCGAGTTCCCGGGCGAGAGCATCGAAATCTTCTTTGCTGGGAACACCAGGTTTGCGCAGAGACCGGCCAGTCTCGTGGTCTACGCCATTGCGTGCTGCATTCAGTTGCTCGCGCGACTCTTCCATCTTGTGAGCCCAGGATGATGTGCTTTCTTGCATGTACGGCTCGAGAGTCTCTGCATTGCGTCAGCAGCGTCATGCACAAGAGAGGAGCGAGCCATGCTCACCGGTGATGCCGAAAGAGAATGGCACTCCCTTCTGTTGCGTGGCGAAGTCGTGTAGAGCTTCCACGTCGGGACTGGACACCGGATCGTGGCGAGCACCTGTCTCTACTTTCTCCTTCACGCGAGAGAAGACTCCAAACTTGCCGAGAGAGGCTTTGTTCACGCCAGCGAACTTGGGTGAGAGGTCATCACGAGTGGCACGTCGTTCCTTGCTATTGCGATCGGCTTGATCGAAAATAGCATTGACGTTGTGGATCTCTCTGCGCTTCTGTTGCTTCTTCGGCTTCTGCGGCGAGACGTTTTCCTGGTCGTTGGCAGCCTGGCCATAGATACGAGGGTCTCTCGTGCGGGAGCCTTTCGCACGGTGACGGGTAGTTGTCATCTTGTTTCTGTATAGAAGATTGGTGGTCGCGAGACGTGGTCCTGTATGTCAGCTCTTTGAGAAGGTGAGGGATGGGGTGAAGTGGAGACGCAGACATCGCAGGCTCGGCGCGACTTCCGGCGGCAGGCACGTTCTTGTGCACGGAAAGAAGGCACAGTCAGGACAACTTCGCCCGATAGATGCGCCAAACCCAAGTATTATACCGGATTTCATGGTGTCTGTGTTTCCTACGAGCTGCTGCTGCTGCCGGCGTCGCTCTCCTCTGCCGGCACAAGCACATCCTGCTCCTCCAGCAACTTCGCTAAGCTGCCGTCCTGATGCATCGTCATCATGATATCTGTGCCCCCGACAAACTCCTTGTTCACGTAGAGCTGTGGTATCGTGGGCCACTCGGAGTATTCCTTGATACCTGTGTTGTGTCAGTGCTGTTTCCCCGATCCGATGCTTCCTGCTCTCCTCTATGCCCAATGAAGCCTCGTCTCAGTGATGGTCTATCCTCACCTGCTCTCAACTCTTCATCCTCCAGCACATTGAACGCCGAGAACTTCGCTGGACTCACGCCCTGTAGTCCAAGAATCTGAATGCTGGCTCGTGAAAAGCCGCATTGTGGAGTTTCCGGCGTCCCCTTCATGAAGAGCACCACAGGAGCAGAAGCGACTGCCTTATCGATCGCCTGACGGGTTTGTGTCGAGAGGAAGGACTTTTGGAGTTGCGCGAAGCGTGGCGAGAGCAATGGGTTGCGACGCGGTCGGAGGGTTTGTCCGGCGAACTGAAGTTGTCATTTAGCATCGCGCAAGCATGGAGGGTGAAAGCGCATGTAGCATACAGCCGACAAAGCCGTTCGGGAGAACATGGTGAATGTGTATGTGATTGATGTTGCCGGTGGTAGTTCGACGAAGCTTTGGAGCCTCCCGTGCCTTGTGTTTTTGCTGAAGTATAGATACGGGATGCTGTGATGACGCCAGGACTGTCTATCAAAACTGCTCCACCGGCACATGTGACTAATGTGAAATCCGTCATGCGTCTATCCTTTGTAGCATGCTTCTCTCTCCAAGATCTTGAGAAGTCACGGTAAGTGAACATGGCCTGGGAAGAGACAGACCGGGCTCTTGCCGAACTACTCAGAAAGCTGCCCCATGCTGCTATCACCATCGCATTTTTGGCCCTCTCTGCCTTCTTCTTCTACGTCGCGTCCAGAAATCCAGAACGCTTCAGATCTGAGCCTCCATGTCGGGGGAAACCAGCACACCAGACCACCCAGGACCGACAAGCCCCAGCAAAACACACCTCAGCCCAAGAATCGCGATCAACTTCCAAAAACCTCCCTCCTCCCCCACCAACCCTCAAAGCCTCGGACCACATCCACGATGGCAAACACCACCTCCTCCTCTGCGCAACCGGCAGCGTCGCAACAATCAAACTCCCCTCCATAATCTCCGCCCTCTCACCCCACCCCAACCTCTCAATCCGCATCCTCCTAACCCCCTCCGCCCGCGAATTCCTCCAATCCCAATCCCCAGAACAACCTTCCCTCGCCTCAATCTCCCGCCTCCCCAACGTCGAAGCCCTCTACCTCGACGCCGACGAATGGCGCAAACCCTGGGTCCGAGGCGACAGCATTCTCCACATCGAATTGCGCAGATGGGCGGATCTCATGGTCATCGCGCCGCTTTCCGCGAATGCGCTGGCCAAGATTGCGTTGGGCATGAGTGATAGCATGGTCTACTCTGTCGCGAGGGCTTGGGATACGACGGGGATGATTGATGCGGCGAGACCTGGGATCAAACTGCCTTATGCTGCGGAGATGGTGGAAGCGAATGGTGCGAGGAAGAAGGGGATTTTGGTTGCGCCGGCGATGAATACGGCCATGTGGAATCATCCGGTGACGAAGCGGCATTTGGATGTGTTGGAGGGGGAGTGGAATGTGGGGAATGGAGGATGGGTGGAGGTGTTGAGGCCGATTGATAAGGGGCTGGCTTGTGGGGACAAGGGCGGTGGCGCGATGAGGGAGTGGAAAGAGATTGTGCAGGTTATCGAAGAGAGGTTGGGGTTGGAGGGTAGCGCAGGGAAACAACGGCAGGAAGCGTCTGAGGCTGAGGAGTATGTGGCCGTCCGACGATGAGATGGAGAGATGGAGATACGAAGGACACTGGACATGCGCTGAAAAGTTCTTTCGTTGCGTCGTTACTGCACGAGCGAACGTACTACAGGCTCTCGAATTCCGAGGCCAAAAAGATCGATGGGTATCTCGCTAATGAACGCAGCAAGAAAGCGAGCGGCGCTGACACAACTTGTTTCTGATCCTGTGGGCCTTCTATGACACAAAGAGAATACGAAATTCCGTCGACCGAATCTTTATCGTCACACGCGCCATCTGAAAGCCTCGCTCTCATTTGTGCCCCTCGATGGGTGCATGGCGCTGTCTGGTCGCTGCACGAGATGTGCAAACTGTGGGTTGACTCCTTGAGGTCGAGAGATCTCCATTTCCGGCTGTTGCGGGTTGATGGGAAGTGGTGGCGCAAGACTCTGGCGACTCTGTCTGCCGAACATACCAAAGACCTTCTTCTTGGTGCACATAGTGGCACGGGAGTACTTGCTCGTTGGCGAGACCGAACCGTCGTTACCTCTGTACGCAGATGGTGACCCTCCGGAGGCGGTATGGTACGATGGAAGGCCAGACTCGCGGCAATCGGAGTGCAAGAAGCGGAATGGGTTGGCCGTAGTCTTGGTTGGCGATGGAGAGATGGGGTTTGGAATGTACGACTGTGCAAGTACCGGCGCGGGCGGAGTGCGTGTACCGCAGCTCTCACTTGACACTGACATTGGGGTCTTGTGAACTGCCACAGCGCCGTGTGCTCGGACCATACGGGCGGTGATGCCCTGCTTTCGGTCGCGGAAGATGTAGCTCTACGTTGGGGTCAGCAGGTGCGGAGCAGAATGGGACAGAGATAGCTCACCGCCAAAAGATTGGTCCAGCCCAGGATGAAGATGAGAATGCCGGAACCGATGACAATTCGCCAAAACGGCATGCCAAGCTCTTCTTGACTCCCCGCGCTCTTGTTGAGGTTGCCCATGACCTGGATGCCAATCACGATCATGGCAATGGCAAGGGTGACGAATCCGCGAGAAGGGCTGAGAAGAGGCCAATTGCGTGCGAAGTAGCCTTTGAAAATGGGAAGCTCGGACGTGATCAGAAACACTGTCTGTTGTCAGTATGAGCTGGTATGTGCTGGGCTGTTGAACGTACAGCTTGAAATGAGCGTGATGACATGGCTGAGCGCATCGAAGAAGAAGAGATGCGTGTCGGTGTTGGTCTTGACGAGCATCACCACGCTTGCGGTGACGACGGCCAGGAAGCCGATGATGTTCATGACACGAATGCCATTGAGGATGATGTAGCCAGCTCCCGAGAGGGTCTTTGGAGAGAGCGTCATCTTGTCCGTCTTCTGCTCGCTCTTCGTTTCCGTAGCTTTGAGCTTGGCGAAGAGTGCTTCGATGCGGTCTGCCTCGAAGGGAATGTAGACGAGCCTGCCAAAGTCAGCTGGGAGCGCGATCGCTCTGTAGCATTGCCACGCACTTGTCAGTCGGGTAGAGGCGCAGAAACATGTGCCGATTGATATTAGTCGTATTCGCTGATACGCGGCGAAGTTGTAGTTCGAGAAGCGTGGTGTGTTGTTGAGGAGGCGATCGACCAGCGAAGACGCAGTAACGAGGGTTGCGGAGGAGTTGAAGATGAGTTTAATGAGAAGGTGGAAGGAAATGGAAAGGCCAGCGCCTGTCGAAGGCCACCGAGTCCTTCTCGTGGAAGAATAGAATGGACAATAGAAAGTGCCTGACAATACCGAGAGAGCGAAGCACAATGGGCCTCCGGCTTCACTTGAGAAGATGGGGAGACGCCCGGGCCATCTTCACGTCCACCGATGCTATTGTCGCCCGACTAGGATCTGCCATGCTCTCTGCTGATCTGAAACGCATTTCGCCATCTTGCTCCAGATGCGATGGTCTCGGCTCGCAGGCGCATTGCCCAATGTGAAGGTCGGGCGAGCGGTTTGCAAGTAGCACAGGGCGTCTCGAGCAGCAAAAGGTGGTTCAGCATGACCTTGCCGTAGGACGAGGGTGTCTGTTGGCTGTGGGGACACGTTTTCGAATGCACGAGGCGGCGCTTTCGCGAAGTGATGTCGAGAGCGAGACGTTGGTTGGCGAGCGTTGCTTCCTGGTGCAGCGCGCTTCTCGAAGCGCTCAACACGCGTTTCACGTTGGCGTTTTGGGCGGATTCGCGACTTCGGACTCCGGACTCCCGCTGCCGAGCTGTGTTATACAACATCGATAGGACTTCCAAGGCGCACTGTCGATGCGTCGGTGGTGCTGCCATCGTTGTTGTTCTGCTGTCGACGTCTCCGGCGATGGGCGAGGAGAAAACGCGAAAGTGACACGCCCCGGCGCGACACAACAAGGCTTGGCAACGAGCTGTTTTCGAGGCAGTTGGCAGCCTCGAGAGCTCGGCTTCTTCCCTTTACCATCAGCTTCATCATCACCGATCACATGGAACACACGGCGCAGACACTTCCAGCTGTACGATACGCGAAAGTCACTCAGCACGGCGGCGGTGCGCAGATGCTGAGCGTATCGGGCGGGAGCTTTGTGGAGCATCTGACCGCATCACATGCGTATTGTTGCTAATTGCGTCTAGGCAAAGGCGTGAAGCCGTGCTGGTGTTCGTGGCTCACTGCATCCTCGTCGTACTCGATCACAAAATTCTTGGTGATTTGGTCCGCGCGAGGGCGAGAAAGGCGTTCTTGACTGCTACTCTCCGATCGCCTGTCCGACTCCAGAAGCTCTCGGTCGTTCCCGGTGATGGTGGTGATGGTTCGGCCGTGTTTTGGTGAAACCATCACAAAGTCGTCGAGAGGAGTTGCGCGGCCTCGAGAGACACGGGCTGGCGTCGCGCCCGACCGCTTTCCTCCGCTGCTACTTGCAACCCCCATCTTTTCGAGCGCCATCCGGAACAGCGGTCGCAGTGTGGCCATGCATCCCGCCGTGATTCCAACTCCAATCTCTACCGTTGTCCATATTGCGACTCCCACGGTGTTGACTGGGAACGGTCAGCGAGGCCAGATAATGTGTCGCGCTCGAATCACTCACACAAGAAATCTCCATTCCAGCCATCGAAACTCTCGATCAGCGACCCGACATATGGCAGGCGGACCATGGTAGCTGAGGATCCAATCGCAGCGAAGGACAGAATGACTGCAACTACTCGCTTCTGCCTGGTGGACATCTGCAAGTCCTTGACGATAAACGCAGGCAGGATTCCCAACGTCCAGTCCGCGATGACATTGAGACCGGAGACACCATATGTCAGCCCAACCACGACGTCGGGTTTGATGCAGTGCTTTTGCGCCGGATCCAGACTCCACCAATCGCTGATGGGCCAACACTGGAAAACGATGACGAAGGTGAAGGCCACGCCAAAGACGAGACCCAGTAGCATCACCATCCTGATGATCCAGATGTGTACCCGATTCGTCGCGACCCGCAGCAGGAACAGGCCGATGGAAATTTTGAGAACGGTCGTCGCGCACACGTAGAAGATCTCGCACAAATACCAGTACATCAGCGCAGTTTCGGCATCGTACGGTTCAATGTCCTTGAGATGCTGTCCTGTCCCATATATCACGCCACCAAGCTGCACTGTGAGGTACGCAGTGAAGAATGCTTGTGCCGCCAGCATCGTCCAGTCATCGCTGCCGAAATTGCGTAGCATGCCGGCCCGAACGAACACGCGCAGACTGACCGCGATCCATGACAGAGCGAAGAAGGCGATGTTCACGCCCAAGGTCGCACGGCTTTCCAGTGTTACCATGTTGGCGGCGGTAGACAGAAACGCACTTGAGCCCCCTTCTCTTCACGACTTTCCGGTCGTCATACCGCTGGTGTTCAGCGCAAGTTCAAGTCTCGATGGTCCTGCAGTACAGTAAACACCTGAAGTTTCTCGGTCAATCAACCGCCCATGGTTCCCACTCTTGTTGATTACCCCAGGCGATGAAAGAAAGATGAGGAGAGAGTAAAGTGAAAGAGTGGAAACAAACCAAAATCTTGCAAGCACTCTACAGTATGGATTCCACTGTGAACTCAGGCTGCATGTCACATTGGGGCTCGCCTCATCAGCACTCCACCCACATGCCTCCTATCCGAGCGAGATTCTTGCGCAGCACCTCCACTGGCAACGCTCACAGCTGCCAGAACGGGCAGCATGCCTCGCTCGTGCGTGGCCGACGCACGAGCATTGCTTGAACGGTCCTAAAGCAAAAGGGTCTACTGCCCGGGAGGATCCAATTCTGTGGGTCGGCGAGAATTCCAGAAGGAGTGCTTCTGCCAACCGACATCAGCCTCGGTGCAGGAGGCAGCTCGTGGTCCAGGCGTGCAGCTTGTGGAGTACGTGTGGGGCGGTCTGCGGCTTGTGGTAAAATTCTTATTAGCATGAACTACTACTCGATGCAGCTTCTATCCAACTACTGTTCAGTGAGTACTTTGCATACTTCACATGCCGAGATATGAGACTGTACCGAGGCAAAGCGAATACTAAACGTCAGATCGAAAATTCCAGGTCTTTTACATCCGTGCGGTATTGTAAACGTCAGACAGACACCAGAATACTTCGTAGCAAAGAGGATGATGAATGATCGACTTCCTTCCACGTTCCTACCCACTGCCACGCACACATTCGCGTCAAGCGTCGCCCCCACCACACTCGCCTATATCAGGCTCCACTACTGCAGCTACCACGCTACTACAGTGCCCTTCTGGAAAGAGGTCCAGTATGCACCATTCATTGCTGGTGCCAAGCTCGAAATTTGCCCCGTGAGCCGTCGCGACCACGCGAATCATCATCTCAGCTCATCAGACTACCACAGTACCGACATGATTGCAGGACTCGCGGCAGCCAGCAGCTGCGGTCTGCAGTCTGCAGGACCACGCCTCCTCCTCCTCCTCGGCACATGCCTCCCGATGGTGCGTAGCGCTGTTGCAGGCGTGCAGCCGCGAATTATCCTAGATCCCACGTTGGACTGAATGCTCTGTTTGTCTAGCAGAAGGGGTTGGATTGCTGTCGTTCTGATAAGACTGGGGATGCTGGTCTTGATGACAATGTGTGCTCCACACCTCCTGTTGTTCGCTCGGACGACTTTATTATTATGAGATGCACAGTCGTAGTGAAATCGAACGACGCAAGTTTACAGACGGCGCAGTGAGTGGCGGATACCAACGCTGTGCTGTGTATTGCGGCACGAATGGTAAACGCTGCTCTCCGGCGAGCTTTGGACGCAGCGGCCGGAAAGCTCCCGTCTTCTACTTTGTAGATAGGGATGGGACATCCACTCGTGCCTCGGTTCGCGTGTATGCGTCTTGTCGCAAGCATGTGGCATTACATAGGAGAGCAGCGCTTGGCTGGCTGATGATCGCTATATTCGTCAATCAACCCGGTAGCAGTCTTTTGACATGTTCAATGACAGGCTTATATATTTGCTTGTAGTTGGTTGCTTGAACCGATCGATAGTGGTATGCTCCATTGCGGCCGTGATGTTTGCTGCATTGAGAGAGGTGTCCATGCTTACGTATGTCACCATGTCAATCAAAACGTTGAGACACCTCGCGGCGGCATTTTGCACAGGTCAAGAATTTGATTTCCTTCCTCCCTGAAATTTTTGTAGTATGCGTCTGGTCCAAATACATGATAGGTTGCCTTGAATCATCTTGCTCACCTGCAAAGAGAAAAGGAAAAAGGGACCGCTGTACTGAACACTTCTGTATCGATTCGAAGCAAAACTATGATGACAATTTACTACTACATCCAACGCCTCCTCGTACGATAATTATGCGGTGATGGGTTGCCCTCCTTCTAATGATGGTGACTAGCGATGTTTCCTGCTGTGTAATAATGGAATTTCGGGCTCGTTCAATTTTTCTGCAGCCTATGACTTCTGGCTGTGTCATCGACAGTCAGATTCTTTTAGAGAGCACCGGCACCCCCGAGGAGATCTGTGCAACTAGTCAGCAATGCTTTTGGAGCTTTGGTGATGTACCGTTAGAGATCGGCGGAAGACTTACCGCCAGTTCCAGGAACGCCAGTATCAGGAACTTCGACGGTGTCGTCAGCATCGATTGGGAGCCCCGTGTCTGGATCAAGAGTGTCGTCAACATCGATTGGAAGCCCCGTGTCTGGATCAAGAGTGTCGTCAACATCGATTGGAAGCCCCGTATCTGGATCAAGAGTGTCGTCAACATCGATTGGGAGCCCCGTGTCTGGATCAAGAGTGTCGTCAACATCAATTGGGAGCCCCGTATCTGGATCGAGAGTGTCGTCGACATCGATTGGGAGCCCCGTGTCTGGATCGAGAGTGTCATCCACATCAATCGGCAGACCAGTATCTGGATCGATCACCTCATCTGGATCGAGAGAGTCATCGATTTCGTCGGGCACAGGGACTACTCGAACAATTATTAGCAAATTGCATGAGGTAATAGGCAGAACGATGAATCGACATACTGATTGTGGTGGTGGAAGTAGTAGTAGTAGTAGTACTACTGGAGGAGGTCGTTGTCGTAGTGGTCGTGGTGGTGGTGGTCACTGGGGGCGGCACTCCGGTGGGACCGCAGGCGCCAGGCAGTGTCAAAGTACGGCCTGGGATGGTGAAGGCTGGAATAGTAACGTATGGTGGAAAGGTGAAGCCTTGAATTGTTTGGCCTGGAATTACATAAGGAATGCCAGCACATGTTGGTGATGGACCAGCCGGAGTCGTGGTGGCGGCGCCGCCCGGAATGTTGTTGAAAGGGAAGCCTTGGCCAAATGGAAAGCTGGGGCCGAACTGAGGTGCTGCGTTGGCGGCCGCGGCCAAGAGAGACAGCTTGGTGATGGAGTTCATTTTGGAAGATATGCGACAGGAGATACGAAATGAGGCGAGAGAGGCCGGTGATGGAATGGATTGGTTGCTGATGAGGATGAGGATGGAAATGATGTCGAGGTCGGTTCGTCTTATACCTCTGCTGAATCTCCTCGACCAGTGCAAGCACAGTGAACGCATGCATGGCAACGATGTGCTTCTGTCGACAAGATTAGGCAATGAGGCAGTTGATGGCGCTGTACCAATCTTCTGAGCAAGTCGAATTCTCATCAGCGTGTCGTTTGTCTGAGACACGGTTTGGCGCATCTGAATTGTGAGGTTTGTTGCGCATCCTTCACATTCTGCAGCATGGTATACGGATGCACGTCCGTCCTGCAGGACTGCAGCTTCCGCGGAACGAGCCGCTGGTTCACCCAGGCGTCTTGAATGACGATGGCGCTTTCATTTCAGGGTGGGGTAAAGATCTGTGTGCCAACGCTCTCACAAGTCTGGTACCAGCAACGTGCCGATGAGGATCACTACTGACCCGCGCAGACCTTAGTGTCGCACGTGTGAAGAAGCAATTTGAAGGAACAGTGTGCCAAGAGCGGAGGTGCCGCGAAATTGTCCATCACCAATGTCAGCTTGTCTGTGAATCGATGTCGCTGGAAGGCTGTGTCTTCGTGATGGGTCTGTCGCTTGCGTCTGACACGGCAGAGGGTGTCAACATCGCTGGTGTTGTCTCTTCAGAGAAGGCAACGGCTTCATCAGTATCGAAGACGAGTGACATCCAGACCCCCGCAAGATGATCGTGAGACATCGCGTGCAGTGGTCAATCTGCACCTGCACGTCTGGAACGTGGCACGGGCGTTGTCCAGTGAGAATGTGCCGATCGACAAATGCTAAGCTGTATCGACACGTGGGTACCAAGGATACAGAAGAACAGTTCATGTTCCCGATTTGCTCAGGCTACGCGGCTCGCTTGATGTGCCAAATGATTTCGTTGTGCGCAATATGTAGGCTTCGAGATTGATAACGTTCCGCTGGGCGAGTTCTTGATTGGTCCAGCATGGCTCAAGCGTTCCGGAACGTTTTCATGAAGGAACAACGTTATGCTGGCATTGAGGTGCTTACTTGGGGCCCGCCTACATGCTATGAGCTCGCGGGTCGCCTCGTAGGACCCGAGGGATGTGAGAGGCGAGTCTGGTGGGAACATATTGCCTGGCCATTGTGAGGTCCTTGAATCATTCACGAGGTTTCTCGACTAGCATGGGACGGCTGGCATGCGTAGCATCCAGACGCCATTGACAGCATCACTGGAGGCATCCTCGCCTCGTTCCATAGAACGAGGCTGTTGTCGTCGGCTGTGGACCTCACTGACCGCGATCGATCTGTCTTGTCTCCGCCAACCACGATCAGCTTCGCGATTACACGTTGAATCGGCTACCATACCGCGCTGAGGCGTGTGCAAAGAGCAGACTGGAATGGATCGAAGCGCATTCGAATCTGACACGGCTTGGCAGTCATGTTGCACACGCGCAGCATAACCTTCTCATTCCTGTCTTTCCAAGACACAGCTTCGAATGATATGCATCGACTCCATCGCGACTTGCGCGCTCTCGGAGACCCAACTTTCCCTCCATTCAGAATGGACTTCGGGCCGTTCTGGCTGATAGCGGTCGAAAACCCTGTCCCGAAAAGCGCTGTATCAAACGAGCGGCATGAAAAACTCTCGCCAAAGACGGAGCAGGACGATGTTAGTCTTGCAAGAAGGCTTCCTAGCTCTTTCATGTGCCGGCGTTGTTATATTGAACTCGTCACCGCGCAGAGTTGTGTTGGCATCGCACTCCACCGAAGATGGCGCGTGTCGTCGCTGCATTGCCGTCACTGGAGAGTCGCTGGAGCATCGCTGCGCGCAAATCGCCGAACAGCGTATGCCGTACATCCGGTGTCGTCTGGAGGAGATGTTCACAAGTGTTCTCTGACCTCCTTGCCTCCTCACACCGATGCTGCCGACTTGAGCTTGACAATCATCATCCCTTCACAGTATTGGAATCCACGCTTTTCAGGAACAAGTGAACAAGGTCCTCGCGCTGATGCCGACACGCGCTGTTCAGAAATGTCTTCACTTTCGGCGTAGTCTACATGTACTGCTCGTACCTGATCGGTTCGTCATGACGCGACGGATCGTGGAAAAGACCTTCACAGCGGGCGAATGCAATTCTTTTTGCAACCAACGGACAGTGTCGTCACCGAACTCAATTATAAATGGGATTCCTTGACAAGCCATTCTTGCTGCCTTCCACGGGAGTTGGCTAGCCAGATTCATCGACAAGATCATCAATCGAGAAGGTGTGCTGATCCCCCGGCGGACAAGACTACATTCGAGCGACGAGATGCTTGAACAGCGCACCGCCGAGAACACCACCCTCCTTCGCGCCGGGAGCACGCAACCGAAGAGATGACTTCACCGTGGCGCATATTGCAGACTACCAGAAAGTCCACTTCTCACCTTGGACATTGTCTTTTCACTCTTGGTATATATGGCTCTATGAGCAAGCACTCCGCAATGAGTGTGGTTATCGAGGAGGTCAGACAAACCCACGAATGTCAAAAACGATGAGAAATACGAGAGACGAACACACGCACTAACCGAGATCTGTCTAATGTCCTTCCAGGCCTCCCATACATGGCTTACGAACGCTACGGCTATCAACCACTCGAACAAACGCCCATGTTCGACGGCTCCGACGCCTCTCTCGGCACCAACGGCTCTCCTCAGCCCAACGGCTGCTCCTGCGTTCAAGGTCCTTTCGCTGATTTCCAGTGCTATCTCGGCCCCATCGCAGGCGGAGCGGGCTGCAGACAGAATCCCCAATCAGATGGCTTGGGATACAATCCTCGATGCTTGGAGCGGGGATTCAACTCGGGGGTCCGTTCTGCTACATCTATGAGTGATGCATACTTACGGCGGAATTCCTCAGTTGTGGCGCTTCCATTGCATTGCGCGTTCGTTATTTGAGTAAAGCGGCAGGTGTTCCAGGTAACAGATCCGCATCGCCATACACAAGACTTGCTCGCAACCTTTTTTCGCGCCCGTCTTGCAGGTCATATCGAATTCTCGTCAAAGTATCTCGATGTACCCGGGTATACGGGTACCTGTGCGATGGCGTACATATGGCCGGGCTGATATGCCGGACCCACTTGCTGTTCGACGTCTCGTGAAGGATTATCGGTCCTCCGAGAGATTATCGGCGCGTTTGTGCCTGTTCGAGATCGAGCGAAGCATCACGCTGTGTACCAGTTTCCAACTGCGCACGAGTCTCAGTATGTCGGGCACGGAGTTCCTTGCGAGATGTCTACGCATTTTTGCTCCACCAGGAGGTAGGCCAGCGATGTTCGGGCGGCGACTGTTGCTGAGACAGGCCATAGGAGGTAGCAAGCACTGGGAACCCCGCGCCTGAGCACCACTGAGGAGGTGAGTTCAACATGGTCGTCTTGCGTGAAGAAACGAGTTGAAGTTGTACGCTCAGTCACCCAAAGTCCAGACCTTAACATCGCCATCATCGCCAGTACTGATAATGACCTCTTCATCATCCACCTGCTTGCCTTTGTCACATCTAGGTGCCCACACGACATGATTCACTTCGAACACGTCATGTGAATTTTCAGCCTGAGCCACCAAAACCCATTCAGTCAACCTCGCAGGATATGCATCGGTAACTCCATTCGCATGATCTGGCTCTGTGTTCGCCATCTCAATATCGACGGGCTGTTCCTTCCTCCACCTTTCTTCGTACACCACAACAATACCGTCACTGCCTGCACTGACCACTTTTCCAGTCTTCTTGCTCCAGCTCACGGCATATATTGGCCGGTCATGCAGTTGGGGCAATCGGGCTTCTTCTACCCACTCTTCTTCAAAATCGTTGTTCTTCCAGATACTGGGCATCCTGCCTTGTCCTGTAGGTGGCTCCGCTGGTTTCTCCTTTGGCTTCCTTCTCCAGACACGTATAGTCTTGTCATCGGAACAGCTCATGAGTCGGGGCCCGGCTTTCTTCCGTTCCTCGATCAGAGCCTTCTGCTCTTCTGTCTCCGCCTCTCCACCTCCGATCTTGCCAACTCCGTCTGTTCCTTCGAACTCCAGCCACCACACCGTCCCCGCATGGCCGTCCAACAACGTGCAACACGCCCAATCGTCCACGTCCTCTCTCCACAATCGTATTCGATCATCGTAGCTTCCCGAAGCCAGCAATTGCTCCTCTGGATGCCAAGCCACGCACTTGACATCTCCCTCATGATCCTGCAGTACCGCCATGGTTTCGAAGTTATCATCGTCCAACTCCTCCCACACCCACACACTCTTGTCTCGACTACAGGTCGCCAACAGTGGCGCCGTAGGACAAAATGCCAAACTCTTGATTTCCGAGTCGTGTCCGTCAAGAATGACTTCCAACCTCCATTCCTCGTCATCTTCCTCTTTCTCTCCACTCCCACCTGCCAGGCCTCCCGTGAAATCCATCGCCTCGTCTGCATCTTCATCCGCATTTGACCTGTTCACTCCACCGACCGTCCCCGCCCCCGCACCTTCTTCCCACCGCTTCCAAATGCCCGCGCTCGCGTCGAAAGAACCCGTAGCGAGTACGCTCTCGCCTACGGAATTAAGCTTCCACGCGCAAGACCGGATACTTCGCTTATGGCCGCCTGAGATAACGCTGAGCTGTTGAAAAGTCTGCAGGCTATAGATTCGGACGGTCTTATCGGAACACGCGGTTGCGATGATTGGGAGATGGGGATGCGGAGTTGAGAGCCAGGTGCGGGAGGTACATGGCGGGTCGAAGGTAGCGAGACAATTGAGCTGAGGCATTGCTGGAGCTATGCCGGGAGGGTGAAGAGAGTGTATGGAGGCTTGCTCTGAGTGACGAGAGCTCGAATGTGAGGTGTAACTCCGAAAACTTGAGTGATGACGGAGGTGGGGGGCTTTTTTGGCCGCCAAATGGCAGTCTCAGCAATAACATCTCATCTCACAACACTTCTACATTGACATCGCAGGAGACACGGTATTTCATCATCTTCATGAACGTATTGAATTGCTCTCCGTCAAGCGTGTCAGGCGTGTAGCGCTGCAGCCGCCCAAGCGCCGTCTCGACAACATCGAGCCTGAAGAAATGCCCCGAACCCGCTCATAGGCCTAATACGCACGATATCCTCCACAGCTCATTGGGTACCGCATCATCAACAGCATCGTTTCTGACCTTTCCTCCAGTCGCTTGTGGAAGTTCGGCGCTTCGGTGCAGCAGAGTACACAACAGGGAGCTTGAAGTCAAACGCTGCGTCTTGAGACATTCCACGCTTCCACCTTCTCCTTCTCCTCTCCATCAACAAAACACAGCAATCGACGACGCCGCCATGTTCGCTCCATCCAGCACAGTCCTGGGCAAGCGCAAAGCTCCCGATGTGGCACTGCCGAGACCGCGCAAGCGGTTTTCGGCTGCGTAGGTACTCCCCAGCTGCATGTGGCAGACACGATCCTAAACAAGTGCAGAGAGCTCTACAATCCCACCATGGTGACCATCGTCGTCTCAGAAGCCGGCGTCCTCGGCAACAACGAAGAGGCGCCCTCTGAAGAGTTTATTCTACAGCGAGGTCTCATTTGCAGCCGCTCCAAGTACTTTGAAAGCGCTTTCCACGAGCAATGGTCCGAAAGTCAATCGAAGAGGGTGCAAATCGACGACGTGTCGCCAAAGATATTTCGAATCTTCGTGGCCTGGCTGTTCTATCAGGAGATCTTCTATGACGAGGACCGCGTCGAGCCTGATGCGACTGCTCCCAACACATCTAATCAGTCGAACACTAGCACCTCCGACCAGCTGAGTACTGGCACTACGCATGGTGTTTGCCCCGAGGACTGTACGGCAAGCGCTTCGTCTTCGTACAGAGCAGCCTGCGTGAGTGCCAATACTAGCCTCGAAGTACGGGATCGCACTGGCGACATGCAAGCAGCAAAGAGATCCTCTCAGCCATCTACACTATCTCACATTGATCCATATGATCCACAGGACCCATTGACGTGGCCGTGGACAGATCTCTTTGAGCTATATGTGTTCGCAGAAAAGGTATGCAGATGGCCTTTCTTAACAAAACATGTCTAACTCCTCTACAGTACGATACGCGAGGCCTTCGTATCAAGGTCTTTGATCTCGTTCAGCTCAGACTCGTGCGCAACGCCATGCTCTACGAGTCTCGCTGGCTACCAGACCCAGACGACATCACATACCTTGTCGAGAACTTGCCATCCAATGCGAAGCTGGTAATGCTACTTTCACGATATTACCAGGTTCAGTCAGCGCGGCCCGTAGAGCGTCGTCTTGCCAAACTTGGCAGATTGCCCTCAAGCTTTCTTGCTTTGTGCTATCTGCATAGCATGCGCTTCATGCAAGCAAAGCACTGCCTGACCTGTCAAGCACGCCAACATCACACCCATGATCGAGCGCATACTTGGGAAGATACACTCCCTCCGCATGCGATCAACACTTGCCTGCACCACGAGCATGGAGATGACCAGGAAGAACGGGTCGAGTGCCTCGAGCGATGGACTGTCAAAACACAGGCTCTGAGGGACGAATTGTCGCAGAAGGCGGAGATTGTTGCGGCCAGTCAGGACCTTATCACTGTGTCGTAATATGTTATTGGCGGGTTGTTGCCGCAGATCAAAGCACAGCGAACAAGACAAAGCCCGATGGTCTACCAGATCCGGCCAAACGCAATGTATGGACAGCTCTTTGTGCGATTCCGGCTCGAGGAAGAAATAATTCATGGAAAGCGAGCAAGCTACAGCTTTGCACCCTTGCTCCAATCTGCAACACTGAATCGCGGGTCGTGTTGAATATGGCAGAAGACACTGCATGGGGTGACCTACACGTGGAAGCGTGGGAGTGGCAGGCTCGCCAAGCCCGTACTAAGCGTGGTCAAGACAGTAAGGGGTATGCATTGCAGAAAATCATGACACGCACTTACTAAACAAATAATAGCCGTGGAGCGAAATGCGCAACAGTTCTGGCGTCGACGCGTCAAACAAGCTGACAGGAATACTTTCATCGCGGCAGCTGGGCAGCGAGCAGCACTGACAGCGAACATTGCAAAACTTGTTCCGCTGCCTCCAGAACCAAATACGGACAACCTCGATATCTTATCGCCGTGGTTCGAAAGGGCATGGGACCTCCTCGTGGCGCGCCGCCGCCTGGGCCAAGTGCTAGGTACAATGATGGGATGTATTCCCCGCAATGGTACCTCGTCTGGACGCACCAGGGCGTATCTGGAGGGCAAGATCGCCACACACAGAGCACGACTCGATGCACTGCAATACCGGCTAGGCGTACTTCCTACATGTCGACCAAGCAATTATGCTGATTCGTTGGAGGATGATAGTCCTAGTCCAGCCGATGACGAAGGACGACGCATTCCAAACTACTTACAACGCCAACGTGAAGCTTTCGCTGCGCTGAAGGGAAAACTGCCGGGCACTCGAGATACAATCAATGCTGTTATCACGACCAATACACATGTTCCGGGGAACGCTGCCGCACGATATGTGCGCTACTTGGGCGTGGAAAGCGCGCTTGCTGATTCTGTAATGGACAATCTGACAGAGTTGATCGAAGGCCTCTCAGCTTGGGCTGACGCCGATACTCGATTAGTTGAACGCGAAGAGGCAATCAGCGGCAACGCTCCCAGTCTCGAGGACAGGGTGGCGTACACGAATAACCTGCCTTTGTGGGATCAGTGTAGAGATGCGTCCACATCTGTATGGACCGCTCTCAACGACCTTATTGCTTTGAGACAAGCCCGAGGAGACCCTTCGACTACGAACTTAGAGGCACATTTGCGAGATCTCAGACAAGATGTTCGCAATAGGGTATCAGAGCTCGACAGCCAGGCCGACGACAGACGGATTGCCCTCGAGAATCTTCTCGAAGAGGATAAAAACAATTTTTGGCAAAGTCGGCCTGTCCTGCCATGGCATCGATGCCATGCCAAATTAGGGCGAGGCAATCACGGCGAGGTCGAAGCGTGGGCTAAAAGAGATCATAATAACAATGTTGTCAATGTAAGAAACGGCGCAGGTTGATCGAAGACGGGACTTACTAACCAGGGGCCAGCGTGTTGCAAGGAAGTGGACCAAGAACAAGAACCCGAACGATAACGACGAGTGCGAAGTTTGGCACCCACCCGACCGCAACATGCCCCTCGAGGTCGCGGCAATGTACAAACTGCGTGCTCTTAAGGAGTCGTCTAAGAGCATCGTCCAGATTCGAAATTGGAGACCGTTGCAACGTGCCAATAAGCAAGGCGGCCAGCGATGCCTAATATATATGAGTACTGTCCAACATGGCGACCTCAAGCTAGTAACTGAACCAGATTCGGAGGGTGAGGAGTTTGGATTGCCTCCTGAAGCGTTTATCTGGTCTGTCGTTGAGTCTCTGGCCGAGGCGGGACTTCTGATGCAACGTGGTGAAGTGGCCGATAGTCCCCCAGACTTGCTTGAGTGGAGCCAAATTGTGCATGGAGATATGAAGCCCGATAACGTACTACTTGATATCAACACAACGGGGCGTTGGCCTGGCTTCCCTCGTGCGAAACTGGCGGATTTTGGTATCTCGGTCATTCATCCCTTTGGAATGTACTGGGAAGGGTTTTGTGAGGAGGATTGGGGAGCACCTGTAAGTGATGTCCCCTTTTAAAGCAGGCCCGCGCGGCTCATCATAGCGAAGTTCTGACTTCAATGTATAGGAACATGTGCGCGGCCCGAAGGAACATCTCGGGCCACCTGGTTCTGCTGCCAATGTCTGGGGCATCGGCATGGTCGTTCGTATGCTCATCATGCAAGATTATGATCTCCCCATGAAAGGTGAACCTAATTGGCCCACCGGCATCACTGATAAGTACAGTAAGCTTCTTATCAACTTGCTGAACAAATGTCTGAAACTCAAACCTGACAAGAGGCCATCCCTTGTGAATATCAAAAAGGCCGCCACGACGAGGAGTGGAGATGCCAAACATGATGCTGCGATCGAATGGAGGACTGTGAGTCAGGACGATCAGAGATGGGAGGAGATGAATGTTCGAACAAAGAATACCGATGTCCCGCTTGCGCTTGCGAGGGATGCTGATGGGGATGTGGGAATGGTTGGTGGTCCGACGGGAAAACTTGTTGGTGATTCTACCCCTCCACGCGACCCGGATGATCCACCGTCGGACAATGGTGTCGAGTTGGATGAACTGGATGATGAGCATGATTGGGATCGTGGTCCAGAGTTGGACGAAGGTCAAGACGATTTTGGATCAAACAGATCAATTTCACGAGGAACTCGAGCACGAAGCGACTGAAGATTCGAACGCTTAAGTGTGAATGGGGAGTATGGGAACGAAGTCTGAGCGCAGGAGGGCAGGATAAGCGTAGGAGGTGCAGGTGCGGGTGCAAGGACGTAAGAAATCCCACTTCGCACGATGGGGTTTTCTTGGATAATTGATTACGAAACGGAATAAGACTTAGGAGCGGAATGGGAGGCCCAGTGCTCCCATTTACTACACGCGACTGACAACGTCTTGGACCTCTGTTGAATGGAGACCAAAAGATCCAGTATTGATCTACGAACATCTTACTACACTACTCCAGCGGCTTCAAACGGAACCTCAAGTCAACCGGTTTGACTGTGATACTATAGATGAGTCGTAGCTTCAAGTCTGGGTCAGTCAGGCGGATGTCGAATCGTCTAACTATCGCTGCGAGCAAAACGCAAACTTCGAGGATAGCAAAGCCTTGTCCGATACAGCTTCACGGTCCAATGTTGAATGTCATGAATAGGTTGTCTGCGGCGTGGCTTTCAGGGTCGAGTCATCGCTCAGGGCGGAAGTGCATGGCATCCGGGCCCCATTCTTCTGGCCTTGTGTTGAAGTGATCGTGGAGGCCAATGATACTTGTACCCTTGGGAATGGCAAAGCCCGCGATGGAAGTTTCGCGCTTGGCTTCACGGCGAGTGACGGGAGCGGTGGGAATCAATCGAAGACTCTCGCGGACTACTGCTCGCAAGTATGTGAGCGATTCCAGGAGTTCGGCTGTGACCTCTGCTTCGGCACCGTCAATCGCTGGCAGGACCGAATGTAACTCATCACGGAGTCGCTCTTGCACGATTGGATGCTTTGCCAATGTGTAGCAGGCCCAAGTCACGGCTAAGCTTGAAGTCTCGTGGCCAGCAGCGAGGACATTTAACATCTGCCCAGCCAATTCTGTATCGTTGAAGGATTCAGTCGACATGGCATACTTCAGTATGTCTGTGCTCTCTTCTTTACTCGCATGTCTGTCCGCAATGGCCGCTCGACAAGCTTCGTTGATCGCTCGAGATCCACGAGCGATGTTGTCAAAGAATTCGCAAGGGAAAAGACTTGCCAGTGTCTTCATAGGAACTATCAATCCAGCCGCGTATGCCAATTTGGCTTGGCGATTGGCTTTGTGACTACCGCGAAACATGCGATGATATCTCGTGACGGTTTCGGTACGGGGATTCTCAAGCGCATGGAAATCTTTGCCCCAAGCCGCCACTCCGATAATGTCCAACGCGGCGCGTGACGTCCAAGGCGTCAGTTCGAGATCGCCACCGGAACGCAGCACATCTTCACCGAGCAAATCTGCCAGCTTGCAAGCCTTGGACCACATTGTTGGCACCAAAGCGCGAATGTTCCGAGGGGCAAAAGCAGGTAGCATCTTCTTCTTCTGCGCGCGATGCTCTTCCCCATCTGACACTAAGAGTCCATTACCGAACATGGCCAGTCTTTGTCGGTTGAGTGGTGGCTTTTGGAAGTCATTGTACGCTTTATCAATGAGAACTTCGCGTAGTGCGGGAGGACTGAGAATGAGTACGCGCTCTGCACCACCTACACCAAGGTATCGAACGAGATCGTGATGTCGTGGCAGCTGCTTTACCCATTGCAGTACTTCAGCTGGCTCTGGTTCCTTGTACACCCAGCCGTATAGAGCAGTTCGCCAATCGACTTTCACCGCCGGAATGTGTCCCCCGCCCACACCCTCGTAAAGAAGCTCTGCTCTTGCATGTCCATGACCACTGCATAACAAAGGGACTGCTACAAGGGATTGCTCTATCAGGGCTTCTCCTTCTCAACAGTCATCGCCACCGGCACTGGACTTCAGCCAGGTGTTGCACCTCATTCTGGAACCAAGTGAGTCCCAACGTGAGCTACATCGTGCTTAATTCCATACTGATACGTCCCAGCTACGCTGCGGCCAACCTCGTTACTCAGTTGCAAGGAACGCCAACGATCAACACCTTCTCCCCCGAGAGTGAGACGAAATCATTCGACCTCAAGAGCTTCTACTTCGGCTGTGCCGTCATGCTCGGCTAGGGCGCAGCCGCTCTTCCTTCCGCATGCAACATCCAGGTCACTGGGTACCAAGGAAGTGACAATTCGGTCAGCAACGCGAGGCAAATCTGCTCGAAGCAATTCCAATACAACCCAACAACTGCTCTGGGCACTGTCCAGCAGGCCTTCAGCGGCCAAATCTCAGGCTGCAAAGACTTGTCGTTCGCGATTGTTACCTTCTCGCCTGAAGGAGGTGCTGCTGTTAATTCGCCTTTGCTGGCTGTCGTCCTCGACGACATCAAGTATTCGACGTGCAGCAAGTAGAAAAAAGGACTTTGAGGAGAAGGTAGTATAAAATGAGAGAATCGTTCATGCAGGTAGACGAAATGCCAGCTGTGCCTTCACAATCTCTGCGCCTCGTTGAGCTTTTTGTCCGTTCCGCAGTCCGTTGGCAGGGAGAGTTGAAAGTGATGCGCGGAAAATTAGTTGGCATTCGTCCTGCGTTTCGTATTTCCCGCGAGAAACGCATCAGCCCACTTCCTAAGGTTATGCAGTATAAATGTTCTTGCTCTCTGTTCTCCCACGATGCTGCCGCAAAAAGAGAGTTCCTCCCAAAGCCCCCTGTGCGAGGTGCTCGACGCAGCAAATACCTCAAACTCCATACCAAACGCCAATCTGGGTATCATAATGCATCATCGTCCTTCCAACGCCACCGCTAAATCATGCTCAATCCTTCGCTCGTCGTTCTCCACCGGTGCTCCCTCAGACCTACTCCTTGACCTTCTTCCCCGCCCCCTCACCGCCCTCATCCTCCGCCTTTCTCTTCTTCTTCCTCCCCTTCCCCTTCGCCCCACCATCGCCCTTCGCCCCACCATCGCCCTTCGCCCCCTTCAAATCCGCCTCCCCAGCGCCTCCCACCTCCGCCAGATCCGCCAACTCCGCGGCTCCCTCCTTCCCATACCCATCAAAATCCATCAACCGCCGCTGGGTTTTGATGTATTTCTCCCGATACAACTGCTCATTCACGCGTCCCAACAGCGCAGGATTCTTGCGCAAAACCCATCGGAAATCATCGACTTTGATCTTTTGTCGTCGGCTGTAGGACGCGCACAAGGCCGCCGAGTGGCAGGTCTCGATAATGAAGTCGGAGAGGATTTCGTCGAGCGTGCTGATTGTTGGGGCGAGGGGTGAGGGTGTGTCGCCAAAGGCGTAGAGGAGTTCGCTGAGGTCGGTTTGGTTGAAAATGGGGGCGCCTTTGGCGCGGGGGCGTTGGCGGGGTTCGGTCATCGTTGTCGTTGTTTCTTTTCTTCTTCCCCCTTCGGATGCGTGTGGTTCGGTGTTCAGCGTTTAATGGAGTGCGAGTGTGGTGCTGATGTGAAGAGCTGCGAGATGGCACGTAGTGGAGGTTAGGTTACGGCACGCGCCAGCATGTGATTTGCCGACCCGCCGTCCCAGGGCTTTTGCACCTGACATTTCCACTTCACTTCAGCGTCCACGTGGAAACAGCGTCTCCAGAATCAATTCTCGTTGGAAAAAAGCACACGACCCTTGACCTTCCATACAAATCCCCAATTCAAGTCTTCAAGCACTGCATAACAACACAAGACTGCACTCGCCACGATGCTCGGCATTCTCAAATTCCAGACGTTCCTCCTCGTCGTCCTGCTCTTCATCTGCACCTGCACATATATCCACGGTGTTTTTCCGGCATGGCTTGATCGCAACAAGACGGGGTGAGCATCTTTATCTCTCTAATCAGAGCATTTGACCAAATTGCTCTGGTTTGCCAAACAGAAAGACTAACAGCAGGCAGTCCTCTTGGCACATTCTGGCGCGCAGCACGAATAGGCGAGCGACTGAGTCCATACGTCAGCTTATGTTGTGCTGCCATGGCGGTGAGTTGTCCAACAGTGTGTTACACGAGTTTGACGCGGGAGCTGACTTGTTGCGTAGGTGAGCATCCTGATGGGCGGTTGATGGTATTTAAAGGTGTTGAGGTTTTGAGCGCCGGCGTTGGGGAATATTATAAGACTGCATTCGGTCCGCTAAAACGGGTATGGGCAACTTTGAGAGTAACAAAAGGCTTTTCGAGCATGCAGACTACGACGTAATCAAACTGCTCACAATGTTGGAAGCAGGTTTCAAGACCCGTCCGAGGACTGGGCTTGTCTGGTAATGCTCATTCTTCGCCAGTGCAAACGCAGCACGGAAGGATAGAAGAAGTATATCCTTCGTGCATTTTGATTTCATAGGCAGACCACAGAAAAGATGTACACGGCCGCACATACGACTCTTCGACATTTTCGGAGTTGAGAGCTTCTACATTCATATATCTAATGTAGGGGTATTTCATTTCCCAAACACGGCGCTCTAATATGGCATCCAGGCTTCAACTTCGAACCCTTGAAATTCGCAGGAACAACCGCAGGGAGACTACCTTCAATCTATCAGCCACCGTCAACGGCGAGCGAAAGCACGGATCCTGTTACCTGGCTGCGGACTCAAAAACATCCAGCAATGTGGCCCACAAGAACTCGCGAATTGCCTTCGAGAAAGTTGTAGGTGTGGTGATGAGGGTGTCGAGATTGAACGTGCAGATCTCCTGCGCTGCTTGAGCGCGCAACGGCACTGACGAATACCACGCTAGTGCTGAGGCCCCGATTGTTCGTGCAAACACGAATTTTGGGGTTGCAAAGTGCCAGCCGTGGCAATAGTTGCAGGTGCAGAGGTCGTATCGGTCTCGTTGGCAAGGTCGCGGGTTCTCCAAACGCTACGCAGGCCCGTGAGAGACCTACACAGATGCCAAGTTCTCCATAGTGAGCTGTCGAAGGGACATTGACTCGACTGTGCAGGCAACGAATCTCATCGCTGACCGTCCGAGCAGAGCTACTGCCGTGGGAGTGTCATCTTCCAAAGGACAGGAGATAGCTCCAGCAACTCGGCAGGTTCTCATACCAGTCCAAAAGTCCTCGCGATGCGCATTTTGACACCCTCCCAGCTATTGATCTTAGGCCTCACATCCAGAAAGAAACTCAACGGCATGCCGGTATCCTTTCCTTTGTAAAAGTCAATCACATAATCCACCTTCTTCCCGCACCTGTCGACGACCCAATCGTGACGATCGAATGGCTGCGCATATCCCATGACATACATATTCCAGTACGCCTTTGGAGTCAATTTCTTGCTGTCCCCTGCGAATGAAACCAGTTTTGGACCACCACATCTCTCAGCTCCCCAGCCCCTTTCCCATTCTTGGATTTGTGACCATGCGCGTTCGTTGACGGCATTGTGGATGGGTACGATGCTGGACATGTCGGCGGGGTTGGCTTCGTGGCCTTTGCGTTTCATAGCTTCGAAGAACTGCGATTGTGAGGGATAGATCCAGTTTCCGGAGGAGGTGTCATGGCCTGTTTCGACTTCGGAGTTGGTCGGGAGGGCGGCTTTCTCGGCGGAGTTGAGCTGAGACGTATTGCTGATGGCGCGTGGGATGGACGAGATTTCGCGTTCGGTGGAGAGAGATCGAAGGGTGGCAGCTTTCGCCGCTGGTTTGTCGGGAATGGTGGTCCATGACAAAGTATCGAGGGAGAAACGAGCGGGGGGCGCAGATGGGATGGCGGATGGCTGTACTGATGGAGTCGAGGATTGAGGCGGCTGCTCCTTCTTGGCCTTTGCGGCCTGCAGCCAAGCTTCACGCGTGCGATGGTCGACAGGGCATTTGGCGTCGGGGTCGTCGCTGGCAGAGCGCATAGTGATGAGGGAAGTGAGGCTATGGACGTGCAAAGAGAAGAGAAGAGCTAGAGTTATGCACATGCATAAAGAATAATGAAGCTCAATCATTGGCGTCATGCACGATTGCAGACGCGGCTCTGCGCCCTGCGTCAGTGTCTCGTTCTCGTGCCATTTTCCCACGCGTTGAAGCTCGCAAGTTCTCCTTCTCTGCCCCTCTTCTGTGGAAAGCAATAGAATCTGCCTTTGAACAAGATGACAGCCAACAACGACGTGTACCGAGCATCGACCTTTGCGCCCGTCAACATTGCCATTATCAAGTACGAGAGCGAACAATAGCAGGCAGACAGGCGTGGCATGAAACTGACGGTGCTTCAAGATACTGGGGAAAGCGAGATACCAAAGTACGGCCATGACTCAGGCACCAACAACACAGAGTAGAGAAGAACAAGGTCTGACATGTGCAGCTCAACTTGCCCACCAACGGATCCATCTCCGTGACCTTGTCCCAAGACGACCTCCGCACGCACACGACCGCTTCGTGCAGTGCCGCCCTCGCCGACGACTCTCTCACGCTGAACAACGCCCCGCAAGACATCTCCGGTGCACGTACGCAGGCATGTCTGCGTGAGCTGCGCTCGCTGCGAAAAGAGCTGGAAGATGCCGACTCGTCGCTGCCCAAATTATCGGAGCTGAAGCTGAAGATTGTCAGCGAGAACAACTTTCCCACTGCTGCTGGGCTCGCTTCCTCCGCCGCCGGCTTTGCTGCTCTGGTGCGCGCCATCGCCAATCTGTACGAGCTGCCCACATCGCCCACCGACCTCTCGCGCATTGCACGACAGGGTTCCGGCTCAGCATGTCGCAGTCTGATGGGTGGATACGTAGCGTGGCAGAAAGGAGAGCAGGCCGATGGGAGCGACAGTGTGGCGTATGAAGTTGCCTCGGCCTCCCACTGGCCCGACATGCGAGCGCTCATCCTCGTTGCTTCTGCAGAAAAGAAGGATGTCAGCTCCACCGCCGGCATGCAGCAGACTGTTGCCAGTTCTGCCCTGTTCCAGCACCGCGCAGACGAGGTCGTGCCCAAGAGGATGAAGGCCATGGAAAAGGCCATTCACAACAGAGACTTCGAGAGCTTCGCCAAGCTGACCACCAAGGACTCCAACAACTTCCACGCAACTTGTCTTGACACCGACCCACCTATCTTTTACATGAACGACACGAGCCGAGCTGCCGTGCGGATATGCGAGTATATCAACGCTGGTCACCCTGAGGAGAAGCAATACTGTGCGTACACCTTCGATGCCGGCCCGAATGCTGTTGTGTACTACCTGGCCGAGCACGAAGACGTCGTGGCGGGCACGTTCAAGAGCATTGTCGGAGATAAGACTGGTTGGGAAGGCGCTCGAGGCCAGATTATTAAAGCCACTGCACTTCCCGAGGGTGCGGATGTTGCGGCGGAGAAGCTGAAGAGTGGCATCTCACGTGTGATTTTGACCAGTGTTGGCGACGGCCCACGCAAGACAGACAAGCATTTGGCATAGATGATATGACTGAGGTCGAAGCAGATGATAGGTCTTACGAAATAGTGAAGATACCCAATATGTCGACAGACGCGTCATGGAGATGTCGACGTCTGTGATTCTATTTACTGATATGTAAGGTGAGCACCGATTCAAAGCTTCTGGTCTTCATTCCAATGCGCGTGTTGCTCCTTGAAAACATCAAGCTCACTATTCGTCAACCACATTCACATGCAGATAGACGCTTGGTTAGCGCGGTCTCTTGTTCAATTCTACGACAAAAAAGGCGTCCAAAGCAGCTATCCGAGAATGCCGACGGGAAAGCCAATCTGGCTAAGCAATGGGATGAATTGTTTTGCCCGGTTTTTGCTTTATTCTGTTTTAGCGCTTTGTGTCACATTCTTTTGCCTCGGTGTATGACCTTTTATGCTGCTGGCTTGACCTCCTTTCTCGGAGTCACTACTTATGCTTGGCCTCCAATGGCCAAATTCTATTGATGGCTTGGCCAGCTTCGTAGATTGGGAGTATTGCCCAGCTCAGAAAGCGACGTTCTCGTCGGGGTTATTCTTACGGCTACAGGTCAGGACAATTCACCTGAAGCTGGCGTATACAATGTTTCATACACCATAGTCTCCACTTTGTCATTCCGACACCCCAAAACGCCACGCTCATGCATAAAACACAGCTGTACAATGTCCCACGTCCACCCCCGATCAAGTTATGGTTTATCGACTCCTCTCTAAGTCCGGGTACACCCTCTTCTTCTTCACCTCCTCGACCCCTTCATCGCCGTCCTCAAATAACCTCTCAAACTTATCCACCATGGCCTCCAAATCCTTCTCCCCGTTCTTCCTGAATCTCGTGACCTTTCTCACATTCCACGCCGTCATATCTCCCAATTTGAATTCTTTTCCCTCTTCCTCCGCGCGTTGTCGAGCGTGCGCGATGCTCTTGGCCGTCATGGCAAGGCGCATATCTTTGGGACCATCAACGAGCTCGAGAATCGCAGAAGCGGCTTGATCTTCCTTTTCGGGCTCGATGCGGAGCACACGTGTGTAGCCTCCTGGACGCGACGCGTATCGTCTTCGCAGCTCGTTGAAGAGTTTGCCGAGGTGGCGGTGGGGGTTCTGGGAGGAAGAAGTGTTGTTAGAATGGGAGATGGAAGATCTGTTGAAGGGAGAAAGGACGTACAAAAAGTATTGCTTCAGCGCCTTGTTTACTCGCTTTGGTATTCCTTTTGCTCAGAGTGATCAACTTCTCCGCCAAACGCTGAGCTTCCTTGGCTTTGTGCCATGTTGTCGTGATGGACTCGTGCTCGATGAGGGACGTGACGAGATTTCGGAGAAGGGCTTTGCGGTGCGCTGAGTCTCGCGACAAGTGCCGGTATTTGACGAGTCCACCGGCCATTGTGAAGGAGTATTCGCTGTCGGACAGAAGGCGGAGGGAGAGACCGATGGGGTGGTGGTGGTTGCGGCAGCGGAGAGAGCGGAGGTGTCTTTGGTAGGGTTAGGGTCTGCCTACGCTTGGATAAGCATTGGCTGGACAGCAGTATTGTCCGTCACTACGAGATTCTTCCGTTTCCTTGTGTCTCGTGTGTAGACAGAAAGGCGTAGACTCGCTACAAAGGGCAGATATACGAGGCGCGACTAAGCAGTTGTGTAGTCGGGCAGGATTCGAGTTGTCCAAGTCTCCCGTTTCCCTCGACATTTGGCTTCCTTCCGACGTCACGGACGTTCAACCAGTGCACTTCCAGTCGTTCCTCAGAGATAATCAAAAGATGGGCTTCACGACAGGGCTGGTATGTCCATGTCTCGTACACCTCCACACACGTACTTCAGCTGACCAAGTCCAGCTGGGCGGCTTCACCCTCACTGCGTCAATCCTCTACCTCTCCACCGAACTCCACGCGCGCAATCGAGCTCACCAATCCGCTCTCCTACGACAACAAGCCTACCTCGTTTCCAACATCTACGCTCCAGAACCAGCTCTGCCTCCTCAAACAGACCGGCGAATACAAGCAGGAATTTGGGAAACTGCAAAGGACAAATGGAACGCTACGCTCGAACGCGAAGTACGGACCGTGTCGAATGTTGATTGGCAGGGCGTGACAGACCGCGTGGGTGACTCTGTGAGCAATTTGATATCAAAAGCATTTGATAGAGGAAAGGAGGCTGCGAAGGAGGTGGGCAAGTGAGGAGACTCGTACCGAAGCGGACTGTCCCAACAGAGTACGGTAGAGGAGCGAAAAGATACCCTTTGTATAATGCATGCACATCACGCCCGAGAACTCGTTCAAAGCCACACCTTCGGCTCTAGAAGAACGAGTCGGTGGAGATAGGGTAGTTGCTCACCTCTATCCAAGGCCTTGCCTCTCTTCCTACTCTCTCGCTTCCCCCGCTCTATAAACGCCCTGACAAACAGACTCCCGAAGCAGTGCGCAACCCGTTTGCCACCAATTCGTCTTCCTGGCTCGGCATCATGCAGCCAGGAGACGTCGCGGCGATCCTTCACAATTGCAACGATTGCTGAGGGCAGTGAATTGCCAAGCCGAATGCCATTCACTGTCTCATTCACCTCTGACGGCACTTCGCCAAGCTTCTCCCAACCATTAATAACAGCTTCTCCCACGTCCTACTCGCAACATTCGCAACATTCGCACCCCGCCGCCTGGCCCCAACACCGAACCTGATCTGCCCCTACCATCGCGCGCGAACCCACCACAAACAACTAGCCATGGCTAGCGACAGGCAGGGCTTGACTCTGCACATCTTCGCCCGCCGCACAGGACTCGAGTCCACCTTCGCCGAGGAGTTTCTTAGCAAGCACTCCTGGGACTTCGACACGGCAATGGCAGCTCTCGAAGTCGAAAAGGTATCGACACCTATGGCGTACTCGAGCAACACCGCGCTCTACGTTGCCACAGCCCCCGGCCCCTTGAAGCTGCCAACGCACATCAACGTTCGCGATGCCGAGGTCGACGTGGAAGCTATCATGAAGCGCACTGGCATGACTCTTGAATACGCTCACTTGGCCCTCTGCGCGACAGAGTGGCGACTGTGGGAAGCTGAGGCGGCGTTCGAGCGCTGCAAGGTATGTGCGAATTTTCCCAATCCAGATCGGACTCGAGGCTGACGAATCTTCAGAGCAAGCTAGACCCCGAGGCTTTCCAGATCACCCACGCCCTCTCGGGGCGGACTGGAATGACGCTGGCCTACTGTGCCGAGTGTCTGGCTTCCGCACAAGGCAACTACAGCGCAGCACTTGCCTCATTCCACCGCGTTCGCGCTCAACTCCCACAAGAAGCCTTCATCACGAAGCCCGAAAAGACCACATTCTTCTCTCTCCCGCCCGAAATTCGCAATGAGATCTATTCTCTGGCTCTGCAAGCCGATGCTGCAGACCACGCTGATCCCGACGACGGTTTAGTGCCCATCAGCACCCCCTTCCCAGGTCTTCTCCGCGTCAATGCACAAATCCGCGACGAATCACTCGGCCTCTACCTCTCCTCCACGCCTTTCTGCGACGACTACTCCTTCTTCAAGTGGTGCCCAAAGAAACAGACCAAGGCGGCCCAGGAAACATTCCAGTGGCTCGACATCATCGGCCCAAAGAATGTCCGAAACAACTTGGGATCTCTCACCATTGTGTCTCACGACACTGTCGACTGCATCCATGGCTGCATGGCAGAGCAGACGAGCAAGGACGATTTCGATGCGTGGAACTACATCGCCACTTCGCTCAAGATTCGAGGCGTCCAAGCTCATCAACTTCGCTTCCCTGGCATGCTTCCCAGCGACTTGCTTCTGCAATGGCGACAGTACGATGAACGCCTGATCTCGAGGATTCTTCTAAACACCGTCATCGTGGTGGAGGTCTTCGAGAAGCGGGTGAAATTGCTCGACGAGAAGTCTCGGCCACCGCAGATGGATGAATTGATCGCAACGGGTTGGGAGAGTCAGCACGGCAGAGAGACTTCGAGGCTTGAGCATGAGTTTCCGGGCACTGCCGCGGTGAACATCAAGAAAGCGGTCGACAAGTGGAGAAAGGAGTTCGAAAAGTGGGTGCGTGGGGAGCGCAAGGCTCGGATCAGAGCGCGCAAGGAACGCTAGGAGTGGTCAGGATTGTACGAGAAGATTTTCGGGTATGGGAGCTCTGCCTGGGAGCGAATGGTATTTGAGTCAAGGCAACAGTCTGATGGACTCGGATGCAACACGATTGAGGGCAGAAGGAAGACTTTGCGAGTTTCCAGCTCCACAGATGTAGGAGAGAAAGACGGCATGAGCAATGAGCTCCTTCATATGCTGCTTGATCAAGGAGGGATCTTCAGACTTGGTTTTTGGCGCCGCTGGCAGCGATTCTAGGGCTCATTTGAAAGCTCTGGTAAGAAATTGACAGGAATCGATCGACTGCTGAGTCCAATCTCTGTTTAGCAAGACCTTGGTCTGCAAAATGAATTGATACTGTTTCTCAGATGTTCGTGACATTTCCATCTGTCGGTCCCAACGATCGAAGTTCTGTCCATGATCACAACCTCGCATCCCCTCTACCCCTCTCATCCTCAAAACTCAACTCAATCTCCTCTCCGCCCTTATTTGGCCTCCCCACAACAACCTTCGCCTTTTTTCCTTTCAACTCCATCACAATATTAAACAACGTCTGACTCTGACTCTTCCCCTCCGCACTCCTACAAATCGCCCCGGGCCAATTCTCCTCATCCCGAAAAATCCCTCTCACATCCTCCCATCCAATCTCCTCCTTCCCAAGATTCCTCTCCTCGACCCCCTGAACCAACTCCTCAATCCTCCCCACCCGAAACCGACTATCCTCCAACCAATCGGTATCCTCCACGCCCTCGGGATGCTTTGCCAAAAAAAAAATGATTACTATGAAACACCTGTCCCTTGCCATTCATTGTATATATGATATACATACCTCTCGCGGCGAACCAGAGCAGTGAATTTGTAGCATTGTTGCTTCCTCGGAACCGAGTGAGTTCTTGTATGGTCGGTATGAATTTCGTCTTGTTGCAACAGGAAGTGAAATGTTATCGGTATCAGTCTCACGCAAGGACTAGGTCCAAAGATGCAATCAGTCGTGAAGTGGCAACACATGAAGTTCATTCGTCGGCCAACTCGGTCGGCCAACAGGTCGGCCGAGGAGGACGAAAGTGGGGCAAGAAGCACGCGAATCCCGAGACGCTGCGTCCACGTGCGGCTGCTATGTTAGTAGCAATTGTGGGACGAGAAAACAGATGCAGCCGAGATGCGTTTTACTCAGATGCGAGTTTAGAATCGAGTGGAGTACAAGAATTTGATCGCGTCATCTTAGACACAGCAATCCATTACAAACAATTCGTCCTTTCTTTTCTGCGATACCGTAACACCATCACCATCACCACCGCAAGAAAGATGTCATCGCCTCTGATCTCTGCCTGCCGCTCATGCGATGGCTGAGTCTCGCCGTCTCTCAATCTAGAAATCGCGGATCATGTGCTTCGCCAAAGCCTCCATCTCGTCGGCCATCTGGAGCGGGTCGTACTCTCCCTTGGCGCGGACGTTGACATTGACCTTGACCGGGGCAGCGATCTCCACTCGTCGGTTACCACGGTGAGTACCCTCGCTGTCGTAGTAGTTGACGCTGAAGATCCCACTGAGGGTGTCCTTGACAACCGTTGCAGCCGTTGACAGGTAATCCAGCGCGCTTGCACCGTAGGACTTGGGGCGTGGGCGCTCGGAGGAGTCTGGCGGGCTCGGGAGAGACTCCGTGTTCTTGACTGATCCATTCGTGATGGCTGGTTGTCTGGCCATTTGAGAGGATGGGACGAGAAGATTCTCGGTCCCTCCGGAAGCTTCCTCCTTGATTGCTGGCTCTCTGGCCTGCTGTCTCTCTGGGAGGGTGTTGGAGACAACAGGCGAGAGCGCCGCAGTGCGTGCTACGGGACGTGGTGCAGTGACCGGAGTGACTTGGCTCACGGCAGGGTGTGTCGCTGGTGGGTGAGGCGCGGATGGAGCGAGTGGAGGAGGTCTCGAAAGCGGAGGAGTGCTCGCAACTGAAGCCGTGCTAGAACGTGAAGACGCGACGAGCTCGCGCACTGGAGGTGGCGGGGCGGGAGAAATGCTCGATGTTGGGCGAGCCATGGGGTTGCGTGCTGGAGACGGCGCCACGTGGGCAGTGCTCGGGATTGGGCGTGCCACCGGCCTCTGTACTGCAGGCGCAGTGCTCTGGACAGCGACCCCGTTGACCCAGCGAGTGACGCCGGCGCCGCGCGGTGAGGGCGCGCGAGTGCTGTTCGAATCTCGCACAGCACGCGGCATATCAACCTGCTGGATGCGAGGACGGCGTTCATGGTGGTATGAGTCCGTGTGCGCTCCAAGCCCGCCATCGCCCATTTTCTTCGTGAGCGGCCCACGATGGATCTGTCCGTCACCCCAATTGGTCGTCTGCTCCGCGGCCTCATCTCTGGAAAAGCGCTCAGGATCGTTCCAAGCCTGAATAGCGGCGTGCCGCTCGTTGGTAGCAGGACCAGCAAGACGCTCTTTACGACGTGCGCTTTCTTGTTCGGCGGCCTGAGCCATGCCGCGGGAGGAGGTGGCTCCGCGGCGAGATTGGCGCTCGTCTGGTGCAGAAAGCCCGTCGCGGCGCGAGTTGTCGAGATCAGCGAGCATGAGCGCCAGCTCGGCCTCGTCCATCTTGACGGCTGGCGCGGTGCGGTTCGAGAGGAATGAGCAGGAAGTCGATGGCGTTGTTGTGGAGGAGAAAGCGCAAAGCTTCGAGCTGGTGTTTGGGCCTCTTAGCGCGACCGTTGGTGACGACACACAAAGGCATTGGCAGGCAGGCGCAAACTCCGCATGTTGCCGATGGAGCAAATCACTTGCAAACTCATCAGTCTTACATTGCTCTGCTCCACCTCACTTCATTGACCTCGTCTTGCCGGACTGGCTGGCTCATTCCCCAACACTGCAAGACGAGTCGTGTATGCAGCGTCGTATACTGCCAAGTCCATGGTGCGCAACGACAACAACTTCCGTGCAGGACCAACGCCGCAACGATCAGAAGATAAGAGGCGGCCCGGCACGTGTCCAAACGAATACGTGCAGCCGCCGGAGAATATAACTTCAGCCCTACGCCCTGAGCGTGCCTAGATTTAGCTCCTGTAGGATCACACGAATCGCAGAGGGCATCTAGTCGCGGGGGTCTCCGGCCACGCGCATGCACATCTCAGTGGCCTCCAGGTCGACCTGCGCCGCTGTTGGATTGCACTGCACTGCACATGCGCGTAGTGCTTGTGTTCTTGTTGTTCCTGCATCCTTCCCTATTTTTGGAAGGCGGCACCACCCGCCGTCAAAAAGTGGGCCCAAAACTGGGCGAAGCGTACGCCTCCCGACACCAAAGCTGGCGTGTGGTGGAGTTGTGGACAGCACCAAAATTGGCGTCTGAGCAATCTGCAGCATTGTGCTAGTTCGTATCGGTTTTCGCGTCCGCCAGTTCTGAAGGATGTTGGTTCACGTTGGTAGGCACTGCTGGGTAGGCGAAGCCAGCGACGGCACCATCATTCGGCGATGATACTCAGCCGATGATGTCGGGCCAGCAGAGCAGAGATGGAGTATATGAGGCAGGATGCTCACCACGCAGAGTATGCCGTACCTGCACACCAAGCAAGCAATACAAGTCCACATCCAGATCCAGATCCAGCGAATTCAGCAAGAACGCTCTTCGGACCATCATGACTTTGATCAACTCCATGAGTGCTCCCCAGCCGAGAGATCCTCCCAACAGCTATACAGGAGCCGATTGAACGTTGGTGGGATAGAGATATCTCACTCCTTCTGCAAGGAAGTCCTGGAAGCCTGATACAGGGTGGGTTTGTGTCGTCCGCGAGAAGATGATCTTCATGGGCTGATCATCTCAGCAGCGCATCTCCCGATATGCCGGGTCGATGAAGTTCAAAGAACACCAAGGACAGCGACACCAAGTCCAGCCATTCCACCGAGGCCCAAGGCGACCATTCCAGTCATCGAAGGAGCTCCGGCAGAGCTCGTCTCGCTCTCATCGACGGCAGTCGCAGCATATTCCGAAGCAGCGGCAATCTTCTCCATGCCGGCAGTGATGGTCACGGGCATATAGCTGATCTCGGTGCTAGCGAGGACAGTTGTGCTCGCGACAATGCCGAAGTTCTCAATGGTGGACCTGGCGGTACAGACGGCGGAGCTGGCGCCATTGATGGGACTTTCGGTGGTGTGGGCCCCGACGAGAGCGCACTCCAGAGTCATGACGGGCATGGTCGCGCTGAGATCTCTAATGTACCCATTAGCGAAGCCGAAGTGCTCCACATAGAGAAGCATACTCGTTCTGCGTGTGTGTCCAAATGATGGTGCTTTCGCCTTCAGTGACTGTGATGGGCGGGTCCCATCTGCAATCCGTGGTCGACGCATGATGAGCACAGCCTAGGGCAAACGCAGTATGGTTGGGAGACTGGCAATGCATCAGTTCTGGTGACACACGAGAGGCTGTCGCATCATGTTGGCGAGCGGCGGTCTTGGCACCTACAGCTGAGATGATGGATGCATCAATCTGATCGGGACTGCCCATGGGAAGAAAGAGAGACACGATCGACGTTTCCGCGGGGGAAGGCGACGCTGTAGCTGACGTGGTGGAGGTGGTCGGAGGGAGCGGTGTCGCATCTTGCGCCGCAGCGCCCGCCGCCAGACAGGCCGCGATGGCAACAGCGGCGGACGAGCGCATGTTGGGATGCTTCTGCGCCCGCTGCAACTACCTCTGCAGCGGAACCAGAAGCTGGCGGGCGGGAGGTGATGATGCAAAGGACATGGCGGCCGGGCGCGGCGGTGGTATGCTGACTGGACGCCATGACGAGGCGATAGAATAGGCGTGACGGCGGAGGAGCCAAGCACGAGGAATGCCACAGCCTTGGTATCGACTCGGCGGACGGCCTTCGCGCCATGGGGCCTTGGCGTGTACTTGTTATTGATCACGAGGTCTGGATCGACATCCCGTCACGACCGCCGCCATGGCCGCAGACTGGACGACCGAGGTGCAGGCCGCCTTTCACGCCGACCGCGACCTGGCCGCACGCATCGTCGCCGTCGGAACACAACGCCAGGGCGAACTGCCGGCCGTGTTCGCCGACATAGCCAGATACGTGCGCGGCGGCACTGCGACGCTGGCGGTACCGCCGGGCAACTCCAAGAAGCGCAAGCTGGACGATGCACAGACGAGCACGCACGGAGCGAGCGCGGCAGCTGGCATCGCCAACCCGTCGACCACGTTTGAGTGCAAGAACGTCAGCTTCCAGGTGCCCGCGCGGAAGAAGCTGAAGCTGCAACTCGTCGCCGAACAGTCGGATTCGAGAAGGCGAGAGGTGCGGTTGCTGAACGCACACACGAACGACATCGAATACGCCATCCCCAATGCCCAGATCGACCAGATCTTCTGCTTGCCTGTGCCGGAGAAACAGCAACGGCAGTCAAGCTTCGTCATCCTACCTCTGGCGGGAGCAGTGGGTGCCGATGGGACGCCGTGCGAGCAGATTGTCTTCACGATGAACGCGACGAAACCGGACGATGCGGCGTCATCGAGCCGTGCAAAGGCAGACCAGGACAACTACATCTCCGTGACGGAGCCAGAACTGAACGACGTCCTACATGCGTACGGGAAACAGGTCATCCGTCCGGATGAGAACGAATTCGCAAGCAGCATTCCCCAATCACATCGCAAAGGCGAAAAAGCATACCACGTAAAAGCACATCGCGGGACCAAAGAAGGTAAGCCCTCGACCACGCACTCTCGAATCCTCGAATCCTCGACTCACGAATCCCGAACTAGGCTACCTCTTCTTCCTCCCCAACGGCATCCTCTTCGGCTTCAAAAAGCCCCTCTCCTTCTTCCCCTTCTCCTGCGTCGAATCCATCAGCTACACCTCCGTCCTGCAACGGACCTTCAACCTCGTCATCACCGCCACCGAACCCGGCAGCGCCGACGAAGCAAAAGACGTGGAACTCAGCATGATCGACCAAGCGGATTTTGCAGGAATCGATGACTATGTCAAACGACATGGCTTGAACGATGCTTCCATGGCTGCCGAGCGGCGAGCAAAAGCGTACAACGTGAACAAGGAGAAGAAGGATTCTGCAAATGGTGTTGCAGGGAATGATGCAGCAGCAGGAGGAGTGGGAGCGGATGCGTTGACCGAGTTGCAGAGGGCCGAGCAGCAATTGCAGGATCAGGAAGATGAGGCGGAAGAGGACTATGTGGAGTCTGGTGGGGAAAGTGACGGGGAAGGCGAGAGTAGTGAGGGAGATGGAGAGGGGTATGCAGAGGGCGAAGGCGAGTATGATGAAGAAGACGATGATGCGGACGAGTAGAGATGGTGCCTAGATATCTTCTCTCTCTCTCCACGAGGCTCCAATTTTGTCCGTCTCTCTTTTATGGACGGGACGCCGTAGACTGGCTCTAGAAGGCAGAGATACGAAGCGACGAAGTAGTCGACTTTATTCTCAATGGCGTGAAATTGTGCCGCTGTTGTTGGCTGGCGAGGGAATCGTAATCCTCGTCGTAGTTTCGACTACGTCGCCACTGGCCATTGCAAACGTGGAAAGTTGCGAGACGGGCCGACATGCTACAATATTTTCTGTTGTTGGCCATGTTTTTTTTTTCGAAATCGGAGTAGAACCCGTCCTAATGATGGGCGAATTGGGGAAGTGTTCCGGAATGAAGGTACTGATACCTGTTCTTGAGGGATGCGCGTATCAAGCTGCGTTGAATGAATGCTTCTGCGAATCTAATATTTGATGTGCGTTGCCTGTCACTGCTGTCGCGAGCACAGCTCTAGAATTTCCATTTGGACGGTGAGCATCCAGTTACGCAGGGTGTGGGATAGAACTATCACTTGCGGCCGTGGGAACCGCATCAGTCTCTGCATCGGAGTTTGCGAGCTCAGGAATGCCAAAGTGTTCCTACTCTTCGAAAGTAGAAGTTAAGAACGAACGAAGGAAGGGGCGGGAAAGTATGGCTTCGATGCTTCCGTGGAACATCTGTTGTCCACGAGAGTCAACCTTGCGACGACTAAATGTTCACTCATCACTTGTGACTATAGATTCTCAGCTGAGGGAGAGTATATGTTCAAACGCTCTACAAAGCATCGCGCGATTGGAATGGAATGCAACACAGTTCGCAGACGCGACCAACAGTTCATGTCTACATCTGGAAATGATCAATACACCATGACCTTCACTTCTCGTTCACCATTTCCAGTTGGTCGTTACTATCGTTCATTCCCCTGGGGACCAATCGCTTCTCCGCAAGGAGCATTTCCGAAGACTGGCCCAGCTACAACACCAACCTGGTCAGGTTCACCAGGTCCTGCCTGATCTTCACTCAGTAATTCCCACTGTCCATCCTCCTGCGTGGCACCGCACGTCTCCGAGCCAACGACCGTACAGAAGCCAATGATCTGGCTCGGATTGTTTGGATCGGTGCGTCGATCGAAAGCGAAGATCTCCGGACCGACCACTGCATCGGTCTCTGTCCGTGGGCTGAAAGCGGCATTACAGCACGCGAAGGCGTCCTGGGCTTCAAACTGCACGAAATCAAATGGTCGCGATGGGAATGGGTTGGCTTCGACGAGATCACTGCCGTTGACTTCATCGGCGTAATTGCTCGCCAAACGGCAGGCGGCATTGATCGTGGTCGTCGCAACAGCTGTGGTGGTGGTCGATGTAGCCGTTAGAGTGACCGTGATGGTTCCAACCTGCATGAGATTATCAGCTACCATTTCGAGGTCACGAAAACATCAGGTTTCGCATTACCGTAGTTGTCTTCACGGTATTCACAGTAGATGTGATCGTCTTCTTGGCTTCTGGACACTTAGTCTTTGTCTGAGTCTTGGTGATCTGCCAAACACATGTGGGCGTCAGTATCCTTGAACCGCTTGGAAGCCATCTCATGTTGCGTTACCTTCTTGGTGTGAGTCTCCGTGTGAGCGTAGACGGTCTTCGTCGTGGTGACTTTCTTGGTTTGACACGTTCTGTTCTTAGTGTACTTGTGACATGTCACCTTCTTCGGGTAAGCCCTCCCGTAGCTATTCTTGGGTGCCCGATTGGACAGACGACTCTCAGCCCGCTTCCTCATAGGCGCACCTCCGGCCGATCCACTATTGGAAGAATCCGGCAGCGAAGACTGAATGGGAGTAAATGTCGCTGGGGCTGGCGCCGTAGAAGTCGAGGTAACCGATGTGGTAGTAGTCGTCGTCGAAGTAGACGTTGTAGTTCCGGTAACACTCGTGGTGCTCGTGGTGACAGTCACAGTAACGGTTGATGTGCCCTTGTTGGGATCAGTGACGTAGGAATTCTCGTACTTGGTTTCAGTTTTTGTGGTTTTGGGAGTCTTTGTCGTGGTCGAAGTGTAAGTCTGTTTTGTGGTACAAGGAGCTTTTGGACTGTCAGTTGCCTTCTATGCTCATGGTCTTCAGGGGGTTGATGTACTATAATGGGTCTGCGTTGTTGTTGGAACATAGCCAGCTGGCTTTCTATTCGTCATAGTAGTATAGCATTTGATGCTGTTAGTGGCCAGCGACTGCCCAGCCAGGCCTGCCAAGAGGACGTAAGCTGTGGTAGGAAGCAACATGATGAGTTGTGCACGCTCATAGGCTTGAGCTCTGCACTTTTGACGGCATCAATGTCTTTATAACATTTCCGCGAGGCCAATGCCACTCACTCCATCGTGTCGCGGGAAGAATCTCCTCGTGGAGCTGACGCCACATCGCCACCAATAATCAGCCAAAAGCGGAGTGCAGTGGCGAGGCTGACCGTAAACCAGTCATGACAGAAGCCACATAGGTGGCTATGGCCTGACCACCTGTAATGGGATATTAGGATGTTCGGTAGATCCTGAAAAACTACGAGAGCAGAAGGAGTTGCCGATGCCCACTCGAAGTTTGCAGCAACTTCGAAATCCCATGTGGTATAGCCATCCTTTCGTTCTGTCTGCTTGGGAATCTCGTGATCTTAGAAGCCCAGTATCTCGAAGCGAAAAACAATAACCCGTCGCCCGGCGGTCATGGATATGGCAGCAACAAACCAGCTTCAGAAGACGATGCGGCACAGTATGGTAAGCGGCAAGTTTACCAAATCTAGTTTTGCAACCTGCTTTCAGAGTTGTGATAGCCTCGAATCGCCTACAGTAGTCCTGAAGTAGCGTATAGATGGCTTGCCACCTATTTTCTCATAGGATCATGGCCCAAAGGAGTAGCCAAGCACGGCTCGTAGCGTGTTAAGCCAGCGCACCGACAAGGCTGAAGTAAATAGTGCGGCGTGACTGGCCATGACTCTGTCCTGATTAGTGTTGTGCCTGGGCCACGTCACAAAATTATGTGACCGTGTGACCGACGTGACCGAGCTGTGACCGACGCTTTTGCTGTGTGGCCGGCCTGTAACCGAAGTAACCGAGATTCGTAGGCATATTATCGACTATCGAGAGACCTTCTAGCTCTAGAAAGCTAGTATATACTAAACAATACCCTATATAGTTTATATCTCGAGTTCTAAGAGCCTAGCTATAGTATAGCGTATAGTATTTAGTCCTGTTTTCGAGGCATTTCTCGTCGCGTTGCTCTAGTATCGATTAAGAGTTTACACTAAGCTAGCCAGTTAAATACTTACCTAGTACTTTAATAGACTCTAATCAAATCTGCTAGACACTAAATTTTGAAGAGACTAAACTAAATTACAAACAAAGCAGGTCTTGGCACCTAGGTTCGGTTACACGGTCACAAGCCCTATTTGTGACCAAAACAGCGGTCACGGCCCGGTCACGGCCCGGTCACGGCCCGGTCACAGTGACCGGCACATTACTAGTCCTAATCAGCTGAGTAACAATATATCAACAGCGTGATATACAAGTCTCCGACTGAATTGAATCATCCAAGGCCAGAACATAGACACAAGATGTCGTGGATTGCTTTGCAGTAGTATCTTGAAATACAACCAAAGATGACCGACGTTGCAAGCACAACGAACGAAGGAGTGTCGAAAGCTTGGTATTCTTGGCATCGACGATCGACTCATCTAGACAACGGCACATTGACCTCCAAGAACTGTGGGCTGCCATCCGGTCCCAAAGTGGAGCGAAGAGCAAGAAATCTCCTTTATCAAATTTGAGCGGTGCTCAACGGTAGTTGGTAAATCTCTGTCGATTGTACTGACAACGCATTCGAAGAATTCAACTCCGCCAGCAGAAAGGAATCACCAGCCTTGAGATAGCCCGGCTTGAGTTCATAGGACATTGAGGGAGAATGTGCTGAAGTCCGTGGAAGTCAGAATGCATGCGAATCAGAGGGAGATGCGATCGACGCTGCGATGAGGCATTCGGCCCCTGCGACGAACGCTCAAATGGCATGTGCGCCGTCAATAACCACTTCGTGGTAATATCTGATAATACGGTGCGGGTGTATAGAACTCGGGTTGTTGGACATAGTGTTGGGCCTCAATTACAGTTACAAATTTGTAACTAGGTAAAATGGCGTAACTAAGCTATAACTAAGCGTTTTGCCCTATAAACGGCTTATAACTAATATAACTAAGATTCGTACGTATCTCCTACTTTCGTTACTACTCGGATACTACTTAAAGTCTTATATATAGTTCGTAGTACTATATAGTTTTAGTTACTAGTCCTATATATACGTAGACGAAGTATAGCGGATAGTATAGAGTATTCCGTAGTCTATTAGAGCTTCTAGCTTAGGGTCGAGGAAGCTTATAGCTTAGGGTTCAGATTAGGGCATAGAGTTACTAGGGTTAGTTCTAGTAACAAGTATCGAGATCCGAGATCCTAGCCCTATAAAATTTTATTAAGATCCTAGCCTTTTTAAATTAATTTATCGAGTTGCTACCTAATTAGCGGATAGTCCTCAGTTACCTAGTTACATAGCCTGTTTTGTAACTAGGGAGGCTGTTACAGCCCAGTCACATGGTTGTCACGGTGACTGGCACATCACTAGCTCCCTTGGTCTAAATTCTAAGCTAGCGGAAGATCTAGTGCTCTACAAACGGTAGCCGAGGGGAGAGCGCAGAACGAGTATTATCTTACTAACGAGTCGGAAGGCTGGTCGCGAGTAACGTTTTATTGTATTTCCAATCCTCGATGCTAAGAGATAATGAGTGTATAGCATCTAACTCCTTCGTCGAGCCACTATTGAGAACTGGTACGAAACTAGCGCAAAGCGACGATAACACATAGCGACTTCTTGCCGTTCCATATCATGGCGTCGCCACAGCACTATGTTAATGTTAGTGATTTTTGAGAATAACCTTCGTCACCATGTCGTGCACATGGTGTACGAGAAGTTGTGGAGCCCTGTTGCGTGTCTGGCGGATTGGGACACGACGTGCCACTGTCTTGCGCTCTAACTTAGCGCATCTCTTAAGCACACGCGCAGTTTTGTTGCATTCTGGCTTGCAGCCTCAATACTTGGTCGTGGAGACTAGATACTTGGTCGTAGAGACTAGATACTTGGTCGTGGAGACTAGATACTCGCACATGGCTTGCAAATATTAATACCCGTCCGAAACTGAAAGAAGCAATCTTACTTTCTGAGTCCGTCACTTCGGTAGGCTTAAGTTGTTCGGTGGCCTAGGGAAAGAAGAGGAGAGTAACAAGGTTTACTCTGGCTTTACTAGACTTATAACTTGTTGGCTGGACTTATAATATACTGCAGTGTGTAGCAAGAATCCCGCCCGCGACGCTCGTTGACCTCAGCCTAGTAAGTAATGATCTGACCGCTGCGTACTCTTACAGCCCCTACGATAACGGCTCGTTTCATCTAGCGGGTGCTGGAGTAATGCGGTATCATTTCCGACTGCGTTCGATACAGGAGACGCACCCACCTAGGCGCTGTGCCGAGATCAGGAGTTGCCATACCTACAGGCCACGCGAGCAGGCAATCCCTCGGATCGTGGGGCAAAGACAAATTTAGTCACTATGCAAAGATTCGGTGCGCGGCATAGCTATATGCAATTTTGCATTAGCTGCAGTTCGAGCAGTCCCACCTGGCGTTACTCTTCCATTCCGTAGGGTGGCAGCAACACCAGCCAATGCCTGCGCCAGGCGTGGGATGCTGTCTGTGGACCGCAGAATGCAGATCAGACGGGCGTTGAGCTGCATCTGGTTGGAATGGCAGAGTCAGAAGATAAGGATGTTGTTAGCGTGACGCAGAATGTGGCGGTTCAGGCTGAAGCCCGCGCACGGCCTCTTTGGTTGACGTTGCAACTGCTCCGTCCGTGCACGAGCCGGAACAGATTGACTTTCCATAAATCCGTTGGTCGCACGCACGTTCGTGAGCTCTCCTCTTCTCACTTTTTGGCATGCATCATGCAGTCAATCAGCCAATCTAATTTGAGGCCAGAGCTACAGGCTGTCGTCGTCAAAGGCAACGAGCTCTTGACCCTTTTGCAGGGACTATCTCACAGCGATATTGGCACGCAAAGGGTTCAAGATTGCCTGGCGCAGCTTTTGACCTTTCGGAGGACCGTGAGAAAGAGAAGATCTGGTCCAGGCTCACAGAGCGGAAACCGGACGAGGGAGAGACCTGCGGAGTTGTACTGTGTGGGACTATCAACGACAGGAAAACGCGTGCTACTTGCAGCGGTCGATTGGCTGGCTAGCTCCTCGTGGGACCATCTCTGCCAACAACCATTCTTCTCATCATGCCCGAACTCTACAGAGTCGAGTCCGGAATTAGCACTGCTGTCTACGTATATCAAGCGTGAAGCTGCCGGAGGTACGGAGGCAAGGATTCTGGCCCTTCTGGTTGCGCACACCATCGATGATGCCATCGAGCGCGGCAAGTTGCGAACCTATGGCCAGTTGATAGAGGAGTGGGCCCGTTCGTTGTGTGTCAAGCCTTCATTCGTCAAAGATGTAGAAGGGCTAGGTCGATTCTGCATGGGCGTACTAGGGTTCGAGGGAAATGGCGATCAATGGGTTGTAGATCCCGCTGGACTGGGGGCTCTGGCAATGATGCCACGACGGACTGACCTGAAAGTTCTTGCGAACTGCGGGTGGCAGTTCCTGGAAGCATGCAAGACCATCCACGGGTTTGACGCCACGGCCCGAGGATTGGCGCCTACTGTGTATTCTGCAATCCGGGGAATATCAGAACAGAAGGACTTCAGTATACACATTAGCCAGGAAAGTCAGCTTGGCAGGCTCCTCGCTGCTCACTGCAAAGAAATGCCGGAGCTTTGTCGCAAACCACACTATCAGCTGCCGATGCGAGCCATCGACCCTCCACTATATCCGACTGAAGGCATGAGCATAGCTGCTCCGTCTGTTCCACCGGAAGTACAGACCAGGATCGTGAGCAACAAGGTTTTTGCACAAATAAGCCAGGAGAATGCTGCAGCTCCATCGCCTGGCGAAATGGAGCCCCAATGGCGAAGGAATTTGCAGGTTGACGTTGGCGTTCGAACCGACAACAGACCGTACTCACTACCGTGGAATTTATTGGTCCTACTATGCCACCTGCATGACGTCGGTGTACCTGTCCAACTCCTTCATCGAGGGTTTCGTGATCAAGCTCGGTGGGACTCGACGGGCCAGAGGAGTGACCTATATCCCCCTTACTTAGCGACTAAGCATCACTATTTCCGTCTGTGTCAGCATAGTGATCTGGAGTACTGCATCAGTTCTTTGGTGACCGGGAACCTTGTCGAGATCAATGGTGGCATCCTTCTCGTGCCGGAAACCATTCGTACGGAGACTTTGGACTCGTTATCGGCAGCGGATAAAGCTTGGTGGAATGAGATTGCCGTCGCAGTTGTGTGTCACGCGTTCCCTAGAGGAAAAACCTTGGATGCGGAGTGAGTCGTACGCATATGAAGCCGATCTAACCCTCTGACTGTGTTGGGTACAGGTACAGGTCCATCGGGAATATCCTCATGCCCCTGGTTCTTCGGTTCTGCTCATGTCGAGACTCTTCCAACCTTTCCGAGCTCCTTGCTGTACTATTATCCGCAGCTCCACTGACAAAGTTTGCCGTGTTGGATAGTGATATCGACGATCTGAAAGACAGATTACCTTTCGGGCCTGTTGTAGTGCAGGCAATCCGTCGAAAGTTCCGAAAGCGGGACACAACTGATGCTCTGAAGCTACTCTTCGAGAATACAGTGCACCAGGCCGAAACCTATGCAGGTCACGATAAAATAAGGCTCAATGCTCAGGTTGGCAATCTCCGTGCGGCGTATGCGCAATATCTGTGCAATTACGGATCTCCGAAAGATGCGAGACTGGTCTTGGCGCCATGGTCACCACGAAATGTCGAGCATCCATCCGAGCTAGAACAGCTCACAGCAGAGCGGATCGGTCTGGCACAAGGGAAGATTGAGATGAATTCCGCCAACTATGATGGGGCTCGTGAAAAGTTAGCGCCGCTCTATAAAAGCACCATTCTGCAAGAAGAAGGCTTCCGTACCGAGGTGGTGTGCGCTTTTTCAGTAGTGTCACCGGACTCAGCTTGCTTTGACACCATGCCCAAGCATGTTCTACCAGACTTACACTTGGGAGCTCTGCGTGCACTCCAGGCAGCTGATGTCTCGTTCCAGGAGCGCAACTTTCAGCAAGCCTTACTCAAATACACCCAGGCTAGCGATATGCCCTGCTCCCACACACAAGAAGTACGGGCAATCATTGGGATCGCGAAAACAAAACACGTTCTCCAGGAGACTGACGTCAAACAAAGCTGGATCAAGGCACACGAGCGCATGGAAGAACTGGGATGGAGTAAAGGCTTCGCATGGGGCTTGGTGGATTTGTCGCTTGCACATCTCTCTGCGATCAGACTTGAGACATATTCGACTGCGCAGAGTATTAGCGAAGCGCTAGAAGTACTGAAACGGGAAGACCATGCCATGTAGTTGCCCTACGGAAAGGAGTGGATCCTCTGGATAATTCGTCAAATGGCTCCTAAATGACATGTTCTCAAAAGACTGATACCATGTCCAGGGACATGTCGTGTTGGTCGCGCGTTTCGTTGAACGCTGCTTCCCATTTTGGTATTCTCTTCGAGGTAGACACTCGAAAAAGTTACGAACAACGGTTTGGTAGTGAGTTTTACAGGCACCCATGTCTTGTATTCGGATCGGGAAATCGCAGAACACAACTTTCAAGCACAAAAGTTATCTGTTGTTGGCTACATGACGTCATGCGATGGAGCCTCCAGAAGAGAAGAGGGGGTTGCCTCGTATCACGTGGCTTGTTCCCTATGTTGCCTCCAAACTTGCGTTTAGAATTCTTCAACCTTTGTCGTACACCATTCCAGAACTCCGATGGCGTTCACTACCCGCCAGCTCGGACCTTCTCCCTGCTACGAAGATGTGTTATCGTGTTTACTTTCCCTGCAAAAGCACGCAGGAATGCCTCGCGGTTCTCCTATGAAGCCCCGGGATCTCACTCTGGCTTGGGTTGAACGACTAGGCCTAGACGTGAGTACGCGCTCTAAAATGCTCTCGGGACTCGTGATTGACGAAAAAGGTGAATAAAACGCGCTACCTTCACATTGCTGGTACGAAGGGCAAGGGCACTACAGCCCTCTATCTGGAGCACATGCTGGAACACTACTATCGGACCAACAGTCGAACGACCAAGATTGGATGTCTGACATCGCCACACATCATGTCTGTGCGCGATCGATTCCGCCTCAACTCGCGTCCAATCGCTGAGCAGCCCTTCATCGCGCATTTCTCCTCGTTGTGGAACCGTATGCACCATACGCTCTCTGCGCCTCCGATGCCAAAGTATCCCGGGTTCTGCACGCTGCTCGGATTTTGGATCTTTTGCGCCGAGCAAGTAGACATTGCTGTCATAGAAACGGGAATGGGAGGCGAGACAGACTCGACGAACATCATCTCTGCTCCCATTGCCTCCGGCCTCACGAAGATTGGCATGGATCATATGAAGAGCCTGGGAAATACCACGGAGGAGATCGCCTGGCACAAGGCTGGAATCATCAAAACAGGCGTCCCTGCATTCAGCGTGCCCCAAGACAAGGGCCCCGCGATGATTCTGCGTCAGCGAGCCGCGGAAAAGAGAGCTCCGCTGCATTTCGTCACAGAAGAGCGCTTGATCGAATGTGGCATACAGGTGGAGCCGAACGAAGACTGGCAAAGGCAAAATGCGGCGTTAGCTATCGCGCTTGCTGAAGCCTGCATTGTGAGGGATGCACCAGCAGGAACAATTGACGCTAGTACCGTCCGATGTCTGGAAACCACGGCACTGCCTGCCAAATTCGAGACGATAGTGCAGGGACACGTCACGTGGATTCTGAGTTCCGCTCATAATGCAATGAGCGTCGAAAAGGCTTGCCAGGCATTTGTTGCTGCTCCGGGATAGTGGGTGTGCATGCCTTCTCACGATGTTTGCAGCTAAATCTGGATTAGTAATTCTGATGCCCGCAAAATACTGCTGTTCAACCCGAATGCCCGGCCAGAATCCGATCAGTTGTTCGCCACCGTTCTGGAGAAAGTTTCTTGCGAGGCAAGCCCAGGATTCAATAAAGTTATTTTTTGCTCGAATGTACAAAGCACGTCGGCATCAGGTAAGAGCTCAAAGCGTCCGTAATGGTTGCCATAGTTGATAATTGAGCAGTAATCAAAAGTCCGACGGCACCGCGCGATGGGAGTGCACACGTCAACAGTCGCTACGAATTCATCTGGCAACAGTTCCAGGGTGTCGGTATTATAGAAGTGATGCCATCGGCAAAAGATGTGGTAGATCGAGTGCGCGATCACAGGGAAAGAACAGTAGTATTCGTCGTGGGATGCTCACATTTAACAGGTGTGGTGCGGAGAATTATTGTACCTGAGTGAGCCACATGCATATCCCTTACCCTTCTAACTATTATCTAGAGAGAGCACTAAAAGCCGGGGAAGAGTTGAGAACGATGCAAGCCATGTCGGGCAACGTCACGCGTATGCGACTTTGTGGAGCTGTACCTGTTGCGCTTTACGCACGGACGGATCAGTTGTACCGTCCCTCCGAAAGGCCGTGCGCGGCTTCGTCCCGTGGCGGAGATAGCTACAACCAAGAGTCCAGATATTTTGGTCTTACGAAAAAAAAAAGTGCTTACGACCGTAAAGGGATCCCGGTTCAATGGCCTAATTAAGCTATTAATAGGACTAGTTACTAAAGCCGCCTTACAGTAGCATAGGATTAACAAATAAATAGATTTGCACGTTGAGCGCAAGGTACGATAGATGCTTAAGTCCGACCGTAATCCCTGCCCAGACCTTGGAATGTTAATTGAATTCCGCCCAAGACTTCTGTCTCCATTCCAAAGCAAGTTTAGTAAAGGAACCAAAGGAGAGCGCAGGGAACACAGCAAGAAGTTAGAGCTGTAAGCAAAGCCAAACACCAGCACCGATTGAGAAATACAATATACTATACTTCGCAGAGATTTAGCGTAAACGTTGAACGAGTCGTAGCGATTCATTGTTTTGTGAAAGTGCGCAATTCAATCTCCGATGGAGTTGCATCTTATCCTAGCCTTACCGCCTGCCTGCACTTCTACATCAACCCTATTCTAGTCCCAAAGTGCGAAGCGAGAGGAACACGTTCTTGTCGCTTCGCAAAACGATCTGGCGGCAGAAATGCACAGACACAGGAATGAAAACAGGACCTTGCGGTATCAATCACCTTAGCTGCGGCCATGCTGCTTTGAGCCCATCTGATGCGCGCCCGCGAGCTGATATACGCATGGCTCGAGGCCTTGCGCATTATGGAACCATATAGAAGAGGATTACCGCCTTACGGTCAGCACTCTCCTCCAATTCACGACTCTCGCCCTCCGCTACACTTCGCGCAGCCGTCTTTCTCCTGCATACCACGCCCATCCTGCCTAGCAGCAGCTCCCTCATCCAGACGACAGCAGCACATGTGCCAGCGCCCCGAGCTCTGAGCAATCAAGTCGACCGTCTTTTCGTTACGGCTCCGTGCAGCTACCTTACGAGCAGCAACGAGAAGGCCCGCCTTAATACTAACCAGATCACGTCTATAGTTAGTCCGGCCACACGACTCCTGCTCCCGCTAGTTTGAATTTGTCGTACTCCCGCGACTCGGGATAGCACCGCACGTCTGCTACGCCCGCTACGCCCGCGGATCCTGCGCATTTCTCTCGCCTACCGTGACACCCACTGCCTCCAGCAGCACCACAATCCATGGATCATGGACCTCACGATGGGAATCCCCCCGCGAACGGCGTACCTCACCACGGCCAGCCGCAGCTGCAACCCTATGGACGTCACGGACAACACATTTCCTACGCGATAACTCCCGTGGTAGACCAGCACCATCCACATCCGCCACTCGGTCAGCCTATTAAAAATGGGCTCAATTATGGTCCAGCATCCAACATGAATTGCGGCCCGAAACGAAAGCAAATGCGTGCCACAAAGGTGCGTTGCTCTTTTGATTCTCCGCAGTCGAGTGTTGATTTTGCTAACGTACCACAGGCATGTGAGCAATGCCGGAAACGCAAACAAAGATGCGACGAAGGAACTCCATGTCGTTTTTGCAAGGAATTTCTCTTGCCATGTCAATATCGCGATGCCCCACCGGCGATGTCAGTATCTTCCACTTTCCTTCTGGTTGATTCTGACAAGCCCGGCAGAACCGATAAAAATATGGATAAGCTACTCAGATACATGGAAACACATTCGCAGGGGCTAGGCCAGCTTACAACAAAAATTGACCAATTCGAGGCGCGATTGCGTCGCGTGGAGCAGAATACTCAGAAGAACTCACAGCCTAACCAGGTTAGTCCAAAATTGGGCGGAGCTGAGCAAGCAATTGCCGCAGATGATGAGATAGTACCGCGGTCGCGCAAAGCAGATCTCGACGATCATCGAACAGCACCGCACAAGCTGCTTCTGCTGTGGCCGAGTGTCCGACCACTTGTCCAGAAGGCTGGTATCGAGCACAGCGACGACTATGTCATGGAAGCCGAGGACCAAGGGGTACTGCGCTCATGGACTCGCGGCGAAGACATCGACGAGTACGATGGAACTCATCAAGGTGATGGCGCAAGTCCTGCGCGCAGTGATGACAGCGGAGGCTTTCACAACGTTTCGACTCCCTCAGAAGCTCTCTGGGGTACAGAAATTCTCTCAACCCTAGGCAGCACTGGCGGGAGATCAGAAACGTACGGTCCTGGTTTGCTTCAAGCAAATGCACACAACGGTCTCGATGCAACCACGATAAATACTCTCTATGAGAGCTACATGCACAACATTCACATTATGCACCCCTTCCTAGAGAAGCGATGGTTGCGCAAACTGTTCGATGGTTTCATCAGGAAGCACAGCAGTGAGCGCCCTCAACCCAGATTTGCCGTCACCAATGAACATGGCGGTAAACAGCCACTCAAACGTCAACGAAATAACTTTGGCTCTGTTGCTATTCCCGCAACCACAGGTTCAGACACGGAACCGCCGCGAGAGGTAGCCACCGATCAAACCTCCGGAAACGCCATCATCTTTCTCGTTCTTGCACTTGGCAAGATATGCTTGCATAAAGGCCCGCTGCCTCCACTGATTCCTGACGGCAGGTTGCACACAAAAACGGTCAGTTCGCGTCAGATCTCTGGACAGCGAGGCTCCACACCTGGTTCTTCGACTTCTACGAATAACAAACCATCTCCGATTTGGACAAAGTCCACTCCGACAACTAATCCAACACCGCCTTTAGAGGCTAACATTTGCACGCACGATCCTCATTGCAGACGTAACCCAGTGGATGGATCTGCAGGCCCACGCCTTGCCCAACGAAACCTAGACGTGATTCCAGGTCTGTCATACTATGCCCGCGCAGCCGAAATTCTCGGTGGCCAGAGCGACGGCAACGAACTCATCCATGCTCAGATGTTCCTTCTTGCGGGACTTTACAAAGGACAGCTGGCGCGTGTCAAGGAGAGTATGAGCTGGATTACCATGGCAGGCCGTGTCATTCTTATTCTTCTCGACCGCCACAAGCTATACAACGACAATTACTGGGAGGACTTTGTCGGCGTGCGCTCCGAATACATACGATCGCAAGCCCGTATTAAGAACACGCGGCAGAGTCTGATTGTACTTGCATCGTGGACGTGCTTGCAACTCGAGAGTGACATTCTTGCAGAGCTCCGGTTACCCGCTAGCGGTATCCGGGCAATTGAGCACTTACTTCTAATGCCACACAAGGTAAACGAAGATGAGACCTACGGTGGTCTCGAGCCTAACGGACGATTTCAGGATTACGACAACATGCTCATACATTACTCAGCTCAGTTGTTCCTGCGACGAAGACTAAATCAAGTGCATCGCGAGATGTACGGCAAGGCTTCACTCGACCAACCGCTCGCCGAAGTTCAGGAGATGCTGAAGAGCCACGAGTCAATCCTGCAGTCCTGGAGGGAAAGCTTACCAGACCCTCTGAAATGGAACGACGATGATAAGCCGCCATCAGACATCTTGTCTGCACGATTACGCGCAAAGTACTGGGGAGCCCGTTACGTGATTAACAGACCATTTTTGGACTATGCGCTGCACGTGATGCCACAGGTGCGCGACAATGCTCAGACTGTAGAAGCTGCCGCGAGGGACGGGCGCGGCAATCCTCGCGATAAAGCTGATATTCATCTTTTCAAGGCTATTGAACAGATTGGAGATCGTGAAACTTACGCGGCAGCTAAACGTTGCATTGATGCCGCCATGCACAGCACTGTTGCCTTCGACGGTGTGCCTGGCCGGCTGATAGTGACAAACATCCATGGCACCGCGCATGCGTAAGTTTGGTTCTTCGGCAGCGGCCTGAATGTACAGATGTATTAGGTGGCTGATTACGTATATTCGCAATGTTCCGAACTTTACTTATTCGCACTAGTATTGTTACTCTATTATTAATAGTCGCAACTATAATAGCGTAATGCCTTATAATAGCTGTCTAGAGTGTTCGCTAAAGCCGTCCGCTACTTCTTATTATTAACCGAGTTAATAATGCGCGCCGCTACGATAATAGCGGCGGTTCGATATACTTCTTTTTCGCCTCTAGTTACTTACTTACTAGTTATTCTATATTCGCAGCACCTCTAGCTACTTAGAACTACGTATAATAACTTTCTTTAAGCCTATTAATACTACCGAGGGTGCCGCGCTAGAGTAAGTCGCTTAAACCCGCTTACGAATATTAACTAATAGGTTATAGCGCTGCCTTTTATAATCGCGCGTCCTCCTTTCTATCTACTACGAATACTTAAGACTAATCCGTACGCGAGCGCTTATACTTACTAGTAGCCGCTGCCGCAACGCTCTCTCTACTACCTACGAATCTAGCTTGCTTCCGCTATCTAACTACTACCGATTCTACGAAGTTCTAGTTCTATTCGTAGGCTATCTAGCGCGGCTTTATTCGCGACGCTTAAAGTACGTCTCTATAATTATAGTACCTTCTACTTGTTTACTAACTAAGTATATAGATCCGACTACTAAACGAAGCGCTAAAGCTAACTTACGCAAGTTCGATATTATTAGCCGTCTAATAGAGACTAATAAAGGTATCTATATTCTACGAGTTTATAGTACGTTCGCCTACTAATTTAAGTAGGAATAAGAGTACTAAACGTCTATAATAGGTATATTCGCGATTCTAATACCGAGCCTTATACTATATTCGCTTCGCGCAGCGATCGCTAGTACGTATATTATCGGCGCTATAATAGAAGCGGCTACGACGCGAGAGACGTAAAGGCTAAGCCTAAGGATAAGCAAATAGATAAGACTACGGATTAAGGCGCTAACGAGAATATAGGTAACGCTAGCGCTAGCGCTACTACGAATACGCTAATCGAAATTAATAATAAGAATACTACTATAGAGGATACTACGGATATATACGCTAGCTATAAAGCTAAGCTTACGAATATAAAGAGGAGCCTAGTTGCGATTAAGGCGCGTTTAGCGTTTCTCGAGCGTCCGTACTATAGTATTACTAGCCGGTTCCGTAATACGAATAGCTATCTACTCTACTACGGTAATAAGTAGATATTCGTAAGGTTTAATAGCGTTGTTCGTAGTATAATACCCTATATAGATAGCTCTTAGAATAATTAGAATCGATTTACGTATACTCCGTATTATCTCTTACTATTTATACTATATTCGCTGCCTCCTATTAGCCCTTCGATTGTCCTTCTTTAGTCCTCGAACGTAGAGACATTCCTAGCTTAGGCACCTATATTCGCTACCTTAGTCGTAGTTTTATATTCGCCGTAGCCTCCGAGGCATCGTTCGCCGTAGCCTTAAAGTTACTATTCGCTATAGCCTTAGAGTTGCTATTCGCCGTAGCCTTAGAGTTGCTATTCGCCGTAGCCTTAGAGTTGCTATTCGCCGTAGCCTTAGAGTTACTATTCGCCGTAGCCTTAGAGTTACTATTCGCTATAGCCTTAAAGACCTCGTACGCTTCTAGTAGATTAGGCTTTATAAAAACCTTAACTCGTAGTTTAGCGGCTATTATAGTATTATCCGCTAGATTAGTCTTTACTACTATAACCTTCGATCGAGCGTTCGCTAGAGCCTTTAATATAGCTACTTTCTTCGAGACTATATTCGCTACGTCCTAAGCTACCTCGTCCGTATTAGTAGCTATAGCTTTAAGAGCTCTCTTTTCTACGAATATATAGTCGAATATTCGCTACGTAGTTAGAAGATTACTCTTAAAAGATAATATAGAATTATCGTCGCTACTAATAGTTATAATAAGTATACTATTAGACGTATAATCCGCGAATCGAGCATTCTTTAAGCTCTTATCTACTAGCTTTAGTCCTAGTATTAGCGAACGAATAATCTGCCGGCTCGCTACTCGTTTATAGCTTAAGCTAGCAGTTGTTATTAGCTAGGTATTCGCTAGTATACCTATATCGTTCTTCTTAAGTAAGCTAGCGGCTGCTATTAGCTATATATTCGCTAGCGTATCTATATCGTTCTTCTCGGGTAAGCTAGTAGCTACTATTAGCTATATATTCGCTAGCGCATCGTTATCGTTATAGAACCTAGTATCTAGCAGCTATTATTCTAAGTCCTCTTCTATTATATAGTTAGATATAGTCGCTTAGTTCGCTAGTCTATTCGCTGCTATATTAGGCTCCGATAGAGGCTTTTCTAGCAGTAGATTTAGCTTTATAGAACGATTAACGATGTAGGTAACATCGATATTCGTATAGAGCTGCTATAGGTTATTCCTTGTCTTATTAAAGCTTATAACTTAATAATTAATTACGCGGCTATTTATACTAAATTAGCTAGGTTTAATCGGCTAATAGTTGTCCTCGCTAAATCTATAGGCTAAATACGCCTCTTAATAGGGTTGCTAGAGCTAGTATTCGCACGTAGGATGCGTAGTAACTAGTCTCTAAAGCTAGGTAGTTAGCGTATCGAATAGCTCGATCTAAAGTTCCGAATTTATTATATCCGTAAGCCCTTTAACTAGCTACCTAGCGAGTTGTTATAGTTCTGCGAACTTCCGCTCCGTAGCTAGTATTCTAAGTAGTCGCTTATAAATAGGACGATCCTTAGCCTTAAGGATCTTTAGCGTTATACTTAGGCGAACCTTTCGTTTAGGTATAGCTCGGCCTTTAGCTTTATTAGCTATATTCGCTAAGCCGCTAGCTATACTAGACTAAATACGCTTAGTAGCTGCCTAAGTAGTAGATTGCTCTTTACGCTTTATATAATAAATCGGATAGTATCCGCTATTCTTTATCTTACGAGCCTTCGGCTTATTATTTAGCTATTTCTCGCTATTCGTACGTTCTAGTATATTATAGAAACCTTTAGTAGTATTAGATGCAGGTAGTAGCTAGGCTTGTTCGCTATTATTTAAGAGGGAAGGAGCTAAGCTAAATGCCTAATTCGCAGCCGTACTAGCTAGTTTAACTAGATTCGTAGCTAAACTAGCTAGTACGGCTAGATTCGTACTTAGTAAACTAGCCTCTAGCGGAAAGGCCGATCTAACCTAAGTTATATTCGTAGAATAATAAGGATTAGGTCTAGTACGGTAGTATAAATAGAACCTATATTCGCTTAAGTGCGGATTGCTAGTCTTAGGGCAGAAGGGTATCTAGCTATTATTATTATTAGCTATTTTACTAGCAGTATACGAATAATAATAATAGGGATCTAATTTATAGTAAGAGATAGGTGTAGTTCTCGATAGCTTTCTATAGTTAGTAATAAAACGATAGTACCTACGGCAGTTATAACTACTCGTTCGTAGTAGCGAATATAGCTCTAATACGATTACTCGGCTATAAGGATAATTTATTAGCGCGTAGAAACTCCCTTAAATTATAACCTAATCGTAGATAGTTATTAACTTAATCGTAGAGATAGATATACGCTAAACTATATAGCTTTAAGCGGCGGCCGTCGTTAGCGAACGAGTTACTATCCTTACCGCTATCGAATACGTACGGATATCTACTAGCTACGAGTACTTAATTGCACTATTCGAGAGTAGCTTCGGGTAGATACGAGTCGAGGTCTACGGATACTAGTAGATACGTTAGCTCGTAGCGAATACGCTATAATAGCTATAATAGCTATAATACCTAGCCCTACTAGAGAGGGGAAGCTATATTATCGCCGAGGTAGCAGCGAATATATACCGTATTAAGCAGTCTTAGTAGTCTATTACTAGATTATTAGGTAGCGAATATCTAGTAGCCGTCCGTAAGGCTCGCTACCTTTTAATTCCGGATAGTAGTAGTTAATATTAGGAATTCTAGAGGCTGCTAACTCCGTATATTACCTACGAATACTATAGGCATTCTATATATTAACGAAGTTCGCGATTATACTATATATAATCGGTATATATATCGCGAGAAAGGCGATTCGGTGCGCCTTCTACGAATCCTTAAAGAGGCCTACGGACTTAAGTTTATAGAACTAGTTACGCTATATATTAAAGGCTGCCTTAGCGCCTTTACCCTACTAGTATTCGATAGTATTATTACCTTTACTCGTAGTATACTAGAAGTATTCGCTAAACGGTAGGTACTAGCCTTCTTACTATTCGCGGAACTATAGGTGCGCATCCGCAAGTATAGGCGTTTCTATACTACTATCCGATCGTACGATTCGTAGTATACGGCCGGTAGCGACCGTAGTAGTAAGATACTATACGAATATAGAGAATTTAGTCTTTACGTAGGTTCCGTAGTACTACTAGATAATCCTCCGCGAATATACGTTAATATAGGCGTATACGCTAAGTATAAAGAATACGAACTTATAGAAGGTATCGATTAACTATATATCGTCCGGCCCTTCTATATAAGGCCGCGATAAACGTATAGGTATTCGCTACTTATTAATCTAGTAATGCTCGAATAGTATAGGATTGCGAAGGCGTGCAAGCTAATAGATACGGTTACTAAGAAGTAGTTAGCGAATATATAGATATCGCGTACGGTATACGCTAACTGCCTAATAAGGCCTATAGTCCTACGAATATACTAAGCTAGCATCCTATATCCGTAGTCTATTATCTTACTATAATTCTAAACCTCCGCAAGTACCTAATTAACCTAAATATTCGCTTTAGGAAGCCTCTTAGTCGTAGTCCTTTTAAATAGGCCTAGCTTATAGCGTAGTCCTTAAAGCTATCGTAGTAAGAGTCGATAGTAATATTTATCTAGCCGATCCGTATCTACGTATAGTATTCGTAGCATCTCTTTATCGAATATAACGTAGTTATAGAATAGCTTAATAATCCGTACTCGTAGGTCGAGGTTATAGTTAGAATAAGGCGCCTTAGGAATTCTAGAAACTCCTTAGTTCGTAAGGCGCCTTACGAGTATTAGTACTATATAGCGAATGCTATGCTCGTTCTTAAGGCGATTATAAACTTCCTATCGTATATACTAAGGGCTATTTAATCTAAGCGTCTAGTCCGTTATCGGTCTACGTAGCGGCTCTAGGTCTACGTATCTGCTAGCTATGCTAAATTAGGTATAAGGCGAGTAATAAGGAATATATAGCGAATATAAAAGCAGTTATAGTAGGGTAGGTAGAGTACTAATAAGCTACGAATACTATTAAATCGCGAGTTTATAAGTTTGCGAATTTACGTAATCGGCTACCTAATATATCTATATATTTAGGCCGCTGTCCTTTAATTAGCTTAGGGAACGACAACTAACGTCACGTAGGCAATTTAGAAACATGCTAGTTCTCTCTATAGTCTATAATAGCTCTTACCTAGGGACTCTAGTACCTAACGATAAGTTTAAAAAGCTATTAGAGCGTACTATAGGCTTTCTACGTAAGCTGTCCCTAATCTTACTAACTTGTACTATAGACTACGATATTCTTAAAACCTTAAACAATACCTTATTCGGCATAGGAGAAGACATTAAGCCTAGATAAGACATACCTCTCCTCTTAGTCTTAACTCTCGCCCTCTATAGTACTAACGAGGGGTTACGAGACTAGCTAGATATTATATATAGTTAGGAGTAGTATTGCGCCTTAGTTATAGTTATAAATTTATAACTAGGTAAAATAGCGTAACTAAGCTATACCTAAGCGTTTTGCCCTATAAACGGCTTATAACTAGTATAACTAAGATTCGTACGTATCTCCTACTTTCGTTACTACTCGGATACTACTAAAAGTCTTATATATAGTTCGTAGTACTATATAGTTTTAGTTACTAGTCCTATATATACGTAGACGAAGTATAGCGGATAGTATAGAGTATTCCGTAGTCTATTAAGGTAGGGCGAGCTTCTAGCTTAGGGTTTAGATTAGTATATAGAGCTACTAGGGTTAGTTATAGCAACAAGTATCGAGATCCTAGATCCTAGCCCTATAAAATTTTATTAAGCTCCTAGCCTTTTTTAGTTAATTTATCGAGTTGCTACCTAATTAGCGGATAGTCCTCAGTTACCTAGTCACATAGCCTGTTTTGTAACTGGGGAGGCTGTTACAGCCCAGTTACATGGTTGTCACGGTGACTGGCACATCACTAGTTGAGAGTCTGCAATTCAGCAACAGGCTGTCCTGGAAAGCTCTCGTACAAAAGAGGCTGTGTGATGTCGCGAAAGCGCGAACACACACGCGTGGCGCTGCTGAGCGTGGCTAGTCCAATCTTGTGTTCGGCATCGTTTGTCTTCAGACGTGGAAGCAAATCCTTGTGGCTCGCAGCTGTGAATTGATTGACGGCCTCGGCCGTCTCGTCTGCGAATTCGATATGTTCATATCGGGCACGGCCAAGGGTCTCTGGTGGAGGCGGCTGCAGATGGCTCAGGATGTGCTTGACGAGCTCGGTTGGCAATTTCTTGCCATGTGGCACGGGCATGGTTTCGCCCATGAAGAAGTATGTGAGTCGTGTTGCTGAGGAACAAATTGCGGGCGATGGCTATGTGAATGCAGGACAATTTGCAGAAGGAGATGTGTTGAGGGAGTATACAGAAAATTCGAGAGAGGACAGCGCCAGAGGGGAGCAGAAGTGATATGTCGCTTCAAACAGTGCTGCCGTGTGCATGGATGGCAAGCTGCATGTTGCCGTAGAACTCCACCTCTCGTTGCAAGGAAGTTGAGTTGGATAACAGACAAAGCACTGGGTCAAGTTCGACAGTGGTAGAGTCATGAATAGCGGAACCCATCCCTCGATATCTGAAGAGCGGTCCTCTCACATACGGACTGTGGTCAGCTACTGCGGCGTGGTCATATTATTGCCGTACGTTGCACCGCAGCAAACCGACCTCTGGTGGAGACCTGCCGCTTCTTGGCGCATCACAGGAGTTCGGCATCGTGCATTCACCAGCAACGCAATTCCACGGACGGGTGCAGCTTTGACACAACACAGTTTCCCGCTCATCAATCTCCCCTCGAGTTGCGCAGCTCAAATGTCCCACTCTCTTTCACGCATGGCTCGTGGTTGCCAGCAACGCACGCTTCGTAGCCGTCTGGCGAGTAGGCTACCCATCTCTCCGCGGGCATCCCGAATACATGGACTCTGCACTGAAACCAGTCCGCACCAACAAGAGCTGCTCCGAGAAGGTCCATCGCGCAGCTCCTGAATGCTTGCCTGGTTGTTTCCATTCCCACAATCATATACTTTCACAAAATGCCGTCGATGATTCTTTGTCCCATGAGCTTGACTTGACTTCCACTTTAGGCGATACTTGGATCCAACGGAAGTGGAGAGCTACACGGAGATTCGCTACTTCTGAAGGCGCAAGAACCTCAGCCTGGCCTGCTTGTTTCTGGGCGAGTCGTACGAAGGCATTTTTGATATAGAGGCGATATTGAGAGAGGCGTTTCGAGTCTTTCGACGCCAATTTGATTCTGGGGCCCGATTCACAGGTTCAGTCGCGTCTCGTGGCCACCGTGATGAATTAGTATGTTTGTGATGGACGTGGTACAATCCAGTCTACTCCCTCTCCTTCCAGCTCCGGATTAAAGTTTGACCGTGCCAAGACTCTCTGCCTCGTTTCGTGCCTGATGAAACCATTTGCACTTCACTTTGCACCTCGAAAGACGCCCTCCTTAGATGGCTATTGGGCCTGTGTATTCGTCGAATTTGCGTTGCGATATTTGTGGAAAGTCGCAGTGCTCTCCATCGCGATGGAATCTCACAGCAACCGCATGTTATCGGATCTCGCAGTGTTTCTTTGCTGCAATCTATTCGCAAGAAAAAGAGAAATTGCAACTTCCGGGACGACTCATCTTGCAAGATCGGAAAGAAGTGATCGAGCAGGTTCAGAGGAGTGGAAAGGGTTGTTTGAGCGGGAAGTGCATGATTTTTTCCAGCCGCAGGAGGAGAGATTTTGGGGGGCGAGGACGTATTATGTGAGTTTGAAACTGATCTGTGTCGAATCGGATATGTGTGTGTGTGTGTGAGTGAGTGAAAAAGGCTGACAACAAGGCTTTTCAGATGCGCAAGATCATGCACGACTGGACCGATGGACATTGTTCGACGATTCTCGGCCATGTTCGTGATGCGATGAAGCCAGGGTATTCGACCTTACTCATCAATGATATCGTCGTTCCGGAACAAGATTGCCAGTTGCGGACTGCGGCGCTGGACTTGATCATGTTGACAGTATGCGCTGGCAAGCAGCGAACCGAGAAGCAGTGGCATGGACTTGTCGAACGTGTGAAAGGATTACAAATCGTGAAGATCTGGCCTTTGGAAGCGAGTGGCGAGAGTGTTGTTGAAGTGATTCGTGAGGCTTGACCCGAATGGTAGTACATGCTCAATGCAGCCCAGTGGTCGTCCGGTAGTGGTATGGAGATCCGATCGCACGATCGGATCGTGTACTCCTCCGGCTCGGAAGCCCCAGCCACGAATTCCACATTCCAGGGTCGTGAGAGGCGGTCGTGATTAATATTGCATGTGTACTGTGTATGCCTAGAAGAACTATGCGTTAGATGATGTTTTGGATATTACACTCGCCGGAAGCACCAGATTCGCGGTCCAATCGTCTCCTGTTGACGTCCATGGGCCGAGTCCACGCGCGGTTGTACTGTTCAGCCGACATCATGCTTCCCGCCTCGCCTCGTCTCCCTCATCTTGATGACAGGACCACTTACCCCCTTAACTCTGTTCTGTGCAAGCGAAGGTTCTAGATTTTGCGTCGCTTTTGACGCATTGTGAGGTCTCAAAAGTCCTCGGCACATCCCCGTCACTCCCGCACTGGGCAGCATGACAACTATGTCGCCAGGCTACGAGGAGCGAGAGCTGTCCTTACGCATTCCATCTGGAAGCGCATCAGGTAGACCATCCGTAGGCCCGATCAGACTGCTTCGCCCTCGACTTCCTGTTGGAGTCACAGGTGTTAGACATTCCTCAGGCGCATATTTTCCTTCTACAATTCGTCCTATCGCAAATTTCACGGCGCCCCGCACTCATAATACGCACCTCCACTCCGCCGCGGCCCTCCCTGCTGCTCCTCGAACGATCTTCTACCCTCGTATGGCGTCGCGCCTTCACCGGGAGCTCGAGGGCCGACCATCCAGTCCTCCATGGCTAACCAATCACTCCATTGTTTTTCAGCCGCAGACAATTCTTCTCCCTTGGCCTCGTCGAGCGGCTTCATGAATGGGACGCTCTCGTCACCGCCATATCCACTCCCCACATCATACTGTTTCTTGCAACTGCGCCAGCCACCATGTTTGGCAGCGAACAGGTAGTTTCTCCTCTCGCATTCCACGTGCGGCATGATCCCACGCTCGTAATCGTCGCCGAAAAAGCCGTGCATGATGGCAGGCTTGTCAAAACCCGTCACCACCAGGCGCCGGATGTAGGGGATCGGCGAGACGTGAACTTGCGGGTGCGAGGCATTGTGATGGTGGCTGCTGCCGGGTGGCAGGTCGCGAGAGCGGGGGCTGTTGACGTTGCTGCCGGTGTGGGAGTAGGGATTGAATGTGAAGGGCTGTTGGGAAGCTCCGCTGGAGGGTTGCGGATGGGAGGAGGTGACGGGCGTGGAGAGCCATTGATACGGCAGGCGGATGTTGACGAGAGCACACACGGCCTGTGTGCCGGGCTCGTATTGCGCGTGATCGACGAAGTAGCGCTGGCAGGACAGGTAGGCGGGATGCCAATCCAGGATGTCGAAGGTCGGGTCGCTCAGGCCCACGGGCGGCGTCGGCTGGTGGGAGTCCATGACGGAGTCTACGTACGGACGCGTGCTGGAGCTGGCGGAGCGGTGGTAATGCGCATCGTGGAACGACGGGCGGTGGGACGAGGAGGAGGACGACGATGCGTAGGAGGCGTAGGGGGCGGGCGGCGGGAGGGAGGCCATCATCATAGTCTGGCGGGTGGCGGGCATTGACTCGGCGCGAGTGATGATGATGCTGCTTCTGGTCTGTCGGAGGCGGGAATCGGCGAGGCGAGAGCTGGGTATTAGTAGGCGCGTTTCAGTCGGACGCGTGCTCCACCGGGGCAACAGGCAGACGGTGCCGCCGCCGCCGTAGCAGCATCGCAGTCTGCGCACGCCTCACCATCGTCCTGCTTCGTGCCGTCGTCGAGAGGGACATTACATGCTCGCCTTCACGGTGGGCGAAAGGGTCCGGCGCAGGGTCCAGCGCGTGCATGGATGACGGCCGGCGCGGCGCTTCCCAGCCCGCCCCGCCGCCATGTGCCGCGCCGCAGAAGCACGAGGCGAGCACGTTGCACGGATCGCTGCCACTGCCATTCCACCGATTCCACCGATTCCAAACCGCATCGCCCATCACTTCCCCGACCGGCGACGCGGCGCTTCCATGACAAATGCGACCCGCGCGGAGAAAGACGACGGCCGCACAGGAACAGGCAACGATCCGACGTCATCGTCGAGCCCCTCCAATGCCTCACTATCTTTTCGCGGCCTCTGCATCCTCACCGCCGACTGCCCCCACACATGGCCCGAATCTGCAACATGGCCGCCGAATCCTTCTCCCTTGCCACTCGCAAGCCCTTGAATAACGGCCAGCGCATTCCTTGCGTCCACCTGGGCGTGTACCTCATGTCCGGGAAGGAAGCTTCACACGCTGTAAGGCATGCCCTGGACGCAGGGTACCGCGCGGTCGATTCGGCGCAAATGTATCACAACGAACGCGAGGTCGGAGATGCCATCCAAACCTGGCTGCGAGCGCATCCCGAAGTCACGCGGAAGGACATCCATTACACGACCAAACTCGCCAGCAACAGCGACTATGATCGAGCGAGAAAGAGTATCACAAAGAGTGTCAAGGAATGTGGCCTGGGCTACGTAGATCTTTTCCTGCTGCATAGTCCGCATGGGGGCAAGCATGCGAGGTTGGAGAGTTGGGAGGCTGTGCAAGACGCTATCGAGGCCGGGGAGGTGAGGTCCGGTGGCGTTTCGAATTACGGCGAGAAGCATGTGAGTGAATTCTCCATGTTCTTGTGTTTTCTTGAAAGTACGGGTTGCTGAAGATCGCCACAGATTGACGAACTCCTCTCTTCCAAGCCTCGCATTTTGCCCACGGTGAATCAAATCGAAGTCCACCCCTTCAACACCCGCTCGGCTCTCACGCAATACTGCATGAAGAACAACATCGTGGTGGAAGCTTACGCGCCCCTGGCTCGAGCTTTGCGGATGAAACATCCCGTCATCGTGGAGCTGGCAAACAAGTATGGTTGCACGAGTGGGCAGTTGCTGGTGAAGTGGAGTCTCCAGCATGGATATGTGCCTTTGCCAAAGAGTGTCAGGAAGGAAAGAATTGTTGAGAATGCACAAATAGAGCATTTTGACATTTCAGAAGAAGACTTGCAGAGGATGGACGCGCTGGATGAGTACCTCGTCACTGGTGAGTGGTGCTGGGATGCACATCGGACATAAGGATCGGGACTAGTTGCTGACTTGACTCTACTCCAGACTGGGATCCCTTGGATGCAGACTAGCTCTGGGCTAGATGCCCGCCTCGGTCCCCGTACCGATGCCCGTCCCGTCTTAATGCTCGTGCTGTTCCATAGCTCCCCGACGCTAGTACCATACATTTGGCACAGACGAATACGGATGCGCTACCACCGACCAGATTTTGAACCATGTGGAGCGTACAAATGTTTCCGCTGGCATGAATTACGATACTGGTATGGCATTGAGTACTCATGACATACGCATTGCGGATTTCTGGCTATGGTTTCGCTAAACATGCCAAATCAGCCAGCTGCATCTGTCGCGAAAGTATCAGCAACAACCTATCAGACCGGACCCGAAATTGCCAAAGGACTTCAAAGCCGCCCAGCCAAAGCATGTCGTCACAATGGGCGACAATATGCTTGGCCCGACCTTTCCAGCCTGCTTATAACAGAAGGCAAGCGTAAAGGATCAGCTCTCCAGGCGAGACGATCGTTTTGAGGACAGACAGTCCTTCTCCACGCTTCATGTCCCTCCGGTACTCTTCCCACCCCGCGATGAACCTCTCCCGGCGTCGCCTTCGTCTCAACCTCCACCAGCTCGCCCTTCTCGCGATACTCCTCAATCAATCACATCTATACCGCATGTCAGCAAAATTACCAAAATGGGAAAGTCCTCCTCGCCGAACCATCTGTCCCAAGGAATAGACTGCGCCATAGTCTTTGGGAAGTTGTCAAGTCGAATCGTGTTTTGCGCCAGATGGCAGAGTGAGCGCAGGCTGGATATCTGGGCGATCAATGCCACAGGGTGTTATTACTGGCGCGACAAAAGCCCGCGCTATATCTCGGCTACATGCATGGTCGATCGCTGTTGCAAGGCTCGGAGCATTTCCGAGCATTTCCCCGCAAGCTAACAATAATGGAGTCGAAAGCGGCCGAAAACCGAAGCAGGCCAGTATATACTCTATATCGTTACATATTCTTCCACAGCAAGTGACCGGATCGTTGCATCTAGCGTAGCTAAAAGCACTTCACCCCACTCACGCGTCATGCCTGCCCCGCTGGCCTCGATATCGATGGAGTGAGCGCGGGCTTTGTCTTTGGTGTTTTCGTTGGGCCATGGGGAACATGACACAAAAACCCCCGGGCCAGGCAAAGCATCCAGATCTACCCACGTCGCCTTGCCCAAAACATCCGAGGATCTTGTTGCAGTGGTCCAGAAGTCGAGATCGGCACTCTGATATTGGATCACCGATGGAAATGTGGTATTGCTCGGCCACTCCGTGCAATGTCGGATAATATCCTTCAGCCCCACTGCGTCTGCAGACTCGGGACAAGTAAGCTGCGTCTGCACCGATCGCAACAGATCACGCGTAGGATGGCGCAAGGAATCAAACTGTAGCCGGATCGGGATCTTGTTCACGCAGGGACCAAACACGGCGTGGATCTTCTCGAGTGGACCGTTGCGACCTGTTACGACTTGTCCGTACACGACATCCGATAGCCGATGCATCTGTGCCAATGTCACTGCCCATGCACAGCTGAACACAGTGGCGGGAGTGAACTCTGTGACACACGGAATCTGTGTCACGCGCCGCAGCTGGAAAGTCTGCTGGCCTGCAGGACAAGCTTCGGTCGACATGGGGCGCGGCATAGACGATCCTGCCAGTAGACGACGCCAGTAGCCATAACTCACATTCTTCTGACTCATGACATAGTGGGTGTAAGCGGAGAACGGAACCGGAGCCGGAAAAGAGCCTCCGATCAGCGCAGAGCGCAAAACTTGATAAAGCAGCTGGATCGAAACCCCATCGTATTGTGCATGGGACAGGCGAATGATCATAGACCAGTGTCCCGACTCGGGTTCTTGTACCAGCATGAATTTCGTAAGCAGGTCAAGGGGATTGAAGGGTCGCTGCTGATCACATCTGCAGAGTTGCTTGACATGGTCTGCTGTTGAGGCACCGGGTGTGACTGTCGAGCACGGTATGCTCAAATCAACCCGCTCCAAGATGACCTGGATAAGTGCGCTGTCTGGCGTGCTGTAAAAGACAGTTCGGAGCGTCTCCAATTCCTCAACGGCTCGCTCGCAGCATTGCCGGAGTTGATCAAGGTCTGCCTGTCCTTCATAGTCGATGCAGAGGTAGTTAAACGGCGGCATAATGCCGTCAAGCGCTCCACGAATGAATTCCGACTGGGTCGAAGTTGCAGGGAGTGCGTCTTTCACGTCACACAGATCACGGCCGATGTATTGAGCCAGAGCACCGGGGCTTAAGTCGGGATCGCAACTTCTTAATGCGAGGAAAGGCTCATAGTCTTGCTTGTATGACGATCCCTCTGCAGCCACACTGCTCTCGACGACGGGTGAGAGGAGCTGAATGGTGGGCTTCTCGAAAACATCACGCACATCCAGGCGTAGGCCTTCGCTGCGAGCGAGACTGACGAGTTTCATGGCGGAGATGGAATCGCCACCCGCCTGGAAGAAATCGTCGTGCATGCTAATTTCTCCTCGATCAACTGCAAGGACCTGTGACCAGAGGTCCGTCAGCAGCTTTTCCGCCCTCGTACTTGGCGGTAATCGATTCTCCTGCCCTCGAAGCAGTTTGATTTGCTGTGTGGTCAGGTCCGAACCCATCTTCCGGAGCAGGCGACGGTCAGCTTTGCCCGAGGTTGTGAGCGGAATCCTGGTCAGAGGCACATAGAGCTTCGGCACCATGTAGTGAGGGAGACGATCGCGTAACTGCGACTCAAGCTCGCCGGCCACGGACGCCATCGCAGATATACTAGAAGTATCCAGAGTGACTGCAGTCTCGACGGCAGCCACAGCATCCTGGATGAACGCCACCAACACAGCAGGGGGCCGTCCATGAAGCTCAATCGGCTCTACGATGGTGACCTCCGCTCTGGTCAGACACTGCCCCAGTTGCTGCTCAATCTCCGGCAGCTCGATCCTCTGTCCGTTGATTTTGATTTGCTCATCTCGGCGTCCCACAAAAACGAGACTGCCGTCATTGGCGTACCTCACAAGGTCTCCGGTTCGGTAAAGTCGTGAATCAGGTAACCAGGCCGGAGACTCCACAAAGGCCGCCTGCGTCTTGATCGGCGCTCCGAGGTATCCACGTGCTAACGGTGGACCTTCGATCAGCAACTCACCAACTGCGCCGAGGGGCATCAGTCGGTTGCCATTGGACATCGAATCGACGACCCAGCTGCGCCAGCCATGCTCAATTGCCCGTCCAATGCTGCCGCGAGCATGTTCGCCATCTGAATAGTCGGCCCTCATGCATATGACACAGGCTTCTGTGGGACCGTAGACGACCATGAACCGTTTCAACTTGGCCCAGCTCCTGCGATCGGACTCCGTCACCACTTCGCCTCCCACAACGAGCACATCAAGTCCCGAGAGATCGTCCAACGACAGGAAACGAGCGACTGATGGGGTCAAGAAGGCCCAATTGACACGTTTGTTCGCAAGAAATTCGGCCAGGTACTTGTAGTCGCCACGGGTTGGATCCGACGGCACACAAATGCACCCTCCAAATATCAAAGTTGTGAATATCTCCATGATAGAGCCATCGAAGACATGCGGGCTGTATTGGAGGACCCTTCGCCCGGGACTTGCAAATCCCAAGGCGTTTCCATGCGCGAGGCAGCTAGTGCTGGCCGAGCCATGCTCCATTACTACTCCTTTGGGCTGGCCCGTGCTCCCGGAGGTGAAGATCACATAGGCAGGGCTGGACGCAGAGGGGGTGCACAGAGCGCGATTTTCCCCAGGCAGCGCTGGCTCCGTCTCGACCTCGTCTACCAGGACCATAGTTATCGCGGGCGAAAGCTTCAACCGCGCAGCACAAGATGAGGAGGTCAAGATGCAATTCGCCTGAACCTGCTGCAGAATGTCATTGCAGCGAGCCATTGGGAGCTTTGGATCCAGAGGTACAAAAGCACATCCGGCCTTGACCACTGCAAGCATAGCAACCGGTGCCCATAGGGACTTTTCCAGGCAGATCGGAACATAGGAGGTGTGGCCTCGTGAGCCCGAGGTCGCAAAATGCTGGTGGAGGCGACGCGCTACACGGTGGGATAGGCATTCCAACTGCTCGTATGTCAGATCTCCATCCCAGCTGGACACCGCTGGTGCTGCGGGCTGTCGTGCGTGCGATTTAGAAAAGAGTTCGTGCAGGCAGTCGAAGGATCGCACCGGCTCCACGTCGTTCCAGCACCAGATCTGCTCCAAGTCCCGAGGGCCGACGAGCTCGATATTTGCTACAGGAGCACGGCGGTGTGAAATGATGTGCGAGACGGCCGCGCTAAAGGCAGATGCGACGCTGTGAATGACGTCTTGAAGAATCGGCGCATAACAGAATGAGATCTGCGTCTCCTGTGTCCCTTGATACACCTGTATGACGATGTCGAACTTCAAATCATTAGCGATGTCACACATACCTTCCAGAAGACTCGACCTTACCTCAGAGGGATCATGACCTCCATTAGACGTGAAGCTCAAAGTCCCATGGGCCGACTCGTGCTCCTCTTTTTGTGACTTTGCCACATCCCCACGCACCGAGACTACGGTATTAAACAGTCTAGCGGAGCCCAGCCGCAACTGGTGATGGATCTCGGGTAAAGGATACAGTTGATGCTGCAAAGCCTCGGTCGTCTGCTCCTGGATTGTTTGCACGAGCTCTTCCACGGTACTCTGTGGTTCCAACAGCGGCGCCGCAAAAGGCAACGTGGCAATCATCGGTCCTGCTATGTCTTCGACGCCAGGTATTGGAAGATCTCGGCCAGACGCGATCCACCCGAAGCAGGGTCGGGCATTCCCACTGTATGCTTGCAGCACTAAACTCCAAGCTGCGTAGAAGATGCTCGAAGGGGTTGTATTAGTGGCCTTGCAGAAGTTCCGGAGCTGACCATGGTCGACCGAGGGAGCTGCTAACTCCCGTCGCTCGTCATCGACTGCCCCTTCTCCAACAGGGAAATAGCAGGGCTCAATACCAGCAAGCTGCGCTGCCCAGAATTTCTTTGCTTCTCCCGTTCTCCCGCAGCGTTCTACGTACGCGACATAGTCTCTGTATGGTGTCGCAGGGGGAAAGGTAACATGCTGATGATATGCTATTCGTAGATCGCGAAGGAGGAGCTCCGCAGAATGCGCATCGATCAGCGCGTGGCTAATAGTCAAGCTGAATCGGATGGCGCCCGCTTCAGCGGCTGGGGAGATGATGACCCAATGTTGTGGAGCGCGACCTCGATGCTCCCCATGACTCCGGTGCGATGGGACGACCCCATTTTCTGTCTCTCTGGAAGCAAGCCAACGGACACTTGGGTCGAGTCTTCGAAGAACAATTTGGGCAAAGCCGGTCTCAGGCATGTCTCCGACGAAGACGGTTCGCAAGATGGGATGGCGTTGCACGACTGTACGCCAAGCATTCGCGACTCGGGCCGCATTATTCTGTGAGCTGTCGTCCTTAGATGGGGCGATATGCAATTCGTAGCGCACCAGGTAGGACGCGGAGTCGGTCATCTGGCTGGCAAGGATCCCTTTTTGCACCGGTGCGCATGGGTATACGTCTTCCAAGTCGGATAGCTCCAGTCCCAAGCGTGGAAGTACTTCTGCCTGGAAACTCGCCAAGCCATCATATGTTGTGCACGCAAGAGGGAGGTCACTCAGCGTTGGCTCGGGCGATCGCTGCGCTAGAGAGACTGCTAGATCGACGAGCGTCTGTCGATACGCTTGTGCCCAATTTTCGACTTTGCCTCGTGGGGCTATGTGAGGGTTGTACAGGAACGATACGCACACTCGCCCCTTTTGCACGGTAGCAATGATTTCGAAGAGGGCGAGTCGGCGCTCGGAGCCAAAAGCACTCCGCGCGGGATGGGTCACGGGTGGACTGTAGACTGGTTGAAGAACAGAATTTGGCGGTCCCACTTCCCTGAAGTCTCCAGTATAGTTGAAAAGGATCTCTTCCGCTCCAAGAGGCCCGAAAACGCTCGCCCCACGCTCGCTGAGTGCCCGTGAAGCAAAGTATGGCAGACCCTTAGATGGCACAGATCTATGACAGTCCTTTGTCAAGCGCACGGTATGAACGATATCAGCGGAAGGCGTTATATGCACCGGACACAGCGTGGTGAACCAGCCAACCGTTCCCGAGAGATCCAGCCCCTCGTTCCAGGCGGGTTCGCGTCCGTGAGCCTCATTGAAAATCGTAACAGAAGGGCGATCGGTAAAGACCTTCCCAAAGGAGTGTGCGAGAGCTGCGAGCAGAAGTTCGACCGTCGTGGTGCCCAGACATCCGTTGCACTTTCCCAGTAGATCATCAGTGATTGTGGAGTCAAGGGCAAATTCGAGTGACTGGACAGTGTCCCAAGTGTTTTTCAAGATCGTGCGGTCATCTAATCCCCAATATCCTAACGGACATGGGTCAGGAATGAAGGGCAGAGCTTCGCGAGGTTCGAGCTTGCTGGCGTAGGAATGCTGCTCTTCATACCACTGTTGAAAGCTCATGGCGGGACGGCTGACTTGCTGGTCCGAGCGACCAGAAAGCAGAGCGTCCATTTCTCGAATGATAATCCGCCAGGATACCAAGTCGACTACCAGATGGTGACCACTCATCGAGATTTGCTGTCTTCCCCCTGGTAAGTCGAAAAGAACGACTGCAAGTAATGGTCCTCGTGCAATGTCGAGACGTTCCTGGCTTCTCAAAATCGCTCCGTGCTGTTCGGAGCTCCCCTGAGCATCGTCCGACATCAATTCATGCTCTCCGGCACAGTTGTGGTGTGATAGATGAAACGACCCTTGGAGATCCGCAGAGATGCATTGCGTCCACTTTCCGTCTGGACCATCCTTCCGAAAGCGCGCACGCAACATGGCGTGCCTTTCAACGATCCTCTTGAGCATCCCATCGATCTCTGAGACCGTGGTGTGGCGTCGAAGATCAAAGAAGAATGACTGATGGAAACGAGCATCCTCACCAGGGTTCAGCGTCAGATACAGCCGTTGTATGGGCGCCAGTCCAAACGGCTTATCGGTGGTGGATGGTTGAGACTTGATGGCTTTCGCTGGCGTCAACCGCATGTCCAGCACTGCCAAGCGCTCCAAGGTCTTCTCTCGAAAAATGTCATTTACATGGATGCCGAAGCCTTCGTTGCGACATGCAGCAGCAAATTGCATGGAACTGATTGAATCTCCCCCAAGACTGAAAAAGGAAGAGTCGAGCGGAATGACTTCTTCGGCAAGATCAAGAGTGCGGGCCATTAGCCGACGCAAAAGTTTTTCGGTGTCATTTTTCGGCTGCCTCCTTCCTCCTGCCTGGCTTTTGGCATCGAAAAGAACAGTGTCGTGAGCATTGATTGTTGCTGCGATCTCTCGCAGACGTTCGCCATCCGGTTCCCCGGTTGGCGATAAGGGCATCCTCGTCAGACACACGAATCCAAATGGTACCATGTACGATGGCAAAGAATCTGTAAGATATTGATACAAATCATTCTTGCTGCTCATTAAGCTTTGGCGGAGCTGTTCGTTGTGCGATTCGCGGGGCTCAGATGAGGATATGAATGCCATAGGCACAGGTTTGCTCGCATGTTCGACCAGAGCGACAAGCTGAACAGCGACTCCAATGCTGTTCGTGGACAGGGCAGAAGCTGCAAGCTTTGTCTTTATCGCAACAGCGACATGGTGTTCGATTTTACCAATATCCACCCGCTTGCCATGGATATTGAGCTGGCCATCCTTACGTCCAAGGAATGACAAGCTGCCATCAGTGTTGTATCGAACCAGATCACCAGTCTTGTACAGTCTTCCTGACCGGCCTGCATAGCTGGCACTTCCTTGGAGCAACCAAGATGGCGAAGTTACAAAGGCAGCATCGGTTTTTTCAGGATCGTTGAGATAACCAGGTCCTACGAATGGTCCTTCGAGAACCAGCTCCCCAACGCCGTTCAGAGGAGAAAGGCGATTATGATCTTCCGGATCGACTATCCAGGTACACGAGCCGGCTCCGTACCCGATTAGAGTGGGTGGCGCTCTGGTGCCTGCCATGTCGAACATCGCCGAGCACTCGGCCGGGGCGTAGAGGAGGCGTAGTTCCACATGTTTTCGGAGGTGATCAACCAGGCTAGGGCTCGCAAGCTCTCCCGCGAGACCGAGTTTGCAAAGCGACTGCTTAGCCGAGTCATCCAGTAAAGCCGCGACTGGGGCTGTAAGTGTTGCACAGTTCGCCCTGAATCGGGATATACTGCCACAAAGATCGTTCCGCAACTCGTCTTCGGAGGGTACGCAAAGACAGCCTCCGGCATAGAGAGTGTGCAGCAAGCTATGCCAGCTCATCTCGGCAGCGTAGGCTGATAAATCTAGTACGCGAGATGCTTTGCTCAAAGCAAGCTGCTTCTTTTGATGCACCAGTGCACTTGCGAAGTTGGAATGGGAGATGACAGCGCCTCTTGGCATGTCCCCGCCGCCAGAGGTGAACACGGCATATAAGGCGTCGCTGGGCTTGGCCATGTTCAAAATCTTCCGAGGGGACGACTGCGAATGTACCAAGGAGACGACGTCGACCTCGTAAAGCACCGCACTCGCTGATGGATTCCGATGCATCATTTCTTCGGCCAAAGTCGTTGTCTGCCGTGAGCACAGAATCAAGCCAGCCTCTGCCTGCTCACAGATCGCACAAAGGCGTGCTAGAGGCTGGCTGACATCAAGTGCCACCGAAGTACCGCCGGCCTTCATGACCGCTAACACAGACACCGGCATCCAGACCGACCTGTCCAAGCAGAGCACTACAGTCGATCCAACGCGGACACCGAGTCTTTGTAGCTCGCTAGCAAGTCGACCTGATACGTTGTCGAGCTGTGCATAGCTCAACTGGCCATCCCAGGCGTCGATTGCAGGTGCGGTGTCTACCTGCTGTGCACCAAAGATCACCATGTCGTGCACGCACTTTTCGATGGTATTCGGAACTTCTGCGTTCCACTTCCAAATTTGGTCGAGTTGCCGAGGGGTCACAAGTCGGATATCGTTGACTGTCTGTGGTGCACCTTCAACGAGCTGGCTCAGTGCATGTGCAAATCCGTCCAGCAGGCTTTCCACGTCACTGTCGCCGAGAAACCGTCGATCATACGCCGCTGAAATCCGAATCCCACCTGCTGTTGGCTCGCACTGCAGCATTAAAGGGTACGTAGATATTTGAGCTTCTCCCTGGTGCTGCCACCTTCCAAATGAATCGTCCAGGTTGGTAAGCGCGGTATCCTCTTGCTTCGGTTGCACGACCAGTAGGGTCTGAAACTGACAAGCATGTTCTGCATCTGCTCCCAGAGTGTTGATCTTCCTCAGTCCAAACTGTTCAAAGCGAATCATCGCCGTGGTCTGACCTTGAACTTCACGCAGGTATTCAGAAACGGAAGAGTCGTCCTCGACGTGTAGACGCACAGGGACTGTGGCAATGGTCGGCCCTATAATATCATGGATACCAGCAACAGGCGCGCTTCGGCCATAGACGGTACAGCCGAACACCACATCACGGGACGCTGTATGACGGGCGACGACCACAGCCCACGCCGCCCTCAACACGGAGCTAATCGTAAACTCCGAGTTTGATTCTGCTCGGAGGGAAAAGAATCGTGTCGCCTGACCATGCTGCTCCCGTGATGTCTCTTCCCCGTCTCCTTCTGTGGCCAGACCTTTCAGCATCGGAGATGGAAAATGCGGAGAGTCGAAGCCTGAGAGAAGCGAGCGCCAGAAGTCTGCGGCGGCATCTTCGTCCTGAGCAGAGCAAAGATGCGCGATGAAGCGATTGAAAGACACGATCGACCGTGAGCTTCGTCCAGCATGATAGTAGTCGCCGACGATATCCAACATGAGTGGCAAAGACCACCCGTCGAACAAGGCGTGATGAATGCTCCAGACAAAGAATCGCTTCTGCAAGCTCTGCGACTCGGTAGAACCCTCTGTAACAATAGCAACATCGAGGAGAGGCTGCCCCAGGCTTGGCGGGGCGCTCTTCTTTCGCTGGATGTACTCTGGCAGAGAATCCGACTCGGTCCAGTCGAGCTCCATCCTATCTTGCACGATTTGGAAAAGACCTAGATTCCCCAGCTGAGCAATCCTGGTGCGAAGAATGGCGATTGACTGTACGGTAGCGTCCCATGCGTATTTCCAGCGCTCCAGATCGATATCCCTTTGGAACTCGAGGACGTAGCATGCAAGGTAGTCACCCTGAGAGCTAGCTGAAAGGGCAAGCATGCCCTCTTGCAATGGAGTGCACCGATATATATCTTCAATGTTCTCCTTCGGGATATTGCAGGCAAGAGACGCCAGATCTCGGGCATGCGCTTGATCAACTGTGGCGGGCAGGAGAGCGAAGGGTGAAATCTCGCATTGCTCTTCTTGATTGTCCGTCAAAGACTTAACCGCGCGCGCCATATCCGAGAGAGTGGGGTTGCGTAGAATATCGGAAACCTGGAGTGAAATTAATTCCTTGAAAGCTACACAAGTCCGGGCGCGAATACTCACAGTGAGAGAAATCTGGGTTTTCCGAGCCTCCGATGACAGTTTGAGCGCCGTTAGAGAGTCACCGCCGAGCTGCAAGAAGTGGTCGCGACGACCTAGAAACCGTTCTTCGCAACCAAGCACCTTTGACCACAGCACAGCTAACCGCTGTTCTGCTGCGCCGACGGGTTGTTGGTATTCTCCCCGCTCATTATTGTCACTTTGAAGCTCGGCCAAGTCTTCCTCTGACAAATTAGAAACCAGCCGGCGCAAGAATGGGCGATCAATCTTCCCAGCCACAGTCAGAGGCATTCTGCTGACAGGTATGCAAAGCTTAGGGATCATAGCAATGGGAAGCCTTGAACGGAGGCGTCGGGGTAGTGTGTGGATGACAGAAGGGTCTTCCAAACGCTGTATCGTGACGAGCGCCGTGCCCGCCTTCTCGAATTGTATAAAGGCTGTCAAGAGGTCTGAGGAGCGTCCCGGGACAGGGACACGGTCAACGAGCACAGCCACGCTGGGTGTACATTGCCGGATACAATGTTCAATTTCGCCAACCTCTATCCTTTGACCATTGACCTTGACCTGTCCATCTTTACGACCGACAAGGGAAATTGTGCCGTCTGGTTCGTACTTCACGAGATCGCCAGTACGATACAGTCGTGTGTCGACATTGAATGGGTTGCAATGTGTGTGCACGAACGATGCGCTGGTCGAGGCCTCATCCCGCAGGTAGCCGCGGGCAAGGACAGGACCCTCAATGAGGAGTTCACCAACAGCGCCGATCGGGCATATTCTGGTGTAATTTGTGGATTCCACAATCCAGCAGCGACTACTCGGAGTGATGGACCGACCGAGAAAGCCTTTTATCGGTCTGTTCCCGGCTTTGCGATCATGGTCGGATCGATACTCTGCAGCCATGCAAATAACACAAGTCTCTGTAGGACCATAGCCGAGGAACACTTGACCAACATGGCGAGACCAGAGTTCGCAATCGATATCGGCGACGGGCTCTCCCCCAAGTACAAGCGTTTCGAAGCTTTCGAGCTCAGAGAAGTCCAACAGGCGGGCCCGGGATGGAGTGAAAAAGGCCCAATTTACACGGCGTTGATTCATGAAAGCTTCGAGACCGTCGGCTCTTTCAGCTTCAGTCGGAACACAGATACAGCCGCCATAGAGCAAGGTCGTAAAGATTTCCATGACGCAAGCGTCAAAGACGAAGGCACTACGCCACGAGCGGGAACAGTCAGCACAGGTTCAACGCCACGGCAGAGAATAGAGGGACCCACCCGAATTGCAGCACACGAGATTTATGACTGATGTGAAACGCCTGTCCCAAGGCAAGACAACTGGTGCATACTGCAAGGTGCTCGACGACGACGCCTTTCGGGGTACCGGTACTGCCGGAGGTGAAGAGAACATATGCAGGCGTGTGCGGGCCGCATTCAGGCAAGGACAGAGGCATCCGGGGCGTCTGTGACGTGCTTCGGTCTAGAAGCATCGTGGCCGAATGATGAGCAATCAAAGTCTCGTATGGAGGCGACACGAGGACGAACTTCGCCCCAGTCCGTTCGATAATGTCTTTGTGCCGCCCTGCTGGCCACTGAGGGTCGAGAGGGACGAACGTGCCCCCTGCTTTGAGAACAGCAAGCAGAGCGACGACCGCCGTCGCTGACTTCTCGATACAGAACGGAACACAAACGTTCGGTCCGACGCCGCGATCCACCAAAGAGTAGGCCAGACCCGTGGAAAGATCGTCCAGCTCGCGATATGTCAATTCCCCGTCCCAAGAACAGACAGCGAGCGAAGTCGGACACTGGACGGCGCATTCGGAGATGCGCTCGTGGAGGCACTGGGGCGAACCAGCAGCCTGAGGAGCCACAGCATTCCAGTGCCGTATCTTATCAAGATCTTGATCATTCACAAGATTGACATTGCCGACCAATGCGGTAGGAGTCTCCAAGGTAATGGCGGTGATATTCGACACGGCCTCGCGAAAAGCGGCGGCTACGCTTGACGCCAACTCGTCGGGCACATTGGGAGCATAATTCATGGAGCCTCTCGTGGAATCGGGTCCCACCACCACATGGACGGCGATAGCGAACTGCAAGGAAGTCATCAGCACGTATCTCGACCGCAATTGGTACTTCGCGACCTGATGCATTACTTACCTCCGAGAGATCATGTCCTGTCGTGCTCCGGAAGACAAGATCTGCATCCGGATCCTCGTTGTCCGGCAGGTGCTCCGCCGTCATGGATAAGACGGTATCGAACAGAGCAGCAGGATGATCTGTGCCACCCGTCATATGTTGAATTTCGATCAAAGGAAGCAACTGATGCCGCACCGCGGCGAGCGTGTCATTGACGCACCGTCGCAAGGTCTCGAGCACCGAAGACTCGTCATCGAGATGGAGCACAAATGGCAACGTCGAGACAAGCGGACCAACGATATACTGCACGTCCTGGATCGGCAAGTCGCGTCCGGAAATGGCGAAGCCAAAACAAGGCACATTGTTGGTGGTGAACGCCCTGAGGACCAGCGCCCAAGCCAACTGACAAACGTTCGACACCGTGACTCCAAACCTCGCGCAGAATAGCTTCAGTGGGGAATGGGCAATGGGGGGAATCGCGACCGTGGATGCGTGAGTCTTCTTCCACGTGGTGGGTGCAGGCGATGTGGTGGGCAAGACACATGGTTCCAAGTCTCGTACACGCTGGGACCAGTAGGCCCGCTCCTCCTCCAAAGACTGGCCGGCCAGAAACTCGACAAAATGCGAATACGGTACAACTGCTTGATGTTCCAGAGGGGCGGAACTGTAGATCGACGTGAGCTCACGAAGCAGGACTCCAATCGAGTGGGCGTCAACGAGGGCATGATTGATCGTCAGACTGAATTCCACGGCCGCGGATCCACCCCGTTCCGTCGTGCGAATTGTCACACAATGTGGTGGTTTTGCGGGGCTCAGAGCTTGACCAGGATGGTCGGGGGCGGTCATGCCTGGGCCGACTTCTTCTACCCACACGACATCGCGAGGACACTCGCGCAAGACGACCTGCACAAATCCCGTCTTCCCGCCCGAGCTCTCCACAAAGAGAGTCCTCAATATCGCATGTCGTTTCACGACCGCACGCCACGCTCGCTGCAGACGCACGGCATCCACCGGTGGCCTGCCTGGCAAGGGAACGACATCGAAGTCCAATCGAAGTCGGTATACGTCGGGGGCTCGGGCCTGCTGGAAGAGCATGCCCTCCTGTGTGGGCGCACACGGCACGACATTCTCGACGTGTGACGCGTCCCGACCCAAATCAGCGAGCTTCTCCCAAAACTCGTCAACGCTGGCACGATCATCGAACGCGAGTGGGAACGGGGAGCTATAGGGATCCAGGTTGTCAGTTCCACGTTCCCCGTCCACCACATCGTGCGCAGTGTCATCTGGGCGCTGCGCCCCTGCACGCTGGTCCAATAGTGACACTAATCCTGCAATGTGCCTCTGTTCGAAGACGTCTGGCACGGAGAGACCGTCGATGCCTCGTGCACGGCACGCCGCAACCAGCTGGATCGCCGTGATCGAATCTCCCCCCATATGGAAGAAGTCGCTGCGCATCCCGATCTTCTCCACCGGATGCTTCAGTGTGCGAGAGACAACGGCACGAAGCTCTCTCGCCAGAGCGGAACACGGCTGATGATGAAAGTCCGCTGGGAATTGCTCATCTTCGGTGCTGTGCCGGACCGAGATATCGGACCCGATCTCCCGCAGCCGTCGTCTGTTGACTTTGCCTGTTGCGGCGAGGGGCATGGATTCAATCTCGATGTATGCCATGGGGATCATGGAGGCAGGAACGTGCTGCGCAAGAAGATCATTCACAGCACTCTTCGCATCTGCGCCGAGAGACTCGCCTGCAGCTCCCGAATGTGACAGGAAAGCAGCGAGGATGGATTTGTCCTTCATGTCGCGGGGAGTGATCAAGGCAGCAGCGACTCGAACGTCTTCGAGCGCAAGCGTCTTGCGGAGGGCGGTCTCTACATGGTATTCCACCTCCGCGAGCTCCACGCGCTGACCGCGAATCTTGACCTGCCCATCTTTGCGCCCAACATACGACAACTGCGTCGGGGCCTCGGATGAATAACGTACCAAATCACCTGTCCTGTATAGTCTGCTAGACCTTCCCAACCATGCCGCTTCCGCCGCGAAAGCTGCTGCTGTGTTCTCTGTATCATTCAGATAGCCTGCGCCGACGAGTGGTCCTTCAAGAATGAGCTCTCCAACGGCCCCAATGGGTGCGAGGTAGCGGCCATGCATGGGTTCCACAATCCAGGCATTGAGACCGATGGCCGAGCCTATGGAAGGATCACCCTCGACATCTGTAGACAATGTGTCGCTGATGGTGCTTACGACCGTACATTCCGCGGGACCATAAGTGTTGATCAGCGAGACGCCCGTCTCCTTCCACCGCGCGAGGTCCGCAGAGCTCAAGGGCTCGCCAATAAAGCTGAGAACCCGTAGTCCAGGCACTCTCTGCGGGTCCACAGTGCGAGTCAGGGATGGAGTCAGATGGGCATACGTGACCGATAATCGATTTATCGCCGCGACTATGTCGTTTCCTTGCTCATCGGGATTCGGGATACAGAGGCACGCTCCGGCAAGCCAGCAGTGCAGCATATTGGACCACGCCACATCAAACGCATACGAGACCCAGTCGAGGATCCGGGAGTTTGAATCAAAGCGGAGATGTCGATGTTGTAGTGCAGCAGCTGTGCTGAAATTAGAGTGAGTGATGACAACGCCCTTCGGCACACCTGTGCTTCCGGAGGTGAATACGATGTACAGCGGATCGGCCGGAGATGTAGGGGGTAGCGGGGGGGAGCCTTGTCGTTCAGACATCGAACCCTCATCGACGTCGACTCTAAGAATTGGACATATTCCCCGAGAGATCGTTTGCGCTAAATCCTGGGAACCCTCTGAGCAGAGGATGTAAGGGGCTCGAACTTGTTCCACGATTGTCTGCAAACGAGCCGCAGGTAACGTGGTGTCGAGGGCGACCGATGCACCTCCTGCCTTCATCACCGCCAACGCGGCTATCGACGTCCATTTGGACTTCTCAAAGCACAAAGCTACCACCGGCTTGCGCGAGGGTGACTGACGCCAAAGTCGATAAGCCAGACGCTCCGAAGTGGTATCGAGCTGGTCGTACGTAAGGATTCCGTCCCACGAGCACACTGCTACTGCGTTGGGGTTCCTGCGAGCCTGCGAGAATTAATTAGCACAAATTTCCTCGCCACATCAAGGATATCTGGAGCATACTTGTTCCGCCACGAGATCATGTACACGCGCAGGCACAGGCTCCGGAACTCGAGCGTTATGTTCCATGATTGCCCTCACATCTTCCGGCGGAGTGGTGTTGATGCTTTCGAGCTTCGTCCCCGGAGCTGCATACCAGAGCTGCGGAAGTGTAAGCACGAGCTGTCTCAAGAGACGTTTTGCGTAGTCGGCTCGCACGGCACGTGGATCAGCGGTGACCAGGATCCTGAGCCCCTCATCTCCCAGGAGAGTCTGCACAACGAGGGGATATGTTCGATAAGTCGAAGCTCCACGGTCGGGGACCCAACGACCAAAGGGAGCCATGCGCAGTCGTTCCTGGGCATCGTCGGGCTGCACAATCAGCAAGGTCTGAAAGGCACATGCCGTCTCCGCGTCCGAGCTATATCGAGCGATCTGTGCGAGACCGGTCTGCTCGTAGGGCATCATTGCCACTCCACTGCGGTGAAGAGCTGAGAGAAGATCCTCCACCTGCTCGCTGTCTTCGCTGAAGCGAACACGAAGGGGCACAGTGGCCACAGTAGGTCCCGCGACCCTGTCGATTCCCAGCAAGGCGACATTGCGGCCTGATACGGTGCATCCGAAGACAATGTCGCGGGATGCCGTGTTGCGGGCCACCACCAGAGCCCATGCAGCTTTGATCAGCGTGTTCATGGTGGTCGACGAAGTTCCGGCACTGCGGTCCAAGGCACAGAAATCTTGAAACTCGCATTGCTGTACGCTCCCACCACGCGCGTCCGGACATGGTGCGGGGAAATGCGAACAATCCAGTCCATCGAAATACGACTTCCAAAACGCGCGACTTTCGTCGTCTGAGGTGCTCAGAATGTGCTGCACAAACAAGTCGTGTGCCGCCGTTGGCAGCAGACTGGATGCGGCGGGCTCCCGGTAGTACGCGGCCACTGACTCCAAGATCAGAGGAAGAGACCAGCCATCAAATATGGCATGATGGATGGTCAAGACAAACTTACGGCCTCCCGGCTCGTGGGAAAGGATAACGAAACGGGCCAGCGACTCTCCCAAACCCATAGACGATGACTTCTCCCGCGGAATGTACTCGTCGAGGGACAATGTTGAAGTCACCCACGGCAAAGCATCGTCAACGACAACCTGCATGAGACTAGAGTCCTGCCACTGAGCAATGCGGGTTCGCATGATCGGCATCGCCCGGACAGTGGCATCCCATGCATGCCGCCACCTTTCCTCCGAGATGTCGTCATTCAGCTCCAGCGTGTAGCACACAATATATTCGCCTTGGTATTTCATGGAGAGCGCCATCATGCCGGCCTGCAACGCAGTGCAGGGATAGATATTCTGTATACGGTCCACATGCACGCCACATGCCCGTGCAGCTTGCGCCTTTGCCGACTCGACCGTCAGCCCTGCAGGGCAGAGAGAGAACGCAAGCGGACTTTCGATCGGCGTCGCATCAAGCGAAGCATGGACCAGGGACATTGTATTTGTAGCCAGTTCCGAGAGACGAGAATGTAGAAACACGTCGCTCACAGACAAAAGGAGGCCGGCCTCTCGAGTCAACGAAGCAAGCTTAATGGCCGACAGCGAATCGCCTCCCAAGCGGAAGAAGTCATCATCCACGCTGATACTTTCCGCTGGGATAGCGAGCACACGCGCCCACAAATCACGCAAGATGCGCTCGGACTTCGTCTCCGGCGCGGAGATGCTTCTGGTACCGTCACCACTACCGGCTCCTCGGAGCAGCGCAACGATCTGGTCCTGGGGCAAAGCAGAGGCGATATGGCGCAAGAGACGTCGATCGACCTTGCCGGAGATAGTCAATGGAATTCGGTTGATGGCCAAGTACAGCTTAGGACACATGTACGCCGGGAGCTGCTGACGAAGGTGCTCCTCTGCTCGCAGGGCCAGGGCCATGAGGGCCTTCTGGTGGGGCGTGTCGAGGAGCAGGGAGGATTCCGCTTCGACAGGATGATCCTGGCTCATTACGGCAAATGCCACCAGAGTCGAAGAGTCACGCCCAGCAAGCTGTACTGCCTCCACTACAACAGCAGTGCCAGCAGGCAAAGCGTCCTGGAGATGGCTCTCAATGTCACCAGGCTCCACTCGCTGCCCGTTGATCTTGACTTGTTCGTCTCGCCGACCGACAAAATCCAGACTACCGTCGTGGTTCCTGCGGACCAGGTCGCCTGTTCTATACAGCCGATTACCTTTCTCTTTGCGGGATGTGTCATGGACGAGCCACAAGGGGTCCGAAATGAACGCTAGTTCCGTCTTGGCGGGATCTTGCAAATAGCCTCGTGCCACGATGGAACCCTCAACTACCAGCTCCCCCACTGCACCGATGGGAAGGAGCTTCTCACAGTTGAACGGGCTGACGACCCAGGCATTGCATCCCACCGGAGTCCCAACTTTGCTCCTCTGATCCAGATCCCGAGCGGTGACGGGACCGGTAACGCACACAATACAACATTCCGTCGGACCATATCCAACCATGAGGTTCGTCGGCACGCGAGTCCAGTCCCTCAGAGCTGCCCTAGTCACCCTCTCGCCGCAGAGTACCAGAGTTTGGAGCGAGCACAGAGTCTCGGGGGCCAATGTCTTGGCAATAGACGGAGCCAGCACAGCCCAGTTCACCCCAAAGCTACGGATCGCCTGATCGAGCCGAGACTCTCGTGCGTGCTCGCTGGGTATGCAGATACAACCCCCATGGAGGAGAGTCGTGAAAATCTCCTGTACGCTTGCGTCAAACACATACGCCGCGAATTGCAAGACTCGTGAAGAGGCATGAAAGCCCATAACGTGTCCGTGCTCCAGACAGCTCGTGACAATGGCGCGGTGTTCGACTACGACTCCCTTGGGCTGGCCCGAGCTTCCGGAAGTGAAAAGCACATATGCAGCACTTTCTGGAGAGGAACTGTGGTGGAATGATGGATAATTGTCATTGGCTTCAACAGGTGCACTCCGCATTGGCATTGGATCGACGACGATGACCTTGTGAGACGAGAAGGGGGCTAACGCAGCGTAACGATGACACGTGAGGATGACGGCAGGTTGCAGCTGATGAAGTGCAGTCGACAGTCGGGCGGGATGCAGAGGAACAAAAGCACCGCCGGCCTTCAGGACGGCAAGCATAGCCACGACGACCGACACGGAGTGTTGCATACAGACCGGCACCATGCTCTCCGGTCCGATACCGGAGTCTCGAAGACGATGAGCAAGGAGAGTGGACGAATCGTCAAGTTCCCGATACGTGAGCTCGCCGTCCCAAGCATCAACTGCGGCGGCGTTGGGTCTTTTCTCCACCTGATCCTGGACCAGATCGTGCAGGCAACTCACACGTGAGGGCGGCAAGTCCCTGTTCCATCGCCAAAGTTGTTGGAGGTCGTCGTGGCCTATGACATCGACGTCATGAATAGTCGCTTGGGGGTGCTCAATAATACTCGTGATGGCGGCCTGAAACGCGCCTGCAACGCTCGCAGCGACGGGAGCATGGATGAGCGAGGAGTAATCGAGGGTGACAGTGGTGGAAGTGCGGCTCGTGACGATGTGAACCGTAATATCGAATTCGGTTGGATCGTCTCCTCTCCGTGTGGTGATGACGATCCCTGCGCCGTCACCTTTCGTTGTATCTGCGACTCCTTGTGGTCCAGTGGTCACCGAGATTCCGGTATTGAAGGGTATGGTGTTTTGTATCGAAGCGGAGTGCATGATGTCCGCGAGAGGGAGGAGATTGCAACTCATGGATCGGAGGTGCTCGGCCTGCACTGATCGTACGAGCTGCAACCGTGTACTGGACTCCTCCAAGCGCACTATGCCCGGAAGTACGGCGATGAGAGGACCGACGATTTGGTCAATATCACGGAGGGGATGTTCACGCCCCGAAGATGTCAGCCCGAAACACGGCCGCTCGTTGCCGGTAAAAGCACGGAGCACCAACGCCCAAGCTACCTGACAAACACTCGAGACCGTGACATTGTACCTCTGACAGAATCGCTGCAGCTTGGCGTGGTCGACGGCCGGCGCTGTCACCTGTCGAATTCCTGTGCTCGAGCGCGGTCCGGCCAAGGCCGGGAACTGGCACGACTCAAGCTTGGAAAGACGCTCCCTCCAGTAATGCCTCGAACCGTCGAGCGATTGAGCCTCCACATATTCGATGTAGTGCTTAAAGGTGGTACCGGCGCCTGTCATCACAGGAAGACGGCCGCGGTAAGCTTGCTGCAGATCGCGAAGGAGGATGTTGTATGAATGTGCATCGATTAGCGCGTGGTTGATTTCGAGCGTCGCCCGCACGCAGGTTTGATCAGCATGTTCGATGATCAACTCATGCTCCGGTCCAGGATGCCGTCGCGCATTGCGTGTCGCATCATCAGCCGACGAGCGCAGTTGCGGCTGGAAGGACTTCAGGACGATCTGCGCGAATCCATTTCCGGGCATGTCGCCAACGAGGACGCTGCGCAGGATGGCATGCCGACGAATGACCTGATGCCAAGCTCGTTGCAGCTGTGCGATATCCACGGCAGGCGGCGGATCGACCCCGCCAGCAGGTGCGGCTGGCCGAAGCTCCATCTCATAGCGAACGAGATACAGTTCAGGACGGGTTGACTGACTGAGGAGGATGCCTTTCTGCACGGGGGCGCACGGGTAAATATCTTCCACGTCATTTGCAGAGAGCCCGAGTCTGGGGAGGATGGTGGTCTGAACCACGCTGAGGTCCGCGTAGTCATCAAAGGCGAGGGGAAAGTCGGTGAGGGTCCATTGGCGTGCGAGGGTGGGCAACACCGCGGCGAGCTCCAACAGCGAGTCTTTGTACGCCTTGATCCATCGGGCGATGCGATCCTGATGTGCGATTCGCGTCGAGTGCGCAAAGAGCACTTGCAGGCGATGTCCCTGCATGCGGGTGACCACATCAAACAGCGCGAAGCGACGTTCGGTCGCAAAGGCGGCCCATGGCTGCTTCAGATCGTAGTCGAGGGGCTGCAGCAGTCCTTGTTCGCGGGCCTCCGTCGACTGTAAGGCTCCAATGGCATTGTTGAAAATCACCTCCTCGACGCGGGCTGTGTCGTGATCACTCGCGTGTAGCATGTGAGAGGTGAAGACTCCCCAGCCATTAGATGGGATGCTGCGGAAACAATCCTTCACCCGTGCAACAACCTCGGTAATACTCCTCGGGCGTGCCGAGCCATCGATCCGGATGGGGCAAAGAGTTGTGAACCATCCCACCGTCTTCGCCACATCCAGCCCATCGAGGAAAGGTTCCCGGCCATGACCTTCGTTGAGAACGGTCAACGGATGCGCACGGTCGGGGAAGACCGATGCGAAAGAATGAATCAGGGCTGCGACGAGGAGCTCCACCGGGCGAGTGTCCAGAGCGTCATTGCAGGAGCGGCCCAGGAGGCGTGAGGTAGCCGCTCGATCCAGCGAGAAATCACTGAAGGTCGAGTTCTCCCATGTATTTGGGCTGGAAATCGCACTTGGTGCAGCGACTTCCGGCGCCCAGTAGGTAGCTGCGTCCTGGTCTGTTTGAAAGGGAAGAAGCTTGTGTGCAGAGCTCAAATGGGCATGGGCGTATTCCTTCTGTGCCTCACACCACTGCTGATAGCTGACAGCAGCGAGCGCGGGGAGTTCCGCCTCAGTGGACGTCAGCAGCACTTCCAAATCCTCGAGAATGGTTCCCCAGGAGATATAGTCGACAACAAAGTGGTGACATGTCACACAAAGACGCTGCTCGTGACCCGAGTCCAGCAGCGCCGCGACCATGAGAGGCCCTTGCGTTGCATTCAGCTTCAATTGCAGACCCGCAATCACTCGCTCCTCTGTGGCCTCGTCGGTTCCCGAAGGTGGGATCCGATGGTGGTGGACGAGTGAGGAGCCCGTGAGGTCATCGGTGATGATCTGACAGAACCCCTGTCCCGGGCCAGGTTTGGCCCGCAGACGGGCACGGAGCATCGCATGACGCTCGGTGAGGGATCGCAGTGCATGTCCCAGCTGCTCCAGTGTGATGCGCCGTGTGAGCCGACAATTGATGTATTGGTGCAAGCGAACTTCCGTCGTTGGATTCAAGGACAGATACAGTCGCTGCATTGGTGACAGATCGAACGGTTCATTGACGGTGTTGCTGCGGAGGCGTAACCGGGGAACGATCTGTTGCGGTGCAAGATTCTGCTTTTCTTGCAGCCAGGCTGCCAAGTTCGCAATCGTGAGTCTTCGAAAGACTTCCTGCACCTGTATCGAAACGCCCTTCTGCATGCACGAGGCCACGAGACGCATCGCTGCGATCGAGTCGCCTCCCAGTTGGAACCAGGTGTCGTGGATCCCGACATCGTGCGGGTCATGACGGAGGACGTGGGCCCATTGATCTCGTAACAGAGCCTCCATTGCAGAGCGCGGGCGCCTCTGCTCGGATGTGCTGGCTTCGGACGTGTCAATGATGTCTCTGGTCTGCATTCGTGCGCCCATATCGCGCAGCTGCTGTCGATGCGTTTTTCCCGTCGACGAGAGGGGGATCTTCTCGAGCGCGACGTATCCGGAAGGGATCATGTGGGAAGGAATCATGTGCGAGAGGCGCACAGACATCCCAGCAACGGTCTCCATCAGCCGAGCTCGTGTCTCGTCCCGAGCGACACTGCCGGGTCGGGCAATGAAGGCAATCAGCATCGCGTGGCGGCCATCCTGGGGCGTGATGATCTCGGCAGCCACTTGGGCATCCGGGATGCCGGTCAGATCGCGGAGCACGGCGCTGACATGGTGCTCCACGTCGCCGAGCTCCACACGTTGGCCACGAATCTTCACCTGCGCGTCCCGGCGGCCCACGAAGACCAGGGCGCCGCCGCGGCCATACTTGACAAGATCGCCGGTCCGGTAGACTCGTCCGCTCCGGCCTCGTTGTTGCAGCCAGAGCGGCGCGTCGATGAAGCTTTCGGCCGTTCGTTCCGGATCTCGGAAATATCCTCGCCCCACCAGCGGGCCCTCCAACACCAATTCGCCCACCCCATACATTGGGCACAGCCGGGCAGTGGAGAATGGGTCGGCGATCCACGCGCAAAGGCCAATGCCCGCGGATCCAATGTTGGACGGCGGCACATGGTCGGCGGAAATGGAGGAGATGGCCGTGCATTCTGCGGGCCCGTAGAACCATCGGACGCGAGTGTGTCGCCGCCAGTGCTCGGCTTGGCCTTCGGTCGCGAGCTCTCCGCCCACTTCCAAGGCATCGAGCGCGTCGAGGGCCGAGGGCGCGAGGACATCTGCAACTTTGGGCGTGAGATTCGCAAATGTCACGCGATAGCGGTGGATCGTTCCGGAGAGATCGTTGATGCGTTCGGATTCGGAGGGAATGCAGAAACAGGCACCGGCATACATCGCGTGGAGCAGATTGTGCCACGCCATGTCGAAGGCATACGACGAGAAGTCCAGCACGCGCGATCGGCGATCGAGGCCTAATTGGTCTTTCTGAACGACGAGTGCGGTGCTGAAGTTCGCGTGCGTGATGACTACGCCTTTGGGGACGCCGGTGCTTCCCGAAGTGAAGACCACATAGAGTGCATCATCGGGGTGTGCGGCGCCGTGCCGGGCCGGCAGCGGCGCGGCTCCGTGCTCTCCAGGAGCTCTCGCATTGGAGAAGGGGGCCAGCACCTCGTCGACCACAAGCACCGATGCGCTCTCCTGGTCGGCGCGATGTGCTTCCCCCCCGGCGGCAAGCTCCTCGGCGAGATGGCGAGTGCGCGTGGCGCAGAGAACCAGGCGGGGCCGGACCTGGCCGGCGACCGCGCGCAGCCGTGCTCGGGGCTGCGTCGTGTCGAGTGCGAGCGACGCTGCTCCCGCCTTCATGACGCCAAACATGGCGACGGGCGTCCACATGGACTTCTCAAAGCACAGGGGGACCACACACTCCGGGCCGATCCCCGGCGCGACGGCGGCGATGCATCGCGCGAGCTGGGACGAGCGCGCGTCCAAGTCGGCATACGTGAGTTCGCCGTCCCAGGCGCAAATCGCGAGCGACGTGTCCGCTCGCATGCCCGGTCGCTGGAAAATCACGTCATGCACGAGCGCCTCGTGGCGGGCGACGGGCGGGTGTGCATTGCGACGCCGCACCACCGCTTCGAGAGATGGCCAGTCGGTCAGCTGAATGTCGCCGACGGTGTGCGTCTCCGTGCGCCGAGAGAGCTGCTGCAGCACGGACGCCAAGGCATCGAGGAGGTGCGCGGCCACGTGATGCGGGAGAAGGCCCGTGTCGAATTGGAGCCGGATCAGCACTGCTCGCTCCTGCAACTCGCACTGCACGAGCAGGGGATAATTGGTCGGATCGGTGAGGTACTCCCGGCGCAGCGTCCCGAACGACGCCATCTGCATGATGGGGTCTTCTTCGGGCAGAATGCTGAGGTGCGTGCGGAAAGCGCACGCTCGTTCCGCGCTGGGGCTCAGGGACGCGATGTGCTGCAGTCCTGCGTGCTCATGTGGCATGGTCGCAACGACTTGCCGCTGCAGGTCCGAGAGGAATGCTCCGATGCGCTGGTCTCGGCAATGCATGCGCACCCGCACGGGAATCGTGGCGATGGTGGGACCGGCGACGTGCTCCATGCCGACGAGGGGCTGCGCGCGGCCCGAGACTGTGGCCCCGAACACGACATCTTGGGAGGCAGTATAGCTCCCCAGGACCACCGCCAGTGCTGCGTATATCATGGTGGGCCTCGTGGTTCCCGGCCACGACGAGTCGGACGTGGCCGGGTCCATCGCGCAGAGTCGCTGGAGCGTCTTGCGTGGGGACGGATTGCCGTCAGGAGCGGTTGGCGTCGCCGGGTCCGCCGACGGATGCGGGGGGAAGGGGGCGTCTTCGGTCCCTTCGAGATACGTGCGCCAGAAGTCTTTCCAGCCGCCATCGGATCGCGAAGAATGCCTCAGACGCTCGATGAGGGAGCTGAAGGGTCGGAGATCGGGGGGAGCCCGCTGGGAGTACCGCTGGGAGACGGTGCGGAGGATGAGGTGCAGCGACCACGAGTCGTACAAGGCGTGATGGATGGTCCACACAAAGTAGCGCTGCGGGCCCACGGAGACGTGTGCAAAGCGGGCCAAGCATTGTCCCAAGGAGAATGCACGGCGATGTTCCCCCAGGAAGGAGGGGAGATGCTCGCATGCGGACGCGACGACATGGACGCCGTCCGCTCGCGTGACCGCTTGGACCATCTGCTCGCGCCCGGCGTGGTGCACGGCCACGATGCGCGTGCGGAGAATGGGCAGGGCCCGGACGGTCTCCTCCCAGGCGGCGCGCCATCGCGTCTCGTCGACCTGCGCGTCGAGTTCGAGCACGTACTGCGTCACGTACCCACCGCTGTCGGACGCACATGCAGCCAACGAGAGCGCCATCATGCCGGCCTGCAGCGGGGTGCATGGATATGCGTCGGCGACCTGGTCGGGGGCGAGACCACACGCGCGCGCTGCTCGTGCCCGCCACAGGCTGGCGCCGGCATCCGCGCCCCCGCCGTCGTCGAGCAGGGAGAAGGGCGCGGGGGGCGGCGCGGGACCCGCGGCGGACAGCGGCTGCAGGGCTTCGGCCATGTCCCGGAGTCGGGGGTGGCGGAAGATGTCTTCCATGCGCAGCTGGAGTTGCTGGTCTCGCGCCAGGGCTCGCAGCTTCATCGCGCGCACCGAGTCGCCGGACAGGTGGAAGAAGTCGGCGTCGACGCGGATGTCGTGCGCAGCACGCGGGAGCACTTGTGCCCAGAGCCGCTGCAGAGTGCGCTCGGCGGGAGTGGTTGGCGCGTCGCGCTCGGATGCGGGCGTATCATCGTCGGGGCGGAGGGCCTGCCGACGCAGGAAGGCCAGGCCCAGGGATCGCAGCGCCCTCCGATCCCGTTTCCCGGCCGCCGTCTGCGGTGCCGTGGGGAGGCGCAGCCAGAGCGAAGGCACCATGTAGTGTGGCACGCGCCGCGCGAGCTCCGGGCGCACGTGCCGGCGGACATGCGGCTCGTCTCCCGCATCATCGGCGACGAGGCGGACCGAGTCGTCCGCCGCAGCATCTGCGGGGACCAGAAAGACGGCCAGGTGGACGACGGCATCGCCATCGCCACGCACGACGTCGGCGAGCACGCGCACACTGCCGGCAGGGAACAGGTCCGCCACGTGGTGCTCCACCTCGCCGAGTGTGACGCGCTGGCCGCGGATCTTGACCTGGTCGTCCAGGCGGCCGTGGTACAAGACTGCCATCCCGTCATCGGCATAGCGGCCCACATCGCCCGTGCGGTAGAAGCGGGACGGGGTCGTGCATGCGTCGGGCGCCCACGCGGGCGGCGGCAGGAGGCGGCCCCCGGCGCCCCCGGCCGGACCATCGCCCAGATAGCCGCGACAGACGCCGGCGCTCTCGACCACGACTTCTCCCAGGCAGCCGCGGGGGACGAGATGCGGCGCATCGTCGCCGTCGCCGCTGCGTGGACACACGAGCCAGAGGCGCGCGCCGGTCGCGTGGCCCAGGTTGCGCACGTCGCTGTCGGCATGCACGTGCGCGATGCTGCAGATGGACGCCGTCTCGCTCTGCCCGTAGGCGTACAGCAGCGTCACCGCGCCCGCCCAGACGTGGCGCAGGTGTGGCGTCAGCGGCTCGCCCGCCAGCACCAGCGTCTGCAGGGCCGGCACGTGCGGCGGCTGCAAGCCAGCGGCATGCGCGATGGACGGCGTCATGGCGGTCCAGGAGACGCGTTGCCGCCGCATGAAGGCGCCCAGGCGGTGCACGGCGCGATCGTCTTCGTGCGGCACCACGACGCAGCCGCCGCACAGCAGGACCAGCAGCGTCTCGCCCAGCGCCGCTCCAAACGCATACGAAGCGGCGTGCAGTGCGCGCGCGTGCCGATCCAGCCGCAACGCCGGCCCGTACTGCAGCGCGCTGGACAGGTAGGCGCCGTGCTCCATCAGCACGCCTTTGGGCTCGCCCGTACTGCCCGACGTGAAGAGGATGTAGGCCAGATCCGTGCCGTCGACGCACGCTCCCCGCTCCGCCGGTCCGTCGTCACGCGCGGCCCACGCCTCCAGCACGTCGTGGTCGACGACGAGGCTGCTGCAGTCGCCGAAGCGGTCGCGGTGCGCCGCCGAGACGAGGACCAGCGTGGCCCCGACGCGCTCGACGATGGCCTGCAGGCGAGCATCCGGATGCGCGGGGTCGAGCAGCACCAACGTGGCGCCGGCTGCGAGCACGCCGAGCATGGCGACGATGGCGGCCGAGGACCGGTCGAAGCACAGCGGAACGCGACAGCCCCGTCCGACGGCGCGCTGGAGGAGCTGCTGCGCCAGGGTGTGCGCGAGGCGCGACACGTGCGCGTAGCTGAGCTCGCCGTCCCACGCATCCACGGCCACGTGGTCGGGCGCGTGTCGCGCGTGCGCGAAGATGCGCTCGTGGATGCATGGTGCGGATGCGGGCGGCGGCATCACGGCCGAGCGCCTGCGGACGGCATCGCGGATGCTGGCGACTTCCGCCGCGTCGGGCCGCAGGAGCTCTGCAACGTGCTCGTGCACCTGCATGCGCGCCATCACCGCACTCACGTGGGTGAGGAGCCACGCGGCGTCGGTGGCGGCGATGCCGGCGCCGTCGTAGTGCAGCATCAGATGCGCCTCTGCGGCGTGCACGGCAGCGTCCAACCGCACGAGCGTGTGCGTGGCGGCAGCGGCAGCGGCCCGGTCGGTGGACGCCTCGCCCTCCCGAACATGCACCGCGGACTGGAACCGACACGCGAGGCGCGCCTCTTCGCTGACCGCGGCAATGTCGCGCAGGTCCATGTGCGCGTGCGCCGCTGAGCGCTGCGCGTGCTGCTCGATCCTCCGAAGCCAGTCGCCCACGCGCGCGCTCCGGTCGACCATGATGCGCACCAGACGATGGCTGCCGTCCTCGGCAACGCTGCCGAAGACGACGTCGTCTTCCCCGGTGCGCTGTGCCAGAACCGCGGCCCAGGCCGCCTGCACCACGGTTCTCACCGACGTCTGGAGCTGTTCCATCGCCGTCACCTGCACCACCCGCTTCTCCACCGACGCCGAAAGGCACGGCTGGAATGACGGCTCGGGAAGCGGAGGGTACCTGGTGGCCTCTAAGCCCTCGAACTCCTGCCTCCAAAACGCCTTGCTCTGGGCCACATCGTGTTCCGAGCGGACGGCGAGTCCGTTGTCGCCGCGCGCTTCGACCATCGTGCTTCGTGACTGTCCCGGTGCGTTGCCTTCTCCGGCCGCTGTCGTGTGCTTGTTGTCTCCGCTGCTGCGAACCGCCCCGTGCATCCTGTCGGATCGCGACTGCCTCTGCTCAGTCGGCTATCGAATGCACAGGACAAGAAGGAGCCAGTGGACAAGCCGATGCAGGTCGCTGGCGATCTGCTTCTAGGAGGTCGTGGCCTTGTCCTCGCGTATGAAAACTGCGATCCGCTCATCAGACTGCTTTCTGACCGCCTGCTTCCTCTGTGATCGAGGTTGGCCGGGTGCTATGCCAAACGGCATTAGTGTCCTTCACCCATCCGCGTGTGCGTTCAATAACCCCCCACCGGTTGCTCCATGTCGATGACACCGTAAGACAAGGCTTCTTTCCGGGAACGAGATGCCATCTGCGATCATTGCTGATTGGCCGAAACGTATGTCGCGAGCTTGTCAGCACCGACCCAAGCTCTCGTCATCGTCCTCATCGAGACAAGCCACCATTGTCTCACCTTCGTGCACCCTAGCTGCTCCCGTCAGCATGCGGGTGCTCGGCGGATACAATCCTGGAAGCTTGAGAAAGCGTAATGGGGAGGTGCAGAGCGCCTGTGCGAGGTCCCGGGCTTTGGACTATGGCAGAGTGGCGCCACGCTAGTCTCAGTTGCTCAGGACCTTGGTTCCTTAGCGTTCGCCCTAGAAGGTCTAAGGGCGGAACCTAGCTCCGGGCCCTCGCTTGATCTTTAGAATCGAATTTTTCTCTTGCGCTATTAATTGTATAAAATTAATATATACTAAGGTTTATAGCGCCTATAAATATATATTATCTTATATTACTTTTAAAGCTAACGAAGGAGTAGTAGTATTTTAAAGAATTCTAACGAAGCTACTAAGTGCTTAGTAATTAGCGTCGTTAGTAATCTTATATACTATACTTTATAGCGTATTTATTAACGTATAATTTAAGCTACTTACTTTTAAGATAGAAGTAAGGCTTATATAAAGGTTAGAGATCGTACTAATAGAAAAAATAAGCGCGACGATAAGAGAACCGCTAGACGAGAGAGGCTTCGAGGCCTCTTAATACGCTACTATCTACCCTTAGCGATAGCAAAATATCGACGAGGGTAGAGAGCGCTTAAGAGACGGAGGTTAGTACTCTTTAACCTAAGAGTACTCTTAGAAGTCCTAGTAACTATCTACTAGCCCTAGGGGCTAGTAAACTACTAAAGAGAAATAGATAGTAAGTAAAACTATCTAAAAGAATATACTTAAGCTCGCTATAAACATCTAAGAAGCCTTAGACTCCTACTAGGCCTAAACTCCCTTCTCTCTTCTTTTTCTTTTATAAAGAGCCTAGTAGGCTCTTCTCTATTAAGCCTATTACTAAGCTATCGATAATACTCTCTCTACTATTTAGAGAGACCTCTAGAAGTAGTAGCTAGCTACTACTTCTACTACTATAATATAGGCCTAAAAAGCCTAAATTTAACCTATAATACTAAAGCTACTTCTATAGCCTTAGGTACTTAACTAGATAGTAACTATTAAAATAAAAAACCTAAAAGAAAGAGAGGCAATTAAAAGATAGTTAAATAAAGACCTTAGGAAGAAGATTAGAACCTAGAAGGTAGTAGTAGTATAGAAACTACTAAGTAGGAATATTAGAGTAGTAACCTACTCGACCTATAATAAAATAAAGATAGAGGAAGATTCGGCTTAGCTAAAGGAACTATAGCCTTAGGTAATAGTCTCTAAACTAATATATAGAGTAGTAGTATATAGAGTAAAAGTAAGATAGTAGCTAAAGGATAAGACTAGCTAGAAAAAAATAGAGGAAGAGAACCTAAGATAGATTCTAAACCTTAGGATCGAGTAAGTAGTCTAGCTTAAGAGCCTAATAGCTAGGAAGGGATAATAATACTCCTTAGCTATTATTATAGTATATAGTAAGGAGTAAGCTAAGGAGATTACTAGGAAAGGCCTCCTATATATAAGTACTATTCTTATAGTAGAGCTATACTACTTTAAATAGAGGGTAATCTAATACCTTAAATACTACTAGTTTAAATATATCTCCTTATACTATAAAGAGACTAAGACTATCTATAAGAAGTATATAGGCCCTTATAAAATAATAGACTATATATTAATATCGAATAGGTATAGTAACTATAAGAGTACCTACCTAACCTAGTCTATAAGATATAAAGTTAAGTAGGTAGCTAAGGTAAAGGCCTAGGTATTCTCCTACTTCTTTATTAAGAAATAAAAGGAATCTAAGGCTCTAGTAGTATAAAGCGAGTAGACCTAAGTATATAATAAGAAGAGGAAAGGGACCTAGCTAGAGCCTACCCTAGGTAAAGCCGAGATATAGAGAATAGTAAGTAGACTAGGGAGGCTAAGAGGTAGTATAGCTATAGCTAAAGCTAAGGAAAGATAAGTAAGTAAGATTAGATTCCTTTAGAGCTCCTAAATAGGTAATAACTCTTAAGAAGACTATAATATTATAATGCTAGAGCTAGCTACCTAGTAGTCTAGTAATAAATAGCTATAACCTAACTATCTACTAATATAATATTAACTATAGCTTAACTATATAAAGGATCCTAGTATAAGAGGCAGACCTAGAGATAACCTAAGTTATTATACTCTAAGAACCTTAGATAAACCTATAGAATAGGAGAATAATCTTATAAGGATACTACTTAATTCTCTTAACTACTAGATATCTAAGAGTAGCTATACTAGTCTCTAACTAACTAGTATAACCCTAAACTATATATACTCGGGTAGCTTATATTAGTATAAATAGAGTAGGTCGTAAGGCGGGTAGGTAATAGAATGCCCTACGTAGCTAGTTCTCGAATACTATCTCGTCCGGCGTACCTATTTCTAGTAAGTATACGTTAGAAGCTATCGTAACTACTTCTCTACTATCTCCTCTATATATACGACTTCGTAAGAGAAGAAGGTTATAGCTATACGTCCTCGTTGCGTTACTATCTATATTAGTCCTTATTTTTCTATTCGTATTCGAACTATAAGTTATAAGTATACCCGCCTTACTAATTAAACTCCGACTCCCGAAACTACTAAAGTAAGCTTCGAATTTAAGTTCCTATAGTAGTAGTATATCTTAATTCTCGTATTAGAATAAGTAGCTAGTTAGTATATATTAGCTAGCTAATATACTCTACCTCTATTATAAACCTAAACCTACGATATTAGTTAAATTCTAGTCTAGTAGAAGTAAAGGTACTTATAGGAAACACTTATCGTTTATAGTCTAACTTATCTCCCGCGTATTATCTACTACTATTAACTTCGCTAAGCCGAGGCCCTAGGCCTTAGCTTCCTCCTATACCTTGTTCTATACCTAACCGTAGATCTCTAATTAGTCGTTAATATCTACGTCTTCGTAAAACTAAGCTATAGGCCGCTTCGAATAGTCGGCTTAGTATAGTACGTAACTATTATTTCCGAAAAACATTTATTCTAGTTCTAATACTAAGGGCTAGACACGAGTATACTCCGTAAGTACGTAGTCGTAGTAGTTAGAGGCCTTAGAAAAGAAGTCTTCCTTAGAGTAAGTTATCTACTTATAGGCGTCCTTAATAACGGCCGAGTTATCTTATCGTAGCTAGCCTACGAGTACGGCCGATAGAGGACTTTATAGAGTAAAATAGGTAGAGGCTAGAAACTAGAAGGGTATAATACTATACTTATTCGGATAACCGAATAGCGTACTAACTCTTAAAAGGAGGTTACGGTATACGTTACGTAGTTTAGTATAGGTTCCTAAAGCTTTACTTATTTCTAGGCTATTATTCTTAATATTAACCCGAGTAAACTAAGGAAGTATAGTTCGGCGAGTCTTCTCGGAGGCCTTCGTACTATATAGTAGATATAGCGACGAGATACGTACTTAGAAAGCGTTATAGACCTATAGTTTTATCCTATAACCGATTAGAGTATAGTCTTCTTCTATTAGTTAGTTAGGGCCGATAGCCTTAATAAATAGGCCCTTATTATCCTTTAGAACCCCTCGCTTCTCTATACGCTTAAACTAAGCCCGGAAAACATCTCTCTTATATAGGCCTCTTACTAATATAGTAGTATTAGCCTCGTCCTTATTAGTAAGAGATATACTTCCTTAAATAAGGTTAATACTAGTGCCTTAGTATAGCTTATTAAAGGCAATATCGATATAGTAGAACTTACTCGTACTATTTGCTTCTCTATATCCTACGGCTCTATATAAGAACTTCGCGTAGTATAAGTAGGAATATAAGTACGTTATATAGTCCGGTCGGATTACTATATAATATAGCTAGTATATAGGGTCCTAGTAGAAAATCTATTAGGTTAAGCTATAGTATATATTCCGTAGCTAACCGAGATTCTTACGCCTATTAGCCTCTTAAAGATACTAGTCGTAGATATCGAACTCTCGCTTAATAGCTTCCTCGACTAGCCGAAGCTAATCGAAAAGAGTAATTACGGTCGTATTAAAGTCCTTAAAATCTTAAAGTACCTTCTTATTTAGCCTCGTTCTTAGGGCCGCTAAGGCGTTAGTATCCGTAATATATTCTAGTAGAGGATCCTAGCTTAGGGTAGGTCTATATCTAAAGATACCTAAGGCGTCTACTATAATAGGAGGGCAACGCTTACCTTAAAACTACGTAGGGTTTATTCTCTTAACCTCGTCGATATTACTATATAAGTATACTATAAAACGACCTCCGAGCTAGTTATCTATAATATTCGTATAAAGACTATATATTCTACTACTCGCGCGTCGAGAATAGTTCCTATATAGCGGCCTACGGCTATTAGGTATATCCTATCGTGCTCGCTTATAGTACTATTTAATTAGTACGACGGTCTCGGATAGCTATACTACTATAGTACTCTTAATTATATTAACTATACCGATAAGCTTAGTATCTTCTATAGAGTAATCCTTATATACTTAAAGAACTTACTTCTATAGTCTTAAGGTATTACTAGTCGAGATTCTAGAGTATAAGGAACCTAATAGAACTAATTACTAAGAGGCTATAGAGGTAGCTTAGCTACGTATAGTTAACTCCTAACTCTAACTACTCTATCTACGACTTAGAGGCTCTAATCTACGACGATTCTATAGTCCTCGAGTATACGGCTCTATAAGTACGCTTAATAGAGGACGATTCCTAGTCGGGGCCCCGGGCCCTAGCTTCTATAACCTAGTCGGGGCCCTAGGCTCTAACTATATACTCTATAGTATCTACTTATAAGACCGAGTAACTAGATAGCTAGTCTATTACTACTATAAGTTAATAGATATAGAACGAGGAGCGGGTACTAATAGGGTTAGTCTAGTAGTAATATCTCTCTATAGAGGACTAATAAAGTTCGAAGTAAGTTATAGACCTCGATCTCGTAGAGCCTATTATATAGCGGTACTATTAATATTTACGCGGTTTACTTCTTCTCTAGCTTTACGAATCTTATCGAAGTTACTCTAAGTAGCCTCGGCTAAGGTAGATCTATTAGCTATTAAGTAGAGTAACCTCTAGATAATAGTATTATAGAGAACTAGGGTAGCCTTATCCTACTTCGAGTTCTTACTTATAAAAGTAGATATCTACTTTGCTATTTCTAGATACTAAATCGTATTTACGAGTAGAGGATACTTAGCTCGTTCTAGCTCCTAGAGACTAGTAACTATCTTACGACATTCCTCTCTCTAATCTTACTAACTCTCTCCGGCCTTATATATCTTAAAGTATTTAAGGAAGTATAAAGCTACTCCTTTAGTTATACTCTTAAAGTCGTTAGGGCGGAGCGTACTACTAAACTCGAAGGCTAGGTCGTTCTAATAAGATAGGCGCTTATCGATATAGTAGATATATTCGCTAATAATATTACGCCGCTTAATATTATCTTTAATTAGGTTAATATTCGCGACTAGGTCTCGAATATTAATAGCTCTAGTCTTATAGCTCTATGCTTATAAGGATAGGTTCGTATTCGCGAAGATCTTAATAGCGAGAGATATAGTTTAAGTAATAAAAAAAAAAGAAGAAGTATAAAGAAAGAAAAGTAGGTTAGTAAGAAAAGAAGAGAAGGTTTCTAAGGAAAGAAGGGCCGCTTTTATAGTAAAGGTATAGCCGCCGCTAAGACCGGTAAATAGCAAACTAAGTAAATATTAGGTTTACTAACTATAATTATAAGTACGCTTAACCTCTATATATACTAAGGCTAAGGCATGCGCGTAACTAGTTCGCAACTAATTATTTTCGTTATATACTAAATTATAAGCGCTTTAAGCTTATATGGTTCTATATACTAGTTAGGGGTATTCTATTTAGTTCTTCGAGCTCGTAATATAAGGCCTTAGGTATATACGCGGCTACCTAGTATAGTCCGCGCTACTAGTATACGAGTTTATCTAATCGCGAATATTCGAGTTAAGTGCGATAGATTATTACTATATCCCCTACGCGAAAGTCTTACTAGTCGACGTTCTAGACCGTATTAAAGTACTCCTTTGCCTACTTATAGAACTACTTATTCCTATTCTTTACTTCTTCTATTATTTCTTATATATTCTCGAGCGCGAGTAACTATATATATAAGAGATCTTCTCGAGTCTAAACCGATCCCTAATCTACTACTCTATACGTTCGTATATCTAGTTTAATTAGTAGTACTACTTCTCTTCCGATTATAAAAGTAGCTAGTATCTAGCTAGTAGAAGATACTACGGTCGTTCGATCGGCCTATAATACTAATAGAACGTATAGAATCTAAGGTTTAGAACCTCCTTCTAAGTACTTAGATAGAGCGGCTAGTATTAGTTTATAACCTACCTCGACTAAGCTATTAGATTCTAGATAATACGGAGACACCTATAGTCGTCTAACTATATAGCTCTCGAGAAGATTAGTAATATCCTTAAGGTTAGCCTTAGTATTATCTATAATAACCTCCTATAGAGCGCTCTATCGGTAGAAGATATTCTTATAAATAAATTTAGTAATCTATAGCGAGGTAATTTCTTTCGCGGTCTTATATACGACCTTAGCCTCGATCTACTAAGAGAGTCCTTCTCTAGCTACGATTAAGGATCCTCTTTTATTTATATATATAGGATCTAGGTACTACTTCTCGCCTATACTTTAAACCTAGACTTCTCGTATAGGAGTAGGCCGCCGTACTCTATTCTAAAAGCTATATTAAGGACACTTCCTATAGTATATAGTATATTCTAAGTATATTCTATTCTACTAGTATAGGCAGGATAGTATTTAGTATATACCTTCTATACTACGATACCTATTCTACTTATATATTAACTAAAGGATCTCTATACGAGCGTAGTCCTAATCTACTACCCTTTATAATAGTATATCTATATATCTCTAGCGATATAGCTTCCGATCTACGACTATAAACTTCTAGCTAAGTTTAAGGTACCTCTTATATTCTAATAGAGTTATCTCTTCTATATACTTTCTACGAAAAAGTACGAAGGTAATAGACTTAGTTATATACTTATAGTCGTCTAGAGTGCCTACTAGTTTATCTAAGAAGATAGAGTCTAAAGATTTAAAGGAGTCGAGGCCCTAGGCCCTAGCTTAGCGAACTCGCTTTATAAATATATCGAAGAAGGCGCGGTAGATTATATTATTATCCTCGCGATCCGGAACTATATTAGCCGTCTACCCTAGTTCCCTACGTTTAGAAGGGGTCTACGGTCGCCTTAATAGCGCGTCTAGCTCCTAATATTTTATTCTAGGTATATATTAGACCTCGAAGTCGAATAGTCGAATCTAGGCGATCTATCTAGTTATAGTCGTATTAGGAAGGTCGGTTAAGGCCTTGCTAAGCTAATAAACTAATATATTAGTATCGATCTTAAGTACGAAGTATACCTTAAAGAGCTATAGTTTAAACTTCTTTAGTACTTAGAGTATAGTAAGATATTCTCGCTTTCTAGCGTCGTACTTCCTCTACTATTTATCCTATATTCTACTCTTATATCTAGACGGACATCTCTTATTATCGACCGTCTATATAAGTATAGCTCCCTATTCTTTAATACTAGTATCTACCGCGACGTAAATAACTCTCGTCCTAGGGCCGTATCGTATAGTAACTAATATAAGGGCGGTAACTAGTAACTATACGTAGTACTTCTTAGCTTTCTTATAGATAACTATCTATTTAAAAATAGTATCCTTACGTAGGAGCTAATATAGAGGTTTAGCGATAATAGCGAAACGAGGAATTTAGATCTAGAAGTATATAACGATCCTAACGAATATACGTACCTCCTTCTAGTTAATTAGCTATAGCTACCTTAGGAGCTTAGCTATACGAACCGCGTTAGGGTATCTACTATCTTAATCTATTACGTACTCTATAACCTTAATCTTAGTTTAAAGGATCTATAACTTCTTAATAGTAACCGTTATCTTAGCTCGCTCGATATCCGCGAGAACTTAATCTAAGTCTTAAATATATTCGATAATATACCGCCTTATCCCTAGCTCGATCTCTTCGTTTCTATACGTAGTATATAGTCCCTTTACCTCGAAATTATTAATAAAGGAACTAGCTCTATAGAAGAGGTAATCGTATAGAACTATATTTACGATCCTCGCGAACTAAGATACTAAGTTCGTCGCTCCTTATAGTAATATAGTTATTCTTAAAAGACTAAATAGAGGGCCGTCGAAACTAGTTAGGTCTCTACTCTTCTTAGCTAGAGGAACCTAATCGTATCTTAAGAAGAGGTCGAGAAGGCTAGCTACGATATAACCTATAAATTATTCTAAGAAGGAATCTATATCCGAAGGTAAGAAGGTATCCTTAATTATAACCCGGTTAATCTCTATAGCTATATTAATTAATCTATACTTCCTCGTATCTCTTTTTAAAACTAAGAAGTAGAGGTTTCTATACGCGGCATAGCTATATTCTAAGGTTCCGGCTTCTATATAGATTCGTAAAATCCCTTCGACCTATACCTTCTATAATAGGCTTATACGGAATCCTAGGTACTACTATAGCGTATATAGTATAGTACGGATAACTTATAGTAGGGCTACTCTTAGGTAAATACGACCTAAGTATTCGAAAGACGAAGCGAGTACTTTCTTATAGTTAAATAGTATATAGATTAGTAGTTCCTTCTTCTTCGGCTAGAGCTTAATCCCGACCCTATCTAGTATTAGGGTAAGTATTTCTACTATTAGCCTACTTCCTCGCTTAATATCGAATAACTTCTTAATTAAATATCGTCTATTATATAGGCTCGTCCTAGGAGGTATTAAGGCTTCCTTCCTTAGATACTCTTCTTTCTATTTTAGTATTCCTCCTAGACCTTCTCTAGAAGTTTTATATACGCTAGTAAGTATAGGTAGTACTTTATTAGCCTTCCTCTTATAGAGAGTATATACTTAAATAATAGTAGAAGACTAAGATAACTCCTTCTATCTCTTCTATATTATCGTAGAAGCCGATAGTATTATCTAGATTAGGATCGTTTCTAGATCCTTAAATTCCTCTTCGGCTAAGTAGGAACCTTTATTAGCTTAAGTATCTAGTTCTATATCCTAATATAAGCTAAGGCTCTAGGCTCTAACCTCCTTTTTATTAAAATCTAATAGTATCGTAGCTACTTACTTTCTAGCGGTTATTATTATAGCTGCGAAACTACGTACTAGTTTCCTAAAGCTAGTTTCTAAAGGTAGTCTTAGACTAAAAGGCATCCCTTAGATTCTTTCGGCCTAGTAAAAGTAACCGATTTACCTTTCGTATTACTAATAGTTCCTTCTTATATTCTATTATTATAGTTTCTTTCTACGAGTCTTGCCTTATATACCTAAGTTCGTTCTAGTAGTAGGGGTATAGGTATAGCTCCTATAACTAGTCTAAAGACGAAAACTAGTACTTTAATTTCGATACTAAAAACGCTAGTAACTAATCTCCTACTAATTCTTAAGATAGTAACTAGCTCTTCTATAGTAATTATTTTACTTTCTAGGATGTTCTAGATTAAGGCAATTCCTATTTCCTATACCTAGTTCTAATCGATAATATAAGAATTCGTACTCTTATTAACTAATACTTAAACTTCTAGGCTTAGATTCTTGCTCGTTCTAACTATATATAGAACCTAGATAAGAGGAGCTACGATAAAATCGTCTATTACTACCGATAGGTCTATACTAGATAGAGTCTTATATAGTTCCTTAATAGTCTATACTTTAGACTACGTAACTACGTAAGCGCGATACGTATTAATCCCTTCCTCCTAAAATAGTTTCTTAGAAAGAGCCTTTCTAGTATAGAGATTCTAGTCTTAGAAAGCTTTATAAAGGAATTCTCTAACTTAATCCTTACTAATATCGTCTAATTCCCCGGCCTACTATATATTCTCTACTAGCTAGTTAATATTTATAGGCTCGGTTTAGAGTACGTTATATAGTTTATTATCGTTAGTATAGATCCTATCCTATAGTAACTTAATTACTAGCTTAGAACTTCTAAGAAGGATAAATTCCTCGAAGGTAATTAGAATCTTATAGTAGATTAACCTCCTAAGTAACCTAGTCTCTAGTTTCTTAGTAAGTAGTAAGTTCTCCTCGTTCTTCCTTCTTTTCGCTCTTATATAATTATCGAACCGCTATCTCTCTAAAGGGTTCCTAGCCTTCCTTATTAGAGGGTTAACGAGTCTAGTAGTTAGAATATCCTCTATATCTTCGTCCGCTCTATCTTTATCTATATAGCCGAATATTTCTTAAGTCTATAATCTCGAAGGTCTATAGTAAGGATTATCTCGCTTATCTTCTTAGGAAGCCTAGGTTTATAATACTTAGTTAGAGATCTTCGCCCGTAGCTATCTCGTCTTTATAGCCCTCTTCTATTTCTTAATTCGATCCTTAGCTATATAAGCTAACTACTTATCTTAGCTTAGGATTACTATACTACTAACCTTATCCTTATTCTTCCTTTTAGTATCTATAACTATAGTAGTAGCTACGTTAAGGCTTCTTCTAAGCTTTTCTTTCGTAATATCCTCGATTCGTCCTCTACTATAGTTATATTTATCCTCCTCTTTAACGCTAGCTTATCTAGACTAGTATATAGCCGCTCTAAAAATAGTAGGCGTAGGTACGAAACCGAAATATATACCTCTAATAACCTAAGAAGGTACGGTCGTAGTAGTATATATAGGTTCGAGCGTTAGAGGAGTTAGAATTATAGTCGGGGCCCTAGGCCCTAACTAAATATCTTTAGATATATACGATAGTTTCCCGTATAGTATCTAATATCCTAGGTTCGAGATACTTCTAGGCGCTATATTAGTTATATCCCTTCGTATCTAGAGTACTAATAACTAATTCGCCCTTAATAGGTAAGCTAGCTATAGAACGCGACTATATAGAGAGAATAACTTCTATACTACTAAGTATATCTAAGCTATTCGTAGTATCTAGCTATCCTACTTCGGTATACTAATTAGCTAATAGTTTCTAGTAGGAGGACTATAGTACTATCTCCTCCGTTTATTCTACTAGATATACCTACTTCTCTAGAGCTAAGCTATAATCGGATATTCCCTTACGTAGTAGTCTTAGTCTCCGTAGTTAAAACACTTATTCTATATCGTTAGGTATACTAGGATCTACGTCGCGAAGGTTCTAACTATACCTACGTACGCGAGTAGTTTATTTCCTAAGCTTATAGTATTTACCTAATAGGCTTACTACGTTCCTATCCCTATTAGAGAGTTTATAGGTATAGGGCTAGTTCCGGTCTATAAAGTAAGTCTATATAAGATCGATATCTTCGCGAACTTACGAGTAAAGTCGTTATTAATAAGGGTATTACCTATAGGTACTACTAGAGCTCTTTCTAGACGGCTAGCCGAGATAGAGTTCTATAACGAGGTTATCTATTATTTATCTCTATTTTTAGCAAGCCTAAACCCTTTAGATCCTTTAACTATTTCTTCTACTAACTTTAGAATCTTATTAAACGGTCGGAAGGACTCTAGCTTCTAGAGATATAGGCTATACTTCCTATAGATCCTTCTACTAATACTATCTAGTAAAGCTTTTAGTAGTAGTATAGATCGTTCTCTATTACTTAAGTCTTCGGAATCGATATAGTTAGAAGCTAATCGAAACTATCGTAAGAATTTATTTAGATTATTACTTTCTAACTATTAGGTCTTATAGTACGACGTAAGGTACGATACCGATTTAATAATATAATACGTATTACTATTAGCGAAGTAGTCTAATAGGGACTTCCTAAATTTAGTCTAGTTATATTTAGGCACGCCCTTTAACCGCTTTAGTTCCGGTCGTAGGATAATCTTAGTATTAGCGATAACGCTATTAATCTTTTCTTAGTTACTACGCCCTTCTAGATCGAACTACTTCTAGAGACTATCGAACCGTTCGAGGAACTTAGTAGTATTCTATTCTCTAAAGAACGGGTTCGCTTTAGTTCTAGGTAATAGTAGCTTTAGCTTATAGATATCTAGTATACTCCTTAGAACTTCTTATAAAGTTAGGAGCTATATTATATCTATCGCGGTAGGCGACTATAAGGAGGGTCCTTAATTAGGTATATTACTAATAGTACCTATTATAGTAGTAGTAAAGTCTACTAGTTAGTTCCTTATATCGAACTCCTAGGTACTATAATAGATCCTATCTTTCTTAGTACTAGAAACTATAGTAGCTAGCCTAGGTTCTATACGATCGTCTTAATTACCTAGTATAGCAGCTCTCTCGGTTCTTAAATAGTTATACCTTAGCGGATTCCTTCTCTCTTTTATATCTATAAGCTAAGACCCCGGGCCCTAGCTTTAATTTCCTACCTAATAGATATTTTATCTTACTAGGAAACGATTTATCGTATATTCCTAGGTTGCCTTTACCTAGTCTACGTCCGGATTAGGTTAGACTACCTAGTTTCTACTTACCGCTCTCCTATAGTAGCTTCTCGCCTTATATTACTTATAGCGTATACTTAGCCTATCTATACGCTATTATCCCTTATCGCGAACTATATTTATAAGAACGGAGCGTAGTCTTCGTTTATTTTTAGGGTATAGGCAATGCCTACGCTACCTATATTCTAGTACTAGTCTCGTCTACGACTCCTAAACGTATACTATATTAGATTCTAAGTCTATATTATCCGCGACTCCTAAACGCGTACTATATTAGATTCTAAGTCTATGTTATCCGCGACTTCTAAACGCGTACTATATTAGATTCTAAGTCTATATTATCTACGACTCCTAAACGCGTACTATACCTAATCCTAAACGCTATATATATAGTAGAAGTAGCTAACTTCCCGCGAACTATATATATATACGTATATAAATTAAATCTAAGTCTTATCTATAGTGCCTCTTTTAGTAACGTAGTATCTTTTTAGTCGTAGTCTTGCCCTACCTTCGGCTCTAGAATATAACCTTAAACTATATATACTCGGGTAGCTTATATTAGTATAAATAGAGTAGGTCGTAAGGCAGGTAGGTAATAGAATACCTTACGTAGCTAGTCCTCGAATACTATCTCGTCTAGCGTACTTATTTCTAGTAAGTATACGTTAGAAGCTATCGTAACTACTTCTCTACTATCTCCTTTATATATACGACTTCGTAAGAGAAGAAGGTTATAGCTATACGTCCTCGTTGCGTTACTATCTATATTAGTCCTTATTTTTCTATTCGTATTCGAACTATAAGTTATAAGTATACCCGCCTTACTAATTAAACTCTAACTCCCGAAACTACTAAAGTAAGCCCCGAATTTAAGTTCTCGTAGTAGTAGCATGTCTTAATTCTCGTATTAGAATAAGTAGCTAGTTAGCGTATATTAGCCGGCTAATACTAGATAGTACTATATAGAAACTAATCTACTACTAGATAGGAGACCTTATCTTAATAGAAATCTAAACTAGCCTAGGGCCGGTAATAATCTATAACTACTATAACCTAAGTAGACTAACTAGCTACTTCTAAGTAGAGATACTCTAAGAAGTAAAGAAAGCCTTAGAATAAAGTAGGAAAGAGGACTATACCTAATAGATACTACTCGGAGACTTTAACCTCTATTACTTAAGATAGGGAGCTAATCTAGTATATATATAATATAAGATAGTAGATAAGCTACTAGAAATAATAGTAGAAGCTAGAATATAATAAATCCTAGAGCTAGGTACGGTTATATAGGAAAAGTAAGGAGCTAGCTACTAGATACTAGATTTAGTATTTATAACTACTAAGCTCTAGTAAAATATAATTACTTATAAGGTAGTACTAGAGATAATAAATAGATTAGACTATATCCTTATTATTACTACTATTAATAATATAACTCCTTCTCTTAAGTAAAGCTACTCTAGGCCCTAATAGAAGAAGGCTAACTAGGAAGAAGTATAATAGATCCTTTAAGGAAGGCTAGACTAAGCCTAACTCTATAATATCCCTCTAACTACTAAAGCTAAAATAGACTAGGTAGCTACTTAGGTATAAGAGGTAATCTAAGATACTATTATAGTAGTAATCCCTAAAGCTAAGCTCTTAAGCTTTACTAGGGAAAGCTAGACTCCTAAAAGTTAAAGGCTAATTAAGCTTACTAGAAAGATAAGAAGATAATAGAAAGATACCTAAATAGACTACGTATACTAGGTATATATCGCTATAAGTAAAGTAAGAAACAAGTAAATCTAGAGGGATACTAACCTCGCCTAGAGGAAAGTAGTACGAGAGGTTATAAATAACTTAAATAAGATATAGAGACTAGCTAAATAGGTAAGATAAGGGGCTAACTAAGTATACTAGAACCCTTAATTCCTAGAGATATAAGGATCTAACTAAGAGAAGGAGAACGATAATACTAGGAAAGTAAGGATCCTAGCTAACTACTTCTTCCTAGTAGAGAAACTAGCTAACCTAAGCGATATCCTAAATATATAATACCCCTACCTCTTCTATATAAAGATAGAGGTCTTAGAGGTAGAGATAGTATAAGTACTTAGGAAACTACTAGTTAATAAAGCCCTAGGGCCCGACTAAATCCCTAACTTAATACTTAAGGAGTATAAAGCTACTATTATACTAGCTCTTACTAGGCTATTTATAGTATGCCTTAGGCTAGAATACTACCTATAACTATTTAAATACTCGGTAATAGTAGTTCTTAGAAAGCCCTAGAAGCTAGACTACTCTAAACCCGGAGTATATAGACCTATAGCCCTACTAAATATACTAGCTAAGATACTAGAGGCAATTATTATAAAGAGGATATCTAAGGAGATAAAGGCTAGGAAACTCCTTCTAGAATCCTAAATAGGAGCTAGGCTAGAAAGGTTTATAGCCTTAGTACTAGACCTTATTACTAAATAAGTTAAGACTATCTAGGTAACTAACCCTAGGGTAGTAGTATCTATACTCTACCTAGATATCTTAGGAGCATTTAATAATATCTCCTATACTAGACTACTATATAACCTTAGACTTAAAGGGTTCCCTAGCTACCTTATAGGATTTATATAATCCTTCCTCTAAGGTAGAACTACTTACCTTAGGCTAGAGGATTTTATAAACTAACTAAAGCTATAAAATATAGGCATCCCTTAAGGCTCTATACTATTACTAATCCTCTTTCTCTTCTTTATATCTACCCTCCTTCTAACTCTTTAAAAGGGAAGAATAAGAGTAATAGGATTTATAAATAACTCTAATATTCTAACTTATAGTAATAGTATAGAAGAGAACTATAAGTAGCTAGAAAGAGCTTACTAAAAGTACTTAGACTAAGCTAGCAAATATAGAGTAGCTTTTATATCGTAAAAATACTAGTTAATCTACTTTACTAAAGGAAGATAATATAACCTTAGAGCGATAGTCTAAATTTAAGGATTTAAGGAGGGCCTAGTCCTATCTCTTAGACTTCTTAGGATATAGGTAAATACTAAGCTATAGTAGGGACTTTATATTAAGAAGGTAGTAAAGAAGGGAGCTAACTAAATATAGTTACTCTAGAGGCTATATAAATCTATATAGGGCGTATCCTTCTAGAAAGCTAGATACCTTTATATAGTAGTAGTTAGGCTAGTAATAATATTTAGGTATACTACCTAAATAGACTTAAAAGATACTAAAGGATATAGGAAAGAACTTATCTAACTAATAGAGAAAGTGCAAAACTAAGCCCTCTAATATATTATAAGAGTATATAAGAGTATCTCTATAGTAGTACTCTAAAGGGAAGTAGATATCCTACTAATCTACTTATATATATAAGACCTAGTAAGATAGGTAGCTAAAAAGAATAAGGACTAAGTAGTATACTAATATATCTAAGATATATATAGGGATATTATAAGGCAAATATAAAGAACTAAGAGATATAGATAAGAGAATACTCGGCTAAACTAAAGTATAAGATAAGAAAGGATCTAGGAGATAGTTATAAGCTAAGAGGCTCTATAAGAGGCACCTAAAAAAGACTAGTAGATATACTAAAAATAGGAAACTATATAGAATAAGTTTAAAGCAAAAAGGAACTAAAAGAATAGAACCTAAGTAGTAGCCTAAACTTTAAATAAGACTAATATAGGCAAATACCTATATAGAGGATAGTCTAGGCTAGAGAGTATAATAGCTATACTCCTTAGGACTAAATATATAGAGTTAAGGGCCTACCTAGCTAAGAGGAGAGTCCTAGGCATCTCCTTAGACTATATATATAACTAAGGCTACTAGACTCTAAAGTATATCTATATCTCCTACTTAGAAAGATAGAAGAATAGATAGGTACTATTTACTACTATAGGCTTAAGTAACTAGAAGGACCTTATAAATACTAAGAGAGGCCTACTAGTAATAGCTAAGTAGATAATCTAGGAAGGTATACTAGAGTAATTCTCTCTAGTAAAGAAAGAGGAACTCTAAAGGATTTAAGAGAAGAAGGAGAAATAAGAACCTAGTAAGAGGTAGGACTTCTAGAGTACTTATATTTATCTAAAAGAAATATAAACCCTAGAGTATAAGGCTACTAACCTATAGAAATAAAAAGAAAGTAAGAGGTTTTTATAGCTAAGAGCCTTAGCCCTAAGCTTTTCCTTTCTAGATAAATAAGTAGTATACGCTACGTGCTCCTTTATAAGAGATAGACCGGCAATTAAATTTATCTATCTATCTATCTAATACTTCTCGAGCTTTATCTATATAGCTTATAAGGTAGAATAAATCTCCTTTTACTAGAATTATATTTTATATTTAAGTTTCTTATTCGTAATATCTAGGATATCGAATAAGATATTATAGTAGCTAAGAATAAGGTAGATTATTAGCTCCTTTATCGTACTAATCTATATTATAGCCTCGGCGAAAGAAGTAGTAAGGTTAATAATATATTTAACTCTCTTCTATTCTATAGCGGTTAGCTTAAGTTCGGGCTAACTCTCGTTCTTAATATACTTGTCGATAATATCTTATAGTTAAGAACTACGTATTAGTATAATTATAGTTAAGCTCTAACGGGTCTTTATATCTTATATTAGGCGTAAAACTCTATTAGGCGTCTTCTTCTACTATTTATACTATTTTAGGTACGGATATAGATCTATAATTCTCTTTTACTATAGTACTATAAAACTCTCGAAGCGTTAAGTACTAGAGTTTACCTTAACTATAAGTTTATAGAACTTTATAAGGAGCGGTTATTAGTATAGCTTCTACTAACTACGTTTGCCGACTATATATACTTTATAAGGAGAATATATAGTACCTTTATTAGAACCGTAGCTAGACTTCCTACTTTAAGCTAACGTAAGGCGTTCGTATCTATCTGTTTATCCTATCGTTTCTATTTTTCGTTTCTTAGCTTAATCTTAAAAGTAGTAAAGAACTTCCTTAAGGAGAGCTAGATTATATATATAAAGTATAGGAACTATTCTAGATAAGAGAACTCGTAGTCTTTAGTATCTAATATCTCTTTTATATCTCCGTCTATTTCTTAAAGAGAAAGTTATTTAATTAAGACTAATAGATAGATAGATAGTTCTTATACGCTAGTCTACCTCGTTATATACTCGAGTAAGTAGTACGCCCTATATATTTTACGAGCGGAAAAGCTCTTATACTACGCACTCTAGTATAAAAACTACTCTATGTCTTTACTCGTTCTATAGTAGGTCCCTATATCCCTACTAACTTCCTTTAGTTTAGATCTTCTTAGGATAAAGTAAGCTAGCCTTAACGTTTATATTCCCGTATTTAGTTCCTTAATAGTTATATATTCTTAGTACTTTAAGAAGCCTATCCTCTTATTTACTAGTCTAGAGACTACGAGCTATATAGGTAGCTCTTATCCCTATCCTAATATCTATATTAATCTATATCCCTCTTCTTACTTATATAGCTTATATCCTCTATAAGCTACTACTAGTCTATAGTAGGAGCCCTCTCTAATATTATATTCCTACCTTAAACTTTCTACCTTACTTAGTACCTAAGTTATATAACTTATATTTATAGAAATTATATTAAGTAGTAGTATTCTAAACTAGCCCTTCTATTATAGGTAGCCTTAAATATAGAATAAGGGTTGCTTTTATTAGATGCTCTACCTTTAGAGTTAGTTATAGAGTGTCCTAAAGAGCTAGACCTTAGATAAATATCTCTATTCTTATAGTTCTACTAGTTATTATATAATTCTACTATAGGACCTAGTTAGGCCCTATAGGTAGGGTACCTAATCCCTTAGAATAAGTAGTTAAACCTAGTAGTACTAGAGGTGCATACTAGCACGTAGAGGTATGTCTTCCTTTCTCTTCTAAAGTACTTCCTAAGAGGGTTATAAGGCCTCTTATTCGGCTTATTATCCTGCCTTCTACCTAGACTAGGACGCTTCCTTAGGGTTTTTAGCTATTTTATCCTATACTCCTCTCTGCTCTTTCTACTTTACTTTAAAGCCTTAATTATAGTATACTCCTTCCTTCTCTTTAGCTTATTTTAGTATTAGGTTACTACTCTAGCTCCTAATCCTAGAATAGAATTTACTATCTAGAGATTCTAGTCTAGTCTCTTAGTACTAGATCTTATATTAGTTCTAGCCGCGCTAGCTCTAGTTCTTAGTATTCGTTAAAGTTCGCCTAGTATACGCCCTATAGAGCCTAGGCTTTAAAGCCTACTATACGCTCGAAAACCCGCGTCTAGAAGTTACCTTATACTTTACTAATATAGCCGAAGCTACCTATTTCTACCTACGACTACGTAGAGGTATATAATAGAACTTCGTAGGCAATTAAGACTAATAGCTTCGCTATATATATACGCTCGTAGAAGTAAATATTAATAGCCTCGATACTAGAACTCGTTAGTTAAGAGGTATATATATAGGAAGGATATATTACTTAGTCTTAGGTATTTAATAACTTTATTATATTCCTTATAAATAACTCTTAGGGCGTACGTTTCCTAGTCTATACCTTTAACGAAAAATCTCTAAGCCTATAACGTTCGCGTATTCGAGTTCTATTTTATAGGATTTAAAGAGATTCTACTATACTTATTATAATACCTTACTTCTTCGAGCTACTAATAGTAGTAGTAAAAGCTCTCGAACGACTAGGTATACTCCCGCTACTATATCTATATACTTTTAGTTTCGACCTAGTCCTTAGAATCTTTTAGTAGCTTAGTAAGGTTAGCTAGAAGTAGTATCTTATCTTATATACTAGCTCGACTACTTAAGGTATTCGTAATCGTATAGCGTCCCTTCTTTTACTATTATACTACCTTCTTAATTAGACTAGAGTCGACGAGAGACGGCTACGATTTAGAGTTAGTCTATTGTTCGCGAAGCTATATACTTATATATCTTAAGAAAGAAAGAAGTATAGTACTACTACGTCGTATCGGAGTCGTAGGATATACTAGTAATACTATAATATAAAGTATATAGTACTAAGAAGGAATCGTAGAACTAGAGAGTAAAAGCTAGCGGAGTAATAGAAGTAAATAATATTTATAGAGGTAATTAAGTTTTATTAGTATAAGTACTAGCGAGGTATCTCTATTATAGGCCGATAGCCTATCCTAGTAGCGTTATAGAGACGGGTACCTCTAGTACTCTTATTAAGCTCGTAATAGTCGCGACTAATAAACGTACTAAGTACTCTTTAATTATAGTAACGCTATAGTCGCCTTCGAGAGTAAGTATCTTACTAGTATAAGAGGCTAGTAGCGTTAATAAAGCTTAAGTCGAAAAAGTAGAGTTAGACTTAGCCTAAGTAGATAAACCTATCGTAGAAAGAATTTAGAAACTACTTAAAGACTACGTAAAGCGATATAATACTATATAGTAGAAGGCTAGAAATAATACTAAGAGTAAGAAGAGGAAAAAGAATTTAGCGAGCTAGAAGTTTAAGGTATAGCTAGAGCTCCTAGATCTAGTACTAGCTTTAAAGAAAAAGTAGTAGTATATCTCCGAAGGCGTAACTACCGCGTAAAAGTCTAAGAGAATAAGGCTAGTATTAAATATACTTAGCTATCGAAAGTAAGACTTAAGCTATCTATAAGAATTATAAAGGAGAATTATATATTTAGTAAGCTACTATAGACTAAGAGGTAGAGATACGAGATATAAGTTAAAAAGAGCTAGCTAGTACTACGACGTAAACTATAGACCGATATACTATCGGCGGCTATAACTAATCTTAACTTACGAGATATAGTAGTACTAATTAGCTATCCGTATTCTACTTAGCCTAAGAGAAGTTATAGAGCTTCTATATAAATCCTATCTCTAGCGACTAGAATTTACGTATAAAGGTCTCGAAGATAGCGAGCTTATCTATAGACGTACCTAGAAGCTACTTAACGATATCCTAAAAGCTAAGTCCTCCTTTCTACTTAGAATCGAGCTATATTTCCTATAGAAGCTCTTCGTATACCGACTTCTTTATATCGAACTTATAAGCGTATAACTAGAATACTAGCCTATTTCGCTTAGCCTATACTTTAGACTTAACTAGCTTCTAGAACCTATTACTATCCTAATCGTATCCTAATAGAATAAGCTAATCTAGGACTTCTAGAGTCTAAGTAAAGCAATTAGCTATATTAAACTTAAAGGACTTCTAGGAGAGATAGTTACGATATATTACGTAGTAATAAGGTAGGAAAATTTTTATTATAGTTAGAAGACGGCCTTCTACTATTAGCTCCTACTACTAGTTAGTATATAGTCGGTAGGTATAGTCGATACTAATTTACTTTCGCTTTTACTATAGATACTAATATGCGGACTAATTTTATAAGCTCTCTATAAGGCTCTATAAAGTATAGAGTATACTTTTAGTCTAATCGGAGGTACTCGAATGCGTCCTAAAGAAGCTATTAGTTCTAGTAGCGATATACTCTTAATAAGAGCTACTTACGTCCGCTTCTAATACTTAGAATACGTATCTCCTCTTATTTCTAGATTATAGCCTCTTAATAAGGTCTATTTCTTACTACGAGGAACTCGGCCTCTCTTTTATTAGTTATACGATAAACTCGGCTTAACTCCTATATTATACGTATAGTATCGTAAGCGTATATACCTTCTTCTTAAACTATCGAATAGCTTTATTATAAAAGGCGTAGACGGCGTAGCTCCTTTATATAGCCTACTTACTCTTAGTAGTAACTTAAAAGTAGAGGTTAGTTATTTTATAGCTAGTACTAGCCGACCTTACTAATAATACGAAGGGTGCCTCTAGACTCGACTTAGACTAATTAGTATTATACTAGTAGTTATAGTTATAGTATAGGTCGTCCGCGCCTTTCTTCTTCTTAATATTAAAATAGAAGCTTTCTTTATTCTAGTTAGCTATTTATATAGTAGACTTATCCTACGCGCGCTTACGTTTCTTATCGTCCCTATTATATATTAGTACTACTAACTATATTAGCCGACTATATAGATTATTACTTACGCTATCTAGTCGTACTAAGCGTAGTACTTCTCTCTTTAAGCCTTAATCTTCTTCTACTACTACTCTTTCGATAGAGAGCTCTATATATTATTAGAGCTAATTAAAAGCTTCTTCTACTAAGTAAAGAACTTATTTCTAGCTTTACGCTACTTATTTACTATAGCTCTTTTAGGCGATATATCTACGCGCTAGCTACGCTCGTAAAGAGTATTAGAATTAAAAGAGTAGGTATTTATATCTTTCCTTATAGTACCTAGTCGTATTTAAAGTATAGAAGTACTTATACTTTCTAAATCCTTATTTATAAGATAAGGACGCTTTTATAGACTATTAGAGAACGCGGTACTTATTAGATGTTGCTTTTATTACGCTATTATCGTAAGTTTAGTCGCTAAGAAGAGATAAGTATCGCGAGGTATATAGTAAATATACGCTTAAAATTTAGTAGTAATATAAGTATAGTAGTAGTTAAGGTAGTAGTTATTATAGTAGGAGCTAAGTATAACGAATTCTAGCTTTAAGTATACTAGAAGCTTAGTACGTAGCTATTCTCGCCTAGCTACTAGCTTACCTCTATACGTAGAGTTTAGCTTCTTATACTATAGTTAGCTACTATAGTTAGCGATATTATATAATATATCGCGGATCTAATTACTATCTAGATTTAAACTCCTATAGGATCTATCTCTATTTATAACTACTATAACCCCTTAGGACTAATAAGCTATAGATAAGAGGGGACTATACCTATACTCTAGGAAGCCCTTACCTACTCTCTAGAAGAAATACCTCTAAGATATATAGTTATAGGGGACTTTAACCTCTACTACTTAAAATAAGAAGGAAGTATAACCTATACCTAATATATTATAGTAGATAAACTAATTAAGACTACTAAAGAGGCTAACCTATAATTAGCTCTAGAGCTAGGAATAATTATATAGGAGAGATATATAGCTAGCTACTAGATACTAGACCTAGTATTTGCTAGTTCCTCTCTTTAAAACCTAATCTAGGAATATAAAGCCCTTCTAGAGGAAATATATAGCTCTAACTATATCCCTCTTAGGATAACTATTTATCTTAACCTCTAGGAGCTACTAAAATAAGGACTAAGAAGGTAGTAGAAAGCTATAAACTAGACTAGAATCTAGAGCGTTCTTACCTAAGCTACTAGCTAGCTTAACTAGCTCCTACTTTATATAAGAGACTACTTAGATACCTTCGTAGAGGAAGTATAATCCTCTATTTAAAGAATTATAAAGGAGATAGTCCTAACTACTAAACTATTATATTATATAAAGATAGTATAGACCTAGGAGTATAAGGAAGCTATAAAGCTAGTAAGGAAGAAGAGAAGGGAATAGAGAGCTAATATAACTAAATAAAACTACGAATAATACCTTAAAGCCTCCTATATAAGAAGTAAGATTATAAAGAGGGAATAGAACCTAGCCTAGAGGAGGCTAATTAAAGAGGTTATAGAGGACCCTAGAAAGGTATAGAAGATAGTTAAATAAGTAAGAGAGGGAGCAAACTAAGGATACTAACTACTATACTTCCCTAGCCTATTAGATCTAGAATATAATAAAGATATAGACGAAGGGAAAGCTATAATTCTTATAAAGTATTTCTTCTTAAACCTAAGAGAAGTAGACCTAAGGGATATCTAAGATACCTAACTACTACCTTAGTTCTAGATAGAAGCTAAGGTTAGCTTAAAGAAAGTAGAAGGAATTCTAAGGAGACTATCTAATAATAAGGCCCTAGGACCTAACTAAATACTAAACCTCCTACTTAAGAAATATAAGGAATAGCTTATACTAACCTTAGCTAAACTCTTTTCTGCTTACTTAAGAATAGTATACTATCCTAAGACATTTAAATACTCTACTATAGTAGTACTAAGGAAGCTATAGAAGCTAGACTATATAAAGCTAGGAGTATATAGACTAATTACCCTACTTAATATAATAGTAAAGGTCCTAGAAGCTATAGTTATAAAGAGAATATCTAAGGAAACTAAAGATAGGAAGCTTCTTCTAGAAGAATAGATAGGTACTAGGCCTAGAAGATCTACTACCTTAGTACTAGACCTTATTACTAAATAAGTTAGAACTATCTAGAAAGCTAGACCTAGGGTAGTAGTATTAATGCTCTACCTAGATATATCTAGAGCCTTTAATAAGGTATCTTACTAGAGGCTACTTTATAATATTAGAATAAAGAGCTTCCCTAACCTTATTATTAGCTTTATCTAATCCTTCCTCTAAGATAGGACTACCTACCTTAGACTAGGAGAATTTATAGACTAACTAAGGCCCTAAAACATAGGAATCCCTTAAGGCTCTATACTCTTCCTAATCCTCTTCCTTTTCTTTATATTAACCCTACTCCTAACTCTATATAAAGGAAATACTTTAGTAATAGGATTTATAAATAACTCTAACATCCTTATATATAGTATATTAATAGAAGAAAACTATAAATAGCTAGAGAAAGCCTACTAGAAATATAAAGAATAAGTAAGGAGATATAAGGTAGAGTTTATACTATAGAAGTACTAGCTTATCTACTTTACTAGAAGTAGGAAGTATAACCTTAAAGCTATAGTTTAGATCTAGGGATTTAATAGAGAACTACTACTCTTACTTAGGCTCCTTAGAATATAGATAGATACTAAGCTTAGATAAAGTCTATATATTAAATAGATAGTAGAAAAAGGAACTAACTAGATATAGTTACTCTAGAGGCTCTATAAATCTATATAGAGAGTATTCTTTTAAAGGGCAAGGCACCTATATATAGTAGTAGTTAAGCTAGTTATTACCTTTAGCTACTAAGTATAGTCTAACCTAGAAGATATATAAGGCTACTATAGAAACCTTATTAAGCCTATTAAGAAGATCTAGAGGGAAATACTAAAGAATATTATAGGGGTATATAAGTTAGTTATAATAGCTATCCTAGAAAAAGAAGTAAATATTACTTCCCTCTATCTATATACCTAGGACCTAGCTAGATAAGTATCTAAGAAATAAGATAACTAACCTATATACTAGTATATTAAGAATAGATATAAGGAGATAAGGAGATAGGTATAAGTAAAAAGAAGGACAAGATAGTATATAATACTAACTTAAACTAAATAGGAGGAAATCCTCTAACTAGTATAAAGCTAAGAGATAGTAATATAGATATAGCTAGGAGGCAAGGCATAGTAGGCTAAGTACTAATAGAGTAGAAAATAGGAGATAGAAAAGAAAAGAAGAAGAACTAGGATAGTAGGAGAATAACTACCTATATAAATAACTACCCCCTTCTTAGTTATAGAACTAGTACTATATAAGGGACTTACTAGACTATAGAGCACTATAATTACGCTCCTTAGGATAGAATATATTAGGATAAGGTAGTACCTTACTAAAAGGAGAGTCCTAGAATATATACTTAACTATAAGTATAGTTAGGAATAGGAAATACTAAAGTATATATATATGTTTTATCTAAAGTAGAAAGAGAGGAGACACCTACTATTCTAGATAGAGGGATCTATAAACTAGAAGGATCTAGCTAATATAAAGAGAGAGCTATATATAGTAGTAAAGTAGCTTATCTAAGAAGGGGTCCTAGACTAATTCTTACTTATAAGAGAAGAGATATAGGAGGATAAAAGGAGAGAGAAGAGGAAGGATAGAGCCTAGTAAAAGGAGGACTCGCTAGATACCTAGTATTATCCGAAGGAAAATAGAAGTAAAGAAAGCGGCTACGTAGGCTATAAAGCGAAAGGATATACGAGGGTTTTTCGAAGGCTTTTCCCTCGACCGAAACCTATAGAGCGTACTACTTACTTTAGTTAAAAGAGGTAGACCGGCGTATAAGAATTATCTATCTATCTATATAATATATCGCTTACCTAATATAGCGTATACTAATATATACGACTATATACGAATAGTAATAGCTATAGACGTACTCTAGAGCTAGAAGCCGTCGTATACGTTACTTAGATTAACCTTACTATTACCGGCCGAAAATAGTAACTACTATATACTTATACTCTCGACGACTACTCGTCTACTCGTCGCTAATAGTTACTTCTTAGCTTATACTATTAACGACTACTTATCTTCTTAGTATAGATAGCTACTTCTTAGCTTATATTATCGACGACCGCTCGTCTTCTTAACGTAAACGATTAGTTTTTAGTTTATACTATCGACGACTACTAGTCTCCTCGGCGCTAATAGTTACTTCTTAGCTTATACTATCGATAACTACTTCTCTTCTTAGTATCGAAGTAGTATTAATAATTATTTTTTCTCTTCTACTATTATAATAACTTAGTTCCTTAATATAAAAGTAGGCTAGAGAGTCTATTTTTCTATTCTACTACTATATTACGACTACTTAACTAGTTATACTATAGAGTACTAGTAAGTCTAGCTCTTTCGATTCTATAGTCTTTTATATATTCGTAAAGAACTTTAAATAACGAAATATATATACTATAGTCGATATTATCTATATAATACCTAGATATAATCTATACTATAGTAAATATTTATGTCTATTACTATATTCTATAGAGTAGCGAAAGTAATTATAGCGTTCGCGCAACTATAACTTCTACTAAGTAAAGATCGGTAGAGGTATTCTAATATAGTAGTAGAATATAATATAGTTCTACTATATAGCGCTATTAAAGTCTAACTCCCCCTATAGGCTCGCGTATTCCGGCGGTCGTATACGATTTTCTAGTACTCTTATCTACTCTAGCCCTTCTCTCTTATACTTCTATCTATTTACTCCTTTTAACTCTTTAATATCTTTATTTATACTACTTAATACCTTCTTTTATTTTCTAAGCGGACTCTAATATAGAGTTTAACTCGAGCCCTCCTCTACGAGTATATTATAATATATATACTAATATACCGCCGTTAGTACTACTTCTACGCGTAAGAAATAAGGCTACTAAGTAGCGGCGAATATAGCTACTAAAGGCTATAGTACTAGACGACGAGTCTCGTAGGAAGGTAGTAGTTCTATAGAAAAAAGTAATAGCTATAAGGACGATATAGCGACGAATAAGAGCTAGTAAGTCCGATATCTCGAAAAGGTAGTTAAAGCTAAGGATAGTAGCCTTACGAGAGATTCGTAAGCTTTAGCGAACGATAGCTTTATATATCTAAAGAGTCTCTTTTTAGCGCGTTATCCGCGAGATTATAATAAATAGAAGTAGTAGTAATATTATTAGAATTTAGGTAGTAGTACTTAAATGCTTATAGAAAGCGGCGGAGGTATTTCTCGTTATAGAGTTCGAGATTTCTAACCTTCTAGCAATCTACGCGAAGCGCGTTACCTTATAAGCGAAGGATTTATATCTATATAGTTATTTATACTACTAGTTTACTAGCTAAGATAGAGGAGGGAATAATAATATAGGTATATAATACTAGGTTACCGACTATAATTACCGACTATAAAGAGCCTAGTATACGTTACTATACTTAGAAGCTTAGAATTAATATATACGGCGCGGGTAAAGCCGTAGCTAGCGCGCTAGCGAGCCTAACGTCCGCCTTAGCTAATCTATATACCCTTACTAAACTATTAGTAATACTACTACCTCTACCTCCTTAGAACTTATTAGCGGTCGCGCTTTATTAGCCTATTATTATCGCCTTCCTTTTTTATATCTTCTAACGAATTTTCGTATTACGCGTACGAAAGATACTACTACGTACGTTAATTATAGCTTAATCGACCGCTTTTCTCTCGTATCTTCGCGTATTTATAATAGCTTAACCTTCTACTAATAAGCCTAGCTAGTTCGCCGAGTAATACTTCTCTAGCTAAGATATAGCGTCCGCTTCTTCTTTATTTAAAAACTTTCTCCTACTTAAAAACCCTTCTAAAAATAATAGTAATATCGACCTTAGACTTCTTAGTAACTAGGCGCTCTCTTCCGACTAACGTAGCGCTTCTACCTCTCCTTCTTTAATTTCTAACCTTTCCGCTTATAATAGTAACGACTAAGAGGCTACTAGTAAAAACGACTAGAATAGTTCTCGTAGAAACGCGAATAGTAATAATAGAAATAACGAAGATAACGGCTCCGTTATTAATATCGACGAGAGTAATAGCGACGAGAGTATTATACTACCTACCTCTTTCTTTTAGCTTTCTAAGAAGGCTCTACTAAAAACTATACTAGGTAGTCGGCCTCGTCTCGATAAGTAGAAGCTCGCTTACTAAATAGCTTATAAGAGATAGATCGAGAGAGATAATATAGTAATAGTAGTAGCAGTAGTAGTAGTAGCTAGAAATATAATAAAAAGAGACGTAGTAGATAGAGATATAGTAAATAACGGAATAAATAGTAGCGTAGTAGCTAGAGGAATAGTAGGTAGAAAACGATTACTAGGTAGAAAACGAGTAGTAAAAAAGAGACTAGCTAGAAAGAGAATAGCTAGAAAAGTACTAGCTAAAATAGTAGTAGTAAGTAGAGAAGGTCTAGCTCGTAGAGCTAGTATATAGAAGACTTATCGCTATAAGCTAGGTAGTAAGTTATATAGTTAGTATTTATAGTCGGTATTACTAACTTATACTCTAGCTATCGCGCTTCGAGAGATCTATAAGTACTAGAAGTCTACGGATCTACTTATACTAAAGCTATTCTTTAGCTACCTCGTCTACGAAGTTTACTATAATATTTTTAGAGGCTTAGCTATTTCTTAAGGAGGTTACTATTAGTAGGCGAGCGCCTTTAGTACTCTATAGGAAGCTGCCGAGAGTGCTCTAGTCTACTTCTTCTCGAGTATATAGATTCCTAGTTATTCTATATTCGATTAATATTAACTATATTATAGGTACTAACGTTACTACGATTTATATAAAGCGAGTAACTATTTAGTAGAGGGATATAAAGTTTATTATTAGCCTACTCTCGTCTTAAGGAATTAATATATTTAGTAAGAGATAAATCTTTATAGTATATATAAGGAAAATCGTTATAACTATAAAGAGTATATATAGTAAAAATCGTTATAAGTAAAGAGGTTACTATAGTCGGTATTTATAGTCGGTATACTTATAGTTATACTAAATCGTATAATTTGCCGTATTAAATTAAATATACCTTTAAAACCTATCGCTTTCTATACTTTCTACTTCCTCTAGTTTCTATCTATTTATAACTCTCGATTTTCTATATTATATTCTATCGAATCTTATATTTCTATTAGGACCTATTTTTAGACCTATTATTAGACCTAAGTCGGACCTATCTAATACCTATATTTATTAAATAGGTCTAGAACTAGGTAGGAATCGGCTAGGACCCGATCTAACTCTTATAGTTCTATATATTTAGGTCCTAGACCCGACTCCGACCCGTCCCGACCTATTCTAACCTCTACTTTAGTTAAAGTAATTAGCCTCGGCTACGAGGCGATTATAGCTACCCTACTAGAGTCTATCGCTACGCCTTCGGTCGTAACTACGAACTTAAGAAAGTTAATTTATTTCTAGAAGAACTTATACTTAGCGCGCTATATATAGAGTCTAAATTTATAGAGCCTTTTAAGTACGGTATATACGTCTCGTACGTAATTCTCGCGAGTCTTACTATAGATTAGGATATTATCTAAGTATACTACGTAACTTATATCTACTAGCCCTACTAGCGCGCGGTTAATATACGCCTAGAATATTACTAGGGCGTTCGTTAACCTAAAGAGTATTACCTTATATTAGTAGTAACCGTACCGCGTACGGAATATAGTCTTCTAGTAGTCGCTCGGTCTAATATAGATACGGTAATACGCGTCTATAAAGTCTAACGACGTAAACTATATAGCTCCTATAAGCCTATCTAGCGTCTTACTAATAAGAGAGAGTAGGTACTAATTCTTAATCGTAATCTCGTTTAGCTTATAATAGTTTATATATAGCTATAGTTTACTATTCTTTTTTAGTATAAATAGGATAGATATACCCGCCTCGCTATTAGAACGCTTAATCTAATTATACTCGAGCTTAGTCTTTAGGTATTCTTTAAGCTCTTCGAGCTCTTTACTTAACTAGTAGTATAAAGGCCTAAAGAGTAGTATAGTACCTAGCTTTAGGTCGATTATATACTCGGCGCCTTTAATAGGCCTACTTCGTATCTCCTTTATAAAGTTAAAGATATCGTCGAACTAATAAAACTCCTTTAGTATTAAAGTAGGCTCCTTACCTATCTTACTTAAGCTAACTATAAATATAGCGAGTACCTTCTAGAGGTCTTTAAGAAACTTATAGGCCTCTAGCCCTCTCGGACTTCGAACTAGCCGAAACGATCGTTACTATAACGCTATTCGTCTATACTACTATTACTATAGTACTAGTAAGTAATAGAGTATATATAGTATAGTACGTATTTAATTATATCTCTATCTTATCTTACTAGGTAAGTATACCTAGTAAGTATAGCTAGTATAGGTGCAGCTAGCCGGTATAGGTATAGATATACTATAATATATACCCTTCTCTATCTTAATAAAAGGCGAGCGACCTCGCTCGCTAAAACTCGTTCCGGCTTAAACTTATTATCCCGCCCCGAATAATTATCTCTCTAGTAGCGGCTATATAGTTAGTATAAATAGCGGCAGGGTCTACTAATTATACGTCCGAGGGTATCTACTCGCGTTCGGCGTCGGCTACTATCTTATCGTATATGCTAACGTCGAGTATCTTCGTAGTAGCTACCTTAAACTTAGCTACCTTAAACTAAGGTAACGGTACTAGTATAGTCTTATGCTTCTTAGACTTTAGGATAGGTATTAGTACTAATACTACGTCGGCCTTACGCTTAGGTTAGATAGAGCTCTTAGTAGGCGTAGACTTAGTAGCCTTTAGTAGGATCTCGTCGTCGGTAGCAAGGTCGAGCTCTAGATTAGAGTCCTTCTTTAGCTCGTATAGTAAGTCTAAGAAGGATAGGAGCTTATATAATAGTACCTTTAGTACTACCGCTAGTAATCGCGTACGAACGAGGAGATATAAGAGTAAGCGCGAGTCTATACGCTATATAAGTATTAGATCTACGAAGGCGGCGTCGGCTTAGATCGCCTTATAGTAGCCCTTAATCGCGAATTTAGTAGCTATATACTTATTAGTAGTAGTAGTATTATATAGTATCGAGGTAAATAAGATAGAGATAGTATAGAACTAGTATAGTAGTACTATATACTAGAGTTTAACGAGCTAGAGGAAGCTCTAAAGCGCGACGGTAGGTACGCGCTTAAACTAGGTAATTAGTACCTTAAGCTATATAGCTAGTATAGTAGACGAGTCGATATCGATAAGAAACTAGATAAGGCTCTTACGAATAGTAACTTAAGAAGGGATAAGGCGTAGGTTCTTCGCCTTTATCTAGGCGCGGTTAGAGTCCGCGGTAGTATTAATATATCCTTAGCTAGTAGATAGTAGGTTATCGATGCCGACCTAGTTAAGATAGGCGTATATAAAGAAGCCGCTACTATAAAGTAAGATACGATTATAGCTACTATTATAGACGCGCTTACTATCGGTATTACGTACTATAAATAGACGGCCTAAGGGCTTATACTCGTCGCGGACGTTACTCTAAGAACTAAATATACCTAGCTACTTCTTATATAAGGTATCCTTACTAATATACTTCTCGTCGAGTAGGTATAGTAGTACGCTTTTATCTATATCTTTTAGGAGGTAGCTAGCTAGTAGTAGTACGTCGCTAAGAGTATATAAAAAGGCGAGATACCGCGGTATAGTAGCGTAGGAGCCTAGGGATTAGAAGTCTAACTACTTTATACCGATAAGGCGTTCGAGCTAGGCCTTAGTTAGCCGTAGTCTAAAGCGCTAGTTCCGCTTTCTAGAGTTATAGTTAAAGTCTTAGCTAATAGAGAGGTTAGGTAGGTTAGTAGGGAGCTAGAAATCCCTAGTCGAGTCCTCGCGAGTAATATATATAGCGTCTTTAAGGGTAATACGAGCCGAATTACTAACCTAGTTAGTAGCCTTATTAGGAAAGATTAGTCGAATAGGTACTTTACTCTTATCTTTATTAGGTCTACTCTTATCTCTAGGTACTAGCTTAGTTAGCTTAGGTTATAGTTTAAATAGTCTATTAGTAGGCTTAGGTAGGACTATTAGTCTAGAGTAATTCTTATAAGGCTAGCTCTTAAGGCTCGTACTACTAATACTATAAAGAACGCGTCGACGCGCGTCGCTCTAGTATAAGTCGTCGAATAAGATAGAAACGTCGCGTACGAGCGAGGTATTAGTAGACTATATTACCGGAACTACTTTATAAGCCTTACGAAGTATAGTAAAGATTAGCCCGAAGGTAATAGTAAGCGTCGGAGTAGTTACGTCGATTTCGCCGATCGTATAGCTATTAGCGGCAGCGTAATCGTTATCGGTAAGTAGAACCTTATACTAGTAGTCGTCGATAGCTCGCGCCTCTCTAACTACTAGGTAGAGTATAGTTACTACTATACGAACTCGTCTATAAGTAGCGTACGACGACGTAATAGTCTACTAAGTAGTATAACTTATACGCGTATAGAGCGCCTTATACGGTTCTTAAAGTACGAGAGGAATCGGCGCTATAGCAGTACTAGACGTACTCGATATAGTAGTAGAAGCGCTCGGTATAGTAGTTTAGGTAAGTATAGAGGAAGCTAGTACTATAGTAGTGCCGGAAGCGTCTAGTATAGTAGTAGAAGCGGTCGGTATAGTAGTTTTAGGCCTGCCTATTAGTATAGGTATAAGTAGAGGAGCCTATAGCGCTATATCGCCGGCCGCCGCCTATCTCTATCGCGGTATAGCGGTTCGGTCTACCGCGTCTTATACGTTACGCTAAGTAATAGTAGTAGAAATACGGTCGAAAGTACTAATAGACTAATCCTCGTACCTATTTTAGTAAGCCGCGAGTAAGGTCGCCGTAGTATTCTTCTCGCTAAAATAAGCGGCCGAGATAGGTAATATTAGCTATAAGTCGTCTATATAAAGCGCTAACTTTAATATCGTCCCTATTTAGAGTATATTATTAGAGTAGTAGGAAATGCGACCGAGCTAGCGAAGAACCTAGTCGTATATATCGATATAGTCGACTATAGTATTTAATAGCTAAGGGTCTAGGCTATTAATGCCCTCGGCTAAGTATAGCGGTCGTAGATAGTCTATTATCGATAGTAGGTATAAAAAGGACTACCTATCTATACGCTATTAGGTATTATAGTCTAATAGGTAGTTATCGACGTCCTCGTATATCGAAAGAGAGTCGCCGAGGTACTACTATAGTAGCCTATCTATCTCGTCGGTATTAGAGTTAATACCTATAAGGGTAATACCTAGTTCGGTAGTAGTAGCGCTCGCTATTAGGTCGCTATTAGTAGTATCGTACTAGACCGCGATTATATCGTTACTAATAGGGCTAATAGTAGCTCTTAGGAGATCGTCGAAGTAGTTAAAGTAGTCGTCCCTCTATAGGAACTTATTCTACTAAACGAGAAAGCCGTAATCGCCCTAGGGCTAGTCGTGCTTAATAAGCTAGTAGTTACTCGTAGACGCTTTATAAGCAACTATAGTACGCTTAGGCTAGTAGAATATATAGGTAGACGAGGCTACTATAAGTATAGTCTAGATACTTACGAAGACGTAGTCGCTATCGAAGATATCTTCTATCTATAGTAGGCGGCGCTAGAGCGTAGCTAGTCGTACTTAGGTTTACTAAGAAGCGAAAAGCCTAAAATCTACCTAGTATATATCGGGCTAGTACTAAGGTAGTAGTATCGTATAGTTAGCGACGTACGAGAAGAGGTTTAGAAGGTCTAGGCTACGCTAGTCGTAGCCTAGTATAGTACGTAGGACGTCGATAAGTCCGTTAGCTACGGTAGGTATAAAGTAGTACCTATAGATAAGCGCGTTACGAATAGATACCTCTATCTAAACGTAGCTAATATATAATATATATAGGGCGTAGAGTATAATAAAGGGTAGGTATACTAGGTAAGATACCTAGTCTTAGAAATAAGGAAGTACTATCTATATAAAGTATAGTAACGGGAGGTAGATAGCGCTAGGGTAGCCGTCCTCGCTATAGTAGAAGTAAGGCCTCCCTAGTAGGAATAGTACTATTAGGCTAGCGTCGTAAAGTCTACCTATAATAGCCGGGAGTACTATAGATCTATCGAGTAGCTAGAAGGCAGGTCGGGCGAAGTCTATAAGCTATAGTAGTTCGTTAGAGCCCTAATAGAGGTTAGTAAGGTAATACGCGTATAGCCGCAAGCTATAGTAGAGTAGGAGGTTAGTACCGAGGTCGTTAATAGTAATAAGAGTAGAGTAACCTTCGAGTAAAGAGTAGGGCATAGGACGGCTAACTACCGCGTCGAATTGCTCTCGTATAAGGCCTAGAGCTATTTTAATAGCGCGGTCGAAGTCCTAAGTAAGCTATAGAATAGTATAGGCGTCGATTAGCGCTTCGCTGCCTTCTAGTACTACGCGTACGAGTTATCGTCGCTCTTTCGATATGCCTACTAGGCTATAGAGTTAGCCTTCCTTATATACTAACTATATAAGTAGCTACGCCTTCGGATTCTTAAAATAGCGTACCTACGAGTAGGTATCTTTAGTAGCTAAGGAGTCGATACGGTAAGTAGAGTTAGTAAAGGGCGGCGTAAAGGTCTACTACTTACTACTAGCGCGTTTCTACTCGGTAGTAAGCTAGCCTATATCTACTATAAGTAGTTATAGCGTACCGGACGTAGTAGTAACGAAGTTGCTATCGCTATAGACTACGTATAATACCGCGAGGCGGCAGCGCTCGTAGTCTTTATTAGTAAGGTCGCGGTCGATATAGTCGTCGAGATTAGAGAGCGGATCGGCTATAATAGTAGAGAAGGCGCTACGCGCTAAAGTACGAAAAATAAAGTAGTAAAGAGAAAATAGACTACGGAAATAAAAGGCGTATAAGTAAGGATATAAGAAGAGTCTATTAGCGGAAAAGGTTTATATAATAGTACGGAAAAACGCGCTAGTACTAAAGTAAGGCGCGATAATAGTAACCCGTAGAATAATAATATAGTACGAAATTAAAGAACTATATACTAGGTAACTATACTCGGTAAAACGGCGCCGCGATATATTTAATCTGCTCGCCGTCTAGCGCGTCGAGCGGAGTAGCGCTAGCCTAAAAAAGGAGGGTTAGTAGATATAGGTAGTAAGGAGCTAGTAGCTAGACGTTAGTAGCGTATCTCGTATAGGTACTAGCGATCGTATTCTACGACGAGGTCTATAGCGTCGCGTAAGTTATCTACGTCGTACTAAACGTTATATACGTAGGAGTATCCCTCCTACTTTACTAGGTACTAGGTAGCGCCCTAGCTAACGTAGCGCTTAAGAAGGCGTTTAATAGTATAATAGGGCGCGATATATATAAGTACCGGGTCGTCGTCTTCGTCTATTTATACTAGTTCTAGCCGAGGTAGTACTCGGCCGTATAGATCGTCGCCCCCCGAGTAGAGTTCGAGTTAAGCGACCGAAATAACTAGATAAATACCTATATTTAGTAGTAGCTCGAGTTTATATACTAATCGGCCGACCGCGCGTACGACTATAAAAGGCCTAGTACGTTAGGCGTTTAGCTTATAGCTAGTAAGGCCCGGAATCTTATAGCTATAGTAGAGTTTAAGGAGAACCTTTTAGCTAGGCTAGAAACGAATAGGCTAGTATATACTATCGTAGCGCGCCTTTATTATTATAGCTACCTACGCTAGTAAGTCTACTACCTAATTACGAGCCTACTAGCGGAGAGCTATAAAATCTCTAGTAGGTAGCTCCGCTAGAGAGTTTAAAGCATCGAGGTTATTTTTAAAGCCCTAGATTATTACGTTAGGGACCTCGCTAGTAGACGCGTTCCGGGCGTTATTTAGCTCGGCTTATATATATAGTAAGGCGTCGGTCTAAACGCTATCGAAGAAAGAGGTAGTATAAAAGTATATAGCTATCTCGATAGTCTAGTTAGTATATTCGGACTATTTATTTAATTAGAGGTAGTAGGCTATAGTAGTAAAAAAGCAGGTACCGAGCTTAGTAAAGGCTACCTTTATAAACTCGGAGAGCTAAATTCGGTCTCGGTCGCTAATAAGAATAGTAGGGAAGTTTCGCTTATATAGAATATAGGCCTCTACCTAGTCGGCCGTATAGTTCTACGCTATCTACGTTTGCTTTACCTTGCGGAGTATAACGTCCTTAGTAAACTTATAGGTCTCGGTTAGGAACCTATTATAGCCGTCGAGTATAATAGGTAACTTATAGATCTAGTTCGTAGTAACTATATAGTAGGGAATAGGCGTCGTAGCGATTAGATAGAGCTCCCTATATAGTCTATAGTAGTAGGTCTAGCTCTTAATATAGGCTAGGTAGTATTAGATATAGTCCTTTAGTTTTCTAGCTAAGGCGCGTATATAAAAGCTAGTATAGACTCGTACGTAAGTATAGTAAAAGCTAGCGTAATAGTAGTCGTTATAAGCTATCTTAAAAACTTCTCTATATAGAGTCTTAGATATATAGAGTCGTTCCCGGCCGTTATTATCTCTAAAGTAAATTAAACTCTCGTAGTAGAAGAAGCGTAGCCCTAATAGCAAGCTTTCTAGTTCGCTATTATTAGCGTTAGCCGAGTTAGTATTACCGTCCTCGCGAGTATAAAGTACGTCCTTATAGTCGAACTACTCGATACGAGCGCGCTATTTAGCGTCCTCTTAATAGCCGCGCTTTAGGTCTACTTTAAAGTCCTCGAATATTTCGACTAGGAGTAAGTAGAAGACTAGAGGTTCTAGAGAGGTATATATCTACCTCGAGGATTCGTTAATTAGAGAAGAATAGTAGTAGTAAGCGTAGCGACTATATCCTAGCGTAAGAAGCTCCCTACTAAAAAGAATAATACTAGCGTCGTCTAGTACGACCTAGTATATATAAAGCGTATCTACTACGTCCTATACTAGGTCTAGGTCGTTATAGCTTAAGGGGTCTAGTATCTTTATACGATTATCGCGTATCGAGTCGACGTTAGAAACTAGTCTACTTAGCGCATCGAGGATACTATAAAGTCTACCTAAATAGTATAGAATAGATATCTAGAGGAACTACGAGAGATATTATCTAGCGCGTATAAGGCGGAGGTTTAGCTTATTAACTAAGGTAGTACTAGTAAGAGACCTAGCGTTAGCTATACTAGTAGTAGTAATATAGTTAGAGAAGACGTAGATCTGCTTCTAGTAGGCTTAAAGGATATAACGGGTCTTCCTCGCTACTTATATAAGCCTAGCGACCTCTAATTTAGTAGCTAGGTATCGTAACTCGATAGGAGTTAGTATCTTACTTAAGTATATAATAACCTAGATCTAGATAGCTAAGAAGCGTATAGCCTTCCTATTTTCGAGTATCGAGATAGGATCGCCCTTAACTATATAGAGTATAATAGTATAGGCCTAGTAGCTAGAGTCGATATCGGCGTAAACGTTCCTTTTTAGGTTAGCGTAGTAGGAAAACTTAACCGTCTAGTAGAGTCCTCGTATAATCTCGTACGCCTTCTAGGCCTATACTAGATTCGCGTTTATATCCTAAGTCGTAGTACGCTAGGTATACCTCTTACGTTAAGTACCCTACTACGTAGGTACTAGACGTAAGAGCTACTTCTTACGTTCTTTAAAGAGTATAATAATATAGGAGAAGTAAGAGATATACTCGCGTTTCTAGCTAGTAAGTCCGATATAGTACTCTAAGGCCTTAAGTATAGTTAGAAAAGATAGGTTAAGTATAGCTTAGACCTTCTCCTTATATATAGTATACTCTAGTCTACTAACGCGCTAGCCTAGAAGCGTAGTAGAGAGGTATCCGAGGAAAGATTTAGTTAGTACGATACTAATATTATATCTATCGAGAAGGTCGAAGACTACTTCTAGGTATTATTAGTATTCCTTAAAGTTTATCGAGTAGATTATAATATCGTCGATATAGGCTTTATAGTAGTAGAAGAGAGGCTTAAGAAGGCGGTCGAGCTAGTATTATACGTACTAGATACTACTAGAGTAACCTATAATCGCGACGTTTATCGTTTTCTAGCTCTAGTAGCTATTAATCGTAAACTTATACTAGTCCTCGAGTGCGACCGACTACTAATAGAAAAAGGAGACTATATCTATAGTACTAATATACTAGCTGCCTCTTAATACGTAAATAACGTCCTCCTAACGAGGTAGTAAGTAAGAGTCCTTCGTAGCTATCTTATTTAAGCCTCGGATATCGACGATAGCGCGGCCCTTATAGACTAACTACCCGTCGGTAATAATTATTTTCTAGACGACGAAAACTAGAAAGCTAAACTAGGTTAGTTACTAAGTAAAAGATATTTTACCCTATATATATAAAGCGTCGAAAGCTTTATCTACGACCTCGCGATCGGGTTTACTTAGTAAATATATCGCGATAGGTATACTATTATCTTTATAGCTCTATTTTAGTAGTATAGGTATCTAATTCTTATTAGGGACTATTACTACTATACTCTTATCCTTCTAGAGCTACTTATAGTAATAGACTAACTAGGTAAGGATAGTTAGTTCGTCGCTACTCTTAGCGTAAACCGTAACTCTAAGTAGAAGCTTATACTCCTTAGCGGAATCGAGGAGCGTTAGTGCTAGTACTATTAGATCGTCGTATTTAGTAGTCTTACGAGCTAGGTTAGCCTAGGAAAATCCGGCCGTAGCGTAAGGGTAGCTAACTCGTAGTAGTCGAGGTAAACGTAGTATATACTATTAAAGGTATATTCCTTAACGGTACCTAACCTAGTATATAGCTATAGGGTCGCTACGAGTCTATTATTTCGTACGAAGATACTATTAGTATAGTAGTTAACTACTACTACGTAGAGACTAAGGGATTAACCCCTAAGGTATTAAGGTTCTAGAAGGAACTCGAGGTTATAGTTCGCTAGAAGTAGGCTAGCAAAGTATACGAGGACCTTTATAATTATATAGGGTACTAGCGTATACGGCTTAGGCAGCGTCCGTACTACTATATAGAACTTAGTTATCGCTCGATTAGTAACTAGGATTAGAACCCGTACGCCCTAATAAGCGCCGACTATAGCCTCCTTACGTATAATATCGATCTTAATATTTTCTAGAACGATAATATCTATTACGATAAGGAGCTTAGAACGTAAGTAGTAGACGATATATACTTTATATATATAGTAAATAAGGACTCGTTCGCCGTTATATACTACTAAGTAGAAAAATTCGAGGTTAACGTAGTACGTAACTATCGTAGACGAAGCTAGGCCGCCGACGTCTAGTAGAACTAGTAATATATAGTAGACGAGGTTAGGAGCTACCTCGTCTAGGAATATAGAGTCTATTACGGAGATAGTAGCCCTAGTATCTAGGTAGGCTACGTATATAAGCGCTACGTTAGCTACTAAGAACTAGATAGGTATATAGAGGTAGTAGTAGCAGCGGAAGCTATACCTACCGCGCGTAAGGACCGTCGTAGTAGAGTCTAAAACACGTAGCCCCTCGTTTTTAATAAGGTCTTTTATAGAGTTAGGGTATCGGTCGCGTAAGTACTAAAAGTAAGCTAGATTACTATAGAAATATTTATTATAGGGCGAGTAGTAGTAGCCGCGAGGTTAAGTCGTAGTATACGGCTTAATAGTAGAGGTAGCTAGGTTAGTATAGAAATTCTACGCGTCGAACTCGTCGTAACGAGAGTTATCGACTATAGAGGATAGAATATTATTAAAAAAATTACTATACTCCGATAGGGACGTAGATCTATCGATAGGCAAGGAGGGATATAGTCTTAAAGAAGGTAAAAGTACTACTAAAAGAGGAACTCTACCTTTAGGGTTATTAAAGTACGCTAGCCTATCGCGTCGAGAGGATATAGCTCGTCTACGATCTATTAAACGGTTAGTACGGCGGTCTTACGAGTACCGTAGCAGATTCGTACGATTCTAGGTATCGGCTAGCTAGTCGTTATAGCGTAAAGCGAACTCTCTTATAGTACTATTCGGCGGCTAATAGGGAGGCCCTTCTACGTTTTCGTATAGAGTCTACGTAGAATTATTAGGTCGGTTATATAGGCGACGCTACGTATTAGTATTCTAGTAGGGGTTAGTCTCTCGATTTCGGTCGCTACTAGAATACCCGCTATAGGTACGGCCGTACTAGTCGCGGCTAGGTCTAATAGTCGCTACTCGGTTTCTATCGTAGTAAAAGGAAGCTTAAGTATACTTATAGGTCTAAGCCTAGAGTAAACGGCGCTAGGATTCGTACTTATCGCTTAGGTAGGTCTAGAAGTCTAGTAACGTAGTATATTTATATAGGTAGGGAATATCGCGCTAAAGCTCGAGTATAAGTCTTATCTAGGTCTATATAAGCTACCTATAGAGGTTATAGACTTAAGCCTCGCGTACCTAACGTATATAGTATAGTATAAAGTCTATAGGCTAGTAGCTACTACGTATATCGTCCTAGTTAAAGTATTCGACTATTAAGTTCTCCTATATCTTATTAATAAGGAGGGAGAATCGGTCTTATAATACTTTTACTTAGCGGGTAAGGCTACGCGTACTAGAGCGAATATAGAGTTTATTATCCGAGTTTAGTTTATAGATATACTACTAAGTCGCTACTCTATAGAAGTAATAGGAGAGGTTACGTATAACTACCTATATACTATTAGTATCGGCGTAGTCTTAGACGGCTTTAAGGAATAAATAAACCGAGTAGTAAAAGAGTTTATCCCTCTTATCTACTATCTCGCCGCGTCTATAGTTAGCCTTAGGTATATCTAAGTAGAAATACCCGATATTACCTAGGTAGAAGTAGCAGTTATTACGGTTCGGAGCGCGCTCGTAGTTATAGTCCGGTTTACGAGCAGGTCTCTAGTTACTAGCGCGATAGAGGTTATTCTATTCGCCGCGGCTCCGAGAGTAGCTCGAGGTATTAGAGCTAGAGTCGCTACTACTACCGTCGTTAGGATCGCTATAGATACGCCCGGCGTAGACGTAGCGTATAGTACGGTTCCTATCGTAGGACTAATAGCTATAGCGAGTAGAATAGTCTAAGTCCGACTTAGAGCCTAGTGCGGTGCCCCGGGCCTAGTAGCGTAGGCCCTCCTAGTAGAAGTCGCGTTGTAGCGCTAAACGTAGTCGCTAAGGGACATCCTATATAAGTCTAGCGCGCGCGAGGCGTTCTACGCGGCTAGCGTCTAGGCGGCGGTATACGTTCGTAGTATAGAAAGCTAGTATAGCTAGTATAGCTAAAATACTAGTAGTAAGTAGGCGCTATACCTAGTCTTAAGTTATATAAAGGTCTGCTCGTACTATATTAATAACCTCCTCCTACTATATAGCTATATCTACTATAGTACGGACGAGCTACTATAGGACTAGATCTACTATAGTAGCTTAGTCTTAAGCTATATTATTAGCGTTAGCTAGTATAGTATCGGCGAGTATAGCGTCGCGGTACGCGTCTACCTAACTCTATAGTAAGAAGTAGGCTAGTACTAGGTCTACGTCTTCTAGGCTCTAGCTAGCCTATAACGAGTATAGCTCCTCGGGTTTATTACCTATATCCTATAGACGTTATCTACGTATCGTACGCTAGTATTAGTATTAATCTCCTTAGTTATAAGATATAATCGGATTATATACTTCCTACGCATCTAGAGTCTATAGACGTAAGGATAATAACGAGAGAAGGCTTAGTATATAGAAGAGAGGGTATACTAGCGAGTCTATAGCCGCGAACGGCGGTAGACGAGGTAAGAGATTAGAAGTAGATTCCTCTAGTACGTAGTAGAGTACCTTCGGCTAGAAGGATAGTAAGGCGTTACGCGTAGTTAAAAGTAACTATATAGCTAACGGGAAATCTATTCGGGCTATAGGCGTCGTCGGTAGGAGTTCTAATAGAGGCGGGTCTAGTATTTATAGTATAGGCGTCGTCGGTAGAAGTTCTAACGGAGGCGGGTCTAGTATTCGTAGTATAGAGGCCGCCTCTACTCGTAGAAAAGTAGAGACGTAGGCGAGGGCACGAGTTCTACGTTCGCGCTAGCGAAGGTCTAACTATACTCTACGAGCTACCTAATAGTTACGAATAGGTCTAGAACATATAGCTATAGCCGAGATATAAGCGAGTGCGGTCCTATTAAGTAGTAGACTAGTAGCTAGTAGTAAAAGTAGTATTTTATAGTTAGCGAAAAGGTACTAATATAGTAATACCTCTCTTATAGCTCGTATAACGTCCGATCTATTTACTACCTAATCTACGAGGAAGCCGAGGGCCGCGGTACCTCTAGTAGTCTCTACTATAGGCTAGTATTTAGCTAGTACTAGGTATAATATAATAAGGTATATAACGAAAGGGCGTAGGCCTAGTTATTATCGGACTATTAGGTACGCTAAATAGTCTCGAAAGAACTATACGAAACTATATACGAGAGTAAGAGTATACTCGTCGACGTCGAGGAGGTTACCTACTAGGATAGGTAATTTCGCGTCTTCTATATATATAGAGACTTCTCGCGTAGGAGTTTTTTAGACTAGTAAGTTCCTCGCTAAGTTTAAGATAGCTTCTTTCGTTAGCTACCTACTATAAGGCGTAATAGGAAGTCTCGATAGGAAGTCTCGAAGAAGTAGCTATTCGCTAGCTAGAAGGCGTACCTACTAGTCGTCTACGGCTAGGACCTACTATACTAGATATAGAGGCCGAGGGCTAAGAATTAGCGTTTTTAGTATATCCCTAGTAGAGTATCGAAATCTAGAAGGTAAAAGGCGTCCTCCGGATTTAGTATAGCTAGGAATATAATCTAAGGGCTCTAATTAGTCTAGTTAGTATAGAGTACGGTTCTATAGTAGAGTCGAATCCGTCGGTAGCGGTACGTTTATTATAATCGGGAATCGAGTTCTCTAGGTAGAGCGAGAACGTAAAATAGTTTCGAGCTACTACTTACTATAGTACTAGTAAGTAATAGAGTATATATAGTATAGTACGTAATTAATTATGTCTCTATCTTATCTTACTAGGTAAGTATACCTAGTAAGTATAGCTAGTATAGGTATAGCTAGCCGGTATAGGTATAAATATACCGTAATAACTATTAATACTTACTCGTTACGTATATCGCTATAGATAGCTAAGAATAATATCGGGATCTAGTATATTATATACGTAAAAGATCCCTCCGGTTACGCGCTTAGTCCTCGAGGAGTTCGCGAGCCTTATATATACGTAGTACGTACTATAATAATAGCCTAGTTTACTCGTAAAGGTAGTAGCTAGTAGTAAGGCCGCGTTTAGTTATAAGAGTAACTTATACTAGAGTACGAAGCCTCGTAATACTATATTAATATCTATAGTATTATTAAGAAGGAACTTAGTAGGCTTACGACCCTTCTAAGACTTAATTTCTCCTTATACTCGTACTACTAGTACGTAATATATAAGTAGGTACCCTATACTATTTACTTTAGTAGTAGAGACTTACGTAATATTTCTATTACTTCTACTTTTTTCGACTTGCCTATAGCTACCTTACGGACCGCTAGCTTATTACTATTCTTATTTAAATAGTTTAGACTAATATAGCCTACCTTATTATAAACGTAATACCTAGATTACTATTCCTTATCTTTACTTTTATACTTATTCGAAGAGTTATCCTTCTTTAAGTTAGATCTATAACTACTCTTTAGAGCTTACGCGTTACTATCGACCCTCTTATACTTTAATTACTAATACGATACGTTCTTATAACGGTCGTATAAGCCTAAGTCGCGTAGTATTAACCTTTTTATCTATTTAAGGCGTCGCGCTAGAGCGACGAGGTCGGTACGCTTTACTAAGATAATATAGTTCTTAATAATATCCTTTTATAGCGATAGCTTTAACTTTACGAGGAGCTAGCGAACTAGCTATACCTCGGTATAGTCGCTAAGCTATACCTCGAGGTTATCGAGGTCTATTATAAATTATTATATACTTTAATTTTCGCCTTAGTATATTATCTCGTATTCGACGATTACGAGGAGCGTATAGTTCGCTTAATTCTCGATAATATCGTATAGGAACTTATAGAACTACGTCTAAGTATATCCTACTAGGAGTATACTTAAGTACTTATTATACTAGGCTTCTTACGCTTTGCCTACGAGGAATATAATACTAGCGATAACTTTCTAGTATTCGGTTATAAACTTCCTTAGTATAGCTATAAAGTTTACTTTAAGTACGCGAATATATTCTCGAGCTTTCTTAATATAATAATAATTCTTATACGCTAATCTACCTCCTTATACGGAGTAAGTAGCACGCTATATATGTTTCGTAGGTAGAAAAGCTCTTATATAAAGTACTCTAGTATAAAAACCTCCTTATATCTCTATATATTTTTGCGGCGAGCTCTATATAGCCTACCGCTTCCGTAGTATCTAGTTTTCCTTAGGATAATAAGCGTTATCTTAATATTTTGCTATTCCCTTATAGTATATTTATTCCTTTATATTATTTATATCCTTTACGCTTAGAGAGCCTATCCTCTTACCTACTAGCTTAGAGGCTCTAGCCTATATATATAGCCTTTACCTCTATACTAGTACCTATATTAATTTATATCTAACTCTTTCTTACTAGTTCCTAGGGTAGGTATCTCCCTATATAAATTCTACTTAGATTTTACCTTACTTAGTATCTAGTTATATAACCTATATCTAGAGAAATTCTAGTTTCCTAGAGTATCTAGAATAGTAGTATCTTTATAGGTAGCCCTAAGTATAGTATAGAGATAGCTTATATTAGATACTCTACCTTTAGACTTAAAGTTTTAGAGGGCTTTAGAGTAGGAGGACTAATCTTACCTTAAAGTCTCCTATTTAAATAAAGGCTCCTAGTAGCTATTTATCCTAGTATTTCTAGAGGTATTACTATTCCTTTACTTCTATTCCTCCCGTCCTTACTCTTTTATATTAAAGCTTCCTCTTAGGTATACTTAGTTCCTTCTCTTTAGCTTATAGTAAGGCTAGGTTACTACTCTAGCCTCTAGGCCTATAAGGGTATTTACTACCTAAAAAGGCTATCCTTTAGTCGAGTATTAGTATCTTATATTAGTAATAGCTGCGCTAACTCTATTATTATGTTCTTAGGAGCTCTCTAGATCTCCTTAGGTTAAAATTCTAGTAGTATATAATTATACTCGTTCCTATAAACTTATATAAGGTAGGTAGATAAAGCCTACCTACGCTTTCCGGCTTAGGGATACTAATTAAGCCTTTATCGCTTCGAGGGAGGGATCCTAGGCTAAACTCCTACTCTACGCTCTATATACTATTTACTTCTTAAGCTTTAGTTATACTCTTTCGGGCTCTAGCGAACTAGAGAGCGGTCGCCTCTCTTCTAAAACTAATATATATATCCGTCCTCTCGAGCTAAGTAAATAGTATCTTAGTCGCTACTATTACTTATTATACTTTAGAAGAATAACTCTCTTCGCGTTACTATACTATATCTCTTTAGCTATAGCCGGCTATATCTCGTAGGCTTACTTAGGCTCCTACTCCTAGCTAGGTAGTAGCGCTCTTACGTTTCTACCTACTAACTAATATATCGCCTCCTTCTTACTCTCTTATATCTTATATCTTTCTTCTTCTCGTCCTAAGTACTCTCTTTAGCTCGCCTCTCTATATTTCTATTACCTACTTCTCTATATAGGCCTTCCTAGGTTTCTAAGCTCTTCTAAGTAGCTACTAGACTAGGTGTCCCTCTTTATAAGGCTATACTCTAGGTAAAACCCTCCTACTCGTACTTAAGTAATTAATAGGCTTCTATAGGCTTTATAGCGTTACTCCGAGCTCTATTACTTGCTAATTAATACTTTCCTTCTAGCTCTTCTATCTAGGCTCTTCTAAGTATATAGCGTATTTACTTCTAGCTTTAATAACGCGTTCGCTCTCCGATTCTTCTTAAAACCTTTAGAAGGTAGATATTTTAGATCTAGGAGCTATATATTAGGTAACTTATTATCCTTTTAGCTCTAAATACTCTTAGCTAAGGATTCCTCCTATATACTAGAGGTATCCTATCGACGCCTAGGAGTTCTACGGCTCTTTTATACGCTTACAATCGAGCGGACCTATTTCTAACGTAGGTAGGTCGTCGTTAGATAGTTTTCGTACCCGTTTTAGTAGTAGTTCTTTATTCGAAGTAGTCTTAGCGATATTATACTAGATTTCGCACTCTACTACTCCGCTCTACTATACTATATACTTTGCTAGTATAGTCGAGTTACGAGCTCGACCGCCTATTTTAGAGGTTAGAATAGGTCGGGACGGGTCCGGGTCGGGTCTAGGACCTAAATATATAGAACTATAATAGTTAGGTCGGGTCCTAGCCGGTTCCTACCTAGTTCCGGACCTATCTAATAAATATAGGTATTAGATAGGTCCGACTCGGGTCTAACGATAGGTCTAAAGATAGGTCCTAATAGAAATATAAGATTCGATAGAATATAGTATAGAAAATCGAGGGTTATAAATAGATAGAAACCGGAGGAAGTAGAAAGTATAGAAAGCGACGGGTTTTAAAGGCATATTTGATTTAATGCGGCAAATTATACGTTTTAGGGCAACTATAGGTATGCCGACTACGAATACCGACTATAGTAACCTCTCTACTTATACCGATTTTTACTATATATGCCCTCTATAGTTATAACGATTTTCCTTATATATACTATAGAGATTTATCTCTTACTAAATATATTAATTCCCTAAGACGAGAGTAGGCTAATAATAAACTTTATATCCCTCTACTAAATAGTTACTCGCTTTATATAAATCGTAGTAACGTTAGTACCTATAATATAGTTAATATCGATCGAATATAGAACGACTAAGAGCATATATACTCGAGAAGAGGTAGACTAGAGCACTCTCGGCGGCTTCCTATAGAGCACTAAGGGCGCTCGCCTACTAACGGTAACCTCCTTAAGAAATAGCTAAGCCTCTAGAAACGTCGTAGTAAACTTCGCGAACAAGGTAGCTAAAGAGTAGCTTTAGTATAAGTAGATCTATAGACTTCTAGTACTTGCGGATCTCTCGGAGCGCGATAGCTAGAGTATAAGTTAGTAATACCGACTATAAATGCTAACTATATAACTTACTACCTAGCTTATAGTAATAAGTCTTCCGTATACTAGCTCTACGAGCTAGACCTCCTCTATCTACTACTACTATTTTAGCCGGTGCTTTTCTAGCCGTTCTCTTTCTAGCTAGTCCCTTTTTCGCTACTCGTTTTCTACCTAGTAATCGTTTTCTACCTACTACTCCTCTAGCTACTACTACTACCGCTACTATTACTATATTATCCCTCTCGATCTATCTCTTACGAGCTATTTAGTAAGCGAGCTTCTGCTTATTAAGACGAGGCCGACCGCCTAGTATAGTTTTCTATAGAGCCTTCCTAGAAAGCTAAGGGAGAGGAGCAGGCGGTATAATACTCTCGTCGCTATTACTCTCGTCGCTATTACTCTCCTCGCTATTACTATCGTTAATAATAATAACGGAGACGTTATCTTCGTTATTTCTATTATCGCCGTTCGCGTTTCTACGAGAACTATTCTAGTCGTTATCGCTAGTAGCTCCTTAGTCGTTACTATTATAAGTAGAGGGGTTAGAAATTAGAGGAGGAGGGGTAGAAGCGCCGCGTTAGCTAGAAGAGGGCGCCTAGTTACTAAGAAGTCTAGGGTCGATATTACTATTATCTATAGAAGGGTTTTCGAGTAGGGGGGAGTTTCTAGATAAAGGAGGAGCGGACGCCGTATCTTAGCTAAAGAAGTATTACTCGGCGAACTAGCTAGGCTTATTAGTAGGAAGTTAAGCTATTATAAATACGTAGAGGGCTAAGAGAAAAGCAGTCGATTAAGCTACGATTAACGTACGTAGTAGTATCCTTCGTATGCGTAATACGAAAATTCGTTAGAAGGTATAAAAAAGAAAGGCGATAATAATAGGCTAACAAAGCGCAACCGCCGACAAGTTCTAAGGTAGTAGAGGTAGTAGTATTACTAATAGTTTAGTAAGGGTATATAGGTTAGCTAAGGCAGACGTTAGGCTCGCTAGCGCGCTAGCTATAGCTTTACCCGCGCCGTATATATTAATTCTAAGCTTCTAAGTATAGCAACGTATACTAGGCTCTTTATAGTTAGCAATTATAGTCGGCAACCTAGTATTATATGCCTATATTATTATTCCCTCCTCTGTCCTAGCTAGTAAACTAGTAGCGTAAATAACTATATAGGTATATATCCTTTACTTATAGAGTAACGCGCTTCGCGTAGATTACTAGAAGGTTAGAAATCTCGAACTCCGTAACGAGAAATGCCTCCGCTACTTCCTATAAGTATTTAAGTGCTACTACCTAAATTCTAATAATATCGCTACTACCTCTATCTATTATAATCTTATAGATAACGCGCTAAAAAGGGACCCTCCGGATATATAAAGCTATCGTTTACTAAAGCTTACGAATCTCTCGTAAGGCTACCGTCCCTAGTATTAACTACCTTTTCGAGATACTAGACTTACTAGCTCTCGTTCGTCGCTATATTATCCTTATAGCTATCGCTTTTTTCTATAGAACTACTACCTTCCTACGAGACTCGTCGTCTAGTACTATAGCCTTTAGTAGCCGTATTCGCCGCTACTTAGTAGCCTTGTTTCCTACGCGTAGAGGTAGTACTAACGGTAGTATATTAGTATCTATATTAGGATATACTCGTAGAGGAGGGCTCGAGTTAAACTCTATATTAGAGTCCGCTTAGGAAATAAGAGAAGGCATCGAGTAGTATAGATAGAGATATCGAAGGGTTAGAAGGAGCGGATAGGTAGAGGTACGAGAAAGAAGGGCTAGAGTAGATAGGAGTACTAGAAAATCGTATACGACTGCTAGAATACGCGGGCCTATAGGGGGGGGGGGGTTAGAGTTCGATAGCGCTATATAGTAGAACTATATCGCATTCTACTACTATATCGGGACACCTCTACCGATCTTTACCTAGTAGAAGTTATAGTTGCGCGAATACTATAATCGCTTTCGCTACTCTATAGAATATAGTAAGTTAGTAATAGACGCAAATATTTACTATAGTATAGATTATATCTAAGTATTATATAGACAATATTAACTATAGTATATATATTTCGTTATTCGAAGTTCTCTACGAATATATAAAATACTATAGAAGGGAAAGAGCTAGACTTACTAGTACTCTATAGTATTACTAGTTAAGTAGTCGTAATATAGTAGTAGAATAGAAAAATAGACTCTCTAGCCTACTTTTATATCGAGGAACCGAGTCGTTATAATAGTAGAAGAGAAGAAATAATTATCGATACTACTTTAATACTAAGAAGAGGAGTAGTTATCGATAGTATAAGCTAAGAAGTAACCGTCGGCGCCGAGGAGACTAGCGGTCGTCGATAGTATAAACTAAAAAGCAATCGTCTACGCCGAGGAGACGAGTAGTCGTTAATAATATAAGCTAAGAAGTAGCCGTCTACGCTAAGGAGATAAGTAGTCGTCGATAGTATAAGCTAAGAAGTAACTATTAGCGACGAGTAGACGAGTAGTCGTCGAGGGTATAAGTATATAGTAGTTACTCTTTTCGGCCGGCGATAGTAAGGTTAATCTAAGTAACGCATGCGATAGATTCTAGCTCTAGAGTACGTCTATAGCTATCGCTATCTATATATAGTCGTATATATTAGTATATACTATATTAGGCAAGCGATATATTATATAATATCGCCGACTATAGTAGCTAACTATAGTATAGGAAGCTAATCTCTATATATAGAGGTAAGCTAGTAGCTAGGCGGGAACAGCTACGTACTAAGCTTCTAGCGCACCTAAAGCTAGAATTCGTCGTACTTAGCTCCTACTATAATAACTACTACCTTAACTACTACTATACTCGTATTACTACCGAATTTTAAGCGTATATTTACTATATACCTCGCGATACTTATCTCTTCTTAGTAACTAAACTTATAACGATAGTATAATAAAAGTAATATCTAATAAGTACTGCGCCCTCTAATAGTCTATAGAAGCGTCCCTACCTTATAAATAAAGATTTAGATAGTATAAGTACTTCTATACTTTAGATACGACTAGGCGCTATAAGGAAAGATATAGATAGCTACTCTTCTAATCCTAATACCCTTTACGAGTATAGCTAGCGCGTAGATATATCGCCTAAGAGAGCTTTAGTAGATAAGTAGCGTAAAGCTAGAAATAAGTCCTTTACTCGATAGAAGAAGCTTTTAATCGGCTTTAATAATATATAGAGCTCCCTATCGAAGGAGTAGTAGTAGAAGAAGATTAAGGCCTAAAGAGAGGAGTACTACGCTTAGTACGACTAGATAGCGTAAGTAATAGTCTATATAGTCGGCTAATATAGTTAGTAGTACTAACGTATAATAGGGACGATAAGAAACGCAAGCGCGCGCGGGATAGGCCTACTATATAAGTAGCGAACTAGGATAAGAAAAGCTTCTATTTTAATATTAAAAAGGAGAAGGGCGCGGACGACCCGCACTATAACTATAACTACTAGTATAATACTAATTAGTCTAAGTCGGGTCTAGAGGCACCCTACGTATTACCGGTAAGGTCGGCTAGTACTAGCTATAAAATAACTAACCTCTACCTTCGAGTCGCTACTAAGAGCGAGTAGGCCGTATAGAGGAGCTACGCCGTCTACGCCTTTTAGAATAAGGCTATTTAATAGTTTAAGAAGAAGGTATATACGCTTGCGATACTACGCGCGCAATATAAGAGTTAAGCCGAGTTTATTATATAACTAATTAAGGAGAGGCCGAGTTCCTCGTAGTAAGAAATAGACCTTATTAAGAGGCTATAATCTAGGAATAAGAGGAGATACGTGTTCTAAGTATCTAGAGCGGACGTAAGTAGCTCTTATTAAGAGTATATCGCTATTAGAACTAATAGCTTCTTTAGAACGCATTCGAGTACCTCCGATTAGACTAGAAGTATACTTTACGCTCTACGGAGCCTTATAAAGGGCTTATAAAATTAGTTCGCATATTAGTATCTATAGCGAAAGCGAAGGTAAATTAGTACCGACTACGCCTACCGACTATATACTAACTAGTAGTAGGAGCTAATAGTAGAAGGCCGTCTTCTAACTATAACGGAAATTTTCCTACCCTATTACTACGTAGTATATCGTAACTATCTCTCCTAGAAGTCCTCTAAGTTTAATATAGCTAATCGCTTTGCTTAAACTCTAGAAGTCCTAGATTAGCTTATCCCGTTAGGATACGATTAGGATAGTAATAGGTTCCGGAAGCTAGTTACGTCTAAAGCGTAGGCTAAGCGAAATAGGCTAGCGTTCTAGTTATACGCTTATAAGTTCGATATAAAGGAGTCGGTATATAGAGAGCTTCTATAGGAAATATAGCTCGATTCTAAGTAGGAAGGAGGACTTAGCTTTTAGGATATCGTCGAGTAGCTTCTAGGTACGTCTGCGAATAAGCTCGCTATCTCCGAGACCTTTATACGTAAATTCTAGTCGCTAGAGATAGGGTTTATATAGAAGCTCTATAACTCCTCTTAAGCTAAGTAGAATACGGATATATCTCGTAAGTTAAGATTAGTTATAGCCGCCGACGGTATACTAAGTAGATAAACCTATTATAGAGAGAATTTAGAAACTACCTAAAGACTATATAAAGCGATATAATACTATACGGCAGAAGGCTAGAAATAATACTAAGAGTAAGAAGAGGAAAAAGAATATAGCGAGCTAGTAGTTACGCCTTCGGAGATATATTACTACTTTGTCTTTAGAGCTAGTACTAGATCTAGGAGCTCTAGCTATACCTTAAACTTCTAGCTCGCTATATTCTTTTTCCTCTTCTTACTCTTAGTATTATTTCTAGCCTTCTACTATATAGTATTATATCGCTTTATATAGTCTTTAAGCAGTTTCTAAATTCTCTCTATAATAGGTTTATCTACTTAGGCTAAGTCTAACTCTGCTTTTTCGACTTAAGCTTTATTAACGCTACTAGCCTCTTACGCTAGTAAGATACTTACTCTCGAAGGCGACTATAGCGTTACTATAATTAAAGAGTACTTAGTACGTTTATTAGTTGCGACTATTACGAGCTTAATAAGAGTACTAGAGGTGCCCGTCTCTATAACGCTACTAGGATAGGCCGTTAGCCTATAATAGAGATATCTCGCTAGTGCTTATACTAATAAAACTTAATCGCCCCTATAAATATTATTTACCTCTATTACTTTACTAGCTTTTACTCTCTAGTTCTACGATTCCTTCTTAGTACTATATACTTTATATTATAGTATTACTAGTATATCCTACGACTCTAATACGACGTAGTAGTACTATACTTCCTTCTTTCTTAAGACGTATAAGTATATAGCTTCGCGAACGATAGACTAACTCCGAATCGCAGCTGTCTCTCGTCGACTCTAGTCTAATTAAGAAGGTAGTATAATAGTAGAGGAAGGGACGCTATACGATTGCGAATACCTCGAGTAGTTAAGCTAGTACGCGAGATAGGATACTACCTCTAGCTAACCTTACTAAGCTACTAGAGGATTCTAAGGACTAGGTCGAAACTAATAGCGTATAGATATAGTAGTAGGAGTATACCTAGTCGTTCGAGGGCTTTTACTACCGCTATTAGTAGCTCGAAGAGGTAAGGTATTACGATAAGTATAGTAGAATATCTTCGAACCCTATAAAATAGAACTTAAATACGCGAACGTTATAGGCCTAGAGATTTTTCGTTAAAGGTATAGACTAGGAAACGTACGCCCCGAGGGTTATATATAAGGAATATAATAGAGTTATTAAATACTTAGGACTAAGTAATAGAATAAAAGCTCTCTAAAAGCACCTCGATTTAGTAGGCTACGAAGGAGCCTCCTAGGAGCGTAGAGTTACTAGAGAAGTTATTAAGGCTACTAAAGATTAATCTATAAGTTTAGTATTCGTTAATATAGGAATAAGGTGCTAACTATACTTGCTAACTACGCTTGCTAACTATACTCGCCGACTACGCTTTATAGAGATATATAACGTAGATATACTAATAGCCCTTATTTATAGGAACGGCTTAAGAAAAGTTTTACTAGAATAGAGTACCTAGAACGATTAAAGTTTCTAGAGTTATATAGGCTTATAGTTTCCTAGCTAGGCTTACTCTTAAACTTCTTCGAAAGTCCTATAGTTCGGCGTACCTACGAATATCTATTAGAGGAGACTAGATCTATCGACTTTAAGAGCGCCGCTACGATTAAGTTATATATCTAGGACGCAGTCGATTACTCCGAGGACAATCTAAAACGTTAGCTATCTAGAACCTTCTAGATAGCTATCGCCCTCGACGGTTAGTACGCTAAGATACTCCGAGTATTATTCCTTACGATATAAGGCTACTAGATCGATAGCGAGTAGGCCTAGTATAAGGCTATACTAGCCTTTCTATATATTTTAGGCTATTATACGGGCGAAGTCCTAGCAGACCTACTATTCGATATACTTACCCGTTTCGAGATCTCTAATAGGCTTATAGCGCTAATAGCAGATAATGCTTCTAATAATAATATACTATATGCAGCTATATACGTATCCTTACTATATATATACCTTCTAACTAACGAGTTCTAGCGTCGAGGCTATCGATATTTGCTCTCGCGAGCGTACGTATATAGTAAAGCTATTAGTCTCGATTAAATAACTTCCCCTTCGAGGAATAGACGGGGATATAGGAGAGATATTAGATACTAAAGACTACGAGTTCTCTCGTCCGGAATAGTTCCTGTACTTTATATATATAATCTAGCTCTTCTTAGAGAAGTTCTTCGCTACTCTTAAGATCGAGCTAAGAAACGAAGAATAGGAACGATAGGACGAGGAGATAGATACGAATGCGTTACGTTAGCTTAAAGTAGGAAGTCTAGCTATAGTTCTAATAAAGGTACTATTTATTCTCCCTATAAAGTATATATAGTCGGCAAACGTAGTTAGTAGAAGCTATACTAATAACTACTCCCTATAAAGTTCTAGAAACTTATAGTTAAGGTAAACTCTAGTACTTAACGCTTCGAGAGTTTTATAGTACTATAGCGAAAGAGGATCGTAGATTTATATCTATACCCGAAACGGTATAAATAGTAGAAGAAGACGCTTTAAAAGGTTTTACGCCTAATATAAGATATAAAGACCCGTTAGAGCTTAACTACGATTATACTAATACGTAGTTCTTAACTACGAGATATTATCGACGAGTATATTAAGAATAAGGGTTAGCCCGAACTAAAGCTAACCGCTACGGAATAGAAGAGGGTTAAATATATTATTAACCTTACTACTCCTTTCGCGGAGGCTACGATATAGATTAGTATAATAAAGGGGCTAATAATCTACCTCGTTCTTAGCTACTATAATACCTTATTCGATATTCTAGATATTATAGATAAGAAACTTAAATATAAAACATAACTCTAGTAAAAGGAGATTTATTCTGCCCTATAGGCTATATAAACAAAGCTCGAGAAGTACTATACTACTACTTAGGAGCGATTCGGTAATATATATAGCATTACGATTCTTCTTAATCTAGTAATAAAACGGGCGTTCTAGGACCGCGAGGCCTTCTCTAGCGAGGAGCTCGATTCCTCCTTCGAGGATTACTACTAGTTAAAATTCCGGGTCGAATACGCGCGATATAAGCCTCTCGTAGCTACGTCCTAGTCTAGGCCGAAAAAGGCCTTATACCGCTCCGCGATATTATTCGTAATAGGTCTCTATAGTAGATTAGATAGTAATAACTCCGACTCTAATTAAAGGGTATCTAGACGGCCGCGGTAGACCGTATAGCCTTTAGCTAATTCGGACGAGGTATCTCGTTATCGCTACGCTAGATTTAAGGACTCGGCTGCCTATTCTATAGAGTATCCGCTCCGGTTATAGAAGATAATCGTATTAGAATATCTAGGTTACGCGCTAATAGCCCGGGACATCCTCTCTATCCTAGTAGCTAGAACTAGTTATAAGCGCGACTTTAGTATAGCGCGTTATTAGAGCCGATATAATCGGTCCTACGATCCCTCGACGTTTAGTAATATTATATACTATTGTTACCGAGAGCATAACGCGTAGTAATAGGCTCGGGATTCGCTTATAGAGGAGGCGCCGCCGATATTAACTACGTTCGAGCCTTCGAATAATATAGTAAATTAGTAGTAGGAGTAGCTCGAGGCGGATTAGGAGACGTTAGTAACTACTATATAGAGTAACTTCGACTCGATTAGCAATAACGAGGAGGATATAGTACTAATATATCTTCGCTATAGTACTTAGTAAAGAAAGTATTTGCTTTTACGTTATACTCGTAGAGTAGAGTAGACTTCGTAGTTAATATTATAAATAGTATTTAATTCCGACATCTCGTAGTCGGCAAGTATAGTTAGTAAGTATAGTCGGCATCCTTATTTTTCTCCGTAACTATAGTCGCTAGTTTAACCGGCGCTTCTAATATACTATAACGCTTAGTTCTATATATACGTATATTTAGTATTAGAGCAATTCTATTATCCCCGCGGCGACTTAGTCTTATTCTCCGGTATTAGACCTATCTTTCTAAACTTAGGTTCCTATAAAGACCTATATAGGAACTAGTAGTATTTAGACCCGACCTATCGATTTTATATTAGGTCGGGGACCCTATCGATTTAGGTCTTAGGTCGGTTCCCTTAGGAACCGACCTAGACCCGGAACCGACCTAAAGTCGGGGACCTATTCTAACCTCTAGCCTATTTATACCTATAGCTACGTAGAGGCGTATAATCGGTCTTCGTAGGCGAGCTTTCTTAATAGTCTTACTCTTAAATAGTTTAGAGAAGCGGAGCTTAATAGATTTATAAGACGTATAATCGTCGCTACTATAGCGTATACTATTCTTAGTATCTATAGTAACGCTTACTACGCTAGAGTACTCCGAGCCTAGGCTACGTACTATCGTACTTAAGCGTATTAGTAGAATAGTCGTCCTAACTTCTTACGTTAAGCGTTTATTTTCTACTTAAAGAGCGCGGAGTTTAAGCTATTCGTATAGTATAGCGTTTTCTTATTTAAGACGCTCGCGCTTTACTTACGTATCGTTAGTATTATTTATTTCCTTATCTTCTTCTTTCTTAGCTTTAGAGTTTAATAACTCTTCTACGTAGCCTAGTAGTAGCGCTCCTAACCTAGTAGTCTCGCTACGATTACCTAGCTATACTAATACTCCTTATATAAGTATAGTAGGTATTAATAGATCGCTACTTTTAGTAAAGTAGAAGAATTAGTATTATAAAGGTTAGTATATAGTAATATATTAAGCGCCTCTAACTATACCTATTAGAGATATTAAGAGACTAATTCTTACTAATTCCTCTATATATATTTAGCGTACTTTTATCTTATATCGAGTACGCGCGGCGTAAGCTAAATACTTCGGCGTCTAACTTAGACGCTCTCTAAGCTAGTAGCTCTCGAGCCTCTTACTCTTATAGCTCGATTTTCTTTAAAGAGTTTTAATCTAATTATTTATTAATCTTAGCGATAATTAATAATTAGATTTTAATAATACTACTATTTACTTCTATAATTAATAATAAAAGTAATTAAAAGCTAATTATAATAGCTTTAATTATTAGAAGCTAAGCTAGCTAGCTTTAGTAAGAATTATTTACTAATTATAATAATTAGATAATCGTTAATCGATAATTAATAATACTCTAAAGTAAATAGGGCCTAAAGGCCGAGAAGGAGGAGGGTTTGACTAAAGCTATACTATATTTACTAAAATTTAGCTTCTAACCCTTAGACTACACTGGAAGCCGCTCCAGAATAGACCAGTAGCAAAAGCGGTGGTCTGAACCCCGAACCGAGACAAGCGCCATGCGACTGAACGTGACTTCGGCTGCATCTGCAGCCCTCGGCGTCGCGACTGCAGCTAATGTTAGTCTGACGATATGGTACCATTGTGCGATCCAGGCAACAGGGAACACCGAACACCTACCCTTGCGCCGCTCTGCCCGTATCACGATAATGCCTTCGTATTGCTGGTACCGAAAGTCCTGCGCCGCATTGCAACATTCTACCGCTTCCTGATCATTTCTTCAACGGCGGTCGGCGTGAGTTCATGTTTGGCTTGAGCTGCGCCAGCTGCATGGTTGGCAAATGCAGAGACCTAGTCGATGATTCTAAACGCGGCGCGCGCGGAACTATCGTAGCGAACGAGCCCATGGGAGAGCGCGGTATGCCGCCTTCCTATAAGCTGAACATGAGGTCGTGAAATGTTATGCTTGAGCGGTGAATGAGGCGTAAGGGGCAGGATTGGTTGCAAACACATCACATTTTAGCGCGCCGCAATCGCGGTCGATGAGACATACAGCCTGTAGCACGTGCCACGCGTGGAATCAAGATGGGAACTAACGCTAGCGCTGGTGGCCCTTGACTAGCCAAGCTGTTTCAGAAGCACGATGGGAAAGATTCAACAGCATAGGGCAGATACACACTAAAGTGCTAATGTAGACTGCGTATTTGCTCATGCCAGTTTGACGATAAGGCAGGGGCTTCCATGATTATTCGCATCGGCTGTACACCGGTAGGTAGGCAAGGAAGCAGCAACGACGATCTGGCGCGAGACTGGAGCCCATTAGCCGAACGTGCGCGGAAGGCCTGGAACTAATGGCAATCCGTTCTTTGCAAGCGAAACCGTGCGAACATTCCTCGTAGTCGCAGTCACCGGGGGCTTCGTAACTATAGTGACCCCTCAATGCGTTCACCTCTCTGATGAACGCAAACGCGAAGCCGCTAAGCCTATCTCGAGTGCAACAGGGGAGTAGCGCCCAGTACCATTGCCCCCGTTCAGAAGCTACCAAATCCATCATTATCAGTCGAAAGACGCTCCGTATTGGGTCTAGCGGCGTGCGCTTGCATTCAGAGGTGATTGCATTGAGGGGTCACGATGGTTAGCACGGTAGCAGTATGACTACTCAACCATTACTTGAGGATGCGAGACTCTAGCGCTCACCTTACACAAAGGTTTCCAGCGCCATTCGAGCTGTAGCGAGCGTGTATCGCATGGGGCGCTGTTCACTTCGATCGAAATATATGTTCCGTTGCGAATTATTCAAGTCTCGATTGTTTGTGTAGACGCAGTTCGGCGGGTATCAGCAAGTAGTTCATCAATGGGTCTTGTTCTACAAGAGCTATGTACAGATTATGTCCATGCGCTTCGCTGGCTGAACAGGTAGAAGAGCGGGGATCCGCCATCTCGCCAGGAGCGAATGATTGAACGACATAGAGACAGGAATCGATCAATCCACAAAAGGCTCCCAGCCTACAAACGTCCTTCTGAAGCCGAGCATCAGTTGCGAGACGCACCATAGTCGAACAGACTCTCATACGCTGCTGTAATATGTCTCGTAAATTTCGCAGACCTCGCTGCTTGAAAGTTGCCGATCAACAGCCGATTCTTTGATGATTTTCAGCACTGTATCGGCGTGCTGTACCGAGAGGTCATGCCCCTTGCGCGACTCCAGGACCCATTTGACCCCGGCCTTACCACTCTGGTTGCTGATCTCGATGACATCCTCCATGTTCCTTCCGATCTCAATGGGATCAAAAGGAAGGTAGGGAACGCGCCATCGTGGCCAATACTCCGTTTCAACACCGTGCTGCTGCGCGACTGCACGCCGGGCGAGACCCTTTGTAATTGCATCTTGATGCATCCCGCTCAAGGCTTTGAGGCTGTAAGCGCCAGAGTATGGAGTGCGAGGGTGCACAGGCAGTCCGGTGATCTCTTCGTACAGGCGTTGTGTCTCCCTCAAGCGCATGAAGTCGATGCCGGGATCGAGCCCCGAAGTCAATTGGTTCAGCCCGTACGTAACGAGGTCCATATTGCCAGCTCGCTCGCCGTTGCCGAACATGCAGCCTTCGACCCGATCTGCACCGGCAAGGCTACCCAACTCGGCCGCAGCCACAGCTCCGCCTCGGTCGTTGTGCGTGTGAATTGTCAGCCGCCATGTTTCGCGTTCGGAAATCTGCTGACAGAATCTTTCGACTTGATCGGCGAACACGTTGACCATGGAAGACTCTACGCTCGCTGCAATGCCAAAGATCATCTTGTCGTGCTTTGTCGGCTTCCACGCCGCTTTGACGGCCTCGGCGCATTTGACGACTGCTTCCAGTCGTGCATTGGCGTAGTCTTCGAAACCGAAGTTGAACACCCAGCGAGTGCGGCTGCTCGAATCCTCCTTCGTGATTGAACGGGCGAACTCGGTCATGTCCTGTCCTTTAGCCACCCACTCGTCCTCAGACAGACCTAGCACCGTTTCACGATAATTATCGCTACTTGGTAAATAGATGAATAGAATCGCCTGTTTTGCACCCTGCAGACTATCTACCGTGCGCTGGATGGCCTCCTTTCGGGCAGGAGTGATAACTTGTATCAGGACATCGTCCGGAATAAGGCCTGGCGTTTCAATCAGATGCCGCACGAAGTCGAACTCTACCTGATTGGCAAAAGGCAGCGCAACTTCGATTTCCTTGAATCCAATCGATACCAGGTGTTCAAACATTTGCAGTTTTTGCTCCATCGTCTACACGCCGTTTGCTACTGTCAGCTAGGGGAGGGATTTGGGACATTTGTCAAGCAGGGAACTTGCCATAGGATTCCTCAACGCTTGATTTCCATCCCGCAAGTCCGTCGAGAACAGAACCGGACAACGTTCCAAGACCGCATCTGGCCATTGTCGGCAGCTATGCTTGAATGCGGGCACCCGATTGGCATACTTGGCCCGAGCACTCTGCGGCGCTTCGCGCATACATGCAACCATTGGGGGAGACATAGGTGGCTCACAAATGTCCATGCAGAGTATTCGGAAGAGCGGAAATGGTTGAGACGCACAGCTCACTGTTCGTGTTTAGGCTGGACACATACCACCATCGACACCTAACGACAGGCGTACAGTGTATATTGTGCATACCGACGACGGGTAGCGGGACGAGTAATTCGCTATATTGGCAGAGCTATGACTGTGACGAGTGAACCATTGCTTGATTATGACATTCGTAAGTGCTTACTGGTTCGTTCCGAGCTGCATCTAACGATTCGAGCCTCGTTAGGAAGAACTCAATGACCCTGTCTGCATCGCCGTTTCGTAAACGTGTCTGGAAAGACAATCTGAACGCACTTGCCCGCTGCCCACGAAGCTTGACGTACTAACTATTACATGGTTCCGTGGATCACGAGGCGACGTGGCACGAGCTCTGTATGCCAAGAAGGCAGCCGCACTCCCGGCTAGTCTGTATGTAGCTGCCTTCTAGCCAATACATGTAAGAGTCTAATGAGAGTAGTTCTGGCTTCTCGGGCCAGCGCCAGTATGACCTTGTCCTGGCAGTTGCATTGTCAGTGTAGGGATATGGCATTGTCGACGTACAATGATGACACTGGAACCACGTCATCTTCCATTCGCCGAACGGGCACTGCGAAGATGGCACGGAGGCTAGCTGAGAGCTAGAAGCCGAAAGCAAAAGGGGTGCGATACTGCCACAACTTACCACACTTTCTGTGTTGACATCAAGCTGCCGTGGACCTAGGCGGAATAAGATGTCTACGCAACAGGCAACGCCAAGAGAGTGGGCCGGCAGTCATCTCCTTATGTGCTGGCCATCTCCAGAGCAGACGGAGAGGGTCAAGGACCTCGAACGAAAGACGAATCTACGAGTGTCCTGGATGAACACTTTATTTGGGCCAGTCACGGCCGACATTTGTCGCGACGTTGATGTCCTGGTGACACTGGCTGCTTTGCCTCAGAGACGCGAGGATTGTCCAAACTTGAAATACTGCCACTTCCTCACCGCCGGCTTTGACTACCTATCCAAGTCTCCGTTATTCATGGAGCCATCAATCCGATGGACTTCATCATGTGGGATCCATGCGCCAGCCATCACTGAGTGGATTTTCATGGCCTACATCGCTCACCAGCGGGAGTATGATGCTCAGCGACACGCTCAGCTGCGTCAGGAGTGGCGCGGCTACGAGTTTCGCGCCATGCAGCACCATCGTGGGCTGCGGGGCCAACGAATCGGCATCCTGGGATATGGTAGCATCGGCCGTCAAGTCGCCAAAATCGCTACAGCATTCAACATGGAAGTCATTGCGTATACGGCAAATACCAGAGAATCATCTAGCTCTCGACTTGACACCGCATACCGACTGCCTGGTACCGGAGACCCTGGTGGCAAAGTTCCCAGCATGTGGTTCAATGGGCCCGAAAGGGCGAATCTTCATTTGTTCCTGGCGCAAAAGCTTGATCTCCTGGTCGTCTGCGTGCCTCTCACGGAAGATACACGCCATCTTCTCGGCAAAGAAGAATTCGACGTGTTGCGTGACCACAGTTCTGGCGGGGGCACTTTCATCTGTAATGTTTCTCGAGGAGACGTGATCCAACAAGAAGACCTCGTCAATGCCCTATCCACAGAGTCCTCTGGAGTCCGCGGAGCGGCATTAGACGTGCAAACACCTGAACCTTTGCCGCCAGATAGCCCTCTTTGGAAAGCTCCGAACTGCTTCATCAGCCCTCATAACTCCAGCCAAGATGATAAGTACTTGCTGCATGGACTAGATATTTTGTTGATCAATCTGGGCAAGTCCGCTGGCGACAAATGGATCAACGAGATCGATCAGGCAAGAAAATATTGAATTCAAAATCACACGAGCAGACATCATTCCGTTGATATGTAGATCAGACCGCGGCTTGAAAATGCATTTGTTGACTGTTGGAGGCGTCATAGGTCTTGAGCTTGATCTTAAATACAACCCCAAAGAATAAGACTCACTGTATCAATCTCAAAATGAATACGAGCGCAGCTTGAACGCGAGTATTTGTCCATGCGACAAAGGCATTTATCTTCCGTGAACACTATGCGGCATGCGCTGACTACGTGCGGCATTTGAAACGCAGGCGTGGCTCAGGACCGGTAACGTTCACAGACTCAGCCTCTGGCGCATGGTTCTCGTCGCTGAGGTGGAGAGACCAATCATACGCTATCAAGAGTCGCGCGAATGCAATCTTTACGACGTTGTTGGCGAAGAATTTCCCTGAACGTTGTGTTTCAGTTCAAATGCCTTCACAATTTTGAGATTGACATGGGAGGAGCATACCAGGGCATGAATGGTGCCCGTATCCGAAGCCCAAATCGAGGCTGCTGGAGGACACATACTGCCAAGTTTGCTTCTCGCCAGAGTTTCCACGCAACCGTGCATAGCGTGACGGGTCAAACCGATCTGGAAGGGAGAAGATGTCCTCGTGCTTGTAATTTGCCTCGAGCACGCAGCCACTGCCTTTCGGCACTGTAGTGCCATCGGAAAACGAGATGTTTTCTGTGGCTACACGAGCCATAGCAACTGTGTGCCACAAGTCAGCGTCGTTCCCTGAGAGACAACGGAAATGCTTGACTCACGTTGGCCCTGGGTGACTCGAAGCGACTCCTTGAGAAAGCAGTCCATGAGTTTCAGATCGTACAAAGCGGCTTTCGACCAGCCATACCTCCTCACTACGTCTACTGCCTCCTCGCGTAGAGGTGCAACGAATTCGGGGTGTTCGCAGGCATGCAGCAATGCCTCGAGGGATACGTCAGCGCGACGCTTGCGCCCATCAATGCTCAGGGTCTTACATAAAACAGCACCTGTGAGGTCGTCTGGATGGCAACCATGGACAGTTGCAGCTGGGCTGCTACAACATCAACATATACGTTCGAGGAACGTGACTCTTCCTCGATCCACGCAATAGTGTCGCTGGCAGAAGCCTAAAAGCTGTAAGCACATTTGGGCGGGTCGCGGCAGTTAATGCGAGCACATACACGGGTATATGGGCCCCTTGTTTTCATTTCCTCCGCGTACAAGAGTCTAGCGTCGAACACGAGGCGTCGCAAACTTTTACATGACGGTAACGTCCAGTGGCGTATCGGTCGAAATATCGCCCGACATTTCCTCAACTCGGACGCCGCTATGAAAGAAAGCGTTGCGTATTGCTTTTGGATGTCGAGCCAACGTGGATTGCGGCACAAGCGACCCCCAACAAAAGGCCTCGACGAGATTTTGGCCACAATATCCAGGATGAGCGGCTGAACCGCTGCGGTCTTCCATTGCGAGCTCTCGCCGAAATTCTCTCGGATGGAGAGTTCAGCGTCAGCGACGAGCTGTTCTCTCATTGAGTCTAAAGCAGGCGTCACGCGCCGCAGGAGCGTATTGCGGACAACTTGGCTGTGCACAGAGACTTTGGCAGCTTCAAATCCCGGGTAGTCCGCGAAGGAATCTGACCGCAGTGCTTCGGCAACACTTAGAGACGGATGTTTTGCAAATTCTTCGGTGCAGCAATTCCTGATTACGAGCTTTGGTCCCGTGCCAGTACGTATTTGGAAGGGACCGGAGAATTTTCGTAGATTCTCTTCGACGAGCCGATTTCCGTCTTGATACCAGCTGTCCAGGGGGTCTTGATCAACCAAGGTGGCAAGTGGGAATTTTTCGAGGCGGTACCGTTCGACCAAGGCCTGGAAGCAACAGAACAGCATGGCGCACAAGGCGGCTACGGTAGTGCAAATCTGCAAAGGGGAGAAAGCGTAGAGCTCCATGGCGAATATTGTTGTCGCTGGCGCTGGAAATCGGTTGGAAGCAGAGAGAGTTCATGCCAGGCGTGGCAAAGCATTCTATCGTGATCACGTGGTACTACAACTGTGCACCTATGTCACGTGTCATAGCATTCTTCCCCGACCAGATTCACCTATTAGCGAGAAAATGCAGGGATATGCTTTGGGGCGGCTAAGGCCCTAAATATAAAGTAATTCTTCGAGTTACTTAATTTTTAGTTATAATTAAATTAAATAATTAAACTGTTTACTTCTAAAATATAAATTAAATAATTATAATTAGAGTATAACTAAGAATTGATACCTTCTTTAGAAGAATACTAACTCCTATAATAATTATAAGTATTTAACTCTTAGTAATTTAATAAATATTAAGAATTATACCTTATAAGATTATATAGAATTAATTCTTAGTTTAGTAAAATAATAATTGCGAATTACGAATTATAATTATAGCGAGGTAGATAGGGCCTAGACGACGTAGCCGTGCACGCACTCTATAGGTGTTTTAAGCGAGTTAACGGAAAGGGTCCCCTAGTATCCGATCGCCGGCTAGCTCTTCTAGAATATAATACGTAAGTAATTATACTAGCTAGCTATACATAGCCTATTATCTTGCCCCCTAACTATCGCTTGGCGGGCTGAAGTAGGTCTAGAAGTGGCATATAACGCAGTGTTACTGTCTGCAAGGGTTATAGCCGTATTGACTAGGGTGACCCCCGTCTTCAGCTCGCTTGAAAGACCTGTACTTGTACGCAACACGCTTGCGGGGGTTGCCACAGTGCTGGTCACCGACATACACTGACATGAGCAGGGTCTCACGGTGCGGCATTTGGGAAATGTTAATAAGCTTAGTACTCTCCACCCTTGTATACGTCGCATGTAGTTCGGGCTAGGGCAAGACAGGCCAAGTTGGCGAGTCCAGTGTCCGTGTCATCTCCACGGTGTCATCAAAGGCTTCTCCCATCATTCGCAATTGACACATTGACGCGTAGACTGACTCGAAAGCGCTGCGAGAATTGAATCTACGCTCAGGGAATCGTCTATACATGAAAAACACAGCTGCTAAATGCTCTACAACGGGTAGCAGACTCTGCCAACTACAATTTCTGTTGATCGTTATCTTTGCCCCACGCTCAACCTCAAGATGAGCGAACCGAGCCCGCATGTCAGGCATACCATTGTCGTCTGTAGCGGCGACTACTGCGGCCCAGAGGTACGTTCAAGCCTGTGGTCAATCCAGTTGTCTGGGCGAGACAAAATTGACATCTTGATCGTTTACAAAGGTAGTTGCGGAAGGCATCAAGGTAAGTGCCAGCCGGCCGACTTCTGGATGAATGGGAGGCATTAATGACGAATTTGCAGGTGCTTCATGAGATCGAACGACATTACCCTCATATTCACTTGGACATCAAATATCATTTGATCGGTGGGGTACATCACTCTGGCCAGCGTGCTCTTGTCCCCAAGCCTGCAATAACTAGGTGTGCAGGCTGCTTGGGATCGATTCGGAGTGAACATAACGGAAGAAGCGCTCGCGGATGCGGCGTCCGCAACCGCGACGCTGGTTGGAGCGGTTGGAGGCCCGGTACGTCGGGCCCAACAGCTGTAGATTCATTACTGTGAGAATTCAATTGCTTACAATCAGTGCCGGGGAAGAAATGGAAGAATGTTCAGCCTGGGGTTGAATGGGGTCTAGGACGGTTGCGCAAGAAGCTTGAAGCCTTCGGAAACCTCAGACCCATCCAACTTGCAGCGCCGTCGTTGTCAGACCGTTCAGCCTTGAAGTCAGAGGTTTGCAATGGCACGAACATCCTCATCATTCGAGAGTTGACGGGGGGCATCTACTTTGGAGATCGTCAGGAGTACACCAGTTCTAACAACATGGGTTACGATGTTGATTCCTACACGCGAGAGGAGATTGTGCGAGTTGCGCGACTGGCCGGAAGCTTGGCCATCCAACACGAGCCACCTCTTCAAATCACGAGCGTCGACAAGGCCAATGTGTTAGCTGCCTGTGGTCGTATGTGGCGCCACGTGGTCACAGAAACCATCCACTCGGAATTTCCCACCGTAGAACTGCGGCATCTTCTCGTCGACACGGCAGCCATGGAATTGGTTTCCCGCCCTACCAAACTGAATGGGATCCTATTGACAAGCAATATGTTCGGAGACATATTGAGCGATGAGGCCAGTGCCATTGTCGGAAGCATCGGTTTATTGCCTAGTGCTAGTCTTTCGACCGCACCAACGCATTCTGGCGATGGCATTCGTGGATTGTATGAGCCTATACACGGTGAGTAGCACATGGCCTTGCAAGAAACCTGACTCGAAACGCTAACACGTGCATAGGCTCTGCTCCGGATCTCCACAATACGGGAATGGTCAATCCGGTCGGGACTATCCTCACAGTGGCCATGATGTGCAGGTATTCATTGGGTCTCGAGGCAGGCGCAATGGCTATCGAGATGGCGGTGCGAGAGACACTGGAAGCAGGAATTCTTACACCCGATCTTGGAGGCTCTTCGAGCACAAGTGACGTGGGCGATGCGGTGGTTGCGGCTTTGGAGAGATGTGCATCCCAGGTAGTCTGAAGGTAATATCTACATCTGCACCGGCATTGCAAGTCTCACACGAAGTCTCGCCTCCGGATGGATGAGCTGTATCGACTCGATCTCAATCAACGGAAGTGAATCATCTTCTGGCTCTAACTGCCAGTCATAATGTAGTACGAGATGGGCCAGCGCCATCTTCATGAGGTCAGAGGCCCAAAATCTCCCTGAAAAATACTGAGCTGTCGAAACGCAACGGAACAGGACAATCTGACTTACCTGGACAAGCGCGTGGGCCAAATCCGAAGCCCAAATGCTCCACAGTTGCGGATGAGTAGTTTGATTTTGGAGCAGCGGATCGCGATTGATTATCACCTTTTGCGGAATAAAATCGCGTCGGATCAAAACTGTAAGGTTCCGAATAATGGTCCTCGTTGAGTAAGCCGGCCTCCAGGAAGCATCGTGTGCCACGAGGCAGACTGGTGCCGTCGGAAAAGACCATGTCATGGGTGACGATACTATTCAGTGCCACTACCACACCAGATGTCAGCATTCGCGTGATCCGTATCACAGCCCAGACCTACGATATCCGGAAGTCAAACGTTGACTCTCCTTAAGAAAACTGTCGTGGTATTTCAGCTCGTAAATCGCCGCTTTAGTCCATCCGCTGTGACGCTGGAGCGTTCTCGCCGCTTCCTGGCGAAGTTTCGATATCCACTCCGGATGCTCGCACAGTAACCGTAATGCTTGACCCAAAGAGTGGGTGACCGTCTGCACCCCAATCAATGAAAGGTGCAGCTGCGCTGCCGCAATATCAGGGCTGACTTTGAGCGAGCGGCTTTCCTCTAAAAGCCACTGCAAGCAATCAGCTCTTACTGTTGGCGGTTTGCTCTTCTCGCGGGACTAAAGCCAAGTCAGTTCGAAGGAGATTCCGAACCCGTTGGGATCTCACACCTCGTTGTCCATTGTTTCACGCCGGCTCAGTTCATCGGCAATGAGTAGCCGAGCGACTTGCGCTGTACGCCTCAGCTCGACGCAGGATGAGAGCCACCAGTGTTTAATCGGTCGCAGGAAGCTGCGAACCTGACGCAGGTCCGACGCTGCCGCAAAATTCAGACGAGTGTACTCTTCCGTAGCCCTCACCCATCGCTCATCGTGGCAGAGCGGCATTCCGACCAAAACGCGAGAGACTAGCCGCGCAGCCAACGCTCCCACCGTTCGTTGAACCACAGTATGTGTCCAGTCCCTGCTCTGGCCTAAGATGTCATGGGAAGCGAGATTCAGCTCATCCCGCATGTCGTTTCGTACGGTGGCCAGCGAGGGCGAGAGACGCCGAACAAGCATATTTCGAAGCAACGGACTATCGATCGCCACTTTTGCGGCTTGGAATCCGGGGTAATCTGCAAAGCCGTCGACGCGCAAAGTCTCAACCCCGCTAATAGACCTGCTCTTGGTATACTCTTCCGCAAGACTATGCCGAATCACCGCTCGAATGCCGTTCGATGTCTGGATTGCAAAGGCTCCCACGTGCGCCTGGAGTGCTTTTCGTAGCACATCGCGACCGTTTGTGACAAAGGCTTGCTTAGGATCCACATCACCGGTGTCAGGGACTGGCAGAGCAGCCAGATGTCGTCGTCTCACGATAGACACTGTGCCCACTCGGAGAAGATAGATTACCAGGATACATAGTATGCAAGAAGTCGTGAGCTCAAGTGAACCTGGAAATGAAAGCATCTTCTCACAAAGAATACTGCGAGTTCGGGACCCAAACGTGACTGGTTGGCTGACATCCAGGGTCTGCAATCAAGTCATCAAACTCGTCTCGATGAACAGTACCTGGCAAATCGACTTCGGGCACGCGAGTTGGTGGCAGCTTTCCAAAGCAGGCTGGGGGCATGTACATATGGTGAAGAGCAGACGGCATCGGACTTGGTATTGAGTCTGATGTATCATGTATGAATCAGGAAGCCGTAGTGCTTATTAAGCGAAATGCCGGCGCATACTGTAGACTGTGCTGGGGGTGTAGTATCCCTGTACGTTGATAAGCATGAGTCAAGCAATATAATTAACGCATAGAGAAACGGATAGCAGAAGCTATATTTCACGGAACAATCGTAGTTAATCTTTAGAATATTATAGCTCCTTTCCCTAAGCTAATAGATAGTCTACTATACTATATATACGTTATCTCCTATAATATTAGGTACTATATAAGATATAGTTTCTATATTTCTAACAGAGTACTATAGCTTATTAAGTAGTTAGAACCATTATATTTGAAGGCGCTCTACATATATATATATATATATCTATTTATTACTAGAACCTATAGCTATAACTTTTAGTAATATAATTATAAATTTATAATTAAGACTCTAGCTCCTTATAGATTAGCTAGATATAGCTTTATAGCGTTTGTTTAATTTATGTCTAATATAGCTTCTATTTCTCGTAATAACTCGTCAATAATATATTCTAAAACTACTAGTAATACATTCTATCTTCTCTAGAGTGAGTACCTTCTATATAAGGACGCTTTCGATCGGGCCTTAGGAGGTAGCTATATATGCATGAGGAAAGGGGAGTAAAGCTCCCATTGGATCCGGAATAGACCCTAGACATCCTCTTGCTAGGATTTGCTTGTCTTTATTAGTTCAGCTTCCGAGATGTGGAACCTGCAAGGCCCCATCAGAACAACAATAGACGGTCTCTTCATAACTAGATTCAACATACAGCCACCTCCCCAGGCCTGATCGATAGTGTGCCGCACCCTGCTAGGGTCGGTTAGGTTTTCACCCCAGGAGTTCAACTCCCATCTGATTAAGACCTTGTCAAATGCTGGCTTGGAAGACCAGACAGTGCCCTTAAATGGGCTAGATGTTCGCGAATATCGATCGGGCCTGGGGAGGTGACTGTATGCGTGTGACACTCTGTACGGCCGATGGCCTGTGCAGTTCGCGCTTTTGAGACATCCTGACTTTCCTCCTGACGAGGTCTCCGGAAGCCCCAAGGATCCCTGTACGTATACCGTTCCCTGATGCATGAGCCGCTCCGAAGACAGGGCAAAGAGCTCCGGCCATCGGGTGAGCAGGTAACAAAATAGTATCGAATGCGAAATATCGGTAAGTTGACGAAATGACGATAGTGGTGCAGCGAAAACCAAGCACGCTCTGGCGTGGGGACTTAGCGTCCGCTGTATTGGCATCTCCCGCAGTTTCTATCATAGAGGCTGCGCTGTTTGCTGAATCGGTCAAGGACAAACATTATCCCTTCGACGAGACGAGCCAGCGAAGCCACCATGGCCCAGCATAACGACGCACAACAACAGAGGGAGGTCGTCCCTGGACCTGGTCCACGGTCGCGGCAGACTGACCAGAAATCTACCCATCGAGCTTCCTCAGCCCGCAAAGTCGACCTATTACGCATCCTGAGTTATGCTTCTGCCAACCAAAGACTTATACTTGGCCTGACGTCCCTGGTGTCAGCTGTCAACGGCGCTTTACTTCCGCTGATGAACATCGTCTTTGGCCGGATCGTCGACAACTTCAACGACTACTTTGCCGTGAACTCTGGCGTTTCCGAAAGTGCTTTTCGCCACGAGATCGACCGACTGAGCCTATATGTGGTGTATATATTCATCGGCAAGCTGTGCATGAGCTTTCTCAGCAAGTATGTCTTCCGCGATGTCGGAGTCAGGATCTGCGCCTCGCTGCGGAACGCTTACTTCACTGCCCTCTTCTCTCAACCCGTCCGGACAATCGACGAACTCAAGCCCGGAGCCGCGACATATGCCTTGACGACGGTGGTGACATCGCTCCAGAATGCCATCGCGGACAAACTGGAAATTCTGGTCGATTCCCTGGGCCTGATTTTCGCAGCGTACGCGGTCGCCTTCTGGCATTCGTGGGCACTCACGCTGGCATCGACGTCACTTACAGTGCTGACAATCATTTGCTACGGATTGATTGGGCCTGCTGTTAATGACCTTGATCGTGCCGTCATTGAGTATGACTCGGGTGCCGTCTCCGAGGCGGCAACTGCCCTTCGCTACATTCGAGTAGTAAAATCGCTGGGTGCGGAAGACGCGGTGGCGGCTCGGCACGAGACGTGGAACTCGAAAGCATGGCACGCGGGAGTGAAGAAGTCACCGTATGTAGGGGCATTGTTCGGCCTGTACTTCTTCTGTGCCTATGGTAACGTGGCAATGACATTCTGGCTCGGCTGGAAGCTCTACAACTCCAACGTGGGGGGAATTGGGAGCATTGGAGATATCGTAACGTGAAGACCCTCCGCCCAACTCGAATTCGGGCAAGGAATAGCTACTAACTCTTTACTTCAGGGTGCTCTTTTCGCTTGTCGCAATCATGCCTGCGGTTGGGGGCCTCGCTCCAGTCATGATCAGCATCAATCGTGCGGTGACGGGATCAGAAATGTTGTTTGACCTGATCGACGCGCCACACCTGCAAACAGAAGGATTACGAGATCCCGAAGTAGAAGTCAACGCCGATCTTCGTTTCGAACAGGTCCGATTTGCTTATCCCACTCGTCCGCATGTTGCCGTCCTTCGGAATGCCAGCTTCACCATACTGCGTAACAAGACTACGGCCATTCTGGGCCCATCGGGATGCGGTAAGAGCACCATTGTCGCGCTTCTCGAACGCTGGTACGACCTGTCGGACTCGAATACTGCGACTTTGCCTTACCCTGTGCCGCTGGGTGACAATCCCCAAGCCCAGGCTTCGGGAGTACATGCTGAGACAGAGAACGAAGTGATACCGGAGGTCGTGCAGAACTCTGGGACAATCTACCTGGGCCGGCACAGCCTGGAAGATCTGGATCGTCGATGGTGGCGAGAACAGATCGGTCTGGTTGAGCAAGAAAGCCTCATTTTTGATGAAACTATCTACCAGAACGTCGCGCGCGGTCTGGTGGCAACTTCACATCAACATGCAGAGGAATCGACAAAACGTAGACTGGTGGAGCAAGCGTGCAAGGATGTGTACGCACATGACTTCATCGTCGCTCAGGCCAAAGGCTATGATACAATCGTTGGCGAGGGAGGCGTCAAGCTCTCTGGCGGTCAGCGACAACGACTCGCTATCGCGCGATGCATCGTGAAGGACCCGAAGCTACTCATATTTGACGAAGCAACGAGTGCTATTGATGTGCGTTCGGAACGAATTGTAGCCCGAGCCATTGAGAACATTGCACGGGACCGCACGACTATCGTGGTCACCCACCGCTTATCCACTGTGCAGAATGCGGACATGATCGTGGTACTGGAGAATGGCATGGTGGTGGAGCATGGGCCCCGCACAGAGCTTGCCAGCAAAGAAGACGGCAAGTACGCAGCGTTGGTGGCTGCTCAACGATTGAAACTGGGTGACGAGTCAGACTGCAACGAGATGGAGCGCGACTTGTCCGTGGGCAAAGAGAAAGAGAACTCCTTTAGTCATGTGAAGGAGGATGGAGTTGCAGAGATGACTACTGCAGCTGACCAAGACGCCACCGCAGCCGACGAGAAGGCGACAACGACCGACTCTGCGCACCGTACAAGCTTTATGGACGACAAGCCTCTGCAGCAGCAAGGTTACCTCAGGAGTATCGTGCGACTTCTCTACGCCGTTCGTCATCGACGCGTGTCGTATTTGCTCGTTCTCGTGGGTGCTATTGGAGCTGGCGGGGCGGTGGCAGCACAATCGGTGGTCGTGGCCAATTTCATCACCACCTTCCAGGGTACAGAACATCGCGCCTCGTCGGATGGACAGAAATGGGCTGTGATCGCTCTGGCGTTGATGCTCGGCGTTACGGTCTGTTACACCGCCCTAGGTTTTGGGTCCAATTCGCTCTCCATCAATGTCTCGTCAGCGTATCGCCAGTCTTACTTTGAAGCGATGTTGCGCCAGCCCATTTGCTGGTTTGACGGTGACGATGTCTCCTCGGAGAACCTGGCCTCTCGCCTGAGCAACGACCCGCAGCAGATGCAGGAGGTCTCTGGACCAAACATGGTCCTTCCTCTCGTCGGCCTCTTCACCATCATCACGTGCCTCGCCCTCTCTCTGAGCGTCGGCTGGAAGCTCACGCTTGTGACCGCCGTCGCAGGGCTACCCATCATCCTGGCCGCCTCGCTGACGCGCAGTTTGTACGAGAAGCACTTCGAAGCCTTTACGACCCGCGTATTCATCGAATCCGGGCAGCACGCAGCTGAGAACATACGCGGGTTCCGCACCGTGCTCGCCCTAACACTCGAAAAGTCCGCGATTGAGCAATACGCACAACTTATTCGAGGACATGTTGGTACAGCACTGCGACGCGCCCGTTTCGTTGCGCTTGTTTTCGCGCTAGGAAATAGTCTTGAGTTTTGCTGCATTGCTCTCGCATTCTGGTACGGTGGGACTCTGCTGGCAAAGCGTGAGTATGATGTCCTCCAGTTCATGATCATATACGCAGCTGTGGTGCAGGGCGGTCAGATGGCTGGCATATTCCTCTCCTACGGACCCAATTTCTCGCAGGTGCAGCCAGCACTGAATCGCATCGTCGACATGTGTCTCGTCCATCAGGTCAAGCCTGAGAAGGAGATATCAACTCCGCCCGTGTCAGCGACGGTGCGTAAAGGAGGGCATTTCACCGATGAGGCTGTAGGAGTGGAATTTAGGCAAGTCAGTTTCGCCTACTCTGCCCAGAGCAAGCCTGTCCTGCGCAACCTGAACCTCTCGATCGCTGCAGGAGACTATGTGGCGATAGTCGGTCCATCGGGTTGCGGCAAAAGCACCATTCTCTCGTTGCTCCAACGTTTCTACGTGCCTGAGAGCGGACAAATCCTCTTGGACGGCATCGATCTTGCAACTATTCCTAAGGCCTATTTCTGCTCCGGATGCGCTCTTGTCAGCCAAGAGCCCGCCCTCTTCCAGGGAACTGTACGAGAGAACCTGACCCTGGGTCTCCCTGACTCAACGACAACGACAGCAGCCATGCTGGAAGAAGCGTGTCGCGCAGCTGAAGTCCATGAATTTATCATCACATTACCGGAGGGCTACGACACGCAGCTCTCAACAGCGCTCCATGCAAGCATGTCCGGTGGCCAGAAGCAACGCATCTGCATCGCGCGTGCACTCGTACGACGCCCCCGACTGTTGTTGTTGGATGAGGCAACAAGTAGTCTGGACAGTCGCAACGAACGCGCCATTCAGCAGTCGATTGAAAGAATGGCGGGCACCAGTAAACTAACCATCGTGGCAGTGGCGCACCGTCTAGCCACCGTGCAAAAGGCGGACCGGATCCTCGTCATGGAGCCAGGTGGTCAGATCGTGGAAACGGGCACGCACATGGAACTGATTGCTCGTAGGGGATCGTACTGGGACATGTGTCAGGCACAAGCGCTGATGTGAGGAGAAAATAACAATTTGAGGGTTCATTTCAAGTAGCAGGCTCTGTGTGAAAAAGCGGTCTAAGTCCACATTAGTTCCGCTCAACATCTTCTCTTATATTCGTCGGCTATGAAAGATCGCACTCGTCACATGTGAGGTGATAGGAGTCTGCTAGCTTGCTAATACGTACCCTATACGTCTGAGCCAGTATCGTGGCTCCAAGTAAAAGTGTAAAAGAACGATGTGAGCGACGCCAAAGCACGTCCGCGTCACTAAGCTATAGCAAGTCATCGCCCTCGTGGTACGTGCCCTTTCACGGTGATATTATAGAGGCTCTGTGTCGATAACTACGTTGCGTAATTTTTTCGAGGTTTGAGTTCCAATAACGTATCAGTCGAAGTAGCTCTACGTATTTATATCTCAGATGCTAAGTTGGCCCTATCTTTATAATTCACTTGTTAGGTCGATGCTTGAAGCACACAAAACTAAAGGGCGAGCGACGAAGGAACCCTGATGTTCCGGCAGCTCCGCTTATGCCTAGAGACTCACCCAGACGTAGGACGATTCGGTACTTGCTAACGGCCCGATAGAACAAGGCAAGGGAAGAGGCTCTATACTACCCTAGGGTTTTAATACAGCCGAGGAGCTCAACACGGGCTATACTACATACGGTTTCAGATTACCGGGGACCCACTTCAGTAGTCTGCCGTCGCGGCAGATAGCGCTTAATTAGCGTAATGCATAGGCCCTCGGGGATCTGCAACGATTCGGCCTGTTCGGATAGTATATTAGCTTCTCGTTCGATGCAGCAACAAGCATAGAGCACACGGTTCTATCCAGGGCTGTAGGTATACCGTATGTTTATAAGCCGGCTAGTATATATAGTACAATCTACTATATATACAGACCGTACATACCCACCCTATCGAGCACCCTTCTAGGGCAGGCGTAGCAACATATACTGAAGAAATAGGCTTATAGCATAGCCTACGTATATATACCTATCGAAAGGTCTATAGCGAGAGCAATCTAGGACTGTCCTACTGCGCAGGATTAGACGTCGTCGTCGTCGCGCAGCCCTTAGGGTTTGTCTGTTACGGTGCATATGCTGTATATATAAGCCCTGTGCGGCAAAATGGTTGTATATACTATATATACGTGGTATGTACTACGTATACCAGCTTGTCACCAACAGCCCTAGTTCCATCGGGCCTGCACTGAACCTTGCGATGCCGAGATCATAAAGAGGCTTCTGTTTCTCAAGCAGTCGGGGATTGTGTGCCAGTGACATTCAACACTCACTCGTTGTCGATCTTCCGAAGCCGTGGGCGTTGTTTTGCAGGTAGAACAAAGTACGTGCTACCTCCTTTGAGTAGAGGTCACCGTTCTCTATCCTTTGTTTGCTCGACCTCAAGTCTACGAGCCCTCCATATTAGCACTATGGCACTCACTCACGATGTCCTCATGACCAAGCTATACGCTATACTCTACGAGACTCGTGGTATCGCAGCGGATCCTGTCCCGCATACCAACTCTCGTAAGAAATTCGTACGTGCTATCGCGGCATACGCTGACCAGCATGAGATTCCGTGCCCGCAGACATTGTGGGCTCCATCGCTTGGTTCGCCACCGACCTCCATAGCAAAGGCCACTTTGCGGAGGAGCAAGCCATCAGGCATGTCCTGAGCCTCTGCGATCAGGACATCGAGTTGGGGGGGCTTGGGATCTCTCATTCACAGTGGGACGCTATCGACACGGCAACATTGGATCGAATACTGTTTCTCGCAGAAGCGTGGCTTCTGGCGATACAGTCGCGAGAGAGCACAAGAGCGCTACCGAAGCCTCTGACTGCCAAACCAAAAGGCCGCCGGCCTATGACGCTCGCGACAAAAATCCTTGCTCACCATGCACTCTCCGTGGACGATCCCAACGGCGTCAATGTGGGCGACTTCCTCCGTGTCTCGGTCGATTGGGTCATCGCGAGCGAGTTATCATGGGTTGGCATGAAACACAGCGTCACGAGCTTGCAAATGAAGCCTCGAGCCTGGCGCAACGATAGATTCTGGCTGGCGGGAGATCATGCCGTTGATCCGCGAATCTACTCGCAAAAGAGAGTGCGCAATCTGATGGAAGGTCTGGAACAGGCGAAAAACGATTTGAAGATGACGGAAAACCAGGGATCCAACGTTCGCGCGCCCTCTACTTATCGAAGACGCCATTGTGTGCCATCGTGCTGACTCCATCACAGTATACAATTCTTCACACCGAGTTTGTGCGTGAGCGTGCAGAGCCTGGAATGCTTGTTCTTGGATCCGATTCGCACACTTGCTCTGCGGGCGCTGTAAGTTCTTTGGCAATCGGTCTTGGAGCTGCGGACGTGATGGCAGCGTTAGCTACCGGTCAGACGTGGTTGAAAGTTCCGGAATGTATCAGGATCACTTTCGTTGGCCAGCCGCAGTGGTACATAAGCGGTAAAGACATCGTTCTCGACATTCTGCGCCAGCTTAAACGAAACACGTACGCTGCGGAAAGAGTGGTTGAGTTCGGCGGGCCAGGAATTGCTGCTTTATCCTGCGATGCTCGTTTCGCGATCTGCAACATGTGCACAGTGCGTATCTGGCCCGGCGAAGTCATCCGCGTACCCAGTCGATTGCTATCATTCTGACGGCTTGTAGGAGCTTGGCGCTATAACGGGTATTTTTGAATCCGATGCAGTCGTACGAGACTTCGTGAATGGAAGGAAAGCACGCTTTTACAAATCGAATTCGATATACTTCGCAGCCGACGACGATGCACAATATGCCGAGAAATTCGTTATCGACCTGTCCAGCGTAAAGCCATACATCGCTCTGTACCCTTCTCCAGATAAGGTGGAACCGGTAACATCGCAGCTAGGCATGCCTTTTGATGGTATTTTCATCGGCGCATGCACTACTACCGAGGAGGACCTGGTGCTAGCAGCCCTTATCCTCGAAGCAGGCCTTGATATGGGTCTCGCGTTAGCACCAGGAAAGCGAGTCATGGTACCTGGAAGCTTGCCAATCGTCTACAACTTGCGCCAACTAGGATTACTAGACATTTTCTCTCGCTGTGGCTGGGAACAGCCTGCGCCGGCATGTAGCCTCTGCCTGGGCATTGGAGCCGACGTAGCCGACTCAGGATCACGCTGGTTGTCCTCACAGAACAGGAACTTCAAGAACAGAATGGGCAGAGGTTTGTCGACTCCCATTATGTCTATTCGGTTTCTCGTAGTTCCTACTGACAGGTATATAGGAGCGGTCGGCCACATCTGTTCGGCGGCCACGGCGGCCGCCGCATCCTTTTCAATGACGTTGACCGATCCCGAGGTTCTTGTAGAACGTATCTGTAAGGACAAGTATGCGAATTACCTCGCTCGGGTGGCTCCTGCGAAGCGAAAAATCGGAACGCTACAAGCTAAAGACATGAGGGACCTATCATACGCCGAGCCATTTCTGTGTACGAAGTCTGTAAGGATCCCCGCTTCTCTTGAGGCGAACAGAGACAACGTTACCAGAGAAGGCCTTCAGAAGATCACGAGTCGCATTTTTCGAATGGGGGACTACGTTGATACCGATGCGGTATGTATAGGGAACCTCGAACAATAGTCCACCGCCGCTAACCATAGTAATGGTATTCACAGATCATTCCAGCCGCCGCATGCTTGAGTAGTCCTAGTGATGAAGACTTGGGCAATCACTGCTTTGAGTTTGTCTGTCCTGACTTCCGCTCTCACGTTCGATCAGGGTCTACTATAGTGATTGCGGGTAAAGCATTCGGCTGTGGGTCCTCTCGAGAAGAAGCTCCTCGGGCCTTAAAAGGTAAGGTAAACTCCCGAATGCATATTCTCGCTAGTTCCTAACTCTAACGCGGAAACTCTTATCTAGGTCTCGGAGTAAAGTGCGTAATTGCAAAATCATTCGCATACATCTTTTCGCGCAACATGCCTAACGTGGGCATGCTCGCAATTACAATTACCGATGACGACTTTTATCAGGTCGCGGAACATGGTGAAGCTATTGCTATTGATATAGATCAACGCCGAATTGACATTGGCAGTAAGAGCTGGCGATTCTCTCTGGGCAGCACTGAGCTAGGCTTGATTAGTATTGGTGGCCTCGGAATGGCATTAAAGACGTATGGCAGCGATCTTTTCGCTGCTATTGGGCCTCAGAATGTTAAGACTCACTCACAAGATCTTCATGAGCTTGGGCTTGCGACGTACGACGAGTTTGAATGGTAGATGCCTCAAGGTGTATCCAGTTTGGAACATATTTGGATCGCAAGCCTTTGACACTTTCAACACAAAGCAAAGCAACCCACATGCTCATCCTTGCTCCCAGGAACAATCATCATATTGCCATTACAACGATAGCCCGCTGTTCCTTGTCCGAACCAGAGCTTGCAATCGACATTTTAAGGAGGGATGGCGGTGTTGTGCTGACAGACTTCACTTCTATTGGCGACCTGGATCAAGTCAATCGCGACGCTCAAAATTTCTTATCACCGCCAGAAGAGGTTAGAGCGGCATCATCTCATATCTAAAAGACGATGATGCTCACAAATTGTAGAAAAAGTGGCCTAATTCCGGGCTTGAAGTGACTCGAGCTACTCGCCTCTTCGGGCGCAGCCGCGTCGCCCGTGAGGTCTGGCTGCAACAGGATAGTCTCCGCAAGATTCTACTTTATTTTCTGGAGACCAAGTCGAGAACATGTGCTGGCAAGCACATCACCACTGTGTTCCAGCTTCCATTGTCCATGACGATCAGGGCTGGCCCAGTGGACACTGCTCTCAATCTGCATAGAGATGATAAAAACCATCAAATCTGCCATTCTGATGCTACAGCAGAGCCATATCCCCTAAATCGTGACATAGGCATGAAATTACTGGTTCCTGGAGTGGATACATTCGCAGAGAACGGAGCAACTGTCGTGAGTTCTAATATTACCTTTATTCCACGACGAAGAGCAGATAAGGGACCAACGTTCTCAGTGTACCCCTGGATCTCATCTCTAGCCTTATGACGGAAAAAGCACCTTGGATGAAGCAGTGCCAGTGTGCATGAAGCGCGGCGAAGCGTTTCTCTCACTTGGTAGTTTGGTGCACGGAAATGCACGACAGGGGTCTTGCAGTTCCCGGCTGGTGCATGCATTCTTTTTCTGCAGAGCAAATTTGCGAGCTGAAGAACCGCTCTTTCCACGTTTTACCAGAAAGAAGTAGATCAATGGTCTGCTGGGGTTGTGTTCCGTCCTGCTTGGCCATCGGCAGCCTAAGCCATTTACGTCAAGTGGTTGATCTGGACAGCGTCGCTTCCTGGAATGTCCTCTTTATTCGAACTGAAGAAAGTTTGAAATGTTTGTAACCTAACCCTATAGACTTGTGTTGCGTTGGCGCGAAGCTTCTATCTACTAACAGAGAGCGTCGTTCATAAATTTCCTAGTTGCGACCGCTCAGAGAGTCGCTGGGAGTTCAGGTCGCTTGATTATGATCACTCTGGTCACGGTCGCACGTTGCAGGAGTAAAGCTTGTAGAAAGTGAGCATTGCAGAAGCGAACACAGCGCGAGCCATTAGTTATAAAAGTAGGATGAGGCAGTTGGTAGCGCGTGCACGTGCCAGACGGTCTTGGCGACGGAAGCAGTCCAGTGTGTTCATCGTGTCGGCCATCAAATAATTGATTGCGAACCACATGTTCGCAGGACCCGCATCAAAAATGGAGGCCCGGTAGTGGAGCACGACGTCCGGCAACCGGCACACCATTCATTCAAGCATCAGATCACTATTCTTACAGCAAAAGAGTCATGCCCAGCACAGGTTGTTCGTAAGGACTCGCGATAGATGTGCCTGAGTAGCCCGGTGTAGCATGAAAGACGGAGGGCAAGATGTCCCTGCCCACCAGGTCGCGATGGAAGCTTGTACGTGGTAGAATTTGACACGTGCCAGTTTTGTTATAGTCGATGCCTGTGTGAATAGCACACACAGCTCGGCAGCGGCCTGAATGTATAGATGTATTAACCTCGCAACTTCGTGTTTTCGTAAACTTGCGAAAAGGCTACTTTTTCGGATTATTTCTTCGATTGCGTACGCAACGATGCGTTTTTATATTCGATACTATAGCTAGTATATATATCGAGAGTCTCTCCTTCGATTCCTAGCTTATAGAAATATAGATATATAGTATATCGTTCGTACTTTAAAGAATTCTCTCGATTAAAATCGACTTTTTATCGTATTTCTTTATTTTATATACGTAGTAGTACTTATATCTACTAAATACTATAGTCCTAGAATAGAAGAAAGCTATCTTTATTATTTCTAAAGTTTCTATAGCTATAAAGACGATATAGCGTTCGTATTTTAAAGAAATCTCGCGATCGAGAGCGACTTTTCCTCGTTATAAAGTTATCGTTCGGCTACTAAGGATTTTAGGATCTAATTAAAATTTTATTAATTACTAATTAATATCTAACTAGCTTTTAAATATATACTATTTTTAAAATCCTTTCTATAAAAATTCTAGCTAAATTTTAATTATTAAGTAACTAAATTTTAATTAGACCCTAAAATTCTTAGTAGCCGAACGATAACTTTACGACGAGAAAAAGCCGCTCTCGATCGCGAGATTTCTTTAAAATAGGAATACTATATCGTTTCTATAGCTATAAAAGCTTTAGAGACGGTAGATTAAGAGTCGCTTTATTATTTTATATTCGAGAAAAGTATATAAAAGTAGAGGTATATGCGCAAATAAAGTAAGTATATAGAAAATATAAAAAACTAAAAATATAAAGTTACGAGGTTAATATATTTATATATTTAGGCCGCTATTACTCTAACCCGAAAAACTTAATAATATCTTTAAGGAGACTCTAAGTGCGTCGTCTTATACTACGCGTCCCGATAGACTATTCTATAAGGTCTACTTATCTTTCTTTAAGAAGTTATTTCTAACGTATAGACTTACGCGGCTTAGGAGGGTATTACGAAAGCTTAGAATCGAAGCGTCGGCGTTATACTTCTAGAGCGAGTAGAAGTAATATCTTATTAGATATTATATAGGAGCCCTAGCTTATAGAACCTATATAAGAAAGTTAGATAGAGTATAAGAAGAAAGATTAAGTAGAGATACTAGCGCGTATACGAATAGAAGGTAGACTAGTTAAAGTAGAGATAGAAGTAGTAGTCTTAATAGATAAACTTTTACTATTCGAGGATAAGATATAGCTTTATTCTCCTTCGCTTACTCTCGCTTATTCCTATATATTATAGGCCGTATATTTTACTAATAGTTATATTACGATTCGCTTAGGAGGATTAATAGTAGGGCTATATAGTCCTTGCGCTTTATAATATCTAGAGCGATAATTAGATTAATTTAAGGAGTATAGCACGAATAAGTTAATATTATATACCTACTACGTCCTAAGTTAATCTACTATTTACGTTAAAATTACTAATTATATACTACTCTTCTACTTTACTTATCGAGTATTATCCGCACGCGAATTCTAGTACTACTTAATTAAGGTAATAATATTCTTATAGCTATAAATCTTTATAGTATCGAGTAGGGTATACTACTCCTATACGCCGTTACGAACTCGATTAGTAGTAATACTTACGCTACCTTTAAGGAGAGCTCGTACTATAAGTATATTACTAACGTAGCACGCCTTATATAGTATAGTACCTCGACTAAAGGCTTGCCTTAACCTTCTAGCCTCTATCTCCTCGAACTTAATTTCGTCTACTAGCGCTCCTCTAGATATTAATAGATATTCGATATATACGGTCTTATTTAAAGCCTCTTTTTCTATAGCGCGGTATAGTAGATTGCCTCTTATAGCATCCTTTCTAGAGTCGAGAAGTAGTTAGATAGCACGAACGTAACCGTCTAAAATTACTATAGATATAGCCGTATCGGCTATATTCGAGGGCGTATTAGGGTTAGCTCCGTAGCTAAGAAGCTAATTAAGTAGACGTTTATTATTAACGGCGCAACTAAGGACTACGTTAGCTATAGACTAGATATTATATATAACCGCTATACTACGAAAGCCGGCTAAAAGAGGAACGATTCGCGTTTCGCTATAGGAAACCGAACGTAGAGCCTATATATAGGATAGACTCTTATATTATAGCTATAAGAAAGCTTACTAAAGGACTAGCGGCAAATAACTATTTCGGAGAGGCGTATTAATAGGCTAGCTATATTAGAAGAGTAGTAATAATACTTCTATAAGAGTAATAGCTTAGGAAGCTAATAGCTTAGGGGGCGTCTAAGTTAGACGCCGAAGTATCTAGCTTACGCCGCGTATACTCGGCGTAAGATAAAAGTACGCTAAACGTATATAGAGGAATCGGCAAGAATTAGTCTCTTAATATCTCTAACGAGTATAGTTAGGAGCGCTTAATATATTACTATATACTAACCTTTTATAATACTAATTCTTCTACCTAGAGGTTAGAATAGGTCCCTAACTTTAGGTCGGTTCCGGGTCTAGGTCGGTTCCTAAGAGAACCGACCTAAGACTTAAATCGATAGGGTCCCTAACCTAATATAAAATCGATAGGTCGGGTCTAAATACTATCGGTTCCTATATAGGTCTTTATAGGGACCTAAGTTTAGAAAGATAGGTCTAATACTAGAGAATAAGACTAAGTCGCCGCGGAGATAATAGAATTACTCTAATACTAAATATACGTATATATAAAACTAAGCGTTATAGTATATTAGAAGCGCCGGTTAAACTAGCGACTATAGTTACGGAGAAAAATAAGGATGCCGACTATACTTACTAACTATACTTGCTAACTACGAGATATTAGAATTAAATACTATTTATAATATCGACTACGAAGTCTATTCTACTCTACGAGTATAACGTAAAAGCAAATACTTCCTTTACTAAGTACTATAGCGAAGATATATTAGTACTATATCCTCCTTATTATTACTAATCGAGTCGAAGTTACTTTATATAGTAGTTACTAACGTCTTCTAATCCGCCTCGAGCTACTCCTACTACTAATTTACTATATTATTTAAAGGCTCGAACGTAGTTAATATTAGCGGCGCCTTCTCTATAAGCGAATCCCGAGCCTATTACTACGCGTTACGCTCTTAGGAACGATAGTATATAATATTACTAAACGTCGAGGGATCGTAGGACCGATTATATCGGCTCTAATAACGCGCTATACTAAAGTCGCGCTTATAACTAGTTCTAGCTACTAGGATAGAGAGAATATCCTAGGCTATTAGCGCGTAACCTAGATATTCTAATACGATTATCTTCTATAAGCGGAGTAGATACTCTATAGAATAGGTAGCCGAGTCCTTAAATCTAGCGTAGCGATAACGAGATACCTCGTCCGAATTAGCTAAAGGCTATATAGTCTACTATAGCCGTCTAGATACTCTTTAATTAAAGTCGGAGTTATTACTATTTAATCTACTATAGAGACCTATTACGAATAATATCGTAGAGCGGTATAAGGCCTTTTTCGGCCTAGACTAGAACGTAGCTACGAGAGGCTTATATCGCGCGTATTCGACCTAGAATTTTAACTAGTAGTAATCCTCGAAGAAGGAATCGAGCCTCTTACTAAAGAAGGCCTTATAGTCCTAGAACGCCTATTTTATTACTAGATTAAGAAGAATCGCAATGCTATATATATTACTAAATCGCTTCTAGGTAGTAGTATAGTACTTCTCGAGCTTTATCTATATAGCCTATAAGGTAGAATAAATCTCCTTTTACTAGAGTTATATTTTATATTTAAGTTTCTTATCTATAATATCTAGGATATCGAATAAGGTATTATAGTAGCTAAGAACGAGGTAGATTATTAGCCTCTTTATCGTACCGATTCGTATCGTAGCCTCTACGAAAGGAGTAGTAAGGTTAATAATATATTTAACTCTCTTTTATTCTATAGCGGTTAGCTTTAGTTCGAGCTAACTCTTATTCTTAATATACTCGTCGATAATATCTTATAGTTAAGAACTATATATTAGTATAATCGTAGTTAAGCTCTAACGGGTCTTTATATCTTATATTAGGTATAAAACTCTTTAAAGCGTCTTCTTCTACTATTTATACTATTTCGAGTATAGATATAGATCTGCGATCCTCTTTCGCTATAGTACTATAAAACTCTCGAAGCGTTAAGTACTAGAGTTTACCTTAACTATAAGTTTTTAGAACTTTATAGAGAGCAGTTATTAGTATAGCTTCTACCGACTATATTTACTAACTATATATACTTCGTAGGGAGAATAAATAGTACTTTTATTAGAACCGTAGCTAGACTTCTTACTTTAAGCCGACGTAACGCGTTCGTATCTATCTCTTCGTTCTATTATTCTTATCTCTTATTTCTTAGCTCGATCTTAAAAGTAGCGAAGAACTTCTTTAAGGAGAGCTAGATTATATATATAAAGTATAGGAACTATTCTAGATAGGAGAACTCGTAGTCTTTAGTATCTAATATCTCTTCTATATTCCCGTCTATTCCTTAGAGAAGAAGTTATTTAATCGAGACTAATAGCTTCGCTATATATATACGCTCGTAGGAGTAAATATCGATAGCCTTAACGCTAGAACTTATTACTTAGAAGATATATATATAGTAAGGATACGTATATAGCTATATATAGTATATTATTATTAGAAGTATTATCCGCTATTAGCGCTATAAGCCTATTAGAGATCTCGAAACGGGTAAGTACGTCGAATAGTAGGTCCGCTAGGACTTCGCCTATATAATAGCCCGAAATATATAGAAAGGCTAGTATAGCCTTATACTAGGCCTACTCGCTATCGATCTAGTAGCCTTATATTATAAGGAATAATACTTTAAGTACCCTAGCGTACTAATCGTCGAGGGCGATAGCTACCTAGAAGGTTCTAGATAGCTAACGTTTTAGATTATCCTCGGAGTAATTAACTACGTCCTAGATATATAACTTAATCGTAGTAGCGCTCTTAAAGTCGATAGATCTAGTCTCCTCTAATAGATATTCGTAGGTACGCTAAACTATAGGACTTTCGAAGAAGTTTAAAAGTAAGCCTAGTTAGAAAACTATAAGCCTATATAACTCTAGAAACTTTAATCGTTCTAGGTACTCTATTCTAGTAAAACTTTTCTTAAGCTATTCCTATAAATAAGAGCTATTAGTATATTTACGTTATATATCTCTATAAAGCGTAGTCGGCGAGCGTAGTTAGTAAGCGTAGTTAGTAAGCGTAGTCGGCACCTTATTCCTATATTAATAAATACTAAACTTATAGATTAATCTTTAGTAGCCTTAATAACTTCTCTAGTAACTCTACGCTCCTAAGAGGCTCCTTTATAGCCTAATAAATCGAGGTGCTTTTAGAGAGCTTTTATTCCGTTACTTAGTCCTAGGTATTTAATAACTCTATTATATCCCCTATATATAACTCTTAGGGCGTACGTTTCCTAGTTTATACCTTTAACGAAAAATCTCTAGGCTTATAACGTTCGCGTATTCGAGTTCTATTTTATAGAGTTCGAAGATATTCTACTATACTTATCGTAATACCTCGCCTCTTCGAGCTACTAATAGTAGTAGTAAAAGCCCTCGAACGACTAGGTATACTCCTACTACTATATCTATATACTATTAGTTTCGACTTAGTTCTTAAAATCCTCTAGTAGCTTAGACTTTAGTAAGGTTAGCTAGAGATAGTATCCTATCTTATATACTAGCTTAACTACTCGAGGTATTCGTAATCGGATAGCGTCCCTTTCTCTACTATTATACTACCTTCTTAATTAGACTAGAGTCGACGAGAGATAGCTACGATTCGGAGTTAGTCTATCGTTCGTAAAGCTATATACTTATATATCTTAAAGAAGAAGGAAGTATAGTACTACTACGTCGTATCGGAGTCGTAGGATATACTAGTAATACTATAATATAAAGTATATAGTACTAAGAAGGAATCGTAGAACTAAAGAGTAAAAGCTAGTAGAGTAATAGAGGTAAATAATATTTATAGAGGCGATTAAGTTTTATTAGTATAAGTACTAGCGAGGTATCTCTATTATAGGCCGATAGCCTATCCTAGTAGCGTTATAAAGACGGACACCTCTAGTACTCTTATTAAGCTCGTAATAGTTGCGACTAATAAATATACTAAGTACTCTTTAATTATAGTAATGCTATAGTCGCCTTTAAGGGCAAGTATCTTACTAGTATAAGAGGCTAGTAGCGTTAATAAAGCTTAAGTCGAAAAAGTAGAGTTAGACTTAGCCTAAGTAGATAAACCTATTATAGAAAGAATTTAAAAACTACTTAAAGACTACGTAAAGCGATATAATACTATATAGTAAAAGGCTAAAAATAATACTAAGAGTAAGAAGAGGAAAAAGAATATAGCGAGCTAGAAGTTTAAGGTATAACTAGAGCTCCTAGATCTAGTACTAGCTCTAAAGACAAAGTAGTAATATATCTCTAAAGGTATAACTACTATATAAGAGAATAAGGCTAGTATTAAATATACTTAGCTATCGAAGGTAAGACTTAAGCTATCTATAAGAATTATAAAGGAGAATTATATATTCGGCAAGCTACTATAAAGCAAGAGATAGAGATAAGAGATATAAGTTAAAGAGGGCTAGCTAGTACTACGACGTAAACTATAGACTAATATATTATATACTATTAGCGGCTATAACTAATCTTAACTTATAAGATATATCCGTATTCTACTTAGCCTAAGAGGAGTTATAGAGCTTCTATATAAACCCTATCTCTAGCGACTAGAATTTACGTATAAAGGTCTTAGAGATAGCGAGCTTATCCGTAGATATACTTAGAAGCTACTCGACGATATCCTAAAAGCTAAGTCCTCCTTCCTACTTAGAATCGAGCTATATTTCCTATAGAAGCTCTCTATATACTAACTTCTTTATATTAAACTTATAAGCGTATAACTAGAACGCTAGCCTATTTCGCTTAGCCTACGCTTTAGACGTAACTAGCTTTTAGAACCTATTACTATCCTAATCGTATCCTAACGGGATAAGCTAATCTAGGACTTCTAGAGTCTAAGTAAAGCGATTAGCTATATTAAACTTAAAGGACTTCTAGGAGAGATAGTTACGATATACTATATAGTAATAAGATAGGAAAATTTCCGTTATAGTTAGAAGACGGCCTTCTACTATTAGCTCCTACTACTAGTTAGTATATAGTCGGTAGGCGTAGTCGGCACTAATTTACCTTCGCTTTCGCTATAGATACTAATATACGGACTAATTTTATAAGCCCTTTATAAGGCTCTACGGAGCGTAGAGTATACTTCTAGTTTAATCGGAGGTACTCGAATGCGTCCTAAAGAAGCTATTAGTTCTAGTAGCGATATACTCTTAATAAGAGCTACTTACGTCCGCTCTAGATACTTAGAACACGTATCTCCTCTTATTCCTAGATTATAGCCTCTTAATAAGGTCTATTTCTTACTATAAGGAACTCGGCCTCTCCTTAATTAGTTATACGATAAACTCGGCTTAACTCCTATATTATATATATAGTATCGTAAGCGTATATACCTTCTTCTTAAACTATCGAATAGCTTTATTCTAAAAGGCGTAGACGGCGTAACTCCTCTATACGGCCTACTCGCTCTTAGTAGTAACTCGAAGGCGAAGGTTAGTTATTTTATAGCTAGTATTAGCCGACCTTACTAGTAATACGTAGGGTGCCTCCGGACTTAACTTAGACTAATTAGTATTATACTAGTAGTTATAGTTATAGTGCGGGTCGTCCGCGCTCTTCTTCTTCTCGATATTAAAATAGAAGCTTTCCTTATTCTAGTTTACTATTTATATAGTAGGCCTATCCCGCGCGCGCTAACGTCTCTTATCGTCCCTATTATATATTAGTACTATCGACTATATTAGCCGACTATATAGATTATTACTTACGCTATCTAGTCGTACTAAGTATAGTACTCCTCTTTCTAGGCCTTAATCTTCTTCTACTACTACTTCTTTAATAAAGAGCTCTATATATTATTAGAGCCGATTAAAAGCTTCTTCTACTAAGTAAAGAACTTATTTCTAGCTTTGCGCTACTTATTTACTATAGCTCTCTTAGGTAATATATCTATATACTAGCTATACTCGCGAAGAGTATTAGGATTAGAAGAGTAGGTATCTATATCTTTCCTTATAGTACCTAGTTATATCTAAAGTATAGAAGTACTTATACTATCTAAATTCTTATTTATAAGGTAGGGACGCTTCTATAAACTATTAGAAGGCGTAGTACTTATCGGACGTCGCTTTTATCGCGCTATTATTATAAGTTTAGTCGCTAAGAAGAGATAAGTATCGCGAGGTATATAGTAAATATACGCTTAAAATTCGGTAGTAATATAAGTATAGTAGCGGTTAAGGTAGTAGTTATTATAGTAGGAGCTAAGTGCGACGAATTCTAGCTTTAGGTACGCTAGAAGCTTAATATATAGCTATTCCTACCTAGCTACTAGCTTACCTCTATACGTAGAGTTTAGCTTCCTATACTATAGTTAGCTACTATAGTCGGCGATATTATATAATATATCGCTTACCTAATATAGCGTATACTAATATATACGACTATATATAGATAGCGATAGCTATAGATATACTCTAGAGCTAGAATCCGTCGTATACGTTACTTAGATTAACCTTACTATCGCTAGCCGAAAAGAGTAACTACTATATACTTATACCCTCGACGACTACTCGTCTACTCGTTACCGATAGTTACTTCTTAGCTTATACTATTAACGACTACTTATCTTCTTAGTATAGACGGCTACTTCTTAGCTTATATTATTAACGACCGCTCGTCTTCTTAGCGTAGACGATTACTTTTTAGTTTATACTATCGACGACTACTAGTCTCCTCGGCGCCGATAGTTACTTCTTAGCTTATACTATCGATAACTACTTCTTTCTTTAGTATTAAAGTAGTATCGATAATTATTTCTTCTTTTCTACTATTATAACGACTCGGTTCCTCGATATAAAAGTAGGCTAGAGAGTCTATTTTTCTATTCTACTACTATATTACGACTACTTAACTAGTAATACTATAGAGTACTAGTAAGTCTAGCTCTTTCCCTTCTATAGTATTTTATATATTCGTAAAGAACTTCGAATAACGAAATATATATACTATAGTCGATATTATTTATATAATACCCGGATATAATCTATACTATAGTAAATATTTACGTCTATTACTATATTCTATAAAGTAGCGAAAGCGATTATAGCGTTTACGTAACTATAACTTCTACTAGATAAAGATTAGTAGAGGTGTCCTAATATAGTAGTAGAATGCGATATAGTTCTACTATATAGCGCTATTAAACTCTAACTCCCCCTCTATAGGCCTACGTATTCCGGCGGTCGTATACGATTTTCTAGTACTCCTATCTACTCTAGCTCTTCTCTCTTATACCTCTACCTATCTACTTCTTCTAACCCTTCGATATCTCTATTTATACTACTCGATACCTTCTCTTATTTCCTAAGTAGACTCTAATATAGAGTTTAACTCGAGCCCTCCTCTACGAGTATATCCTAATATAGATACTAATATACTACTATTAGTACTACCTCTATATATAGGAAATAAGGCTACTAAGTAGCGGCGAATATAGCTACTAAAGGCTGCGGTACTAGACGACGAGTCTCGTAGGAAGGTAGTAGTTCTTTAGAAAAAAGCGATAGCTATAAGAATAATATAGCGACGAACGAGAGCTAGTACGTCTAGTATCTCGAAAAGGTAGTTAATACTAGAGATAGTAGCCTTACGAGAGATTCGTAAGCTTTAGCGAATAATAGCTTTATATATCCGAAGGGTCCCTTTTTAGCGTATTATCCGCGAGATTATAATAGATAGAGGTAGTAGTAATATTATTAGAATTTAGGTAGTAGTACTTAAATACTTATAGGAAGTAGGGGAGGCATTTCTCGTTATAGAGTTCGAGATTTCTAACCTTCTAGCGATCTACGCGAAGCGCGTTACTTTATAAGTAAAGGATATATACCTATATAGTTATCTACGCTACTAGTTTACTTACTAGAACGGAGGAGAGAATAATAATATAAGTATATTATACTAGGTTGCCGACTATAATTACTAACTATAAAGAGCCTAGCATACGTTACTATACTTAGAAGCTTAGAATTAATATATATAGCGTAGGTAAAGCCGTAGCTAGCGCGCTAGCGAGCCTAACGTCTGCCTTAGCTAACCTATATACCCTTACTAAACTATTAGTAATACTACTACCTCTACCTCCTTAGAACTTGTCGGCGGTTACGCTTTATTAGCCTATTATTATCGCCTTCCTTTTTTATACCTCCTAATAAATTTTCGTATTATATATATAAAGGATACTACTATATACGTTAATCGTAGCTTAATCGACCGCTTTTCTCTCGGCCCTCTATACATTTATAATAGCTTAACTTCCTACTAATAAGCCTAGCTAGTTCGCTAAGTAATACTTCTCTAGCCGAGATATAGCGTCTGCTCCTTCTTTATCTAGAAACTCTCTCCTACTCGAAAACCCTTCTATAGATAATAGTAATATCGACCCTAGACTTCTTAGTAACTAGGCGCTCTCTTCCGACTAACGTAGCGCTTCTACCTCTTCTCCTTTAATTTCTAACTCCTCTACTTATAATAGTAACAACTAAGGAGCTACTAGCGGAAACGACTAGAATAGTTCTTATAGAAATACAAACGGCGATAATAGAAATAACGAAGATAACGGCTCTATTATTAATATCGATAATAGTAATAGCGACGAGAGTAATAGCGACGAGAGTAGTATACCGCCTACCCCTCTCTCTTAGCTTTCTAAGAAGGCTCTATAGAAAACTATACTAGGCGGTTAGCCTCGTCTCGATAAGTAGAAGCTCGCTTACTAAATAGCCTATAAGAGATAGATCGAGAGGGATAATATAGTAATAGTAGTAGTAGTAGTAGTAGCTAGAGGAGCAGTAGGTAGAAAACGATTACTAGGTAGAAAACGAGTAGCGAAAAAGGAACTAGCTAGAAAAAGAACGGCTAGAAAAGTACCGGCTAAAATAGTAGTAGTAGGTAGAGGAGGTCTAGCTTATAGAGCTAGTATACGGAAGACTTATCGCTATAAGCTAGGTAGTAAGTTATATAGTCGGTATTTATAGTCGGTATTACTAACTTATACTCTAGCTATCGCGCTTTAAGAGATCCGTAAGTACTAGAAGTCTACGGATCTACTTATACTAAAGCTACTCTTTAGCTACCTCGTCTACGAAGTTTACTATAACGTTTCTAGAGGCTTAGCTATTTCTTAAGAAGGTTACTATTAGTAGGCGAGCGCCCTTAGTACTCTATAGGAAGCCGCCGAGAGTGCTCTAGTCTACCTCTTCTCGAGTATATATACTCTTAGTCGTTCTATATTCGATCGATATTAACTATATTATAAGTACTAACGTTGCCGCGATTTACGTAAAGCGAGTAACTATTTAGTAGAGGGATATAAAGTTTATTATTAGCCTACTCTCGTCTTAGGGAATTAATATATTTAGTAAGAGATAAATCTCTATAGTATATATAGGGAAAATCGTTATAACTATAGAGGGCATATATAGTAAAAATCGATATAAGTAGAGAGGTTACTATAGTTAGTATTCGTAGTCGGCATACCTATAGTTGCTCTAAAATATATAATTTGCCGTATTAAATTAAATATACCTTTAAAACCCGTCGCTTTCTATACTTTCTACTTTCTCTAGTTTCTATTTATTTATAACCCTCGATTTTCTATATCGTATTCTATTAAATCTTATATTTCTATTAAGACCTATCTTTAGACCTATCGTTAGATCCGAGTTAGACCTATCTAATACCTATATTTATTAGATAGGTCCGGAACTAGGTAGGAACCGGCTAGGACCCGACCTAACTATTATAGTTCTATATATTTAGGTCCTAGACCTAACCCGGACCCGTCCCGACCTATTCTAACCTCTACTTCTATCTTATCGAGGGTAGCGATCTATTAAGGCCTACTATACTTACGCGAGGAGCATCTATATAGCTAGGTAACCGTAGCGAACGTACTAGGTCCGTAGTACTACTATTAGGCTACGTAGGAGAGTTACTAAACTCTAAAGCCGAAGAAGACGAGAAGATAAATAATACTAATAATACGTAGGCGAGGCGCGAGCGTCTCGAGTAAGAGAACGCTATACTACGCGAATAGCTCGAACTCTACGCTCTTTAGATAGAGAATAAACGCTTAATATAAGAAGTTAGGACGACTACTCTACTAATATACTTAAGTACGATAGTAAGAAGCCTCGGCTTAAGATACTTTAGTATAGCGAGTATTACTAGAGATACTAAGGATAGTACGCGTTATAGTAGCGACGAATATACGCCCTACGAATCTATTAAGCTCCGCTCTCCTAAGCTATTTAAGAGCGAGACCGTTAAGGAAGTCTAGGAATACGTCTACGTATATAAAGTAAACTTTATAGCCGCGCTAAGGAAGTTTATAATAGAATACTAAAAAGTAATCGCTAGTATTATATTCCTCGTAGGCGAAGCGTAAGAAGCCTAGTATAACGAGTACCTTAGTATACTTCTAGTAGGGTATACTATTACGGTCTAGCCGGGCCTATATAGATAGCTTAGTACTTAGTATATAGACGCTTCCTTTAATAGACGTAGATAGATAGATATTAACCTTTAGTATACCTAGTCGTCCGATATAGACGTAATAACTAATAGCTCGGAAGCGTTAATCTCGACCTTATTCGAATACCTAACTAATTAACGAACGAGGCTACGCCTATTCGGACGACCGAATATCGAGAATATATCGACGGCTTAATTAGTAGCCGGACCCGTATTCTACGTAGATCGCGGACGCCCTATATATTCTATAAGATTATACGAGAATAACGAGGCGTATATATATAAGAACGAGTAGAGTAGTTAGAGAGTTAGCCGTCGGTTATCCGCGGCCTCTAGCTACTTAGACGCCCTCTATTTTTTTCCTAGGGCTATCTATAGATAGTCGCGACGCCTATAGGTAGCCGCGTAAATAACGGCCCCTACTAGTCTAGACGTACTTATTCTATAGAAGTAGGAACTAGCTCTACTACCTATCCTAGTAGCTTCGATTCTACTAGATATTAACGTAGCTTCCTTATTAACTACCTTCTCCTTCTAAGTCTTCTTAATATAAGACGCGCTCTTAAGAAGGATTAGATATAGTAAGCCTAACCTCTAGCGCTTAGTAGCGTTTATCGCGAATAACTATATACTACTACCTAAGTATAAGCCTCTAGTTACCTTAATAGAGCGTAGGATATTATAGCTAGGGTATCCTTAAGACTAGATTATAAATTTATCTAGCGTTAACGAAGTAGCGAAACTCGTCCTTATATACCTTCTACTTATTTAAGACCTACTATAGTATACGGCGACTATACCTTAGCTAGCTACCTTTACCTTAGACGAGGTACTATAAGTAGTTATTCTACGTAACTACTTAATAAAGGCTTAGAACGAAGCCTAACGTAGATAAAGCTACGTAGCTAGACGCCTACGCTAACTAGTAGATAGGATCCTACGTATAGAACTATATCCCTTCTAAGAATAGCCTAACGATCCTATTTAGTAGCGCCTCGAGCGACCTCTATAGATACTAGTATAGCCGTACGAGCGACCTCTATAGATACTAGTATAGCCGTACGAGCGACCTCTATAGATACTAGTATAGCCGTACGAGCGACCTCTATAGACGCTAGTACGGGAATAGAGCCGGTCCTCGAACTAGCTAGTAGCGCCGCCCTAGGAACGATAGACGGTTTACCTAGTCTAGTAGCTATATATACTACGTAACTCGCTCGTAGAGACGTCCTCTAATTCCTCTTTCTAACGCTTACTACTAATAGACTCCTCGCTCTAGGAATCGTTAGTACGAGTATTACCTAATATAACTATTCTATACTCGCTAGTTACTTCTAGCTCGGGGGCGCGTATACTAGAACATCTTCCGATTACGCTACGTCGAGCCTCTTTAACTTCGCTATACGATATACTATATAGTAACGCTACTAGTCGTAATAATATTAACTTCCTATACTAGTATAAAGACGAGTAGCGTCGCGGACGTAACTATAACGACTACTACGACGCCCCTTCTAGACGCCGGCCTCGCTATAACTCTATGCCTCTAAGAATATCTTCTTATAGGAACGTACCGCTAGGTAGCGCTCTACTATAAGAGGACGTACTACCCTAAGAAGTAGATACTAGTCTAGCTTCGCTACCTTTATCGCTATAGCGACCTCTTATACTAGCTCTAGTAGTTCTAGACCTAGATCGCTTCTTAATATAAATTAGAGATACGCTTAAAGCGTACGCGATATAAGCTTAGGAGCGTTTTAACGAGTTCTAGAGCCGTTAAGATAAGCGGCTCGGCTATATAGAATATAATTTCGACGCTCGTTTTAAGCGTTTAGAAGCGTACGCTAGAAGCTAACTACTAGACGCTCTACGATACGGTATTAACTTAGAGGCTAATTACTAGTAACGTCTATAGCGAGCGAGGCTAGTCCCTTCTTCTAGTAGAGGAGACCTACTACTACTAGATAGTAGAGAGAACGGAGGAATATATCTACGTTATAGAGAACGCTATAACTATAGTCGAAATAATTATAGCCGCGACCGGAGGCGAGATAGCTACTATAGTAGACGGGGACGCCGAGATCCCTCGTCGTCTTCTAGTAATAGTAATAGCTCCTTACTCGATCTATATTATAATAGTAGTTAGCGTCCTAGCTACTCGCTAAACTAGTTATATAGCTATAGTCGATCTAAAGATAGCTACTTTAAGCTAGAGGAAGTAGGTTTTTTCTATCTAGCTACTACGACTACTAAGCTCCCTATAGAGAATATAGTCGACTAAGGAGGCAAAACCTTCTATAGGTTAGTCTACCTATTCTTAAACTCGGCTAAAGATTACGCGATAACTATAGGGTCCTAGACGACCTAATAATAGCTAGTTAAATACCTCTATAGTTCGGTAATAATCTAGTTCTTCTCGGAGCTTATAGAAGATAACCGCTATAGAATCTATAATAGGAAAGGTATCGAGCGTTAGGAGAAAGCCCTCTACGATAAGTTCTTTCTCTACTTAGCTAAAGCCTTAGTACGACTAGCCGATAAGCGTTTCGGCTAAGAGGAGGTCGCTACTAACCGTCTACTAGCCGAGTTCGTCTTAAACGTAGTTCGCTAGATATAAGAGGCTAAGACGATTAACCGGACCGCCTAGTTAAACGTAGCGTAGATAAAAATCTATTCGGACCTCTAGCTTAATATAGACCTACTTATAAATAGAACGACTATCGATACCTTTATAGAAAGTATAGAAATACGAATATTCTCCTAGCGCTATCTTAACTCTAAGGCGAGAATAGGTAAGTATCGTACCGAATATATTAATAGGAGGGATAGGCGTCGCTAATAGAATACCTCTTACGAGTACGACTATACTTATAAACGATACTCGGATAGGCTCTAGTAGTATAACGACCGTCCGCGTTAGAATAACTAAAACGCTACTAACGACGGACTTTAGCGCTACGAGAGACGAGATAACTACCGAAGTAGACGCGATTAAGATCGCTAGGACTATTATTTAAAAGAAAATACGCCTAATAATACTCGGGCTAAGGCTCCTAACCTAGACCTAGTAAAGCGAGAGCCTATATACTATAACTATAATAAGTCCGGCTACTACTTTTACGAATATAAGGAACCGAGACGTTAGCGCTCCTATAGTAGAGACTTATTTTATAGGAGGAAGGATAATAATACGTACGTCGCCTAAGGCAATTAGTTAGTATTACGCGATAGCGACTATACTATCGTCTTATAGCCGTCTAGCTATAGCCGTAGCTTCTTACTCGTTAACGCGTACGCTAGACTAGTATAGATAGTAGACTTTATAGATATAGGTACCGAACTTATAGCGACCTTCGCTCTTATCTATATATTCGATATAGTCTCCTCCTTAGGTTCTTTTATACTAGCCTTATTATTACGTATATACGAATGCTCCGCTTACGACGAGACCTTTCTCTCTATAAAAGCGCTATTTACTTATAGAGATAGTATATATTCTAGTAGCTATAAGCTAAACCTAGACCTATCTCGCGTAGTTAACTCGTCTACTATACTTAACTACTTACTAGGTCCTCCTATTCGTTCCTTTTAGTATTTATATCTAGCTCTATATACGAGTATCGACGGCCTCGATTTCGAGATTACGCTCGATACGGGCGCTAGCTACTCTATCGTTAATCTTCGCTTTCTAACGAAGTACTACTCGGACGTATAGCTTCGTTCTCTAAACTAGCCGTTTAAGATTAGCGGGATCTCTAGCTCCTAGGAGTATACCTAATATATAGTAGTAGATATATAGGCCTAGCTCTAATCGACGGCGACTACGTCCTAGTATACTTCCGCTACGCTACGTATATCGTCGCGGATCTTCTAGTTAAGATCCTTCTTAGTATAGACGTAATCGTAATAGAGTATATTCTTATTAATATTCCCCGACGGTAAGCTACTCTCGCTTCGTATAAAGGCGCTAAGGTACCTCTCCTAGTCGCTAGAAAGGCGTAAACGCTATTCTATACTATACTAACTACGAGAGACGCCTTTACTATCCCTCTATATACTAAGTCTAGAGTCCCTATTATTCTATAGTACTCGCTATTAAACGACCGCGACTTTAACTTTATACTAGAACCCTAGTACCTCGGCGGCTTTTAGAAGAGTTTAGATATCTATTACTCTCTAGTAGACTCGTAGATAACCTATATTTTAATCGCTAACTAGATAAATATAGAGATTATCCTACTACTAGCCGCGCGTCTCGATATAGTAGGCGAGGCTACGTTCGAGGGCGCCTTCGTAACGACCCTAACGTCTAACTAGAAAGATCTAGCTATAATACTAGATTTTCTATAGTAGAGTTTAAACTAGCTCGTAAGCTCGAGACCCTTATACTAGGACTACTCGCTACGCCTCTATTAGATATAGAAAAGAGGATAGTAGAAGGCTATATACTATATAGTACGGCAGATAGGCAGGCTACGTACGCTGCCCTCGTATAGAGATAGTAACGCTTATAGGTCGATAAAGGTATAGTAGTCTAAGTCTTAGAAACTAACTATATACCTATCCTACTACTATTTAGTAGCGATACTTATCGCCTCTCTACTATAGTCTACCTATTATCTAAACCTAATCGAGAGGTTGTCGATAAGGCCTTTAATAGTCTATATTAATAGAGTAAAATATTATTTACTACTAAGCCTACTCTATTCGGCTTCCTAGTCTTTATAGTATAGAAGACGGTACTATTAAACGGCTAGTTAGTACGAAAAGGCAGGGCTATAGTTAATATCCGCGGCTTAAATAAGATAGCTATTAAGGACTCCTATCTACTACTACGATAAGACGAAATCGTAGACATACTAAAGGGTACTAAGTATATTACTACTATAGATATAGTTTCTTTCTTTTACTAGTAGATAGTCGTAAAGGCCGACTAGTATAAGCTCGCTATTAACTTCTATTAAGAATAGGAATTAATATACGTCGCTACTATAGGCTATTCGAGTAGTATATAGTACGTATAGAGATAGCTAGATAGAATCTTAAAGCCGTATAGATCCTACTACTATATATATATCGACGATATTATAATCTTCTTCTATACGTTTAATAACTATCTACTATACCTCGACTAGCTATTTTAGCTACTCGACTCGTACGATATTAGTATCTCCCTCTAGAAGACGTTTATTAGTTATCTATCCGCGACTCTACTTAGTTAGCGCGTTAGTAGCTTAGGCTATACTATATATAAGGAAAAAGTTAAGGCTATCCTCGACCTTCTCTTTCTTTAGACTCTAAAAGACCTCGAATTCTACGTCGGCCTAATAGGTTAGTAGCGATACTATATTCCGTACTTCTTATAGATCGTCGCTCTATTCGAGGAGCGTAAGAGATAGCTCCTTCGTCGGGCTCCTACCTATAGTAATTCTAAGAAAAGGTTCGCTACGAGGACGTAGGCGTAGAACGAGGACGATAACTTAGTAAGATAGTATCGTAGTTACGATATCCTACGCGAGATATATAGGATAGCTAATTTCCTATACTATTTAGATCTAGATCGTCCGCTATATATCGACCTAGATTTAAGTGCCCTTAGCTACGCTACTATCGCGTATATAGTCTAGAATAATCCTACTTCGATAGATAGTAGTAAAGCCGTCCGATTCCCTACTACTAAGGTCTAGCTAGTAATATATCTTAGTAAGGCCTTATTCGACGTAGAATCCCGATACCCCGCTACGGAATTAGAGGTCTCGAGGCTCTTATAGACGGTTCGGAAGCTCTATTATATCCTATAGACGGCTAGGAGGCCGGTCTTTATATTTATAGACTATATAGCTACCTTAGGTATAATTAGGTCCGACTTATTAACGTCTACTACGTCCCTAGATAAGATAAACCTTCGCCTCGTCCGAGCTAGTTAGTATCTTTCGTAGTTCTCTAAGTTAGTAGCCTTCTACTACCCTAGACGGCTATACGGTATACCTAACGCTCTTAGTCGCTTTATTAACGACTCTAGAAAAGGTAATACGGATACCCTAGATCCGCTCGTATATAATAACCTTAACTAGGCTAGGGATATAATCGATAATCCCGTCTATCTCTATTCGAGGGTTTACGAGAACGCTTAATACTTCCTAGCGTCCTTAATTAATAAGTATAGCGGCTGCCCCTTTACGTCCTCGGAAGCGCTCGTCTTCTATTCTCTACTCGTCGAGCTATTACCTAAGTTTAAGACCGATTTAGTACGAGGCTACTAAGACGACCCTACTTAGTTATAGCGGCTATAGTAACTAAGAGCTATAGAGGATCGACGCGTTTATAAGTTAGAAGAAGACGACGATAATCGAGAATAAAACGAACTTAAAGCTATACTATTAGGCTTATAGTTTTTCTTAAGGGACGGTTTAATTTATTTTAAGGACGATATAGACGGTTACGAACGCCTATATATCTTTATAGCTATATATAAAGAGGTTTTTAAGATAGTATACGACAACTACTACTATTTAGGCTTCTACTACGCCTACGCCTGCGTTTTTACGTCGTTCTATATCCGCTAACTTTTAAGGGAACTCCGCCGTTATATTAAATATTATCTAGACTACCTACTTAACTAGACTTATTAGTATAGGCCTTATAGCGAATTAAACCCGATCTATATAGTCGCCGTGCCTAACTATATAGTTACTATAGACTAGGTCTATAGCTTGCTACCTATCGGCGATTACGACGGCTTCCTTATCGAGATATATAAGTTCTTTAAGAAGGTAATCCTTACTAAGGTTTAGTCTACTTAGACCGCTATAGAATATAGCGCGGCTTAGATCTATAGCTACGTAGTATCCGAATAGTCTCTCCTATTCGTTATAATTAGAGACCGCGACTCGATCTAGATATTAGACTTTATAAAGGTAGCCTTTTAAAAGCTAAGTACTCGGTTCCTTGCTACTACTACCTACTACCCCTAGGCTAATAGCTAGAGTAAACGGATAAACTAGACCGTAGAGATCGCGCTATACTACTTTATTACGTCCTTCTTAGACGCTAAGTAGCCCGACGCGCTTCTATTTATCTAGGCCGAGCTAAATAACTCTAGAAATACCTTCTCGAGCGAGATCTCGAACGTTATTCTATAGGGTTTTAAGAATAACCTAGACGCGTTACTCCCTTTAGTAGAGCTACTAATAGCCGACTATATCGCCTTATAGTAGAAGGCTAGGGACTAAGTAGTAGACGCCTTAGAGTAGGTAGCTACTATAATAAAGAATAGGTACGACGCGATATACTACTCTATTCGCTTCTATCCTAGCTAATAGATACTACTTCGCCTATATAAGGGATACTAGAACGCTAGCTAGACTAACCGGAAATTCGGTTACTAGCGCTTCGGCTTCTATATAATCGACCGCCTAGTAAGATAGTTAGCGTACCGACTTTACCTACTACTAGTAATAAAAATATACCCTATTATCTCCGTAGTATAGTTAGAACCCTAGCTAAAGGGCTAAGACCTATACGACCGATAGCCGCTAGAGCTCGGCCTAGTCGAGACTAGTATAGACGCTAATAACGAGGCGCTCTTATATAAGATCGAGTAGCTACTTAACTACTATACGTCTCGCGGTCGTCTATAGTACCTTATTAAGTAGAGAGACTAGTATTATAGCTATAATATCTAGTATAATATTAATAACCTTAGGGACGTAGCCGACCTAATTATAGCTTACGACCGCGCCTATTCTTTTCTTTTACTACGTCGGCGCTATAGCCGTAGATAACGTCGCAGCTCTTTTTTAGACCGTTAGTTAGCGTCGCTATCGCTACTCTAATCCCTACTAGTAGATACGAACGTCGCGCGTCGCGTACGTATAGAACGCTAGCTACGCTATTAACTCTTCTATTTACTTTCTCTACTTCGGTATCGGTTTTATAGTACGCTAAGCGAATAAATAGTCTACTTATTACTTTCTAGTAATATAGTTCTCCCTATACCTTACCTCTTCTATTCTTATATCTTTCTACTACTATTACCGCCGATAGTACTACTTATATAGCTACTAAAGATAGCGCTACCGATACTATCGCCGCTACTACTCCCGACGACGCTACTACTACTATCGCTAGTCGCGCTACTACGTAAATCGCCGTAGGTATATCTAGTAGCTATTTCGATAGCCGCGATATTATTCTTAGTAAATCCGCTACTCTAGCAAAGTCTAATAACTACTAGCGCTACGTCCTTATCTCGCGTAATAATAGCGCCTAGTAATACGACCTACTCTACGAACGTAACTTTAAACGTACTCTAGCTATAGCGATAACGGACTATACTAGCGCCCTAGCGCGAATACGCGTCGAGATTCGTAGTAAGTTCGACGCTAGCTAGGCCGTAGTTATTAATATCGCGGCTCTACTATATATCTCTATTATCGCTTAGCTAATACTATAAGTCGACCCTTTAATAGCTAGCTATACGTCGATATATACTATCGAATTTAGAGGTTAGAATAGGTCGGGACGGGTCCGAGTCGGGTCTAGGACCTAAATATATAGAACTATAATAGTTAGGTCGGGTCCTAGCCGGTTCCTACCTAGTTCTAGACCTATCTAATAAATATAGGTATTAGATAGGTCCGACTCGGGTCTAACGATAGGTCTAAAGATAGGTCCTAATAGAAATATAAGATTCGATAGAATATAGTATAGAAAATCGAGGGTTATAAATAGATAGAAACTAGAGGAAGTAGAAAGTATAGAAAGCGACGAGTTTTAAAGGTATATTTAATTTAATGCGGCAAATTATACGTTTTAGGGCAACTATAGGCATGCCGACTACGAATACTAACTATAGTAACCTCTCTACTTATACCGATTTTTACTATATATATCCTCTATAGTTATAACGATTTTCCCTATATATACTATAGAGATTTATCTCTTACTAAATATATTAATTCTCTAAGACGAGAGTAGGCTAATAATAAACTTTATATCCCTCTACTAAATAGTTACTCGCTTTACGTAAATCGCGGTAACGTTAGTACCTATAATATAGTTAATATCGATCGAATATAGAATAACTAGAAGTATATATACTTAAGAAGAGATAGACTAGAGCACTCTCGGCGGCTTCCTATAGAGTACTAAGGGCGCTCGCCTACTAATAGTAACCTTCTTAAGAAATAGCTAAGCCTCTAGAAATATCGTAGTAAACTTTATAAATAAGGTAGCTAAAGGGTAGCTTTAGTATAAGTAGATCCGTAGACTTCTAGTACTTATAGATCTCTTAGAGCGCGATAGCTAGAGTATAAGTTAGTAATACCGACTATAAATGCCGACTATATAACTTACTACCTAGCTTATAGCGATAAGTCTTCTATATACTAGCTCTATAAGCTAGACCTCCTCTATCTACTACTACTATTTTAGCCGGTACTTTTCTAGCCGTTCTCTTTCTAGCTAGTCCCTTTTTCGCTACTCGTTTTCTACCTAGTAATCGTTTTCTACCTACTACTCCTCTAGCTACTACTACTACTACTACTACTATTACTATATTATCTCTCTCGATCTATCTCTTACGAGCTATTTAGTAAGCGAGCTTCTACTTATTAAGACGAGGCCGACCGCCTAGTATAGTTTTCTATAGAGCCTTCCTAGAAAGCTAAGAGAGAGGGATAGGTAGTATAATACTCTCGTCGCTATTACTCTCGTCGCTATTACTATTATCGATATTAATAACGGAGCCGTTATCTTCGTTATTTCTATTATTGCCGTTCGCGTTTCTATAAGAACTATTCTAGTCGTTTCTACTAGTAGCCTCTTAGTCGTTACTATTATAAGTAGAGGAGTTAGAAATTAAAGAAGGAGGAGTAGAAGCGCTACGTTAGTCGGAAGAGGGCGCCTAGTTACTAAGAAGTCTAGGGTCGATATTACTATTATCTATAGGAGGGTTTTTAAATAAAGAGGAGTTTTTAAATAAAGGAGGAGTAGACGCTATATCTTAGCTAAAGAAGTATTACTCGGCGAACTAGCTAGGCTTATTAGTAGGAAGTTAAGCTATTATAAATGCGTAAAGAGCTAAGAGAAAAGTAGTTAATTAAGCTACGATTAACGTACGTAGTAGTATCCTTCGTATATATAATACGAAAATTCGTTAGGAGGTATAAAAAAGAAAGGCGATAATAATAGGCTAATAAAGCGCGACCGCTAATAAGTTCTAAGAAGGTAGAGGTAGTAGTATTAGTAATAGTTTAGTAAGGATATATAGGTTAGCTAAGGCGGACGTTAGGCTCGCTAGCGCGCTAGCTACGGCTTTACTCGCGCTATATATATTAATTCTAAGCTTCTAAGTATAGTAACGTATACTAGGCTCTTTATAGTCGGCAATTATAGTTAGTAACCTAGTATTATATACCTATATTATTATTCCCTCCTTTGTTCTAGCTAGTAAACTAGCGGCGTAGATAACTATATAGGTATATATCCTTTACTTATAGAGTAACGCGCTTCGCGTAGATCGCTAGAAGGTTAGAAATCTCGAACTTCGTAACGAGAAATACCTCTACTACTTCTTATAAGCATTTAAGTACTACTACCTAAATTCTAATAATATCGCTACTACTTCTATCTATTATAATCTCGTAGATAACGCGCTAAAAAGGGACCCTCTAGATATATAAAGCTATCGTTCGCTAAAGCTTACGAATCTCTCGTAAGGCTACTATCTCTAGTATTAACTACCTTTTCGAAATACCGGACTTACTAGCTCTCGTTTATCGCTATATCGTTCTTATAGCTATCGCTTTTTTCTATAGAACTACTACCTTCCTATAAGACTCGTTATCTAGTACTATAGCCTTTAGTAGCTATATTCGCTACTACTTAGTAGCCTTATTTCCTACGTATAGAGGTAGTACTAATAGCGGTATATTAGTATCTATATTAGAATATACTCGTAGAGGAGAGCTCGAGTTAAACTCTATATTAAAGTCCGCTTAAGAAATAAGAGAAGGTATCGAGTAGTATAGATAGAGATATCGAAGAGTTAAAAGGAGTAGATAGGTAGAGGTATAAGAGAGAAGGGCTAGAGTAGATAGGAGTACTAGAAAATCGTATACGACCGCTAGAATATATAGGCCTATAGAAGGGGAGTTAGAGTTCGATAGCGCTATATAGTAGAACTATATCGTATTCTACTACTATATTAGGACACTCCTACTAATCTTTACTTAGTAGAAGTTATAGTTACGCGAACGCTATAATCGCTTTCGCTACTCTATAGAATATAGTAATAGACGTAAATATTTACTATAGTATAGATTATATCTAGGTATTATATAGATAATATCGACTATAGTATATATATTTTATTATTCGAAGTTCTCTACGAATATATAAAATACTATAGAAGAGAAAGAGCTAGACTTACTAGTACTCTATAGTATTACTAGTTAAGTAGTCGTAATATAGTAGTAGAATAGAAAAATAAACTCTCTAGCCTACTTTTATATTAAGGAACTAAGTCGTTATAATAGTAGAAGAGAAGAAATAATTATCGATACTACTTTAATACTAAGAAGAGGAGCGGTTATTAATAGTATAAGCTAAGAAGCAACTATTAGCGCTAAGGAGACTAGTAGTCGTCGATAGTATAAACTAAAAAGTAATCGTCCGCGCCGAGAAGACGAGTAGTCGTCGATAATATAAGCTAAGAAGTAGCTATCTATACTAAAGAGATAAGTAGTCGTTAATAGTATAAGCTAAGAAGTAACTATTAGCGACGAGTAGACGAGTAGTCGTTAAGGGTATAAGTATATAGTAGTTACTCTTTTCGGCTATAAAGGGCGAAGCCCTAGTTGCTAAGTACTAGCTTCTCTAGTACGAAGGCTTAGCGCACCGACTAATATCTCTCGGACGCTCTAGTATAAACGTCTCCCTCCTTATCGAACTTATTAAATACTACTACGAACTATCTGCGTACGCGTTATTCGCCTATAATATTAAGTTCGATTAACTATAGAAATAGATAGGCTATCGCCTAATAATACGCCCTTAGCGGCGACGCCAGAGGCCGTAGTAAACTTACTAGGGAACGTAGTCCCTATATTAGAGATAGCTATAGCGGAGATATAACGCATCGTCGAAGAGCTTTATACTCGGCAACGTAGGCTTAAAGACGAGTTAGAAACGCGCTTCGCGATAGAGATGCCTAGGATTCCGCTATATAAAGGACGGACTTAAGCGCGGTAGTAGATACTCTTCGCGCGCTACTAGAAAGGCTACTAGCTATATCTATACTAGAGGCCCGAAGAGAACTATCGGGCTCTAGAGATTAGAAGCTACTAACCTAGAATAGACGCGCTAAAACCTTTTACGATTACTTACTACGTCTATAGAGTTCCTATCGCGTACGATTCGTAGCGATACTAACGCTCTCTATAGACTACTACTAGGATATTACGTATAATACGCTACTATTAAGAGAGAGAGCGAGAATAAGGCATTTCTAGAAGAGGGGAAGCGCGATAGGAGATAAGGATCCCGAAGCTTTCTTTACGTAGCTCGAGTACGTTTTTATAGATAGTAACGAGAAGTCGAAGGCTTTAGAGTAGCTTACTACTCTTTAATACGTATAAGAGTAACTATAGTACGAATACTAGCTAAAATTCGACGGACTCCTACTAAGCGCGAGTAAAGAGAACTAGGAAAGCGCTACGAAGATTACGATATTAAAGAATATATTCTCGAACGCTACGAAGCTTTATATAGCATCTATACTAAAGACGGAGGATTACTACGTATACTCTAAGGAGGTCGAGAGAATTATAACTAATCTCGAGACGACGGATTAGTTTAAGATAGCGAACCGTAAGTAGGCTAAGGAAAAGAGGAAGGCTCCTATTAGTAATAGCGCGGCACCCGCGCCGAATACTTAGGTAGTCCCTACGATCGACGCTAATAGCGACACTCTAATAACTACGATACGTATAGGAGAAAGATAAAGGAAAACTTAGGCAGACCGTACGAAAACCTAAGGGAAGCGACGGGCTAAGTAGATAAGTATAGAAGAGAGAGAGAGACGCTACGAAAACAAGCTCTATTTCCGCTATAGAAGTAATAGATACTATATTAAGGAGTACCTATACGTACCGGCCGTTTAGCCTATTATAGTTAATGCGGCAAGCATTAAACTATTATTAGAAAGCGACGCGGAATACTCGGACTCTATAGTATCTACTATAGGAAAAGCGTAACTTCCTCTCGAAAATAAGAGAAGAGAGTAGAGGAGGTATTAGTATATCGTAAATAGAAGAGGATTAAGAGAAGAATAAACGGGGAGCTAATATATACCGACGTAGTCCTATAGAACAACGTCGGAACATCTACTCTTATTAACGAAGAGTACTAATATTACGCTATAATTAACGTAGGCCTAGCGAAAAGCCTCGGCCTTAACTTTATCGACCGTAGGAAGTAGAAGATAAGAGGAGCGTCTAAAGCTATAGATAGCGTAGATATAGTAGGAGTAGTTACTTTCTAGATAGAAATTAGTAGGTTCTAGTAATTAGTCTACGCGTATATAGTACTAGGATTATAGTTCCCTCTTATCTTAGGAAATCTATAGAAGGCGTATAATATAGTCCGGACCGCGCTAGAAGAGAAGCGTTTCTTCTATAGTCGAGCGAATTACTAGGTTATAGAAGGGAAATACTATTAAAGCCTCTAGGATCGCGGCGATTTTCGAACGTTCTCCTTAAACTTTATAGCGATAGCTACCTCGACTACCGATAATATTAAGAAGGCCCTTTAGAATAAGGAATATCTAATAGTAGAGGAACTTTAGAATCGACTACTACTAGAGATTCGCGAGCTAGCTCCTCTATTTTATCGATAGAAAGCCGAGAAGCTCGCGCCGTATCGCGAGAAAGTCGACTACTATATCGAGCTCTATAAGAAAGTAGATAGGAGCCTACCGGAATTGCCTTATAGCCCGCTATATAGTATATTAAAGGCCGAACTACTAGTCCTAAGGAAGTCGCTAGACGAGCTCCTAGCTAAGGGATATATTAGGCCTACTAGTTTCGAAGTAGCGGCCTTCGTACTTTTTATATAGAAACCTAGTAGAGGTCTTCGTTTCTACTATAATTATAGGGCGTTAAATGCGATTATAAAATATAACTAGTACCCCCTACTATTAGTACTAGAGATACTATAAAATCTTATAGGAGCCCGCTAGTTAACTAAGGTTAACGTAGTCTCGGCCTTCTACTAGATCTATATAGCCCTAGGGTATAAGTATAAAACCGCTTTCTATATAAGGTTCGGCTTATTCGAGTAGTTAGTATATCTATTTAGTCTATTTAAGGCTCCCGCGACTTTCTAATAGTATATTAATACTCTCCTACGGGAATTCCTAGACGATTATACGTTAGTATTCGCGGACGATATAATTATCTACTCGAATAGTTCTAAGGAAGACTACTTCTATAAGGTAAGGGCTATACTCTATAAGCTACTATAAGGTAGCCTATATTTAGATATAGGGAAGAGCGAGTTCGCGTAGAAGAAAATTAAGTACCTCGGCTTTATCGTTTATACTAATAAAAAGAGGGTAGAGACCGACCCTAAAAAAGTTAAAGCCGTCCGAAATTAGAAGACCCTAAGGACTTAGAAGGAGTTACGTCGATTCCTAAGGTTCGCGAACTACTACTAGATATTTATTCCTAATTACTCGAAGATAGCCGTACCTTTAACGTCTCTTACTAGGATAGGAACCTAGTTCTCCTAGGGAAAGAAATAGGACGCTATATTTAAGGAGCTAAAGGAGGAGTATTATAACGCTCTAGTGCTTTCCTACTAGGACTCGATACTTCTAACCTTCCTTAAGATAGATAGTAGTAGGTTCGCGATAGGAGGCGCTTTAATTTAGGAAAAGAACGGGATCCGACGACCCGTAGAGTTCTTCTCTTAAAAGCTAAATAAAGCGGAAATTAATTACGATATCTATAATAAGGAAATGCTAGCTATAGTAAACTATATAAAATTCTAGGCTCCCGAATTAAAATCTTATAGGTCCTTTACTATCTAGATAGACTATAAGAACCTAGAATACTTTATAGTTAAGAGGCAGTTGTCGGAACGTTAGATATAGTAGTACGAGACCCTATCTAACTTCTAGTATTACCTAGTATAGAGACTAGGATCCGAAGTAATCGTGCCGGACGCCCTATTAAGGCGAGAGTAGGATACGCTAGGAGAGGATAATAAGTAATCGCGAGTATAACGGTTCCTTTACCTAGAACGCGTAAGGAACTAGCCGGAAGTAGTCTAGATAAACCCGACTAACGCAGATAAGCTACGTAAGGAGGACGTATTAGTAATTACGCGCTAGCTAGGTCCCGCGGGAGTTATAGCGGATTTAAATAGACCCTTTAAGGACTTAGAGTTAAACGATATATAGGACGTAGTAGTAAAAAACGATGCCGTTTATAATACTATCCTCCGAGCGATACGTAAGGGAGCCCGCACGATACCTAGTAAGGTTAAAGCGAAAGTATAGGCAGGTAACTATAGTATCGATTCGATAGGAAGATTATAGTATAAGGGAAAACTATAGGTACTAAGAGCGTTAATTTCGTCGGAATCCGAGTACTAAGCCGCGGACTACGCCGAAAAAGATAAGGACTTATTACGTACTAAGCTAATCTAGTCTATTTATAACTTACTAGTTTATAGTTACTTAGGGAGGGACTCTACTATAATTATACTAGTACGCGACTTCTATTAGCCGCTCTAGTCGAGATACGTACGCTAGTTCTTACGTAACTACGATTACTACGAGAGGAATAAGGTATAGAGAGAATATAAGTACGGACTTCTCCGTCTACTACTAGTCTCTAATCGTTTCTTCTAGGAAATCTCGATAGACTTTATAACCGACCTACCGGATTCGAAGGGAAACCGCAATCTCTAGGTAATTAAGGATCGCCTTAGTAAATAAGTAACTTTAGTCGCGATACCTAGTATAAAAGTAGAGGAGTACGTAGAGAAATTTCTAGACTCCTAGGTAAAATATTATAGGCTACTAAGGGCTATTATAAGCGACCGAGGGACAAACTAGACGAGTATATTCTAGAGGAAACTCTACTAGCTTTTAGGCGTAGAGTAGCGCCTTAGCTCCGCGTACTACCTATAAACGGACGGAGGGCTAGAGAGGCTAAATTAAGACGTATAGGCTTATCTCCGTAACTATATTCGTTACGACTAGGCCGACTAGTCTAAGTAGCTTTCTAGCGCGGAACTAGCGCTAAATAGTAGAAATTACTCGGGCCTCGGAATAAGCTCTTTCTTCGTAACTTATAGTTACGACGTTCTATCTCTTATAGTATTAGCGAAGGAGGCTATAATAGGAAGGCCGTTAGCCGCTAGTTAAAGAGCGGAGAACTTCGTAAAGAAGCTAAGAAAAATTAGTAAACTTTACTAGAGTAGCATAGCGGCCTCTACCTAAGAATAGAAGAGGAGCGCGAACTAACGATAGACTCTAGTACTAATCTATCGGGTCGGCGATAAGGTATAGCTAGATCTACGGAATTACTCGACTAATCGCCCTAAAAAGAACCTAGATTCGCGATACGCAAAGTTTATAGTTAACGAAGTCTTATCGCCGGTATCCGTTAGGTTATCTAGGATCCCTAGTAATATTTACCTAGTTTTCTATATAGATTTACTCTATCTAGCGAGCAACGATCCTCTCTCTAGATAGGTTACCGACGACGAATAACTGGCACCCGTGCTAAATAAGTCGCATAACGAGTAGTAAGTAAAGGAGGTTCTATACGTACAAGATTACGTAAAGAATAAAGGTAGGGAACGAGAAGTCCTAGTAAAATAAGCTAGATACTATAGCTCTACCTAGGAGCCCCTAGGAGAATTAGTAGATACCGCCGTATTAGATACGTTTAAGGAAAAGTTCGGAGACGCTAATACTAACGATAGACTATTATAGGATTATTTGCGTAGAAAAGCGGAACGTAAAGGAAAGTCGCGAGAGAATAGCTAGTAAAAGATAAAGGAAGGAGAAGAAGTTAGGGAGATAGCTAACGAGCGGTAGTTTATATATCTATAAAAAGAAAAAAAAAAAAGAGAAAGCCCTAAAAAAAACCCTTAGAAACCCTAAGAAACCGCACGCGCCCTACTAAAAAACTACTACCCTACTTAAGAATAGCGCTAAGCGCCGAGGACTAGGATAGGCGGCACGCCCCCCGGGCTATAGTAATAGGTTAGCGGAGAATAACGTATAGAAAGGAATAATACTTACGCCTAGCCCTACTAGGCTACGACTGCAGATACTAAGGCGGTTACCTTATAGGCGACCTCGCTAAAAAGAGATTAGCTTATATAAATAAGAGAGGAGAATAGAAGAAGTTACTTAAAGAGCAGTCTAGCCGCCTATAAAGGCTTTAAGGCCTTATAGGCCTTAAGGACCTACCTTAGGTTATTATAGGCGCGCTGCCTAAAAACGCGTATTAGCTAGAAGAAAACTAATAGAGCGCTAAACTTTACCTACTCTTAGGCGTTAGCAGCGCGCGTCTAGGCAGCGTAGGCTATATAGGCTATAAGCGGACTAAAGGAAGCGATTAGCGATATCTTTCGAGTAGAGAATAGAATATATATAAAGGGATATAGGAGCGGCGCCTATCGGCGTAGGCCTAGTAGGCCTGCGCGATAGCGGACTATAGAAGGTTAGTAGAAGCCGCGCGAGAAGAGTCGGAAGGAGCTTATAGCCTATAGTACGTAGTCGTCGCTAGAATTAGTATAGTCGCGGTAGTAGACACCGGAGCTAATATAAGTATTTATCTATCTCTAGTTAATCTCGTACGAAGTACGAAGGAAACGGCCCGGACGCCTAACCTTATATATATATATGTATAGGTAGAAGGGTAGGCTATAGGCTAGTTAGAATTAAGAAGGAACTCGTAGGAAGAATAGTAGAGAGCTTACTATACGTGCGTGCGTGCGTGCGTGCGTGCGTATATATATATATAGGTGCTAGAAGCCGGTTAGTATAAGAAGGACCCTATAAGAGAAGCTATAAAAACCTACCGTATATATATATACGTATATATATCTATAGAAGAGAAAGGAAGAAAGAGAAGAGAGCGAGGGAAGCGCCTATATCTCTGCGGATAATAATAGGAAAGCACGACAATATATACCTAATAATAGTAGTAGGTACTAACCGCGATAATAGTAGTCGCGTTCCCTAATAATATAGTTAAGGTAGTAACGGTAGAAGTAACGCGTTCCGCGATATTCTAGTAGAAGGAACTATATAGTATCGATACGGTATTATAGACGAATCGCTCGCTAGTAGCGAAGGATTCTAGGTCTTTTTCTATAGACTCCCGCAACTTTGCGACGGCATTTTACGTAGCTACGATAATAAGAACGTTACCTAAGTTACTATAGAAGTACCTCGTACGAATAACTACGCGTCGCGCGTAGTTCGGAGAGGAGAAGAAAAATAATATAAAGGGCGAAGCTCTAGTTGCTAAGTACTAGCTTCTCTAGTATAAAGGCTTAGCGCACCGACTAATATCTCTCGGACGCCCTAGTATAAACGTCTCCCTTCTTATTAAACTTATTAAATACTACTACGAACTATCTGCGTACGCGTTATTCGCCCGTAATATTAGCTAGCGATAGTAAGGTTAATCTAAGTAACGTATACGACGGATTCTAGCTCTAGAGTACGTTTATAGCTATCGCTATCTATATATAGTTATATATATTAGTATACGCTATATTAGGTAAGCGATATATTATATAATATCGCCGACTATAGTAGCCGACTATAGTATAGAAAGCTAAACTCTACGTATAGAGGTAAGCTAGTAGCTAAGCGGGAATAGCTACGTACTAAGCTTCTAGCGTACTTAAAGCTAGAATTCGTCGTACTTAGCTCCTACTATAATAACTACTATCTTAACTACTACTATACTCGTATTACTACCGAATTTTAAGTATATATTTACTATATACCTCGCGATACTTATCTCTTCTTAGCGACTAAACTTACGATAATAGCGTAATAAAAGTAACGTCTAATAAGTACTACGCTCTTTAATAGTCTATAGAAGCGTCCCTACCTTATAAATAAGGATTTAAATAGTATAAGTACTTCTATACTTTAAATACGACTAGGCGCTATAAGGAAAGATATAAATACCTACTCTTCTAATTTTAATACTCTTCGCAAGCGTAGCTAGCGCGTAAATATATTGCCTAAGAGAGCTATAGTAGATAAGTAGTATAAAGCTAGAAATAAGTCCTTTACTTAGTAGAAGAAGCTTTTAATTAGCTCTAATAATATATAAAGCTCCCTATCGAAGAAGTAGTAGTAGAAGAAGATTAAGGCCTAGAAAGAGGAGTACTATACTTAGTATAACTAGATAGCGTAAGTAATAATCTATATAGTCGGCTAATATAGTTAGTAGTACTAATATATAATAGGGACGATAAGAGATATAAGCGCGCGTAGGATAGGCCTACTATATAGGTAGCGAACTAAAATAAGGAAAGCTTCTATTTTAATATTAAGAAGGAGAAGGGCGCGGACGACCCGTACTATAACTATAACTACTAGTATAATACTAATTAGTCTAAGTCGGGTCTAGAGGCACCCTATATATTACTAGTAAGGTCGGCCGGTACTAGCTATAAAATAACTAACCTCTACCTTTAAGTCGCTACTAAGAGCAAGTAGGCTATATAGAGGAGCTACGCCGTCTACGCCTTTTAGAATAAGGCTATTCGATAGTTTAAGAAGAAGGTATATACGCTTGCGATACTACGCGCGTAATATAGAAGTTAAGCCGAGTTTATCGTATAACTAATAAAAGAGAGGCTAAGTTCCTCGTAGTAAGAAATAGACCTTATCGAGAGGCTATAATCTAAAAATAAGAGGAGATACGTATTCTAAGTATCGAGAGCGGACGTAAGTAGCTCTTATTAAGAGTATATTGCCGCTAGAACTAATAGCTTCTTTAGAACGCATTCGAGTACCTTCGATTAGACTAGAAGTATACTCTATACTCTATAGAGCCTTATAGAGGGCTTATAAAATTAGTCCGTATATTAGTATCTATAGCGAAAGCAAAGGTAAATTAGTACTAACTACGCCTACCGACTATATACTAACTAGTAGTAGGAGCTAATAGTAGAAGGCCGTCTTCTAACTATAACGGAAATTTTCCTACTCTATTACCGCGTAGTATATCTATAAAAGGTTAGTATATAGCAATATATTAAGCGCCCTTAACTGTACTCGTTAGAGATATCGAGAGACTAATTCTTACCGATTCCTCTATATGTATTTAGCGTGCTTTTATCTTACGCCGAGCATACGCGGCGTAAGCCGGATACTTCGGCGTCTAACTTAGACGCCCTCTAAGCTATTAGCTCCCTAAGCTATTACTCTTACAATTATCTCCTCTCCTCTATAAAGCTACCTTAGCTCGTAGGAAAGTCTATATTAATATAGTAGCTAGCCGCTTACGTTCTTATTACGTTACGGTTACGTTGCTCTACTACTCTATAGTCGTACGCGATTTTTAGTAGTACTATAGTAACGTACTAGATCTTAAGGGACTTTTATATTATAGACCCTATATAGGCCGCGCGTTAATTATAGGGCAGGTATAGGCTATAAGTTCGCGCCCTATTACGTTAATACTTATTCTAGTATACTATCTTTAGATAAGCGCCCTGCCCTCGCCTCGTACTATCTACGTATCTCCCTAGCCTTTTCCTAGTAACTATTCCGCAAGTATTATACCTCCTAAGAAGATTACTACTCCCGTAATCTTAGCCGATCCCTATACTATTACCGACCTCTCTACTACTAAGGACGACGACTATTATTATTATCTCTTATATTTAGTAATAGGTAAGTCTAGCGTTCTACGTACGTATTAGCTACGAGTTCCTTACTAATATAGTACGTATAGCCGGCGTTCGGCTATATAATAAGGTTATAAAACTAGGTAAGAAGAAGAATTATTAGCGCTATAATAATAATAACTACTCCTATAAGCGCTATACTAATCCGAATATTATTACGTAGGCGAAGCGCTTACGCTTCTACCTTACTAAGCTAGCTAAGGGTAGGCTAGCCGTACGCGCCGAGTAGCTCCGCCGCCGCTATACTAATCTATAGGCCCGGATCTCCGATAGCCTTAAGGTCCTATAGTCTAATAAGAGCAAGTCGGCTAGGGTCTTTAAGACCTTAAAGAAGGGTAGGGCTAGCGCGCTACTAGCTAGTAGCGGTCCTTCTACTACTAAGCTACTTATAGCTAGTAAGTAAATCGCTCTATCCTCTAAGCTCTTTAAGCTTAAGTATAAGGTATATCTTACGAGTTATATACTCCTCGTATGCGTTACTAATATTCTTCGTAGTATCTACGCCTACTCGACGCCTCGAAAGAGGCGCTCGATACGGCGGTCTATACTACCTACGCCGACCGCCTTACTAGCTAGGTAGAGGAGGTCTCCGACGATAAGGCCTCTATAGTAGAGAAGGAGAAGGAGGATAATAAGGAGAATAAGAAGGAGGAGAATAATAAGAAGGAGGAGGACGAGAGTATAGAGGAGTAAGCTAGCGCATCGCGCGCTCCTCTTATACTCTCTCCTCGCGCTCCTTCTATACTACTTATATAGTCTACTACCTTACTCTATACTTCTATTCTACGCCGGTGCTACGGCCTACTTGCGCTACGCCTATAGGCGCTATAAATAAATAATTTCTCTCTACTTTATATCCTTTATTCCTTTTAGTAATTCTCGTAACGTAATATTTTATTATAGCCTTAGCGCTTAGCGCGTACTCGTCGTAAATTATAGTAGTCGCGACGGTTAATTAGTAGCGTAGTAGCTACGATAGTTAACTTTATAGCTTACGTAAGCTCCTCTTACTCTACTCTTACGCCTTAAATTCCTCGAGCGCTTTATATTCCTTAATATATTTAATTAGTTCCTATATATCGTATTCTTTTAGCTAGCCTTTCTACTAGACTAGCTACTTCCTCTTACTCTTCTCGACTCGGGTTTCTAGTACTTTCTTAACTATTTACTCGCCTTTATTATCTACGAGGGGCAAGCTAGTCTCCTAAGATTCGCTACTATACTAGAGTTCTAGGAGAGATACGTAGAAGATATTATAGATACGTAATCCTATTAGAAGGGCTAGGCGATACGCCTGCTTCCTAACTACGTCGATTACTTTAAATAGTCTAGCGAACTTATCTACTAGCTTCTTTAATAGCACCTTTAGTTTTAGGTTCTTTATAGATAGGAGGACTATATCGCCGACCTTATATTCCTTTAGCTAATACTTCTAGTTATAATACTTAGCCTACGACTTACTTACTTGCTACTAGCGCTTTATTAACTCCTTATAATTCTACTTTAACCTTTCTCTAGCGTCCTTTACTACTAGTACTTCTCTCTATAGAATCGCGTCCCGAGATTCAGTTACGTCCCTCTTATAGGTCTCTATCGTTAGGTCCGGGTCGAACCCGTAGATAACGTAGAATAGCGATATCTTTAGTATCGTATTTAGGCTATTATTATACGCGAATTCTATAGAGGCTAGTATAGACGCCTAGTCGTCTTAGTTCTCCTTATAATAGATATATAGGTACTACTTAAGCGTCTAGTTTACGCGTTTAGTCTAGCCGTCCGTTTGCGGGTAAAATACTATACTTAGCCTATATTTTACGTATACCTCGAAATAGAAGTCTAACTAGAACTAGCTAGTAAATATAGACCCTCTATTAGAGATAATACTACTAGGTATACCTCGAAGTCGTATAACTTTATTAAGTAGGATGTCTATAAGCTCTACGCTTATATAGTACTTTATCGTCCGAATAAAAGTTACTATCTTAGAATAGCGGTCGATAATTATAAGGATCGCGTTAAATATATAACTATTACGCTTACTTAGTAGAAGGTCTATAATAAAGTCTATAGATAGATCTTTCTACGGCTATTCTAGTAGAGGAAGCGCAACTATCTCGCTATAGGGATAGTAGCGCCTCGCTTTCGCCTTCTAATAGCTACTATACGATTCGACGTATTACTTAACGTCCTCGTTAACCTCTAGCTACTAGTACTTTCTCTTAACGAGTTCTATAGTCTTATCCTTACTAAAATAGCTAGCTAGGAAGTCGTCGTAGTATATACGAATTACTTACGTTCGTAATATAGGGTCGTAGGGAAGGTATAATACCCCTTCGCGATATATATACCTATCTCGGATAGTATACTTGTCGCTTTCGCCTCTATTACTCTTCGCCTATATATATAGCTCCTTCGCTATTAGGTCTAGCTAGACTAGCGCAGCTACGTACCCGATTACTAGGTCTAAGGTATTAGCGTATAGCTATTCCTTCGTAATAATAGCGCTAGCGACCTATATTAGTAGCGCGAATCTATACGGGCCCGGCTTATAGCGTTTAGGGCTAGCGGACTACGTCCTATTAGCCGCTATTATTGCCGCCCTCTAGTTTATTATATACTAGCGGTTATAGGCGGTCTTAATACGGTTTATAACCGGTCCGCCTACTTAGAGGTCGCTCTAAACTTAGAGTTTCCGCTATAGTAATAGTAATAGGTTATTTATCGCCTGCGTATCTTTTATATAATCGCTACGCCTTAATAGCGTATCGGCTGCGTTTAGCTTACCTACTCTATAACTAATTATAAAGTTATATAGGGCTAAGAACGTAGCCTACCTAGCCTATCGGCCCGTTAACTACTTTATACCTATAAAGGCCTTTAAGTTAGCGTAGTCGACTAGCACCTCTACCTTATACGTAGCGCCTTCGAGGTAAGGCCTTTATACCTTAAAGGATTCTACTACTATAAGGAGTTCCTTATTATAGACCTCGTAGTTATACTCGGTATTAATTATCTTCTATAAGAAGAATACGATTAGGTACTATTCCGCCTTAAATAGCTAGCTTAGAATGCTAGCGATAGCGAAGTTAGACGTATTAGTCTCGACTCGTAGGCGTAATATAGAGTTAAAGTACCTAAAGAGTAGCGCGGTCTAGAAGCGTTCTTTTAACTTTAGGAAAGCCTACTCCTTAGCTTCGCTCTAACTAATAGGCCTAGGCTTCCTACTATTCTTTACGCCCTTCGAGAGTATAGTTAGTAGTACTATAACCCTCGAATATCCGAAGATAAAGTAGTAGTAAAAGTTCGCGAACCTAAGGAATAATTAAACCTCTATTAGAGTAGTCGGCCTCGGCTACGAGGCGATTGCGGCTACCCTACTAGAGTCTATTACTACGCCTCTAGTTATAACTACGAACCTAAGGAAGTTAACCTATTTCTAGAAGAACTTATACTTAGCGCGTTATACGTAGAGTCCGAATTTATAGAGCCTCTTAAGTATAGCGTATACGTCTCGTACGTAGTCCTTACGAGTCTTACTATAGATTAGAATATTATCTAGATATACTACGTAGCTTATATCTACTAGCCCTACTAGCGCGCGGTTAATATACGCCTAGAATATTACTAGGGCGTTCGTTAAACTAAAGGGCATTACCCGGTATTAGTAGTAACCGTATCGCGTGCGGAACGTAGTCTTCTAGCGGTCGCTTAGTTTAATACGGATGCGATAATACGCGTCTATAAGGTCTAGCGACGTAAACTACGTAGCTCCTATAAGTCTATCTAGCGTTTCGCTAATAAGAGGTAGTAGGTACCGATTCTTAATCGTAATCTCGTTTAGCCTATAGTAGTTTATATATAACTATAGCTTGCCGTTCTTCTTTAGTATAAATAGGATAGGCGTACCCGCCTCGCTATTAGAACGCTCGATCTAATTATACTCGAGCTTAGTCTTTAGGTACTCCTTAAGCTCTTCGAGTTCTCTGCCTAACTAGTAGTATAGCGGCCTAAAGGGTAGTATAGTACCTAGCTTTAGGTCGATCGTATACTTAGCACTATTAATAGATCTACTTCGTATTTCCTTTATTAGATTAAGGATATCGTCGAACTAATAGAACTCTTCTAGTATTAGAGTAGGCTCCTCGCCTATTCTACTTAGGCTAACTATAAATATAGCGGGTGCCTTCTAGAGGTCTTTAAGGAACTTATAGGCCTCTCGGACTTCGAATCGGCTAAAACGATCGTTACTATAATACTATTTATCTATACTACTATCGACACTTACCTATTATATACGTTACTATAGATAGCTAAGGATAACATCGGGATCTAGTATATTATATACGTAGAAGATCCCTCTAGTTACGCGCTCGATCCCTAAGGAGTCCGCGAGCCTTATATATACGTAGTACGCACTATAATAATAACCTAGTTTACTCGTAAAGGTAGTAGCTAGCGGCAAGGCTGCGTTCGGCTATAAGAGCAACTTATACTAGAGTATAAAGGCTCGTAATACTCTATTAATATCTATAGTATTATCGAGAAGGAACTCGGCTAGCCTATAGCCCTCTTAAAATTTAACTTCTCCTCGTACTCGTACTACTAGCACGTATTATATAGGCAGGTACCCTATACTATCTACTTTAGTAGCGGAGACTTACGTAATATCTCTATCGCTTCTACTTTTTTCGACTTACTTATAGCTACCTTGCGGACCGCTAGCTTGTTACTATTCTTATCCTTATTCGAATAATCTAGACGGATATAGCCTACCTCGTTATAAGGGTAATACCTAGGTTACTAGTCCTTATCTTTACTTTTACGCTTGTCTTAAGGGTTCTTCTTCTTCGAGCTAGACCTATAACTGCCTTTAGAGGTATACGCGTTACTATCGACCCTCTTACGCTTTAACTACTAGTACGACGCGTTCTTATTATAGTCGCGTAAGCCTATATTACGTAGTATTAACCTTTCTACCTATTTAAGGCGTCGTACTAGGGCGACGAGGTCGGCGCGCTTCGCTAGGATAATATAGTTCTTAATAATATCCTTCTATAGCGACGGCTTTAACTTTATAAGAAGCTAGCGAACTAACTACGCCTCGGTATAGTCGCTAAGCTATGCCTCGAGGTTACTAAGGTCTATTACGAATTGTCGCATACTCTAATTTTCGCCTTAGCGTATTGTCTTATATTTAATAGTTACGAGTAGCTAGCGGTTCGCTTAATCCCCGACGATATTATATAGGAACTTATAGAACTACACCTAAGTATACCTCGCTAGAAGTATACTAGGATGCTCGTTATACTAGGCTTCTTACGCTTCGCCTACGAGGAATATAATACTAGTAATTACTTTCTAGTATTCTATTATAAACTTCCTCGGCGCAGCTATAAAGTTTACTTTATATACGCAGACGTATTCCTAGGCTTCCTTAATAGTCTCGCCCTTAAATAGCTTAGGAGAGCAGAGCTTAATAGATTCGTAGGGCGTATATTCGTCGCTACTATAATACGTGCTATCCTTAGTATCTCTAGTAATACTCGCTATACTAGAGTACCCCGAGCCGAGGCTTCTTACTATCGTACTTAAGCGTATTAGTAGGGCAGTCGTCCTAACTTCTCGTATTAAGCGTTTATTCTCTACTTAGAGGGCGTAGAGTTCGAGCTATTCGCGTAGCATAGTATTCTCTCGTTCGAGACGCTCGCGCCTTGCCTATATATCGTTAGCGTTATTTATCTCCTCGTCTTCTTCGGCTTTAGAGTCTAGTAACTCTTCTACGTAGCCTAATAGTAGTACTATAGACCTAGTACGTTCGCTACGGTTACCTAGCTATATAGATGCTCCTCGCGTAAGTATAGTAGGCCTTAATAGATCGCTATTCTCGATAAGGTAGAAGAATTAGTATTATAAAAGGTTAGTATATAGCAATATATTAAGCGCCTCTAACTATACCCGTTAGAGATATCGAGAGACTAATTCTTACCGATTCCTCTATATACGTTTAGCGTGCTTTTGTCTTACGCCGAGCATGCGCGGCGTAAGCCGAATACTTCGGCGTCTAACTTAGACGCCCTCTAAGCTATTAGCCCCCTAAGCTATCGCTCTTATAATATCGTAACTATCTCTCCTAGAAGTCCTCTAAGTTTAATATAGCTAATCGCTTTACTTAGACTCTAGAAGTCCTAGATTAGCTTATTCTATTAGGATACGATTAGGATAGTAATAGGTTCTAGAAGCTAGTTACGTCTAAAGCGTAAGCTAAGCGAAATAAGCTAGCGTTCTAGTTATACGCTTATAAGTTCGATATAAAGAAGTTAGTATACGGAGAGCTTCTAGAGGAAATATAGCTCGATTCTAAGTAGGAAGGAGGACTTAGCTTTTAAGATATCGTCGAGTAGCTTCTAGATACGTCTACGAATAAGCTCGCTATCTCTAAGACCTTTATACGCAAATTCTAGTCGCTAGAGATAGGGTTTATATAGAAGCTCTATAACTCCTCTTAAGCTAAGTAGAATATAGATATATCTCGTAAGTTAAGATTAGTTATAGCCGCCGATAGTATATAATATATTAGTCTATAGTTTGCGTCGTAGTACTAGCTAGCCCTTTTTAACTTATATCTCTTATCTCTACCTCTTATTCTATAGTAGCTTATCGAATATATAATTCTCCTTTATAATTCTTATAAATAGCTTAAGTCTTACCTTCGATAGTTAAGTATATTTAATACTAGCCTTATTCTCTTATATAGTAGTTATACCTTTAGAGATATATTACTACTTTGTCTTTAGAGCTAGTACTAGATTTAGGAGCTTTAGCTATACCTTAAACTTCTAGCTCGCTATATTCTTTTTTCTCTTTTTACTTTTAGTATTATTTCTAGCCTTCTACTATATAGTATTATATCGCTTTATATAGTCTTTAAGTAGTTTCTAAATTCTCTTTATAATAGGTTTATTTACTTAAGCTAAGTCTAACTCTACTTTTTTAACTTAAGCTTTATTAACGCTACTAGCCTCTTATACTAGTAAGATACTTGCCCTTAAAGGCGACTATAGCGTTACTATAATTAAAGAGTACTTAGTACGTTTATTAGTTGCCTTTATTACGAGCTTAATAAGAGTACTAGAGGTGCCCGTCTCTATAACGCTACTAAAATAGGCCGTCGGCCTATAATAGAGATACCTCGCTAGTACTTATACTAATAAAACTTAATCGCCTTTATAAATATTATTTACTTCTACTACTCTACTAGCTTTTACTCTCTAGTTCTACGATTCCTTCTTAGTACTATATACTTTATATTATAGTATTACTAGTATATCCTACGACTCTAATATAACGTAGTAGTACTATACTTCCTTCTTTCTTAAGATATATAAGTATATAGCTTCGTAAACGATAGACTAACTCTAAATCGTAGCTACCTCTCGTCGACTTAAGTCTAATTAAGAAGGTAGTATAATAGTAGAGGAAGGAATACTATCTAATTACGAATACCTCGAGTAGTTAAGCTAGTATACGAGATAGGATACTATCTCTAGCTAATCTTACTAAGCTACTAGAGGATTCTAAAGACTAGGTCGAAACTAATAGCATATAGATATAGTAGTAGGAGTATACCTAGTCGTTCGAGGGCTTTTACTACTACTATTAGTAGCTCGAAGAGGTAAGGTATTATAATAAGTATAGTAGAATATCTTCGAACTCTATAAAATAGAACTTAAATACGCGAACGTTATAGGCCTAGAGATTTTTCGTTAAAGGTATAAACTAGGAAATATACGCCCCGAGAGTTATATATAAAGGATATAATAGAGTTATTAAATACCTAGGACTAAGTAATAGAATAAAAGCTCTCTAAAAGCACCTCGATTTAGTAGGCTATAAAGGAGCCTCCTAGAAGCGTAGAGTTACTAGAGAAGTTATTAAGGCTACTAAAGATTAATCTATAAGTTTAGTATTTATTAATATAGGAATAAGGTGCCGACTACGCTTACCGACTATACTTACCGACTACGCTCGCTAACTACGCTTTATAGAGATATATAACATAGATATACTAATAGCTCTTATTTATAGGAACGGCTTAAGAAAAGTTTTACTAGAATAGAGTACCTAGAACGATTAAAGTTTCTAGAGTTATATAGGCTTATAGTTTCCTAGTTAGGCTTACTTTTAAACTTCTTCGAAAGTCTTATAGTTCGGCATACCTACGAATATCTATTAGAGGAGACTAGATCTATCGACTTTAAGAGCGCTACTACGATAGTACGATTAAGTTATATATCTAAGACGCGGTCGATTACTTCGAGGACAATCTAAAACGTTAGCTATTTAGAACCTTCTAGGTAGCTATCGCTCTTAATAGTTAGTATACTAGGATGCTCCGAGTATTATTCCTTACGATACGAGGCTACTAGATCGATAGCGAGTAGGCCTAGTATAAGGCTATACTAGCCTTTCTATATATTTCGGGCTATTATACGAGCGAAGTCCTAGCGGACCTACTATTCGACGTACTTACCTATTTCGAGATCTCTAATAGGCTTATAGCGCTAATAGCGGATAATACTTCTAATAATAATATACTATATATAGCTATATACGTATCCTTACTATATATATACCTTCTAACTAACGAGTTCTAGCGTCGAGGCTATCGATATTTGCTCTTACGAGTATATATATATAGCGAAGCTATTAGTCTCGATTAAATAACTTCTTCTTTAAGGAATAGATAAAGATATAGAAGAGATATTAAATACTAAAGACTACGAGTTCTCCTATCTAGAATAGTTCCTATACTTTATATATATAATCTAGCTCTTCTTAAGGAAGTTCTTCGCTACTCTTAAGATTAAGCTAAGAAATAAGAAATAGGAACGATAAGACGAGGAGATAGATACGAACGCGTTACGTTAGCTTAAAGTAGGAAGTCTAGCTATAGTTCTAATAAAGGTACTATTTATTCTTCCTACGAAGTATACGTAGTTAGTAAACGTAGTCGGTAGAAGCTATACTAATAACTGCTTCTTATAAAGTTCTAGAAACTTATAGTTAAAGTAAACTCTAGTACTTAACGCTTCGAGAGTTTTATAATACTATAGCGAAAGAGGATCGCAGATCTATATCTATACCCGAAATAGTATAAATAGTAGAAGAAGATACTTTAAAGGGTTTTACGCCTAATATAAGATATAAAGACCCGTTAGAGCTTAACTACGATTATACTAATACGTAGTTCTTAACTACGAGATATTATCGACGAGTATATTAAGAATAAAGGTTAGCCCGAACTAAAGCTAACTACTATAGAATAAAAGAGGGTTAAATATATTATTAACTTTACTACTCCTTTCGTAGAAGCTATAATATAAATCGGTACGATAAAGGGGCTAATAATCTACCTCGTTCTTAGCTATTATAATACCTTATTCGATATCTTAGATATTATAGATAAGAAACTTAAATATAAAACATAACTCTAGTAAAAGGAGATTTATTCTACCCTATAGGCTATATAGATAAAGCTCGAGAAGTACTATACTACTACTTAGGAGCGATTTAGTAATATATATAGCATTGCAATTCTTCTTAATCTAGTAATAAAATAGGCGTTCTAGGACCGTAAGGCCTTCTCTAGTAAGAGGCTCGATTCCTCCTTCGAGGATTACTACTAGTTAAAATTCTAGGTCGAATACGCGCGATATAAGCCTCTCGTAGCTACGTCCTAGTTTAGGCCGAAAAAGGCCTTATACCGCTCTACGATATTATTCGTAATAGGTCTCTATAGTAGATTAGATAGTAATAACTCTAACTTTAATTAAAGGGTATCTAGACGGCCGCGGTAGACTATATAGCCTTTAGCTAATTCGGACAAGGTATTTCGTTATTACTACGCTAGATTTAAGGACTCGGCTGCCTATTCTATAGAGTATCCGCTCTAGTTATAGAAGATAATCGTATTAGAATATCTAGGTTACGCGCTAATAGCCTAGGATATCCTCTCTATTCTAGTAGCTAGAACTAGTTATAAGCGCGACTTTAGTATAGCGCGTTATTAGAGCCGATATAATCGGTCCTACGATCCCTTAACGTTTAGTAATATTATATACTATCGTTCCTAAGAGCGTAACGTATAGTAATAGGCTCGGGATTCGCTTATAGAGGAGGCGCTACCGATATTAACTACGTTCGAGCCTTCGAATAATATAGTAAATTAGTAGTAGAAGTAGCTCGAGGCAGATTAGGAGACGTTAGTAACTACTATATAGAGTAACTTCGACTCGATTAGTAATAACGAGGAGGATATAGTACTAATATATCTTCGCTATAGTACTTAGTAAAGGAAGTATTTACTTTTACGTTATACTTATAGAGTAGAATAGACTTCGTAGTCGATATTATAAATAATATTTAATTCCGATATCTCGTAGTTAGTAAGTATAGTTAGTAAGTATAGTCGGTATCCTTATTTTTCTCTATAACTATAGTCGCTAGTTTAATCGGCGCTTCTAATATACTATAACGCTTAGTTCTATATATACGTATATTTAGTATTAGAGTAATTCTATTATCCCCGCGGCGACTTAGTCTTATTCTCTAGTATTAGACCTATCTTTCTAAACTTAGGTCCCTATAAAGACCTATATAGGAACCGGTAGTATTTAGACCCGACCTATCGATTTCGTATTAGGTTAAGGACCTTATCGATTTAGGTCTTAGGTCGGTTCTCTTAGGAACCGACTTAGACCTAGAACCGACCTAAAGTCGGGGACCTATTCTAACCTCTAATCGAATTTACGTACTTTATTAAAGTCGTAGAGATTAAGAGCTAGTAGATATAGTAGTCGCGCGACGTAGTATACCTCTCTCTAGTTATATCTCTTATACTACCGAATCTAATAATAGCGCTACTACTAGAGATAGAGGAATTCCTTAATATAGTCGCTACTATACTAGTATCCGGTCGTAGTAGCGTCGTTCTAGCGTACGCCTATATACCGAAGGAAGCCTAGGTCCTCGCCTATCGCTTCCTTAGTACTTAGACCCTCTTTTTCTTCTAGTACGAGCCGCGCGACTTCTTCTACCTATAGGAGGTTTTAGACGCCTCGCTCGTCCTCTCTTATCTACTACCTAAGGCCTTATTCGCCGGCTGCGACTATATTCCCCTAATAATAACCTCTTAAATACGTAACGCGGTTATATACGGCCTAGTTATACCGCTTCTAGAGATATAGGCGACGAAACTAGATACGACGACGTTCCTTTTCTAACTATAAGATCCTATACTACTAATAACTAGTATCTCGTAAGCGCTCCCGCTTTAGCTAATAGACGATAGTATACTCGACGATATAGCTATACTAATAGCGTTCTTTAACTATAGCGCTAACTTCGTCTTCCTTTCTTATATATAGCTTATATTAGTACCGAAGCTATATATTTATCTCCCGACTATATAGGAAATTTAGATAGTCGTCGATACGCGAGATATTTATACCTATATCTTCTATTATAACCTATAGCTCGCGCTCTAGTTCCTCTCTTACCTACGACTTCGCTATACTTAAATAGCTCGACTATTAGCTAACGTACTTATCTTTAGCTTTAACTTTACCCTCTTAGTAGTTCGCCGTCTATTAGTACTAATCCTCGTCGACTCGACTTAGGAGCTCGACCTTATTAGTATAGACGACGCGGTCGACTAGGTCGCTATAGTCGCCTATATAGAAGGCTACGACTTTAGTAGGTTAGTAGATAAACTAAAAGCCCCTAGGGTAGCCCTACTCTTCTACTAGCTTAGAACCTTCGCCTCTAGTAATATATAAGCCTTCTAGGTCGCGGCTAAGATAGCTATTTACTAGGTACGTATTAGTAGGCTACTAAAGTAAGACCCTTTCGCTAACTTCCTACTCTAGTAGACTCTACTACTAGTATAGACTAACGCTACTAGATTTAACGAGGTGTTTTAATATTACGCTACGTAGATAATAGTTTATAAGGACTATAAGCTTGCCCGTAAGATTAGTAAAGATAGCGTCCTAGACTAGTTAATTAGCGATAGAGAAGGCTAGAGTAACGAGAAACTTATAGGCGCTATAGGTAACGCTACTAACGAGGCCTTAGAGGGACCGCCTCTACTACTAATAAGTAAGAGTAAGAGTAAGGACAAGGCTCTAACTAGTAAGGACAAGGCCGTTATAAGACCGTCTCTACTACTAATAAATAAGAATAAGACTTCGATAGGTCTACTACTAATACTACTACTACTACCCTCGTTAACCGACCTATCCGCTCGCTACCCTATTAATAATACTATAGAGTAGGAATCTAACTAGGCGTCCTTCGACGAGGCGACTTTATAGCCTACCGACGATACGGCTTAGTAGATAGCGCTAATTGCTATAGATATCCTCCGTAGTCGAACGGTTATACTATCCTAGACGCTATAATATAGTACGGTAGCTAAGGGTCTAGTAGACCTCCTTAACGCTCTTTAAACCGTCTAGCTTACTATATATCCGTATATATTAACCGGCTAGGCGCTCCTTCGCGATAGCGACTACCTTTTAACCTTTATCTTACCCGAGTTTTTATAGCCGCACGAGCGGACTACTAGCTACGACGAGGACTAGCTAATAGACTACGTTATAGACGCTATAAAGCGATATATAAAGTAGGAGAGGGTAGCCTACTAGGCTACTAATAACGGTATAGCCGAGCGATATAACTACGAGATCGTAGTACTTTATACTCGATACGCGTATAAGCGCGATAATACTATCCTCTCTTAGGCTATAAACGAGGATAGCTTTTTCGACCTTATCTACTAATAATTCTATATAGGCGTTCGGGCTAACGCTAATAGCTAGGTAGTAGTATAAGTCGCGACGTCTTACCTTTTATAGTTAACGTAGATAGCTATCTAGAATAGCGATTCCTAGCTTAGTATACTAGCTAGCCTTAACTATATCGCTAACGATCTTAAGTTCGATATTAGTAACGTCTATTTAGTAAGTTTCTAATTCTAGACCTACCTATATATAATCGACTTCGTTATTTAGTATATTATAGATAAACTCTAAGTCTTACTCTCCGAGCCTTACTAGAGTAAGCTAGTAGGAGCGCGATCCTTACTTTACTACCTCTATATCTATACTACCGGCGACCTAGTTACTCTCGTTAATAGCGACTAGCCTACGTACGTTAGCTTTACCGTACGCGACGGAGTAGCCCGTCGCCTAATAGAGAACTCGTCTCTAGAGATAGTACTATTACGCTCTTTAGCTAGAGATAGCGATAGACGTTAGGTAGTTCGTAACGACTTCTTCTAGACGTTATCCGACGATAATAGTATATAAGGTAGAGATAGCCTAGTAAAGGCCTCTAATATACTAGACTACGAGGATAATATCTATAATCCTATATTTATAGTCTCTAACGCCCTCGCTTCGCCTCTAAGCGACGACTTACTATCCGATAGCTAAGCTACTACGCCTACTCTTAACGCTACCGACGACGCCGCTAGCGAAGCCTTAGCTTCCCTTAATACGTCCGATAAGTTAAGCGATCTCTTTTACTAATACTAGAGAGACTCTATCTAGTATAAAGATATCGAGCTATAGTAGCGCTTTAGTTAGGATATCGATAATTCCTACTATATTTTCGACTATATTATTTATTTTAAGGCCTTAAGGCTTACCTATATAGATACGCTACTACTAGATAGCTTATAAATAGAGGACTATTACGTCGGTCGTATTTACGAGCTACTCTAAGAAAAGTATATTTCTATAAACTCTATATATAAGATATAGCCCGTCGTTTTCGACTCTAAGAGGGGCGTATTAGACGCCTACCTACCTACGAGGCGCCCCTATATACTTAACGAGTACTACGCTATAGTATACGGCCGTCGTATCCTCTATAGTAGCGCTAAATTCTAGAAGCTTCGCGACTATAGCGCTAACTAGGACTACTTTATTCTTAAGAATAGCTACTTCTTTAACTATAAGTTTGCTAATACTATAAAAGGCGCCCGACGTATCGGACTATTCGCGTTCCTAGCTACTAGTAACCTCGTCGATTAGCTTATCTATATCGACTATATAAGTATCCTCCCTAACGTTCTTAATAACCTCTATTAGTAGCTAATAATACTAGTACTAAAGTACTTCCTTAGTACTATCTACGTCCTAGACGCTATAGCGGACGCCCGCGGCCTACCGAGGCGTAGTAAGTTAGCAGAGCTCGGTATTAACTCCTATAATTTTAACTATAATATAGGCTCCGACCCCGACTCTCTCGGTCTATCTACTTATTCTATCTACGGTCGTTACTAGGCCCTAACGCCTAAGTAACGCGACGATTCTACTCTAAGCGTCTACCTCGAGCTCTATTCTAGTACGTATAGTAGTAGACGAGAGACTCTAAGTAGTAGGTAAGAATTAGATAGCGAGGACCTACTAAGCGACCTCGAGCGCGCTATAATACTAGGCGACGACGATATCGTAGAGCGTACTACTATAAGTAACGACGATACTATAACCGGCCTTCTTATTAATAATAGTAACGACTAGAAGAAAGCTCCTCTACTAAAGAGAAAAGCTATAGCTAATACTACTATACCTAAGAGAAAGAAGGCTAAGCCGTCGCTAGCTATACCTAAGGCGAAGGATATACTAGTACTATATAGCGTACGTAGTACCCTAAAAACTACTAGAACTCTAAGGACGACCGGAGCCGCTAGCGTAGCTATAGTAGGTATACTAAAGAAGGACGGTAGAAAGGCGAAGGGCTCGACTATTACTAGCTCTATCGCCGAGAGGCAGTTATCCTACTTAAACTAAAGTACGAAGGAAGTTTAAGAAGGATATAGAAGGACTAGAGAATAGTAAGAAAAGCGATTAAGATATAGATTAGTATAGATTAAGAAAGTAATTAAGATATAGATTAATATAGATTAAAATAGGGAGCTTTACGTTATAGACGACGCCTTTTTTCTAGATAGACTAAGGGAGATTATTATAGTCTAGCCGGGCCTATACGGACAGCTTAGTACTTAGTATATAGACGCTTCCTTCGATAGACGTAGATAGATAGATATTAACCTTTAGTATACCTAGTCGTCTAATATAGATATAATATATACTTAGGCGTAGTTCTATAAGTTCCTATACGATATCGTTAGGGATTAAGCGAACCGCTAGCTACTCGTAACTATTAAATACGAGATAATACGCTAAGGCGAAAATTAGAGTATACGATAATTCGTAATAGACCTTAGTAACCTCGAGGTATAGCTCGGCGACTATACTAAGGCGTAGTTAGTTCGCTAGCTTCTCGTAAAGTTAAAGCTATTACTATAGAAGGATATTATTAAGAACTATATTATCCTAGCGAAGCGCGCCGACCTCGTCGCCCTAATACGATACCTTAAATAAGTAGAAAGGTTAATACTACGCGATATAGGCTTACGCGACTATAATAAGAACGCGTCGTACTAGTAGTTAAAGCGTAAAAGGGTCGATAGTAACGCGTATGCCTCTAAAGGTAGTTATAGATCTAGCTTAAAGAAGAAGAACTCTTAGAATAAGCGTAAAAGTAAAGATAAGAACTAGTAACCTAGGTATTACGGTTATAACGAGGTAGGCTATATCTATTTAGATTATTCGAATAAGGATAAGGATAGTAATAAGCTAGTAGTCCGTAAGGTAGCCGTAGGCAAGTCGAAAAAAGTAGAAGCGATAGAGATATTACGTAAGTCTCTACTACTAAAGTAGATAGTATAGGGTACCTACCTATATAATACGTACTAGTAGTACGAGTACGAGGAGAAGTTAAATCTTAAGAGGGCTATAGGCTAGCTAAGTTCCTTCTCGATAATACTACGGATATTAATATAGTATTACGAGCCTTCGTACTCTAGTATAAGTTGCCCTTATAGCCGAACGCGGCCTTACTGCCGGCTACTACCTTTATAAGTAAACTAGGTTATTATTATAGTACGTACTATATACGTATAAGGCTCGCGGACTCCTTAGAGATCGAGCGCGTAACTAGAGAGATCTTCTATATATATAATATACTAGATCCCGATATTATCCTTAGCTATCTATAGCGACGTATATAATAGATAAGTATCGATAGTAGTATAGATAAATAGCGTTATAGTAATAATCGTTTCGGCTAATTCGAAGTCCGAGAGGCCTATAAGTTCCTTAAAGACCTTTAGAAGGCACCTACTATATTTGTAGTTAGCCTAAGTAGAATAGGTAAGGAGCCTACTCTAATACTAAAGAAGTTCTATTAGTTCGACGACGTCTTTAATCCGATAAAGGAAATATAAAGTAGACCTATTAATAGCGCTAAGTATACGATCGACCTAAAGCTAGGTACTATACTATCCTTTAGGCCGCTATACTACTAGTTAGGTAGAGAGCTCGAAGAGCTTAAGGAGTACCTAAAGACTAAGCTCGAGTATAATTAGATCGAGCGTTCTAATAGTAAGGTAAGTACGCCTATCCTATTCGTACTAAAGAAGAATAGTAAGCTACGGTTATATATAGACTACCGTAGGCTAAACGAGATTACGATTAAGAATTAGTACCCGCTACCTCTTATTAGCGAAACGCTAGATAGACTTATAGGAGCTATATAGTTTACGTCGCTAGATCTTATAGATACGTAGTATCGTATCTATATTAAACTAAGCGACTACTAGAAGACTACGTTCTATACGCGATACGGTTACTACTAATACTAGGTAATACCCTTTAGTTTAATAAACGCCCTAGTAACGTTCTAGGCGTATATTAACTACGCGCTAGTAGAGCTAGTAGATATAAGCTACGTAGTATATCTAGATAATATCTTAATCTATAGTAAGACTCGCGAGGACTACGTACGAGACGTATATACTATACTTAAGAGGCTCTATAAATTCGGACTCTACGTATAACGCGCTAAGTATAAGTTCTTCTAGAAATAAGTTAACTTTCTTAGGTTCGTAGTTACGACTAGAGGCGTAGTAATAGACTCTAGTAGGGTAGCTACAATTGCCTTATAGCCGAGGCCGACTACTCTAATAGAGGTTTAATTATTTCTTAGGTTCGCGAACTTCTACTACTACTTTATCTTTAGATATTCGAGGGTCGTAGTACTACTAACTATACTCTTAAAAAGCGCGAAGAATAGTAGGAAGCCTAGGCCTATTAGTTAGAGCGAAGCTAAGAAGTAGGCTTTCTTAAAGTTAAAAGAACGCTTCTAGACCGTACTACTTCTTAGGTACTTTAACTCTACGTTATACTTATAAGTCGAGACCGATACGTCTAACTTCGCTATCGCTAGTATTCTAAGCTAGCTATTCGAGGCAGAATAGTACCTAATCGTATTCTTCTTATAGAAGATAATTAATACTAAGTATAACTACGAGGTCTATAATAAGGAACTCCTCGTAGTAGTAGAATCCTTTAAGGTATAGAGGCCTTACCTCGAAGGCGCTACGTATAAGGTAGAGGTACTAGTCGACTACGCTAACCTAAAGGCCTTTATAGGTATAAAGTAGTTAACGGGCCGATAAGCTAGGTAGGCTACGTTCTTAGCTCTATATAACTTTATAATTAGTTATAGAGTAGGTAAGCTAAACGTAGCTAACGCGCTATCGAGGCGTAGCGATTACGTAAAAGATATATAGGTAATAAATAACCTATTACTATCGCTATAGTAGAAACTCTAAGTTTAGAGCAACCTCCGAGTAGGTAGACTAGTTATAAACTATATTAAGGCCGCCTATAACTACTAGTATATAATAAACTAGAGGGTAGTAATAATAGCGGCTAATAGGACGTAGTCCGCTAGCTCCGAACGCTACGAGCTAGGCCTATATAGATTCGCGCTACTAATATAGGTCGCTAGTACTATTATTATAAAGGAACGGCCGTATACTAATACCTTAGACCTAGTAATCGAGTACGTAGCTATGCTAGTCTAGCTAGACCCGATAGCGAAGGAGCTATATATATAAGTAGAGAGTAATAAAGGCGAAAGTAATAAGTATACTATTTAAGATAGGTATATATATCGCGAAGAGGTATTATACCTTCCTTACGACCTCGTATTACGAACGTAAGTAATTCGTATATACTACGACGACTTCCTAGCTAGCTATTTTAGTAAGAATAAGACTATAAAACTCGTTAAGAGAAAGTACTAGTAGCTAGAGGTTAACGAGGACGTTAGGTAATACGTCGAATCGTATAGTAGCTATTAGAAGGCAAAAGCGAGGCGCTACTATCCCTATAGCGAGATAGTTACGCTTCTCTTACTAGAATAGCCGTAGAGAGATCTATCTATAGACTTTATTATAGACCTTCCTCTAAGTAAGCGTAATAGTTATATATTTAACGCGATCCTTATAATTATCGACTACTATTCTAAGATAGTAACTTTCGTTTAGACGATAAAGCGCTATATAAGCGTAGAGCTTATAGACATCCTACTTAATAAAGTTATACGACTTCGAGGCGTACCTAGTAGTATTATCTTTAATAGAGAGTCTATATTTACTAGCTAGTTCTAGTTAGACTTCTATTTCGAGGTATACGTAAAACGTAGGCTAAGTATAGCATTTTACTCGCAAACGGACGGCTAGACTAAACGCGTAAACTAGACGCTTAAGTAGTACCTACGTATCTATTATAGAGAGAACTAAGACGACTAGGCGTCTATACTAGCCTCTATAGAATTCGCGTATAATAATAGCCTAAATACGATACTAAAGATATTACTATTCTACGTTATCTATAGGTTCGACCCGGACCTAATAATAGAGACTCGTAAGAGGGACGCAACTAAATCTTAAGACGCGATTCTATAAGAAGAAGTACTAGTAGTAAAGGGCGCTATAAAAAGGTTAAAGCGGAATTACGAGGAGTTAATAAAGCGCTAGTAGCAAGTAAGCGAGTCGTAGGCTAAGTATTATAACTAGAAGTATTAGCTAAAGGAATATAAGGTCGGCGATATAGTCCTTCTATTTACGAAGAACCTAAAACTAAAGGTACTATTAAAGAAGCTAGTAGATAAGTTCGCTAGACTATTTAAAGTAATCGACGTAGTCGGGAAGTAGGCGTACTACCTAGCTCTTCTAACGGGATTACGTATCTATAATATCTTCTACGTATCTCTTCTAGAACTCTAGTATAGTAGCAAATCTTAGGAGACTAGCTTGCCCCTCGTAGATAATAAGAGCGAGTAAATAGTCGAGAAAGTACTAGAAACCTAAGTCGAGAAAAGTAAGAGGAAGTAGCTAGTCTAGTAGAAAGGCTAGCTAGAAGAATATAATACGTAGGAACTAATTAAATATATCGGGGAATATAAAGCGCTCGAGGAATTTAAGGCGTAAGAGTAGAGTAAGAGGAGCTTATATAAGCTATAAAGTCGACTATTATAGCTACTACGCTACTAATTAACCGTCGCGACTACTATAACTTGCGACGAGCGCGCGCTAAGCGCTAAGGCTATAACGAAATATTACGTTACGAAAATTACTAAAAGAAATAGAGGATATAGAGTAGAGAGAAATTATTTATAGCGCCTATAGGCGCTACGTAAATAGGCTATAGCGCTAGCGTAGAATAGAAGTACGAGATAAGGCAGTAGACTATATAAGTAGCGTAAGAGAAGCGCGAGGAGAGAGTATAAGAAGAGCGCGCGATACGCTAGCTTACTCCTTTATACTCTCGTCCTCCTTCTTCTTCTTATTCTTCTTATCCTTATTATTATCCTCCTTCTTCTTCTTTATTATAGAGGCCTCGTCGTCGGAGACCTCCTCTATTTAGCTAGTAAGGCGGTCGGCGTAGGCGGTATAAACCGCTATATCGAGCGCCTCTTTTAAGGCCCTAAGTAGGCGTAGACGCTATAAAGAATATTAGTAATATATACGAGGAGTATAGAACTCGTAAGATATACCTCGTACTTAAGCTTAAAGAGCCTAGAGAATAGAGCGATCTACTTACTAGCTATAAGTAGCTTAGTAGTAGAAGGACTACTACTAGCTAATAACGCGCTAGCTCTACCCTTCTTTAGAGTCTTAAAGACCCTAGCCGACTTACTCTTATTAGACTATAGGACCTTAAGGCTATTAGCGATTAGAGCTTATAGATCGGTATAGTAGTAGCGGAGCTACTTAGCGCGTACGGCCGGCCTGCCCTCGGCTAGCTTAGTAAGGTAGAAGCGTAAGCGCTTCGACTATATAATAATATCTAGGTCGGTATAGTAGTCGTAGGAGTAGTTATTATTATTATAGCGCTAGTAATTCTTCTTCTTACTTAGTTTTATAACTCTATTATACGGCCGAACGCTAGCTATATATACTATATTAGTAAGGAACTCGTAGCTAATACGTATATAGAACGCTAGACTTACCTATTACTAAATATAAGAGATAACGATAATAGTTATTATCTTTAGTAGTAGGGAAGTTAGTAATAGTATAGGGATCGGCTAAGATTACGGGAGTAGTAATCTTCTTAGGAGGTATAATACTTATAGAACGAGTACTAGGAAAAGGCTAAGGAGATATATAGATAGTACGAGGTAGGAGTAGAGCGCTTATCTAAAGATAGTATACTAGAATAAGTATTAACGTAATAGGGCGCGAACTTATAGCCTATACCTATCCTATAATTAACGCGCGGCCTATATAGGGTCTATAATATAAAAGTCCCTTAAGATCTAGTATATTACTATAGTACTACTAAAAATTGCGTACGACTATAAGGCGGTAGAGTAATATAACTATAATATAATAAGAACGTAAGCGGCCGGCTACCGCATTAATATAGACTTTCCTACGAGCTAAGATAGCTTTATAAAGAAGAGGAGATAATTATAAGAGCGATAGCTTAGGGAGCTAATAGCTTAGGGGGCGTCTAAGTTAGACGCCGAAGTATTCGGCTTACGCCGCGTATACTCGGCGTAAGATAAAAGTACGCTAAACGTATATAGAGGAATCGGTAAGAATTAGTCTCTTAATATCTCTAACGGGTATAGTTAGAGGCGCTTAATATATTGCTATATACTAACCTTTTATAACTTCGTAGTTCTTATATTAGGCTATAGTCTCTACGACGCGAGGATCTAGTACGGTACTTCGGGCGAGTAATATTTAGAAAGTAGTAGTTTCGTACTTCTTTAAATAATATATTAGCGTAGGGGTTAGATTAGTATTATTATTCTATAAGAGGAAGGTCGCGAGCTCTTTAAGTAGGATATAGTAGTCGCTAAAATCGATAGTAAATAGAAGACCTTAGAATAGGTTTAGAAGATTAGTAAGGAAATCTATTTAGCTACTCGAGATAATAGATACTAAGAGGTATTAGCGTAGTAGACGTATCCTTAAGGTCGCGAGGCTTCTACTTTATAGTCGAGTAAGCTAACCGAATCTTAGTAAGCCCTATTATTATTAGCTAATCTATACTTAATATATAATCTAGTCCTATACTATATAATTTAATTCTATGCCCTTCTACTATATATATTTAGGCTTTATAATATATAATATAGTTCTAGCTATATAAGTAGGCGCGTTAATATAGCGTTTATATACCTAGCTATTATTACCTTATATATTAGCCTTAGATTAATAGCGATTATAGTTTAATTATAGGTACTTAAGACAAGTTATCGCTATATTACTATATTTATAGATAGTACTAGAAGCTATATTCTACGGCATAAAGCTAGCTAGTTAGCGGACAAGTCCTATAGCTAGCACGGTAATTAGTCTTCTCTAGAGTAGAAGGACTATATTATATATCGAGGATAATATTAAATACGAAGTATCTTTCGAATCGTTAGTATAATAAGAGTAAGTATCGATCGAGACCTCTATATAGTAGCCTAAGAGTGTCGTAGCTATAGCTTTAAGCTCTAATACTATAGTATCGAGCTCTAAGACTACTAAAGATTAGAAAGTTCTTTAGAGTACTACTATACGGAATACGTACCTAGGGATAGTTTCTAAAGTATACTTAAGGGAAGATGCTATAAAAAGTATAAGATACTATATAGATTAGGAGAGAGCGAACGAGTAGTACCGTAACGAGCGTAGCCTTTTAATAGTAGTAATAGGCCGAGCCCTAAGCTTCTATAGCGTTAATACTATAAGAAAGGACGCTTTTCTCGAATAGTTTAGAAAGACTTTAACTACGTAGTAAGTATCTCGCGTACGTAGCTTAAGACGGCGGTAGTTATTTAAGATTAGTTATACTAATAGTAGCTCCTATTATATATTTATAAGCGTTTAGATTAGATATATAACTTAGGCGAATTTTATACCTTACTTAATCTAAATACGATCGTATACTCGAGCTTCTAGCCTAAGGTAAAATATAAACTATTATATACTTCGGTAGGATATTTTCTATACGGACTAAGACTAGAACGTATAATAATTCCCTACTCTAGTCGACGCTATTCGTAAGAATCTTAGGTATAGTAAGGTTATAGTTTATACTAGCCGGTTAGCGATCCCTATATAGTCTCTTTATTACCTCCCTATCTACTATAGAAGTCTTAGGAGTAACCTATAAGTCGAGTAGCGAGTTTAAATACAGCTCTACTTCGCTACGCTAAGACCGCGAGTTAATACTTAAATAAGATAAGCTACGAAGCTTAGCACCTTATAATACTTATAGCTAATCTAATTAATACTCTAAACTCTTTATAGCGAAGCTTAGATTCGCTAGGATCTAGTCGATAGCCGAGTAAAGCCTTCTTATATACTAGGGCATCTATATATTATAAATATTTCTTATAAATTTATACGTAGTCTAACGATCGCGACTATCTTAATCTATAAAGTTAAACTTACGGATAATATATTAGTAATACTTCGGGGAAGGGCTATCGAGCTTAATATAATACCTAAATATCTTAATAGCTTCGTAATTATACGAGATAGAAAAAGTAAGTATCTCCCGGTATAGCTCCTACTCGCGTTTTACTAATCGAAATAGCTCGACGATAGCCTTAAGTATAATAGTTATACTATATATATTTTAGCAATCGGTAATATCTAGCGCCGCTACGCCGCATTTAACCTCGTAGGTAAGGAATAGAAAGTATATATAATATATAGCTATAAATATAGACTAATCCGTTAGATTACCGACGAGGGGTTATATTCTATCTAGCTAACCTTAAGTAAAGGCCTCTCGGCAGAAGCTAATAGTATAGTTAGGCTGCGGGCGCGGTTTCGTAACGGCAATATAATTGTTCTAGCCTTCGTTAACGGACTCGACTAGGGGAGCAAGATGTTTAGCACCGAAGTCTACGAGTTCTTCTACTAAAGGTATAATTAGGCGGGAGATGTCCTATATAACCTTTGCCTCGTTTCTACTTTAGAGCCGTTAACATGTGAGCTTAAATACCTTCTCGGAGAATCGCGACGACGTCGGAATTAGTTGCTTAGCGGTAAGAAGTTCCTAATAGGCTGCTTTGCTAGATTCGAGCGGCCCCGCACCGCTCTTAAACATGTAGCTGTTCTTCGTAGCTAGCAGCGCGACGTAGCGAGCGTCCTAGTACGCAGTTGCCTTAATTTCCCTCGGCTTTGAGTCGCTCAAGGTGCCGCTCGTTTGCTGTGATCGTGCGTTGAGCGATGTCGAGGAGCGCTTTCTGGCGAGGATATTCATGACTCGGTACTCTTGCCCATGCTCTAATGGAGATTCGTCCTGTTCGTTGGGTTGCTTCGGCCAATGGAGATTTTCCGTCCAGAACGCGATGGCAGCCCTCTCACTATCAATATGCTCCTCGGTTGATCCGCCTCTTGTGTTGTGCAGTCTGCGGCGTTTGTGTGTGGTGGCCTCAGCCGCGTGTCGCACCGGGCTCTCGGATCGAGTTCGTTTGCGGGTCATGGTCGAGTTTAGAGGAGTAGACGGCGGAATGCTGAAATAGCGGTGTAGCGCGTGGCATGTCCAATGCCATGTTGTGCGGACAGAGGTGGAGAGCCAGGTACGGAGTATGCAAGAGATACTGGATAACTTAGGGCGAAGCGAAGCATGATCTCGGGTCGGTCCGGTGCGAACCGGTGACCCATCCGCAATCGACTTTTTGCTACACCAAATGGCGTAAACCTTTTGTCTTCTATTGCTTTGCACTCAAGTGTACATTATTAACGTGATTGCGCGCAGCTCACAAGCGGAAGTTCCGACGACTGTATGCCGTAACATACTCTTCCTCGTAAAGCCTGGCGCGCACTTTGGATCTCGCGTCCTCTGCAGCTTCTAAGTCTGGATTTCGAGACGAATACAATTTTCGCTGCGCCCCTGTCATCTTTGATACCATGCCACCCTCCCAACATAGCTGGCCCAGAATTCGGTATTCCCACAGGTGCGCGTGCCTGTCTTCTTCCGCGGTCACCGTCTTACATCGTTGCCAATGTATGCTTCTAGACCATCCATACGACTGGTTCGAGTTGTCTGCTGCGAAACGCGGACTACGCCATGAACGGCGAAGATATTGTCGTGGACGACCTACTCTGTGTCAACTCCAGTACATCATTGGTAAGATGCCATTGTCTAGTCTCACGTTATTACGCTCTGGAAGGAACGACCACGGATCATGCATCGGCAAGGCCATAATGTAAGACCAGGCGCGAGAGATCTTATCCACGGTTGCAATTCCGCCCAGCAGCTGTCTGAACAGCGTGACATTTGCAATTGCATGATGCTTCTTGCATTCGAGGTAGGTTTGCGGATCCTCGTCCCCATTGGGGGAGTCTAGAGACGAAAGCTCCAGACTTGCGGCTGGGCCATCGGACGGTACGTTTCTTGGCTCCTAGCTGTGTCGAGGGCCGTTCATGGAGTCGATTTCGAGCGTAGCTGTGCTCATTGTTGGCAGAAAGGCGGCTGCTGTTGGTCGTTGTCAGCATGTACGTCCGTTCTTATAGAGGACAACAGGAGAGGTTATATGAAATCAAAGCTGAGAATAAGTGCCGCTCCCGCTCATCCACACACGCTGGCGTGACCATGAACAGCTATCCTGAGGCGTGTGCCGTAAGGCCCGTGCGAACGTTACCAGCCGGTAATGTTCGCACGGACCTCGCCATCCATTGCAGCAAAGAGCTGCTTCTATGACAATCGAGTAGCCGTGTACATGCCCTGTTAGGTGTAGAAGCCAGTATCGAGTTCCCGACACTCCACGCGAGCTCTTGGGGCCCACTCTAATTACGCTGCTAGCAGCCACGATCAGCCACTCCTAACCTTTGCCCGTCCTTATAAACAATATATCTCCCTATAGATCCTATTATAATCGTACTTACCGGCGATTCCGACGAGGCACAACGCCTAGGGGCTAGGGACTTCCTTTATACGAGTTAGCCGACGATACTTACGTAGTTGACGGTTAATAACTCCGTCGAGGTTCGCCTTATAGTTACGCCGTTGCCCTTCCCCGGGGTGCCCTACTAATAGATATAGAAGTACGACATCGGAGCTTTAGCTTTAACGCCTCGGAACACCCTAGAATCGAGCGACTTCTTATCTAACGTACGTATATAGGCCTAGAATATAGCCGATCGCCTCTACTAGCCTATATACTAGAGCTTTAAAGCCTAGCTAATAGCTACCTATAATACTAATATAGAAACAAGTCGATCCGAACGTCCCTCGCGTATAAGAAGGACGCCTTATACTAGACTATAGACTACCTCGCTACCCTAGTATAAGAGCGATAGCTTAGGGGGCTAATAGCTTAGGGGGCGTCTAAGTTAGACGCCGAAGCATCCGGCTTACGCCGCGTATACTCGGCGCAAGACAAAAGTACGCTAAACGTATATAGAGGAATCGGCAAGAATTAGTCTCTTAATATCTCTAACGAGTATAGTTAGGAGCGCTTAATATATTACTATATACTAACCTTTTATAATACTAATTCTTCTACCTTATCGAGGGTAGCGATCTATTAAGGCCTACTATACTTACGTAAGGAGCATCTATATAGCTAGATAACTATAGCGAACGTACTAGGTCCGTAGTACTACTATTAGGCTATATAGGAGAGTTACTAGACTCTAAAGCTAAAGAAGATAAGGAGATAAACGACGCTAACGATACGTAGGCGAGGCGCGAGCGTCTTAAGCGAGAGAACGCTACGCTACGCGAATAGCTCGAACTCTACGCCCTTTAGGTAGAGAATAAACGCTTAATATAAGAAGTTAGGACGACTACCTTACTAATATACTTAAGTACGATAGTAAGAAGCCTCGGCTCGAAGTACTCTAGTATAGCGAGTATTACTAGAGATACTAAGGATAGTACGCGTTATAGTAGCGATAAATATACGCCCTATAAATCTATTAAGCTCTGCTCTCCTAAGCCGTTTAAGGGCGAGACTATTAAGAAAGCCTAGAAATACGTCTACGTATATAAAGTAAACTTTATAGCCGCGCTAAGGAAGTTTATAATAGAATACTAGAAAGTAATTGCTAGTATTATATTTCTCGTAGGCGAAGCGTAAGAAGCTTAGTATAACGAGCACCTAGATATACTTCTAGTAAGGTATACTTAGGCGTAGTTCTATAAGTTCCTATACGATATCGTCGAGGATTAAGCGAACCGCTAGCTACTCGTAACCGTTAAATACGAGATAATACGCTAAGGCGAAAATTAGAGTATACGATAATTTATAATAGACCTCGGCAACCTCGAGGTATAGCTCGGCGACTATACCGAGGCGTAGTTAGTTCGCTAGCTTCTTATAAAGTTAAAGCCGTTGCTATAGAAGGATATTATTAAGAACTATATTATCCTAGTAAAGCGCGCCGACCTCGTCGCCCTAGTACGACGCCTTAAATAGGTAGAAAGGTTAATACTACGCGATATAGGCTTACGCGACTATAATAAGGACGCGTTATACTAGTAGTCGAAGCGTAAGAGGGTCGATAGTAACGCGTATGCCTCTAAAGGCAGTTATAGGTCTAACTCGAAGGAGAAGAACTCTTAAAATAAGTATAAAGGCAAAGATAAGGACTAGTAACCTAGGTATTACGGTTATAACGAGGTAGGCTATATCTGTCTAGATTATCTAAATAAGGATAAGGATAGTAATAAGCTAGCGGTCCGTAAAGTAGCCGTAGGCAAGTCGAAAAAAGCAGAAGCGACGGAGATATTACGTAAGTCTCTGCCGCTAAAGTAGATAGTATAGGGTACCTGCTTATATAATACGTGCTAGTAGTACGAGTATAGGGAGAAGTTAAATCTTAGGAGGGCCGTAGGCTAGCCGAGTTCCTTCTCGATAATACTACGGATATTAATATAGTATTACGAGCCTTCGTGCTCTAGTATAAGTTGCCCTTATAGCCGAACGCGGCCTTGCTACTAGCTACTACCTTTATAAGTAAACTAAGTTATTATTACGGTACGTACTATATACGTATAAGGCTCGCGGACTCCTTAAGGATCGAGCGTATAACCGGAGGGATCTTCTACGTATATAATATACTAGATCCCGATATTATCCTTAGCTATCTATAGTAATATACGTAATAGGTAAGTATCGATAGTAGTATAGATAAATAGCGTTATAGTAACGATCGTTTCGGCCGATTCGAGGTCTAAGAGGCCTATAAGTTCCTTAAAGACCTCTAGAAGGTACCTGCTATATTTATAGTTAGCCTAAGTAGAATAGGCGAGAAGCCTACTCTAATACTAGAGGAGTTCTATTAGTTCGACGACGTCCTTAATCTAATAAAGGAAATACGAAGTAGACCTATTAATAGCGCTAAGTATACGATCGACTTAAAGCTAGGTACTATACTACCCTTTAGGCCGCTATACTACTAGTTAGGTAGAGAGCTCGAAGAGCTTAAGGAGTACCTAAAGACTAGGCTCGAGTATAATTAGATCGAGCGTTCCGATAGCGAGGTAGATATACCTATTCTATTCGTACTAAAGAAGAATAGCAAGCTATAGTTATATATAGACTACTATAGGCTAAATAAGATTACGATTAAGAATCGGTACCTACTACCTCTTATTAGCGAAATACTAAATAGACTTATAGGAGCTATATAGTTTACGTTACTAGATCTTACGGACGCGTATTATCGTATCTATATTAAACTAAGCGACTACTAGAAGACTACGTTCCGTACGCGATACGGTTACTACTAATACTAGGTAATACCCTTTAGTTTAACGAACGCCTTAGTAACGTTCTAGGTATATATTAACTACGCGCTAGTAGGGCTAGTAGATATAAGCTACGTAGTATATCTAGATAATATCCTAATCTATAGTAAGACTCGCGAGGACTACGTACGAGACGTATATACTATACTTAAGAGGCTCTATAAATTCGGACTTTATATATAATACGCTAAGTATAAGTTCTTCTAGAAATAAGTTAACTTCCTTAGGTTCGTAGTTACGACTAGAGGCGTAGCGATAGACTCTAGTAGGGTAGCCGTAATCGCCTCGTAGTCGAGGCCGACTACTCTAATAGAGGTTTAATCGTTTCTTAGGTTCGCGAACTTTTACTACTACTTTATCTTTAGATATTCGAGGGTCGTAGTACTACTAACTATACTCTCGAAGGGCGCGAAGAACGGTAGGAAGCCGGGGCCTATTAGTTAGAGCGAAGCTAAGGAGTAGGCTTTCCTAAAGTTAAAAGAACGCTTCTAGACTACGCCGCTCCTTAGGTACTTTAACCTTACGTTATACTTACGAGTCGAGACCGATACGTCTAATTTCGCTATCGCTAGTATTCTAAGCTAGCTATTCGAGTTAGAATAGTACCTAATCGCGTTCTTCTTATAGAAGATAATTAACGCTAAGTATAACTATAAGGTTTATAATAAGGAACTCCTTATAGTAGTAGAATCCTTTAAGGCATAGAGGCCTTACCTCGAAGGCGCTATATATAAGGTAGAGGTACTAGTCGACTACGCTAACCTAAAGGCCTTTATAAGTATAAAGTAGTTAACGGGCCGATAGGCTAGGTAGGCTACGTTCTTAGCCTCGTATAACTTTATAATTAGTTATAGAGTAAGCAAGCTAAACGCAGCCGACGCGCTATCGAGGCGTAGCGATTACGTAAAAGATACGTAGGCAATAAATAACCTATTACTATTACTATAGCGGAAACTCTAAGTTTAGAGCGACCTCCGAGTAGGCGGACCGGTTATAAACCGTATTAAGGCCGCCTATAACCGCTAGTATATAATAAACTAGAGGGTAGTAATAGTAGTAGCTAATAGGACGTAGTCTGCTAGCCCCGAACGCTATAAGCTAGGCCCGTATAGATTCGCGCTACTAATATAGGTCGCTAGCGCTATTATTACGAAGGAACGGCTATACGCTAATACCTTAAACCTAGTAATTAGGTACGTAGCTACGCTAGTCTAGCTAGACCCGATAGTAAAGGAGCTATATACGTAGATAGAGAGTAATAGAGGCGAAGGCGATAAGTATACTATTTAAGATAGGTATATATATCGCAAAGGAGTATTATACCTTCCTTACGACTCTATATTGCGAACGCAAGTAATTTATATATACTACGACGACTTCCTAGCTAGCTATTTTAGTAAGGATAAGACTACGGAACTCGTTAAGAGAAAGTACTAGTAGCTAGAAGTTAATAAGGATATTAAGTAATACGTCGAATCGTATAGTAGCTATTAGAAGGCGAAAGCGAAGCGCTACTATCCCTATAGTAAGATAGTTACGCTTCCTCTACTAGAATAGCTATAGAAAGATCTATCTATAGACTTTATTATAGACCTTCTACCGAGTAAGCGTAATAGTTATATATTTAACGCGATCTTTATAATTATCGACTACTATTCTAAGATAGTAACTTTCGTTCGAACGATAAAGCGCTATATAAGTATAGAGCTTATAGACATCCTACTTAATAAAGTTATACGACTTCGAGGCGTACCTAGTAGTATTATCTCTAATAGAGGGTCTATATTTACTAGCTAGTTCTAGTTAGACTTCTATTTCGAGGTATACGTAAAATATAGGCTAAGTATAGTATTTTACTCGCAAACGAACGGCTAGACTAAACGCGCAAATTAGACGCTTAAGTAGTACCTACGTATCTATTATAAGGAGAACTAAGACGACTAGGCGTCTATACTAGCCTCTATAGAATTCGCGTATAATAATAGCCTAAATATAATACTAAAGATATCGCTATTCTACGTTATCTACGAGTTTAACCCAGACCTAATAATAAAGACCTATAAGAGGGACGTAACCGAATCTTAGAGCGCGATTCTACGAGGAGAAGTACCGGTAGTAAAGGACGCTATAGAAAGGTTAAAGTAGAATTACGAGGAGTTAATAAAGCGCTAGTAGTAAGTAAGCGAGTTATAGGCTAAGTATTATAATTAGAAGTATTAGCTAAAGGAATATAAGGTCGGCGATATAGTCCTCCTATCTACGAAGAACCTAAAACTAAAGGTACTATTAAAGAAGCTAGCGGATAAGTTCGCTAAACTATTTAAAGTAATCGACGTAGTTAGGAAGCAGGCGTACTACCTAGCCCTTCTAATAGGATTACGTATCTATAATATCTTCTACGTATCTCTCTTAGAACTCTAGTATAATAGCGAATCTTAGGAGACTAGCTTGCCTCTCGTAGATAATAAGGGCGAGTAGATAGTCGAGAAAGTACTAGAAACCCGAGTTAAGAAGGGTAAGAAGAAGTAGCTAGTCTAGTAGAAAGGCTAGCTAGAAGAATACGATACGTAGGAACTAATTAAATATATCGAGGAATATAAAGCGCTCGAGGAATTTAAGGCGTAAGAGTAGAGTAAGAGGAGCTTACGTAAGCCGTAAAGTTAACTATCGTAGCTACTATACTACTAATTAACCGTCGCGACTACTATAATTTACGACGAGTATACGCTAAGCGCTAAGGCTACGACGAAACGTTACGTTACGAAAAGCTACTAAAGAGAATAGAGGATATAGAGTAGAGAGAAATTATTTATTTATAATACTTATAAGCGTAGCGTAAACGGGCTATAGCGCTAGCGTAGAATAGAAGTATAAAATAAGGCGGCGAACTATATAAGTAGCGCGAGAAGAGCGCGAGGAGAGAGTATAAGAAGAGCGCGTAATGCGCTAGCTTACTCCTCTATACTCTCGTCCTCCTTCTTATCGTTCTTTTTCTTCTTCTTATTCTTCTTATTATCCTTCTTCTTCTTCTTCTCTATAGAGGCCTCGTTATTAGAGACCTCCTCTACTTAGCTAGCGAGGTAGTTAGCGTAGGTAGTATAGACCGCTATATTAAGCGCCTCTTTCGAGGCGCTAAGTAGGCGTAGATACTACGAAGAATATTAGTAATACGTACGAGGAGTATATAACTCGTAAGATATACCTCGTACTTAAGCTTAAAGAGCCTAGAGAATAGGGCGATCTACTTACTAGCTATAAGTAGCTTAGTAGTAGAAGGACCGCTACTAGCTAGTAACGCGCTAGCCCCGCCCTTCTTTAAGGTCTTAAAGACCCTAGCCGACTTACTCTTATTAGACTATAGGACCTTAAGGCTATCGGCGATTAGGGCTTATAGATCGGTATAGTAGTAGTAGAGCTACGTAGCGCGTACGGCTAGCCTGCTCTCGGCTAGCTTAGCGAGGTAGAAGCGTAAGCGCTTCGACTACGTAATAATATCTAGATCGGTATAGCGCTCGTAGGCGTAGTTATTATTATTATAGCGCTAGTAATTCTTCTTCTTACCTAGTTTTATAACTCTATCGCACGGCCGAACGCTAGCTATACGTACTATATTAGTAAGGAACTCGTAGCTAATACGTACGTAGAACGCTAAACTTACTCGTTACTAAATATAAGAGGTAATAATAATAGTCGTCGTCTTCTATAGTAGAGAGGTCGGTAGTAGTATAGGGATCGGCTAAGATTATAGAAGTAGCGATCTTCTTAGAAGGTATAATACTTATAAAGTAAGTACTAGGAAAAGGCTAGGGAGATATATAGATAGTATAAGATAAGAGTAGGGCGCTTATCTAAAGATAGTATACTAGAACAAGTATTAACGTAATAGGGCGCGAACTTATAGCCCGTACCTACTCTATAATCGACGCGCGGCTAGTATAGGGTCTATAATATAAAAGTCCCTTAAGATCTAGTACGTTACTATAGTACTACTAAAAATCGCGCACGACTATAAAGTAGTAGAGTAACGTAGCCGTAACGTAATAAGAACGCAAGCGACTAGCTACTATATTAATATAGACTCTCCTACGAGCTAAAGTAGCTTTATAAGAAAGAGGAGATAATTATAAGAGCGATAGCTTAGAAGGCTAATAGCTTAGAGGGCGTCTAAGTTAGACGCCGAAGTATCCGGCTTACGCCGCGTATACTCGGCGTAAGATAAAAGCACGCTAAACGCATATAGAGGAATCGGCAAGAATTAGTCTCTTAATATCTCTAATAAGTATAGTTAGAGGCGCTTAATATATTGCTATATACTAACCTTTTATACCTAGCGCTAGGAGCTTAATACTATATAGGCTTATAATAGACCTAGCTCTATAAGGATAAGACCTACTCCGGCTTATAACGAATAAAAGAAGCTTGCTAAGAAGCTACGAACTAGTACGAGCGAGGAGTAGTCTAGTCGCGATACTAAAAGAATATATACTTTAATCCTAGACGGCGCTACTAGGTTAAATAGTAAAGAACGGGCTAAGTAGTAGTACGACTTAAGGCTAGCTACCTTTAATTATATACTAGCAAAGGACTTATAGTAGCTAGCGGAAGGTCTAGACGCTTAGGCTCGTAAAGTAGAAGTATAGTCGTTCCTTGCGGACCTCTTATATATTATAAAAGTATAGAAATAGTCTAGAAAGTAGTAAGGAGATAAACTTATACTAGCGTTAAAGGAGATATAGATTTAAAAAATAGTTCGAAGTTTTAGTTACGATAGTAAACTAGCTATTAATTATCGAGGGTACTAAGGCATTTAATATCTTAGGCGCACTATCTCTCGGGATAAATAATATACGCCGGTTTTATTATATATAGTTTTACTCCTAGAATAGTTAACGCGTTAACGCGGCAATAGATAAGCTTATAATATACCTTTAAGAAAGGGATAATAGACTTAATAATTAACGTAGTATTTCTCTACGGCATCGAATTAACCCCGCTATATAGCTATCTATTATTTTGCGTAGCTTTGCGACTTTAACGCTAACGGGCTTAATACTAGTCCCGAGGGGTCGTATTTGCAGAGCAGCAGCTTATAGGCTCTACTAATATTAGTTAGCCTAGGCGTCTATATCGTCGGCATCTAAGTTACTTGCTACCTCTTATGCACGTTTTACGATTTCTTAGCAAGTATTAGTAGGGCGGTATTCTAGCAATCCGGGTAACTCGGTCTCGACCTAGGCGTCGACGATCTCGCGGGCGGCAAGCTCGCAAAGATCTCGAGGTGCCGCATCCCGCACTACTATATGTCCTGCGCGCTGTGCTATTTAGAACGGTGTTCGGTGCTAGAGGATTAGGAGCTGGGATGTCCAAAGATCCTTGGACTTTCCCGAAGCGGCCCGTAGAACTAGTTAGTCGGAAGCTCGGAAGTCCGAGTTCCTAGCTCTGCACAATCGACATTGTTCATATCTCGCAGGTAGAGACGATAGGCTTGCCTCGAACTGATTAATTGTCGTGCAGCTGGACATGTCGAAGGCCGGAATTTCGCATTGCCGAACTTGCACAAATCGAAGTTCCTATTTTCGGGAGACATTTTGCACCAGGCAGCAATGCGTGGGCGCGCGTCCTAATAGTATTATATTCATTTTAGGATTTGGTCTCCTATTAAACACGCCATCTTCATTGGTCTAGTGGTCATGGTAAGTCAATACTTAAGGTCTAGCATCCGGTGTGAATCTCATTCGTGCGACAGATTTCCGCTTGTCAGCTTCATTCGCCACAAGCGCGGGAGACCAGGGTTCGATTCCCTGATGGAGAGCTTCATAAGAGAGTTGATTTGTTTTGTTTTTGCGTGATGGAGATCAATGAGACGGAGCTCCAACATTGTATATGTATTTTCTCAGTATTAATGTTATCTTAGACTGTGGCAGAAGTCGAGAAGTCGTGGGACTTGTTACGCTGTTGTTCGTGAACCTAAATAATGCTTCCTGTCATTTTAGGCCAGTTGAATCTTCGAATGCGATAATATGTCCTACGAGTCTATCGTCAGGTAGCATAGAAACGCCTCCTTGCCGCTATCAAGCCGTGTCTCATCGCCGCATTGTCACAGTCTGTCGCTAGATCTGCCTCTGCCTGCCTCTGCAGCAATCGTAGGTTTTCAGTTTGGGAGGAAGGTTCTCCCGAGTATAGTAGCCGGGTGCATCCAACTGTGATCAGGGTAACGCTAGTACGGAACGTGTAGGGCGGGAGAGAACCACGTGTCTATGCCTTGTAATCCCTTCAGTGGCTATTATCCGGAGTTCTGTCAGTACTCACGCCACCCCTCGCTTGGAACGAGAAGCGACGTGTGACTTACAAAGCCCTAGATAGCGATACTGCACCGAGGAGCTGGTTCCTAGGGTGCCATAAGTCGCGGCAATATATCAATGCAAACTTACGGCCGAGATGCAAGTACGAAGATAGATTCACGCATACTCGTCGCAGCTCGAAGTCGGAAGGCGAGACTTATGCTCCGGAGAGCAGAGATCAGCCTTGCCCACTTTGCCCGCGAAGATCTCTCGCCTACGGGGACCGCTATCTTGTAGTCGCCGCCAAGTGTCCCCGGATTTCGGCCTATCACTCAAAAAAGAGACGAGCTCGCTTGCATGCTCTTATTAGCTTGCAGCCAAAAAGCTACACGATATTCATCCATCTGTAAACCGACAAAATTACCGATATCCAACCTTGAGACATTGTGAGACAGACCATGTGGCGACACTCGGCGCAACCAACACTTGAGGCCAGGCGCTTGCGCATAGATTAGTGTTCACTCGGCCCTCCGGTCTATAAAATGTCGCTATTTACAAGTGGCCTGCAGCTCCACATCACCCAACACTTTGGGAGCTCGCAAGGATGACTACAGAACACAAGGCACAACCACCTGCTCGGCGACCAATCCTCTGTGACTCCAACGTATTCGGCCAAGAAACCAACATCGATCGCAGAACATGCAGGAGAGTAGTTCCATTGAAAGTCCTATGCCTTGGGCTATCGCGATCCGGTACATCGTCTCTACGACAAGCACTCCTCGATCTCAAGTATGCCGATGTTTACCACTACGCCTCCATCCAGAACGAGAATCCTCGAGATGCTGAAATGTGGCATGACGCATTCAACGCCAAATTCCGCGGCATCGGGAAGCCCTTTGGCCGAGAGGAATGGGACCAGCTTCTCGGACACTGCATGGCAGTCACCGACACGCCCTGTATCATCTTCTGGCGCGAGCTGCTGGAAGCATACCCAGAAGCCAAAGTCATTTTGACCTACCGCGATTCACCTGAGCAATGGCATCGGAGCGTGAGCAGTTCTCTGATGCGCTTTGCGTTGTTACGAGAAGCGCCCAAAACCTGGTTAACAAAGCTGTTCATGGCGTTTTTGCCGAACGATAAATGGCGAGACACGATGGAAGATGATTTCCTGCATCATTCGGAGTTGATTAATGTCGTGTTGCGGGATTACAAGAACGGCACGATGGACGAGGGCGTGGCCTATTACAAGAAATATTACGACGAGGTGAAGCAAGCAGTGCCCAAGGAGCGGCTGTTGGAGATAAACATTAAGGAGGGCTGTGAGTATTTTCTTTTGTTTGCTGCTTTCTTTTTTCCGCTTTCGAGCAGATTTTTGCTGACTCCTTTTCTTTCCAGGGAAACCCCTGTGTGACTTTCTTGGCGAGGAGATACCGCCCTGGGACTTCCCGCGAACGAATACTACGGATGATTTCCAGCGCAATATGGGAGATTGTGTCAAGTATTTCTATGGATCGGCATTCTGGAATATGGCGAAGATGCTTGGCGCTGTTTTCGCTCTAGGTACGGCCGGCGCGGTGTGGTGGACGCGCTCAAGGCCGTGAGAGTGGTCAATTGCGACAGGCTGAGCCATGGGAGGCCGTTTCGATCGGCGGGCAACAAGAGGCGCAGAAGGTCCGCACAGCGAGGTTTTGTCTTGACTCGAGAGCAGGATGGAAGATCATGATGAAAGCAATCCGGAATACCCAGAGGAGCAGGTGATGATGCACAGGTGCCTTCCCTGCATTTGACATTGGGCGCAGTACCAGAGCTAACATGGGGGCATTTGCAAGGGGCACAGACCCTTCGCATCAGTACACATGACGCGGCGGGGAATAGCGCAAGATTTTTTTCCAGTCCTAGCTTCCTGCATTGAGCGATGTAGTTGTGTTATTTCTAGCTTCATGTATCACGAAATGATGCTCATCATCTAGACCAGTGGTCTGCATGAAACTTTCTTGGCGGGTAAGAGCTGTGGCTGCCCTACTCGGCAGGTAATGCATCAGTCTTCCATTACTGACTTCCGCGAGGACTGTAGAAGAGTATCCTGAAGGGCTCGTGCTAAGCTTCCCAGACTTTCGACTTGAGGTGAACCAGCGTCAACTGTCCATAGCGACGTACAAAGCCGCATTGTCAAGGGAAACACACGAGAACAACCTTCTTCGCCTAGCCAGGGCACGCACGATCCGATACCTACGGTGCTGAAGAAGAAGTTTACATCTCCAGAGCCGGTCAAACTCCGGGTGTTCCGAAAACCAGCTTTTCGACTATTCAGTCCTCTGGTTTGAAGGCCTGGCCAGGTTAGGTCCGTTAATTAGCTTCTTGTGAGAATCAAGACTGAGCTGACTAGCATGGCGATTGGCGATAGGCATTGCAGTATATTTGCGGGCTTCAACAGTCGCGGTAGAGTGTATGCGCGTACCAGCCCAGCCGACTTCACAACAGCTTGTCTCCGGTCTGATCCAGATGTCTGTGCCGTTGTAAATGGTTTGGCTGCCGGCAGCTTCTTGCTCGATTGTGCTTCGGCACGGTCAGAAGGACAGATATCTATCAAGATTTACCTTTCTGAGAGGATGCGGATCTCGCAATACCTAGAGTCTCATTCAGATCAACAGGGGCTGCTCGGCTATCCAGTACGAAACATGAAATTTCTGATGTCTCCAGAGCATTGATGACGATCAGGCTTCAAGTCCATCCTGGGACATGAATTGCATGATGAAATCATCTTCAAATAGTTCTTGAGCCGTTGGTCGCTCCTCTGGAAGCCATTTCAATATCTTCCGAATGAGGGCAAGAAGCAGCGCTCGGTCGTTGCCGCTCAGACGCATCTCACGAGACTCGAGAGTTTGGTTCGGAACTGGAGTCGCAGCGATCCAATTGCCTTTGAACGTTAGCCAAGTCGAGACGCGGAGCCATGTTTTCCGGCATGATGAAGACCTCACCTTCAGAGTCCCAATATTTACAACATTGAGTGCTGCGTTCCAAGAATTGTTTTGGGGGTGGTCCCAAAAGCGAGATCATCTGAGCAAAGTGTACCTCGTCGTTGAGGTGATCATCCTCGAAGGGACTGAACAGATTTTCATCCTCCAGCAAGTTCCAGATCTTTGTATTTAAATTGCGTCAGAAATTGTATGGGCACATGGATGTATTGGCACACGAGGACACGAACACACCATCACACCGACTGACCAGATGTCTATCTGAGAGCCGCATCCCATTCCAGCAATTACTTCCGGAGCTCGCAAAATCCCAGGCATGACGTCGCCCGAGTGCTTTTGGCCCAGCTCCCCTAGGCGAGCGGCGCCGAAGTCCGTGATGACTGGTGGATCGTAGCTGATTGGCATGGCATAAGAAAGGTGGATTATGCGGTCCGCTAGTACCTTGCGTGGTGACGGCGTAGCCAACTCAGCCTGCTCGACTTTGGCCACCGTGGTGTCATCGGCCCCGACAAGAATGTTATTAGGCGACAAGTCTTGCTTCTGTATTAGCCAGGCTGTGCTCAAACAACCGATCTCAATCCCTCACCTCTATGCATTACCCCTGCCTGGTGCATGAAGTCTAGAGCAGTCACGATCACCAGCAAGAACCTTTGCAGGAGCGTTTTCTCGAGCGCCCTTTTGTCGAACAGATCTCGCAAATTCGTCAGGCTCATGCCCAGGGCTGGGAACACGAGGCATTGGTGGACTCCACGCGGCCCTCTAATCTGGAAGTCTGCCAGTGCTACACGTAGATGTGCTTTGCCGGGATGTTCTGCATCGATGGACTGCAAGTGCTTCGAGATTGCCACTTCCTGGGTTTCATCTGTACCTATGTTGCAAACCTTGAGGGCAATCAACATGTTCTCGCTAAACAGCAATCAGTGGACGTTTTGAAAGATTGCTCGGAATGACTCAACCAGAGATTGCGGCATAGCCAGACCGTAGAAGCCGTACCAAAGCCCAACTTCGCGACTACTTGATATCTTGATTCATACACGTCGCCGAGTCTTACTGGATAGAAGTCTTCGGGCTTGTAGCCTACGAGCTTCTCTTCCTCGAATTTAACATCCGTTGGTAGTTGGGGGACGCCATCTGTCGGGAAAGAACGAGGCTGGACGGCCGGATTGCTCGCGCAGACCACTCCTCTCAGGCTACATTTCAGAAGTTTCGGACGGCGGAAGAAATGCCAATTGAAAGAAAAGTGACAGACTGTCGCTGCTGGCTTGAATAAACGTGGCAGTAGTAGCGCTGTAGTCATGCTTCCGGAGCCCCGGGCTGCATACACGTCCAGGAGGATGTAATCTCATCGGAAAATTCAGGCCCAGATAAATTCCGAATGAGCTGGACACGATGTCATGAGCGGTTAGGCATTGTTGCCAGTTCAGTGCATCTGTTGCATGTGGAGTGAAGTTGTGCAGGCTGTGAGCCTGAGGCCAATGTTGCCCGGAGCAAAGTAATGGCGGGGCCGGCATTCATCATCCACCTCTGCCACGATCTCATGGCCTCGTGCAATTGACTTGTTTCGTCACCTCTCCCGCCGCCCAAGAGTATCACCGCCGCCATGGATATTCGCGTCCTCCAACTCTCCGATATCCCGCATGTCCAACAAACGAACATCACCAACCTCCCCGAGAACTACTTTTGCAAATATTACATGTACCATGCTCTGAGCTGGCCGCAATTGAGCTATGTTGCAGTGGATGTGCGTTCAGCCCTGGCTACACTGTTGAATGTTGGGAGGAATTCGAAGATGAGCTGACGGGAATGCGCTACAGGTTTCGCGTCCCCAAAAGACACCCTACGATGCGCCCAAAATTGTCGGCTACGTTCTCGCGAAAATGGAAGAAGACCCGTCAGATGGGATACAACACGGACACATCACTTCCTTGAGTGTGATGCGAACACATAGACGTCTAGGCCTGGCGGAGAAGCTAATGCGACAGAGTCGTGAGTCGCTGCGTACATGCCACGAGGGAATTTTGGAGAAGCTGACCAAGGCGCATAGAACGAGCCATGTTCGAAACCTTCGGCGCGAAATACGTATCCCTTCACGTGCGCGAATCAAACATCGCGGCACTTTCGCTATATCGGGACACACTTGGGTTCAAAGTTGTTGCAACAGAGGCCAAGTACTACGCCGATGGGGAAGATGCTTACAGCATGCGCATGGATCTCGATTTCCTGCGGGAAGAGGCGTTGGACGAGGAGTCAGAGGATGAGATCGCGAAAGACGAGGGAGATGAGGTCGGGAGTGCGGGCAAGGCGGGAGATGCAGCAGCACTGAAGGAGAAGAAGAGAAAGGTGAAGGTGGGGAGACAATTGGGCGTCGGAGAGCTGGTCGAGAAAAATGAGAGTTCTCAGCCTGCTTGAGGGGTTTGTCCTGCGTGCGTAGAAAAGAGTTCGAGCCACGATTAGCGACAGCGCTCTTGACGAGCACGGAAGTCAGCTTGGTTGCATGACTTGGCGAGAGCTGGATCTGGGCCGATGAACCCTCGTCATTGCGAAGAGCGGCCAGTGGCATAAGATCGCCAGCCTGGGCGTCAGCTGCACAGCTTCGACTTCAGTCAATCCGCCCGCCAGCACAGTGTAGAGCACCAAGTGCTGACGTTGATTATCAAGACAAGGAGTTTCTCCGGCGCTGGCAGCAAGACGAATACATTCGACTAGTTGCGAAAGCCTTTTTTGCAACTCCAACTATATCCCCAGAGCTTTTTTCAATGCTGCGCAAAAGACTTCGTAACGCTGACAGTGATCAGTATCCCACAAGAACGTGATGCAGGCGCATTCATCGATCAATGACCCAGAAAGCACCAGCAAAGACGGGGCCTTGACTGAATGTTCAACAACCTGAAGATTTGTGTTTGTCTCCGAATATCCCGCTGCGCCGGAATACCTGTATTCACCTACAGCAAATGACCATTTGACAATCCTAAATCTCGTTCTCCTAGCTGACCACACTCCAAGATGCCGATTGTGGGGAATGTAGCCGTCCAATTTGAGGACAACTCAGGAAGAGCTGTGAGGATTTTCCCCGATTTGGAGGCTGAAAGGCCTGCAAGGTCCAACACGATTTCACGCCTCATACTCGAGACGCCTGGCGAACCTTTCCGGCTCGCCATCTCATCTCCAACTTGCGACAGGCGATGGGTGCGAGTGCTGGTTGAAGAGAAGTTGGTCTTTGAGGGGCAAATTTTCGCATGCGGAGAGATCGATGGCAGACCCGTCTTGGGAGTTGTGAAGGGCCTGCACCATCGTGGTCGTTCGGAGGCTCTCGTTCCATCGAGCCCTAGGTCATCAGCGAGCGGCGTGCGCGGCGCAGACATCGTGGTCGAGTTCGATGCAGTATCCACGAACGATGACAGCAGACATGTCCTCCAGTGCATATTCAAACCTCGATCGCTCTCCGAGCTGCAGGAACTGTTCCCTCAGACTGGTCTTTATGACCTCACATCAACCTCTCCGTCGATCGCCAACGAGCCAGAACCGTCCACGGAACCATCATCACCACCACCGCTCTTCACTACCACCACCAACCTTTATCCATCTCAGCAGGGCGAGCAAGAGGCCGAGACACTACACTGCTGCACTCTCAACCTCTACGGCGCAGCACCAGATCCCCGCAGGGGCGAAATCGCCCACACCGGCATCATCAATTGCGATAACGAATGGTGTCAAGCTCCTGGACAAGCATGGCATAAATCATGTGCTGGACTTGAGATTTGGGAAGATCCGAAGGAGTTGTGGATTTGTCCGAGGTGTAGGACCATGCCGTGGGAGCAGATGGAGATTCTGGAAGGAAGACTGGACGATGCTGATGAGGGTTTGATAAAATTGTGTGAATGAGCAATGTTTCAGGAAATGGCGGTGGAAGAGAGAGAGAGAGAGTAAAATGAGACAGCACGAAATGTGCAGCGCCAAAGATGCTCATGATGATGACCATGGTATGAGAGGTAACTATACAAAATCGAACGTGTCCCCTTTACCGCCCAGCATGTTCTTGACTCGTTCGGTACCTACAATTCGTTCGAGCCGCAGGCCATCCCATTTGCTGAAGACATTACGGACGCTTGTCTCGATCGGATCAATTGTCCCTCCATTGATCGTGGCACCAAGATAGCCTTCGACGATTTCCTGGTAGAAGATCGGATTATCCGGCAGTCCATACATGACCACCCTTTTCACCCCTTTCATTCGCAAGCGATAAAAGTGGTGCGCCCTTTGCGTGTACAGAAGAATCGAGTGGCGGCCGTTTCGGAAGTGCGCTTGTGCTCGTCGCTGCTCGGACTTCTCACTGTAGTCATGTACGGTGCCGAAGGAAATGTTCTCGGTCTGTGTAGAGGTGGCGAAGTAATTCCGCAATCGAAGAAAGTCGAAGTATGTAGGCACAAAGACCAAGATACCTTGCGCACCATCTGCAGGCTTGGGAAGTTTCAATAAACGTGGTAGAGTCGCAGTTGTGAAGTATTTGAATCTTGCATCGGGATCACCTGGAGGGGAGGGTGAATCGAAGCGGGAGAATGTCTGCTTGAAACCTAGACCACTGGTCGTTGCGATTGCGCCAGAGTATGCTGGCATAATCTTGATCTTTCCAGCTATGTTTTGCATGTGCGTGTTGTACAATCTGTTCATTTCCGGAGTGACGTAGGCGGATAACACGATCGTCTGGCGAAGATATCTTGCATTGCCGTCGAGGTACCAGTTTCGGACACGCGAGAAGTCACATCCGTGTGAGTCTTTGAGTTCAAGATTGAGGTGGTTGAAGACTATCTCGACATTCTCCCAATTCTGCATCTGCATAGCATCTGCTTGGTCTGCGACAACGACTTCAATGGAGGACAAAAAGTCGTGGTCCCGTTTCTTCTTGTCCTCGTTCTCGATAATTTTACGGATGCCCAAGGGCGAGGCGAGGATGATATCGCTGTTATAGAAAGCCGAATAAAACTTCAGGTTTTTCCGAGTGAACTTCAGTCCAGTCATAAAATCGTCACTGTCGTTCCCCCCGAACAGCTCACGGTGGTCTTCGGGAATGTGCTCGCGCTCATCTAAAGGCCCAGTAAAGGCATCGTCAAATCGCTTTCGATTCTCTTGCTGATCCGGTTGAAAAGCACTGACTATCGCATCTGCATGGTTGGCAGCCATTTGCCGTGTTCCGGTCATAATAAGAACCTTGGGTCGCACGAAGCCTTGATCCCGGCACTCCGGACCGTCTGTGTCATCAGCATGAGCGAGACGTTCGTTGTTTTTGATCACTCTATCACGGCCTTTCAAGACGTGATTGACGGCATGAAAAGCAGTCATCGTACGGAGCAATCGAGCACTCCGGGGGGTCCGATTACCCAGGAGTATATCGTCGTAGTTGAAAAGATGGGCCGCCAAAATTTGGTCTAGCGGCTTCTCCATGGCCATGAATCTGTCGGCATGTCTCGACAATCGTTCTTTCAGCGGAATGCTGCTGATAGCATCTACAGATTTTCGAACAGCACTGCTACTGATACAAGCAGGCGAATGCAGAGTCGCATTGACTTTACCACCAATGGACTGTTTCTCTGTTCTCCATTGATTTGATTGTATCGCATCAAGTCTTCGTTTCAGCTCGTTATCGTCTGGGTTCGCAAAATGGATCTCGTACGGGTCATCGGATCCAGGCATCTCATCTTCGCCGTCTGCAATCACCTCTTCTTCGTCGTCGGATACATCTCTGACCAGGTCGTCTGCTTTATCATCTTCGAGCACATCCCCGCCGGCATCTTCATCTGACGACCCCAAATAGTCCTCCTCTTCGGGCACCTTCTCGAATTTCCGTCTCTTTGCCTTGCGCTCGCCGCTCTCTTCTGTGTCATTTGACCCATGCAACGACTGCAATAGAGCATTGTAGGCCTTCACAGTCGGCTTGACCTCGACTTCTTCATCATCCTCGATTTCTGGCTCAGACTCTGATTCCTCTTCCATTTGTGGTATCTCATCTTCTGATTCCACATCTTTGACGCGTTGGCTGTCGAACTTCCGATAGCCGGTTTTTGTTTTGATGCCACTCCGAGCAAGTTTGCCGGTGCTTTGCGCTCCGCCTCTGCCTCCTCGACCTCCTCGCGACCCTCCACCCCTCCCTCTGCTGCCACCACGAGCTCCTCTCCCTCGGAAAGTAGCCATTCCGACGCAGTTTCGCTTCCACGCTGTTTCACACGAATCTATACCATATCGTCGTTCGTTTTAGGACCTCCAGAGTGCACCCGATATTTGCAGCAGATTCTGTGCGTCGATGAGCAGGTGATGTCGCGTGGTGCAAGCTACACTTTCGCACGGCGGCGATAAGATAAGAAATTTCGTGCCAAGACCCATCCCACCGCAGGAACGCAACGCGGCAACGAGAACAGCGACTTTGACCCGCGTGCCAGTCAACACTCATTACCGCCGATCCCTACGCCACCACCGCCGACGCAGCGAGGCCGCAATCATGGCGAACTTTCTCCACCTCGCGCGTCCTCTCGCGCCCGTTGGCACCACCGCCGCTCCCACCACCGCGCCTGTGACGGTAACGGTCCAGCCACAGGCCATATTCTCGATTCTCGACCATGCATCTAGACGACCAGCGGACCAGGAGCGCGTCATTGGCACATTACTGGGTGTACGAAGTGAAGACGGAACGGAGGTTGAGATCAGGAATTGCTATGCAGTCCCACACACGGAGACGGCGGAGCAGGTCGAGGTGGATATGGACTACCAGAAGCGCATGCTCGAGCTGCACCTGAAAGCAAGCCCTAAGGAGGTACTCATCGGCTGGTATGCCACCAGCAGCGAGCTCAACACCTTCTCCGCCCTGATTCAGAATTTCTACTCTCAACAAGGCGAGGGCACATGGCCACACCCGGCAGTCCATCTCACAGTCAACACCGTTGCCGGCCAGGACCCCAGAGCAGACACATACATCAGCGCTCCAATTGGTGTGACGGCCGAGCGTGCAGCAGACTCGTGTCTGTTCATTCCCGTGCCGCACGAGATCAAGTATGGCGATGCAGACAGGAGCGGCTTGGAATTGATTGCGGGCGCACGGGATCGGGAAGACCGATCGCAACTGGTGCAAACTGATATCGAGACTCTTGAGCGAGCGATTGAGCAGGTGCTCGAAATGCTCGAACGTGTGGCGAACTATGTTTCAGACGTTCTGGATGAGGAGGCGAAGCCATCTTCCGCTCTCGGACAATTCCTGATGAACACTCTTTCTGTTGCTCCAAAGGTTGACGCCGAAGATATCGAGCGAGACTTGTACGTTTTATTCATCCGTGTGGCGATCCCTTCTGACAAAACTAACGTAAATGCAGTAATAACCACATCCAAGACGTCCTCCTCGTCTCCTACCTCGCTAACACGATTCGCACTCAAATGGACCTCTCCCACCGCCTCTCTACTGCCGCTCTTACCATGGGTGAGGGCAAGCCAAAAGATGACAACAAGCCACAACAAAAAGACAGGCAGAGAGGTGGCCAGCGTGAGCAACAGTAGACCGATCCTTTTCCTCGTCACTTTGGAGGACTGGTATTCGACCAGTTAAAGGAGGACCGCAAGGCCCCTTACTCGATAAGTAGAAGTGCGGTATATCTACTAGCACTGAACGAGATGGCACCCAGTCGAGGTGTATGTTTTACTGTACAGCCGATTGCGCATTCACAATTTTGTGTCTCTGCTTACCGTCCTGGTCGTAGGCTTACAGTGCTGATCTTGACGTGTTACAAAAGGGCGTCGAATCGTAGACTCTTGGTTTGGCATGCAGTTGCCACGTCCTGGATGTATGACACGTTGTCCAACGCAATTAGTCCCAGGCTTCTCTTACAACCGAAAACTACCAGCAGTTGGCCTCCACCAAATCAAACAGCTATCCGGTGTGGGAACCCCTTCTCATGCATCCTATACGTCCCCTGCATGTCCCTCAATAGCAACATGCTTAGTAACAACCCACTTTGCATCAATCTTCTTCCAATGAGTAATGGCCACAAGCCGCTTTATCACGCCCTTCGGCATCCCATGGCTGTTATAATTCGAATGCACTACAACCCTTGTTCCTTTGACATCTAACGTCGTAGTCATATCCTGAATGTGTATCTAATGATCGCAGTCAACCGATTGCAATCAATCAAAGGCCTTAATTGAGTTGCTAAGGCAAGTAATTGCAACCAGAGGTTATTTCAATTAATTAATTAAGCCGGATTGATTATAAGTAAGCAAAACTATAGTTCTTTACAGGCAAAAAGAATATAAAGAACTATAAGAGCGATAGCTTAGGGGGCTAATAGCTTAGGGGGCGTCTAAGTTAGACGCCGAAGCATCCGGCTTAGGCCGCGCATGCTCGGCGCAAGACAAAAGCACGCTAAACGCATATAGAGGAATCGGCAAGAATTAGTCTCTTAATATCTCTAACGGGTATAGTTAGGGGCGCTTAATATATTACTATATACTAACCTTTTATAATACTAATTCTTCTACCTTATCGAGGGTAGCGATCTATTAAGGCCTACTATACTTACGCGAGGAGCATCTATATAGCTAGGTAACCGTAGCGAACGTACTAGGTCTATAGTACTACTATTAGGCTACGTAGGAGAGTTACTAGACTCTAAAGCTAAAGAAGACGAGGAGATAAACGACGCTAACGATACGTAGGCAAGGCGCGAGCGTCTCGAGCGAGAGAACGCTACGCTACGCGAATAGCTCGAACTCTACGCCCTCTAGGTAGAGAATAAACGCTTAATACGAGAAGTTAGGATAACTACCCTACTAATACGCTTAAGTATAACGGCAAGAAGCCTTAGCTCGGAGCACTCTAGTATAGCGAGTATTACCGGAGATACTAAGGATAGTACGCGTTACGGCAGCGACGAATATACGCTCTACGAATCTATTAAGCTCTGCTCTCCTAAGCTATTTAAGGGCGAGACCGTTAAGGAAGCCTAGGAATACGTCCGCGTATATAAAGTAAACTTTATAGCCGCGCCGAGGAAGTTTATAATAGAATACTAGAAAGTAATCGCTAGTATTATATTCCTTATAGGCGAAGCGTAAGAAGCCTAGTATAACGAGTACCCTAATATACTTCTAGTAGGATATACTTAGGCGTAGTTCTATAAGTTCCTATACGATATCGTCGGGGATTAAGCGAACCGCTAGCTACTCGTAACCGTTAAATACGAGATAATACGCTAAGGCGAAAACTAGAGTATACGACAATTCGTAATAGACCTTAGTAACCTCGAGGTATAGCTCGGCGACTATACTAAGGCGCAGTTAGTTCGCTAGCTTCTCGTAAAGTTAAAGCCGTCGCTATAGAAGGATATTATTAAGAACTATATTGTCCTAGCGAAGCGCGCCGACCTCGTCGCCCTAGTATAACGCCTTAAATAGGCGGAAAGGTTAATACTACGCGATATAGGCTTACGCGACCGTAATAAAGACGCGTCGCACTAGTAGTTAAAGCGTAAGAGGGTCGATAGTAACGCGTATGCCTCTAAAGGTAGTTACGGGTCTAGCTCGAAGAAGAAGAACCCTTAAGATAAGTATAAAGGTAAAGATAAGGACTAGTAACCTAGGTATTACGGTTATAACGAGGTAGGCTATATCTATCTAAATTATCCGAATAAGGATAAGGATAGTAATAAGCCGGCGGTCCGCAAGGTAGCTATAGGCAAGTCGAAAAAAGTAGAAGCGACAGAGATATTATATAAGTCCCCGCTACTAAAGTAGATAGTATAGGGTACCTACCTATATAATATATACTAGTAGTACGAGTACGAGGAGAAGTTAAATCTTAGGAGGGCCGTAGGCTAGCCGAGTTCCTTCTCGATAATACTATAGATATTAATATAGTATTATAAGCCTTCGTGCTCTAGTATAAGTTGCCCTTACAGCCGAACGCGGCCTTGCCGCCGGCTACTACCTTTATAGGTAAACTAAGTTATTATTACGGTACGTACTACGTACGTATAAGGCTCGCGGACTCCTCGGAGATCGAGCGCGTAACTAGAGGGATCTTCTACGTATATAATATACTAGATCCTAATATTATTCTTAGCCGTCTATAGCGATATATATAATAGGTAAGTATCGATAGCAGTATAGATAAATAGTATTACGGTAACGATCGTTTCGGCCGATTCGAAGTCTAAGAGGCCTATAAGTTCCTTAAAGACCTCTAGAAGGCACCTACTATATTTGTAGTTAGCCTAAGTAGAATAGGCGAGGAGCCTACTCTAATACTAGAGGAGTTCTATTAGTTCGACGACGTCCTTAACCTAATAAAGGAAATATAAAGTAGACCTATCGATAGCGCTAAGTATACGATCGACCTAAAGCTAGGCACTATACTACCCTTTAGGCTACTATACTACTAGTTAGGCAAAGAGCTCGAAGAGCTTAAGGAGTACCTAAAGACTAGGCTCGAGTATAATTAGATCGAGCGTTCTAATAGCGAGGTAAGTACGCCTATCTTATTTATACTAAAGAAGAACGGCAAGCTACGGTTATATATAGACTACTATAGGCTAAACGAGATTACGATTAAGAATCGGCACCTACTAACTCTTATTAGCGAAACGCTAGATAGACTTATAGGAGCTACGTAGTTTACGTCGCTAGATCTTATAGACGCGTATTATCGCATTCGTATTAAACTAAGCGACCGCTAGAAGACTATATTCCGTACGCGATACGGTTACTACTAATACTAGGTAATGCTCTTTAGTTTAACGAACGCCCTAGTAACGTTCTAGGCGTATATTAACCGCGCGCTAGTAGGGCTAGTAGATATAAGCTACGTAGTATATCTAGATAATATCCTAATCTATAGTAAGACTCGCGAGGACTACGTACGAGACGTATGCGCTATACTTAGAAGGCTCCGCAAATTCGGACTCTATATATAACGCGCTAAATATAAGTTCTTCTAGAAATAGGTTAACTTCCTTAGGTTCGTAGTTACGACTAGAGGCGTAGCGATAGACTCTAGTAGGGTAGCCGCAATCGCCTTATAGCCGAGGCCGACTACTTTAATAGAGATTTAATCGTTCTTTAAGTTCGCGAACTTTTACTACCGCTTTATCTTTAGATATTCGAGGGTCGTAGTACTACTAACTATACTCTCGAAGGGCGCGAAGAATAGTAGGAAGCCTAGGCCTATTAGTTAGAGCGAAGCCGAGGAGTAGGCTTTCCTAAAGTTAAAAGAACGCTTCTAGACCGCGCTGCTCCTTAGGTACTTTAACTCTACGTTACGCCTACGAGTCGAGACCGATACGTCTAACTTCGCTATCGCTAGTATTCTAAGCTAGCTATTCGAGGCGGAATAGTACCTAATCGCGTTCTTCTTATAGAAGATAATTAATACCGAGTATAACTACGAGGTCTATAATAAGGAACTCCTCGTAGTAGTAGAATCCTTTAAGGTATAGAGGCCTTACCTCGAAGGCGCTACGTATAAGGTAGAGGTACTAGTCGACTACGCTAACTTAAAGGCCTTTATAGGCATAAAGTAGTTAACGGGCCGATAGGCTAGGTAGGCTACGTTCTTAGCCCTATATAACTTTATAATTAGTTATAGAGCAGGTAAGCTAAACGTAGCCGACGCGCTATCGAGGCGTAGCGATTACGTAAAAGATACGTAGGCGATAAACAATATATTACTATTACTATAGCGGAAACTCTAAGTTTAGAGCGACCTCCGAGTAGGCGGACTAGTTATAAACTATATTAAGGCCGCCTGCAACCGCTAGCATATAATAAACTAGAGGGTGGCAACGGTAGTAGCTAATAGGACGTAGTCCGCTAGCTCCGAACGCTACGAGCCGGGCCTATATAGATTCGCGCTACTAATACGGGTCGCTAGCGCTATTATTATAAAGGAACGGCCGTACGCTAATACCTTAGACCTAGTAATTAGGTACGTAGCTACGCTAGTTTAGCTAGACCTAATAGCGAAGGAGCTATATACGTAGGTAGAGAGTAATAGAGGCGAAAGCGACAAGTATACTATCCGAGATAAGTATCTATATCGCGAAGGGGCATTATACCTTCCCTACGACCTTATATTACGAACGTAAGTAATTCGTATATACTACGACGACTTCCTAGCTAGCTATTTTAGTAAGGATAAGACTACGGAACTCGTTAAGAGAAAGTACTAGTAGCTAGAGGTTAACGAGGACGTTAGGTAGTACGTCGAATCGTATAGTAGCTATTAGAAGGCGAAAGCGAGGCGCTACTATCCCTATAGCGAGATAGTTACGCTTCTCCTACTAAAATAGCCGTAGAAAGATCTATTTATAGACTTTATTATAGACCTTCTACCGAGCAAGCGCAATAGTCGTATATTTAACGCGATTCTTATAATTATCGACCGCTATTCTAAGATAGTAACTTTCGTTCGGACGATAAAGCGCTATATAAGCGTAGAGCTTATAGATATTCTACTTAATAAAGTTATACGACTTCGAGGTATACCTAGTAGTATCGTCTCTAATAGAGGGTCTATATTTACTAGCTAGTTCTAGTTAGACTTCTATTTCGAGGTATACGTAAAACGTAGGCTAAGTATAGTATTTTACCCGCAAACGGACGGCTAGACTAAACGCGCAAACTAGACGCTTAAGTAGTACCTACGTATCTATTACGAGAAGAACTAAGACGACTAGGCGTCTATGCTAGCCTCTATAGAATTCGCGTATAATAATAGCCTAAATACGATACTAAAGATATCGCTATTCCGCGTTATCTATAAGTTCGACCTAGACCTAATAATAGAGACTCGTAGGAGGGACGCAACTAAATCTCGGGACGCGATTCTATAAAGAGAAGTACTAGTAGCAAGGGACGCTATAGAAAGATTAAAGCGGAATTATAAGGAGTTAATAAAGCGCTAGTAGCAAGCAAGCGAGTCGTAGGCTAAGTATTATAACTAAAAGCATTAGCTAAAGGAATATAAAGTCGGCGACGTAGTTCTCCTATCTACGAAGAACCTAAAACTAAAGGTGCTATTAAAGAAGCTAGTAGATAAGTTCGCTAGACTATTTAAAGTAATCGATATAGTCGGGAAGTAGGCGTATCGCCTAGCTCTTCTAATAGGATTACGTATCTATAATATCTTCTACGTATCCCTTCTAGAACCCTAGTATAGTAGCGAATCTTAGGAGACTAGCTTGCCCCTCGTAGATAATAAGAGCGAGTAGATAGTCGAGAAAGTACTAGAAACTCGAGTTAAGAAGGATAAGAGGAAGTAGCTAGTCTAGTAGAAAGGCTAGCTAGAAGAATATAATATATAAGAACTAATCGAATATATCGGGGAATATAAAGCGCTCGAGGAATTTAAGGCGTAAGAGTAGAGCAAGAGAAGCTTACGCAAGCTATAAAGTCGACTATCGTAGCTACTACGCTACTAATTAACCGTCGCGACTACTATAATTTACGACGAGTACGCGCTAAGCGCTAAGGCCGTAACGAAACGTTACGTTACGAAAAGCTACTAAAGGGAATAAAGAATATAAAGTAAAGAGAAATTATTTATTTATAGCGCCTATAAGCGTAGCGTAAACGGGCCGTAGCGCCAGCATAGAATAGAAGTACGAAATAAGGTAGCAGACTATATAAGTAGCGTAGAAGGAGCGCGAGAAGAGAGTATAAGAAGAGCGCGCGATGCGCTAGCTTACTCCTCTATACTCTCGTCCTTCTTCTTCTTATCGTCCTTCTTCTTCTCGTCCTTCTTATTATCCTTCTCCTTCTTCTCTACTATAGAGGCCTCGTCGTTAGAGACCTCCTCTACTTAGCTAGTAAGGCAGTCGGCGTAGGCGGCGTAGACCGCTATATTAAGCGCCTCTTTCGAGGCGCTAAGTAGGCGTAGACGCTACGAAGAATATTAGTAACGCGTATAAGAAGTATATAACCTATAAGATATACCTCGTACTTAAGCTTAAAGAGCCTAAAGGATAAGGCGATCTACTTACTAGCTATAAGTAGCTTAGTAGTAGAAGGACCGCTACTAGCTAGTAGCGCGCTAGCCCCGCCCTTCTTTAGAGTCTTAAAGACCCTAGCCGACTTACCCTTATTAGACTATAGGACCTTAAGGCTATCGGAGATCCGGGCCTATAGATTAGTATAGCGGCGGCGGAGCTACTCGGCGCGTATAGCTAGCCTGCCCTTAGCTAGCTTAGCAAGGTAGAAGCGCAAGCGCTTCGCCTACGTAATAATATCCGGATCGGTATAGCGCTCGCAAGAGTAGTTATTATTATTATAGCGCTAATAATTCTTCTTCTTGCCTAGTTTTATAACTCTATCGCATAGCCGAACGCTAGCTATACGTACTATATTAGTAAGGAACTCGTAGCTAATACGTACGTAGAACGCCGGACTTACCTATTACTAAATATAAGAGATAACGATAATAGTTATTATTTTTAGTAGTAGGGAGGTTAGTAATAGTACGTAGATCGGCTAAGATTATAGGAGTAGTAGTCTTCTTAGAAGGTATAATACTTATAGAGTAGGTACTAGGAAAAGGCTAGGGAGATACGTAGATAGTACGAGGTAGGAGTAGGGCGCTTATCTAAAGATAGTATACTAGAATAAGTATTAATATAATAGGGCGCGAACTTATAGCCCGCACCTGCCCTATAATTAACGCGCGACCTATATAGAGTCTATAATATAAAAGTCCCTTAAGATCTAGTACGTTGCTATAGTACTACTAAAAAATCGCGCACGACTATAGAGCGGCAGAGCAACGCAACTATAACGTAATAAGAACGCAAGCAGCTAGCTACCGCATTAATATAGACTCTCCTACGAGCTAAGGCAGCTCTATAGAGAAGAGGAGATAATTATAAGAGCGATAGCTTAAGAGGCTAATAGCTTAGAGGGCGTCTAAGTTAGACGCCGAAGTATCTAGCTTAGGCCGCGTATGCTCGGCGCAAGACAAAAGTACGCTAAACGTATATAGAGGAATCGGTAAGAATTAGTCTCTTAATATCTCTAACGGGTATAGTTAGGGGCGCTTAATATATTGCTATATACTAACCTTTTATAAGAACCTAGATTTTAATTAGCTAATTTAACTAATTTTAATGCCGAATTAGGAAGTTTACTAATAATTATATATTTAGGCCGTACCTTTACTTACTAACCGAGCGCCTCTGCAACTACCCGGCACCCTATATCGTCTAATAACCTACCCCTAAGGATCCTTACTTTATATAGCAGCCCCTATAAACAGCAGACGCAGAAGAGGGGGCTAGAGGCCTTCTACGAACTATTTATTTACTTAGCTACGTTGCTAAGCCTCCGTTTAATTAATTATACGACTCGGTTGCAACTATTTACTTGTTCCGGCATATAATTGCAACTAATTACAGTGCCAGGTTGGGTTGGAATTAATCAATCGATTAATCAATTAATTGCTAGTTGACGGTTGACTGCGATCATTGTGTGTATCGCATACTTGGGATAGGTATCGACTATGAAACGCAGCATGGCAAGAAGCTCGAGAACGTCTAGCTTCTTCTCGGGCCCATCTTGTAAGAACCCATCGCCGTCGGCTATGTAGCCTGGCCCGATGAATTCCCAGATTGGAGATGTGGAGGATAGATCGCGTGAGTTGATCGCTTTCGCGAAGAGGACCATTGTCTTTTCGATGTGCCGGACGGTTTCATGTTCTGAGCTTTCTGGTTCGGACGTTGTCATGTTGGGTGGGCTTGGAATGCTTCGAGTGAGAAGAGAACTGCAGCTGACAGCAGCTCAGATGAAGACCACGACATGAGCGCTGAAATGTCGCAGTATCACAGATTCAGCATTTTAACAGCTCGCTCAGCTCATGCGACTCTGTGACGTCGGACATAACCGAATGGACGTGTCCGCTCTCACCAAGCATGTTGGATTAGCCAGGTCCAGGTTATTTGGTCGCGTTGGCTCAACTATCGCTCTTTGCATCAATTTCTCTTGCCTTGTGCGTTTCCTGTTGCGTTCTGTCAGTTACAGAACAATCGTGACAAGAATTCACCGCGCACTTGGGATTCTTTCGCAAGTCAGTAGGTTGCAGCACATGCTTGCGTCAGCTTTAAGAATGCAGCTGAGCAAGCAGAGGGAGGCACATTTCTCAGCCTCGAGGACGATCTTGACAGACCTCGGCAGATGAGTTGGTTACAACATCGATCCAAGCTGATGGCGATATGCTCTAAATTGATGAGAATTTTACGACCACGAAGTGACGAGAGAAGGAAATAGAGTTGCAGTGTCCTCGTCTCGGGATGTGGAGTCAAGACTTGGTAAGGGATTTTCGCGACCCAGACTCATTTGATCAGCTTGGACAGCACCAATCCATCTCATGCTGTGCAGACGATAGTGAGATGTTTGAAAATATGTAATAAGCTTGCTGGACAATGGGAAAAAGTCTGCAGCTGCGGATTCATCCATAAAAAAATCGATCGATCAGTGTTCATCGCAAGCCTTGGTACATCGTTTGATCTCGACGACAGTCCCGTTCAAGGGCAAAATTGACGGCGCAGTATGGCAAAAACGAATGAGACTGATTGAACAGCCTTTTCACAATCGTATAGAACCATACATTGTACTTTCGTCGAGACTTGAACTCGAGACCTTCAGTGTGTTAGACTGACGTGATAACCAACTACACCACGAAAGCGATTGATTGATGATGGAGTGGCGCAAAAGATAATAAATAAAGGTCAATTTTGGCGGTGGAAGCTTGGGGCAAAATTTCACTCCGACTTGGCATTCTCGGCCCCTCACGGATGCCCACATCCCCGGGAGGACAGCCGTACACACTGAACAGCGTCCTTTAATCGGGTACAGTGGCGAGTTACTATTCTGCTGTACCAATTCAATATACCGGTCGATCCGGCGGTACACCTCACCTGGCAGGCTGGCATAGATTTTCGATCGCAGAAGCTGTTCATAAGCACCCAGCAGCCCGTGCCAAACGATTGAAGTTCCGAGACCTGCGATTTATCCAATCGATCAATGGTTCGATGGGTCATGCAAAAATTTCAGTCATTATACCTGTTCTTGGCATCGTCGAAGGAACTAGTGACAGCCTCAAAGACAACTACGATTCTCTGCCCGCGTTTTTCTGATCATTGTACGCAGCTTGCTAAGTCATCGCCTGAACGGGCTTTGTGCTCGGTCAACACTGTCGTCTAGCAGGCCCGTACACCGGCGAGAAACGTCGCTCAGCATGGAATTTCGCGACTTCCTGATGTGCCGGGTTGTCTCTATCTTCCAGCAGTGAATGGTTCAATTTGTTTGAATCAATCAGAGGCTTCGCTCGCGTTGCCAAAGCTTGACGGTGGTGGTCAATTGTAATCACTACCAAGCCTACTTCACCGCTTGTTTCCATGTCGCAGAGCCGCGACTCTGCACGCTCACGACATCTTTCTTCAATTGTAGAGACCTTCCGCCTCGAACCATGCCTTCCAATGCGCAGTATGAGCTGGTCGTCGAACGATACCCCACCTCATCATCTCATTGTTCATATCCATATTGATCGGATCTTTTGTCATGGGATGATAGTGCTCGAAATCGACGAGAGAACTATGCATTTGTATTTTATTAGCACTGGGACTCGCTGAAGTGTTCCCAGTCGTCAGGTTACAGTCTGGAACATACAGTGTCTCTGTCTCTTCTTTCCACAGAATGTTTCGCAGAGCACAGTCGTAAGGCTCCATTCCTAGGGTCCATACATGCCTGCCATGTTCGTCAGTCCTGTTCCTGTCTCAGCTGCGATTTCTTCTCCCGCATACTTGATCACTCCCTGAAATGCATCACGGATCCGATTCTGTTGGCCCTCGGGCATGCTCCAGAATTTTGCTTCCATCAGATCTTTACCCGGCATCAGAGTCATCACTGTGTAACAAATATAGCCGCCAGGCATCGGACCATTCTCATTTTGCGTGTCCAACTTAGTGGCTACCAGGTGAGGGAGGCCAGGTGACTGAGTGTCCGCAAATCTCTGTAGAGCTTCTTGCTCCGCCTTTGTATGGTCACTTGGTCCAGGAATGGGAGTTGTCAAGCCGTTTGCAAGCACAGACGGTGCCCTACGAATCTATTGAGTAATTTGAGCTTGTTGGTGATATTTTCGTTGCAACGTACTGAACCTTGCATTTGAGCACATAAAGCTGTTCCTTTCCCTCAACCGGCAAGCTGTCGTTGCTCAGTGTGCCATCTGCATGCAGCAGCTTTCGGCATAAGTAAAGTATTCTTGCCTCAGAATCATCCTTCCGAAAATTGGTGATGGGCCTGACACGTTCGAATCGAGCGCTGATGTCCGGAAAGTCAACAACGGAATCAAGCAACGCGTCTGCGTCTTGCACTGTGAGGCCTTGGTCGCCCATAACGCATGGCGGGTTGTACGCTGTACAATTGCCGCGATGGTGAAGCTCAAAACCCGTGCTGCTTCAGTGACGTCGTTGCTTTCGGATGAATGGAGTGCTAGCTTCGAAATGGCATAGCTGTACCCTTTATCCGACTACAACACAACGGCCATTCGACGACTACGGCTTTGTTGTTCTAGGAATTGAGTGCCTCGGTAAATCGGCAATAGACGGCTTGTCCGTGATTGTGATGCCTGATGCCCGCGTAAGCAATATTGTTCTCGAGGCCCACAAACAGTCGAGCAAGACCTGGAATGGGGACTGCGCCATTCATGACCTGGCTGGCTTCAACGCAAGCAACGTGTGCAGGAAACGACGCAGCAAGACTGGCAACTTCGTAGCGGATGCCGTCCAGGCTATAGGCGATACTTTTTGCATATCTGCTTCAAGGCACGTTGTCGTTGCCCACGAACTTCATAGGCAGGCCTACAACCTGACATCGCAACAGAGGACTACTCCAAGTAAGCTGGATAGTTCCATGGTGGAGGCGAGGTCACTCGACGGTGTGTTCTCGTTTGGCGCTTTAATACCATGGAATGGAGACTGCAGAAGAAGGCCACCAGCGTAGTCGACCAATCACATGCATGGAACGCTCCTCCGCTCGGAGCGGGCAGCACCGACGCTCCCGCTCTAACCGGGACAACCTTAATTAGTCTCTACTAACCTCACGCCACTGTTCGCTCGTCATGAGCATCGATGGTCTCTCCTTTTATTATGCTTAGCAGGGGCAGCTTACATTCGCTATCCTGCTCTGGGCTTCATGCAACCGGTACTGATCCTACTCCTTCTCCCACTATTTCAACAAGGCAACACCGAGTCGGATATGAACCGAGTTTGAGTTTTGCAAGGCGGCCTCACAGAGCTCGAGACCACCGCCAGACCCCTTGCAGCCTCCGAATGGCATTTGGTGGTGCATGGCATTGTGAATGCTTACCTAGACGGGTACGTCCTCAAGAGCATTTTGTATCTGCGCGATAAGTCAGGAGGTGTGAGATTCGAGCAAAACATTCAGGTGCCAAAGCTGGAGCGGTGTGTGTGATACTGCATGTCTTGCCAGCATGATCTAAATGAGTTCACAAAGATGCCACCTGGTCTGATAAAGGCTTGACTCTCCTCTACTATCAACGATTAACCGCATAGGTCAACTATGGCACGTCCCTAATGATCGCAGTCAACCGTTAACTAGCAATTAATTAATTAATCGATTGATCAATTCCAACCTAACCTAGCACTGTAATTGGTTGCAATCATGTGCCGGAACAAGTAAATAGTTGCAACCGAGTCGTGTAATTAATTAAACGGAGGCTTAGCAACGTAGCTAAGTAAATAAATAGTTCGTAGAAGGCCTCTAGCCCCCTCTTCTGCGTCTGCCGTTTATAAGGGCCGCTATATAAAGTAAGGATCCTTAGGGGTAGGTTATTAGACGATGCAGGGTGCCGGGTAGTTGTAAAGGCGCTCGGTTAGTAAGTAAAGGTACGGCCTAAATATATAATTATTTAGTAAACTTCCTAATTCGGCATTAAAATTAGTTAAATTAGCTAATTAAAACCTACGTTCTTTACATTCTTTTTGCCTATAAAGAACTATAGTTTTGCTTACTTATAATTAATCCGGCTTAATCGATTAATTAAAATAACCTCTGGTTGCAATCACTTGCCTTAGCAACTCAATTAAGGCCTTTGATTGATTGCAATCGGTTGACTGCGATCATTGCACGTCCCAACCTCAAAGACGTCCTTTGCCCGCAACCACGCAGAACCTTTTTTTACCCTTGCCCATCATGCCACAACTTCTCCACTCGCAGACTCCAACACCCAATCAGCCCCGCCTTGAGTAAGGACTTTCCACAACAGTCATTCCATATGAGAGAATGTCTGCCGTGGAAAAACTGTTTCCCCACACAGCCAAGTTTTGCCTTCAAGGTCGTTCACGAGTTGGTTCAATGCTTGATCCACCTTCACTTTTGTGATGAATCTCGCTTCGCGACACGGAACGCGATAGCCCGAGAAAAGGTCCACGTTGTCGGAGTCATCTCTCCACCATTTGATTACAGGCTGGCAATTCTGTGTCGATTCTCCTAAGCCACATGCGTGTTTCCGCTCGTTGCTTGGCATTGGAGCCGAAAAGTGAAGGTAATCGCCTTGTGCAAGCTCATCGAGGTACTCAGCAACGGCCGAGACCTCTGTGGTTATGGTTTTGCCATCGTCAAGCTGGAGTGCTGGTACGGTGCGTCTTGGTTTGAGCTTCAGATATTCTGGCCGCTTGTGCTCGAGGCTGGTAGTGCCGATGTTGGACATCAAGGCTCAGGCCACGTCTTTCAAGGATGAAGAGCCCGCAAAGCCTATGGAGTACCGCGTGAAGCGTCAAATGAATTTATGACTAGCAGCGAAGTCACGATTGAGCTTATGTGAGTAAAGGGTCATCCGAGGTCGAGAAAGCCTCGTTCTTGACGGCTGACTAAGATGGCGAAGGCGACTTGTGCTTGGCAGCATGGGGGAAGTCTTCCGCTCCCATCTGGAGTCTCCCGTGCAAATGCTTATACGTCAATACGAGGAGCGATGGGTCCCTGGAGGGAGTGCATCTGGAGTCCCAGTCCGCCAACATCTCATCGGAATCCACCAGGCATATCAAAGTCATCCTCATCAGTCTCCAAGCCCTCGTCTCTCACCTCCTCCAGAGCAGCAGCAAGTTGCTCCAAACTTCCCCCTTGCTGGTGCAGCTGGTCCAGACCTTCGTTCCTGAGTAAAGCCTCCACCTGCTGAAGATTCAGACCAGCAGGCTCTGTCCGAGGTTCCAGCGGCGCGCCCTCCACAAGTATACGACGCACTCGTTCGATATCCAGCTCTGGCTGAGCTCCTCCTCGTATCGCAATGAAGCGCCTAGCGTGGTCCTCAAAAGCGTTCTCTCTACCTGCTTCGCGAACTTGGGTCATCATTTCTGCAGCAGTAGCAGGAGGCTCCTCGATTTCATCGTCTTCAGCTGCCGCTCCTGGATACCGCTGATTGTACCATGGAAAAAGATTTCTGAAGAAGCTAGCGACTTCTTGGATCTCGTCATGCTGAGGATCTCGCTGCGAGACGCGAGCGAGTGCTTGCTGCAGAGCGGCCAGCACTTGCTGCGGACCACGCCCCGACTGTGACAGCTGGGGAGCCCTTCGCTCAAGATGATATGATGTGATCGAGTCATGGGGAGGGAGAAGATCGGAAGAGCTTTCGAGCTGACTTGTGTACTCGCGCGGCACAAGCGCGATGAGAGCTGGGGTGTCAGAAAGCAACACATGCCTGGCGACGTTCGTCTCGATCTCGGATGAATCAGTTGGTGCCGCTGGTGTACCCGCTGGCACAGCACTAGCAGTTTCCAAGAGTAGCTCGATATTCTCCGGTGTGTTCCACAAGTCTTTGGCGCGAGTGGCATACAGCTCTGCGTACAGCTTCTCCTTAGCGGAAGCTGGCTCTGTGCCCCACACAGCAGGCGGTGCGTCAATATTGAGCTCATGCATCAGTCGTGCGATGAACCACGGGTACCGACCGACCACTGAGAACAGCAATTGCTGGCCTTTGCCCTTGTTTCCAGCCTTGCATTCTGCCAGCGCCTGGCTCACCTGCACGTTTGGCATTCCTTCATGCACAGCTTTGAAAATGGCGTTGCGACTGATGTTGAGGTAGTCGATTTGCTCTTTGGAGCGAAGGGCGTATTGGTCAAGCACAAGCCAAAGTGCGTAAGGATCATCCTGTGGCGAAAGAGACAACAGCATCTTTGTCCACTCGTAGACCGTTCGGTAAGTAGCGCGCATGGTGAGGTTTTGCATGTAACGCCAGCTGGCCAGCCAAAACTCTCTGTTCTCGGAACGTCGAAAATCCAATCGCGCTTTGCCATCAGCCAAATTCTTCGAGAACGTGCTGTGCACAGCTCGTCCAAAAGAATATAGAGCCCACTCAAGCAGGTCTCCGGCTGTCGTGAAATCGCGCTCTTGCTTCGCAATCTCTGAAACCTGTAGTAGTGTCGAGATGTGGTATGGGTGGTGTTGAAGCAGCATTATCATGCGTTGCGGATCCATGGATGCCACACACGTCTCGAACTGTGACTGTACATCCTGATACGCCGTGTTGTGCACGAAGCGGTATAGTACTGTGCCATCGGCGCGCTTCTCATCCACCTCCATGCCCAGGCCCCCGCCTGTAGCTTGCGGCCAGTCCTCTTTACCTTGAATGAAAATGTTTCTCCGCAAAGCCACAGCAGACAGACCGGATCTCCCATCCTGGCGCTGACCCCGAAGCACATCTCTCAAGCCAACTTGTTGTCGTTGCTGCCGCCGATTGCCACCCATTGCCGCTCGCGGCGGGGCACCATCTTCTCGATCACCTTCTAGCGCAGCACGTCCAAACAGCCGCCGCATCTCATTCGCAGCATGCAGGTGAGCGCTATCGACAGCAAGAAGGCGGTTCGCTTCGTCCAGAGCAGGATCAACTCCTGCGGCAGTAAGATGCTGAGACGCATTACCCTTTGTAGACAGCTCCTTTAACGCCACATCGATGTCGTCCATTTCAGAAGCCTGAGCATACTCTGTGTGCCCGTTCGTCTTCTCCTCCGCCGGCTTCTTGCCCTTCTTCTTGCGCTTCTTCTTTTTGTTTGCTGTGGATTTCGGCGCTGCTTGAACCGGCGCAGTGGCTATTGTTGCCGGCTCTGCGTCCGACACATCCTCATCCTGCTCATCTTCATCCTCGTTCGCATCTTCATGCTCTTGCAGCAGCTCAAACGCGCTCTTCCTCGGCGCAGGCAGTGGCTCGTCGTTGTCCGATTCTTGTTCCTCGTCCTCAAGGGCTTTGGCTTCCTGTTCAAGTCGTTTGAGAGTTTCTTGTTCCTCCTTCTCGCGCTGCAACTTGCGCAGAGCGCGGGATGACATTATGGCGCTGTTGCTCTCAGACGCGGTCTGTGTGTGGTGACGTTCAATGAAGCGCGAGGACTGTGTCGGAAGTGAGGGCGGTGGCCGGGTCGAGAACGCCGCTGCGTTTTGGTATCGCGTTCAATTTTTCATCAGGCTTCCCCGTGCGCGAAAGTCATGTGTTATTACAGTGGCAGTGGTGAGATGTACAAAGAAATGTAGAAAAGTGCGAACTTTTGGATTTCACTTTCTCCATGATGCGCGCGAACTTCAACATTGACGTTTGACAAACAATGACGCAAAGTCTCGCCCCGCGATTCAGGCACAACTCCTGAGGGCGTTATTCATGTGAATCTCCTGATTTTGTTTCTTCGTCAAGCCGTCCAAGTCATATTCGAGCCATCGCATCTAGACACTCCAAGCTTGCGCTTCGATGAATCCGATTGATGAGAGAGCACGAGGCGGAATCTCGGCCTGCGAGCTCTTCCCGAAATCCATTCACAGAGGTTTCCGCCAGTGCCAGCGTGAAGCAACAGCGCAGTAGAGCAACGTCTCTATGCCACTCGTTCCTTGAGCAATTCCGTCGCGCATTGTTTCCGCCTCGACCGACAGCTCAATCATCCGGCACACCGCAATACGCCGCCACCATGTCCTTGTCCACAAACCCCAGCCTCATCAACTCCTGAATCTCGCCCACGTTGCCTTCCAGCGCCTCGGACCACTTCTTTTCCAGAATGGTCTGCCACATCACCTCCTCCCAGTGACGTAGGAAGTCCAGTTCAACAGCAAAACTGCGAAACCAAGACCAGAGTTCCTGCCTGCCCATTCGCGCAATACGATAATCGTCGGGGAAAGTGCGCGGGTCATCGGCGCCGTCAGCTGGACCGTTGGGAAACCGGAAACGATAAGGGTAGCGACCGAGATACTCGCGCATCGACTCAATGCTCAAGCGACAGAGCATTGCTTGTTCCACAGCAAAGACGACTGCCTGGCGCAGGTCGTGAATCGCATAGTCGCATTCTCGCTCCAATTCGCGCGCCTCGTCCTTGCGGTCATGTCGCGCGCCGTCCAGTGGCATGTTGTGGTTCAGCAGCCAGCGCTTCAATTCAGCGGCGGGGTCTTGCAAGTGCAGACGGAAGCCAGCAGCGTCGCGCGACTCGTCGGCGCATCGCGAGTGTCGACACGTGGGGGAATGCGGATGACTCTCATGGACGTCCCGCTTGTCGTTGGAGTAATCGAGACACTCGTCTTCTGGATACAGGCACGCGCTGCTCTCGACGACGGTCGTGGCTGGCTGCTGTACTGCGTCTTTCGACTCATCGCTGGACGTGCTGGCGGGCGACATCAGTGTAACGCGAGGTCGCAACGGCGCGGTAAGCACAACGCCGCCACCTTCCGGACTGTCGGTCAGCTTCCTGCGCTTGGTCGGCGACTCGTCCATGTTCGTGAGTGAGTTGGCGAGTGAAGGCGGGGAAGTGTGTAGAGCGGCGGATGGGAGGGAGAGATGAGGAAAATCGACAAACCCAAGCTGCGACTTTGGCGCTAGCGCGGACACATGCAGATGCAGCTGCACAATCGCCTGTCTCGTGTCTGATTCAATTCCACCGCTGCTTGCTGTCCTTTGTCGAGCAGGCGCGCTCCCCCTTTCCGCGCAGAAGCCTGCACGTATTGCCTTCTTCCGCACGAGACATGACGAGACAGCCAGAACAACGTGTAGGACAGTGCTACGGGCAACGCAGCTCGTGCATATCGGGGCATGGCTTCGACACTACCTACAGTACTGCATCGCTACTCAGCTTGTGTGGCCCCCGCCCCCCTCGTCTGTCGTCACGTACCTTTGCACACTATCTGACCCACCTCGCGCCGTTGTGACTTATCCGTCAAGCTTCGCCGCCGTATCAGCAACATCCGCCGCCGTTTCCGCCGCGGCCTTGTCCTCCACCTTCGCCCCAAAGCTGGCGACGACCTTCTTGACCACTTCCAATGTTGGCGCCGGTCCTCCGGGCGCCGTGGCCAACACCTTCCCGCTCTTGTCAACCACAAACACTCCTCGCGTGGTGCCCTTGGGCGGCTTCTTCAGGCCAATGGCGCCGATCAGCGTCTGCTTCGGATCGCAGAGTAGGGGATACTGCAGCTTCTGCTTCTCGACGAAGTTCTTGTTCGCCTTTGGCGAGTCATTGCTCAGCCCGTAGATGCTCAGTCCAGCTGCTGTGAGGTCGTCATACGCATCACGGAACAGGCAGACTTGCGTGGTGCCTGTACGACGCGTCAGCTGCGCTCACGCCGCGCTCACGTCTCCATCGTGCTCACATCCGGGCGTGCTGGCTTTGGGGTATGTGAAGAGCACTACTCCCGCCTTGCTCGCCTTGACCAATTTGGCGAGCGATGTCGTCTCCTCACTGTGCGTTTGGACCTCACCGCCGAAGCCGTCGAGATCGATGCTGTCACCGACCTTTGGGGGCCCGGCCTTTGGAGCGGCAGCAGTAGCAGCAGCAGCAGGCGCGTCGTCGACGGAGACCTCTGGTGCTTTCGCAGCTTCAACCGGATCCTCTTTGGGCGCGTCCTTCTTCGTTTTGGCCTTGGACGGCGCGCGCTTTTTTGCCGGAGGCGGCGGAGGAGGAGCTTCCTTTCTCTTGCGGAGCTCAACCATGGCGACCTGCTGCGTTAGAGTTACCGGCACGAGACGAAAAGCAAGAATTGAGCTACGCAAAGAAAGCAGCACGAGGTGTGATGAGGAGAAGCTACGCGACTACGCGATGGCAGAAGAGACAAGGGTGGAGGCGCAACGCAGAAGGTGTCACCACACGGCCTGCCGAGTCTCGTCTAGGGGCTGACGGCCGCCGACGTCTTTGCTCGACAAGCTCAAAGCAACAAACACGAGATGTTGTGTCCGAGCTTCTCTCTCCTCTCGCGGCTCCTCCCGTCGGTATCTCATCATCAACAGAGATTGGCTTCTGTATCTTGTCACCCCGTTCGCCATCGCGAATCGCTACCAACGAGTCTGCAGCCACCAGAATCGAGTTCGCCGCTCTTCTCTTCTCGCCCTACTATCGTGGCGCAAAGCAGGAAAGCAATCGAGGCCCAACTTCAAAATTGCCCTCTCTGTCCGAAGACGCGATTGCTTCGTCCCAGACTTCTGCGGCGAGTTCAAGGCATCTCGCTTACCGAAGAGATACAGACAACTCAGGAAGCTCGCGACGAGAACGACAAATTGGGCGTGGCTCTAAGTTTCCGCTTCGCTGTTCGCAACAAGCCACTTCTATGCGTTCCATCATCATGAACAATTGAATGCCAATGTCGAACACTCGAGGCGCAACCACCAAATTTCCAAATCGCGGCCTGCGGGGGGCCCTACAGAGAACCTGGGAATTTCCTCGAAGGACAGAGCGGCAAAAGGTCTCACAAAGCTATGCTCTAACGGCAATCGTGGCAATGTACGAAAGCGACGCGTTCCTGCTGGTCCCGGACGCGGTCCTGTGTGCCCTCACGCTTCAGGCCCACGATTTGTGAAGCGAAGTAATATGTGTAGACTGTCATTGGACGCGCGATCACACTGGTACTGCCTCAACTCTGGTAGACTCTGCCAATTTAAGTCTTGGCAAGTCAATTGAGCGGGACCATCTCCGCCACATTCCAACATCAACTATTTCAAAAACTACCTTCCTCTCGTATACCATCTTGCAAAGTGCAGCTGATGTGCTTGACTCGGGTGTTGTGTCGACGAAAAGGGACCATCAGAAATTTCCACACCTGCGGGGCCATGTTGAAGCTATGACATCGCATGACTAAAAAACTGGCCACGGACAATTCACACGCACCGCAGAATCGGTGTTCATGACCGGCGTCGGGCAGACAGAGTCCTGACTTCACGTTGCATTGCCACAACAAGACATCCCCGCGAAACGAGGCTATACCTATTTCAACTTCATTCCTAGAGCTTTCGAATCTGTCGAGACCGTCATTACACCAAGGTTCTATCATCTACAGTGTGGCTTCTGGGTGGATCTTAGCAGCTTCGAGTCCTGTTGTATCTGGGCAGACGACAAAGCACACGCGGCGTTGCCCAATTGGCGAGATACGTGGTTCTGATTTCACGAATCGAAACCAGATATCACACAGCACTTTCTGCACGAGCTCAACTTTTCGAAGGTGAACGCAACCGAATCGCCTTGGTCAGGCCAACTTTCGAATACAAACTTCGATCATGGAAGGCTCGACTCCCGAGAACACAACATGGCGAGACCCCATCAGCGGGAAGAAGCTTTCCCCAGTCAACAGCAACGCTGGACGATCTGAAGAATCTGGCTCTGGATTGCAAAAGGTCGAGCGCGGCAGTGAGCTAGGAAATGGAGAGATTGTGCCAACTTCAATCACGCACAAGAAGGTGAATTGGATTCAGGCTACCTTGAGTATGTACCTCGACTGTCAGAAGTCTAGCCCATTTCATTGACAGCGAACAGTCTTGATCGCCGAGACCGTGTCTCTGGGTATCCTATCTCTTCCAGCTTCCGTTGCAGACACGGGTCTGCTGGTCGGGGCTCTGGTCATCATCATCTTCGCCCTGTGTACCCTGGCCACAGGGTTCATGCTCTACTATTTCCGCATGCGATATCCTCACGTTCAAAACTTCGGTCAAGCAGGATTTCTCCTAGCAGGCAAACCAGGAGAGTACATTGCGGAGACCCTATTCCAGCTGCTCTTGGTGTTCATCATGGCAGCGCACATCTTGACCTTCGGAACCATGGCCAATACAGTTGCTGGCAACAGCTGGAAGTGCACTGTGATTTTCAAACTTATTGGATTTTTCGTCTGCCTGACTTGCACGCTGCCAAGGACCTTCAAGTCGAATTCATACCTCTCTGCGTTGTGTGCGTACTCCCGACAATCCTCGCGCTTTTGAAACAATCTGCTGACCCGCAACTCCCAGCCTGCCTTTCAATTCTCGCCGCAACTCTCACCGCCCTCGTCGATATCGCAATCATCGGCGAGGGCAAAGGCACAGCCGACGTCGCGCCACCATCTTTCAATGTCGTCCCGGCCGACTGGATGATGTCCCTCAGCAACGTCCTTACCTCCTTCACCGGCCACCTTGCCTACTTCCAAGTCATGGCCGAAATGGACCGCCCCCAGGACTTCCGCAAATCCCTCATCGCCACCAACATCAGCATGACCTCCCTCTACCTCGTCGTCGCAATCGTAATCTACTACTACGCCGGCGCCGACGTCGGTTCTCCAGCCCTCAGTTCCGCCGCACCACTTTTCGCCAAACTCTCCTACGGCATCGCCACACCCACCATCGTCGTCGCGGGCGTCATCGCAGGCCTTCTCGCGTGTAAACGCATTCAAGCTTGGTTCTGGGAAAGTGTCCGCAAGGAACCAAAAGCCGCTGATGAGATATCCTTGCGATCTTGGATCTCGTGGGTCAGCATCGTGGTCCTCCTCTGGGCTCTCGCCTTCATCCTGGCCAATGTACTGCCATATTTCTCTCCGCTCCTCGCTCTCATCGGGGCCATTTCAGGAACTTGGATCACGTTGGGCATCCCCAGCATGACGTGCATGTACATGTGTCATCATGGATTCGGCTCGATGGAAGTAGAATACAATACTACGACCGGAGAAGACGAAACTGTCGCACGAAGTATTGAACAAATGACACTGGAGCGACAGACGTGGAGGTGGTGGCGTGTGTTTACGCCTCCGGCGCAGGCTTCGCGGAAAGTACAGTGTGCTTGGGCAGGGTCAGTTGTGCTTTTCATTCTGGGAGTTGTGATGGTCGCTTTCGGAGGGTACGGCAGCATTCAGACGATGATCACGTTGAGTACGACGGGTTATGCTCCGTTTTCGTGCTCATGAGACACGTGCGTCTACCTCAGATCACAATGGTGTGATTCGTCTCGACACCAGAGCAGATAAGGAATTGGAACAGTAAATAACATCATCATCCACGATGACGAGAGAAGCTGTCTTGCATTGCATTGCATCGCGATCGCACCAGTAGGCAGAACCAAACGCAAACATCGTGGGGTACGAAAAAACAATAGTATACATCGCAAGCCCATCATCAAAGTCCGACCACGACCCTTTGATGCGGCAAAGACCTTCCCGAATGCCCAGGCTCCTCCTTCTACCGTCGCCAACATTCTCACTTCCCCGTCCGACGCACATCAGGAAGCAAGCATTCGAACACAAACAACACTGCTGTTCGATTCCTCTAAGCCTTGAGTCCCAACCCACTCAAGCCGCCACCGCCACAAGCAGCCTGACCTCCTTGCGCCGCAGTCTGTTGACCGCCCAACCCGGGCACAGGCAGCCCACCACCTCCCAAACTGCCCATGAGGCTCGTGAGGGCGCCCAAGCCTGGAAGGCCGCCAGCTGCGGCACGCTCAACGACGGTACTTTTGGGGACTGCGACGGGAGCTGCTGCTGCCAAGGTGGCGAGGAGCGTAGTGACGATGAGAGAGAATTGCATTTTTGGGACGGGTGGGCTAGAGAGTGGACGTCAGTTTACGCACATCACTTGGAAGCGTCTTCCGTTCTGGATGGCGAAGGCCGGGGGACAAACTGTGGACGATTGGTGTTTACATATGAGTAAAAACGAAGTTGTTCTATCCGTCGTCGTCGTCGTCGTCGTCGATATAAGGAGCGTGTAAGCCGATCGTCGTTGTTATTGTCGTTGTGGTTCAAGAGAATGACAGCAGGTCGGAGTCGTCGTTTGTTCGAACTTCACAATCTGAATGATCAAAAAGTAGCCGGAGGAAAGTGTTCGAGAACTGCTCCTCCCTTTATTACATACTAACTCACCTGTCCCATCCGTGTTCACCTCGCAAGTTGCAACGCACACCCAGCACTTCATATGAGCGGTTCCATCGACCTCGGACCTGCTCATGAACTCAAGTTGACCGAGAAAAGAATTATAAAATTTGAAGAGGATTTGAGATTATCGATCGCAGCATAGCCTTCGTAGAAACCATTCCCTTCTCCCGTGCAACCTCACTTCGTTCCTTGCTGCATCTTTCGCGTCACTTCCACTGCCTGCTCTACGCCTCTCCCCTCCTCTCTCTCTGTCTCTCTTCCCCACAACGACAATCCCCCATTAGCGCCGTCACTGCCATAAGACCCAGACAAGAGCTCCAGAGCGGTTTGTGTCTTGCAGATATCGAGCGGATACGGTGGGCTTGTATGGCCGAGTATTGGGTGTAAAATTTGGTGATCACTGCGCCCAGGAAGTTCCGATGATCGCAAAATTGGTCATGCCGTAAGCGTGCGATTTATCGTGGAACGGGGCAACAGCTTGGCCCGCCTTTGGCACATGATAGTGTGACTTCCACGAGCAGCGATTCGCTCAAAACTATCATTAGCGGGATGCCCGCGCTCCTTCCCCATGTTCTTCTCTTCCCCAAGTCCATCGAACTCCTTGAATCTAGACAACTTGCAATGACAACCAATCTCCAAGAAAGGCTCGAAAAGGAGCTTGATTCTAAGACTTGTGTGTCAATGGGGCGAAAGTTGCCGCAACGAGCGTGGAATCAGTCCAGGTGAGAAAATAGCTGGCTTGATTCCGTCCACAATCTTGTCATGTTGAGCGCTGCTGGTCCAAGCCACTGAGAGTTACTGACTGGATGTGGGTGCCAATTCAGAGACAGCTAGCGAGTCCAAGTCAGTTCTGGCATCCTGCAATGCAGATGCACTCGCGGCCTTTCTCGATGTGTTATCTCCGGACGTCACGGTGCGCTCGAAGCGATGTACGAACACCGAGGGCAGCCGACAGACAAATGATGCCGAGTGGTGGCGCGACGAGCGGATCCCAACATGACGTGAGTGTTTGCAGCGAGGGGGCGCCAGTGTCAACCTCGACTCATGAAGTTGACCTCAATCGAATTTCCATTGGCGTCGGCACTTGCACGCCTTCCTCGTCGGACATGCTCGACACGTCTGTTGGCAAAGGCGTCGATGGCTAAGCAGCAAGTGCATCTCTTGCGCTGCAAACACTGACAACAACCGACCCACCCAACGGTGTGCATAAGGAAGTCGATACGGCGGCCTCTTCGACGCACCAACATTGTCAACAGGTGACGTCTGCGAGGTCGACCTGCATGCCCTGCCAGATGGTATCACTTCTGAGTGATTGGATTTGCTGCTAGATTGTCAGGCCGTTTATTGCTCGGAAGGCGCTGAGAATGATGTATTGGTTGCGATGATCATCATCTGACCTAGGTTGGAGAATTTGGATTTGCGAGAGGCTTGATGTGTGGAGTGCGGAGGCGCAAGGCCAGCAAGTGGAAAGGATGGCGTTGCAGTGCAGCAGCTTGAGAGTGTGAATGAGAGCTTTAGAGTGGGGACCATGGTCAAGCGATGAAGTGGATTCGGATCATGAAAGTGAGAGGTCGATATTGGAAATGGCAGCTCGTGCGAGATATGGATCATCCGCATCTCCGACATGGAGTTGCGGATGATCCGCCATGGAGTTGGCGTTCATCACACATCATACCAATGCTGCAACTTACATCAATTCGGGATCTCATCGATGCTCCGAACCCAAAGTTCCTTCCTGCCGTTCAGCTTTCTCCTCAAAGCCGAGCTCGCAGGATATACGACTCGTCTTAGCCGGTTCGAACTTCCAAGCGGCTGGTAACTCTTCAGGCCATGCCACGGGTCCAATCTCATGTGGTCTTCCCAGAAGGACTTTCTTTCCAGATCGAACGCTTCCTGTTGGGGTATCTTTAATATGGCCACTGTCTGCCAAGGAAATTTCTCGCCGTCCCATTCTGTGCCCGAATATTCTACGGGCTGCTCTTCCATGTTCTCCAAAAGCTGGACTTGGAAGAGGTATTCGGCATCGTAATTTGCGTGAAAGTTTTGTAGCCACCGGTGATGCTGGTCGCTTTCGTGAGTTTCGGGCTTGATGTTTTGATCTCCAAGATTCTTCTGAGTTTCCGTGTTGGGTACTAGGCAATATTTGAACACATAGTCGCCAAAACGATATGCAGTTTGCGAGTATTGCCGAAGCGAGGCTAGGTGGGAATTCGGAACACGGAAGCGCCCTTTCTGCAACTCTGTATCGTTCCGCCTCTCCAGTTCCTGGTCCATCTCTGTCGTCTCCAGCAGTGTGCCGAGTCCCATCCTGATATCGAATATCTCGCGCGTAGTCTTGGCATCTGCAAGCTCAATCGCGGGGGTGCTGTTGAACTCGATGTCCTGCGTTTGGGGGTGCGGCACATCTCCGCCGGTTGGGAAAAAGTCTCCCTGCACGTTGAACAGCTTGATGCTGAAGCCTCGGGGGGCAGGAATAGTGTCTGAGAAACCTGGGTCACCAGGCTCAGTAGAGTATCGACATGCAGCTGGATAGCTCCCCGGGTTCGCGAATAGTTCGCCTTGGCGAAGGTGTGGTGGGAGTCCGTCGTGTACGATGAAGGTACCCTTCACTATGCCATGTGTCCGACAGTGCGTGCCCGTGTACACATGTCTGTGGCGATCAAACTGTTGCCGCTGCTGCGTCTTGATCTGTTCTGCAACGGCCTCGATATCTGCTTGTTCGCCCGATGGAGGGTCTTCTACGCCCGTTGTGTCCCAACGGAGATAGTTTCTGCGTGACAACTCGCTGTCATCACCGCTCGCATCGATTGAGACTTCGCGCTGCAGAACTGTTTCTCGTTGCACTGCACTGGCCGAGCTGGATGCCCTTTGAGGAGGGAACTGGTGAGGAGCGGTGAAGATGCTTTTCAAAGTCTTGTTGACCATGACGAGTGCGTGGTTTGCGGACCGGGTACATGGTGCAGAAACGTGCGGCAGGGGACCGCATGAAAACAACAACGACGTCCGAACGGTGCAAGTACTCGCGAAGAGGGATCGGAGGCGAAGGGGATGTACGTCAGTTGGCGGGCTCAATTCGACTTGCCTATGTAGGTCATTGGACCCTGAGGAGCAGAGCGTTCGACCAAGTATGCCATCACCCATCATGGCTCCGCAGCGCGTGCGGAGGCTGCCCAATCGTCCGGAGGTGGAGGGTGCGGTGGTGCGATTGCGAGGCCGGTGCGTAGCCGCGAGGATCGACGGCGATGAACGCGTGATGCGAGACTTGTCCGGCCAGTAACTTAGTCGTGCGTTCGCGTAAACCCGCTTGGGATGCGGCTGGAGGCTGAGACATCGTGAGTGCTGGGCGGCGCGCGAGTGCTCTACTTGCGGCAGCGTGCCTTGTCTCGGCGGCGTGCAGGTGATGCACGTGGACGTGGAAGCGGCGGCAAGGTGGGTGTTGTGAGTGAAGTTCGCGCAGCGGAGGAGGCGAAAGTGTCGACGTCTGGCGCGGCGCGGCTTCTCCGCCCTAGTTACCATTACCCTACCTTAACTAGCGCGCTCGTGGAAGCCGCTCGGGTGAGAAGCCAGGTGGTGGGAAAGGCGCCAGACTGCCTGCGGAGACTGCCATCGCACCGCACCATCGCTCGAGTTGCCTGTCGATGAACATGTCCGCCGCCAGTGCCCCCGTCGACCCTACGAAATCAGGTACGTCCATCGTCTACACCGCCCCCGAGCACCGGAACAGCGAAGAGCGTCGCTTGGCACGAGTGGAGGGGCCGGGACCAGGCGCAGATGCAGTCGCTGGGCAGCACGCGGCAGTGATTGCTGACGTTGACGTTCCGCAGCGAGCAAGAGCAAGAAGAAGAAGAACAGCAAGAAGAAGGCCAACGGCCAGGCAAACGCGATCAATGGCGCGGCACAGACCAATGGCGCCGGCGTCGATCATGTAGCCGACGACGATAGTGATGACGACGAGCCGTCACAACCCCCGTCTCCGAGCGTGAGTATCTCTGCCATCCTGCTGCCCTGCACGCTCCTGATGATGGACATAGGAAGCAACAAAATCCGGAGTAACAGACCGACTCGATGCCATGCAGCAGGAACGGGACAACTTGCGAGCAGAGGTGACCCAGCTCCGAAAATCGCTCGAAAGCCTGCAGGAGAAACACAATGAAGAGTTGGCTGGCGTTAAGGAAGAGCTGGAGCAGTCACAAGAGGGGAAAGAGCACGCAGAGACTCAGTATCGCAACCTCCTGGGCAAAGTAAATACTATTCGCTCCCAATTAGGCGAGAGATTGAAAGCCGACGCCGCTGAGCTGGAGACGGCGCGGGAGAAGATTGAAGAGCTCGAGAAATCCAAGAGCGCTGTACAGAGCGAGAATGAGCGCCTGCAACAGCAGATCGCCGACCTCAGCAGCAAGCTAGAATCGCAGGCGGCCGAGGTGGACACGTTGCGCAGTCGCACAAACCTTTCGACGAGCAATTGGGCAAAGGAGCGCGATGAACTGGTGCAACGTGAAGCGGCTCTGCGGGAAGAGTACGAGGTCGCGAGACAGGCCATGCAGGACTGGGAAATTCTGGCAACGGAAGAACGGTCGAGGCGTGAAGCTCTGGAAGAGAAGACACAAGAGCTTGAGGACCAGCTCAATACGCAGCGAGAGGCCTATGAGCGTGCTCAGTCTGAGGCGAAGACGCAGTCCAACACCGTAGACGGCCTCCAACGTGCGCTACGTGATCTGCAAGAAGAGCGAAAACGGGAGCTGCGAGAGATGGTGGAGCAGTCTCAATCGCAGCTTGATGCATTACGTACACAAGCGAAAGAAGCGGAAGAAACAGCAGCATCGCTCAAGACTGAGCTCGAGACGACACAGGCAGAACTTACTCGCGCTGCACCTTTTGAGAAGGAAGTCAAGGAAAAGAACCTCCTGATTGGCAAACTGCGACACGAGGCTGTTATCCTCAACGATCATCTCACCAAGGCCCTGCGGTTCCTCAAGCGTGGCAAGCCAGAGGACAACGTCAATCGCCAATTGGTCACCAACCATTTCCTACATTTCCTGGCTTTGGACCGAAGTGACCCGAAGAAGTTCCAAATCCTACAATTGATTGCCGCTCTTCTGGGCTGGGATGAGTCCCAAAGGGAGCAAGCAGGCCTGCTTCGGACTGGCAGTGTCAGCTCGACAAGCGGCAATTTGCGGGTGCCGCTATCACCGTTCCGAAGAACTCCATCGACACCGACTCTTGGTGATTTCATTCCCGACAGTCCAGGTGGTGCAAGTCGAGAAAGTCTTGCAGAGCTGTGGAGCGATTTTCTGGAACGAGAAGCTGAGCAAGGCACCACAGGTGGTTCTCGCAGACCGAGCATGGCCAGCTCCAGAGGAGGAATGAGAAGTCCGAGCTTTGCAGGCGTGATGAGCCCTGCTAGTGAAAGCGGGAAAGCAGGCGCTGGCACTTTTCGAGGAGGACCTGAAGCTCAGCACCAGCGCAAAGGAAGCCAGAACTCGATAGCGGTCTTAGGAGGCAAACCTGAGGGTGCTGGACCGACGAAGTAGTACTCGTCGATGACTCTGCGCCGTTCAGCCTCTACTTGGCTGACTGCAGGCCCCTGAGTGGGTAAGACTTGATGAGAAATGCAGATGCAAATCCACGCCGACAATTTCACAGCACTCGACATGCCATCGTGAGGTCTGGCACTTTGCCCTCGAGGTCGTACAATATTTTCATTTCGCTCCTTTTTATGGTCTTACAGGTGCACCACCTCGCGCCGTCTGCCCATCCTTGCTAGAGGGAACACTACTCGATACTTCTTGCAGCGCTGCATCATCTTCTGGCGCCTGCAGCTGTACTTCCGCGTCGTCTTCAGCTCCACTGTAGGCGCTGCCTTGCAACGCCCGCAACGCTTGTGTTTGCTTGACGGCCCACTGCTTCCAGTTCTCAAATGCCTGGTCCTCTAAGAGATCGCCGACTTCGAGTGGTCCGAGGCCGAAGTATGCGCCTGTTGCTTGGGCTTCTTCGCGCGCCACTCGTGCTTCCACTTCGCGGTGATGTCTGTATCGGTACAGTTCTTTTCTCGCCATGTCGTATGCTGCGGCGTCGCTGTGTGTGGTGTGCGTAATAAGCCATTGCCACCGTTGAACGACGCTATCGTCTAGTCAGCGTCTTCCTGCAATCTTCTTGTCCCTTTTGTGTCTACTTACGCTTCGCCGTTGATCGGCCTACTCCCTTGTACTTTCATCACTTCTTCCCACTGTGCCACAGTCCGCCCAGTTTCATCGCGCGTCCCGATTCGCGGTCGCCGCAGGCTGTAGTCTAATGGAATACTCCAATCGTACACCTCTCGGTCTCGCCCGTTGTCTTCCAAGACCACTCTCGGTCTCGCCAATTCCCACGGGTGGTCGTTGAAGTATTCCCATCGCAACTCGTCTTCGTGGTACTTGAGCCGTAGAGGTTTAAACAGCCGCGATGGCTTTCTCGTGGACTTTTTGCTGGGTGCATTCGATCGTTGCAAGGCTGGGCGTGTGAGACGTGTGGCCGGTGGTGTACTGGCTACGGCGGCGTACCACGGCGGCGGGGCGGGAATGCGGTTGGCGTGAAGGAGTTGTGAGGCGGTCTTGTGCACGTTTTGTGCGGCGAAGGAGTAGCGACCCATGATGAGTGCGGTATGTTGTTATCGGGTCATGATGTTGTTCCCAATGCGACGACGATTCGGTGGTGACGGGCGATGCGGCGAAGCGGGAGTGTGCCGGGTTTGCATGAGCGAGGGGAGCTTCTTCGCACGCGGCTTGACCACACCCTTTTTGCCCCAGCTGCCCGACTTGCGATGCCATTGCCATCGCGAAGCTGATGGAGTCACTGGCGTCATGTGGCCCTCTTCATGTCCCGATTGCTTCCTCTCCTGCGACATCCGCCCTCAGTCGCCGCCACAACAACAGCTCTCCCATTGACGACGATAGCGTCTTCCTCCCGATGCTCTACCCGACACAGTACGCATCGACCACGCCGGCACGGACGAGTGGCTACACACAAGCGATGCGACGGCGATGACACGCGTGTGCGGGTGGAAACACCATGTCCACACGCCAAGACATGGGCAGACATCTTCATTGGCAGTCTGGTGACGACAGGAACGTGTAAGAAACATCGAATCCACCAGCAGGCTTCTGGGAAGCACGCAACACGGAATTACACCACTGCTCGTAGTGGATCAGAGCAAGAACAGGAAACGACAGCGACAGATGGAGACGCACAGATTTCTAAGGAAGAGTATCGCAAGTTGGTGGACTTCTACCGCCATTATGGACCGGCAACGACAGAGACAGAGAGTTATCACCTTCCTCTTGCGTCTCGCCTGATTTTGACCCCGGAACAAGAGCAAGCAGCAGCGCAGCTTCGGACAACTGGAGGTGAACACCAGGCCGCACAACCAGACGATCACGAGCAAAGGAAAATCATTGCGAAGCTCTCAAACAACATCATGTTGTCCCGACTTGGTTACGTCTGTCCGAATTTGCTTTGGACATTGTATCAGCAAATCAGTGCACCGCGGCCGCGATATCTGGAAACCACGGTACTGCATCGATTCTTGCATCATCTTGGCTTTGTTGAGCGATGGCTGGACAAGGATGCCATGCAACGCTACTTTCAGCTTCTGGATGACTGTGTTGCCGAAGGGGTGCCACTCGACAAAAACAATTGGACTACGGCCATTTCCTTTGCAGGCCGCTGGGTGCAGCATACGACTGCCAACGAAGTTCAAGCAGCGATTGAGACGTGGATGCGCATGGAAGAGCAAGGTCACGCTGCCGACCATGTCACGCTCAACGTGCTTTTTGATGTGGCTGTCAAGGGAGGTCGTTTCGCGCTCGCAGACACCATATACAAAGAGATCAAGGCCAGAGAGTTGCCACTCGATCGCTACTTCCGCGGAAGTCTGATATACTTTGGGGGCATGAAGAGGAATGGTGATGAAGTCAGGCGCGCTTTTCGAGAGTTCGTCGAAGCGGGCGAAATTGTGGATACGACCCTCATGAACTCGGTCATTATATCCCTGCTGCGGGCTGGAGAAGCTCCTGCAGCGGAACAAGTCTTCAACAAGATGAAACGCTTGGCGGAGGAGAAACTGGGCGGTCCAGCTGCAGAGCAGTGGCAAGAACGGAAAGAACTGAGGTCAGAGCTCAACGTAGCTGCCCAACGCTTGCGAGCCGAGAGTGAAGCCCATGGGTCTTCTTTCTTTGGCGCATCATTCTCGTCATTTGATCAGCGTGAGAAAGTGCAAAAGATCGCCCCTATTGCTCCCGACGCCCTCACCTACTCAATCCTTTTGAAGTACCATTCAATCCTATCTGGAGACGCCGATCGCGTCTGGGAGCTGCTGAATGAGATGGGTGAGCAAGGGCTGCAGCCGCAGACAGTTGCATTAGTGCATATCCTCAAGGGCTTCTGTGTCCACGGTGGTTATGCGCTGTCTGCCTGGACACATCACAGACTGGAGGAGTTTTGGAAAGTCGCCGTACAGCAAGTGGAGGTCGACGTGCCTACGGCGCGACTGGCACACAGCGACGACGTGCATCAGACCGGTGCACCGGACAATCATGCGCAGCCGAAGTCTGCTTCGGATTCTCTGGCAGTACAAGAAGACGTGCCATCATTGCAGATTGAGAATGATGATGAATGGTGGCCGGACGACGAGTCTCAGTACGACAAGTCTCAGTACGACGATGATGAGCCTAATCAGACTAGCCCATTATCTCTTGGCGGCAGCATCCCCAAAGGTGATGCGGGTAACTCCACGTCTCGTTCGAGCCTTCCACCGACCACAGACGACTTCGACATGCTTGGCGCAATGCTGTCAGACCCTACTGCTGAAACGCGTGACGCAGTATCTCACGGCGATCTCGAAAAGCAGCCACAGGAAGCTCAGCCAGCATCGCGGACTAGTAGCGCGCCGACTTCTTTTCTCGAGAGCGTTTCCTTGCGACATCTCACTGACGCAGCACTCTTGCCAGAAAGTGGCTCAGCTTTGGAAAACATTGACGAATCATCTCAGAAGAAACCAGTCGGAATGGTATCGAGTGAATCAGATGCCACCTCTTCCTTCCTCGACAGTCTGATTCCCGAAAGTGATGAGTCAATGTTGCCGAAGGACTACTCGGGAGAGCAGACTGATGATGCCGCACGACACGATGCTGATGTCACATCACAGCTGATGGACCAACCTGACGACTTCAACTCGTTTCCTCTCTGGCGCCGGGAGACTTCTCTCTTGAATGAATTCAAGCGCGAACGCCATTCTGGACCGTCCCGGGACGACGCCCAACCTGCCCGCACCGCAGCTCAAGCACAGCCTCGGCCATCTCTCCTTCCTGATCACAAGCCAATATCTCTTCCTCCTAACATGGCATTGGAGGCTGTGCGAGCTTTCTATCAATGTTGCGGGCGAAACCGCATGATTCAGGTGTGGGAGGAAATTTCTGGCAGGTGGTATAATGGTACGGAGGCGGAATGGACGCAAGTCGAGAACGAGGTGGCAAAGATCGAAAGGCACGCTCGACGGTATGAGGATTGGGATACGGCTAATCGTTGATGTGATGCGGGTGTTGTATTATGCGCAGTTGCATGTATGTATGTCTGGCGTTGCGGTACCGCTGGTCCGTGTTAGAACTATGGTCCTTTCCTACAATCTTCGCTGCTTCCCCGAGCACTGCAGCCATGTTTCTCTGGAAACGCTGGTATCGCTCGAGTTGTTGGTTCGAGTCCAGGAGGCTGTCAGCTGAAGGTTCCGTATTGAGATACTACTTACTGTATGTACCAGATCTGCTTTTTGATCTGAACTCGAAGGAAGGGATTTGCTACCTGGCACTCGAGGAACTTGATTTCCCGTCGTCTCTGGGTTGAGACTGTTTCTGGCGGTGTCGGAGCGGATCATGATGGTGGTCGGTATGTGGGTTGGCTCTGGCATGGGTTTATTTGGTGAGGTGCGCGATGTGGTCGCTGGGAAGGGTGAGTGGTGATCGTGGAAGAGGATCTGGGAGAGGTTGAAGTTGCCGCGTTCGTCAAAAATCCTGGAAACAAGCCGCGCTGTGGGAAGTTGGGACGCGATATGGCAAGCTTCTTCTCGCTCCAGTTTTCATTTGCTCGTCGTGATTTTCGACTTGGTACCTTGCCTTCGCGCAGTCCCCCGTTGCGATTGCAGAGCTGACCTCAGATGAACCGCTCGTCCACGCGCTTAAGGCCGCCTGTGCGAGATTCACTTGGGTATCGGAGAGGGACAGACACATTGTCATACATATTCTTAGTTACGTTCACCATTTCGGTCGAATCAGGGTTCAGTATTTGCTAGGCGACCATCATTCAGATGGTCGGAAGTCCTTTGTTCGGTAGGAAGATCTCTCCTTTTTGCGCTTCATCTGTCGCTGCTTTCTGTTCAAGAGCCATAGTTGTTTCGACCTCCGTTTTCGTTTTCATTTTGGCTGTTTTTGCCCTTATTGACGCTCGAGTACGTACGCAGACTCTTGGTTCGAACCTCAGTTTCAGTCTTCCTTCCCCCTTTTTAAGCTCCCACGTGCTTTCGCCTGAGGCAGGCTCGATCTGGAAAATCTCTGGTATCGTAATAAGATCCGCTGCATGCTTCAGTATTCTGTGTTTTCTATACGCGTGCAAAAAAGGCGCTGCACTTCGGTTCGAACGTGCTCGGTGACCTGAGCCATCTCTAGGGGCTGTAAAGAATACTGTCCGTATGATCTTCGCAGCACGTTCTGAAGTCCATCACTCAAAGACCTGCTCAAATGATGTGCCGCTCTGATATCACCTGCTCCGTAAGCAAAGCGACTCCACAGTTTTGAGACACTGCCAACCCAGCAATTTAAGCAACATACCGAGTCGTTTCGATGCCAGCGGCATGAAGTAGGATCATTTAATGAGCATGGATGAGAACTCGAATCCCTTCCTCCTGTTTCTCAGGCACCGGAGTGACATTTTCATGATGCCACTGAACGTGCTGCTCTTTTGTGGTCTCGAACAATTCCATTCGGTCGAACAGTCTGAGAGCAAGTGCTGGAAGGAGGAGGTACAATTCTGCATACGCAACACTGGAGTGGGATGTAAGATTAGCACCGCCAACGAGATGCATACGACGGGACTTACTGCATGCCAACGCACTGTCGGCTCCCCCTCGAGAACGAGAATAGATATTGATCCAACTTCTTGACTCTGTTTCGTTCAGTCTCATCCAGCCATCTCTCGGGGCGAAAGTCCTGGGCATCGGGGAATATTTTCTCATCGTGATGAATCAGGACCGAAGTCATACTGATAGGAGTGCCAGTAGGGATTACCCAATCCTTTCCAGAGCCGGCGTCTTTGTACACGATAGGCTGTCTCGCGCACCTCGCAACTCTTGTACCAACACCATAAGACAATCGCAACCCTTCCTAGATGACAGCATAAAGATATGGAAGTTGCTCCAACGTTGACGAACCTGGTAAATGCAGAGGATCCTGAACGAGCGTCTTCAGCTCTTTCTGCAACTTCGCGAGGCGGATACGATCATCCAATAAGTAGAATGTCAGGACTGATAACGTCCAAGCCGTCGTTTCGGAACCAGCTGAGATGACCACATTGGCCTCTTGAGCCATGCGCTTGACGCCTTTCTCCCGAGCTGGCAAGTCCGAAATAAGCAGTTCGTGGAAGAGTGTTGGCGCAGTTGGAAGTCCATTCTCGTCCAGCCCATACGAGGCTTTCTGCTCGTGCAGACCTTCTTGATCGATGATCTGCTGAACCTCCGTCTTCATGCTTCGCTGGAAATTCAGCCAAATCGGCATGTCTGGCATGAGTAGTCCGACGATCCGATCTGGCAGTGAATCGAGTATGGTGTACAGTCCTGGCCACTGCTTGATTGCTGCGGCAGCGCCCAAGCCAGCCCGGAGAGCGGGTTGGAGATTCGGCTCGAAGGAGGGATTCTTCAACAAGTTCATTGAGTTCGCAAACGCCCACTCACAAACGATATCGGTTGTGAAGCACGAGTAAGCTTTGCACACATCCACGGGTTTGCCCATCTCTGCATTAGCTTCGAATTGTGTGCACAGCTGGTTGATGCTCTTGACTATGAGAGGTTGCAATTTCGCGACGGAAGGCTTGGAGAAGAATCGGTTCATGCTTCCTCGCAAAAGCCGATGGCGTTCGTGGCTGATGGCGCTGAACACTGACAAGTCGTTGCCGAATTGTGCTGTCTGGTAGGCGAACTTGTCGCTTTTGGATGATGGGTATATCAACAGTAGAAGGATGGAGATACTTATTGGACCCTATGGCTATGGGACCTGACGCGACTCGTGTACTCATATCCGCACTCGTTAAGGTGCTGCTGCTGATGGGAGCAGTGTTGCTGTGCTGTTGTTCCAACTTCCAATATCCTCCACCGCCCTTGAGACTCCTCCTGACTCCTCCTCATCCCGGCCCGGCTGGCGTCTTGGTGTCGGTCTTGGGTGCGTGCGGCGTCTGGGCAACCTCTCCCACCTCGACATCTTCCACAATCTCTCCGCGCTCCATCGCCCGCGCTCTCCTGAACCGCTCGATGATATCCCGATTCGCCTGTCGCTGAAGCTCGCGTTCTTCGCCCGTCACCTCGTTTACGTCGTCCTCGTCGGCCTGGACGCCCTTCTTGTACGCGTGCGGGAACCAGAACCACACGAAAATCAGACTGATAACCACGATTGCTGCAAGAATGCCGACGGGGATGGCGTATGCGAGAGTGCCCATGGTCGGCGGGTGAAGAGCGTGGCTGTGGTTGCGGACAAGTTCGTGCGCGAGTGCTGCGGGACGGTGTTGATGTGTTGCTACAATGCGTCACGCAGATGACACCGGCGGAGGGAAGCCTTGACTGGCGCGAGACACCACAAGATTATTCGGCGCTATGTTGTTGATTGTCGTCGCCCTTTGACAACAACTGGCACGAGGGCAGGTCGTTTACGCTGTCCTGCCATTTGTGGCTGCCGACCGAGCCGGAAGGATTCAGTGAGATCCTTTGAGGCTTGCAGCACACAATGCAGTGCATTTGCTGTCTTGATTCTATCCTATGCTACAGACCTCTTCCTAAACCCGGAAATGCGTCCGTACGGCTGCATGATCCGTCGTCCATTCATTGTTCGCATGCTGTGGGTACGGCCTGGGGCTTCCCACCACAATTGCTTCCGACTTCACGGCCCTCAGTCTCTCCTGAGTGTGGTAAATGAAATCAATGCGATCCTGAGGCTCTTCGCGACCACGCTCTCCGTTATGCCTGGGGTATAGCGGACTCCATGTCGTACCCTGGGCAGCCACCGGGTCAAGATTCGCCCCTCGGAACGAGTCGAGCAGTCCATACGCAGTCGGCAGCACAGACGTCGGCCAGTCGAAGCGATCAATCCCACAGTTCTTGTCTGCGAGTTCCGGCACCCAGTCCAGATGCGAAGGCGCGTTGAAGTCGCCAGCCAGAATCACCGGAACGCTCCACGCATCCTCTAGTTAGCTGCGATTGGATGCCCTCCAGAATAGCAGTTATCTGTGGCGTACGTCCGGATTCGGCTTCACGCTCTAGCACCTCATCCTTGGTCATGTTGTCAAAACAAAAGTCGTACGGACCATAGCGCGTGTACCCAAGATGTGCACTCCATATCTTGACTTCCGTAGGCTTGAGCGAGAGTCTTCGATGGCCATTGATGTTGATGCGAACGCCTCCTGACGCCGATATCTCGCCATACTCTTCGACAATAGGGTATCGACGTATAACCGCAACACTTCCCGTGCTCTGGTAATAGGACCAGCCCAGTGCTTGGCCAAGTCTTTGACCGTGTGTGTTGCTTGCCTCCTGCAGCGCAATCACATCGGCGTCAGAGTTTATGATGAACCGGAGTTGCTTCTCGTGGAAATTCTTGACTCTGGTCCCTCCGTGCCAGAGATTGAAAGCCATCACTTCCAAGTCTGGGACCAGGGATTGCCAGACCTTCCGCACCGGAATTCTGAGCCTCATCGTTGCAGTCGAGCCATTCTCAGCAGTTGCTCGCACTGTGACGATGGACTCATCCTTGTCGAAAAGCCCTGGTGTTCCGCTCACGTCGCCGTTCTCACTGACACTGATCCATCGTTCGCCTCCGACCCTCTCGAAAGTCACTCGATCATCACTCTTGCCAAGCAAGAGGCCTCCAATGTGAGCCGTGTAAGCCTCCCACTGCCTGGCATGATGCAATCTAGCAATTCCCGTCGGAAATTTGAGCTCACTTCCGTTCCTCCTCTCTGGGACCGTCTCTACCCACCGACAAAGTCCTTCGATTCAGCGTATTTCCGAGAGGAAACTCACCCCGATCCGTCCAATACAAAACTCCCATATTCTCATCAAGTTCCAGGTCGATGGGCTCCGGAAGATTCTCAGCGACAAGTTCAACATCCGGTCGATTCTCCGCCGTACATTCAAACTCCGCGATCACAAACATCATCATATTTTCTCACTTGCACGCGTCACATCACCTTATATTCCGCGCTTCGCGCTGCGACAAAAGCCGACGAGTCGCTGTCACTGGAAACACCAGTGCGAAGAAGACACGAGGGAAGGCAAAAGCGGAGGTATCTCGGACACGTGGGATGAAGTGAAAAATTGTACAGGGGTCTCTTGGGCAAGGACGTCATTTCTCACCAGATCCACGTCTTCACGTTTGCGACATCATTTTCGGCTCCAGCTTCCAGCATCTTGACATTTCTGGCCTGGAATTTGAGCGAGCTTGCAGAAAGGCGGAAAGTATAACGTGAAAGGTATGCGGACTGCGACGATCGGTATAGCGGCTTGTGCTCGCTTGGACATTGGAATTTCTCTGTGGAGTTTCGATCAGAGCCGTGTTCGAAGCAGCATTCTGCGTTCCGCTACAGGTCAAATCTACTGAATAGTCGAAGCTAGCGGCGTGATTGAATGAACCAGCAGGTCGAGCATGAGGGCAAGGCAATATCGTTGATAACACACAGCACCATTTGGCGTGAACAACTACACCAGACTATCCTTCCCCTTCTTCATCTGCAACAACTCAATCAATCCATCGCCCATATCCCTCCTCACCCCTTCCCTATCCTTCGCGTCCACAAATGGCTTTACCTTCTCAATCAACCCACCAACATCATCCTTTGCCCACCCAAACCTCTTCTCATCCATATCCTTCTTCCACCCCTCAATCGCAGGACCCAAATGCTTCAAAAAATGCCCAAAAGGATTGCCCTCGCCAGCTTCCGCCCCAAGCACATTCGTCATATACGGCCCCGCCAACGCCCATCTCAGTCCAGGGCCCGTCGACATCGCAGTATCGACATCCTCTGCACTCGCCACACCACGAGAGACGAGCGAATAAGCTTCCGCAAGCACAGCAGCTTGCAGACGATTCGCAAGAAATCCTGGAACTTCTACCTTAACGAGCACGGGGCTTTTTCCGAGGGACGCGTAGAATTTTGTTGCGGTATCGACTGCGTTGGAAGACGTTTCTTGATGAGGAACGATTTCGACCCAGGGGATCAGATGTGGTGGGTTGAAGGCGTGGCCGATCAACACGCGAGATGAAGCGTGCTTGCACTGTGAGATGAATTGTGAAGAGGGGATTCCAGAAGATGATGAAGCGATGATTATGTTCTTGTTTGGAAGCAGAGCGTCGAGCTTGCGAATTAGATTTGTCTTGAAATCGGGTCGTTCAGGTGCGTTCTAATCTTTACGCATCAGCTTTGTTCTTGCCTTAGGTCTTTTCCCCGGTTTACTACTCGAATGCTACGACATACTTCTTGGACCCAATCGATTTCTCCCCTGAGGACTTGCTCTGCTTGAGCAAAATCTTCGACAAACTTGTATGCTTTTGGATCAGCATTTTCCATGACTCCGACCCTTTGCATTCGCGGCCATTCGGATTGGATGAACTGGTCCAGCTCCTCCCGTGCCCCAGGAGCGGGATCCGAGACGATGACTTTGTGTCCCTTAGCCAGGAAGAGTGTCGTCCAGGAGCTTCCTATCACGCCAGTCCCGACGACGAGATGGTTTTCTTTGGGTGGTCGGTAGCCATGCTTGGTCAAGTTTGTAAATGGCTCTAGAGCTTAGTTCGGGAAACGTGCTCTTGCAGTACCAGCGCGAGTCGTCGGTTGCAGTGAAATACAGAACAGTGGAGCTATTGAAGATGATCGGCGACCTTTGTCCTTCTACATGTATCTCCACCTAGATCTCTAGCCCTTGCTCTGGAGTTCCGCATCATTCGGCATCATCAGAGGCGGCAAGCCCGGCCGCTCCCTCAACTTCCAACTTGCGTCAACTCCAAACAGAGTCTATGACGTTTGCAGTGAGATACAACGATCCGTGTACTTCTCGCCGACGAAATGATGCGAAGTCCAGACTCCGAGGTTATGACCTGGTTTGTACTCGGAGAATGTTCGGGTTGCACAAACATGACGGAAGTCATTCGTGTCGTCAATCTCGAGCTTCGAAATCCAGTCCCTCTGTCGCACCGAGAGACGGCCGTTGAGGACTCTCGGACGAGAGAGACCTTGATTCTCTGGGAACTGGTTTAGGGTTTACTTATATATTTCGCACCCAAACGCGGCTTTGCATGCTAATTCTAGTTGCTAAACCATCTTCTTCGTCTCTAACGATCAACTACGCATTCCAGGTTCGAGGGTGAACGATATAACACCTACACTCGCCAATTGCAATCGCGCCTATTGACTTGCATCCTTTCTTGGAAGCGGAAAGCACTCAATACAACTGAACAATCACCATGACCAAACACGAAACCATCGAAGATGTCTACGGCCCTGGCACCCACACCGACAAGCACTTCATACCTGTGCCACAAAACGCCAGACGCCTTTTGCAATACATGGCAGAAATCACTCCAGGATTCGATTCATCAGCCTCTTTCCTTAATCAAGTAAACTTCACTGGACAAGACCTCCCACTGCTTCCAGGTCCCATCAAAGCCCAGGTCTTCTCTGCAGTCTGCCATGCCATGATCGGCCTGACGTCCACACAAATCCTCGAAATTCGTGGGATAAACCCGGGAAAGGTCCAAATCGACACCGATTTGGCAGCCCTCTACCCCGCAACCGTTGGGCTCGTAACAGTCGACGATCAAGACTGGAAAGCCATCCAAAAGAACCAGGTCGTACAGCAAGCGTCCTCCCTCGATGTTGATAAAGGAGTGATCAGCAAAACTCCCATGCGATTCCGAAGCTGGAGCATCTACCCAACCGGATCAAAAGACGAGAACGGGCATCAACAGTGGTTCCAGATCCTCTCTTCTCTCGATCCCAAGGGCTTCTTATCCGCGTTTGGCCTCGATGCCGACGACCCCAGCATCGCGACCAACGAGCAAGCCTACGACAAGATCAAAACCGTGACCCTGTCCCTGTCCGCGCGCGAGCTCGAACACATCTGCGTGGAGAAAGGCTTTTGCGGGCAAACGGTGCTGAGTCCCAAGGCGTGGAACGAGACCTCGTACGGCAAGGCTCTGGCCAAGCATCCTGCGATCGATTATCGTCAAGTGAGAGGGACCGAACAATTGCCAGCAGTTCCACTGCCAAAGAACGTCCAAGACAAGAGACCGCTGGCTGGAATCAAAGTGGTCGAATTCTCCCGCGTCATCGCTGGCCCGGCAGTAGGCACATGCCTCGCCTCACTTGGTGCCGACGTGATCCGAGTTCAATCACGCAACCTGCCTGATCTGGGATTCTTGAGTGTGACGCTCCAAGCCGGGAAGAGAGTTGCGAACATCGATTTGAACAGTTCCGAAGACCGCGCAGAGCTCCAAGAGCTTATCAAAGACGCCGATGTCATTGTTCAAGGCTTCCGCCTCAAATCGCTGGAACGAAAGGGGTTTGGTCTCGGCGATGTCGTGGAGATGTCCAGACAGCGGAACAAGGGAGCAGTCTACGTGGATCTGAACTGCTATGGACCAGACGGATACTACGCTGAGCGGCCAGGGTACCAGCAAATCGCAGACTGCGGATCGGGATGCTCGTATATCAACGGTATGGCGTACGGTTTGCCAGAAGGCACAGGCGTGCTTCCGTCTCTGCCCATCGCAGACATGTTGACAGGAGCCGTTGGAGCACTGGTCACACTTCTTAGCATCCGAGACCGTGCAATCAAAGGTGGAACCTACCATGCCCACGTGTCTCTAATGGCAATGGACACGCAGCAATTGGTCCAAGACTTCGGGCTCTACGGCAAAGAAACTGTCGCCAAGATCCAAGAAACTTACCAGTTTGGCGAAATGCGACCCCATCACATGGTTACTGACTTGCTTGATATCATGATCCAGGCATGGGAGAAGAATTCCGATGTGCTGTCAAAAGAGGAGCATTTCGTTGGATTCGAGACGAAATATGGAAAGAAGCACAGAATTCTGGCGCCTGCTTTGAAGTTCGAGAATGATGCGACGAGCCCGAAGTGGGAGTGGGGACCTGTGCCCAATGGAGGGCAGAAAGGCCTGAATTGGCGCGTTCAATGATGATGAACAATAACGATTTTGGATGCCATGTACTAGTCTGTATAAATATTGTCAGCAGAAAGAGAATGATCAGTAGCGCCAGACCGTGCCGTTTCATGCTAATCCTGTATCTCCCGACGTGCTTTGAGCATCGTCTCACCACTCTAGACTTTGCCATGCTTCTTAAGACTCTCAGCGGATGCCAGTAACGCCTCTTTTGCCGTCCTTGGATTCCATTCCAGGGCAGTCTTGGCCTTCGAATTGGAAATAGGCATCGCAATACCCAGGTAGGGCACAATCAACCTGGTTTTCGCATCGAAAAAGCCGACGAGTCTGAGTAGCAGATTGGGTAACGCCCTGATCGGCAGCTTTTTAGTCTGTGCTTCTGGGAGGCCTTCTCTTAGTATGTCGACCATGTCTTGCACCCAGACGACTTGATCATCCGACGTCGCCATGAAGCGCTGCCCTGCAGCATTTGGACGAATCATAGCGCGGAGATGCAAATCCGCCACATCGCGAACATCGGCGATGCTGATTGGCAGGTGCGGGATCCCCAGGACCTTGCCATTGAGCAAGAGCATGAGTACCTCGACGCTGCTGGGGACATGCGCGTCAAGAATTGGTCCAAAAACGAGATAAGGGAGGACCGATGCCAGCTGCATGCCACTGTTCTCCTTTTCGATGAAGTCCCAAGCCGCCCGTTCCGCAAGCGTTTTGCTTTTCGCATATGCAGTAACGGGCACCTTGCGATTGTCCAGAATTGTCCAGTCCTCCTCGTTCCACGTCTTTCCGCTGGGCTTGACATCGTGCCCACTTATCACAGCAGTGGCTGAGCTCGTGAGGACAACTCTCTTGACAGTTCCCACCTTCTTTGCAGCGCGCAACACACGAAGCGTCCCCTCACGTGCTGGTATTATCAGATCGTTCTCATCCTTTGGTTCTGCCTTTGGCACGGGAGTGGCTGTATGTAGCACATAACCACATCCTTGACATGCGCCTTCCCAGCCTTCATCTTCCAACAGATCCGCCTCAAAGAACTTGACGTTTTTCACCTGGGCCAGTGTAGCACCTCCATTTCGGAGCGATTGGCGAACTTGATCCATGCGGTCTCGAGATCGTACTGTCGCGTGTACCGTGTAGCCCGCTTGTATGGCTTGAAGAATACAATGTGAGGCCAGGAAGCCTGCTTGCCAGTCAGTATGTACTGGTATCCTGCCGCGTTCCGCTGTCCTGACCAGTCCCGCCGGTAATCAGGATCGTGTCTTTCGTCGGCGCCATATTCGTAGCGGTGCCTGCTTCAAGTGAGCAGCAACTGCTTTGCACGCGGAGTGCAGATCATGAGGCAAAGCGGTTACTGTAAGACTAGTTGTTTAGATACATCGGTTCCTACCCGTCGCAAAAGTCCATCTCTATGCGCCATGATCAATTGCCTTGCCGATGGTATCGCCCAGCTTCTGCTCCGAGCTAGGCGACGATGTGGCATCATCTAGACACTGTGTAAGTGGGATGGTCTTGCGTGAGTTGGAGTTGTGACATCGTGAAGTCGCAAAAGTTAAACCAACACGCGAGCACGCCAAGACAAACCGGACATGTACCGTGTACATGCAGGACATTAAATCTTCCTGCACTGCACGACATACAGAAAGTTTGAATGTACATTAGCCAACCTATTGAAACGACAATCACCGACACATGCGAGCAAACTCCATATACACACCGACGACATGAAATGCCCGCAAAACCACCATCCCCCAAATCACCACGCCAAATTAGAACCTCTTCTCCTTACACTTCGCATGTTTCCTCTCCTCACCCTCCAAACCCTTCAAAGTCTTCGCATACCGATCTTTCAACCCTTCAACCTCCCGCTCATGTCCTTCCCTCTGCTTGGCCTCCTGCTTCCCCTTCGCCTTCTCCAAAGCTCTCTTCGCCTGATCACTCTTCACCTTAACGTCATGTACCTGCTTCTGACAGCACGCCTCCGTACAGCACAACGGCTGAGCCCGACCTTCCGTGGGGAGCTTCTTGATAGCCGGACAAGGAGGTTGATCCGAAGATGGGAGGGAGGGCGCGTTGGAGCAGTATTCGATCAGAGGTTTGCCTGCGTGGCCGCATTGCCAGAGGCAGTGGTATTGTTTGCACATTTTGGTTGGGGTGTGGATTTGGAATGCGGCGTGAGGGTTATGGACGGTGTTGAATGGATTTGGGCAATTGTGAACGGCGGCCGTCCTCCCAGAGATCGATCTTGACTGCAGCAGCTTGAGAGAGGCAAAACGTGCGTTATGAGTCTCACGAGGCCTACTTGGCTTATGCTTGATGCGGCGCATGTGGCAACAATGCCTCCGCTCGATGCTTTCCACCGCATCTGACACTTGGCAGTGAGCGCGCTGTCCGAGCACAACAAAGGAACGATGGCATGAGAGTGCACACCTTTGTCTGACTATTCCGGCCAGACGGCGCTGACGGGCATTGCTTTGTCTTCTTGTGTGATCGCGTGGGATACTCATGGCCTGCAAGTCGTATTAGTAAGGTATTGCTTTCAGTCCAGTCGAGACATGGTGGACGAGAAGAAGTCACTGTAGCGCGTTAGAATAGGGTTCAAGGCCGCCCGAGCATTCAGTCAAGGGGTCACGATCTGTTGGGCAGATGAGGAAGCTCGCCGTCAATATCGATTCATTCGTAATGCTATTCTATGTTATACCATAGCTAGCCTTTCATTCGCAAGTCATCATCGTTGGCCACGTGAAAGTAACAGCCATTTGCTGGACCTGGTACTGCATCAACAAGTGCACTAACCCTTGTACGGCCCTGCACCACTGACCAGATGCCCTGGCGGCATAGGGTACGCCGGAAAGGCGCCAGGTTGACGAGCTGCCGCTGCTGCGTTGAACGGTTGCCGCTGGATCTGAGAGATCTTCGCCCCATCATACGGCTCCCTTGACGGCGGAGGCTTTGCCGGCAGTGACGAAGGCGTGCCCCACTTAGCAAGCAGACTTTGCGACTGCACGACATGCGTCGGCGGAGGCGGCGGCTGCGGTATCATTTGCGTTGGAAATGACAGCCCAGAACCAGGCTTGGCCGGGAGCGGGACATTGGGTGACGACTGTCGAGGGAAGACGGGGCCTTGTGGCAGTGGATGCTTGAGAGGCTGATTCTGCGGAAGGTGCGGCACCAAATGGGACTGTTGCTGGATCGGCGAGCCAAACGACGATGCCTGCGATTGAGCAGACGTGTGGCGGACAAGCTGTCCAGGAGATTGTGGTGGAAACTGCAACTGCTGACGGAAACTCGCAGGAGTGCTGGGCGCACCATGAGGCGTGATGGGGCTACCGTTCGTTTGTCCTGGGACAAAAGTCTGACTTTGAGGATTGAAGTTTTTGCCTTTGTAACTGCCAGGAAGCGGGTGCTCGTTAGAATTGGCAGGCCGGCCAGGGAACGCTTGGCTGGGAAGCTGGCCATACTGATAAGGCTCAGCAGCCGAGCCAGTGGGCGTATTGAAGCTCGCACCGTATGGAAAGCCTGGCTGTGCACCTTGCGTAGGCATGTTGTACTGCTGTTGCTGCCAACCTTGCTGAGGCGAATAGTACTGCTGTCCATAGTTTGAGCCGTAGCCCTGCCCGTATGTCATGTTAGGACTCTGCTGAGATGGTGCCTGATTTTGAAACGACATTCGTTGGAAGTCGGAAGCTAAATCATAAGCGCCCGCCTGACCTTGCGCCCACGCCTGAGTAGGATCGAGGTTTTGATACGACTGTTGACCCCACTGTTGAGCGCCGGCTGTCGACCCGGGCATTTGAGCATATGGCCCAGCTTGTGACTGTTGACCGTAGATGGCTTGAAACTGGCTTGACGATTGTTCGGTAGGCCCCGGGAAACCGTAAGCAGGTGTAGAAATTCCGTCTGAGCCAAAGGATGCGGTGAAATAGTTGCTGTATGCAGAACGTGCTTCAAAGCCGTCGTCATCATCCGCACGCGCTTTCTTCTTGCTCTTCTTGCCTGCAGCTGAGCTGGACCGCGAATCTTGCTTGTCTTTGGGCGTTTCAGGTGATTCGGTGGGCTTTGCGGAACCCATGATCCGCAGCCGTGCAGCTTCGTATCTAGCCTCTCGCTCTTCACGCGTTTGAGGGCCCTTCTTCTTCTCGTCGCCACTCTCGCCATTCTCAGACCCATTCTTAGAAGGTATCCCTGAGCCGTTGGCGATGGCAGGAGCATCTCGATCGCTTCGCCGCAAGATTTTCATCGCAGGCGCGGTCGGAGGTGGTGTACTAGCTGCGGTCGAAGGTGCAGTTATGCCTGTCAAAGGAGGTGGTATCCTGCAATTGGGCGTTTTGTAAAGTCGGACTGCTGCGGAATTGTCATCGATGAGATGACCGAGCATGTAGTAATCTGCCATTTTATGCGCAAGTAGTCGGTAGAAGGAGTGACATTGTGGGAGTGTGAGGGAAGACTCCTTCGCATCTTTGACAAAGTCGATCACGTCTTGTTCCAATTTCAAAACCCATACACGATCTCGAGGGTTTTCGAGAGCCTCGAGTAGCTTCTGGTCCGGTGGGCACTCGAGAGTCGGGTTTGTGATGGTGCCGTTACGTGCGCTGCCCGGTATTGAGCCAATGCCAGGCCCTTGAGGTGGAACGTACAAAACACCTTTGGCTGCAGCGCCATAGGGTGGTACAGGGCCTTCACGTCTCGTCGGTTCCATGGCAGAGATCTCGCGCAGTTGGTCGCGAAAAGCTCGAACGCTATCATCTGAACCAATGCGGGAGGGCATTCCAGACCCTGGCGCCGAGTACAGATCTTCATCCTCAACGGCCTTGACACTGGCACTATCGTCTGGGCGAAGAGACTCTTTCTCATCCAACGCGTTGAAAGTGGTGCCTGAAGCGACACTTTTGCCGTCCATGCTTGGAGGCTTGTTTGAATCGCTGGAGGACTCGTCATCGGCATGCGAAGGGAACGCGTCAGCAGACTGGGGTCGCTCTCTGTCTGCCATCTGGACTCGAACTTGCGGTCCTGGCGCAGAGGTCACGGAAAAGTCTTTATTATCACGCGAAGCAAGTTGAATTAGCTTCTTCGGCTTGAGCAGACTCTGAGGTAGTGCGGTTCCATTGGAGGGAGTGACAGTCGCGCCGTCTGGCGGCGCGGAAGATATTTCGTGTTTCGAATCCGTAGAAGAATTGGGTTTTGAATGCTTGGGGGTGGATGGCGCCTTGATTCCAGCAGCGGCAATCTGTTCACCTCTTGTCAGCTTCAACTTGCGTACCGTGTGACGCAAGAGTGATATCAGACCTTTGCAAAGGACAGCTTCTCCTTCTTGACGCTTGCTGAGCCTGATGCCATAGTAGAAGCCATTGTGCCAAATGTAGCGATAACCAGAAACAAGCGTGCGCCCGAACAAAGGACAGAAGTCCGAGAGCCGCTGTTTCCTGAGTGTCGGCGAGCGCGGGGCTTGCCAAACGGTGGGTCTGTTGCGATTGTTGTGTATTGCAGATCTACCGAAAGACGACTCTCAGGAAACTGGCGGCTCAAGGAAAATAGTCAAGTCCACGGCCAGGAGTCTGGACATTGTGCAGCGCGCACATGGATTCTTTTTCACTTGCTGACGTCGGCGCGTGGAGTCGTGGGAGGGGAATGGGAATCACTCGCGTCGGACGAGCTGCTTCAATCGACGTTTCCCGCCGTCGGCGTCGGCGTGGTCTCGTTCGTCGTTGCGCCGTGTGCGCTGTCGGCGGTGTTGGTGATGGAGGATAGTATTGCGCAGTAGTTTTGGTGTTCGAAATGGAAAGGGCTAACTTAGCGCGACTGCGGACAAGCTTTTTGCGATGACGTCCGTGCCCTCTCTGCATGTGACCTGGGAAAGAGCTCTCAGGCACCAATTACTACAACACAACCACGATATCCATACATCTCCATAACACGCGACGAGGAGGCGGGGTCGAGCCATTGAGTTATCGCCATGAACCGCTATCGTACTGGTGGTCCCTCCAAGGCCACACCCACCACATTGTGCCAAAAGTGTCTGAAGAAAGGTACGAAGAGGCTTCTTCTGGAATGTAGCGCAATTTCAATTAATCGGAATGGCAGGCCACTATACGTATGAGTGCACGGCAACGCAACAAGAACGGCCGTACATATCAAGGCCTTCGAGGAGCCAGCAGCTCCAGAATCCCAAACTTGCACCGAAGCTGTCGGCAACCTTGCCTCCAGTCGACGCGAAGCCGGCAGTGAAGCCAGAATCAAAGCCGGCAGACCGAACGCGCGGCACAGTGACAACGCGAGAGCATTCCAGCGGGAGCAAAGCAGACAGACCAGCAAGCGGACGCAGAAGATCGGTATCCTCCTATTCATCCGACTCGGTCTCCTCGTATTCCACAAACAGATCACGCTCGAGGTCTCGGTCTCTTGGTCGCGCCTCGAGCTCACGTCGGAAGACCAGAGATGTGTCAGACAGTAGGTCGCCCAGCCCCCGTGCCGGTAGCAAGCGTCACTCAGAGCGCAGGCGAAGCTCGAGCCCAGATATGCGATCTCGAAATGCTTCGGTACGAGAGCGCGCACCGGCAGTTCGCGACAGAGGAGCAAGAACCCGCAGTCGAAGTCCAGTGAATCGGAACAGGCGCGGGAGCGATGAACATAGACGAAGATCGCGTTCTCGCTCGCCATACCGTGCTGCTCGGGAAAGGACGATCCGAGCGGGCATTGATACCAACAACAAAGGGCCGGGTAGGCAGAATAGGTGGCCAGTTCGGGAACGAAGTCTCAGTCCATATAGTCAGAGGCTGGCCATGACCAAAGCAGCAAACGAATAAGCGGAAAGACGCAAATTCGTGAATGCTACTTTTGCAGTTGAGCACACGAGCATTGAGATCGGCACCGTCGGCGCCGTTATTTTGTGCGCTGCATAGAGCAGAGCAGCGCACGACAGGTCTTGCAGGTATGCATGGTACAGTCGCCTAGCGCCAAGATCCATTTACAAGAACGGCTCTTGTACAATAGCGGGAGTGACGATCCTCGGCACTCACAAGACTTGATGAGACCACGCTGCGTGGCGCTTTGCGAGTGGCTTATCGTACAATGACCGTTGCCCGTTGTGCAAAACCGCGCGTTTCTGCACTCTGAAGAGACAGATCAGCAAATCGTTGATCGCGTGCCACAAGCTGTATGGGGTCGTCAAAATTCAGCAACGGCTCGTCATTGCAAAAGAACACAGCAATCTGACACATGCGACGGACCATAGAGCTGAGCTTCGGTAAAGGACCTATATGCGATACAGTCTCTGGAGCCAAGATCTGCACAGCACATCTCAACAGCGGTCGTCCAATTCGGAGCGGACGACTTCTAATTGAATGTCTGCATCACATGAAGACCGGGAGTCGGCAATTGAGAATCTACATAGTACCTCCTACAACCACACGCATTCTGCAGAATCCTTCGCGTGTCGAAGCATGCATTCATCGACGCCTATCGCTTCCTTATCTCGCTTATGTACAGAAGGGAAAATCTCTTTGCAGAGCTGCACGCCGTATCATAAATGGAATTACATACTGACTGCTGACAGGATGGGCAAGCTCAACGACAAATGTGAACACACAACAGATTCGGAGCCTCCTTCCGCTTGGGAATTCGCTGGAGCGTGCTCGTTAGTTGCGTCTGAGGACTCCACAGCCGTGTGGGCATGCCGCATGCTTGAGAGATTTCCTCACAGTGGGGGGCGAGAACCCCGCTGCCACGATGGCATTGCCAACAGAATTGCTTCTTACCGCATCTAGATGCGAGTATATAGCATTTGGAATGATGTGAAGCTCACAGATCACGCTAAAATTATAAGTTGATGCCCTGGCCAGCTATCCGGTCAGCAGATCATCAAGCAAGTGAGCTTGATTAGAATCAACGTTTCTTAGAGCTCTTAAGGAGAAGCGGCGCGGTGCAAGCGTGGTGCAGCAGACGATCACGTGGGCGATGATAGCTCCAGTCACTTTTTGCTGGTTCCGGGCTACGGTTGTACATGGATAGATGCTAACTAACTAGGATGGTGACGAGGATAGAGCAGAGCCGCACGCAGGAACTGGATGCATGCTTGCAAAACCGGAAATGAGCATTGCCCGGGAGTCTAAAATGTGAGGATGCTGGAGTCCGTAGATGACGGGTTTGGAGAAGCGGAGAGTTTGTGAGGTTCTGGAACGGCGTCGAGGAAAGTTGTGGCTGCGCGACATCGTAACGCACCGCATCGTCTGCACTCTGCAGGAACGTGAGTTTGGGAGGAGCAAAAAAGTGACGGACAATGCCAGTAGAGTTTGTCAAAGGTCAATGGCGGAATGGCAATGTGATGCGGTCGTGCTTGGAGTCACCTCCGAAGGCTGGCCTGGCATGATAAGATGCTCTTTTCTGTTGCTGGCGATGATGACAGTCCAGGGTGCAAGCGCGGTGAAGTCTTGTGTTGCTGGCGATGGTGATCGGGCGTTTCACCGCGAACAAGGTTTGGTGGCTGGCAGTGAGAGCACGTTTTTGATACGAGAGAAGCAGGAAAGTCAAAAGTACCGGTGGGCTCGCTCGCACTGCCGGCCACTCCACGTTGGGAATATGTATGGCGATGCAGGAAGATGAGAGAGGGTTCCATCGCGGACCGGAGCACGGAGAGAGTTCCATCGAGGATCGGAGCATGGCAAATGAGGTGCAGATGCAGAGATGGCCGGCCGCCGGTACGGCGTCTCAAGCAATGATACGGCAATGACGGTGTTGTGCTGTACCGAGAGAGAGTCGCGTGCTTGGTTTCCTATCGCATTGATGATCGGCCGGGCATTGGCAGACGGGGCGCGACAGTTGGTTCTGATTTGTCTGCCGGCGGTGGATGGAGCGCAACTTCTCGGCAGACAGAACACAGACGACGTGGAGGCGCATCCCAGTCAACGCCGAGTGCTGCTCGCTGGATCTTCCCTTCACGCTTCTGATGCAGCAGCACTTGCATTGCCTCGTCCCGCGCCGCCGTATAGTTCGACCTACTCCCCACCGCCTCTGCCTCTGCGCCGCCCACTTCCGCCGTCGCCCTTTCTTCTGCAATTGCCCCAGCCGATGACGCCAGCAATGCCGCGAGAATACCCACAATCCTCATAATCCCGCTGCTCCCCTCCCCCCTCCTTCGCCACCACTCCGCCCTCTTCTGCTGCTAGCATCGCCATGAAGTATGGAGAGACGCTGCGGCAGCGGTCGATTCCTGCGTGGGCGCATCGTGAGTTGCCCTCCCTCCCGACTGACTCCGGCACACTCCTACTGCTCCAATGGCCTGACTCGAACTGCCCCGGCTCACAGCTATTCTGCAGATAACATAGACTACGACGACATCAAGCACTTCATCAAGGAGAAGACCACGCCAGGGAAGGGCAAGACCATCTCCGTGCCCGGCCGAGGCGAAGACAAGGTCGCCGAGTTCGAAAATGCCCTCTTCCACATCCTGCAGGACCAGCACCAACGGATCGACCTGTTCGTCAAGAGCAAAGCCGGTGAAATCCAGCGTCGCCTTGGTGAGTTCATTGCCCTGTTTCAGCTTCAAAATTTCCCAATAATCCTGGGTGACGGAAGCTTCGTGATCCTGCGGCGTTGAACCCCACTTTATTGCCGCTCATGTCCGGGTACTGGCGATCTGCATCACCAGTTACACAAAACTGATCGTGTGTCAGAGCATTCCAAAAAGCAGCTGCGGGCACTTGCGGCGCGACAAGCCCCGGTAGCGGACCATCGCATTCCCGTCAGTCGCCTCGAGCGGTACGGGCGACTGGAGAATGATGTAGTCACGGCGGGTGAAGAGATCAAGTCTCTCGCCAGGTTCATCGCGACGCAGAGGACGGCCTTTCGAAAGCTGCTCAAGAAGTACAAGAAATGGACCGGCTCTGCGGAGCTGGAGGATCGCTTCCGCGACGACATTCTGGACGACCCGAAGAGCTTCACCAAGCTCGATCTGGGCTTCCTGTTGGATGAGTACTCGGCCACCCGGCACAGCATACGAACTTTATACGATAGTCAAGTCCAATACGCGGCAGGCGGCAAGAAAGCCGAGGCGAAGCCAACGTCGTCAGCGATCGCGCAGTTGCGAGAGGCAGTGGAGCGAGATTCAAAGGTCTTCTTCGACACCCGTGTCGCGACTGTTCCTCTGGGGCAATATGGGACTGTGGCCAGCTACTTCGTCCACCCCGAGACCATTGTGGAGCTGCAGATGCTACTACTGCAACATGCCCGATTCCACTTGTCCCGAAGCCGCCAGAACTCGATCGCAACGCCGATTTCCTCCGCCCCAAGAACGCCAACCCTGCCAGGCGCAAGCCCTAGCGACCCCGACTACCACATGCTCGTGGCCGATGACTTGGAGCGGTTCGCGAAAGAGCAGAGTAGCCTCACAGTGGATGACCGGGAACACGCAGCGGGTAGCTGTCCGCAAAGAGCCGAGGCTGCAGTACGGTGGACGTCTGACGAGGATGCGCTGGCATGCCTTCGGTCTAGATCGGGAAACACGAAAAGTGCATACCTCAAGAAAAAGTACGTGCGCGACTTCTTCGATGCAAAAACCGACTTCTCCACGGAGCAGGAAGAGGTGGACACGACAGAGAGGGTGGAGGAGCTGCGGCGTGAATTGCTCAAGGACAACACGAAACCGCTGTTTCAGTACTCGTGCTCTCGATCTCGATTGATTGGTCTAGACGACAATGCTAACGGCGTGGTCATGGCTACGCTGGATAGTGGTATCACAGTTGAGAAGGCAGGAGAGTCGACGCAAGCAGGGAAGAGCACGTTCCCCTTCGCATTGCTGATAGTAAGGCAGGAGGGACAACCCAAGTCTGAGCTTCTGACTGTACTGGACAGGAGCCACCTGGTAGAACGGGTGCGAGGATTCTCTTTGGAATACCATGCAGTCTGGCAGACCCACCAGTCTGACTACACGCCCGCGCCGTTCTGGCTGCCATTGCTATCACAAGACATTCGGAAATTGCCCCCACCAGCAATGCGGAAGCGTCCAAGCACACAAGGTGGAACAGACGCCTCGGGCGTACCGTCGGCCAAGAGCTCGTCAACCCCCGGTACGCTGGATAGCACTACAGCGGTTGAGACAGCGAACGAATTGGCAAGCCAGCTTGAGTCACCTCCTTTGAAATCGTTCAAAAGCAAGAAACGCAGAAAGTATGCTCGAGCACAGTTGCCGATGCAGAAATATTGGAGCGAGTACGATAACCCCGAGGAAGGCGAGGATGGCGATGCTTACTACATCTACATGGATCCGAACGAACAAAACCCTTTCGATCGCTTTTTCGAGAAAGTCGCAGGGGTGTTCAAGAGGAAGGCGAGGCCGGAGGAGGATGCGCTCCTGTCCACACCCAACACGCCCCACATGGATGACGACGAATCATCAGATGAAGAGTCCGTTTCACTCACACCACGGAACCATTTTGGCCACACGCAAGGTTTCGGTACCTTTGCAGGACCCAGCAGCTTACGTTCAGTAAGTCTGCGGCGAGAAGGTCAAACACCGTTCCTGCCCCAATTGAGTGCGCTCTGTTACGTGGCATCGCTCGCCATGCTTGTCATGGCATATATTCTTCGCACCACTGGGCGTCACAAGTTTATCCGAGAGGTTCACGTCGGAGTCTTGTTCTCCATGGTCTGTGGCCTGGGCTTCGTGCTTCTGGGATTCATGAGCGTGTTGCGACGCGGAAGTGTGGGAAGCACAGAAGCACCGCCATCGCTCGGCACTTGGGGAATCAGCATAACAATGCTGATTGTCAACGTCGTTGCGTCTGGAGGCCTGCTGGCGTCCATGTTGGGCTGAGGGTGTACTTTATTCTATACTTGCAATTCACCCGTAGGGAGGGAGGAGACTGGAGTTCCTGCATGGCGTTTCAGCGGATTTGAACCACATAGACTGACGGCATATGGGAGACTAGCAAGCGGTCTTTGCTTCTTGTTGAAGAGAGCTGCTTTCGAGCGTGGGTTGGGGCATAGGATGGCTGTATCATACACGATGACGTCGTGCGTTGGAGGGGCGTAATGTGTAAATAAGGAATAAGAACGGACGAGCATTTTCGTCTGGTTATCATCGTGCCCGTGACGGTCAACCTTTCCAATCGCGTTCCTTCCTATTCATACAGCAGAACTAAGTTGGAAATGCCAAGCCTCCGCGCCCGCAGAGCAGCAACTGCACCTCCCATCTCCTCTTTCGCATCTTCTACATACAGCACAATGGGCTGAACATACAGCTGCACCTGCCTCTCATGGCAAAGAACAAAAAACGCAAGGTCCACACCAACCACGCCGAACATCGCAAACCCGCTCGACCGCCGCAGCGCAAAGATGCCGTGAAGTCACGGTCCTCCGCAAAGCATCAATCAGCAAAACCTGCCAAGCAGCCGCAGCAACAACAACCCACGATCCCCTTCCTCGCCGAAGACCGCATTCTCCTCATCGGCGAAGGCGACTTCTCCTTCTCCCGCTCCCTCGTCGCCGAACACGGCTGCTGCGACATCACCGCGACATGCTACGATTCGCAAGAAGAGCTTTTTGGAAAATACCGTCCGCAAGGCGAATCGCACGTCCAGTACCTCGAAGACCAAGGACAAAAAGTTCTGTACAATGTCGACGCGACGAAATTGGATCAACATAAACCTTTATCCAAAATTGTGACGGAAGATGGGAAATTCGATGTCGTGTTGTTCAATTTTCCGCATGTGGGTGGGAAGAGTACGGATGTGAACCGGCAGGTCAGGTTTAATCAGGAACTGCTCGTGAAGTTCTTCCAGACGGTGCAGGGGGTTCTGGCTGTGAAGAAGAAGAACGATAATAATGATGAGGATGGGAGCGGAAAGGTTGTGGTGACATTGTTTGAAGGAGAGCCGTATACGTTGTGGAATGTGAGGGATTTGGCGAGACATGCGGGGTTGGATGTTGTGAGAAGTTTCAAGTTTTTGGCCGAGGCGTATCCGGGGTATGAGCATAAGAGGACTTTGGGGAATATTGAGGGTGGAGGTGGGTGGAAGGGTGAAGAGAGGGAGGCGAGGAGTTATGTTTTTCGGATGAAGGGTGGTGGTGGTGGTGATGGTGGGAACGTGGGAGGGGTTGGAAAGCCGAAGACGCAGGCTGAGATGCAGAAGGAGATGGAGAGGCAAAGGAGGGAGAGGTTGGGGGCTGGGGATAAGAGGAAGAGGAAGGAGAATGGGGATAGCTCTTCGGATGAGGATTGAGCTCACGTGGATTCTGGTCGGAATGTTGGCATGTGTTCGATTGAAGTGATCATAGTGCCGGCCACTATGTGCTGCAACAAGACCAGAACGACAACCTAATTCTGAAGTATTATACAACTATCAATAATACCCCACAGCCACTGTCGCAACGAATTTTGGATCGAATCGATCTTACCGATTCTGCTACGAATCAGCAAGCTACTCTAGGTAGGCATTCACAATTGAATGCTTGGACTATTGAGAAGTATCCTTGAACTCCCGTCGCCTGATCACCATGGCCAAATACCCAGCCACTATACTCAGCTCGAATGATCTCTCACCACTCAAGTGATGACAAGACTGTAGCTAGAGGTCGTGAACTTCGCATCTTTCCCCGAAGTTGGTTCCGTGCCAGCACCCGAACTGATCAAGTACTGCGAAGACGGCAGACCTTGCTTCGAAGTCAAATACTTGACAAACTCAACGATATCGCCGCTGAAGTTGTCGATGTTACTTCCGTTCGCAGGCAAGAACGAAAAGACCTGATTGACGCCGTTTGAGCCTTTGTATAACTTCCAGCTTCTTCCAGCTAGAGTCACAGTGGCTATTGGCACGGGTTTGCCATCCGAACCCTGTGTGATGAGATTTATCAGCTACTGATTAGGCATGGAGACGCGCGTGAGTCCTCATGGAAAGAAGGACTTACGTAGTTGGCGGATATGGGTCCTGCTCCACCGAACGCGGCCAGCCAAACCATGATCTCGTACTCGTTCGTCGCTGTGGGAGAGGATGAGGTGAAGAGGTCGTATGCTACGTTTGTGACCAAATCGGTGCCCGAGTACTTCCAGCTCCAATTCGACTTCATGCTATTGAGTGTCGCAAGCTTGTTCGGGGTGTATTTGACAACTGCGTTTGGGTAAGACTTCACTCTGCCGGATCCACGCGCCCAGGTCCAGCTAATGAGAGAGGATGTTAGAATCGGATAACGGAGTAGTAGTTGGGAGAATTGGCAGACAGGACAGATCTTACGTGGCGTGCCATGCGATCTCTGTCCCGCTGGCTTTGTCAACACCAAAGCATTGACTGCCCGAAGCTCCTTCGGCGCCCCACAGGTTGTTGTAGACGGTGTAAGTGCCTGTCTGGACACTGTCCCATTTTCCGCAGAGATCGGCGCGTTGGTTGAGAGATTTGGTCGGTGGGGGTGAGGCTAGCGCTGAGCCGATGAGGCATGCCAGAAGCAAGGAGCTTGTCTTTGCGAACATGGTTTCGGTCTTGGATCGGGATGTACAGCTGATCGTTTGGAAGTCTTGAGCAAAGGCACCTTCTTGTATAAATTTCGACACGCAAGCCCCGCCCTTCTTGCTGCTGCACGGACTCTGCAGCGCAGTTGTCCGGAGATTGATGCAAGAGCTTTGCCGTTTGTTTATCATGATCGTTAGGAAAGGTCGTATACTTACGGGGAAGTAGCGCAGCTCTTTCCCAACGAGGCGCGGAAAGCGCTGACGATTGGAGGCTTTTCTGTATATTCTCATCCTCGAGCGACAGAAGCGACGTAGAACAATTCACGCTCGCGCTTTGGCATACCTCCGTGATCCACATGGACGGACCATTTGGAGAGTTATATTGGTGGTTTGAATATAGCACTTAGGCTAATGTTCGGACAAATGAGGATCCATCACATTGGATTTGTACTTTCGGGCGGAATCCTCTGACTTTGTTTGCAACCCCCGGGTGCTTGCTTCCGCTTCCGCGGCCGAGAGTTTCTCTTCCAGTTGAGGTAGTGGATTGCTCCAAACAAAATCTATTGGGTATGACAGGTCCACAGCTGGCTGTTTCAGCTATCATCTGCGACTCTACGGCCCATATCAGACGACGGGACTTTGGAGGTGAATACGGTTTATGCTTCAGCCGAGCTTCTCTGGGTACTTTGCTTGTTACCTTGCTCGACATTGTTCATATATAATCGACCAACCGGCCTTAACTCCTTTGCCGTGATGATTTCTCCAGAGCTCAACACATCGGAATGCCATTGTGTAGGAACAATGTACTATTTATCTGTTCGGCCGTTTCCTCAGATGTGAATTCCAAGTGCCCTTCATGTTTACTCTTCTTGCTGCGCCGGACTCAAACGGACCCAAAGTGGAATCTTCTCCCAAAGCGTGTAGACCTTCTGGTCCGTCCAATTCTCACTTTCTTCGCACAGGTGCAAATCGAAATTGTACAAGGTCGTCGCCAAGATCAGGCGCATCTCGTGCCAAGCAAGGTTCTTGCCTAAGCAGTTTCGTGGGCCTGTAGAGAAGGGTTCAATGCTGTTGAGGCAATCGTCCTTATATACCGGGTCCTCGCCGAGCCAGCGCTCGGGTCGAAATTCGTGAGCGTTGTGGAAGAGGGCCGAAGAGCGATGAAGAGCCTGCTGGGGGACGCCGACGATAGTGTCTTCGGGGACGAATGTGCCTTCGAGGATTGCGCCACCCTTGGGAGTAACTCGCGGGAGCGCGATTGGAACTGGAGGGTACATGCGGAGGCCTTCTTGTAGCACGGCCTGCAGGTACCTTAGATGCTGCACAGATTCCATTGTGATATCGTCGCGACTGTTGTGAGCAGATCGAATCTCTTGGACGAGTCTGTTCATGTACGTCGGGTTACGGAGGAGGTAGAAGGTAGTTCCCGAAAGGGCAGTCGCGGTGGTCTGAAGTCAAGGTTAGTAACCAGCCGCATTTTGCGTGACTTTTGCACTGACTTCTGTTCCAGCAAGCATGAATACTGATGCATTGCTGTAGTGTTCTCCCATCGACAGCCCGTCACCTTCTCGCCCCGGCTTTTCAATGAACTTTGTCCAGAGATCTGTGCGTTCCGGCCTCTGGGCCAGTCTGCGGTCAACTCGCTGCTTGGAGTAATTCCAATGCATTGCAGCTTGTTTCTGGAGTCCTTGGTTTTTTACGAGAAACTGATCAGCCAAGACATTGAGTAGCCAGTGGACCTTTTTGACTGTCCGGATAAACGTTCCACCCTTGACATTGAGAAACACGGCTTTGACCCATTCTGAATACTCGCCGGTCTCCAGCATGCCTAAATCCTCATTGAAAGACAGATCACCCTGTAATTGGTTATTCCTTTGCTTCTAATCCACATCATCTCATCGAACGCTTACCATGATGTCAAAAGTTGTGCCTAAAAAGAAAGACGAGCGCGGGTGGTCAGCAGGTGACGTGTTGTGTAACGTTGAACGTTGCTTGCTTACAATTGTACCATTTGACCATGTCAAGTTTCTCCCCTCTGTGCATGCGATCCTCGAGCTTACTCCTGAACAACGTGACCCACCGCTGAAGAAGTGGCTCGAGATCCTTCAGCGTACGATCCGCGAAAGAGTGGGACAACAGCTTGCGCTGACGTGCATGGGCCGCAGGATTGGCTTCACCCACCACGCTGTCCACTCCGTTGAAGGGCTTCATGTACCATCCTTTATCTTTGAGGATGGGTGGCTCTCCCGGCTTGCGAAAGCCGTAAATCTCTTTCCATGACTTCTCGCCAATGAAAGACAGTTTGTTGGGTCCTAGCCTCACGACGGGTCCGTACTTCGCATGCAATTGTGTGACTGCCTCGGCATCCTTGCCGCTCCATATAGCAGTCGCATCAGGGAGTGGAGACAAAGCTCGCAATCGGGGGCCGGGGAACTTGCTCAAAGGCCCTAGGAAGGCAGTATATAGGATGGATCCGATCCAGTAGAGAGCGAGGAGCGAGAGCAGCAATCCCGCAGTGCCAGCTGAGTGATCGGTCAGCAGCGCGATGAGATATGGTAGCCTAGAGCTGGACATCGTGTTTCATCGATGGGGAGGAAGAGGTGAGAGGGAAAGCAAGCCGGAAAGCGCTCGATACTTATGCGTCGCCTTGAGTACCATACAACATGCTCGTCACGGAGCACATGCTAGTGCAAAGGTCAGCCGATCCCACACTACAGCCTGATCTTATCCTTCATATGATGTTGCATTGCATAAAGACTCTGCAGGGGATGCCGAGTTGCGACGACTCCACCGGTCGTGCATGTGTTCGGAGTTCTGTCAGCAGTCGCCCCGACCCTCGCTTGCACGTAGCTTTGACATCTCAGCCCACAGAACCTCCTTCTCAGGCGCTTCTTTTCAATCTTCATCGTTCTCTCCGAATCTTGACCCGAAGTCGGGTAACGGCACGCCCGCGTGTGATTGCCATGATTTTCCCAATTCGGTATAGAACAGTGTTTCAGTTGCGACGTGAGTTAACCACGTGACTCGGCTTTGAACTGTTGCCGCAGGACAAATTGTGGATTCGTCGGAGGTCGGTTCATGATCATCCCGATCCGCAGAAGCTGAATGATTCAATTGTGGACTGCCCAGGTGGTTATTCCACGGAGAATAGGAGTATCTCGAAAACTCAAGTTTGTATCCTGCAGAAGCGAGTCACTATGTTTGCGTCGGCGTAGAGGAGCTGTCTTGGCTTTCCGGACGTGGTCAGACCAAACGCCACGAAGGTCCCACCTAGTCCCCACGTTGAGGTGCATAATGTCGCATAGGCTGCGCGTCAGAAGTATCTGGAAAGGGGAGAGGGGTTCTACTCACTCTGCAAAACAATCGCGAGTTTCCTGAAAGTATTTGTTACTATCTGCTTAGTGAGGAGGAAACACATACTTACTTGAGTCTTATCCTCCAACCTATCGACTCCATTAAGTCTCCAATCTCAGCGAGTCGTCATCCTCGCAGTCATCCGGGCATCGGGTGCCGTTAGTCCAGCGCAAAAAGCAGACAAAGATGATTTTTTATTCTGGCTCCAAGGAGGCAGTTCGGGATTTTTTTCAATTTTTTTGGTGCCTTGACTCGAGTCGCAGCTTTTTTGGTTTAAAGGGTCGTCCACACTTCCAGCGCCTCTGTCTGATGCGACGGGCGGCGAGATAGGTCGAAAAATGGCGTTGGTGCTTGTCGTCAGCTTGTAATTATCCTTGAGCAGCCCATGGCACCAAAGGAGAATATGGGAGCCCCATGGTAGCAGGCTCCATATTTCCGTACAAATACGATGAATCCGTCCAGTGCTGATTGGCGAATGTCGGCACGAAATCCATCGCATAGGCACTGAGTGGCATTGACGGCCCACTCAGCGAGAAGCAAGTCGAGTCTTGGAATTGGCATGGCGACTCTGACATTTCCACGGCAGGCTTGAACTCCATCGCGGCGACGTTCGGTGGCGTTGAAGGTCGCGAGTTCGGGAAGCATGCCGTGTATTGCTCCTCAAAATACCAAGCGGTGGGATATTGGCTGTCGAGAGAGTACTGTACAACAGGCTCTTCGAAGTCCCACCGATGGCACTCTGCCTTGTAGTACGCCCAGGTGGCTTGGTGAAAGGAGGTCGGGCTGAGTTGACATGGTAGACCGTCGGCTCGGAAACGCGCGAGGTTGCGCCATTCGATCCAGTATCCCTCGCTGAGACTGACGAATGATGGCTTTGGAGTGTCATGGGTACACTGCAGAAGGTCCATGCTGTTTGGAGACTTGTCGCCGCGCTTGTGAGCCACAGCCAAGTATCTCCAAAGGATGTCCTTCTGCCGTACGTTTGCATACTTTGCCACCAGGCCTCCCGCTCGAGAAAAAGAGGTCACCCGTGCACAAAACACAAGATGGCCGCATGTCGATTGGCAGAGGATCAGGGCCGGGTGGCCGCCAGCACCTTCGTTCCAATGGGATTGGTCGAAGAGGACTGAATCGACTGGCAGTGTGCTCCCCGCTCCGAGGAAAGCGAAAAGTCCGTTGAGTCCCGCTTTGGCGTCTTCGTCGTTCAGACGCCCGGGCAGAGACGAAGGAGGTGAGGACTTCCTGCATGCTGAGCAGGAAATTGGCGGTAGAACGCCTGACAGGTGCTCAGGGTTCCAAGAGAGTGTCTCTTGCCTCCAGTTGCGGAGACTCGCTTCGTAAGTCCGGGCTGGCATCGCGAGGGCGTGATCTTCAAATATGTTGGCTTGGTTGAAGTCGATCTCCGGAGAGCGAGAGCTTGTGGTGGGCGCCTCTGGGCGATGGCGAGAGCTTGTAAGTGTGTGAGAGCTTGACAGCGTGGCTGTGAGAGAGCTTGCGTGCTTGAGAGCTTGTGATCACGAAAGGTGTGATGAGAGGAAACGGGAAACACGAGGGGAAACACTATTTGATAAAAAAAACCACATCGCGCAGAGTTCGGTCATGTTTACTGGTCCCGCATGATGTTTCTGGCTGGTTGTCCTCAAATTCTGAAGCTTAAAGGGGCTGTGAAGTTAAAAGCGTGAGGCCGCAGCATCGGAGGGGCTTCAATGTCCTCAAAAAGCTGCTTACGATAAGCTGACCGAAATTCAGTATCGCCAGATAGCCCACGATGGACATGGAAGATGCAAGCTGCGTGAAGTGCTCCCATTTGCCGCGCACGGGCCACTAGCACCCATATGGTTCAAGACCAACTCAAATTCTGTTTCCTCTCTATTTTGGACGTCCATTTCCCAGCTGCCTTTTGCTGGACGCTGTATACATTCGATACGGTTGCATTGTCCGCTGACCCCGTTCGATCAGCTGAGCGGCCTCGAATTGTGCGTCTCCAGGAGTTGGCGCAGTGGATTGACCAGATTCCTCCAAAAATGCTGGGCGGTACTGTGTATTACTTGCTTGCCACGCTCAGACATGCTCGCAGTGTTTTGTTTGCTGTCTTTCAATGCTCTCGGCTCTTTGCAATAGTTCGACCAACGGAGGGCCTTGCCAGATCAGATGCAGGGTGGACCAGGAGTATGTGTGGTCCGCGATACAGTATCGTGGATGCTGATTTCACGAACGACGCGGCCGAGAAGAAGAATGAAGTACAGATCTGGCTTCGTCCTGTCGCTTTCGTGTCACTACAATTCAGCACTTACAACAGCCGCATGTACTCTGTTCAGGGGGAATGGTGCTGGTGGATGATATTCAAATGGTCCCGGATCTGTGAAATGTCGTTCATTTCCCAATGGAGGTGAGGAGTTGCAGTGGACGCGTGTGTGAAGAGAACGCCTGCTCCTGCCGCTCCTGCCCGGGATGGCTCTGGGAGACGCGCATTGTTTTGACAACAGACGTTCCTGTGCCTGCGACAATGATCACCACTGCCAGCCTGGAAAAGGCGACTGCGGAGTTCGCCCGGCTCGACAATCATTTTCGACAATTGTGGAACGTGGAGCATGAGGCGTTCTCTGGTGGCTTGGTTTCGAGAAGTCGAATGCGAATCTTGAACCTTCGGTGTCAGCGACATGCACCATTACTTCGCATTCTGCCTTTGCCGGTCTGCCGAGATGGACTAGCTGCATTTCTGCTCCTCATCGGATTCGTTCTCATAGGCCCTGGCACTACGGCGGCCAAGGGGTAAGTGACATCATCCAAGTACTCCTCGTCGGCTTCATCATCGTGGTCAGACCCGATGAAGCAATCTTCCGAGAAGGCGTCTTTACGCTCGGTTTCTATGGCTGAAAGTGGTGATACGAAAGTGGCGTGCACGAGCTGCATGTGAGCAATAATGGCGATCAATCAGTTGCGGTCAATCCGAAGCTCTGATTTGATTGTCAGGGCTGGTGGTAGTGAGTCGTGAATGAGTTGCTGCGGATCAAGGCGGATGTACTTTGCCAAGGTGCGCTTGTTCATAATAAAACCGTTCTCACGTGCACTGTTTGGCCTAAGGCATCACACCCTCTCTCGAAGCGCGGTCTAAGGGTCTCCCCTACTATTAATTAATTCGCAAGCACTTTGCGAGGATTTAGATTTGGCTCGACCCGATCTGACTGCATCTACAGCCCCAATCCTGCAGCCGTGGAACCGCAGCGGCGCAGCCAGGGTGAGTAGTAACTTCGAAGCCCTAGTTACAGTCTCTCGGCTGCATTCCAATTGGTAAACACGGTTCTAGAAGCACAGAAAGGTCGCCAATTGGGTCGGTGTATGGCACGATTGACTCGTTATTACCTTGTCGAGGGTCGAGCTTAATTTTCACCCTAGCTGCGGTACTACGGCTGCAGGATTGGGGCTGTACGTGACCCGCGCATCTCACAGCCTTGAGGTCTGTCAATCGACCGAGGGCAATGGTGTTGTGATCGATTAAAGGGCGTGGCTTGATTGCTATCCATCAACTAATCGCTCAAGTAACGATTGTTGCATGTGAGGTTTAAGTGTGAATATGTGCAAAACTGAAAGGGAAAGTGCGTCAGAGAACTCGAGTGCTTCTTCGCTCCGTATCTCTGCCTTTTACAGCGACTCTCAGGCGTTCCGTGTATGCTATCGATAACTAGGGTACACGGAGCCCGGGCCGGTAGCCGAACGCTGACTAAGGTGACTAAGACATTACTTCACCTCCGCCTTCACCATTTCACATCAGCTTCTGACATCAGACCCGCCGCCTCACCCTCTTCACAGCCCGTCCGACAAGCACTTCCACCCTTCAACATTGCGCGCGCACTATCGCCTTACTCCGCCGACGTGGACGCGGCGCACGGCACGATGGACTTCGAGATGGACGTGGACATGGACACTGAGCTTGATCCAGAGTTGGCAGCAATGCAGAGGGCGGCCGCAGAGCTGGATGCGGTGCGTCGCCGTGAAAGAGCAAGCAATGAGGGCATCAAACTAACAGATTGATCCAGCGCCCATCCATGGCCGCAGAAGCCGACAACGACCAAATGAATGGTGTCGACGGAATAGAGGACGGCGAATTCTCACAGACGGAACTCGCCGCTACCAAAGTCCATATTGAGGGACTGTCAAACATGAACACACAGGACGTCGAGAATTTTGCGCGCGATCACTTCAACAGCGACTTGTTCCAGAGAGTGGAGTGGGTGAACGACAACAGCGCAAACCTCATTTACAGCACAGCAGACGCTGCGCAAGAAGCACTTCGCACCCTCGCTGCCGCCGAATCGGTCGTGGAAGACCCACTCGAATTGCGGCCCGCCAAAGCCCCCATCACACATCCGGATGTGGAACTGAGTATACGGCAAGCCCTGGTCTCCGACCAGAAGGTGAAGAATGCCGCGGCGCAGAGCGCATACTACCTACACCATCCTGAGCATGATCCTGAGACCAAATTTGGCAGAGGGCGTGGAATAGGCCGAGGACGCGGACGTGGTAGAGGAGGGTACGGGAGACGCGATCGATCGCGAAGCACGCGCAGTCCAACTACGGAGAAGCCATTCGACGTCAACCTCTACGATGACGATCCAGCATCGCTCGCCGCAAGAAGACCCCCGGATAGACCAGCGCGACGGGCAAGCGTTCGCTCCGAGGAAGATCTTTTCGCCAATCGAGAGTCTGGCAGACGTTCACGAAAGGATCCCGATCTATTTGCAGACCGGCCGAGCGGCAGATTAAATGATCGAACAAGAAGTAGATCGCCAGACCGAGACGGAGATGGAAGATTTGGGTTCAGCGAAGACCAGCCCTACCGACAGACTGCACGTAGACGATCGCCGCCTGCACTGCACCGACGCTCCGATGACGAAAATCGCCTTGCAAAGCAGAATATGAAAGCAGAGCTATTTCCGGGTAAGAAGAGCTCGGCGCTCAATGGACACCGGAGCAAATCTCCGATCGATCTCTTCCCGAAGACCGTTGCTTCCGTCCGTCAATTGCGCATCGGTGCCGACAGAGAGGCAGATGAAAGGCCACGAGATTTGTTCGCGAGAGTCGAGAGCTCGCAAGCAGGGCGACTCAACGCAGATTCGAGCACAGGATTTAGCATTAAGGGGGCAGGAGCGGCTGCCAAGAACGAAATATCATTTCTTGGCGCCAGTAAAGGCGACTTATTTCCGGACAAGGTCCGGCGGAGAAGGGGTGCTTCTGATTTTATGTAGGAGCTGAGCGCCGACCCGGCGCCGGATGGCATTGTTTTCGTGGGCTGGACATCAGCCGAGATGGCATATCGACAGATGATAGATAGTGCTCATGAACGATTAAAATATTCTACTTTACTATGGTATCTCCGTCGTGCAGTGGCATGTAGTGCTTCGGGTGAGGAAATGCCGGAATAAATCGGCCGCGATTGTTCACAGAGCAACAGCTAAGTCTGTCGTTTCTCTGCCTTCCGTACATTGTATAATGCTAACAAGCCTCAACATAGCTATCATATGCGGCCTCGCGGAGTTGCAGAGATTCAATGGGCCTCGAACCATTTCTCTCTCTCCGTTGTCTCCTTTCCATAGCATTATGCAGTGCTATTAGGCAAGAAAAAGCCGGAATACCTCCTCTGTGATTGTAGACAGAGAAACACGTCAGTCCTAGTATGTATCCGCGGTATCGTTTGCCTCGTTCCTGGAGCTCAAGCACGAATACTGGATTCAGAACGTCTGACTCCTGAGAACCTAATCATCGATCGGAGAGACCGCAGGGTACACATTAGAAACTGGTCGTTTCTCTGATTTTCCGCACATCGTACAAAGCCTACAAGCATCAACACAGCCGTAATACACGCGTCGCGGAGTTGTAGAGATCGATCATTTCTCTGATTCCCGTACGTTGTACAAAGTCAACAAGCCTCAGCACAGCCGTAATACACGCTTCGCCGGAGTTGCAGAGATGAATGGTATCAGACCATCTCTCTGCGATCCTCGCTACTTATGGAGCCAACTGAAGTTCAACTCGGCCAATCATGAAGCTCGTACGGATTTTCAGAGAGAGAAGATCAAAAGAGGACTGGAACTGAACTAGCGCGACAGAGCCGCAATGTTAGAAGTATCAAAACCAGCTGCTACAAAGTCAGACTTCCATGCTTGTATCTCCATGTCTCACTTCAAGCAAATTTATGCGGACTCGCCTCCTCCATATCCACATCTTCGTCCTCCATATCGTCTTGAAGAACGTACTGCCTTCCCCCTCTTCCAGCCTCACGCATGAATCTCTCCAGCTTATCCATCTCAACAATGGCCCCTCCCCTCTCATACCACTCAACATCACTGTTGTCGCCCTGCTTCATCTTCTTCACAGCATCCACGCGCAAACCGTCCGTCTCACCAGCCCTTCCCAAATCCATCACAGGCACCATCCCTACTCTTCCATGCGCACACACGAACGGGAACGTACAAGTTGCCAACTTGTTCATCAGAACTGTACATTGCTCTTTACTCAACACATCATTGAACATAATGGCGCTGCGACACGCACGAGAGTGCAGCATGTTGAGCGTTTTGGCCGGAATATGGGGGAGAAGGAAAATCCAAGCCGATTGATCATTCGAGGTTTCGTTTTCTGGAGTGGGACGGAGTGGTACTGTTGGAGGAACAGGTTTTCGTACGCCATCGACAAGAGCCCAGATCTCTGTTCGCAGGAGTTCGATGGCCAGGGCGGGAGATGTGGAGCAGCGTTCGGCGATGGCGATGGGTAAGTGTGTCAGAATGAGGCGATAAGAGGGGGGTGACGAGTAGGCTTGGGACTCGAAGCTACTTGCGAGAATGGGCGCTGGGAGGTTGTAGGAGATGCCCCAGGATTGGAGATGAGCTCGGTACTGAGTGAGGAGGTCATGTTCGCGGGCCGAGATCTCGAAGACGAGAGATTTTGCGCGGGTGGTACTCTGTTGTAGGGAAATCGATTTGATTGTGACGTCCGACTCATTGGCATTGTCGCCGTTCGAGGGAGCAATCATATCTGACAGAAGCTCTTCAACGATGACACGCTCGGACGCAGCGTGTTGATCAACGAGGACTAAAGTGCAGCCAGGATCTGCTTCTTGCTCTGTACGGCTCTCAGCATCTCGCGATGGCATTTTCACCAAGATAAACTTCTGATCAACTTGACCAATCACTTCAGCGTGCTGCAAAGCTGCCCGAGACAATGCTGTGCCTCCAGTGTGCTGCATCGAATGCCTTGCGAATACTTCACGATACTTGTCGCCCGAACGAGATCTGAGCACGTCTTCGAGCTGTTCGATGAGGCCAGGACCACAAAGTGATGCTGTAGGTATGGACTCTTCGTCGTTGTTGGCAAATACTGGATTGTTCCACTCCCTGAGAAAGCCAGGAAGCCAAGGCTCTTTGGTGCTCGAGGCTGTTGTTGGCCTGTCTTTTGCGAGAGCGCTCCGACGAGACAGACTTATCGGCTTCCCAGTTGAAGGCACAGTGGTATTAATGGCCGCTTGATGTCGTGGCTTGTCAGCGCTAGGATGCGGAAAGATAGTTGCGTGAGAATCGGTGTTGATAGGCAGCACTACTCCAGTTCGTGAATTCACTCGGAAGACCTGCCCGCTGATAGGATCAGTCCACATTGTGATGGCCTCTTCCCCGAGTGGAGACTGGTTATTTTGATTCTGGCATGCCTGTTCCGCTCTCAACAAATCTCCATCGTCGATCTCACTAAAGCCATCGCTGGAAAGGGCCTCGAGCTTAGACGTGCATAAACCTGGCTGCGTTGCATTGAGTTGTCCGATCCCCAGCGGCGGCGCACGGATTCTTTCCACCAAAGTTTGCTCAACGGTCGGCACGTCCACTTGAGCAGAGTCTGGCTGAACGGCAGTAGAGCTGATCTCGGCCTGGGGAAAGGGTTTCGGACTGAGTGCATTGTACCCATCTTTGTTCCGCGATGAGCCTGATCGGAAGCGAGTGAGATTATGCGTGGCATCTTCGTCGAAAGGATGGCGCTCAGGACCGTGGCCAGAGTCATGCAGCTCAGTGGAAAGATCAAGTACTCGGGTTTGCTTTTTGGTGACTTCCGTAGGAATTTGACCTAGTTTTGTCGATCTTGCATCGTGTGAGAAATCCCTCGCAGTCGAAGGGCGCAGAGATGGGGATCCGGATACTGCTCGATGATCTGTCCGTGCCGCAGCTGTCAATGGTCGAAGAGAATGATCATCCCGTTTTCTGCGCTTTCGAGGTCGGAAAAGGTTGCTTTCGAGCCATGCATGTACCGCCGCTTGGAGGACCTCCACGAGGCATTTCATAGTCGCTTCACTCATCGATGCCGCGTCGGCATCGATGCTGTGATTGGATTCGCGGAAGCTGAGCTGTAGAACATACATGGCATGTCTGTCGAGGCTCTTCTGCGGGGTTGTGTTTGGTCTGGAAGCAGTAAGGCGCTGTTGGTGACCATCCTCCGACGCGCCGAAGCTGCTGTCCGCGAACAGCCTATTGACAGAGTGGTACAGATCATTATGTGCATCGTTGCGAACGCATGGGAAAATACCAACGGCAATGAACTGGCATTGCTTGTTCGGGGAGGGATCGAGGCAGATCGTCCCCCGCAAGGACACCACATTTGTGGAAGCTGAAAGTGGTATCCATTTACTTCGTGACTCTGTCGATGCAAGTGAAGCTTGGAAAATGACCGGCAAAGCGTCTCTCACATCGTGTCGAACGGACCTACCTGCCAGCTGACCGAGACCTCGTTCGGTGAGGTTTGCAGCGCCACCGCTACTCAACGCGACCTTATGCACTTCTGCCCCAACATCTCGCAGTTTGACAGAACACGGCCTCGGCCACGCGAGAAGGAGAGCGGCGATATTGCGCTTCAGCTCATGCCAGGACTTCTCGTGATCGTTGCCAGAACCAGCGGCTAGCCCACGTTGCTTCACCCGGACAGGCATGTTTCCAAATAGATCACGGACTGAGACATTCGTGCCATTATTATGCATAGCGGCGAAAAGACTCGTATCCGCGCTTGTCGCTTGGCGGGCAATGACTTTGCCATGGTGCATGGTCAGCCTGCCCGACGCCGTGCTCTGTCTGCATACTGAATTGATCTCCAGTAGCGACATGGCTGCGAGTTCGGCCAGAAAAGTCCCAGTGGACCCATGCATCGGTTCATCTTGTTGACGAGAAGCAGAGCGCCTCGACGTGCAGTGCATTTTGCCCAGGCCGCCACTCTCGGCGAACTCTGCTGACGGGATGCCGGTGCCATTGTCTTCAACGGAACAGCTCCCGCGCGTCCAATCGACAGAGATGCCGACTTTGTCTGCGCCCGCGTCGAGACTGTTCTCCAGCAGGCGGCACACCACGCCCTGCAAGGTGGTGATGTGCTTGGAGGAGTGAATCTGAGAGATGGCCTCGGCGCTCAATGGCAGAATGCGAGGAGGTCCATGCTGCTGATGATCACGGCGCGGTGGCACGGGCTGCCCGATCATGGCGTCGGAGGGCGCGTCCTGGTCGGAAAGTGGCACGTGGAGTGTAGCATGATGCTCGCTAAGATATCGTCGTGCTCCGAACGCGCCAGAAGCCACGACGGATTGATTGCGCGGGGATGAGAGTCCAGAGTCCAGGCAGCAGGCGGTGGTGGCGGTGCGCGGCGAGGACAATGAGGTGCAGTCAAATTAAGGAGCGACGCGATTTCCAGGCTGAAACACAAGCACGTGGAGCGTGACATCAGACTTTCTGCAGGGAGTTTGCTGGTGCTTTACCTGTGCTCCTGGCCAGGCCTCCACCACCAACACCACCACCTGCCCGCCACCCATTGCCCGCCCACCGCCCACCGCCCACCGCTGCATCGCATTCCACCTGCTGCCGCCACTCCGCTCCGCCCGCCACCGCCCGTCTCGCTCACGGCACCAGAAGCAGCGTCGTGTGCCCATTGACAAGCCTCAGGAGACGAGCAGCCGTGCAGGGAGCTCGCCGAAGGTGCAGACAGCTCCAGCTTTGGGTCAGAAGCATCGCCGCACCCGCTCGCCAGCATCTCCCCGCCTCTCCGGCCGCTCCGCCAGCTTCATTCCGCCAAGTCGCTGCCTGTCGCCTTCCGCACGACTCCGATCATCCCCGTCGCGCAGCAGGCCTCCTCCTTCCTACATTGCACCACGCAGCCAACACCACTGGAAGACCCGTCCGCGCTGCGCAGAATGGCCACCGCCGAAGTCGACAGCACGCCGCCTGGTAAGCGCTATTTCTCCATCTGACACGCTTGCGGCTTGCGCATGCATCAGGCTCTGCATCATGGCATGCCTCATCAGGAAACCCACCGCTTACACATTGCCCATAGAGCGTCCCAACAAGCGCCGCCCGTTCGCCAACTTCGTCAAGCGCCTGACCAATTTCAAACACGGTGATCAAAAGAAGGAAGAAAACGGCAAGAAGGGCAATGGCGGAAATATCCTAAAGCACAAGAAGAACAACACATCAACGGGCAAGAACAACCCGTACCCGCAGTCGGGGCATCTCCACCAACCGCATCAAGCAAGCCAGCCTTCGCTGAGCCCGTCCAGACGAGAGCGGTACGAAAGCACGTCGTTCTCATCGCTGCCGGGAAGCTCCGTGCAGGGTGACGAGGGACATAACAGTCACAGCAACAAGAGCGGAGCTCCCACGCTGGCAACGAACCCGGAAACAATACACAGTGACGCTGGAAACAGCAGAGCGGTGACGACCTCCACGGGCGCTGGCGCGCTGAGTACGGCGGGCGCGAATAGCACCTTCAGCTCGCCAAACCACAGCGATCATTCTCTGGCAACCACCTTGACGACTATCCAGTCCATGGCGAACGCTGCGGGACACCACAATTCTTCGCATCACGCCCACTACAACAGCCAGAGTCAGCCCAATGGCAGCCACTTCTCACATCAATTCCCTGTGTCCCCAGCACCATCTGCCACAATGACGGCCTCGGCCATCCCTCGACATTTGCATGCCGATGCCACCGCCGCTTCCAACACCCCTGCGACCTACAATTCGGCGACCGCCAATAACATGCTTTCGGACAATGCCAGCATCCTTACTCTGGCTTCTTCGAGCAAGCGACGACGAAGAAGCATGGATACAGACGCATCAGTGCGCGCTCTAGCCCCCGGATCGACGTTCGGAGGCAGCCGCGAGTCTCTGCCACTAAGTGTGCTGAGCAGTGGACAAGACCCATCTCGCCAATCGATCGGCGGCATGCCTGGATCCGCGAGTGCGGAACGTGCGAGTGTGTACTCTTCATCAGGACTCATCCGAGAACTGCCAGGCACGCACACTTCTGCACTGCAGTCTGAGCGCAATTCGTATTACAACCGACCTGGTGATGCCAAGTCCCTGCGCTCCATCACCAATATCAAAGACGACGCACGATCAGTCAGCGGCATGGATGCACGTTCGCAATACGATGCCAAGAGCATACACGACGTTGCGAGCGTGAGAAGTGTCGACACGAAAGGAGTCCTCAACAATGAATCTGAACGCCATCATGTCCGAAACGGTAGTATTCCCGGCAGCATCGGCGGACAAGCTTATACGCCCAGTCTGCTGCGACAAAGCAGCGCAGCCGGAACGCTGGATTTGAGTCGCCGAAGCAGCAACTGGGATGAAGCGGACCAGAATAAAGAGAATGCCGAGGTGGCGGTGGAGAGCAGCACTACCAGCACCAAAAAGCAGCAACCACAAGACTAGGTCCCTTGCGATGCCGTATTCTATTGCGGTGAGGAGCATGACATCCTGTGGCGGACGAAGGGACGGGCGCTCAGCGTGGATTTGATGCTCGATCATGCGAGGGCGAGGTATTTGACGGAGCAGTCTCGCCTGCGGGCGAGACGGCTGGAGGCGTTGAGGAGGGAGCAAGATTGATTCTTTTTGTCAGAATGAAGTATGGAAAGCTGGTGGGGAGAGTGTACGTGTATTTGGTAAAGGGCGTTTGTGCTTCCGATCTTTCGAATCGGCTCTGTGTTATCAGGTCCGCGAGGGGAGTACTTTTTTCTGATTTTCAGGAGTGAGGGGCAACATTGGGGACCAACAGCACGATACCCTTGGCAGCATGATGGCACAGTTGTGGAGTCTGAGTTTGGGAAATTCAATCAATCAGTCGTTTCTTGGCCTGTTTTGTTTTCCGATTGTTTTCTACGTTTTGCTCTTTTTGACCATTTCTCGTCATGATTGCGGATGTTTGGTTGGTGATCTCTTCATCTCTGATCTCCGGAGCTGATGCATTGGAATGTTGCAACGCAGTGCCATCGCCTGCCTTTAGGCGCTATGTGACTTGGGAGCTGCCTCGCCTGCATCGACGCCTGTTACAAGTTGTGCTTCTAGGCTCGTAGTCGTAGTTCCATCGTGCCAGCGGAAAAGAGTCTTCAGTCAGCCGTGCAGTAGTCCCCAGGCATTCTTCGTACTACCTTGCGTGAATTGTGATGATGATTTCTTTCATGCCCCCGCCGCAACGCCCATCGGATTCCCCTTCACCCTCGTATCCAACAAGAATCGATCTGGTGCGATGAGATCAATCGCTCCGTCAAGCGTCGATTTGAACCTCATCAGTTCCCCCAATGCCGCTTCGGTCAAGGAGCTGTTCGTTGGATCTTCTACACGGATGGAGACTTCGATGATAAAACTTCCGCTGGCATCGACGAGTTTGAGCTGGCTGGTGTTTTTGGGTGGTGAGGTTTCCGAGAGAGGATCTTGAGGGGCTTGTGGTGGCGTTGTTGTTGCTGCTGTCGTTTCTGGTGGGTTGGAGTAGAAGCGAACGACTTTGATGATGAGGTTGTGGTGGATGAAGCGCGAGCCGGATTGGATGTATTGGCGCTTGAGATGGTAGAATTGGGGTTGCTTGAGGAGGGAGAGTTGGTCCGGGGTTGCGAGTTGGGAGGTTGTGGTGCGGGAGATGTAGGTCGTTATGCCGGTGTCAGGGACTGTGGGGTTGGTTCGTTAGTGGAACGGTTCTTGCGGGGAGATGGTCTTGGTGGGAAAGGGGGTTGTGATCGACAACGATGAATGAGTCGGATGGAGTGGTGTTTGACACTCACTCGATTCTGCTCGGAAAGTCCATGGCTGCACGTTTGTTGCCGTGCCGCCGTCCACATCGAAGCTGCGTATGAGGCGGTGGTAGCTCAAAGGCTGTGTGACAGTAGTCTTGGGCTGGGGTTGCTGCAAGAACCATGTCAGCTCTTGTCAGGAATCAAGGCCTCCGCTTTGTGCAGTAGAACAACGGCAGCCGCTCAGCGAGTGCTCAAGCGGTTACCGTTACCGGAAGCAGTCAAGAGATACCTTTTTCGAAACGACCGCCGCGGGGGCCTTGAGCTGTGCATACAGCAAGATCTGCTCATTGATGGGCGTGGGTTGATTACGTGAGATTCCCGCCAGAATGCTCAGAACTTGCTCCTCTCGCGCGGCCGGGATCTGCGAATAGAGCAAGTACTCCCGCATCGTGCCTGTTATCTAGCGGATATGTCGAGGGTGACACGGCCTTGCACTACAACGCCCGAGTTCGGAGATATGGACTCGATGTGGACGAAGGGATTTGCGGTCTAGTGATGGTGCAATGGCACGATGGCGTGACAGCGAGCAGAATGCGCTGCTGCTCTGATCGATTCCGACGGTCTCGTCACCGCTTCGGGGGTGCGGGACCGGACAGGTGTGCGACGATTGTGCACATTCACTTCAGAAGCGCCCACCGAAGCCGAAGAGCCGGAATGTGGCGAGGGAGGGTGATTCGTTCAATTTCGTTGCATGTGAAGAGGACGACGATGTGCCGTGCGCATCGTCTTGCCGGATTGGATCAAGCTTCGCCGGTTGCCGGGGACTCCACATGCGCGCATGGACGCCTGGTCGACCCGATAATCACCGACATGATGAAGTAGTTCGATCCGGCATCCCGCTCTCGACGCTGCTCTTCCACGCTCTCTCACTTCTCCCGCGCACACACCGCCCGACACGCAGCTTCGTCGACCTGCACACCTCCATCGACGCCCTCTTCGACTGCGGCAGCTTCCGTTGTCCCCTCGCACACCCTAGGCGACACGCTGCCAACGGGAACTATCGGATCCCCGACCACCTCCAATTCCTTCAATACCTCGTCGCAAACCACATTCACGCACACTTCAAGGCACAATGCAGGCCACACGGCGGCTCTTCCAGCACCGCCAGCCCATGATCCGCTTCTTGGGCAAGCGATCGATTCCCCAGCGTACGTCATGCCCTCGCCATTCCTCGCTCTCAAATCACTGACACTCGTCTGATACACAGAAATCGACCACTCCCCAAAGCCCCACCCCGAGTCTCCCTCCCACGATCTTCCTACGTCATTCGCCAACTACCGACAACAAGCAATCCAACACGGTCCCCTCAAAGGCGGCCAGCAGAAACCTTCTGCACCATCTTCCGGCTCCTCAGCCGCTCCACTTAATCCTTTCGGGGCGATCGGAGGCAAGAGCGCGAAGGAGTTGGGACCAATCAAGGTGGCACAAGGAGAATTCGCGGATAGGAACGATCTGCCAAAGCGGTTCCACCGAACAGCCTGGAGTCAGGCTGAGATTGACGCCATTGAGAGTGGAGGGGCGAGTATGTTTGGTTGAAGAGTTGAAGAGGCCGCGTACGGCCCACCATTTAACGCACACACGCCCAAGGGAAAGGGGGTTGAGGACACGACGGCATGCTGCGGAATAGCGATTCGGAAGCAGGGATGCTCCGATAGCTTTCTGCCGTGAAGTTGGAAGCCGAGCCAGGAGACGGCGTGATGGGATGAATTTCTATGCTGCCTGGGCAGAAGAGACCAGCAATGAAGGAGGTCCAAGGTTGACATGATAATGCCAAGATAAACACTGTACTGGTACGTTTACATACTGCTAGAGCATAGAACACTTACGACGACGAAGGTGCTTTCCAATCAAACGAAACACCTTCTTTACGACTCCGTCAATCGAGTGGACCAGTCTGATTCCCTCCTTCTAGCTTCCGCCGCAACTTCTCCGTTTCCGTATCCAGCTCCTCTTTCGAACAATTCTGCTTCCTGAACTCGAAATCGATCAGAATCACTTCCTTGTCCTCGACACCCTCTCCCTCCGGCACGAGAAAATTTCCATGGCCAGCATCACCCAGCTTGATATCCCGCGCGTGCAACCGCCCAAGGGCCTTTTTGCAAGCCGGAAAATCTTCCACATCCGCAGCGCGCCTCATGTTCTCGACAAACACCGTCGCGAACCCGATCACTCGCGCTCCTTCGCCTTCACGGACATGGCCGAGGAAGGTTGGTCCGATGTCGCTGCCGGTCTTGTGCAAAGACTGGTGAATCTTCGACAGGGCGCCCCGCAAAGGTACCTGGGGCGGTCGTTACGTGTTTAACGAGTTTGGAGTCGACGAGGAAGCGGTAGTCGCTGTTAAAATCACCGTCCTCGTCGACCAGGCAGGCGAGAAGACGCACGTTGGTATTCTTAGGGCGAAGAGCACTCATTGTGGCCGACTGCGATGGCAAATGGCGCGCGGACGGAAGAACGATCGTCGACGTGAGAACGTCAGAGGGGCAAGGGATGCGATTCACTGCTGATAGGTGGTGTATGAGGAAGTTGATGTATTGAGCAGAAAGTGAAAGCCTTGAGAGTGGAGCTGTTTGGCAGTCGTCCGCCAAGCCGCGGATCGTGGCCCAGCAAACGAGCAAGTGCCCATCACAACCGACATACACAACATCATGCATCGCCAACCATCAACAATGGTACAAACGCCGACGCAGAGTACACTGAGTCCAGATTGAAGACAGACAACTCATCGCATAATTCTAGGCACGACAGACGGGCGTCGTGGAAGACTGTAAGAAAGCACACGGTGAAGCCCAGGACGGATGAAATGTCTCGGGGAGGGTCGATGAAGCCATAATTTGGGGGCAGGCGAGTAGGACCTAACAAATCGTCCCTCATCGGTGTCTTGAATTAAAAGCCTTGGAGACGGAAGAGAACGGCACCTTCCTTAACCTTTCTAGCTTCTCCTCCTCACAAGTACAAGCCTACCAGACCTGCCCTCAACTGGCTTCACATCACCATACACCGCAACATGCTCCAACATTTCCTCCCTCGTAAGCTTAATCCTAGCCCATCGCTCGCTTCCCTTTGGTTCCGACACGCCAGACAAACCCTACCCCAGTCCTCCTTCCTCCCCTGATCACACAAACACGGCGCCGAAATTCCCGCCATAAACCTCCTCGGCTCGCACGTAGTCCCATCCAGCATCGGAAGCTCATCTATCGAGTTTCGTCACTGCCCATCGATCGAACAGGCGGACGCGTTTCGGGAAAGTTTTACTGCGGCTTTGCGGATACGTTGATGCGTAGCGACCGGGTAAGCTGAGCATATTTGGGACGTTGGATGAGCGGAAATGGACACGGTCTATTCTGCCCAGTTCTTCTGGCTTCTTGGGGGCGATCGAGCGCCAATAGACTACGTCGCGGGGCAGCAAATTCAACTTCACTTCATCCATGCCAGAACAAGACGTTTGATCTAACTGATTATGCTAACACAAGGACACTAATTACCAACAGATCGACACTATCAGCAGCTTCATGACCGCTCCCAGCCGCTCCCATTCCGCGAGCCTTTATACGAGCCACTACTTCGTCCCTGATGCTTCTTACGGAGTTTCAAATGTCACCCGCCCTTATTAGTGCAGCATCAGCTCAAACACCAGATACAACACCCTTGTCTCCAGGACCGACATCTACGAAGACTCGATGCAGATGCAGGAAGCTATGATCGAGCGCATTCACCGCCGTGCGTCCAGGTAAGGCCTTTGGGAAAGAGGGTGATTAGTCGGCATACAACACTACGCAAGAGGCTGGAAAAGGAATTCTTCTCCCTGTGCAGATCCGAAATACGACCAAGTTGTTCCTGGCCACGTGACGTTCAATTACGCGTTGAACGAAAGCTGAGTAGCTATCGGATCGGCAGCTTGAAAAGATAGTACATATTTCTCGAGCAGGCAGCGGTGGCAACACCTCTTCAACGCTCTATCTGCCCCCTAGTAAGTACGAGATAAATCAGCGCAAAGCAGCACACTTCTGCTTCAGCGAGACAAGTTTCGCAAAAAATTCGGCGATGATCCGCTATGACTTCACGGTTTTTCGTGTACGCACATTTTTCGTGCCTGATAACCACGCGATCATCCAACATTCCACCCTACCGCGTTCCTTTCTCCTCACCTCAACCCCCTCCTTCCCTTTCCATCTCACCCATCGAATGGCACACACAGCACACGTCACACACCAATGATTCCCAAACAACAACCAACCTCGCTTATCGCATCGCAGCGTCGCATTACAATACCACAAACCTCCCATTCCCCCAACCAAAAACAACCACCCAATAAGAAAAAAAAAGAATTCCCTATAAAAAAGAATCGAATAAGTAGATGGAAAGGACTCCAAATACAGGGCAGGGCAAATCAACAGACAGACGAATGCTGCTAAGCCTACTATTGTAACCGAGAGAAAGAAAGAAAGAGAGATCTGTTTCTGACACCAACGATGAAACGGCAGTAGCAAAGTATGTTGGTTGTTCTGCATTGCATCACAAAACAATTCTCACACTAGTCAGTTGCAGTGCGAGTGACGAGAGTGAGTTATTTGTGATTCGCCACTCGCTACTACCTGGCCCTGCCCCCAAAATCTCCATTCTTGCTTTGCTTTGCTTGCTGCTCAAACACACCAAAACCAACAGAACCCTCCCATACATTTCCAGCAATTAATAAGAAGAAGAAAAATTGGATGGCAAGATTCCCTTCGTTGCCTTCTCTGTCTCTCGCTCTCTCCCCCTCCCCCCCCCCCCTCCGCCAACAAGCCATATTTGGGTATCCCAAAAAGCAGAATCTCAGAAATAAGAACATTCCCGGCCCGAGTAGTAATAAAAAAACATGACAGCAGAGCCCGAGCCAGGCAAAAGAGAAACGCCTCTGACAAGGCTCACCCCAGCGGGCGTACCCATATGCAGACAAGATTCTACAGATGAGATAAAACAAGAGTGGACCACCCCGGTATGCCCAAGTGGTCCTTCCGCCCGTCGCAGCAGTCTTTCATCCGGAAAGCGCTGTCTGGTATAAAAGATTGGTAATTACGGACGTGGCAAGCAGCCTTGCCACCCGTGGAAACGAGATCCCCGAAACGCCTACGCTAAAATCGATTCCAAATAAGTAGAGAAAAGAGAGTTTCCGTGTGGTGTGGGCGTTTGCCAGTCTAGATGCAATGATCGCCAGTATCCACTGCCCATTGGAGGAAGTTGGCAGTTTTCCGCTCCGAGATAGATGTGATTTGAAACATGATCGCATGCTTGTGTACAATATATCGAGAAAGAGATTCAACGGTAGGTCAAGCCCGGTCGGATTAAGCCGATTGGCGTGAACGGCACTCTGTGCTTCGTGAAGCGTGGAGCCACGTTGTGCTGAATGTTCAGCGTATGATATGTCGTGTATGTGTTTGTCGCTGATCGTTGTTTGCTCAAGCATGTTGCCTTTGCTGCTGTGATGCGTCCGGCGCGTCGTCACTCGGCTGAGCTTCCGCATCACCAGATGTTGCACCCTGCTCTCCCGACGCATCGGGACTGGCAGCGGGTGTGGGCAAGCCACTGGGAACATCGGTGACTGTGACACTAACAGGAAGCCACTTCTTACCCGGCGCGTATACAGCTTGTGCCACAGGCATGGTCGGCGATGGTGCGGCGGACTGTACCATGGTGCTTTCACTGCCATGCTCGGAGTTGCTATCGTCCTCGCGATCAGAGACGGGCGACAATGGTTCTTCACTTTGATAGACGAGTTCACCCCACACCTGCCAGTGCAGAGCGATGATGTGTGTGAATCGACGGATAATGTCCTCGTCAGCATCGATGGGTGCAAAGGGGGTATGGGGCACCGGCTCGCACACGGCACCAAAGCCTATGGAGTTCCGATTGGAGGTAATTGGAGCTGGCACGAGCATGTCCTGTAGATCGAGCGCAGGCATGGTCACATGGTTTCGCACACGAGTCTGGAGCTTCGGCACCAGGTTCCTCAGCAACTCATCCGAGTGTTGGGCAAACGAGTCCGAGGCGGCGTGGAGGCATTCGGAAAGCCTGCGCTCCGCGTAGTTCAGGAGGTTGATATCAAAAGGTGGGTATTGGCCTTCGGTGACGAGGAGGACGCGGACGATTTCGACGGCAATGTTGTCCAGACGGTCGATGAAGCGGCCCGAAGCGCCGACAATGGCAGAGACGGCGTTCTGGAGAGACTCCCTCGCTCGCATCAGATTTGCTTCGCACGTCCCTCGCCTGCATGCCAGATCCCGCAATACGTCGTAGCATATCTGGTGATATACCCGACTGTGCAGCTCCACTCTCAAAGCCCGTATGCGGTCAGCATCTAGGTAAAAAGTTTGCGGGCACATATTGCTTGACTCGTTGCGAAGCATGTCGCGGATCAAGCCTGAAACCAGCGCATCGAGGCACGAGCTCTGATCGCACCAGTGGTTTTGCAGCCACGAGCGAGCGTCGGGAAGGCTGATTTTGCCCACGGAAATTCGATGAGCGTTGTATCGACGCTGGAAGTTGATCGTGTCGTCGATGAGCAGAGGTCGCATGTGTCGAATCTGGTGATTTGCAACGTCCAGCTTCATGGCCTCGAGGATGTTCATGAGCTGCCTCAGCCCGCTGACCAGCCTCTCGTGCTTGCCTTCCATTGCCCCACGTTTGATGTCCCGTTGCATGGTGTCGACCAGGGCATCCCGCATGGGGGCGCAGTGATTTTTGAGGACTTTGGCCAACCAGTTGCCGAGGTCGATCAAATCACAAACTCCGTTCTCAATTTGCTGCATGATGTGATCGACATCAAGCCGTTCCGATACGGCCTTGTGGTCGTAATCGGGCACCAGCGTCTTCAGTATGTCTCGGATGGCGGCAAAGATGTTGGGCAGTCGCTGCAGTGACCCTTTCATGATTCGGCCCCAGTACACCTCATTCTCCGGGGACTGTGCCCTCCTGATGTGCACCAATCTGCACATGACCAGCTCTGCCTCCAGTGCTCTCCAATACTGGTCCGCCTGTAGCATCTTTTGCCGCCCTTTGGACCCGTCCAGGTTCGGTCGGAAGTGCAGCTCACGATCGAAGTTCACATCGTGTCGGAGCTTGGGGTTGTTGATGATGCGCGGCATATCGAGTTCGGCGAGGCTCTCGGGCGTGATGGGGGGTCGTAGATCGGCGTGCTCCCAACACCACGTTGCGTGCTGCGGGCCCCCGTCCATTTCTTCGTTGAGGAATGCACGAATATCGGAGGCGATATCCTCGTCGGTCGGCTCGGCGGATGACAAGCTCATTGGGGAGGGCGGGAGGGAGTCGATGTCGGTGGGCAAGGGAGTGGGTGCCTGTGCGGGCGAGTATGGCATTCCATTTGTCTCGGGCGCCTGCAACCCATCTTGCGCCTCCGTCACCTGCTGCTTCTGCGATTTGCTCTGCACGCCTGCGAGGCCTTTCTCGGCCGCATATGTCGACTGGCGGCGTGCATGGGTGGGACTCGAGAAGGAGACGCCCTCGGGCTCTCGGAAGTCGTGGTTCTGGGTGTCCTTCATGATACTGCTGCTGGGTGGACGGGCTGCAGTGCGGCAAGGATCGGTTCGCTTTCGTCCTCACAAATCCGCGGGGGGTCGATTAGGCGGGTAGCACGAGTGGATGGAGCATCGGATTAAGTATGCCCGTGGGAGTGCGTGTCTGAGACGGGTCGAGCTCACGGAGGTACCAGAGGGCTGCACGGTCGTGGGCTGCTGGGAGAGCGGGCGGGCTAGCAAGCGGTTGTCAGCACGGTACATGGCACGAATGTGCTGCAGACAAAGCCATCACAGCACGGCAGGCTGCATCACGACCGCTGCTGTCCCACACGGCGCCCGAGGCCATTCGAGCGGGATGGGCGTGGCTCACCTGTGGTCGCGGGCTGTTCCTCGGGAGGTCGTGTCGTGCTGGTGGTGGAGGAGGTGGTGGTCGAGGAGGAGGAGGACGGGTGTGAGCAGCGGACGGGAGCGGACAGCGCGTCGACAAAGGAAAGCGGCAGCAGCGGTGCGGCAGTGGGAGGCAGTGGGAGGCAGGCAGGCAGGCAGGCAGGCAGGCAGGCAGGCAGGCAGGAGGGTGGTGCAGAGGGTGTGTCGAGGAGGAGAGGAGAGGCGAAAGGAACGAAGGGAGGTTGTTGATGTCGGCGGAGGTGGTCAGGTCGGAGGCGGCAGCAGCAGAGCAGAGCAGGCGTGATGGGACGACGCAAAACGCTCCGGCCGGGTCGCGCCAACAACAACACTGCGCTGCGATGCGCTGCTGCACTACTTGGCTCCAGCGCAGAGTGATCAAGCAGAAAGCAAGGACACAGAGACATGTCAATTCCGGCCCATCCTTGCTGCCGATGCGCGCGCTTCCCGGCACGCCTCCGAAACGGAAAGGGGCTGCTGGCTGCTGCCTCTATCGACGCCCGTTCGGGCATCATCATCATTATCATTATAATACTACAGTAACTAACATCGCATTCCCGGGTTCATCTTGTCGCCCGCGGCCGCTGCATTCCGTGTGATGCGATGCAGCAGAGCCGCGTGGCCGACTCATCACTCGACTTCACGCGCCTCCCATCGGCGTATCACCACACCATGGCTCCCATTCTGCCTGTACACGTACCTGACGACTTGCAGCTTCCAGAACTCCGCCGCACCACTCGTACCGACATGCATCATGACCACACCTACATGTACATCCAACCATCCATCCAACACTGCAGGACACAGTGCCGTTGCGTCGTCGTGCAGCTGCACTCGCCCGCCAAGCCTGCTAGTCCGCCCCATCACCTCCGAGGCGGCCTGCCCCCGAATGCAAGGATTCCATGCACTCGGCGCCCGTCCCTAATCAATGCTGGTTAAGTCAAGGCTGCCATCGCCCGCTGCTGAACTCGGCCGGGCACTCGGGGGCTGCGCGAGGCTATACAAACACGACCTCCCCTGCACCGGCAAACAACCGGTCGAGCACCGCATCTGCCGTGGCGCCATACCTGATCTCCACTGACTCCTGCTGCACGCAGCTACACGTACCCACGATTGCGTGCAGAACATGAAGCACGCGAAACAGGTCCCCCAGCCACTTCCGCCGATGCAAAGCCCGCTAGTCTACGGCATGTCGCCCGAGAATGAAACGGCCCTCGTGTTTCTGACGACCACATCCAAACATCGATGCTTTAACGAGTCATAAAGCATAACTACACCTCAACGGCGCGACGACCGACAGAACTCTCGCCATGGCAACAACCAGACTGCAGCCTCGACCCCGCATGGTTTCACTGTTGTTTGCCGGCTTCTCGTAATACCACGGAAAGTACGATATATGGCGTGCCGAAACTTTTCACACCTGCGATATGTTGGAGACCTCCACTTCCTCGCCCGAAGCAGCTCGTCGCCACCCAAGAGCCCAATGTCGGCTCGCTGTCAGCATTGTCTGAGCTCGACCGTATGTTCCAGCACCTATTCATTCCGTCGCTCGTGCCATGAAGGTCACCATCGAACTCTTTCCAGGCACAGAAAGCAACCTCCTCAGAGTTCAGATCGTCCTCCCGCTCTCTGCATCGAGACAACAACCCAAGTACCGCGTCCAACGCGAATCAAAAATTTCTGCACAGTTGCATGTGGACTTCGCGCCCAATGCAACCCGCAGCAAACTTTGTTCGGCTTGACCCCATGTGGAACTATACTTCGCATGGCCACTGACGATTTTGCTTCCATCTTTGCCGCAGTGCTCTGCAGTGCTCTGCAGTGATCACTTATAATTCCAACGCCAATATGGTCAGGGTAGTGCGCATGATTCGATGACTGCCCAACGCTGAGCTCTGAGTGAGCACTCTACCAAATGTGTGTCGACTCGAAAACAGAGGCCATCGCACGAGCAAATTGACTGCTCTTTCGACAGACCATGCGCTGGACCGGGCATGCTGCTTACAGGCCTCCAAGAAGCCGCCCTACACGTTCCGTCAGGTCATCAGGCGTGTACCACGATTGAGCGCAGGCTAGCACGAGTTGCCAATTCGTCCAGACTCGTATCCGTACTTCATCGCACTCTTCTAAGTACTGCAAGTTTACGCGGAGGAGAACAAGCTTCCGAGCCCACAGTGTCGCAGGCAGAGTTTGCTCGTGCCGCCCGAGATATCTGACTCGGGCAGCTCATGCAGGTGACAGTTCGGATCGAATATCGTCAGGCACTTGGGGCATGTCGCGCATATTGATCCTCAGCACAGTCGCAGCATCTGTTCCAGATCGAGGTGGAGTCTTCCCCTCTGCTCATGCGTCACCATCCGGCTGAGTTATTGGCGAGCCTTGCAATATATCCACGGGACTTTAGAAGGAGCGAGAGTAAATCCATGGCCCTACTCATGCAATCCAGCGGTTGTATTGATTCGGCGAAATGCCGCGACGGAAGTACCAGCCATCACTGGTCTCTTCCCCCACGTTTGACGATCACGATCGAATTCGTTTCAGCCTGGACATGCACGCAACGAATGCGTCACTGCTGATGTTCTCAGATCTTCGTCCTGGGCATAAAGATGTAGAGGTCTCCTGCTGGCGAGAAACACGACGATCTTCTCACCCCATTCGATTTCGCAGGTTCTCGCAACAGTGATCCATCCAAGAAAGGAATGGCGGTACGCCGTCAGTCAGCGGACTTGGGACAACATGAGTGGATCGCGAAGATGCCAACCCTTCGAAGGGAACGATGTTCGTGGGAATACTTTGGCAAGAGATGAATACAGGTATGTTCGATAGGATACGGATCGGAATTCCCATTGTTGGTTCTCTGGACAAACGAAGCGACGCGGCAATCTCATCTCGGATGGCAGTTAGCGTATGACGTGGAAGGAGAAAGTCAGCAGTGGAACAGATCGAACAACTCACATGGGGACGACGGTTTGTGGATTGCTGAAATGCTCGGCACATTGTGCTCCTGGTGTCGAGGGGCGCAAATGGTGACAGTTGCGTTCTCCTTCTTGTCGGCAGAGGGAAGTTGCCGGTCATCTTGCAATGTGATATGTCCGATTGACTTGAACAACGTTGGGTACCGCTTGCGATGAATGCCATGTCTCGATTTCCTTGCCCACATATCTCTAGCCAAAGCAGCAGCTGGGAGAAAGCCGTTAGAGTCGCGGTCATTGAAAAACGTCTCTCGCGGTCATTCGCTGTCTGAGCTCCCAACGGGCTCGATACGTCATGTCGATAATCCATTCCAATTTGGAGTCTTGCACAGACAGAAGCACGCCCTTTATGGTGCTGTCTTGGTTCTCGTCTAACCGCCAATTCCACATCCCATGTGATGAGCCCGGAGCAGTGACGGGCACCGTACAGAGCAGCCCTGGCGCATGTGAAAGACATGTCTTCTGTGCATCGAGTACGGACGCGTGAGGTGCAGAGATGCGCCAACCCCCTCGGGACAGTAGCTGCACGCAAGCGTCTGGACCTGGACCGGGCCTCAGCCTCACATGGACACACCAGACACCGCCTCACCTCCTGGAAGGGAATGTTGCGCACAGCGAGAGCGAGGCGGGAAGAGAAGGACGTGCGTGGCGAGGTGTGTTGTACTGTATGTACAGAGACCGAGAGAAGTCGGTAAAGCGTGATCGTCATTTGCACAGGCCGCTTTCGTCCCTCTTTCTCTTTCGCGCCGAACGAGCCACTAAGCAGCACGCGAGCGCTTGCCTGCCTGCCTGCCCGCCTGCCCGCACACACAGACCTCTGCGCCCACACAGACACACCCGACGTCAGATCGACGACAGCGGCACTTCGTCTTCACGTTCAACCTTCTGCACCGGACGACGAGCTGCGCTGCCTCTGCGCCTCGCCCACCAGCCGCCGCCGCCTGAAAACCCAAACACAAACCACCACCTCGTCCACCTAACAACCGAGTCCGTCAAACACCACACCCCCACTTTGGACCGGCCTTGATCGAAATTCCTGCCTGCCCTCGCTGCACCGCGCAGAGCAGACCACCTGCACCATGGGACAGACGCTCTCGGAGCCCGTTGTGGAGAAGGTACGTGCCCTCACCGCCGCCGCCGGCGCCAACATCACCACCGCTCCGTCGTGCCGAAGACGGTGCGCGTGCAAGCCGCCGCCATCTGCCCCTCCGTTGACTCGCTGCGGCATGACTCTTCTCACACGCCGCGCTCGTCCACCGCGACTGACACATTGACCCAACAGAAATCAGACGAGGGCCAAGATGACCGCGTCGCCTTTGGCGTCAGTGCCATGCAAGGCTGGCGCATCAGCATGGAAGACGCCCACGCCGCCATCCTCGACCTGCAACCCCTCGAAGGCGACAAGGAGCTCATACCTGCGGCCTCGGACGTGCGGATATCATTCTTTGGCGTGTATGACGGACATGGAGGAGACAAGGTAGCACTCTACACTGGCCTGCACCTGCACGAGATTGTGGCGAAGCAGGAGTCATTCAAAAGCAAGGACTTTGAGCAAGCCCTCAAGGACGGCTTTCTGGCCATTGACCGAGCAATCCTGAGCGGTATGAACTGCCGTCCTCTCGGAGCAGTGTCCACTTCAGGATGGATCGAGCTGACAAATGCGCAGACCCCAAGTACGAGGAGGAAGTCTCGGGATGCACAGCTTCGGTGGGCATCATCACGCACGACAAAATCTTTGTGGTATGACACGAGAGGGGCCCAGGTATCATCTGCAGACACTGACCTCTGCAGGGCAATGCCGGCGATTCGAGGTCCGTTTTGGGCATCAAAGGGCGCGCAAAACCTTTGTCGTTCGACCACAAGCCGCAGAATGAAGGCGAAAAAGCTCGTATATGCGCAGCAGGCGGCTTCGTCGACTTTGGAAGAGTGAATGGCAATCTCGCTCTCAGCAGAGCCATTGGTGATTTTGAGTTCAAGAAGAGTGCAGACCTCCCGCCGGAGCAACAGATTGTCACGGCATTTCCAGACGTGACTGTGCACGAGATTGGCGAGGAGGATGAATTCCTCGTCATTGCCTGCGACGGTAGGTGGAGCAGAGCACGGTCTGACTGTGATGTGAGCTGACATGGTCGCAGGCATCTGGGATTGCCAGTCTTCGCAAGCAGTGATTGAATTTGTCCGAAGAGGCATTGCTGCCAAGCAAGAGCTGCACGCCATTTGTGAGAACATGATGGACAATTGTCTGGCTTCCAACTCAGAAACTGGCGGCGTGGGCTGCGACAACATGACTATGATTGTCGTTGCTCTGCTCCGCGGACAGACCAAGGAGGAGTGGTACAAGAAGATTGGCGAGCGAGTCGCAAATGGAGACGGGCCTTGCGCGCCTCCCGAGTACGGCAAGTCATGACCCAACTCGTACCCTCGGCGATGACAGACGCAGTGGTGTACCATGGCAGTGCCAGCAGCTGACCGCCTCCCAGCCGAGTTTCGAGGGCCTGGGATGCACCACCGCTTCGACGACTCCCCTGACGACTACGAGATGGACATGGATCAACGAACACGAATGCTAGGTCGGGGTGGACGCGTTATCCTTCTCGGTGACGGTACTGAGTTTTCGGCAGGCCACGGTGACCCCGACGGAGATGTCGACATGGAAGATCGGGTGACCGAGGTAGAAGATGCGTCGTTGGATGAGACAGACGAAGAGGCGGTGCAGAGGAACCAGCAGCAACGAAACAATGACCGGAGTCAGCGGGAGGGCACACCTGCGCCGCCCTCTGCCGCCCAGGACAGCAACAGCACGCAACAAGCATCTGGACAATCGGGTGCTGTGGCAGACAAGATCCTACCTGTGCTGGACGACAAGCCGATTGCGAATACCTCTGGCGGGCAAGATGGCAACGAAAAGACGAATTGATGGATTTCAATGACATTAATCAAGTTTGCATTCCAAGGCAAGATTCTTCAAGGAATTGATACCCTTTTGCGAGACGAGACCGAGACCCAGCACGACCATGACCACCAGAAACTCATCAAATTCACAAAGTCCGATCTTCCTTCCCTCCTCGCTTCACTCTCGCGGAAGCTGGCGAGTTGATATATCCATCGTTGCCCTCCGCCCGTCCGCCCAAAGCCGCCGTGCTCCATCAGCCCTCAATGCAACTGCGCTGAGCTGCTGCATTCGATGGCCACATGGCACATCCCATAAGCACCAAACTACAGAACGCGAAAGGACGTGGCATCATAGAATCCGAGCGGCGGCGATTCTTTATTCGCGACATGCAATGCGTTTCGTGTGGGCGCATTCCGGAAAGGACGTGTACATGTTTCTCTCTCTGGTGTGGGTAAAGTCTGCATGTGGTGCGGTGCGGTGTGTGAAGTGGTTGCTTGCTTGATTTGATTGATTGAGTCTGGAGTGTAGTACAGAGTAGATGATGATGATGCTGGTAGGTAGTAGCGAATTTGCTGTCTGCTGTCTGCTGTCTGCGGCCTGTTTTCTGACCTTGATGCTTTTTTCACTTGGAAGGGGCTGCCTCATGTGATTGAACGTCTTGCTTCTTACATGCACCATACCGTTGTACTTCTTCTCCTCTACAGGGGCCTCGTGCTGCTTCTACTGCACTTCTCCGCCGTCGTCATTGTTGGCATGTGAAAGTTGGCACGATGGGGGCATGTGTATCTTGTGTACGTATGTACTCCATGCTGCTCGTTTTGCATGTACTTGCTCGTACGCAGCTTACATGTACGTTCTTGTGTACCGCGTGACGTTCTTTTCGATCGAGTCGACAGTCGAAGTTTTGGCGGATGCTGGACGCGTCGTGTCGTCTGCTATAGTTAGTACTGTACTGTCTGCCAAGGTTGGACCTCCGAAAGCGGCAGGTTGCAATGCTTGCCGCCACGCTGGCTGGCCGTGCCCTTCGAGATGCTCGATAGACTAACTTAACACGTCAGAAGCTACTACTCTCTCATAACTTATTACTGCACCTTTCACATGCTTCATGCGAGAAGGCAGAAATTCTGCTTTGAGCATGGTGGCGGTGGTTACGTTAGTTAAGGACTGCATAGCAGATGCCGTACGTACTAGCTACGGCGTTGGAAAAGGGGCGCAGAAGCACAAGGGCGAGAACACGGTTCTAGGGCCAAAGACCCGGCGGTGAATTGCAAGTATGCCTCTTGAGTGGTTGGTACTGCGCCCCAGTTCTTGTCATCCGTACACGGCCGCACCCTACACTACTTTGCTGCCGCCTGTCCTTCTGCAGAGCGCCTCTCTCGCGCCTTGTCGAGCTCCGGGTCGAATTGGAAAGCAGTATGCTCGTCGCTTCGAACAAATGTGCTTGTCCACTAACTACTGTCTTCTCCTGGATTATTCTGTGCCGCTGTCTTGTATCTCGGTCTATTCACTCTCTGTGTTAGTCATGTCTCTTATCAATTCTACACTCTGCCTAACAGACAGCCGCGGCAGTCAATGGACACAGGCAGCAGCACTTCAGGGAGCTTCTGCCGACGACCGGCTACTTTCTATCAATCGGCCTATGTTCTGGTTTGGGAAAGAAAGTTGTTATCGGGCTTGCACTTTGCTTTCCGTCTGCCAAGGTTGGAGTTCGTTGACGTGCCGAGACGCAGCAGACGCTCGATCACGTCAGAAGCTAGTCATCATCAGAAGTCCGTTCCAAGCTCCCAAGCTTGATGACGGGACTACATGTACATGTCGTAGGAGTTAGGTGGGAGGTCGGTGGGAGGTACTACTGCTGCTGCAACGTTTCTTTCACATGCTTATGATGATGATGATGATGATGATGCGGGACGCGAGAAGGCAGCAGGAAATCCTGCTTTTGAGAACATGAATGGTGGCGGTGGTGGGATGTTGTAGACTTGTAGTAAGACACTAGTTACTATGTATATCATCATCGGTTTTGTTCTGAGGTGAACTGTCTTTTCTTTCGGAGCGAAGTCCTACCTCCCAGAGTGGTCTCGGCCGTGCACGCACGCGCGCACGCACGCATCCGCGGCTGGGAGAAGGTTTACGGTGTCACGGACTCCTGGTGGACACTAAAAGCGAACTAACTAGGGGAGACAACGCGTGCTGGCTGCGCTGGCGAAAGCGTGATCGTCATTCGACTACTAGCGAGGCAGACACTACGTGTTGTCCGTCCACTATCTTCTCCTGGATTCGGTGCTGCAGCTGTCTGTTTTATCTCCATCTATATTCACTCTCTTATCACTCATACTCTCTGCCTGAAAGCGCCGGCAGTGAAGAGAGAGACAGGCAGCAGCAGCAGTTCAGGGAGCTTGAGCGCCTACTTGCTATAAATCCGGCCGATTTTCTGGTTGTTGGGGAAAGAAAGTTGTCACTTATCCGCACTCGCACTTGACTTTTCGACGCGACTCCTGCTTCGATACGACTCGCTCGAACACACACGAACACACACACATCCACACAATGGCACCTAAGCGCAAGAGAGCAGCTTCATCGGCTGCGGAGAAGGGCGCTGCGGACGTCGAGGCCTCGCAGCAGCAGCAGCAGCAATCTTCCGACGTCGAACTGCAAGACGCCGCGCCTGCTGCTGCAGCGGTGAGCGCGAGCCCAGCAAAGAGCAAGAGCAATATGGATCCGCCGGCGAAGCGCACTCGCGCTGGTTCAAAACGGAGCCTCAATGGCAATGAGAGGCCGCCTGCTACTATGGCCGTTCAGACCGGAGGCAGCGTCTCCATGCCCATCAACGCTACTGCAGACGGCTCCGGCGAGTCGGGAGAAGCTGGCACGATGCGCATGGAAGCTCCTCCGCAAGCTGGTCTCGTCGATCCCGCGGGAGGCTACAAGACCAACAAGCCGCCTAGCGACCGCCCGGTACGCGTCTATGCCGATGGCGTCTTTGACCTGTTCCATCTCGGGCATATGCGCGTTCTGCAGCAGGCGAAGACGGCGTTTCCCAACACTCGATTGATTGTCGGCGTCACGGGTGACGAGGAGACATTCAAGCGGAAGGGTCTCACTGTCATGAGCGCCAAAGAAAGAGCTGAGAGTGTCAGACATTGCAGATGGGTGGACGAAGTGATCGAGGACTGCCCTTGGATCATCGACGTCCCATTTCTAGAGAAGCACAACATCGACTATGTCGCGCACGACGATTTACCATACGGCGCATCCGAGGGAGACGACATTTACGCTCCGATCAAAGAGAAGGGCATGTTTCTCGTCACGCAGCGGACGGAAGGTGTCAGCACCACGGGCATCATCACCAAGATTGTACGAGATTATGAAAAGTACATTAGTCGACAGTTGAAGAGAGGGACGACGAGACAGGAGCTGAACATTTCGTGGCTGAAGAAGAATGAAATGGACATCAAACGACACGTTTCGGACCTGCGAGAGACGATCAAGCACAATTGGAGCACAACAGGTAAGGAATTGAGCTCCGAGTTGGGCAAGTTGTGGCAGCCTAGCAGACCCAGCAGTCCTGCTCCTTCGGCCACCCCGAGTTTGAGGAATAGTCGCCGCGTCACGGATGGTGCCGAATCTCCTCTCCCTGCCGTCTCGGCTTCTGATAGACTGAGAGTCGAGACTGCTGCGGGTGTCAACGGCAGGAGCCTGACGCCCTCGCGCGGCAAGAATTACGATTTTGCGGCTGGTGTGGCTTTTGGTCTCATCGGTGGTGTCAAGTCTTGGATGGAAGGATCTCGACGGAGGAATTTGTCGGACAGCAGAGCGCAGTCGCCGAATGATTCGCCAGAAAGAAGTCCTGTGGATGATGAGGATACGGATGCTAGTGATGCGAGAGGCAGGCATGGGAGGACGCCGGTGGTGGAGAAGAAGAATCCTTTGGAGACGATGCACTCTTAGGCGGGACGTGGTGATTTTTGGGAGGAATTTCTTTTGGTGCCGGAGAAATTGGTGTGGGACGAGGAGGAGGCGGAGGAGGCGGCGGCGGCGCATTCTGCTTCGATGATGACGATGACTGATACGACGACGCAGACGCAGAGAGGCCTGGATCCGCCGGTCATGCAGGCTCCGAAGACGGTGCTGTATCCTCCTGGTTTGGGCTTCTCGGGTCCTTCTTCTCCTGCTCCTCGTCAACAGGCGACGGACGCAGCATGGCAACAGCATCAGTATGAGCTTTTGGTTGGATCTACTGCTGCTGCTACCACTCTTCCTGTTTCTACTTCCGCTTCACAACAACAGAATAGACAGGACAGTTTGACGGGAACTGCTACTACAACAACATCTAATACTGCTACTACTACTGCTACTCTTCCTGATGCTACTGCTGCTACGGCTGCTGCTACCGATGCCACCGCTGCAGCAGATCTCGCAGCAGCGCACAAAATCTTGGACGAACTTCTCGCTGTTTCTTCGACAAGTACTTCGCCGGTGGTTGGGGAAGATTTGGAGAATTTGGAATCGCTGACTTTGAAGTTGTTTCCTCCTAATACTGCTACTACTACTACTGCTAATTCTACTTCTCTTCCGACGACGGCAGCTGCTGTTGGTGGCGGTGGCGGTGAAGGTACAATGTTTGTCAATCCGAAGGATGTCATGCCTTGGGGAAAAGAACCTGCTCCTGGGGCGGGGCTTTCGCAAGAGGAGTTTGAGGGGTTGTTGCACGTGAGGGCTCAGCTGGAGCGGCAGCAGCAACAGGGGGAGCAACAGCAGGAGCAGCAGCAGATATTGGAACCTGTGATGGATGCGGGGATGGGGATGGGGATGGATCTTGTGCGATTGGCTGGGAATGGAAGTCATAATGGAGGTTTTGGTGGAGGTGTGCAAGGTGATGGCGGTGGAGGAAGTGACATGCCGATCTTGGATGAGTCGTCATTGTTCGACACTCATGGGAGGTTTGTGGGTCCGGGTCTGACGCTTACGGAACGGGCTGCAAGGTTGAATGTTGATGGTGATGTCCAGGAGGAGGGGGAGGAGGAGCAGGAGATGGGGTCCTCCGGGGTGGCGAATAGTTGGGAAGAGACTGTCGGAGAGTTCGACGAGAGTTTGGGTGGATTTGGGGGATGAAAACAGCGATGATGAGAATGGAGAGAGAGAGAGAGGAGGAGGAGAGAAGGGGCGGCCCGCCGGTACATGATGTGAAAGGGCATAAAAGTTTCGGTGGTGGTTTCTATTAGTTGGATTGGGATGGGATGTTGGATCGGTGGTTGTGTACATATTTGGTAGGATGAGGGATTCGTATTGAAAATGGGGTTTTTTGGTGGGATTGATTCGTCGGTTGAGGTGCGCTGATGCTTGTGGGGTTTTGTTTGCGATTGCCTTCGTGCTTTAGTTTGTTCTTTTTTGGTGCTGCGGGTGGTGATCGTTTGGAAGGTGCTGGAGGGAATCCGATGATAGGTGAGTCCGTTGCTGGATGGCACTGCATAGGCTGATTGTCATGCTACAGCTTGCCCCAAAATAATTGGATGCGGTGCGACAGGTGTGCAGCAGGCAACGCAGTCGTGCAATAAGTCTGCTTCGCTATTGGTATCACTTACTTGCCACTCGATCGCCGTATTGTTGATCGTGCGGCGCTTTGAGAGGGAGCAGTTGCAGTCACAGCAGTGGTCACTACCCAACACATGATCAGGGCCTTGCGATTCGATCATGCGCCACGATGGCGCATTGGACTGCGTCGTTTTCCCCCTTCATCCCTTGGATCTGACGAATGCGCCACAACGGCTGCGTCGTTTTGTTTTTCCTGAAGAAGGCAGGATGGAGGCCCGCGAGTAAGTTGAGTGAAGGACCCTTTTGGAAACTGCAGAGAGAAGTAGTAGGTAGGCAAGATGCTGGCAATTGAATGTGTGATGAGCCCTTGTTGTGATGATGAAGGGCATACATAATAATAGCGTTTGGGGGAAAGGAAGGATGCTGTACAACAAGTGCTGCCCACGATCGCCGGGGCGACTGATGCTTTTTCTGGAAGTTTACCTCCTGTGTTGAGGGGGATTCATCCTGGGAGGGTTGATGATGGAGAGTCGAAGCGCGATTGTTCATCACTGATCAAGCGCTATGGTCGGAGACTTTATCGGGATGGAGTAGTTCCGAGGCTCTTATTAGTTGGGTACTGTTGTCGGCCCATGGCGTGTGTTGGGGGATCGGGCATTCCTGTCTCTCATGATTGACCAAGGTGCACGTACAGCAAGGTGAGGCGATCGCCGAGGATGCCGAATGGGCGGGTGTGACGAGGAGGTGGAGAGAAGGGTGTTTTGCGCATCCAGTGGGCTGGGTACAGGGTCATCCTGCATCATTGCGTGGAGAAGAAGCGCGGCATGCCGAGATCCGAGCCGATGGACGGGACAGCAACACGCGTCTCTCGCTGCTTTCGGAGTTTTCCACGACCCGAGCATACTGGCATGAACGTCTTGCCCCAACTCTCTCAGTTTCACATCGCCATCGACGCGGCCAGACTCTTGCCTTCGCCGCTGACACGAACCGCGCCAGGGATGCATCCCGTCTTCCGGGCCTGCTCCGGCATCCGGCAACCCGTGCCACCTATAAACATTCTCGGTTACCTAATAAGACACTGCGCGAGGAAAAAGCTTGCACGCCGCGCGCATTCTTTACACTAGACATGTCCGGAAATACAATCCAGGAACCGACCTTACTCGTCGTACCTGAATGCCGTGTCTCTCTTGGAACCCCATGCAGACATCGAGTCCCTGCCGACTGGCCAATGTTCCACATCCGTTTCATTATATAGAGGTGAAGCCTGCCGCATCGCTGCCCCGATTGCTACACATCGCCAACGATTCATTCTACCTGCCACTCGGGTCGATCGTAAGTTTGCAAGCACTCTCGTTCTTTGTCCCAGCACCGATATTATGGACCATTTTGCGTCGCAATCTTCAAGTCCGGGCGAGTTGGACGACGACCCGGACATCCAATACGTCTATGCAATGGGCGACGACGGGGAACGACGGGTGCGAGTTCGATTCAATTCGAGCGCTGCTGCCCAGTCGCCACCCGTTGCACACGAGCCCACCTTCCCCTCCGCTGCCATCACACAAGATCAGATCAAGGACACGAAGCGGCCGCATCCCATCCTGCGGGGCCCGTCCAAAGACAACGTTCCAACCCTGGGAAACAATGCTGAGGGTGATAATCATGCCCAAAATCGAGCGGCCGCTGAGGCGCAGAGTCGAGGAAATGCGATGGCGGAGAGAGTGAAACGAGACACGCCGCCATTCGCGCGGAATTCCATCGATTCCCAACCAAATACGGAAGATGGCGAGAGCGATTTTGAACTACTTGGAAAGTCCCGAGACATTGCAATGAAGTCATTTCCCGTTGACGGACGGAAGCATGCTCGCGAATACAGCCACGACACATTGGTGCAATATCCTCCGTCCGATGGACATGCAACGGATCTGGAAAAAGGCCCCGACGACGAGGATCCGGCAGAGGACCAGAGTGAGAGCCCACAAAAGCAGTACGAAGAGATTTTCGACGGATATGTGGATGGTTCGTATGATGTGCCCAAGCCGGAGAAGTATCGTGGTGGTGTGCTTGCCCAGCTCCTGAAACTTCACAAGCAGCGCGATAGTGGTGGCCTGCGAGATCTGGCGACGACTCCGCCTCTTGTTGGTCATGGCCATCGCAGATTTGGATCAGAGTCTTCCGTCTCCGCCGCCTCTGGCACGAGCACGCCTGGACGACGGAAATGGTACGAAGAAGAACAGTCCCGGGATACGTTGGCGACCCTGATCGGAGCTTCCAACAGTCTGGCCACGCCCGCCGGCAAAATCCCACGACCAAGGAAGAAGCGGGATTCCAGCATGACGCATCGCCTCAATGCATTCTTCAAGCAAGAGGAAGCGCAGGTCAAGATGCACATTTCTGGCACTCTCGCTCGACAGGAATTCATTCTCAAAATGTGCAGGGCACTGATGTTGTATGGTGCGCCCACTCACCGACTAGAGGAGTACTTGACCATGACCGCCCGCGCCCTGAGAATCGAGGCCCAGTTCTTGTATATCCCTGGATGCATGATCATCGCGTTTGACGACGCGACGACCCACACTACGGAAGTGAAGCTGGTTCGACTTGCACAGGGTATTGATCTTGGGAAGCTCAAGGACGTGCATCGAATTTACAAAGAAGTCATCCACGATGTGACAAGTGTGGAAGAAGGCACCGGTGATTTGGACGAGCTCATGGCGAGGAAGCCACAATTCCATCCTTGGTTGCGGGTCTTCGTATTCGGTATGACCAGCGTCACGGCAGCTCCTTTTTCTTTCAACGCCCGCATGATCGATCTTCCGCTCTGCTTCGTCTTCGGCTGCCTGGTTGGAGCTCTACAACTCATTGTGGCGCCCATGTCGCCATTGTACAGCAACGTCTTCGAAGTGAGCGCGACGGTGCTTGTCAGTTTCCTGGCACGCGCGTTCGGTACAATCCGAGGTGGCGACCTCTTCTGCTTTTCTGCCCTCGCGCAAGGTGGCATTGTTATGTTGCTACCCGGATACATGTTCCTTTCCTCATCGCTGGAACTGCAAGCGCGCGCCATTGTTCCTGGCTCGATCAGGATCGTCTACGGAGTGATTTATTCTTTGCTTCTCGGATTTGGCATTACCATTGGATCCGCCCTGTACGGCCTCATTGACAACAACGCTACTTCGAATCTCGAATGCCGGAACCCACTTCCGTCGGAGTATGGATTCGCGTTTGTCCCATTCTTTGTCATCTGCATTAGCATGCTGTACCAAGCAAAGTGGATGCAAATGCCTATCATGGTGGTCGTAGCTTTCGCCGGCTACGTCGTCAACTACTACAGCGCTTTGCGCTTTGCCAAAAGCCCGCAAATCGCAAGCACTCTAGGCGCATTCGCTGTCGGTGTTCTGGCAAACTTGTATTCGCGATTCCGGCACGGCGTAGCGGCAGCCATTCTCGTCCCAGCCATCTTCACGCAGGTTCCCGGAGGCCTCGCGAGTACTGGCGGGTTGCTGAGTGGTATTCGCGTGGCGAATGAAATCAACAACTCCACTTCGCCTATCAATGGTACAAGTGGGTATGAAAAGATTGGTGCTGTCACTGGTGCAAGCTCGAATGAGCTGGTGTTTAATGTTGCGGGTTCCATGATTCAAATCGCAGTCGGTATTACTGTTGGATTGTTCTTGAGTGCTCTGGTAATTTATCCTCTCGGAAAGAGAAGGAGTGGGCTTTTCAGCTTCTAAAACGGTTATGGAAATAGATGGGGGAAACGGCTAGAGCTCGGCGGATCGGGAGGGCGATCTGCTTGACGACCCTGATGAAATGTATGACAGCGACAGAAAATTAATGTAACGGTGATTGATGGCGGAGGTCTACTGAGCCCCACGCCAAGACCATGGGCCCCACTTTCGCGATGAAGCCTTCACCACTGCTTGCCACTTCTCCTCTCATGACTTCTACGTACTGCACCTGCAAAGCATGATTGAAAGGACGATAAAAGCATATCGGCCTGTCGCCTTCATCAAGAGCTTGTGCAGAAACTTCGCGGCGATGACCGAAGCCTCAATGGCTACAAGACTTCACATGTTTGGCAAGCTCGTGCCTGAGCTCGACAATGGACTAAAAGTCTTCCAGAGCTCCGAGGCGAAGTTTCGAGTCCTCAAAACTGTACATCCGGTACACAGAGAAGTCCAGAGCCCATCGCGACCAGCTCCGGACGAGTCGCCCAGGACGCTTTTCATCCTAGATTCTTCCTTCAACCCCCCTTCAATCGCTCACAGGACACTCGCGCAATCTGCATTGGAGCGAACTGCTTCTGACCAGCGTGAGAAGCCCCATCGCCTACTACTACTCTTTGCGATCATGAACGCAGACAAGGCTCCTTCTCCTGCTTCGTTTGAGCAACGCCTTACCATGATGACGATTTTCGCACGAGATTTGCAAAATTCTCTTCAGCAGGAACCGGACAAATACGATCCTGTGGCAATTGACGTCGGTGTCACAAAACTTCCGTACTATACAGATAAGTCAAGGGCGATCGAGAAAGAAGGCCAACAGTGGTATCCAGACAAGCCCCACCATATTCATCTTGTTGGCTTCGACACTTTGACGAGATTTTTCGGGGCCAAGTACTACAAGGACTTTGACCCGCCATTCGCAGCCCTAAATCCATACTTTGATGCTGGCCATCGACTACGAGTGACGCTACGTCCTGACGATGACTATGGCACGGTTGAGGAGCAGAAAGCCTTTGCGAAGAAGCTTGAGAATGGGGAAATGGCAAATGATGGCGCGAAGGTAGAGTGGTCAAAACAGGTCGAGCTGGTACCTCCCAACCCGAAAACTGGTGTCAGCAGCACGAAGACCCGCAAGGCTGCCAAAGCTCAAGATTGGGAAGCTCTCAAGCAATTGTGCACTCCTACAGTTGCAGAATGGGTCCGGCACCACGAGCTGTATCGAGACGATGACAGAGGAGCAAAGATGGCCTGAGTGAAAACGTCATGCTGCGGTGTCCGAACTACCGAACTGCTCAGCTCCCTCGTCAAGCTAACCTCAATGGGCAATTCGTTGCCACGTAGGAGCTTTGTCTACACCGGTATTACGCGAGCTGAGCTCTCTGTGATTTACGAACCAATAACAGCGTAGAAGGCACCCAACTCATGTTGTATAACAAGATACATGTCGGAAGTCCGATCTTGTCATCATGCACAATCAGCAGTATCACTAGAACTAGCTCTCCAAGCTTCCTGTCCTTGTATCCAGAACGAGCAAGCCAAGCCAACATCTCGCAGCAGAAAATCCGAACAAAAGGAAAAAAAGATCTGCTGCACTCTTCCAATATAGCCACCACCACCACCACCGCCACCACCACCACATGGCAAGCTGGCTCTGCACCAGCTGTTTAGAAAAAAACCCCGGCGTCCCCATCCACTGCTGGAGCTGCGACGCCCTGACATGTTCCGACTGCCTCCTCACCAACGGCGGCCACTGGTTCAACACGCTCCGCGCCCCGCTCCGCCAACAATACATCCAAGCCCAACAACGCAACCTCATCGCTCCCACACTCTGGTCGGAAAAATTGCCTCCGCCCACCAACGCCGCGCAAATCATGGATCTTGCAGAAGATTACTGGTTTGTAATCGAACAGAAACAAGGAGAGAGTTTCGAGGCGCATCGCAGAATTTGTGCCGAGCGAGCGTTCGCTGAGGCGTTTGGGTATGAGGATGATGAGTATAAGTGGATTTCTGGCGGGCTGTGGCAGAGTGCTTTGGTTCTCGTGTGGTATTTTTCTGACGCGGAGAATTTTGCTGTGGTCGATGATGAGGCGGATGTGCCGTTTGAGGATGAGTGGTGGGATGAGTTGGAGGAGGATGAATTGCAGGTTGGCGCGGCGGAGGTTATGGCGAGGTGATGGTAGTGCGAGCGCACACAAACAATCGCACTCCCCCATCTGAAACCGTTTGCTGCTGCCCCCAACGCCAGCAATCGTAGGTTACTTGTAGTACGAAAGCCCTCGCTGCTCTTTCGTACTTTTTGCAATTCTCCATCATCACTGAACACAGTCGTCACTTCCTCCGATCTGAACACATCTTTCCCAATCATGTCGCAAAACAACCAGAAACCAATCGCTGCGCCAGAATCTCACACGGAGTGCTACCATCCACCAAACACTGTCCCTTCTCAGGGATGCTACGAGCTATGCACCGATGAATGCGGTTGTCGATATGTTATTTGCGAGGTCTGTGGGTGGGATGGCTGCATGGCTTATCATTTGCTCCAGGACTGTATGGGGATCGCGAATGGGTCGGGTGGTGGGGAGGAGGAGACGAGGTGACAGTTGTTGTTCACTGGACCATCCTGAGTGACGCGTATGGTAGTAAAGCGAATATTTTCAGGGATAGTGAAAAGGGGAAGAACAGCTCAGAGATGACAAAGGTATTGATGAGCGATGGATTTGACCAGGTCTCACGCTAGTTCTTCGCGAACTATGTATGTGGTGCCATGTCTGGTGCAATGAATGCTTTTGTTGGACTCGTCGGTTGTCTACAGTAATGTGGTGGTGCACTTGAAGTGAAGTGCAATGATTGCAGGAACCCCCGGGGAAATGTTGCTGCGAGCATGAGGAGCAGGAGTGTTCTCGAGTCATGCTTGATGCCTTATATCGATGTACGTGTGAGGAATGTTGTATAGCAATTTTGAGAGTCGGTTGATAAGTCAGTAAGCAAACGTACGACGAGCGGTGGCATGCTTGCAAGTGGAAGATCAGGCAGCGAGATGAAGTGAAGCTGCAGTGAAGAACACAACTTGGCACGTGCGAAGCGAAAGTGTGCATGCGTGTGGAGTGTGGAGCGAAATAAAGTGGCATCTCCTGGATCAAGGCGGTGGGGCACGAATGCCTCAAGTGAGAAGTACACTCTCTTGCAATGGCAGTCATGTCGTATTGGACAACAACTTCCTCAGCCAGTGATGAAAGTTCGCGTACGGCCGTGTCGGCTCTCAGCCTGGCTACAATTTACCAAGTAGATAAGTCCTGTCTTCCACAACACGAAAATGCTGATATTGAACGACACCTCAGTTTGCTTGCCGCCATGCTGGATAATCGAGCAGAGCGACAACAATGCTGGTCGATGCTCCGCTCGGCTCGTCGAATATTGAAGCAATACGCCGTCAGCTCCATTAACTTCACCTTGGACAGCGGACCAGAGAAACTAAGAAGCGTCTGTTGGGCCACCTCTCAGTCAAAACATGCTGCGTCGTGAGCCCCCCTTTACTCTACCTTGCAAGATACATCGTAGACATATATACCCACACAGGACTGGTGTTGAATGAATGCAACAGCATATTACAGCGCAGGGACAAGAGCTATAGGCGGTCTTGTAATGGAGATGCGGTTCTGCTCAAGGCTTCAGCTTGAGAGGCAATATCTTGGTCTCCCAAAGTGGCTAGACATTGTCTTGTGGTGCGACACTTCAGCAGCGAGAGCGGTCTGTCGTTTCGATGCGATCAAAGGAGCACGGATGTCTTTCGGTCAGCAGAGTACTGTCTATACTCTCGCCGACCGATCCCGCCCCAGCCCTCACTCTTACTGTCATGCTGCTCTCATCTTTTGATGGCTCGTCCCCGTCGCTTGCCTTCTTGTCAATGCCTACCTTTATTGCGACAGCATCACTTCTCGCGAGTCCGGACGTACGTGTCTCTTGCTGTATGCCGTAAGTCGTAGGAGGTGGTCAGTTAACTAACTAGTGAGACAGACAGCTGCGGCTCCGCTCTGTTTCGCGGGAGCTTCCGAAGCTCACTCCTTCCGAAAGATCACCGTCACCAGCGAAGGTGGAAGCACAGCAACATCACCACCATCTCCACTCCCACACAGCAAACCGAGCCACACCACCACAGTACGATCCTCGATCTGTGCAGCCAGTCCTCTGCTGCCACAGCTCCAAGATGCTCGCTCCATCCCGTGTCCTCGCGCGCCGCGCACCAACTGCCGCTCTCCGCCGCAACTTCACAACCACCCGCCCACAGCTCAGCTCGCCTTACCACTACCCAGAGGGCCCCCGAAGCAACATCCCGTTCAACCCGTTGACGAAATTCTTCGCCTTCCGGTACTGGGCATTTATGGGTGGGTCCTGGAAGAGCAAACACCGAGGGGAGGGAGACACTGACAGGAGGGACAGCCACGGGATTTGGACTTCCATTCGGCATTGCTGGTAAGTACACCTGCCTGCTGCGCCGCTTGCTGCAGACAGTACTGGAAAGGCAGGCACTAACGGAGAGCACAGTCTGGCAAACGTACAAGAACCAATAGACGAGCGAAGCTGGGAAGGAAGCAGTGCGCTCCCGTGGATTGAGGCGTATCAAGGAGTGGCTGGGAAGCAGGAAGTTGGACCGAATGGCATTGTACAGATACTTCTAGAGCCATTTCATATGTCACTGGATAACGACCAAGCAGCAATGCGCTTCCTCTTGCTCCTACCTCTCTGACACTGTTGCGTATCGTGATTGGCTGCGGGTCTGACTCCGCAACCTCAGAACTTCAATTCGCGCATGTGGACCTTTTGTGAAATGTACAACCACTGTCCAACTCGACATGATGCGATGAGATCCACGACTCGAAGACGTCTCAACACTCTCTCTTCTGATCAGCCAACATGAGGAACCTCCGCAACATCTCCCACTCAATTTTCCACTTTCCCGCCTCTGACTCCGAATCTCCACTCACATCGACAGCGTGGGATGGCCCAACAAACCTCATCTGTGCCTTTGGCCCGACGCCCACCAATCGAGCCCTCAGTCTCAAGCGCTATCACAAGACCCCGAACTCTGCCTCATCCGATGGCGCCCTCATCGCATCCTGGGACGCTCCGTCCCCACACCCAGATCTCCCATACGACAAAATCCTCAACATCCACAGCCACCCAGACCAAGGCACCATCTCTCTCATCCTCGCCGGCGGAGACATCATCGTCGTCCGCGAAGATCCTCAAGATGGGCGAGACCTCATCGAAATCGTCGGATCCGTCGACGCGGGAATTTCCGCCGCAGAATGGTCACCAGACGAAGAGCTCCTTGTCATCGTCACTAAAGCTCACACGATTCTGTTCATGAATCGCGAGTTTGAGAGTACGACTGATGGAGCTGCGATTGAACTGCGTCCGGAAGATGTTTTGCACAGTGCGACTTTGCACGTGGATGTGGGGTGGGGAAAGAAGGAAACGCAATTTTTGGGTCCTGGAGCGAGGGCGAAGGGTTTGAAGGATCCGACTGTGAAGGATGTGGTGGAGAGGGGTGTTTTGAGTAAGTGGGACGATGGGGAGAGTGTTGGGGTGAGTTGGAGAGGCGATGGCGAATTCGTTGCTGTGAACTCTGTTGTTGAAGTGGAGGGCGGAGAGGATGGAGAGAAGATGAAGAGGAGGCTTGTGAGGGTTTACTCCCGCGAAGGCGTGCTGGACTCTGCTTCGGAGGCTGTTGATGGACTGGAAAATGCTGTGGCGTGGAAGCCGAGTGGCCAAATCATCGCTGGAGTGCAGAGACGAGAAGCTGAAGGACGAATCGACGTGGTGTTCTTCGAGAGGAACGGTCTCCGACACGGCGAATTCGAACTGGGGCTTTCCAAGGAGGAATGCGACACTATTGGGCAGAAGATTGACCTGCAGTGGAACTCCGACTCCAGCGTCCTAGCTGTGAGTATGAAGGATCGCGTGCAATTGTGGACCATGGGCAACTACCATTACTACTTGAAGCAAGAGATTTTGATGACGGCCTCTGGAGACGACTCAGTGAGAGCGAGTTGGCATTCGGAAAAGCCCCTGCAGCTGGCTTGTCGTACTGGTCAGGATCTAAGATGGCTCAATTATTCTTTTGAGGTTGCACGAGGGAGTGTAAAGCCACCCTTCGATGACGGCGTGGTGGCTGTGATCGATGGGAAGAGACTGAAGATGACGCCACTACGTACTGCTAACGTACCTCCACCCATGGCATTTGATGAGATTGACCTTCCTGATAATGCGATAGACGTCGCCGTTGATTCGAGCGGGATGAGGATAGCTGTGCTCCACTCCGACAGGATTTCGGTACTGAATTGCAACTATGGTGCGAAGCCAGCGAGGACAGCCACGATACTGGAGTATTTGCACTTGGACTTGCCACCCGGTACAGCTGTACGGCAGCTTTCCTTCGATGGGGACGACGGAATAGTTGTCTCTTCTTCAACGCCAGGCGAGCAAGGCACGCGCATTAGCACCGTCTCTGATTTTGGCACGTTGGATATGCGGATGGAGGCCGAGGTAGTCTCATTATTCACTCCCACCAACCACGACCGGATACTGTTTGAGAATAGCAGAGGAGCCGTGCACGACTTTCAAACCAAAGAGATCGTCGGTGTGCTACCAACTGCCTGCCCGCAGGTGGAAGTCTGGCACGGTGACGATGGCGACATCCTTTTTGGTCTCACAGTGGGCGGTTTGCTTCATGTGCAGAGCAACATGCAGAAGCTGAAAATCACCGGGTGTACCTCGTATGCTGTGACTCACACGCATCTTGTCTACACGACCAGCAGCCACCTCTTGAAGTTCGTGCATTTGCAGAACTATGGTGAGCTCGAGATACCACCGGACGAGCCCGAAAAAGACGAGAGATGCAGGAATATTGAGAGAGGTGCAAAGTTGATCACAGTCATGCCGAGCGCATACTCGTTGGTGCTGCAGATGCCACGAGGCAATCTCGAGACAGTATACCCGCGGGCCCTGGTGCTGGCCGGTATTCGACACGAGATCAGCAGAAGAGAGTACAAGAAGGCCTTCCTCATCTGCCGAACGCAGAGAGTGGACATGAACATCCTGCACGACTATGCGCCTGAGCAATTCATGAATGATGTTGATTTGTTCATCAAGCAGGTGAAGAAAGTCGAGTACATTGATCTGTTCCTAAGCTCACTGTCCGAGGAGGATGTGAGCCAGACGATATACAGGGAGACTTTGAGGACACAAGAATCCTCGTCAGGCATGAATGGGCTGAGTAACGGCAACCTTCCGCATCCCCCAGATTCGACCATGTCAAAAGTCAACAAGGTGTGCGATGCTTTCCTCAAAGCACTTGCGCACCGAGAAGAGACATATTTGCAGTCGATAATCACAGCGCATGTCTGCAAAGATCCTCCAGATCTCCCTGCTGGTCTTGCCCTTGTCTCAACACTTCGCAAAGAAGGCAAGCAAGATCAATTGGAGCAAGCTGTCGATCACATCTGCTTTCTGGCAGATGCGAACAGGCTCTACGATACGGCACTGGGGATCTACGATCTGGAGGTCACACTGCTTGTAGCACAGCAATCACAGAAAGACCCTCGCGAGTACCTGCCCTACTTGCAGTCGCTCAAAGACATGGAGCCTCTCCGACAGCGATTCGCCATCGATAATGATCTGAAGCGCCACGTGAAAGCTTTGGGCCACCTACATGCTCTTGAGGCTTTTGATGAGGTCAAGACTTATGCTGCCAAGCACGAGCTGTACAGTCAAGCAATCGAACTCTACCGATATGACAATGCTAGACTCACAGAGCTGATGCGGATATTTGCTGACTTCCTGATCTCACGGAATCGATACAAGGAAGCCGGTATTGCATTCGAATACACTGGCAACTACACTGCCGCATTCGAAGCATACCGCAGCGTAGGCTCTCTTTGGCGAGAGTGTCTGTCTTGTACAGCCGATGTGCCCGAAGAGCGAGTTCTTGCCGCAGCACGCGACCTTGCGGAAGGTTGTGAAGAATCCAAAGACTACAATTCAGCCGCAACGATCCACCTCGAATACCTCAGCGACCTCAACGAAGCCTGTAGACTGCTCTGTAAGGCCTACTCCTTTGCAGAAGGCATCCGCCTCGTGACCCAACGCAGACAACTCGAGCTTCTCAAATCTGTCATTGATCCGGGGCTTATCGAAACCTCCGCTGCCACGACTGAGCTCCTCGCCGAGATGAAAACACAACTTCAACATCAACTCCCCCGCCTTCGCGACCTCCGACAGAAGAAACAGGAAGACCCAATGGCTTTCCTCGATGGCTCTGGCGCAGCTGCAAATGTAGATATTCCCGATGACATCTCTCTCGCCCCCACCGACGCCACCACGAGTGCCGGAACGTTCATGACGCGATATACTGGCAACAAGAGCAATCTCCTCGGATCCGTCGCGACGGATGCTACGAGGAAGACATCGAAGAACCGCAGAAAAGAAGAGAGAAAGCGAGCGAGAGGAAAGAAAGGTACTGTTTATGAAGAAGAATACCTGGTCAACTCGATTGAGAGATTGATTGAGAGGCTCAATGAGACGGGATCGGATGTCAGTCGACTCGTGGAGGGACTGATGAGGAGAGGCATGCGGGAACGGGCTGTTGCTGTGGAGTCGGCGTTTGCGGATGTGGAAGCTGCTTGTCGAGGATGCTTGGACGAGGTCTTTTTGGTCGATGATGATGCTGCTCAGCAGCAAGCTACGAACGTGCAGGAGCAAGAGCAGCCGGGGCAGTCTGGCTTGGGACCTGCGATGCATCGGCCCTGGGGCGGTGAGGGAGTCTTATTTGAGGCTCTGACGGCGAAGAGGAAGGAGAAGCCTGTTGTCAAAGCCTTTGAAAGATTAGGGTTGCTGGACAGGTAGACTGTAACATGCCGTAGCATGACTACTTATGATATGATGCACTTGAGCTCTCTCAGGCCACTATGCATTCCATCATGGAATCAAGGCCGAGCACCCATACATACACATAGTAGGTAGATACAAACAACAGCATCCGGCGCCAAGTCCACTCCTCCTTCACATGACTCATAACCGTATGCCAACACGAAAGCTCGAGAGTCGTAAACATTACAATTTCGCCTTCCCCTCCTTCTCCTCCGCCTTGACCCTCTCCTTCAACACTCTCCTCAAAATCTTCCCACTCGGACTCTTCGGAACTTCCTCAATAAATCTCACCCCACCTCTCAACCGCTTATGATGCGCCACTTTCTTGCCCAACCACTCAATAATCTCCTCTGCATCTTTGGCCGCCTTCTCGGTGGGACTTCCCGTTTTCGGATCACCCGCAGACTTTCCCAGCTTGGCGTGCACGATGTACGCGCGGGGGACTTCGGTATGCTGAGCTTTGTCGTCGACGCCGACGACGGCGACGTCGTCGACGAGAGGGTGGTCTAGGAGTTTGCCTTCGAGTTCGGCGGGGGCGACCTGGATTACATTCCTGTCAGTAAAAGATGCGAAGCGAAGTTGGAGGAGTTGTAGATGGAGGGATGAAAAGAATTCTCACCTGGAAACCTTTGTATTTGATCAATTCCTTGACACGATCCGTGATGTAGAAATTGTGCTTCTCATCCTGGAATCCTACGTCGCCGGTCTTGAACCATCGATGGCCGTCGACGGTTTCAATGCAGTCTTTCGTCGCGGCTTCGTTTTTCCAGTAGCCTTGGAAAATATTCGGTCCTGCCATCCACAGTTCCCCCGTCTCTCCTGGACCCAGTTCCTTTCCTTCAGCGCTGACATAGCGTGCCAGCATATTCGGTGCGATCTTCCCAACGGATCCGATGGAAGTATACCATTCGTCCCAAGGCTGGCAATGCGACATGGGGCTGGATTCGGAAAGACCGTACGCTTGGTTGATTTTGATTTTGTATTTTTCGTGCAGAGTCGCGACGAGTTCGCGGGTGAGGGGCGCGGCGCCACAGGTCACCATTCGGAGACTGCTGAGGTCGTAGTTTTTGACTGTGTCGTCTCGTGCGAGTCGCACAATGACGGGTGGCGCGACGTAGATGTAGGTGATTTTGTGCTTTTGCACGGATTCGAGGAAGAGTTTGAGGTCGAAGCCTGGCATTACTACGAGCTCGATGCCGCGGTGCAGAGGTTGGTGGACGAGGGCTGTGAGGCCGTACTATTGGGGGAGGCAGAGTCAGTGTCTTGCTCGGCGGTGTCGATATGTGAGATTCTGCTGACTTACGATGTGGAAGAAAGGCAACACGCCTAAGATTTTGTCTTGGCCGCTTTTGTAGTATATGCCCGACATGCTGTGAATTTGATGGAGATTGGCGACGATGTTGGAGTGCGAGAGCATGACGCCCTTTGGAAGCCCGGTGGTGCCTGAAGAATAGACAAGGAATGCCAAGTCCTTGCTAGGATCCTTCACCTTTCTTCTTTTGTAGCGCTGGGCACCTGAAGTCTTGCGGATGTTTGTCCAGTGCTTGACGCGATGTGTGTCATCTTTCTCTTCGCCGAGGATGATGACGCGGTCCTGGTCGATACCAGCATCTTTCGCGGCCTTTAGCGCAGTGGGTAGGAAAGCCTTGGTGGTGACAATGGCCCTGCTCTCGGAGTTCTTGAGCTGGAAGGCAAGTTCGTCTGCAGAGTAGCCTGGGTTTGCAGGAGACACGACGCCTCCGGCGAAGAAGACACCCAGGATGATTGGTCCGACATCAATATCATTCGGCGCATAGATGTTCAGAACCTCGCCACGTTGCCAATCCCAGAGGTTGCAGAGGCCTTCTCCAAACGCTGTAGCAGCAGCCTTGACATCTGTAAAGGTGTGTGCCCTGCTGGGATTCAAGGCAGATCGATATATGACTAGATCTCAGTAAGCATGTGATCTCGATTGGTCCTGCCCAGGGCGTACCTTGGTCATCTGCAAAGTCTCGATCCTTGCGGTCAAACATAAGCCCCCAGATGTCGACATTTGGGACTGTGACACCAGGGTATGATGACTTGGTCGGCATCTTGCTGGTTTCCTTTGCAGCGATCCTGTGCCGCCCGGTACTTCGTACAGCCCTTCAGTAAGCTAGCTATGCAATAGCAATGGTTGTAGGAGCGTGTCAGCGCTGCGGCTCTCCCCACTTGTGTATAGTACCAACGATATTGCTACCATAGCGCGAGACGACGAGCGATGGGCCTCGGTTATCCACGACCAGTCGAATAGGAAAGGTGCATCATCGCATTCACGATCGGCGTTTCCTTTTTCCGGCGTCGGGCCACGAGCAGCGTCACTTCTTTTCCGTGGTAAACACACTCCTGTACTCCTATCTCAACGATCGGACGGTATCGTGTCGAGTGCAGTCTTCAACAAGTGCAGTGCTGTCCACAACCTGAAGATTCTCCCGGTGTCACTTGATATCGCAATCAGACTGGCGTGCGGCGCTTCCAATTGCCTCCACGGCCAAGCAGGATAGGTACTGTAAGCGAGACGCATAAAAATCGATACCACTGATACTGGTAACGGATCGTCCTCACTCCAAGGCACTGTAGTAGCCATTCACGAGATTGGTTGCTTCTTCGGCAGTATCTTCTGTTTGTTGTTTGGAGAACGGCTTGGGCGGGAAAATTGCATATGGCTTGGCTGTTTTGTTTTGAGCATTGGAGCAGCGCTTCAGGCCGCTTCGTATGGTATTCCACAAATGATTGCCGGTCGCATTGTGGCTGGGCTTGGAAATGGTATCAACACGAGTACAATACGTCAGTCGTTGAGGGTTCCCCAGCTTCAAATTCTATTCTGACCAACTCCAGCTGTGTGGCATTCCGAACTCATGAAGGCAGAGGAACGAGGCAAAGGACTTTCCATTGAGCTTGCAATCAACATTTTTGGTGTCGCCACTGCCTACTGGGTCGACTACGGGATGAGCTTTGTTGAAAACGAATCACAGTTCCGATTCCCCCTGGCACTGCAAGTCTTATTCGCTCTGGTCACAGCAATGGGACTCTTTGCTTGCCCAGAGTCTCCAAGATGGTCAGTCATGGTTCTCTAGTAATTGGAGAGTACTGCTTACAGGTCCCAGGCTTATTGCACACGATCGATTCGAAGAAGCTCGTGATATTCTCTCACGCCTTCGTCTCAGCTCTGAGAACCATAATACTGTGAATCACGAAATGGCCGATATCAAGCACGCTGTCGATGAAGAACGTGCCGCCGCAGCCGGCAATGGCTTCCGGGCGTGACTAAGGACGGCGGGCAGCGTTTTCGATACCGCACTCTGCTGGGTATCGGGGGCCAGTTCATGCAACAGCTCAGTGGCATTAGTAAGCTGCACCCAAGACTTCCTCATACGTACAACACTGAATTTATTGCAGATTTAATCACATACTACGCCCCGGTCATCTTCCAAACATCTGTCGGCCTATCCCATTCGCTCTCACTGCTCCTCGCTGGCTTCAACGGGATCGCCTATTTTTTCTCTTCGCTTCCTCCGATTGAAACCAAGGAAATGGTCGTGGATCGATTGGATAGGGTGGACTGAGCTGGATTGTGTAATCAGATTGCAAAGTTTTAAAGTACATGAACTTCAAATATGCAAATTTCCATGTATTTCACCAGCGAGGTGAGTCTTGCTCTGCCTTTCAAAGCGCAAGATAACCGCCTTCGACGGGTAACGTATGCTGAGTGTAAAGTTAGTACAGATCGCTTCAAGCGAAGAGATGACGACTCACCCCAGTCACCCACTGCGCATCCTCACTAGCCAAGAACACAGCAGCCTTCGCAAGATCCTCAGGCTGGCCCAAACCACGGAAAGGATGTTTCTCCATCAACTTTGCCTTCGCAACCGGATCCGCCCACAGGGGACCCGTCATCGAAGACTGCGTATACCCCGGCGCCAGCCCATTGACATGAATCCGATGAGGAGCACAGTCTATCGCGGCAGCCTTTGTGAAATTCAGCACGGCGCCTTTACTCGCACAATATGCCGCGGTGTGCTGTGCAGCTACATAGCCAAGAATCGAAGAAGTATTGATAATCCACCCACGATCGCCGCTCGGATGAGGGTCTTGCTTGAGCATTTGTTGCACGGCATATTTGGTGCCGAAGAAAACTCCCGTGGAGTTGACGTCCTGCGTACCTTGCCAGATATCGGTTTCGATTTCCCAGACGGGGCGGAAGTTCTTCGCTTCGAGAGAGACGCCCGCGTTGTTGACCATGATGTCGAGTCTGCTGAATTTCTGCACTGCGGATTGGATCAGGGCTTCGACGGATTCTGGGTTGGTCACGTCGACGTGTACGAAAATTGCTTCGCCGCCGAGGGCTTGGATTTGGTCTACTGTTGTGCCGTCTTCTTCGCTGCTGCCTGTGTAGCGAGTGGTTTCGCGGATGTCAGCGCAGACAACTTTTGCGCCTTCTTTTGCGTATGCGATTGCTGTTGCTCGGCCTATGCCGGATGCACCACCTGTGACCTGTTGGTTTTGTTAGGGACGTTCATGGTTGATGTTGGTGAACGTACTATGGCAACTTTGCCAGCAAGACGTCCAGCTGAAGCCATCTTGAATCCTCTATCGAACGTCGTAGGAGATGTCGGAGTGAGATGTCTGCTGACGTTGTGTCGTCTACCTCGTAGAATGTGGCAGTACTGAATAGGTAATCTGGTCAAAGACTATGCCCGAAACAGGACTTGCACTGCAGAGCAGTATCAGACTTTCATTTTGAGTAGCTATTGCGGGGCCGTGATAGCTGCTCCAGGAGTTCCAGCTCACACAGCTTGCTGTCCGATGGTCGAGCTTGAGCGGGGTATGAAAGTTACGATGATGGGCCTAGCAGGGCTGCTTCGAATGTGCTACTGCCACGTTGTTGCATGCGAGGAAAGTATTAGGAGCACTGGCCGGTTCGTATGTATCTCTGCATTTGATGAGTTGTATCTGCAGTAGTCCGCAAGACAGCAATGCCGTCAAAGCGCTTTCGATGGATCGTTGTGTAGTGATTCAAGGAGATTTTGCTTTAACTGGGCATCTTTGCAACCCCGCCACAAGACGCGCCACGAAGTCCGTCTCGTGGCCAAGCCGCCGTCTCGGATTGTGTGATATCCGTCCTTGGTATACATGCGTATAGCAATTTATATAGGCGGGAATGAGAGCTCATGGTAGTGCATAGAGTGACTGGAAGAGTGTTGTCAGCATAGTGAAGCAAGGTAAGGCCTTTACTAGTAAAAAGATAGTAAAGGCCTATAGGCGCTATTAGTATAGCTATATCTAATCGAATTTAATTAATGTTTAATTAATGTTTAATATTAAGAATTAGATTTTAGTATAAATTTTATCGTTAACGCCGAGAGGCTAAGTAAACTATAAAAGTATAGTAGTAGTTTTAGTTTCATCCGAGGACAGTTAAACTAGAGACCTTAGAATAGTAGGAGGAGTAATCTTACTACTAAACTATAGAGGTTTCTACCTTATAGGAATAGATAGAGTAACTCTATATAGAGCTAATATATATCCTCGTTATAGTAGTACCTTAGGTATTCCCGCGACGGTAAGGTGTTTCTAGGTAGTTTAAACGGTTCGTCCGGATAGAGAGGTATTATAGTAGCGTAGGAAAGGTAAGTAAATAGCCTAAGTACTCGGAGAGTAGGTTATAGTACCTAGAATAGTTAGAGGAGGGTAGGCGCCCGATAATATACGGAGGTAGCGGCGTCCGCCGCGGCAGCGGCTAACTAATTAGGAGGCGTAAAATACCTCTTAATTATAGTAAGGTAGTATAATCGAGCGTAGGCTAGCTAATTATATTAGAGTTTGCTGCTATTTCTAGGGGTTTACTACTATTTCTAGGGGTTTGCTACTATTTCTAGCGCTAGGGGTAAATAATAGCCTAATAGTAAATAGTCTAGTAGGCTCGTAACTTCTTTAGCTATAGGTATAACGGCGAATTTACTAAATGCGTATTAGCGACAAAAAGGCGGCTTGCCGTCCTAGCTTCCTTATCTATTATACTACTATAACGATATCTAGACGGACTCCTTAATAGTAACTACCGCCGCCTAACGATAAAGATAAGGATATACTAGATCCGAGTAGTCTAATCTTCTAGTTACTTATCGCCGTAGGCGCTAACTTGCCGTAGTTCCGTGCCCTATCCTACTCTCTATTAGTAGTTATAGTAGTAGTACCGGTGCCTTTAAGATACTCGTTACCTCGCGATCGTACTATATTAATCGATTCCTTAAGATACTCGTTACCTATAATACGCGATCGTGCTATATCTATTAGTTCTATACGAACGTTAATATTACTACTTCTATCGCCGGTTATACTACTTTAGGTACCTGCTCTTTAAAACCTACGTATCTTTACTAGACCGCCTATACGCGAAGAAGCTACGTATATTACTTATATAGTAATAGCGCGAAGGTTAAGGAATCTAGACGACCCTACTTAGCTAGCGATTTACGCTTTTTAGAATAGTTAGCTCGATATATCCCGTAATATATAGAATTAGGAGTATAGTATACGTATTATTTAGGACCTAAATAATAATTAGCTTATAGTAGCTGCTCGATACTATCGCCTACCTATAGATACTATACCGATAAGAAGTCTATAGGCTCTATAAGCTACGAGGTAGTCGCTAACCCCGTCGAATCCGTCGTCCTTATATTAGTCGCCGCTACCGTAGCTACTACTAGCCGGAGTGTCGCTATTATTCTTAATCGAAGAAGAAGACGACTCGCGAGGTTCGATAGTTAACTAGCTACGAGGTCTAATATTCGGTTAGCTAAGTATACTACTATTAGTAACTAGTTATACGTTCGCTATACTACCTAGACGTCCTACGAGCTAAATAACTATAAGCGGTCTTTAAGTACTAACTATACCGGCTGCTATTCGTAGTACTAGAACTACTAGAAGACTAAGGCTAACTACTAGAAGATTAAACCGTCTAACTACACTACCTGCTAGCCGGAGCACTAGAACGGCCGTATTAGGTAGAAAGCTAACGAGGCCTATAAATCGTCTATTCGAAGAGCTAAAGAGAGATAAGCGTAGTAGCTATTAGAGTATGCCGCTAGATACGCTAGAGCCGGACTAGTATATACGTAATACGCCTCGAGGTCGTACTAGCTAGACGCCTATACGTAGTAACCGCAGCCGTAGTAACCGTAGCCGTAGCCGTAGCCGTAGTAATCGTAGCCGTAGTACTAGCGATTATCTAGTGCCTCCTATCTTCGCGGCGCTACTATTATTACTACGAGCTCTACCTTAATATATACTACTAGGCCTCCGTCTACTCGTACCGGTAGCGCTAGTAATAGCGCCTCTACCGCCGGGTCTAATTTAGCGTCTATTAGTCGTCCCTCTAGCTCCTTCGCGCGGCGCTTATATAATAACGCGTCGTCCGACTACTACTAGTATATACTACTCGAGCTAGATGCTACTAATAGATACGTAATTCGAAGACGAGAGAGTCGTATAGTAGGCGAAGAGGAATAGGTTATCGTATATCGGATAGATCGAAGAAACGAGTACGGGTATACCTCGTTTAGGTAGTAGTTATAGACTATACCGTCGCGCTAGTATCGTATATAAAGTATATACCGACGTAGGCCGGTAGTAGTACTACGGCAAGCTAAATACCCTAGGTGCGCGTACGTGCGCGTACTATATATTCCGCTAGCGTCCGGCTAAGTATTACTAAGTATTATTAAGAAGGTCGAAAGATAGGTAGGTAGATAGAAAGCGTATTAATATCCCTATAAATCTAACGTTCTTAGCGTATACCTTCCTAAACTCGAACTACGATAAATAGTAGCTATAACTACTCTACGCTCTACTACGCGACGCTTTTTATTATAGCTAACTAGAGATAGGACCGGATTATTATAGCTAATTATATAAGAGAGATTCTATAGCAAGGCCTAACTTCTACTAGTATAATAATCTACTACGTTATCTAATTAGCTATAATAATATAGTACTGCCTCCGATTCGGTATAATAAAAAGCGTCTCGTAGAGAGGAACATCTTCTCCTAGTTAATCTCGTCGTTTAATTAGCTATAATAATTCGGTACTACGTCCGACTTGCTATAATAAAAAGCGTCTCGTAGAGAGGAACATCTTCTCCTAATTAATCTACGTCGTCTAATTAGCTATAACGATTCGGTACTACGTCCGACTTACTATAATAAAAAGCGTCCTTATAGTCTATAGAGAGAAATATCTTCTTAATTAAAATGCGTTATCTAATTAGCTATAATAATCCGGTACTACCTCCGATTTGCTATAATAAAAAGAGCTCTATAAACTATACTACGTTAAGATAACTTAGAGCCTCTACTATAATCCCTAAACGCCTACGCCTATTCGTAGCGCTATCTAAGTCGATTAATACTATATTAAGCTATCGAGAGGTATTTCCCCTACGCTAATTAGCCGCACGACCTCTAATTATAACCTAGGTACTTTCTCTATTAATTTCTAGCATCCTATTATCGACCTTATCCTAATCGTCGTCGTCCTTATATACTACGCTATTATCTAGTATATAGTCCGCCCTTATACGTTCTTCTAAGGGTGTCTCTTCCTATATTAGTAACTAGGTTAGAAGGTCTTCCGCCTTAGCTAGCTAGCTCTTAAGTTTAATCTAATTTATACGTACGGCAGCTTAATCCTATAGTCGTTACTTCCTGCGTTCTATACGCGCGTTATAGTATAGGAATATAAACTTAAAGGCATGCTAAATCGTTAACTTATTGCGCTTCTTCGAATAAATAAAGCTAAATGCGGACTAGTTACGTTTAGTAGGCCTAGTCGAGTATCGGAGTAATAGGGCCTTAATTATTAAAGGCTAAAGTTCGAGGTAGCTAAAGTAAGTCTTCTACTATAATTTAGCTTTAGTATAAGGGCCTTCTATAACTAGATTCTGCTACTATTCGTCTAGATTTAGCCGTGCCTAAAGAGGTACTACTTAGAGCTATAGCTTATTATTATTAAAGTCGCCTTCGTATGCATTTAGGTCGTATAGTTACGATAGGATAGTATCCTTATACCTAGCGCGTTAGTTTATAGTTTCTACCTCTTCGAGATATCCCTCTATTACCTCCTACTCTAATATTATTAACGTAATACTATGCATTTTGCGCTATACTAGATCGCCGAGGTAGGCGATAAGTATTAGTCTATAAATAGTGCTATAGTAGCGGTCGTTAAGTTCGTTATATATCGCTTAAAGAGGCACGCCCTAAGATTAATCTACTTTAAAGTTTATAATTATCTCCTTTAAGTAATAGAAGATTAGATAAACCTCTAATATAGTTAAACGCTTAGCTTCGTATCGTATAGTTTCTTCGTAAAGTAGTAGAAATAAGGACTATAGCTATAGTAGCGAGGACTAAAAGCGTTAGTTTTATACGATCGCCTCGATAGCGAGCTATTACTCCTTATCCTTCTAGCCTCTTAGCGTATAGAAGTCGGGCTCTATAAAGTATACGATAATCGTCGTACGTATTATAATAAGGAAGTAAAGGAGCTATATTATACTCTACTACCGTATTCCGTAGGGCACTAGTAGTTTAAGTAGTTAGATAAAGTTATTACTATACTATTATCGAATTGTCTCCTTTACTAAGCCGTACGTATAAATCTATTTAACTAGCTTCTTGCCCTTAATAAGCTACTTCGATAGCTGCGGATACTTTATCTAGTCGTTCGCTATAAGGTTTAGCCTATAGTATAAGTAATTAAGGAGCTTAATAGCTAGAAAGTGCCTCTTTAGAAGCTATTTCGTAGCTTTATTATTCGTAGCGCCGTTAAGAACGATTGCGGCAAAACAATTAGTCCCTACCTCTTCGATAATATCCTTAAATATATAGAAAAGCACGTTAGTAGTCTACTTCTTTATACTAAGGTATTTATAATCTAGTATACTACTATATTCGCCTATCGCGATAAGTAAGTTAACTAGCTTCTCGCCGCGTAGGTTAGACTATCTATTACTAATTAGAGTATTGTTTTTATACTTACGAGCTTCTTCGAATAATACGTCTTTATAGACCTAAACCTTCTAAGGTACTAGCCTTTTAGTAAGTACCTTACGAGAAGGTAGAAGCTAGTCTATAGTAAGTTCTCGGAAGACTACCTTAATCTATATACTCTCGCTAAGGTCTAGCAGTAGGCCCTTCTATATAATTAGATTAACCTATTTATTATTAAGCCTAGCGCGTTATTCGTTAGATAGCTAGGTAGTCGTCTTAAGATCTAGTTTAGCCGAAGGCTTTTAATTAGACCGGATACGTACCTTAAGTGCCTCTAGTATAGAAAGGCAATCTAGTATATATTTAGCGATTCGTATACTATCTCTTCCTTTATAAATTTTATTATAGAAGATATAAGTCTAACTAGCGTTAGGCCCTTAATCGTATACTATTAAGGCGAATAGCATCTAAGGCGTTAATCGGCTGCCTATATGCTCTATTAAGTCCTAAAGCGAGTAATTCTACTTAACTATACTACTACGAGATCTAGGAGGTCCTTTTTACTACTTCTTCTACGCCTAATCTTACTTCTTCCGGGCCGGCAATTACTATCGTAGTATAGCTTAGATAGCTAGTTAATCCGTATTAATATCCTCGTTAAATTCTATAGTATTATCGAGCTCTTCTTTATTACTATTAAGGGTTATATCTTCCTTCTATAAACTGTTAAGTTAATTTAATTATTGTCAGCATAGTGAAGCATCAGGATGTCGTGCCAAGTCTTCACTCAGCGCACGGGCCACGCACATGCCCCAAATTTTTTCCGCATCTGCTCAGCGACACAGAATATCGATGTGCTAGGACGTTTTGAAATCCTTGAGTCTCTTCCTAATAAGTAAACAGGTACGGCCGTTAAGAGTATCATGCCTGCGAGAGCCCATGCCGAGTCTGGACGATATTGGACGGGAAATGGCGTCTGAAGTTTTAAGTGCCAGATTCCCTTTGCTCTGCTGGTGGGTGATTGACAAGCGTGATATATGGAAACAAAATCAAAGTCGGTATCCAATCACCCGGTGAGATGGCCGAGCGGTCTAGTACGTTTCACTCCAACCTTGCCTACTGAGCTACCAAGCTAACAGTCACACAGAGGCGCTAGCTTAAGGTCGATTATTCGATTGCGTAATCGCTAGTCCGAAAGGGCGTGGGTTCGAATCGTAAGCTCTAATAAAGAGGTCAATTCCACATCCACCCCGACTAACACCAATTAGCCACTCTCATCAACATCCTGATTGTCTTTTTTGCCGTTATCTTGCGAGGGATCTTTCCCTTTTTGTCATGTTCAAGTATGTTATTCGGTACGGTACAGAGACTGCCTTTTGCACGCCATTCAATTTTTTTCCTTGCGGATATTTCCCCCGTACCGTTAGCAAGCCCAGGCTTTCAGGACTATTCCGGGCTGTTCGAAACAGCTTCAAAGACTGTCACAAGGATGGTCATCCACTTGGCTAAATTACATCTGCAGCAATAATTTGACGACATTCTTGCGATGCGATCGATTTAACACCGCAGTCCAAGACTGCGGCAATGGTGCCATTGGGGCCATCGTCTCAGTCAGTCCCATCATACAAGAATACATGCTACTTGCGTGCTGGCTTCGTCGCCCAGCAGCACGACGTCTGCCTATCAGATTCCGAGGCAACACAACATGTCTTGAACTTCGTGGCTATCAGTATCCATCATTTGGTGGATTAGACATGTGTTCGGGCGAGGTTGGACAATTCGAAGTTGGCGAACAAGAGGAAGTGGAGTCGTCGCTGAAAGCACAGACGCTTCGATCTTTCTCGGAAGGCCACTGCGTCCTTTCCCAACAGCCAGCAGGCAAAGCACAGGCACACAGCCTCGTTGTATGTATCGACCACGAATTGATGTCACCGGATCCGGCCATCACGAGCAGCGAAAATCTTCCTACGAACGCAATCTGACGGGCCAGCAGGAAGTTGGCTGACCTACCAAGCCCAGATGGAGACTCAGCTACTTCTTCACGCGCCAGTTTGACTCCATTCAGCGTCCCCACAACCAAATCCCCTTGACCCGAAGAATGTAAACGACGGGGATGCCATTCTACAGCCTGCGTGCCTACTAGTCAGGACTCATCAGCAATTGAAGCAGCTCGTCAAGAGCCAAACCCCATAAGCCAGAGAAAGACTGACACGCGCAACTCATCACGATCGTCTCAATATGCTTGCTTCTTCTGATTACCAGTTCCTATACATCCGGAAGTATCCACAAGAGAACGTGAGGGATTACTGATCCTTCTTCATCGTCATATCAACCTTTCTCCTTCTTCGCGTGCTGTTTCGCAGCCGCTTCGACACTCCAACACCCGTCGAGATGCGGTCTGATCTGACCTCGTTGTGCGCATTCAATCTATTTTCACAATAGCTCGACATTCCATGCCCAGATGCCCGTCTCCCAATGATGTCTGTCCCGTTCTCCCATCATTACGCTCAAATTGCAGCAAAACCAAAACCACGAAAAGTCAGGCGCGTTCCTTCCTCCAACCGATCAAGAGCTCGATTTTAGAAATTGCTTGCCGTATTCACGCTCCCAGGATTTACCACCCCCGGATTGTTATGCGGCTGCTGATATCTCTCCAGCCCTGTGCCAGCCGCGAGTTGTGGCGAGCTCTTTCTGACACTATCGTTCTGGGAATCGACGCCGGCGCCATAGAACGGGTCCATGGCCGCTTCTTTCTGGGCCTTCTTCTTTCCCCAGATTCTGAAGGCCACGAGCGCGAGGCCGCCAACCAGTATCGCTCCTCCAATGCCACCAACCACGCCTCCAATAATCTTTTGAGAGCTGGAAGATAATCCGCCACCTCCACCACCGGAGCCGGACTCCTGGATTGATGGCGCGATTGTGGAAGTGGCGAAGCCGGTGGTGCTGGCGATGACACGTTGGGTTGTACCAGTGGAAGTGAAGACGGAACCAGCAGACGAGAATGTCGATGTAAAAGTCAACTGTTCGGTGATCGATGTGACGAGCGGCGCGGTAATTACGGTGGCGCTGGTGAGGGTGGAGCGGTGGATGGTCGTAGAACCCAACTCGACAACTTCGCTGGATGTGGAGGCCGGTCCCACTGCCGTAGATGTTGCGATTCGCGATGTGACGGTCGAGCCATCGGAGTTGGTGGTAGTGATGTCGATCGAAGTGGGCACATTCGATGTTGAAGGCGCTGGCGCTGTCGTCGGCGTCGGTTCTGTGGTCTGCGAAGGTGTAGGCTGCGATGATGTGGGAGGAGGGGGGTTTGTGTTTGGGGCGGAGCTGGTCGTCTCCTCCGGCGGAGCGCTATTCGATGAGCTCGACATTTCTGAGGATGTTGGTTCACTTGCGCTGGAGGTCACGCCCGTGCCGACAACCTGCCTTTTATTGGGAACAATACCGCCAGGGAGTTCGTCGGCACCAATTTGGGCGAATCCCAGAAACAGACCGAGCATGACGGATGCTGGGGAGGCCTGGTAGTGTCGTTGAGGTGTCATATGCCAAGGATTTTTGGCCTTCACCAAAAATCTAGCCTGGAAAATCACGATTGGCCGCGTACGCTTTAGTGAGGCGGTGATGATAAAGTGTGTTGAAAAGTGATCGAGCGAGGGTCAGTCGTTGTGTTTCTCTCGGAACTCCAAGATGATGTTCAAGCGAGTGGATGTGAGATGGTCGTCGGTGCAAAGACGAAAAGGAAAGAGTCGTGCATGCGTCAGCTCGTGAATGGAAAAGCCACAAGTGAGGCAACATGTTGCTGGGTTGCTCGCTCAGCATCTATTTTAGACTTTCTGTCGCGTGCCGCCCGTGCCACTGGGAGCTTCGCCTCGTCCGGTGGATCTTCGTGACGACTGCCACCACTTTGGACAAATGATATCCTGACATCACTGTAACAAATACCTCCTACGAACCGATGCATCATCACAGCACATCTGTCTGTCCTCTCGAAGGACCTTGCATGTACTCCTCCTCAGTCTCCTCTACCACTGCAACAAACACTGGCAGATGACGTGAGTCCGGGGCGCCTGCAACAATCACCCAATGCGCGGCTCGAGAGTCGAACCAGGTGCATAAAGCAGGGACCAGCCGTTGTCCAGCGCGCAACGCGCAATCCTGTTCTGGAGGTGACTAACAGGGATGCTTCACGACACGAGCGCCGTCCACAAGTCCAGATTCTCCCAGCAAATCCGCGCTCACAGCCATGATGACACCGTTTCAGGAGTACAGTAGCGAAAGCAGGATCCCACCCACACCCTCTGCTGTTGCACGTCCAATCTTCCATCTTCCCGTGCACGCTCTAGCCTGTGGTTGCGGCAGTTCCTTCAACCGAGCTTGTGTTTCCATGGCGTCGACTCGAAATTGCCCCAGAGCTCCACGAGGCTTTGCGCGCACATGACCCGCCAGACATCATCATATCAACAAGTCACAAGCTCAGAGGCACATCTGATGATGGCAGAGGTCACTTCCTCCCCGACCGGCCTCTTTGACACCCGGGCCGAGTAGTGATGTCTACACAACAAGCATCGCTTTTCACGACAGGGGAAGAATATTCACGTCACGCTGTTCTTTAGTCAGAGCCTAACCACACCGCTCGGCGCGCCGGCGCTGTTGACAATACGATGCGGGTCTCTCGAATCTCACAACCGGGCTTTATATCGAGCGCAGGCCGATGCGTTGGCGATTGGAAAGCACTCCGTCAGCGCCAAGCATTCACAACTGCCGACGTTCGATGTCGATGATCATGCCACTCAACATGCTCACATCTTCGGCCGCTTTCACAGAGTCTTGGGACAATTGACTCTGCGACCCATATAATCGTCCGCTTTCCACGCACCAGTCTTTCCCCGAGACCCTTCTGATATTCTGTCGACCCGATGTCACAGTAGCTATGAGCACGTGGTCCGAAGTTGATTGATGCTCGAAGATTCCGAGTTTCATAGGCGTTTGCACAGTAATGGTCGGGGCGTGAGGCATAGCAGATTGATAATAATCGTGGACCGAATCGTACATCGCGTGCGAATGAGCGATGTTGGCTTGCAGTCTGGCGGTCGCGGACGGTCCTCTGATCGACTTGGGTGCTGCTCTCTGGCCGGGCCTCACCCGTTCTGATGGAGCAACAACGCCACAGTCTCCACCACCTCCAAATTCTCTCCCCCATACCCAGAAATCCCACATCCTCAACACAACACCGCCCGACTTCTCTTGCACCCTACACCCACCTTCGACACGCTCCTCCACATCCATGATGAAAACTCTCCTCCATCAAGACGACATGTTTCGCAATGGAGTATTTGCGAGAATTGGTAGGAGCGAGCGAGCAACTTCACATGGCGATGATTCGCACGCAGTTGATGAAGGGAGAGAGAACAATACGAATTCCACAGAGAAAGTCGAGTGAAGCACATGGGACGAGGAGCGGAATGTCACTGTCACTGTCAGTCACTGAAAAAAGCAAGCATAATTCATGTCAGAGGCAAAAAAGTCCGTCAATGAAAACGAATTGTTTCTTTCCGTTTCGTGCAATTGTTCCTGTGTATCACCTCATAGAACGAACGAAGAAAGCGCTTCTTTCCCTTTCCCTTTCCCTCCCTCCTCCCATCAAGCACCAGGCATCGAACATCCCACTTTCCAACCAACCAACACGCGCTCTCTCTCTCTCTCTCTCTTCAGTCCGTCCCAATCAGGAATGATCCCTCTGTACGAGAATCTGGGGCCCAACGAAAATAAGCCCAGACAAAACAATCGCTCAAATAAACTCACTCGCTCGCTGAACAGCGCATTGGACGAAAAACATCAATTCCCACCTCAAACCATCATGCTCCTCCGCCGACTCGACATACGTGAACCATGCGAACCAGTTGTTGCAGCGCTGTTTGTAACGTCGGCTGCACTCACACTCGCACTCTTGATCGCAGCAGCAGTCACCGTAGCCGCCGGCATGGGTTTTGGCACACTGCTGTGCCGCCTGTGAGCCGCTATCGTTCTCGTTCCCATCTTTGCACCACTGGCCGATGACGAATCTTCTACACTCGCTGGAGAACTCGATTCTTTGAATTCGTAGAGCTCCAGCTCTTCGAGTCTCTTGGATGCAGCGTCGACTTGGTCCGGAGGCGGACTGATTCGCTTGTCTAGAGCTTCGCGTCTCTTCCTAGAATTCGCGAGAAGAGTCGAGATGGAGTCCGCAGTGGAAGACCGCGGTGAGCGAGGTGAGCGGGGTGAGCGAGGAGCGATGTCGATAGCATCCCCCATGTCACCCAAGAGACCGGTCGAAGATCTGGCAGGCGATGTGCGAGGTGAAAGACGTGGAGAAAGGTGAGACCGGTCGTCAGTAGTCAGATGTCGAAGTGGGGACCCCATGCTCTCTCTGCTCAGACTGCTGGTGTGCGGGAGTCCGCCCCACGCAGTTTCATCTGTGACTTCTTCTTTGATCTTTACAACGCCGGAGCCAGTTCTCTTCGTCGTAGTCGATACAGACATGACTCGTCGCGGGTCCTGCAGGCCAGTAATAGCGTCGGCCATCTTCTTGTCAGGTCGACGCATCTTCGCCACCAGAGATGGCTCGGCGTAATTCACCGCCGAACGCGCCCGCCGAGATGGTCGCTGGCTGCCTTCCGTGGTGTTGCTAATTGTCGAAAGGTCCGCCGGCGGAGGTGTATCACGGCCGCCATGCTGCTTTCCAGAAGGCAGGGAAGTAGCGGGCGAGAAGACGTCAAAATTGGCTGGGGTTTCGGGTACTGCTTCAGTCGAGGAAGGTCGAGATGGAAGAATTTCTGCTATTGCAGGAACGTCGTCATGTGGAGGAGGCACAGAAATCGTTGGGATAGATGACAATCTCCGGCTGCTGCGTGATGCTGGACGTTCTCGTTCGGCGGTGGGCTTGGAGTCGACTGAGTTCTCTACGTCCTCTTGCGCTGACACTGTTTCTTTGCGAATAGTCTTGACGGGCGACATGTTGGTGCTCTTGTCGCCAAGTACTCTCCTGCCTGGTTTCGTAGGCGATGCCGGTCTCTCAATGTACTCCACAGGTGGTTTAATCGCGACTGCTGGAGGCTCTGTCTCTTCAGATGCGGGCTGTATCGCAGAAGCCCTTCGGCTAAAAGTAAAGTCTCCCTGTGCGGGCGGTTTGATCGGCTTGTCGTTGTCGCGATCGGCCAGCTTCCTCTTGGCGCCGGTCTTCAGTATGGTAGTTGGAGCATCATCAGTCTTGTCGGGACTGTGTGCAAGAATAGAAGACCTTCGAGATTCTCGTGGTTGGGATGGGTCTTTTCTCTTCCGGCGGGTCTCGAGATTGATCGAGGGGAGCAACTCCTCCACTTGGTTGCTGGTGTCCTCTGCCTCGGCAGAATCTTCCTGGCTCAATTTTGGTAGGTTGTCAAAATGTGCAACTGGTGGCGGGCCCAAATCAGGACTCCCGCTCGCAGTACTGCCACCGCTGAGTCGGATCTCCCTGATCTCCTCCTCTTCCAGTGTCCTTCTCGGAAACATCTTGTTCTCGGTGATTGTCGGCATCTGCGTGTCTAGCATAAGCTCAGCCAGCGGCTGTCGCTCGCGATATTGCTGTCTACTCGGACTGAGGATGCGAGCTTGCTCGGGCACTTCTCTGTCCTCGACGGCATCATCCTCGTCAATGCCATGTATAAGCCCGCTGAGCTCGGCCAACTTCGCCTTCAGGTCCTGCTTGATCCTCCTCGCCGCAGCGCTGCTCGCCTGCATGCGCGCATTGTACAGCTCATTCCGGAGACTAAGCACCTCTTCCCGCAAGTCCAAGTTGTCGCTTAGCAGCTTGCTGACTTCCAGCTCCAAGCTCCGGATGCGAAGGGATTGCGTCGAGTTGTTCTTGGCGAGCTCGCGGTTCTGTCGGATAAATCTACGTTTCACTTCTGCAAAGTCAGCTGGTGGTGGCAATTGGTTTGGCCTCGATTTCGTGCGCATTGCAGTGAAAAAGTGTGTGGCTGGGAGCGTCGGTACGCGACGGGGACGACTTACAAACTTCAATGCTCTCTGCTCCTGCAACACCAACGCCCGCGACCAGACTCGTCGCTGTCGTCGGAGCAGGTGCAATGGGCGGCTCATTTAACCGCGCCATGCACGAAACTCGCGCGTGCGCCCGCGCGTAGGAGATAATCGATGGTGCGAAATTCGATGTCGGTGGTAGTGATGGTGGTGCGCAAGGTCGCCAGACGTCGTTTGGCGAGTGACCCAACTCCCAGAGCAATATGACCGGCGCAGCAATCGCAAATTGTGTATCAAGTCGTCGTGTAACCTTATCCAGGCAGCTCTTGCCGTGTAAACAGATGCGCGTTGTGAGGAGAAACAGGAAGCTTTCTCGGCTATACCCGCTCGAAATTCACGTTCATCATCCGGATGCAACGCGTCTCTGGGCGCAAACGCGGGGAGCGTTGAGATGCACCCACTTTGACACAACGCGCCGCTATTCAGACATGTCGTATGCACCGCGACCGACGTCTGGCATGATGCGCCCATCCTCGGGCTTGGGAGGGCACGGCTCGACGAATTCGCAGTCCTCGGTCATCCAGTCGCGTATCAACGAGAAGAAGCAGGAATTGGAAAGTCTGAAGCAGCTACGCGATCTTTCAGCTGGCCTGGCAGGACAAATGCAGCAGTTGGAAGATAAGCTGGCCACATTGAGCAACGGCACTGAATCAGTGGCTGCGGTGATGGCGAACTGGAATACTGTGTTGAGAGCGATACATATGGCTAGTGGTATGCAGCTTATCTCGCATCTTCATCTAAGTAGTGCATTGCTGATAGTGCTATAGCTGCCATACCAAAGCTGAAGGAGGCCGACGAACAGCAGCCGACCGAGCCAAGTGCCGAACCAGAACTCCCACAGACCCTGGTCCGTATCCCGATCGAGCAGGCTGAAGATGCGAAGAAGGCCATGCAAGAGAGCCAGGCTGGGGAATGAACCGCTGCGGTGTCGAGTGGATGGAACTCTTTTGTCTCGACTTTGCAGGGCCACTCTTCCTCATCGATCTACTCCGACATGATGCTGTTCCTGCAGCAGCTGCAAGGTCGATGAGAAATCAGCCACTTTGTGGCATACGCCTGATGGTGCTGTCAACGCCTTCCGGGGATGCCGGAACCTCAAAATCACGGTCCACAGAATGTACAGGTGTACAGGCTCGTGGAGGTGGAAGTACCAGGTCTCGGACCAGGCTCCAGACAGCCCCGAGGTGTACGCATTGTAATGTCGAGCCGGTGTCGACATAGACCGCCTCAAGTACCGATTATGCGGGAAGCGATACCCGCATCGTCATATCAATGATGACCAGAACAAACAGAATACCCTCCAAATGAAAATCGTATCCTCAACCCTCGCTCTTCGCCTTTCCCTTCCCTTTGTATTTTGGCTGCCTCTCGTACGCATTCGGGCTCGGCTTCCTGTCCTTGCCGCTCCCTTCTCCCTTGTCATGATCATGATCGTGCCTGCCTTTTCTCCCCCTCTTGCCGCCCTCTCCAGCTCTTCTTGCCCTACTCAAATCGGGCTCCGAGTCGCTATCATCATCCGAACTGGATGAGGATTCACTGTCGCTGTCGCTGGGCTCATGCGGTTTGTGGTAGATACAGCAGACTTTGGAACTCTTCTTTCCCATGCCTTCGTTGTCAATGACATCTTCAGCCCACTGTACGCGTGGACCCGAGCCAGATGCGGGAGAGGCGCCTCGGAGGCGAAGTGTGGCAGATGGCTGCGAGCTCGCTGTTGCCGTAACAGTCTGACTGCCCGATGTAGGTGTCGCTGTGCGCGATTGAGAGCCTGCGGGCGCGAGTTGAGTTTGGGCATGGGGGGCCATGGTGGTCGGTGGTTTCCAATCGAGGGGGTGTCTTGATCGATATCGTCACGAGCTTATTACCCACTACCTGGGCTGTAGGAGAACACGAGCAAGCTCCGTACGCGCAATGTTGGATACGTGATGTTTGAGAACCTTTGTTCGCACACAAGCAAAAGTGACGCCGTCACTGCAAGGCACGTGGAAGCGCAGACCCCGCCGAATCGACTAACTTAGAGCCGCCACAGCCACCTGCAGCACACAACCAAAGCTCGCCGTCCCAGCAACACCGACAACACCGCGCCGCCGCTGCTTCCGCGACTGCTGACGGCGCCGCGGCGAGTTTTTGCACGCTCTTGTTCGCGCTCACGCGTCACCGGCTTTGTCATCGCGCGCAGTCACGCTTTCTACGCGCCTCTCCACGCACGCACGCTAGCGGCACCCGCCACTTTGGCCAGCCAGAGCACAAACACGCCCACCTCTCTCGCACACTAATCGTGCAGAGCTTTCCATCCACCACCGCGCCCTCCACCGACGGCCTCCTCTCCCTCACGTGCACCACCACGGCTATTCACTGTCCCGACCGCCGCTGTCGCCGCTGCATGAACACCGCTTAGCCACCCTCCCAGCGGTCTGCGCGTTCACCTTTTCAGAGCACCCACCTGCTTGCGAGACACCCACCTCCGAGACCGAGTGGTGACCACCACACCCACAACAGACATGGCGACCACTATCGAAGAGCTCGATGCCACTGTGCAAGCCTTCTACCAAGGCCGTGGGGACCAGCAAAAGGCGGCACAAGCCTCGCTCAATCAATTCAAAGAGAACCCGGACGCTTGGCTCATGGTCGACCAGATCCTGGAGAAGTCGCAAAATGCTCAGACCAAGTACCTCGGGCTGCAAGTGCTCGACAACGTGATCATGACGCGGTGGAAGGTGCTGCCGCGAGATCAGTGCATGGGCATTCGGAATTTCGTCGTCAACGTGATCATTCAGCAGAGCAGCTCCGAAGAGAGCTTGAAGAAGGAGCGCGCATTGCTCAACAAGCTCAATCTTACATTGGTCAGCATTCTCAAGCAAGAGTGGCCGCACAACTGGCCGACTTTCATCAACGAGATTGTCACGTCATGTCGCAGCAGCCTTCCGATTTGCGAGAACAACATGGCCATCCTGCGACTGCTGTCAGAGGAAGTCTTCGACTTTTCGGCGGAGCAGATGACGAGTACCAAGACGCGCCAGCTCAAGCAAAGCATGTGCGACGAGTTTACCAGCATCTACCAGCTGTGCTCGGAGATCTTAAGGACTGCGGACCAGCCGAGCCTGATCAAGGCTACACTCGAGACGCTGTTGCGCTTCCTGAACTGGATTCCACTCGGCTACATCTTCGAGACACCACCCGGCACTCAAATGTCGCTCATCGAGCTGCTGCGCAGCCGCTTCCTCGAGGTGCCTGAATTCCGCAACATCACTCTCAAGTGCTTGACCGAGATTGGCAGTCTGCAGACTGAGCACAACTGGGACGAGAAACTGGTGGAGATGTTCACCGAAACGCTCACCACCATTTCCAACATCATCCCTCTCGCACTAGACCTTAAATCGACATATGCTTCTTCGAACGGCAGAGATCAAGAGTTCGTCCAGAACCTCGCACTCTTCTTGTGCAATTTCTTCAGCAATCACCTTACTCTCATCGAGGCATTACCGAACCGAGATTTCCTGATGCACGGCCACTTCTACCTCATTCGCATAAGTCAAATTGACGATCGCGAGATCTTCAAGATCTGTCTAGAGTACTGGACGAAGCTGGTGTGTGAGCTGTATGACGAGATGCAGCAGATTCCAATCACGGAGATGAACCCCCTCATCAACATGAGCGCAATGGCAAACGGAGGTGGCGCCATGAACCCGCAAATCCTAGCCAATTACCCACTTCGCAAGCACAAGTACACGGATGTGCTCTCCAACCTGCGACAAGTCATGATCGAGAAGATGGTCCGCCCAGAGGAGGTACTTATTGTGGAGAACGACGAAGGAGAGATCGTGCGTGAGTTCGTCAAGGAGTCGGACACGATTCAGCTGTACAAGACCACGAGAGAGTGCTTGGTGTTCCTGACACATCTCGACGTCGTCGACACTGAGCAGATCATGTCCGAGAAATTGGCGCGACAAGTCGATGGCACAGAGTGGAGCTGGGCGAACTGCAACACGCTGTGCTGGGCTATTGGTTCGATCTCTGGTGCCATGAACGAAGAAACCGAGAAGCGTTTCCTGGTCACTGTTATTAAAGACCTGCTGGGACTTACAGAAATGAAGCGCGGCAAGGATAACAAGGCTGTTGTTGCGTCCAATATTATGTACATTGTTGGACAGTACCCACGATTTTTGAAGGCACACTGGAAGTTCCTCAAAACGGTTGTCAACAAGCTCTTCGAATTCATGCACGAGACGCACGAGGGTGTACAAGACATGGCTTGCGATACGTTCATCAAGATTGCCAACAAGTGCAAGCGGCATTTCGTCATTCAACAGCCTGGCGAGACCGAACCGTTCATCGATGAGATCGTCAAGACTATGCGCAAGATCACCTGCGATCTGTCACCCCAGCAGGTCCACACCTTCTACGAGGCGTGTGGTTACATGATCAGCGCACAGGGCCACAAGAATACGCAGGAGCGTCTCATTGGTGAGTTGATGAGCCTGCCCAACTCTGCTTGGGACCAGATCATTCAGTCCGCCCACCAAGATCCAAGTATCTTGCAGAACTCCGAGACAATCAAAGTCGTGGGGAACATCATGAAGACAAACGTCGCAGCTTGCAGCAGCATCGGAGCGTACTTTTACCCACAAATCGGCCGGATATACATGGACATGCTCACCATGTACCGTGCTTCTTCACAACTCATCGACGAAGCCGTGCAGCGCGATGGCAACATCGCCACCAAGATGCCCAGAGTCCGAGGTCTCAGGACCATCAAGAAGGAAATCCTGAAGCTCATAACGACATATGTCGAGAAGGCGGACGATCTGGAAATGGTGCACACAACGCTTGTGCCTCAGCTGCTGGAAGCCATTCTCCTCGACTACAAGAACAACGTGCCCGATGCACGCGAAGCGGAAGTTTTGGCAGTCATTACTGTCTTGATCACGAAACTCCAGGTACGTTGGACCCAAGCCACCAGCAAACACATGATCGTACGCGCACTAGCGACGAAGGGTAAGTTGGACGACACTGACATGGCCCCACAGGGCATGATGACTGAACAAGTGCCTGCGATCCTCGACAACTGCTTCGAATGCACTCTCGACATGATCAACAAGGACTTCTCCGAATACCCAGAACACCGTGTCGAGTTCTTCAAGCTTCTCCGTGCGATCAACCAGCGTTGCTTCCCGGCGCTCATCAAGCTCGATCAGGCTCACTTCAAGCTCGTCATCGACAGCTGCATGTGGGCGTCCAAGCACGACAACCGCGCTGTCGAAGGCGAGGGTCTGAACATGTGTATTGAGCTGGTGGAGAACATGGCCAACCACACCGACCAGCAGACGTGCGATGCTTTCTTCCAGAGCTTCTATACCACCATCTTGCAAGACGTATTCTTCGTGCTCACCGATTCCGACCACAAGGCTGGTTTCAAGTACCAGTCAATGCTCCTTGCTCGACTCTTCTGGCTCGTTGGCGCCAACAAGATTTCTCAACCCATCTACAGTCCTGACCAAGCTTCTGCCGGCACGACCAACAAGGACTTCTTGCAGAACTTTGTCGCTTCACTCCTCAGTAACGCTTTCCCGAACTTGCAGGCTGTGCAGATCACCAATTTCATCAAGCAGCTGTTCGACAGCACAGAAGACTTGCCGAAGTTCAAGTCGATCCTTCGTGACTTTCTCATTCAGCTGAAGGAGTTCGCCGGCGACAGTGCAGAGCTCTTCCAGGAAGATCGCGAGAAGGCTATTCGTGATGCCAAGGAGGCAGAGCGCGAGCGTATGTCCAAGGTCGGCGGTCTCCTCAAGCCTTCGGAAATCGATGAAGACGACTTGTGACTGGACCAAGAAGTGGAGTTGAGCAAAGGACGGAGTTCAGACGTGGAAAATGATGCATTGGAGCAATTGGGCTGGGTTGCTTGAATTGTTCGATACCTTTCATACAATCAATGTGGAAAAACGGACATGAGCGAGAGCGAGAGCGCGGGTAGACACGCATGAGACGGCTGCACATGACGAGTGTGGTCAGAGGTAGGCTTGCGTAGTCCAAAAGCAAAAGCTTTGCTTCTTGGGCGGGGAAACTCTGAAGAGAGCGGTGAAATGATGGCTCGCAAGGCGAGTCGAAAACTGTGATGATATGAGATACATGCGCACGATACGGCCGGATCAATAAGAAGAAGATGAAAAAAGGATGAAAAAAGAGTTGATGATGATACGAGCGCGGGGAGAATTGAGGAGCTAGCTGGCTCGCTGCTACATCTGCGAATGAGAGAGGAAAGTGGTAGTGGCAGTCTTTTTGCAAAGCGCATGTATGTAGAGAGAGAGAGAGAGAGAGGGTCAGGAAGACAGAAGAGAGAAAGGAGTGGTCGAAGCTTTTTGTCTTCTCAATACGAACCAATCACACTCGAGAATGACTATGTGTAAAACAACCAAAAACAAAACATAGATTTGAGCGCGATGATCGCGGAGGAATGGAATGGCATGAAATGAAATGAGGAAGATTGTGAAAAAAAAAAAAACGTGAAGACGTGAGAATCTTTTTTGGTGGTGTTATTTTCCTGCTCGGTCTCTTCAATGATGATGGTTTGGTTTTCTGATGCAGAAGTGAAACTTCACGGGTGGGATGTTGATGAGGGCACGTTGTTGGTGATGTGCGTAGTTATGATATTAAAAAAAAATATGTAGAGGAAGGATGTGTAGAGAAGAGGATGTTTGTACTTTCTCTGCTTCTCCGCGAATAGAAGGAAAAAAAAAAAGAATTGCGGAGATGGAGAGAGAGAGATAGATATATATATATATATGTTGTCGTGCAGAAGGACGTTTATTTGTTTATTTTGGAATTGCGCAGAAAAGAAAAAGAAGAGTTGTGGAGTATGTATTGTAGAAGAGATGTTTTGGATGGATCATGACTCTCGAAATTTTGGTATGGAGATTATCGTACAGCGGATTGGTGTGGGGTGGCGTTGGGAGATATTCTTTGGTGGAGATAGAGAGAGGAGAGGTTGGGTTGGAGTACTTGTACTTACTTGCATAGACTTATGTGTATCTCTGGAGTTCCGCGGGATGGCTGGAGTTGCTGAGCGGGGGGTGGAGTGGCTCGGAGGGAGGTGGATTTGTGGAGTTCAGGGGCAGGGATGGAAGTGGCTCTGGCTGGTGGTGGTCGTGAGAATGGAGCGGTTGGGTTGTCCTGGGAGCAGGATGCTCATGAGTGGGATGGAGAATGATGATGATGACGAGATGACTCTGTCGAGTCGCTATCTGCGCGGCATGCACGAGATTGTTACACGGTGGCACACAGATGTCGAGTTCCACGGAGCGAGTGGGCCAGAACTTCCTCTCTCTGATGTCCAACATGAGAATCTAGTGCTCTGCGTGGACGTCAGCCAGCACGCAGTTTCCGAAGAATAGGGAGACAGAGCACCACATGATATAGACATCACGACAGCGACACACGTTCACAGCAGGCCATCACCAATTGAATGGGATAGCCAGGCGTGGTTTTGTCACATTTTTGCATTAGAATGCTAACCCTGACTTACTATACCCCTCGCTACGCTCTGCTCGGCCAACTCGAGCGGCGCGGCAGCCTCAAAATGCGCGGAAATGTGTCTGTCGTATCAAGCACCCCATGCAAGCCATCTCTACAGGATAGCCAGGCAGTGAGCTCGCTCCAAGATCGAAAATGCGAAGCCTGCACAATGTCAGTAGTCCATGTGTCGTGACTCACTGCCTCCTCCCTCCGTTCCAAAATGTTCGTTCGATCCGTCTCGCGCTCCGGTACCATGATCATTATTGGTCCATGCGGAGAAGGATCTGTCTTGTGCGATACCTCTGCAGGCTGGCCTCCAAGCACGGGATGGCCAGGCAGGGTGTTTGTCAGTCCGAGGGTCAAATACGCTCCCTCGGCACAGCAGTCAAATACGCTCTGCTGTGTTTCCGGTCCATGTATGGTATCCGGAGTCGATCCATTTCTTACCCGAGCGCCACGATCGGTGTGGTTTGCGGGGAGAAGGATCTGTGAATGTGTCACACCGCTGCAGGCCATCTCTCGAGATATGGGATAGCCAGGCAGGGTGATCAGAAGTGAGTAATCGGGATGCTTGTATGTATGCATCACCGATAAAACGTCAATACTGCCCGCGGGATCTGTCTCCATCGCGTGGCCAAAAGCTCCAGGTCAGGAGGTCCAGTCATTCCAGTGGCGTTGTCAACCACACCCGCACAGAGTCGCGAGGACAGTTCTTATCGTCCCTGTCTCAGACTTCTGGCGAGTTGGTGACCCAAGCAGCAGGGAGATGGGCGAGGTCGGGGTCCTGCAGATCATGAGGACACTCCCAGAGCTGCTGATTGTCGCCGAGCTGACTTCGCACCTCTTGGATACGATCGGCAGCAACAGCACGGGAGGTTTCCTTGAGCCGGAAAAAGTTCTCATCCTTGTTCCAGACAAGGCCGTATTCGCTGGCCCAGTTCGAGATCTGCAGCCCAGAGCTGGCTATAGTAGCCTTGTTCCTGACCATGCCCGAATTTCGCTTGCAAAGCTTTGTCACCTGCTTTGCCATGTGCTGGCTCCGTGCCTGGTACCTTGACTTCTGGCCCTGGCGCCTTTGCGCTGCCGGCGCTTTCTGATCAAGCGGGACCGGTGCAGCGCGCTTCCTCTTCCCACCAGCTGGCTCCGCGGCAGGCGCAACAGGCGCAACAGGAGCAACAGGCGCAACAGGCGGAACAGGCGCAACAGGCGCAACAGGCGCAACAGGCGCAACAGGCGCAACAGGAGGAGCAATCCCCAAATCTGTCCTCAGGTGAGCAAAGCCTTCCTGAGGCCAGTCTCCACCGTGCACCATTGGCGAGTGAGGGCCGCTTGCTTGACCATTTCCAAATTCGGCTCCAGGAAATGTCGCGGCGTCCTCATGGCCAGTCAGGAAGCCTGGTGCCTCCAAAGCAAACGTTCCAGCGAAGCCACCGAACTCGGCCAAACTGTATCCATCGGAGGCAGGAGAGGGAAGTTGCTGCATAACGGCAGATGGTGGCGTGGCCAGATTACCGAAAGCAGAGAGGTCTGTGAACGGGATCGCGAGACAGACATCACACGGAGAGTGATAGAGGAAATCCGTGCTTTGGCCACACGCGCGGCAGACGGTACTCGCGTCCATCTCTGCTGATTCTCCGTGGAGCGCTAAGCTGGTAGATGCTGATTGCTGGGCGTAGCGGTGGTTGAGGCTTGAGAGAGTGAGCGAGAGATAGAGAGCGAGTGAGTGGGTGAGTGAGTGTCTGCGGAGAGATATTCAAGCACCGGGCTTCAGAATTTCAGGTTCGTGCGATGCTAGCCTGAGAATAGCGGCAAAGGTATTCATCGAACATTTGGTGGTACTCACTCACGAGAGGTCCGTGCAGGGTCCAATCTGCCCCGAGCAGCGCCAACAGCAACATTGCACGATGACCTTTCTTGATATGGGTATGCGCAGATAGCCACGATGTAGCACTCCAAGCTGTCGTTTTCAGCATCGCCATACGCCATCCACAGCGTCGTTGGCGTCTTTGTGAAGCAAAGCAACGCCGCCGTTTATGAACTTTATTTCAATGGTACGGTTGGCTGCCGGGAGGTGGTGGACTGCGCCAGTGTCCTGCTGTGGAGTTGTGCTACGTTTGTCAGCTTTGGAGAATGTGTGACTGTGATGTGACAGGACGTAGAGGAGAGTCGCGCGCCCATGCTCTCGTTTCTCTGGAAGCCGTGCGACATCTCAATGTCGCGCTGTAGCTGCTCGTAGATCATGGCAAGCCGCGGCCAAGCGCATGACTCGAGTCGGCAGCAAGGACGACCTCCGCTGGTGCCTTCAATGGTCCATTGGTCCACGCTGTTATCCAACTTGAGTTACATGGTTCTCCACCATACCCAGACCAGCGTTCTTTCCCAGCCGGTGCATCGATAGCCGACGAGCAGTCCGTCGTGGGGGAGACTGCAGGTGCTATGTCTTCGGCTGCAAGGGCCGGATCTTCTTGCCTTGTTAGATCCAGACTACCGGCGATACGAGTCCCTAGCCCAGTCGCTGCAAGCCCCATGTGTCTTGCTGTCCGATCCTGCAAACTTCCGACCTCCAATGCGCGCCATCGGATGAACCGAGCGAGCACAGCGGCGAGACTCCTGTCGGGCCCCACCATTACTTCGTTGGATTGCAACGTTGCGATCAACGATGTATATAGGAAGCAAGCACCACGACAGTAAGCATCGATTATGCCAGCCCTGCCAGCCAGCTCAAAGCAGTGAACGAAGGCAGCTGCTCAGACAAGATGGATTTGCATCAATACTGTCGATAGCAATAGTGTATTGCATCAGTGCAATGCCGCTTCAGCTCCCGCCTGGTGTCGATGTGCTCTCCGCTTTCATCGATGCACCTCATGCCGTTGAAGGTGGCGCAAGATGAGGCCTCTCTTTGACAATCCTGCCCGCTCATGGCCAGACAACCTGTGCAAGCGTCTGTGACGAGTCTCCCGAGCTGATACTTTCGCAATTCCCCGATTGTTCGTATCCTGACTGATCCATTCGATGGCCATTTTTGGGGACAAGCTGCTTTCGGCAGTTCGCCGATCTGCGACTTCGCGAGGTGGGAATAAGATGCTTCTTGCGTGTGATCGTCTCGGACTTGACAGCCTCCGACAGATGGAACCCTTCCCACATATCTATCACGCTCCCACCTTCCCGCTCTGTGACATCAACCTCGTCGCTCTTTCCCATTCATCCTGGGCGGCGTGGCGGAGGTGGGAGTGGGGTCAAGCTTTGTTAGCGCCTTGGCAATCCAGCAAGTCCTGGTCGGCAAATCCTGGTTCGGGCTTGCCCTTCGCGCAGATACACACCGGCTTTGCAGGCGACAGACATATCGCATCGACGACGACGGTTCTGTGGGTTGACTCTTGCAACGGCGACTTGGATCTTCTTGGAATCGACGTGTGCTGCAGAGCGCCGCTGACCGCCGACGCGAAAACTGCCGCTGCCACCACCGAATCGCCCGCGCCGCCCATATCGCGACTGGCGGCGGCAGCTGGTTCGTCCATAAAGCGGAAAGCCCGCCCCAGTCGTCGTCGAGACTGAGCTGGGGTCGCCTTCAAGATGTCTGTCATTCTCTGTACTGGTACGTCGGCCGTATCGCGCGAGCTGTTGCTTCGATGGCTTGGCTGATGGATGCTGCCAGCTGGCTACGACCACACGATCCGGTAAGCAATCGCTCTGCGCTGGGATGCAGTCTTCGTCTCGCCACCTGGTCCATCACTCACGGAATTGCATTGTATATTGCATAGTTCTGTGGGAGCTGGAAGATTGGTGGAAATACAGGTGCACGAAGCGATTCTTCGTTGGCTTTTGAACGAAGGCAGCCCCATGTCCTCAAGTGCGGCTTCACCTAAGGACATACTCGACGGAAATTCTTTCCGGGCACAGGAACTACAGCGATATTTCACACGGATCGTTGGCTAATCCTTCCCACGCAGCTTCTGGGAAGCCCTCAGTGGTATTTGCTCGCGTACCATCCCGCATCCTGACTCGCAAGTCAATCGACTGTGTATATCTCCCGACAAGCGCTTCCTTGCCGCTGCTGGACACCACACTGTGAAACTCTACGACATCAAGTCCACAAATCCAGCTGCAGTGCTCACATTCGAAGGCCACACGGGCAACATCACCGGGGTCGCCTTTCACTGTGAGGGCAAATGGATGGTCACATCTTCAGAAGACGGTAGGCGCTCTACCCTTACCACACTGCTCGCGACTGACCACACGCTGCAGGCACAGTGAAGATTTGGGATACTCGCAGTGGCCACATACAGCGCAATTATTCACATGGCGTACCGGTAAATGATGTCGTCATTCACCCCAACCAAGGCGAACTCATATCTTGTGATCGAGGAGGCAACCTCCGGATTTGGGATCTCTCGGAGAACAAGTGCAGTCATCAATTGGTGCCAGAAGAGGACAAGAGTATTGCTTCGGTCACTGTCGCCACTGATGCTTCACTTCTATGCGCCGCCGTCAGCTCAAGCACAAATGGCGCTGTATTCGTGTGGAGGCTCGTCACCGTTAAGGATATGACCACCCTCATCCCCATCACAAAATTCAAAGCGCACGGCACGTACATCACCAGAGTCCTGTTGTCGCCAGACGTTCGAAAACTCGCCACTTGCTCTGCCGACCATACAGCGAGGATCTGGACCGTTGATCTGGAAAAAGCCGCGTCGCCAGAAGAGACAGTGGATGAAGATGGTGCTGTCGTGTCTACTTCAGGCGAAGACAACTCCGGCGCGTTCCCCCTCGAGAACGAACTCGATGGCCACCAACGCTGGGTCTGGGACTGCGCCTTCTCGGCAGATTCTGCATATCTCGTCACGGCCTGCAGTGATCACTACGCGCGGTTGTGGGAGCTGGCGAGTAAGAACATCATTCGACAGTACAACGGACACCATCGAGGCGCGGTCTGTGTCGCCCTGAATGACTATTCTGAGACAAGGTGATCAAGTACGTGAGGATATGAAGAGGTACTGCGATCAAGACTGGAAATTTGCGGATGTCACGATCGTATGGTTAAGACAGCAAGACTGGCGTCATGGCGTTGGGGACACTAATTCAGGGATGAAGTCGCGACTTGAGAAAGAGAAGCTCAAGAGACTGCACTGAGACTGCAAATGGGGCAGCATTTCACCAATACGGGTATCGCTTACACTTCTCAGGCCAACGCAAGATATTGCAAAGCAAAATATTTCTCAACCACTCGCTTTTGTCATGCACACCGTGCCATGTCTAACACTTATCAGCAAAAGGAAAGTCCCCTAACCACTGACTCCCCAAAGTATCCCAATCACAATCATCCCTCAAAGGCCCCTTCTCACTACACCTCTTAATTCTCTCCTTGAAAATCCCCTTGTGCGTAGCCTTCCTCCCCTGACACGTCCTCTGCCACTCATCACTATGCGAATCATACGTCTTATTCAGCTCCTTCTCATACGGCGGCAACAAATACTGCTCCTGCCACCCCGTCGCATTCGTCGGCCCATACCGCAGAATCCCGGACTGCTTCCACTGTTCAGTCGCGCCTAAGCCGTGCTTATCCAGATACTTCAGATCTTCTTCCGAGTAGCAATCCGCGTACATAGACTTGCCCGTGATGGCTGGAATGCAGACATCGGAAGCTTCGTTGGTGAAGCGCACGAGGCGGGAATTGAGTTTACAGTTGGGTTCCGAATAGACGGTGATATTACAGCGTTCCATGGGCATCAAGAGATGTTTCTCATTCACTGCGGGGAACTGCCAGTAGAGGCCCGAGAGAATGTAATTTTCGGGCTTGTTGGCGCGGTCGATGTCTTCTTTGGTCACGGTGGGTTTGTCTGGGAGTGCGGAGAGGTCGTTGTCGCGTTCGGCACGCGCTTGGTTGAGTTGTTCGTCGAAGGTTATGCAGCGGCGGATTTGGATGTTGCGGTGTTGGAGGTGCGCGTAGTTGGTTGTGTTGTGGCGGCAGCCGGTGTAGCGGACTATGCGGATGCGAGGGTAGAGTTGGTCGGGCCAGGGACTGCGGCGCAGGAGGTGGTTTTCTTGATGGTCGTCGGACTCGATATCTTGGAGGTAGTTGGCAGGAGGGGTTGGGGTTGCTGTGATGGCATGAAGGAGGCTCAGGCAGCTGAGAAGCAATTTGGAAAAATGCATGATGGCTGTCTTGTCTTGTCTTGTACTCCGAAGTGCGTAAGTGATGGTTTTGCGATTTTTGCTCTCCTCTTGAGTCGTCTTTGGAACGAGGCTGCTTCCGAACATTCGATGGCTTGATAAAGTAAAAGCAGGCAGAGAGCCTCACGGAGTCGTAAGATTCAAGACTCGAAGCTAACTTGTATATCTCTGGGTTAAAGCTTGCCCTGTCCTTAGTACCAGATTGCTGCGCGACCCATTGTGTTCCAAAGTATGATTACTTCTAAATACCTTCTAATGTCGAGGCCACTTGCTCGAGTTCCGTCTCCGGCGCGCGCATTGACGTAACAATTATGTGAAGAACGTTGTCATCCACCGAATCAGCTATTCGAGTCTGGAGCAGATGAAAGCGGAGATATTCACATCCATGTGAACGTGCTGCAGCACATCGATTCAGCTGCTCCGATATGGACTAGCTGAAAAGGACGAAATTCACATATGCATGTGCGAACAGCGGCTCGCAGCGACGTTGCTAGTCACCGAATCAGCAGCTCGAATTTGGAGCAGTCGAAGATAGAGAAATTCACAACCCATGTGAAAGCATTGCAACACATCGATTCAGCTGCTCCAATATGGATCAGCTGAAAAACGAGAAATTCACATATGCATATGCCAACAGCTACGAGCAGACAAGCAAGAATTCACCTCATCGACAGCACCATATCTTCACCACACTCCTCTGCGATGTTCTTCGTGGTATACAAACCGTGGTGGGCTTTTCGCAAGGCTGGTCACTACGGCAGACAAGTACATGGTATTGGATGACCATATCGAGCACCAACAACACCCTGAACCAGTCACGCGCGACCCTCAGTTGCAGTCGAGCACGCTGGGCATGTCGCGATCCCAAACCAGAAGTCAACTCTCGGCCAAAGAAGCTTCAATTGCTGTAATGGCAGACCTGGAGAACCTGAAGATCAACCCGGAGACGCTGGAAGCCGATTTCTTGGAGATGATACCACCCCCACCGCTACCACCAACTGAGCGCCCGGCTATGAGGAGACTCCAACGATATCCAGTAGTCGTTCACACTCGAACATTGGGACCCGCCATTGCGCCGCCACAGAACTTGGACAGCAGGATCGCGAAGATGCGTGCCATCATGCGAAACTACACGCTGTCCGCAAAGGAGAGATCGCGAAGAGTTCGGAACCTGACGATGCTAGCCGAGCAAGACTTTATCGAAGCGGTCAGCGCCAGCAAAAGTGAAGAAGAAGATGTCGCGATTGATCCCAAGCACGTCAACGGCCGTGCAAATGGTGTCAGCTTGATCAGGCACGATTCCTGCATCCATTCCCGCTCGTTCTCCAGATTGCCGACTATTACAGAGGAGAAAGCGGAAGAAGGCAGAGCTGTGAAGGCATCTGTGCCCAAAAAGACCTCGGGTGACAATCTGCATATAAAACACTCCAACCCATCATCACCAAAACCGAAGTCGAGAATTCCAGTTCGACGCTACCCAGCGAGAGGATTCGTGCCAGACGCGAAGGAAGTGAGGAGCAGGCAGGACGCGGGATTCTCTTCGATCGAGGCAAGGCTGGCGACACTCGATGCGTTTTTCGACGAGGAACTTTGACCAATGATTGAGTGGCAAGATCTGGTTGAAAGCGCGAAGACCGGAGCACATTGATGTTTGAATCTGGAGCAGAGCGTGCTGGCACGCGAATCATCAAGCAAGGCGCTTTACGGAACATACATTGCCTGTTTGGATTTTCCAGGGACATACAGAGATCGTGGGATCCATCTGGGGATCTGGCGCAAGGTATTTTCTTCCATTTCGAGGTATGCCAATAACGCATGTGATGAGTTTCGGTCGATTGGAAATTGTCATTTCAGCTCGTCAGCCTTTTCGCAGGCACTCACGCCTGCGTTAGAACAGATAGAAGCTATATGGAGGTGCGAATGTGACCAGACAGGATGATGAGGTCGTGCGCTTCTGATCCCTGAAGCGCTCTTGAGATGTCTTGCAATGGTACATATGAGCTTTCGTTCATCTTGAGTAGCACAGCAAGATGCAACAGACACATAACTCAATATGCTGGCGGATTGTCCAACGCAGGCTCGGAAGCAGTGAGGAATTGTTTCGGGCACTCCGTAGCATGTGAACGCGAGTGTTGCAGGTGAAGGCAACGAGAACACGAGTGAATTGAGCCTTCCAGAAGCTTGTGGAGCATGTTGTTGCATAGCATGTGCATCGATTGGCTATGAAGCACATCTCATGCCGTTCGTTGCATGGCATTCGCGGCAGCTGTCCAGCAATCTCACGGCGGCGTTGGCAGGGCCGTATCTTGCGCACCACCTCCCATGGCTTCAAATGCATGGCATGCGCCAGTAGACCGCTTGCCTTCTCGCCTGGCGCACGTCGTTGACATGTGGTGGTCCTTGTCCAGTCTTGCCGTGTACTGTTGTCCCTCAGCTCTTCACCCGCGACCACCTTCATCTAGCCACTTCCATTCCATCTCCCAGTCCTAGCTCTTCCTCGAACACGACTTCGATCCCTTCCTCCGTAGCAAAGAAGTCTGTGGCTGTAGCCGTGGCCGTCGGAGAAATGCACCAGGACTTCAGGAGCTCAGTTCCAAGATCCGACCAGTCTTCGATCTTGGCTGTGCGGCCTCAGCTCCAGCTTCGCCGTGATCGTTCTAGACACTCATCGCCCACGCAACATTCCACAATGGGCAAATCCTGAAGGATGCAGTCAACGTAAAATTGGTGACATGGAAGACCGCGTGGACAAGTTCAAGTGATGGCCGGCATGACGTCTGCACAGCCATGATGGACAACAAGCTGCGCTTCACGCTCGTCACCACCCTGCCGATCGCACATCTCGCTCGCGGAAAGATGGGAAGATTGACAATGAGCTCGAAATAGCATCAGAAGTAACACTCTCAGGAAAGCTATATATTCGTGCTGTCGAGACGAGATTGCTACAAGAATATGTAAGACGATACCTCCTACCATCCTACTGTAAGATTTCCAAGGTACCTCATCCTTCGAAAGTACCGCGATACCACCGGAGAGTCAGCACGACTTGAAGCCACAATCAGTCATTCCAAGCGAACAAAAATCATCTAGGTCCAGGAGCGGCCTCACGAGCAGGCATACAAGTATCCAGTCAAATCACCGAGCTCCCAAACCTCCACTTCGCAAAGATCAACACTCCACAACTCCACCTCACACCACCCAAACCAAGATAAAACAAAATGACATCCCGAAAAGACCCTCCAGGCACCATGGCCTCCGGTGGCTCAAGCTGGAACGATTCCGGCTACGCTTTCGCGCCCAACACCAACACCCTCGACGCGCAAGCCATGCCCTCTGATCAAGCCGCCGCAGCCCGCGTCAAAGCCGCAGAAGTCATGGCCGCGTTGAAGAGCGGCGAACCTGGTGCCGCGGACAAAGTCATGGGAGATAATGAAGGCAAGAGTTCTGGCGGAGGAATCACAGGCTTGGGAGGACCGAATGGCTTCTTTCAGAAGTTGAGGAAGAAGAAGGCGGAGAAGCAGAGTAAGAAGGCGGAGGATGGGGTTGTGCGATAGATGAATAATGGTATCTGGAAATGAGTCGTGAACGATGAATCTTGGGAATGATTAGTATTATTTATGATTAGGACGTTTGTGGTAACCATGCGATTTGCTTCAGCTTCTTTCACATGAAATACTTGAACTCGTTGCGTTCATACCCTGCCGAAGTCGACACGCTGGGCGGTAGATCTTCAGGTCTGGTGCCCCAAGCACTTTCGTTTCGTCCGAGCGTGAGTTCCAATACACCGCCTTCCAAGAAGAACGAGTGCGAGTACCAGTTCTTCGTGTATGGCTGACCATTCAAAGTAGCGCTCTGAATGTATATGTTCTGATACTCGGGATCGAAATTGATGTTGCGGATTGTCGCCTTCTTGCCGGTGAGCTTGTTGGTTACGCTGACCTCTTCGAAAAATGGAGGCGTAATGAAGTAGACATCCTGCCCAGGGTTTGGAAACATGCCCATCATAGATAGTGCGACGAAGGAACCCATAGCACCGCTATCGTCATTTCCAGGAATACCATTGATTGTGTCGTTGAATTGTGAGGGGATGTAGAAATGTGCTCTCTCGGCGCTCTTGCCAGGACGTCCCGCGTAGTGATACTGGTAGACTGGGAGAAAACCTTGCTCATCGCCAATATAGAGCAGGCCAGGGAATTCGTGAAGGTAGTCGAGACGATCGACAAAAGTCTGGGCGCCACCCATCGTAGCAATCAAGGAGGCTTGATCGTGTGGCACGAAGAATGAATAGAGCCAGGAGCTACCCTCGTATGTTTCATGTCCATCTGGGTTGAGATAGCAGCTTGTGAAGTTCAGAATGAGGGAGCAGAAGATTGGATCCTGGTAGCCCCAGGTGCCGTTGAGGAATTTGGGCATCAAGAAGCCTTCAAAGCCAGTATCCGTACCATTGATGCTACTGTTTTGATCGGCCTTCCACATGTTTCGCCAGTACTCTGATGACGCGAGGTACTTCTCGTAGTCAGCAGTATTGCCCATTCCACGCGCCATCTCGGCAATGCAGTAGTCATCGTAGGCATATTCCACAGTCCTGCTAACGCTCCGCGTGAAAGGCCCGACTCCATACGGGTCGTAGTCGTCAGTCGGAATATAGTTCAGAGTTTTCCAACTCAGCACACCGCCTCGGCCCTCCACAGCCCAGTTCTGAGGCTCTTCCTCGGCGTCTTTGACAACAGCTTCGTAAGCGGTCTTCCAGTCAACGCCGTGGTCCGCAGCCAGCTGTCCCAACTTCAGGTAGGATTCTGCAATAACGACATCGGCGTTGGATCCTCCTTGAGTGAAGCCCTTGCATAGCGACATTCGGCAATCTGGGAGCCATCCTTCGTGTCGGTAGATGTCGATAAGGCTGCGAATCATCCGAATCTGGCTGTATGGATCGAGGATAGTGATCAGAGTGTGAATGCTGCGGAAGGAATCCCAGATACAGTAGTATGAATCATAGTATGGCTCGCTGCTTGTCCACAGTGGATTCTCGCTAGTATAGTCCTGGGGTGAAATGGACGCACGATACAGCCCGGACCAGAGCACGGTCTGTAAGCTTTCGTTGACTCCGCCTGGGTTGACCTCAACAACTCCGAGTGTGTCTCTCCACGCCTCTTGTGCAGCTGCATAGGTGGCATTGAAGTCAAAGTTTGGGATCTCTGTTTCGGCATTGTGGCAGGCTTGACCAACGGATTTGAAGCTGACACCTACTCTTGCCAAGATCTGACGGTTGTCTTTGGGCGCCATGAAACTCGTCCAAGCGCCAGCAGGCAGAAGGTCTGGCGAATTGTTCACTCCGTCGACCACAACACTGAGGGTTTTGGGCTCGGTTCCGGCACGATTGTTCACGAAGACGCCAGTGTCTCGAATAACGGCACCAGAGAAGTCTGCGCAGAAGTGCAGCTCATAGTTTCCAATTCCAAAGCTGGGTGAGAAAACGCCACTTCCAGATATACGCCCGGAGGTCGGGTCGACAGAAATTGAACCATTAATTCTTGACCGCGGTAAGTCAATTAAGTCGACCAGTATAAGTGGGCTGAGGGTGGCGTTCCTCTCTACAGGCTGCTCTGGGAAGTTGAAGCGGTACAATGCCGTGTGATTCGTTGCTGTCATCTCAGTATTGATATTTGTCTGCATCGAGACAGCGAAATACCCTGGGCTGGCCTTGACAGAGTCATTGATGCGGGGCACAGAGCGCAATTCATGTGGAAATACGCATTGGTTGATATCGTCATCAGGGCATCCGGCCTGAGGGAAAAGAGGGAAGTTGCCTAGAGATGGACTCTGCATCTGTCAGTCTTGGCTCCCACTTTACAATGAAGCAAGATGTTGGCAGATATGAGGTTTATCAGAAATGTTGATACAGCTTGTAAGTTTCATGAGTTGTCAATTGGTCTCCAAGAAGTGTGTTGTCATCATTTGGATGTGCAAGATGCTTGAAGAAATATGACTTACTCCTCCTGTGCCAGAGTCATGCATATGAGAAAAGCCCTTCACCCAAAATTAGTATTTTTGCAGCAGGAAAGTGTTTTCGAGACTGAGACCGTTATGTTGCCAGTCACATCTCCCGTACTGAATCCGCCCTGGTTCTCGACATTCACGTCGGCCCCAGCTTTTGCCATGCCGAATGGCAGGGTTGCGCCAGGAAAGACATGGCCGCCATTGGTCGTTCCTATGAGAGGATCAACAAAAGACAAGATGTCAACTTGTGCTTGCCCATGGGCTGCAAATAACACGCTCGCAAGAGCAGCAAGTCTGAGGTATTGAGACCCCATTTGTGTTGCAACCTTAGCAAGCCAAAGGGCCAAATCGCGGACATCTCGCGGGTCAAAGCCATGGCCATTGTTGGCTTCATGTACCTGAGCGCTACCGGGGTTCCCCGCCTCTAATACGGACGGATGTTGCGGAACTGCATAACGCGCGCATCAATGAGCGCTGATTTGCTGGCCGGCGGCTGAAGTGCGTCCATGATGGTCAGTGGTGATGTAACGTGAACCACAGATGGATGTTTGAAATTTCGAAGTGGTGAGGAAGAGGAGAAGAGCTTGGACAGACAGCACGAGCAAGATGCCGCGGGCCGAAAATAGTGCTTGGCGGGTCAGTCTTCTCATTGTAATGCTTGTTCTTTCCAAGATGTTATGGTTCGAATTTTTCCGCAACATGCAAGCCCAGTTGTGTCTGCCTACTTCGTTTTCGCTACAATGTTCAGAGTTAGCCATGCAATGGAACGGCTTGCTACACGAGAAGAAAGCGTGATATATACACAAATGCAATCCGATGCGACAGCCGCGAGGCTCGGTCTCCCGTGATAAAAACTCGTCTGGGTCAGTGAGAGAAGGTTACAGTATCTTCCCAGCGGCGCACACCGGATATTGCTTCCAGCGCTGGAGATGCAGCGCAGTACCGCTTCAATCTTTTTGTTCGACTTACGATATCCGCTAGGGCAGCAGCTTCCGGTAGGAACCATCGCATCTCCTAACAGGATCGCATCAAAATTCTACAGAGGTAGTTCTAGACAACTTCCATTATATATCTGACACCTGGAGATACCGTGTTAAAGTTCTCAGACAAACCCACGACCACAAAAGGTGCTTCCATACACTTCCCCATTCCGCAAGGACTACAGCGCCAAATTAGGCAAGACTACACACCGGACTTTATGAACTTCTAGAAATCCTTGCAAGCACGCGAAAGCATAGATACAAAGCGACTAGATAAGTAGTTAACAAAATCATCAACCGCCTAGTCTTCTTCCCCAACATCTCATCAGAACAATCACAACCCTCGCAATGGCCCCAACACTCAAGCACTTCGCCGCTGCAGACTACGCCAAACTGCACCAGTACAATGAACACAGAGACATCCAAATCGGAGACTTCCATTCCAGGTACCTACCTCCTACTCAATCCCCACACTCTCTCTTCTTCCCACCTCACCTCACCTCCCTGCTCCTCGCCCTGATATCACCCAGCATCGAAACCGATCCCCAAGCGCCCATAACCTCCGGTTTCTTCGCCCTCGAAAAGGGCTGCACAGCCACAACAACTTTTCCCTACTCCGAGTACAAATACGTTCTTTCGGGAACGTTCATCGTCTCGGACCAGTCTGGTCAGCGCTTTGTCGGCCGGCCAGGAGATGTGATCCACATTCCCAAGGGATCGACTGTGACATTTGAGACGGAGGAGGGAGGAAAGACGTTTTTCGTAAGTTTTTGAAATTTTGCACTGCGATATTTCACGAATGTATGTGAATGTTATGTTCATTTTGGCTGATTTGGTTTGATCACAGGTGGCGCAGAGATCTGCGAATGAGAAATGGCCGGCGGGAGTTTCTGCGAAGTTGTAGAAAGGCGAAAACTGGAGCATCTGGATGAGAAGGCATTGTGATGGTGTCAAGGCATGATATAGAATCACATGCTCAAAGAAGAGCACACTTTCAGGACTTGGCGATTATTAAAGGCCGAACCGAAAGGCAGAAGCTCTTCCAAACAAGAACCTCGCTATGAGCATTTCGCAAAGCTGCATCGACCTTCGAAAACCAGCGCTCTCTAAACATGCCTCTATAAGACTCGCAAACCATACCGTAATAACATTCCTCCCCTCCGTTGCACTGTCCCTTACCACCAAGTGGTTTAGGATTCCCACCCATTGGCACCGCTTCATCAACATTCCCAATTTCTGTATCTGCTCCAATGCTATACAGAGGGCCTTGCTCGCATTGTGTCCACAAGTCTCACCAGTGACGGGTCGAAAATGGTACGGGACAGATGCTTTCTACTTCTGCGGATCATGCTATGAAGAGAATGGACGTTGCAGCTCCTTCGCTGAATCCTTTACTATTCAGAATGAAGGACAGGCCGAGGCGTACTGCGGAATATATACTGATAACATGCGCGGCCACTATGTTCTAGCGTGTCGCGGACGGGACTTGGCCAGACTCATCTCGTATCGCAGAGAATGAGCTCAAGTCTGAAAGTTGTATGGAAGCAGCTTGGAAGGCTACATGCAGACACAGCAGATCGAACACCGGGAGCACTTGAATGGAATGGCAGAAATGGGTTGTAGCGGGAATATTGAGACGTGGAGGAAGGTCATGGTACAACAAATCCTTCGAATCCTGTTCGGCTTGCCATGTGGAGAAAATGGGCAGATATGGAGTGAGCAGTCCACCATGAAAGAACGATGTCTTGCGTGTCCTAACTCGCGAGTCAACCTTTTGCAATTCGTCGATGCCATAGCTGAGTTGGGTCGATTCGATCGCGCTTTGCAGCGGGCACTCAGTTGGTGTACCACATTCGGGGCACCACATCATAGCTCGGAGCGCATCGATTCGTCTTGCTAGCGCGCCCGCGCATAGCTCTCACTTGCATCATGCTGTTCATCAATCTGCGGCTGTGAAGCTCTTATCGGGGGTGGATCATGGCGTCGCTTCAGTGAACGTGTTGCTCAGTCGACTCTGTAGAATGTAAGATGTGTAGCAGAAATTCGGTGGCGTACGTGCGAGTTGGTCAGTTGTAATGAGTTGTATCATTCGAGTGGCAGAGGTTGAGTTCTTTGGAGCAGCTGCAAACGGCAAGCGCGACGCACGAGCCACAGCCAAGCTCGATGGTCGCCGCGTGACCGATGACCGCCCGCTACATCACCAGCCGCACATGCAGCAATCAGAGAGCTCGCTTGCCTTGGTGACTGTAGCACCGTGATATTCTGCTGCCTTGCACCCTTCTCCTCATTTTCTCTTCACACCAACGCGTTGACCTCAGCAGCACTCGCAGCAGCACTCGCAGCAGCACTCACAGCAAACACACAGCTTCCATCAGCATGGCTCTCTTCAACGTCTTCCTCCAGCTCTGCCTGGCAGCGCTTACCTTCGCCGCACCGCTTGAGAACAGCGAGTTGCTTTATACCACTAAGACAGATGCATGGCAGTACGGCACTGGTGGTGGAATCATCGGCTTCATCGTGCTGGTGATCGACATCATTATCTGGGGTGAGACCTCACTACTCCGTAGCGTACAATCCACTCGTACTGATCGCTGACGATCCCCCAGTCGAGCTCTTCCAGTCCAGCCGTCCCATCTCGCATAAGATCCTCTGGGCAATCGTCGTCTTCTTCTTTCCCATCGTCGGTGCCATCGTCTACTTCATCTTCAGCAACCGCCAGCAGCACAAGGCTGGAGGATACGAGCCAATCCCTTAAGCTTCAAATGGGCCGAGAGTGTGCTGAGCAAGCTCTATCACAGCAGCATGACAGAATTGCAAGGAACACAACAGAACACCGTGGTACAGATGATGGTGAAAATAGTGCAGTGCATGATTTGGTAATACCCAATGCCTGGAGCATTATTTCTGGAGGAACGGACTGAGTTCTAGTCCCGAGAAGGCAAAGAGCGCGCGAAATATCGGCAGATAAGCAATGAATGATTTGATGTTGGGTTTAGCAATCGAGTCCGCGTTCCTGATGTGGCATCTTGTGACATCCTCATCTGTCCATCTCAACCGCTGTTTGTGTATGATTTTGGTGGTTTGCACGATCACCTTGCTTTCTAGCAGCCAGCGTCCTACCGTGGTGCATGCACGTGGTGATGACGGCACAGACCATACAGTATCGAGATTCTATGAATATCACCGGACCTTTTTCCGCGCAGATCGCAAGACCGTCCAAAGCTTCGGCCGCATGCGCTCTCTGAGGTCCGCGTGGGACAAAGACTTGCCGCGTCCGTGCATGTGTGGAAGCGGATGCTGTGAGCAAACTCCATCACGTTGCCGTGCAGTTGCACGATGATCAAGCAGTGCAGTAGACATACGCATTAGTCATCGTTCGTCGACAGGCTTCCACGAGCTCGTGCAAGCGATTGCCAGGATCACGCAGCTGCGAAGGCGTCAGGCGTCAGGCGTCCCAGCCACCCTGCCTGCACGCCTTCCTCGACCGGACGCAACATCGAACCCTACCATATTACTGACAGCGCCATGTCGCAGTCCGCTGGCCTGGACGTGGACCGCCTTCCAGCCGCCGACATTAACATCGATATGGCCGACGACACCGAGACGGACCAAGAAGCACGACCAGTCTACGCCCCTCCACCGCACATCGCCGCTCGCTTCTATCGCAACCAACTGACGCGCCGGAAGTCTTCAGCGGCATCTTCTCGGAGGAACTCCCTCTCATCAGCCCAGTCACAGGCGCATTCGCACACCTCGGGCCGCTCGTTGCGCCGCAGTTCGACGGGATGCCGGTCGACGACCATTGCCCAGCACCTGCGCCGGGCCTCCATCATTGAATCAAGGAAAGCGCGTCTGGCCGACCGAGCTGCGCATGCTGAACAAGTACGACTACGAGCCGCGCTCGCCAAAGCGGCACCACGAGGCAACAGCACGAGCAGTGAAGAACGCGCTCTTGCCGCGCAAGCCGCCAAAGAGAAGCTGTTGGCGAAAGTGGCAGCACAATGTGCCGAGGAAGTGGCACGCGCGAAGCGCATTGCAGAGGAGGTCAAGGACCGCAAACTGGCAGAAGAGACGCGCTTGCGACTGGAAATGGAGGAGCGGCACGCCGAGGCTGAAAGAAGGAGGGCAGAGTACCAGCGCAATATCCAAGCACGGAGGGCGAGGCGTGCGGATAGTGCCGAGAAGAAACTCGCCGTGCTGGAGGAAGTCGCGGATGTGGAGGAAGATGCCATCGTCGAGGAAATCGCAGACGTCTTGCTTTTCGATCTCGAGACAGCCGTGATCCGTATTCAGCGAGCGTGGCGGTTGCACAGGAGGAAGCAGCCCGTCGTTCAATTCAGAGAACTTGGATTGGCCGCGGAGAGAGCCAAAGACACGCCTTTCGAGGAGATGACCGAACTCGTCGCCAGTCAGCAAGTCATCCAGGCCACGACTGACATGCTGATGCACCTTGGCCTGCAGGACGGAAACGATGCGAATGCTGCGCTAAACACCAGGACTTTCCTCAGCGCATATATGATTGTCGCTCACCCGATATCTGTACTGTTGAATAAGACCGGTGCACAAGAATCGGACTTGATCGCAAAAGCTTCTGAGCTGATTAGCCTGTTCGAAGCATCCGTGGCCAGACTCGACACGTGGAACAACTTCACCGCCAACGAGACACAGCATGAGACTCTCAATCAGACCTATACCACGTACACCTCCGCGTTTGCTGCTTGGAGGCTCCAAGATTCCAGTGTTCTCATCGAAGGCATGGTGGCCTCCTTTGTCGAACTTGACGCAATCTGGCAGACCGTCAAGGATGATACTCGAGGTGAGGTTGCCAAGGACTATCGCGAGGGCATCCGTGACAACCAGGTCATGCTTTTGAGTAGAATCAGGAAGCTTGCTGGTCCAGATCGAGCAGACTTTTTGATCAAGAGGGCCATTAGGGAGAGCCGACGAAGAAGACCTAAGAAGCGACCAGCGGCCGAAGTGAGACCACGAGGAGTCGAACCTTCTTCACAGGCTGCCGTTTCTTCTGAGCAAGCAGTGGAAGATGCTTTCGCGCCCGTTCCCATCGGCTCGGGCGAACTGAACAAATTGTTCACGACGATGCCGTCTAACCGGGTCTTGACGCACGAGCTTGCAATTGACAAGGACTACAAGCTCGAGGACAGGAACAGCGACCTACGCGAGCAGATGTATCGCAGTATATGCGAAAGCATGAAAGCCGGCTTTCAGGCTGGGAATGGAGCGCGATGGACCGTGTCTGCGGCGGAGAACATCAGGGAGAAGCTCTTACGGATGCTTAAGCCTGGTAGCAATATGCATAAGATGCTCTGCGAGGCACTGGACCTGGAGAATATTCAACGGCAGTGTCAACAAGGAGTGTTCAGCTACCCTGGATTCTTCGGCTTCATGGCTAACGTCCTGCCCAAGCTCTGTGCGCCGTTCCGCGATCAGCAAGTCAAAGCACTTGCAGAAACATTACGCACGGAGAATGACGAGCTTGACGGCATGATAGAGAAACTCTTCAAACTACTGAAGATGGTCGACTGTCTGAGCCTCGACTACACGAATTTCATGATCATGCAATCGGCCCCAACGCTGACGAAGGAAGCCGCTGGCTACGAAGCACGCATGTTTCAACGTGACCTCGAAACGCATCAGATTACGCTCACAAATACCAAGCGCTGGTGGCACCAGTCGCGCCGCACTCTCGAAGCCGAGTCAGATCGACGAGATCCTGAGAACATCAGGCACCCAGCCGACCGCCCAACACCTCAAAAGATCTACACGCATGCTTTGGTGGAGCTCGCCTTGACTTCGAATGAGCTCGATGACACTGCATGTCCCGAGACATTACACCTGGACGTAGAACGCATGCAGAAGCTTCGCGCCAAAGCCATCAGGATCGCTGTGATCGGTGCCATTCTTCTCACCACCAAAAACCTCCTGAGGCGCGATGTCCGAAGCCAGTGGAAGAATGAAGCCAATAGACTCTGGACCCTTCTCTCCGCGGAACCGTACGAGAGCTCGACCACAGAAGAGCCTACGACTGCGCAAAAGGCTTTCTCGGTGCTCGAAACAGCGCACAATATGCCCGAGAGCACGAAACGGTCTGTGCAAAGCACTATCAACAAATTCTTTGTGCAGGCGGCTCAAATCAGCATTCCTAGCGGCGCACAGCAAGTGAGCAGCGTGCGCTTCTCGGATCCGGTGTTGAAGGTTCTGTTCCAGCGACTGAAGACACACATCTTATCTCGTCTTTCGGCGGAGAGTAGCGCGGACAGAGTTCGGGCTGCGAGCTCGGCTTCGGAGAAGCTGGCTGCAAGTGGCATGGCGGAGTTTGTTCCGCATGTTGCGGTTATCGTGGATCTGTTGGAGAGGGTGCGGAAAGTGGATTGGGAGAGCCATGGGGTTTGGTATGAGGAGATTGCTGTCGTTCAGGAAGCGCAGTGATTGGGTTATATTTTTTTCACTTTGGAGCGTCTCACGTTCGTTTCTGGCGGCTTGCTCAGATGCATTCCTTTGATGCATGTTTCCTTGCCTCGTGAGGGTTTCATGAGGTCCTGGCGGGGTTGGAGATTGGGTATCATGAGTATGGCAGAATGGCAGAATGAACATGGAGCATTATCGGAGTTGCTGTGCATTGTGTTCTTTTCTGCATTTCTGTTGTTCGACTGTTTCTGCTCGCTTGCACAGTCAGTGCCTGATCCTCTCACAGCTCCTTGTTCCTCCCTCCGACACCTGCAGGCGTATTCGCTGGTATCTTGACCTTCTCCCCCGGTTTCCCGTCTCCTTTCTTCAACGCCAACGCTGCCACCACCAGTTCCATCACCATCCCTATCACGCTCCCGCACGCGATCGCCCAGACATTCACGGACACGCCGCCGATGGGCGCACGTGGAAACGAGAGCAGCCATTCGGCGTAGTAGGGTACCCAGCCTTGTGGAAGGTAGAACATGGGCGTCTTGGAGTAGTAGGTGTTGAGCAAGAAGTTCACGCCTTGCGTACCGAGCCAGCGAAGTTTGGACACGATGGACATGAAGGTTGAGCGGAAGGAGGAGAGAGACGATGCTGTATCGACAGACCTATTAGCGGGTGTCCTCAAACCAGACAAGTTGTAGCGACAGTGGGAAGAATATTTGTTCATGTGCGATGAGTACGTACCTTCTTTCTCATACTTCTCTTTCGCTTTATCGTGCTGTCTGCGCAGTTTGGCCCATCTGGCGAATTCGTCTTGGGCTGAGACGGAGCGCATCTCGCGTTCGAGCTGGACCACTTCGCGTCGGAGTTTGAGGTTTCCTTGGGCTGAGCGGGATTGGGGCGTTGGGAGGAGCGTGAAGAGGTACCAGGCGAGGTCGTTGATGGCTTGGGCTCCTACTGTGCTGATGAGCGAGAGGAGGAGCTGCACGATGAAGACGACGAGGATGACGGAGGGCATCTTGGCGGCCGGCCTGCCTTGGCGGCGGTGTCGGAGAGGGGAGAGGAGGCGATAGTCGTTGACCTGTGGTGAGGTGGTGAGGTTGGACGTGGAGATGCTTCACTTCAAAAGTTGGCTTGTGACGCAAGATGCAAGCGGTCCGTGCGGGCATGTGCTGTTCGCATGGCGGGGCACTTGCACCGACCGCTTTGCATTGACTTTGGCCCCTTCGCTAGAACTCCATTTCCGAGACACACACCGTTGATCCATCAAACTCCTTCTGACCGCTCTTATCGGGCAGCAAGTGTTCGACCGAGAAACGCTGCTCTACCTACTTTCATGGCGCCAACATAGCACCGACATCTGCAGTACTTTCCTCTCTGGTTCACCCCACCGCCCTCCTCCGTCCCACCGCCATGCCACAGCGAGATCCTGAGACAGGCTGTGTGGTGCCCGACGCCGGCGATTGGCCCGCTCCACCACAAGAGGACATACCCATCAGAGAAGATCGTCTGTGGATTGACGGCTGCTTCGATTTCTTCCATCATGGTACTACTACCTGCTTGCCCACATGAATCACTCTGCACAAAGTCCTATCCTTGCAAGAACCGATAAGAAAAGCACAAATGGCTGATCAACGGACTTTCTTCTCTTTGGTCAGGCCATGCAGGTGTCATGCTGCAATCCCGCCGCTTCGGCGAAGAGCTCCTCGTCGGTCTGCACAACGATGAAGAAATCCTCGCGAATAAAGGCCCCACCGTCATGTCCCTCGCCGAACGAACTGCCGCCGTGAACGCCTGCCGATTCAGCACGAAATGTATCCCTCACGCGCCCTACGTCACCTCGATTCCGTGGATCAGCCATTACGGGTGTAAGTATGTCACGCACGGGGATGACATCACCTCAGATGCCGGCGGTGAGGACTGCTATCGATTCGTGAAGAGAGCAGGGAGGATGAAGATCGTTCCTCGGACGCCGGGAATCAGCACGACGGACCTGGTCGGGAGGATGTTGGACGGGACGAAAGATCATTTCATCAAGAGCTTGAGTGAATGTGTGGAGGGGAAAGAAGGGAGGCCAGAGTGGAACGAGGCGGAGAGGAGACAGCACGGGAAGGACATGCAAAAACGATTCATCGAATATGCCGCTGCTCCTAACGGTAGAGATCCGTTCGTTGTCGTGTACGCTTTCGCGCCCGACAGTAGCAAGACCGGAAGTGGGGACTTCACGAGCTTGGTCGCAGGGATCCCTCCGCGGCCGGGCCAGAGACTGGTATATGTGGACGGAGGCTTCGATCTCTTTTCAAGCGGCCACATTGCGTTTCTGGAAACTGTCAACACGCTCGAAGAGGAGAATGGACGAATACGAGGCTGGTACAATGAAGCTGCTGTACAACAACGCATCGACCTCACGGGATCCGACTATGCGCCTACGTATGTCATTGCAGGAGTCCACGACGACGAAATCGTCAACTCCCATCGCGGGGCAAATTACCCTATCATGAATATTTTCGAACGAGGTCTCTGCGTCGTACAATGCACGTATATTCACGGCGTCGTCTTTGGAGCTCCCTACACGCCCAGCGGGGCTTTCCTGGGTGCTTTACCGTTTGCAAGGAGGCCCGATGCAGTGTACCATGGCCCTACAGCTTTCATGCCGCCGAGCGCCAAAGAAGGCGATCCTTACCACGATGCGAAGGCTTTGGGGATTTTCGCTGAGACACCCGAGCATGAATTCCAGGAGGTCAATGCGGCGCACATTGTGCAGAGGATTGTGGAGAAGAGAGACGAGTATGAGGAGCGACAGCGGAAGAAAGGAGTGAAGAGTGTGGAGGAAGCGGAACAGAGAAGAAAAGAGGTGGCAGAGGGAAAGCATGTTCGGGCGTGAGATGTTATATCGTTCGGATGAAGCGAGGAGTTATGTGTGCTGTGTTGCAAGTCTCACTGGTATGTGCTGCGTGCATGCATGTTGTAGTTGTTGCTGTTGTTGTTTGTTGTCTTTTTTTGCGATTGTTGGAGTTCAACAGTGTAGTGTAATATGATACCCCACTGCAGGCTGCGCGAGAGAGTACAGAATGGAAGAATGAGTGAAGGATATGTGGTCGCTAGACTGCACGAGACGGATTCGATTTATGCCTTTTTTGCTCTTGGTGGCTTTGATACGGAAGCAATGAGCATAAGAAATGAGACAGTAAGATTTATCAATGGAGATTGAGCGAATATTTTGCTGTTAGAGTGAGGTTTTCTCAGGTCGAATGACGGGTCTGTAGTCACTTGCTGATTTAGCCTCGAAGCCTCAGATCGCATGGTGCGATGGAGAAGCCAGTGCTGTCTTCCTTTTCTCTCTGGAACTTAAAATCCCTCATCTTTGCCTATCTGAACACTGCTGAGCATGCAACGCGCCCGATGGATCAGAGTGCTGCTTCTGCCAGATCGTTTCATTAGTGAGATGGCCTTCTTCACTCTCACTTTGCCCTTGGCCTAGAGAAATTCTCTCGCTCATCTCCGGGAGCAGGATGTGGACTTTCATCTTGAATCGTCCCCTTCAGTCGCTTTGCCTAGACAATTTGTATGGTCAAAGCAGCGGAGCAGAGCAGCTTGTGCCTCATTGCCACCTTTGTTACGGCGCTGTTTTCTCTCCCGAGTCCGTCTGCTTGTCTGGCCCCAATAATGGCCTTGACGAGGTGGTTGGACTGGAGGAATGATTGCATGAGTTTTGTGCTCGGTTTCTCGAGTGAATAAGAACTTGTTATGTGAATGTCAAGCAATTTCTGATTTTGTAAAAAGGGTGAATGAAGCATATGACTAGACTGTCACAAGCTTTTGTTCCATGTGACGAGTCGTTTATGTAAATTGAGAAAAGTAGTGAATTTGCTTGTTGTTCGTTAACAAAAAGGCGCTAGAGCCGGTCTTCCTATGCGACAACTACACGCACTGCGGCGCTCTCGCAGGGAAGAGAGAGCGAGCTTGCTGGCTGCCATCTGATTACCGCTAATAGAATGCGAGGCGATGAGTTGCCCTCACCTTGTTGCTCTCCAGTTTAATGAGATCAAGCTGCTCAAGGTGTCTGAACATGGCGTGGCATTGTGTGTCCTGTGGATTCAGGGTACGTTAATGTTGTTCTCGTTGATGATCATTTAGTCTGGCTCCAGCGCAGCGCGGTGAGGACGCTGTCTCGAACGGCCCCAGGAGCCGCTTGCTAGGGCGGAGAAAGGCTAGCTTGTGTCTAAAGAGCAAAGATCCAAGTATTGGATGGAGTTTTATGGTAATTGGTAAGGTGAATATTTCGAGGCACGTGAAATTCCATGCGGTGAAGGAGAATAATCCTATTATCATGTGAGTCGATGCGAGATCCAGCATCATTTACTAAGTCCTGCTCATGATTGTCTCCAGGATCCTCGAGATGACGCTCAATGTACTTGCGACCTGCCGACAGATCTACCAGCAGGTAATGCCGGTGCTTTATAGCGGCAATCCATTTCTAACCTACGCAACCTTTAGTTAGATCTTGCACGGAGTAAGACATCTACACTTGTGGAAGTGTAACTAGAAAGTCATCCTCACTCCGGGTGCTCTCTGCTGTAAGCAGGTTGACTTATCCGAGGTATCTAGAGTCGTCGGGCTATAGTAAGCGCTCGAGACTCAGAGAATTGCACTGCGGTGTGCTATGAACACTCCACCGAGCTACAGCAAAGCATAAGTGAGCGGCGAGGCCCAAGCCCATATTGAACTGGTAAGCCGACGACCCGAGGCGGATCGTAAGCATGCGACCTAGGGTGGTTTTAGTATAGAAGGCTCGGTGGGAAATGAGGAGTTTTATGGTGCTCGTTGGGTGAATTGTTCCTAGGCGGGAGGTGAATTGTTGGAGTCACGTGGGATCTCGAAAGGTGAATTATAGCCAGTCACCAAGCATGTGATATATCATTGAGTCTTGTGAAAGGTATTGAGCATGGCGTCATTTGTCCACTCGCCATAGTGTCGTAATTCGAACCATGACAGTCCGCTAAAACAGTAACATATTTGTTGATCCGCGTTCGTCCTTTGAAAGGAGGCAGCTTATAATGACGTTGTGTTCTGGTTGAAGAGGGAGATATGGCGTTTGAGAATCACAGAGTCGTTCCCTGCCATTGACTCGTGGGTCAGATGAGTGGTAAAGATCATTGAAGGCTCGTGTGTAAGTTGCGAGAGCATGTAGTCGGGTAGAAAGGAGGCGGAGGATAGAGTGGTTGCTCGCAGCCAATAGATGGACGTATGCATGTGAGAGGCATGAAATGCAGTGAGGCATCAAGCATGCCGTTCATCAATCGACCGTCTTGTGACAAGTGTAGAGCATACTGTCTTAAAATTCATGTGAAATGCTCGTGAAAAGCTGATGATGTCCGTGATTTCTCTTGTACAGCATGTGGCGACAGGTTGGGCCTGGTGGAGTTGCTCCCTATTGCAGATATACCTACGTCGTTAAGTTAGGACTTCAGCAGAGACATCCGTCACATGCAGTAGATTTGACACTGCTTGTTCAGCTCCCCAATCTCCTTCCTTTGCTCCCTGCGGACGAATGGACCTGGTGCATAGGAGCCTCGTGGGCACTGTAGTTGGAGGCACGTAGCGTTGATACTGAAGAAGAAGGCAGTGAGTGTGGAGCGGGCTGCGGAGAGGCGGAGAGGCGGAGCGGAGGCGGTTTCTCCGGTGGCCGGCATTGCGTCAATGCCGACGAATGAGTGCGGGCGGATTGACGTGCATTTCGCCTCAATCTCGAAGCACAAAACTGGTCAGTGCCGGCGCATTCAGACCGAGGGAAACATTATTCTGCTTCTCGTCAGACCTCATCAGATTCTTCGCATTCCTTTCGCCACCACCCTCCGCGCTCAGACGATTGTTCCGCCGAAACGAGTGTCCTACAGCACGAGCCTCCCACGCAGACCCTCTCAGCCGCGGCTACGAGCGCAATTGAAATAGACCAAGCATAAGAGGGGCGTTCTTCTTTGACTCTCGTAAAGTGCACACCACCACCAGACCACTTTCGCGACAACCGCCGCCATGTCCTTCTCCAACCTGGTCAACGATTTGTCCCGCCGCGAACGACCCACCTCGGACAACACAATCGTTTCTCGCAACTCCCAGCAGGATACCCGATCCACATATTCGCGAGCGAAATCCTATGCCTCGACGGCGGCCACGAGTGTCAGCATAAGTGGCGACATATCCAGCCAGCTTCATGGAGGCTATTCACACCCACTGGCAAGAGCATGGCAAGCGGAACGGCAATTGACTAAGAGCATGCTCATCTACCCCTTGTTCATCACAGACAATCCAGATGAAATGACCAGTATCCCGAGTCTGCCGAATCAAAAGCGCATGGGTCTGAACAGAGTCGTTCCGTTTCTCCAACCGCTTGTTGCCAAGGGGCTGAAGAGTGTGATTTTGTTTGGTGTACCTTTGGCGCCAGCGGCCAAGGATGCCCTGGGCACGGCTGCAGACGACCCGCAAGGACCGGTCATCTCTGCCATTCGCTTGATCAAGAAGGCTTTCCCACAGATGTTCATCACTGCGGACGTGTGTCTTTGCGAGTACACATCTCACGGCCACTGCGGTATTCTGCACGAGGATGGCTCGCTTAACAACGCTCTCTCAGTCGACCGAGTCTCTGATGTGGCCATTGCATATGCCGAAGCTGGTGCACATTGCGTAGCGCCCTCAGACATGAATGATGGACGTATTCGAGCGATCAAGCTCAAGCTCATCGAAGCCGGCATCGCCCACAGAATAGTACTTATGTCATACTCTGCCAAATTCAGCGGATGCCTCTACGGGCCATTCAGAGATGCAGCAGGGTCATGTCCTAGCTTCGGCGACAGGAAATGCTACCAATTGCCACCTGGTGGGCGAGGACTAGCGAGGAGAGCGATCGAACGAGACATTAGTGAGGGCGCCGATATCATCATGGTGAAGCCGGCAACGCAATACTTGGACATCATTTCAGATGCAAAGGAGATCGGCAAGAACATGCCGGTGGCGGCGTACCACGTGAGCGGAGAATATGCCATGATTCATGCGGCCGCAAAAGCGGGTGTGTTTGACCTGAAGACGATGGCGTTTGAGGCTACTGAGGGTATTCTGAGAGCCGGTGCGACCATCGTTGTGTCGTACTTCACTCCCGAGTTTTTGGACTGGCTGGAGACTTGAGAGGCGTTTTACAGCGAAAACAGTATGTAAGAGCGCCTTCAATTCTAATCGCATTTCCGCTCTTGCCATGTTTCTCATTGGGACGCGTGACGCGTTGTAGATGGAATGGGAAGGAACGGCCGCTGTGCTTCTGCCTTGAGCTCCACTCGAACTTTGCCATCGCAACTTCTGACACCAACTCGGTGATCAACCTGCAACACGAGACCATGGCGATCGAAGAAGCACCTCGCCGGTCGGGCCGCGCTCGCAAACAAGTCAAGACAATCGCCGAAGAGCAAGCTGAGCGCGCTGAGGCTGCACCGCCAACTCGAGGCAAGAAACGCAAAGGAGCGATCGTGAAGACTGAGAGCACTGATACCATCCACGAGCGCGAAGACGAGTGGGCTGGCAACGACGTGGCGTACTCCGATGCCGAAGCTACCTTGGACAGGCATGACGCCCTGTTCACAGATGACGACGAACTTCCTTCACCGCCGAAGACGCGCAAGACCAGTGGCAAGAAGAAGATGGCGAAGAATGATGGTTTGCAGCCGTATGGCGCTGCTCAAGAGGGTACCATGATTCCATGGTAAACACGCGCCCAGAGAGGGTGCTCAATCCTCCAATTGCTCACAGTACTTTGCAGGATATCCGGTCGCATGCGCAAACAACCAAAAGTCTGGATGCTGCCTCGTACAGAGAAAGGCTCCAAGCCGGACTGGCATGCTGGAGCTGCTGAGAAGCGCGCCGAAGCCCGCATCGACGCGATTGCAAGACTGAAAGAGGGCGAGGAGGAGACTCGATTATTGTCGTGCGTATGATCGATGTGCAGATGCAGTTGTGCTGCCGCTTACAATTCCTAGTGACATCGATGAGGATTCGGATAAGTACCAGAAGGCCCGCGATAAAGCCAGAACCGAGCGCATGGTGGTGCTGGGACGCAGTCGAGATGTCGAAGAGAACTGCCACGCTCATCACGATGACTGCCCTGTGGAGACGCTCATCATCGCGGGCAGTAAGGGCAATGTCTACACTGTCCGCATCTCTCACATCGTCACTTGCAACTGTCCAGTGGGCATCTTCGAAAGGAAGGGCTCAGAAGAGCACTGCAAGCACGCCATCTACGCCTTGCACACTATTCTTCGCGTCCCGGACCACTTACAATACCGCAACAGCTTTCTGCACTCCGAGCTGAGAGAGCTCTTCGCCAATTCACCTCCACTTCCAGCACAAGTCGCCGATGAAAGCGAAAAAGACGGTAACCGCAAAGCTATCGATGGTGACTGTCCAATCTGCTTCATGGAGTTCGAGGAAGGCGAAGACCTGGTCTGGTGCAAGGCCTCCTGCGGCAACAATCTGCACGCCAAGTGCTTCAAGCGGTGGGAGCAATCCAAAACTCCGGTGACGTGTCCGTATTGTCGCGCCCACTGGCAGGACGAGAAGAAAAGCAAGGGACAAGCGAGCGCGATGATGACGAATGTCACGATGCCCACTGAGCGCGGAAGAGGTGGATACTACAATGTTGCCGCTCAATGGGCGACTGAAGACGGGGAGTAAGATGCACAGAATACTATACTGGTTGGACCGTATGGCCAGCCCATGTATGTCAGCACGCAGAAACATTCACTGTATGGAATGCAAATGAGTGGAGAAGCAAAATGAACAGATGTATATCAATAAGAAAATTTCTTCGATCGCAGCCGCAAGTGAAATGATTTATTCTTCAGTTTACGTCAACGCCGAACTGTGTGTATTTCTCTCTTGCAATAATACATCTTTTCAACCCACGCTGGTCCTCGCGTGCCAGAGATCCTACAGTACCCACATTGCCCTACAACTTCGCCTTGCCCTTCAAAATATTCGCATATCGACTCTGATCGTCATTGCGATACAACACCGGACTATCGGGATACGGATCCACAACCTTGGAATTCAGCGGATTCAACTGCGAAGCCCGATGGAACATATCCTCGTACACCTTTCCATCATACCTTCCCAGCGAGCTATTGAGCTGCCAATCAGGGAAATCCCACGCATCGACCAATCGGACCGCATGAGGTCGGATTTCCTCCAACAATTGCATCACAGTCTTCGTGCGAGCGAGACGGATCTGCGCGACGGTGCACGCGGCCGAAGTGAAGAATTCCGAACTTTCTGAGACGAGCGTGTGGAGGGCGTACAGGCGGAAGAGCTTGTGCATGAGAGGTAGCGTCTCTGGATCGAGGGACGTTTCGGCCGAAGAGGAAGATGAGGAGGCGTGGTGGAGGGTTTCGTAGAAGTTTTTCACCACGAGGTATTGCGAGTGGGCGCGCGAGAGGTTATAAAACGCGACCAGCAAGGAATTCCACGATTTCTTCTCCTCGTCGCGCGCGCGGAGTGCTTCGAAGGTGAAGTATGCGGAGCGCCAGGCGAAGGCGGCCACGATGTCGTCGTCTTTGCCTAGGATATCGAAGGCGGCACCTGTGTCTTGGCGTTTGAGGTAGAAGGAGAGGATTTCGGTGGTGTCGTTGTTGGGGTCGTTGCCTTTGAGGACGCTGCGGGCGGATTTGAGGAGGTAGCGTGCGACTTGTTGCGTGAGCATGTAGTTGTCGCCTTCCCAGGTTACTGTGGGGAGGTAGTCGGCGTACCAGCTTCCCACACCTGCGAAGGCGGAGTAGCCGTGGCCGCCCATGGCGCGGCGGCAGACTTCGAGGCCTTCGGCGGCGGTGCTGGAGCAGAGGGATTTGAGGCCACACGAGGTGCCGTGAAGGTCGGCGAGGAGATCGGAGCCCGGAGTGGTTTCTTCGGGGCCGGCGGAGCGTTTGTTGTTTTGATCGGTGACCTTCTTTTGCATGTTCTTTTGGTTGGCTTCGTAGAGGTTCATCATGCCTTTACCTGTGAAGTGGAGGGCGTAGGTTGCGGCGAGGAGAGGGAGCAGACGGGCTTGCACCATGGTGTAATTGAGGGTTTGGTTCTCGCCCTTCTCCCATTGTGGTGCGTCGCGGTCTTGGAATTGGCGACGGACGGCGAGGTATCGGGTGGCGATGGTGACACCACGGGCGAGAGTGCTGCCGGATTGGAGGACAATGGTGCTGCGGACCCAGGTGAGAGTGCCGTAGACCAAGGCTGGTGATGCGGGGCGGATGTATTTGCTCGTCTTGGGGTCAACGGCAGAGAAGCGTGCCAACATGGCATCGTGAGGTACCTTGACCTTGTTGAAGAGGAGGAAGCCATTGTCCATTGTGTTGTAGCCAACCTTGGGACCAATGTCTCCGGCGTAGATGTTTGGCAGAAGCTGGTGGGTCTTCAAGTCTCTGATGGGTACGACGAATGGGTGGGGACCGTATGGTTTGCCATTGATGATGAGCTGTGCCATCACGCAGGCATGGTTGGCAGTTCGTCCAAGAGAACCAATCCACCACTTGGATGCAGTCAAGGACGGCGAGTTGATAGTGAAGGTCTTGTCCTCTGCGTTCCATGTTGCAGTCGTCTCCAAACCACGGACGTTTGAGCCGTGGCCGAGCTCAGTCTGTGCATAACATCCAATGTGTCTGTACGCCTCTGCAGGCTTCAAATACTTCTCTTGCTGCTCCGCAGTACCTTGTCCACGGAGCGTCACCAAGTACATGCCCTCGTGCAGGCCGTATGGCAATGGCTCGCTGATCAAATCATTTGCGACTCTTCGGTCCATATCTGACCACTTGTTCTCGAACGCAATCGTTGTCAACCTCTTCGATCTCGCCAAACCCTTTTCCCATTTGTCCACGCGTCCATCGAAATAGTCCGAATCCTTGTTGAACACTGGCTCGGCTTGCAGGATCTTCAATATTCTTTGCTTGCGCTCGAGAGCCTCTTTGCCGTGAAGGAAGACGGACAGTTGTTGACTGTTGACCTTGGACTTGTTGCGCTCCTGAGCGAGGAGATCTGTCCCTTGGGGCTCGGACGGTTTAAGGTCCTTGACCCACTGTGGCACTTCTGCAGCCATGGTGATAGATGGTGTCAAGGAAAAAGTGAAGACCTAGTGGACGACCGCCAGCAAGCGAGCGGAGGCAATTGAGTTATTTATCCCCTCTGGTGGTTTCAGACAAGTTCCTCGGCCTCACAGAACCATGAGACAGGGCAACACCGAAGGGCCACGGCACCGATAGTTGAGCCGATGTTTATACAGACCTTACGGTCGAGAAAACGAGATGCGTAGCCTCGGCCCCCGAAATGGAGCACGTCACTGGCTGTTTGATGCGGATCATGCCGCAGATAAGATAAGATTGGTTAATGACGAAGTGAAAGTGAAGACGAGCAGCCCCAAGCCTTTTCTTAGCAGAATGAAGCCTCGTTGCGCAGTTCACATGTGGAGACCTTGTGATACCTGTGTTGCCAGCTTATGCTGGTATGCAGACGACGGACGAACGATCGAATAGTTCGCATAGCCGGAACGCTTCCCGCTCGCATGAATAGTGCGCATGAACCGAACTGGTGGTTGTAGGTGACACCTCCCGGAGCAGCATGATAAGGCTGTCCAGGTGTATGTTGGTCCGCCTCAGACAAAGACTTCTTGTTGTCGCGTCTGCGTTGAGGACCTTGGACGGGGACTCGCATGGTTGTTGTAGCCGCCAGCGTCGAGCTTGGCCGTTGGCGCCAGCGAGCCCACCTTTCCCGCGCACGTCTTTGTCCTTGATCCACTGACTTTGGTTGGGACGCAGAACGTGCGCGCTTTCTTCGCGCTGAGAACGACGAAATTGTGTTCACCACAATGCCGGACGCATATCGGCCAGATTGACGACGGCGAGCAGCGCTTCTGACTGGCAAGGGCCAGAACGCCACACGAGCGCTAGAATACCTGGCCACCACCCCCGCTCGTCATGCAAGTGTCTGTTGACCACCGTCGTGCCCGCCGCACGCCGGATCTACAGCTAAGACACCTCTACGCAGTATGCGCTCTGCTTAAATGGCGCACTGAGAAGCGCCGATGACGCCCTGCGGCCTATCATATATCCCTCGTGCGCCCATCTATACCGCCCCAGCACCATTGACACTTCTGACGCACAGCATTCCCCCCTCACGTCACCGCACTGCACGGCCAGACAGACCCCGCCATGGCTGCAGGCAAGACCGAATCAGACCACGTCGAGCAATTAGAGAACCCCGAACACGAAGCGCTTCTGACCGGCGCCTTTGCGCTCGCCAGCTTGTTCAGTAGCTGTGTCGAGGCGTTTGGGTTGATACACGCAAACCAGAAATGGGACAAGGAAGAGCAGCTACAATTGACGCGTCTGGGACTGCAGCAGGCTCGTCTGTTGATATGGGGGACAGTGGTGGGCATAGCCTCCCCGCCAGCGTCTGTAACAGATCGCAAAGTTCCTAGACATCCTAGCTTGGCATATCCCGATCTAAAGGAGCCGACCTTCTTCGATGCGCGCGATGCACGGCTTGACGATCCCGAATTCCGGACACCTATCGAGCAAACTCTCAGCGCTATTGCAGATCGCTCCGCTGCCACCACGCGAGAAGAGATGATGGCCAAGTACGGGTTGAAGCCGGCGAGAAAGTTTGGACCAGTACTTGGACAGGCGATGGACACAAATAGGCTGGAAGGTTTTCGAGAGAAATACGCATTGCTTAGAGAGGTGGCCGAGGATGTCGCTCGCATCAATACTCGGCGAAACAATTCGCTCACCTACACGCCTTGGATGCTCGCAGATGTCGCTAAGTTTGGCCACTTTATTGATCTCACCTCAGAGAAGGTGGACTCTCTGATCAATCTACTTGACGTGAAAGAAAAAGTGGACCGGGCCATGCGAATGGACATTCGAGTATTTGGCTGGCATATTGTGCCCGACAGGATGAGAACTGCCCAGGACATTTCGAAGCTGCGCATGTTGCAAGAAATCTGCAAGAACGATTACCCTGAGTACCTGGTTGCCACACAGCAGGCACTGGACAATATCAGCCGCGAGGCACGGGAGTTTGCGGTCTCTTCTTACATTGTTTCCAAAGAGCAGGCCAGGTTTCTCAAGTCTGGAGATAATGCTCCTAGGGGTGAAGAAAAGCCCAAGAAACGGCCTGGCTTGTTGAATCTCTTCAAGACTTTTAACAAAAAAGATCACCATCGCACGGGCCACAGTCATAGCATCAGCGGTGCGTCGACCGCTCGTACAGACGACGAGCTTGAGCCTCCTCGCTCAATGTCTGACGTTGGCCCCAACCTGGGACGTATTCGCAGCAAATCGGTCGGCACCGAACTAGAACTTGACGAAGATGTCAGGAATCGTCTTGCGCAGATGAACACGCACACAAGCGAGGGGACAAACGATACACCCGTGATGGTGGAGACGTTTGGTAAAGCCGTCGACACTCCATTCGCAAGTCCAACCACCGTGCTGCGACCTGCAAAAGAACCAGGAGTCGTGGAAAGGCACGACATGTACAAAGGTATCGCGAGGACCGAGACGCGGAATCTGCACCAAGCGGATTTTTGAGACGTTTTGCTATTTGTTTGACTCTATTAGATACCCATTCGCTGTTCACTGCATTCAAGGAAGAGACCGGCGTTGTACATAGCAATTGCACGATAGTAATGAGAATCTCCACTGCCAGCCTCTGGGGCATTTCTTCCATAGCCAACTAGCAACTTGAGACCTAGGCGCCTCCACAGGGCGGGACAAGCTTCACACAAGACCAAGCAAACACTACCGCTTTGCCGAACTATTTGAAGCTCGAGACGAATAGCTTGAACAAGGTGACGTATGCAATGCTGATCAAAAGCAAATGCAGAACAATGGCAACTTCAACTTCCAATCCTCATAATCATCGCACAGCATGCAACGTACATCCCAACTTAAAGATCACCTCAATACTCGCAGTCTATCCACCCCCACCATGCCAAACCTCACCCTCATCAGCGCAACCCCCTCCCCCTTCGCCCGCATGAACCGCATCGCCCTCCTCGAGAAAGGCATCCCCTTCTCCATCCGCAACGAAGTCCCCTGGCACAGCGACACGACCGAAACGCCCTTACACAACCCTCTAGAAAAACTCCCCATCTTACTCTTCGACGACGGCCGCGAACCCGTGTACGACAGCGCACACATTCAAGAATACATCGTACAGAAATTCGCAGATCGGCCTCCGTTGTTACTCACCGGCGATTTGGATTCAGATCTCAAAGCCCGACAAATTCAAGTGCTGTGTGAGGGGATTCTGGACGCGTTTGTGATTGCGAATTTTGAGAAAGCGAGAGGGGAGGGGAAGAAGAGTGAGTTGTGGTTGCAGAGACAGGAGAGGAAAATTGATGGCGGGATGAGGGCTTTGAGTGAGTTGGTGAAGACGAGAAAGGAGAATGGTGGTGGTGGTGGTGGTGGTGGTGGTGGTGAGTATTTGTTGGGGGATGTTTTGACGATTGCGGATATTGCGCTTGTTTGTACGGTGGGGCATATTGAGTTTGCTGGGGTGAGGAAGGGGTGGAAGGAGAGTTATCCGGACTTGGTCAAGTTTTGGGAGGGGTTGGATAAGAGAGAGAATTTTGAGAGTACGAGGCCGGTGATGTTCGATTTGAGGACCGAGGTTGTGGTTTGAGTGGTATTTCCGAGGGTAGTGAGCGCTGTGGATTAGTGAGTATCAGAGCTCTGCTCTTGCAGGGACTGATGGGATGTTGGTACAGGTGAATGAAGTACGGCATTTGCTCAAGAGATTCTTTCTTTACGGTTCATCTGACCTTTCCTGGATGATTCTTCCTGATTCGTTCACCATATCTGAACATGATCCAAGCCATTGGAGTGAAAGCCAGAGCTATGAACGCCAGCAGCGAGTTTCCCCAACCCTGTCCGAGAGCTTCGTACAGTGATGGCCCAGCCAGCGGCAAAAATGCACCGAGCATTGATCTGAAAATCGTATTCGCAGCCGCAGCAGATGATGCGTATAGCGTGAAAGAATCAATGAGATAAGACTGAACAGGCATAAATATTGCCAAAGTTCCTAATCCAATCCACGCTGTTCCGACGATTGGCACGATCCAGTGCGTATGCATCTCTGCCGACCAGCCATACCAGAGTAGTCCGACGGGTACTATCAGAGATCCGGGTAGAAGAGGTAGAAGTCGAAATTCTGGTTTCCATTCGGTGCCTTTGGAATACTGGATGACAAGACGATCTGAAAGTGCTCCTAATGCGAATAGGCCAATTGCGCAGCCTACTCCGAAACCGAGATATGTCAAGCCGACAATTCGGCCGCTGAACCCGTAGACTGTTTCAAAAGTTCTCTCAAAGCTTGTGAAGAGGAGATAGGTATACCCATAGACGAGACCAACATAAACGGATGTCAGAAACACAATCGGCGAAGTGAACAGCATGGCCAGAGGTCTTGTAATAGCTCTCTTGAAGACGTCCACTTTGGTCAGATTGTTCGAATACTGATGATGAAGTCTCTCATTTCCAGTCTCAGCTTTGAGCTTACTCGTGATTCGCTCCAACAGAACCGGGGCATAAGTCTCTTGCTGCAAGCACAACGAGACACAGGTACCGATTCCGGAGACTATGGTCAGCAGCCAGAAAATCCATCTCCAGCCGGCTCCTTCGCCTAGGAAACCCCCGGCTATCGGGCCTACAACGGGACCGAGCAGAGGTCCAACTGTGAAAATCGCAGTGACTTTGCCTCGCTTTTCTTTCCGTACACAGTCTGCTATCGACCCATTACCAATCGTAACAGGCGAAGATCCTGCAAGACCTCCCAGGAATCGAAAAGCAAGCAAGGCTCCGATATTGGGGGAGAGAGCGCATGCTAAATTCCAGATCGTGAACAAAATGCTGTTGGCGTGATAGACTGGCAATCTCCCATAGATTTCAGATAGAGGAGCAAGGATCAGTGGTCCGACGGCATAGCCGAGTATGTAAATGGAAACTGCGAAGCTTCCGATCGTTTCGTTGTTTGTGCCGAAATCTTTGAGCACGAGAGTTATGACTGGCGCCATCATTGAGGATGCGAGTGGTGTGAGGAGGCGGAAGAATGAGATGACTCCCAGATTACACCAGACTTTTGTTGTCGACCAGTTTTGGGGATTGCGTGGATCGTTCTCAGTCCATGTAACGAGGTTCGGGTCTCTATCTTCTTGCTCGTCTGGATGGCCATCGTTGTGATCGTTCTTTTCCACATCTCTTGTGGTATGCTGTGGCTCGGCATTGTCATGGAGATCAGTAGTATTGTCCTTCTCGTTCAAAGTCGATTCATGATATGTATTGGTGGTTTCTGAAGCCGAATCGCTGTTTCTATCCCCAGAAGATGACTCCTTGAACATATTGGCAGTGCTGAGGAGGGATGGCAGCTCCAGGACAATGAATGAATCGATGGGATGTAGCCGATAACCTGGTCCTGAGCAACGTCGAACGATGGCTGCACTGACCCGGCATTTGTGGTTGCGCAAACGCCTGACTCAAAGTAGCATTTGCAGGACCTCTACCATCATTGGGCATGTTGATCGACGAGGCACGATCGGTAGCCGCGTTACCCTCGTACGTCCTTCGTTGAACTGTCCGCGGAAACTCAACGATGAAATCTGTCCATGGTGGCACGAGTGGCTGTAGCACTTTGACGGCACCTACGCCAGCACATGCACACATGGTCATTGATGGCGCCTCATATTCAAAGCCTCGCTCCCACAGACCACAAACATTGGGTGCGGTTTGAAGCAGAAGCAAACTCCACCCGCTTGAATGGTCATTGTGCCGATCGCATACCGAATTGCGAAGCCGTTCCCAAGTCATCCAGCATCATCAATTTTTGGTGCGGTCGGTCAGTGGTCCGGGATCTGCAGATCAAGCACCTCGGCGAGGGACGATCCGTTGTTTCGTGCATCCGTTATTCTGTTTGGGTTGAGGGATCAGCATATGCCAGCAGAAGGCACACGACCACTTTGCCGAAAGAGGCAACCACAGGTTCAAACATGCAAGACATTACTCGATCTCAAAATATGCAATATGAGCAAATTCACATATGACATGCGCTGGCGGTTACGCATTGGTCCGCGCAGGAGCGGCGTGTTGTTGCACGAGCTGGTACCGGGTGTCTGTCATTGCGCCAGTCATTCACTCCACTAGCTCCTGCAGAAACAATTTCTGGCTTGGTTTGTGGTCAACGGTTTGTGGTGCTGTACGGTCGAGGTTAGGAGATGGAACATATATCGTCGCTTCTCCAGGGAACGCTTTCTGAACGGCATCTTCAGATTCTCCACTTGAGTACACATCATATACAGCAGCCATGAGAAGCATTGCAGTCTCCACAGAGGTGATCGAACAACCTCCATCCTGGCAGAAGTCGGTCCACGAGTACCTCGCTGAGAACGATCTCAAATGCAAAAAGGCAACACCCTTGCAAGGCGGAGCATCCGCGTACATATGGAAGCTCGAAGGTCTTGCAGGTCGAGAATCATGCTCGAAGCCAAAGTCTCATCTTCGCTCCATTTCTCAGGCATGCATCATGAAATATGGCGATGAAACAGCTAAGAGCGTGGCGGAGATAAAAATGTCGCCAGATCGGATGTCCAGCGAGGCTCGAGCAATGAACTCAAAAATACTCGCACAAGTGTGCGCAGAAGAGCCCGGTGTCGAAATTCCCCGTCTTGTCAGTAGCACGGATCAAGCGGTTATCATGAGCTGGGCCGGTGAGACAGACCTCAGGTCTGCGTACATTACGGATCAGAACTTGGACGCTCGAGATGCTGGAACACGGATTGGACGATGGGCTGCCATAATGCATCGTGTTGGTCGCGGGAATCCGGAAGTAGAACAATGGGACTGCTCAACTAGGAATTCGGTGCTCAAGTTAGAAGAGGACCATCTTCGGGCCAGGCTTTCTGAAGACCCCAACTTCACTTCGGAGGACGTTGAGAGAGCGACTGCTGCATTTCATGCTCCTGATGATGTCCGAACTCTATCGCCTTACGATTTCCGGCCCATGAACACGCTATTGAGGCCAAGTCAGGATGCCAGCCGACCACGAATGACAGTAGTTGATTGGGAAATCACCGGATATGGAGATCCAGCCTTCGACCTTCGTATGTGGGTCGCTGAGGCAATCGCGACCGAAGCGAAGTATGGCGGTGAAAGGGGCTTGCTCGAAGGCTTCTTGACTGCTTATCGCCAACAAGCGGGAAGTAGCATCGCGGATACAGCGTTCGTGTGCAGGGTCGCTATTCTTGTGGGATCAATCTGGGAGTTCCTCATGCCGTGTTCCCTCTGGGATTGCACCGAGGCCGATACAGAGCATTATCGCAAATCTGGGCGGGAATATATTCGTGCGGCCATAGATGTTGACCTCGATTGGCTGTCCAAGAGCAGTTTGAGGCCGTTGTTGCAGTAACTTCGATTGAACAAAGGGGACTTTGTTGAAGCGCATAGCGAAGGCGCCGGGGCATCGAATTTTGTTCTGACAGAGACGTGGTCGATCTTTTGGTCCGTTCCATTCGAGAAGGTTCGAGAACATCGGATGAGTTAGCAATTGAGATCTATATCAAACTTTGATCAATAGTACCCGAGACTATGAAATGTATGCCGCCTTCCGAGATTGTCAGCTGATACAACGCAAAATGCACTCTGCTATACGACTCACATTCAAGCGCACATTCTCTTCGGTCGACGTGTGGTCACTGCGATGGCCAAAACCGCTCGCGGCAAGTGCCTTTTTGCGATTCTGGTAGCCTTGAATTTGCTGTCTTGGAATCAGCGATACGCTGCTTTCCGTAATCCTGCAGCTGCTTACACGCTCGACACTGTCTTTGACAATGTACCTAATCACCGTGACAGGTTTTTCTTGGCCCAGGCGGACCACCCGGCCGATGGCCTGGTCCTCCACGAAAGGATTCCATTGTGGTTCCAGGAGATGGACTCGAGACGCGGCATTGATGGTTAGACTAAGCGTGTTAGAAGGTGGTGCTGTAATTCATTGAGCGTTCAGAAGCTTACCCCAAGCCACCGGTTCCAATAGTCATGAGTAGAGCCGAAATTGTTGGATCCTCTGCAAACCTTTCCAGTATACCAGTTCGGTCTGCCTGCGGTATCTTGCCATGGACGACAACAGCACGAACGCGGCTTCGGGAGCATAGATCTGCTGCAATATCGATAGTCTTCCTCCGATAGGAGAATACGATGCTTTGTGCACATGTCAGTATAGGTTCAATATCAAATGCAAGCGACGTACCTTTTCTCTGGAGCCTGAGCATTCTGTGATGATAGCAAGTCTTGCACCAAGGAGTCCATTTTGCAAGAGCGCTTCGCTGCTGCACTCGAAGTGTCTGCCCCATCGCCGGCTTGAAGATCTTGAGCTCGAAATGGTTGCTTGCAGGTGGGACATTCTATGCTTGCTGCGTTCTGGTCGCGTTCGGTGTAGCATGTTGCGCAGAGTACGTGAGAACAAGCTCCAAGCACTCCAGAGCTTTCGTCGTCAATTTGATTGATTCCGGTGATTTCCGATCGGCATGAAACACAGTAAGCGTCCTCGCTCTCTTCCAGAAATGTGAAAAGCTCATCCGAGTCCAGCGACTGCTCATCGGCCATGAACCTGTCTTGCCTCAAAGTGCCTTGGCTGCAAAAGATACGGAGTTCCAGTAGTATCCTGAGCATGACGTTCCGTGCCGATTTGCGCATACGTCCGCTTACGCCTGCGTCTAGTGCTCTCTTGCCTTTCTGAGATATGCGATGATATTGCTCAGACTCTGGCCGAGAAAATTCAACTTCTTTCTCGATCGCCTCTGGGTGAGCCAGTCCAATGATATCCTTGTTTCGACGCAAACAAATAGGCTTTAGGGCTTCTCTTAAGATACTGCAGCCACGCGAGAAAGACTTTTTTGAAGGGGTTGCCACGTGTTGGCGGAACGTCGGTTCGTCCTCGAGCAATGGGACTCGACAAAAATTCAACAGCGAATACAGATCATCGATCCTGTTCGAGATAGGCGTGCCTGTGAGACACCATTGATGGGCCGATACCAGCTTCGTAACAGCGACGAAGAGTTTAGTCCGTCGCGTACGGATGATGTGCGCTATGCACCGTGAGTAGAGCGCCAATTGAAGTGTGCGGCGCGACAGACCTTCATCAAGAATAATTCTGAAGAAGTGCAAGTGATACAGAACCTTGCGACTGGCCTTACTGTGCTCCTTCGCGATTGTACCATAGGTAGTGATCACAACGTCGTAGTCGAGTAGTTCTTCACCATGGCACACTCTTTCGTGGCCATGGTATCGGATTACTTTGAGCTTGCCAATTCGAGTATGCCTGCTGGAGTTAGTGAAGCATATCTATGCTGCCATCGGCAACATACTGCTGCAATTGCTCGAGCCACGAGTCCATGAGCTCTACCAAAGGTTTAGCGCTGGTTGGGACGAATACAAAAGAGTGCGTTCGACTCACGAGTGGAGGGAACTGCCACTAAGGTCGCTCGAGTGCGCAGTTGGGAAGTTGGGATTCTCGAGCCTGGCTGCACAGATAATTGGCTTGCAAAATGGTTCCTTCTGCTAATCGAGCTGACGATGAGTGAAATTGCAGTTAGTGTCTTCCCCAGGCCCATCTCATCAGCAAGAATGCCGCCCTGTGGCTCTGCTTGCGGCTGTGCTCGCTCGTCGGCTGTGATTCTGTGGCGGTAGCTGAAGATTGCTGAGCACGTTGATCGCATTGTTTTATCGTTTGTACTTACACTGCATTGCCGTTTCCGGAACTATCATGGCGCCAAAATCGCATGGTACCCTCTAGAAACTCTTGACCGAGCTCGCGTTTAAACATGAAATCCAGTGCTTCTCCCTGGTGACTGTGATGATACCTGTGAGTTCTCAAGTAGTTCAGTGGCCACCAAGGACGACATACGGCAGTAGTAGCGTGGTGACGATTGAAGTATCCACTTTTACCGCACTAGCATCAAGCGCATGCTGTGACATTCCGTCCAAGGCAGTGTTCCAATCACTGCCATGGTCCGTTTTGCTCCATTTCGCAGCCATGTTTACGAACAGCTCGTGGAGCAGCATGTCAGATGCGGAGACCCCCAGATCCAGAACTTGAGGATTAACGTATTTCCTCATGTCAGCGGATAGTGGATCCTGTAGATAGAACTCATTTCTAGATAACACTTCACCTACTCGCTGGCATGCGTTTGCAAAACCTAGGATGTTGATGTCAATGTACAGAAACTCTGATTCTCCGCGGCTTGCTTCTTTGCTCAATGTAGAGGTCGATCGCTGGCGTCCGAGAAACATCTCGCATCCCGCGCTGGCAACCTGCAGGATCTCAAATAACACATTTGTGATCCTGGAGTTTAGACATGCCAATTCTCGACAAGACTCAATGCCCACTATGAACCTACCACGCTTCATGGTGTAGTCCAACTTTTGATACTTCGTGGTCGGTCCGCTCGTAACCGTAGCTACACTTCGCGATGTGTCTAACATCTTACACTTAACGTCCGGCACCTACGCTGCTATCAGTCCACGAACATTTTGCAGCCAAATAATCTTTACCATTCCAAAGCAGATAATTTCCGAGGGAGGCGGCAACTCTGTTTCCATTGCTATCGCACTGCTGGCGGTAGACGTGAGATCCTGCGCCTCTGTGCCTGTGCCTCCTATGATCCCGAGCGAGTCACCAGGAAGGAAGTTGGCTGAGCCCGGTTGAATCGTCGCGTCTTGATCTTTACGACAACTCGTGGCCGCTTCTTGATCCTGTCCTGTCTCGCTCTGTCGTATGGCTGTAGGCTGAGGATTACTTTGAGCACACGGCGCTTGAGTTTCGTTGGCGCGGCAATAGCTCTTGAATACATTTTCTTGTGCGGTTGTAGCCCTCTGTGTCAAGACAGCCCTCAGGAGAATCCGCAAAGTCCTATCAAAACGACTTCGCTCGTAGACTTCGTCGACTGCATCTGCGAGACTGGGACGACCAATCTGAAAAGCACATGCCCTGGCTGCCTCAATGACACGCTCAAAATCATTGCCATCGCGCTCTTGCAGCGGTATTTGGATCTCTGAAGAGTATGCGATGATCTTTTCAGCAGACGACTGGGCATCGGTTGCATCTTGCTCCACAATAGTAAGTGGTATTGTGGTTGCTGGGTCAAGGCAGGCGGAGCCGTCGCGGGGGAATTGGCAGGGTTCCCATCGTTTCCAACTCTCCCTTGTCCTTCGTCCTCATCACTGTTCCGTGGGAGTCTTCCGCTGGCCACGTGCATGTTTCTTGCATTTCAAGGTGCCAACATTGTTTTTCGAAATACAATGAATGTATGGCCAGCGGGCGGGGAAGGTCTCGACAAGGCTGATGGCTGAGGCTGTGCCGTAGCACTGAGGCTGGAAACCATGCCACAACGTCAAGAGATCCAGTATCATTACGGCTCCAAGCTTTTCAAGCGTCCGCGTATCTATTGCAAATGGTTCTCCGAGGGTTTCGGCGAAGCCGAGGAACGAGGATCGCATGTCCAGAACCATAACTTGCACCCGCACCATACACCTTGCCTGATGCAGCACCGGAACTGAAGGCTCTGTTGCATCCAATAGCCAGAGGTGTTGTCAGATTCGTGTTTTTGCTAATGTTATCGGCTGTCATGTGGCATGTCAAGTTGCGTGCCAAGAAATTCGAGCGTTGTGAGGCAGAGCAAGCTCTCGAATGAAGGAAGAGTAGCCTTTCATAACCCACAGTCGGAGCGTTGTCGATCCAAGATCGACTGTTGGCTTGTATGAGATTTTTTTTGGAACCAACAGCGCGCATTCAACCGCTTAGCCAGCAGACTTTGCATACCAAGACTGGCGAAAAAGGAATCTGCTACTGATCAGCACTCTCACAACGAAAATATATTACTGACCTGCTGTTGGCCAAGGCGATGAACAAAGAAGGAGCCAGTCCAAGGTCCCGCCAGCCTCCTCGGCACCATCGTCAAGATCGCATCGCACCAAGCCCCAGAAGACTCACAGCAATCTCTCCGGCACGAAGGTCAGGCCCGGCATGGCTAACGCCCTTCGCGGCGATAGCAATCGTTCTGATTCTACATACTACAATACTGCCAAAGCCCTCTTTCTCCGTATCCAGTCCCGTTGCTCTTGTATCGAAGCGTCCTGTATCTCTGTCGCGATGGTGCGAAGCAGCCTACAAATACAAACTCTGTGCGGCGACGATGTCGCGTCTGACCTTGGTCAAGGCAGCCTCGAACTTCTTCTCTAGCTCTTCGGAGCCCATGACCTTGGAAGCCTGGGCCATCTGGCGAAGGAGTTCTTCGAGGCGGCGGAAGAGTCGAATGAGGGAGCCTTCGTACACATCGGTCATTTTGCTGGGTATCGTTAGCATCAAACATGGCTCAGAAAAAGTTGAAACTTACCAGATCTCGGAAAACGTTGCGCCATTGCACCAAGCGAGTACAACCTCCATCAATTGATGCTTGAACGTCTGAAGGTATTCTTCTTCGTTCACCAGCACCTTGCACTCCATCGAGACCTTGGCGATCTGGCGAGCCTGTGCCTGGATTTCTCTGTACGCTTTGGCAAGCTCTTCCTTGAGCGCTGGTGCCTCGTCACTCTTCTCCTCAAAGATGAATGCTGAGAGCGTCGCAGCACATTGCTCGGGTGTGAGCTCGTTGAAGAAGCGATTGAATAGCAGCTCGGATAACACCAACTCGTCGCCAGTGGAAATCTCGCAAGCGACGCGAGCCTTCAGCTGAACAACATCGGCATCGTTCGTAAAGCCCAAACGACGAAGCACACGCTTGCGGTTCTTCAACTCATCGAGGTGAAGAACAGATAGTGCAGCTGGTATCTTCTTTCGCGCCGCCTTGATCTCATTTGTGATCTCAATTTTGGACGCGTACTGGTCGTACAGCTCGGCGAGCCTCTCACTCTTGTGCAATGGGTGCGAGAGCAGTTTGTGCTCGAGCACCTCAATCTTACGCAACAGTTTGTTGAAGCCATCGTCGTTGATGCCCATGTTCTCGATGGGATCGAGAATCGCCACGCCATCCGGGAAGCGGCGAGCGACCTCCTCGAGGGCCTTTCGAACGGTGTTTCTTTGCTCAGTCGTTCTGAGATCGTTGGGCAGAAACACTCGTAAATGACCCACGCTGTCGATGATGCCATTCATAACAGGCACAACTTCCATCTTGCCCCTCTCACCAGGTGCGCATGGGCGCACGCCGGGCGGCAAATCGTCCTTGAGTTGGCTCGAAGGGGTCGTCGTGCTGTTGGCAGCAACATTGAGAAGCACATCGACGATGACGGACTGTCCAGCTTGGACGTCGTCTTCGTTCTGGCCTCGACCAGGCTTGACGCGGACGAAGTTAACGACGGCGCCCCAGCCAAAGTCGTAGGTCTTGTACTTCACCTTGACCAGGCGACCAGATTGCAAGAATTTGCACAAGTATTGGGGGTGGTTGATGACCTTCTTCATCTCGGCAGAATAAGTGTCAAGGTTCTGCCTAAGATCGTAATACTCCTTGATCTGCGGCTCATCCTCGATAATCACATCTGCGCGCTTCTGCTCGAGCTCAATAAGCTGCTTCTCCAGACCGGAAACAGATGCTGCATTCTGAAATTGGAAGAAGCAGCGCTCCAGCATGAACTCCGGGCTGATGCCTTCGACTCGCATGAGATTGAGAATCATGTTGTATCCAAGGTGGAATGCAGAATTGAGCTTGTCCTGCTCGCCCTTGACAATTTCCTTGGCGATTGGTGGATCCATCTTCTCGTCAATCATCATGATCACGATACCGCGTTCATCCAGACCACGACGACCGGCGCGTCCGGACATTTGAATGAATTCCGAAGGTGTAACCCATCGCAGCGTAGTGCCGTCGAACTTGCGCACCGACGTGAACACGACTGTCTTGGCAGGCATGTTGAGACCGATGGAGAAAGTTTCTGTGGCAAACAAGACCTTGATCAGACCTTCTTGGAACAGAATCTCGATGGTCTCCTTGAGAATGGGCAGAAGACCGGAATGGTGAATACCAATACCACGACGGAGAAGTGGCAGGATGTGCTGAATCTGCGGGAGCTGCTTGTCCTCCTCTGACAACATCTCAATGGCGGAGTCGAAAACTTTCGACACCATTGCCTTTTCTGACTCGTCGTTAAAGGCCAGTTGGGACATTTGCAAAGCATAGTTCTCGCACTCGCGCTTCGAGAAGGAGAAGACGATGACGGGGTTGTAGTTCTTCATCATAATCATCTTGACAATCTTGTAGATGTCTGTCGGGCCATCCTTGCGGCCTCCCTTGTTTGTCTTCTTGTCCTTGCCCTTGCCTTTGCGCTTGGCCATTGGGTCAGACCCGTCGTCACCCGCCTTCTCTGCAATAGCAGCCATGGCTTTGTTGAAGTTCTCTTCCCTGAACACAGCCTTCTCGTCGACGATCAGGTGTATTCCCTCGGCACCAGCCGGGAAAAAGTAGTGCTGAAGAGGCGTTGGTCGAAAATCGGTGTAAACGACGTGGCATGGTTGATTGTGCGTCTTGGTGATCCACTCAGCGAACTGCATGGCGTTGGGGATAGTCGCGGACAAGAACACGTAGCGGACCTTGTCAGGAAGTAGGATGATTGTCTCTTCCCACACCACACCTCTCGTCTTGTCGCGCATGTAGTGCACCTCGTCAAAGACCACCCAAGCAACTTCTCGCATGATCTCACTACCGCGATACAGCATGGATCTCAGGATCTCAGTCGTCATGACCAAGCAGGTCGCTGTAGGGTTGATGGTGACATCTCCAGTCATCAGACCACAGTCGCCAAACTCTGCCTGGAATTCACGATACTTCTGGTTGCTGAGTGCCTTGATCGGACTCGTGTAGATGACACGCTGGTTGTTCTTCAAACATTGCGCAATCGCGTATTCTGCCACCACAGTCTTTCCTGCCGAAGTGTGGGCAGAAACCAGTACACTCTCATTTCGCTCAATGGATGCGATCGAGACCTCTTGGAAGGGATCGAGAGCAAAGGGCCACACGCGAGCGGGTTTCTCTGGCCGCTTGTGCTGTGAGATGGGCACGTATTCGCAGTCTGGCGGCAGAGACACTTGATGGCGCACTTGATGCTTGAGTGTCACCGCGCTGCCCTCTTGCTGTGCCTGCAGTCCTGCCGCCGCCGCGACCTCGCGCTGTTGTTCCGTCTCGAACTCGTCGGTGACCACGGGCTCTGGTTCGTCCTCCAGTCGTGGCCGCTTCTGCCCACGATCTTCGGCGTCGTCTCTCTTCGGCGTGTCGCCATTGAAGTCTACGGCAAAGTCTTTCGCGCTGGTGATCGAGCCGGCCGCTGGCGACACACTCGGTGCGTCGGTCATGTTTGCGTCGCCGCCATTCTGCTTGACATCGCCATTCAGCGACCTCTTCTTGCCGGTCGTTGCGGCGGTGGCCGCCTGGGGCTTGTCGTCGAACACGTCGAACAGGTCGTCGTCCATTGTCGCGCTGCGGGGTGTCGGCCCCGTTGTGTGTGCCAGGCAATGATGTCGTGCCGCAGGTGGCTTTGATCTTGAATCGGAAAAAGTCCACGGGCGACAACGCCAAGACCCAGCGACGGTAAATCCCAGCACAGCACACGCTCGGACTCAGCCTCCGCCATTCCCATCCTCCTGACTATAACCTCGTCCTCCTGCGGATCTTCACTTGCATGCTATAAACAGATATATTGTGAGGCGGAAGCACGTGAAGGAGGCGCTGGAGATGAGCACCGTCTGGACGCCTCTCAGCCCAGCATCGGCGCCCTCACGGCCTCGCCATGCGAACCAACACAATTCACCGTCGGCGCAGCAGTCAGTGCATATGAAGGAACGAGGCGAGTCTTATCAGTAGGTGTGTTGGGTTTCTTGGTTCTTTTCTTCACCCCTCCAGCAGCATCCTTGTGTCACTATTGTTGCATCTCTCACCTATCTGCTGTACAGCTGCGAATATGGACTCTGGAGTTGTGGTTGGCATTGCTACTGGCTCCGTAGCCGTCGCTTCATTACTTATCCTTGCTATTGTCTATCTCATCCGCAAACGACGTCGACGGAACATCAACCAAAGCTTAGGCACTCAACTATACTTTGTCCCGCCAACAATCACGGTCGTCAGCGATGAAGACCTCGAACAACACCGACGAGATCCTCTCGTGCAAGAAGTAGCTTCACATCGTCCGCAAATGGCCCACTCGCCGACGCTGAAATCCATCAAGCCCACGACAACACGCGCCCGCTCTTCGTCTACTGAAAGCCAAGTCATATCGCCACTTTCCCGAAGCACGACAGTCGCGAATACATCCAGCCTCTCCAGAACATCAACCATCACCAACAACAACGGAGGCTACAATGGCAATCACAACAACGCACACTACCAAGCATACACTCCACCCTCATCTTCCGTGTCCCATATTCTCGAAATCCCATCCCTGCCATCCACTCTCCTTCCCGGAAGCAGCACCACTCCCCCGCCCAATGGCTGGATGCCACCCTCTCCCACCACCCTAGAAGTACCGTCCGGAAAAGTATCCCCACTCTCCATGTCGAGCCAAAGCGGAAGCAGTCCCCGCCGCTTATCGCCAGTGCAATACCCACCACCAGCTCGCCAAGTCTCCCCACTACCCAGCAGCAGCAGTACACCAGAAGTCCGCCAAATCTCACCCTTACCAGGACTTCCACGCCCCACCGTCTCCCGAAGATCAACGACAGATCCCACAATAGCCAATTCCCTCTACAGCATCGCCGAGACAGCAGCCGTAGTCTCTGGGCCCAAGACACGATACTACAGCGCGGAAAATAAAACAAGGCAGTCGTTAATACACATCCCGGAAACGCAGAACGCTCTACCTGAGTTACCAGGCTGCGAGCCGGCACCCGCGATAAAGAAACACAATTCCTGGCATTCGCTTCGTGTATGAGAATAGCCCTTTCACCATCACGAGTAAACAGCCCGCCCCCGCCTACCAAAAAAGAAACAACAACAAAAGGTTTCGGACATCCACTTCCCACAAAGCCGAGCCAGTGTCACCATTATTACCCACATGGACTAATAATGAATTGACTCAGAACACACACCCACACACAGACACACACACACACATAAAAAGGAGGATTCTGCACACTCCAAATTCAGACAATTCCATAGTGTTCCACTTGAAAGGCTTCGTGTGGTCTGCACGTTTTCTTCAGACACTGGCTTGCATGTGGTGGACGCGTCAGCAGCCACAGCGCCAAGTTTTTGATTTTTTTGATTTTTCCAAGACAGGAGATGATGGGGGCTGCTGCTGCTGCATTGCTGCAATGTCCGTCCGGGGCCGAAGGAATTTGGAATCATGGCTGGGATTTCCGGAGAAGTAGGAGGAAGTGTGTGATCATTTCGGTCGGGCGGAGACCTCGTTGGGGCCGATGTGATGTGCCTATCATGTAGGTCGGACGGCATGTTGATTGATGTGTCGATTCCGTGGTTCGGTCTGTGCTTGGCAAGAGGGCGTGGACGAGGAAATGCGATTGTAGATGTATGATGATGTTCGTCTTTTTAAACAAGACTTCGATACAGACATGAACTTTCAACAACCCAGTCACATAATATTCGTGGCGTGATCCCGAAAATAGCAGCTGTGACGCCAATCGACTCCCTCTGCTATCTTCCCGCAAGCTGCTGCTGCGCCGACTGCCCATCAAGCAGAGCATTGAGAAAAGTTTCCGCCTCCTGCTCAGTCCCCGAAGCATTCATTCTCTTCAACGCATTCCTCTGCGCCAACAACACCTCCGGCTGCTCAATAACATCCTTCATAACCTCACTCTCCTTCATCCAATAATCATCCACCTTTCTCCTCAACCCCGCATCCCTCACAACCCCATTCCTCACAATGCCCACCCCTCGAACCTTAAACAACACCCCCTCCGCAACCTTCACCTGCTCCCTCAACCTCTCCGCCGGCGACCCGCCACCGACCCACGCCCTCCCGGTCCCCTGCAACCAAAGACACCACCCCAACAGCGCATCAACCCCCGCAATGCCCAACCCCCTCCAAACCCTACACTTCCAAAACAAAGACTCCATATCATTAAACCTCACACTCCTCAAATTCTTCCCATCATCAAACCACACCACAACCCACCCTTCCACAACCGCAAGCACCAACCCGGCAATGACAGCCACAACCCTCCACCCACTCCCCTCGCGTCCACACCACGTCCCACTCGTCGCCAACCCCAGCGCAAACAGATGCACCAAATGCGGCCCCACCAACCCCGGAAGCGCATACAACAAAAAATTCCTCCCCGCATCCAGCTCCCCGACCGACCCCAAAGTATTCTCCAACAACACCCGCGGTCCGTAGCGAAGGTAGAGCAACCGCGCATCGAGCCCGCCCGCATCGAAAATCTCGCGCAACTTCTCATCCGGTGCCGTCACGTTCCGCAACGCGCCGAGTCGCGTGAGCAGCACTCCGCCGGACGTGTGCAAGCGACTCTGCGTGAGGCGGAAGATGTTTTCGGGCGCGAAGGATGGTAATGTGGAGAGGAACGCGATGGTTCCGGATAAGAACAAGATCCCGAGAGCGATCGAGGCCGCGGGGGAGAGGGGTTTGAGGCTTGCGGATTGTGAAGGGCGGTTCTTGATGTTGCGATAGAAGGCGAGGGTTTTGGGGATGATGAAGGGGCCGAGGAAGAGGATGAGGGATTGGATTCTATTTTATTCAACGTGAGGTTAGGGGGATGATGGGCTTCGTTGTAATTTTGGGGGGGGGGGGGGTCTCAGTTCTGAAGTTCGGGAGGGAGGGTTTGAACATACGTGCCCCAAGAAATCATTTTCGCGGGTTCGCGGTGTTTCTCTGTTTCTCTGTTTTGCGGTCTTCGCCTTCTCGAAGGCCTTGTCACTTTCGTTCTCTCCTCCAAACTTCCGCTCGTTCAGCTCGGTTCGTTCGGTTCGATTCGGTAGAATGGTGTCTTCGCGCGCAAAATTCGCAAAGGAAGGAAGGGAGGGAGAGAGAGAGAGAGAGAGAAAGACCAAGTAAGTTCCAACGGCGAAAGTGAAAGTGAACACTGGACAGAACACTTGGCGCGCTCGGGTTCGGACCGACCGGCTCATTCCTTCCTTGCGTCGAAAACGCCTGACCCAGTGTCCGTTCCGATGCAAGCCAGCATGATCGGCACTGCAAGCCAGAATGCACACCGCGGTAGATCAACGTTGCATTTCCTTCTAGCATGTGAAAAAAGAGAAGATCAATGCCATTCCACAACCTCACGTCACTGCAAAGTAAGAAGATGCAGAGGGTAGAGTTCTTTCATTTGCCGTTCCGTCAAGCATCAAGCTATCCGGGCGTCCAGACTGATGAGCGATGAAGTGAGCACTCCGCAGAAAAGCGAGCCCCAAGCATCCTCTGTAGTATATCTAACACGAGACCGCGTACACGGCCCACCATTTCCGACATGTATATCGTAACACCGGACATTCCACAAGCCATGTCTTTCATTCTTTCAGTCATTTCCCTCCCGTCTTCCGCGACGGGCTTTCAGCAGGCTGGAAACCGCGCAAATCGTTTCCCGGCATGCTGTTCCTCCTAATCATGACACCACGTTCACCCATTTCCACATCATCAACAATGTCTAGTTCCATCTGGTCTCCGCAACTTCTACCAACGGTCTCCATCGGAGGCCCCACGTCCGGCATTTCAATCTGCGGCGCATCCTCCTCGGATATCGAGTGATCGTCATCCTCGTGATCGCTAACCATGCCGGGATTGCTGTCCGCCATGTTCGGGCTCAGAGTGGCGGAAGTAAGATCCTGCGGCGAAGACAGTTGGCTGTGCAGATGGAAATCGCGAGCTGGCGCCGGCGCAATCGGTGCCGGGCGTGGGCGCTGCGCATTGCTGCCAAAGCCTTTGCGACCTTGCTGTTGCCCAAAATAGCCATGGTTACCCATCGGCACACGTGCACCGGGTCCGAATGGAGTGGCCGGCGAATTCGGATCGCAGGCAGTATCCGGAGATAATAGCTCCAGTTCGGCGTTCAGGTCCACCTTCTCCTTTGCACTCGCAACTGCTTGATCGAGATCAACCTTCATGCTGTGCTTTTGGAAAAGAGACGAAAGCATCGGAGTCTGACCAGATGCCTTGAACGAAGTCGAGTTTTGAGACGGAGGAACCGGCATGCGGAGGTTTGGCACAGCTTTCGCGTTTGCCACTCCGTGTGGACGAGAAGATGGAGGGTGCGAAATGTACGGATGTACCAGACCATTTGCGACAGGCTGAGCCTTGGCAGGAGTTGAAGCTGACGATGCCGACACCCTGCTCACGCTTGGCTTTGGAGCGTGGGTTTTCAACGTTTCCAGGGGCACATTCGCCTTCTCTTCCGCATCCAACAACTGACCACAGTCGATTGCAGCTTGATCGTGCGACTTGTAGTCCACCTTGTGTGCTATGCGGCAGTGATTGAGGAAACCTTGGATGCTGCTGAAATTGCCACGATGACAGTTCTTGCAGATGAGCTTGACGAGTTGACCATCGGTCGAACGAGTGAGCACCAGCGGCTGCGATTTATCCTTGATCGGCGCAGCGGGATAGTTGGGCAGGCTGTGGAGAGATTCCGAAGATCTGGTAGAAGTGCCAAGAGTTTTGCTAGCGGACTTTCGAGGAGCATGGAAGCTGCTAGTGCTGTTGCGAACGGGCCGGCCAGAGGCTTGGACGCGTGTTTCAGCCAGAGCAAGAGCCTCAGGCGAGACCGAGTCGAACTGCGGATCACGGAGGAGCCACTGCGCGTAGTGCTTCGAGTAAGGACCATCTGTGACGCCGTACGGTGCAGCATGCGAAGGTACAGAGTGGCCGGGAGGAGTGGCGATGGCTGGACCCTCACCCTCTGAGACGGCCAGCGAAGGCTTCTCAGTGCCGGGATATGGTCGCAACTCGCATCGCCGCAGCTGCTCGAGGGCGATTTGGCACTTGGCCAGTTCTTGCTCGATCAGGCGCAACTCGTTGTGCTTCATGAGAATCTGCATGTTGAGTTCGGTCTCGATCACCACCTGCGCCTTGGAGAGCTGGGTGGCTTTGTCGACCGGAGCGTGCATATTGATAGATTCCTTCACTTGCTGTGGTGTGCGAGGTGGAGCTGGTGTTGGCAGCGTTGCAGATGGGTGCGGAGCGGCTGGGTGGCTGAGCTGGTGCTTGCCATGGGGCTCAGCAGTCGCACGGCCAGCGTTGTTCGCAGGAGCAGCCGCTGGTTTTGGCAGGAGCGGCGTGGAAGCGAGTCGAGACGTAGTGTTGTTGGGGGCAGTGGTGTTGGGCGAGAACTGTCGAACAAAGTCCATTTGCTGCTTCTTCGAGATGGGCATCGTCTGTGCGGGAGGCAGCGCGTCAGGGCCGTCGGAGCGCTTTCTCTTCAAGTCGTGCAGCACCGGTATTTCTACCATGGGCCGCATCTTGTCGAGGGTCGCCTTCTCCGACAGCTTGAGTTGGTGCTCGCTGCACCACGGCAAACGAAAGATGCTCTGCATGTTGTCGGCGCGCAAGCAGCCTCCCAAGAGCTCTTGCCAATTGTGTTTTGCGACAGAAAGTCGGCCTCAACGGCGTCGCATGGGTGTGTCGCAAGTGCAGGTGCGAGACCGTCGAGGTCTGGAGAGGGTCCAATCGAGGGTGGATGGGTGATCTGCGTCGGCGGCGGGCGTGGTGGCGGTAGTCCAACGTCGCGTTCCAAGGCGAGGCCGGGGCGCGGATGGGACGTGTGTGAGGTCGGGGCGGGCGATCAAAGCCGGGGCGACGAAGCGCGGAGGTGGTGGGGAACGAGGATTAGAAGTAGGGGCTATTAACACAAGACGATGGGATGAATCGCAAAAGTAGAAAGGAGGGAGGTGGAGAAGGAGACGGGCGTTGCGACAGCAGAGTCGAAGGACGTTTGTCGGCGAGGTGGATGGAAACGAGGCAAGAGTCGTGGGAGGAACAGCAGCCCGCAGGCGACCGTCGAACACGACACGACGGCCGGGCGCGGCTAGGCTCGTTGCGGCCTAGATGCCGTCGCTTTGAGATCATAGACTCCAGCATGGACGCCAGGGAGCACCTGCCGCCGGCCAGTAGGAGCCCGTGCCACTCGCCGGGATGCAGGAAGGAAGGGAAGCTGGATTTCTTCGGGCGGCGATAGTCTTCTGCTCCTGTGCGCTCTCGTCTGGGTGTGTGTGTGTAAACGTACATGTGCCCCTGACCGGTTCACCACCGCCCGTCGCATGTTCGGTCGTGCTTCCACCGCCATCGCCCAGCGCGGCGTCGGATGTCCGCAGCAGCGGTGCAGCGACAAACAGACGGCCCACGTCGCGTTGGTTTGCGTGCGTGGTGGGCCGGGGTCGACGTGTGTAGCACTGTGCCGTCGGTGACTCGTCGCGTTCCGTTGCAATGGAAACCTGCCTGCATATCACAGAGATGTCTCGTCGCAGGACCGACAAGTCTGCCTTCATCATCACGTCAGCCACCAGCTCTCTCCCGGCTTCTCGCCTATCGCCGCAAGCTCGGCTCTGCTGTGAGACTTTGCTGATCCACTGGCGCGCGGAAGCCGTAGGAAGCCATCAACATCGAACGAACTGCCTAATTTCCGCCCGTCAAATCTCCTGTCATTCACGCGCGACGACGACAGCTTTCCTCATCGCTGCCGTCATCATCCCGTGCTTTGCAACGCAAATCACGATTCCGGCTTCCCGGATCCAGTACGCGGTGCTTGAACGCGACTCTCTGTGAGACAGAACAAATCGCATCCGCGGCTAGGCTGGAGAATAGAATCCCTTCTTTGGCTCTGCACCCGACTCGCGCGCGCGCCAGCCTCCACGGACTCGAGCTCCCCCTCCCAGCATCATCATCATCACACTGACGAGAGTTTCAAACTCTCTCTGTCTCTGCCCCAAACCGCCGCGTAGCTCGCAGCTCCCTCCGAAGCAAATGGCCTTGGAAGAATTTCCATCGCTACACGGCAAGTATGCCCTGGACAAGGTTGTCGTGGGATCTGGAACCCAAATATCCAACCGCACTTGGGCCGTGGCGGGAACGCTGGGCACGGCCGTCACCACCACCACCACCACAACAACAACAACAACAACAACAACAACAACAACACGCCAACAGCAGCAGGCTGAGGATGACAGCAGCAACATCGCTGCCGCGCAACCTACTACACAACTGCCCGTCATAGTAGCCCTCACAGCTTCCGCGCCCAAAGCAGCCAGCAAACTAATCAGTATCGTCGAAATCGCCAAGCGCCATGTGCTGGCCAGCGGTGTGCCAGTGGTGTACCAATATACTGCGCTAAGTTCCCGGATGGTCGAGAAAGAGATTCCGAGACGTGACCACCATAGTGACGACACCAACAAGCAAGATGGTCAAGATGAGTCTTCAGACGACGACGCCGCGTTTGAGGTCATGCGCGAGACTCCGACCACTCTGGGAAGTGAAACCACGGAAAAGAAGAGGAACCTGCCCGTCCTCACAGTCTACCTTTCCACCGTCTCGGTGCGCGAGCTCAAAGTTGCATTCGGGTAAGTGGGGTGACTCTTGACCGGGGGAGTCGTGAGTGCTTTGTGTGAATTGACCAAATTCGTTCTTGTAGGGAGCAGCAACAACAACAACAACAACAACGACAACGACAGCAGCAGACGTGAAAGGATAAGAAAAAAAAGAAAAGACTTGAATCAATGACACTCTCCGATCTGTATCTCATATATTCCATTTCCAGAACCAAGGTGGGTACTCACCAATCACCCATTTCGTCATACTGTATTCGCTTCCCACCCATGGACCAAACTCACTCCCATTCGCCACCCCAATGCACTTTTTCCTCTCCAAACACACCACGAGACCAATACAACAGCATCGATCGACAACACCACCATCGTAAGCGTTCCCACCTACCACCTCAGCAGAGAATGAAAGAGAAAAAAAAAGAATCACTTGACCACAACCCCCCACTCATGCTCCTCCTTCCCATACATGATACTCACCAACCAACCCTTGATCGCCTTCGCATACGCTCCCGTCTCCCCCGCACTCATCATCGGAACCTCCAGGTCCTGATTCCGGAAATGAATCAATCCCACGGGCGCCACGAAAAACGCCGTGCCCGCGGCAAACGCCTCGACCAATCTCCCTTCCTGTGCAGCAGACCACACATCATCCATCGTGAACCTCTGCTCCACGACTTCCACTTCTTCCAAATCGCCCCGGTTCGTGCGGAGACGCGAGTGGGCCAATTCGAGGATCGAAGCGCGCGTGACGCCTTCGAGGATGATGCGTTCTTCCAGCGGGGCCGTGACGAGTTGCAGTTTGCCGGATGCGCGACTTCGCCAGACGATGAAGAAGTTGGACGCGCCGGCTTCGGTGACGTAGCATTCTTTGCCAAAGAGCCAGAGGACTTGGTCGAAGCCGCGGCTGCGCGCTTCGCCTTGGGCTACGAGAGAGGGGCCGTAGTTGGCGCCGAGCTTGGCGTAGCCGAACCCTCCGGGCCAGGCGCGGATGGTGTCTTCGTTGCTGGCGAGGAGTTGGAGGCCCGGTTTGGCGGTGGTGGTGCCGTTGGCGGAGCCGTTGAGGGCGGGAGGGATGCTCTTGCTCATGTCGGGGAAGCAGGCGATGATGACATAGAGGAGGGCTTCGCGGGGTCGTTGCACGCCCAGTGCGGCGTCTGTTGCGATGAGCGTGGGGCGAATGTAGAGGAAGTGTCCTGCACGTTCTTGGGGGAGCCATTTGTCTCCGTCGGTAGCACAGAGTGCGATGATCATCTTTTCCAGCTCTTTTGGATCGAAATCGGGAAGGGCGATGCGGCGGGCGCTCTGGAGCATTCGCTGGCAGTTTCGCGACACGCGGAAGAGGCGAAGCCGGCCGTCGAAGCCACGGTAGAGCTTCAATCCCTCAAAGCATTCGGTCGCGTAGTGGAGGACGCTGGCACTGGGCATGATGGAGAGAGGGCCGTATGGCTTGAGCTCAGGTGCGTCCCAGCCGTGTTCGATGGTCCATCGGGCGGAGACCATGTGGTCGGTGCATGTCTTTTGTGCCTTCGTCTCTGCCGAGTCTGGTTCGGGGACGGTTCGTGGTGTGGATGTGTAGGTGTAGGTCATGAGGGAGGTATCGAGCGGGTGCTGCTCGGTGCCATTGGCAGTGGCGCCGCGATTGAGAGCATGCGTGATGCCGGCCTGGGTCAGGGCTGATGCAGAGGTCGAGGTGGGCGTGGATGTTCCCGACTGATCGGGCGTGAGCGCGACTGGGGCCATGGTGTTGGTGTCGTGCGGGGTGGTGCGGGATGGGCAATGCTTGTGAACAGACAGCAGGCCGGCGGTCGGTGCAGGAAGTGAACTCTATGCCTCCTTGCAAAGGCAAACGGTGCGCCTCGAGGAGCGGAGGTGAGCAGTGGGTGGTGCGAAGGCGGCAGTGCAAATATGGAAGACAATGGGCGGCGGCGGGTTAAGACAAAGCGGGCGGTCCACGGTCTTACCTATCAACCGCACCGAGGGAGAGCGGGAGGAGTCAGAACACCCATCTCGTCTTGCTTTTCGATGGTCCGGGCCGATGTAACAAGTATTTGCGCCCTGAGTTACCGCCTGTTTGCGGGAAGCATGGCAGCGACATCGCCCGTTGCCTCGCCCGGCGCAGCAGACCGACCTTCTCGTCGTGTCGGATCATTGCGCGGCATAACGCTGTGCTCGGCGTGCTGCTGATACTGCTGCTGCGGCTTTGGGCGAGGGCGACGTGGTTGGCATTGGAAAATTCTGGTCAATCTTCGGCCTCTGTGCCAATCAGCTGCCCTTCCGGCGGGTCAAGACACTTGAGCCGAGCGGCTGCGAACCGCGCGAGGCCGAGTTGCCGTGGACGCTGCTTAAGCCGAGCACTGCTTCCGGCATAGAAGATGTGTAGCACGCTCTGGCCGCAGGGCGTGCAGGTGAAGTGCATCATCGCGGTGCGGAAATGCGAAAACCCGTACCTGCAGCTGACCTGGTTGTGCTCCGGGAGCTGTGCGCCGCCAGCTGGACTACGCGCAGCTGGTACCGAGGTGCATGCTGCCGTGCACCAATTCTCGCAAGCTCGACTCATCATCACGGAGCGGTCACAGGCCGGCCACATCATGGCAGTCATCGTGATCGAAGCGCGGACGAGTAATGCCTCTTCATTATGTGTATCGATATACTGCTGTCCATCTTCTTCTCCAGTCCTCGTGCAGCCTCTCACTGCACCCGCCGTTGTCCATATGATCTGCCCATCAGCGGCTGCTATCGCCATAGTCTCCTCAGACGCCCGTGGATTAGAAAGCAAAGGGGTATCACATCCAATATAACACAGCCATGCCCAGCGATTCCTTCCGGCCGAGTCTCGTGTCGTAGTAGTCGTTCCAATATATCCGCAGTCGTGTCCGCGGCGCATTCTCTTGATCACACGCCACGATGCAGCACTGCTGCGAGCCTTGCATTCTCCTCTTCCTCTTCCATTTCCAGTTCTACTTCCTTCTCCTCCTCCTCTTCCTCCTCCAGCTCTTCTTCCTCCATCGTCAGTACCAACTGACGCTCGCAGCCCATGTCCTACATGAGGCCGCCGAGAGTCAGTTTTCCCAACCCCGCAATCTCGCTCTTCACCCCTGCCCTCGTCGTCTCCTCGAACTCTCTTGCCACATTCGCCACCATAATCTTGCGGATCCCTTTGTCCGCTTTGGAGAAAGCCTCACTCAACGTCGGATTGCAGTGTTCCGGCCCCGAGACGAGGTCCATGAGTTTGCCATACACATCCAACAGAGTATCGCACAGCGTTCCGAGCGTCGTGCTGAAATCTGGCTCGAACGGAATGTGCGGGGTGAGGAGGAATTGGAACTCGTGGCCCGTGGGGTTGATGGCCGACGACATATCGGCAGGAGAATGCGGATTGGCGTCCTTGTGCGCAATTCCCAGCAAGTCGGATTTCGTCTCGAGAGAAAGATCAAGAGGCGCGATCGCGGTACTAGAGCGACGGCCTTTGCTGCTTCGTATCCCTCCCTTGAACATGCCGCCCATGCGCCCAGTCTTGACGACGTTCCCGCTCGCGTCCCACCCGCAGAGCAATTGGTACGTCTCGAATTCCGCAAGAAGGGCAATGAGCGCTCGCAGATACTCCAGGGGTGTGTTGGAGTTCAAATCCAGCAGCGCAGGCAGGCTATGGCCAAGCAAGAAGTAATTCGTCGCTCTCCGTCCCAGCTTGTACGCCTGCAGGGAAGGCATGTTGTGCAGCGCGGATTGCGAATAATGCATCGTGCCAAAATAGAATATGTCCCCCTCGTGCAGCTTCCGCATGTAATCTATCGTGGCGATGCGCTTCGCCGACGTCTCGTGAATCTGTGTGTATATCAGACTCGGATTCAGAGGTCCCGCGGCCGTTATGGGCTGAGGCAAGCTCGAAGAAGGCTGGAGAGGCCCGACATTGCTGTGGGAGGACGAGATATCCCGGGAGCTGGCCTGAGTCTGGAAACCGGGTCGGTTCTGGTCGGAATTCTTCCTGCTCACCGGCACGTGAGCTGGCTGCGACGAGACGAGCATGGAGGCGCGAGGATTCGAAGTAGGTGGCGAGCAGGTGGCGGCGGCCGGCGTGCCGTAGAGACGATGGAGGCTCTCGGACGATTTGAATTTATGAGTGAGGCCTCTCGCGGTGAAGGAGATCTTGCGACGGATCACGGGCGGCGCGGGGGGCGCGCGGGCAGGAGGCAGCGGGCCCTTGTCGTCGCCTTCGGGCTGCTCCACGGTGGTGTCGGAAGACAGCGGCGTGAAGGACTGGTATGTGGTGATGCTCGGGCTCCTCGTGGTGCTGTTGCTCAGGGACGAGCCGCTGGTGCTGCCGTTGGTGCGGTGCGATCGCAGACTCACGCTGCGCCGCACATTGGCGCCAAAGCCCTTGGCGCCGTCGGTGACGCTGTTGGTCAGGCTGAGGATGCTGCTGTCGCGGCGGTGCGGGTTTTGGTGGTGGAGCAGCTTGCCGCCTTTCCACTCGACAGGCCCGTCCTCGGCAGCCACGCTGAGGCTCGTCACGCTCTGGTTGGCATGGCTGCTGCCGCCGTTGCTGTGCTGTCTGCGGAAGCGCGAGAAGACCGAGTGGGAGGTGTTGTTCGTGGTGGTGGTGGTGGCGGTGGTGGTGGTGGGGGCGGAGGAAGAGGCGGCCGACGAGGAAGCGGCCAGGTGCGGCATGGCAGGACCAAGATCCGGCGGGCGAGGGAACAATGTCCAGTAACTTCAGACCAGCAGAGGTGTAAAACGGCGGCTGCTCCCCACACTCTCCACCACCGCTCCGCTGGGTCTCCTGCGACAACGTTTGGTCTTCCCAACGCTCGCCGTCCAATACTCGAGGGGAGCGACGGTGGCCATTTTGTTCTCCCAACGCACTGCCGGCCGGAGCGGCGAAGTGATTGGGCGCCAATGCCGACCAACCGCCCCTGGACCTCGCACCGGGCCCTGCACTAGCTTCCTGCTTGCTGCACGCCATGACTGGCGACATCTGCTCCTGCTCCTCCGCCTCCTCCGCCTCCTCCGCCTCCTCCGCCTCCTCCGCCTCCTCCGCCTCCTCCGCCTCCTCCGCCTCCTCCGCCTCCTCCGCCTCCTCCGCCTCCTCCTCCTCTTCTGCACCCGCTCACCACCACACCGACACGTGCCCGTGGCGTCTGTCACGACCGCACTTCTCTCCTCCCCCTTCATCCATCACGTCCACATCCTTCCCACACGCGCCACGTCACCTCGATTATCGACCGCCTTGTTGCTCATCAGAGGGATACGAGGCTCAATTTCATGTCTCACAAACAAGCTCGGTATATTCATGATCCTGATCATCACGACTATGCCATGGACCCCATCGAGGTCCGTGAACAATACCACTATCAACCACACACGAATCGATCACACCCGATCTCCGCGTGCCATGTACGATGGCACGAATGCTCTGCCGCAAGATAGGGTGCTTACAGCGACCCACACGACACATCTCAGAAAAGCGATTTCCCTTCATCAACTTCATCGACACTTGTTCTTCTCCTTCTTTTCCTCCGACCGGTCGGAATGCTGGAGGTATCGATCATGCTGATATCGCCATGCCGGTCTGCAGCTCCAGATTGGCCCTGGACGCGCGTGTTCGGGCGTCGTGGTCGTTCATTTCGTGCAGTTGGCTCATCAGCCATCTTGATGTCGCCATCTTTGTCTCCTGGACCTCGAGCACGGTTCTGGAAACGCTGGTTCTGGCCTCGCGCTGGCCGAGTCGGAGCGGCAAATTCATCAGCCATGTTGATGTCGCCCTCGTGGTCTTCTGCAACTGGAGCCGGGCCCGGGAAACGCTGGGTCGGGCCTCGGAGTGGTGCACTCGGTGACTCAGGAACGGGTTGGTGGTGGCGACGCTTGTTGCTGCGATCGCGTGGGCCAGTGGGCACTGAGGCCGGCAGCGGGTCGCGCATCTGGACATCTTGTGGTGGTGCTGCGTGCTCTCCGCGATTGTTTCGCTTACTCTTGACGCGCGGCTGCATGCCAGACATCTGCTCATCTTCGAAGCGGCCGCTGCTGATGTTGCCCATTGCATTGCCTCGTCCAAGAGATCCCTGGTGATGCACATTTGGAGCAATCTTGTTCGACTGTGCCGCTTTCTTTAGGGCCTGAAGCTCCCGGTCGAGCGCCTCTATGGGGTCCAGAGGCGGGCCATCGTAGCCAGTTGACGCAATTGCCGGCGCAGCATTCGTCTCGCTCACACCCATCCGACCCTCATCACTCTCGATGTCGTTCTGGGAAGCTTGAGTGCTCGCTTCACTCCGGGTCGTCGCAGCGAGCGCCTTCTGTCCTCTGCGTGCTGCCGCTCTGCTCGACTCCGGAGCCTGCATGGGGGCGGCATAGTAGCCGCTGCCGTTCTGGTTTCTCGGTCCAGTTGGTGCATTGACCGACTGAGTTGCTTGAACCGTCGGTGCAGCGGCACTACATGCGTCCTTGCCGTACGCCCAAATCTCCAAGAACGGATCCCAAATCATCTTCTCTATCGTTGGGTCGTAGTCAATGCTGGTGCGTGGCTCGCGTTGGACGTGAGTATCACGCTTCCTCGTGAGCATCGGGGCGTGCCTCAGCTCTGGTGGCACCTTCTCGCGCCTCAGCCCCAAGGGCATGTCTTCATACCCGGCGGCATCTTCATTGTGGTCCTCGGTGTTCATGTGGATGCCAGCCTGTCGACCGGCCCAACGACCTTCATTTGCTACCTCCGGGTACCGATTGTAGCAAAGGTGCGGGAGGTGCATCATCCACTTACCACAGTCGTTGCATTTGCCCGTAAAACGGTTGATGGCACCTTCGATATCGCGAATGTCTCCCGGGCGCTGATGCTGTCTTACCGGTGCGTCACCTTGAGGGTTGTCGTAGAAGACGATTGTCTCCTCCTCCTCCTCCCTCCCTTGTTCTTTGGCCTCCTCCTCCTCTCCTTCGTCCACTTCTTCGTCAACTTCTTCTTCGTGAACCTCTTCGTCTGGCTCCGCTTCAGCCGAATCAACTTTGCTTGACTCAGCTTCACTTGAAGCGACTTCCTCGACTTCGTTTGACTCCGCTGCATCTTGGTCGCCTTCGTTTGCCTCCGCTTCAACAGAATCGACTTCATTGAAATCGACCTGTGTTGGCTCCACTTCAGCCGAATCAATTTCGCCCGACTCAGCTTCACCCGCAGCGACTTCATTCGAATCTACCTCGTGTATTTCCACCATCTCACGCAACTTGGCCATGAGATATCTGACTTGGCTTTCGGCGGCCAATGCCCTAGACAACGCATCATCTTCACCCTTGGCCCACTGGTCTCTAGCTTTCTTCGTGAGACGGAGCTTGCGTGGCTCGGCCTCATCTGCCGTAGGCTGAATTGGGCGCTTACGCTTGCGATCTTCTGGCAAGGCCGCCAAACCTTCAGCTTCTACCGCTCCGTTGCCAATGACTTGGACTTTGCCCCATTCATTGGTGCCGTTGCTGTAAAGCACTCGCTGGAAGACTTGGCGAGAGCCTGCTGGAAAGGTCGAAGGGAGCGATGAGCTGACGATGATGACCTTCTTTACGCGCTGGAATGTCTTCACTTTCAAGGTATAGGACTTCGGTGGCGGCTGGTAGTGGGTAACTTCTTCTTCATTCTTGGCTCCTACCTGCGGTTCTTCGACTTGTTGTTCTGCTTGGGGCACCTCTTGTGCTTGGACGAGTTCCGCCTCATGAGCGATCGCGGGCTCGGCTGGGTGAGACTCGATAACGTGAGCCTCGTCTTGCGTTGGCCCTGCCACGCTCTCTGCTGGCAACTGGGAGCCGTGCTCGAGCTCAGCAGATGGCTCAGCACCCGCGGCAGCAGCAACGTTTGAAGCAACCTCGCTGGCCTCCTCCGCAACCTGGTTGAAGACATTCTGCTTCGTCCACTCCCTCCGACGCCTGGTCTCGTGCTGAATCTCAAGGTACATCGCCTCAAGCTCGGCATCCCTGCTTGCCTTGTGCCTCATCGGCTGCTCGAGTTGGGTGGCAGTTGGATAGGGGTCTTGGTATTGGACTGGCGACGAGTAGCTGATCTTTGGCACGGCAGGCAAGGGGCGGAATGTCTTCGACTTGGCCTGCTGAGCTGGTGGTTGGTCATCTTGGGTCGCGGCAGGAAACGAAGAGGCGGCGCTGTAGCTCCAGACGATGGCCTGGTGGCGCTGTACGGTGGCAGAGGTACGAATGGCCGAACTCGAGCCGCGAGGAGCGGATGGTGCGGAACTCGAATTCTTGTTGATTCGGCCCTGAAGGACGTTGGCGAATCTGTTCAGGAGATGCTGGTCTGCCTTCTCCTCGCGGTACTTGCGGACCTCGCGGTCGGTGACTTTGGCGGTCGACTTGGTCTTGTGGTTGATTGGTGCCATGACTGCTGGAGTCTTCTCGAAAAGGGGGATGGAAAGGTGGATGGTGTAGACGGACAGGCGCAGCTCGATGCTGAAGTCTGATGAAGTCGCTCGAACTCAAATGCGATCAGTGTGTCGCCTCGAGTCTGCAAGGTCGCGGTTACCGCGGGGGGGGGGCGTCGACAAGGAAGAAAAAGCTGATGCTGCTGCTACGATCGGTTCTTCGAGCGAGAGAAGCGGTGGTAGCAGTTGTGTCGAACAGTATCTGACAGTGTCGATGTTGCCGACGAACAGAAGCCGAGCAATGCAGTCGGCAAACAGAAGAGCGATTGGCGAGGAGAAGGGGGTCTCGTGTCGCCCGCAAGCGCGTAACTAGCCCGACGGAAGAAACGTCGGACCGATGCTGCCAAGAGAATGGTGGATGAAGTGAATGAAGCGTGACTCGTCGAACTTTGTTTTTTGGGATACAGAGCGCTGGCGCTATTCTAGAGGTATAACAGTGGTTTGGGAAAGCATTATTGTTGTGGAAATGCGTGAGGCCTGCTGACTATTGTTTTGGATACTGCTCACTGATACGACTTTGTGCGGTGAAGCAAGATGGCGGGGAGGATGGTGAATTTCCAGCCTTGTCACAGTGCTGCGTGTCAGTCTACAAACACCACCGGAGAAGGCGAGTGATTTCTGACGTCTTCTGCGACAGTGCTTTAGCGAAGCCTGTGTCAAACTGATTATCCCGTGGTCTTCAAGACAAAACTGCGGAGAGACATTGAATACCAGGATAGAACCAAGGCATAATTTTCTTTGTCTTGATGTCGAACTCTGAATACAATGATTTTGTGCCGCGACTGCCCAAAGCTGAGGTGGGGCAACTTCGAGAAGATGATGGCAAGTTCATGATCTGTCTGCGTGGTTCAAGACTTTCCGTTCTTCAGGTCGGTGGCTCGAAACGGAAAGTGCTGCGAATCAGTAGCCGAAAAGCACACATCTGAGGCATGGCACCTTGGAGACGATGTCGTGCATTGTGCACATTTGAGCCCATGTACCTACATTCCGCCTCAAGGCTTACGAGAACGAGGATTCCTTTTTTTTTTTTAAATTAATCCCTACCAATCGCTCGTATAAGCCAACTTGAAAGTCCAAACATACTTGTCCCCATTGATGATATCCTGATTCAACTGCAACACCAAATTATCGCCCGACTTCGTCGCTTCCACGACAGTGCCATTCTGCGAACCACCAAGAACCGTGACAGTGTCACCCGGCAACCACGGAACCGGATCCGTGATCGTGATCGTATCGCCCGGCGTCGTCAAATAATGAACATAAAACGCATCCTTCGTCGTGGTATACCGGAAATCATCTTTTCCGGGAGTGGTACTCCAGAACCTCGTATCGTAGATCGATTCTCCGTGCGGAATGAGCCAGCTTCCGGCATCTCGGAGGCCTTGCTGCATGATATCGGGAATGCTGCCGTCGTGTTTGGGGCCGATGTCGAGCAGGAAATTCCCGTTTTTGCTGACGATGTCGACCAGGCTTTGCACGATGTCGTTGCCGGTGAGGTATTCGTTGTCCGGGGTGAGGTAGTTGTAGCCGAAGGAGAAAGGGTCCATTCCGCGGTTGCTTTCCCATTTGGCCACGACGATGTCGCCGTTGGTGGTGTACTCGGGGGTGGAGAAGTCGCCTGGGAGGGTGTATCAGTTGACGTCTTGAAATTTCTCGTACTGCTTTAGGGAGGCAGATCTGCTTACCTCCGATTCCGCAGCGGTTGTTGAACGTGACTTGTCGTCCTTGATCGCGAGCCCAGTTCAGCCATTTGGATGCGAAGATGGTCGCATTGTTGGCTCCGCCGATGTCACACCACATGATCTCGGTATCATAGTTGTAAGCCAGCTCGTCCATTTGAGGCAGCTGGAGACCTGTGATGTAGTCATCGACTTGGACGTGTCCGGTATACTCGAGTGATGCTCCCGTGTATGGATTGACATTTTCAGCCCCAAAGCAACCGCCTGCCCAGCCAGGGTCGGCGTTCTTGTATTGGGCATATTGAGGGTTGTACCATTCTGGCATGCTGAAGTAGGTTCCTGAAATCGAGATTAGCAACTGTCATGGAATGACTTCAGCAGTCGACGCAGAAGCGGCGACGTGACATACCTCGTCGAATGTGTGGCTGGTATTGCTTCGCTGCTGCAAGGAGATCACCGATCAGGTCTCTCTTGGGTCCATAGTTCATGGAGGAGCGTTTGCTGACGTCTGGGGACGTGTTGAAAAGTGCGAATCCATCGTGATGTTTGGTGACAGGAACCTTCGAACGTTAGTGTATATGCACTCGAAGTGGGGCGTTCTTCAGTCGCTGCACCTACCATGTATCGAGCACCAGCTTCGGCGAAAAGATTAACCCACTCTACAGGATCATAGCCAGCATCCGTGAAGTTACTCATGAATTGATCATAGTTGAAGTCTTCGCCATACGTTTCTTGGTGATATTGGTATGTCTTGGTTCTGTAGTTTGGATCGTGCTGACGACACCAGTACCATTCCGCATAGTCTTGCACGGGAGTCGTGTTGCCGAAAGCGGGTGCTGAATATAAGCCCCAGTGAATGAAGATACCAAACTTGACATTGTGGAACCTGGAGATGTCAATCAGTATGAGCCGCTCTGCTAGAAGCGTGCTGATCCGTTCCACATACCAGTCAGGGTTCCAGTGATGACTGAGACTGCCGGTATCCGCAGTATAGTCTGGAATGCCGCAGATTCCAGAGATGGTCTGTTCTGTAGTGATCGCAGGTCCATACTCTTGACCGTATGTGGCGACAATGGTGCCGCTGCACGTAGAGCCAGCAGGTGTGTTTGCCAGGTTGCGAACACCAAGCTGCGCCACAGCATCCTGCTTTGGGGCCAAACGGGTGAGAGTCGCAGGCTGGACCAATTCCAAGCTATCGGAGGTCATGGTGATGTTCAAAGTGTCCGCAAGAGTGAGTGAGTTGGCGGGATGGTTGTTCGTCACCACGAACTCGACGATTTGAGTGTAACTGGTGCTTTCGACCCATTTCGATGTGAGTACCCCACCGCTGATAGCAAGTTCTGGAGCATAGCCGCCTGCAAATCTTCAATTTCTGCCCGAAATCTGTCAAGACATGGCATTGAACATACGTGCGGAACGTGCACTGACGACCGGTGCATCGCCTGTTGCGGCATACAACGAGGCCGAGGCCCGAAAGGCGAGGCCACAAACAATGAGGATAGGAAGCAGCATCTTGAAGGTGTTGAAGATTTGGGAAAGGCGTAACTTGTGCAACTTTATGTATGCCGAAGCAGATCGACATGCTGCTTCCTTGGGTGCACTAGCGATTCAATGCACGTTTTTCCATGTGACCATACTGCATCAACACGAGACGCTTGCCCGTGCGGATCATTTTTCGTTGCTTCGTATGCGCACTTGCGTGCAAAAACGGGGAGCGGAAGAGGTTTGCCGCCAATGGGCAGCAACGTATTGCGTTTATCCCAGATTCCACCAGTCATGGAGCGGGGAGGACCATTGGCATAGACTCTTGACTTAAGCTTGACTAGGATGCGACTTGAAGCTCTTAAGCTCGCGCCGTTGGACCTTGTGTTACTTAATTTGTTTAGTTCGGTATACGTCCGAGTTGATCAAGCCAAGACCGAGGATGTAAATGGATCCATTGTCTGCATTTCACCGATTTTTCCGTCTCTCATGCTGCAATGGCGCTTGATGGCACAGAAGAAAGGACCGATCGACGCCGGCAGCTGGCCCCGCATGCAGGTTGATGCTCAGAGAGGCGGACGTGTGCTCGCTTCTATTGAGCATGGTAGCTCCCGGGTGTACGTGGATATTCGGGTAAATTGGTTTTGCCGAGTTTCTTCGACGATGAGCAACGTTCCAGATATGGGCTCGTTACGAAGGCAGGTAGGATCTCGTTTCTCGGTCCCGCGCACTAGCAATCCCCTACGCAATGTGGAGATTTTGACTGTACAACGTACTCGCAGATTCGGACGCGACTTACGTTCTCCTGCTTTCCAACTCACCTTGCATTTGCGAAGGAGCCCCGAGATGGCAAGGATCCAAAGCACGTCATCTATTGCCAGAATCCCGAGCATTGCAGATTGATTCTACGATGCGCAGGATGCTGATGCAGGAACAAGGTGATGGGATTCAGTATAGGAAGCTGACCTTCGTCGATATCATGGCATGTGAACTGTCACATGAATGCCAAGGATGGGCAGCCGCGCTCCCGCCATCCATCTCCCTCTCCTTTCGCACTGCCGCAACTTGCGATGAACAACAAGCTGCAAATAGCCGACATCGCAATCCCGCTCAACGTTACGATGCCCACACCGCCATATACTCATCGTTCACGATCGACTGTCTGCCTGGCCGAGCCGGGACGTCGAGATCGAAAGGCTTCGGTTGGACGGTGGACCTCGAAGCGGTGGTAAGCACGGGCTTGAAGACTCACAACGCGTAGCATTCAAATGCGTCTCGAAGGAGACACTTACATTGAAACCGGTCACATAGTTGTCATCTGGCGGGAAAATAGGATTGCCTTCCTTATCTTTCTTTGGCTGGATGGAACTTGACCAAGCGATGCGTGCGATGAGGATGCACAATGATCTCTCTGCAATATGCATGCCAGGACATATCCGCCTCCCAAAGCCGAAGGCAGAGTAATTTTGCAAATTGGGGAACTTGTCTAGTGGTTCTCTGAAGGTTGGCCAATCTGACTCCAACCACCGTTCAGGACGAAAGGCTTCTGGATGTGGGTAGAGCTTCTCTTCGCGATGGATTGACCATTGGACAGGATGTGTAGCTGTGCCGGCACGAAGGAAGACCTTCTCACCATCAGGCATCTGGTACGTGTCGTTTTGCAACAGCTTGTACTCTTTATTGTGAAGAGTCATCGCAAGGAGAAATGAGCACATGGCAGCCGCCGTGGTGCCTGCATCAGCCTCGAACAGAGTACCAATCACATATGCCACGTGGTCATCTGAGAGATCGTACGCATTGCAGTTGTTGTGCCACTTGGTGCAAAAGTTGTCGTTCCCACTATCCACGCCTTCTTTCAGCAAATCCCGGAACAACGATATCTCTTCATTGTGGAGTCTATTGCCTTCCCTTTTGAGTGGAGCAAGGAATGATGGCAGCTTCATGAGCATGGGGAATGTGTCTACCAGATAGGCACCCGGGCTGGCTACGCGCTCCACGGTGTGCACTACAGCAAGAATCCTCCGCACAAAAGACTCTTTGCCAGTGACCACAGGTTTCGAATAGGCCAGGCGCAGGATCAGACCCGCCGAGTAACGCTCGAGCCACGTCTCATACTTGCTTGGCTCTCGGAGCAGGTCACGCACCACGCGCACGCTTTCTCCTTCCTGCATGATGGCGTTCTTCCAGCGCTGGCCGTTTGTGGAACGATGCTAGAGATCGGGAATCTCTCTGAACAATTGAGATACGTCGAGGCCGAGCTCTGTTTCCGACCAGGAACCCGTAAGCACACTGCGGCTGACAATGTCGCAAGACTTGCGCTCTTCTAGATTATGTTCTCGCTATCCAGCAGTACTTCGGTAATCTGACGGGCACATTCGGATCGATTGCGTACAAAGATTCGAACGACTGCGCATTCTGAAGCCTCTTGCAGTCCAAGTCCACTTGTCATGTGGCTTAGCCGACCGAGCACACACGGAAATTTGACCTCTTCTCTCTACACTTCACTTTAGCTATTGAGCAGAGGCTCAAGACGTCGCTGAGTCCAGCATTCCCCTCGGATTAAAGCATGGGTCTGCGGAGGTTACGACATTTTGCTGCCGGCAAGCAAAAAGATTCAATACTAGCTACCGACAACAGGTTTCGATCTCTATACATGTGCTACTCCGGCGTCTTCGATGACACCAAGGTCTACTGAGCAGGCATTTAGACCTTCCCTGCGGCGGAAGCAAGCGAAAGCGTCCAAGAACACATTTGCCGCCGAATGATTGGCCTGTCCACGGTTTCCAATCACGCCGGAGATGCTGCTGAGCAAGGTGAAGAAGTCCAGCTTGAGACCAGTATCTTCAGCGGCATTGTGCAAGTTCCAAGTTCCCTGAATCTTGCATGCCATGGCTTCGTGGTATTCGGAGAACGTCATTTGGTCAAATGGACGATCCTGCGTAGAGTCAGCCGCCAAGATCCTTGTGCATGATCTCTATTCTTGTTCACTTACCCGCAAGACCATGGCGCCCTGGACGATACCTGCAATCGGATCTGTAGTTTCTGTAAATGCTCGCTTGACGTCCTCGGACTTGGTTACATCAGCGGTAAGCAAGTCGATCTGAGCGCCCAGGGCTGTGATTTGCTTCAACACGCCCCGAGATTTGTCGTCTGCATAGCCGCTTCGGGACATCACAGCGAGATGACGAGCACCGGACTTGGCCAGGTATACGGCGAGAGAACCACAGAGGCCGCGTAGTTCTCCCACGATGAGGTAGCAACCATCATCGCGCAACGCGAGTGGCTGCTGGGCCTTTCGAATCTGCAGGACAGGTTAGCATTTGATATGGGCAGCTCTGCAAGAGATCGCGTGGCTTACAGGAACATCAATCTTCGCATCCGCCCCACGACCTTGCCGATATGGCTTCCAGGACGCAGGAATCGAATCGCTGCCGGAATATCTGTCCAAGAGAAGCGATGGATCGGGTTGATCGGCTTGACGTGGCCGGCGTCGATCAACTCGAACAACTTTGCCAGATGTCTCGCGACAAGTGCGTCAGGAGCAAGCTCTGGAGAGAGATCGACTGCACGGAACGAAATGTTCCGATCAAAAGGCATCATCGTCAGGTTGTTCCTTTCGATGATGACTTTCTTGCCAATCTCAACCATGACGCCTCCGTCGGCGAGAACACGGAGCGACTCGTCCAGCATATCTCCCGTCAAAGAATTGAGCACAATATCGACTCCGCGTCCCCCTGTGGCAGTCATGATCGCTTTGCCGAAGTCCGTATTCCTGGAATTGAAGATCTGCTTATCCTCAAGCCCAAAGGTCGACTTGAGATAGGCTCTTTTTTCGGCACTGCCAACGGTGACAAACACTTCAGCTCCGGCATACCGAGCGAGCTGCACAGCTGCAATGCCCACTCCACCAGCCGCAGAGTGGATCAAAACTTTCTTGCCAGCCGAGAGCCCACCAAGATCGAACAGCGAATGCATGCTTGTCAAGTAGACGACAGCCAAAGTCGCAGCCTCTTCGAAAGACATGTCGTCTGGGATGCGATGCGCGCGCTTAGGCGTGGTATGCAGCCGATTGGCGAAGCAGCCTTTTCCGAACACAACTACCCGGTCTCCTACTGAGAAGTTGGAAACATCCTCAGCAACTTGGGTGACGACGCCGGCTGCTTCGTGTCCCATTTGAGTCTCGTCTCCAGGGACAATGGGCATGCCGACCACGACGTCCTTGTAGTTGAGTCCTGCGGATACCACCTTAACCTCCATAGTGCCTGGGGTCAGTGCCTTGGCTTCTGTCGCAGCTTCGCCGAAGTGTACAGAGTCCAAATCACCCAAACGTTCCGCCCGCAGTTGGACCATGGCTTTGCTTGCGTGGAGGTCCTCAGTCACAGTAGGACGTGTACGCAGCTGGTCGCTCTGCAGTGTCGAAAGTGCGTCGTCTGGAAGCAGGCGGCTGACATACACGACGCCATCACGCTCCGCGAACTCGCTGTCTGTAGGACCTTGAGCGGCCTGAGAAGGCATGCATAGTTCGTCGAGAACCATAGAAATGGCTGGAATTGTCGCATCGCCATTAGCAGATTCCACGTCGAGCGTGACGAGCTTAACCTGCTCTTCAGCTCGGATGGTTCGGAAGAGACCAACTACGGCCGCCTTGCTGGGACCGGTGACTTCAAGTTGTCCACCTGCAGTCACCCAAATGACAGTGCAGCGCCGCTCGACCAGCAGCTTGATCGTCTCATATTGCTTCTCGTTGAATCTGTCAACCACAGAGTCGAATAATTCGTCAGTCACAAGAACCACGTCTTCGGCGCCCTTCACATCTTCGACTGGATTGTGGCAGCTGTTTATGACCCACTGCTGTTTTCGAAGACCGTCAATGATGGTACCAGCATTTCCAGAGTGCGGCAGCAGGCTCAGATGTTCGATAGCTGGGCGCTGATATGTCTTGTCGCAAATTTGAGAACCTTCTTGAACGTCGGCGCCTGCCAAGCTGTGCCACCAATCTTGGATCCCAGCAGGTCATGGTGGACGAATTTCTTGAACCTCCAATCTTTGCTTGCGCGTGTCTCGTGCCAGTAGCGAGTGGAATGATTCCAAGCGTAGTTTGGCAAGTCGATGATCGTCTTTGCATCGTGCTTGTCAATGCGATTGACTTTTGCGAGATTGATTTCGCCTCCAGCGATGAAAAGGTGACCAGCAGTCCTAAAGAGGGCCTGAGTTGAGCCACGATCAAGCGCAGCAGCATAAGGAGCTTCGGAGCTTATCGCTTTTTTGATCTGTGAGACAGGTCCACTGAGAGCTCCGCTCGGTCCAAGCTCGATCAAGAAGTCAGCGCCTAGCTGGGTGTCCTTCAGCAGCTCTGTTGCGGCCTGGCAGAATTGTACTGGCGATACCATGTTGGCTTTCCAGTACGCAGCATTGACCTTGTCAGTGGTCCCCAGTAGCTTTCCAGCCACAGAGCTGAACATGCGGACCTCTGGATGCATGCTCGTCATAGGATCTTGACAGATCTTGCCGTCCAGCAGCATTTTCTCATAGGTCTCGCCAATTTCGAGCATGTGATCAGAATGATATGCCAAGTCGACGAGAAGCATTCTTGCAAAGTGACTATCAGCCTGGAGACGATCGCGGAGCTAGGTCAGGAAAGAAGCACTCTGTGAACGCATTCGAACTTCGAATGAGAGACCGCAAGCCCTTGGTGCAATAAAGGAGAGCAAAGTTGGAGTCTGTTGGCCGACCATGAAGACGAAGCGCACTCCGACATTTATTGTGATACCCACTTCTACGACTCATTCGACGATAACGTTGATCTGCACGTGGCTCGCACATGGTCAGCACATGTTGCGTCCGTCGCCGAGAATCGGGTCAAAATCAGCAATGCAACATCGCACCTTAGTCTCGTCATTGTCCAAGCCGACTTTTAGGAAGACAGTGCAGTAATCACGCATGCTACTAGAGAGAGCACGATGACCCCAAGGACTGTCGTATTATTTGTGTGCACGCGAATTGCCCGATCTGGCAATTGTGACCAAGCTTCGCCCAGCGACAAGCGACAGCCACCGGTTGTGGCGTGAAAGATGGACGCAATGCCGAAGCTCAAGCTTCGCTCCTGCATGTAAGCAGGATTATTATCTGATTATGCAGTGATCGACAGGGCGATCAACAGTAATCTGCGTTGTTGCATTCTTGGGCTGATCACACAATCAGCTTCGGCATGCAATGTTCCAAAGCGGCCACCGAACAGTTGCAACACTATCGGCAATGAATGACCTTCTATAACGGTGTCGGTTGCCATATTGCGATATTTTCATCACAATTGAACGAATCCTCTCACAAAAGCTGCTTTCTGGAGGACTTTGCTTCAGTCGATTGAAACAATAGCTTTTGTCTGGCGGAGACTCGAAAATGCAGGGCCGTAAGGATGTTGAATTCCAGACACTGGATGGATTAACCCTACGTGGCTGGCTTTTTGAAGCTGCGGAGCGTGGACCAGCGATCATTATGACTCCAGGCGTGAGTGGACTGGGCTACATTATGATTCCCTCGAACTGATCATTGACTACAGTTCAACATGACCAAGGAGACCATCGTCGCCGACGTGGCCGAATATTTCTTCGCAGCTGGCTTCACTATGCTGAGTTTCGACCCGCGCACGATTGGCAAGAGTGATGGCTCGCCACGAAATGAGTGCAATCCTGTCAGGAACATGGAAGACTACCATGACGCTTTGACGTATCTCAAGAGCAACCCCATGGTCGACCCAACTCGCATTGCGTTCTGGGGTTACAGCTTCAGCGGCATGGTGGCCCTCTGTGCTACGGCTGTGGAAAAGCGAGCCAAGGCCGTCGTTGCTGTTGCACCATTGACATTCTGGTAATTCTCCAAGTGGTGGCCTGTATTGACAAAAGCCATGAAGGACCGGGAGTCTCGACTTGCGGGAAATTCTGCAGCTATGCTACCGATGTTGACCGAATCGGGCGAGCAACCCGCCGGCTTTGGAACGGGCTTCGAAGATGAAGATGTTTTCAACATCATTGCAAAAGCAGTCGAGAGGCGCAACCGAGCTTCGCACCTGAGACTACTCTCAGCAGCTACTACCACATTGCTGCCTTCCAACCATTCCCTCTGCTGAAGTTTGTCAGCCCCACGCCAAGCATGGTGGTAAGAGGCGAGAAGGACTTGATTTCGCCTACCGAACTGCAGAAGGAATTGATTTATGACGTCCTGTCCGAACCGAAACGTCTTGACACCATTCCTGGCAAAGCTCACATGAATATCATGAGCGGTCACGATTCTGAGAGAGTGCTTGACAACCAAGTCAATTTCCTTCGACAGAGTTTGAAGTGTATGTAGCTTTTGCATACGATAAATCATGAATCCAACGATAAGCTTCCATACTGGTGCGTTCTTCTTCGCCCTCTTTGGCGCCCTACTCAATGTTCCACCGGCTTTGCTTGAGAATGCAGTGGTGCTCGTTGCCAAGTCAGGAAAATTTTCTGACTGAGCCAATTTCTACTCTCTTCACACATGGTGAGATCAAAGTTGAACAGTAGCTTGGCGACAACAAGTCGCATCTCGTGATATGCCATACTGATTGAGACAAAGGATGTCAGCGAAAAGCTGACACGGCTACGCGAAACGCTGTTGACTTACTTCTTGCCCAAACATCCTCGAGGCCCGGTCAAGAAGGGCTGGAATGCTGATTTCCTGTCGTCGCTGAACAGGATAGATTCATTGAGGAATCGCTCTGGATGGAACTCGTTGGGAAGATGGAAGTTATCTGGATTGCGGAACGCGCACAAGGTGGTAGCCCCAACACTGAACTGTACATTGTGTAAGTAGTGACCTCCGATATCGGTGCGTAGCAACTTACACCAGGTGGGACCACATTCCCATCGATTACTGTCGGCTCCACTGTGACCCGAGGCATGGCAGCAGGTACCGGCGGATACATGCGTAAGCCTTCGTCCAGACAAGCCTGGAGGTATTTGAGCGCAGGAAGTTTTTCGATCGTGATGTCACCCTCGTCAGCAAAGGCAGATCGTATCTCGCTCGAGAGACGTTGCAGAGTCTCTGGTCGGTCCAACAGATGATACAACAGGCCAGACAGAAGGGTCGCGGTTGTCTCTGTACCGGCAATCATGAAGAGGTGGGCATTACTGTACATTTCCTCCCGGGAGAGACCAGTCTCCCCCTCACGTTCCATCACAAGTCCCCAGATATCAACCCGAGGCTCTTTATTCGCCAGTCTCCTGTCACCTCGAGCATGTGACATAACATAGCTGACTTGTCGATTCTCTGCCACGTCCTTCGGCACGAAGCGACGTAGAAAGAAAGGCTCCAGGGCTGGGAAATATCTTACACACTGGAGCAGAGCGCCGAATATGAAGACACTGTAGACCGAAGCTGCCCAATAATGATATTTGGAGTTCTTCAACAGATCCAGTGGTTCTCCGAATGCCAGATCTGACATGATGTCGAAAGTCGTATAAGTGAATAGCTTTGTAAGGTCGAATGTTGTATCTTTGTCTTAATGGATGCCATCGCGGAGGGTTTGAACCAGATTGTTCGCGTAAGTCAAGAACAGTGGCTCTTGCGCCTTCAAAGCTCGATCGGAGAACGCGTGAGAAAACACACGGCGCATGCGTTAATGATCGATTTCTCCAGAACTGACGACATCGGGAGCCACGCCGTTGGCGAAATCGTAGAACTTCGGATCCTTGATAGGGAGTTTGTGACCTTGGAGTAATGTCAGAACGTGTGGTAGAGTGCGACTTGCGTATACTGGCCTTGCTTGTGCGCGTAGATATCTCTGTAGGCGTTTGGGCCTGTGAAGCTCAATTCGTTTGGCGTAACTCGCACGACTTCGCCATACTGCAGGTGCAGTTCATTGAGCCAATATAGATAGTTCCCGCGTACGGTCTGCCGAATTGCAGGCAAAGTGCTGGCTCGGCACGCGACTGGTCCGGGGTATTTGCGAAGTGGATGGAAGAATAGATTGTAGATATGGCGATATGTTTGGAACACGATGAGCAGAACAGGAATGGCAACAAGCACGCGAGCGCCGCTGGCGATGCTGATGCTGGTGAGATACATGATGAGGCGTAGACGTGAATGGACTTACCACAGGCGACGTCTACTACTGAAGGCAATTTGTGGTTTTCATAGCATGCAAATGTTCGTCAGCTTCGGATGCTGCTAACGATTCAACTCGGCCGTCCATCTGCAATCGTCATGACTCGGAAATGATCGTCACTTGCAGCAGATAAGCGGTCACAGGTGATTATGTGCAGGTTTCGGGTATTTGACTTCAGCGCCAAGAACGCTAAGAATGCGAATGCGAGGCCGACCAAACGCTAATTTCGTCTTCACTTCTTGGTATCTCCGAGGTCGTTCTGCACGTCACCGCGCCACCGAGAAACGGCGTCAGCATTTGCGCGTTGTACACGGATCCACGACAAGACCGAGCTCACACAAAGCAAGATTCTGTCAGCATTCTGCATCGAAGACGTCGGATGTCGCATCTCCGTGATCATCGATTTGCCACTATGCGTCTCGTTGGAGAGCCTGCAAACACCTCACTCCTCGTCACGTGTGGCTCATAGGTACCGCCTGATGAAGGGGCATCGAAGGTAGGAATGTTTCGCTTCAGTACCACCCTCTTTGTGTCTGTCACATCATATCGCGCACGATGGAAGCTACACTTACAGCTTGCAGATCGATAGTCTGAACCAGCTGGTACGGCAAGAGCACTGGAAAAGGCGCTCTGTCTTTGTGGACTCACAATCTTGTCGAGAAGACCTTCATGTCTGATTTACAACTCGACGTATTCCACAGGGCCTGCTGTAAGACTCGGAGCTGGCGTGATGGGAGGCGATGCTGCCGAGTTTGTTTCGCAATATGGGCATCGATTGGTCGCGGGTAGCTGCCCGACAGTCACTCCTGCTGGCGGCTACACACAAGGCGGAGGCCACTCGCTCCTCACTGGACTCTACGGCTTCGGAGCTGACAGTGTACTGGAGTGGGAAGTCATCACAGCCGACGGCAGCTATGTTGTGGCCACGCCAACCCAGAATTCTGACCTGTATTGGGCTCTTAGCGGGGGAGGGGGAGGGACGTTTGGCGTGGTCATATCCATGACTTCAAGGGTGTTTCCCGATGGCCAGCTGGCTGCCGCCGACATGACAATTAACACGACGAATGCTGGAGGTGTTGACGAGTACTGGGCAGCAGTCGACGTCTTCCATCAGCAGCTGCAGAGTCTAGCCACGGAACACGGCATTGTTGCCGACTACATCATCTCCGATAGCTCATTGGGCGTGGTCGGCATACTCGCACCCGGCTTTGATAGCCAAGGACTCTCCGAGACTTTGCAACCCATGCTGTCGGCGTTGTCTGCTACCTCGTCTGAGAAGTTGGAGTCCGAAACAATCGATGTGCAATTCACCCAATCGAACAGTTACTACGATCTCTACTCCGAAGTCATAAGGCCATTGACTGAGACTGCTACACTTGGACCGGTCCTCGGAGGTCGTTTCATCTCACAAGAGAACATGCGAGCAAATGCAACTTCCATCAATAGCGCTTTGCCAACTTTTTCCTGGCCAACAGAGCTTTGACTGCAAACGGCGCCCGTCGAGTAGCCGCACCCATCGGAGACAATGCAATGCAGCCAGCTTTCAAAGAAGCCTTTGTGAGTGTGATCATTTCAGCAGCATGGGATAATAAAAATCCTTGGGCCGAAGCTTCGGTACTTCAACGTCAGCTCTTCGAGGAAGTAATGCCAACTATCGAAGCAGTGACACCGAACACAGGTGTGTATAACAATGAAGGCAATTGGCAGCAGTCGAATTGGCAACAGGAATTTTACGGATCCACATATCCGCGGCTGCTGGAGATCAAACAACGTTACGACCCAAGCGGTCTGTTTTATGGAAGGACTTCGGTTGGCAGCGAGCAGTGGCAGGAAGACTCTCAAGGTCGTCTGTGTCACAATTCCGCTGCATGAATTATCGCAAAGCTCGTCTATGATCATTAAAAGCTTCTAGTCTTCATGATTTCATTACGCTACACATCATGTATGTTCTGCGGGGTCTAATAACATCTCAACAATTTGATCATGGCCTTCTGATACGGCAACATACAATGCCGTCTGTCCATGTTTGTCTCGAGCCTCAGGGTCTGCTCCATGGCGAAGCAGTAAAGAAGTGGCCGCGACGTCACCCAGTTCTGACGCCACGTGCAGGGCCGTCCTTCCAAGATTATCTCTTTCATTTACTCCTACTGCCCCACGCTTCAACAGCGTTGTCGCTATGCCTCGATTGCGAGATCGAGTTGCGGCGTGGAGGAGTGGTGGCATTTTGGGAGCAGAGTCCTCTTCGTCTGATTTTGCTGTACTTGAGGGCGTTGTGGCTACCGAGTGTGCTTCCCTTGCACTTGCTCGCTCACCGGATGCAAGCTTATCAGCGTTATGCATGCTTAAGCCGCGGCGTCAATAAGCATCGTGTGCGTGAACGCCGGTGCTTGGTCTCAGACTGGGAGTACGTCTAAGTCCTTGGCAGTATGTCAATGCCTAGTTTCGAGCATGGGCTTGCATGATAAGGGAATATTCCATTGTGCTCCGAGCGCAACAACTTCGACCAAAGCAATCACCAAGAAGCAAGTATGGGTGCCATCAACTACACAGCTATTGACGGCGGCTTCGGAGCGAATGGGCGATGGGTTTACCCAAGCATAGGAAACCTGGCTATCCTTTCCCTCGCTTGCTACACCATCTACCGTTTCGCCATCGTGCTTTATAGACTGTTCCTCAGCCCTCTGGCGAAATTCCCCGGCCCAAAGCTCGCAGCGGCGTCCGACTGGTATGAGGTCTACTACGACCTCTTCGCGAACGGCGGAGAGGGAGGTGCCTTCACACGACATATCAAGTCGCTTCACGAGAAGTACGGACCTGTCGTCCGAATTACTCCTACAGAATTGCACCTCGACGATCCCGAGTTCTACGGCGAAGTTTACTGTGCAAGCACGCCCAGCAAGCCAATGGACAAGTCTCTCAAGTTCAAGTATCGATTCGGAATTCCCGATGCAACGTTCAGCACCACCTACGCCGAGCAACATCGTGAGCGTCGAGCAGCGCTGAACCCTTTCTTCTCAAAGCAACGTATTCGAAGCCTCCATGATAAACTTTCCGAGATCACTGAACAAATCTCTGGACGGCTGGCTAACGAGTACTCTGGGACCGGAAAAATCATCAATGCTGGCGACCTCTGGTCGGCTCTGACAATGGACGCCGTATCGACTTTGGCCTTCGGCCGACCTATCAATTGCTCTGCCATGCCTGACTTCAAATCTCCGCTTTCCGAAGGCTGGCAGAATCTCACTTGGGGTGCTCACTGGAACGCACATTTCAAGTTCATCAACGATACCATGAGCATCTTCTCTGACAAAGTGCTCGGCGCACTCCTGCCTCCCTTTAAGCCGATTTTGGACTTCAGAGAGGTGAGATCAAATCGATCAATTTGCAACATTACCCAGAAGCTGACACCTTCGTGCAGAGTATTCGTGCTCAGGTTCGAGGTATCTTGAGCGGCACAGACACCAAAGTCAGCGCGACTCCCACGCTGTTCCACGACATCATCGAGTCTCGACTGCCCAAATCGGACCTTTCGCTTGAGCGTCTCACAGACGAAGCGATCAGCGTGAATGGTGCCGGCATGGAGACCACCAAATGGACACTGACCGTCGCTACTTTCTACATTCTCAACGATCCAGCAGTCCATGCCAATCTGAGGGCTGAGCTCAAAGCCGCTATGCCAGACCCCAACGCCATTCTCCACTGGGACGAACTCGAAAAGCTACCCTACCTATCGGGCGTGATCTCAGAAAGTAAGTCACCCTCCAGGATCTGTCCCAACTACCACATCCAAGTACTAACATCCACTCCCTCCCAGGTCTCCGCCTCTCCTACGGCCAAGTCCAAAGAATCCCCCGAGTCAACCGCCTCCAACCCTGGACCTTCCACGGCCGCATCATCCCACCGGGCGTCACAGTCGGCATGGGCGCCTACCACATGCACTCCCACGAAAAAGTCTTTCCCGACCCCCAAAGTTTCTCTCCAGAACGCTGGCTCCACAGCCCCAAAGGCCCCGACGGGACCCGAGCGTTGTCAAACTACTTGGTATCCTTCAGTCGAGGCTCGAGAGCTTGCATCGGACTCAATTTGGCGTATATGGAATTGTATGTTGCATGAGCCACGCTCTTTCGACGCTTTGATTTGGAACTGTTTGAGACGAGTCGTGAGGATGTGGATTTTGCTTTGGATATTGTGGTGCCGATGCCGAAGAAGGATACGAAGGGCGTGAGAATGGTTGTGAAGGGTTGTCTGGATTAGGTGTTGTTTTCTATTTTTTTGCATCAGACAGGACCAAGATGTAGTCGAAAATCAATCGAACACGGGATGAGTCTTGCCGCGTTCCAATCACAAGCTTGGCATGTCATTTTCATGTTGATTTGGTTTTGATGATCTGCAGACTGACTTCTGCATCAAATCACTCTCAATCGTGAGAAGATGAGTTAGATCAGTTCGATGAGTGTATCACATCGACAAATTGCAGAATTGAAGAGAAATATTTCACACATGAAATTCTCTAGGTCGGGTAAGAGCTACGAGCTATCACTTTTCTCATCCGCCTCAGTTGGCTGGTCTCTACTATCCTTTCCCAGATTCCTCCTATGTACAATCGTCATGAGGATCACGACAACAGTAGCAAAGCCTGACAGAGCTATACATAGAACATACGCATCCCTCAATCCAGCCATGTAGGCAGTGACAGTCGTCTCAAGTTCGTCTCCGGACAGAATATTCCTGAGCTCCGCAGCACCAGCGGCAAAAATCTCTTGAGCCCGGGCGGTCCCAAAGCTTTCAGTCAATGTCTGAATCAATCGAGAGCGCATATGTCGTGCTAGCTATTCTCGACTAATCCAGGCGAGATGCGAACGGACAAGGACTTGTTGAGTTTGCTTCAACGCATGTGAATGCAGCGTTCAACCTATGCACCCACGACATCGCATAGCGGGACACGTGCCAAAATAGATGACTGTTGTTGTCTTTGTTGTGGTGTTTGCATGACATGAGGCGATGGTGAGGATGGCAAATCATCAAATGGCAATTGTTGTCTGCAGCGGAGCCAAGCCCGCTTCGTCCCAATGCGGTTTAGGGTGGTCACGGCAGGTTGCTCCAACCGTGAAACGCGACTTGCAACTTCCTTCGCCCTTTGACCACTCGCAACAATATCGCCATTGCGCCAAATCACGGGAATGCGATCACGCAGACGTCTACAATCGCCGCCAGCAAGATTCGACCGCACTTCACTTCACTAAAGCGATGAAATGCCACGTTACCTCGAAATGGAACCGCCAAAAAGCGTGGCCGCTCAGACGTGGCACACGCTGTTCAAGAAGGCCATCCTGCGGCGCTACCGGCCTGAAGAGCTCGCCAAAGCCTTCCAACAACTCCAAGCGCGCCATCGCACCCGTCCCGGCGACATTGCTACCACTCTGCTCGGCTTTCGCGCCGCAGGCCCCGGCGTCGACGATGTGCTCGTCTTCAAGTACGCCGAATATCTCCTCAAAAATGGTTACTTCACTGCAAGTGACCTTCTTTCGGCCCTGCTCAAGTCCTCGAGCTACATCATTTCAAAGACCGCACCCAACACGAGAACCAGCATGCCGACATGTGAGGAGAGGGTTGTCATGATTGTCACTCAGTTTCACATCACGAGCGATCTTCCTTCGTCTGCCGGCGCGCTACAGGACTTGGTCTTCATTATATACCGATGGCTGAAAGTGGTCGGCGAAGACGTGGTGGGCAAACAACTCTCAGGGCTGCAGGCCATGGATGCGACATTGAATGGCATATATGAATCGCTCGCACAGCTCGCCTTGGCTACGCTCGGAAGTAAAGGGATGCGCAAGCTCACGCAATACCGGTGGTGGAAGCAACGCCGGTCGACGGTTGTCAATGAGATGCAGAATTATGATGTGAATGTGCTCCAGTGGATGAACTCCCAACTGGCCGGGCGACTACGCACCTTGATCAGTATGCCGCCATATTTGGAGATCGACGCCGATGGGAAGCCCCAATTCTCTGATGAGCAGATCCTGGCACAGGTCGAAGAGCTGCCGGTGGTACAGTCTCGCGCGGGCATCTTCGTATGGCTCAATGCAGCACTGGCAGCTCGGCCTTTGACTGACGACACGACCATACTCACATACATACAAGGGCGTTCCTCAGACAACCCTCAATCACTCGTGGTCGATCTTCTTGTTGCGGCGTTCGATGTTCTTACCAACTTCATGCTTACCAAGGAACCTCGGCAAAACGCAAAAGTGGTGCGGTCCTTCATTTGCAATAAGCTGCCAGCCTTGATCGCAATTCTGGCAAATAACATGCAGCCCGCGATTTCTGCTGATGCTTGCATACAAATGGCGCTCATGCCGGGCGGGATGATCTCCATGGACCCTCTGCCTCCCATCTCCGCGGGTGCGACAGATGTTCGCGACAGCCTAAAAACCACCAGACTAGAGTTCCTGCAAGCCTGTGTGCTGCACGGACTGGTGAACGAGCAGACAGTAGCCTTGATCCTGCAAGAATCAGTGGCCCTGCCACGGGTCGCCAAACTGAACAAAGACAGCCTAGTGCCACAGTGTGCGAATAACGTGAGCAAACTCGCTGAGCATATCGAGGAGCTGGCCGGCATGCAGGGAAATGTCGGAGCGATTGCGGGATGCGTCGTGGAGACCGTCAACAACATGTGCATGAGCAAGGACACAATGTCTCTCAAGTCCGTCTGTGATAAATTGATCAGGAGGATACCATATATGGACTTCGTTATGCAATATACGCAGCCCGGCATGCTACTGCTACCGCTCTGTAACCTGCTGAATGACTGGACGCACGACCAGGACCAAAGTGAATTCACTCCTGCCTACGAAGAGTTCGCGTCGATATTGCTCTTCACCCTCGCCGTCATCTACCGTTACGACCTGTCATTTGCCGACATTGGTATTCTTGGAGACAGCTTCGTTGCTAGGCTACTAGAGGAGATGACTGTCAGCAAACCGCCTAGCGAGCTTCCGGCGGAGCAAGCATCACAGCTGACGCAGTGGATCGAGGGTCTTTTTGCCGTAGATGAACATGGAGACACGAGCGGAATCGGTGACGACGTGATGCGACAGTGCTCTCCTCAATCGTTCTACACACTCGTTCCCACATTATTTGAGCAAAGCATTCTGGCATGCCGATCTCAGACCTTGTCAATGAACACATTCAAGTCGGGACTGGAGCTCTTACTCGAGCCGTTCTTGTTGCCATCCCTGGTAATGGGCCTCGGATGGCTGGCGAAGCATTCATGGGAAGATCACAGTGATGCCGACGTCCTCATCCAGGTACTCGAGAAACTGTTGAAGCCATCGAGTAATGCGCCAGAGACGCAAGCTATGCATCGCGCAGTTCTCGCCATGGTCGCGACACCGCTACACAACTCTCTGGAGGAGTATAGCCGAAAGCATCCGAACAAGAAAGGGACCGAGCTGCTCGACCTCCTGAAACCTCATCTCAATCAGCAACGTTCGCTAAGGTCTCGCCAAAACGAGCTAGATCAATGGCTGCAAGATCAAAAGGGCCTACAAGGTCGCGTGCAACAAGTCATCGGAGAACTTATCAGCTGGTCGTCCACTTCCACAAACCCACCGAACCCGCCACCACAATACACCCACAGAACATTCGCCATTGCTTGTCAATTGCTCGATAGTCAGACGCTGTTGGATGCCATTGTCGCAGAGGTCCACAAGACTGTGTACAACAACGTCCCCATCGCTCTTGATGTCTGCACATCCTTGATTTGCGCGCCTGCTCCCGTACCAATGGGAGCACAGCAGGCTAGCCACTGGACCTCACCCACGGGAAAATTGCGCGCCCACGTGCGCATCGCTAGCTCTGATGCTCAAGCCCTCCTAGGCCTCGCGAAATCCCAGGCCGAAATTCTAGTACGCCTCGGCCGACGGGTGCAGGCACAAATGTCATTTGCGGCGCAGATGCCGGCAATTTCAATGCCCATGCCAATGCAAGATCAAACTACCGATCAGATGATGCAAGACCTCGGCCTCGCCTTAGACAACAATGCGAATGCTTCCAATGTGGATGCAGCAATGGCCACGAATGCGTCCGCCATGGCCTCGAATACAGAAATGTCAGGCATGGACCAGTCCATCGACTTGACAAATCTCAACAACGCATCCGCGGACGAATTAGCCAAATTGACTGTCGACGGCGATGCAATGAATCTCGACCAGAATAATCAGTTCCTCGCAGACTTCGGCATGGGCGTAGGCGATGCGCAAGCGAATGCACAGAACAGTGGAATGGCCAACCCGGATGACGACATTTTCGCGGGCTTGAATATGGACATGGGGGAGCTCGATGATTTCACATTTGATTAGTTGTACAATTTGGAATCAAGCACACAAGACGACTCGTTTCAGACCGAGGACAAATGATGCGCCCATCGCAAGTTTTGGCTGAGCTGGCTCTATATCGACAGCGCCGAAAGGTGAGAAAATAGATCAAGGCCCAAAAGATGGTTTGCAGATACAACAGCAGTAACAATAGGCCGCATAGCGCCGATACTGATACGGATTGGTAAGGATCCAATGACGTCGCACTCGACCTTGTTACGTGGTATCCTCATCATTATCTAGACAACACCGACTTCAGCCCTTGTGGTATATACATTGTTTCCCACTGCTCGCTCTTTTGCGCTCCGAGTATCCTCCTTCGCACCCTGCACGGCTTCCATTGACCGAATCTAAACCATCGCAGCAGCGGCACCAACCACAGCCAGCAGCGCCCAAGCAGAATCTCCGACAAGCGCCACGCCCGAATTGTCCTCCGTTGCTGGAGCGGAGTTCTCGCTCGCTCCTCCACTCATCGTCTCGGAAGGCGAACTGACAGTAGTCGTGGCACCGCTCTCCATCGCCGTGGTCATCTCAGCTGAGCCGCCGCCGCCAGTAGTCATGCTCTCCGACGCGCTCTCAGTCATCGTCGGCGCGGCGCTCTCGGTGTTAGAGCCTCCGCTGCCGCTTGCACCGACGGCTTCGAGATTCACGTTTTGAGTTGGTGTTCCATTGGCGTCGACTCCCACACATTCGCTGTAGTTTGCCTTTGGTCAGATACTTGCATGCATCGAGTTTATGCGCTCTGCTCCATCGAAGCACGCTTACATGTTGGTTTCCGAGAGGGCTTCGCAAGTGGAATAGCTTGTGGGTGGGTTGGAAAGGTCAATGTCGTCCGTCACGCGGTACTGATCGCCAGCTGCTGTGCACACGAGCGAGCCATCTTGGACTTGACAGTTGGTCGCTGCGAATGCTGCAGAGGCGGATTGAGCAGCAGCACCGGCTGCGAGCAGCGAGAGAATGGCGGCGGAGATGATTTTGGCAGACATGTTGTTACAGTATAGGGAATCGCAAATGGTGATGAAGACTGGTCTCGTTTTGTGTGCACTGCAAAGTACGATTTTCGAACAATCTTCGGAAACTGGCAACGGGCTCACAAAATATACCATTTGCCGAGGCAGGATCTGTATGATCAATAAAATAAACGCAAAGGCCGATCTTTCAGGTTCCCAGACGTCGTACTTCCCAATATGGCATGTGTGGGTAGAGATCTACGAGCCATATTGCAGCCTCAGGTTGACATTTATATCGGAGTTCATGGCTTCCTGACTCTTCACTGGCTATGTGTTGTTGATCGGGCTTGGCGTGGCTGGTCGTGGATTGTTCTTATAGGACGTTGGTCTGTGGCCGTGCACATTTACCACGAGCTTAAGGTGTGGTGTGGGCGTGTGGCTCCAGGTCCTTCGAAACATTCAGGAGCTTTCTTCATGCAAGTGATTGGTTGAAGTATGAATCTGCACCACGGCATTCATGAATACCGGGTCTGGACATCTGCGTCTCCTCTGCGACAGACGAGTCCCAGACGTTTCGATTCAGTTGATACGAATTCAGGAGATCTTCGATATATCAGAGATGTACACTTGATGAAATGTTTCGACGTGTAGACGGGTGTTGATGAAATAGAAGTGACGTTCCCAGGTTGTTTCCGACGCATCCTCGGCCAAAGTTGTTATTGCCGAAGCGCTCGTGCCACGCGGGGTCACCCTTGTAAGCTTCACTTCACATGCTGACTGACCCTTGCACATTGACATTGACCAGGTAGCCCTTGAGAGGCTCAGCAAACGATTACGATAGCAGTATGCCATACTCACTCAAGCTCAGAAATGTGTTGATTACGGGAGGCTCGAGGCATGCATCATTACAGTTCGGAATCACAGCCTAATCAGATCTAACGTTTCCACAGAGGACTTGGTGCGGAAGTCGCTCGGAAATTCGCCGCAGAGGGCAGCAATGTAACGATCAATTATCACAGCCAAGAAGGTCCCGCTCAGGAACTCGCCAAGGAGATCGAATCGAAGTACAATGTCAAAACTCTCGTCATCCAAGGCGATGGCGGCGTAGTCGAAGATATCAAGAAATGCGTCCAGGAAACCGTGAAAGCATTCGGAGGCCTTGACATCATCATTGGAAATGCGGGCTGGACGAGATTTTCCAAATTCGATGACTTGGAATCCATGAGCTACGAGGAGTGGGATAAGTGTTGGAATACCAACGTCAAAGGCAACCTTGCACTTTTGCGAGAAGCGATGCCCATCTTTCAGAAGAATCCCGATGGGGGAGTCTTCATCATGACCTCGAGCGTCGCCGGGAAGTCTCTCAGTGGAAGCAGCATGCCGTACAGTGTCACCAAGGCCGCACAGATACATATGATGAAGTGTATGGCCAATACCCAAGGCCCGAAGAGTGGAGGGAAAGTGAGGATCAATGCTGTTCTGCCTGGACTCTTGTTGACGGATTGGGGCGACCGATACGGGGAGGACAGGATCAAGGCACTGACAGACGCTTCGGCGCTGAAACAGGAGACGAAGTTGGATGATTGTGCTCAGGCTTATATTGATGTTGCGAAGAACACGAGCTGGACTGGTCAGGCAATACACATAGGTGAGTTGTTTGAACTGCATCTAACGATAGCAGATACTGATCTTAACAGATTCTGGCTTGGTCGTTGCGCACATGTAATACACTGTATAGCCAATCAAATGATACATTACTGCCAGAATGATCATAGCCGACGCTCTCAGGTGCCGCCAAAAGACATTTGTCTTGGACGAAAATATCTCCAACCAAGAACCCAATGCAAGACAGATACATTAACTGATAAGACAGATCTGTGACAGAGCAGCGCCACTTCGACATGGAGTGCGATATGTGATCGAATAGCAGATGCCACACCCGAGGAAAATACGTTCGTAAGGTCTCAGGGGGCCACAACTGCTTGGTCTCGAAAGCATAGCCGAGAGTCATCTTTGCAAGACTATGTCTCAATTCGATGAAGCGTCGATAGCCAGAAGCAAGTCTCAAGTCGCTTCACGCACTTGTCTCAGTGTCAGAAATAACGAGCGTGGGACTCTTGATTGAAGGTATATCACTCGCCTCCTGCTGCCCGTTCTTGATATTTCTTTCTGCAGGCAGGCCTCACACAAAAAGAAGAACAACAAGAAATTCAGCTCAAGCACCACGCTTCACCAAAAGTCCTCAAGACTACAAACAACAACTCCACCAACACATCAAACTCCAAACATGCGAAATTTACAATTATGTCCCAGCAGTCGAAATTCACAAACATCCTCATCTTCCGTCTATCAAAAACGATCCCATCGTTCTTGGCCTTCCCACCTTTCCGCAACCCGCAGCAGACCGGAGTAACGGATGGACAGGATGGACAGGACGGACAAGTCGGACAAAATGGGCGAGCAGGACAAGTCGAACTCATCGGACAAGACGGACAAGACGACCAAAAAGAGCCAGCTGAGCAAGATCTCCCAATGCTCGTCCAAAAGTTCTTGACCATGTTCGATCACTCCAAATCCTGGTTCAACCGGCAGAACAATCAACAAAGTCCTAGGCCAGACCCTCGGCCAGATGGACGACCTCAGTACGCCAGCAAGAAGACCAAGAAGCTCATGGCTAAGAACCGTGCAGGAATGGAAAGGGACAAGTCGAGAAAGGCCGCGAGAGCAGCACGAGAAGACAGGAGGGATGGTGATTGGGCAGAGCCGATTGAGGAACGATAGGGAGGGGCATGGTTGATGAGAGGAAGATGATGGGCTGGACACGAGATTTGATGAATGCTTTTGTACATAAGATTAGCTAGCTGGTCTGGCGACACGGAGGGTGTACAACAGACTCACGACAGTCGGTCTCAATTGCAATTTGATTCGACCATTGATGTCACGGAATGGATTCAGTTCACTAACTCGAGACTTCGAATAAGATCTCGGGTATGGAAAACACAAGATATCTCTCACAAGCAACGCCTGAGATGCGACGAGGAAGACTATGGAAATGCACAGTAAGTGATTGCTACCGTCCTGTTTCGATTCGAGAGGCTGATAGCGAACACGAAAGAAAGGTCAATGGCTTGTTTGCTGGGTCCGCATTCACAGTTGTGTTGTCTCTGAATTCAATGGCAGGCTTCTTTGACAGTAGACGATCCCGTGTGACAAGCATGCACGCGTATAAAAGTCATCGAGACGCCTGTCTTGTCCCCTTCTCGTTGACCATAGTGGAGCACGTCTCAAGCTCACGTGCAACAATCGAGGACATTACATTCACCAAGGCCCACAAGAAACTACAACAAACCGTTTCGTCCCTTCAAATGGCTGGAATGAGTGCCAGATTTCTGACACCACCTACCTACGAAGATAGCCAGAACAGCGAGTCTTTGATTGCAGAGCCCAGCCTGAGTTTTCTAAGCTTGAACGATAGCAATACCAGGCCATCAACGTACACACCAACACACAAGCCACGAGGAAGAAGATTTGTGGTAGAAGTGCAACACAGCAAGAACATGGAGTATCCATTTGACCTCACAAACTACCCGCTCCGACAGAATCGAATGTACGAGGAAATGCCACCTCCGCGTCCAAACCAACGACCAAGCTTGCAACACATACCTCAGCCCTCCTCCCTACCAGCTCCTCGCCACCCACCCACCACATACTCCAACCCCAACCCCAACCCCTTTCTCCCGCTCTCAAGCCTTCCCACAACCGGCCCCCCCTCCCCCCAAAACCAAACCAACGCCCTCATCACGCAACTCATCACAGCAAAACTAGTCCGCTCAATCCACGCCCGCCTCCTGCTGAACCCCGACACATTCGGCGCCCAACTCCTGACCCCCTTACAAACCCTCTTCCACCCACACCCAGACCTCGCGCTACGCGCTCTAAACAGTTTTCCCCTCCCGTTGGGCGAAAAACTCCGCGCCCTCTCCGACAACCAAAAACGCCTCGAAAGCCAAATCAGCCTCAGCAAAGCCCTGGCCTGTCTCGAAATGCTCCGGATCCTCTTCCTCCTCCCCCAAGCAGGAGCAGGAGCAGCAGCAGCAGCAGCAATGAATTCCGAGATGGCGTTCGTGGTGGCGAAGACAGAGAGAGAAGTGCAAGAAGTGCTGACGAGGATGTGCGAGCATGATGCGCAGGAGCGGTCGAAGGGGGATTTTATGGCTGTGCAGGAAGTTTTGAGGGGGGAGATGGAGTTGGAGCTGCTGGAGGAGGAGAAGAAGCAGGAGAAGACGAAGAAAGAAATACCGGGGGAGGACGGAGTGGCAATGATGATGGAGGGGCTGTTGGAGGGCGATGGAGATTCGTTGCATGTCAATGTGGACGAAGATTTGGCGTTGTGAATGGAAAGTGGCCTTTCTTGCTAAATAAAGTGGACGGCAATTTGTTGTGTCTCCATCAGGTTTGTCCGTGCCACGGCAATGGCAATGCAGTTAGTCAAAGATGCAGGACTGTAAGATTGGAGGGGAAAGGGTGCCGTCGGACGAGAACTTGAGGACGTGTCGTGGGCACGCTCACCCGCAGTCGTCCACCTTTGCAGACCGGCGGCGAGAAGAGCGCTATCACCCCAACTTTCCCCCAAGCTTGCCATTCCGAGCGATCGGCAGCCACTTTTGTTGCCGGAGCGGTGGCGACGATGGAGTGAAAGTGAGGACGAGAAGCTTGCAACGAGTCTGCTGGCGACAATGACGCTCGGCAACATCATTTATGACAACGAAGATACTGAGAATGAGAGATGCAGTGAACATGATTTATTGTATATCCTGATACAGCACAGCATGCCAACGACTAGCGGCAGCGATCACAACAGCATCCCAAACAGCCCGTATTGAAGTTCCATCAGTCATTCCATCATGCGCCATTCCCATGAACAATCAATGCAGTAAAGTCATAACATCGACAATCGTCCCCACTAACCACTGCACATGACGCATGCTTCTGGGTTTTCTATGCTGCAGGCGAGCACGGCCTCGGCATAGATGTCTCCCTCACGAGGATCCTTCTTCTCCTCTTCTTGACCATCCTTCTTGACAGCTGGCTCAGGAAGCTCCTCTTGCTTGGGCACAGCATCGAGACCATCGGTAGCAAGTGTCGGTGGGCTGTCACCATCTTCAAGATCAGCAGGGAAAGGTGGATTGATGACAGCGGAAGATGTGCGGCCGAAAGTCCTCTTCTTTGGTTGAGGTCGGTCAGTCTCTGGTGGCGGTGTTGCAGCAGGAGTGACAACGTCTTCAGGTGCGATTGGCGACTTTTGTGGCTCCTTGTTCTCGTACATTGGCTTTGGCACCGCAGGCTTCGGGGAGCTGACTGCATTATACGCACCAGTCCCGATACGCTTCTTGGCAGCACCAGTGCGGGAAATGTTCGTGTCTGCAACCTTGAGCATTTCTTGGTCGACGGTGAACTGAATCGGGGCAGAAGCAGCTTGTGTACGCAGGTAGTACATGCCGGTCTTGAGCCCAAGCTTCCAGCCAGTGAAGTGCATGCTGGTGATCTTGCCCATGGTAGGCTCCTTCAAGTGGATGTTCAAGCTTTGCGATTGATCGATGAAGGCACCACGATCGGCAGCCATTTGGACAATGTTGCGCTGACTGATCTCCCAGACAGTCTTGTACAGGCCTTTGAGGTCATCTGGGATGTTTGGGATGCGCTGTACGGAACCGCCGTCGGCGATGATACGGTTCTTCATGTTCTCAGACCACAATCCACGATCGACCAGATCCTTCAGCAGCCATGGGTTGACGACTTGGAATTCGCCAGCGAGCACACGACGAGAGTAGATGTTGCTAGTGTATGGCTCGAAGCACTCGTTGAAGCCCATGATCTGAGATGTGGAGGCGGTGGGCATTGGGGCGACGAGGAGGGAGTTGCGGACACCGTGCTGAGCAATCTTGGCCTTGAGTGAATCCCAGTCCCAGAGATCTGTCGGCGTGACACCCCACATGTCATACTGAAGCTCGCCCTTCGACACTGGAGAGCCTTCGTAGGTCTCGTATGGGCCAAGCTTGCTGGCCAGTTCGCAGGATGCAGTGAGGGCAGCGTGGTAGATCGTCTCGAAGATCTGGACGTTAAGGTGGCGGGCCTCAGGAGATTCGAAAGGCATGCGCAAGGCCAAGAAAGCATCAGCAAGACCGCTGACACCAAGACCGATCGGTCGGTGGCGGAAGTTGCTCTTCTTCGCCTCTGGCACTGGGTAGTGGTTGACCTCAATGATCTTGTTCAAGTTCTTGGTGACGACTTGCACAACTTCGTGGAGCTTCTGGAAGTCGAATCGCTCGTTCTCGAGATCGACGTAGGTTGGCAGAGCGAGAGACGCAAGGTTGCACACGGCGACCTCATCTGGTGCGGTGTACTCGATGATCTCAGTGCACAAGTTGGAGCTCTTGATTGTTCCAAGGTTCTTCTGGTTGCTCTTACGGTTGGCAGCATCCTTGTAGAGGATGAAAGGTCCGCCAGTCTCGGTCTGAGCTTCCAGGATGGCGTACCAGATCTTCTGGGCGCGAACCGTCTCACGTCCACGACCCTCTCTCTCGTAGCGGGTGTACAGCTCCTCAAACTCGTCGCCGTAGACGTCGGCAAGACCAGGGCACTCGTTGGGGCACATGAGTGTCCATTCTGCGTTGGCTTCGACACGCTTCATGAACAGATCTGGGATCCAGAGAGCGAAGAAGAGATCACGGGCACGCACTTCTTCCTTGCCGTGGTTCTTGCGGAGATCCATGAAAGAAATGACATCTGCGTGCCACGGCTCGAGGTAGATGGCGAATGCACCAGGACGCTTGTTGCCACCTTGGTCGACATAGCGGGCAGTGTTATTGTAGACACGCAACATCGGGATCAGACCGTTGGATGTGCCGTTTGTGCCGGCAATGTACGATCCGGTGGCGCGAATATTGTGGACGTTCAGGCCAATGCCACCAGCGTTCTTCGAGATCATGGCGCAAGTCTTCAGCGTGTCGTAGATGCCCTCAATGCTGTCATCCTTCATGTCAATCAAGAAACATGAAGCCAACTGTCCATTCGGCGTACCAGCGCTGAACAGTGTAGGCGACGCGTGTGTGAAGTACTTGTTCGACATGTAGTTGTAGGTCTCGATCGCGGCCTCGATGTCGTCGCCATGAATACCGACAGCCACACGCATGATCATATGTTGCGGTCTCTCGGCCACCTTGCCGTCAATGCGGAGCAAGTATGAGCGTTCCAGCGTCTTGAACCCAAAGTACTGGTAGTTGAAATCTCTGTCATAGACAATGGCAGAGTTCAGCTCGTCTGCGTGTTCCATCACGACCTTATATGTGTAGTCTGAGATCATAGGCGATGCCTTCTTGTTCTTTGGGTTGACATAGTGATACAGATCTGATACCACGGCGGAGAACTGCTTCTTCGTCTGCTTGTGAAGATTGGAGACGGCGATGCGTGCGGCAAGGATGGCGTAGTCGGGGTGTGTGGTGGTCATGTATGCCGCTGTCTCGGCCGCCTGTAGATAGTCATTAGCTCGGAGCAGCGGCGGCATGAAATCGCCTCACGTACCAGGTCGTCGAGCTGAATGGTGGTGACGCCTTGGTACACGCCATTGATCACCTTCATGGTGATGGCTGTAGAGTCGACATGTTCAGGATCAAGGCCATAACAGAGCCTCGACACACGAGCCGTGATCTTGTCGAATTGAACACGCTCTTTGCGGCCATCTGAGATTCGCGTTAGCGATGCATCCTCGAGCCCGATGGCAGTCTTTGTTCCCGAGTAGTGGCGATTGCCTCCGCTGTCTGCTCATCACCACCCCGCCTCCTGCAGGTGGGGATGTGGTATACATACCGCGCTTGTAGACGAACATGGTCGTCACCGGCAACGAGGTCTAGCCACGAGTGTAATGGGGATATTCCGAAAGACACGTCCCACCAGGAAGCGTAAAGTGGTTGGTGTAGAAGTTCTGGTCTCTCAAGCAGAGTGTGTGATGCTTGAGGAGAGGGTGAAAGAGAGGTGAGAGGATGTTGTCGTGCGAGAAGAACGAGACGACAAAGTGGGAGAAGATATAGCGGAGGTCCGTCGCGCCTGCCACAAACACGAGAGCGCGTTGAACGCGTGCAGAGCGCGACGCCTGCCTTGCTAGCGCGTCTTTGTAAGCGAGTCTTGGCGCGCAATGATCGAAATGAAATTCTCGTCTCAGGCATCGACTTTCCCTCCTCCGACATCGTCTTTACGAGCAGCGATATGACGCCCTGAACCGCCAACGACGTGGCATCGTACAGAATGGCATGATGACCACGGAGAGCGTCTGAAAGCGCTCATACGCTTTGCCGGCCGCCTTCAGTGATTTCCATTGTACCTGGCCTGACCAACGGCCTCTTTGGCGCAGCAACATGTCTCAGCAGCACCCGCTCAGGACGTTTCTTTTCGCCCCATCCTCCTTTGATATGCAAAAAAGTCCATCTGGCTCATTCGAAGGCTCGGCGACATCGCATTCACCACAGTCACGAGTTCAAATTTCGTAGCCTAAAGCAAACTCCCAAAGGCCTGCCAAGGCCTATCTCACTCGTGTTGCAGAATCTGAGCTTTCGGCTCTGATGATTTTGCGTCTAATTGCTGAGATACATACCGTACACTATTGCAAGCGAAGTTGTCGTGTAGGTTCTGGTCGCGCGGAGCACGCGGTGTTGCCTGAACAGAAAGTTCTGCTGGTTTGTCACGTTGTGCACTGAATTGTCTTGATGGAGATCATGCAGTGTCGAATTCCTCCTACAAGGTCTGGTTGCGGAGACTGTCGGTCTGAGCTGTGGTGGCAGACAGACAGTGGCCAAGGAGCGTGTATGCCCTGGTCGATTAGGTTAGACGTAGGATACAATTGCACTCAGTCAAACACCATTGCCCATTCTATTACATTTCCACGGGCTTTTCTATATGCCCAGCACACACGGAAATCGTCCGTACCAATTATTCTCATACACTACAAGCAATCTATACCAGCCTTCCCGTCACTACACTCTCATAACGGTCCTGTCTTCCTCCCTACTCTCTCCTCCCACCTCACAACCTAATCCTAACCCCCAACCCCTGTCCCATATACCACAACTCCTCCCTCCACCTCCCAAGCCTCACACCCACAACCGCCCTGGCCGCCAACTCCAACTCCCCACCGAGCGCCTTCCTCACAGCCCCATACCCCACACTCCCCAACCTCCACTCAACCGGTAATCTCGGCGTCAAATACCCCTTCCCATCCGGCGTAGCCTTCACCGGCGGAATCTCAATCGGCAAATCATACAAAATATTACCCACGGGGTCGCCAAAAGACCCCGGATGCGCGTCGGGGTCATCGTTATAATAAGCCGTCGCGTTGAGAGCTGTGATGACGAGTGTGGAATGCTGGAGAGGAGATAAGAGGAGGAAAGTCGCGGACGAAGAGAGGAGGTGCATTGTAGCGTCGCGAATAAAATGTGGTCCGGGAGAATCGCCATTCTGATCTTCATCGTCGTCACCCGGGGTCCATGGGTCGTCGGGAGGTTCTTCAGGATCTTTATCCCCGTCATCGTCATCATCGTCTCCGTCGTTCGGAGGTGCCACATCACCGAGTTTGGGGGCTTGGACTTCGATGGGGAAATGCGAGAGAGCTCGACTGAGTTTGGGGTTGGCGGGGATGGATTTTTCGTGCATTTGTAACGTGATGGTCGTGTTCCAGCCGGATATGTATTGGGATATGAGCTCGCGGCCCACGGCTCTTGCTTCGGGGCCGCCGACGTCGATTGGGGCGTACACTGCTTCGACTGAGAGACCTACGTTGAGGCCAGTCGTAATTGAGATATTGCTAGCCGTGGCGTGCCCTAACAGTGAGCCGTTCTTGATGATGTGAATGTCAATGTAGGGAATCGTCGCGGTATAGTTGGTCGGATTAGTGATGTTGGCGCCAGCGAGAATAGTCAGTGACGACTTTGTTGTGTTCACGATATTCAAGTCGGTTATTTTGGGGTTGAGACCTCCAATGAGGTCCTTGCCGCCATGCTTAGGCGGATCATGGCCATCGGGTGGAGGTTGCGGTCGCGAGACAGCTATAGCATACTTAGCCTATCTATTCTTCTAAACACGTACAATCGTAGCATCATGATGCTGTACACAATATGCAACGTATGGCGAGGTTAAGACCTACGCTTGATGGGCACTGAGCCTTCCGCGGGTATCTTCCGAACTGCAAAATCTCCCAACGCCGTATCAACGCCGACGTCAACTTCGGCTTTGATAGTCATGACCACCGTCTTCGTGCCAAACATCAGAGCTTGAATCACATCTGTGAAGACATCCTCGTCTTGAATCTCAAGAGGAGCATCTTTCACGGTGCTCTGTACCAGAAGAGTCGGACCTTCGTCATCGCGTGCATCGACGCGAGTACTGTTGGCGTCCTGCCATTTGCTGAGATCTAGGCGACCGAGCTTCTTTTTCTTGTAGAATACATCTGCATCGGCGCGAACCTTGTTCACGTCTATGCTAAAGTTCATCTCTTCTGGCAGAGAAATGGTTGCTAGGACGTTGGCACGGATGCGAGGGTTGCTCGCCGGAGTACCAGGTTCCGCCCAGGGGTCAGGCAAGCTGAAGTGCGTGTCTGTCAGAGAAAAGTTCTTGATCAAATGACCAAAAGTGCGGCCCGGAACAGGCACAGGCACGGTGATGTCTCGCATCAGATCTGTAATCCAGCCCGGGGTGTCAAGCGAGGGCGAATCAGAGCCGCGCACATAGACAGTGGCGGTCTCCCCGTGTATATAACGTCCAAGGAACATATCGAGTGGCGACATGGACGTGCCGGGGCAGTCTTGTGTCAAGACAGAAGGCAGCTCGCGTACCGTTCCAGTTGCGTTGGCGACGACGTCTTTCTTTGGTTGAATGTGGATCTGCTCGGTAGTAGCATCTGCGAGCATGATGTATGGATCGCTCTTCTCGCAGTTGTCGACAAGAATACCGAAGCCGAGTGGCGGTACAGTGAAGTCGATTGGGAAGTCGTTTTTTACTTTGATGGATACATCTGCGGTCATGCCCTTGCCGGTGGGGATGTCGACTTCCCTGAAGTTCAACTTCTTAATGTCGTACGCAGGTATCGAGGGTATCTCATCGTCACTGAAGGTCATCTCTTGGACAACGAGTTGCTTGCCCAGGTTGATCAAACCACTCTTCAGTGGCACTTGAGCCCTGCCGACGACGCGCAGCGATCCTAGTCGGCCATCAATCCAGTCGTTGGCGATGGCTCTGATCCCGTCGATATCGCCCGGCTCAAGATCAGTCAAGAAATCGATGCCGGTAATGTGCTGGTCGCGGATATATGCTTTGATGGGAGGCAAATGCGCGATGCCCAGCAGCACGTTCCCGTACTCGGGCAGGGACACGGCCATGTTCCCATCTCCCGTCTCCACCTCCTCTGCGATGTATGCGCATAGCTTCCCGAGCCTTCGCACTGATGCCTGCTTCACTCTTGTCGAATCCAGCTTAAAGTTTCCTTGCACTCTCGCGCGCACTCCGCTCGCAGTGAAGGAGTCAATGGAGAGGCTCGTGGGTTCGAAGACGACGGCCTGGGCAGCATACTGCTGGACTGCTGTCGGCGCCACAAAGGCGAAGATGATGATCAATGCAGCAACAATGCATAGCAGCAGTAAGGCGATCAGGCTCGGCCATCGCAGCTTCTTCCTGCTGCTGCCCTTGCTGCCTTGAATGCCGCGTAACAGCGACGAGGCGGATGAATCGTTCTGCGGTCGGCTCTGTTCGGCACGTTCTGTTTGACCTCCCGCCAGCAGTGGTGTGTTCTCCGACGCCCCGAAATCGCTCTCGCGCTGCGGAGGCTCGTCCTCGTCGAGGTGTGTGTTGGCCATGGTGGCTGTATCGTGTCGTGGTCGGGCTGATCGCTACGTCACCAGCGTGCGACGCTCGTCGAGGGGCCGTTCATGCGATGGACTGGATTCGAGGATGCCTGGTTTCGTGGTGGACAAAGGAAAACAACTCTGGCGGCGGGCAATGGAAGAGTAGAGGATGTGTGACCGTGGTCAGGTGATGGGCCGCTGCATGAAGCGAAGACGGTGCAGCGAATCAAGTGAAGGCGGCGAGAAGTCGTGACGGCGTGGGATGGGCGAGACGAGACGGAGGAGTCAGAAGAGCCCAGCTCGGCGTGCAGCTCCAGAGCTCGACGCTGCAGCTGCAGAACAATTTCCTCCGCACAGCAAAATGACGCCCACTCGCCTCTGCCGACCGTCCACTCTGCGCAGTGCTGCCAATGCCACCAAGCGCTTCTACAGCTCGCCCGCCCAGCCTGCACAATCGCCCTTTGCTCCTCGACATCTGCTCTCCATCAGTGATGTGACACCGCAAGAACTCACGACGCTCGTGCGCAATGCCGTCAAATACAAATCTCAAGTCAAGTCGGGGAGCATCCCATTTCACCTTCAGAACAGGCTGGTCGCGCAGACAGTAGCCCTCATGTTCACCAAGCGATCTACCCGAACTCGTGTCTCGACCGAATCTGCTGTGCAAATGCTCGGCGGTCATCCCATGTTCCTAGGATCCAACGACATTCAACTGGGCGTGAATGAGTCCCTCTACGACACCTCCCTCGTCATCAGCAGCATGGTGTCTGCGATCGTAGCGCGAGTCAATGCCCACGCCGATGTGGCAGATCTGGCAAAGCATAGCAGCAAGCCCGTCATCAACGCTCTGTCCGACCTCTACCACCCTCTCCAGACCATCGCCGACTTCCAAACCCTTGTCGAGGCATTCGGTAGCAAGAGCAAGAGCTGGAACCAGGAAAGTTTGGGCCTGGAAGGCATGAAGCTGGCATGGATTGGAGACGCGAACAACGTGCTGTTCGATCTCGCCATTGGTGCTGCCAAGTTGGGCGTTGAAGTCAGTGTGGCTACACCAAAAGGATACGAGATCCCGGCCTTCATGCGGGACATCATCAAGGGCGTCAACCCCAGTTTCAAGCTCACAGAGACCAACGTGCCTGAGGAAGCCGTCAAGAACGCCGACGTGCTTGTCACAGATACTTGGGTCAGCATGGGTCAGGAGGCCGAGGCCAAGAAGAGGTTGGCCGATTTTGCCGGCTTTCAGATCACAAGGGACCTTGCTGTTCGTGGAGGAGCCAAGCAGGACTGGCGATTCATGCACTGCCTTCCTCGCCATCAGGAGGAGGTCGCGGATGAAGTCTTCTACTCGCCAGCGTCACTTGTCTTCCAGGAGGCCGAGAACAGGCTGTGGGCGGCCACCTCTGCGCTAGAAGCGTTCGTTGTCAATCAAGGAAATATCAGGGCTGCACCTTGAAGTTGATCATCTGATCCTGTGAGGGAACAGAATTCGCGTACCGCACTCACTCAGCGGGTTGCATGCGCTTCGGTACCCGACTCGCATGCAATGCAGATCTCGAGTTACTGGTCGAAATCGCAAGCATCAATGGAATTCCATCGAATTTGGAATATGTACAAAAGGGCGGGAGTTTCCTTTGCAAATCATTGATGAGAAGACTCTCAACAAATGATTCTCGGCCTGGCGTCTTTTCATTGTGACCAGAAACATTGAACATATCACGGCGCGGTGTGGTTGTTCTTTGTCAGAAGGGCCGCCGTCACATGTAGAACGTGTAGCGTACGAGCGTATGTACAATTTACTCCCTCATATCTCACTACTGATCTCACACCGAGCAAACACGGCCGCAGAGCCGCGCGCTGCATAAACTTCTAGCAGGACCAACTAATGCAGTCGCAGCAAACAGAGGTCACGAGTCACTTCTTGGTCTTTTGAACAATTTCTCTCACTTGTTTGCTCTTCGAAGCTGCCACATATCGACCACCCACTGACCGCGGACCACCAGCCTCAACGAGCACCCCAACACCACTGTATCTCCCCCTGCCCTCATCGAGCCATGTACTCCAACAAGTCCCATTCCGAGCAGAGTGCGCAGACTCCTCGCTCGCGCTCCTCGTCGCCGGAAGATGAAGTCCTGTTCGAGGGACGCCGCAAGCCAGCTCCGCTGACTCAATCGCCACCACCACAACCACATTTGACGGGCAGTGCAAGTGCTACCGGCGCCTTCACCGCACCAGCGGCTTCAAGCCGCACATCTCATCACCTATCGGCCCAGAAGGGCGAGTTTGTCTTCTCGCCATCGGCTACATCTTTCCAACCACCGCACGGCAAGTACGACCACGAGAAAGCTATACCCGACCTTCCGAAGCAGCCATTATCTGCAGACCAAAACGACACAAGTACGCACATCTCCGACGTCGATGCGGAGTTGCTCGCTCGTTTCCGCCAGAAGCTTCGCGGCGCCGATGGCAGTGCTGCAGTACCGAATGCTGCTTCCCAGAAAGAAGCTTCTTGCACAGCACCAAGTGGCAATCCACCCAACGACGAGAAGAAGCTCCCGCACTCGAAACAACCTCAGCACATCCTCTTCAAACAGCAAGAGCAGAACGAAACGCCCAGCAAACCCTCCCCAACTTACACCTGGGCCCCAATTTCCCCTTTCGACCGACACGTCCTCCCTTCAGACGCACCATGGCAACCAGATCTTTCCACCTCGTCGAAATTCAACTCCAAGCTTCCCAGCCTCGCAAGATCGTTTCGTTCTTCCAACTCCAAGACCAGCACGCAACACGCAGCGCAGCAAGCTTCCGATGCTGAAGAAGACGAAATACCAATGACTTGGGAGACACTTCCGAGAGCAGAAGATCTTCCGGTTTCGATGCCGTTTGGGAAGAGGATGTTGGAGAAGAGTGGGTGGAAGGAGGGTGAGGGGTTGGGGAAGAGTGGGGAGGGGAGGCGGAAGATTGTGGATTTGAGGTTGGAGGGAGGGGTGAGGAGAGTGGGTGAGAGGGGTGGTGTAGGGAGCTAAGTCGTACAGGCAACAATTTATGGTTGAAGGAGAAAGTAGATGTGGCGAATAGAGATGTGAAAGGCTTCGTGACGATTGTGTGATTGCGCGTTTTGCGTATCAACGACTCGGCGGAGATCGTGAGCAAACGGGACAGAAAAGAGTGCGAGATGATCAAGTATTCTGGACATGGCCAACCAATGTCATGCTTCTTTACTGTAGGTAGATCAACTCTCGTCGCTAAACAACGCCACAAAAAACAACACAATATCAAAACCAAAACCATGGGTATATCCTCCACGTTGTTCACCTTCATGCTCCAATCCGCTCCATCAAACTACCACCAAGGCAATCTAACCTTCTGATTCCAATCCACCACCCCCTCCTTCATCTCAATCCTCTCGCCCGCGGTCCCGAAAACCACATCCCACACCCTCGTCTGCTTCCCATAATTCCGACTCTTCTTCCACCCCTGTCGATGATGCAAATCATGATCTTCCGTACAAAGCTCCATGCCCAAATAACTCAACAACCACCCATTCGTACTCGGCGGAGAAGTCCAAACTCGCAGCCCCGAATGTCCAAAGAGTTCGGTGAAAACGATATATTGATGACAAAGCCACCAATCGGAAAATCCCATGGGAAAGCGGAAGACGTATTTGAGGGTCACGTAGGTGAGGAATGGGATGATGGCGATGTCGAAGATTTCTTGCTCGGTGTCGGCGTACAAGGTCAAGAGCGGGTTGGGGTGTTTGGTCAAGTGGTGGGTTCGGTGGAATTTCCACAAGGTTTCGTTTTCGTGCATGAAGCGGTGGTACCAGTAGAAGAAGAAGTCGAGCACGATGCCGTAGAGGCCGAGTTCGAGGGGGAGGTAGATGAGGCTGAGAGAGTCCCAGGGACTGGAGGCGGTGCGATAGGCGAGGAAGATGGTCATAAAGGGGCGGAAGGTGGAGGTGGAGGAGAGGGAACGGAAGACTTTCTTCACGCCGTGGTCGGGGACTTCGTCGCGGGCGTGTTTGTCTCCGTCGAGGAAGCCGTACGTGTGGCCGAGATTGCGCATCATGTTGATTTCATGGATGGCGTTGAGTTTGTAGGCGATGGAGTAGAAGATGAAGGCGGGGAACCAGTGGAGGGGTTTGCTGAAGTACCATGTGTAGAGTTGGTGGAGTGCTAAGGGCCAGAGGGCGTGTGGTAGGACCCATTTGTGGGCTTCGAGTTCGGGGATGTATGGCATCTTGTCTGACTTCTGATGAACGGGTGTTGCGCGGTCGAGATCGCTGGGGTTCATCGACAGCCAATTGTAGAGGTAGTGATGGAAGGTCCAGCCTTTCTTTTCTGGATCGGTTCGCCATGTGGACTTCATAGAGTCCTTGGGGTTACGTTCGACAACCATTTTGACTGGGAAGTTTGCGTGAGATCGACTGGAGTTCACGATCCGCAGTGAAATGAAGTCGTTCACTTAAATATCATCGCGTCACATCGTTCTCGGGGTGGCGACCCAACGCTGCACGCATGTGATTCGAAAGACGTCCGAAGGCATCCAGATTCTTGCGGCCACTGCCGCCGTAGGGCTAGCCAGTGGGCGGTGCTATGCAGTGCAAATAGAGTCGCGAGAACGCCACAGTGGGCCGAGATGGGGTAATGATCAGCGCTAGAAGGAGGGGAGGGATGAACGGAGAATGTTTTGAGACCGACCAGCAACGTCAGAGTGCGCGACGCGCTTGTGCCGAGGCAACACGTTCAATGTTCTCAGGTACCTGCATGCTTCTCCACCACAGAGCGATACAAGCAAGGATAGAATATGGCTGCGCTTGGAGACTCATCCGACGCGGGTACCACGGGGTAATCCGGCGGCAAGACTTCAGGCAGCGAAATAACATCCTTGGGAGGAGCGATTCTGCGAGGCCAGAAAACGCCAGTGCAGGACGACGCGCATTCTTAGTGCAGCACTGATCTTTGCACGTCATACTGCATCGCTGGCCATGCTGCTGGTTGTTGGTGTTGGTCGCGTATCCAGCTGAAAGACTTCGTACAATGACACATCATAGGTCTGCCGAGTCGAAGTGAATCCATTATATTCATGTACAGCTGTTCCAGCTGATCGAGCTCTCTGTGAGAACGATCCTGAGCATTGAGTTTTGTACACCCGAACGCCGCTGCTAACCAATGCATGAGCCTGTCTTCCGTCCGCTCCCATGACCAGAAAGTGACGAAGATGTGGAAAGATTAAGAAGCGAACGCTGCACTGCCAAGCCTTCGCCTATGAAGGAGGAAGCGCTGCAGCGTCCATGACTTCTTCCACTTCCTTCGTCTGTTCGCTCTCACCGCCTTCGAGTGGAGATCGAGGCAGTGCCATAAGCCCTGCAATAGTCAGCATCTTCACTCCCTAGAAGAAGACCAGTGCTGCTTGGTTGACGTTAATTGTACTGACCTGTTCGCGCCGATTCGAGAATACCAAAGGGTGAGATCAGCTTCATAAATGAGTCGACCCTATTCGGCTTGGCACTAAGTTCAATGATGCAGTTGTTCGTGGAGATATCAAGCACTTTTCCGCCAAACTGGTGAGTGAGATAAGTGATGGTCTCGAGATGTTGGTGCTTCATTCGAAGAGCCTCGGATGGGGCCAGGTTTCGCGGATGGAAGTCAATATCCTGGCATTCGTGTCAGTGCTTGGCTCCTTGTAGTATTGTCCTTCCACGCGCTGCACAACTTGTTGATGCGCAGTGGGTGCCGCTGAACGATATAGACTCACCGATGGAACATCAATGTCTTCCTCGAACGATGGCGAAGTTGCGGTAGCCTCTGGCTGGCCGTCGATATTGCCGAGCTCTCCACTGCCAACGGCTCCAGATTCCACGCTTCCATACGTCGCATCACCCGTCATCTCTCTGTGGTGAGCCAGCAGCTCCTCAAAGTACTCTGGTCCCAGGATGCTGATCTTGGCCAACAGCAATTCTCTCTGCACAAGTGGTGCTTGAGTGTAGTCCAGCACAGCCCACACCGGGACCAAGTCCTCGAGCTGCCTCCTGGCTTGCTCAACGACGCCATCCTGGCCCTGCAGCACAATTGTCATACGCGACAGGTCTGCAACCTCTGTGCTACAGACGACGAGAGAGTCGATGTTGAAGCCACGTGCCGCGAGAATCCCCGAGACACGGGAGAGCACACCGGGCTCATTTTGGACGAGGCAGTTGAGGACGTGTCTCTTGGGCGGTGCCTTGTCAGGAAGAGGAGTTTCGTAGAGGATGGACGAGACGGCAGCGGCGGGTGAGATGCTGGAGGCGCCCGGCTGGCCGGCGGTGGGCAGAGGAGCAATGCGGCGATGGAGGGCTTTGTATGCGATGGCGGACGTCGACGAGGACTGATGGCGGACTTGCGACGCGACGACCTGCCGGGCTGCGGTAGACTGCAGCGGCCGTGTCAGCAGCTGGACAGCACGTTTCGAGGCCATTGTGAGGGCGGGGAGCAGCGGCGATGTGTGTCAATGGCTGCTGACCGGCTGTGCTACTGCTACAGTAGTAGAGATTGGACCTGACTCTCTTTCGGCCGCACCAGACTTTCGGCGTGCGGAGAGCTGCAAGCTTGCAGAGTCACAGCCCGGCCGGCAGGGAAGGTGGGCCGACTTCCGGCTGCACGATCCGAAATCTCGAGGAAAGCTCGAGCAGCTTTCTGCCCGCGAATCTCTCCGCTTGACGTGACTGCCATGCGCCGCTCCGTCTCCTCTTGACGGCACCCACTGGTCGAAAATTCCTCGCATTGGCGACTGCAACGCCCACCATGTCCGAGGAACCTCGCAAGCGCTCCCGCTTCGACCAGGCGCCGAGCGAAGAGCCGCCGCGCAAATCGCGATTCGACCGCCGCTCGCGCAGCCCTTCGACCAAGGACCCGGAGGCCTCTGCACGCGAGCGCAGTCCCGTGAAGAGCGTGGAGTCGCCCGCTGCCGGCGAGAAGAAAGACGAGGCCAAAGACCCGGCTGCCCTCGCCGCCGCAGCTGCTGCCCGCATCAGCGCCCAGTTGCAGAAGCAGAAAGGCATTCAGCAGGTCGAGGTGCCCCCAATTCGCAAGGTAAGGACGACGACACCATTGTGGATACGCGGTTGGAAGCGGATATGGTTGTGAGGTCGGATCGTTCTCGGACACGTAGTAGTCACGCAGCATGGACAGGATGTCCCCTCTGCGCGACCAGCTTTTAGTGCCGCACTTGACTGACGGCTCTCTTCTCACATGTGATTGCTTTGGGCATGTTGACTATCAGACAGGGCGTTTGGACACAAAAGTACACACTGACGCGTCGCAGCCATCGACAGTCGAACCCGGCGCCTCCAAGTCGCCTTCGGCCCCCACAGCAGGCTCTTCCCTGAGCAACGACATTTACCAGCAAGACGGTGACTTCATCAAGGATATTGAGGTCAACGACCTGCGCAACCGCTACACGTTGACCAAAGGCAGCACTCAGAAGATGGTAAATACTCACTCGATCCCACTGATACTCCTAGGCACAGCCTGCTTCCTCCCCCTTTCACCTCAAGACCAACAGCATTGGGTTTGTAGAGACAAACGTTAGAGGAGAAGCACTTTGACTTACTCATAGCGCAACACAGCCACCGACGGCCGTCCCCATTTGCATCTGCTGACCTCAATGTGACATTTAGATCAAAGAGGAAACTGGCGCCGGTACGCTTCCACTCGCACGAAACGCTTTTTGACTTTTTTAGGTACCCAGACTGATCGCGTAAAGATGTCACTACTCGTGGGAATTACTATCCCGACAAGAGCATGGCTACAGCAGCGGTGAGTTTGGCCCATTGGAACCACTGGCTCACACTGGTTGCTTCTTGCTGAGACAGGTCCAGAACCCGCCGCTTTATCTGCACGTCACGAGCACGACCAAGGACGGCCTCGAACAAGCCGTGAAGAAGATCGAAGAGCTCATGCAGCAGGAATTGCCGAACTTGATCGACGAACGCCGCTTCCGTCGCCGCGAAGAGCCTCGTGAGCAGCCCGACCGTGACCACCTGGGCCGCCGCAAGTGGCCCGAGAATCGTATTCCCATCGATCTCGAACCAATCCCTGGTTTCAACCTCCGCGCCCAAGTCGTAGGCTCTGGAGGCAGTTATGTCAAGCATATCCAGCAAGAGACCAGATGTCGCGTGCAGATCAAAGGTCGCGGGAGTGGTTTCATGGAACACGACACAGGCCGCGAGAGTGACGAGCAGATGTATCTGCACGTCGCTGGTCCAGAACAGGCCATGGTTGATCAAGCAGAAGAAATGTGTAAGTCACTCCTCGAATCCGTGCGACAGCAATACCAAGAGTTCAAGGACCGTCCCCAGAGAGGTCCTGGCGGTGGACGTGGTGGATATGGTGGAGACGATCGTGGCGGATACCACGGCCGTGGTGGCGACCGCCAGAATTCGGGGTCGTATGGAGGCGGCAGCGCTTATGGAAATGGAGGAGGCAGTGCCTATGGAGGCGCCTACGGTGCCACTGGCCAGCCAGACCCTTACGCGCAGGCCAACCCGTACGATCAGTATGCTCAAGCGGCCGTGCAAGGCTACGGCGGTGCACAATCCCCGATGGCAGCACAGCAGGGTGCCGCAGCAGCGGCGCCAACAGATCCTGCCGAACAGCAGAAGCAGTATGAGGCGTGGGCTGCATACTATGCCGCAAATCCGCAAGCTGATCCTTACGCTGCGTACGGTGGTTACGCAGCAGTCATGGCTCAGTACATGCAGCCAGGTGTGGCTGCTACTGCTGCACAGTATCAAGGTCAGTATCTTCATTCACTGCAACACATCTCCAGGTCGCTGATTCTCGCACAGGATACGGTCAGCAGTCTCAAACGCCAGTCGACTACAGCAATGGAGTGCCTCCCCCGCCTCCCCAGGATGGCCAAGCCGCTTCAGGACCTCCAGGAGCGTACAACCCGTACAGCGCTGTAAGTATACCAGTGATGTGAATTACGTGAACATGACTGATCTGGCTTAGGTCCCTCCTCCTCCGGGCATGTAATGTAGCACGTGGCAGATTGCACAAGGTTGAGGTCTTCAAGGCGCATTGTGTGGCATTGGCACCAAGTACTCAGGAGCTGCGTTCGTCTACTTGAGGGGTTATGTCGCCTGGGCATCGGCACCAGGAGACCAAATTTGTCCCAAGCAGTCAGCGCTGGAGAATTGAGGCATCGCGTGTTCTACAGCCTCGAAAAAGCAAGAACAAAGGACTTTGACGCCTTTAATCAGTTCTCGCCCTCGAAGCAGACCGCAGAAGGTTCTTGTGTTCGTAGCTCAAATCACACTTCAAAGCTTACGTGAACCTTTTCGGAGAAGATCGTGTCCTTGCAACTGCTTCCATCGTGCTTTGGACTCTCCATAGCAGAGCTTGTCTCGTAACGATACTCTTGGTGGCTAGGAGACGAACTGCTGCATTTAACTATCCCGACTCTGTTCTCTGCTCATCGCCCCTTGCACGTTCTGACCGATTCGCAAACCGAATGGCACACAGACATATAGTGTCCTAGAGAATGGCGAGAAATCTGAGCAAAACTTTGACTACGTCGAAGGTGTTTTTCACTCTCCTGTCTCTCTCGCTTCGTCTGCTGTCTCTCGTCAACAGCCAGGACTTATCGTGAAGTCATTTTAACCTCTCGGTGGCTTGCAATGTTGTGCTCGTTGCGGGGACGTGTCAAGGGTTTTGCTGTCCACTACCGGAGAAGGGAACAGTAAGGAAAAGCCTCGGATAAAGTCGCGCATTTCCCTCGAAGTGGTTGGTTGGTTTCGTTAGTCCCGCCATCTTCGTGCCTGTCTGAACTTTTACTAGATACTGACGTCTTCTTGACGGTCTGTAGACAAAATGGTCCCAAAGAGTGAGATTGCTCGGAGACGAGCTAGAAATTTTCCCGGCCCCCTTCGACTACTCCTGATCAGCTTTTGAAACTCTGCGAATGGCTTCTGTTCCTATTCTTGACAATTCCCAGACCCGATCCCCTACAGCAGCATCGTATCGCAGAGGTTTGATGACGAAGGAAACCTAGAAAAAAAGACACGATGTATAGCGAAGACTTGACTGGTTCAAGCTCGTCCTTCCAACCTACTTATTTATGTCGATCTGCTGTCTCTCGTCAAATCGCGAGAATTCATTTTTTTTCCAGCCCGTTTCTCAGCCTCTGGCAGCGTGCAATGCCGTCTTTGCCGGAGAAGAGCTTCCACGTAGACGGCAGAAGGTACTTGTGGTCGTGTTGTGTCTAGACAGCACTTGACTGTGCTCATCAGTCGTTTATTGTAATAAAAAAAAGGGCTTCCACCTGTACTGCACCTCGTTTGATTTGGACACACTTCGAGCCCGCTTTGTTACTAGGAACATTTGAACTTTCACAAGGAAGCACGGCAGGACTTCTAGCTTGCTGTGACATGCGGCGACTTAGGCGCAAGAAGTCGTGTTGTCCTCGTGCGATAGACCTATTCATTGTCGTAGTCCTCTTTCGCAGAAGATTTTGTCCTTGCAACTGTTTCCACTGTGCTTTGGATTCCCTCAACAGTCTTTCCACAAAATATTCTTGATACGGTGGTGGGCTGTATTTGGCGCGGCGAATCCGGCAGAGCAAACTCGTTGTTCGGCCCATTGTGCTCAGGCGTATCTGCAATTTGCAACGATCTGTCCTTGTTCTGTCTTACTGTATCTGATGGTCTTGGCAATGCTTCGTTGTCAGTCTATTTCTTCGTTGCCGTTGCTGTTCTTTGTCAATAAGCGGACGGATTTGGGAATTGATGGTGTTTGGATGGCGATGGCCGGTTTCGTGACGGGAGCCAGTGGGTGTTCTCTCTGGTCCGATGCGCCCGTTCCGCTGTGTGCTTTGCGGTTGCGGTTGCGGGCCTTGTTCCCGAGACGACACGACACAACGTGACACGGCTTCTTGTGCAAGGGCGACGTTTGTGAGGATATTGCTGGTGTTGCTGCTAATGGTGGAGGATTTCGAGTGCGGTGAAGAGCTACGTGAGGTGGATGGGCCGGGATCGGGTGGTGATGGGTTGTTGGGAAAGGGCGTGTGATGTGGTGCCGAGCACTGATGACGGCCGGCGAGCGGACGACTTCCCATCGCATATTGCTAGGAAAGTCAAGTCAAGATCATCTGGATAGGCCGATGCTGGCTGCTCAGTACTGGTAGTCTCATGAAGACGCTGGTCTTCCTGCACGTCGATACGGCAGCATGCCATGTCAATACCGTCGCCACGACCCAGCATGCTTGAGGAGGTCGCAGGAGAAGATCGAGGCAGGACATCTTGCGCAAGGCACTCGGAGATCTGTTTGTCTCTTCTCCGTATGACTGCAAGCGCTGTCATCACGATGAAAAGATAAAAAAAGAAGGGTTTGTTCCAAAAACTGAGTGCCTGGCTACGTCAACCACGAAGGCTGAGTGTAGTCAGTTGTGCTGCCTCAACCACAAAGGCTGAGTGTAGTCAATGCTGCCTCAACCACAAAGGCTGAGTGTAGTCAATGCTGCCTCAACCACAAAGGCTGAGTGTAGTCAATGCTGCCTCAACCACAAAGGCTAAGTGCAGTGGTGCTGCTCTAATGCTGTGCCAAACCACTGGAGTAAACCGGGCTTGGTCACGAACAGAAGAGAGCGAACGACGACCCAAGCAGTCGGCCAGACCGATGGGCAGAATACTCTCCAGTGCTTGCGAACCTTCTTGTCTCAGTGACTTGGCGGACCCCGAGAGTCGAAGTTGTCATGTCGCAAGCTCTCCGGCGCTTGTGTTGAACAATGCCTTCGTCGAGCGGCGGTCGGTCGTGGCTGCTGGCGTATACGAACGGCCGAGAGAGGTGCGGAGTGCAATGATAATCACCCGTCCCATCCAGGCACGCCAACAGTAGAGTTTGCTTCTCTGATCAACATCCGAAGATGTGATGAGCGCGAGTCGGACGCGGCGAAGCTCCCTCATACCCGCGACTGATTGCCGCACCTTCGAGAATCTGGTCGTGTGTTGATGTAAAGCCCCCAGTACCCAACAGAAGATAGCCCTCAGTAAAACGACAAAAGCAGGTGCCAAACTGCTACCCTCCTGGAATATGCTGATGACCCAGTTGACTCGACGCTGTCGCGGACCATCGAACAGCGACTTGACCGAGTCGCCCCACTCGGAAGGATCGGACTTCGTCCTCGTGGCACGCCCTGGACCTCTGATGGGAAACTATGCTCGACACTGGTAAGCGCCATATGAGCCGTCCGCGGGGCTCGCATTAGTACAAGCAGGGGATTTCACAATGAAGATTGAAAGCTGAGAGCACTCTCCGCCCGGTACCAAAGGCGGAATTACCCGGCACCAGAAGTCGCGGGGCATGGGGTTCAGCAAGATTCGCAGGAGGGTTGGTGGTGGATGTAAAGAAGAGGGCGACGCTGGGGAGGGAGGAGATACTTATGGCAAACACGCGGCCGCGATCGCCGCTGAGTCATCTGTTTGCGCGCGCACGTCACGGGCGAGAGCTACGAGACGCGCTAACGCGCTGCGCACATTCACTTCACTTGCGCGTGCATATGCCAAGACTTTCGCGCCCCATGGAAGAAAGCTGCCGGCAATCATACCTGGCTGCAGAATCTGAATCAACGATACGCATTGCGCCTTGTATGAACCAAATGGCCACCCAAGTCTGTCAATGGCGTGAAGCTGGCAGGCAGAAGTTCGCGACGCGGAGACCGCGAAGTGAAGCGCACCGTTCACCGTCGATCACATGCATCGACAAACGCCACAGACGCAGGAACTCATTCGCGCGCAGCCCCACTTTCGCTTGCCCCATTCACCATTCAGACACTCGCCTCTAGTATTCCTTCAAGACATCACCACAACCCGCGCCCTCTGACCACAACTTCGCGCAGCACACCCAACATGGCGACCGAAACGTCACAACGCGGCACCGGCGCTACCGAGGAGCTCTGCTTCGTCCCAGACTTCGCGCGAAGCCACCGACCCGAGAGGTTGTGTGGTGCCGCAAAGAACGATCAATGCACTTCGCCGAAGTGTACCAGCTGTGTCAAGTGCCTGCAGCATCTGTCGAAGAGGGTCAACCATATTGGGACGCACCCAATGATCGCTTCACCACCATGTACGCAAGATTCGAAACACCCGAACCAGCCCGTCGGTGGGGCGAGTTCATCACCGAATGGGAATTGCTCAACGTAAGTGTCCTTTGAGTCCTTCCTCAAAATTTGTCGCTCATCATCGTTAGGAACCGCATAGAAGCAACGAGGGGATACATGAACCATTTCCCGAGCACGACGCCTGCAGCAACGATAAATGCACTGGACGACTACCCTCCGGCCCGCGCCACGCCGCAGCCACCGAAAACGAAGAAGCAGGAACCTCAGGGAAAGAAGGGCGCGCAGGCGAACAAGGGTGATAAGCAGAGCAAGGGCAGCAAGCAGAGCAAGGCCGCAAAGGAGAGCAAAGCCGCAAAGGAGAGCAAGGCCGCGAAGGAGAGCAAAGCCGCAAAGGAGAGCAACGCCGTGAAGGATAGCAAGATCGCAAAGCCTTCGCAGAAGTCAAAGGGCTCGAAGAAGTGCGCCAAGAAGAACGTTGTGTAGAGTAGAGTAGCGCTAGAGGAGAAGGGTAGTCTGCTCGAAGGCAATAGGCAGGAAATGATCGAAATGTCCTCCATCACATCCTTCTCATTATATGCAGCAACCACACAACCCACTCATCGCGGCACCACAGGCGTCGAATCCAACTCGACAGCCGTGGGCATTCCCTGCCTGGTCCCCTCAGACTGCTTCCGATGTCTAAAATCCAACTTCATAATTCCACTTTTGCCGCCTTCTGCTTTTCCCTGGTCACTGTTTGCCCGCACGCCATGTTTGAGGAATCCCAGCATCGAGCTACGTCTCCGACCATCTGGCACCGGGACCTGATTCGGAGCCTGGTGAGAGCCTGTGGAAGCTGTCGACGGCTGATGCTCAGATTCAGCGCCGGACTGGCTATCGTCGGAGAAATGGCTCAACCTTGGGACGTCCTGAGATGATGCGCGTGAATGGGTTGGTGAGTAGCCAGGAAATGCAATGACTGGAGGCTGTAGAGAATGTGGTGACCTTTGCTGAGGTATAGGAGCGGTAGCCCCTCTGTCGTTGAATGTTGCAAGTCTCTGCTTGAGAAATGCAATCGTGGTCTGTTGGTTGTATTCTGCTACCTGCAGGATTGAGGTGTAGTCGTTGAAAGTAGCATCCCTGGCGGCCTGGCCGAGGGGCCTAAACAGCCCGCTATACAGTTGCCTCGATGTACGCTGTAGGTGCGCGACTGCTGCATCATCTGCAGTATCGAATGAGGGCCCGAACAAGGCCAGGCCACGCTGTCGCAACTTCTCTATTTCGGGTGGCGCGTCTGCTATAGCATATGCCAGAAGCGGCGAAGGTGGAAGTCGCAAAGACTGGGTCGCTTGCTGTGCGAGGTCATTCAAGATCGCAAGCGCATCGGCATATATCTGGACGATGTCGTTCAGGCAGGCGGTAATGCTCTCGTCCACCGCGCTCGACAGACTTGACCGAGAAAAGGCCTGCTGCATTTGCCTGACTGGTTCTGGTGGCCGCAACTCCGATCGTGGTGGAATTTCAGGTGCATACATTTCGTTCGGACGCTCAGGCCATTGCTCTACATCATGAGCCATGCTTTCGTGCCTGAACTCCGTCCGACGAGGCTGGTACACAGAGGCAGCACGAGGCGATGATGCTTCGGCCCATGGATTTGCGTCTGTATCATCCCATGCACTAGTGCCCGCCTGTTGTGGTGCCAAAGGATTGAGCGCAGGGTTGATGTGCCTGAACTGAGGAGAAGGCGCGAAGAGCTGGTTTGCTCGTAAAGAAATCGACTCGTTTGCAACCCGTTCGCTCTCCTCATCCTCATCAGACTCCTCTTCTGCGTGTACAGGTTTGGTATTGCTGCGCTGGTAGCTGCGTTTTGAATCTATCGTCCCTTGTCTTGGCCGGATGCTGTGATCAAGATAGTCATCTGAAAGCCACTCTGACACTTTCGAGTTTTCGCTGCCAGTGGGAGGCCAGAGATTGATGTCAAACTGCTCCTGGTCATCTGCAATCCTGTTGCTCACACAGCGAGTCTTGTATTGCACCACAGCATGCATTTCTTGTCCTCGGTGAGCGCCCTGGATGTGATCAAGATAAGCATCCATGCCAGCATATACCGCAGCCTCGGGCGCATTCTGGTAGACACAAAAGATGCATTTGTATGCGTGCATATTGTGCATGACAGCGCGCTGCGGTACGTGTGACTTTGCTAGAAAGGTCCATCTTAGTTTCATGCCTCGTTCAGGAAACTCGAGGATCTTGGTGCATAGGAGATTTGGATCTGCGCTGACCAGATTGCTGCGGAACGCGCATTTTGGCTCGCGGCACTTTTGAAAGTAGGCATTCGCGTGCTTGGTCGAGGAACCGCTCCGTGAGTACGCTCCGCCTTCTTTTGCCTTCTGCAACGAAGCCGCGCGATCGCCATTTTGCAAGTTGTAGGCTCCACGGCAAAAGCCGAGGAAGTCATTCTCAGGCCGAGCTTCGGGAATCAAAGCCATGTCAGAGCGTTGGGCGGAAGCTGCATGTCTGTCCTCGCACTGTGGAGAGGTCAAGGTGAAGTGCAGTTGCTGTGGCCACTGGAAGTGTTCTCCAAGGACGTCGTCGCGTAGAGCAAGTCTGCGATGATCTGGATTCGGGAGCGCGAGCTGCCTGCGCCCAGCCACTAAGTTAGATGCAAGAGTCCCCTCTGTAGCTGCAGCCATGGCATGCTTCGCTGGATGTCAATCGTGTGTGACGGGATATCATCATCCATGCGCAAGTCAGTTTGGTGAGAGAGCATGATCTGTACATCAGTATACACCAGCTGAGTCGCTGCAAAACACGGCCATCATGATCAGAGGAGGGCGAGCGCAGCACAGCCTGACCCGCCGTCTCCATCCTCTGCGCTCTGTCTGCGTTGGGGGCCGCACAGCTCGGCGTGGCTGCAGGACCGGCTGCGGACAGTTGCTTTCCAGTGCCACCATCGGAGGAGACCGGGGACTTCCTCGACTTGAATCGTTGCATCTTGACAACACGCTCGACGGTTGTGATGAGAAGGGAAATGGCAATTGTAACATCGGGAGACGGGAAGACGGGAGAGAGATCAGTGCCCGGAGCACGTGCACGCGCGAGCCCTGCAAGCAATTCGGTTCGGACCACGCGCCCCACACGACCAGTACCATGCCCCTTTCGCCGTCTTCGTGGTGCGCGCAGACCACCACGAACCAAACGACGTAACGACGACTTGAGCCAACCCACCACCACTCTTCAGCATTTGTGCTGCCATTCGTTCCTTGACCCCACGTTCCTTACGATCCCCTTCGATTGCGCCTGCCATTCCTTTCAGGTCGCACGTAACCTCCTCGAGCGCACGAGACGAACCACCCTCCGAACCTCCCACCACTACGACTCCACGACGACGCGATAATCGGCAAATATGTTTGTCAGATCCACCGCCGTCCTCGCCCTCCTGTCTGTCGCCGCGCAGGTCGCGGTCGCAGCGCAGCCTCCAGCATGCGTGATCGCAGCAGTCAAGTAAGCGCGATCCCCAGAAGAAAGCAAGAAGCCCAGTCACGGTACCAGTGATTGGTCAAAAGAGACGCGTAAAGCAGAAGTTGGTCGCTTGCTCGAAGACGCTACAAATGCAAATGTAAAAGTGAACAGGACTCTACCAAAAGAGACTAACACTTCTCTCTCTTGCAGCACAGAGTCCGACCCCTCCGACTTCAAAACCATCTGCAGCTCCGACAAAGCCCTCCAATACATGACCGACAACTGCGGCAACAACCTCAAAGCCGCCCAAGACTACTTCGCAGACGTCTGCAAGACAAACGGCCAACAAGTCACCTTCCCCACCCAAGACGACAAAAACTCCACTTCGACCGAATCCTCATCGCCTTCGGCCACCAAATCTGGCAGCGGTGGCGGCTCCGCTTCACAGACAGGCGGCGGCGGTAGCGGTAGCGGTAGCGGTAGCGGCGGCGGCAGCGGCACATACGGTACGTTTACATTTGCACAATCGACATCATCCTCCTTCTACGACTCTATCCCCAAACTGATCCCCAAACTGACATCTATTCTTTTATCTCAGGCTCAAACGCGAACAGCCCAACTCCCAGCAGCAGCAGTAGCACCAGCGGATCCACAGGCGCCGCTTCGAGCATCAGATTGGCCAGTGATGCGCTCGGCATGGGCGCCCTGTTCGCTTTTGGCGCGATGCTGGCGATCTAAGGGGATACAAATAATAACAAGGTAGAAATACCCCCCTTTCCCGATTCGATGTGAAAGCATTTGCGTTGCGTAGCGTTACGGCGCGCGTGGGGGATCATTTGCTATCGTGAGGGCGGAAGATATGTAGATGTGATTTCGGGAAAGTTTCAAATCTAAATTGCATAAAACGGGGCGTAAAAAAAGAATCCCATTCCCCATACCATGTCCCTCCCCCCCCCCTCTAGTCTGTTCATGAGTGGTCCTCACACCACTTTTAACAGCAGAAAATGACATTCAACATGCTGGGAGAAAATCATAAAAAGCCACCACCCCCCCTCACCCCTCACAGTCAGCGAACGACAAGCAACGCCGAACATATGCAATAGCAGTAGCGACAATGCCACAAATAACATGACAAGTCCCTCACTTGTTGCGAAAAGAAACGGTAGATAGATAGGCAGTAGATATCCAGTTGAACGGCCGAGAAAAGGAAAAGAGAAGAAGAGGAGGAGGAGGACGACGACGACGACCTGCAGCCCATCTTATCCAGCCTTTCTCGCTTTCTATCTCCCTTGGTCGCATGTCTGCCTGCCTATTCACTTACAAAACACCCATGCCATCCCATGCCATCCCATGCCATCCCATCCCATCCTATTCCACCCCGGATAACCTTCCCATCCCATAATTCCCTCCTCCAATCCTCCAATCCTCCAATCCTCCATCCTTCCACACCAACCCATTCAGCCGAAAAGGAAAGAAAAAAAAACTTCTCAGAATCCTCCCGCTCCCAAACGTCAGCACTAAGGCAGCAAGCAAGCAAGCAAGCAAGCAAGCATCCTGATGTGATATGTAGTCAAGTCAAACAAGGCCCGCGCCCGAGTTGTCTCCCCCTCTTCCTGCTCTTCTACCTCTCCACCATAGTAGGAAATACGCCGTCGTTAAGACGACAACCAACCAATCTGCAAAAGCATGATGATCGCATCGCACAAATCCGCCGCCACTGAAGCTGGCCGTCGTACCACTTGAACTGCGAGGACAAGGATGGTGAAACGTGGAAATAGGCTGTGTGGCTGGAACAATGCAAGTCAGCCTGCCACGAGCTTGCTGACGACATTGCGGTGCGTGTTCGCCGCGAGGGCATCTCTGCAAAAACCCGCAACGGAATTTGCCATCATGAGTCAATTGCTGAGCTCACAATTACAAGCTGCCGACGACTCGAGCACTGGTGACCAGTGTCCGTGTGCGTAAGCTCCCAAGATTGTGGGAACGAGGCGCTTAATTTCGCAGCTGATTTGCCCCACGAATTCGAGCTATCGAGGTCTGTTTTGTTGTCCGGTCCTACCACCGTAGCCGAGCACAGTGGAGCTCTCGATCTCTTGAGAGCTGTTGGAATAACACGCGGTCATCGAAGGACGACGAGCGCTGTGAGCCACGACGGCCCGGATGGATTCGAAGCTGCTGGAACTTGGAATCAGGTATCGTATGCAATCGGCGTGGTGTAGCGTGTGCTTCAGCTCGGCTCCACGGCCGTCACTCCTGTCGTATTAGATGGTTGGGAGCTGGGTGGACTGCCATTCGCAGAGACCATCACTGCGGGCGTCGCAGCGTGACTGGATGCCGTCACTCGCTTTTCGGGGAGTGGTTCATCTTTCATACACGCCAGCTCAAGCATGTTCGTCCATTTCCCTGTCAACGTTAGTGTAAGTGACATACGAGTGACAAAGTGACACGCACCTGATGTGCCTTGGTGGCTGTGCTTCAAGTGTTGTCGGAAATGGTCAGCCTAAAATGCGTCAGTCCAACCGATCAGTACCAAGATCCATCATCGACGTACCCGGAAGAATTTCTTGGCCTGGTTGCACTCGCCAAATTTGTGCACATGGTTGAGATGCTCGGCCCGCAAATCCCATTGGGGCGGGTTGGGGAACTCGTCGCCACAGTACCCGCACACGTCATGTCCATTGCCAGAGGATGAAGCGTGAAAGGCTGCATCGACACCTGCGAGAGCAGCACACGACCAGCTGTGACGCCGCAGGTGCAAGGAATTCTGATGTCTCTCCGCTTCGTTTTTGTTTTTGAACCTGGCCAATCGCAAGTCAGCAAGCATGTGCAATGAGCTTATTTGGACCAACTCACCTGTTCGGACAGTAGGCACATGTGTATTGTTTTTCCGATTCGTGCAGGCGTAAGTCGTCTTCGGTGTCGAATTTCTTCGGCTTTTTCGGACAGCATTCGCAAATATATACGCCGTGAAGTTGAGACACCGAAGGATGGCGTGATTGCGGTGCGCTATCTGCTGATGCGATTGGTTGCGGGCCTTGCGAGCTTTGCGAAAGGGTTCGCTGATGAGGAGCAACGGCAGAGTTTGGACTAAGCCCTTTGGTATTTGAGAACTGCGCACTGAACCTTGAGTCGGAGGGGTCGAACGCGGGAGATAGACCGCCAGGCGAGATACGGCCTGAGGCGTAGCTCGTTGCGCTGCTTGGTATGCTGAGCCCGCCAAGAGAAGAGCCCAAGGAGCCATGCCTTGGGCCGTATGATGAGGTGGAGGATATCGAAGAATGATTCGGGTGAAATCTTGAGACGGGCGATACTCGGGGCTGGTGGTGTATCGATCGACGCTGAGCAAGCTCGCTATGCGTTGAAGCACTGCTCACCGAGGAGCGATCCTCCCGCGCGAGGTCTCGCGGTGGTGATGATGCACGTCGTTTTTGCCCGCGTGCGTCGGACCCGGGACTTCGATCCAGGCGGTCCTGGATGTGGAGGTCGCGCATGTGGCTGTCTTCCATGCAGTCTTCCTGCACGTACATGGACGCATCGTAGCTCCCTCGTTGCGAAATGCTGTCCTCGAACGTGATGCTGCTGTGTCGTGAAGGCTGAACGCGGCTGTTCTCTGGCGGGCCGCCTTGCTCAGCCCAGAAGCCGGTGAACCCTGGGGACACTGCACCAGAGGATGGCCAACGCGAGCTAGCGGGGGAATCCAACGAACTCTGCTGCTGATGCTGCCGGTCAGGCATGGAGAGCGGGCGCAAGAGCTGAGAAGTTCGACGCTCGCTCTCGGCGTGGGCCAGCTGTGCGGTCTCTTGTGCACTTCCGCTGGGGTACGACAGCGACGTCCGCTTCGGCGTCGGCGGGCCATTGGGGCCTCCGATGCGGCTGAGCAACTGCTTGTCGTATGTGTTAGACGAGGCTTCCAGCGTGCGCTGTTCCAGATGTCTCTCGCCATGAAGCCTGTAGTCGTCGAACATTAGCATAGTGCCGTGCAAGAGTGACGGAAGGACGCAAAAGACGCTTCAATGGAAACTTTTGGTGACATGCGAAGTAGGCACCGTCCAGTCAGCAGCAGTCGATCCGTTCTTCGTGTGTGGTTGGCTTCCACGATTCGAGGCTTCGGCTGTGCCGTCGCACCCAGAGCCAAGCACGTCTGTTCAACGTCCAGATTCGGCGACGCCGCATCCACGATCTTCGTCTGGTGCTAGTGCGCAGGCGCCTCTTCGATCGCCACCACCTGTTGCTGCGACTGCAGCACATTGCGAATGACGCTGCAACGAGCCAGCCGCGTGGCGAGCGATGTCACCACGTTCACTGGCTCGCTGGCTCGTGACGGTGTTGTGCATGAGATGAAACATGGTTGTCAAGCACGTAGGGCTGGAGAAGCTCGAGAAAAGAAAGACTGGGTCAGGCCACGGCGGATGCACCTGCGCGCTCCCCAGAACGCTTAATGAAGAAGAAGAAGATGATGATGAAGAAGAAGAAGAAGAAGAAGAAGATGATGATGATGATGAAGAAGAAGAAGAAGAAGAAGATGAAGAAGAAGAAGATGAAGAAGAAGATGAAGAAGAAGAGCGAACGCACCTGTAGTTTGATGTCGGCCGTGACATGCTGCTGCCGTCGTCGCTCGGCGTCAAGCTACCACTTTCCGCCACATCATTGACGTTGCCCGTGACGGTCGAGGTGGTGGCCGTGGAGATGGAGCTGCCGCGGCGTGCCCAATCGAAGTGGTGAGTGTATGCAGCATCGTTCTCTTTCTCCGGCCTGCCGCCAAAGGTCCTCGCCGGTGCAGCGCCACCTAGCAAACTGCTCCCGGGCTTGACCGAAGCTGGTCGTCCAAAGTCCGAGCCGTTCGGGTCGTTGCCCCACTGCCAGCCTGGATCGTGGTTGGGCGAGATGGACAGGTAGGAGGGCGGAGGCAATGGCGGAGGGACGTGGTGTTCTTGCAGTCGCGGGATGGCCATGGGCGCGGGCACGCGGTGGAAGTGCGGCGGGCTGCGGAAGCGTTGGTGGTTGAGGTGAATGTCCGGTATGCCAGACATGTTTGATCTGACAGGTGCGAGCTCATGGGCGGCTCGCGCTGCTAGCACACCAGGTCCAGCATCCGTGGGACCGTGGCAAGGCGGGTCGAGGGTCGGAGAGCAGGCAGCGCGTTGCAACAGCCAGACGGCACGGCACAGCGCAATGGACGGAGCGGAGTGCACAGCAGCAGCAGCAGCAGGCGTGTGTGTGCAAAGGGCCGATGCGATGCGGCAGGTGCGCCCGCGGCTGGAGCGCACACCGATCCGCTCCGTCAGCCCTACCGTCCGTGACAAGCCATGCGAGGTGAAGGGATGCGTGGTCTGCTGATGAGTGGATGCCCGCCTTGCTTGCGCGCTGCTGGAGGGTATTTCGAGACGGTCGGGCAGCCAGCACAGCCACACGAGGTGCGGGTGTTGTAGTGTACGCAGTGCGTCCCCAACACACGCTCGTCGCGCGGGCGGGAGATGGGGTACAGGCAGGATTCGAGCCAGGCCGCACAGAGGGACGGACGCGAGAGCGGTACGCCGCCGTGTCGCCGACCCTGTCACGGCCACAGCTGAGCCGCATGCAACGCGGGATGTTTACCGCCTGTTCGCTGCTGCTGCTCGCTCGCCGCCGCCACCCGCTGAGGCGTAGGCTCAAGCCCGGCTATTGAATCTAGTAAGCCGGAATCTGCCGAGGGTGGACGGGCGGATGCCTTGCAAGGGAGCCGCTAGGAGCAGACGTCGCGATCGGGGGACGGATGATCTGCACGTTCATTGATGATGCAGCCAGCACCACGCCCACCCCACCCGCAACGTCGCCCATCTCCGATCGCAGCCAGCACCGCCGCCGCCGCCAACATGCCGCTGCTCGACAAAGTGCACGGCGATCTGGAGCTGTACATTGGCGGGTGCGTCCACCGCTCCTGCCGCCCGCGCGCCCGCCGCGTCTGGACTCTGATCTGTGCCCAGCCTCTTCACTCTGCGTCGCAAAGACGCCCTGCGCGCCTCACGCATCACGCACGTCCTGTCGGTATTGAGGCCGCCCCTGGAGGCATCCTGGTTTGACGACTACCGACACAAGGTGGTCGAAGTCGACGATGTCGACGACGAAAACCTGCTGGCGCACTTCCACGACTGCAACACCTTCATCCAAGCCGGTCTCGATGCCGGCGGCGGCGTGCTCGTGCATTGGTATGTCCCATTTCTCGTACTCCCATCCTCCCGCGCCTTGTCATTCGTACTGACGACCCTCGACGATGCAGTGCCATGGGCAAGTCTCGTTCTGCAACATGCGTATGTGCTTACCTCATGCACAAGTACGGCCTCCGTCCGGATGAGGCCTTGGCACAGCTGCGTGTGAGCAGACCGCTCTGCGAGCCGAACGATGGCTTTTGGAAGCAGCTGCAGCTCTATCACGACATGGGAAGACCCGAACACATAGACGAAGTTCCTGCCTATCAGCGCTGGCTGTATCTGCAGGAGGTCGCCTTAAGTCGAGCATGCGGCCAAGCTCCAGAGGCAGACAAGATTCGCTTCGAGGACGAGCACTCTCCTGCCTCTGGCTCTTCGGACCTTGAGATGCGATGTAGAAAGTGCAGGTCAGTACGCAGCAAGTCGCGTCCTCGTTGCCCAAAATACTGACCAACGCAGACGGACTCTGGCCACCTCGCAATACGCTGTCAGTCACAAGCCACCACCCGATCGGCAGTCTGGGACACCACCCGATCGAATGACCACGTCAACAGCTTGCGCACACTACTTCTTGGACCCACTGTCTTGGATGAGGCCAGAGCTAGAGCAGGGCAAACTCGATGGACGCCTCGAGTGTCCCAAGTGCAAGACCAACGTGGGGAAGTATGCATGGCAAGGCATGCAGTGCAGCTGCGGCGACTGGGTAGTGCCTGGCATTAGCCTAGCAAAGGGCAGAATCGACCAAGTGAAGTCAACAACCCAGCACGGCTATGGCATCCGTCTTCCACCTCCAGCGACCGGCAGGAAACTAGGTCAGGGCCAAGGCAACTTGTGAAAGGTGCACGTCATCTGCATCGACTCCTGCCTACTGGATCAGCTTTCCTCTCCCGTGTAACAAAGGACTTGGGACGCTGTCCTGTCAAAAACACCCTGCGCGCTTGCTAATGCTTGGCTCGTCTCGAGAGCACATGCACACGAGCCGATGGATTGCCGCGCGCCGATGGCAATGTAGCACAACAGTGTCGCTATCACACCAGCTTCAGCTTACGAACAGGCTTCCCATCTGCAGAACAGACATGAGCCGTCTCTCACCTGATCGCCAAGTCTGAGAAGGCGCACATCGACGTCTCTACCTGACTGTGTCGATGCTCCCTCGGGAATGGACCATGATCAAGCTCTAATCTTAGCCAGCAACTCGTCATCTCAGAGACGCATACGAACGCCTGTGAATTACATTTTGATGTCAAGTGCCTAGCACGAACGCTGCGCTGCGCGTTATAGAATTGTCCAGCTCAAGCTGAAAAGTGCCTTTCCGACAGCATGTCTCTGCTGTTCCACATATGCAGCCTACACCACCAGCCGCTTACTTGGCTACTTCATTGGGTTAGACTGGACGCACTTTTCCGAAGCTCCGCGGGAGCTTGAACGACGTGCACATGTGATCCATCAGGCCACATGTCTGCGTTCTATGATGAACAGGACCAGCCGAATTCTGTGAGAGAAAAGCAGTGCTAGCGATAATGCACAAGCGGGAGCCCCAATTGGGGGGTCCTAGCGGCAAATTGCTTGTTGGCATCCCAAAAGGAACTCATTTCGCGAATCACGAGTCATCTATAGAAACTCGCATACAGCTCCACAACAACAGCGGACACACAGTGCACCCACATGGACAGGTACAGTATGAACAAATGCATTTGCACTGCTTTCTCCCAGTTGTGGCCCATAGTCCTCTTACGCCGAACTCCGAACATCAAAAAGTCCGACCATCCCCCATTAACATCCCAGCTGATTCTCCACTCAATCACACACGAACGATGTAACCTCCCAACCCAACATCCCCGCCGCAGGTCATATGCAGGAAGCACTTGGCACAATGTGGCACTCTGCAGAGGAAAAAAATGAAGAAGAAGAAGAAATCCCGCATCATCATTCACACATTCCTCGGCGATTTCCGCCATGAAATTTTTTTCGCCATTTTTTCCGCACGACACTACTATGTACTCCTCGGAGAACGCCATCATTCATTCATTCACAAACGACAGGACCATGCAATCCCCTGCACCAACAAATGCTGCAGCAGATCATGGAGACTCCAACGGGCATACTTCCTATCCCGCCCCCCCAGCCCCCCGTGACACCTTCTTCTTCCAGTATGGCGTTGCCCGTCAGCTACCGTGGAATCCCGCGGTGACACAACAGTAGCACAGAGATCCCGCGCGTGCGTGCGTGCGTGCGGGCTGCAGCAACAAGCAGCAGCTGAGGGAGAGATAACAAAGCGGAGGGAGGCGCTTCTGCCTTGTTCGTCACAGTTGACAGCAGAGAGACGAACGAACGAACCGACAAGCTCCTTCCTACTATATACGCAGCACACCTGAGCATGACGGTGAAGTGTGTTGTCGGTCGGTCGGTCGGTCAGAGAATTGACACTGCAAAACAAACAGTGTAGACAACAGTGAGTGAAAAAAAAAAAAAAAAAAAAAGTGATGATGTGAGTGATCATCACCAGCAGGAGATATATTGAAAATTGAATAGATACTCTGTGTAGCAGAAATCAAAATTGGGGAAGTATGATTATAAGTACCATTCGCTCTGACCTCGAGAGCCTCTAGGCCCTTAGTCTTCTCACTCACTCGCACTCATCACTCACATACAAGCAAGCAAGCAAGCAAGCAAGCAAACACGCACCCTCCCTGATTGGTAAATTGCAACAGAAAGTAACCAGCAACGAGCGATGAGAGCATTCCACAGAAACCATCGGACCGAGAACTGAGCAATGGAACATCAAAATCGTACATAAAGCTGGCAGCAGCAGCAGCAGCAGCAGCAGCAGTTAACCGTTGGGTGTTCTTTTTCTAATGCCAAAAAATTACCTATACCGAGGGAGGCGAAAAAATCCTTCTTGCTTGGAGCAATCCACCAGCGCCTTCGCTAAATCCAAAAGTACCGAGAGAAAGCTCTCTGCCTCGCCGGGCAGGGCTGAGTCTGAAGCGGTGAATTCCAAGTGACCAGACCCAAGTATAACAAAAGAGATCTGTGGTGTAAGTTGATCATGCCCGAGAAGGCCACCGAGGTGGTGATTACTGCGACTCGGTATCTGAGGACCCATGGTGCCGACCCAAGACAGCGGGAGAGCAAGCGCGCTCGCGACGTGTTCTATGAGCTACCTCGAATGTCGATAGGAGTGGCAGACGTCGAGACAGCCTTCGTGTCCTCAGTCTCGAGGGATCATTCGCGTTCGCCACCCGTCATCAGCGTGTCAGCCAGGTCTTTGTCTCCATCGAGCCCGGGGACTACGATATCAGAATAGCCTTCGTTCGAGTCTTGCGCAAGATTCGGGTCAATCTTCGACTCTTCACCATAGGATCGAGGCAAGTGTTCTCTGGGTGAATATCTGCTAGCCATGAGCAGAGGGCCGTCGTACATGTCGCTGATGTCGCTTTTTTGGCTCGAGTCACTGCTGGGTATCGACGCAGTACTATGTGAAGGCAGAGAACTGGCCAACTCATACACGCTATTGAAGGAATCCACGCGCTCATCACTTAGGCCGTTCTTGAATCCCTCGAGAAGCCCGTGGCGTCGACCGTATTGGTGAACCAGTTCCGGATCGAAGCTCTTGATCAGCTCGATGTCACCATCGCGTGGCTTTGGGTCGGCATACGCCATATACTCCAGTAAGATCTCATCCATCGGCCATTGCTGGATCTTGCGAATGCAAGCGACCACGCAGCCGGTGCGGTGTCTGCCTTGGTTGCAGTGGATATAGACGGGATGATGAGTTGGGTTCAGTGCGAACAGAACGGCGTCGCAGAGGGTGTCAAAATTGGTTTTGACCTTGCCTTCTTTGTTTGGCTCAACATCGAGGATCTTTCTATTGATTCCATGCTGCCCAACGAAATTGTCGTAGTGCTCGCAAGATGTCGTCTTGGTGACGAGGGTACTAGACTGAGGTTAGATTCGGATAGTTTTCGAAAAAGGTAGCGGACCTACAGAATTGACTTGATGTTGAGCGTTTCCATAAATTCGATATTGCGAGCCTGTGGAAACGCGCTGCGGTAGATGGTTTTGTCGACTACCGTGCCATAGTTGGGTGCTGGCACAAAAGGTAGTAGTCGCACTGGACATGGCATCAAAGTCACTCGAGGGGTTGGCGAGCGCGACTCTGGAGGAGTTGGAGGAGTTGGTGGTTGTGACGATGTAGTTGGGACTGTTGCGGTCAGTCACGCCAGCGAATCGCACAATGCGCGCGCGACATACCACCATCCCATGCGTCCCCTGTACCCTGTACCTCGCCCTTACCCTGATACATGGCAGACGACTTCTCTTTGAGGAAGCTCGTCATGGAGGTCTTGTCCTGTGGGATCTCTTCCGAGGCAGGCACCGTTGCTGCGAATTCCGCCGCGCTGAGGAAGTTGTCGCGCAGATATGGCATGTCTTTGATGTGTATTTATGGCTTGTGGAACGGCTGTATTGTATACGGCGGCTTCGTGCGGGGGAAGTGAATGCGTGATGTTCTATGCCGCCGAGCTGATGGGTTTGGTTTATGTGATTTTTGATCAATGAACACCGTATGCGAACGTGTGCACGTGGATCTTTTGAGGACAGAGGCGCCTCAAAAGGTCGGTTGCTGCCGCCCTGCAAAGTACGGTAAGTCCTGTGTCCTCAAGAACAGCATTCACCAGCATTCACCTCGCCCCGGCCAACCCAATGATCAATGAGAGGCGGGTACGGGTGGGGTGGTGGAACAAGTGTGCGACTCACCTTCGGAGCTGTGGTCAAGCTATGGGAAAAGCCATGATGACGAGAGTGGTTGTGGTGTGTACGCAACGCGTCTCTTCACCGAATTGTTGTATCGAAGGTATGGAGTCTCGCGTCGCGCCGTCGGAGCAGGGAAGCGGCGGTGGTGGTGTCGATGGTGGTCGATCGAGGCGAGGTGGAGGAGCGAACGAGGAAAGAGGAGGGCGGTGCGTGGACTTGCTCCAGCACTCGCTGCTGCTCGGCGGCGGTCGAAATGGCAGTCTGGGTGTGTGCGTGTTGCGTTCCCGGCGCGCGGTGCACGGAGAGTTCGCGGTGTCGTCCACTCGCGATGGTGGTAATGCGGTTTTCGGCGTGAGCCGTGCAGTGGGCGCTTTTGCGGACTAGTCGCCCGCTACCAACCCGCGCGGTGTTAGCAGGAGTGGAATCTGTTCCAGCATGCCACTACCACCGCTCGCCCGTTCATCCACCACGTCGTCAGAGAAGGTTCCAGGATGCGCCGGGTTGTCACCTGGAAATTCTCGACGACAGGACTTTTGTAATCGAACCTAGTCCGTCCGCGTGCACGGAAGCAAAAAGGCAATCGCGGCGGACAAGATCTGGCTGAAGTTGGCAGGACTGACGCGACAAACGATCTGCTTCAATGTTCCCTGATCCCTTTGACGCAATCAAACAAGCAAGCGGTCGTGTGGACGTCAATGCCAGATGCGTCGCGGAAGCGTGCGGATTTGGCAGCTTTGGCAACGCGAGTCGGCTTTCACAAGCAGATCACCGATGCCCTGTGATGCCGGCAACCTTTCTTCACCTCCGCGTGGTTGTCGTCCCTCGCTCCGCGGCCGGCGCACCCCCGAATCGACGGATCCAAAAGCCTGCTTTGGAGCGTTTACCGCTCCAGCACCTCCAAACTGTCTCAGCCCTACGAGCTCGCCGCGCTGATTGTGGAATGATGAGTCGTGAAATCGTGCGAGCAGCTGGACGAAGCTAACGTGACAGCGAGAGTTGCGTGATCGTCAGGCAAGCGGGTGGACTGGCCTCGATCATACAGCCGTATTCACAGCGATGACATTGGCCGAGTGGTTACCTGAATGATAGCAAAGAAGCATGGTCATTCGCGACTTGTGCAGCAAAGCAGTATATATGGTCTCACTGCACATTCACAGACAAGGCACGTGGCAATTCTTGCGAAAGTATATGTTTGCCCCCAGCACAAATCAGCACCCTCGATTGCACGACATACAACCTCATGCTCAGGATGGTCGTCCGCAAGCACCGATTGGGTTCCGCAACGTGCTCTGCTTGGTCCGTCTCATTCGTCTGCTACTACATGCCATAAAGAACGCGCGGGAAGTGCGCTTGATGCTCGTGCACATGACAGATCCTCCACCTCGCCTGAGTCAAGCAAAGCGTGGGATCTGACTTCATCACTGCCGTCTCTTCGATGCATGGCCCATGAGAGTGATTGGAGACGTTGCCGGTGGTAGAAAACAGCATTCAATTTTCCTGGGAGTAACGCCGGCACAGTATTGCCATGATATGACTCTAAAGAACACGAGAGAAAGGCACCTCAAGAGAACTCCCGCTGCTGACCTGTAAACGAGGGTTCGGCCAGCTGGACCCTCCGCTCCCTCGAGCCCTTGACACGTCCTGTTCGCTTGCTCCAGGCCCCTCGCTCCAAGCGTCATCTACGCAACATGTGTGCTCCGGCCTACCGTCCGTCGACAGGGCTCGTCAAATCAAAGACACTCTCCTCCGTGCCTTCGCGCTCGCTCGCTCGCTTCTCTCTCGGTCGTTTCTGCAGATTATAAAAGGCCGAGTAATGCAGCTGCAATTGCCGTCGTTTCTCTCGAGGTATCAGGGTAGGTGAGACAGTTCGGGAAGACAGTGGTTCGGCTGGGTATGGCAATGAGGTGAGTAGTTTACAAGATGGAGCACTTCTTCTCCTTCTTCTTTCGTGTGAGGAGCGCAGCGCGTGTGGCGTGCTCAAAGACTTCCCTGACGCCCTCGTTGGTCTTGGCAGAGCATTCGAGGTACTTCTGAGCACCGATCTTCTTGCGGACATCCTCAGCCTGGGGGTAGGGATTGTGTCAGTGTGGAGCCGGGAACACGTCTTCTCTCCTTGCATCGCTTACCTGCTCGGGTGTCACTGGTTTTTGCGACGTCTTGTGCAGCTCTTCAATCGTCTTTTGATCATATCGGAGATCTTTCTTGCAGCCCACAAGGATGATGGGCAGGCCCTGGCAGAAGTGCAGGACCTCTGAGATCCACTATAGATTGCAGCCAATCAGCATACATGCTCGCAGTGCGAGGCACGTGAGTCGCCGCGTACCTTCTCTTGGACGTTGTCGAGCGAATCTGGCGAGTCGACCGCGAAGCAGATGAGGATGACGTGTGAGTCTGGGTATGAGAGAGGTCGGAGACGGTCGTAGTCTTCCTGACCCGCAGTATCCCACAGTGCTAGTTCCACGTGTTTGCCATCCACTTCCACGTCGGCGACATAGTTCTCAAAGACGGTTGGGACGTAGACCTAGAAGCTGCCGCGTCAGCATGTGCACCTGTCGAGTCGGGCGTCGTAGCGCTGGCGTCGGTTGTGGCCCTTATCGGCACAGATGACGCGGTGGGCGATTAGGGGGGGGCGGGATGGGTGGTGCGGACGAACCTCTGGGAAGGTACCCTTGGAGAAGACGCTGGCGCGGTCATCAGTACGCTGACGGTGAGATGGCAGCGGGGCGAGATGCTGGGGAGGGCTCACATGAGGAGACAGGTCTTTCCACAGGCACCGTCGCCCACGATGACGAGCTTGCGACGGATTTCCGCCATTTGCGCGACGGATCAGGGAGCGCGCCGGGCGGCTGGCAGTGGGCAGTGAGGTCGAGGGCGGAGGGCGGTGGTGTCGATGATGGAGATTGGTGATGTTGGGGGCGGTGGACGGGGAGGTCGTGAGGGAGGGAAGTCGCAAATGGATTGATGAGACCTGCCCTCAACTTGTCGCCGCGGGTACTAGCGCCCGCCTGGCCACTGCGCCTGCTGCTGGGCTGTGTTTGCGAGACACACACAAGCTGCACACCGCACTCGTCGACCGTTGGTCCGGCGCGCGTGGACGGCGTCAGCGATGCTCTCCGTGCGAGTGCGTGATGCCTGGACGCTCTGCTTCTCCGCCGCCCTGCGAGTCTGTCGCTCGCTCTCGCTGCAAGAATGGTGTTGTGGGCGAAGAGCAGCGCCATAGCAACAGCGACAAAGCATCCCTGGTCACGAGCCACGCCGCGCGGAGCCCGCCCGCCAGCCAGCCAGCACGTTTCTTCCCATCTGCCGCCTCGCTCGCGTCCACTCATCCCCCGGTGCCTGCCTTCGCGCCATATATTATTGAGGCCGCCACTCGTGCGACGCCGCACTGTGCATGCACGGCTTCGTCTCGAACGGCCTGCGCTCCTCGCCCTCTACCACTAGCTTCTGCCGCGCCACAATCATGACCCCAGTCAAGCTGAGACTCGTCAGCCCACGGCTCGCTCGTATCGCCTCAGGCACACGGCCACGCATCCGCCGTGCTCCAGCCGCAGACCAGTGCTTCATGCCAGACGGCTCTCTCCAGCTCACAACATGAAGTTGCCACTCATTGCGGGCTCGGGTTAGACAATATCCGACTCGCTGCTCGTAGAAGATCTGTTGAACGCACGCATCAGACTCGATCAAATACGCCCTGCCGCCTGAATAATGTTCACATTTCAGGCATGCACTTTGTTCCAGTCCATCGCTCTCCCTGAAACTTCAAGTCACTCGTGATTGCACGGAAGTGGTCTCTGAGAAGCAATAAATCATCACATACATGTATGCATCAAACATTGTCGTCGTGCTTGGCTCTTGCCCAAATTTCCACGTTTGGCCTTGCGAGCCTCGGCTTGGCTCGTGACGGCATCATCTCCAGATCTGTGGGGAGAGATCCCTGCATGATTGCAGCATTGAACTTGGAAAGTGAACCTGACGTGCGTGCCTTCGTCAACACTTCTCACGTAGCCTGTAGTGCCCGGAAAGGCAATTCACCGCCAACATGGCCTCAGGAGCCAACACGCCGCGATCTCAATCGCGAGCAAGACGATCCACCACCAATCTTGCCAATCTCCGCCTCGCACCCCTCTCAACCAAGTATGAAGCTTCCAAAGGCGACCTGCCTGTCAAAAGTCCTCTCAGAACACCATACGATGCAGAAAGTGAAGCAGAATATAGCAGGAAACATCCGAGCTATCTACAGGGACAGTCCGCGCCTACGACGCCGGGCATCCTGAGCAGAAGCAACAGCAAGAGACATCTGGGCGGTGGCCTGAGCAGAAGGGGCAGTCTCTACGACACCGGTGAGGACGCAGATGTGGAGAGCGATGTCCCAGACTATGCTTCGGGCCCAGGTAGAGATACATTACACGTCGATATTGGCTCTGGCAAGATTCCCAAAGCCAAAAGTGAAGCTGCTTTGCATGGCCAACAACACGAACGAGATGGACGGAAAGCCGCACACCGCCTCTCCGGACCAGGAGTCCCTCTTCATCCACAACAGCGAGGCAACAGATACAACCCTCGCGGTCGCCGGAGTGGAGCTGCCACACCCACGCAGAAGCGTCAGGGCACTGATGTGTCCGCCGACAGCTGGCTCACACATACCAGTGCCATGACGAGCGCTCTCGTCCGCGAAGACAAGGGTCAAAGCTGGATCACCACGCGGCAGAGCTCTACTTCGCTAGCTCCGCCCACGGACTCGGAAGACGATGACGAGGACGACAATTATGAGGAGATGGCCGCCCTTGCTGCGAGCACGGCGAAGATGCAGCAACAGAGCTCCTCATACGGGCATTCTGGCTATGCATACGAAGGAGGAAGTCCTGTTTCCACCAGACAAAGTCGCAGTGCGTGGGGAAGTCGCTATGGATCTCGTACTGCCAGTACCAGAACGAGTCGACTAGCGAGTCCTGTGGGCACAAGAACGCCAAGAAGATTTTCGTCTGATCGTCCTCAGAATGCCGGGTTTTTCGACAATTTTGCAGGTGCTGACGCTATGGCAGAGGAGGGTGAGCGGTCGGGATTTATGAAGAGGGAGGATACACGTGGTGAGGAGACAGAGGAGGAGGAGCAGGAGATTGCGAAGTTGAGCCAGACGGAAGGGTTTGGGCTGGGGAATGTGGTGGACAAGGTCATGAATTTCAATCTGTTCGGTGGAAGTGAAGGAGCGGAGACAACAGACGATGAATACGACCCAGACGCTGTCAGGAAAACTGGTAGTGAAGGTGGGGCAGTAGGAGAGACCCCAGAAGAGGCGAAGAAGAGGATGGAAGCTGAAAAGGAAAGGAGAAAAGGCGAGAAGGATCAATTGACGAAACATCGTGCTCCTGCGCCGTTGGGCGGAGATGGAAAAGCAGCTGCGGGAGAAGTCGGTGCTGGCTGGCAGGATGCGAGTTGGTTATTGAGCGTGGCAGCCAAGGCATTGTTTTGAGCGACTGGTTTGAATGGTATGGCAGAGTGGTATCAGATGGGATGGTGTGCGGCAAAGGGTGGGCGCAGGTCATGCGATGGAGATCCATCAATGTGGAATCTTGCCGAGCATACGATCAACCTAATTAATTTTACTTGCTACGACACGAATTGGATACTATTCAATTGCGTTGTCAAATTGGATAATTTCTGGTAGGACTATCGTTACCGCAATCCGAGGCGAATTCATTATCAGCCTCGTTCTTCCGCAACATTGGCTCAGTACGAAGCACAGGAATTCGTGGAAGTGACCTATCCAGTCGAACTTTGAGCTGAGCATGACGACAGTGATTCGATGTGAAGGTCGAAGAAGTGTTGAAGGATCGAGATCGGGCAAGAACGCCAAATCTCACGCGGCTTCCGCCGAGGTCGGATTCCGCATTCGCAGCATCAATTCCAAAAACAACTTTCTTTGGACACTACCCACGCGATTGCGACATCACGGCTAGTTAGTAGATAAGGGCGTTTTCTTGGTAGTTCGGTCGGCGCAGTAGAGGACAAGGGTTTCCTTATTTTCCTATAGACATTCTTTTTCACCATCAACACACACACACACACACACACACACACACACACATTCGGAGAAACCATGACCACCTTATCCGACGCGTTTTCGAGCACGTCCACCGCGACGGCCGTGGTGGTGCCCGGACCACCTGGTCAAGAGATCAGCTACCACAGGCTGTACGCCGATGTCCTGTCTTTCCAGCACAAGCTTGCGAAGCTCGGGATTACGCCTGGTGCTGCGGTGTCGATTGCGATTCCGAATAATTATGCCTTTATTGTTTCGTTTCTGGCTTCGGCGTGGCAGAGATCGATTGCTGCGCCGTTGAATCCGGCGTACAAGCAGAGCGAGTTCGAGTTCTATATCGATGATCTGTCGTCTGCGCTGGTGTTGGTTCCGCAGGGGCAAGCGGATGGGCCTGCGGTGAAGGCTGCGAAGAGATATAATGCTGCGGTGGCAGAGTGCTATCAGGATTTGAAGACGGGGGAGATTGTGCTGGATGTCAGGGACAATGGCAAGCTTGCGGGAAAGGGAAACGTTTCTTTGGAGAAGGCTCGACCGGAGGATACGGCGCTTGTGCTACATACATCGGGCACGACGGGGAGGCCGAAGGTATGGTGTTTGAAATGCCGAGGGCAAAGAATTCATGACTGACTGGAGCGCAGGCTGTCCCTCTATCCCACCGTAACCTGACTAGGACCATGCTGAATGTCAAGAACACATACGACCTTTCCCCGGCCGATCGCACAATGCTCGTCATGCCACTCTTCCACGTCCATGGCCTCCTAGCAGGGTTCCTCGCCCCTCTCGTCTCAGGCGGCTCCGTCATCGTCCCAGGTGCCTTCTCCGCCAGCACATTCTGGAACCACTTCGTCACGCACAAAGCGAATTGGTACACAGCCGTTCCCACAATCCACCAAATCCTCCTCAAAACCCCGTCCGCGTGGCCCAATCCCATGCCCAACATCCGTTTCATCCGCAGCTGCAGCAGCCCGCTCAGCCCAAAAACCTTCCACGACCTCGAAGCAGCCTTCAAAGCGCCCGTGCTCGAAGCCTACGCCATGACCGAAGCCTCCCACCAAATGACATCCAACCCGCTCCCCAGCAAAGGCAAACGCAAACCAGGCTCCGTAGGCATCGGCCAAGGCGTCGAAATCGTCATCCTCGACTCCCAAGGCGCGAAACTCTCTCGCGGGCAACAAGGCGAAATCTCCATCAAAGGCACCAACGTCACCAAAGGCTACCTCAACAACGAAAAAGCCAACGCCGAAGCTTTCACCCCCGAAGGCTATTTCCGCACAGGCGACCAAGGCTATCTCGACGAAGACGGATACGTGATCATCACAGGTCGCATCAAAGAACTCATCAACAAGGGCGGCGAGAAGATCAGTCCCATCGAGTTGGATAACACTTTGGCGCAGCATCCGAAGATCGCAGAGGCGGTGTCGTTTGCCATTCCAGATGATTTGTACGGACAAGACGTGGGTGTCGCGGTCGTGACGAAGGAGGGCCAGAAGCTTTCAGAAGCAGAATTGATCCAATATATGAAAGAGCAAGTGGCGAAATTCAAGGTTCCCAAGAAAGTGTTTTTCGTCAAAATCATGCCGAAGACGGCGACGGGCAAGATTCAGAGAAGGAATATTGCGGATGCGATGTTGAAGGCTGAGAGGCAGGTGAAAGCGAATCTGTAAGAGTATGTTATGCAGTGATTTGGAAGTCTTGGTGATGTGACTGCTTTATTTCCGTTCCTGGCGGAGTCCTTTACAGCAGCAGAGCTGCGAAGCTCAGCTCAGCTCAGCTCCTCTACTGTATATTTCTCTAATTCATCGGCATCCTAATGGCGCTTTGAAATGGGAAGATTTGCATCTGTATCAATTTTACATCCAGAAATCGTTAGCATGTGTACTTTACTTGACTCCAATCAGCTTCCCACTCCCTCACATTTCTTCCACCTCCGTTTCAATGTTCTCAATGAAAGGAGAAAGAAAACTTTCTATTGATTATCAACTCACCTTCTCAACATCCCACACCCCTTCCTTATAATACGCATCACTCTTGACCAATTCGACAATTTCCTCTTTCGTCTCGGCGACAGCGAGGAAGACACTGCCGTTCATTTTGGGGTTGCTTCCGCCTTCTTTGGTCGGTTCTTCGAGCGAGGCGCCGCCCATGAGTACGATGCCTTGTTGCACTTTGGGGACGATTTTTTCGAGGTGTTGGCTTTTCCAATGTCAGCGTTCGCGCTTTCTCTTGGGAGATTTGTGAAGCGGGGATTGTGTCGGAGAGTTTGCGGTCTTGGAGTCGGGAGGGCTCACGGTCTGACGCGGAGACGGGTTTCGAGGGAGTTGGGGTGGTCGGGGATTATGACCTGAAGGGTGTTCAGGTTAGGCCAATGGGATTGTATGGAGGTGGTGGGTGGCTTGCCATCCATTCTGTTTTGCCCATGTTGGTTGTTATTGGTGTGAGTGAGAGTCAGATACGTGCTGTAGTTCTGTCTGATGAGCCGTGATGATAATGGGCTCTGGGAGAGTCAGAAAGGAGTCGAGGAGAGATCAAGGATTGTTCAAGAGACTACCATATTTGCCACGTTGCTATGGGTGTGCCTTGTTCAAAGCTCTCGGTTTAGGCAATGCTGCGAAGTGGGGGAGACGCTGGTCAATGCAGGGCAGGCTAAATGATCAACCGCGTCTATGCGCAAAGTACTAAGGCGTGTGAGGATAGCATTGATGCTGCTTTGTCAGATACTGTATGTGAATATTGATGGATGTGGTATACCGATGACGTATACCAGTCTTCGTGTCTTGATGGTGTGACCGACGATAGCGAAAACGTACGTGGTCAGTTACAGCTGTCGGTATGCCAAGGAAACGGCGAAGAGACGAGATGGAGTATTTCCACCTACCAAGCCCTGCTGGTCTCATCGTGGACTGACGCTTCCGGTATTGTGCGTGGATTTGGTCGAGTGAGGTCAAGTGGCACAAACGGTAACGCAAGTTCAATGGGAACCGCATCCCACGAGCTCGCTTCACGCATAAGCCTGTTGGAAGACGGAGCCCGACTCGCCGGCTCTTGAAATGAAAATGTATCTCCATGTTCCGGACGATGTGAGCGTTGATGCAAGTGAGCAGCGTAGCATAATAAGCATCCTCTCGCATGTCATCATAATCCGGCCGCCGGGTCAGCAAAACACTCCAGCTCATCACGATGCTTTTGGCAGTACTTTGAGATCACTCAAACAGGTCGATCAGATCTTGCAAGGTCTTTGCTGGCTACGTGTGACGTTCGAGGGACGCAAGCCTTCTTCGCATGAGGCTTGTCTCAGGCCAGAAGAGGGTTGAAACGAATATCACTCTCCGGTGTATGTCGCAAAACCCGGCGCAAGAGTGTCTCGACCAGAGTGTGTCCATCGTCGAGCTGCTGCATGGCACAGTCAGCTGCGGATGAATGATGAGGGATGAGTGATGAGGGATGACAGGTCGCCGGTTGATGTTCTGATGCTATTTTGACAAAGGCTTCGTACCCACCGGCGCGCCAGTGTCTGCATACGCGGAAAGCTATCGTTGGCGGCACGCAAGCTTTGCTGGGCAGTGTTTTACGCGTTGCAGGAGCATCTGTGACGAAGTGTCAACGCTTGCTGATGGTGATGAGGGCTGCGAAAATTGCCGTGGTGTGGCAGCGGACATGGAACCGGGAGTGAAAGGTGGAATGTCATGTAGTAGATGTAGCTTCGAGAACCTCATCATCATGCCGGGCGCGGTGCGGAGGATTGGACCAGCGCCAAGCACAGCGCCCGTGCCTGCGCTTTCCCATCGTCTCGAACCCCTACGACTGTGCTCCAGAGGCCACATGCACGCAAGAAGCACCACCACTCGCCGCTCGTTAACCCTGCTTCCCCATCGACCACCGCTCCCACTCGCACTCCATCCCGATCCCATCCTCCTCCGCTCTCCATCTCAGCCCGTCCTTGCTGTCTGACATCGTCCACCGTGGCTGAACCGACCGTCCGCCAGCGAAGCAGCAGCGTCCGCGGAGTGTCGACGCCGCTAGGCGCTCAGCTTCCAGCGCCCGCAATGCTGCTCCCCAAAGGCGGCGGTGGCATGACATGGAAGAGTGCGCGCGCGAGACTGCCTCCCACCCGAGCGATATGGAACTTTTTGACCCGGACACGCTTCCTGCTCTTCGTGGCCATTGCGGGCATAATTATATTAATATGGAACGGCGTTAGGGGGACAGCTGGTGACTTTCAAAAGTACGTACGAGGGAGCAGCCCGTGGGATAGCATCCCCCCGGCGGTGTACACGCCGCACGCCATGAGCAGGCGCTAATCGTGGTGGCAGGTTCTATTGCTTTGGTCCGGCGAAATCGCCCATGCAGATGTCACCGAACGAGCAGGCGCAATGGGCGGGGCATTTGCAGACACCCGTCATCTTCAACCATCACGAGCCCATCGAGATCAACAGCTCGAGCATACAACACGTCGACCTCAATCCCATCGAATCGACGCCGAAAGCTGTTGCGAACGAGGAGCGAGTTCTTATCCTGACCCCTCTGCGAAATGCTGCTCCATATATTGAGCAACATTTCGACCTCCTCTCTCAGCTGACGTATCCTCACAAACTCATCGATCTGGCCTTCCTCGTTGGTGATAGCACAGATGACACGCTGGCTGTGTTGAGCATGGAGCTGGAAAGGATACAGTCGCGGACGGACAACATGCCATTCAGGAGCGCAATGGTGGTTTCCAAAGACTTTGGCGTGGCGGTGGGTCAAGATGTTGAGAACCGACACGGTTTCGCCGCACAGGGACCGAGAAGAAAAGCTATGGGCAAGGCCAGGAATTACCTCCTGTCCGCTGCCTTGAAACCAGAGCACAGCTGGGTCTACTGGCGGGATGTGGACATCAAAGACAGCCCCAGCAGAATCATTGAGGATTTTGTCGCGCATGATCGCGACATTCTTGTGCCCAGTATGCGCAATGCAAATGGACACGTGCAGGGTCAAGGAGCTAACATCTGGCAGATATCTGGTTCCACCGATACGAGAATGGGCGCGACATTGAAGGACGATTCGACTACAACTCCTGGCAAGAGTCGGAGCAGGGGCTCAAGCTGGCCAAGTCTCTACCGAAAGAGATGGTGCTCGCTGAAGGTGCGTTGAGAATTGTTCAGCCTCATCACGTGATGGCCTGCTAATACTTTTCCAGGCTACAAGGAGTACGATACTGGCCGCAAATACATGGCCCGCATGGGCGACTGGCGGGATAACAAGGATGTGGAGATTCCTCTTGACGGTATTGGTGGTGTCAACATCCTGGTGAAAGCTGATGTCCACCGATCTGGTTCGTACATGAATGGCAGCCTTGTTCGAATGCACTGCTGACAAACTTCCAGGCATCAATTTCCCCTGCTATGCCTTTGAGAACCAAGCCGAAACAGAAGGCTTCGCAAAGATGGCAAAGGCCGCTGGATATGGCGTTTACGGACTACCGAATTATGTTGTCTGGCACATCGATACCGAGGAAAAGCCCGGCAACGCATGAACAGGATGAACGAAAGCAAATGCTAACATGCCGTTTCCTTTTGGTGCCCACCCACACAACGTCGCCCTCTTCTCAGCACTGTTAGACCTGCTTCTTCGTTTTCCGACAAAGTCCTTTGCATCTCGCGAAGCGCAGCCCGTCCAAGCGTTGGAGGTCCAGACGCAGCGAATGAATATGCATGCCGTGGCGCCAGAGGAGCTACTTTTGTTAATCGTTGTCTGCCTTGCCAGCTGGTTGGAATAGGGGGCGTTTCTCTGTGTATTTTCCGCGATTTGATATTATGGGAGAGGCTGAGAGCATGGGCAGAGTGGCGCGATATTGGCGTCAAGTATCTACTTTGCCTGCTGGCGCCATCAGGAACAACAGATGCAGGATTTCTTGCGAAGTGGAGAGGGTTGTCACCATCATAGTCCTGTCGTTCAGGCATTCTGGACGGAAAGAGTTGGGTGTATATATGTCCAGCGCAAGATTCAAAGCTGAGGGAAGGGGCGGTAGTGAGTGCTTACTTCGCGCTGGTGGGAGGGTGTTGATAGCTGATGATGGATGCGAAGATAGGCTCTCTTTGTTACAGCTTCATATTGGGCAAGGACACGTTTACCTCAGGTTTCCCAAGACTCCACTCCACGACCAGAGCTGCTGAACTGCGGCTGTGTCGTGTGACGTCGCCCAGCCTCTCTCCATCACACAGCTCGCCTGCGTGGACGACCGCTTTCTTTGCGCTGTCAGCCGACTTGAACAAACATCGTGCTCGTGAGTGTCACAAGACACCGCCAGGTATGCAGACGACGTCTCAGCAGGCCCCAGTTCCGAGTTGCACCTTCGTCCTCCGCACGCGGATTGTTACACTTCGAACATTTTCGCTGGATTAGTTAGCCTCCAGGACTGCACATGACGCGTGGCTGCCCACCCGGCGACCAAAATCAGCACCAGCAACATCCCACATGTTCAGCTCGGCAAGAGTAGTCCCCCACGCATTGTGACAGGAAGACAATACCAATCTGCACTTGCAATATCGTTCTCGCCCAACACAAATACAGGAACAGAAGCCGAGTGCGCTCCCGGTAGATACGCCCACCGGAGCGTGGAAGAGATCCTTGTCCAGCCGCCGGCTCGTGCAGAACCGAAGAACAGGGAAAAAGAATTGACAGCTCGAGCTGCAGGCCGCAGCAAGACAAGCACAAGCACAAGCGATCGATGCGAGCGCATCTGCCACATTATTTCGGTCATCACCGCGCGCATGTGCGGTAGCGACGTGCTTTCGCCGATACATCGCAATTTCAAATACCGCTTTTCGAACCCGTCGTCTGGTGGAACACAGCATCATCAATTCCGGCGGAAGGATCTCATGCTCGCGTGTTCCCGCAGCTCGTGCGCAGATATGCAACTGCACGAGCAGGGCTGGCTTGGACGAGAAGGAGAAGAATGGAATCTTCTGTCACACATCCCGTGGCCACGTCCTCTGTACCAGACGGAAAGCTGCAGAGACCAACGTGTTCAACTATATTATTACCACGTCACGCCTGGAAGAACCAACGAACATTTCTCTTTTTAACTGGTCGCCTTTTTCCATCCGTTGGCATGCGAGCGCCTTGAGACGCATGACGAAAAGACCGACGTGCGTTCGTTTTACTATATGTGCCTGTCAGCCTGCTGTTCGGATTCCCTTCCTCGCGAGTACCGGCCGGAGATCCGCGTCAGCTACATACTCCTGTAGAAGTCGTACTCGACACACGCCAGGCTCGCACGGAATCTCGTTCCATCCAATGAAGATGGTCTTGGTACGTGGACGTCAGTTGATACCATAGCTCGCCACACTCCTTTCGGCACTCTGCGCAGGAAGTCACTAGACCAGCTCGAGCACATCCAGCAGCGGAAGCACTTCCAGTAGGTTCAACAAACCAAAGAACCTATTCAAAACTAACTACCGGCCCGCCTGCCGGCATCCATCCGTCCTTCAAGCCATGCTCCATGAGGCGGCCACGTCCTTCGCGCGTGGAAAGGACGATGAAGCAGAAGTCCTCAGTTGCAGACGGACCGCAGACTGCAATTAGTAGTCTCATCATCATCACCATCACATCATCACCGTAATGACAATCCTTCTTCCAAGCTTCATCATCATCATCATCATCAACAACAACAACCTTTCTCTTCCCCTCATCCCTCGTCCCTCGACCCTCTCAACCAAATTATAACGCATAACGCGTACACAACGCATCGCCATGAGACATGTGATGACGAGACAAAAGCCCCCCCCCCCCCTACCGCATACGTACATATCGTGCAACGAAACCTTTTCGTTTCTTTTTTTTCCTTATCCAACATATCACAGAAACCAAACTTCTTGTCTTCTTCTTCCTTCTTCACATCCGAGGGTCGTACGTGCTGTGGAAGTTAGTGGCCGGAAAGAAGAAAGGAAAGAAGAAAGGAAAGAAGAAAGGAAAGAAGAAAGGAAAGAAGAAAGGAAAGAAGAGAGCCGATGATGATGATGATGGTGATGATGATGATGAAAACTCACAAGTCACCTCCATGTAGGTCCGCGTCCAACGCTGATGTGATTGATGACAGATCGAGCGGATGTCGTGTGTGTGTGTGTGTGTGTGCGTGGTACCTCCACTTATTAGTAGGCCGTCGAGGCAGTGCCGCCATTGCGGCCTTCAGTTCTTCCTGCAGCCATCTAGACCCTTCTTCCTTCGCCTGTTCTGGAACCAAGGTATGCATGCAGGCACTGCAGCGTACCGCAGGAAAACAACTCTCCATGTCGCCCACCACTACGACCACCCCACCCCATACATGCCAAATGATCCCATCCGTTGCCGTTTTCATCATCACTGAACCAGACACAAGATACAAGACCAAAATATCATTGTCCATGACCAAATGCAATCATTGTTATTCTATCCGCATTGCATCTATCCTATCCTTCTAATTCAACCAACATCCATCACCATCGTCCATCGTTCATCTCATCGTAAAGAAGAATACAATAACCCTCCATATAATACAGGTTTAACTTCCTGCTTTCCCCCACCCACCCCCCCAAATTCGAATGTAATTTTGTGACCTGTCCAGAATTTGTGGCTTGCATGCACCACCAAGCCATCCCATCCCATCCCACCCCACGCTCCCATCCAACCGAGAACCAGATCCGAAAAGCGAAGAAAGGGAAAAAAAACTAATAAATACAATGCGTGATGCAGCATGCCGCCCAAGGGTATCAGCGCCGATCGACGAAAAAAAGTTAAAATAGAATTGTGATGAAACTTTTGTTTCTCTTCGAGTCCGTCTGTGATGAATGATGAAAAGGTGCTAGTCTCTCATGAAACTGTGAATCGCTTGATTGACTGAAATTCGCTCAAAGGAATGTGTCACATAATGCTTGCCGCGCGTGCGGGACTCAGCGCCGGAAGGAGGAGCCATTGGCCGGTTGATGAACGCTGCCGTTGATGTGAAGGTTTGATGCTCGGGTTGCAAGGTTGTTGATGGTTGATGCTGCAGCTCTTGGCTGGGGCTGCGCGAGGCGAGAACCATAGTATGCCTGTTCTCGCGTCATACCGAGTGATTCGATAAAGGCATGCTCGTTGCGTCTCATAATCGCCGACATGCGGGTCTTGCGGCATTGACGCCAGTCCGGGTGGCCGTGCACCGAGCAGCTCTTGGACTTGGTGTCTTCGTGCCTACAAGGCACCTCTCCAGGAGGGAGTTCGAGAAAAGTACCCTCGGCGGTTCTGTGGCCTTCGTCGAGCGCAGCGTCGGCAACGCTCTGCATTCTCGCTTCAAAATCAGCGAGGGTTCCAGTTCGAATGGCATGACGCCGTGCATCGTGTAAAAGTGCAAGCGCAACCGCCTCCTCAGCTCGAAGCAGATTGATCTTGTTCGAGTTCAATCCAGCACTATTGCCATTGCCACCGCTCTGCTCGTTTCTGGCCCAGCCACAGTACTGCTCCAGGTTGTCCTCCATACGGTACATGACTTGGGCTTGGTTGCTGCGATTGATTTGTTCTTTTCGTGTCTTCTTGACCTTCTTGCCCTGGTCATCGAGAAATGACTCTGGGGAATGGCGACGTTGACGACGGACTGCCTTGGTGTCCGCACGAGAGGTCCGTCGTGAGCCATGTTGTGGTTGAACGACTGACGAAGCTCTGCTTGAGTGTGGTGTGAACATGATTTCCGAATGGTCACTCTCCTCGGCACCCGATGAAGAGCATGATGATTGGACTTGACGTGACGAAGGCCAGGCAATTGGGGAGGTCATGGAGTGGTTGGAGTTGATTGAGTCATGGCGGCCGTTCCGGTGGATTGGTTGTGCGATCGTGCAATGAGCCTCGTGCGCACGCAGTTGATCATGGTCTGGAAATCTGTAGCTACAACGGAAGCACGGGAAATAACTTTCCAACTCCATGAGCGATCCTATTGGAGGCAGAGTAGGATTGCTATACTGGTCAGTCAAGATTGGATAGCAGGGGGGGGGCGAGCCATGACATACAGGCTGGGTTGGGAGAGGGACGGATGAAACGGGGAGGCCATGGCTAGCAAAAGTCGCAAGGGATGGTGGGAAGTGGTGTGATGGATTGTCGGTCTGGGTGGGATCGAGACTCGTTGTAGATTGTGCGTGCTTGAGATTGTCGATGGTGTGCGGGAATGAAGTTTGTTCGAGTTGTAGCGAATGATTGGGACGACAAGAGGCAGATGCGGTATTTAAGCAGCGTGAGGGACCCACGGTATTTTGCTGCCCAGCATTTCTGGGAGACGCATCCAGGTTGGCAGACAGCTGTTGTCGAGACCAGAAGTGGAGAGCGTCTGTACGTACGGGCCGGACGCTGGGTTACAACAGTAGCGTCAGAAACCAGGATGTGGCTGTAAGGTCCACGCCTGCAGACGTGACGCATTCAGATAGACAGGAAGTGAGGAGGCGCTCACTCACAGTTGTCGGAGAAAGAACCCGGTGGCGGTCACGATTGGTTGCGATGTCGCCCCGTTCATCAGTCCTTGCATGAACAGCCATCGGAGCGCTGCTGTCTCGGAGGATCCCTCCACGGGCCGTGATTAGCTCGATCTGCTTTGCTTGCCGAGTGCAATGGGTCGTTCAGCTCTGCCCAGCCTGTCAATATCGTTGGGGGTCCAACACCGCTCTTGCACACCGCAAGTACAGTACGTGCCTGTTCTTGCTCTAGCCTCCACCCCATCTGCGACCACCGTGGGGCAATTGCTTTCCATTTCTTGGCCAAAGATCTCGAGCGGCATTCACCCACGATGATCGATCGTTGATCACGCTCGCCCAGATTGGCACGGCCAATGCCTCGCTCACGCTGCTTCCCGTCATCCAGGTCGTGGCGAGCAGTGACATGCGCAGGCACATGACACTTCCGCTTTTGCACAACCACGCGCTTAGCCGGGAATGCATTCGTCTCGCAGCAGTCTGGAAGAAGACGTCCTGGTGTCACACGGCCCGGCAGCGCCGGAGAGAGAGACGCGCCGGAGATAGAGGCCTGTCGCTGTGTCGTGTGCACATGCGCCCCATTCGCGTCCCACTCGAGTATGACAGAGTAGTCGAGACTGGGTCCGCAGCAGGGAAGAAGCAATTCTTGCACAGGAAAGAGGTGGCACCAGCGCGTCCGGAAGACGTCCACGCGCGCGCAAATGCTGGACCTGCATGCACAAGCTGGGAGCGTGTACGACACCAGCGCTGTTCGATGCTTGCAGCTGCAGCTGCAGCAAGGTCGTTAGCGCTCTTGCATGGACAACGCACGATGATGCGATGATGGTGATGGCATTCGGAGCGCAGGCCTGGGAGCGTTCAAAGGTGCAAATGTGATCAGTCACATGCAGTCGCCGAAAAGAAGATGTGTTGTCCAGGATGCTGCGGTCTAGTGGCCCGCTAGTGCACCTTCCGCTGCTCCCAGACGCTGGCCCGCAGGTTCCTGCCGCGCGCCTTTGCAAGCGAATTGGGCAAGGGCGTACTGGAGTTGTTTTGTTGAGTCGATGGTCAGCAGACCATGCATGAGCATCTGGGCATGACCGGGCTCCAGGCTCTTTGCGTGACGGGCATGTTCGGAAGAGGTGATGCGCTGATGATGTAGCTACAGTGGCTGGCGGACGCCAACGAGGTGAGGTTCACTTTGTCCACGGCCACAGCTGCTGGGACGCGCGAACTCTAATCGCGCTTGACAGACACGATGTCGCTGAACACAGGACGGCAAGGCGGTGGAAGGCTGAAGCGTGTCAATCGAAACCGTATATTAATCTACTCGTGTGCGACAATTACGATGTCACTGAACATGGGACCGCGGCGCCAACTCCGTAAGTAACCAACCGCAGCCATCTCGTGCAGTGGCTGATGACTACCGTCTCCTTCCTTCCATCCACCACGATTACTCTGCCATGGGTGTGATTTTCGTCCGTCGTTCCGTTTTGCAACAGCCTGGGTCTTCATGGTACATGTTTTTTGCTTTTCTGTGCCGCGCTACACATGCTCGCTGTAGAAACAAGTCACCGGGTCGTGAGAGAGGTGGTGACGCGTATGCAGTATCGTGTTTGTGGTGCGTAAACGATTCGATTAGTCTATGCAATGCAGGCCGAACTGTTCAAATGAGCCACAAGGAGCGATACCACGCTACAACGCCGCCTCTAAGCAGAAAACAAATCTTGCCAGTGATGATGGGCTCCACGATTAGAGCAGGCCGAAGATGGCAGCGATAACACCGAGGACACCAGTGGCACCTGGAATGAGGATGGGGCTGGCAGCGCTGTGCGAAGAGCTGCTGCCAGAGCCAGAGCCAGTCGCACTGCCGTCCTTGGGATCGGTGTTGCCTTTACAGGTGAAAGTGCCCTTGATGGCCTGGGCACTGCCAGCTTCACCCTGGAACGTGGAGCACGCCTCCTGAATGTCTTGGTTGGAGAGGAGAGTGAACGCGCCACGGACATCCTCGAGCGCGGGGATCTCGACACTGCGGGAATAAAAGTCAGTGGGGGGCGAGCGACGTCTGACACAAAACGTGAACTTACCCCGAGAACGATCCCGTGAAGTCCAGAGCACCACCGACCGTGGCGAGCTTGGGGACGCCGTTGATGGTCTCCAGGTTGGTGTTATTTGCAATCTGGAAACCTCCGCTGACGGTGGTCAACTCTGGCAGAGTGATGTTGTTGAGCTGGTCGTTGCTGACGAAAGCAAGCGAGCCGCCAACGCTGGTGAGGTTGGGGCAGGACATGTTCTCAAAGGTGTTGCCGTAGAAGCCGAGAGAACCGTTGACCGATGCGAGGGATGGCATCGACACGGAGGACAAGTTACGGATGGTGATGTTGTTGGCCCACTCCAGGTTGGGGAATTCGGCGACGAGGTCTGCACCGTTGTTGGTGAAGGTCATGGCCTCGGTGACGTTGCCGAGTTGCATGTTGACGGAGTTGAGGAAGCGGTTGTTGGCGATGTAGATGGTATCGGCGACTTGGAGGTTGATGCCATCGAGAGACGCGAGCTCGGTGTTGTCGATTCGGAGCATGTTGACTTCTTGCACGCCGGTTTGCGAGAAGGTGAGGCCTTGCAGAGCAGGCAGAGCGATCCAGTTGATGGTGTCCACCTTGGCCAGTTTGGGAAAGCTCAAGGTCGACAGAATGGTCAAACCATTGAGGTCGAATCGTTCGCCAATCTCCTCCAAATCGGAAGCGCCCAGCTGCACGATGCCCGTGACGTTATCGGCGATGAGCGAGCCCTCAATGCGCTGAATACCGGCCAGGTTGATGTTGTCGGTTGTGCTGGAGGAGATGGCAATGCTGCCGGAGTAGGTGGAGCAGCCGGACAGACCGGTCGCGTCGGCCGCGCTCTGAATGGTGGTGGTGGCGCCGGACTCGCCGCATTGTGCTGTTGTTGCTCGTCAGCCGTGTGCGCTGAGACTGGCACCTCTCCTCTGGCCCAACGTACCGAGCGCGCTTCCTGCCATGGCCATAGCCGGCACGATGTACCTGAAGGCCATTGTGATTGGATTACCGCGGTGCGGATGACTGGAGGGTGTGGTCAGCGCGGTTGGTCCGACGGCGAGTTCGCGGCGCGTGTGGTGGGAGGTGGTGGAGGAGCGAGTTTGCAGCAGCGAGGAGGAAGGTTGCGACAAGGCGCGGCGGATGGCGAGTCGTCTGATGCGGGCGATGCAAGCAGACGCGGGTCGGAACTCACCTCGGACGTGTTACTGCTGCTTGGGGTGAAACGCGTTGGGAGCGAGAAGAAATCAATGTCAATGAAGCCGCTCGCACAGTCACGGGAGATGTGTCGGCGGTGGAGGGCGCAAGCGAGTGTGAGAAGGGGTGGTGGTGGTGGTGGAAGTGGAAGCACGGCAACGAGAGAAGGTAGTGGTGACCAAGAAGCAAGCAACGCAGAGAGAGAGGTTGGCAAGGCAAGAATCTGGTGGAATAAAGGGGAGGCCACTACCCGGCGTGCAGGTGCCGCGTGTCGGTCCCAAGTCCCTTCGGCGGCGCCGTTATGAAACCATGCCAGTCGATCGCGCGTGCCATGATTGGCTCTCCGCCCCGCAACGTCCACGCCAAGCCTGCCACACGCAGGCGACCGTGACAAGAATCATGGATGATGTATACACCAGCAAGCAGAGCAGGAACAGGAACACCAACAACACGCGGCTGCTCGCGATCTGTCATGCGACAACATCTGCACATGTTCCCGTCCCGCCGCGGCCTGCCCTCCGCAGCCTCGGCGCGCAGCTGTGGACGGATGGACGGACGGACGGACGGTGGATGCGGCCGTTGTGGGCGAATTGCGAGCAGCTGGCTCCCTGTCCAGCATCATCTCCAGCGCTGTTTGGCCTGCTCCACCGTCTCATGTGCATGTGAAGTTTGCTGTTTGTGTGTTTCCTCTCCACACAACGCTCCTCACATCACGCGCGCATCATCACCAACCACATCAACACGTTCCCGTGGCGGCGAGGGACAGTACGCGCGTTGAGGAAGCACGGAGCACAACCCTTCGGCCACCTTACATGATGGCCCAAACTGCATCGGGCAGCAGGCCGCAAGTTGCAAGGGCGCTCTGGCTGCCTGCACGTTATCGGCCCACCACTGTGATAATATTATTGACCCGCTCGCCGACAACACTGGCTGGCACATGTGATTATTGCCGACTCAACGCTGTCGTGTTCGAGCTTGATGACTGTGACAGGCATCTTCCAATGCCTCTCCACGTCCCCGAAATGACCGACCGTCACCGACAGCACCGCGTCGCATCCTCTCCAGCAGTCTGTTGTTGTACCAGTGGACGGCCGTCTCTCAACACATCAAGCGTGTTGAGAGCTGTGCCACCGAAAGCACTGGTGGCGTGTTGCAGCTCGCGCCGAGGTACTGAGGACGCCCGGAGAGCTCCACCGAATTCTCGACGTCCGTGATTCACTCGCATCTGCTCAATGCATTTCTTCATTCTCTGGATCCGCCTTATTAAACCGTATTCCCATATCGTGTCACTGACTCTCTCCAGGAGACATGCTCGAGGCACTGGGTCACCGGTCACCATACTTCCGGTATGCTGAGCTAGGCAATGTTAGTCATGCTCAAGCACAAGCACAAGCTATATTCCACTTACCAAACAGATTGCTGCAACGGGATGTCTGGAAGCACGGCCGCAACTTTGCCTTCGGGATGTCGTTCTTGTCCTTGATGAAATAGAGCCTCAACTCGAACGTCGTCAGAGCATGGAAGACTGGCAGCGCTTCCTTCCGCAGAAGCTCGCACACCCTCGTGACCGGAGGCTGCGTAGGACAAAACAACCTCTCCGGCAGCGAACTGACACACAAAACCGATCATCAAATCGTACTTGCGTGAAAGAGCATCCCAGACACACGATTTAGGAAGAGAAGTTTTGACCTTCCGGAAGCAAGACACACGTAGTAGACTCTATTCAGCCCACTACGATTGTACCCCATAGAAAGATACTATGCTATACTATATACAACCCACGGAAACATATTCATCTATTGCCCAACGCAGCCAACACAGCCATGACCCAGAACTTCTCAGCGCGTACATGTAGCTCTGTTCGCCCAATTCCTTCTTCTCACCCAGGCAGAAAACCTCCCCAAATCCAGAAACTTTTCCTCTGACACAAAAAAAGAAGAGCGATGACGACGACGACAACGACATCATCACTTCTTCGCAAACTGCAGCCCTTTGCTCGGATCCCAAGTAGTCTGCTGTGCTGCTCCCTTCAAGTGGCCCTGCTGTTGTGCCGCCGCCGCCGCCACAGACGCACCGGCACCAGCACCAGCACCAGCACCGCCAAACACAATCGGCAGATTCTCATTCCACGTCTGGTTCGCCGGCGGACTCTGCACATTCGCCACAGCAGGCGGCTGCGCCGAAACCCGCTGCGGGATCGGCGCAGCCAGAATCGCATCTTCAGGCGCAGGAGAAAAAGGCTGCACACTCCCGCGTCGAGACGCAGCCTCCGCAGCCCGTTCCTGCAATAAATTAGCCTGAGTGCTTTGCTGCAATTGCAATCCTGCCAGAGCATCAGAAACATCGGTTTCCAGATTCGAAGCTTCGCTGCGACGTTGCGCGAAGAATGTGCGGCATTCGTCTCGGAATTTCATGGTGATGCCGCTGAGGTCGTTGTAGAATTTGCGGCCGACTTCGAGGTTTTTGAGGATTTCTTTGTATGCTGCGTAGGCGTTTTCGAGGTTTTGTAGGGCTTCTTCGCGTTCTTTGGAACTACTGTCGCCTAGCTTGGCGTTTTGAAAGGACTGGTTTGCGTCTTTGACGCGTTGGAGGAGAGTATCTTGTTCGCGCTCTTCGGGTTTGAGAGATGATTGATCGATGTCGTAGCCTTTCAGTCGCTCGTCAAAAAGGCTCTCGAATTGTGAGGCTTGAATTGGCATCATGGGAAATTCGCGCTCCAGCTTGTGAGATTCTGCGCGAAGCTCTGGCTGAACGTCGTCTTCTTTGACTTTCACTCGCAAAGTTTCAACCTTCTTTCTTCGTCTTGACTCCAGCCGAGAGACCTCGTTCAGCGTGGCTCGCAGCGCGTTTGCTTCTCGTTCAACCTTGGCAGTCATTGTGGCTCGCCGGGAGGAAGGCACATAGTCCTCGAGGTCACGGTTGCTGCCGCCAAGGAGACGTATCAGACTTTCGTTTTCGCGAAGCCTGTTCAGCACAGTACGATCGGTAGTATCGGCAGCTTTGAGCCAGCCATCTATCGCATTGATCTGATCGTAGAGCTTCTTGCCAGCTTCGCCTCCCGTTGGACGAGCCCATCGATCTGTTCCGTACTTTCTCCTCGCGGCTTCGTCCTCGCTTGCCTCGGTGCGCAAAAGATCGATGCCCTCTTGATACAGTGCTCGATTGTTGGCTTTCAGCTTTTCCGTGTCTGCAATTGTAGTGTGTAGCCGATGCACGCCTCCAAATTGTCGCACTTCGTCAGCATGGCTTGCAAGTGCCGGTGGAAGTCCCAGCGGCTTTTCAAGTGCTTGCAATGACCCTGGGAGGTTCAAACTCGAAAGCACCTCGTGAATTCTCGAAGTCAACGCGTCCAGTTCTGCAATAATCGTGTTGTTGACCAGTCGATCTCGCCGGTCGGTATAAATCGAGGCGGCCACGTGCACGGCGTAGGGCACCAGTTTGGAGAACAGCGGCTTGCCAAGCTCGCTCTTTTCCCCAAGCATTTCCTGTGAGTTGGAGACTTCCTTCGGCACGCGTGACTGGACCATGCTCGCGCGATCAAGTGGTCTGAGCTCGCTCTTTGGTGGCTCTGGAATCAGATAAATCGTGTCGTTGTCCTTTTCGGCTCTCTTGAAATCCTCTGACACCCGATTCTTCAGCCCATTCAAATCCGCGAGCACCATCTTGTTTATCCACTTGGCCTCGTTCATAGCAACCTTGACGCACGTCAGGCTGTCGCGTAGCCGTGCCACCTCTTCTCCATACTTTCTCTTCTCTAGACAGTCGCAAGCAGCACGATACTGCGCGGCGGCGGCGAAATGGTGATGCTTCGCGTTCATATGATGTATCCACTCGCTGCGTATGTTGTTGGTCTTCAAGCTCCATTCGTTCGCATCGCTGTATAGATCGCTGACTTTTGCTGCCAATTTTGCAATGATCGCATCTTTCATGCCGTCCTTGACTGCCTTTTGCCAGAAGCATTCCTGAGCCTGGGCCAACATCAAAGCTTCGAGTGCCTCTACGGTGACAGTATCCATATCTTCCGGAGGTACAGTCTTCATATCTGGAATGACTTGCTCTTTCAGATGACGAAAGACACCGGCAGCAAAACAAAAGTTATTTGCAGCACTTTTGAGTCCATCTTGTGTGGCACGATTCGAGGCAAGTCCGATCTGAGAGTACATGGCAGCCAGGTTGAATGACACATTGGCGAGCTCGAAGCGAATATTGTTCTCGGTGTGGGATCGATTGGTGTCGTAGCCTAGAGAAGGATACCAAGTGAAATTCGCACCCATCTACTTACCTATCAGCCTATGCTCTTACTGTGAATGAGCTCTATCCTCAGCATACATCGACTGGGAACTTGCCGCCCAGCCAAACGAGCTGAGCCGCGTACGCTTGGAGCTTCTTGATACCGCTACTGTGCGGCTCGAGTGCATTGACAGCATCCTTGCGCAGCTGGTCGATGATCTCCAGATCGCGTGTGAACAAGTCAGGATGTTGGTCGAACTTGTTGCCGATCTGGACCTTGATTGCATCTGACAGCTGCGTAGCATGTGTCCGTCGGAACGGGACCTGGAGAATGTTGCTGGACGACATGGCGATGTGCAAGCGTGCGCTATCGTTCGTGCATGATCGTGATCCGCTGTTTGCAGGCTTTCTGTTTACCTTTGGCCCAGAGTGAAGTCATCGCTGCTCGGCATGCGCGCCTCGCCAAGCGCGAACTTTCACGTGCTGACGGCTCGGTCCTGTCCGTTCTGTGTTCGGTCTAGGCTGTGTTTCGTGCTTTCCCCTCGACGCCACCACGAAGTTACCGGCAGTTCATCAAGGGTCAGCTAAATTTAAGCCGCAATGAGCACGTTTCCAACGGAAGTAGTAATGGTCGAATGATACGGAGGCACGCGCGTATCAGCTAGGCAAGAAGACAGTTTGCGTTAGAAGTGTCGGCCAGCACGCCATCTGCTCCTTCAATTGAAGTATCAAACCAGCGACGTGCGCTTGCTCCGAACACTCTTCGCTTTGTCTCATCCCGCATTACCAATCCACCCTCCACGCGTGCCACTCTCACTCCACACCTCGAAGTCCGAATATCCATTGACAACTCACAATCTCTATACACCATGGCTGAGCACAAGTACAAGTTCAACGTCTCCATGTCCTGCGGTGGCTGCTCCGGTGCTGTCGAGAGAGTCCTCAAGAAGCTCGATGGTGAGCCCACTGACGGTCCACGCTGCTTGGTCTCCCTGGGATAGGGCTAACATGCCATCTTTGTAGGTGTCAAGGAATACAACGTCTCCCTCGAAACTCAAACCGCCGAGATCACTACAGACGACACCCTCAGCTACGCTCAAGTCCTCGAGAAGATCAGCAAGACTGGCAAGAAGGTCAACTCGGGCGAAGCCGATGGTGTGGCTCAGTCCGTGGAGTTGACGGCATAGAAAGCACAACTGAATGCGGAGAAGAATTTGAGGAGGAAGAGACAACGCCAGGTGATATTGGGCAAGGTTGCGAGGGCTGCACGCGGGATACCGAATGTTGGTGGTGTGGTTGGAGGAGCAGGTGGGGGTGCATGATAGGAAACATGTGAAGCGTGAGCAGGAAAGTAGAGGACATCCTGTGAAGAACTACCTAGATCACTGGCTATGATCGATATGGATCAATAATTTCATGAACTTTGATTTGCCAGGAGACGCACACAGACGATGGGGCTCATGAGGCAGAAGACGCTCGCTTATGCTAATATTGTGCCAACAGTTCAAGGACCCGGCACCAATCGAATAAGACAGTAAGCAAATCCCATGATGCGAAGCCTACAGCGCTTAGAGAGAAGTACCACCTGCCTTCACAAGATATTGATTGCAATTATACCACGAAGGGATTAGATTCCCAGACATTGGATCAACAAGCAAGTGCTTGGACTGCCGCGGGATGAAGATTGACACACTGGACTTTGACCTAGCAATACGAACGTCTTTTGGTCGTCGCAGGCTATCGTCACCTTCGGCAGCCCAAGTTTGTTGTTGTGGCTCAGCCATTGACTGCTTCAGCTGCGCCTGCCTTCCGCACTCACCTGCGCGGCATCCCTGCCGCGCGACTCGCACTAGCCAGACAAGTCACCCACAACAAAGTTCTTGAGACCAGACAATACATTCTGCCCTCATCGTTCCAAGCGCGCTTGCGAGATGGCGCTCTTCAGCACCGAAGTTGGGAGTGCTGACATCGACGAACTGATTACGCATCCTCCCGCAGAGCAGTACCTGCGTGGGAAAGAACTGTTCGATCACCATGTCGGCAGCGTCTTGCAGCACAACCTTAGGAACAGCCCTTCGCCTGAGACCATCGCAAATCTACTCAACGTACTCTGGACTGCGCAAACCACCACCAATAAGACGTTTTGGCAGGAGACGATCGACCATGTCGCGACAGAGCAATGGACGGCGAAGTTTCTGCTCGAGTTCATGACTGCCTATCTTCCATCGCCTATCCGCCAGATCGGTAGCACTATCGAGCCCACGAGTATGGAGGACGGTCGGACGTCTGTCGAGTCAGGTGCTGGTAAAGCTGAGGTACATGAGACAGATCTCCAGGATAGACAGAATGCCGAGATGACTTCGGAGCCCATGTCGATTGACGACCGCATTCAACAAGTGGAACTCAGACCCATCAAAATGGAGCGGAGCAGCGAAGAATCTAGCGGCAAAGCTTTTCAGGCAAAGTATAGCGGATATGAATTCGACTCGGTAGAGATCAAGCTAGATACAAGTGATTCGGCACACGATCACGACATGAAAAAAGCCATCGGAGACTTCACTTCCACGCCGTCAATCCCAAAAGCTCACCCAATTAAGGCAGAATTGCTCTTCCTTGAGCTACTCGTACCAGAGATTTGCAAAGATCGCGGAGTGACCGAATCTTCAGGCTCCCAGGAGGCAAGAGAGCTAGCAAGAAAAGTCTGGCAGTCACAGTCAGCACACCAGAAGCACAAATTCGGAGACGCAGTGCATGAAATTGCAACACATTGCAGAGGTCCTCAGCAGGGCGGAGGAACGAAAATAACACGACGTCGAGAATCACGTCGGAAGCGAGCGGTCGGAGCATATGAAACAATGAAGCGCGGCGAAGCTGTCAGTGCTCCGTTCGTCAAGGCGTTCCTGGGAAAGGACGCGCCTGTAGATGATTTCGTGACCCAGGCTCTGGTGCAATCGGTCATCATAGGTATTCGCAAGTTGAAAGCTTCTTCTCCAAACTTCATATGCGCTGGCCGGGACGTCGACGGTCAGTGGCTTGATTGCAATCCTGGTGCGTGTATTCAGAGGCTACAAGACCGTTCGATCAATCTCTGTTGAACTAACATCCCGCAGATTGTCGCGGACGTTACAGCCTCGCTGAGAGGTGCAAGCATATGATCAGGAAGAATCAAGTCGTCGAAAAGCTGAATAAGCTTCTATCCTCTGTCATACGGTGGAATCGCGAATTCTTCTCACACATTTCAGAGCACGCTCTAACCCTGAAACCTGTGCGTTCCTCAAAACCAGCGCCGGACGACGCCTGATGGTGCCACACCAGACTTGACGCTCATTCGGAGGCTGATTGTCCATTTCTCAATCATCGCAAGCACGTTAGTTGCGGTGAAGTGTCCTTAGGGCGGAGTCTGTAGAGAGGAAAAGCTCCAATCACTCTTCGCGTCCGAATGGCGGTTCAAAAGATGTTCCGACAAGGAACAAGATAGAATTAAGTCAGGACTGTATCAATGTGCGCTGGTCTCTGGAATGTTTTCTGACAGAGACCGAGTACTGTTGTGAGCATGAAACGTGAGTCGAATGCGGCGCCTCCCGTGCCAAGCCCTGAGCACTCGCACCTTTCGCTCGAAATCCTCTGCCGCCCAACCTGAGCCAGCGCCCTTCGACATCTGCCACTCGTCACAACAACACCGGTAAGTCGACACCCTCTCCCGCACACCGGGCGATACATCAGCTCTAGCGAGCCATTCGATATCGCATTGCGCGCCCGACCGCCCCGAACATCGCACGCATCCGCCACCAAATCTCGAACAATCTTCTCGGCCAACAACAACTAACAGACATTTGCAGCCAACATGGGTAAGGGAAAGCCAAGAGGTCTTTTGGCCGCGCGCAAGCTCCGCAACCACCGCCGTGAGCAGCAGTGGGCAGATCTCCACTACAAGAAGAGACTGTTGGGTACCGCATACAAGTCGTCGCCATTCGGAGTACGTACAACCCTACGAGTAGATGCAGGACCCGGGGAATGAAAAGAGCTGGTTACAAGATGGAGAATGGAAGGCAGCGACTTTGAATAATGGGCATGCACTGACATCTTGAAGGGTTCTTCCCACGCCAAGGGCATCGTCCTCGAAAAGGTCGGTGTTGAGGCCAAGCAGCCAAACTCCGCTATCCGAAAGTGCGTGCGTGTGCAGCTTATCAAGAACGGCAAGAAGGTCACTGCTTTCGGTACGACACAACACACCCTGGCAATGGTCGTAGGCCGCTAACATACCGCAGTGCCAAATGACGGTTGCTTGAACTTCGTCGACGAGAACGACGAGGTCCTGCTCGCTGGTTTCGGTCGTAAGGGCAAGGCCAAGGGTGATATTCCTGGTGTGCGTTTCAAGGTCGTCAAGGTGTCTGGTGTCGGTCTCAGCGCTCTGTGGAAGGAGAAGAAGGAGAAGCCACGTTCATAGACGATTGAAATGCATGGGCACGGCTTGCGGGTATGATCGGGCGTTTTGAAGAGCGGCATCATCATGAGAGACAATGGTGTACTTTCTAGCTTTGGCCTTTTGCTGGACTTCTGCTTCACGCACCGCAGAGGCCGACGGCGACACCTAGAGCTACACGGTACGGAATGAGAAAACTGAAATTCATTGCCGGGCGTCAGTCAAAGCTCGTTCTTCGATACAAACAGTACCACATGACACCCAGTACTCTTGTCTCCGAGAAATGCCCAAGTAAATGTCGAAACCATTCTGTGGGACCAAGTATGATCAACTCTCTCGGCGCCAATCAGCGACATGATACAACAATCAGAAGCACGCTGATCAACGTGACATCACCAGCGAAAGTCGAACATCACACATTGTTCTAGCAGCCATGGCTTAGAAATTATGCTGCTACGGTCTTCACTGCTGTACATGTGACGGCAAATGCGGCAAAAATGCGATGCTTGCATGGGCGAATTCGTGCAGACCGAATGACATCGACAACCTCGGCTAGCGGTCCCGGCCTTTGTCCCCGCCACGCGCCTAGCACGACGAGAAACTGTTGACTCGAGCGCAATATCTAATTAGCAGAGCCCGTCTCGTCTACTTTGTTTACATATCTTTTTGAAAGACGTTGATATTCTCGAGCACAACAGAAGCAACCATGGCCGCCAAAGCAGCAAAGAATAAGCCCCCGGTATGTTGCGTCGTACACCTCCAGCCCCAACGCTGCATTCGTGGAAACCGCAACCAGGATGAAGATCAAGCTTGTCCCACAATAATAAGGTGATGATGAGTGGATCTTGCCATGCGTCTGTCGGGCTCTGTATGCTTCTAGAATTGTGTCTACCAATTAGAATGCAAGCGAGAGACTGTAACCAGGACTTCGAAGTCAATGTTCACCCTGGCGGCGGTTCCACGGCTGCAGTACCGGGGCTTTACTATCGTTGCTGGATGTGCTGACATGGTTTCCCTAGGTCTACGTCTTGGGCGTGGGCATGACCAAGTTCATCAAGCCCAGAGGAAAGGTCGATTATACTGGTAGGACTTCAAGACGAGCACGAAAAGAAGCATCCACTGATGAATACTGCAAAACAGAGCTGGGTTATGAGGCCGGCATCAAAGCTCTTGTTGATGCTCAAACAAACTACGATGACATTGACGCCGGTGTCGCGTGCTACTGCTATGGCGATTCCACCTGCGGCCAGCGAGTCTTCTACCAGTTCGGAATGACACAAATCCCCCTCTATAATGTCAACAACAATTGCTCTACAGGCTCTACGGGTCTACACCTCGGCCGCACCATGATCGCAGGTGGCATGGCCGATGCAGTCCTCGTTGTAGGCTTTGAGAAGATGAACCCAGGCTCTCTCCAATCCTATTTCCTTGATCGTGCCAACCCAACCGGAACTACTGGCCTCATGATGCAAGCGACCCGCGGACGTACCAACGCGCCAGAAGCAGCTCAACTCTTCGGCAACGCTGGACGTGAATACATGGAGAAATACGGCGCAAAGAACGAAGACTTTGCTGAAATCGGCCGCGTCAACCACGAACACTCAAAACGCAACCCATACTCCCAGTTCATGGATGAATACTCCCTCGACCAAGTCATGAAGTCCACCATGATCCACGAACCCCTCACCAAACTCCAATGCTGTCCCACAAGTGACGGCGGCGCCGCCGCAGTCCTCGTCTCTGAGAAATTCCTCAACGAGCGACCCCACCTCCGCGACCAAGCCATCCTCATCGCCGGCCAAACCCTCGCAACCGACGCCCCAAGCCTGTTCTCCCGCTCCTCAATCGACCTCATGGGCTACGACATGACCGCCTACGCCGCCCGCACCGCCATGGAAGAAGCCGGCGTCCAACCCTCAGACGTCAAAGTCTGCGAACTCCACGACTGCTTCTCCACCAACGAAATGATCACCATCGACGCCATGAAACTATGCCCCAAAGGCAAAGCCCACGAAATGGTACGCAACGGAGACATCACCTACGGCGGCAAAATGGTCATCAACCCCTCCGGAGGCCTCATCTCCAAAGGCCACCCCCTAGGCGCCACCGGGATCGCCCAATGCGCCGAACTCGTCTGGCACCTCCGCGGCTGGGCCAACAACCGCCTCGTACCAAACACCACCGTCGCGCTGCAACACAATCTCGGCCTCGGCGGCGCGGTCGTCGTGACAGTGTACAAGCGAGCCGATGGCGCAGCGCCCAAGAAATTGAGCGACGAGGAAGTCGCGAAGAAAACCAAGATTGGATATAATCCTGCGACGCAAGCGAGAGGTTTCACGAAGAAGCAGGCGGATGAGGCGAGGAGTAAGAAGATGAGAAGTGAGTGGGCGCTGCAGGACATTGAGAAGAAGGTGGAGTCGAGGTTTTAAAGAGCTTTGCTATGTTGAGAGAGAGAAAGAGAGAGAGGGGGGGAACATTATAGGGAGAGTAGTGATGATTCGAGCTTTTTAGTTTTACGATGTATGATCACAGAATGAGAAAAGGCTTCATGGTTCTTAGTATCGTTGTGATGCTGATGCTCAGTCTTCCCCATCTCCACATCCAGTGAATGACAGTCTTCGTGAATGGAGTCTTTCACCAACGTGGGAAACATCGACAGCTATCGAATAAAGGTATGTTAAGTTTATCGACAGAGAATGAGACGCTCAGGTGGCGGACGGAATATCATGCATTCGCTCAACAGGCTCTACAACCTAAGCTTTGCGCTCTATTCATATCATGTCGTGATGCGCTGCTCCCTGCAGAGATATCATGCTCGCTCATGAACCTTTCGTCCGAACAATCGTGCTCACCAATCCTGCATCAGCCTAGCAATACACTGCTTGCGCCCTCTGGCCACTGAGCTCTAGCATTCTCAGTGGCACCCCTTGCAGCCCATCTTATTGAAGCTAATGTTACAGCCGCCTGGTTCGCGTCTTGATCGCCGCGAAGTTGTTGAAGTTCTACGTCTCGTGATCCGACTTCACTCCAGGCTTGCTGAGCTCGCTCTTCGGCCCTCTGAGTGTCTTGCACGGACACGTATAAGCCCCAAGCGATGCTCATACTCATATCTCGCAAGTCTGCGAACTGCTCGAGAAGACGACGAGACCGATCCAGAACGGACTCAACACTGTTCACGAGGGCTTGCCGCATCGAGATTTCGTTGGAGAGCGCGGTTCTCACAACAAGGCTTTCCAGCCGGGCTTCGATGGCTTGCCTTCTGAATTGCACAGTCTGCTCACTCGCGTCGATCAGACTCCACTATAGTCTCGCGCTTCCACGCTCTGCTGTTCTGGATACGCGAGTTACGCGGCCAACGAGCGGCCTGCTTTGAGAGGCACTGTTGTCTCCGATTCTGCCATTGGCACGACGAGGCCCGCGTGGTCTCGATCGAGATAGATTGAGGCCCATGCTCATCCACCACTCTTCGGGTACGTCATCTCGTGCAGCAAGTCGTTCCACTATTCTGCGCATCGAATCCAGGTCCTGTATGTCGCCACTCAAAAGTGCCTCTGAGACATCCCGCTCGGAGCGAGCAGCTGGCGGCGAAACGGGATGGGCTTCAGGTCCGTCCTGCGAAACCTGTGCTGACTCTGTAGAGCCATCCTGCTGAGCGGTATGAAGAGTTCGGATCTCACCGCCGGCGTCGTCTGATTCGTAACCGTCTGAGAGAGGACCATCCACTGGTCGTGCTTGGTATTGAGGTGGAGGAGAGCGGTTGCGTTGAGTGCTTTGCACCGACGCAAGCGCATCTGCAGTGAAGCGACGGAAGTAGTCGTTCACTTGCCCTCTCGTCTCGTTCGCGACATCCCGGATGTCCTGCCCATAGTGCTGCGAAACAGAGGGTGCGGCGTCATCTTGACCTTGTCCTTCGCGACGACGTCGCTCACCCACGCGCCTGGTGGTTTCGACCATATCCCGAAAGTGTCTGCGATCCTCTTGGGAATTGTGTCGGGTGGCCAGCACACGCATCCTCCCCTCGTCCGATTCCAGAGCTTCTTCGATCAGACGAAACCCAATATCAACACGGGCTGGTTCGGTGGCCAGTGCAAATCGATTGCCGTCTCGATCGCGTATGCGCTGATGACGAGCTATCCGTTGGCGACCTTCTGGGAGACGTATCTCGGTATAATAAATATCCTCGGCGAAGGCTTCAGTTGTGATGGCCTCCGCTTCAGTGTAGAACGTCTGGTCCTCCTCGCTTTCTTCACATCCCTCGCCAGAATTCTCCTGGTTCTCGTCTCCGCTTTCCGGATCGGTGATCTGTGTGCTGTTGCTCGAATTGTTGAAGGATCTGCTGGCGGCAGCACTGGCGAAGCTACTCTCCGCACTTGGCAGAGACTCATCTGGAGTTATGGTTGTTCGTATGATCTCCCAGCCATCGCCAGGTGTGGGGCTGCGTATGCGATCTCCAAGCCCATCTACAGGTGAGTCTGGCCGCCAGGCATTGCTGAGAGGGTGTGCTCGACGGAGGGTTGGTCGGTTCACCGTAATCGTGTCTGAATCTGGCACAAGCAGACTGCCTTCTGCTGACGAATCCAAAGGTGGCGTGGGAGGAGTGCCTCGACGTGCCTCTTCGGTGTCGTTTCCTTGCATTGGCTCCGGCGAGCGCAGGATGCGCAAGGGTTGGTTTGAATCCAAGCCGAAGGTATACGTGACCGGGGAGAAAGCTTCGTGAGCAACAGCAGAAGAAGACGAGGTTCGGTTCGTTCGATCTCCGCTAGGTCCAGTGCTCGCAGATGCAACGACGGGGGGCGATTCTCTGTGTCCATGAAAACGTCCGGACAAACGCCCGGCCAAAACGGCCTGTCGAGTGCGCACTTGCCGTAGACGTTGCAGCTCGCGCTCTGCGACAATGTCCGTGTACTCATTGTGTCGTCGCCGCACAGTGCTCGGGCTGGCATCTCCTTCCCAGTAATTGCGTGACTCGGGCACTGGGGGTGGTGGTGGATCTGATCTTGCTTGACTAGAGTTCTGCTCGGCAGCTTCTAGGAGGCTCGAAATGGGCGGCACACGCTGGTCGTCACGACGTCGTGGATCGTGCGCTGCATCGACGCCCGGGGGCGGTGGGAAGGGAGGAGGGGATCGCTCGAATCGTGGCGGAAGTCCTGAAGGCTCGCGGCGCAGGCTGGCGCGATGCGTTCTGCGGCCGTGCACCGAAGGCCGCCTACGGATGGTCGAGCGCGCAAGAGAATGTGGCGGGCAGTCGACGAGTTTGGGGCGATTGGCGGGGCATTTCTCGTCGGGATCGCGCCAGATGCTGCTCGTCGCGTGGGATGTTAGCCCGAGGAGCGCGTTGTTGGGGCGTGGCTCATGCGCGGCAAAACTGGGTCGCGACCAGCACGCGCGCTTGAGTAGTGTGCATCAGCGAGGGCGGAGAGGACGTACGGAAGACCCATGGCGGGGCGGTGGGCGCAAGAGACGGAGCGCGGAGTGCGGGCGGTGCACGCGATTCGAATGCGCTCGCGAAATCAATGCAGCGGGGCGGGAGGGGAGAGTGTTTGATGATGGGCGTCGTGTCGGCGTGTGTCGTCGCGTGGCGGGATTGAAAGGAAACGAGGGCGAGGCGACAAACCGACAAGCGCGGCGGCTGGGTCCTGGGACTCGGGAGTCCTTTGTGGCTCTTGCCCTGTGCTGCACGCCAAGCTCTCGTGGTGACCACAGCTGCCTGCTGCGCGACCTTCTGCCTGCGGCCACCCGACACCTCCTCCTCCCAAATACACCATGGTCATCGTACATAATCCTTCCCACGCCAAGACTGGTCGAGATGAACGCTGAGTCCCAGGTAGGCCGTGCCGTAAAAGTGCTCGATTGCCACCATGATCGAGCTGGGTCTGGAGCGCATATCAAAGCTGCTGTCCACGACGGCGCTGTCGTGGCGAGCAGTACATGTCGCTGGCACCAATGGCAAAGGCACCGTCTGCCATCTCACGTCCGCTTTGCTGAATGCATACAACCATTCCTCGTACCGTGAGCGCCGCTCGCAGCCACCCATCAAGCATGCTCGATTCACAAGCCCGCATCTGGTGGACCGCTGGGACGGCATAGCGTTTGGTGATGCGACGCGACCGGCCATGAATGTCGTCTCCAAAGACTTGTTCCTGGAACGTGAAAGTGCTGTCAAGACGTTCGACAAGGAGCACAACATCAATGCCACCGAGTTCGAATTACTCACCGCGACTGCCTTCCAACTGTTCGACCAAGCAGCAGTCGATGTAGCAGTCGTCGAGGTCGGTTTGGGCGGCCGTCTCGATTCGACAAACGTGATCGGAGAGCCCGTGTCCGGCTCCACGGAGACCAAACTCATCCGCAGACGCTTCAATCCTGCCAAATGGCGCGCTCCGCCTCTCATCACTGCTATCACCCAGATCGGACTAGACCATCAGGCTATGCTTGGAAACACGCGAGAGGACATTGCACTGCAGAAGGCGGGGATCATGAAGCCCGGCGTACCTGTCACCTGGGCTGCAGATGAAGAGCTTGATTCTCTATTTCACGCGCGAGCCAAGGAGCTCAATGCTCCCATCGTCACATACAAAGACCTGCCCATTCCAAGCATAGACGTGGACAGCTCAGCAGCGAGACGAATCAACAGCGAGCTCGCCATCACCACATCGTGGACCGCACTATCGGAATTGGGTAGGTTTCCCGAACCGGAGGAAGCAGGGCAGCGAGGCAGCTCCCTCAACTCTCTGATGCGCGACTGGCACGACATCGTTCGAGAATATGTGTTTCCGGGGCGGCAGGAAACGATATCTCTCGAGCCCATCATCGGACGACCGAGAGAGGCGCTTCTCGATGGCGCTCACAATGCGGATGGAATTGCATCGTTGGCACACAAGGTTACTTCACAACTTCGGTCACAAGGCGGCCCAATCGTGTGGGTCGTTGCGCTTTCCGAGTCCACCGATCGACAGCCTGGCAAGATGTTGGAGCCTCTCGTGCAACCAGATGACCGTTTGATAGCAGTTGAATTCGGTCCTGTAGACGGAATGCCATGGGTGACGCCCAAGCAAGGAGACTCGATTGTGGAAGCGGCGCAGCAACTTGTTCCAGACATCGATGCCAAGACGTTCGGCGCCGATATCAATGCTGCGCTGAAGAGCGCTTGTCAGCTCGCAGATGAAATGGCTGGGCATGTGGCAATATGTGGAAGTCTTTACCTCGCTGGAGATGTGCATCGCATACTGCGAGAAGCAAAGCAAATATAAACACGTGAGGAGAGCAGGATTATTTCACTTGGCTGAAACTCTATGTGCTCATGTTCTAGCAAATCATGACCCCAAAACTCACACTTTCGAGGGAGAGGACTTCGTGAAGATGTCCCGCGACCAAACAAATCCACGGCGTTGCTTCAGCGACCAAATACTGATCACGATGGCAGGCAATAATACATCATCCGTAGCTCTTAAGCGCCATTCCGTATCAAAGCATTCAACAATGGACAGTCCACGTCAACCAACAACAAGATAACCAACGGCCACATCTCATACCTCAAAGGCTCGAAAAAGAGAACACCCCAACAGAACATTCGAAACAAGCGCGCACAGTCACACCTGCACTAAACGAGTCAGCATATCATAGTGCACCGCGACCCTTCCCTTCCCTTCGGAGTGGCACGTATTACATACTACATGCTTCATGGTACCTAGCTGACTTGAATCATCGTCAAAACCTTTTTCGCTTCTCACTTTCCGAAGCCTGCATACATCGTGAACCCTGGCCCAGCAAGCTTGCTCCCAAGAACACGGAACGAACCCCACACAGTGCCATATTTGCGATGATGAGCGCGCGAACGATGTGTACAGAGTCAGTCACGAATAGGCTTTCTCCGAGGGATAGAAAAATGTGAGAAGATCAGGGGAGAAAGGAAAGCAAAGGAGAAAAGATTGACATCGTTATTAGACGGTTGATCATACGATAGAGTTCGAGACACGTACGTGTGTGGTTGTTAAAGATGGTTGATGGATTGATTATTGAAGAGGAGGAGGATGAGAATATGGGGAAGCGCTCTAGGGTATATGATGATGAGAGGAAGAGTTGATGAAAAGTGAACACTACGGCGATAGCAAGCTGTACATTGTAGTACATATTTTTCCATGTCCCCTGGGGATCAACTCGCACACTCCAACCCAGCTTCCCTTCTCCACCCCACATCCGCTGCCGTAACCCCACTGCCCACGTCCCAAAGGTCCAAAACACCACTCCAACAAACAGACAATGCTTCTGCTAAACTCCTACTATAACCAGTCAACGCCAACCAACCAACAAAGAAAAAAGCATTCAGCAGTTCATGTCTGCTTTGGAAAGAAACACCCCCGAAAGAGGTCGACAGAACAAATACAGTAGCAACAATCAATAATAATTAGATGAAACATGAAAACTCCACAAAGCTGTCAGACTCACCTGTCATGCCATCACGTTATTAAAAAGCCTAGGCAAGTTAATCGCGCTGTCGCGGCAAGAGCTTTTTACACTGTGCTATGCTTAGGAGGTAATGAAAGACACAGGCAACGGCAAGCAATGCAGGCAACGATTCACACATCGACCAATAATGCCAAACCTTTGATGCAAGGCCACATGCAACTTGTTACAGAAATCAACGGTCGTTGTCCGTCCGTCCGTCCGTCATCGCTAACAATAATGTGGTTTCGCTGGTTTGATGCGGCTGCAAGGAAATGCAACGCAATGCAAAGGGAAGTATGTGCAGGGGATGACATGATATGACATGACATATCAAGCAAAGCAAAGCGAAGCGAAGCGACGACGAGGGGGGGGGGAGAGGAGTTTGAAGGAACAAAAGAGAGTAGTATTCTAGGACCATTCTCCAGTAAGTAATACATATCGTCAACACTCGTGAAGAGAGGAAAGAGTATACCATTGGATACCAACAAACCTCATCAAACAATCCAGAAAGACGAGAAATAATTGACAGAGACAAATGATTCCATCCAAAACAGTTCGTTGCTTTCTACTACTCTTACACATTCCCCATGGAACAACATGCTCTCTCTCCATCGCTCGCACACTATGTGGCAGAATCTCAAGAAATGTCTTTCCCGTCCTCCCAAGTTCCCAGCCCAGCCCACGTTTTTGGGCTTCGATGCAATGCAGATACTAGTAGTGCCACAGAGGTAAAAAGAAAAAGAATGCACCTGCTGAGGGATAATTCCCTGCTCTCTCTCTCTCTTCCCGCTCCTCTCCCTCTCTTTTCTCTCTCTCTCTCTCTCTCTCTCTCTCTCTCTCTCTCTGTAACTATGTAAAAGCTCGCATCGTTTTCTACAAGGTAGGCAAGGCAGGCCTGATTGCTTAGTAAAGCATACTCCATCAACGCCGTCGCTCATAACACAAAAAACAAAGCAAGGCACGTATACTATACAGGTTTTCCAAAATGGTGACTAAAGCAAGCTTCCATGTCGATAATGCTTTCGTGGGGAGATGCGCCGCCGCCGCCGCCACCGCCGCCGCAGTGTTGATGCAAAAGCTTGACACACAAAATAATAAGAGTGCTGCGGCGGGGATGATGTCGTTACTCGGTAATGGTGTTCATGAAGGTCTTTAGTTTCATGTTCTGCTTCTCTTCTTGCTGCTGGACTTTCTCTTGCTCTGCAATGACGCCACCCTACGGCTGTTGTTCTGCAATCAGCGAGCTCAGCCCGAGCATACTGGAAACTGGTTTCCGCTTGGTCTTCGCCTGTTGCAACCTCGGTGCTCCTTGGATGCTCCGGGGCTCCTTCATCAAGGTTGGGTCCAGTTTGCCTGGGGTTCGTCCTGTGACTGTCTTGAAATCTCCAGGAAATCTGCCGGTTGGTGGTGCTGCTGACGCTGAGCGCCACAAGTGGTCCGAGGTGTCGCTGAGGAAACTCGTGTTTGATTTGGAGAAGAAGCTCCTGTGCCCACGATTGCGTTTAGAGAGGATAATTTCGTCGAAAAGCTTGATGCTCGGGTCTTCCGAGCGTGTCGCCTCTCGCTCATGAATAAATTCATTGAATGATTGTGTCTGTCGCAGCATATTCATGTACTCACTGTCCCCGTGAGGTACACTCTTCAGGAACTGGTCCATGTTGAAGTGGTAGAAGAGCCCTTGCTTCTTTCGCTCGCCCGAGGCAGGGTGCATGTAGCGTCGGTAAGTGTAGAGTAGTGACGCGAAGCACCTCACGAAGGCCGCACGAACTTGATCTGCACGGAACGCAACGGGGCATACGACACAAACAGATGGCGCGCAGCGAGCGTGGATCGTAATCCCACAACCTGGGAAAGATTAGTAAACGCGTCATGCAACAAGCAGAAAGGATCCTCACCATTGCATCTGAACAGTTCATCGTCGCACCTCTCGTCGCAAATCGTGCAAAGGGTCTTTCCATCGGCCTGTCTTTTGTGCAGACAGTGACCTTCTACCCACTTGGTCATGTCGGTGTCCCGGACGGTCTGCGTAACCGTTGGTTGCATAATGGTGCTTGCTGCGAGCGTGCTCTGTGCGTACACACTCGGCGCGTAACTGGAACCCGATAGGCCACCTCCGAGCGTGGAAGTCGACATGCTCGATTGGTGACCCAGGACTGGTGGGGGTAAACCATGACCAAGGACGGGCGCGCTTGGTCTGCGGACGGTGCTCATGCGATCCATTCCGAACTGATCCGGTATGTTAGTCCTATCCGTGAGAGGATTTCGAGGATGAAAGAGAGAATGTACCGTAGAATTCCGCCTGGCCATACTGTCGGCAAAGTGACCTGAGCGTTTTTCGCGAAGCGAGGCCTGCAGGGCAAAGCCGCTGTCGTTCCTCGACACGGGTGTGCTGGGGAAGTTTGTCGAGACCGGCGAAGGTACTGTGGTTGGTGAAGGTGGTGAGGCCCCAGAAGAGTTGCTCTTCGCACCTGTACCTGTAGAGCTGGTAGAAGGTCGGTCGCTCCCAGGGCCTGAACCAGGTCGCTGGACCAGGAACGCGTTGCACACGGTCGCTCTTGAAGTGGAATCCAAGCTCGATGCATCACCGAATGTAGTTGAGCTCTCGCTGACATAATTCGCCAACGTGGAAGGAGTTGGTCTCGAATTGAAAATCTGTGGATTCTCGGAAGAAAAGGAGTCGTGTGGGAAAGTCTCGACTGCGTACGCTGGAGGACCGATCGGCACACCGAAGCGAGTGTGATGTGGAGCTGCGGCCTGCAATAATGCCTGCAGCTTTCGTCTCTGCGGTCGTGGGAGCTGAGTCTGATAATCAGTGCTAGTGATGGTGTTCTCGTCAAGATCCACGAGGCAGTAGTCGTCGTCTGGGATCTCAAGCTTCTCATAGCGCTTTTCGACGCCGGCAATATATGGGCATGGCGCCTCAAGAGCCTGTATCAATCGGTAGGGCAGTACAGGAATGAGCACTCCAGTCCACTTGAGGGGATAGAGAAGACTTTGCAGCGCTGAGCATGCCAGCTGCAGCATCGCAGTATGCGACGAAAGCAGAATGATCCTAGATTCTGCAAGTGCATACTCGAAAAGCGCGATGATGTTGGGGATGGAGAGGCAGCGGAAGAGTGCGTACAGGTCGGTATTCCGTGACCCCGGAAGTTCGTTGATCGCTTCCTTCCTCGCGTAAAGTCGGAGATCCCGAATGGCAACTTCGACCTGCGTGATGGATGTGATGGGACTCAGAGCTTCAATGCACAAATTGCATACATAGCGCTCGAGTGGCTGCCACAGGCCAACTTTGGGAGAACTGGGCGGGACGCGCAGAATGGCGCTGTTTGTCATCGGCACAATGACTGCCTTGAGCCACTCCTTCCAGAAGCTCGTGAGCCCTCCGTCGCGTCCAAGGACACCGTAAGCGCGAGGAATCCAAAATCCAGTGTCGCCCTCGGTGAGGCCGTCAATTTTAGAAGCGGCTCCGTGTCGTACAGGCCTCAAAAGATCTGTCATCAGGCCGATCTTTTCTTCAACTGCACTGATGTCTTCCTCGAGCTTCTCTCGCTCTGCAGAACCCAATTCGTGGTTGGGAAGATCAGATAAAAGTCGACTGAGCTTGGCTCTCTCGGAGGATAGACGCTCCCCCAAACTCGCTGCCAGCTCGCGCTCTTCTTCACTCATGTTTGCTTTTCTCCACTCGTCGCACTGCTTCTCGAGTCCAACAGATGCTGAGTCGCTGAGTGGCACCCACATGGTCACGCAGATACCATAAAGCTTGCTGTTGTCCGAGTTGGTCATTGTGAAACCATGCCATGTAGATCGGGGCCTTTCATCCGACGAAACTACGGTGACATCGTTCGGAAACACAAACATTGGTACATAGTCCGGGAAGGGCGTGCGTCTCTTTGATTCGTCAAACATGGTCTTCGTGGGGTAGCGGTCGAGGAGTACCGGCTCATATCTTCGTTTGAGGGGATGCATGTCGGCGGGCGTTTGAAATGGTTGTGGTGTGGGGATTACTGAGTTGTACCCGCTCAGTCTCTTCGACTGTCTCGCCGAGTTTCTGCTCATCACGGACGACGCTCGCTTCATACTGTTCATCGTTGACAATCGCCTTCGCAAACTTCCGACGCCGCTCTTAAGACCCGTGGGGGTATTTTCGTCCTGTGCGATGCGCACCGTCTTCGGCCGGTGGACTTTTGCTCTCGTCGGAGGATCCCTCATCACAGCACCTGCTGCAACGTGGATATCCTCGAGGAAGCTGTCTCGCTCTGAAGCGAACTTCTTAAGCGCCTCTTCAAAAGCATCGTCGCTCAGACCCGAGCCTCCTATGGTGCCCGCCTTGATCGTCGTACTACTGCGATTGCTGGCGGGGAGGCGTTCTTCGGTCACATTGATGATGCTGCCCACGCTCTTCCTCGCTTCGAAGCTGTATCGCGAGCGTCTTTGGTCACTGGGCGAGCCTGGCGTCGTCGGTCGTCCGGAGGCATGTTCGATTGCGAGCTCAAGATCCTCATCGATCGTTTCTTCCACGGGAGCGGCGGGCGCTGCTGCAGCGAACTTCTCATCGTACACTTGCGCCGACTCGATGCCCGCAATGAAGAAGTAGTCGGCCAGCGGGGCAGAGGTGTCGCCGTGGGAGGGACCTTTGCTCGAGGCATCCTTGTGCTTTGTGGCGGCGGGAGCCATGAAGTGGAGGAGCGCGGAGGCGAGGCCGAAGGAGTGGACGTGCAACGAGTGCACGGGGAGGTAGATGGGAAGATTGGGGAAGTGGTTGTGGCAGATTCTGAGACGCAGACAGCTAGCTCATGGAGCGGTGTCGCCAGGAAATCTCGTGCTGCTGCTGCAGCATGTGCGTGTCACACAAGCGCCAGATGGAATGGCTGCGCGGACCCGCTCGACAGCCGGCTAGTATCACGTAGGAGCCGGGTGGGTTTCTGATTGCTGTGGGCGTTGACCTGCAGCGCCGTCGATGCTGGCTGTTCGCTGCCCGTTCTGTCGGCCACACGTGTCTGGACAGGCGGAAGATGCGACCAAGTGGAAGAGGTGTTGCGCTGGCTTATCCGCGGAGCCAACGGTCGACCGCTCGGCAGGTGAGAGGGCGCGTTCGTATCGCGCTGCTGGGCGTCAGCAGTGACACTGACCAGGACAGGCCAGTGGCGGTGGAGGAGGATGCTGGTGCTGGCGGAGCGGAAGGGCGCTGTCCGGGTGACTCCTGCGGTCTGGCGGGTTCTGTCGCGGGGCGTGTGCCGTGGGCGGCGGTGATGGTGATGATGCTGCGACTGATGATAATGCAGCTCCAGCAGTCTGTGCAGCAGCAAGTGGTCGGTCGACCCAACGACTAAGGCGCTGCTGCGCGAGGGACCACTCGAGCAGGGGCCGTCAGGGCAGGGCAGATAGCCGCAGCAGATGCCTGAAGTGCGATGGGTATCCCAGACACGAGCAGAGATAGTTCGCGGCCGCGCGCTCCACTCGGTCTGCTGTGTGGCTCAAGCGGTCGACCTCGAACACACTGACTCTCGGGCGCTGGTGTTCTCGAATCCGACGCTGGTGAGACGGCAAGCAGCAGGAGCAGGAGCAACGACAGCAGCAACGAAACACAACGACGGCCACCACCACCACAACAACAAAGGGATGCCGGGGAGGGGACGTCCTCGTCGAGCTACGAGCATACTGTGTGATTGCGCGCGGCGCTAACGCTGGCGGGCTCTCAGCGATCCCAATCCTTTGACGCGATCATACCGCGCACCACACGCGTGCTCCTCGTCGCCAAGCCAGCACACACGCTCTGCTTTGCAGTACACTACAGTACGTCCACCACCGTCGTCCCTCTCGCTGATCTTGTCCTCGCTTCGAGCAGAGGCCGGCTCTGCGCATCGTCACTTGAGTCGTTATCCGTCTGAAGAAGCGACACGCGCCTTTACACATGTCTCGCTCGCGCACACACAGCAACGCCGACTCACGCCTGTGCATCGCCAGACCAACGAATCTATTTCGATGCGACCTACATGCTTTATGAATGACTCCCAGGCGTCCACTGCATGCCAGACGCCCTCTTTTCCTCTTTCGATGCCCTCCAGTATGCCAAATAACTCCACGTCCTGTCGCCAGGGCTATCGCCCGCTCTTTCGAGCCTAGCTGCGCCTGCTAAGTTAGCCCAAAGTCTTTCGTCCACTATACACCATGCCGGGCTGTTTATGGTTCGCCGAAGGCTTGTCCACGTCGCCTCTCCTGTCCACCGGCCCCCGGCACCCAGCAGTTCGTGATTCCATGTTCCTGCACAAGTGCCTTCTTCGCTGCATGCCATGCACGCCATGTGCAGCGTCCGCGCCAGAAACTACTCTCCACGGCAGCGCTTCACCACAATCCAGTTTCGGGACAGCGAATGCCAACGCGGCAGCTGGTCTCACTGGTCCATCACAATTACTGACAGACATGCGGTGTGTGTAGTAGCGCCCGCGTCCATTGGTGGAAGTGGCACAGACAAGGATGGCCCTTCTTTCGCCATCGTTCTCCACCCTGAGCCTCTGCGATCCCAGCGGAGCATCCCGGTGCGGCGCATATTCTTGACGTCTGCTGTTCCACTCTGCTACAGGCACTGAGGCTCACAACATTATATATGTGTCGCGCGACATCACGTCTCAGTCCGTATCACAATATCCACAGTGCACTTCCGTCCTCTGCTGTCCTCAACAACGGCAAGATCTGGACAACATACAGGTGATGCATCTACGCGAGGGACACGACCAAGCCCCCACGGACATCGAAGCGAACCTTGGTCTCCCTCGTGACAGCCGAAAATAGCATGGCCGTCGCCGATCTCAGATCATTCTTCATTATCTCGAAAGGGAAAACTTTGAACCTTTTTTTTGAGTTGCACATTGTCAGTACAATGCGGGCTCAGTTTGCCTGATCCCAGTCAACTGGACATGTGGCAGCGAAGCATCGCCTCTCGAACCCTTGTGATATGCGTGTATCAACTGTGTCGTCCATGATCTGGCAACAGTAATAATCAGGAGGTGATACTTGATACGAGAAGCATGCTCACTACTCGCTATACCGCTTTGCGCGCTGTGCTCAAAACAATCAATCGACGGCTCGTCGCAGAAACTTGCGCTATGGATCAGCTGAAACATTCGAACCCTTTCTGTGGCTCAATCAAGCAAGCTTCGAGCCGAACCTTGCGCCATATCAAATGTCGGGTGCGCGTTGATGATGCGCTGTCATCTCAAGACTTCGTGAGACCGTGAAATTGATGAACAAGGGACAGAGCGACTTCCAGCATTCGTATGCGTACGCGTATGCGTGTGCGTGTGCGTATACCACGGAAGACGGCTGCGCCGGCAAGCCTCTACAACATCGAGAAAACTTTCCGCTCTGTTCCCTCTCACATCGTGCGGACGCGCGCAACACACCAACACGATTCCGTGTTCGTGATGACAGCCAGAATACTTGAGACCGAAAACAAGTCCCACTCCCCAACAAAGCCACCACCGCTCGACGCCACACTCACGCGAACCATTGGCCATCAAACCTTCATCACATTAGCAAGTGCCAACACCAGTTGCCAGCTAAAAAGAAAACCCCAAGAAAAAATCAACCGGAACTTCTTCCATTCGTCTCCACCACGGTCCCACAACGAACCGAATATTCGGCAGCCCGAAGCCGAAGCATGCACTTCCGATGCACGCAGGGCAGGAACGCAGGCTCCAGTATTCGGTGACTCTTCCTACTGGTCGTTGTGGATACAATACGATAACAAACCCCGGATAGAGAGAGAGAGAGAGAGAGAGAGAGCGGAGCAGAAGTGATACAGAACGGTAAACGAGAAGCACAGGCACAGGAACAACACAGAGCAACGCCACATTTCTCACGATCCAACAACGCTGCGTGAAGTTTGAGATGAACGTCTACGCGTTCCTCCCACCACTCGTCGTGTTATCGTGAGCTTCGCTCGCTCGCTCAGCGCAGCATCCTTTCATTGTTGACAGTTCTCACACAGCACACAGCACACAGCATGACAGGACAGGACAGGGGCCCTGACATGAGATCGGAAGTAGATCCGCGTTTGATGCTCTCCACGTCTACGAAATAAAATCAACGCGAATTGAGCTCTCATCAGCTGCTGAGAAAAAAAGACCATTCTTCACGTGCCGCAGACAGAGGTGCTCGATGCTCATTACTGTACAAAATATGATGCCGATGAACACGAATATGAGTCTTAATCTCTATGCGTATCTCACAAAGTCCACGACAAGAGAATGCCAACCCTCATTTCTCATCAGATCAGTAGAATCTCATTTATTCTATTTGACCTCGGTGAAACTCTACTACTCTCTCTCTCTCTCTCTCTCTCTCTCTCTCTTCTGTGCAATGTGCTTACCGCGTGCCACGCAGATACATGCAGTTTCGACTACAATCTATTATTGTTATTATTATTATTCTCCATTCCACTCGTCACACCGTCACGAAAGAAAGCTCTGATCCCTGGTGTGATGAGATAGTTCCCTGATCTTCTCGCATCATTGAGATGGGGAATTACATCACACTCTTTTTGCCTTGCCCTGGGGAGCACACCAATCACCACAAGTTTGTGGAGTCGCTAGGCTAGTGAGCAATCGACATGCTGGAGCACAGATATACGCACAGGCGGATGATCACGAAACTGTCAAACTATGATCTTTCTCCACGCCAAGTCCATTGCCTTCATCATGGAAATAGGGGAGAAGCTGCTGGCGGCGGCGACGGCGGTCAATCGTAATAATAATACCTCCATCATCTTTGGCAATGACCAGCGATTGATGATGATGGCCTCGTCATCGTTGGAGTCTTGGAGATCTTGGGTTGGCGTGAAATTCAATTCCACGTCACACGAATGTGCTGGTGCAGAAATTCTCGCGCAGATTTTGTAGATTAGCTGAGTATTATCCATCTCTGACGCATTGCCTGCGAGCCACATAAGACAGATGGATAGATTGTTGTTCTCCCATTTCAACCAAGCGATCAGTGTCGTAACACTTACAGGCATTCCGCCAGAAGTGGATAATGACAAGCTGATCCACAAATCATTGCCATTGAGATTTTCGAAGGCGCGCTGACAATAGTGTTTGTTGATCGTTGGTTGTCGTTGGTGGTTCGCAACGTTCGGAAGATGCCATTTGTATGCACCTGTCGATTAACGGAAGTACCGCAAGGATGTACATGCTTAGGAGATGGAATGTGCGGATGTTGATTCATTCTTCAAGTCGACGGTACAGCAGACGTTCTCACAAGTACCACGTGAAGGTCTGGAACGGCTTTTGTCTGGTAGCGAATGTCGTTTGCTCAATGAGATCGTACGGCAGCTGTCTCGGCTGTGTCTTGCAACGAAGATGCATCGCCGATGTCAGCGCTGCCTCAACTGGCGGTACGTCCAAGGCGTATGATGGTATGGACTCAATTTTGACGACTTGAGCGGATCGCATTTTTCCCGTCGTGGCGTGAAAGAGATGGTTGTTTCAGACCACCGGCTCCGCGGCGTCAATTTAGGTCGCTGCGCAGCGTTAAAAGCGTCATGACGTCTTGCTCCGAGCAGAGCTCCAACAGCACTTTGAGGAAGGTAATCGAGCTGCCTCACCTCAGCAAATCTCTCACCAAACTTTGCCAGTTGAGCAAAGGCTGAGTTTGGGGACTGTCCTGTATCGCTTCATCGACTCCACGATGGACTGGCGTCCGTCTCCTCGCAGCGCGGTGTCGTCGCACGCCACACCCAAATTATCGTCCCCTACTCGACAACCACCCTGTCGTCAAGCTTCCTTGTTCGCCCATGGCATTCCTCCAATCGATGTTCAGCTGCCCCAAAGCCATCTTACTACTCACGTCCTCGCTCTTGTCTTTTTCCGCCACCAAAAACATGACCTGCTCCACGTCTTGCGGTTTCAGCACTACCGCCTCTCTGTCCTCTTCTTCACCGTTCATTGCCTTTCCGTGAACACTATCGCTTTCCTTCAGCCAGATCTTCTCCAACACAATACCGGTCTCTCCCACATTCTCCAATTGAGCCTCCAACACCCATTGTCGAGGGGCATTCTTCTCGGGGATCTTGCGTTCTGTGACTTTGGACCTCACTGCGAGGAGTTGCTGCGAGACGAATTGGTAGAGTTTCCGAAACGTGCGAGGTCGACCCCCGCTCGCTGCTGCGCCTTCTGGAGTGTGGAGAGTCTCCGTGTAGCTGACAGTCACTGCGAGCACGTACCGCCCTTCATCCTTGAGCTCGTGACGCAGCGTGCGCTGTAGCGTTTTGCCGGGTTCGAGGTGCTGTTCTTCTGCTGCTTTGCTGCCTGCATCCGCAATCTCTAGCTCGAGGGAGATCCCTGTGGGCTGAGTAGGCGTCTGGAGCTCAGCGAGGACTTTGACCCCGCTAACCGTCTTACGCCCAGCGCCATCGCCTGTTGGGAGCTCGTTGTTGACGCACAGAGTGCATGTGAAGGTCTCGCCAACGTAGGCTGCGCCAAAGGCAGCAGGAAGCGTGAGGGCTGTGCCCAGTGGGAAGGTGGAGTTCTCGTCGGCGCTCGGATAGGCCAGCGAGGCATTGGGCGCGATGTCGAGGCCATTGCCAAAGGAGGTACGAGGCAGCGGCGTCTGCGCAGCGAGAGTTGGGCGCGAGAGTCGTAGGACCTTGAGCGAAAGACTGTGAGGGCCGGAGACGGTGCCCGATCGCGCTCGCGAGTGCTGCGGCGCGGCCATGGCGGGTTGTTGGAGTGGAGGAGGCCTCTGCGCCTTGCCGCTACATCGTCATCGTCGTGACGCTCATCGTCATGCCGGCGCGGTGTGTCCAAATTCACCACAGACGGCGATGGAAGCAAGGGATGATTCCACGTCGAGCTGCACCCGCAGCCACTGTGCAGCCGATTACGTTCCAGGGTCGCTGGATCGAGGAGCCGGCTCCGAATTGCTGCCATCGCGATTTTCATTACCACTTGTCGATCTTTGCTCCTACGTCAGCGCTATACCGGTGACGACACGCCTCATTTTCGACAAGCATCTGCCCACGGCTGCACGCCAGGCCGACCGCGAGCTATGGCGCATGATCAACATAGAAATCATGCTGGCATCGTCGATGGTGGTGGCAAAAATGGTCTTGTTCACTTGCAGCGCTTCCCGCATTTACATTTAACTAGCAACACCCCCAAAGGTAGGCCTGACAGCGATGATTCCACATCATCTGTCCGAGTGATCCATTCATCCTGGCCTTGTGAATCGTGTTGACAGAGTCGACTAGGACGAGGTGTCGTTGCGAGTGCACCAATCCCCGCGGGTACGGTCATCGATGTCTCGCCGGTGCTCGTACTGGGCATCGTGGAGAATATCGAACACATAGAGCAGACGCAGTTGTTCAACTACACGTACAACTGGCCAACGAAGAATTCCATCGGGGAGCCGAGGACCGCGCAGGCCGTCGTCTTTGGCCTAGGGTCGATGTTCAATCACTCTGCCGAGGAACAGAATGTGGGCTGGAAGCGGGATCTGGAGCGACGAGTTATCGTTTACCAGGCCTTGAGGGATATTCCAGAGGGAGAGGAGCTCTGTATATCGTACGGTGACCACCTCACGTTCGTTGATGCGGATGGTCCAAGGAGTCCAGTGACAGAGGAAGGTAGCGAAGTTCTCGGGAGGATCTCCATGGAACTATGAGCTGCTCCGGAACCAACGAGGGGAAGCTCGTTTCTGATGGACCTTATGTGACCACGACACCGAAGATCTGAGAGCTACAGGCGTTGATGATTAGTTCCATCGGAAGGCGTGTCCAGTGGACGGATTTCACCTATGAGGCATTAGTCCAGGATTGTGGCGGGGCAGGCCGTGGTCACGTATCCGATCAGGGAAACGCTTTGTTGCGTACTGTACACAACGTCATAGTCAAGGTGAAGGTAAAAGCATTAGCAGCCATATGTCAGCATTTACGAATGGTCCCAGGGGTCCAGTCTCTCTGAATGAATACTGACACCTGTAGGTGAAAAGCAGCTGTGGCTGAAGCACTTCAGGAGAGCGACAGTGTATTCTGTGCGCTGGAGCTCACCCGAGCACCTTTTAGGCATCCCGAGTAGCAACCAAGCGTTGTTGGCGCCGAAGCAGAATTTCCACGACTCTAGAAAACAGCAATCTTGTGGAGGCTTTGAATCGCACCTCGAATGTCAGATCGAAGCAGAACCCTCATCTTAGGAAATCACGCGAGGACTCCGATGAGTGCAATGAGCATTTGGAAAACCGACGCGGAGAGGGGAAAAGATGCTCAATTCACCGGAAACCTATCAGCTGTGAGACTTTCGACTGTTGTGTAAATATTTGGCCGGCCAACCAACGATTCCTCTGACAAGATCTCACCAATCGACAACTTCAGGTCTCCCAGACTCCTAAGACCTGCAGACGGAGGTACTAATTCATAACAAGAGCGACCGCTCCCAGACGAGAACACGGGAGTACCTTGACTGCATGTGATCACACTCCTCGCCAAGAACCGGCGGCGTTGACATCTCACACCGGCACATCAACGGATTGGTACCCAAATACGCATCGACAGGCAAACCCCGTGTGGACCCTTATACCACAATCGATCGGAAGCACTGCCATTAAAGGGAACATCCGAGATCCGTATGTATAGGCCCGATAAGGTAGATCTCGGGAAGAAGGAGAACATCAGTGCTAGAATGAAGCAGTCTTTACTCCCCCTAGCCAACGATCACTTATGCACTATTCGCATCCTGAACCGATTTCACTCTATTGCGCCACCATCATACATTCATCCTCTCCTCTCACAACAAATACCTGTACGTCGGGCTCATATCTCCCAACTCCGTCGCCTCATGCTCCGTCAACCCGACATCGGTAACCGACTTATCTCGCTGTCGATTCTGCGACCAACACGCAATTCCATAGATGATACATGAAATGATGCTCAGAATCGTGAAAGCGATGCAGATCGAGTAACCCGTCACATATTTTGGACCGTCTTTCTTGAGGAAAGCAAACACGGCGATGATACCGCCGATGTTGCCGAAGCCGACTTGCCATGCAGAGCCGACTGAGCGGCGGTGGTGCCCTCCGAGATTCATATTGAACCAGCAGACGATGACGGGCATGGCGGAGTAGGTGCCCATGGTGACGAGGAAGAGGGCGGCTGTGACAGGGACTGTTAGCTTGGGTTTCTGTAAATAAACCTGCCTCGTGGTTGGAGCACGGCCGCGTGAAGCTTACCATATTGCACAGTATTGTTGTCGTGAACGTTAATCAGAATGCCAAACCCAGCAATACTGACGCAGATACTAAAGACTGCAAAGCCGAATCGGTGTTTCGTCGCGTCCGAGAGTACAGCCACTACCATCGCATATCCGAACGCTGCAGCCCACGGCGGCACGGAGTGGAGTTGGGCTTGAATCGGATCATAGCCATAGCTTCGGATAATCCCAGGAGCGAAGTAGGCGTATCCGTAAGCTGGAACGACGAGGCCAAAATACATGAAGCCAGCGACGATGACTTTGTAATCCTTGAAGACGTTGCCTACATCCTTCGCGGTAATGGAGCGTTCGACGGCTGAGCGGCCCTGGTCCTTTTGGAGTCGAGCTGCGATATAGGCTTTCTCGTCTTGGCTGAGCCATTTGGCGTCTTCTGGGAAACTGGGGATAAGGAAAAAGAACAGGAAGGAAGCAACAACCGTGAGGGCACCTTCCAGGATGACTGTGGATGATGTTAGTTGTTGTCACTGCGAGCGACATTTGCAGGTCACTTACAGATCCATCTCCAACCCTGGTAACCCTGTAAACTGTGTTCGAAGGCGTTAGTATTCACTCGAAAAGCGGAACTAATCGTCTGAAACCGAGCTCTGACCACGTGAGCCGAGCACTGACTTGACTCACCCGTCCATCTTTCCAATAGCTGCAGCGAGTAGCCCACCAAACGCTCCAGCAAGAGTCGTAGATTCGAAGAAGAAGGTATATCGCTTCTGCGCCTCGTGCCTCCGATACCACATTCCAATCAAATAAAAGCACCCCGGAAACATGCCGGTCTCGAAGATTCCAAGGAAGAATCTCGTCACCAGCAAAGACGAATAGTTCCTCACGAGGCCTTGCATGATGGTGACGAAGCCAAAGAGGAATAAGTTCAAGCTCAGCCAGACATTTGGCCGAAACTTCTTCAGAAGGATGTTACTCGGAATTTCGAAGCTGAGATAGAGATATCAGCGGGAACTCGATTGACAACAGAGGACAATAGCTAAACTCACAGCACATAAGGCACGAAGAAAATGACCAACGCCGTGTTGTACTCATTCCCTTCCAGTCCCAATTCCTCAGAGAGCCCAAGCACGTTCGCATTGGCGATATTGACTCGATCCAAGAACGCCAGAAGGTAGAGAATACACAAGACCGGGACGATGTGTATGTCAAGGCGGGCTAACAACCTGCGCTCCGTGGTGTGCGACGGGCATTCGACGTGCACATTTTCATCGTATCCTTGCGGCTGGTAGGTGATATCGTTGGGCTGCTCGAAACGCTCAGAAGATGTCGGCGAGTGCGCCGCCTTCTCGTCCGTTGACCTGAACGGCAGCCGCATCTTTGGCTGTCTGCCGATTTTGTTGGCAATGTTGATGACGAGTCCAGGAGGAGCTGGGAGCGCAGGTTCCGGCTGGAGGTGTGTGATACTTGTGCTCGCGGCGAACCAGTCCAGGATGTGTCAGCAGCACCGACGAGGATGAACGAACAAGCTTGCGCAAGCCTGGTCAAGCGGGTTCGAATGTCTTGATGGTGGCGTGCAACTATCTTCCGCCGTGCGAGGATTGGATACCAGTCGTCAATCCCAGTCCTCAGACATTCCGTATTTCAAAGAATGATTACGGTATGCCATGTTGGAGTTCAGCAGAGAAAATCGCCGAGACAGTTTTCGACCGGCGAAATCCAACGACGTGCATGCTCTTTCGACTCGCGTGGTAACGCATGTAACTGGCGGAGGAAGATGCACTTGATTCGCCGACGTCGGAGCTTAGGGCTCCGCTTCACCGTGTGGTTCGTTTCGGCTTAACTTAGATTCGGAAAGCTTGCAGACGTTTGCGAAATCGTATTCGATGTCTGGCAGGAGACTGTCATGGTGGCTTGCGAAGGCATTGTCAGCAAGAGGGTGTAAAGGGTGTGGGGCGATAACGAGAGTGCCTAAACAATAGCGGGCTAAACGAAGCGACACAAGTTGCATAGTAGAGACCAGAGCAAATTCAATCGCAATTTATCGAGGGCCCTTTGGTGGCTCCTTGGGTATAAGAAACCACATCTCTCCACCAGGAAAGAGACCGGACCTTCGACACGTCTGGCATTTGCAGATAGACCAACTGTATGCAAAAGTTGCCGAAATACACCACACACATGCAATGATTTAATGGGCGCCTACTTCGTAGCGTGCCCGTTTGCAGGCCGACCATACTGACGCCCATCGTCGTCCTCATCCTCATCATCTTCCAGACTGAACTGCTCTTGTTTGTGTCTCCCATTGGCATGCGACATGTCGTCCAGCTCGGCCTCATCGAAATCCCTCGCCGCTTCAACATCACGCTCGGCTCTTCTTCCATCATGATCCAATCCGAGGCCGCCACCAGGTCCGCGGTCGTCAAACGGCTCCATACCAAAGACTGACTTGTATCCTTTTCGTTTCCGGCGGTCGCGCCAGATGAAGAAGCCCCAGATAGCCGCTGCAACAGCGACGATGAAGAGTGCGATTTCGCCAGATCGTTGATACGCCGACCATTTCGCGGCTTCCACCTTCTCTGCCTCGGCTTCCTGGGCCGCAGTGCTATTTGGATGTCCGCCGACCGAAACCTCTTTGCCCTTTTCGCCATCGATACGTGAGTCTGCGGGTTTGCCACCGATAGAAGCAATGTCCACGCCCATGAATCTGTCAAGCATGTCTCGGGTGCGACGAGGATAATCGAATGGGACCATGTGTGAGGAATTGTAGAAGCGGAGGTAGGTCAAGTTCCGTGCAGATTGATAGAAACCAGCTGGCTCGCCCTCAAAGGTCCAGTCTCTTCGAGGAGCCGTGACGCCCGGAGAGAGCTCCATTCCTGTCGCGCCATTCCAGACCATGTTGTTTATGATGTTCTCAGTGCCGATGTGGTTACAAATAAGATCCTTGTCACCGGAGAAGAGAAGGATTGGGACCTGTTCAAGCAGACCTGGGATGAGAGCTCTTGATGGCTTTGAATTGTGTGCGTTGAATGCAGATGAGACTTGATTGTTGCATTCGATCCACCCAGTTTTCTTGTCTGGGTTGATATGGAGGGCGCGTGTGACATCGTCTCGTCGCAAGTACGGCTTGACCCACTCCAAGTCCGGAGGCCAGTTCATGCCGCAGCTCGGGTACGAGTCTCTGAGCCTGACGTCGTACATGTTGAGGCAACCTTGGTTGTTCTGTGTGTCGCGCAGAAGTGATTGCATTATGTTCTCGCAGACACCGCTGTCGACATGATCTTTGGCGCCAGCATCCAGATCGGAAAGGCACACTTTCTGTAGCTCAAGTGCTTTCTTGTCGGCGTCGGATCCTGCAGTGATCAAGTTGTTCTCATACGCGAATGGAAGGAATGAGATGTATTGCTCAGGTCCGGAGATCCAGCCATTGCCAATCATCAGCCCCTCGAGATTCCATTTATCCCCCGGATGTTTCTTGTTGCGTTCCAGGATTCCGTGTGCGATGTAGGGGATCCATTGTCCTGCGTACGATTCTCCCGCGATATAAAGCTGTCACACTCATTAGCAAGTCATGTCGCACTCCACAAAGTGTTCACAATCATCTCCACGTACATCCGTGTTCTTGTGTTCCGGAAAGACTTCGAAGAAGCCTTGTAGGAAAGACACCATCTGGTCGGCCATCTGGTCCATCTCGTGCACGTAGCTATTGGTATCGACATAACTGAAGCCTGTGCCCACGGGTTGGTCGACGAATAGGACATTCGCAAACTCGTCCCAGCTCCCATCTTGCAGTCGCAGTTTCCCCTCTTTTGTCACTCTGTAAGGCCCGATCTCCATGAGTGCGCCATCCATACTACTGCAGCCCGGCCCTCCATTCAGCCATAGCACTGTCCTCTGCTTGTTCGCGATATGCCTGTTTTTGAACAGCCAGAAGAAGAGGTTTCCGTGGTGTTCAGGCGTGATCTCGAGGTGTCCTGCCCACGTGTCGAGCTTAGGTTCTGGAGCTCCTGGAAGATCTGTGACATAGTAGTCTGCTGCTGATTTCGCGGCCGCGAACGCTGTAGGAAGCCAGGACAAGGACAGTAGGCTCGTCAATGTGATGATGGAGCGTAAGGGTGCCCGCCGTGGTCCCCATTCCTGTGTCATGATGGCGGTTGAGCCTGTATGCGCGGCGGTTGAGATGTGGTTGCTCGCTGACGTGGCCGCTCAATCAATGCCACACTCATGTGCGCTTTAGTGGAATCACTGATGGCGGCACTTCTCTATTGCGCTGTAGAAGGCAGTGCTGGCACTGTGCGTTGTGCGATTGACGAGTTGCTACGTTTCCTCGCAGGAAGTCCGGCGGCAGTCAGCATAAAGCTTGGTCCCGAGTTTCGAGGGTCCGAAGTTGTTCAGCCGCGCTGGGCTGGACGGAATCGCCGGCGGAGAAGCAGGATGCCGCGGGGATGCAACCTGGCGCTGGTGTGTCTGCGATCCTCGGAGACGACTGCCGGCCAAGCGGGGAGGATATGCGTTCGGGCTATTGAACCTCGCTCGCGGCGAACAAAGATGAGACCATGTTCACTTCACAGGGGAATGGTCACTGCGCACGTGCATCTTCGGCACGCACCGAAGCTCGCTTCCGGAAGCGGTAACATAAGCGACGCGTCCCACGACGCGACTTGCGACTTCATCGTCAACAGACGCCAGGCAGACAGGCAACCCATCAAGATCGGGTTGCCACACCACCACCCACCATACGATGCTGGCTATTCCGCCTGCCATTCTGCGATAGCCCACGATGCCCGCGTGAGTCTAATCATGCCTCTCCGCTGCTTCTACCACACTAACACCACGCAGGCCAGGCGACCAGCATCGCGACAATGCCAACACCGTGAACCCGTTCATCAAGCCCGAACCACGCATGTCCGAATTCACAGCCCAGGAGATCGCCACATTGCAGAGCAGACTGGACAAGCAGCTGGGGCCAGAGTACATATCCACTCGACCAGGTGCCGGGGGAGGGAAGGTGCACTATCTGGCTGCCGAGAAGGTCATCAATCTTGCGAACGAAGTATTCGGGTTCAATGGCTGGAGCTCGTCAATACAGAATGTGCAGATCGACTTCGTGGACGAAAACCGAGAGTCTGGCAGGATAAATCTCGGCTTGTCGACAATTGTACGGGTCACGCTCAAGGACGGCACATTTCATGAGGACATTGGCTATGGGCACTGCGAGAACACAAAAGGCAAGGCGGCTGCTTTTGAAAAAGCAAAGAAAGAAGCTGCGACCGATGCGATGAAGCGGGCGTTGCGCAACTTTGGGAATGTGCTAGGCAACTGCTTATATGACAAGGACTATCTGCAGAAGATTACCAAGATCAAGGTAGCGCCCTCGAAATGGGACGCTCAGAATCTGCACAGGCACCCAGACTATGCACCCATCAAGAAGGAGCCAGTGACGCAAAGTGCACCGGTATCAGACCGAGTGGATGGGCCGCAACGCAACACCAGCGTTCAATCTGTGGCATCTGTGGGCTCGGGAGAGTTCGACGACGATTTTGGAGAAGTGGCGGAATTCGACGAGACCGACTTCAGTCATCCTGATGAAGTGCGAATTGATGATTCAGAGGGCAACATTGCACCACAGCCTCATTTGCAACGAGTTGCCAACGGCCCACAGAACGGGCAGCGCCAGGCAATGTCAAGGACACATTCGATGCCGCAAACAAGGCCGCCGAACATACAGGCTCCGCCACCAGTCAATGGTATGCAGGCCCCACAAAAACCGCAGTCAGTTCAGCGGCCTCCACAGAACGCTGCACAGTCGGTCAATCGCATGTTGCCACCGCAAACGCCAGGAAACCAGCAAAGACCACAGCCTCAACAGAATGGCAATACGTATGCCCAGAACAGTTTCGACGGCACGCGTTCGAATTCTTCGTCTGGAAATGCAGCCGGCTCGCCCTTGGCACAAGCCCAACAGCGACCGCAAAACGGGTTTAACGGCCAGCCACAGCCAGAAGAGTCTGTATCAATGCCCCCAGGAGCTACGGTAGGCTTTGTTACAGGCCGCACCGAGGCGAATGTTGCGTTCAATCCACACGCCGAAAGTCCTTCAATACGGAGAACGCAAGGGGTAAATCCTGGCGTTTCGAAACCAGTCCGACGAGAACAACTCGTAGTCGCGCAGTCTACCGCAACTGTGCCAAGTCAACAACCTGGCAATGGCGCGGGAGGCTTCAGGCCTGGTGCCGCTGGTGCGACTGCCAACGGTTCGAATGCTGCACCTCGACCAAATGCCGCAAATTACATCAATCCTGCTGCAGACATGAGCCGAAGGATTGGTATGCCGCAAGGAGGCGTGAGTCTTCGCAATGGTACAAGTTACAAACCACCGAGTGCGGCAAAGAGACCGGCCATGACCGATGTCACGAATACGTATGGTGCAGATGGCGCGAGTGAAGCCGCTTCTGAGCCCAAGAAAGCCAAGATTGAACCAGGCAATCCGGAGAGTGTCGCATCTGAGACAGTACAGACTACGGCTACGTCCTAGCCGGTTCATAACAACATACGGCGTTGCCATAAGGAGTGTGGAAAGCAGAAAGACTGCTTGCATCATGTTTACGAGCGCGGAGTTGGTGGGCTGCATCTTAGGATCTGGGCATATTGCTGTGCGAAGTACTTATGAGACGTAGCAAAGAGGCACTAGAAGTGCTGGAACTGGACCAACGGTCTCGATCAAAGTTGCAGCGAGTCTTCCGAGTCGTCTCCTTGTCACGAAGAGTGTGATCATTGAGTGGTTGCCTCGTGGACCTCGAAAGCAGTACCACGACTTGGCCCAGGCTCATCATCACTATAGTATGGCTGATGGAAAGGAAATGCAGGGAAGAATATATTTTTGACTGACATGTTGAACACTAACTTTTCCAATATGTCTTTCGCCTTTGCAGTGGCGAATTGATTTCCAAGGACATAGCGAGCATCGACTTCGGACAACAATACCCAACGCGGTCCGATACAGTTCTCGTCAACACTTCGTTCCGCCACTATCGCCCATCTTTCGCAAAGTATCTCCCAATGCGATCGTCCTCCCAACTCGAAGCGCAACTCAAGAGCGCATTCCAAGATCCCTTAAGAAGGAGGAGCACAACCTTTCTGCACAGCCGGCATAACTTCGTCTACAATTGGTGAACACGCTGATCAGCAAACACGGTCTTGGCACTACGGCTCGCTCGACGAGGATTCGGTGTTGAAAAACTTACTGACTGCGACATCTATGCCACATGCTTGATTGACACACTGTGCTCCGGCCTGCTGGATCTTATCCTTGTTTGCGCAGGCGCAGTTGGTGTCTGTTGGAGCACAGGTTGTGGCAGACTTGATCGCGTCGGCAATGCATTGTTGGGAGCAAGCTGGGAGGTCGGCGAAGCTGGCGGACGTGCCTGAGCCGATGCTGAAGGCCAGGAGGGCGGTATTGACGAAGGAGGCGGAGAACCTCATTTTTTAGGTGATGATGAATTGCTGTTGTGGTGTGATGGAAGAGGGGAAGAAGAGAGGAGGTTGAGAGTGTGACTTGTTGATTTGCCCTTCTGTAGCTGCTACTTCGTTTGCTTGTGGTTCTTGATATACCTTTGAATCGTTCTCCTTCTCCATGATCTCCAGCTGGGTCCGACGCACTAGTTTCAAGAAGCAACGACGAAGTTGCGGTTCAAGTGGCCTGTACCTGGGTGCTTGATCGGAGCTTGTTCTTTTGATCCCTCTATTCTCTCCTATTCTTCCTCCACTATTATCAAGTACAATGGGCTTGTCGTCCCGGGGAATCTTCGGGTTCTCCACTCTGGTCGTATCGTCAGAGATCTTGCTCCTGTTTGGTGGTCCTCCATCTGTGACTTGTAAGGGTATCAATTGTTAAGATCACAGCTGACGACGCGCCCGAAGTTCTTGTCGATGATCTTCATATAGGAATTGCTTCGGAGGCGGTAAGAAGAATGAAGATTGCTTGTGGGCAGCAGAGTTCCTCGAGTATTTCCTTGCCCTTGCATCGTGTAGGGGTGTATGGTAGAAGCAGTAGGCAACAGTGTCTACTACATGTGGTCCTCGCTCTCGATGTTTTTTCCTCCTTCGCCTCCGACCACCCACACTCTCTGCGCACCGTCTACAGATGCTGTAATAATCGTGAAAGACGCGAAAAGACAATCCCATCAGCAAGCTGGCTCAACTTGAAACATGATCGATCTCGCCCGAAGAATGTACTTAGGTCATACCGACCAGCACCGGGTCAACTCCACTTCGTTCCGAGGTCCAGCCTGCATGCCAGAGGGCTTCGGTTCATGCATGTACCGCGCAGGATGCCAGAAGTCGATGAGAGCTGCAGAGGCCATAGCAAGGCCGTAGGAGAGGAGGGCAGAGCTTCATTGTCGGAAGCGAATGTTCATCAATGATGTCGTATGTTCCTGTTCGTGATTGCCAGCTCGCCTGTCTTCTCAGGTTCCACAGCGAAATGTCGGCATACCAACTTCAACTGACAATCGGTTCATAACGTGAGCGCAGGTTCTGGGCCGATGAACGCTTCTTCGATTGATTGGTGGCTCTGCGGTGCAGGAAGACGCGAGCGTTCTCCAAATACCTCATCCACTCGTCGATCTTTGTCTCATAGTGATAAATCTGTATTACCACTTGATAGATCGTGAGAAGTGGGACTAAACGTCCCGAAGATGTTTACGATTTCGAAGTTCCTCGTTCGGAGGAAGTCGAGTATACATCTCCTTGTCTAGGTAAAGTGTCAAAGCTGTCCGTGGTCATCTCGTACAAGCAACAAAATCAAGTCCCGCTGTCCTGCCGTCTCGACCCGTACGCCTTTTGCTTTTCTTTCATCACCATCAAGCCGACAAAGAAAGCGGGTGGATGGTCCGGTATTCTAGATAGTGCAGAGAGTCCACAGCTACTATCCCACAGCCGGCTGGAAAATTTGCGCACCAGCATCTCAATCAAACTCTAGTGACACACATGCATATCACTCCATCTCGACATCCCCATCATCAGTTTCTTCTGCTTCGTCTTCGTCTTCGTTATCGTGGTGAAGATATCCATTCAACCCGTTCATATGCCCATTCAACTTCTGCATTCCACTATCTTCAGCAAAAGAATCTTGCAAATGCCTCTCTTGCTTCCGCATCTCCGCTTCCTCGTCCGCCTTCGCCATGAGGAATTGCCGGACGTCCCGCTCAGCTTGAGCTGCAATTGCATCGAGTCCACGGTCTGTGACAAACTTGGATAAAATCTCATCCTGAATGCGGAGTTCATTGATGATGGGGTCCAGGATATCGGGCTCTGGGAAACGATAGCTCAAGTCTTCGGGTTGACAAGCTGCGCCCACGCACTCTGAAGGCATCAGAATACGAACTTGGGCATCAGGCTTGGTGGTAATTTCAGCTTCCGAGACGTGATGATAAGTTTGCCAGAGGGTGGAAAACTGAATGGCACCCTTGCGCTCCTCGTCAGACTGCTTCTTGTTGATTTGAAGATCTGGTGAGTTCCAATCGTCGTAGATGTACGCTCGCTTCCAGATCAAAGCCAGCAGTGTTTCGAAGCGCGAAGGTGGGAGTGAAGACGCAGCAGCTTCCAACGCGATCAGAGCCTGAAGCGTCTCCGACCCTTGAAGATTGTCGTCTGAGGCACTGTCGATGACCACTGACATCAGAGTCAATGTGTCAATCAGCTCCTCAACTTCGAGGATTCCGTGCCGAAGGATGGTTGCAATGCCGTGTTCGAGTACGCCCCATAGTGCTGAGTTTTTGTCAAGGTGCCTCCCGTACTTGTCCATGCAATTCACCAGCTCGGCGTCTTCATCAACGGACAGCTGAATCTCCGGGGTGAAGTGCTTGAACACATGTTCCTGTATCCGCAGGATAGCAAGCTCATCTTGCGGGGAACGCTGCAACTTGTAAGCCCCATTGGTCTGCGACTCTGAATTGGGTAACGTGCCAGCCTCTTCTGCAGCGAGTAGTGCCAATTTCGAGAGCGACAGCTCGACTTTCTTGCTCCACAGCTTCGTCTCGTGAGCCTGGGCACATTCGGCAAGCGCCTGACTTGCATGTGCATAATCAGACTCGGCCGTAATATCATTGATCCAGCACAATTTCGCTCTGCCAGGATGTCCTCGAAGATACTTAGCAAGAGGTTCTTTCCACTCCTTTTGCGCTCGCAAGAGCTTCGCGCCTGAGCCACTGCTGGCGAAGAGTTTGTCGAAGAAAGCGTCTGACCAGGCCTTTTGATACTTGCGGAAGTACCGCTGGATTTTGCCGTGCAGGTCTGCGGAAAACTGCGCAATCTGCGTTCTGTCCGCATCGTGTTCTTGACTGTATTCGTGCAGATATTGGTCCTCGGCGATGATCATATCAGCCAACGTATCCATGTCTCTGTACTTTTCGGCCAACAGCATTCCCGATTCCGCCCTGCCAACAGAAGCCAGCTTTCGGAATTGCGTGTAGCGCTCTTGATCGTACTCCTGTCGCATTTTGTCTGCAATCTCCTGCTGCCTCTTATCCGGTCGGGAAGAGTACCAGCTGATGCTTTCTTGAGCCTGCAAGCAGTATATCTGCACAAGTCGCGCGTTGTTGTCTGCGATATCGTTGACCATTGCGTGCCCATCAGCGTCGAGCTCCTCAGGTTCATAACACTTCTGAGTCAAGTCGCGCGACAGATCTGCAACTTTCAAAGTATTGTCCACGAGCTTCAGAGAGGAAGTCCAGAATTCCGGAAGGTCAACGTATTCAGCCTTGTCGATCAAGATGCCATCGTCAATCAACTCAGGCAATATACCATAGTCGGCACAGTTCTCAGAGCGAAAATTGAAGACTGTTTCCAGAGCTCTGAGCCAGATGTCATCGGCTTGTATCACGCGCTTGAGGCCCTCTTGCGGAGCGCATTCTTCCTGATCGTGAAAGTTCTGCAGCAAAAGTTGCAAGTTCGTAAGGAGCCTCTCCATGTAATTCAATCCACAAGCGAAGAATCGGCGTACCGCAATCTCGTTGGCCAACTCAGGTCGTTGATAGAAGTCAAAGTCACGCTCGAACCATGCTGCAAGCTCATCCATCACCGTTGCTTTGCGCTTCTCTCCCTTGATCGTGAGAGCCACGTGTTCCTCGAATGCGAGCCACAACTGCTGAGCTGCTGCGAGCTTTTCAGCGTCCCAAAGCAATTGCCACATGGTACTTCTCGGAAGAGCGGGATAAGTCCTGGTCACGAATATCACCAATGCTTTCAGTGCTTTCGCTTTAGTGGCGAGCCCGACCTCCATGGAATGTGGTGTCGGCGAGATAATGTTTGTAAATGCTGTATTTGCCCGTAATATCTCATCAGAGACTGTCACTGCTGCAGCCTCTATCTCTTCAAGACTGTATTCGGATCGTTTCTGCTGCGAGAGGTCCAGAATGTTCTCGGGTTGCAGGACGCCATGGAAGACAGCCTGTTCGATCCTGCTCTTAGCAGGTATTCGTGCGCCTCCGGGAACGGACGTTATTTCTGCTGCAGAAATGCGCAACAGGCCAGCTCCTCTGACGAATACGATTGCAGAAGTATGGTTTCCTCGAGGCGATTCCTCACTGATATCGAGGAAAGCCAAGTCCTTGCCTGACCTTAGCCGGATTGCATCTTCGAATGGATCTTGCTGCAGGTAGGATGCGTGCAGTTGGGCTTCGGGGCTATCATCCACCAAATCTACTGTCGCAGCAACAATAGCCGCATCCTCAAATACAGCGTAGAATGAGTGGCCAGGCTTTGGTACCACTAGTCGTGCCTTCTGATACTGCGATAAGGGCCGGTCGCTGGAATAGCTTCGGAGCTGGTGAACGCGCTCGATGTTGTAGCTGCCGTCGCCAGGCAAAGATACCTCTACGACGGCGTACTGGGTCGTATCTGAGCCTCCGATCTGCAGCAAAATGAAGAGATCCAATGACTGTTTCGAGCCAGTATGCGCAATTGCCTGGCTGTTCTCAGTGCTTTCCTTGTGCGCGATCGCAAAGTCCAGCGCGACAGCATGGTCTGCCTGTCCAGCGAGTTCGGGTGATGTTGCGTCTTTCAACTCGTTCACGATCGTTTCCTTGAGCTCGTGGCTGGAGATATACAAAGACCGGCCGGACCACTCCAATTCCCAGAGCAGCACTTCTGCCTTGGCCGTCAGCCCAACTACCTGCAAAACGCCGCGTGCCATGTCCTTCGTTCGAACTGCTGTCAGGTCCCTCCGATAATTGGACTTGAGGAAGCCGCTGAAGCTGCCAAAGACACCACCAGAAGACACTTCCTCAATCTTCAAGAAGTGACTTTGCACCTTGGGCATACCGGTCATATCCTTCAGAGTGAGCGACACTATCCTCCCAGAACTGAGAGTGACCACAAAAGTGGCATAAGCAGCAGGGACGATGTCTACCACTGCCTCAGTGCCGCTCAACGGTATCGTACCATCTACGCTCGCGCGTTTCGCTTGAAACATGCCGAGCGAAGTCGCGCGATCAAGTGATTCGTAGAAGACGACTTTGCCAGTATCCGCTGAAACGAGCACGAGTCCCATGTCTTGGTGAGAGATCCCATTGCTAGGCACCAGCGCACCAAATGGCAGTGTCTCTCCCCGCGTCGAGAAAGGCATGTTAAATGTGCGCACATTGCTGGCGGCAACGTGCGCGGTATAGTCCCACACCAGTGCTTTTTCCTGTGTGATGGCCAGCGCATGGTTGCCCAATATACTGCCGCGGTATTCCAGTCCTTCCTTCTTGAGCTCCTTCGGGGTACTGGGGAGCAATTTGACACTGTAGCACTCATTTGCGCACAATATGGTGGTGCCGTCAGATCTATGCACTCGCTTCACAGTGCCTTTCTTCCCACGCACAGGCATTTCGACGTCGAGCACGGGTGTTGCGCTGCCAGCACGTCGATGCCTGTGGTGGCCATTGCCATTGACTTTGGCGGTCCCAACGCCCTCGTATGAATGGCCGTCGATGGAACCGTTCACGATGCTGTTGGTCTCTCCTGCTCCATCGACCTCGTCTGTTTTCGCATCGCCAACGGTCTCCAGAGGCCGTCCTTCGGTCGAGTCTCGTGGCGCGTACGTCTCATTGGTGATTTTGCTGCGTTTTCGTCGCGGAGCAGCTTTTTGTAGGGTGTCGTTGTCGCTTTGTCGAGCGCGCCGTCGTGGGTTTCGCGCGGTGGTCGATCGTGTCGCGCGCTCGGTCGCAGGCTCGGCCGTTTCTGTATTGGACATGATTATGGAGTCGTCATGCGGCAGCAATAGCGACGCGCAGTGTTTTTGGAGCGGACAGGCGGTGTGGTGGTGGATTGGTGATGATGTCTGTTTACTCGATGAGGCTCCTTCAGCCACGCGAGTTCGAGGTGTTTGGCGCAAGAAACGGACTTAGCGGCTCAGCCGACAAAGCTCCGACGATAACTTAAATGACACGCGTGAGTAAGTGATTAAATGACAGATTGTCGAAGTCTTTGAGTATTGCATCTGTAGTGTCTTCTAGTCTAGTCCTGACTTGCATCACACAGTCCGGGTACCTTGGTGGCGCCCTGCCCGACGAGCTCGTCGATATATGCCAAGAACGAGCTCAACGGTACCATGTCCATGCTTCGGAACACTGGATGACTACTTTGCAACACTTGCCCGCCCCATAGAACTCTCAAGAAGTAGCACTCTTGCTTCTTGTAAAGCTCGAATATTACCTCGGAGCCCATTCCTGGCCACACCATCCTCTCAATCTGCAAAATGCTCAGCAGCCTGGAAACGCTCCCGTCGTGCGCCACATTGTGTCTGTAGAGGACCCGATCGTCGCCATTTGCAGCTCGTCGCAGATTCGAAGCTAGCTCTGCCATCCAAACACCGTAGCTTGCAATGCTCGCTGTCAGACTTTGTGGCGCATCACGGTATACAAACGAGTACTCATACTGTCCCAATCTAAAGACAGTGTCCGCTGCTGCTTGCTCGATACATTTCGAGGGGTTATTTATGCTGCATGGCAATGGCATCTGATGACACAGCCTCGCCGACAGGTTATCGAAGTAGTGGTCGAAAGATTGGTGCCAGCCGCTATCAGTTGGATCAACGCCACTGACATTGTCCAGCTGAGAAAACAGAGTAGAAGCAGCACTGAGATGTTCAGTCCAATTAGTCGCAGACGACCCGACGCCGTAATTGCTGGATAGAGTGGCTGATGCTGGACAGCTGTAGCGAGGTTCGAGGCTGTCGATGGAGTTCGGCTGGATAAGAAGTGGCGTATCTCTCCCTGTTCGAGCCGGGTACATGCCTACTATGAGCATTGAAGCGACTTGAGAGGTGATGACATTGTTTGTTACTCGAAATTTCGTGATGTTCGGATCGTATTCGACCGGGATGAAGTTCAAAAGAGCGGAATACACAGCCCTGAGATCTGCGCCATGCTGCCACGAATCGTCCAGGCCGTGACGTGTGATCTGCGGAAACTGACAAGTGCCGTTGAAGCCTTGAGGTGGGAAAGGATTATCTTCGCTGGTGTAGACACTCCAATACGTGGATGTAGAGTCGTTGCCAACAGGATGGATAGGTTTGCCGCCATAGAAGAGGCCCTCGTCGGGACAATTCCAGGCGTAGGTTTCTACGGGAAAAGTGTTGCTCGCGTAGGGCGTCCTTTTGTGGTGCCGGTGAATGACTTCTACATATTCCAGCTCATAGTCTGATGAAGGCTTCTCATACGTGATGGCATTAACGTGTGGCATGTTGCACCAGTTGTACGTGGCTCCTTGCGGTGACCGTGAGCTGTTAAACACGAAGCCATACGTCCCTGTGCAGTTGAGAGCGGACGTGAGATTGTTCACAAAGTACTGCCCGGGTGGATGCCACGCTGTGCTGATGTTACTGGCCGCCATCGAGCATTGCGAGTCAGAGTCCGCTGTTGGTGCACTGCATGTACCCGCGATAGCGCAAGCTGAGGCCAAGAAGCTGGGAGCCTTGTCGTAGAATTTCATGACGGTAGAGAGGACTGTCTGTGCGGTGGACATGGTGAAAAGAAGGACGGCGAGTGTGATATAGGGCCGACGGTGGAACTGCATCAGGCGATGTCACGTTGTATTCTGGCCATCGCAGCAGGGTGGAAATACTTCTCAGAGCAGGAAAACGCGCTTCTTTGACTTGGAAACATGTCGCTACTCCACTGCTAACAACAGACGCGTGCTCGAAGCTGGAGTAGCCATTGGTCGTGAGTGCAACGCGCTTTGCGACGAGGGGTTGCCGCAGCGTTGCCACAAGAACATGAAAGATTGCTGCTTGCCAGTAGCGATTGCCTAGTGGTTCGTTCCTCGAGACCGCAAATTGTGTATAGGAAGTCGAAGATGGAGCGAAGTGCCTGCCAAAGCAAGGTGTGGCTCCAAGGCCGAGGAGATGGACGGCGACCGGGGTCGGAGGCAGCTCCTGAAGCAGTTGTTGTGGTCAACAACAATGAAATCTCACCACACGACTCTTGCCTCCCACGACTTATCACCGATGACCATTTCATCATCACTTGCGGTCCAGCACTCCATATCTCGGATCGCCGCTTCCCACGGCTCCGTGTCCATTCCTGACCTTCTAGGAACTTGAGATTGAGTCGCTGTGAGATCACTAGCCCAGAACCGGTCGTCATGGTGGCGTCGTCATTATTTGGGTGTTTGCACCAGTGATTGCTTCCTCCTAACGGTCACACGGTCACATGGATACCACAACGCACATGCGCGTCTGACATTCCATGTATCACTAACTACTTACATAAAAGGCGCGACAGGTCCGGTCTGCAAGAATGGCATCCACACCCAGAACGATTCCGCGCAAGCCAATACGAAAGTCGATATACGAAGAGCCAGTGCGAGACGATGCGCCGGCCCCAGGACTCAGCTATCCAATTCTCGCCACTGTGGTTGTGATGGTTCTGTTATCGGCGGCCCCATGGCCCTGGAGATGGACGTTCTCTGGCGCTGGAGTTGAGACACTGCTGCTGCTGTACGGTCACTCGCAACAAAAGCGAGTGCTTCCCATCGTGCCGCTGTGGACGCTCCTGGCTACGTTGAACTTGGCATATGCGGTTTGCTCAACCTCATGGCTATTGCACGGTCTCTTCATCGCCATCATCTATCCCTTCGTTCTCCTCACATGCCTGAATCAGTTTCCTTGGACTGCAAATATGGCGCGAGCGGGACTTCGGAAAGCGCTAGGAGGTCAGTCACATTTTGTTAAGGACAAGTTGGCTTTGTTCAACCTCCCTGCACTGGAAATAGATATCGATGTGGATGGCCTGTTCGTTATTCGAGGTATGACCATGTCTTTCTCGAGCTTGACGCTTGTCGCACATGGGATCGAGCTTGGTCTGAGGCTGGCGGATGACATCGAACTCGCAATCTACGTGGACGAGGTGGTTGTGCACTTCTTCAGACATATTGCGATTGGTGACGTGTACGCCAACGCAAAGGGCGGCAAATTCGAGATGACGTTCGGCGAGCTGGAAGAAGACGATAGTGAGGACGCGACCAGCGAGTTCAGCGTTATACTCGATGATACACCCCTCTTAAAGGCAGCTGCTGCGAAAGCCAAGGTCATGTCGGACAGACCCAGGTTGAGGGAGACGTTGACCGGAGTGAGCTATATGAGGGACAGTTCCGTACAGCAGGCCGCAGACACGATCAAGACCTTGGATCCAGATGACGCAGCTGCGGATCAACAGTACCATGAAACGCTCACTGAAATCCGGACCTCGAGCGCAGTATATCAGTCAAGGCAGCAAGTGCGGCAGAATGCTAAGAGCAACGGCCGGAAGCTGGATGACGAGAAAGATATGCGTGCAGCAGTATGTGCAGCTCTACAAGAGATACCATCAGTGCCTCATCCGCCACGGAGGTCTGTGCGCGTTACAACTTTGCAGAACTCATCGCCGCCATATGTGCGAAACTTTTTGCATCGGCTACCTTTCCTACTCCGGGCTGTGCTGACCCCCCTGAGCTATCTACATCCCGTCAGCATCGCGAGCATCAACGCGGCTGGGTCCGGCAAGTGGCTTTCGACTTTGTTGCAGCAACAAGTGTTCAAAGAATATACCGAAAACAATGCTCAACTGCGGCGCCTACAGCGGAAAGTCTCCACGTGGACAGCGGATGCCAACTTTTGTGTGCAGCTTACCGACATAGACGGCCTCGGCCAGGTGCCGCTCAACTCGAACTACAATATCGTCACTTATCTCAAGTTCGATGATGTTCTGGCCTATCGCACCATTCCAGCATCGGGCGTTGTGACTCAGGTCATGCGTCTCGGCGGGGCGGAGGCTACCTTTACGATGCCAACATTCTTGCTTCCTCACCACGAACACATCATTCCGCGGGTGCCTGAGGAGAAGGATGAGCACCGACTTGAAGTGGAGATAACCGAAGCAGATGGAACTCCGAAAGCTGTACAAGCTGCGCAGCGTCTGAAGCAGGTGAAGAAAGATGAAACGAATATCAGACTTTCTGTACATGGCAGTCTACCTATATCCTGCGACCAGAGCTTGCTCAACTTTGTAGCGGCACTGGTCAAAGCGACCAAGATTATTGAGCTCGAGAAGAGCGTGGAAGAAGAAGTGCAGCCTCCCGACACGCCGATGTCGCCAATGTCACCCGTCCCGACAGCAGACGATGATTCAAGCCTGGGACCTGCCTCACCAAGCAGCGTCTCGTCAGACATGAAGTCAGAGACCAACGTCAGCATTAAGGAGATCGCTGGGTTCAAAGTCTTTGCCAAGAATCTTCGACAGAACCTGAGAGATGGGACGACGAAGGCGCAGATCAAAGATATCGCGAAAGACTGGCACCAGAGCGCGAGAGACGGGATGAAGAAGGCTGCTGTAGCGGGACTCGTCAATGATAGATGGATCGCACATGTGGTCGGCAAAGTTGCCAGTACCCTGCAGAAAGCTCAAGGTGATCTCGGGTGGAGTGGAAACATACCTATACCGCTTGGACCTTATAGAGATACAGAGGATGGTGGACTCACGAAGATTTTACCTTAGACGACAGTGGAACAGGCTTACAGGACTAGGCAGGAGGGCGCAGCCCCGAGTTATGAAACAAGATTCATAGGATGACTGGAGACACCGCTGACCTCGTTCGTTGCGAAAGCAGTGGCTGTGAACGTCGTTGATTTGAGGCTGAAGGGATATGCAGGAAATCTGGTCCAGAACCAAAGCTCAGAGCAAGGACGTGGCTTGGCGTGGCTTTGAAACCTTTGATTGATCCTCCTCCAGGCTTCTCTCCTGCCAATACCGACTGTGAGACACCTTTACGACTTCATCTCCGCATCCCTCGCTGAGCGATCTTTGACATCTTGGCGATGCGTCAGGTGCTGGAGGTTCTGCAGAGTCCAGATGTCCGTCACCGTGACAGTGGCTGTTGGGATGTGATGAGACTCGGCACCAGCACGCGGCATGCACGTCAGATCTTAGCAGCAGAACTGTCACTCCGTCGACTTCGGCGTTCATTCTAATCCACGCGAGCGGTGGTTCTCCAAGACACGTTTGGGGTACTGCCCGACCCCTTCGCGAACTACAGATGACGAAATTCGGAAGCTAACGCATGCGCGGAGAACTATACCTACTGCGATTATGATTCCTTCCGACGTTGACATCTTGCTTTCCAATGCTCGTGGGCGACGGGAAGTCTCCGCTGCGGCCTTGTGTTTTACAATACGCAGCAATCAGCATTGGGCTGCACCGCCCAGTTCACCGCCTACAGAACCCTACCTCTGGTGATCGCAAGTCTACAGACGATACACGATGGACTCTGGAGCGATGAGGCCATGCATGCCGATTAATCCTCGGATGATCATCAGTGCTTAACAAGGCCTGCTCGCGATATCCTTCTCCGCCTTCGCTTCGCGCATGACACGCTATCCCACGCGGCATGTCTCCTTATCGCCGCTTTGTGCGCATCCACTGATTTCATATGCATATACATACATGCTGAAATGTTGATAGGAAATGGCGGTGCGGATCGCTATGGAGTATTCTCGGACAGCAAGGCATGCCGCAGCAAGGCCCATACCGTCTGCACCCGGGACAGCGTTCCATTCAGGCCATCAATCGATCCCAGGTCCGAAGATGCACTGCGAGTAAAAGTATATACTCCCACTTTGCGCACAGTCACTCGCTGCGGCCATTGTCCACTGGTCGCCATTTCAGTCCAGCCGAAATGGAATGTGCAAGGGAGCTCGAGCTACAGGGATTGAATAGCGCTGATGTGTGAGTCCGGTATCACAAGCGCACCGCGCACGACCACTCGCCGAAGTAGCGGCACCATTTCGACCCATTACCGATCGCATATTGCTCTGCAAGCCCCTCGCGCGATCAGTAAATCGTTGTCAACTATCCTCCTGATGACAATTGCGCACAATGCAGAGCGAAGGGTTTTCAACGAAGGCCTCTTCCCCAGTATCGACCGTCCGATCCAAGGCATCAAGCAGCACGTTCACGAACGCATCGACCATCGCATCCAAACCATCAAGCAGCGCGCACACGAATACATCAAGCAGGCCTCCATCGAAGCGCAGGAAGCAATCTTTCCGTGCTTCATCACTGGCCTTTTCATTCGTGTGTAAGCTGTTCGCGGTGACCAATCGGCACCCTCCAATGCTTGAAAAACCAATATCATCTGCCGATTCGGTCGTGTCGGCCACGTCGGCCACGTCGGTCGAAACGCAAGCCCGCTCGCCGCTTTGTGTTTATGGAGACATCACAAAACCGCAGCTCTGCAAAGTCATCGTAATACTCAAGGAGCTCCATCTGGCTTACATTTTGAAGGTGGTCGATATCGAGGCTTTCAAGGAAGATCCTGATGCTGCACCATGCGAGCTCATACGCGGTGGTCCAGCTCTGGAGGATCCCAATACTGGCATTGTTTTATGGGAGGTAAGACCTTTTTCCACGAAGCATTGACTTTTGGAGACCATCAGGCGTCGCGCAGAGCGAGCCTCTTTTGGGACCATTTCTATTGAAGAGCTACTGATATCCATTCTGCAGTCTGGAGCAATCGTGGAATATCTCGAGGAAACGTACGACAAAACGAACAAGCTACGCTATACATCATTTCCGGAAGTCTGGCATACCAAGCAATGGGCCTGGCATCAGTTTGGAGGACACGAGTCTCTGATAGGGCAAGAAAGCTTCATATCTATATACGAGTTCTTGGGCGATGTTGCACGAGGCATGCTTGCGACCATCGAGAATCATCTCTCATCCACCGGCAACCTTTATCTTATAGGCGACCGTATCACGTATGCGGATCTGTTATACGCCGCATCGAAAGAAGCCATATCGACAGTTTTGATGCGAAGCTTCATGGACGACATTGAGACGGAGTGGCGAATGCAATGGCCCAGAACTTACGATTGGTATCAGCGTTTGATAACGAGAGATTCGGTCAAGAAAACTTTCCAGGAGAGATTCGAGATTATGGATGAGCGAGGCTGGGTCGATTGAGTCCGATGGGTGTTTGCTGGACGATTGGTGCCACAAGCTTCGCACTGCGCATGCGGCAGAACGTTGCAGTTTTGCGAAACCTGGTCGAATCCCCGCATCATCTCCACTTCACAAATCCATGCACGAAGGATCCAGATCGCAGTGGACCTGCATCTCGAGCCGCGATGCGAGATCGGGCCTTGCTGTGGATGAGACACGGACTTACCACAACCTCCGAGGCCAGCACTACCCTGCCATCCCTTTGAAGCACACTCAAGATACAAGACGTGTAGGCCTATCATGTCGCATCACGGCTCTCCCACGAGCACGCTGTTCATCAATTCGTATTGGCCATGGCCGCCATCTTCAATCGCAACGACCTTTCTTCGCCTTCGGCGTACAACGCCTCGCAGACTGCATTGCTCCTGCTAGACTTTCAGCCATTCATCATCGCCCAGGTCGAGGACAGAGGCACCCGTGCTCTGAACATGTCGGTCCGCCTGAGGGACTGGGCACTGCAGCACAAGATGTTGGTCATTCACTCCATCGTTGATGTCAATGGTCAGGTGCCGAAGACAGCCAAGGGCGCATCTCGTCTACAGCAGTATGTTGCAAGTCTCAGCCACGACCAAGCTTCCTGCAAGGAGCACTCCAGTATTGCACCAATATCAAACGAACTGGAACATACCATCCCGAAGCGCCCTGGAATCGTATCCAACATTGCTTCTCAGCAGATGCAATCTTTACTCGCCAAAAACAATATCAAAAGTCTCGTCGTTTGCGGGCTTTCTACATCTGGTGCCGTGCTTAGGACGTGTGTGCAGGCCACGGACCAAGAGTTTGTTTGTACGGTTGTGGAGGTACGCCATTAGCATTGATCTTGATTCATCCCGATCGCGACTTCGGAAGTGTCATGCTGACTCGTCGAAGGATGCTTGCGCTGATAAGACAGAGGAGCTGCATGACATACTTGTGAAGGATGTCTTGTCGAGCAGAGCACATGTGACGACTGCTGCAAATTTAATGAAGGAATGGAAACCACAGTAGAAGCATTTGAGTATATAATCAATATTCCCCTCATTAATTGACTATCTTTGATGAAAAGGAATCCATTCCGTCCGCATGACAAAAGCATGACAAACCGCACACGATGGCCTCGGCGATATGTATGCCTGCAAGATAGTAGCTATGAACATATCCCCAAGCAAAGTGTCCAACCAGTCAACCCACTGAATCGTCTTGAATCAACACAATGTCTACCAACGGCGCGACTGTCACCCACGCCCACTCAGACAAAGACGGCCACTTTCGCCGCAAAGACAGCGCCTTCCGGGACTGGATCTCGAAAGACCCAAACTCCAAGTATCCCGCCGAAAGTGGCCGTTATGCTCTATACATGAACTATGGCTGTCCCTGGGCGCACAGAACATCCATCGTGCGAGCACTCAAAGGACTCGAAGATCACATTCAAATGATCGCGACAGATTTCGATTTGACGAGTAATGGTTGGACTTTTACAGGTGGGCTTAGTCCTTCTTCCTTACGTCCTGCAACCCCATCATCTGCCGTTCTGTACTCAGATACATGTGTGTGAGCAGGCAAAAACGGCTCCGAAGGCAAAGATCCGCTATATGGCTTCACGGGCCTCAAGCAGCTTTATGTGAAAGTCGATCCGGAGTACACGGGGCGATATACCGTGCCGTGTCTGTTCGACAAGAAAACCGAAACGATCGTGAGCAACGAGTCGAGCGAAATCATTCGGATGTTCTATACCGAATTCGACCATCTCTTGCCTGCCGAGCTTCGCGAGGAGAATACCGAAGGTGGCGGGTTCTATCCCGAGCATTTGCGGAAAGAAATCGACGAGATGAATGAGTGGGGTATGTCAGTCGAGTTCATCATCATTCTTCTTTCCGTGTGCTGAGCCCGGCCGCCCGCCCGCGACATGAAACTGACAAGAACAAAACCACAAAAAGTCTACCACACCGTCAACAACGGCGTCTACAAATGCGGCTTCGCCACGACCCAAGAAGCCTACGACACCAACATCTATCCCCTCTTCTCCTCTCTCGACCGCCTCGAAAGTCATCTTTCGGAACCTTCTCACCAACCCTTCTTATTTGGTAAACACATCACCGAAGCCGACATTCGGCTCTTCACGACGCTGATCCGCTTCGACGCGGCGTACCATACCATTTTCCAAACCAATCTCAAGTCGATTCGACACGATTATCCGAATTTGTCGCTGTGGTTGCGCAGGTTGTATTGGGATGAGACGGAGGTGACGAGGGGTGGGGTGTTTAAGCAGACGAGCAATTTTGACGCGTATCGGTATGGGTATGCGAGGGCGAGGGGCAGGATGTTGAAGGGTGGGGATGTGAGTGATGAAGAGTTGGAGAGGATTGTTATGCCGAGGGGCCCGAAGGTTGATATTAATCCTTTGAGGGAAGAGGAGAAGGTGAAGTAGATGGGATGGCTTTGCTTTGTGATATGCTCATGTCCGATCGGAGCTGGAGGAAGCGAGACTGCATCGTGTCTAGGGTCTATCGTATGCGGCGTGCAAGCGGCTGACCTGCGCTACGTGGCCGCTGTCGTTTGAGTACTTCTTTCAATTTCCGTTCAATCTCATCGCCGACTTGATCCATTCTGTGTCTGGCTTCGGCGGCTTTCGTGGGATTCCATACGGCGCGATGAAACTGCATAGCTTCCTTCGCAATGCGCGGTGATGTTTTCATAGCGCGTGGCTCCTATATCCGTGAGCAGCGATGGAAGTGGACGTGGCAATCGAAAGTAGTTGAACGCCGGCCATACCCTGGTCCCGAGAGTGTAGGTCGTGAAGAGGGCGACGACGACGACGACGACGCCAAGTCCGCTCGCGCGGTGGCTGTTGAGGAGGTGTGGGCGTAACATGGCGCGTTCTCCGCAGAGAGCAATACATTGTTACAGGGTGGTTTTTCGGAGGAGGTTGGTTCGAGGTTGATCGGGATGGCCTCGAGCAGCAGGGCTCGCCGTGGGGCTGTGGAGCCTGCGGTCGGTTTGAGGGCGGAAGGAGCGAGTTTGAGGGCGGAAGGAGCGAGTTTGAGGGCGGAAGGAGCGAGTGTCAGGGTCGATGGACGGCGCGGGCGATTCTGCTTCAGGCGTTCAAGCGAGGAGAGAGCGGCGCTGGAAGTGCCAAGGCTCTTGGCGCGCAAAAGCCGAGCGGCGTCGTCGGCTCCGTCATCGTCCGTCTCTCTCCTCACTGGTCACCACGTCGGCAACATTGAACGCACCACAACAATCATAACAATGATGAGCAGCACAACTCCGGGCCGAAGCACAAGATGAGCTGCAGAGATGCCAAACGCCACCTTATTAGCGCCAGGGCAAGCCTCGTCAAGCCTCGGAGCCTCTGCAACGCCGCCTCTCAGCGGTGCTCATCAGATGTCGAAGTGCTTGCCACTCTCATCAGCACAAGCGCGGATGCTTCGAAAATGATCCCATCTGTGCACCGATGGCCAGACCGTCTCGCGATCTCGCACCCAGGATCCACGTGCTGTTCCAAGCGCTTGGCATCTTTCGGTGCGTGCACAGCACCTGACGCAAAGCCGGGTCTGCGAGAGCGTCCACACCGAGGCACTTGTGACTACGGCTCCGCACATCCCAAATACCGTCCTCTCTCTCAGCGGCGCTCTTTGACGACTGCCGAGTCGAGAGGCGGGACCCTTTGCGCAGTTCAAGCATTAGCGGCTCTTTCGTGGGCGCCTCCCGCCGCCGTCGTGGTCATCGGTGGCTTGGACCTCCTTCCCACCAGGCTGCTACAAGGCTACAACTCATCAAGCGCGAGCACAATTTGTGCTCGGACGCGGGGTCCTATGCGCACATCAACCCTAGTCTCCATGAAGGATGAGGTCCTCGGGCTTGGAGGTAGAGGACCTGGAGGTGAGAAATGCATCATCAGCAGTTGTTCTTCCGACTATACACCAGATCCTTGCGGATTCCGTTCGTTTGCTCTGCTCTCAACGTCACTTACGGATACCATCCTTCAGTTGTGTCATTGCGCTGCTCTTGGTAGTGCTTGACATCTCGAGAGACCAGACCCGTGTGATTTGATCTGAGAGGCTTCGGGATCGACAGCCTCCAAAATCCTTTCCACTTCTGGGCGAACGCACTTGGACAGTCCGGCTGACCGAACCTGCCACATTGGGACAACTTCATGTCGATCTGTCTGTTCTAGCAGCGCCAATGCGGGCAATTTGGTCGTGCTGACAATGTACAATGCGCTCAGTGGCTCGCCACTTGCCTTAACTCTAGCAAAGAAGCATAATTCCACAATCAGGGTCCGCCGCCGTCTTTCCTGGCCTTGGCCTGTCTGTGGGGGCCAATGAGGACTACAGCCGAATCAAGTCCGGATACTACTCTGCTCAACATCCACAACAAAGTGACGTTTGGAGCAAACACTAGGGTACAAGCCCATTTACCGCCTGGCGTTGATCGTCGCTGGTCGTGTCGGCTGGTGTCAGGATAGGCAAGTCGACGTAGTGGCTAAACGGAGGTTGAATTGTACAAATAGACCAAGTCTCTCCCGCGCTCCTAGGGAGTCGCTCCACACTTTCATCTCGTTTATCAATCATCATGGTCGGGACTCTCTTCACTACAGCCCTCCTCCTCAATGGAGCTGTGGCGTTCCCTCACATTGCGGAAATGGTCGCCAATAACAGGCGACAGGTGCCAGAAGAGTTGATTCCGTTTCCAGAGTGGCCTGGCACACCAAACCATGCGATATTTGACGGTTTCGATGCCGACCAGCAACTCGTGTCGGTTTCTGGTGAACATGAATTCCGCTTGCCCGGTCCGAACGACATTAGAGGTCCTTGCTCGGGGTTGAACGCGGCAGCCAACCATGGGTATGATATGGTTTCGACATGTGGCGACATACACGGCGAATACTGACCGCAGGAACAGCTACATCCCTCGCGACGGTATTGCTACTGCCGAGACCATCAACACTGGCCTCTGGGAAGCGTACTCCCTCGACGGTACTGCAACCCTTTTCCTGCAGACCGCTACTTCCGTAAGCGATGTTGACTATCCAAATCTGACGCACATCACTGATTGACCACCAGTTCTTCAACGGTGACCCAATTTCCGGTCGCTGGTCTATCGGACCTCACTCCCCAAACACCAATTCGCTCGGCCCACTCGGCGATCTCTTGGGCAACGAAACTGGAATCTGTGCTTATGGCCACTTGAGGTCAGAAGGAGATGCTTCCATCACTCGTGGCGACTGGTTGGCACCAACCATGGCATCGAACTGCATTTCGTACCCACAATTCACCCAGGAGCTTTTCGATCTCGCAGACGAGATGGGCAACGGCTTAATCACCCCCCGCGTGCTTGCTAAGCACTCTTCCAACCGCAAGAAGTACAGCATTGCCAACAACCCCAACTACTGTAAGCTGTCACTTGCTACAATCGACTTCAACCATGCTAACAAAGTCTCCCCTCAGTCTCGCCCCCATATGCTGGTGTCGCATTCACCTTTGGTGCACACATGTTTGCCTTCCAATTGATTGCAAACCACTCCGCCGAGGAGCCGCGTGGCTTCCTGACCAAGGAGGTCTTCATGGACTTCTTCGGTTACACTCGTGACGATAACGGAGCTCTTGTATACGTAAGTGTATCCAGTGTGAAACCGATGCTAGGTTTATGCCATATCCTGACTATCTGCCAATAGACCTTCGGCGCAGAGAAGATCCCAGAGAACTGGTACAAGCGCTCCGAGCAAGATCCATGGACTCTGAGCGACATTGTTGCGTCCACTGCTCAGCAATGCGCAACCTATCCAGGCAACTGCCAGATCGGTGGCAACACCGGTGAAGTCAACAGCTTCAAGGGCGTCGATCTCACCGACATCTCCGGAGGGTTCATCAACGCTGTCGAAGATTTCCAGGACCCCAACCAGCTCGGCTGCTTCCTTGGACAGATGATCAAGGCTGATTCACCGTCTGCTCTGTCGAATGTTCTGGAAGGTAGTCTCTTGCGACAAGCCCTGCGCATGATCGATACTACACTTGTTCCAGTTCTTGCTACTCTCGGTAACTGCCCCAATGTGCCTGAGGGTAAGGGCCAGGACGAGTGGGACGCACCATTCCCAGGTGCCCATGGAGCGAGCGAGGGTCCCCGTAACGCTTTTGGACAATAGAAGGAAAGATCAATGAGGAATGAGTTAACGTCATGAGATGTACAGAACAACCCAGCACAGCTGCTGATGTTTCGGGACGATAGCATTCTATGTACATACATCAGTGATGGACAATTGATATTAATACATACATCAATGATGGACAATTGATATTAATAACATCTTTCTCTTTCATCCCGCCTCACCTTCGAGGCAGAACGCACTCGTAGACAAGGCAATGTACATCGACCTTGTCTTCACTCATCAGTGCCTTGCATTCCACGACCACATTAATGCCCCGCCCTTACCTGACTCAGGTCCCGCTCGTTTGCAGGACTCCGGCGACTGCGGCTGCCCAATGGACTACTACTTACTTCGTGGGCGCCACGAACGTGATTATCGTCCTGTGTAAATGTGCGTCTTCCTTTGGGATTCCGGGCTTGAGCCTTCCGTGGTCGTTTAGTGCGAGACTGGATACTCAAGCTGCATGGTCTGGACTCTGGAGCTCTGTATCAAGATGAGCGGTCTGCAAGTAGTCGATGGGTCAAGTGTGAGCTAGTAGCCTAGAACTGATGGCAAAAAGCATCCGTATCTTCCCATCACACTCGGGCACAATGGAGCAAAGACCGGAAGGCGGAAGCAGCGAGGTCGGCATACATTCTGCCACGCCGCCAGCGGTCAACACGTGCCGGCGGGAGACTCTGCGATGATCCCCGTCACGGACCGTTGGAGGCGGATCTTCGCACCTTCGGGCCCCTTTCAGAGAAAGCTTGAATCCAGAGCTAACTTAGCTCGTCGGACGTTGACTATCAGACAACACCCTTTCATCAGTCTCTCGTTGTTTTGCATAGCGTCGTTTGGTTACCATCTCGATTTTTCATTATGACCAGCATTGATCCGTACTTGACAGAACCAGATCTGATCCTGCTCCGCAATCTCTTCGAAGACAACGTCGGCAGATTCGAAACGGAAGCAAAGCATACCACAAAGCGACAAACAGACGATGGACAATCCCCCAGCACAGCTCGAGCACCACGCGACAGCGATGAATCAGCTCTCCAGCGCATGAAAGCATTGAACGACCCAAACAGCCCAGATTTCGAGCCCACGGTATTCGCCGCGTGGGATGCCAAGGATGTCCATCCGACTCTACACAAGTACTTGATGCAGCCATACATCAAGGTCGCTTCAGATGTCGTTCGGCATCCTACAGATGTGATCTTCCTCACGCACATCCTGCTCTACCTTTCCGTGAACTTGCCCAGCGCAATGTACCTTTACCACAACTTCACCTACATTCATGGCATCGCTCACGTTGCCTTCACCTTTTGGTGCACCGGCGGTTTTACTCTCATGATGCACAATCACATCCATAACAACGGCGTTTTGTCAAGGGGATGGGCATGGCTGGACCTGATCTTTCCCTACATCTTGGAACCTCTCATGGGACACACCTGGGACTCATACTACTACCATCACGTGAAACACCACCACGTCGAAGGAAATGGTCCGGAAGACCTTTCCTCCACAATCCGCTACCAACGCGATAACGTCTGGCACTTCTTACACTACCTCGGTCGCTTCCTGTTCCTCATCTGGCTCGACCTCCCTCTCTACTTCCTTCGCAAGAACAAGACCAAACTCGCACTCAAATCCTTCGTTTCCGAAATCGCCAGCATGAGTTTCATCCTCTTCATGGCCACAAAAGTCAACCTCCACGCCAGCATCTTCACCCTCATAATCCCCTTCGTTCTCCTCCGTCTAGGCCTCATGATCGGCAACTGGGGCCAACACGCCCTCGTCGACGAAATCGAACCCGACTCCGACTTCCGCTCCAGCATAACCCTCATCGACGTCCCCAGCAACCGCTTCTGCTTCAACGACGGCTACCACACAGCCCATCATCTCAACCCCCGCCGCCACTGGCGCGACCAACCCCTACATTTCCTGCAATCCAAAAAGGCTTACGCCGAGGGTCGCGCACTCGTCTTCCACAACATCGACTACCTGATGCTAACCTACCGCCTCCTCACCAAAAACTACGCGAAACTGGCCGAATGTCTGGTACCTATCGGCGAGCAGATTGGAATGAGTTCCGATGAGATCGCAATCATGTTGAGAACGAAAACGAGGGCTTTTACCGAAGAGGAAATCCGAGAGAAATTTGGCACGGTTTCTTCTTGTACTACGATTTCGAGGATGATGAAAAAGGACTTGAAGGCAAAGAGGACATCGGCTGCGCTTTCGTGGAAAGCTGCTCTGGTGAATGCCGGGGCTTTGGCGCCGAGCGCGTTGGGTTTGTTGGCTTTTGGGCCTTCGGGGGTCGAGGCGGAGGTTGCGCGTGCGAAGGCGCATTGAAAGAGGAGCTTCTGGCTGGCGTGTGAAAGACGAGGATGCCGCTATGTTTGTCATGGCGGTTTGAATACCGAAACAGAGTGACGTGATATATAGAGACAGATCAGCATTGGTAAACTGAAACAAAAAGGACGTGATATCGAGACAGATTAGCATTGGTCAGCTCAAGGACTGTGTCCTGAGTAGATGCGCCACTAATTCGGCTTGAGAGCTTCGTTTCGAGCCATGGCTGTATGCTTGCCGGCTGGTAGGTCTACAATTTGTATCTCCCAGCGCCTTGCCCGCTTGTCTGATTTCTCGCCTCGTTGCCTTGCACATCAGTGACCTGTCCTTTCTTTCCAATAACGCGGACACCACCCTTCTTGAGATCACCAAGCATGTCCTTCTTGTCCTTCTTCGCTTTACTCTCTTTCGGCTTCCCATTCGTGCCTTCAGCGTTCCCGCTAGCTTTGCGAGTCCGCTCCTTCTCCCGCCGCCGCCTTCTCTTCCGTTCACCTTGATCAAGTTCTTCTCGCCCCGTGGGCAATCCGGACTTGCCCACAACTTCAGACTTGTCGGTTTTGCTGCCTTCGCCGGCTGTGTAGATCTCTTGAGGAGCCAGTAGGCTGGCTCCAGCGACTTCGCCGCCGGCCGATGGCCGAGCATCTTCCATCGTGATGGCTGGCGCGTCGACTCGTATGTCCATCTGGGGTGCTGGCGCTTTGGGCCGGAAATTCCAGGATGAAAGGCTATCGAGCTGGCCACAGACTTCTTTCCATAGCGCTTCGATTTCTTTCTGCTCTTTGGCTAGTTTTTCGTCCTTGACATCTACGTAGTTCGGATCTGTTCTGCGAGAGTACTCTTCCTCGTATTCTTCAGCCAGACCCTTCTTGCTCTTGGTGTCCTCGAGCTCAAAATCAAGCTTGCCGCGCTTGCCGTTTCCAGTGGCAAGATCGTCGGGCCGTCGCTTGATGATGTCTTGGAAGGCAAAGGCAAGAATGCGGCGCTTGATGAGACTCTCGATGTCTTCGCTGATTTCTGCCGTGATGACGGGCACTGGCTTGCCAGCTCTTTCGAAGTCCAGATCTTCCTCGAGAAGCGCGTTGACAGGACGATCAGCTGCTCGTGCTTCACCAGAAAGCTGCCAGTCACGTTTCGCAACGTTGGCGGCTTCGAGCTTGCGGATTTCTTCTTGAAGCTGCAGCTTTCGACGTTCATGTGCCGAACGGCGCGATCGAGGATCAGCAGGATCGGGTTTCTCATCTTCCTCTTCTTCATCCTCGTCGGATTCCTCAAACAGATCGCGGTGTACTGCGTCCATGGTACGCTGCATGTCTTCTGGCTCTGCCCATTCTTTTTGCGCTGCACCATTCGTCGACTTGGAAGTAGACGCTTCGGGGAAGTTATGCGGATTTGGTCGCCCCTTCTTGTTCTTGCGCTTTTTCTGTGCTGGTGGCGCGAAAAAGTCCGCGTACATGATGCTGTTCGTGTTTCCCGTGCCGCCCATTCCATCCATGTCACCAACGCCCTCACCATCTTCGTCTTCTTCTTCGCTCTCTGCATCAGGGTCGCCAAATGTAGGTCCGTCTTCTTCGTCCTCGCTTTCCTCGTCATCGGCTTCAGCATCAACCTTTGCTCCACCTGAAGCCTGTGCCATGGGATCTGCATCAAAGTCGATCTCTTCATCGTCGTCACCAACTTCGGCCTCGCCTCGAACATCCTGCTGCTCCAGAAATACCGATTGCTTGTTGAAATCGTCAATCGAGAAGAAGCCGTCGTTCAAGCCGAATCTGTCTTCCACGAATTCTGTAGCTGGCTCTTCCCCTTCATTTTCATCCTCCTCTAAGTCCATATCGTCGAAGTCGTCGTGCAAATCACCGTCCAAGTCCAGCTCCTCGTCTTCTTCCTCATCCTCATCAGAATGATACTCCTCTTCGCCATCGTCTATTCCATCAACCTCATAGTCCACACCTTCCATGCCGAGGTCCTCATTTTCTTCATCCGAGCCCAATCCGCCATCGTCTCCCCCCTCGTCGCTATCATCCTCAAGCTGTGCCTGCACTTTCTCGTACTCGTGCTGGACCTCATCAATTGCGGCGTCGAGCACTCTCCGCGCCTGTTCCCACACTTGCTCAATACCGAAGCCGTCTGTATGGATCTGTCTCAACCGCAACACCTCTTCATCGCCGCCTTCACCTCGCTTTCGCTTCTTGCGCGACTCTTTCAGTCGTTGCTGCTGCTCAGCACTGATGTCCTTGGCCAGCGGATCGAGGATGTTTTTCAGGTATGCTACGGCATCGGTGTAAAGCGGCAAATCAGGCTGCAGGAAACTGTGAGATTCCGACTCCAAGGTCGACAGGAATGTCGCCGCCGCCATGTTGCTGAATATGCGGTTGTTCGCCGCTCTGGTCTGCTCTGCTCTTGGAAATGTCAAAAATTGAAGCAGGTCGGCGTCTGATCCCTGCTAGCGCAAAATCCAATCTGGCGGGCCACGGAACTCTTCCGCTCTGCTTCTTGCTTCTGGCCTTAACGTCGCATCAACGATCTTCAGTCCTGCCGCTTTGCAGTGTTGTCATGCACCGTGAACCAAGCGTGCTGCTCCACGGGAGCGGAACACGCACGAGCTATAACTCACTTCACTGCGCTCGCTCAAGCACCAAGTATCAACAGTCTCATGAGCGATCATGCCCGCCGACTCCTTCTCTTCCGTCCTTGACCATTTTTCGTCATCTGTATTCCTATCTCCTTCTACACTGACCGTCATAGCATTGGGTTGGTTGAGCCTCCATTTTCTACTAACATGGCAGCAACTTCGCTCTATGCCTGGGCCTCTATTGGCCCGATTCACCGATCTGTACCGGCTCTTGGTAGTCTGGAGAAGAGACTCACACGACACATATCTCGAGCTGCACAAGAAGCATGGCGATCTGGTGCGAATTGGACCTAATTGCGTCAGTATATCCAAACCGGACGTCGTCAACACCATATATGGCATATCGGTCAAAGCCCCCAAGTCAGACTTCTATTCGGTCTGGCAGAACATTGTCGATGGCAAACGCACGGCCAGTCTGGTCTTCACCACGGATGAGCAGCAACATGCCACGATGAAGAGACCTATCGCCAGCGCGTACAGCCTCAGCACGCTTGTAGAGTTTGAGCCTTTGATCGACTCGACGACAGCTGTCTTCCTGGATAGAATCGACCAGCTTTTTGCAACAACTGGTGAAGTGTGTGACCTCGGAACCTGGTTGCAGTGGTGAGTGATGCAGATGCAGCATTTCTAGCACAGTGAAAGGGACAACCTGATCCTATCACAGGTATGCATTCGATGTAATCGGAGAATTGACGCTTTCCAAGCGCCTTGGATTTTTGGAGCGAGCTGAAGACGTTGAGAACATCGCTGATTCCATAGCGGCGAATTTTGATCGATGTTCGGTTCTCGGGCAGATGCCTTGGCTCGACGAGTGGATCTACAAGAGCCGTCTGTTTCAGAAGATCTTCGTGAAGGGCAAGGTGAATCCGATCATCGCATTCGGCCAACGACGGCTTCAGGAACGATTGGATAGCAAAGATGACGTTATTGCTACAGAAGCACCAGGTCTGAACGACATTGCGCTCAATGAGAAGGTTTTGCACGGCATAACACCCAGCAAGCCAGACTTTCTCTCGCGATTCCTCAAACTTCACGACGAGCAGCCAGAGGTGGTCACGAATCAAGCACTTTTGGCGTATCTTTTCATCAACATTAATGCCGGCTCTGACACCATTGCGTCAACGACGCGAGCCATCTTCTACTACTTGCTTAAGAACACCTCCACGCTGGACAAGCTTTGCGACGAGTTGGAGCAAGCGCAAAAGCAAGGCAGGCTCACAGCACCTTTAGCAACGTGGACAGAGGTGCAAGCTCTGCCATATTTGAACGCCGTCATCAAGGAAGGCTTACGACTCAATCCAGCTCTTGCGTTACCATTGGAGCGCATTACTCCAGCCAACGGCTTTCAGCTTGGTGAGACTTTCATCCCTCCTGGCACGATCATTGGCGTGAATCCCTGGGTGTTGCACCGCGACACACGAATTTTTGGCTCTGATGCAGAAGCATGGAACCCCGATCGATGGCTCTCTGGAGACGTTGAGCGAGTGAAATACATGGACCACCACATTCTCTCTTTCGGCGCCGGTAAGAGGACATGTCTTGGCAGGAACATCGCTATGCTTGAGATGTCGAAACTGGTTCCCGCGATGGTGTTGCGCTATGACATGAAGCTGAAGGAGCCCGAAAAGGACTGGAAGCTCATCAATGCGTGGGCCATAAGGCAGGAAGACCTCAATGTTACGCTTGCTAGGCGGAAGCAATAGAAAGTTTAAAAGCGGGTCTGGTACTAAGTTCAGTGAATGGTTTTGCACGTCCATACGGCGACTCATCGATTGTCCTCAAAAATGAAGAAATAAATACTACTAAGACCCCTCTCAGGTTACCTTTTGCACAGAAGTCTCAGAGCAACACTTTTGCGAACTGGATATCTCGAAGAGAATACCTTACACTCCGCCTCCAAAGCATCAAACATCAACCTACCAACCCCCTTCGCTAAAATGGAGACCCCTTCCAAGAACGAGACACGACCACTTCTTTAATTCCCCACCGAACTCGTCGAGAGGGTCGCGAGACTCTGCGATGAGGACACCCTCGGCGCCCTACGGCCCACAAACCGCCGCTTGGAAAGCCAGACTTACGGCGAATGGCACCTGCGCCGCACTATCATCAAGTTTAGCTCTCGTGACGACAAACCAGAAGTGTACGCCGAGACCCTCGAGAAGTGCCCTCCAGCCGGCTCCAGAGTCACTCGCCTCGTCCTCTCCTCAGCAGGCAGGCGCGGAGCCAAGGGGCCATGGTGCAGGACCCCCCTCATCAACAACCTAACCCGCATCGTGAAGCACCTCCCCAATCTCCGCGAAGTAAAAATCACCGACTGGAATCTCGAACGGCACCTCCCCAGTCTCGCCGAACTGGCTCCCGTTTTCAAGAACTGCAGACTCCAGTCCCTTTTCATCGCACGCTGCGTCTTCTCCGCATTGGATCTGAGAACTCTACTCGGCACCCCCATCGCAGCTTCGGAGCGCTTTCAGATCGACGACTGCGATGTGATGGGGGCTCTCGTCGCCGAGTTACCGCGGCAAGTTGCGGTCCTTGGGCTGAGAACCGAGCATGCGTTCTGTGCTGGCGTGCAGGACGTTTGGTTCACGGAGGTCCTGCGTGCGGTGTTTCCGATTCACGAGTTTCGTGGGCTGAAGCACGAGATTTCTACTACCTTCTTGCTTCGCTCAGGTCGAGATTGTACCCAAGAAATCTGTCTGAGAAGCGCCTGTTATTACGTTGCAGGTTATCTTTCGCCGAAAGAAGACGCAGGGCTCTGTTGCCCAGCCTTAGGAAGAGACACGACAGTGATACAGGGCTGCGCCTGAGACGGAAATAGTGTTACGTTGGAGACTATCTTTCTCTGATGCAGGACGTCAGCATCAGCTGCCCAGCTTCACGAAGACGCACGACTGTGACGCCAAGTTCGACCTGAGACACGAATATGGGTATCTTCTGCCAACGACTTGAATGTACCCGGACGGCAGCTAGGCGCTGCACAAGACGCCATCCATCTTTCGCAAGCCCAAAAATCACCACATAAACCTCTGCAGCTTGCCTGGCTCACTTGGCCACTCAAACGTCCAGTTTAGAAAAATATACCCCGTGGTCGCATTGATGATCAAAAACCATATCGTCTCCACGACGACTCGATAATCGTACGCCTTCAAAACAGCTCTCCAGCTCTTTTCTTTGACAATTTGGGTATCTCGGGACTCGCCGACCGCGTATAGCGGTACGTGTATCCGCCACATGATGAACGGAATGATGCAATACCTCGGTTCGACCAGAGGTGCGCTACACAGCGTGAGAGCTGTCGTGGCAAGATTGACCAGGACGAAAGAGACCATTGGTGTGCTCTTGCCGTCTGGGATATGCGAAGGGTCCCGTGAAGCACCGGTGACGGCGTTGTATTTGAGGGTGTCTCTTGTGGTATCTTTGGCGCTGGCGGCCCGAGCTTGAGATCGGCTTCTATTATCTTTGGTGGTGAGGCCCACGTAATTGTATGGCGCTTCCCCACGTGGTGAGATGCAGGCCCACGCTGTGAGGATGTAGATTGGTGCCGCGAGATATCGGACCCATTGAGGACGGAGCAGTCTCTTGAAGACGTAGAAAACGTAGTGTCGATTATCAGCTAACATGAAAGGGTGCACTATCGTGTTGAAATGCACGATGGCCAGGGCGAGGATGGTGAATGCGAGCACCAGATATGCTCGAGGCATAAAGTTGCGGCGTTTGAACACGAGTAGAGGCTCCAGGGGCATGATCTGTCCAATTCTGGAAACCAAGGTGATTGCCACCATGATGAAGTGCGGTAATAGTAGAGGCCACGAGAAGAATGTGATGAAAGGCCAGATATAAAGCATTTGGGGCAGGTTGATGGTCGCGATGTGATTGCTCTTGTCACCTAGAACAACGCCTCTATTCCATAGAATGAAGCTTGCGAAGACGGCGATCAATGCCAGGTATGGTGACAGAGCAAGCACGATATACATGATGCGTTTGGGTTGTGTGGCAGCTTTCAGACCACAAGCAGCGATGGATACGACGGTGCGGAAGTAGTCTACGCTCAGTCAGCACTATTGCTTCAACATCTCTGAATATTCCATTACTGCTGACCTTCAATGAACGCATCGCGGATAGGAGGATCGTAGATTACGTTCATTTTCCAGCTTGTCTTCGCCACGCTCCACGTTGAATCACCGAAGCCCTCTGCCCTGCTGTACATAGATTGCTTGACCACGCGATGACCTTGATCAAGTTCAACAATCAATTTCAAGGCCAGTGGCGCTACAGCAACCCAGAAAATGTTGGTTTGTCTGAAGGACAAGCTCACGACGCCCAGGACAACCTGCAGCAGCCCATCGACAGCGGAGAAGCCTGGTTCTACAATACTTCGCAGGAATAACCAATAGAATAGCATCCACGATAGTGTCGATGCTACATCAGTGTAGTAGAGGGCCGAGAAAAAGAACAGAGGGGGAAAGAGGACAATGTTCAGCGAGCTGTGCACGGCCAGCATGCCACTGAGGTAGCCAGTCTGATTGTTTGCTTTTCGCCGAACGCTGTACGTGGCTATGATAGCCAGCAACAGCGCGATCAGGCATGCGGCGTTGACGGCTCTCAAGGAGGCCACTTCACATCCAAACAGAGGCCGAGCGAGATAGGAGATCAAGTAGAGTCCAGGTGGCGTTGTGAGCTTCGGGTCCCAGATATGCCATCTTTCTGCGCAGTAGTGTTGTGCTTGTGGTATATGAAAGACTTCGTCCTGTATGAAGACTGTGAGAACACTCGACTTACCTTCAGTGCAGCGACGTACGTACCAGATACGGCGCCTGGACAGCACTGTCGACTGCTTTGAACCAGATTGCGAGAGGCGCGAGGAGAAATGCGACTGCGGTGGCCATGTCGTTCGCCAGAGGCTCGGGTGTGTCCGGACTCCGCAATGATGGCGCTCGTCGATCTCTTTCAAATCATCGCCCGGAAGTGCGATGGTCGTGAGAAACGCAGCAGACCAGTGCATGGAGGAAAGTGCACCGGTTCAGATGTCATGTCATGGTCTTGGCGTCCGGTCGTGCCGATCATGATTGGCTGCGCGTGACACGAAGCAGACGGGACGCGCTCTAACTTAAGTTAGGAACACATCCCACTTGCGACTCCAACCCGTTCCGTCGTACTTTCATCGGCAACAGTTCTGTTCTGCTTGCTGTCAGATATGCACCAAGACACACGATGGCCCTCCCACTCCCACCCGGCCTCACGCCAAACGAAGTCGGCTTCCTCTGCGAAATGGAACTCGTCACCGTGATCCCCCGCCAAAGACTCGACGGACTGGAGCTGCTAGGTGTGAGTTGAAATCCTACCTAGCCGACAGCGTAAGAGGCTGGAACAAATACTCTTCTTCTCCTCCCCAAGAACCACTAACACAAAGCTCCGCATACAGGGCCCAACCGAACGCCTCAATCCTCCCTTCCCAGCCCAACTCCCCCTCTGGCTCGCCCTCCTCCTCAAACGCCAAAAACGAGCCAACATCTCCCCACCTCCCTGGCTTTCTCCTGCCTCACTACAATCCATCCTCGAATTCGAGACCGATCCCAGACTCGCAGGAGCATTAGCCCCAGGTCCCGACCTCCCACATTCCACCGGCATCAGTCTGCCCAACGAAGCCTATCTTAAGCAAGAAAGTTCAGAAATCAGCAGTCCTTTCATAAAAGACAGCAGCACGAATCGAGCGCAGCAAGAACGCCTCCCATATCATTGGAACGAGCTCGGGTTCTTATTACTCACGCACGCGAGCGATGATTTCGAGGATCCGGACACTGTAAGGAGACTTTTGCGCGATTTGCGAGAGGTGCGGATGAGTAAATTGAGGAAAGGCTTCAAGGCGCTAGAAGCAGGCGCGGGGTTGAAAGTGAATGGAGTGGGAGGGATGGAGGTTGCTGAAATTAGGGGCTTTGTCGGTGGGGTGGTGGATGGCTTGAGGTGAGTAGGAACTGAAATTTCAGGCTTGAGTGATTCTTGGTGTATGTGATTTCGAACTGACCGAATGTTGCAGGAAACTTAATCAGCCACGAGAGGATGCACAAAAGGAGCAGGAAGCAGATGGGCAAGATGCACTGGGTGGCAGCGGGAATTACCAGGATGACGATGATGATATGGAGCTATAACGACCAACAAGAAAACACGTGGCGAGACTCTGGTTGGGGGAGCCCATTGAGATCGCGTGCAGTACGCGACGTTCCACAGTCTGCAGAAAGCCGTTAGCTAGCATTGATAACGGTTTGATGCTTCGAAAGTGGGGGGAGTAATGGCAAGACGTAGCAGAATGTCCCGAGCGTCGTACATGCTACGGGTAACGAGGCAGATCCCAAGGCATGCGTGCATCGATCGCCAACGACGTCGAGCTGCGTCAAAACACACTTCAGTGCGGTAAAAAAGTGATCAGCCTCGGCGACGCATAACTTTTGAATTCTGACAACATCAATTCTCCGAACAAATGTTATATATGATACAATTCACGAAACCGCACGACACTACTTCCCCCACGCGTCCTCAACACTGATGACACAGTCGTGCAAGAACGTACGGACTGTTCGAGACCGCAAAACAGGCTCGGCTCATCAGATTACTTCCACCCTCCGGCATGTACGTGTCTCACACGCAATAGCCGAAGTCGTACAAATCGGGGACGCCGAGCGCAATGGCCCGAACACTGCGACCAATGTTTCGCGGCGTCCGCGCGCCGGAAAGTTTAAGCGCGGGTCATATTCCACACGCGTTCGCAGCTATCCTTCGCGGCTGTCGCGCGGCAAAGGGAAAATGATCCTGGCTCGATACCGGTGGGCCCGCATGGCCTGAGCATGTCTTTCTATGGCATGCATTGCATTGCATTTGCATTTGCATGACACATCACACTGGCTTGGGATTGGGACCGGCTCGCTTCCGATGGATACTTCTCCGCAATTTTGGGATTTATTGTTGCTTAATTTGCTGCTGCTAAGAGGTTCGTACACGGGCTCATGCCTCCATTGGCGGTGGTGCGGGCGATGGGCCTTGCCTCACCCAAGCAGATATTCCAACATCGGGTTCCACTTCTGGCCACTGGACGTCGTCAGCGTAGTCTTGGCATCTGTCTCAACAAGGCTGTCTGTAGTTCTCATTGAATTTTTACAGGGCGCGAATGTGATCCTCGGAAAGAACCTCGGGAGGAATTGCCTCGCGGCAAATGAACTTACATCTTTTTTGATCGCATCCTGAATCTTGACGATGGAATTCCGAGGGCCAGGAACCGCGCCATGGACCACCACAATGCCATTCTCCGGGTCAACTTTCATGACTCTGAGGTTTTGGACCGTATGTCTTTCCGCTCCCATACGTCCAGCCATTTTCTTCCCAGGTAGGACTCTTGAACCGGAACCTTGCGAAGCACCAGCAGAACCCATCGCACGATGCGTCAAACTGTTACCGTGCGATGCAGGCTGACCGCTAAATCCCCACCGCTTCATACCACCTGCAAAGCCCATACCGCGTGTCACACCGCGTGCGTCGACGTATTGTCCCTCTTGAAACAAATCGGCTGAGATGACGGAGCCGACTTTTGGAAGGCCTTCCTCATTCTTTACGCGGAATTCGGCCACTTCCTTCTTGATCGGCACTCCTTGAGCTGCGAAATGCCCCCGTTCAGGCCGCGTCACGTTCCGAGCCTCTTTTGTTCCGAACCCAACCTGAACAGCCCAGTAGCCATGTATCTCCCGTCGCTTGTGGCTTATGACCTGGCATCTATCCAGCTGTAGAACTGTGCAGGCTTCGCGTTTTGCTGTCGTGGGGTTGTACATGCCGGTCATGCCTTTCTTGATGGCTATAGCGCCAGTGCGAAGCGGGAAGTTGTGCTCTCTCCTCTCGAAAGCGGATTTGGCGGATGCCTTCAGCGTCGGCAGGTTCTTGCCATGGTTGAACTTGTGTATTTTCTTGGGAGGTGCTATTGACCGTATTGTGCGGATGAATTGGCGGGAGATGGCCGGGCATAAGAACCTGGGCGGGAGCGCGAGGGCTATTGATGACGGTTTGGGAGGCATCGCGTTGATGATGTCTGCAATGCGCGGTCAAAGGCGATGTTGCTGGTAGACCCGCAGCTGCTGAGGGTGTGCGGCGGAGGAGCGCGCGAATGTTCGGAGGTTCCACGACTTTTACCGATCAGGGCTCCCCGGCAGGTCGAGCGTCCGCTGTCCAGAAGGCAAGCAGCAGAGGATCGCGCCAACGTACACTCACAGTTGAATTTCGCTGTGTCTTGCCCGTCGGCGCAGCGTGTTCTGGAATTCATACCCTTATTACTACACCCACATACAGCTCGCTTATTGTCACGCAGCTCACCAGCACAGCTGATGGGTGTCATACGTGCCCAGATCATGATGGCGCGACATTGCTGCGAGATGTCGCAGGTGCTTCGCGGCCCCGAGATGGAGATGGGCGCTTGGGCGGCGATGCGCCTCTTGCTCTTGCTGGATGCAACCATGCATGCGCATTGCAGACTTGCAGGCTTGCAGCGGCATCCGCGGCCGGACTGATTCCAACCTTCATCACTCGTCGGGACTCAGCAGCAGGGTTTAGCGGTGAAGAAGCAGCGTGGACGCCTCGTTGGAAGGACAGCTCATCATGGTGACATTTCTTTGCCGTTGCCCTCTGGATCGCGCGAGGCTCCTACGATCGCGTCACGGCGCTTGTCCGACATTCGAAATTTGCAGCGCGGCAAGCAAAGCTGCGCGAATCGACTGCGGCACGCTTGTAGTTTAATACCTTACTGGGTACTTGCGCCATCATTCAAGCCATCTGCTGCTCATGGCCTGAATTGGGCAGCAGCGGCCTTGATCGGGCGAGGTGCTCTCCGGCAGTCTGGAAACGAGACTGACGGTGCGGCTGGTGGGTGGTGTCCTTTTGATCATTCTGGCAACGTGACTGGTCGCGGCTGGGATACATGTACCTGCTGGATCACAGCATCACGACCAGGCCAACCGTTGTTGCTCGAAGTCGCGTTTATCGCTGCCGATGCTCTCGCCCGCACCGCACAAATACACATGCTGCACGACACGATGGCCATCCACGGCGTCGGTGCTCCCGCCACAGGCAAGTGCATTGAGCATGAAATAAGGCACAGCTCCGCGAAGCCGTGCCGTCGCGGAACACGCGTGATGACAGGGCCGTCTCCCCACTCTTTACGCAATCTTGTACAATAGCATTCGCAGCTCGACGTGCTAGGCGCGCAAGCTCGGCAGGTCACCCATGCAGACCACGGTCATTCGCTGGCTGGCGCCGGCGGCGACACATCCAGCTGCGCAGATGCAGTTCGAGCGCCGCACGAGCAGAGCATGGACGGTCGTGCTGTTGCCGCAACGACAAGGCAACGGTCGGCGGTGCGTCGCCAGCGTCGCACCGGGCATGCGAACAAGCGCGTGGCACCCCTTCTGCCTCTGCCTCTGCCTCTGCACACCCTGGCCGTGGGCCGCAGCATCGATGTCCCGCGCTAGCGCCGCTATATCCAGCCCGCCAGCAGGCCGCCCTGCCACTGCCACTGCTGTGTCGTGCCGCGGGCGTGCAAGCAAGCAAGCTTCACGCACGCGGCCTTGGATCTGGAGCGAGGCCATCTTGCAACGCAGCGGCAGCGGCGCGGCATGAGCAGTCGGCAGCATGCACGCGCTCGTCACGAAAGAGGCGCCACTCGCGCCAGCTGTGGCCTGCCACTGCGCCCTGGCGACCAGGACGGCGCGCGGGTGGAACTCGATATGCGCGACGGGCCTCTTCTTGAACTCAAACTAGGCGCTGCAAGCACGCTAGGCCGTAGGCGCCGTGCGCGCAAGCGGAACGCGCACCATCGCTGCCCGCCCACTTTCTCCTCATCTTTTCGTCTGTTTCCGTCCACCACCACATATCCAGCTCGCGCTCCTTGCATTGCGGACTGTCCGCTGAACACGGATCGGCTGGGTAGCCGTGGGCGCGCGGCCCGATCGCTGGCATTCTTCGACGACACTCGGCATTTGAGCGCACCCGCTTCGCGGCTTCAACCCACTCCCGTCCTTCGCTCTTCCGCGCCGCCTCCGAGCAGCCGTCGAGGCTTCCCCATTGCCCTCCGCTCGTGGCGACGTTGCGACAGCACTCCTCAACTTCCGCGCCTGCCAAGTGCCTCCCCGTGGTCCGCCGCCAGCATTGAGCTGCACAGAACCTGAGCGGTCCGACATTAGCCGATGTTAAGCGCATTCGCGCTTCGCCCGTGGTACCATCAAGCATTGCCTCTCGGAACCGGTGCACGTCTTCGATTGGCACTCTCTGAACCTGCCGCGACGACGGCCGACTCACGTCCTGCACCGCCACAATCCCGGACCATCGCTCCATGCTACATGACTTGCTCCCGCTCGTTGCGGCCCGAACAAGTGATCATTGGCCTCGCACGCAAAGACTGCTATGCGGGACGAGATCGGTATCCTCAACCGGCCGCCAGTGAATGAGCGTCGCCCGAATGGGCTACCACAAGCGGTCGATCATGCCCCGGCCAAAGGTTTCACGGCCGTCAATAACGGTGACCTCCATCAATCGTCCCCATTCCAGCCCGACGGCCGTGGGCCAAGACCATTTGCACTGCCATCCGTGGAGCACAGAAAGCATGCCGGTGGCGATTACAATACGGTAACAAGCGCATACCAAACACATAGCTGGAGGCCTACGGAAGCACCGACAACAGCCCAAGAGGATACGCCTCGTGCGTCGATCGAAGATGGCTCGGCGAACAAGCGCAAACGAGCAGACTCTTCGGCCGAAGAACATCGTGGTCACGCACAGAGGACAGAGCACGCTGGAAGAGAGGCCTCGAAATCGCCGAAGAGGCGCATGATCAACGGCGGCATCGCGGCCGGTCATGCGCCTGAGCCTCGTCCGGCGCGCGAAGGCCACGAGGACCTTGAGGAGGCAACTAGTGCTGCAGGACCACGACTTAACACCCCGGAAACACTCAGCGGAGTCACCGCCCTGCCTCCCAAGCCCCGCCCCGAAACGGAAGCTGAACTGAGAGCGCAACTACAACAACACTTCGCTGCCGAAGGGCAGTCGCGTGCCGACGGTGAGTCTTCCCCCCGCGACACTCCGAGTCAGCAGCGATCGCATCACCTTTCCCCGGACCACCCGCTGGTCCCCGAGGATAAGACCAAGCGGAAGAGGAACTTCAGCAATCGAACGAAGACAGGCTGTCACACATGCCGCGGGAGAAAGAAGAAATGCGACGAAGACCGACCTCAATGCCAGAATTGCTTGCGTGGCGGGTTCCCTTGTGGCGGTTACGGGCCGAAACCGCCTGGCGCATTGAAGGCGATCACTGGCAGAAGTGCCCAAGCGCCTCTTCAATCCAAGCATCACGAAGCATATACGCCAGTCAGTGGTCAACCATATGCCTTCGATCGCGGCCTTTATGGAGAGAGCCCTCATCATCCCACACCTGCCGGTGCCGACCGATATGCCTTACCACAGCCTAAGCCCCTTGATCCCAATCCGTCGCGCTACGCTGGCCCTCATGTTCCAATCGACCCCCGTCCGCCCCTGAATCCCGATGTCTGGCATCACAGACACCCGTCGCAACACGAGCGACGTGATCCGCCCCTTGCGCAGCCACATTATGGACCGCCCGAGCCGCTACCTCCACCGCCACCGGCGCCGGCCTACGCCAGCAGCTACACGCCATCATCCATTCCGCCACCGCCCTACCGGAACTATCCTCCGCCACCTCCTGTCGACCCTTGGCAAGCACAGCACCCCCATGTCTACCCGCCTCACCCACCGAACCCGCCAACCGCGATCAGTTCTCGCGCAAGTGCGATATCCTCCGGGAGTGGTTCACATGCGACTGCATTGCCAGCTTATCTACAAATTCCTACTACACACGCGACAGCACGAGACAAAATGCTCCGAGGCGAGCGCTATCCGCACTTTGATGACCCTACTCTACGCAGTGAGCGCAATTCGTGCCGAAAAGCTGTCGAGGCATACAATGAGTCGTGTAGAGCCGCCAGCGCTTCATCTGATGTCGAGAAGGAGAGGAATTTCCTTGCCATCTATGAGCCTAAAGAACGAAGTTGGGAGACACGAAACCCGAAAGCATGGGACAATGGTCCAAAGGGCAGCGTCGGTTCGCACTCTTTGGTCGAAACGCCTTTCAATTGTGAATATGGTTACAACATTCATTTGGGCAGAGAAGTTCTCATTCAACAGAACTGCACCATGCAGGATGCGGGTATAATTTATATTGGCGACCGAACGATTGTCGGACCTAATGTCAAATTCTACTGCCTGACCACGAGTGTAGATGCACAGCAAAGAAAGGGCAGTCGAGGCGAATTTCAGGCCGGACCCATTAGAGTGGAGGAAGATGTGGTCATTCACGCCGACTGTGTCATCCTGCCTTTTAGGACGATAGGCAAAGGTGCCGTCGTCGGTGCTGGGTCTGTGGTAACCAGGGTGAGCACGCACAGAAGCAGAGATACTCACGGAGCGGCAGCTAATCTTATTGTTTCTCATAGGACGTCAAGCCATTTACCGTCGTTGCTGGAAATCCCGCGAAACCGATACGAAAACGAAAAATTGAGTCGGGTCCCAATGCGGATCGACATTGTGATGAGATACAGGAACAAAACGAGGCGATGCTGAAGAAGTTGCTTGCTAATGAAGTGATACCCCGAGACGATTGATCGTTGCGCGCGCATTATATTAGACCTTTTGTACAGGAGAAGTATTTCATATTCGTGTATGCATTTGGCAGCTTGATGGAGGATTGTGGTAGGATCATGGCATTTCGCATGCTGGTGAGCGATTCGGCAAAGCCTTGGTCCAATTGGGCTGTATGAAACTCATGGCTAGGATATTTCTGGCATGAAGATCAGCTGCCAAGACTCTGTCTAAACGTCATCAAAGAGCGTGCTTCTATTAGCAGTACGCCTGAACTGAACATATCTCTCAGATGAAGTCGTGAAACGCCAAGCGCTATGCAAGCGGGCCGAACGTCCCGCGATCTGGCGCGTTCGTGCCGCGACACGACACGCGATGTCATCGAATCCCTCCTCCGAAACGCGTTCTCCTCTCCAACACACTTGCACATCGACGCCGGCGCCAATAATGCTCGCATCCATGCCCTCGTCGCCGTCCGACTACACTTACGCGCCACCCATCTCATCCCCACTCGCGCCGCTGAGCACGAATATCTATGGCACGCGCCACAGCAACTACATGAACCCACACGAACCCGACGCGAAGAACAACAGCAAAGCCAACAACAACACCTCCTCATTCAAGGACCTCCCGCAACATACCGACGACAATGCCGCGACGACCTCACCATCTCCCCTCTTATCCTCCATCCCACGCTCCGAAGTCTCAAAACCTCACCCCATAACCTTCTCTTCAACCGCACAACCAACCGCACCAAAACTCCCCTACTCCCAACGCTCTATCAAACGCAACCCCCTCCAAACCCCCTCGTCCTCCACAACCCTCCAAACCGCGCGCCGAAACAACTACCTCCGCAAAATCTCCTCCCAACGCGACGACAAACGCTTCGAGTCGCGCGGCGAAGATCTCATGCGATTGGATTTCCTATCGCGACAGCGCGCGTGGGAAGCCGATCGCGCGAGGGAAGCCGAGAAGGCGATGTGGGTTTCGGATGATGTGATTCTTGAAGAGGAAGAAGAAGCGGGATACGCAGTTGATGGTGATGACGAGTCTGAGCTTCCTGTGACGAGCCAGATGGGTACGGTGTGGGGGAGCTCGGGGGTAGGAGAGGAAGAGGAAGAAGTGGAAGAGTTTGTGAGGGATGAGGGGAGGGAATTGGAGGCTTTGCTGGAGTTTATGCCGAGGGATGTTGCTGGTGATGTGATGCAGGAGGATGGGGGAGACGAGACGAGTTTGTGGTCGGACGATGCGGATTACGATGAGTTGTTTGAGGAGGTGTTGTTGAGTGAGCAGCAGCAGCAGCAGCAGCAGCAAGACTGGGACGGAGGACAGAATGTTGCGGGGAATGCGATGCTATCGTCGCAGATGATGTCGAATATGCAACAGCAGCAACATCACGGCGGCGGGGAAGACGAGATGGACATATCGTGAGCGTGAGCATGCTCTATGTACGGACTTGATGAATTTTAGCGAGGCGTTGGTCGCGAATTATGATCAACTGGGAGCTGTCCAGCGCGCTGGAGAAATGGCGGCTACTTCAAATACAGATGTGCTCAATCCAAGGGTATCACGAATGAGCGTACGCAGGGTATTTATTGGGTGGGACACCCTCCTTCCAGATCTCCCAAAGCTTCTTGTGCGGCAGACATGTCTCCAACCAGGTCTGTAGGTGGCGAGCCCTCTGCTTGCATCTGTGATATAATGTCAGCTGTGTCTTCCCAACTCTGCATATCTCATCGCCGAGGGGCACACACCTTCTGCATCCGCTCCACAATATACTCCCGATCATCCTCATTGTCGTCACTATATTCCTTCCTCTCAAACCTCTCCACAATCTCCTTGACAAGCGTCTGTTGTGTCTTGTATCTCGCCAGATCCTCCTTCGATATCTTATCCTTGTTCTTCTCCAAATACTCTGGATACTTGTCGTGTAATTCTTTCATCGGATCATACAGAATCTCCTTGTTCGTCAAATGTGCCATCATGTTCATGAGCATGCTGTTGAAACCTTCTTCGCCCCCTTCCCCGCCTTCTGTCAATTCCCGCATCATCTGCGCCAACAAGTCTTCTTCGGACATATTCTTTGATGTGGACTGTTTGGCCGTGCTGTCGGAGGCCTGCATTCGCTCCATCGTCTTACGAATGCTATCTTGGAAATTGTCCGGCTTACCGCCAGCTTTCTTGGTCGCAGATGATGAAGATGCTGCTGCTACTGCTGTTGCGGGTTTCGCCTTGTCTTGTTCTGGCGAGACTGCTTTTGCCGCTTCTCGTAGATGCTCTCCGGCTTGTGCGTCGGTCCCTGCGGCGCCGGCTGCTATGAGCTCTTGCATCATTTTCTCGAATTCGGCTTGCATTTGGGGATTCGAGTCCAGCTCGCCTATGAGGCCTTTCATGCCGGCTTCGAGTTGCGCTGCGAAGTCTGCTTCGGAACCTGCATCGTGACTGATCACGGGTGGTCGGCCTGGTCCTGAAGTTGCGGGCGTGGATGTCGAGGCTGCGGGTGCCGGTGCCGGAGAGGTTTTGGCAGGCTCGGAGACTTTCGCATTCTGGAAACTGTCGAGCACGTCGTCGAGATCGTCCAAGTCATCCTCGTCTGGATCTGGAGCTGTCGCAGCCGGTGGCACTGGCTGTTTCTCTGCCATGGTGCGTCGTGACTCGTGGTGTGGAGTTGCGCAGCGGGATCGTCGTTCTGTCGCTGGAGAGGTCTCGCGGGTGCTGTGGTTCGACAACAAGATTGTTTGCTAGTTAAGGCTGCTGAGTGCGGTCTTCTCGAGAGCTACAGACGAGAATTGCGCGTTTGTGTTCGTTCCGAAATCACAACAAGATCGTGAATTGCACATGCCTGCCTCGGTAAGGTTTGGCCCCACCTTCCCTGCCCGAATCGCGCTTGCCCTTGGCGTGCATGGTTCTCGGCGGCAAGTGCAGTGCACGTGCGGTCCTCGTGAAAGTGAAGTCGTATTCTGTGGTAGTCTTACGTCCTGCCAAACCTCACTTCACTTCACTTGCAGCTTGTGCAATCACGGGGGGGGCGCTGTTGCCTGGCCTCGCGAACCCCATAAAAGGCCTATCGCCCCACCATTCGACAAACTTGACAACTGCAACCAACCTTCCGCCCTTCTCCACCGAAGCACCCACCCACGACGAAGCACAGACACACACCGAACATGTCGCTCACCATCGCGCGTCTGCAAGAAGAGCGGTAGGATAGATCGAAAGTGGCATTATCAGTCGCGAGTACTGACTCGAGACAGCAAGCAATGGCGCAGAGATCACCCTTTCGGCTTCGTCGCACGTCCGATGAAGAACGGTCCAGCGCTTGACCTCAAGAGATGGGATTGCGCAATTCCCGGGAAGGACAAGACCATCTGGGAAGGCGGCCTGTTCAAGTTGGAGATGCAGTTCCCGGACGGTATGTGCAATGATACACCGTGCGATCAGTGCCGACACGAAGCTGACCCGTGCATGAACAGAGTACCCAACGAAGCCACCGAAGTGCAAGTTCGTGCCACCACTCTTTCATCCGAACGTCTATCCTTCTGGCACCGTTTGCCTTTCCATTCTGAACGAAGACGAGGGCTGGAAGCCGGCCATCACCATCAAGGAGATCCTACTCGGCATTCAAATGCTACTCGATGAGGTCAATCCAGACTCGCCAGCTCAGGCTGATGCGTACAATCTGTTCAAGAAGGACAAAGCCGCCTACGAGAAGCGTATCCGTCAGGTCGTCAAGGACAACCCAGCTCCTTAGTACGCGGCCTTGGGCTTTCGGGGCGGACTCCTGGATTTCGCTTGGCTTCTTGCCGTAGTCGTTACGCTTGTGATGGCCGCAATCTATGTCTATGGCGCGTTCAAGGTCTGGCGTTGGTCCCGCCAGTTTCAGGCCACTTATAGGGCTGACGCCTGCGTGCGTGCAGGATTCACGGGCTGCTCCGACTTTCTCAGATTCGTGTTGGAGACCGCCGAAGAAGGCTTCGACCTGTAAGTAGCAATAGCACTTCTGCGTGCCTTACATCTCACCATCTGCTGACAAGCCATGCAGGAAGAAGTTCTTCAAGCTCTTACTCAGTCGGTAGAGCTAAGCTGCATTTCACTGGTGTAGAAATTCGGTCGATGAGATTAGCGTTGGAGTTCGGGAGCGGAGAACGAGACCAAGAAGAGCATGCAGTAACGAAAGAGTGCGCAATAAGGCTCAGATCCCGCCAAAATGAAAAAAAGTCAATGATATCCACTTCCTCTCCGTGACTATAGCCTGAGCGAGCCCGCCCGAAGTTCTCCGCTGTGCACCTGCGTCAACCACGTTGTGTCCCGATTACCAAGACACTCGCTTCCAACTTCCCAGCGCATCGACATCAACCTTTAGATCTGATCATTAAAGAACACCACTATAAAAGCTTCTGCAAAATCCTTGCAGGCATCCCCTTCCCCAAACTTCACTCAAGAGGTCTTGCCAAGCTATAGAACAGCAAAGCAGCCGCTTGGCGGATAACATAGCCACACTCTCTCATGACGCAAACGATGAAGGCTGGGACTTGACAACGCATATGATGCCATCGTTACAAAGATTTTGCGGCGCAGTACGGTAATGACAGGTAAGGTCATGTTTGAATTTCTTGCGGCATGAGAGAGTATGTAGGGTTTTTAACCAAGCACCGTGCAAGCTTGTGAGAGAATCCGGCTGGGCGGGCGTGGCAGGTGCCAAGAGACGGACTGGACTGATGCTGAGGTGACAATGTGGCAATGATGATGACTAGTTTCCCGTGTCTGTGATGACGGGGCGTGAGATGAGAGGAGGATGCTCTTGGCTTGCGTGCAGCTAGTTGTACGGAGTCAGTGAATGGTGGAGTTGTGGAGTTTCTGATGGAGCGGATCAGAATGTTATTCGACTTCCGCGGAGAGGAGCCTGCAGCGGTGAGGTGTGCTGGAAGGACGACGAACAATATGAATGAGAGCATAATACACTGTACAAATGGTATTGATGCATTTCCGTTGCAAAACATTGAACTAGTCTGTTGTTGCGTAACTGAACATTCCCTTGTCATGTCTTCCGTGCCGACAGTGATGTCTGAATGGTGACTAGGCTCTGCTCCGATAAACACCAGCCGTATGAACAACACTACTCCGAGACCCGCCGAAATCGCTAAATATCATAAGTCGTAATACCATTGCATCATCTTGTTTGTTCCTTTACTGTGATCGTTATTCGGGGATTGGACAGCAGCTGGGTTCGGAATTACTCCTGCTGCTTGTCGGGGATGAGTTTCCGCTACCTCCACAGTCACCGCAGGTCAACTTAAGACCACTTCCGCTCCCTTCGCAGCTCATGCAACTGCGCTCTTGGACTAATCGGCCGACACCGAGACATGTGTCGCCTGGACGACAAAGTTAGCATAGTGTGCTGGTAGATAATCTGAGGACAGCAGCTTACAGTTCATATTCCCGCAACCGTTCTTCTCGGCATCGCAGTCGACACAAGACACTGTTTCTGATGTTCTGCCTGTCGCTTTGCAAGAACGACACGGCTTGTCTACGTCACCCTGTCCCGAGCAACGCTGGCAAGGCTCGGGTGTGTCGCCTAAGAGCAGTAGTGGAGAAAAGACGTGCGACGGTGGCAGTGGAGAGCCGTGTTGCGAGTTCCTTCGTGTGTTCTCCTTCGTTTGGAAACTTTCGTTCCGGTCGAGGCCATATGGACGGGAGGCCTCAAGGACTTCTTTAAACGTTTTGTCGTCGAGGACGTCTTGGGTCGTAAGAGGGGTTTGTTGTATAGCCATGTTGATCGCTTGCCAGTCGACTTGTCGCTTGAATGGATACTTCTCAATCCTTTGTCGAGTCGATGTGCGTGTCGCAGCCGGAGGATGACCACTTAAATACTATCGGGTTTGCACTTTCCGGTCTCCGGAGTGCTTGGCTGTTGTCAGAATGGAGAAGCTTGCGGGTTTCTTAAATCGAGTAAAACAAGATTCTTATCTTCTGGGCGTATGCTGAAGATGAGAATGCTAGAGGACGCTAATTGGTTTGGGGCAGGACAGGACTCTCTTCAAGATCAAAGCCAAGTGCCGAGCCATGATGGAATGGCTGCGAGCCAAAGGTTGTGCCACGGCCCACGAGTAGTAACAAGGCGATCGACGACAAGGGCTGACAGGACAAGCATCCGCTACGTGGACCATTCCGCGCCATACTCTGGCTTGTTTGTTATCGGCGAATGAGATAACATCATGAGAAGTACCAAGGTGTCTGTGAAAAAGCAATGTAGGACCCTACCGAGCCACGCGCCGAGGCACTAGGAGGTAGGCTGCCAGGTACGACGTTCCAGAATTGTTTCGCAAATCATGTCTGTACAGCCTGCGAGTCGTGAGTGGTTACGTCGACGTAGATTCGATCCGAGCATGATTTCTGACACTTTCTCATCGTCGCGTGTGATCATGAGCATGTCAGTTCTGGCGCTTGACAATGGCGGGACGCGTCAAAGGCCTCCACATGCACCGATCAATCAGAGCATTACCCCATCGAGACCTGGCCGCACGGCAACCATAGACACCGTTCTCCCATCTGGTCCACGCCAGCATGTAGCAAGACACGCTCGCACGATAGGCTGGAGGCTGCAATTCCAGGGTCTATCGGCGCGGACGGCCGTCCAGCACACCGCTGCTTGCTAAAAAGCAGGTGCTGGTTGCGTGGCGGGTCGCGTTGTCTGACATTCGCCTTGGTCATCGCAACGGCCGCACATGGTGATAGCAGTTCTGGTTGTGGCGATGACGGTCCGGGCGAACAGTCGTCGGGCTCGAAGGCGAGCGAGGATGACTTTCGTGGACGGATCGCTCTCGATCGAGAGGCTGAGTGACATCGCTCCTCGACGATGTCGACTTCAGCCTCTTCGACGGCGCGCTTGCATGCCTACAATGACAGAGTCCGGCTCGAGCGATGATGATGATGTCCCCCGCGACATGCGTGAGGTGCATGGAGCTGGTCGTACCTGACGCAGACCGCGGGAAGATGGACACAAGAGGTTAGCATTGAGCAGCAGGTGGCTTGGAGGATTCCGATGCGGGCGTCGCGTGGAGAGGCGGATGGTTCGTAGCGACTCAGGTCTCAGAGCGATGACCGCAGAGGAGGCTCGCAGCGGCGGCGGAGAGTCAGAGCCTCAGATCAGAGGGGTGGTTGTTCGGCCCACTCGGCCTTTCGGCACACTCTGGCGGATTTCTAATACTAAAAGTGCAAAACCCCAAGAATAGATTAAGCCTCACACCTGATCGCTCTAGTATTAGCGGAGGTAGGGAGTATCGTAAGCACTTTATTCTACTCATTTTGTATATATAATCTATATATTAGTTATAGTTACGTATATAAAATATACTTTAGCCTTACTTTTCTAGTATACGTATATCTACGCCTATCTTATAGTAGCCTTCTACTACTACTTATAAGCCTATTATATTCTTACTAGTATAATATAAGTTCTTTCTACTACTATACTTATATTCGTATACTTCTAGCTTCTTTTACTTTTAATAATTATATATTCTAATATCTACTTCTTTCTAAACTACTACTTTATATATATCTTCTAAGAAGCTTTTATACTACCTAATAAGTGCGCGCGCCTATATAATAGCAATAATTAATCTACGCTATAAGCTTATTCTAAATAAAAGAAGCGAAGTAAATTTAAAGAGGCTAGAACTTAATATAAGTATTATAGTAGTAGGTCGAGACTTACGGTAGTAAATTATAGGTTTAGAGCCTTTACTAACTTATATAATATAGTTAGAGAGCGAGGGATTCGCTATAGATATCTAGTAGAATAAGTAGATAAATAAAAGTAATAGTAGAGTTATTAAGTTCTACTTAAAGTATTTAAAGGAGCTTCTAACTAGACTTCTAAACCGCCTAAATATAGTAGATATATTACTTATATAGTTCCGGTTCGTATAATTCTATTATACTTTATTAGAAAAGAAAATACTAATAGAAAATATAGTAGTACTAAGTTTCTTTTCTAATATATAGCTTCTAAAGAATATATAACCTAGGCTAGAAAGAGGCAGAGAGGTTCGAGCGAGGTAATAGGTATATTATTCCTTTTTTTTTCTTTTTTTTTTCTTCTTTTTTAACTAATTTAAGTAATATATTCTAGTACTAATAAGCGAATAATATACTACTCCGAGGTGCTATCTACGCGTAGCTAAAACTAAATCGCTTTAGAATCGATAGGTATAACCGTACCTATAGCGTTAGTAATCTATTAAATACCTATACTCGGTTATATAGTTACTAGCTAGACTACTACTCGTATACGCGTGCTAGCTCTTTAAGAAACGGAACTATAGCAATTAAAATAGGTACTAAAAACGTATCGTAGAGGTATAATAATCTACGAAGAGCTACTAGATAACGAGTTTTTATAGGCCCCTACCCTACTAAGTAGTATAGGTTCTACTTATTAATCCTCCCTTTCTTAGTATCTAACTAGATACTCTCTATATTAATTAAAGTAAATAAATAGTTAAAACTAGTTAGAATTTATAAAATCCTACTCTAACTTTCGTAAGTTTTATCTATTATTTTCCTAAAGTTAGGCCTATATATAGACCCGAATAAACTAATTAGTTTATTTACTATACTTTATCTCTACGCTTATCGAACTCGCGCGGAACGCCTATATCTTCTTTAAACTAGTTCTATAATTCCTACTTAAATAACGTAGTAGCGTCTTCTTACGTAATACGCTCTTTAATAGCGAAGAAGCTATCCTCCTTAAAGGCCTCTTTCTTAGCGGCCTAGACCTAAGCCTAGGTTATCTTAAGCTTCTTTTTAGCCGCCTCGGTCTAGTCTTAGTAAGTCTAGAGGAACTTATTACGAGATAAGTATAGTAGGCGTCGAGCCTCTATTTATACTTACTTTTCCGACTAGTCTCGAACTCTAATAATAGTATTAGATATAATATTAATATAGTAGATACGGTGCTCCTACGGAAGAATCTAACTATAGATAGTATAGTCGAGTTCGCGCCTAGTAAAAGAAAACGCTAGAGGTTCGTAAGAGGCGTATATAGCTCTAACTTCTTTTAGCTAATTCTTATTATTAATAAGTAGCTAGCCTTTCTTAACTTTTATTAGCGTAGGTAGGACGATACGACGGACTCTTAAGCTCGGTCGGTTACTATAGAAAAGCGTAGAGTATAGGAAGAGCGTATCTCTAATCTAAATACTAAATCCTCGAAGAAAAATCGTCTTAGTATTTCTTAGTTCTTCTTTTACTACTCTTAGTATATAGAGCAACCTAATATTAGTACTTAGTTCGTCGCCTATTAGATCGACCTAAGTCTTAAAAACGTATCCTAGGTAGTCGTATAAGACCGTTACGTCGTAGCTACTAGGTTTCCTTAGTACTAAACTAAGCGTATCGCTAGTCTTATTATTATTTAGAGTAATAGTCGAGATAAGAAGGTTTAGGCGAGATTAAAGTAAGCGAGCGACGTCTGTACGTAAAAATAGAGAACTAAGGCCTATATTACTATTAAGTTATAGCTCCTAGTTATCGCTATAGTATACGATTTTACTTAGTTAGTAGTAGCGAGCGGCTATTAGAAAGGAAATTAGCGACTAGACCGTATTTCTAGAGTCGCTATCCTATAAAACGATATTATATAACTATAGTATAATGTCCTAACGTAATAACTACTAGGTTAACGAGAAGAATATATTCTATAGGTTACTATAGGCAGAGCTAGTATAGTTATTATAGTAATAGTAAAGCTTAAACTCCGTCCGTATAATTTCTAGGATCTCGGGATCCTATAGCTAGTCGCGTGCTTCTAGAACGAGCTATATACCTATATATATTAGAGGGATAGAAGAGCCTAGCTAGCGTTCGCGTAGCTTATCTTACTTAGTATTAGAGAGCCGGCAAGTAGAGGTAACGTACTTAAAACGAGAACTAGTAAAAATATTCTTCTTACTAGGTAGCGAGGCGTCCGATTTATACTCTAATTCGTCTTCGATATTGCCTATCTTAGTATTATTATTCTTATCCTACTCTTCTAGAGCTTATTCCTTATTAGCTTAAGAGCGCGGCTTAGTCTTAGACTTCTTCTTTAGTATCTTTAGCTATAGCTTCTTAGGCGATACGTTCTTCTTAATATTAGTAGGCTTAGGCTTAGGGTCGCGCGAGTAGAGAGCGATTATCTCCGAACGCTAACTAGGAATTAAGTCGTCTATTATAAATAGCTTAAATCGAGAAGGACCTAAGACCTAATCTCTTAGTATACGCTTCTTTATTTTATCCTCTTTATAAAAGATACTAAGCGCGTAGATAGCCTTAGATATATTCTAAGAATCTTCTAGTCTCTCTATAGCTATCTTTTTATTAGGGTCGTAGAGAACGCCTAGAATTTCTACTAATTAAGTTATATAAGAATAGTAGAGAGGAGGCTCTAAAACTTCCGACGATAGATTAGCTAGCGCGAGATTCTTTAGCTCGTAAAGACCTAATTTAGCGCGTCTTTTTAGTAGCTAATAATACGGAATTACTAGTATTACCCGGCGTAGCTCTATAATATCGTAGTCTCTATCCTCGTATACTAATAAGGTCGGAAGAGGCTTAGCGCCGTAGCTATAGCTAGTATAGAGGATATCCTCTTTAAGTATAGAAGAGGTAGGAGTAGAGAGAGTAGTAATTCTATCTCTTAGCTTAGTAGATATAGCGAGCTATTTCCGAGTACGCTTTATAAGTCCTTTACCTTTCTTTTAATCTTAAGTAATAAGGTCCTTAAAGTATAACTAGCGTATTTTCTAGTAGATATACGTAATATATATAGGATCCTCTTTATTAGTCTTAGTTCTTAGCTACTTCTTAAGCTATTATAGCCCTTTATTATAAAGCGCGACGAAAGCTTCTATACCTACTTTAATTTTTCTTATAAAGTTATAGCCGAGCTTATAGTCTTTAAGTATACTACTTTTATCCTCTAGATCGTAGATATTATCGTCTACTAAGAAGTAATACGCGTTAAAGCGCGTCCTCGATTCCTTACGTAACTATATATACTTATTATTCTATATATCGATCTATATAATCTTATACGCGACCGACTACTTATCTTTCTTCTAGAAGCGTACGGTTATCTTCGCCTACGTAGGTCTTATATCTAGCCGCTTCCGGCCTCTTTTATTCTTAAGATACTAAAAATAAATAGCCTTCGCTAATATAAGCCTAATATAGACTAGATTATCTTATAGTTCGAGAATATTAAAGTAGTAAGAGTAGCGGAAAAAAACATATACCTCTAGTAGGCGAAGAATTAGCTACTAGGAGGCCTTAAGGCCTTATAGTATACGACTATCTATTTAGAGCGATAGAAGAACTTTAGAGAGGTTATAGCGCTCGAGGGAGAAGAGGCTAGTACTCTTAGAACCTAAGGATAGTAATAATCTCTTAGAAACTACTAAACTAGCCCTTAAAGCTAGAAGATACTACTAAAGACTAATATAGTAAGCACCTAGCTCTAAAAGAACCTAATAATCCTTATAGAAACTATCTAAAAAGCCCTTAACTCTCCTTACGACTACTCTAACTCCTCTCTCCTTTCCTTCTTTTAAAGAGCTTAATAGGCCCTTCTCTATTAGGCTTAGACCTAAGCTATCTCCTCTACTCTTTAAAATATTTAGAGAACCCTTTAGAAGAAGCTAGATAGCTATAATATAAGGCAATTATAGGCCTAAAAGGTAGCCTAAATCTAGACCCTAATATAGATAATACCTTAAGTAACTATAGTAATTATAGTTAAAATAAGTATATAAGAAGAAAGAGATAAGATTAGAGGAATAAGTAAGAAGGTAATTAGAGTAAAGCTTAAAATCTAGTAAGTAGCTATAGTCTAGAAGCTACTTAGTAAGGACTTTAGAGTACTCCTTTATAAGAAGTAAGAAAGAGTAAAGCTAAAGGAGAACTAGGATTAGATATATATAGCCTAGCCTAGAGCTTAGGTTACTAAATATCTATATAGAGTACTTATATATAAAGTTAAAGCAAACTAAGATACTAGAGCTAAGGAATATATTAAGGTAATAAAGAAGGAGAATATCTTATAGTTCTTAAATATAAGGATTAAGTAGGCTATATAAATAAAGAGCCTTAAAGCTAAAGAAGGCTAAAGATACTCTATAATAGTTATTAGGTTCTAAAATAAGCAAATAGTAAGAGCTATAGCTTAAAAAGGATTTATTATTAAAGTAAACTTCTACTTAATAAAAATCTACTACTTATAATAAAGAGTTATATAGTATATAAAGTATAATAAGTTTAAATATATTACTATATACTATAAAGAAGCTAAGGATAGATATAGAGCCTACTTTATAAACTATAAAACATCTAATTATACTATATAAGAGAGGAAATACTATAACTATAAAGGAGACTACCTAGTATAAGCAAGGATATATAAATATAAACAAGTAGTAATAGCTAAGGCTAGAATATTCTTAAAGTTCTTTAGAGGAAAGTAAACTCTAATATAACTAACTTATAATAAAGAAGGATTTACTATAATAACTAATAAGAAGAGGAAACTAATAAGCTTAGTAGAATAGCTCTAAGCTAAGGAGGTACTATAAGGTAGCTAAGTAAGATAAAACAAGCTACTAGGAAAGCTATTAGGATCTAACTCTACTATTATAAATAGTAAAAAGCAGATAAATAAGCTCCTAATATATATATAAGCTAAAAGTATATAAGAGGCCTAATAGAAAGAAGGAGCTAAGCTAAAGGAGACTATTATAACTAAATAAGATAAATAGATATAACTTATAGATCTACTAATATAATATAAACTATATACTTACTATCTAAGTACTACTAGTAGATAGCCTAGACCTAAGAACTACCTAGATTATAGCACTATAAGAACTATAGATTAACCTAGTAAATAGGAAAACTAAAACAAAAAAGGTTTACTACTAAGTCCTTCTAACGAATAGGTACCTAAGAGTTATATTCCTAGTATTAAAAGAGCTAGATATATTAAAGTAGAATATTATAGATAGCTAGTTAGGAGACCTTCTCTCTATTATAGTAATAACCTAAGGGAAACCTATTACTATCTATAACTACTATAACCTATTAGGCCTTAAATCCTATAATATAATAGGTATACTTATATAGCTAGAAATAGCTATCTAGGAGGCCTAAGAAGTAGCTATAGGTAAGACTATAGTAGTTAGAGACTTTAATCTCTATTACCTACTATAGGGAGGAAACCTAGTCTAGTTATAATATAATATAGTAGATACTCTTATCTAGATAGCTATATAGGTATAAGAGCGATAGCTTAGGGAGCTAATAGCTTAGAGGGCGTCTAAGTTAGACGCCGAAGTATCCGGCTTATGCCGCGTATGCTCGGCGTAAAATAAAAGTACGCTAAACGTATATAGAAGAATCGGCAAGAATTAGTCTCTTAATATCTCTAACGAGTATAGTTAGGGGCGCTTAATATATTACTATATACTAACCTTTTATAATACTAATTCTTCTACCTTATCGAGGGTAGCGATCTATTAAGGCCTACTATACTTACGCGAGGAGCATCTATATAGCTAGGTAACCGTAGCGAACGTACTAGGTCTATAGTACTACTATTAGGCTACGTAGGAGAGTTACTAGACTCTAAAGCCGAAGAAGACGAGAAGATAAACGACGCTAATAATATATAGGCGAGGCGCGAGCGTCTCGAACGAGAGAACGCTACGCTACGCGAATAGCTCGAACTCTACGCTCTCTAGGTAGAGAATAAACGCTTAACGCGAGAAGTTAGGACGACTACTCTACCGATACGCTTAAGTATAATAGTAAGAAGCCTCGGCTCGGGGTACTCTAGTATAACGAGTATTACCGGAGATACTAAGGATAGTACGCGTTATAGTAGCGACGAATATACGCCCTACGAATCTATTAAGCTCTACTCTCCTAAGCTATTTAAGGGCGAGACTATTAAGGAAGCCTAGGAATATATCCGCGTATATAAAGTAAACTTTATAGCCGCGCCGAGGAAGTTTATAATAGAATACTAGAAAGTAATCGCTAGTATTATATTCCTTATAGGCGAAGCGTAAGAAGCCTAGTATAACGAGCACCCTAGTATACTTCTAGTAGAGTATACTTAGGCGTAGTTCTATAAGTTCCTATACGATATCGTTAGGGATTAAGCGAACCGCTAGCTACTCGTAACTATTAAATACGAGATAATACGCTAAGGCGAAAATTAGAGTATATAACAATTCGTAATAGACCTTAGTAACCTCGAGATATAGCTCGGCGACTATACCGAGGTATAGTTAGTTCGCTAGCTTCTCGTAAAGTTAAAGCCGTTGCTATAGAAGGATATTATTAAGAACTATATTATCCTAGCGAAGCGCGCCGACCTCGTCGCCCTAGTACGATGCCTTAAATAGGCAGAAAGGTTAATACTACGCGATATAGGCTTATACGACCGTAATAAGGACGCGTCGTACTAGTAGTTAAAGCGCAAGAGGGTCGATAGTAACGTATATACCTCTAAAGGTAGTTATAGGTCTAGCTCTAAGGAGAAGAACTCTTAGGGCAAGCGTAAAGGTAAAGATAAGAACTAGTAACCTAAGTATTATAGTTATAACGAGGTAGGCTATATTTGTCCGGATTATCTAAATAAGGATAAGGATAGTAATAAGCTAGCGGTCCGTAAGGTAGCCGTAGGTAAGTCGAAAAAAGCGGAAGCAACGGAGATATTACGTAAGTCTCTGCCGCTAAAGTAGATAGTATAGGGTACCTACCTATATAATACGTACTAGTAGTACGAGTACGAGGAGAAGTTAAGTCTTATAAGGGCCGTAGGCTAGCCGAGTTCCTTCTTAATAATACTACGGATATTAATATAGTATTATAAGCCTTCGTGCTCTAGTATAAGTTGCCCTTACGGCCGAACGCGGCCTTGCCGCTAGCTACTACCTTTATAGGTAAACTAAGTTATTATTACGGTACGTACTATATACGTATAAGGCTCGCGGACTCCTTAGGGATCGAGCGCGTAACTAGAGGGATCTTCTACGTATATAATATACTAGATCCCGATATTATCCTTAGCTATCTATAGCGATATACGTAACGGGTAAGTGTCGATAGTAGTATAGATAAATAGCGTTATAGTAACGATTATTTTAGCCGATTCGAAGTCCGAGAGGCCTATAAGTTCCTTAAAGACCTCTAGAAGGCACCTGCTATATTTATAGTTAGCCTAAGTAGAATAGGCGAGGAGCCTACTCTAATACTAGAGGAGTTCTATTAGTTCGACGACGTCCTTAACTCGATAAAGGAAATACGAAGTAGACCTATTAACGGCGCTAAGTATACGATCGACCTAAAGCCGGGTACTATACTACCCTTTAGGCCGCTATACTACTAGTTAGGTAGAGAGCTCGAAGAGCTTAAGGAGTACCTAAAGACTAGGCTCGAGTATAATTAGATCGAGCGTTTTAATAGCGAGGTAGGTACGCTTATCCTATTCGTACTAAAGAAGAATAGTAAGCTACGGTTATATATAGACTACTACGAGCTAAACGAGATTACGATTAAGAATTAGTACCCGCTACCTCTTATTAGCGAAACGCTAGATAGACTTATAAGAGCTATATAGTTTACGTCGCTAGATCTTATAGATGCGTATTATCGTATCTATATTAAACTAAGCGACTGCTAGAAGACTACGTTCCGTACGCGATACGGTTACTACTAATACTAGGTAATACTCTTTAGTTTAACGAACGCTCTAGTAACGTTCTAGGTATATATTAACCGCGCGCTAGTAGGGCTAGTAGATATAAGCTACGTAGTATATCTAGATAATATCCTAATCTATAGTAAGACTCGCGAGGACTACGTACGAGACGTATACGCTATACTTAAGAGGCTCTATAAATTTAGGCTCTACGTATAACGCGCTAAGTATAAGTTCTTCTAAAAATAGGTTAACTTCCTTAGGTTCGTAGTTATAACTAGAGGCATAGCGATAGATTCTAGTAGGGTAGCCGTAATCGCCTCGTAGCCGAGGCCGACTACTCTAATAGAGGTTTAATCGTTCCTTAAGTTCGTAAACTTTTACTACTACTTTATCTTCGAATATTCGAGAGTCGTAGTACTACTAACTATACTCTCGAAGAGCGCGAAGAATAGTAGGAAGCTAGGGCCTATTAGTTAGGGCGAAGCTAAGAAGTAGGCTTTCTTAAAGTTAAAAGAACGCTTCTAGACCGCGCCGCTCCTTAGGTACTTTAACTCTACGTTACGCCTACGAGTCGAGACTAATACGTCTAACTTCGCTATCGCTAGCATTCTAAGCTAGCTATTCGAGGCGGAATAGTACCTAATCGCGTTCTTCTTATAGAAGATAATTAACGCCGAGTATAACTACGAGGTCTATAATAAGGAACTCCTCGTAGTAGTAGAATCCTTTAAGGTATAGAGGCCTTACCTTAAAGGCGCTACGTATAAGATAGAGGTGCTAGTCGACTACGCTAACCTAAAGGCCTTTATAGGTATAAAGTAGTTAACGGGCTAATAGGCTAGGTAGGCTACGTTCTTAGCCTCGTATAACTTTATAATTAGTTATAGAGCGGGCAAGCTAAACGCAGCCGACGCGCTATTAAGGCGTAGCGATTACGCAAAAGATACGTAGGCGATAAATAACCTACTACTATTACTATAGCGGAAACTCTAAGTTTAGAACGACCTCCGAGTAGGCGGACCGATTATAAACCGTATTAAGGCCGCCTATAACCGCTAGCATATAACAAACTAGAGAGCGGCAACGATAGTAGCTAATAGGACGTAGTCCGTTAGCCCCGAATACTACGAGCCGGGCCCGTATAGATTCGCGCTACTAATACGGGTCGCTAGCGCTATTATTATAAAGGAACGGCTGTACGCTAATATCTTAGACCTAGTAATCGGGTACGTAGCTACGCTAGTCTAGCTAGACCCGATAGCGAAGGAGCTATATACGTAGGCGAAGAGTAATAGAGGCGAAAGCGATAAGTATACTATCCGAGATAGGTATATATATCGTAAAGAGGTATTATACCTTCCCTACGACTCTATATTACGAACGTAAGTAATTCGTATATACTACGACGACTTCCTAGCTAGCTATTTTAGTAAGGATAAGACTATAGAACTCGTTAAGAGAAAGTACTAGTAGCTAGAGGTTAACGAGGACGTTAAGTAATACGTCGAATCGTATAGTAGCTATTAGAAGGCGAAAGCGAGGCGCTACTATCCCTATAGCGAGATAGTTATACTTCCTCTACTAGAACGGCTATAGAAAGATCTATCTATAGACTTTATTATAGACCTTCCCCTAAGTAAGCGTAATAGTCGTATATTTAACGCAATCCTTATAATTATCGACCGCTATTCTAAGATAGTAACTTTCGTTCGGATAATAAAGCGCTATATAAGCGTAGAGCTTATAGACATCCTACTTAATAAAGTTATACGACTTCGAGGTATACCTAGTAGTATTATCTCTAATAGAGGGTCTATATTTACTAGCTAGTTCTAGTTAGACTTCTATTTCGAGGTATACGTAAAACGTAAGCTAAGTATAGTATTTTACTCGTAAACGGACGGCTAGACTAAACGCGCAAACTAGACGCTTAAGTAGTATCTACGTATCTATTATAGAGAGAACTAAGACGACTAGGCGTCTATACTAGCCTCTATAGAATTCGCGTATAATAATAGCCTAAATGCGATACTAAAGATATTGCTATTCTACGTTATTTATAGGTTCGACCCGGACCTAACGATAGAGACCTATAAGAGGAACATAACCGAATCTTAGAACGCGATTTCGCGAGGAGAAGTACTAGTAGTAAAGGACGCTATAGAAAGGTTAAAGCAGAATTACGAGGAGTTAATAAAGCGCTAGTAGTAAGTAAGCGAGTCGTAGGCTAAGTATTATAACTAGAAGTATTAGCTAAAGGAATATAAGATCGGTAATATAGTCCTCTTATCTACGAAGAACCTAAAACTAAAGGTACTATTAAAGAAGCTAGTAGATAAGTTCGCTAGACTATTTAAAGTAATCGACGTAGTCGGGAAGTAGGCGTACTACCTAGCTCTTCTAACGGGATTACGTATCTATAATATCTTCTACGTATCTCTTCTAGAACCCTAGTATAGTAGCGAATCTTAGGAGACTAGCTTACCCCTCGTAGATAATAAGGGCGAGTAGATAGTCGAGAAAGTACTAGAAACCTAAGTCGAGAAGAGTAAGAGGAAGTAGCTAGTCTAGTAGAAAGGCTAGCTAGAAGAATACGATACGTAGGAACCGATTAAATATATTAAGAAATATAAAGCGCTCGAGGAATTTAAGGCGCAAGAGCAGAGTAAGAGGAGCTTACGTAAGCTATAAAGTCGACTATCGTAGCTACCGCGCTACTAATTAACTATTGCGACTACTATAATTTACGACGAGTACGCGCTAAGCGCTAAGGCCGCGACGAAATATTATATCACGAAAAGCTACTAAAGGGAATAGAGGATATAAAGTAGAGAGAAATTATTTATTTACGGCGCCCGTAGGCGTAGCGTAAACGGGCCGTAGCGCTAGCGTAGAATAGAAGTATAAAATAAGGTAGCGGACTATATAAGTAGCGTAGGAGGAGCGTAAGGAGAGAGTATAAGAAGAGCGCGCGATACGCTAGCTTACTCCTCTATACTCTCGTTCTCCTCCTTCTTATCGCTCTTCTTCTTCTTATTCTCCTTATTATCCTCCTTCTTCTCTCTTATAAAGGCCTCGTCGTTAGAGACCTCCTCTATCTAGCTAGTAAGGCGGTCGGCGTAAGTAGTATAGACCGCCGTATTAAGCGCCTCTTTCGAGGCGCCGAGTAGGCGTAGACGCTACGAAGAATATTAGTAACGCGTACGAGGAGTATATAACCTATAAGATATACCTTATACTTAAGCTTAAAGAGCCTAGAGGATAGAGCGATCTACTTACTAGCTATAAGTAGCTTAGTAGTAGAAGGACCGCTACTAGCTAGTAACGCGCTAGCCCCGCCCTTCTTTAAGGTCTTAAAGACCCTAGCCGACTTACTCTTATTAGACTATAGGACCTTAAGGCTATCGGCGATTAGGGCCTATAGATCGGTATAGTAGTAGTAGAGCTACGTAGCGCGTACGGCTAGCCTACCCTTAGCTAGCTTAGCGAGGTAGAAACGTAGGCGCTTCGACTACGTAATAATATTAGGATCGGTATAGTATTCGTAGGAGTAGTTATTATTATTATAGCGCTAATAATTCTTCTTCTTACTTAGTTTTATAACCCTATCGTATAGCTAAACGCCGGCTATACGTACTATATTAGTAAGGAACTCGTAGCTAATACGTACGTAGAACGCCGGACTTACTTATTACTAAATATAAGAGGCAACGATAATAGTCGTCGTCCTTTATAGTAGAGAGGTCGGTAGTAGTACGAGGATCGGCTAAGATTATAGGAGTAGAGACCTTCTTAGGAGGTATAATACTTACGGAATAGGTACTAGGAAATAGCTAAGGAGATATATAGATAGTACGAGGTAGGAGCGGAGCGCTTATCTAAAGATAGTATACTAGAATAAGTATTAATATAATAGGGCGCGAACTTATAGCCCGCACCTGCCCTATAATTAACGCGCGGCCTATATAGAGTCTATAATATAAAAGTCCCTTAAGATCTAGTACGTTACTATAGTACTACTAAAAATCGCGTACGACTATAAGGTAGTAGAGCAACGTAACTATAACGTAATAAGAACGCAAGCGGCCGGCTACTATATTAATATAGACTTTCCTACGAGCTAAGGCAGCTCTATAGAAGAGAGGAGATAATTATAAGAGCGATAGCTTAAGGGGCTAATAGCTTAGGGGGCGTCTAAGTTAGACGCTAAAGTATCCGGCTTACGCCGCGCATGCTCGGCGTAAGACAAAAGCACGCTAAACGTATATAGAAGAATTAGTAAGAATTAGTCTCTTAATATCTCTAACGGGTATAGTTAGGGGCGCTTAATATATTGCTATATACTAACCTTTTATAATAAGTAGGCCTATATCTTCTACTAGAACTAGGAACTATTATATAGAAGAGATATAACTCTAGCTACTAAATACTTAACTTAATCTTAGCTAGCTAAGCTATCTAATAGAGACTATAGAGCTATAAGGCAATAGCTAATAATATATTTAGATTAGACTATATCCTAATTCTAACTATTATAGACTAGCTTATAAACCTATACTAGAAAAACTAGAGCCTAAGACTATAATAGATAAAAGTAAAGTAAAAGAAAGTAAGGTAGAAGGTTTAAAAAGCTATAAAGAAGCTAGAGCTACTACTACTTAGAAACTACTAAGAGCTAAATAAGGTAGTATAAGCTCTTTAAAAAGCCCTTTAAAAGATAGTAAAGGAGGTAGTCCTATATATAAAGCTATTATAATATATAAAGGTAGAATAGCTAGTAGAGTATAATAAAGTAATTAAGGCTACTAAGGTAGTAAGAAGAGCCTAAAAGGCTATAAAGTCTAAAGAAAACTATAGATACTACTTAAATACTAGCTATAAGAAGAATAAGCTAGTTAAAAAAGTAATAAATATATCTTAGAAGTAAATAGTTAGTAAGATTACTAAGGACCTAAGTAGAATATAGAAGCTAGTAAGATAAGTAAAAGAAAAAGTATAATAAGGATATATACTACTATAATTTCCTATACTAAGTAGTAGTATATACTAAGATAGTTATATAAACGAAAGTAAAGTAAGAATCCTTATAGACTACTTCCTTCTACTACTAGTTAAAGTAGACCTAAAAGATATTCTAAATATAGACCTCTTAGCTTAGTTCTAAATAGAAGATAAGGTATTTAAAGAAGAGGTCTTTATAATACTTAAAAAGATCTTAAGTAAGAAGGCTCTAAGCTTAAACTAGATCTAGAATATACTACTTAAGAAATATTAATAAGAGATTATACTATTCCTAGCTAAGCTCTTTATAGCCTATATTAGCTAAGTATACTACCTAAAGCTATTTAAATACTCTATTACTATAGTTATTAAGAAGCTATAAAAGCCTAACTATACTAAGCTAGGAGTATATAAGCTAATAGTACTTCTTAATACTTTAGCTAAAGTACTAAAAGTAGTAGTTATAAAGAGAATATCTAAAGTAATAAAAAAGAGAGGCCTACTACTAGAATTATAAATAGGTATAAAACTAGGAAGATCTACGATTATAGTACTTAACCTTATTACTAAATAAGTTAGGATAATCTAGAAAGCTAAGCCTAAAGTAGTAGCCTTAATACTTTACCTAGATATATCTAGGGTATTCGATAAAGTGTCCTACTAAAGACTTCTTTATAATATTAAGATATAAGGTTATTTAAACTAGCTAATTAGGTTTATCTAGTTATTCCTCTAAAATAGAATAACTTACCTTAAGCTAGGAGAATTTATAAACTAAAAGAGAAAGCAAGATACTAGAATCCCCTAAGGATTAATACTATTACTAATTCTATTCCTATTCTTTATATTTATACTTCTCTTATTACTTTAAAAAGGTAATACTATAGTAATAAGGTTTATTAATAATTCTAATATCCTTATATATAGTATATTTATAAAGGAGAACTATAAATAACTAAAGAAAGCCTATAATAAATATATAAAGTAGGTAATAAGATATAGAGTAGCCTTTATACTATAGAAGTATTAGCTTATCTATTTTATAAGAAGAAAGAACTATAACCTTTAAGCTATAGTCTAGATCCCTAGCTTTAGAAGTAAATCTATCTTATCTCTAAAACTATTAAGAGTTTAGGTAGATACTAAACTTAAGTAAGGCCTATATATTAAGAAGGTAGCTAAGAAAGGTATATATTAGATCTAGTTCTTATAAAGGCTATATAAGTCTACTTAAGAAGTATTATTTAAGAAAGCAAAATATATCTATACTATAGTTATTAAACTAGCTCTAGTATATAAATACTAAACCTAGTTTAACTTAAAAGGAATAAGTAAATATAATAAAGGCCTTACTAAACTAATTAAGTAAGTCTAGAACTAAGCTTTAAGGAATATTATAAGTATATATAAGTTAGTTATAGCTATAGTCCTTTAAAAGAAAGTAAGTATCTCTTTAATCTAGCTTTATACTTAAGACCTTACTAGATAATATATAAGGAATAAAGTAAGTAACTTAACTTACTAATATATTAAATAAGTATATAAAGGAATTACTTAAAAAGAATAAAAAGTAAGAAGAAGAGGTAATTAATAAAGTAGGTAATATAAGATAAGAGTATAAGAAATTTAGAAGATAACTCTAAGCTAAAAGCTACCTTAAATAAGAATAAAAGTTAAGAACTAGTAGAAGCTTACTAAATAAAACTAAAAATAAGAGAAAGCTAAATAAAAGAGGAGTATAATAAAGGAGCAACTAGTAGTATAGGCTATAATAGGATAATTTAAAGCTAAAGAGATTTATAAGGAAGCTTTAAAGCTTATAAGTACGATAATTACTTTAATTAAGATAAGATATATTAAACTTAAAGTATACTTAATAAAAAGAAGAGTTCTAAGAGTTATCCTAATATACTTATATAACTAAAGTATTTAAAATACTAAGTATATTTATATATTCTACTAAAACTATTAAAGTAATAAATATTAGCTATTTATAGTAGTAAGAACTAGCTTATAAGAAGATATATACTTAATACTAAGAGGCCTTAATACTATAGCTAAATAGCTAATCTAAAAGGGATTATTAAACTAGTTCTTCTTAGCTAAGAAAGAGATTAATAAGAAAGAACGAAGCTATAAAGGGATAAAGAGATAAAGAGGAGTCTAAGAAGAGAAGTAAGGTAATAAAAGAGCTTAATTTTACTTAAAGAAAGGTAAGATAAAAGAAGTAACTACTAACTATAAATATAAAGAGGAAGATAAAGGGTTTTTTATAGAATTTTCCCTTTTATATAATACTAGAGCAAAGCTACTTACTTTAGATAAAGAGGTAGACTAGTAATAAGATTAATCTATCTATTAAAGTAGCGAAGCTATAGCAACGCCTTCTTTATAAGCGAGCGAGTTTTAAAGAATATATCGCGATAGGTAAAAGCGCTCTTATTACTAAAGCGACTATCTAGCGTATCTTTAATCGAGACGCGGTTTCTTAACTATTCTTTACTATTCTTCTAGAGCTTCTTTATAGTATTATTCTTACCGAGAATTCGATTATATTCTTCTTTACTAACGAATTTCTCTAGCTTATTACCTAGGTTATATACTTTTAACGCAACTTAATTTATAGTAGTCTCGATATTAGTATAGAATTGCTTAATAGCCTCTAACTAGGCCTTAGGCGTAAGAGCGCCGATTCTACGAATAATTTCTTCTATACTACTTACGCCCTTAAATCTCTTATAAGCGAGAGCTTCTTCCTAGCTAACTATATCGAGAGCGTTATTAGCAGTCTAGATAGTCTTAGTACGTAGTTACGTAATAGCAAGTATAGGTTCTAGAAGGCAAGTAGATAGAGAAAGAGGCGGGCGAGTAGAGTAGTCTAACGGTATATAAGCTAGTCTCGCCGACGGAATCTTTAGCTTAATAACCTTACTAGAAGTAGCTATCTTTACTAGGCGGAGTTCTTATATTTAGAGGAGCGAGAGTAGGTAGGTACTAAAAAGGGGCGCTATAATAGCTAGACGAAGCGAGAACTATTATATAAAAAAATCTTTATATACGCGCGGTTAGTATTTTTAGCAAGGTGCTAGCTAGTTATTTATAGGTAGCCTAGGACGACGCGCTTGTTTAAGCTTATTATAGTAAATAGATAGATTAATCTTATTACTAGTCTACCTCTTTATCTAGAGTAAGTAGCTTTGCTCTAGTATTATATAAAAGGGAAAATTCTATAAAAAACTCCTTATCTTCTTCTTTATATTTATAGTTAATAGTTACTTCTTCTATCTTACCTTTTTTTAAGTAAAATTAAGCTCTTTTATTACTTTACTCTCCTTCTTAGACTCCTTTTTATTTCCTTATTCTTTTATAGCTTCGTTCTTTCTTATTAATCTCTTCTTTAGCTAAGAAGAACTAGTTTAATAATCTCTTTTAGATTAGCTACTTAGCTATAGTATTAAGGCCTTTTAGTATTAAGTATATATCTTCTTATAAGCTAGTTCTTATTATTATAAATAGCTAATATTTATTACTTTAATAGTTTTAGTAGAATATATAAATATACTTATTATCTTAAATACTTTAGTTATATAAGTATATTAGGATAACTTTTAAGACTCTTCTTTTTATTAGGTATACTTTAAGTTTAATATATTCTATCTTAATTAAAGTAATTATCGTACTTATAAGCCTTAGAGCCTCTTTATAAATCTCTTTAGCTCTAAATTATCCTACTATAGCTTATACTATTAGTTACTCCCTTATTATACTCCTCTTTTATTTAGCCTTCTTTTATTCTTAGTTTTATCTAGTAAGCTCCTACTAGTTCTTAACTTCTATCCTTATTTAAAGTAGCTTTTAGCTTAAAGTTATCTTTTAAATTTCTTATACTCTTATTTTATATTACTTATTTTATTAGTTATCTCTTCTTCTTACTTTTTATTCTTTTTAAGTAATTCCTTTATATACTTACTTAATATACTAGTAAGTTAAGTTACTTACTTTATTCCTTATATATTATTTAGTAAAGTCTTAAGTATAAAGCTAAATTAAAGAGATACTTACTTCCTTTTAAAGGACTATAGCTATAACTAACTTATATATACTTATAATATTCCTTAGAGCTTAGTTCTAAACTTACTTAATTAGTTTAATAAGGCCTTTATTATATTTACTTATTCCTTTTAAGTTAAACTAGGTTTAGTATTTATATACTAAGGCTAGCTTAATAACTATAGTATAAATATATCTTACTTTTTTAAATAATACTTCTTAAGTAGACTTATATAGCTTCTATAGGGACTAGATCTAGTATATACCTTTCTTAGCTACCTTCTTAATATATAGGCCTTACTTAAGTTTAGTATCTACTTAAACTTTTAATAGTCTTAAGAATAGGATAGGTTTACCTCTAAAGCTAAAGATTTAGACTATAGCTCGGAGGTTATAGTTCCTTCCTTTTATAAAATAGATAAGCTAATACTTCTATAGTATAAAGGCTACTTTATATCTTATTACCTACTTTATATATTTATTATAAGCTTTCTTTAGTTATTTATAGTTCTCCTTTATAGATATACTATATATAAGGATATTAGAATTATTAATAAACCTTATTACTATAGTATTACCTTCTTAAAGTAATAAAAGAAGTATAAATATAAAGAATAAGAATAAAATTAGTAATAGTATTAATCCTTAAGGGATTCTAGTATTTTGCTTTCTCTTTTAGTTTATAAATTCTCTTAGCTTAAAATAAGTTATTCTATCTTAAAGGAATAACTAAATAAACCTAATTAGCTAGTTTAGATAGCTTTATATCCTAATATTATAAAGGAGTCTCTAGTAGAATACTTTATCGAATGCCTTAGATATATTTAGATAGAGTATTAAGGCTACTACTTTAGGCTTAGCTTTCTAGATTATCTTAACTTATTTAGTAATAAGGTTAAGTGCTATAATCGTAGATCTTCCTAGTTTTATACTAATTTATAATTCTAGTAGTAAGCCTCTCTCTTTTACTACTTTAGATATTCTTTTTATAACTACTACTTCTAATACCTTAACTAGAGTATTAAGAAGTACTATTAGCTTATATACTCTTAGCTTAGTATAGTTAGGCTTTTATAGCTTCTTAATAACTATAATAATAGAGTATTTAAATAGCTTTAGGTAGTATACTTAGCTAATATAAGCTATAAAGAGCTTAGCTAGGAATAGTATAATCTCTTATTAATATTTCTTAAGTAGTATATTCTAGATCTAGTCTAGGCTTAAAGCCTTCTTACTTAGAATCTTTTTAAGTATTATAAAGACCTCTCCTTTAAATACTTTATCTTCTATTTAGAACTAAGCTAAAAGGTCTATATTTAGAATATCTCTTAGGTCTACTTTAACTAGTAGTAAGAAGAAGTAGTTTATAAGGATTCTTACTTTACCTTCGTTTATATAACTATCTTAGTATATACTATTACTTAGTATAGGAAATTATAGTAGTATATATCCTTATTATACTTTTTCTTTTACTTATCTTACTAGCTTCTATATTTTACTCGAGTCCTTAGTAATCTTACTAACTATTTACTTTTAGGATATATTTATTGCTTTCCTAACTAGCTTATTCTTCTTATAGCTAGTATCTAAGTAGTATTTATAGTTCTCTTTAGACTTTATAGCCTTTTAGGCTCTTCTTACTACCTTAGTAGCCTTAATTGCTTTACTATACTCTACTAGCTATTCTGCCTTTATATATTATAATAGCTTTATATATAGGACTACCTCCTTTACTACCTTTTAAAGAGCTTTCTAAAGAGCTTATACTACCTTATTTAGCTCCTAGTAGTTCCTAAGTAGTAGTAGCTCTAGCTTCTTTATAGCTTTTTAAATCTTCTACCTTACCTTCTTCTACTTTACTTTTATCTATTATAGTCTTAAGCTCTAGTTTTTCTAGTATAGGTTTATAAGCTAGTCTATAATAGTTAGAATTAGGATATATTCTAATCTAAATATATTATTAGCTATTACTTTATAGCTCTATAGTCTCTATTAGATAGCTTAGCTAGCTAAGATTAGGTTAAGTATTTAGTAGCTAGAGTTATATCTCTCCTATATAATAGTTCCTAGTTCTAGTAGGAGATATAAGCTTACTTATATAGCTATCTAGATAAGGGTATCTGCTATATTATATTATAACTAGACTAGGTTTCCTCCCTATAGTAGGTAATAGAGATTAAAGTCTCTAACTACTATAGTCTTACTTATAGCTGCTTCCTAGGCCTCCTAGATAGCTATTTCTAGCTATATAAGTATACCTATTATATTATAGGATTTAGGGCTTAATAGGTTATAGTAGTTATAGATAGTAATAGGTTTCCCTTAGGTTATTACTATAATAGAGAGAAGGTCTCCTAACTAGCTATCTATAATATTCTACTTTAATATATTTAGCTCTTCTAATACTAAGAATATAACTCTTAGGTACTTATTCGTTAAAAGGACTTAGTAGTTACTCTTTTTTATTTTAGTTTTCCTATTTACTAGGTTAATCTATAGTTCTTATAGTACTATAATCTAGGTAGTTCTTAGGTCTAGGCTATCTACTAGTAGTACTTAGGTAGTAGGTATATAGTTTATATTATATTAGTAGATCTATAAGTTATATCTATTTATCTTATCTAGTTATAATAGTCTCCTTTAGCTTAGCTCCCTCTCTTTATTAGGCCTCTTATATACTCTTAGCTTATATATATATTAAGAGCTTATTTATCTACCTTTTACTATTTATAATAGTAGAGTTAGATTCTAATAGCTTTCCTAGTAGCTTGTTCTATCTTGCTTAGCTGCCTTATAGTGCCTCCTTAGCTTAGAGCTATTCTACTAGGCTTATTAGTTTCCTCTTCTTATTAGTTACTATAGTAAATCCTTCTTTATTATAAGTTAGTTATACTAGAGTTTACTTTCTTTTAAAGAACTTTAAGAATATTCTAGCCTTAGCTATTACTACTTATTTATATTTATATATCCTTACTTATACTAGGTAGTCTCCTTTATAGTTATAGTATTTCCTCTCTTATATAGTATAATTAAATATTTTATAGTTTATAAAGTAGACTCTATATCTGTCCTTAGCTTCCTTATAGTATATAGTAATATATTTAAACTTATTATACTTTATATACTATATAACTCTTTATTATAAGTAGTAGATTTCTATTAAGTAGAAGTTTACTTTAATAATAAATCCTTTTTAAGCTATAGCCCTTACTATTTACTTATCTTAGAACCTAATAACTATTATAGAGTATCTCTAGCCTTCTTTAGCTTTAGGGCTCTTTATTTATATAGCCTACTTAATCCTTATATTTAGGAACTATAAGATATTCTCCTCCTTTATTATCTTAATATATTCCTTAGCTCTAGTATCCTAGTTTGCTCTAACTCTATATATAAGTACTCTATATAGATATTTAGTAACTACTAACCTAGGCTTTAGGCTAGGCTATATATATCTAATCCTAGTTCTTCTCTAGCTTTACTCTTTCTTACTTCTTATAAAGGAGTACTTTAAAGTCTCTACTAGATAGCTTCTAGACTATAGCTACCTACTAGATTCTAAGCTTTACTCTAATTGCCTTCCTACTTATTCCTCTAATCTTATCTCTTTCTTCTTATATACCTATCTTAACTATAATTACTATAGTTACCTAAAGTATTATTTATATTAGGGTCTAGATTTAGGCTGCCTTTTAGGCCTATAATTACCCTATATTATAGCTATCTAGCTTCTTTTAAAGGGTTTTCTAGATATTCTAGAGAGTAGAGGAGATAGCTTAGGTCTAGACCTAATAGAGAAGGGCCTATTAGGCTCTTTAAAGAAGAGAAAGAAGAGAGGAGTTAAAGTAGTCGTAGGGAGAGTTAAGGGCTTTTTAAATAGTTTCTATAAGGGTTATTAGGTTCTTTTAGAGCTAGGTGCTTACTATATTAGTCTCTAGTAGTATCTTCTAGCTTTAAGAGCTAGTTTAGTAGTTTTTAAGGAGTTGTCGCTATCCTTAAGTTCTAAAAGTGCTAGCCTCTTCTCCCTTAAGCGCTATAACCTCTTTAAAGTTCTTCTATCGCTCTAGATAGATAGTCGTATACTATAAGGCCTTAAGGCCTCCTAGTAGCTAATTCTTCGCCTACTAGAGATATATGTTTTTTATTATAGTAAATAAATAGACGCGCTATTCTAGTAACGTCGCTATTTAGGTAGAGTTCTTTAAAGCGGTTACTATAGTAACTAGGTTCTTTATTAGTTATTAGAGGAGTTTAGTAGATTAGTTAGAGAGGTTCGAAGTCCGCTATTCTTATACTACTTCGTCCGTATTACTAAGGTAGGAGCGTCGTACGCCTTTATCTAAAGTAAAGTCTAGAAGATTACGTAATTAGACGAATAAACTAATTAGTTTATTTATTCGAAATTATTAAGGTAACGTAATTTCGTCTTAACTCCGGCCCTATTTAGGTAGCTATTAGCCGGTTTAGAGTAAGTATTACCCGTATTAGTTCTCTCTTACTAGGTTTTCTATAAAGTCTAAATTTTTAAATTTTCCCTTAATCTTATTCTAGGTTCGTAGGTAGCTACCGGATATATTCCTCTCTTTCTTCTTAAGTTATACCTAATAGCTTACTAATATATACTTGCGGATAGACGTACTCCTCGCCTTCTAGAACTATATTCTCTAGTAGCCGCTCCTCTAGATTCTTTTAGTATAGTATAGGCTTAAGATTAAACTATAGGAAGGTATATTATAATACTACTCTATTAAGTTCCTAGAGCTTATAGCTCTTACCCTCTCGGACTATAGCGTATACTAGGTACGGCTCTTACTACTAATAGTTAAGCTTATTAGTAAAGCTAGTTTTTAGCTCCGAACGAAAAACTACGACTATATCCCTTAGTTTTAATATTCGCTAATCCGTACGTATATAGTTAAAGAAATACTTAGTATTATGCTCCTATAGTCTCTTCTACCTAGAACGAGCTTCCTCTAAGGTCGTATTTATCTTCGCTATTAACTTAGTTCTTATAGCGAGTAGCGAAGGCTAGTCTCTAACTTTTCCCTAATCGGTAACTAAATACGTACGAAATTCTAGTTCTAATAAGAGAATAGCATCCCTCCTAATTATAATCTCTACGAGCGTTAGCCCTATTATTTATACTACTATCGTCCGAATAGCCTATAGTAATACTAGGATATAAGATCGAGCGTTCTATAATCTACTATTCGTTAGCTTCGAAAGCGCTACGAGTATCGTCCGATAGCTACGCTCGATTATCCTATTTAAGTAGAATAATACGTCGAAATCTTAATAGTCCGTACTTTATATAAGGCTAGTAAAAGTAGAACTTCTTTCTTGTTTTCTAGGCTACTATCTATTACGATCTTAGCTATTACTCTCTATTAGTAGAAAAGCTCTTTATAGATAAACTTTATATACTACGTAGTAGAAACCTTCTAGTTTAGTTAGACTTATACTACTCTAATTTAGGATAATATAGCTCCTTAACCTTCTTCGCTAGTATTAATTACTATAATAATTAGGCGATAACCGTACGAATAGTTAATAGAGATTAGCGCTAGAGCGCTAATAAGTATTTCCGTAACCTTTTACTTTACTTATCTGCATTCTTCGGTCTATTTAAATTCCGTATCCTTCTTTAGTAACTTAAATAGAAGTTAAAGGATAACTATAAATTCGTTAATCTAGATCTAGTAGTAAACTACTATACTAACGAATACGCGAACGCCTTTCTAATCCTTAGGTTTAGGCTATTCTACGATCTTAATTACTTATAGAGCATCTAGGTATCTACTATTAGCGTCCGTAATATAGCTAATAATCTTAATCCGTAGGTAGTAAATCTAGAGCTTTCGCGTATAAACTATTAATCTAGCTCGTTTAAGATCCGCTAGAACGTTATCTAGGTTTATTAGATGCTCTTAAATAAAGCGACGAATGCTAGGTTCTACTTCTTTATTATTATATCGTGTCTTAAGCCTAAGGATTCTAATATTATTTATAAAGGGTTTCGTAGTATACGAGATCTACTTATATAAGACCGTATATATCGCTCTTATAAACTAGGCTAGAGAGTTCGTCGCTCCCTATAGTAGTATAGTTTAGCGGTAGAGTCCTAGAAGTATATCGAAACTAGTTAGGTCCCTATAGCTCGAGTTAAGCAGAATTTAGTTATAGCTAGAAAAAATATCTACTAGCGACGCAATTACGTATCCTACGAATACTTCTAAAAATCTATCCGTATCTAGTAGCAAATTAGTATTACCGTATTACGGATAGTAACCTCGTTAATCCGTTACGTAGCGTTAATAAGTTAGAATTTCTACTTCTTTCTACGCTTCGTCTTTTTTTTAACTAAGAAGTACGAATTATAGTACGATCTATAATATCTTTCTAGCGTACTAGTATTTTCTCGCTCTCGAATTATCTATTTAACTTCTTATATTAACGAGAGCGGAAGATAAAACGGTCTCGCTTACTATAGCTTATATAAAATAGTAAGGATCTTTTACGATAGGAAGACTTCTAGTAGGATTCCTCTAATATAGAACTAGCTATTAGCAAAGACCTTCTCTCGATTAAAAGCTATCTCTAGTATAAGCTCCTTTTCTTTAAGTAATAGCTCGATTCCGGTATTAATCTAACCTAGAATTTCTAAGATTAATCGAGATCCTCGAGATATATTCGAGAACTTTTTAATTAGATATTTTTAGTTAAACGGTCCCGTCCTTAGAGGCATAGATGCTTCTCGTACGAGCGCCTTATCTCTCTAGCTAAGATCCTCTCTAGGTATAGATCTATCTATTATCGTAATATCTATATCTACTAGCCTAATCTTATTAGCTACTCTCTTATATAAAGTAAATACTCTAATTTCTAGCGATAGTTCTAGGAACTTCTAAATTCGTTCGAGTATAATTAGAGGGGGATCCGTACGCCTCTAGTTCTACTTTCTATATTCCTCTTCGATTATTTAATTATTCCGTACTATAAATAAATATACTAGATTTTCCTACTATTCTAGGTCGTTTTCGACGGTTTCTACTAAGGGTATATTTAGTTTTATAGTAGCTATCCCCGAAATTACCTACCTAGGCACCTAGGAATATTTAGGAATCTCTCGATTATTAGGATCTAGAGTTAGGCTACTAATTCCGGCCTATCTCGTTAGCTACTCTAGCTAATTTCTATACTCTAAGAAGATAAGGTTGCCTAAGCGATTACGTAATCGGTTAAATAAACTAATTAGTTTATTCGGCTCGGCCCGAGGCTCCGGGCCTTTAATTTCTCGTTTACTTATATTTATATATATATTCTAGGCCTACTTAATAGCTACCTAAGCTATTCCTATAGGAGTCCTAGTTAGCTCCCTAGCTTACTTAGTTAGCTCCCTAGCTTACTTAGCTAGCTCCTTAGCTTGCCCTTTTGCTAGCCTAGCTATTCCTATAGGTGTTCTAGTAGTATCCTAGCTAGTTCCTCTAGCTTCGTCTATAGCTAGCGCGCCTAATCTCGAGCGTTCTTCCTAGTCTATCTAATACTCCCTTAAGGCTATTAGTATCTTCCCGACCTTATTCTAACCTTATTCGTCTCTAGATCTAGTAGGTACTTCCTCTAGCGAGAGCCTAATACTACGTACGTAGTTGCTTTAGTCGGCGTATATAAGTTCTTAGGGATATATCTCTAGAAGTCGTAGTATTAAGTCTAGATTCTACGTATACTTAAACTACTAAGCCCGATACTACGGGTTCTAGAGCTTAACTAATAGTTCTAAAGCTAGGAGTAGCTACGAGGCAAATCGGCGTTATAAGCCTAGATTTTCTCTTATTTTATTAGAGCGGTCCTAGCTTAAAGAGTCTATATAGTAGAATAGAAAGAGCTCGTACTATATAGGGTTTTTAAATACGAGGTCTTCTAGTATCGGATCTCTAAAAAACGAGATATAGTATAAGTAGAGAAAGTTATACTCTAGTAAGTCTTTAGAGAAGAAAAGAGAACTATTCGGTAGGTTTTCTTACGTAGAATCTCTAAACCGATCTAGATCGGTTTAGCGTACCTCGCTAATAAGTTATAAAAATATAGTCGCGTCTAGAGTAAGAAATACTCCTACGATTATTATACTTTTAGTATTATTTCGCTAATAGTAGGCTATAGGCTTAGACGCGCTTAGAGACTAGCTCGGATAGTATCTCTTAGCGCGCGCTCTTTTTTCGAGTATTAGTAAACGTCTTCTAACGTTAGGTATCTAGTATTTCCTTAGGTACTATAAAAGAATATCTAGTTACTCTTCTTATTAGCTAAGGATCCCTTCTATAAACCGTTATTATAATTTTAAACTACTAGGCGGACCTAACGTGTCTAGGGTCTTCTTAGAAGTAGTAGTATATCCGAGATAGAGGTAATAAAAACTAGAGTCCTAACTACTATACTATAAACTTCGACGCGAATATCTTTATAGATTCTAGAGAAGGCTACTAGTCTTAAAATACCGCGTATCCTCGTAAAGCTCCTATATTCGATAGGTAAGCGTATAGCTTAAGCGCTAGCGATACTTATAATAATATATTCTACTCCTTCGTCGATTAAGGCCTTATACTTAACCCGGTAGTTACCGAATCTTCCGACGATAGTAACGCTAGGAACTAGCGTATATAGAATACGGAAATCTAGATTAATACTACTATAATCCTAGTAGAGCTCGCTTGCTACTATTATAGCTTTTCTAACTAAGTCTAAGTCCTAATTAGCTCTTCTAAGGGCGCCTATATAGAAAAGACCTCCTTATAGTAGTAGTCGGTCCTTATTATCGTTATCGCTATCTTGCTTATAGGATCCTATATTACTCTTCGTATCTTTCTCGATATCTTCTTTATTAGAATAGTCTTACGCCGCCGCTTCTAGCCTAGAGCTAATTTCTTCGAAATTTACTATAGCTATAGTAGTTAGTTTAATAGTTCGCTTAGATACGTAGTATCGAGAAAGAGCAAGGTAGTAAGTAGGAGTCGTTAATTTTTAGCTATAAATAAAACGGTTTAGTACTCCTTTCTAACTAAAAAGCTATAGCTTACTAATTTCGATTAGTAGAGTTAGATTAAGAATCTTCTTAGCCTAGAACGCCTTCTATTCCTCCTTAGTAGTAGCCTACTTTAAATAATTATCTAGTCGTAGACTTTTTATAGGACTACGCGCCCCTTTAGCCTTTATACGCGATAGCACCGCCGGTCTTAGCGCTTCGTCTTCTATAGTTACGTCCGTTGCCCGAGTACGACCTTAAGTTTAACTCTCTATAGGTTATACTACTTAGCTTCTTACTATATTATCGATAATATCTTACTCGAATCTCGCGATAGATTAGTAGGTATAGATAGTATCTACTTACTTCTTAGCTTTCTACTTCGTAGCTTTTATAACTTTAGCTTATAGGCGGGAAGAGTTCTCTAACGCTTTACTCTTTCGCGAGAAGAATATAACTAGCTAGGAGGTAGCGTATACCCTAGTAAGTCCTTCTTCTCCTTCTATATCTATACTAATATTAAAACTTCCCGCTTTAATACTAACGAAGGTTATATTATACGCTCTAACCTCTAGTATCGCCTTAAACCTCTATAAGCTCGGCTATATACTTATATTAATAGGCCTAAAGCGCTCCTTAAGGGCTAGAATAATAGCCTCGAGTTTCGTAGAGCGCTTATTCTATATATATTAGATAATTTTAGAGCGACTCTTACCTACCTTACTATAGTAGATTCTTTAGTCTTTATCTTAGTAGAGAAACTTATTAGCTTCTAGCTACTTAAAGTCCTAGTAGCTAGACGAGATATAGCTACGCTAATCGTATATCTAGTAATTTTCGCCTATTTTAATATCGATAGTAGTATACGTAGCGATTATAGCCTTCTCCTCGAGTTCTTACTTGTGCTTTAGATTCTTTAGTAGGCTATATTTAGCTTCCTATTTCTTACTAAATATTATTACTAAGGCTACTATCTACTCTATAATCTTATCGATATCTAACTTACTAGTCTTCGATATTATAGAAGTAGGTTCTAACCTTAGGCCTAATCCTTTTATAGCTTTAGTAAGAGTTTCTATAGGCTTAGCTAATCCTTCTTTAAAGACGTTAATATAACTCTTCTCGCGATAGAGAACTTCTTTAGTAACTCGTAGAATATTCTTAAAGTCGTAGAAGGTATCGGGCCTATCTTTATTAAGACGAGCTCGCTTCTAGATCTAGTATCGTAGGTTCTCGAGGAATAGTTTTAATAAATACTAGGTTCTAGTAATATAATTAAGCTATATTTCCTTAATCTAGTTAAATAAGATCTCGAATAACCTTACGTAGTTATTTAGCTCCTTATTGCCTTTATAATACTATTCTAATAACTTAGCGAGGTACGACCTATCTTAAAGAAGCCTATAACTATCGAAGTTATAGAATTCCTTATATAAGCTTATATAGAATAGCGCCTAGTTCCTAGTATAGAAGCCTAGGAGACGACGAACCGATTCTTTATAATTAAGGTAGATATAGTCTAATAATCGGTCTAATCGCTCTCGGTCGGTTACTCTAGTTTCTCTAGTTAAACTATAGCTACGATATATAGTATTAAAGCGATTAAGGAATTCGGTTACGTCCTTACCTTAGAACTACTCTACCTTATCTATATCTAGAACTAGTATATTTAGACGGATTATTCTAAGGATTTAGTTTAGCTAGTTTAGGCTAATTCTAGCGTTATTTACTTCGGCCGGCAAACTTAGTTATATATTTAAGTAGGTTAGGTTAATAGGTACTTATAGCCCGAAGGTTCTACCCTTTCCTTTAGTACGAGCGGAAAAGAGTTTACGAAATAGTTTATAACTAGTATTATAGTTATAGATATATATAGAGCGTCGAGGCACGTATACTAGTCGGAACTTAGTTTATATTTCTAGTTCGAGCTTCTTAGTAACGGCCGTAGCATACCTATTTTTAACTCTAAATAGTACTACTTCGTTACGTAGGCTAAAGACTAGTCCTAGAATTAAGGACGGAGTTAGGCCTAATTCTTCGAGGAAATCCTAGAATAATAGTAACGCCGTATAGTCGCTAGTGCCGCCTTCTAGTATTTAGATAAAACTAGCTAAAGTCCGAACTACTTAAGTAGTATAGTTAATAGAGTTCGGTATAGCGGCTAGCTATAAGGGTCTAGCTACTATTTCTTAAATAGATTCGAATTAAGTTTCCTATCGGCGGATAGCTTCGTTCTAACTATTTAGCTTTGCCTCGAAGTTACTAGAATCGTTAGTATTCTTACTATTCTTTTTAAGGTCGTCGGGTTTCTACTAAAATAAGAAAGGTAGAGATAAAGGAGTAGAGTAGAGAGTAATTAAGGTTATTATTAGCGTATATAACTTCTAGTCTTTCTAGACTATCGATGCCTATTCTATAGAAGGCTCCGAAGGCTCTTTTATTATTTAGTATAGCGGATATTATTCGGCTAATATTCGGACTTAGTAATTAAACTAGTTAGTTTAATTAAAAGTTAAATGTTTTATTATTACTTCGTATTCTAGTTATTAACTACTTATAAATTAGTATAAAAGAAATAAAGGAAGAATAGTAATAAATATAGGAGATTCGTATTATCGTTAAGTATTATTTATAGAGTCGTATTCTTCGAATATTTATAGTAGGGAAGGTCGGTTCTATATATCTTCGAGGTAAGTAACGAGCCTATATTTAGATAGCTTCTCCTCTTCTAGTAAGTAGGTTTCCTTCTAATTTAGAGTAATAGGGACGATATAAGGGTACTTTAGGCTTATATCGTAGTCTTTTATCTTATTCTAATAGCGCGCTATTCCTTAGGTAGCTAATCCTAGACCTTTTAAGCGAACTAATATAAGAGAGCGAGGATCTCCCTTTTCTTAGCTTTATTAACGAGGGGCTTAGTATTAGCTTCGCTAGTTTAAGGTAGTTAATACTATAGTAACGAGGGCAAATAGCAATTTACTATATAGGATTATTACTAGCGTTTCTAGGGAGAGAGAGCTAATATAGGACTTCTACGCGATTAGTTCGTTCCTATTATCTTCTATAGCTCGTATTATTATAGTTTTTAGCCTAGAAGCCTAGGTAATCCCTCTATATAGATATAGTAACCCTAAGCGATTCCTTAACGGCTAGGATTAGTCTAATGCCGTAGTACTATTCCTTTCCGTACTAATATATAGTTATATAACTAGTACGTTCTAAGTCGTAATAGATTAAGAGTTCTTAGACTTTTTAGAGTTCTAGCGGCTCTTTATATAGAAGGTATACTTACCTTCGAGCTTACTAGCGCTTACTATAGCCTATATAGTATTACGCCCGTATAATAGCTTATTATCTTAGTAGCTTAATTTCTTCGTCTGCTACGGTTCGCGCCTTAAGCTACGAATAATATCTTCTTCTTATTATTAATAATCTTATCTATAGAAGTTATTATATAGCCCTACCTTCGGCTCTATTTTAATAAGCGAACAATATACTACTCCGAGGTACTATCTACGCGTAGCTAGAACTAAATCGCTCTAGAATCGATAGGTATAACTATGCCTATAGCGTTAGTAATCTATTAAATACCTATACTCGGTTATATAGTTACTAGCTAGACCGCTACTCGTATACGCGTGCTAGCTCTTTAAGAAACGGAACTATAGCAATTAAAATAGGTACTAAAAACGTGTCGTAGAGGTATAATAATCTACGAAGAGCTACTAGATAACGAGTTTTTATAGGCCTCTACTCTACTAAGTAGTATAGGTTCCGCTTATTAGTACTTAGCCTACGTATTTATTTATATTAGGAACGAACTCTTTTATATTTAATTACTATAGTTCTATAACTTCCGTTTCTTAAAGAGCTAGTACGTATATACGAGTAGTAGCCTAGCTAGCGACTATATAACTAAGTATAGGTATTTAATAGATTACTAACGCTATAGGTACGGCTATACCTATTAATTCTAGAGCAATTTAGTTCTAGCTACGCGTAGATAGTACCTTAGAGTAGTATATTATTCGCTTATTACTATCTAGTCTAGAAATCCTTTTACTTTTATATTATAAAGAAGTCTTTTATATAATACTTTATTAAAGGCTCCTAATATATCTAAGTAGAGTATAGATATAACTATACCTAGTCTATATTTCTAAATAGTTTAGACCTATTTAAAATAATACTACTAAGAGCTATTATTCTAGATCTTTTTAGCCTAGCTTCTACTATTTATTTCTTTAGAAGGAGTTTTCTTATCTTTATTTCCTTAAATATCTTCTTTATAACTACTACTTTAAGGACCTTAGCTAGTATATTAAGTAGTATAATTAGCTTATAAGCTCCTAGCTTAGTATAGTTAAGCTTCTATAGTTTCCTAATAACTATAGTTATAGAGTATTTCTATAGCTTTAGCTAGTAGGACTACTAGATATAATAATATATATAGTAAAGAATCTAGAAAGGATTAGAGTAAGCTAGGATTTATATTCTCTTAGCAACTATAATAATAAATTATAATCTTTTAGTCGTATAATATTAATAGCAGCTAAGACGACATTGAAATACAGGCCGACACACTATTACACCAGCACGAGTGCTACGAGCGAAAATAGGAAGGTCTGAATCTATGTTTGGGGTTTTGCACTTTTAGTATTAAAAATCCGCCATAGCACACACGTTCCGACGCTTGAGCGTCATCGGTCTGCCCCAAACTTTTGTCGTGGACACGAGCTGTGCGAGAGCACCAGAAAATCCCGCGCAGAGCGCCATTGCCGGGTCACAGGCACTACCGTGTCTATCCGAATGGAGCGATGAGGTTCTCAGCAAAGCCGCTGCGATCGGCGGTCCAGACACTCTCTCCGCAGTACACGAGCTGGACGTGCCGGCAATGTCTCCTCTCCCGATCTCGACAACAACACATCGTCCCGAGTATACGGCACCAAATCCCACGAATAGAAGGCGTACGACTCTCTTCAACTCAGTCCGAAGCCTCACAGGCCGGCAAGCGCGCATGGCGCGATCGAATACAGGATCGCATCCAGGATCCAAGGGAGAGGCGCAGAGTTGCCATTGGCGCGACAATTATCTTTTTGACGGGATGTGCGGCGTTGGCCTTCAGCGAAGAAGCACGACACGTATATATCGGAGCGCAAAGGACTGGCAGGGTAGCGGTTTGCCTGTTTCTCAACATACAAGACTACCGCAAGATATTAAAGCGTGAGGACTGGGATAACCCCGAGTTCCAAAGAGACATTACGGCATGTCACAAAAGGTGTGCATTGCGGACACTGAGGGCCATGGAGCAAAATGGATCGATATTCATCAAACTTGGACAACATCTCACCTCGCTCAACTATCTACTGCCTAGCGAGTGGTGTGATACTTTTATACCCCTGCAGGACAAATGCCCCGTGTCAAGTTACGGCAGCATTGAGGAGATGGTGTATCAAGACACGGGCAAGAAACTTGAGGACTACTTTTCAGAATTCGCTGCCGAACCGATAGGGGCTGCCTCATTGGCGCAAGTACACATAGCGCGACTCAAGGAGAATGGAGAAAAAGTAGCAGTGAAGGTGCAACACCCCGGGCTTGACGAATGGGCAGCACTAGATATGTGGCTGACTACCAACACCTTCCGGACATTGCGATACTGGTTTCCGAACTACGATCTAACCTGGCTCAGCGACGAAATGGAAGCGTCACTACCTCAGGAGCTGGACTTCCGACAAGAAGGGCAGAATGCCAAGAAGATGAAGGAGTACTTCTCCAAGGTGCGGGGAACGCCTCTGATTATACCAGAAGTGTACTCTGCAGAACGGAGAATACTCGTCATGGAGTACATCACAGGCCACCGACCCGATGACCTCGAATTTCTCGATGCCAACGGAATCAGCCGTGATGAAGTCTCCGCCGCTTTAGCCAACATCTTCAACGAGATGATCTTCGGCAAAGACGCCCCACTCCACTGCGACCCCCATGGCGGCAACATGGCCATCCGTCTCAACCCCGAAAAGCGCAAACCTCGAAATTTCGACGTCATCCTTTATGATCACGGCCTGTATCGAGACATTCCCGACCACCTCCGCAAAGCCTACGCACATATGTGGCTTGCAGTCCTTGACACCGACATCCCTCGAATGCGAAAATACGCCTACGAAATCGCCGGAATCGGCGACGAAGACTTCCCCATCTTCGCCTCGGCCGTCACAGGACGCGACTACGGCGTCGTAGAACGCGGCGTTGCAGCCCAGAACCGCAACGCCGAGGAAAAACGCAGCCTGTCCGAGCAAATGGGCCAAGACCTCGTCGAAAAAATCGTCGGCCTATTGGGCCGCGTACCGCGAGTCATTCTTCTCATCTTGAAAACAAACGATCTGACCCGGAGTCTCGATGAAAATCTCCACACCACCCAAGGACCTATGCGGTCGCTTATGATTCTCGCCCGATATGCTGCGCGGTGCGTGTGGGAAGAGCAAAGAGGCGGGATCGTAGGGAGTGTCCTTTGGCCCCAGAATCTCTTTACGTTATCGATTGCCTTGTTGGAGTACACGAAAGTTGCGCTGAAATTGAAGGTTTATGAGTATTATCTTTCGGCGAGGAGAAGATTGGGATTGCAGAACCCTGCGAGTCCCGTGGGGATGCAGTCGCAGTCGTCGTGATGTGCGAAGTGGGACTAAGAACAGCGCTTTTTGTACGTTTTGGTTTTGCGCATCGTGAGTATGCGGCCTGGTCTGTTACGTGACAAGAGGATGGATGCGATGCGATGAAATAGTATGTGCGTGTAAGACAGACATGCGTGGATCGAACTGTACATAGAGAAAGAAAGAAAGAACGAAGCAAAGAGAGAAAGAAAGAAAGAAAGAGAAACGGCAACTACCCATCTGTTGCAACATTATGAAGTTTCTGATATTCTTGAAAAATTGATCCAACCAATACATGACACGCATCGTTGTATGTACATACACAGCAGCCAGGTGACCTCACCTCACCTCACCTCACATCCTCCTCCACCAATCCCCAAAATAATCGATTATAGCCGCAGAACATCTTCCTTTGCTTTTTGTATCCTGCCCACCCTCTCTGTCCGCACACGATGGCGAGAAAAGTGAACTACATGTCGCGCGTATGAGAAGCAAAAAGAAGAAGAAGACGATGAAGAAGAGAAGAAGAAGCTTTCGTGCTGCCAATCCTCCTCCTCCTCCTCCTCCGCATCACAAGAGCTGAAGCCGCGCGGAGTCGAGAATGAAGAAACACAGAGCAGAGCAGAGCAGAGCAGAGCAGGGATTCGTGAAACAGCAACAACAACAACAACAACAACGTCAGACGTCTTTGTTCTTCTCCTTCTTCCCCGCCTTCTATACACAACAAGCGGCAGTAGCAACTAAAGGTCATCATACAACAACTCCAACTGTCTATGCAGCAGCAGCAGCAGTAGTAGTAATAATAGTAGTAGTAGCAGTAGTGGCAGTAGCCAGCCAGCCCTCCAAAAATAAAAAATATTGAATTCGCAAACCAGGCGCGACCAGTTTCATATGCTGTACAATTCACCCTTCCGTGCATCCCAAACATCTCCGCTTGCATCATCCACAACAGCGGGAAGTCTCTCTCACAAAAGCCACCTCGCATCTCAGCTGTGGTGGTGGTGGTCATGGCCATTGCTTCCGCTTCCCAGAGAATTCGTGGATGACATGAGAGCGTGTTGGGTATCGTGGGTATCCATCTTCCTGCCATTGACCATAAACCCTCCCCCTTTCATCAAGAACTCCTTCCCAAGTTTTTTTGGTCATCCTTCGCGATATTTTCTTTTTTTCCCCCTTCAGTCTCCACAAATGCAAAAGTATGTTTACTTCAGAAGCTCAGCGGAAATTGTCCAGTCATGCCAATTTCCAGCCACAGAAACCCCCTTTCCCCAAGATTTTATCAGTGTTGCAGCAGCAGATAATGTTCTTGAACGCTCAAAACTCCAATCCAACAACAATAAACAGCAGAATTGGAGCCTATGCACATGTCTGCTCTCGTCCCCGTCTCTGAATGATGCACCAAAGTATGCTGTGTGCATGAACGCTCATTCCAGTATGCCAAAATGCTTTCAAAGGGGTATCGCAACCATTAACAAGAAGCGAAGTAGAGCAGAGTGGGGGTTGTATGCTGACTCTCGATAAGAAGGTCACGGTTCTTGATTTATGCCGTCATGTTTCATTCTTGAAATATGTTCGGAAAACCTCCATGTCATAAGGTCGTGATCGAAAGGTCATATAGTAAAACGTAATATTGGAGAGGGGATACTGCTGATCCGAATGTGCAGCATCACTCCTCTTTGATGTCGAGCGAGCGCCGACTGAGCTCGTCACCGCTCTCGCGCGTTCTGACTTTCTTCATGGTATTATTAGAACCACTTCGAGAGGACTTTTTCGAGCGAGAAGAATGGCCAGTGCCACGTCGTTCCTTCTTCATCGGCAGAGCCTTTGCAGGTGGCTTCCGGCGAGACATGACGATGCCTCCGTCACTATCAGAATCCGAGGCGAATTCATCCTCACCGTCGCTGGTGGCAGTCGCTTCTTCGTCGGGAGTATAGCCTTCGTCGCAGCGATCGTCATGATGATTGTACTGCTGTTCCTGGCTCAATGTGTCATCTGACGACTCCTTTCGATCGGTGTCGCCATTGGGGTCCCCTACAGAGGAAACTTCAGACGCGGCCGAGGGCATCGATGGATTACTAATGGACATCGACATTGCCGAGCCAAGATCAGAAGAGCTGGAGACAAGGGCGGCGGGCAGCTGACTAGCAGCTCCGTGAGGGCTGGTAGTTTCATCCGGCGTTGCAGGTGTGGACAACTCGGTGAGTGACGGCACCTGAGAGTCTTGTCGCGTTCGAGTGTGGTCATCTGGACTCGTGGGACATGTCCTGCCACCGAACGGGCTTGGTGAGTTTCTGCTTTCCGGGGCAGCTGGGTCCGGATTGTCGATCTGATGTTGCTGCTCCTTGTGCTCATTGATGCGCTTCCGAATGTGTTCCTGGTGTGCACGTTGCCACTCTTCCGGCGTAGACTCGATCGTCTGCCGATTGCCCGACGCAGGTCTTGAGATGTTACGAGAGGCCTCGAGCCGTCCAGCCGAGGCAATAGAACTACTAGAGCTCAGGCGGGACAACCTGCCGGTTCCTGGTTGCAAGTGTTGGTGGTCAGAAGTCACAGACTGCGGACGCGAAGATGCCGGGCTGTTGTGTGCGCTCGATTGAGGTGTGGACTCGCCGCGAAGGGGATCGGGTTGCTGTACGTGACCTGACGCTGTCGCGCCACTCAGGGCTACACTCGCTTCGGCATGCGGGTCGTTGTTCTGCACGGAGCCTCGATCAGAGCCACAGTCACTGGACATGCCCCGCCGGTTCAGTGATCGTTGTCTGCTCTTCGCGCGTACCCGCTCTATGATGCGCGCAGTACCTCCGAGAAGCCCGCCCAAGTGACTGCCCCCAGGCGTCGCAAGCGCCGTAGGCGTTCCAGGTAAACCAGGCGAGGGCGGCTGCGATTCTTCCGTGATACCTCTGCGGTAGCTTGACTCCGTGACAGTGCGCATGGAGTCTGCAGCAGATGCCACAGTCATGGCGCGGTGCGGTGGACTGGGGCGAGAAGTGGTACGAGTGAGACGGTTGCTCGCGTCGCTGCTACCGTTCAGCCTTGGGATAGTCCTGTCAAATTTCTGTTGCTCCGGACTAGCAGCCACACTCTTAGATAATGGATGCTCGCCGTGCTGCGATGCTTTCAAGGCCGTGAGAAGTTCTTCATGCCCACGAAGGCTCTGCCGCCTAGCGTCCTGACTCATGGTACTACTAGATGAATGTGCAGAGGGCACTGGCGAGCCAGCATTCGATTGCCCACGCGCTCTGGTCCTGCCTGTAATGGTGTCGGCTATGGTGTTTCCGATTTTGGTGGCCACCGATTTCGCGCGGTCCAACAAGTTGAGAGGCACGACAGCTGTCTTGAGTTCTTCATTGGTGATCTCAATCTTCCGGTGTCCCAGCTGGTGCGCCGGGTCAGATTCCTCGAACCATCTCGTTTTGTTGTGAATGTCCGCGATCACCCATGGATGGTGGCGGATTTCGTCCAGCGTGATGCGCTTGCGGGGGTCTTTAGTGAGCAGTCGGTGTAACAGGTCCAGCAGGTCCTCACCCAGATCCTCGTAGGCAAACTCCAAATCGTCGCGTTTGCGCGTCCATTGAGGTGAGTAGTTCCTTCCGTGCGACGATGGCCGAGACTTAGGCCTGCTGTCCACTGGTAGGAGTCGCTGTGCCGGGATGTACACTTCCTCCTCCGCAATGCTTCTCATGACAACGTACTCACTGTCCACGAATGGAGTCCGAGCGAAGAGCATGCAGAATAGTGTAATGCCCAGAGCCCAGATGTCGATGGCTTTCGTTACCGGCAGCGGCTCGTCCAATGGGTCCGTGGAGCAAAGCTCGGGCGCATAGAAGGCAGGAGTGCCCACGGTCTTCGCCAGCTCTTTCGCTTCGTCGTCCAGATCGGTGGCCTCTGCTTCGCTAACATCTTCACCCTCACCATTGTGCACAGGTCGGCCAAGGTAGGAGACACCAAAGTCAGAGATCTTCACGCGGTTATCGTGGGAGGCCAGAAGGTTCGGTGGCTTGATGTCGCGATGGATGATGCCCTGGTAATGCAAGTACAAGAGTCCGAGGACGGTGTCCCTAAAAGCGCCTCGGATCTGATCAATTGTCATTATTGGAATGTACTCCAGCTCGGAGTCCAGGTCGGAATCCAGAACCTCGTGAGCCAAATCCGACAAGCCTTCTACACTGCCATGTTGCGAGCCTCGCAGGCTGTTGGGAAGGCTGGCATCTCGGGAAGGAGGACCAGAGATGGGGTCGTACGGCCCATACATCGTGCCCTCCAGACCCGTCAAGTCAAACTCGACATTGCGGGCCGGCAGATGCGTATCACGGACGGGCGACAAGATTTCTGGTTCCGGTGTCAGTATCAAGAACCGAGTCGGACGTGCGACGGTGGTGTCGAGGGTGGGCATCAAGGGTGAAGGAGTGCACGAAATGCGCCTACCTGCACCAGTGTCCAGCCACTGTGTCGGCTGTTGAGAGGCTTGTTGCGCGGGTGGCGGGCTCATGTCGCCCGTTATGGACGAAATGCGCGACAGACGATCCTCTTCGGACCCCTCGCTCATCTCATCCCCAGCCAGCTCGATGCTCCAAGCCTCTGGAGCATCGTCTGCCCCTCGCCGCATGCGACGATACGTCCGCAGCTGCCGTCTCTTCTGCTTGTCGAGACGCTTCTTGGCCTCTTCGAGGACGGCTCGATCCTGTGCGGCCAGAATGTCATCGTGCTTTCCCGTCTTCGCTTCCCGGCTTTCTCTCTCGTACCTCCGGGCCTCGACCATTGCGATTTCCTTGGGGGCCTTCTTCCTCCAATTGATCTCGCCCTTTTCCACCCATTCGAGCACGATGTACACCTTCTTGCGTGTGGGGTCATCGATGACCTCCAGCAACGCCACCACATTGGGATGGCGAGCCTTTTTCAAGATGGCGACCTCTTTCTTGACCTTGTCCTCGGTAGTACCGAGGCGGCCCAGTTTTCGTCTCTTGGAAAAGCGTTCCACGATCTTGATGGCCACGTAAGTCCCATTCGAGTGCAGATCGCGACCCAGTTTGACTTTGCCGTGAGTTCCTCTGCCGAGCTCATCCATAATTTCGTAGTGATTGATGAGCTTGCGACCCGAGATGGGGTCCACATCCACATCGGCAACATGCGTTTCTTTCGGCACATGTCTCTGCGTGTGGTGCAGGAATGGACTCGGATATGTTGCCGATGAAGAGTCGGAATGGAAGGCGGGCGCCGACGGCGGACCAGCATTACTGAACAGACCAAAGTTGGGCGTCACGAGGGGGGAGTTGGTCGCCGAGCGGGACGTGCTTTGGTGATGCGATGCTATCGCCGTCGTAAAGTTGGCCACGGGCGAGTAGCCTCCCGGACCCCGACCCCGCAGATGCGAAGGGGTGTAGTAGGTCCCGTGATGCTGATTGTGGAGGGCGGCGAACGTCTGATCGGGATACGTCGGGCCCAACGACTTCAAGACGGGGCGGGTGGGCTTGATGGTCGCCGCACTGTCGGCGCTCTCGATACTGAGACTCGACACCTTCTGCTGCGGCGTGGGGCGCGGAGACAGCTGGGGCTGCGGCAGCGACAGCGATCCGAGACCTTGAACGTGGCCGGGCGCGGTGGCGTCGGTGGAGCTAGCGCTGGCAGCCGTCGACGCGTGCGGGTGGATGGGTGCTCGCGGGCTCCGCGGTCTCTGGTCGAGTGCAGCGGCGGGCTGCGGGGTGAAGTAATCGTTCACGGGCACTCCCTGGGCAGAGTGCATCGTCGTCGCTTCCGTGGTCCGCGGAGTGGTGACGTTGACGGCGGGCGGGGCTTCGGAGCGCGGCGTGTCCAAGTCGCTGCTTCCGCCGCTGTTCTGTCCATGTGCTTCCAGCACGCGTTGTCCATGCTCTCCGCCGTTGGTCGGAGCGAAATCGGAGGACATCCTCAACGGAGGCGCTCGCGGGAGCGAGTCGCACGGCGCAGACGGAGCCTCCAGCAAACAGTCTACCCGCACTTGCTTCTGCTAGACATTGAACGGGCAGCTTCAGAGGGAGAACGGGCGCCGTCGCCTTATCATCGTAGACGCCCGTGCTTGGCGTCGGGGCTCGTTTTGTTGAGAGGGCCGGGGGTTTCGCAGGGCTTCACGGTGACGGGGTGATGGGTCCGGCTGCGTCGCACGGGCGGCCGTCTGCGGTGGGACAGAGCGGCGAGGAGGCGGCGGAGGGCGTGGTGACGAGCAGCAGCGAGGACTGACTCGAGGGCGGGCGGGCGGGCGGTGGTGCTGGGCGGGCGGCGGAACAATAATGAGGGTTCTGAAGGCACGGCGACGAGCCTCTACTACATACTTTGGCTGCGGGGCAGGGTTGTTGCGGCAGACTCAGCGCGGGCGCCCAAAGTCGTGTCGCCGGCTGGGGGCCAGAGCCAAGGCCGGCCCAACGACAAAGTCAATCGTGCGCAGCGAGGGAATGCATCGGATACAGTACCACGACGACAGCATCCCAAGCACACGTGGACCCCGGCGATGGCAGACGCAGACCGAAGCCAATGGGTTCGCTGCCGAAGTCGCCCTCGACGGCGTGCTTTTCCGCCGGCGCTGCTGCGCTTTGTTGGGCCGGCGGCACCCAGAGCGGCCATCCAGCACGCGCCAGCACCATCTCCCAGCATGCCATGCACATGCCTCTGCATTGGTGCCGGTGTCCGTCAATCAACAACAGAAGCGATCTGGCCCCAACTTCCTTCTTCTGCGCCGCCACCCCCTCCCGCCTCGTATGTAGATGGTCCGTACGCGCAGTACATGTAGCCACGTCTTCTGGCCTCCTCATCGTCACCATGTCATCACCCAACCAGCGGCAAACCACACCTCTCCCTTTTGAGCTTGGGCCAGGTACAGCACGCCGTGCTTCTATATCATGCTGCTTGCTGTGTGGACTCGCTACGCCGCAGGTGCAACCGCAACCCGCTGCGGCGCAATGTCGCCAGCCGGGCTCGACCGAGTCACGCTTCTTCCCCCATGAGGCCTGGCGTGGGCCAACATGAGCGCAGAGGATTCGCTGCTTTCCCCGCATGGTTCGCCGTCCATCAGCACGACTCGCCTTCTCGATCCGCGCCTTTGCTCGATCGGAACACACCTGCATACACTAGCTAACTGCGATGGCAGCGATGCACACGACTCTGCACGGCCACGCCCGCAAAGCATATGCACCACCTCTCCCATGTGCAAGGCCGGTCGAGCAAGCTGATGCTGGCCCTGCGACATGGCCTTCCCTGTCTGTTGTTCGTGGGCGAGCAGGGTCCGCGCAACGATGGTGATAACGATCGCCTCTCTGCATGCAGGGAGAGGAATGCACTACGCGCTGGTGTATTGCCACGGGGCGATCGCCCAACCCGAAGGACTGCAGATAGTACAGAACCACTTCCCGCGGCATCACGAGACACGGCGAATGGCGCAATCACGTATCCCACGACTTGGCCTGCGGAGAGCACTCCGATAGCAACAACTACTATCCCTCGTGCTGCCAGCTGCATCTTCCCCTTCCCGCAGTCTCGTTGTCATCGACGACAGCGTCGCGGACCAGACCGTACGTGATGTCAAAGTTCGCGCGCTTGTGGACATTCCGAGACCTCTCCCCCACCCTCGCTGCTGGCATGAAACAGCCGTGCACTGTCCATGGTATGCGCATTGCCGCTTGCGCGTGGAGCTCGCACACACCGTCGAGCGTCTCACGAGATGCCTTGCGCGTGTGCTTCGCTAGACGACCTCATCCTCCCATCCAACTCTTTTGGCACGTCAGGTACACAGCTCTCGCTAAAACTACACCCGCGTGTCGTGGCTGCAGCCCAGCGGACAATCTGACGTCCCAAGCCCATCGTGCCTGCTCACCAAGTGGCCCAGGCTTCATTCGTCCGAACTTCTGGCGCCACACTGCCGATCCCACACATTCGCATCCTCCTGTACCACTCCCATCTCATCATCAGTATCATCCACGAGTGCTGACTTCCGCTTCCGTCGCCGCGCGCAGCTCGCTTAGGAGCAGCCGTGCGTGCGGCATTGCTAAGCGCGCCTGCCGCCAAGCAAAGACCGACAGCTTCATCAACCATCACTGTGATGAGTTGTCCAGACCAGGCCTGGCCGCGCCGCAAAAAGGCACTTCGAAGCCGAGCCGCCCTCACGCGAAGGCCGCCCACGCAGTCGCAGACTCATGGTCGTCAGTGAGCACCCACGACCGACCGAGGCGAACGACTTCGCCAATATCAGTCAGCAGCAGCATCAAAGTCGCCCGCAGCTTTCCACCACGGGTTCACGCATCTCATCATACCCACGACCTGATCATCGACTTCGCATCACGATTGTGCGACGTGACCGACTGGCTAAACACGCTTACACCAGGTCCTATCTCCTGTGCCTCTGTAGACGCACCGGCTATCCAAGGCCTTGCTAATCAAAACTTGCATATGTCCAGCATCGCTACACGACACACATACACACACACAAGTCCGGTACTGCACTGTCCTCTAGTGAGAAGACAAAAAAGGATGTTCCGTGGCACAAAAGATCTCTCTTTGGCGCAAGCCCACACACACATACACAGACACACACCTGTCGACTGTCTCGGATGTCTCGGGTCACAGCAGCAGCAGCAGGCAGCCATCCAATCCCCCCCAACTCCTGATGAAATAAAGTGTGGCTGTGAATTCCGGGAAGCGAAACGAAACGGCTGCACGTGGTGTTGCTGCTGACTGCTGATTGCCGATGAATGATGACAGTCACGAGCCCACGAATCTACCACAAGCCCGCGATAACAGCCATTCATCTCTGTACAGCACATCTCGGCTCTTGGAGGCTTGGTCATTGAACCCGAAAACTCCATGTCTTCATCGATGATGATGATGATGATGACAAAACGACTTCGCAACATGTGCCACTGCACTTTCGGTTACGGGGTATTTTTCAGCATGATTAGACATCGAAGTCCTGTCCTGTCCTGTCCTGTCCTGTCCTGTCCTGTTTTATAGGTACTTATTACATACTTGCTCCCTCTGATTCTCCCTTCCCATTCTCCATCTTCGCCTCTCCTCATCCCTGCATTAAATAGAAGACATACAGTGTGCAGTATACAATTCCGGCACCCAAAGTACGACAGAGGACAGTTCTTTGCTTCTTCTTCCTCTTCTTATTATCATCATTCACACCGACAAACGCACAAGTCGACGTTGTTGTCTGTGTGTATGTAATGTATGCACGTGCACATTTCCAGCTTCCCACCTTCACCTTCATATCGATCCTTGACGCTATATAATTGATCAGACTTTTCAAGTTCGGGTTCGGGTTCAGCTTCCAGCTTCACCTTCCAGCTTCAGCTTCTTCTTCGTAAGTGAACTTCCACATACCAATCTCACCATCTCACTTCGTCTCCCAACTCCCAATACTGCCTTTGTTACTGATTGTCGACTGATGATTGATGATTGCATGTTCTGCAGCGTGAGATATTCTTGTGGTGAGCTGAGGCACATGTAAGGTCCGGTCTGTGGTGTGCGAGGTGACGTGATGCCGCGTTGAAAGGTTGAAAGCTTGCGGGATCTAGTCAAGAACGCACGAGACTGCATCATTCAGTGTTTCCAGCACTCGCAAGCTATGAATTCCATCGATGTTGCTGAGCAGAAGCAGTGTCCTGATCGCAGACTTGCAAAAGTCTTCGTCCCCCAGGAAAAAGAGAAAATGGAAGCAGCAAGTAACAGTGAAGTCTTTGGTATATATGATCGTCAACATCGTGTACTGATTTTCTTGTCCAAGAAGAGAGGAACATTCCCATTCTTCCAGATCCCAGAAGGGAAACCTCTCTTCTCGACACGCTGCATCAATCGTAGTAGTTGGAACTCCACCGGTTTCCTCCCCACAACATCACACCCAAGAACTCCTCCCAAAAAGCCTACCGGAGACTTTTAGAGAAGAAGCTCTTTCCCCCGGACTATAAAACAATTTCCCTCAAGAGCTCGAAGAAATCAAACACTTGAGAGCACCCACAGACCTGGTCGACACGCCTACCAGAGACTGCCACATCCCCCTTATTCGGTATCAGCGCAAACATTTTCGTATCCTATTCGTAGCATCATATCACTCTTCATCCTTGAAACCGATACGACCAGCTTCGCGGGGTCACAAAATCTGGAAGACATGTTAGTGGAGCTTTGTTTTGTGGTGGAGATGTGACTTACCATATACCATTCGTCGTCATTTAAGCACGGAATTGGACAGGGGTGAAGACCAAGTTGTCGCGGCGCACAACAGGAGCAAACTCAGCGATGCTGCGCCTCTGCTTGGGTGGGGCAGCCTTGTTGATAAGCCAGGTCATGGCAGCACCGAAGGTGCCGGTGGCGAGAAGCAATTCGCCAGGGGTAAACTCGCGCTCCTGGAGAGTTAGATCGCGAGCGAAGAGAGAGTGCAGCTCAGCGAGATCATCTTCAGTTAGGTCGCGCCTGAGCTTGGGTGGGGCAGTCTTGTTGATATACCAGTTCACGGCAGCACCGAAGACGCCGGTGACGACAAGCAATTGGTTAGGGGTAAGCGCGCGCTCCTGGAGAGACACATCGCGCTCAAAGAGCGAGTTGATTGCATCGATGTCAGCAGGAGAGAGGTCGCGCTTCTCCATAGCAGGGTCGCGCTGGAAAAGCGAGTTGAACTCATCAATGTCGGCAGCAGTAAGATCGCGCTTGGTTGGCTTGCCTAAAACCGTGTTCATAGCCCAGTTGGCGATAGGACCAATCATGGCGCCGAAAAAGGCCGCTTGGGTAGGGGTCACAGCGGCCTCAGCATCGCGGGCAAGAAGCGAGTTCAGCTCGGCCAGGTCGTCAGTAGTGAGATCGCGCTTCGTCGTCGTCGAACTACTTCCGCCGCCAAGAAGGGACTTAACAGCCGGAACAAGCATAGCAATAAAACTCAGCCTGTTCCAGTCGACAGCAGCCTCAGCATCGCGGGCAAGAAGCGAGTTCAGCTCGGCCAGGTCGTCAGTAGTAAGATCGCGCTTCGTCGTCGTCGTCGAACTACTTCCGCCGCCAAGAAGGGACTGAACAGCCGGAACAAGCATGGCAAAAAAACCAAGCTTGCCCCAGTTAACAGCAGGATCAGCCTCAGCATCGCGGGCAAGAAGCGAGTTCAGCTCGGCCAGGTCGTCAGTTGTAAGATCGCGCTTCGTCGTCGTCGAACTACTTCCGCCGCCAAGAAGGGACTGAATAGCCGGAATAATCGAGGCAAAAAAACCAACCTTGCCCCAGTTGATAGGATCAGCCTCAGCATCGCGGGCAAGAAGCGAGTTCAGCTCGGCCAGGTCGTCAGTTGTAAGATCGCGTTTCGGAGGAGTACCCGAAGCCTGTGCATCAAAAATCTTCTTCAATTCTGGGAATAACGCGGCAGCAACAGTAAGCGCGCCCCAGTTAACAGCAGGATCAGCCTCAGCATCGCGGGCAAGAAGCGAGTTTAGCTCGGCCAGGTCGTTAGTAGTAAGATCGCGCTTCGTCGTCGTCGTCGAACTACTTCCGCCGCCAAGAAGGGACTGAACAGCCGGGATAATCGAGGCAAAAAAACCAAGCCTGCCCCAGTTCATAGCAGCATCAGCATCGCGGGCAAGAAGCGAGTTCAGCTCGGCCAGGTCGTCAGTTGTAAGATCGCGTTTCGGAGGAGTACCCGAAGCCTGTGCATCAAAAATCTTCTTTAATTCTGGGAATAACGCGGCAGCAACAGTAAGCGCGCCCCAGTTAACAGCAGGATCAGCCTCAGCATCGCGGGCAAGAAGCGAGTTCAGCTCGGCCAGGTCGTTAGTAGTAAGATCGCGCTTCGTCGTCGTCGTCGAACTACTTCCGCCGCCAAGAAGGGACTGAACAGCCGGAACAAGCATGGCAAAAAAACCAAGCCTGCCCCAGTTTACAGCAGCATCAGCATCGCGGGCAAGAAGCGAGTTCAGCTCGGCCAGGTCGTCAGTTGTAAGATCGCGTTTCGAAGTAGCCGGAGCCTGTGTACTAAGAAGCTTGCTCAATTCTGGGAATAACGAGGCAGCAATAGTAAGCATGCCCCAGTTAACAGCAGGATCAGCCTCAGCATCGCGGGCAAGAAGCGAGTTTAGCTCGGCCAGGTCGTTAGTAGTAAGACCGCGCTTCGTCGTCGTCGTCGAACTACTTCCGCCGCCAAGAAGGGACTGAATAGCCGGAATAATCGAGGCAAAAAAACCAACCTTGCCCCAGTTGATAGGATCAGCCTCAGCATCGCGGGCAAGAAGCGAGTTCAGCTCGGCCAGGTCGTCAGTTGTAAGATCGCGTTTCGGAGGAGTACCCGAAGCCTGTGCATCAAAAATCTTCTTCAATTCTGGGAATAACGCGGCAGCAACAGTAAGCTTGCCCCAGTTGACAGGATCAGCCTCAGCATCGCGGGCAAGAAGCGAGTTCAGCTCGGCCAGGTCGTCAGTTGTAAGATCGCGTTTCGGAGGAGTACCCGAAGCCTGTGCACCAAGAATCTTCTTAATCAATGGGAACAACGCGGCAGCAACAGTAAGCTTGCCCCAGTTGACAGGATCAGCCTCAGCATCGCGGGCAAGAAGCGAGTTCAGCTCGGCCAGGTCGTCAGTTGTAAGATCGCGTTTCGAAGTAGCCGGAGCCTGTGTACCAAGAAGCTTCTTAAATTCTGGGAATAGCGCGGCAGCAACAGTAAGCGCGCCCCAGTTAACAGCAGGATCAGCCTCAGCATCACGAGCTTGCAAGCCGCTGAGCACCTTCACGGCATCCTCATCCAGCTGGATATCGCGGGCAAGAAGCAAGTCCTGGGCGTTGGCAAGACCCATAAGGGCTGGAACGGCGACGTTGGAGAACTTCATTTTTGCTGTTGGTGGTTTTGGTCTCGGGTTGGTAGATTCCGAATGATTCGATTTTGTTTTGGCTTTCTTGGGATTTGAATTGACGCTGAGAGACCGGCTCTAGTGTCAATGGAAGAATAGAGAGCTGTTCGGCTACCGGAGTCGAGTGAAAGATGAGAGAGTAAGAAAGAAAATGCTACTGATGCCGATATGAGGAAAAGAAACCAGAAGGCATCCTGCACGACCTGTTATATACCACTTTCGAACAAGGGCGAGCCAGGTCGCCCTTGTTCTTCGGCGAAGACACTGCAGTCCGTGCCTTGGGCAGCACGGACGGGGCAGCACGTGTTTCAATTCTCCTAGCTTCGACGAACATGCGGCCAAACCACCGGCAGAAGCACGCGATTTTGGTCTTCGTTCGGGACCATCAGATGGAGACATGAGGCCCATGCCGCCTGTCGCCTAAGCAGCACTCTGTGAGCAAGTGTCGTGTCTGGAATCGATGAGACTGTTCCAGAAATGGGCAATGGAATCCTGGGCGGTGTTTTGATGTTCTATAATAATTGTGCGCTTGTCGACGGAGGGCAAACCTAGAACGGACCCACTCAGTGCTTGACGATCTCGATAGCGCGGAGGTGTCCCCGGCATGTTGTCATTCGAGGTTTGGGGATAGGTTTCTGGTTGGCTAGTGGTGCTACGGCCGAGCGACTCTGGCTAGGTGCGCTTTGCACCGGCAAGCTGGTGACATTTCTCTGTTGATCGTGGTGCGAAGGGTCGAAGAAGGCGAAGAGAGCTGGCTGTGCTCGATCAATCCCAAGCGGCCTGCATACCATGCGTTCTGAATCACGGAATGTTGGCCGTGATTACATCCAGTACCGAGTCTCCGGCGAAATTGCTTGAGAGAGCATTCCCATTACACCACCCACGTCTCGTCGATCTCACGGGACAAGCTCGCTGCCAAGCAACTGGCCCGGGGCACATCCCAGCCCGTCTCAATGCGCACGTCCCTCCCGGCGTTTTCGTCTTTTGGACGACATTGCTTTCGGCAATACCGTCAGATCATGCCATGGGTAAGGCAAAAGCACCGCTGCTGTCATGCGGCGCGATATTCATTGGCTTTGTGTCACCGACCGATGCTGGAGACAGCATCATCAATATCCTCTCAGCTTGACAAGCTTGGCGAACATGGTGCAGCGGTAAGCAATGTCAAGTATGGAGACAGCACGAATGCATGCAATGCGCAGTCTTGATTTGGTTGATTTGCTCTCTGCTGTCTCTAGAACGTTGGCTCGGTTCCAGAGTTCCCACCGGCGGATCTTGCTGCTGCCAAGGTATGTGGTGCTCTTATCGAACGGCAGTGGAAGCAGCCGGAAATTGAGCTACGGAAGATTCATGGACGGAGCTCCAGAGCAGGTTGGGCAGTACTGCACATGCAGTGAGGTATAACGTTCGCGGTGACGGGGAAACGACATATGCCGCACCACCGGAGCTTCTGTTCACGACGGAGCATACATAGATGCCCTGCACTTTGACGCTGGGTCTTCATGACAATGCTTATGATGAGGGACAGCATGCTCCATTCGCTGATGCTTGACTCACCGCCAATAAGTTGACAGAGCGCCTGACTTCCTGCTGAGCAGTCCCTAGGATCGACGACAAGAAACTTGCACTTCTGGAACTCTCGATTCCATTCGATGCAGACTCCATGCAGACATGACGCCGTCTTGAGCGACGCGAGAGAGCCCTCCCCGGTTCACTGGTCCGCGGTGGGCCAATCGAAGGCCTAGCGGTCGCACGAAGGTTTCCGAAGACTTAAATTTTGACACAATCAGTGCTGTTGCGCTGGCTGGCCTCTTGCTCAACTTCATGCCCATTTGCCGCCTGCGCATAGTTTTCATCGAAAGCTTCTCGCGTGCCATTCAGCCTTGCTGTAAACCTGTCGGCTATCAAGCTGGGGTTCCAAACCAAGGATGCAGTCTATCGAGACCAAGTCGAAGATTCAGTTTCAGTCAGAACTAGGTAACGTTCGAGACAAATGGTCGTGGAACAGACTTGAGGCACGCACATGCGCAGCATGATCCAACGACTTCAGGGGAGGCGTGTCATTTTCTGCGGGATTGTCAAGAAGTGAACCCAGGCCCATGACCGCACGGTGATTAAGGCTTTTGGCTTAGCATCGACTAACGAGAAGAATTTTTCGGGGGATGAACGCGAACTCCAGCTTCCTCACTACATCGCGGTGCAGAAGTCTGAAGAGCTCTGTAGGGATAGACCCGTGCAGCTAAATTGACTGCTGTGGTGCGCGTAGCCAGCGTATTCTCGCACGTGGGACGCCTGGACCTCTGCGTCAGACTCGTCTCTCGGCCTCAACAACAGGTGGGCGAAGTCTCGATTTTTGTTCTTGGTCGACACAATGTCACGCCTAGATGACGGACAACGCTGCGGCGATGCTGGTGACAGAATATCCAGGCTTCAATCGAAGTGATTAGAATATCGGGGAATCCCGTATTCGCTCACGAGTCGTCCAACAGGGCCTCGTCTTCTTCGCGCTCTCTTCTTGCATCTTCTTGATCCTCTCGCTCCCTCAAATTCGTCGCCTCTACAAGTGTAGAGCCCTCGATTCCCTGAGCCTCTACATCTGCCCGAGTTTCTGCTCCGTTTGCTCCCCCTCTTGCTGCCTCTTGTTGCTTCTGGATTCTCTCCCTTACCAACCTCGCTGTCGAATTATCGGTTCTGACATTCAGGATGGATAATTTTTGATCCAGATCTCTCTTCAAGTCCCAATTCGGCTTCTTCGGCTGCAGCTTGAACAGATCCAAAGGTGCATCGTTCTTCTCGGCTTCTTCTGCCTGTCGCGTCGTCTCGGCTGCAAGCTCCGCGGCTTTCAGTTCCAGAGTTGTCTGCCCTTGGTCTGGGGCACTTTCGAAGCCAAGTTTGGCGCCTTTGGTAGCATGATCGTAGTTGCGTCCAGAGACATAGCGCATCGTCACATCACCTTTGTTCTGTGCTGAAGACTCTGCTGCTGCAGATGGCGTAGCCTCATCGTCATGTTGCAAATCTGCTGATGTATCGGGTGCCTTGCGCTTGAGAGATTTGAGTTGTGCGAGACGCGCCTTGCGATCTTGCGCCGCCGCACTGAGTGCTTGTGTTGAGGCCATGGTTGTGTCGTAGTGCGGTGTAAAGAGAGCTGAAGAAGGTGGGAAGAGAAGTTCACTGTCGCACGAGTCAGGCAGGCAGGCGGATCCCGCCAAGATGCGGCTCTGCGGACTGCTGTGTGTCTTTCTCGACAAACTCTCTGCGCGACAGCATCTCTGCTCCAAGCAACGCACTACACATCGCAAGGCATGTTCGCTTATGCCATCATGCACCCGCTCCCTCCGGACGCTCTGCCGTAGTCGCCGCTTGTTTGTTCCGCAGAACAACAACCGTCTGCCGCAATGGCGGCGTCTCTACTCCACTTCGACCACCAACACCACCGCCCACCCCCGGCGAGATGCGCCCCAGAATGAACTGCCGCCAGATGCGAATGGCGCTTCTGCCGATTCTACGTTTCTGGCATCCATTGTAGACGCTGGCGATGACGACTCGTCGACGGAGCGTCACCGCAAAGAGCTGCCGCCCGATCTCAACCACGTTTCTGCTGAGTCCACGTTTCTGGACTTCATCCTAGGCCCCAGCGATAATGAGCTGCCGAAAAAGCTCTCAGTGAGCCGCGAGTCCTACACTCGGCTTGACTCTGAGGTGGAGCAGGGACATGAACCCTCCACGGCCCCATCTTCCCGGCGGGAGCGTCGAAGAAGGCTTCGTGGCAGTCAACAACTGAGCCATGAGCAGTCACGACAAAGCCCGACTGAACTCAATGATTCGCAAAAGCCGTTATGGGTTTCGTACAACTTCCGCCCTGGTGCGACCATTAGTGAAGGAGCTGTGGCACCGAAGAGGTCTCCGTCCTCGGAAGGTCGAATAGAGCGAAACAATGCCCAGCAACAGCAACCTTCGAGACGGACGCTTTCGGTGCGACGACCCCCGAGGCAACGAATCATAACTTTTGCGTGGCGCAGATTTTTGGAGTTGAAGCGTTGGACAACAGAGGTTCATCAATTGTGCGCATGCGCTCGCGCGCAACGCGAAGCTCCCCACCCAGTACTTTCGCCGCAGACCATTGGACTGGTAGACCAAGTCTACGCTGTGCTCGCACGGAATCCACCCTTCCCAAGTCGACTCCCATTTCTTCATTATAGAGTTCATGCGCACTGGCCGTCCGTGGCACTCTGGTTCATGCATTATGATCCACGAACAGGTCTAGACTTCCTACTCTTGACCAACTGCTCGCCGGGACCACTCGCCCGACTGACAAGCATGACAATTCAGTGCTTGGCAACTATCTTCGTGGAAACTCATGACAATGACAGCCTGAGCAAGCTCGCGAAAGCGTTGCCCGGCCTCACTTCTGCTCGATATCATGGTATGAAGGGTCTATTTTCAAGACCCTACACTTATGAAGCTCTCTCCAGAGATTGCACGGACGAAGCCCTGTCTATTCTCTACAACGACTTCAAGAAGCATCATAACGCAGAGAAAACTCAGATATGGCGCACCTGGCTTGTTTTCGCTGCCATGTTCTCCAGACATGATAACGGGACTCAGGCGCTCGATGCCCTACTCGAAACGAAGAATGCAGGTGGTGAAGTCAATTTCCTGGGCTTCCGCAAGGTATCCGCCTCCTTGCTGCGTCGATCACTCTCTTTCCCCGGCGGTCTTCGAGCCTGCATCGGCATTGTCGATGCCCTGATGAAGCTTGGTGTCTCACTGAACAACGAGATTGTAAACGTCATCGTGTTGAATGCCGTGGAGGCTGGCGATCTTAAAACTGCGATGGACGTCTACCATTCAATGCGAGATCATGGGCTGCAGCCTGACATGTACACGTTCGCAATTTTGCTCAAAGCTTGCAAAACGAGAATTGACGACGCTGAAATGCTGAATGACACCATAAACGACGCCATCCGCATCATCAACGTTCTCGAAGCGCCTGTGGTAGCGACGGAAATATTGCATTGTCTAGCACTGCACCACACCAGATTCCACCTCGAGAAATCTTTCCTCACTCTTGCCGATGCATACGCACAGCTGTTCGCCTTGGGTCCTCTGCGCCTGGTGAGATTGCTGCCGGACAAGCTATCTCAAGCCGATGAGACTACTCCCAAGCCCCAACCTCGTGTTCAGGACATCCAAATTATGCTGGATGTCTATCTGGAGCAGTGCTCGACCGCAAGCGATTCGGTCATCCGCGCATACGATCTCTGGCAAAGATTCAAGCACGCCATGGAATCTGGACAAGAGCCCTTTGCATCCATGGCCCAAACAGACCACGTTTTCAACGCCTTCCTCGGCGCCTTTACCAAAACCAAAAGAGGTCTCTTACGTGCCGCTGAGATCATCAAGTACATGCAGCTCCCGAACAATCCCGACGCCGAATTTCCGCGCATCCGCCCCACTGTACAAACTTGGTCCATATTCCTCTACGGCTTCTCCCGCCACGGCCAAGTGCACCTCGCCGAGCAAGTACTAACGTACATGCGCAGCAAAGGAATCGAGCCAAACCTCGTGACGCACAACTCGCTGCTTGTCGGACACGCGTTGACACAGGACTTGGACGGCGTGCTGCGTACGGTCCAGCGAATGCAAACGGATGGCCACATTTGGGATTCATGGACACAGGGCGCTATCCAACGTTATCGCGATCAGGACACGCTGAGAGCGCGGATGCAAGGTGAAGCACTGGATTTCACTGCCGAATTGAAGATGAATTTGGGAGCGAAAATTGGGGCTTTTATTCAACCGGATGATCCTTTCATTCGGCCGAATGATCGCTCTGTGGCCGTGGCTACGGATCGAAATCTAGCGGGAGCGGGAACGGAAGCTACCACTGGGTCAGCAAGCGGTAACGATGGTTTTCGAGACACGAATGCACAAGAGGTAACAATAACAAAGATTGCTACTGCTACTACGCACTTTGTTCCAGTCCAGCCACAAGAATCCGAACCCTTCGAAGCGGGCGTGCGCGTAAGGGAGAGAACAAGAAGTGCTGCTCCTCCTTCTGCTACCACCCACTTTATTCCCCTACAACTACAAGGCTCCGAACACTTCCAGGCGGACACTGTACAGCAAGAGAGAACAACAACAAAAACATCAACGACAACAACAAGAAGTGCTGCCACTGCTACCACGCACTTCTTTCAACCAGCACATGCACAGCAGCATATTGAAGCCCGCGTGGAGGAAACGAATGCTCCACGCCACAGAACAGAGCGGGAAACCCCACGTGTCGAAGCAAATTCGAACGCGGACGAGGATGTGGAAGTAGACGTGGAACGAGCGGACACGAGTACGATAGCTAGTGCTCATGTACGCCAGGAAACAGAGCAGGAAAGGATCGAACGGGAATATTTCGAGGCCGATAATGGGTGGTAGTGAGGTAGTGAGGCAGTAAGGTAGTAAGGTAGTGGTGAATTCTCCAGGAACGGCGGCTGTGGCAGCGGCGGCGGCGCATCATGAAGACGAATGAATGTGAAGATACCGGTGTACGAAATCGAGGGAGCGAGCTCGTGGGGCGTGTGTATAAATAAACTCTCTGACAACAGTGTCATTCAAATAGGAAAGAAAGATGTCTTGCTCTCATGCATGCATACATATAAGATCCAGCACAACAAACCGATTTCTCCATTCATCTGCCATTCGCAGCACAAGAAAGGGAAAAGAGTCACACATACCCTCCGCTCACCCGTAATGAGAAATCGCTTGCTTCACATGTCTTTTCTTCCTTCCTTCCTTGCAGCAAATGATCATCACCCATCAACCCATGAGCCACAGATCAATCTAATCTTCTAAACTCGTCATCCATCTTCATCTCCATTTTCCATCCCCATCTGCCCAAGTATATATGTATATACGCACAAAGTTACATCACAAACCATAAGGCGACGGCCCTCCACCAAAATCTACACTGAACAAATCCGCCGCCTGCTGACTCCCATCCATCCAATTATCCATAAACGCCGACATTTCATCAATCTGCGTCAAATCGCCCACCAAGCCCGGATCCCAGGCTGGGAAAGTTTGTAATTGGTTGGCGTCGGAAGTATGTGGGAGTTGGTTTTGGTGGTGAAGGTGTTGTTGTGTCTGGTGCTGCTGTTGGGAGGAAGAAGGGTCGGTAGTCGTAGTAGTATGATTTCCGATGACTTGGGAGGTCCGATCAAAGGCTTCTTGGATTTGTTGGCGTTGGAAGAGTTCGGCATTGGGGGCGAGGGTTGTGGGGGAGAGATGGTCGGTGAGATTGATTCTGTTGTCGTTTGGGATTGAAGAGTTGCCGGGACGAGATTCAACGTAAGCCTTGGCGACGGAGATGAAGATGGCGCAGGTGGTTCGTAGTTTGCGGGTGCCTTCGGTCATGTCGGGGACGTCGAGGAGGGAGTCGTGGAAGCGTTGGAGAAGAATGAGGTCTGGATCATCGAGGTTGGAGATGGAGTGGAGAAAGACGACGATGAGAGGGGTGAAAGCGCCATACTGGAGGGCCCAGGTGAGGTAGTTTTGCGTCAACTGTCCACCTCGGAAGACTCGGACTTGCTCGATGATGGCGAGATGTGCGTGGAGACATTTTTGTGCGGCGTCGTAGCATGCTTGAGTTATACTTCCAGCTGAGGTATTGGTGGCGTGTGTGCCTCGATGGATGGTGGTGAGGAGGGAGTAGTATGCCACGTGATTGGTCTCGCCGAAAGCAAAGTCGTAGATGTCCGGATGTACGCACTCGTTCGTTCGCTTCTAGAATTCGGGATCAGCAGAATGGTTGAGTCTGGAGCTCGTGGGAGACCGACCTTTGTGAATGTGATGAGGCATTCTTCTAAAGCCTTACTGAGCTCATGCACGATCTTGACACGCTCCTCGGGCTTCTTGTTGAGGGCGGAAGCTGTGTATAAGCGATCGAAAATTTGGCCCTCGACTCGTCCCATGCGCGCACCGATATTCGGCGCTTCATCCCAGTCTCGATATCGGGGATCTGGATTGACGGGGACGGGGTCTGCATCGATGTCGTCGTCTCGCAGAGTGGCGGTATGGCCCAGAGTCAGTGCCAGACTTTTCTCGAGCCCGTAGACATTCCAGAATAGAATCAGTAATTCACGGCGTTGGTTCGACGGCAATCCCGCGACCGTGGAGCGGCGATGCAAGCCCAAATTCAGCAGGTGCCGGGCTGCGCATGAAACGTACGACCATGCACGCTTCACATTTGAGTGCTCTCGAGATTTGACAGCAGCGATGTACAGTGCCATGGTGTTATCGCGAGTGGCATACGCCAGAACGTCGTAAGTGCGTAAAGCGAGCTCAAAGTTGCTTTCGCTCAGCTTCATCATGCTGTCAAAGTCCATGTTGCTGGGCGGTGGGATGTCTTCTGGACGACTCTTCCATTCCCAGAGAAGGTAGTAGAGCATGCCGTGCATCACAGCGACTTGGCCGGCAGAAAGTGGTTCAGTGGGAAAGTAAGCTGCTCTGCACGCGGTCTCGAGATATTCCAAAGCAGGCATGCCGTAAGGCAGAACCACCGAAGACACGTGCGTCTTGAAGGTTTTGACTACCTGCAGGACGACGTCGATGGGGAGAAGATGCAGGCTCTTCGCGAACGACACGTGGCCGGGTTGATGATGATGGTGATGCGAACGTGGTGATGCACCATCGCTGAATGCTGGGCTGCCTTCGGACACCAGCTCCCGCAGGGATCGAAGACCTTCCTGGGCGGCGACGAGCTGTTGGTGGCCTCCAGCAAGCGCTTCGGAAGCCTGGCCGGCCACCAGGGCCTGGGAGTTGAAGGAAGATACGCCTTCATGGACTTCGGCGTCGCTGTCCAGGAGCTCGCTCTGGTCCGCGGCATAGTCATCCGACAAGGCAGTGGGCTGCGGAGTGACGTGGCTTCGCGTCGGCTTGGTGTGAAGGGTGAGGAGCTGCTGGACGGCGACGTTGATCTGCTCGATATTCCGGGCAAGACCGTGGGCGTCCACGGTGCTGGCGTCTCGGTCAGCGGATGGTGATCAGGCGGGGGAAGTGTGGAGGTGGCACGCGTACGAAAGCGTCGAAGATGGCGGAGAAGGATATGGGCGCGTGCTGGGGGCGGCGATGCTGTTGGAGGATCTGTGACATTCGATTGCGGAAGTCTGACAACTGGAGCACGGATACTTCTTGTCGCATCGGATCTTGCGAAGACGGCAGTTCCGGCACTGTGACACCAGGCGGGCGTCAGCGGAGGGAAGCCACGATTGAAGCGGAGAAGGCGCGGAGGGGCACTTGCTGCTTTGGGCAGGACGGAGGAGGCCATTGCACGTCTCTGCCGCTGTGCCTGCCTTTCTCACGTTCGTGGCGCGATGTGCGATGCGGCGCGTCCACGGTCTGTACAGTACAGCACCAGACGGTGAGCAGGGACACAGCTGCAGCCTGGCCTCGCTTGGCGGCCGATCTCATCAGTGCGTTTGCTCCCTGCTCTTTCTCTCCCAACCCAAACCCAATCCGCGCCGCCGCCATCCGCCGTCGGGACTGCGCTGACGACGACAGGACAGAGGCAGCAGCACCGCCGACAGACTCCGACAGAGCATGTGGCTGATGGCAGCTGCAGTCGTTCTCGCGGACACCGACACCCAGACGCCGTGCCGTACTACCAGCGTCATTGACGGCCGTCTTGTATACACGTCCCGGCCAGGATGATGCCGAGACTGCCTCCGGCCCACCGCGGAGCCCGCGTTCTGGACTGACGGCAACGCTTCGATCTCCAAGGCCACCGCCAACACGCCTCGCAAGATCGTGCTCGTGCCTGAGCACTGTCCCCCTGTCACCCACGTTTTAGAGACGCCGTGCCTGGGCGATGCTGCCCGCGCTTTCCACGCACCCTGGCCAAGCCCTATCTGTTGACCTCACCTCTCTCATATATATGCCGACATGACCAGGTGTGCAGTGCCCGCCATTCCAAACAGCCTCCTTCCACGAGACTGACAGCACGGACTCCCCCCACAAATTAGACACACCATGACCTCGAAGATTCCACAACCGCGGACCTTGCCAGTAGTGGGGAATCTGTTTGACCTTGACCCCGTGAATGGCACCCAGAGCGTGGGACGACTGGCAGATAAATACGGTGCGCCTTGTTCTGGACGCTCATCGCACTCAGCACACTCACCAGTCCCAGGCGAAATCTTCAAGCTGAAAATCCTGCACTTCGAGTTTTACGTCGTCTCATCTGCCGCACTTGTAGCAGAACTATGCGACGAGACCCGCTTCGAAAAGAAGATCGACGACGCTCTGGAAGAGGTCCGCAACGCTGCGAAGGATGGCCTCTTCACTGCTCATAACGACGAGCCCAACTGGGCAGCCGCCCACAGGGCACTCACAGTATGCATGATCGCCGACTTTGTCCTCCGAGCTGCCTGCGACACGAGCTCACATTCTCCAGCCTGCATTTGGTCCCCTTGCAATCAAGGACTCATTCGAAGAAATGCACGACGTATCAAGTCAATTGATCGCCAAGTGGGCGCGAATCGGGCCGGATCAGGAGATCGATGTCACCGGCGACATGACGAGGCTGACACTCGACTCAATAGCGCTATGGTACGCTCGTGCCGACAAGACCGAGTTGCAATACTAACACGCTCGTAGTGCCATGGACATGCGCTTCAATTCGTTCTATCGTGAAGATCTTCACGAATTTGTGCGCGCCATGAACGACATGCTGGTAGAATCTTCACGGAGAACGACACGCACCAAGCTGGGAGCCTTGCTCAATCCCGGAGCAGAGAAGAAATACTTCAAAGATATCGCCACAATGAAACGAGTCGCACAAGAATGCATCGATCGACGGAAGGGAGCGCCTCGCAAGAAGGATCTCCTCGACATGATGCTCTATGGCAAAGACCCCGCCACGGGCCTTCCACTGACCGAGGAGACTGTGATCAACAATGTAAGTCTAGCACGGTGTTCACTTGTATTTGCGGCATCGCTAATTGTGTCTCTCTGCAGATGTTGACCTTCCTGGTTGCAGGTATGGTGACACCCCAGCACTGAGGGCAATCGCTCCTCCGCTGACGATGGATAGGACACGAAACCACATCCGGGTTGCTTTCTTTCACAATTTACTATCTACTCAAGAACCCCGAGGCACTACACAAAGCGCAGCAAGAGATTGACACGGTCATTGGGTCGGCGCCCGTGGAGTTCAAACACATGAGCAAGCTTCCATACATCGAGGCTGTGCTGCGCGAAGCACTGCGTCTCACACCTACCGCGCCTGGCTTCACAGTCGGACCCAAGTCAACAAAGGAGCCATTCGTGCTCGGTGGAAAATACGTCCTGCCCGGAGATGCGAAAGTCACCATCCTCCTCACCAGAGTTGGACGAGACCCCGCCGTTTATGGCGAGGATGCCAACGAGTTCCGGCCCGAGCGCATGCTCGACGAGAACTTCAAGAAGTTGCCTGCTGGAGCCTGGAAACCATTTGGAAATGGTGAGTGATTCAAGTTTCCTGGCAAGCCAACGTGCTAATGCGGCATGCAGGTAAACGAGGCTGTATTGGCAGACCTTTCGCGTGGCAAGAGGCACTTCTTGCCCTGGCTCTCGTGCTTCAGAACTTCAACCTGCGGATGGCTGATCCGAGCTACGAGCTGAAGATCGTCGAATCGCTCACGATCAAGCCCGCCGGCTTTTACATCAAAGCGCGTCTTCGCGAAAACATAGACCCCATCACACTTGTGAAGAAACTCCACGGCGCTCCTGCAGACTCCAAGGTTGATTCGGTCGCCTCCCATCGTAACGGCAGCGCTGCACCGACGACCGGCGGTAGTCGATTGACAATCCTGTACGGCTCGTCATCCGGAACTTGTGAAAACCTGGCGCAGTCGCTCGCGTCTGCTGCTGAGGCTCGTGGCTTTGCGTCTGCCGTGAGCCAACTAGACGGGGCGGTGGCCAATCTCCCCAAGGATCACCCTGTCGTCTTTGTTTCGTGCACCTACGAAGGAGAGCCGCCAGAGAACGCAAAGATCTTCATGCAATGGCTGAAGACGGTCGATCCGGCCAAGATCTCGGGTGTCAAGTTTGCAGTCTTTGGCTGTGGGCACAAAGATTGGGTGTCGACATACCAGAGAGTTCCCCGAGCCATTGCTCAAATCCTCACGGACAAGGGCGCTACTGCTCTGGTAGAGCGTGGCGAGACAGACGTGTCTCAAGGCACCATTTTCGACGATTTCGATGGTTGGTCCGACAATCTGTGGAAGATATTGTCTCCAAACGCTGCGGAGACGGAGTCGCAGAGCACATTCGAAGTCGAACTTTCCACCATGTCAAGAGCATCACATTTGCACTACAAACTTCAGAACGCCAAGGTGCTGTCTAACGAGCGCGTCACGCACCCAGATACAGCCGAGAAGAGACACTTGACCCTGAAGCTGCCCTCGGACATGCGATACGAGGCTGGTGACTACCTCGCCGTCCTGCCGCAAAATCACGAGCAGCTGGTCGCGCGAGTTCTACGTCGCTTCTCCCTGCCATGGGACACATCAATGACAATCACCAACGGCTCGCACGCGACAATCCCAGCGAAACAAGAGCTGCCCGTCTCCGTGGTCTTGGCCGGCTACATCGAACTCAGCACACCAGCCACGCGGAAAAACAAAGACATCCTCGCCCAACATTCCAACGTTCCGCTCGTCGATGCCAGCGGCTCCGTCCTCGACATTCTCGAACGCTACCCAGACGTCAAAATCCCCTTCTCCACCTTCCTCTCCATGCACCCATCCCTCCGCCTCCGCCAATACAGCATCTCCTCCTCCCCTCTCTACGAGCCCACCGAAGCCAGCATCACCTTCAGCGTCATCGAAAGCGCCGCCCACAAAGGCACGGCAACCTCCTACCTCAAATCCCTCCTACCGGGCTCAACCCTCCAAGTCGCCGTCAAAAAGTCCTCCGCAGCCTTCCACCTCCCTCTCGACGACAGCCTCCCCATCATAATGGCCGCAGCCGGGACGGGCGTCGCCCCCTTCCGCGGCTTCCTCCAGCAACGCGCCATCAAAGCCGAAGCCTCCTCAGGCAACAAACAAATCGGCCCCGCCCTCCTCTTCCTCGGCTCCCGCCGCCCAGACCACGACGCGCTTTTCGCCACCGAACTCGCTGACTGGGAATCCCGCGGCATCGTCAAAATCTTCCGCGCCTATTCCCACGCCCCCCATCTCTCGGAGAATTGCAAATATGTGCAAGATCGTCTATGGCAGGAACGAGAGGAAGTGGCGAGAATTTTTGAGAATGAGGGGGCCAGAGCGTATATTTGTGGAAGTGCGGTTGTGGGGCGCGCGATTGGGGATGTGGCGGTTAAGATTTTGGTGGACGAGAGCGAGAAGGATGTTGCGGAGGGGAAGAAGGAGGAGGACGAGGGGGTTTTGACTGAGGAGGCGGCGAGGGAGAAGTGGGAAAAGTGGAGGGGGGAGAGGTATGCGGTTGATGTTTTTGATTGATCTGAATTTGAAGTGATGATCAGCGTGACTGATGGAACGGGTGGGATGGGTGGATGTTATTTGTTTAGGTTGCATTTTCAATAGAGCGAACGGAAGAGCGTAGAGCGTAGAGCGTAGAGCGTAGCGTGGTCGGGGGGGCGTTGTTGGGTGGGCGTGAATGAATATATGGACATGAAGAAGATGGAAATGGATTTTTTTTTTCATCTCTGGTTCGGCGAATCTAGATGTGAAGATATGAGCATTGAAAGTTTTGACGTTGAAAGTTGATACCAATTGAACAGGCAAAGCCCTCTAAACATCCCGACTTCTTCCCATTTCACCTTCTTTCTACTTTCTCCGCCAAAAAAGGCAAATCGTTTATTCCTCTCCTCTCCTCCTTACCTTGATCTTTACTGCGTACTGCTTACTGCGTACTGCATACTGCCTACTGCATACTGCGTACTGCTTACTAGTACAATAAAATCTCACGCGCACAGTGCAGATGGGGAAAACCAAAGAAACTTAAATTCTCATTCAATACATCACCAGATCATCAAGTAGATGCCTCTGAAATCATAAATCTTTCTATCAACTCTCAACACTTCCCATGTAATTCCATGTATTTCCGAGGAGTATATGTGCTCGAACGCAGTAAGTAAGCTTGAGGAAGAAAGACGTGCCGATGATGATGATGATGATGATGATGACGATGACGACAACAACGGCGGCGGCCAGACCAAACTGTTCCGTGTGTGCTGGGTATGAAGACGACGACAAGAAACAGAGGTCGAGAGGGAGGAGGAACGGGAGGGAAAAATCCAATCAACTTTTTACAATAACATCATCCATCCGACCAGAAGAGTCTGCACGACCATGCTTGGCGATCGACGTCACATGGAGCGGGTGGAACGTGGTGCGTCTTGGAGGTGGTGAGAGCGTCTGTCACGGCTTGGAATCAGCCTCATCGCCTTCTGTGCCCACGCCGTCGGTGCGGTTCTCGGGTTTCCGGCCTTCCGACTCTTTCTTCATCTAAGCAAAGTCCAGAGTTTTGACGTCACTCTTTTCGGTGATGAGCTCCTTTAACCACTTGTTCTCCATTTCGAGTTGTTGCACCTTGCCCTCGAGGGAGGCAACTTTATCGCTCATCTCCTTGGCCTGCTTCTCCAATGCCTGCTCACGTTGCTTCTTCTTAATTCGGAAACGTGCTGAGGCGGCCGTGTTTCTTCGACGCTTGTCCTCTTCCGCAGCGAGTCGCGATTGCTCTTCGAGATCAGCGGCAGTGGTGGGCATGGCTACGGAAGCCTTGCGCTTCTCGCCTGGCGCCGGTCCATGTGCGAATGGCTGAGCCGGGTAGTTGCCGTGAAGTGCGGACGGCGAAGGTATTGTGGAGGTCGGGGACGTGACATTGGTGTGTGGGAATGACGAGAAGTCGTTGAATTGGTAGTTCTGGCCTGTGGGGGAACATGTGCGGTCAGTATGCATTCCATGTTTCGGCGGACGTGGATGATGAGTAATCGACGACTCACCATTCTTGGCAGAGTTGTCGTCGTATGTCGGTTGGGGCGGGAAGGCGCCGACGGCATCCAGGTCGAGGAAGTCGACATTGGCAATGTCAAAGGCGTCGTCGAAGGGGAAGTCGTTTTGCATGGCCTGGCCGGGCGGCGGGACTTCGTTGAGGCCCTGCAGGTATTGCGACACGTTGGGGGCGCGGCGGGCGGTGAAGTTCTGCGACATGGCGGGCGGGCGCGAGGGGGATGTCGGTGACAGAGGGGCGTGTCACCGACGAGGCGAGAGTGGTAGGGCGGAGGAGGGCGGTGGCGCTCGCTTTCAGGACGGGCGTCCTTTGTGTGCGGGAGATGAGGTGTGGCGTCGTCGGTCTTGGGCGGAAGCGACGCAGTGGGTCTTCCGAGGCAGCGGGCGTCGTGTCGAACAGTGGTCACAGTGCGCGTGGCCGTCGGAAGCAGCGTCGGTTGTCAGAGGCGGGCGCGCGCGTGGTATTATCGGTGGGCGAGGTCGACGAGTCTGGAGCAGCGTCGGCGCGGGCAGGAAGAGTGGGCGGTTGGCGGGTGCCAAGTGCATGGGCTCTGTCCCACTTGCAAGTGCCGCTCGCCTTCTGATTGGCCGCCGCAGCCGATGACGCCGTGTGCCGCCAAGACCCCGTGTCGCATCGGATCATGATCAGCAAGCCACGGCCCAAGTGGGATGCTCCGTGGGAGCTCCCTTCGCATGATGACCATAATAAGCATGCCTCCCCCACACGTGAAGACTGACCATCGACACTGCACGCCGACAGGCGACCGCCCGACACCGCATCCCCTCCCCCCAACGCCATTTCCACGCCGATCGCGTCACCTGGACTACCGCCCCAAGCATGCGCCTCGCACCCTCCATGCACAAGTCTGCCAGTGCAAACCCCAAGCATTCCATCGCATTCTTGCAATAGCCGCCTGCCCGTGGCACGCTCTCCCCACTCGCTGTCGCAGCTCCTGGTCGCCACGTACCATATCTCGCCGACGAGCCGTACCTTGGCGTGGACTGTCTCGGCTCTTCACCGTAAGCCACCTCAACCCTTTCGACTGCATCCGGCACTCTGGATCGGGTCCCACGCCTGCGTTGCTCTTGCAATTCCACTGATCTTTCGCAGGGTATAAGGACCAGAACACGGCCTCTCGTATTTCACCGCACACCGGCGCTGAGAGACTTTGCCAGATCTTCTCAACTTCGACGTCGCCCGCTGGAAGACTGCGAATTCATCACGGCAAGCTTCGTGGCCTGTTGTTCATGTGAACGTGGATGTGTCGGGATCTCGGACAAGCTCCGGCAATCTCCAGTATTGTAGCGCGGCATCTGTTCCCTCATTGGGTAGGTGTTGCCTGTTGGAGGCACTGCTTGTGCGACCATTGGACCGACTTCACCTGTCACCATTTTCAGTCCTCAAATGGTGCGTTGTGCTCGATGCCGCTCGCCGCCTTTCACGGGCGAATTTACGTGCTGGGAAAGAAGCTGGGAAGCATTATTGCGAATCACAATTCGGACAAAAGTTTGGCGAGGGGGGTGGAGAGCGGAGTGGTATAAACCGAATGTCTACAGTGGGTCACTCATAATAATCATGCGAATACGTCCCCGCCTGAGCCTGCGTAGCAACCCACTCCTCACTCGCCAACCCCCTGTTCTTCTTCAGCGCCAGCCCCTTCGGATCCTTATGCCAATCACACGCCCACTGACACACCGGCTCTTCTTTCTCCCCAAAATACTGCGCAATCATCTGGTGTCGACAACTCGTCACGGATTCGCAATATTTAATCAAAGCCTGCACGCTCTTGGCTCGATTCGCTTGCGCTTGTCGTGCGAGGTCGCCTTTGGCGCTCTGCTTCGTCATCTCCCGCATCATCATGTTTCCCACGCGATCGCGGTCTTCGCGGCTGTAGTAGAGAATGCAAAGCGAAGCCTTGCCGTCTCGGCCTGCGCGGCCGGCTTCTTGGTAGAAGCCTTCGAAGGATTTGGCGATTTGCCAGTGAGCGACGAAGCGGACGTCGTCTTTGTCGATTCCCATGCCGAAGGCGGTCGTGGCGACGATCACGTCGTAGCCCGGTTTGTTTTTGACCCAGCCGTCGAGGTGGTCTTCTTTTTGCTCCACGCTGAGGCCGGCGTGGTAGGCTTTGGCGCCTATGCCGTCTTGCGATAGACGGGCGGCGAGCTCTTCGGTGTCTTTGCGGTACCAGATGTAGATGATCCCCGAGACGTTCGTGGCTCTTTCGTTGCGGTGGGATAGTTCTTGCGAACGGGCCGCGTCGTTAGCTCGGCGTTCGTGGGTGGATCGGAGCCAGGAGAGGAAGTTGTCGTAGCGGTCTTCGTCGTCGTTTGTGAAGCGCACTTCGAAGTGGAGGTTTGGTCGGCTTGTGGTCATGGCAAAGCTTTGGAGTTTTGATGAGTCGAGTGCTAGTGTTCTGATCACATCTTCTCGCACGTTGCTGGGTGCCGTAGCAGTGCAACAGATCATGGGAATATCTGGAAACTCCTTCTTGAACCAGCTGAGCTCTTTGAAGCTGGGTCGAAAGTCATGTCCCCATTCTGATATGCAGTGAGCTTCATCGACAGCTATGCGTGCCAGTTCTCGTTGCTCGTGCACAATCTTGAGATGGCTGCGGAAATGGTCCAACTGGCAGTATTCTGGCGTGACGTAGAGTAGGCGCGTGAGAGGGTGTCCGCTTTTGAGATCGGCCAAGATAGCTTGCTTTGTAGAGTGAGGAGTGGTGCTGTTGATGGTCTCCACTTTGATATTCGCCGCCCGCAGGCCGGCCATTTGATTGTTCATCAAGGCAAGAAGTGGCGAGACGACAATGGTGATTCCAAAGTCCACGACTGCTGGAAGTTGGTAGCATAAGGACTTGCCAAAGCCAGTCGCTGCTTGGAGGAAAACGTCATGGCCTTCGAGTGCTGCTGTCACAACCTCGCGTTGGACTGGTCTGACAGAGGTCAGATTAGGAAATGTGTGATGCCTGATCCTGCATACCTGAACGCGTCTCTGCCGAAGACTTTCCGCAGCGTGAAGTCAATATCGACCTTTTGGCCTAGCTTCCGCCCTGGGGCACCGGGCATGGCAGTTGAAGTTGATGATTAACGGAGTGTTGATGGCGTTTGGCTGTCTTGCAGAAAGAACGCCAAGAGCGGCACTCCTTTCCTTGTCATGGCGCTTGTAGGCTGGTTAAGTGGCTTCGAGTCAATTCCGAGCGTGTTTGCATCCAGTAATTCTTTCGGAGGATGCATCCATGATGGGCTCAATGTCAATGGATCGCGAAGGAGATGCCAAGACTCTCATGGACGCGACGCGACGCGTTGAGGTGCGGCAAGAACATTCACGTCACACCTCATCTCGAGTGCAACAGACCCTCGAGTAACGAGTTCACTCAAACCAGCTGAAACATCGAACATCGCAAAGCATCACAATCCTCTCATCCATCCTCCAGCCTTCCAAAGACCGACCCACCACGGCAGCTTACTCATCCGCCGTCTCCCGCCCTCCCGGCCCGCCTCCAAGCCTACATATCCAAATTCTCCCTTGCAACTCCTCTTTCTTTTTTTCCTCAAGTTGATAAAAATTTGGCACCTATACCCTTATACCACCAGCATACTTCCCTTGGGTGAGTGTATATTCCTGTGTTGCCAAGAAAGATTCTTCACCTTTCATAATCCTGCCGCGACTTGAGGTGCTCGACCAGAGTGCTGGTGGTGTGGCAGGTTCGCTTTTGGTGGACAGAATGATCGCTTGCCTTGTGCGGCTTGGGGGGTGGAAGAGATGATGTGCGAAAGAGAAGAGGCGGAGAAAGATATTGTGTTGAGGATACTTGGCTGTCTCGGCGGACCATGATGCATTGGGGTGCTCTGTGCCTGACGGCAGGGACTGTGCAGCACTTGCACGTCACGTCCGTATGTAAGGATGTCGCTTTGCTATCGAGATATCTTCGCGCTCTGTCGCATGCATAGTCTACCTCTTCTACCCGCTTCGATAGTGTCTGTCCTGCATCTTCCACAAATGACTTTTTTTTTCACAACCAACAATCCCGAACTCTTTCATCATATTCGTACACTGACTATCCACTTGTTCGTCGACTTTGCTACGGACGGTATATGGTGGCACGCGAGCCATGCTGCATCACATCTACACCAAGCTCCTGCCAAAAACCTTGATTAGTGAGAAGAGGAACGTAGTCATATTGCGAAGAATCGGCTGATGTTCAGCGGTAGACTCCGAGTAATGTTCGTTGTTTCCGTGCGTTATGAATAGCTCGGTTCGTGATACAGTGAGACCTCGCCAGCGTGGTGGAGCAGATACTGCCTCTGAAATTGGATGGCTGATACCCAGTTCGGTAGGCACTACGTGGTGAAGTAAGCGTCTTCACTACTTCATTCCACGACGCCAACGTTATGCATACTGATTGCTGCGCCAGACCTCACCTGCGAGGCGGCAACATTTTGTTCAGCCAACGGGATAGTGATGTTTCCTGAGTATAGTCCACTCCAGCTTGGGTGACTGCCGGTCGTATTGCTGATGTCCAATCTGATACTTCGTGCACTTTGACGCCGTTCAGAGAGGCACTGATATCGTTGGAAGAATCCCCGAGATGGAGAGTGGCGCCATTGATCGCGCCGTATCTGACTGAAAGATCCAATTTGACGCCAGGTACATCATCATCCGAAGTACGTATGGACCATTGCGGCGTCTGAAGGTACGTCCAGTCCAATGACCTCAGCTCATCGTAACCTTTGCGCACCGCCTCGTCTTCAAGTGATTCAGTGCCGACGTCCATCGTGTCCAGAGTGCCACCATACTGTTTGGCAAAATGCTTCTGCACAGCCGAAACGAAGTCCTCGTTGCTGAGCAAGATGTTGCCAACGGGTGAACTGACGCTCTCGACCCCTCTCGCTGATATGTATGGTTTCGCTGGTGAATGTAAATACTCTGGAATTACGTTGAGGTTCGGAGTGTTGAGCAGACAAGTGCCATGGTGCAGCGCTCGCTTTCTGGTGAGCTTATACGCAGATCCCGAGACTTTCAGTGGACGTGGGGTCTCCAAATCAATAGCCTCATATGGCGTGCTGTGCGTATCATCAGGATCCGTATCAGCTCCCCGTGTGCCTTGGTCGAGCACAATATCGTGACGGGCATTGACACGGGCCCTCTCGACGCCACAGCTTCTCAGCGCTCGTACGACCATTTTGGCATGCTTGTCGCGCGTAAAGTCTGCAGAGGGGCAGATTACGGTCCAGTTGACGTTGCCTTGATCGTGAAAGACGGTGCCGCCACCACTTCTCCGACGCACGAGATCAACGGCTCCCAGCCCTGGAGGTTCGGTCTCCTGGTGGTTTCGTGCGGCGCCGAGAAGGGCAAGATTCACTTCCACCCAGGGATTCTGGTTGCGACCGATGATTATGCTCGGTCTGTTGACATGGAGAAACAGTATGGCCGATTCGGGGGAGCTCTTCTGCAGGAGGTGGTGCTCGATGGAAAGGTTCAGATACGGGTCACGCGACTTCGAGATGTATACCTGGATTGGTCGCTGGAGGCGTTCCAGTGACAGTGTGGACTGCCATCTCCTCGATTTCGGTGGTGCTGTGTGCGACGGCGGAGCTTGCGCGCGTCTGCAGAGACGCTGGACAATCATGAGCGCCCCTGTGAGGCTGGAGGGACGATTGGTGAAGGAAGGTTCACGACTTCGCTCGCGTCCCGGTTGGAGCTGCCGAGATAGAACTAGGCATCAGAGAATCCACTTGCATAAGAGCCCGTCTGGTTCGTGAATTTATCGTGGCGTTATCGCGTTTCTTGGCGAATTAATTCAGTTATTCACTAACATTTCGGCTCGTGTTCGTTCTAAAGTCAATTAATTTAACCTATAATTACGTTCTAACTTCCTACTATTAGAAGTTAATATTATAATCTAATCGCTAGCTATAGAAGCCGCTATATAGCTACTATTTCTTAAATTAATACTAGTATATAGTATATAGAGAGGTACCTCTATATCGCTACGGTTAAGCGCAAATATACGTAATTAAAGTAGATTTTAAAAAAATTTAAGACTTTTATAAGAATTTTAAGAAGACTTCTTATAGTTAAAATATACCCCTACGATTATTCTATACGCGATTCCGGTAGCGCGTCGTTAGCTTATAGTATAGAAGAATCTTAAGAACTCTCTTAGCGCTAGTATATAGTAATCGTTATACTTATAATAGTACTCGTAGCGGAATATTTAAACTCTAGTAATTCTATAGCAAGAGGTCTAATTTACTAATAAAATAGCTATCTAGAAGACTTACGCGCGTGCGCAAACTAGCTATATATACTTCTATAGCTATCTCTTCTACTTTTTAATAGTTTTAATAGTTCTAAAGAAGTATAGTTATAATAGCGCTATAAGCGCTACTTAATTAAATAATATACTACGCTAGAACTAAACGCGGACGATTATTTACTCTATTATTATAGCTTACGCTAAATTAACTTAATAAGTAAATAATATCTATATATTACGCTACTAAATAATCCTAGAATTTACGAACTAGACGGGCTCTAAAATACTCTTTAGCTAAATCTAAATCCTATTTTACTAAATCTAAATCTACTTATAAAGAAGTAAAGAGAATACCTTCTTATAGTATACTTTTTTTACTCTTCGAACTTAAAGATAAGTTTATAGAAATAATACTATTCTTCTAAAAAATAAGTACCTTACTATTACGGGCGAATAACGCATACGTAAATAGTTTGTAGTAGTATTTAATAAGTTCGATAGGGCGGGAGATATCTATTCTAAGGCGTCCGAGAGATATTAGTCGATATACTAAGCCTTTATACTAAAGAAGCTAGTACTTAGTAGCTAGAGCTTCGCCCTTTATATTACTCTTCTCCTTCTTTCTAAAATCTAAACTATAGCGTAACGCGTAGTTATTTATACGAAGTACTTACTATAGAAAATACTATCGTAATACTATAAGGTTCTTAAGAAAAGACCCGGAGTCCTTTACGATTAGTATAATCTACTAACGATACTATATTAATAATATATAGTTTCTTCTATTATAAAAGCGCGGAGCGCGTTACTTCTACTATTACTACCTTAATTATATTATTAGGGAGCGCGACTACTATTATCGTAGTTAGTACCTACTACTATTATAGTAGTTAGTACCTACTACTATTATTAAGTATATATTATCGTGCCTTCTTATTATTATTTATAGAGATATAAGAGCTTCCCTCGCTCTCTTCTCTTTCTTTCTTTTTCTTTTATAGATATATATATACTTATATATATATATATATATATATAGTAGGCTTTTATAGCTTCGCTTCTAGGGTCCTTCTTATACTAACTAGCTTCTAGTACTTATATATATATACGTACGCACGTATACTTAGTAAGCTCCCTACTATTCTTTTTATAAGCTCCTTCTTAATTCTAACTAGTATATAGTCTATCTCTTTATATATATATATATATATATATATAAGGTTAGGCGTCCCGGCCGTTTCTTTTATACTTCGCGCGATATTAACTAAAGGTAGATAAATACTAATATTAGTACTAGTATCTACTACTACGACTATACTAACGCGAGAGACGATTATATTCTATAGGCTATAAGTTCCTTCTAACTCTTTTCGCGCGAGTTCTACTAACCTTCTATAGTCTACTATCGCGTAAGCCTACTAGGCCTACGCTAATAGGCGTTGCTCTTATACTCCTTTATATATACTCTATCCTCTACTCGAAAAGCTTTACTTATTACTCTCTTTAGTCCGCTTATAGCCTACGTAGCCTATACTACCTATCGAAAAGCTTTACTTATTACTCTTTTTAGTCCGCTTATAGCCTACGTAGCCTATACTACCTAGACGCGCGCTACTAACGCTTAAGAGTAGGTAATATTTAGCGTTCTATTAGTTTTCTACTAGCTAACGCGCGCTTTTAGGCGGCGCGCTTATAATAATCTAAAGTAGGTCCTTAAGGCCTATAAGGCCTTAAAGCCTCTATAGATAGCCGGCCTACTCTTTAAGTAATTTCCTCTATTCTTCTTCTTTATTTATATAAGCTAACTTATTTTTAGTAAGGTCGCTCGCGAGGTAACTACTTTAGTATCGAGAGTCGTAGCTTAGTAGAGCTAAACGTAAGTATCGTTCCTCTTCTTATATTTTTCTTCGCTAACTTATTACTATAGCCCGAATAGCGTACTACCTACTCTAGTCCTTAGCGCTAGGCGCTATTTTTAAGTAGAGGCGGTAGTTTTTTAGTAAGGCGCGTATAGTTTTCTTAGAATTTTTAGAGTTTTTTTTAGAGTTTCTTTTTTTTTCCTTTTTATAGATATATAAACTACTACTCGTCGGCTATCTCTCTAACTTTTTCTCTTACTTCTCTCGTTTATTAGTTATTCTTCTACTACTTTCTCTTATATTTCGCCTTCTTTTTATACGAATATTCCTATAAAGGTCTATTATTAGTATTAGTATCTTTAAATCTTTCTTTAAAAGTATCTAATACTATAGTATTACCTAATTCTTCTAGGAGTTCCTAGGTAGAGTTATAGTATCCGACCTATTTTATAAGAACTTCTCGTCCCTTATTTTTATTTTTCGCGCGATCTTATACGTATAGAACCTCCTCTACTTACTACTCGTCGTACGACTCTATTAATACGAGTACCGGTTATTCGTTATTAGTAACCTACCTAAAAAGAGAATCGTTACTCGCTAGACGAAGTAGGTCTATATAGAAAACTAAGTAAATATTACCGAGAATACTAAATAACTTAATAAATACTAGCGATAGTACTTTGCTAACTATAAACTTCGTATATCGCGAGTCTAGGCTCCTTTTAAGACAATTAGTCGTATAGTTCCGTAGGTCTAGCTATACTTTATTACCGACCTAATAGATTAGCGCTAGAGTCTATCGTTAGTTAGTATTCCTCTTTTATTCTTAAGTAGAGGCCGCTATACTACTCTAGTAAAGTTTACTAATTTCTTTTAACTTCTTTACGAAGTTCCTTGCTCTTTAACTAGTAGCTAACGGCCTTCCTACTATAGCCTCTATTACTAATACTATAAGAGACGAAGCGTCGTAACTATAAGTTATAAAGAAAGGACTTATCTTAAGGCTCGAGTAATTCCTACTATTTAGCGCTAGTTCTATACTAGAGAGCTACTTAGACTAGTTAGCTTAGTCGTAACGAATATAGTTACGAAAGTAACCTTATACGTCTTAGTTTAGTCTCTTTAGCTCTTCGTTCGTTTATAAGTAGTAAGTAGAACTAAGTCGCTACTTTACTCCTAAAAGCTAGTAGAGTTTCCTATAGAATATACTCGTTTAGTTTATCCCTCGGTTACTCGTAATAGCTCTTAGTAATTTATAATATTTTACTTAGGAGTCTAAGAATTTCTTTACGTATTCCTTAGCTTTTATATTAGGTATCGTAACTAGAGTTACCTACTTACTAAAGCGGTCCTTAATTACCTAGAGGTTCTAGTTTCCTCTTAAATCTAGTAGGTCGGTTATAAAATTTATAGAGATTTCCTAGAAGAAATAATCGAGAACTAGTAATAAATAAAGAAGTCCGTACTTATATTCTTTCTATACCTTATTCCTTCTATAGTAATTATAGTTACGTAAGAACTAGCGCACGTATCTCGACTAGAGTAGCTAATAGAAGTCGCGTACTAGTATTATTATAGTAGAGTCCCTCTTTAGATAGCTATAAACTAGTAAATTATAGACGGACTAGATTAGCTTAGTTCGTAATAAGTCCTTATCTTTCTTAGTATTATCCGCGAAATTATATTCGGATTCCGACGAAATTAACGCTCCTAGTACCTATAGTTTTCCTCGATACTATAATCTTCCTACTAAATTAATACTATAGTTACCTACTTATACTTTTACTTTAACCTCGCTAGGTATTATATAGGCTCCCTCTCGTATTACTTAGAGAACGATACTATAAACGGTATTATTCTTTACTATCGCGTCCTATAAGTCGTTTAACTCTAAGTTTTTAAAGGGCCTACTTAAATCTATTATAACTCTTATAGAACCTAGTTAGCGCGTACTTATTAATAAGTCTTCCTTCTTAAGTAGCTTATCTACGCTAGTTAGGTTTATCTAGATTACTTCTAGCTAGTTCCTTACGCGTTCTAAGTAAAGGAACTATTATACTCGCGATTACTTATCGTCCTCTTCTAGTATATTCTATTCTCGCCTTAATAAGGCGTCCGGTATAATTACTTCGAATCCTAGTCTCTATACTAGGTAATACTAGAAGTTAGATAGAGTCTCGTACTAACGTATCTAACGTTCTAATAACTATCTCTTAACTATAAAGTATTCTAGGTTTTTATAATCTATCTAAATAGTAAAGGACCTATACGATTTTAGTTCGAGAGCCTAGAATTTTATATAGTTTACTATAGCTAGCATTTCCTTATTATAGATATCGTAATTAATTTCCGCTTTATTTAGCTTTTAAGAGAAGAACTCTACGAGTCGTCGGACCCTATTCTTTTCTTAAATTAAAGCGCTCTCTATCGTAAACCTACTACTATTCGTCTTAAGAAAAGTTAGAAGAGTCGGGTCCTAGTAGGAAAGTACTAGAGTATTATAATAATCTTTCTTTAGCTTCTTAAATATAGTATTCTATTCTTTTCTTTAGAAGAACTAGATTCCTATCCTAATAAGAGATATTAAAGGTACGGCTATCTTCGAGTAATTAGGAATAAATATTTAATAGTAGTTAGCGAACCTAAGAAATTAGCGTAGCTCCTTTTAGGTCTTTAGAGTCTTCTAGTTTTAAATAGCTTTAACTTTTTCGAGGTTAGTCTCTACTTCTTTCCTATTAGTATATACGATAAATCTAAGATACTTAATCTTCTTCTACGCGAACTCGCTCTTCCTAATATCTAAGTAAAGGCCCTCTTATAGTAGCTTCTAGAGTATAGCCCTTACTTTTTAGAAGTAGTCTTCTTTTAAACTATTCGAGTAAATAATTATATTATCTACGAATACGGACGTTATCTACGAATACGGACGTATAGTCGTCTAGGAATTCCCGTAGGAGAGTATTAATATACCGTTAAAAAGTCGCTAGAGCCTTAGATAAACTAAATAGATATACTAACTACTCGAATAAGCCGAACCTTATATAAAAAGTAGTTTTATACTTATACTCTAGGGCTATATAGATCTAATAGAAGGCTAAGACTACGTTAACTTTAGTTAACTAGTAGGCTCTCGTAAGATTCTATAGTATCTCTAGTACTAATAGTAGGAGATACTAGTTATATTTCGTAATTGCGTTTAACGCTTAATAATTATAGTAGAAATAGAGACCTCCGCCGGGTTTTCGTATAAAAAGTATAAGGGCCGCTACCTTAGAGCTAGTAGGCCTAATATATCCTTTAGCTAGAAGTTTATCTAGAGACTTCCTTAAAACTAGTAATTCGGCCTTTAATATACTATATAGCGAGCTATAAGGCAATTCTAGTAGGCTCCTATCTACTTTCTTATAAAGCTCGATATAGTAGTCTACTCTATTACGATACGGCGCGAGTTTCTTAGCTTCTCGTTAATAAAATAAAGAAGCTAGCTCGCGAATCTTTAATAGTAGTCGATTCCGTAGCTCTTCTACTATTAGGTGTTCCTTATTCTAAAGAGCCTTCTTAATATTATTAGTAGTCGAAGTAGCTATCGCTATAAAGTTTATAGAGAACGTTTAAAAATCGCCGCGACCCTAGAGACTTTAATTATATTTCCCTTTAGTAACCTAGTAATTCGCCTAGCTATAGAAAAAACGCTTCTCTTCTAGCGCGGTCTAGACTATATTATATACCTTTTAGGAGTTTCTTAAGATAAAAGAGAACTATAATCCCGATACTATATACGCGTAGACTAATTACTAGAATTTATTAATTTCTATTAAGAAGGCGACTACTCCTACTATATCTACGCTATCTATAGCTTTAGACGCTTCTCTAATCTTTTACTTCTTATAGTTAATAAGGTTAAGGCCGAGGCTTTTCGCTAGGCTTATATTAATTATAGCGTAATATTAGTACTCTTCGTTAATAAGAGTAGATATTCTAACGTTATTCTATAGGACTACGTCGGTATATATTAGCTCCCTATTTATCTTTCTTTTAATCTTCTTCTATTTATAATATACTAATACCTCCTCTACTCTCTTCTTTTATTTTTAAGAAGGAGTTATACTTTTCTTATAGTAGATACTATAGAGTCCGAATACTTTATATCGCTTTCTAATAACGGTTTAATACTTACTATATAAATCGTCGTAGGCTAAATAGCTATTACGTAAGAGTATTCCTTAATATAGTATTTATTATTTCTATAACGAAAATAAAGCTTATTTTCGTAGCGTCTCTCTCTTTTCTTTATACTAACTTACTTAGCCCGTCGCTTCCCTTAGGTTTTCGTATAGTCTACTCGAGATTTCCTTCGGCCTTCTTTTATACGCGTTATAGTTATTAGAGTATTACTATTAGTATCGATTACTAGAGCTACCTAGATATTCGGCGTAGATATCGTATTATTACTAATAAAAGCCTTCCTCTTATTCTTAGCCTACTTATAATTCGCTATCTTAAACTAATCCGTCGTCTTAAAGTTAGTTATAATTCTCTTAACCTTCTTAGAATATACGTAGTAGTCCTTCGTTTTTAATACGAATATTATATAAAGTTTTATAGTATTCGAGAACGTATTCTTTAGCGTCGCGATCTTCGTAGCGTCTTCCTAGTTCTCTCTACTTATACTTAGTAGAAGTTCGTCGAATTCTAGCTAGTATTTATATTATAGTTACTCTTACGCGTACTATAGAGTAGTAAGTTACTCTAAAGCCTTCGACTTCTTATTACTATCTATAAAAACGTACTCGAGCTACGTAAAGAAAGCCTTAGGATCCTTATCTTCTATCGCGCTCCTTCTTTTCTAGAAATACTTTATTCTTACTTTTTCTTTTAATAGTAGTATATCGTACGTAGTATCCTAGTAGTAATCTATAGAGAACGTTAGTATTACTACGAATCGTACGCGATAGGAACTCTAGAGACGTAGTAAGTAGTCGCGAAAGGTTTCCGCGCGTTCGTCTTAAGTTAATAGTTTTTAATCCTTAGAGCCTAATAGTTCTCGTCGGGCCTCTAGTATAGATATAGCTAGTAGCCTTTTTAGTAGTACGTAGAGAGCGTCTACTACTACGCTTAAGTCCGTCCTTTATATAGCGGATTCCTAAGTATCTCTATTATAGAGCGCGTTTTCTAACTCGCTCTTAAGCTTATATTACCGAGTATAGAGCTCTTCGACGATACGTTATATTTCTACTATAGCTATTTTTAGTATAAGAACTACGTTTCTCGATAAGTTTACTACGGCCTCTAGCGTTACTACTAAGAGCGTACTATTAGTTAATAGCCTATCTATTTCTATAAGTAATCGAACTTAATATTATAGGCGAATAACGCGTATAGAGATAGTTCGTAGTAGTATTTAATAAGTTCGATAGAGAGGGAGATATCTATTCTAAGGCGTCTAAGAGATATTAGTCGATACGCTAAGCCTTTATACTAAAGAAGCTAGTACTTAGTAACTAAGGCTTCGCCCTTTATACTTACGCGCTTAAGTATCGTATATCGTCGTTCTACTTATAAGCTCGCCTCTCTAAATACTTACTTTACTTATAAGCTTACCTCGTTTATTAAAGAATAAATATAGAATATTAAGTAAGACGCGATTTAGATTTAGTTAGATAGGATTTAGATTTAGTAATAGCGTATAAAATATATAAAACCCGCTTAACTCGTCTAGACTTATTAGTACTATAGAAGGTATTCGTAGTAGGTTACTAAATATAGCGCTTATAAGAAAAGTAACTTACTACTACGTAGTATATAAGATTTCTAGAGTAAGGCTAGACTATATAAGTAACGTAATCGTAGCTATATTATACGTTTTCCTAAGCGCGCGCACTCTTAGTAGCGGCCTAAATATATAGATATATTAACCTCGTAACTTTATATTTTTATAAACTTATAAAAATTTAAAAGGCTACTTTTTTAGATTATTTCTTCGATTATATACGTAACGATACGTTATTATATTCGATACTATAGCTATTATATACGTCGAGAGTCTCTTCTCTAATTTCTAGCTTATAAAAGTATAGATATATAGTATATTATTCGTATTTTAAAGAATTTATAAGAGCGAGAGGCTCGAGAGCTACTAGCTTAGAGGGCGTCTAAGTTAGACGCTAAAGTATCTAGCTTACGCGGCGCGTACTCGGCGTAAGATAAAAGTACGCTAAACGTATATAGAGGAATCGGTAAGAATTAGTCTCTTAATATCTCTAATAAGTACTATTAGAGGCGCTTAATATATTACTATATACTAACTTTTATAATACTAATTCTTCTACCTTATTAAGAGTAGCGATCTATTAAGGCCTACTATACTTATATAAGGAGTATTAGTATAGCTAGATAACTATAATAGGACTACTAGGTTAGGAGCGCTACTACTAGGCTACGTAGAAGAGTTACTAGACTTTAAAGCTAAGAAAGAAGAAGACGAGGAGATAAACGACGCTAACGATTTATAGGTAAGGCGCGAGCGTCTCGAATAAGAAAACGCTATACTACGTAAATAGCTCGAACTCTATACTCTTTAAGTAGAAAATAAATACTTAACGCGAGAAGTTAAGATAACTATCCTACTAATACGCTTAAGTATAATAGTACGTAGCCTAGGCTTAGGGCACTCTAGCGTAGCAAGCGTTACTACGAATACTAAGGATAGTATACGCTATAGTAGCGACGATTATACGTCTTATAAATCTATTAAGCTCTACTCCTCTAAACTATTTAAGAGCGAGACCGTTAAGGAAGTCTAAGAATATATCCGCGTACTTAAAGTAAACTTTATAGCCGTACTAAGGAAGTTTATAACCGAATACTAGAAAGTTATCGCTAGTATTATATTCCTTATAAGCGAAGTATAAGAAGCCTAGTATAACGAGTATCTAGGTATACTCCTAGTAAGATATACTTAGACGTAGTTCTATAAGTTCCTATATAATATCGTCGGGGATTAAGCGAACTATATACTTCTCGTAACTATCGAATATAAGATAATATACTAAGGCGAAAATTAAAGCGTACGATAATTCGTAATAGACCTTAGTAACCTCGAGGTATAGCTTAGCGACTATACTAAGGCGTAGCTAGTTCGCTAGCTCCTCGTAAAGTTAAAGCTATCGCTACGAAAGGATATTATTAAGAACTATATTATCCTAGTAAAGTATACTAACCTCGTTACTTTAGCGCGATATCTTAAATAAGTAGAAAGGTCGATACTACGCGACTTAGGCTTACGCGACTATTATAAGGACGTATCGTATTAGTAATTAAAGCGTAAGAGAGTCGATAGTAACGTATAAGCTCTAAAGAGTAGTTATAGGTCTAACTCGAAGAAAAATAACTCTTTAAATAAGCGTAAAAGTAAAGATAAGGAATAGTAACCTAGGTATTATAGTTATAACGAGGTAGGCTATATCCGTTTAAACTATTTAAATAGGGATAGTAATAAGCTAGTAGTCTATAAGATAGCCGTAGGCAAGTCGAAAAAAGTAGAAGCGACGGAGATATTACGTAAGTCTCTACTACTAAAGTAAATAGTATAGGGTACCTACTTATATAGATAGATTAATCTTATTGCCGGTCTACCTCTTTATCTAGAGTAAGTAGCTTTGCTCTAGTATTATATAAAAGGGACTACGAAGTCCTATTATATACCTCTACGCGGTCGTAGGTAGAAATAGGTAGCTCCGGCTATACTAGCAAAGTGTAAGGCAACCTCCGGGCGTAGTTTTTCGAGCGCACGGCAGGTTTAAAGTCTAGAAATCTATAGAAGCGTAAACTAGGCGAACTCTAACGAATACTATAAACTAGAGCTAGCGCGGCTAGAACTAATATAAGATCTAGTACTAAGAGACTAGACTAGAATCTCTAAATAGTAAATTCTATCTTAGGCTTAAAGGCTAGAGTAGTAACCTAGTACTAAAATAAGCTAAAGAGAAGGAAGGAGTATACTATAATTAAAGCTTTAAAGTAAAGCAGAAAGAGTAGAGAGGAGCATAGGACAAAGTAGCTAAAACCCTAAAGAAAACGTCCTAGTCTAGGTAGAAGGTAGGATAATAAGCTAAATAAGAGGCTTAGTATTCTTTTAAGAAGTACTTTAGAAAGAAAGGAAGATATACCTTTACGTACTAGTATATACCTCTAGTACTACTAGGTTTAACTACTTATTCTAAGGGATTAGGAACCCTATCTATAGGGCCTATTTACCTACTAGGTCCTATAGTAGAATTATATAATAACTAGTAGAACTATAGGAATAGAGATATTTATCTAAGGTCTAGCTTTCTTAGATACCCTATAATAACCTTAAAGGTAGAGTATCTAATAAAAGCAACTCTTATTCTATATTTAAGGCTACCTATAATAGAAGGGCTAGTTTAGAATACTACTACTTAATATAATTTCTATAAATATAGGTTATATAACTTAGATACTAAGTAAGGTAGAAAGTTTAAAGTAGGAGTATAATATTAGAGAGGGCTCTTACTATAGACTAGTAGTACTCTTAGTATAAGGTAAATAATAAGTAGCTAAAGATAAGAATAAGAGTATAAAGAGGAAAAGAGGAGGGAGTACTACTTTAAACCTAGCTTCTATAGTACTTTATAAAAGGAGGGCTAAGTAGAAATAATAAATAAATACTAAGAACTTAATCTATTAGTAATATAATTTAAAGGGAACTATACTATACTAAAATATAACCTAAGAGATACCGACCTTAGGACTTACGCCTCTAAAGCTATAAAATAGACGTAAGAAAAGAAGTAATACTACTACTAAGGCACCTAAAAATTATAATATAGCTACTATTATTATCTAAAAGAAATGCATACCCCTAATATAAGAGCCTAGTAACCTCTTAGTTATATATAAAAAGAATATAAGGAGTTTTTATAGCTAGGGGCTTGCCCTAAGATTTTCTTCTCTAGACAAATATATAGTGCACGCTACGTGCTCCCTAAGGGAGATAGATCGGCAAATAAATTTATCTATCTATCTATATAAAAGGGAAAATTCTATAAAAAACCTCTTATCTTCCTCTTTATATTTATAGTTAGTAGTTACTTCTTCTATCTTGCCTTTCTTTAAGTAAAATTAGGCTCTCTTATTACCTTACTCTCCTTCCTAGACTTCTCTTTATCTCCTTATCTCTTTATAGCTTCGTTCTCCCTTATTAATCTCTTTTCTAGCTAGGGAGAACTAGTTTAATAATCCCTCTTAGATTAGCTACCTAGCTATAGTATTAAGGCCTCTTAGTATTAAGTATATATCTTCCTATAAGCTAGTTCCTACTACTATAAATAGCTAATATCTATTGCTCTAATAGTTTTAGTAGGATATATAAATATACTTAGTGTCCTAGATACCTTAGTTATATAAGTATATTAGGATAACTCCTAAGACTCTTCTCTTTATTAGGTATACTCTAAGTCTAATATGTCCTGTTCTAATTAGGGTAATTATCGTGCTTATAGGCCTTAGAGCCTCCTTATAAATCTCTCTAGCCCTAAATTATCCTACTATAGCCTATACTACTAGTTGCTCCCTTATTATACCTCTCTTTTATTTAGCCTTCTCCTATTCTTAGTCCTATCTAGTAAGCTCCTACTAGTTCTTAACTCCTATCCTTATCTAAGGTAGCCTCTAGCTTAGAGTTATCTCCTAAATTTCCTATACTCTTATCTTATATTACCTACTATACTAGTTGCCTCTTCTCCTTACTCTTTATTTTCTCTAAGTAATTCCTCTATATACTTACTTAATATACTAGTAGGTTACCTACTTATATAATACGTACTAGTAGTACGAGTACGAGGAGAAGTTAAGTCTTAGGAGGATTATAAGCCTATCGAGTTCCTTCTTAATAATACTATAAATATTAATATAGTATTACGAGCCTTCGTACTCTAGTATAAGTTACTCTTATAGCCGAACGCGGCCTTACTACTAGCTACTACCTTTACGAGTAAACTAAGCTATTATTACGGTACGTACTACGTACGTATAAGGCTCGTAGACTCCTTAAAGACTAAGCGTATAACTAGAGGGATCTTTTATATATATAATATACTAGATCCTAATATTATTCTTAGCTATCTATAGCGATATATATAACGAGTAAGTATTAATAGTAGTACGGACGAATAGCGTTATAGTAAGGATCGTTTCGGCTAGTTTAAAGTCCGAGAGGCCTATAAGTTCCTTAAATAATAAAGACCTCTAGAAGGTACCTACTATATTCGTAGTTAGCTTAAGTAGGATAGGTAAGGAGCTTACTTCGATACTAAAAGAGTTTTATTAGTTCGACGATAATAGATATATTATATTCTTAACTCTATAAAGGAGATACGAAGTAGGCCTATTAAAGGCGCCGAGTATACGATCGACTTAAAGCTAAGTACTATACTACTCTTTAGGCCTCTATACTACTAGTTAGATAGAGAGCTCGAAGAGCTTAAAGAATACTTAAAGACTAGGCTTAAGTATAATTAGATCGAGCGTTCTAATAGTAAGGCGAGTACGCCTATCCTATTCGTACTAAAAAAGAATAGTAAACTACGGCTATATATAGACTATTATAGGCTAAATAAGATTACGATTAAGAATTAGTACCTACTCTCTCTTATTAGTAAGACGCTAGATAGACTTATAAGAGCTATATAGTTTACGTCGTTAGACCTTACGAACGCGTATTACTATATCCGTATTAGACTAAGCGACTACTAGAAGACTACGTTCTATACGTAGTACGGTTACTACTAATATAAAGTAATGCCCTTTAGGTTAACGAACGCCCTAGTAATATTCTAGGCGTATATTAACCGCGCGCTAGTAGAGCTAGTAGATATAAGTTACGTAGTATACTTAAATAATATCCTAATCTATAGTAAGACTCGCGAGAACTATATATAAGACGTATACGCTATACTTAAAAGGCTTCGTAGATTCGGACTCTACGTATAGCGCGCTAAGTATAAGTTCTTCTAGAAATAAGTTAACTTTCTTAGGTTTATAGTTACGACTAAAGGCGTAGTAATAGTATAAAAGGTTAGTATATAGTAATATATTAAGCGCTCCTAACTATATCTATTAGAGATATTAAGAGACTAATTCTTACCGATTCCTCTTTATACGTTTAGCGTACTTTTATCTTACGCTAAGTATACGCGGTATAAGCCGGATACTTCGGCGCCTAACTTAGACGCTCTCTAAGCTATTAGCTTCCTAAGCTATCGCTCTTATAATTATCTCCTCTTCTTTATAGAGCTACTTTAGCTCGTAGGAGAGTCTATATTAATATAGTAGCCGGCCGCTTACGTTCTTATTACGTTATAGTTACGTTACTCTACTACCTTATAGTTATACGCGATTTTTAGTAGTACTATAGTAATATACTAGATCTTAAGGGACTTTTATATTATAGACTTTATATAGGCCGCGCGTTAATTATAAGGTAGGTATAGGCTATAAGTTCGCGCCTAATTACGTTAATACTTATTCTAGTATACTATCTTTAGATAAGCGCCTCGCTCTTACCTCGTACTATTTATATATCTTCCTAGCCTTTTTCTAGTATCTATTCTATAAGTATTATACCTCCTAAGAAGAACTCTACTTCTATAATCTTAGCCGATCCTTATACTATTACTAACCTTCTTACTACTAAAAACGACGACTATTATCGTTATCTTTTATATTTAGTAATAGGTAAGTCTAGCGTTCTACGTACGTATTAGCTACGAGTTCCTTACTAATATAGTATATATAGCCGGCGTTTAGCTATATAATAAAGTTATAAAATTAAGTAAGAAGAAGAATTACTAGCGCTATAATAATAATAACTACTCCTACGACCGCTATATTAACCTAGATATTATTACGTAGTCGAAGCGCTTACGCTTCTACCTTACTAAGCTAGCCGAGGGTAGGCCGGCCGTACGCGCTAAGTAGCTCCGCCGCTACTCTACTAATCTATAAGCTCTAATCGCTAATAGCCTTAAGGTCTTATAGTCTAATAAGAGTAAGTCGGCTAGGGTCTTTAAGACTCTAAAGAAGAGTAGAGCTAGCGCTACGCTAGCTAGTAGTAGTTCTTCTACTACTAAGCTACTTATAGCTAGTAAGTAGATCGCTCTATCCTCTAAGCTCTTTAAGCTTAAGTATAAGATATATCTTACGAGTTATATACTACTTATACGTATTACTAATATTCTTCGTAGCGTCTACGCCTACTTAGTACCTCGAAAGAGGCTCTCGATATAGTAGTCTATACTATCTACGCCGACTACCTCGTTAGCTAAGTAGAGAAGGTCTCTAATAACGAGTTCTTTATAGTAAAGAAGAAGAAGAAGAAGAATAATAAGAAGAATAAGAAAAATAAAGAGAATAAGAAGAAGGAGAGCGAAGGTATAAAGAAGTAAGCTAGCGTATCGCGCGCTCTCCTTATACTCTTTCCTTACGCTTCTTTTACGCTACTTATATAGTCTACCGCCTTATTTCGTACTTCTATTCTATACTAGCGCTACGGCCTATTTACGCTATACTTACGAGCGCTATAAATAAATAATTTCTCTCTACTCTATATTCTCTATTTCTTTTTATAATATAACGTTTCGTCGCGGCCTTAGCGCTTAGCGCGTACTCGTCGTAAGTTATAGTAGTCGCGATAGTTAATTAGTAGCGTAGTAGCTACGATAGTCGACTTTATAGCTTATATAAGCTCCTCTTACTCTACTCTTACGCCTTAAATTCCTCGAGCGCTTTATATTCCTCGATATATTTAATTAGTTCCTACGTATTATATTCTTCTAGCTAGCTTTTCTACTAGACTAGCTACTTCCTCTTACTCTTCTTAACTTAAGTTTCTAGTACTTTCTCGACTATCTACTCGCTCTTATTATCTACGAGAGGCAAGCTAGTCTCCTAAGATTCGCTATTATACTAGAATTCTAGAAGAGATATATAGAAGATATTATAGATACGTAATCCTATTAGAAGAGCTAGGTAGTACGCCTACTTCCTAACTACGTCGATTACTTTAAATAGTCTAGCGAACTTATCTACTAGCTTCTTTAATAGTACCTTTAGTTTTAGGTTCTTTATAAATAGAAGGACTATATTACTAACTTTATATTCCTTTAGCTAATACTTCTAGTTATAATACTTAGCTAACGACTCGCTTACTTACTACTAGCGCTTTATTAACTCCTTATAGTTTCGCTTTAACTTTTCTATAGCGTCCTTTACTACTAGTACTTCTCCTTATAGAATCGCGCCTCGAGATTCGGTTACGTCCCTTTTATAGGTCTTCGTTATTAGGTCTAGATCGAACTCGTAAATAATATAGAATAGCGATATCTTTAATATTATATTTAGGCTATTATTATACGCGAATTCTATAGAGGCTAGTATAGACGCCTAGTCGTCTTAGTTCTCTTCGTAATAGATACGTAGGTACTACTTAAGTATCTAGTTTACGCGTTTAGTCTAGCCGTCCGTTTACGAGTAAAATACTATACTTAGCCTATATTTTATATATACCTCGAAATAGAAGTCCGACTAGAACTAGCTAGTAAATATAGGCCCTCTATTAGAGATAATACTACTAGGTATACCTCGAAGTCGTATAACTTTATTAAGTAGGATATCTATAAGCTCTATACTTATATAGCGTTTTATTATTCGAACGAAAGTTACTATCTTAGAATAGTAGTTAATAATTATAAGGATCGCGTTAAATATACGGCTATTACGCTTACTTAGTAGAAGGTCTATAATAAAGTCTATAAATAGATCTTTTTATAGCTATTCTAGTAGAAGAAGCGTAACTATCTCGCTATAAAGATAGTAGCGCCTTACTTTCGTCTTCTAATAGCTACTATACGATTCGACGTATTACTTAACGTCCTTATTAACCTCTAGCTACTAGTACTTTCTCTTAACGAGTTCCGTAGTCTTATCCTTACTAGAATAGCTAGCTAGGAAGTCGTTATAGTATATACGAATTACTTACGTTCGTAATATAAGGTCGTAAGGAAGATATAATAACTCTTCGCGATATATATACCTATCTTAGATAGTATACTTATCGCTTTCGCCTCTATTACTCTTCGCCTATATATATAGCTTCTTCGCTATCGGATCTAGCTAGACTAGCGTAGCTACGTATTCGATTACTAGGTCTAAGATATTAGTATATAGCCGTTCCTTTATAATAATAGCGCTAGCGACTCGTATTAGTAGCGCAAATCTATATAGACCCGGCTCGTAGCGTTTAGAGCTAGCGAGCTACGTCCTATTAGCTACTTTCGTTACTACTCTCTAGTTTATTATATACTAGTAGTTATAGCCGGCCTTAATACGGTTTATAACTAGTCTACTTACTCGGAGGTCGCTCTAAACTTAGAGTTTCTACTATAGCGATAGTAATAGGTTATTTATCCCCTACGTATCTTTTACGTAATCGCTACGCCTCGATAGCGCGTTAGCTACGTTTAGCTTGCCTGCTCTATAACTAATTATAAAGTTATATAGGGCTAAGAACGTAGCTTACCTAGCCTATCGGCCTATTAACTACTTTATACTTATAAAGGCCTTTAGGTTAGTATAGTCGACTAGTACCTCTACCTTATATATAGCGCCTTCGAGGTAAGGCCTCTATACCTTAAAGGATTCTACTACTATAAGAAGTTCCTTATTATAGACCTTATAGTTATACTCGGTATTAATTATCTTTCGTAAGAAGAATATAATTAGGTACTATTCCGACTCGAATAGCTAGCTTAGAATACTAGTAATAGCGAAGTTAGATATATTAGTCTCGACTCGTAGGTATAGCGTAAGGTTAAAGTACTTAAGGAGTAGCGCGGTCTAGACGCGTTCTTTTAACTTTAAGAAAGCCTACTCCTTAGCTTTACTCTAACTAATAGGCCCTAGCTTCCTACTATTCTCCGCGCTCTTTAAAAGTATAGTTAGTAGTACTACGACTCTTAAATATCCGAAGATAAAGTAGTAGTAGAAGTTTACGAACCTAAGGAATAATTAAACCTCTATTAAAGTAGTCGGCCTCGGCTACGAGGCGATTACGGCTACCCTACTAGAGTCTATCGCTATGTTTTTAGTCGTAACTACGAACCTAAGGAAGTTAACTTATTTCTAGAAGAACTTATACCTAGCGCGTTATATATAGAGTTCGAATTTATAGAGCCTCTTAAGTATAGCGTATACGTCTCGTACGTAGTCCTCGCGAGTCTTACTATAGATTAGGATATTATCTAGGTATACTACGTAACTTATATCTACTAGCCCTACTAGCGCGCGGTTAATATACGCCTAGAACGTTACTAGGGCGTTCGTTAAACTAAAGGGCATTATCCGGTATTAGTAGTAACTATATCGCGTACGGAACGTAGTCTTCTAGTAGTCGCTTAGTCTAATATAGATACGATAATACGCGTCCGTAAGATCTAGCGACGTAAACTACGTAGCTCTTATAAGTCTATCTAGCGTTTTACTAATAAGAGGGAGCAGGTACCGATTCTTAATCGTAATCTCGTTTAGCCTATAGTAGTCTATATATAACTATAGCTTACTATTCTTCTTTAGTACGAATAGAATAGGCGTACCTACCTCGCTATTAGAACGCTTAATTTAATTATACTCGAGCCTAGTCTTTAAGTACTCCTTAAGCTCTTCGAGCTCTCTACTTAACTAGTAGTATAGAGGCCTAAAGAGTAGTATAGTACTCGGCTTTAGGTCGATTATATACTTAGCGCTATCGATAGGTCTACTTCGTATTTTCTTTATTAGGTTAAGGACGTCGTTAAACTAATAGAACTTCTTTAGTATTAGAGTAGGCTCCTTACCTATTCTACTTAAGCTAACCGTAAATATAGTAGGTGCCTTCTAGAGGTCTTTAAGGAACTTATAAGCCTCTTAGACTTTAAATCGGCCGAAACGATCGTTACTATAACGCTATTTATTTATACTACTATCGATACTTACTTATTATATACGTCGCTATAGATAGCTAAGAATAATATCGGGATCTAGTATATTATATACGTAGAAGATCTCTCCGGTTACGCGCTTAATCCCCGAGGAGTCTACGAGCCTTATACGTATATACTACGTACTATAATAATAACCTAGTTTACTCGTAAAGGTAGTAGCCGGCAGTAAGGCCGCGTTCGGCCGTAAGGGCAACTTATACTAGAGTATAAAGGCTCGTAATACTATATTAATATCTATAGTATTATTAAGAAGGAACTTAGCTAGCCTACGGCTCTCCTAAGACTTAACTTCTCCTTATACTCGTACTACTAGTACGTATTATATAGGTAGGTACCCTATACTATCTACTTTAATAGTAGAGACTTACGTAATATCTCTATCGCTTCTACTTTTTTCGACTTCCCTATAGCTACCTTACGGACCGCTAGCTTATTACTATCCTTATCTTTATTTAGATAATTTAGGCGGATGTAGCCTACCTCGTTATAATCGTAATACCTAGGTTACTAGTCCTTATCTTTACCTTTACGCTTATTCTAAGAGTTCTTCTCTTTTAAGTTAGACTCGTAACTACCTTTAGAGGTATACGCGTTACTATTAACTCTCTTACGCTTTAACTACTAGTGCGACGCGTTATTATTACGGTCGCGTAAGCCTATATTACGTAGTATTAACCTTTTTATCTATTTAAGGTATCGTACTAGAGCGACGAGGTCGGCGCGCTTCGCTAGAATAATATAGTTCTTAATAATATCCTTCTATAGCGATAGCTTTAACTTTATAAGAAGCTAGCGAACTAACTACGCCTCGGTATAGTCGCCGAGCTATACCTCGAGACTACTAAGGTCTATTATAAATTATTATATACTCTAATTTTCGCGTTAATATATTATCTCGTACTTAACGGTTACGAGTAGCTAGTAGTTCGCTTAATCCTCGACGATATTATATAGGAACTTATAGAACTACGCCTAAGTATACTCCGCTAGAAGTATACTAAGATACTCGTTATACTAGGCTTCTTACGCTTCGCCTATAAGGAATATAATACTAGCGATTACTTTCTAGTATTCTATTTTAAACTTTCTCGGCGCGGCTATAAAGTTTACTTTATATACGTAGATATATTCCTAGGCTTCCTTAATAGTCTCGCTCTTAAATAGCTTAGAAGAGTAGAGCTTAATAGATTTATAGAGCGTATATTCGTTACTATCGTAACGCGTACTATTCTTAGTATCTCTAGTAGTACTCGCTATACTAGAGTACTCTAAGCTAAGGCTTCTTACTATCGTACTTAAGCGTATTAGTAAGGTAGTCGTCCTAACTTCTTACGTTAAGCGTTTATTCTTTACCTAAAGAGCGCGGAGTTTAAGCTATTCGCGTAGCGCGGCGTTCTTTTATTCGAGACGCTCGCGCCTCGCCTATATATTATTAGCGTCGTTTATCTCCTTATCTTCTTTAGCTTTAGAGTTTAGTAACTCTTCTACGTAGCCTAATAGTAGTACTACGAACCTAGCGCGTTTGCTATAGTTACTTAACTATATAGATACTCCTCGCGTAAGTATAGTAGGCCTTAATAGATCGCTACTCTTAATAAAGTAGAAGAATTAGTATTATAAAAGGTTAGTATATAGTAATATATTAATCGCCTCTAACTATACCTATTAGAGATATTAAGAGACTAATTCTTACTAATTCCTCTTTATATATTTAGCGTACTTTTATCTTACGCTAAGTATACGTAGTATAAGCCGGATGCTTCGGCGTCTAACTTAGACGCCCTCTAAGCTATTAGCTCCCTAAGCTATTACTCTTATAAATAGACCCTAGTAAGGTAGCTATAATCGCCTTATAGCTAAGGCTAATTACTTTAATTAAAGTTTAATTATTCCTTAGGTTCGTAAACTTCTACTACTACTTTATCTTTAAATATTTAAGGGTTATAGTACTACTAACTATACTCTTAAAAAGCGCGAAGAATAGTAAGAAGCTAGGGCCTATTAGTTAGAGCAAAGCCGAGAAGTAGGCTTTCTTAAAGTTAAAAGAACGCTTCTAGACTACGCCGCTCCTTAGATACTTCGACTCTATACTATATCTATAAGTCGAGACTAATACGTCTAACTACGCTATCGCGGGTATTCTAAGCTAGCTATTCGAGTCGGAATAGTATCTAATCGCGTTCTTCTTATAAAAGATAATTAATACTAAGTATAACTACGAGGTCTATAATAAGGAACTTCTTGTAGTAGTAGAATCCTTTAAGGTATAAAGGCCTTACCTTAAAGGCGCTACGTATAAGATAGAGGTACTAGTCGACTACGCTAACTTAAAGGCCTTTATAGATATAAAGTAGTTAACGAGCTAATAGGCTAGGTAGGCTACGTTCTTAGCCTCGTATAACTTTATAATTAGTTACCGAGCGGGCAAGCTAAACGTAGCCGATATACTATCGAGACGTAGTAATTACGTAAAGGACGTATAGGCGATAAATAACTTATTCCTATTGCTATAATAAGAACTCTAAGTTTAGAGCGACCTTCGAGTAAGTAGACTAGTTATAAACTATATTAAGGCCGCCTATAGCTCCTAGTATATAATAAGCTAGAGAGTAGCGGCTATAAAGGCAGCTAATAGGGCCTAGCTTACTAACCTAGAACGCTATAAGCCGAGTCCGTATAGATTTGCGCTACTAATACGAGTTACTAGCGCTATTATTATAGAGGAACGGCCGTACGCTAATACCTCGGACCTAGTAATTAGATACGTAGCTACGCTAGTCTAGCTAGACTCTACTATAAAGGAGCTATACGCGTAGGCAAAGAGTAATAAAGGCGAAAGCGATAAGTATACTATCCGAGATAGGTATATATATTATAAAGAGGCCTTATATTTACCTTACGATCCTATATTACGAACGTAAGTAATTCGTATATACTACGACGACTTCCTAGCTAGCTACTTTAGTAAGAATAAGACTATAGAACTCGTTAAAAGAAAATATTAGTAGCTAGAGATTAACGAGGACGTTAAGTAATACGTTAAATTATATAGTAGCTATTAGAAGGCGAAAGTAAGGCGCTACTATCTCTACGGCGAGATAGTTACGCTTCTTTTACTAGAACGGCCGTAGAAAGATCTATTTATAGACTTTATTATCGACCTTTTACTAAGTAAGCGTAATAGTCGTATATTTAATATAATTCTTATAATTATTAACTACTATTCTAAGATAGTAACTTTCGTCCGAATAATAAAGCGCTATATAAGCGTAGAGCTTATAAATATCTTACTCGACGAAGTTATACGACTTCGAGGTATATCTAGTAGTATTATCTCTAATAGAGGGTCTATATTTACTAGCTAGTTCTAGTTAGACTTCTATTTCGAAGTATATATAAAACGTAGGTTAAGTATAGTATTTTACTTATAGACGGATAGCTAGACTAAGCGCGTAAACTAGACGCTTAAGTAGTACCTACGTATCTATTACGAGAAGAACTAAGACGACTAGGCGTCTATTCTAGCCTCTATAGAATTCGCGTATAATAATAGCCTAAATACGATACTAAAGATATAGCTATTCTATATTATTTACGAGTTCGACCTAGATCTAACGACGGAGACTCGTAAGAGAGACGTAAATAAATCTTAAAGTATAATTCTACGAGGAGAAGTACTAGTAGTAAAAGACGCTATAAAGAGGTTAAAGCGGAATTATAAGGGGTTAATAAAGCGCTAGTAGTAAGTAAGCGAGTCGTAGGCTAAGTATTATAACTAGAAGTATTAGCTAAAGGAATATAAAGTCGGTAATATAGTCCTTCTATTTATAAAGAACCTAAAACTAAAAGTACTATTAAAGAAGCTAGCGAATAAGTTCGTTAGACTATTTAAAGTAATCGACGTAGTTAGGAAGTAGGCGTACTACCTAGCTCTTCTAACGGGATTACGTATCTATAATATCTTCTATATATTCCTTCTAGAACTCTAGTATAGTAGCGAATTATAGGAAACTAGCTTACTTCTTATAGATAATAAGAATAAGTAGATAGTCGAGGAAGTATAAGAAACTTAAGTTAAGAAGAGTAAGAGGAAGTAGCTAGTCTAATAGAAGGGCTAGCTAGAAAAATATAATACGTAGGAACCGATCGAATATATTAGAGAATACGAGGCGCTCGAGGAATTTAAGACGTAAGAGTAAAGTAAAAGGAGCTTATATAAGCCGTAAAGTTAACTATTACGGCTACTACGCTACTAAGTATTTTACGATAAGTACGCGCTAAGCGCTAAAGCTACGACGAGACGTTATATTACTATAAGAAGGTCGCGAAAATTACTAAGAGGAATAGAAGATATAAAGTAGAGAGAAATTATTTATTTATAGCGCCTATAGGCGTAGCGTAAATAGGCCGTCGTACTAGCGTAGAATAGAAGTATAAAATAAGGTAGTAGACTATATAAGTAGTATAAGAGAAGTACGAGAAGAGAGTAAGAGAAGAGCGCGCGATACGCTAGCTACTCCTTTATACTATTATTAACCTTAGTACTATCCTCCTTTCTATTCTTACTAGCCTTACTCTTCTTATCCTTCTTATTCTTTTTTTTTTCTTTCTTCTTTATTATAAAGGCCTCGTCGTTAAAGACCTTCTCTATTTAGCTACTAAGGTAGTCGGCGTAGGCGGCGTAGACTACTATATCGAGAGCCTTCTAGAAGGCGCTAAGTAGGCGTAGACGCTATAAAGAATATTAGTAATATATACGAGGAGTATACTACTCGTAAGATATTCCTTATACTTAAGCTTAAAGAGCCTAAAAAATAAAGCGATCTACTTACTAGCTATAAGTAGCTTAGTAGTAGAGGGGCCGCTAGCCGCTAGCGTAGCGCTAGCTCTACCCTTCTTTAGAGTCTCGAAGACTCTAGCCGACTTACTTTTATTAGACTATAGAACCTTAAGGCTATTAGTAATTAAGGCCTATAAATTAGTAGAGTAGCGGCGGAGCTACTTAGCGCGTACGGCCGGCCTACTCTTAGTTAGCTTAGTAGATAGATTAATCTTATTGCCGGTCTACCTCTTTATCTAGAGTAAGTAGCTTTGCTCTAGTATTATATAAAAGGGAAAATTCTATAAAAAACCTCTTATCTTCCTCTTTATATTTATAGTTAATAGTTACTTCTTCTATCTTGCCTTTCTTTAAGTAAAATTAGGCTCTCTTATTACCTTACTCTCCTTCTTAGACTCCTCTTTATCTCCTTGCTTCTCTATAGCTTCGTTCTCTCTTATTAATCTCTTTCTTAGCTAGAGAGAACTAGTCTAATAATCCCTCTTAGATTAGCTACCTAGCTATAGTATTAAGGCCTCTTAGTATTAAGTATATATCTTCCTATAAGCTAGTTCTTACTACTATAAATAGCTAATATCTATTACTTTAATAGTTTTAGTAGGATATATAAATATACTTAGTATCTTAAATACCTTAGTTATATAAGTATATTAGGATAACTCTTAGGACTCTCCTCTTTATTAGATATACTCTAAGTCTAATATATCCTATCCTAATTAAAGTAATTATTATACTTATAGGCCTTAGGGCCTCCTTATAAATCTCTTTAGCCCTAAATTGTCCTACTATAGCCTATACTACTAGTTGCTCCCTTATTATACCTCTTTTTTATCTAGCCTTCTCCTATTCTTAGTTTTATCTAGTAAGCTCCTACTAGTTCTTAACTCCTATCCTTATTTAAGGTAGCCTCTAGCTTAGAGTTATCTCCTAAATTTCCTATACTCTTATCTTATATTACTTACTATACTAGTTACCTCTTCTCCTTACCTTTTATTCCTTTTAGGTAATTCTCTTATATACTTACTTAATATACTAGTAGGTTAAGTTGTCTACTTTGTTCCTTATATATTATTTAGTAAGGTCTTAAGTATAGAGCTAGATTAGGGAGATACTTACTTCCCTTTAAAGGACTATAGCTATAACTAACTTATATATACCTATAATATTCCTTAGAGCTTAGTTCTAGACTTACTTAATTAGTTTAGTAAGGCCTTTATTATATTCGCTTATTCCTTCTAGGTTAAACTAGGTTTAGTATCTATATACTAGAGCTAGCTTAATAACTATAGTATAGATATATCTTGCTTTCTTAAATAATACTCCTTAAGTAGACTTATATAGCCTCTATAGAGACTAGATCTAGTATATACCTTTCTTAGCTACCTTCTTAATATATAGGCCCTACTTAAGTTTAGTATCTACCTAAACTCCTAATAGTTTTAAGGATAAGATAGGTTTACCTTTAAAGCTAGGGATCTAGACTATAGCCTAGAGGTTATAGTTCCTTCCTCTTATAAAATAGATAAGCTAATACTTCTATAGTATAAAGGCTGCTCTATATCTTATTACTTACTTTATATATTTATTATAGGCTTTCTCTAGTTATTTATAGTTCTCCTTTATAGATATACTATATATAAGGATATTAGAATTATTAATAAACCCTATTACTATAGTATTACCTTCTTAAAGTAATAGAAGAAGTATAGATATAAAGAATAAGAATAGGATTAGTAATAGTATTAATTCTTAAGGGATTCTAGTATCTTACTTTCTCTTTTAGTCTATAAATTCTCTTAGCTTAAGGCAAGTTATCCTATCTTAAAAGAATAACTAAATAAACCTAATTAGCTAGTTTAGATAGCTTTATATCCTAATATTATAAAGGAGTCTTTAGTAGGACACTTTATTAAATGCCCTAGATATATCTAGGTAGAGTATTAAGGCTACTACTCTAGGCTTAGCTTTCTAGATTGTCCTAACTTATTTAGTAATAAGGTTAAGTACTATAATCGTAGATCTTCCTAGTCTTACACCTATTTATAATTCTAGTAGTAAGCCTCTCTCTTTTACTACTTTAGATATTCTCTTTATAACTATTACTTCTAGTACCTTAGCTAGAGTATTAAGAAGTACTATTAGCTTATATACTCCTAGCTTAGTATAGTTAGGCTTCTATAGCTTTCTAATAACTATAGTAATAGAGTATTTAAATAGCTTTAGATAGTATACTTAGCTAATATAGGCTATAAAGAGCTTAGCTAGGAATAGTATAATCTCCTATTAATATTTCTTAAGTAGTATATTCTAGATCTAGTCTAAGCTTAGAGCCTTCTTACTTAAGATCTTTTTAAGTATTATAAAGACCTCTTCTTTAAATACCTTATCTTCTATTTAGAACTAAGCTAAGAGGTCTATATTTAGGATATCTCTTAGGTTTACTTTAACTAGTAGTAAGAGGAAGTAGTTTATAAGGATTCTTATTTTATCTTCGTTTATATAACTATCTTAGTATATACTACTACTTAGTATAGGAAATTATAGTAGTATATATTCTTATTATACTTTTTCTCTTACCTATCTTACTAGCTTCTATATCCTACTTAGGTCCTTAGTAATCTTACTAACTATTTGCTTCTAAGATATATTTATTACCTTCTTAACTAGCTTATTCTTCTTATAGCTAGTATTTAGGTAGTATTTATAGTTCTCTTTAGACTTTATAGCCTTTTAGGCTCTTCTTACTACCTTAGTAGCCTTAATTACTTTACTATACTCTACTAGCTATTCTACCTTTATATATTATAATAGCTTTATATATAGAACTACCTCCTTTACTACCTCTTAGAGGGCTTTTTAAAGAGCTTATACTACCTTATTTAGCTTTTAGTAGTTCTTAAGTAGTAGTAGCTCTAGCTTCTTTATAGCTTTTTAAACCTTCTACCTTATCTTCTCCTACTTTACTTTTATTTATTATAGTCTTAGGCTCTAGTTTTTCTAGTATAGGTTTATAGGCTAGTTTATAATAGTTAGAATTAGGATATAGTCTAATCTAAATATATTATTAGCTATTGCCTTATAGCTCTATAGTCTCTATTAAATAGCTTAGCTAGCTAGGATTAGGTTAAGTATTTAGTAGCTAGAGTTATATCTCTCCTATATAATAGTTCTTAGTTCTAGTAGGAGATATAAGCCTACCTATATAGCTATCTAGATAAGGGTATCTACTATATTATATTATAACTAGACTAGATTTCCTCCCTATAGTAGATAATAGAGATTAAAGTCTCTAACTACTATAGTCTTACCTATAGCTGCTTTTTAGGCCTCTTAGATAGCTATTTCTAGCTATATAAGTATACTTATTATATTATAGGATTTAGGGCCTAATAGGTTATAGTAGTTATAGATAGTAATAGGTTTCCCTTAGGTTATTACTATAATAGAGAGAAGGTCTCCTAACTAGCTATTTATAATATCCTACTTTAATATATCTAGCTCTTCTAATACTAGGAATATAACTCTTAAGTACCTATTCGTTAGAAGGACTTAGTAGTAACCCTTTTTTATTTTAGTTTTCCTATTTACTAAGTTAATCTATAGTTCTTATAGTGCTATAATCTAAGTAGTTCTTAGGTCTAGGCTATCTACTAGTAGTTCTTAGGTAGTAGGTATATAGTTTATATTATATTAGTAGATCTATAGGTTATATCTATTTATCTTATTTAGTTATAATAGTCTCCTTTAGCTTAGCTCCCTCTTCTTATTAAGCCTTTTATATACTCTTAGCTTATATATATATTAGGAGCTTATTTATCTATCTTTTACTATTTATAATAGTAGAGTTAGATCCTAATAGCTTTTCTAGTAGCTTGTTCTATCTTACTTAGCTACCTTATAGTACCTCCTTAGCTTAGAGCTATTCTACTAGGCTTATTAGTTTCCTCTTCTTATTAGTTACTATAGTAAATCCTTCTTTATTATAAGTTAGTTATACTAGTATTTACTTTCCTTTAAAGAACTCTAAGAATATTCTAGCCTTAGCTATTACTACTTATTTATATTTATATATCCTTACTTATACTAGATAGTCTCCTTTATAGTTATAGTATTTCCTCTCTTATATAGTATAATTAGATGTTTTATAGTTTATAAAGTAGGCTCTATATCTGTCCTTAGCTTCCTTATAGTATATAGTAATATATTTAAACTTATTATACTTTATATACTATATAACTCTTTATTATAAGTAGTAGATTTCTATTAGGTAGAAGTTTGCTTTAATAATAAATCCTTTTTAAGCTATAGCTCTTACTATTTGCTTATCCTAGAACCTAATAACTATTATAGAGTATCTCTAGCCTTCTTTAGCTTTAGGGCTCTTTATTTATATAGCCTACTTAATCCTTATATTTAGGAACTATAAGATATTCTCCTTCTCTATTACCTTAATATATTCCTTAGCTCTAGTATTCTAGTTTGCTTTAACTCTATATATAAGTACTCTATATAGATATTTAGCAACCTAGGCTCTAGGCTAGGCTATATATATCTAATCCTAGTTCTTCTTTAGCTTTACTCTTTCTTACTCTTTATAAAGGAGTACTTTAAAGTTCCTACTAGATAGCTTTTAGACTATAGCTACCTACTAGATTCTAAGCTTTACTCTAATTTCCTTCCTACTTATTCCTCTAATCTTATCTCTTTCTTTCTATATACCTATCTTAATTATAATTACTATAGTTACCTAAGGTATTATCTATATTAAGGTTTAGATTTAGGCTACCTTTTAGGCCTATAATTGTCCTATACTATAGCTATCTAGCTTCTTCTAGAGAGTTCTCTAGATATTCTAGAGGGTTCTCTAGATATTCTAGAGAGTAGAGGAGATAGCCTAGGTCTAGGCCTAATAGAGAAGGGCCTATTAGGCTCTTTAGAGAAAAGAAAGGAGAGAGGAGTTAGAGTAGTCGTAGGGAGAGTTAAGGGCTTTTTAGATAGTTTCTATAAGGGTTATTAGGTTCTTTTAGAGCTAGGTGCTTACTATATTAGTCTCTAGTAGTATCTTCTAGCCCTAAGAGCTAGTTTAGTAGTTTCTAAGAAGTTATTACTATTCTTAGGTTCTAAGAGTACTAGCCTCTTCTCCCTTAGGTACTATAACCTCTTTAAAGTTCTTCTATTGCTCTAGATAGATAGTCGTATACTATAAGGCCTTAAGGCCTTCTAGTAGCTAATTCTTCGCCTACTAGAGGTATATGTTTTTTTTAAACCTTAATAATAATAAAGATACTATTTCTAGTTAGCTTAGTAAGGTAGAAGCGTAAGCGCTCTACCTACGTAATAATATCTAGGTTAGTATAGTAATTATAGGAGTAGTTATTATTATTATAGCGCTAGTAATTCTTCTTCTTATCTAGTTTTATAACTCTATTATACGGCCGAACGCCGGCTATACGTACTATATTAGTAAGGAACTTATAGCTAATATATACGCGAGACGCTAGACTTACTAGTTATTAAATATAGAAGATAACGATAATAGTTATCGTTCTTAGTAGTAGGAAGGTTAGTAATAGTACGAGGGTCGGCTAAGATTACGAGCGCGGCGTTCTTCTTAGGAGCTATAGTACTTATAAAGTAAGTACTAAGAAGATACTAGGAAATTATATAGATAGTACGAGGTAGAAGCGAGGCGCTTATCTAAAGTTAGTATATTAAAATAAGTATTAACGTAATTAGGCACGAACTTATAGCCCGTAGGCTATACCTACCTTATAACTAATATATAGCCTATATAGAGTTTATAATATAAAAGTCTCTTAAAATCTAATACGTTACTATAGTACCGCTAAAAATCGCGAACGTTACGACGTAACTATAACGTAATAAGAACGTAAGCGACTAGCTATTATATTAATATAGACTCTCCTACGAGCTAGAGTAGCTTTATAAAAGAGAGGAGATAATTATAAGAGCGAGAGGCTTAAGAGCTACTAGCTTAAAGAGTATTTAAGTTAGACGCCGAAGTATCTAGCTTATACTACGTATACTCGGCGTAAGACAAAAGCACGCTAAACGTATATAGAGGAATCGGTAAGAATTAGTCTCTTAATATCTCTAATAAGTACTATTAGAGGCGCTTAATATATTACTATATACTAACCTTTATAGAATTCTTTTAATTAAAATTAACTTTCTATTATATTTCTTTATTTTATATACGTAAGAAGGCTTATATATACTAAATACTATAGTTCTAGTATAGAAAATAGCTATCTTTATTATTTCCGAAGTTTTTATAGCTATAAAGACAATATAGCGTTTATATTTTAAAGAAATATAACGATCGAGAGCGACTTTTCCTCGTCGTAAAGTTATTGTTCGGCTACTAAGAATTTTAGGGTCTAACTAAAATTTAATTAATCGCTAATTAATATTTAAGCCTACGAAGACCGATTATACGCCTCTACGTAGCTATAGGTAGAAATAGACGGTCGAGCTCGTAACTCGACTATACTAGTAAAGTATACGGTATAGTAGAGCGGAGTAGTAGAGTACGAAATCTAGTATAGTATCGCTAAGACTACTTTAAATAGAGGACTACTACCGAAACGGGTACGAAAACTATCCGACGACGACCTACCTATATTAGAAATAGGTCTACTCGATCGTAAGTATATAAAAGAGCTATAGAACTCCTAGGCGTCGATAGGATACCTCTAGTATATAGGAGGAATCCTTAGCTAAGAGTATTTAGAGCTAAAAGGATAATAAGTTACCTAATATATAGCTCTTAGATCTAGAATATCTACCTCCCGAAGGTTTCGAGAAGAATTAAAGAGCGAACGCGTTATTAAGGCCGGAAGCAAATACGTTATATACTTAGAAGAGCCTAGGTAGAAGAGCTAGAAGGAAAGTATTAGTTAGTAGGTAATAGAGCTCGGAGTAACGCTACGAAGCCTATAGGGGCCTATTAATTACTTAAGTATAAGTAGGAGGGTTTTACCTAGAGTATAGCCTTATAAAGAGAGACACCTAGTCTAGTAGCTATCTAGAAGAGCTCGGAAACCTAAGAAGGCTTATATAGAGAAGTAGGTAAAGGAGATATAGAGAGGCGAGCTAAAGAGAGCACTTAGGACGAGAAAAAGAAAGGTATAAGGTATAAGGAAGTAAGAAGGAGGCGATATATTAGTTAGTAGATAGAAATATAAGGGTACTACTACCTAGCTAGAAGTAGGAGCCTAAGTAAGCCTACGAGATATAGCTAGCTATAGCTAAAGAGATATAGTATAGTAATACGAAGGGAGTTATTCTCCTAAGATATAGTAAGTAATAGTAGCGACTAAGATACTATCTACTTAGCCTAAGAGGACGGATACGTATATCGGTTTTAGAAAAGAGGTAACCGCTCTCTAGTTCGCTAGAGCTCGAAAGAGTATAACTAAAGCTTAAGAAGCAAATAAGATATAAAGTATAGAGTAGGGATTTTAGCTTAGGATCCCTCTCTCGAAGCGAGGAGGCGTATAGTAAGCTACTTATAGTAAAAGTCGAAGCTTATAAGTAGAAAAGTATAGGTAGGCCTTATCTACCTATCTTATATAAGTTCGTAGAAATATATATAATTATATACTATCGACTAAAGGATAGCCTTTTTAGGTAGTAAATACTCTTATAGGCCTAAAGGCTAGAGTAGTAACCTAGCTTTACTATAAGCTAAAGAGAAGGAGCTAAGTATACCTAAGAGGAAGCTTTAATATAAAAGAGTAAGGACGAGAGGAATAGAAGTAAAGGAATAGTAATACCCCTAGAGATACTAGGATAAATAGCTACTAGGAGCCTTTATCTAAATAAGAGACTCTAAGGTAGGATTAGTCCTCCTACTCTAGAGCTCTTTAAAACTTTAAGTCTAAAGGTAGAGCATCTAATATAAGCTATCTCTATACTATACTTAGGGCTGCCTATAAAGATACTACTATTCTAGATACTCTAGGAAACTAGAATTTCTCTAGATATAGGTTATATAACTAGATACTAAGTAAGATAAAATCTAAGTAGAATTTATATAGGGAGATACCTACCCTAGGAACTAGTAAGAAAGAGTTAGACATAGATTAATATAGGTACTAGTATAGAGGCAAAGGCTATATATATAAGCTAGAGCCCCTAGACTAGTAGGTAAGAGGATAGGCTCCTTAAGTACTAAGAATATAGATACTATAAAGGAATATATAATAAGGGAACATTAGACTATTAAGATAACGTTTATCGTCCTATAAAGCTTAGATACTACGGAAGCGGCAAGCTATATAGAGCTTACTATAAAATATATAGATATAAGGAGGTTTTTATACTAGAGTACTTTATATAAGAGCTTTTCTACCTACGAAACATATAGGGCGTGCTACTTACTCTATATAAAGAGGTAGACTAGCGTATAAGACTTATCTATCTAATTAATATTTAATTAGCTTTTAAATATATACTATTTTTAAAATTCTTCTTATAGAGATTCTAGCTAAATTTTAATTATCTATAAATTAAATTTTAATTAGACCCTAAAATTCTTAGCAGCCGAATAATAACTTTACGACGAGGAAAAGTTACTCTCGATCGCGAGATTTCTTTAAAATACGAATACTATATCGTTTCTATAGCTATAGAAGCCTCGGATACGATAGATTAAGAGTCGCTTTATTATTTTATATTCGAGAAAAGTATATAAAAGTAGAGGTGCATGCGCAAATAGGGTAAGTATATAGAAAATACGAAAAACCGAAAATACGAAGTTGCGAGGTCGATACATCTGTACATTCAGGCCGCTGTCCCTTAGTCAGCATCCGAGCGCGTTTGAGGTCGGCCAGGCGTTTCGTTCAGAAGCGCGCCCGCTGCTTCCCCTCGGACCTGACAAACAATGCTCCTTGTCAGGCTTCATTCTGGGGCCAATCATATTTGCAGGCATCACGCAGTCGCGGAGTCACGGTCTCCTACACCAACTCCTCCGTGGTTTCTAGGCAAATGTATGTCGACTATCGCCAAAGCAAGTTCTGGCGACGAACATGTACCTGCATAATACGACTACGTCGAGGGCGTTGAGCCACTGGCGAAGTATCGTCCAGGAGGCTTTCACCCCGCCATGGTCGGGGATCGGTACGATCGTTATCGCATTGTTGACAAGTTGTGCTACGGTGGGTTTTCGACTGTTTGGCTTGCCTACGACACAAGCTGCGCTCGGTATGTTGCCTTGAAGATTGGTGCCGCAGGCTCGCGTCTCGGCGAAGTCGACACGATTCGCGCCCTCGCTAAGCCTGGAGTATCGACATTGCACCCGACTTTGGGTCGCTCTTCGATCTTGCAACCACTCCATAAGTTCAAAATATCCGGCCCCAACGGATCTCGCCCATGCTATACCGCTGCCGTGGCCCGCTGCAACCTCAGAGACGCTTCGTTCTCTCTCCTTCTCCCGGATCGAGTGGCTCGGGCTCTGGCTTACGGTGTTGTCTCTACTGTTGCATTCACCCACGCGTGCGGTTACGTTCATGGTGGCAAGTGATTTGAGCCCGCGTGCAGATCACGAAGTCGTCATGACTTCTTCCACCTCCCTGCAGATATCCGACTCGAAAACGTGCTGGTCAAGATGCCACCCTCTCTCGCCCACCTTTCGATCGACGAATTCTACAAAATCTACAGTGAACCGGAGACGGTGCCCATCCCCATCACATGTAGCAACGGAAGTGATCTCCCGTCCGGACTTCCGGTCATGGCCGTCAGACCGCTGTCTCTCAAGAAACCAGCCCATGAGTTCGAACTATCTGACGCCCAAATTGTTTTACATGACTACGGAGAAGCATTTCGCCCAGCGCTACAATCTCGTTTGGCCGAAGACTGCCGTTCACCACAGCCCTACCTGCCTCCAGAATCACTTTGGGATTCTCAGACCCCAATGTAGTTCCCTGCAGACGTATGGAGCCTAGCAGTGGCGCTGTGGGATATCATTGCCATGAAACAAATCTTCTACAGCGAATGGGTCACGAATGACGAGATGTCTGCACAGCAAATAGAACTGCTTGGGTCGCCGCCTATGGAATGGTGGACACATTGGAACGAAAGACGTAAATATTTCGACGACGACGGTCGCCCAACGCAAGGCAGACATGTATGCGGACCGCTCGAAGATGCATTTGAGGCTTCTGTGCAGAACTACCGACGCGCTGAGCCTGGATGCAACGCCTTTGATGAGGAAGAAGCTCGCGCTATTCTCGACCTCATGCGTCGAATGCTCAGGTTTCTTTCTGGAGATTGACTGTCAGCCGAACAAGTGTTAACATCTGACTGGTTATCAAAATGGTGCCTCCCGGATTTCAAACAAAGCCGAGACACAGAGTTGTGAGCCTTATAAGCCCCGTTCTTTTTCGGAGTGTGCGTCGCCTCCTTCAAGGTAAATTGCTCTTTTCCATCCGCGTAAACGTGAGTTGCAACATGGTATGCGTGGGACCATTGGTCACCGAATTTGAATGCTAGAGTCGTATGCCAGCCCTTTGGATCTGGGACGTGTCTGCGGGACGCGGAGGTTGTCGCATGGTGTTCGGAGCTAGCAATGTGGCTGCTCAGCGACGGCTGAAAGGAACAGGTAGCTGCACGCACCGTATCAAGATGGCCGTTGGTGCCAAATTCTGTGTTCTATCTGTCTGGTGTGCGAGAGCAACTAGTTGTTGCTTAAAAGCTGTGGAGGGAAAGAATTGCCCCGGTAGAAGAAGTAACGGACCATGTTGACACCACTTTGGGCGGAAGCCATTTCCAATAAATAGGAGAAGATGACAACGATGAAACAACAAGGAATTCTTACGCGGAGTTCCCCCAAGTCTTATAAGCCATTTATAACAGCCTGCAGAGCATGTCTTCGACAGTCGACAGCTTTACTACTTTACTAGCTTCGAATCGGGTGTCAGTCGCAGACGACGCTCGACGGCACAGCACTCGGCGGCTAAGCACTGTAGCGATGCGCTGAGAATCCTCGTAGACTTGGCTCCTCGACCAGCCTGGGACAGTGTACGTGAGCCTCTGTCCAATTATATTCAGGGCTAAGCCACTGCTTGTCACCCAAACTGAACCCTGACACTGCTGGACTGCATATCAGCGGATCTTCCGGCAAGAGCACAGCTACGTTCCAACTCGTGTCTATTCTTGCTCCTTCCTCCAGGGCAGCACATATCGTTCCCCGACAAGGGCCGAGGTGGGTTCCCACCGCTGGCGTATGAGTTGAGGCTATTTCAGATGGCGATCGGTCGACGGCGAGAGAGGGTCGGCGGAGAAGGCGCAGTCGAGGGAGGAGGATGAGGTAGAGAACGATATGCAGCCCTGCACATGCACATGCACGGGCTGGCTACGCGCCCCTGGATTATTGCCACCGTCGCATCGGCCAATGATATGTACCGTCGGATGTGCAACGGCAGCACGGGAAGCACGAATCGAACGCGACCACACCGCAACAGGCGCGCTGATCCAACGTCGCAGTACGCCGAGCAGGTAGTTTCTCATATGTATGCGAAGCTCACGAGTGCGAGAAGTGTCATGTTGCAACAAGTGTCGGCCTCGCCCTCAGCCCTACCGCGCCGAGACATGTGAGAATGACAAGCATCTGGCCGCCGGGTTCCTGCATGCGGCAAGCGCAAATGGACAGACCTCACCCAGACCCCATCAACTTCTCTGCACTACGACGTCCGAGCCAGCCACGCTACCTTCCTCTCCCGCACCTCGACCATGCAGCCATGGCCGACGCGACGACCTCCGCTGCCACCGCGCCCCGCGCCCCAATGACGAGCGAGCAGCTGGTGGAACTGGTCACCAAGGAGTTGGATGATGAACAGGAGAGAGAGGCACAGGCGGCGGCGGCGGTGGGCGCTGGCGAGCTGCCCAAAGACCAGCAGAGCGGCTCGACTTTGGACCTGAGCCACAAGAACATCAGTGTGTTGCCTGCGGAGGTGGTGCTGCTGATCAAAGACCGCGTGGAGAGGTGTGTCAATAGGGAAGGGGCAACAATCCCCACACGCTGACACGGTGTAGGCTGGCGCTTTCACACAACCGCAACATACAACTGCCGGCCGAGATTGCGCAGTGCGACCGGTTGCGATACCTGAACCTGCGATGGAACAAGCTGAGGGCCTTTCCCGACGCGGTACGCTGGACAAGTTCGTAGGGGGACATGCCGCGGCTAACAGGCTACAGGTGCTCTCGCTGCCCAAGCTGGAGATTTTGGACATCAGCAAGAACTCGATTGACACGATCCCGGAGGACATCAAGAAGATGACCAACTTGAAGTTCCTGGCCGTTGCTCGCAACCAGATTAAGAGGCTACCGCTCGCTCTTGGCGAAATGAATCTGGTCAAGCTGAAATTTGACGAAAACCCTATCGAGTTTCCGCCGCCTGAGATTCTGAAGCCCAATACCGATCGCAGTGTGGTCGAGTCGGAGAAGGATAAAGACATGTGCCAACAGGTGAAGAAGTTCATGCGCACTGCTGCGATGCGTGAAAGGCTAATGGCGGACTCCTCCGAGGACTTGAGGTATGGTTGCCCGTCCCGTTTAGGTTGCCAAAATCCTAATTCGTATGCCACAGTAATGCCGAGACCCCCCGTCCCCCGAAGCGCATCGTGACCGGTGGTCGATTTCCAGTACGTCCTAGCATCAGCGGCATTGAAAATATTGAGGGCCTGCCAAAATCTGAGTCGCCCCCAAACGGAGCCCCACCCATACCACTGCGGTCACATGCTCGCGGCGTCTCGTCCGCCTCGAATTTCAGTGTCTCCAAGAGGCCCGGCTTTCCGCCTCTCTTCACTGGCGGTCTCGAACCCAGCCGGAACAGGAGTGAGACCGTGGCGACACCAGCAAGTATTCGGAATCGTCGTCAAGGTTATGTGCCTCACAAACATACGAATCTGAACTCGCTCGACGAGATGTCTTCGCGCATGTCTGCGCGCACAAGTCAACCGTCGACACTTACGCCGCCACACTCTCGCGCACCCAGCGTAAACTCCGCTTACCTTGGCGTCAGTGGGGGCGAGAGCTCGTCTGGCGCAGTCAGCCCAGTGGACGGCCCAGTGAGCAGGATAGCGCTGGCACGTACGCTTTCAAGTCTGCCAGAGAGTCGCAATTCGATGGTGCCGACGATGAATTCCATCAAAGCCGTGAAGCGCGTCCTCTTCATGCTCTTTTACATGCACCGACCACTCGTGGACATTGCACAGCAGCTGGGCAGTGGAACACCCCGCCGGTCAACGCTCGAGAAGCAATTAGTGAGCGCGCATTTTAAGGTGGAGGAGCTGGATCGGCTCGTACACAAAGCCAACCACATCATGGAAGACAATATGGAAGTGGACAGCCAGACATTGATGCAGATTGTGCGAACGGCAATACTCGCTTTGCGATCGTATGTCTTCGTCGTCAAGGAACTCAACCGGAACCGCCAGCAATGCGTCAAACGCGTTGACGCTTTTCATGTCCGGCAGGTCATCAATTCCATATACGGCACTTTACTGGAGGCGCGAAATGTTTGCCACTTGCTCGGCTTCAAGACAGTAGCTGCCAATCCTCGCGACACCCTACGCGCAACACAAGCTTGGAGCAGCCGGACAGTCACTCCGACACAAGCGAAGCCATTTGCAGGCGCACGGCGCAGAGGCGCCACCGTTCTACCAAGTTCCAATAGTGTTACAAACCTGCGGGGAATGGCTCCGCCGGTGCCTCTGCATACACCTTCGAGTCGAAGCAACACGATGACATCGATGGGAGGCTCCACCACACCCCGATGGAATCAATCCTTCTCCGATTTCTCTTCGATGACACATAGCCGCGGAACATCACGTAGCAATACTATACGGAGTGTCACCGAGAGCGATGCGGAGGACACTGCGGATCGGGTGTACATGAAGCTGAAAACCTGCTGTGATCTGGCTGCAACTACACTACCGCCGGTTCGCACCGATCTTCAGCAACGCAAGTCTGCCGGAGATCGCACTGGCAACATTCGTCTTGTTGGGCTTTACGGATCGGCAATGCACAAGTGCGATTTCGCGATTGCGACCAATATGAAGCTTCTCGCGCGATTGAAGACCATGCGGTCCGGGGATCCAGCACGATACCAGACCGAATTCAAGCAGATGGCGGAACAGTTCACTAAGGTGGGCATCGATACGATACCTTGTTTAACCGTACACAACTGACATTTTCTTAGGACTGGGCACAATTCGCTGAAGAACTCGTTCATCTGGCTCGAGAAGGTCTAGACATCGGCCAGATCAGGCACCGCCTCAAGCCACTCCAGCAGGCCTGCAAAGATGTCACGCGTGCGGCACAGTCTGTATCGCCGGCTTCGGCAAGACTGCAACAATCGAACGGTTTGCACAACGGCTTGCCGACTGCGCTCAATACTGCCTTGGCGCAACAGATGTCATCGGGCGCCGTACCTCCTGTCCCGGCGACTCCTCTCGGAGCTGCCTTGGGTCCAGCCGTACAGGCCACTGTTCCCCCGACGCCATCGACTGCACTCAGCACACCGGACTATTATAATAGCTTCCCTCCGCTTCCGCCTCTACCGACGAATATGCCGCCTTTGACGCAAGTAAGAAGGATGCCGCCAACATTACCACTTCCCAGCTATCCCAAGCCAGGTCAGTGAACACATACGTGGACACGACCTTTTGAAGTTTGCGACTGGATAGGTGTGCCTGGACAACATCTGTCTTTGACGTTGGCATTTTGGAAAGCTGAAGGCATGATCAGAATCCAGTAGGCGGCGGGAACGCTTCATGACATGATGAGATTACGAGACCATGATACCCAGGCATTGATAGCCTTGTATTACTAGTGCATAGCGTGACTCATTGGAGTGGGCTGGATTTGTAGATATGCACACTGTGATTAGTAGAGCCGGAAAGGGAAAACAGCGCATTGAAAATTATTGTGGGACTGGGGCTTGCGCTTGATTTGCATTTGTACTCATACCCACGAAGCGCTCGCGAATCGCACGGGGAATTGTTCATCCTTTGCACAGATTTTTCCATTGCATGATGGTGCGCTTGCAGATCTTCGCTGCTGTTGACTCAGATACCAATGAAGGTACTGTCCAACATTCCCTCGTCCCTTGTGCCAGACTTCTACTGCAAATTCTCCTGCGACGTTGTCTTTTTGCCGGAGACGGAGTCGTGACGAGTGTCCTCCCAAACGTCCTGGTTGCGATCCGCTTAGTCGAAGAGACCGAAGCCCATGTCGTCGTCGGACTCCTCCTTCTCTGTTGGATGATGAGTATGTATCCTTCGCTGACCTGCGTTCATGTTGTGATTTGTTCGACTTACCCTCTTCCTTCTTCTCCTCGGCGGCTGGAGCAGCGGCACCGGCGTCGCCGCCAGCAGCAGCACCGCCAGCAGCGGCAGCTGGAGCGGCACCACCGCCGGAGCCGACGTTGGTCAGGAGCTCCTTGACGTCCTTGCCCTCGAGGGCCTTAGCGAAGAGCGAGGTCCAGATTGGCTCGATGTCTGGGACCTTGGCGGCCGAGATGAGGGCCTGGAGCTTGTCGGCCTGTGGAAGTAGCGTTGTTAGAAGATGATGTTACTTTTGTGGTAGTGCGCAGCGGTGACATCGTGGACGTACGGTGATCTCCAGACCCTCATCGGCGAGGATGAGGGCGGCGTAGGAAGATGCGAGCTCGGCGGTGGACATTTTTGGATTGGTCTGGTGTGTGTGGTTTTCGGGGGGGTGAGATGCCTACAGCGAGCAAGGTCGTGAAGGTCTTCTTCTCGCGGAGGGTGTGTGGTTGGAAGGTGGGATGCTGAATTCGCGCGCTCAACGTCTGGAGAGTGACTTTGCAGAATCGCGGTGCGGCAGGCCGGAGTGAAGTCTTGGCAGTGTGAATGCCTGAGGTTGAAACCTCGAGAAACAGAAAGAGAGTCAGGCAGGATATGACGAAGCTGGTGGCAGAAGCGAGCGGGGCTGCATCTGGACCCCGAGGACTTGTTGCTTGTTGCTTGCCTCTGCCGCCAACCGTTGGATCATTCTGCATGCGCCGCGCCCACTGGATTATGAAGCAGCAGCCACCAAGCGCAGCAGGATAACAACAATCGCCCTTCATCGTCCGCTCACCACCATCGCCACCGCCAACTCGACTGCACCACCGATACTTCCACCATGACCGACTCACCATATCAGCGCAACCCGCTAAACCCCAAAGAACAGCCCATTCTCGATCGCGTACTCATCATCCGTGACCACCTCTCCCTCCTAAAGAGCGACCGCTCAACCTACATCAAATCCGCCGATGTTCAACGATACTACCACCAACTCATCGAGCAAGTCGAACTCCTCAACCGCGTCCGCGACACCAAACGCGACGAGCAAAACCGCGTCGACACCGTCCTCGATGACTGTTTCCGTCTCATCTCTCTCCTCTTCCTCACCGTTGGCCGCAACCGCGAAGCTCCTGCGATTTACTCCTGCGTAGCTACTGTGGACCGGCTGTTGAGTCATCTGCGCGAGGCGGGCTTCTATCTCCCAGCGGATTTGAAGAGTATCGATGAGCATTTGATCAAATGGGAGAGAACGATTGAGAGGGGGAGAGATGAGTTTGGGCATAGCGAGCAGATTTTGACGTTGTTGTCTGCGAGGATCGATGTTTGTAAGAGGACATTGGAGGAGTTGAAGATGCCGCTTTCGCAACTCGAAGGGGATTTGATGAAGACTTATGAGAAGTTGGTGAGCATTTTGAGGAGCTTGAGCGCGTGTAATACGAGGTCGAGGGTGAGTTTTTTGCAGTGTGTTGGTGGTGGTGGTGTTTCGGTGCTGTGCTGACGGAGTTGTTAGTTCCCGGAGAGAGAGGTCAAGGATTTCGAGAGGCAGTTGCTGGAGATCCAGGTGTCGCTAGATGCTGAGCGCGACGCACATGAGGGGAAGAGTGCGGAAGAGGTATATGCCGAGAGATTGCAACTGATCCAGGACTGTCCGAGTTGCGTCAAAGAACCGCAAGTGGTGGTCAAGAGCTTGCTCGCGAGATGCTTGCTGTGGGTGGAGATCATACAAGAGAAGAAGGGTACAATCGATCCGGACTTCAAGGAGCTGTATGACAAACTGCTCAAGATCAAGACGGCGCTTGATCACATCAACTTCACTCAGGCCTGGTCACTCCGCGAGACTGACCTGTACGACTTTCAACGACAACTCGATCGCATAGACGAGAGTCGAGTTGATGGAAACTTTGTGGATGCCCAAGGACAACCGGCAGACTTGCACGCGCAACGAACGCTATTGTACCTGCTCCGAAAGTCATACGCGTTGATCTACACGTACATCATCTCCTCGGAGCCCGTGTCAGAAGCTCTTTTACCCATCTACAACCAGCTGCAGACTCTAAAACGATGTCTGCTGGAAGTCAAGAAGAATGGCGGTGTTGACTCTCCACGCGAGCTGTACCCCTACAGCATGAAGATCAATAGTATCGATAACATGAGGAAGGACGGCAAGTTCATGATTGGCGACGACATTCCAGAAGGCCAAGGTGCTGTTTCTGCGTTGCTTGCAGAATGCTTCGATTTGGCGTATGAGCTGCGCAACGAGGCTGATGAGCGAAACGAAAGGCCAGCTCCTGAGGATGTCAATGGTGTTGGCATCCGCACACAGAAAGACGTCAATCCTGCTGATCGCGATGGCGAGAACGCAAGCAAGAGCATCGCTGGCGTTGGTTTGCAGAGGACCATGACTCGCGACGGATAGAATCCTTGCAGGGCATTGAAGAATTGGAGTCGACGCGAACTGTCGAGTAGTGGCCTCTCGGGCTGCACGCAGGACAGCAGTGATTGAGGCTGTGTGAAGTTGTGGTGTTTTTCCTGTTGTTTATGTTGTTGGGCGTTGCACGCTAGAGGCTGGGAAGGATCTGAAATATGCAACGATATGGCGGAAGTTTTGGCATTCTGCGACAGCTGGCAGTCGCTGAGCGACTTTGCCCACTCACGACGCAGCTCCTTCGGACTTCAAACGAATCGGGCGGGCTGCTACTAGGCATATGAAGGGAAAGCATACAGTATGGTTTGCGGAGGTCGCGACCAGGCAATGATGCATAGGTGAATAAGGGTTGGTTGGCAGTGTGTATGCTACTTTGCGGTGACGATCATGATTGAGGGAAGAAACGAAATGATAGTGTCTTTCATGTTCTTTTCTGGGGCCAGTTTGCTGGTGACTGGTTGGTGGGTTGACGTTGCGACGCATTGTGGGGGTCGGAGTGAGGTGAAGGTTGAAGTGAACTCGAGCGTTTGCCTCTATTCCAGCTTCACATGTGCACGGCAAGACTATGACTTCCGCTGGTTTACACACTGACTAACAACAACAACGACTTGACAACCCATTCGTCGCACCAATGGCGAAGGCAACGAGGAAGAGAAGCTGGCGCCAACGTTGCCGCGCTCGAGCAACAAGATGCCAACGAAAGCAGACCTAGCGACAAGCAGAGCCTTCGCCACGCCAATGAATATGCTTGCGAAGAATATGACGCCACTCGGAGCAGAACACTTCAAGACACAAGCACTTCCAACAAGCGGCCTGGATCGCAAACTGTCTTTCATCAACGGCCTTGTCAAACTCACGAAACCTGTGCTACCACACGACACGCTTAATCAGCCAACGACCTTTGCCACATTCAATCCGTTCGACTTTATCTTTCTGTCATCTGCGCCTGAGGAAATTATCTCGCTGCTTGCCAGATTGTGCGGCAAGGCGAGACCGAGCAAGGTTTTGACGCTGCCGGCGGAGTTGAGGGTGAAGATTTATAAGTTGGCGTTTGAGAGCCACTGGGAGTGGTGTAAGGTGCCTGTCGCGGCGTTGGACTTGGAAGTTCGTTCCAGGATTCTTGTAACAGGCTGCATCATGCACAGTATGGACAAGTACAATGTTAGGTGCAATGCGATGGACCTGGAGCCCCCGTTCTTCAGAACCTGCAAGACTTTTCGGAAGGAAGGCATGTGGGAGTACAAGAAGCTCTTGCGAGCGATCTGCGATGTTGGGAAGAGACGGGAGGAGGAGGAGGCTATGGGTCCCGAGCGGATGCTGAACCACGGCGTTACAACAGCAGCGTATGGGAAGCGCTACCATGCCGCTGGGTATGGGAAGAGTCTCCGAGAGGAACTGTGCTAAAGATGGAGTTGGCTGGTTGGCATAAAGTGAACATTGCGCATCGGGAGCTCAATCGCCTGCAGGAAATTGATGAGAGAGCGGAGAAGGACGAAGGTGAGGGCGCGGGAAATTTCTCGAGGGGATCAAAATCTGATTGAGACCTAGCAATGTTGATGTGAAGTCAGTGCTGAGGTGAAGTGAGTGTTTACTTTGATTTAGCTTCACATGTCAGCGCGCAAGCTGTGAGACTTTTGCTGACTTGCTGATTGACAACTGCCAGCATCGACTGCCAACAACAGCTGCCAACGACAACAACATCGTCGCGATACTGGCGAAAGCGACCAAGAAGAAGATGCCGCTCGAAGCAGTGCAGCCTCAAGAGCAGACGCCGATGGCGAAGGGCTGCAACACCAACACCACAGTGAACTCGATCTCAACTAACCTTAATCGTCGCCGCCAATTCATTCTTGGTCTCATCAATATCATGTCAGAGCAACCTTCCACTCACCACATCACGACTGGAGCGACCAAAGGCTCAAGCAAGTTCGACCCATTCGACTTCACCTTTCTGTCCTCCGCGCCTGAAGAGACTATCTCGCTGCTTGCCAGGCTGTGCAGCAAGGTGGGTCTCGTGCCGCCGCTCTTGATGATTCCCGCCGAGTTGAGGTTGAGGATCTACGAGTTTGCTTTCGAGGCGCACTGGGAGCAGGGCGAGATGCGTATATGCCAAGGGGAGTATCTTATGCAACACAATCAAGTCAAGGGAATCCAAGGAATGGAAATTAAAGATGACTTCAAGCCTCGCATATTAGAGCCTCCACTCCTGAGGACCTGCAAGCTGTTCCGGGAGGAAGGCAACGCAGAATACAAATTGTTCTTGCAAGCGATCTGTAATTCTCTATCAAGAGAGGCCCAAGCCTGGGCTCACAGTCAGTGCTCCACTCGCACCAAGTTGGGACTTTTTCTCCACCTGTTATACTTCAATGGCAAGTACGAGATTTCCATCAAGGCTGCATTAGGCAATGGCGCGGCGCACAAAGCGGAGAATGCAGAAACTGAGCTGGAGCGCCTGTACAGAATCGAGATTCGCGAGATGATCAAAGTTCTAAGTGAGTTGGAGTTCACATTCAAGGCAGGATGATTGGTGTCAGAGTGTGATAATGAGACTTCGAAGGCATTGCGAAGTTTCTGGTGGGAGCAAGACTGGGGCATTTGCAATGGTTACGGATCGACGAGGCTGACTTTGCCCTGCGAGACCTTGTTACTTCGCAAGAACAAAGCAAAGCATTTGCCTGGACTCACATTCCGCGACATACCTACTAGTGACTTCCGACAAGCCAAGATGACGAAGGTGATGAGAGGAGTGCCAGAGCTCGGTAATGGACAGGTCGTGGACTCATATTCCGCGACATACCTACTGGAGACTTCCGACAAGCCAAGATGACGAAGGAGGAGTAGCAGAGCTTGGTAGTGTTCGACAGTTCGTCGACGCTGTGCGACCGCCACCGCAGAAAGAGAGGATGCGAAATAGGAGACTGCTCCGTCTTCTGGACTGCCATGCTGTGGACAACATGGGACCATAAGCAGACCACAAGGCGAATCATTCACCGATCATCGAGCTTCGATGATCCGCTGCTTTCCTGCTCCACAGGCCTTTGGTACGTCTAAACAGAAGTGCCATCTCCTAGAAACGTGGGTATCAGTGTATTGTGCAACCAAAGGTAGCACAAGAACCACAGATCAGCCGTCTCCACTCTCGGCCGCAGCAGGAATAAAGGGCCTTCGTTTGAATCTCGCTTTTCTGATTCGCACTTTTACTTCTTATCAATCACCGTCACACCACATAATATCCTTGACCATCGAAACTCCGCGAAATCAAGCTAAACAAATCACAGAAACGACTCATCTCAAAGGGACCAAGCTATTGCACACAAACGACATAATGTCCGTGAACGCCACCACGACAATCCTGTCGATTTTCAGAGCCATCATTTACGAGTATGTTTTCGAGATACATTGGGAAGAGCATCCCAGGCATGTATGGAGGGAGCGTCCTTCGATTCCATCACCCCCGCCTGCGAAGAAGATCTGAAATGCGAGTTCCGTGGTCTGGAGCCCCTCATGCTGAACACGTGCGAGCTGTTCCACAAAGAGGGCATCGAAGAGTAGAACAAGTTCCTCAGGGTGAAGCGCGACTTTGTGCCACATTGGGTCGCTGCGAGGGATGGCTGGTACGCTACCACCCATCGAGGCGAGGTGTGTAATGGGGATTGCGGTTCCGACCGTGTGAATATCTTGAGAGCTTCTAAGCGGATAAGGAGTGAGAGCTCCATCGCTTCTTTTTCTGTAGGGCGCAAGATAGAGAGTGCAAAATTTTAGATGGAGCGTTTGGGGATGGATGAGAGAAGTGAGGAATTGAAGGTGCTGTCCCGGTTCTGGAGGAATAAACCTCTGATATTGGAACGCACGATGAGATACTCTACGCTCTTCAGAGGGGATGGAACCATACGTCCCGGTTCTTTCAATGAGCTCGCGAGTCATCGCCGGCCCTTCAGAACGAGATCTTGGCGTCCAAAGCTGGATTCCCAAGAACTTCCCTTTGTTCCCATCCGCATCCGGAATCCTGGTCTTCAACCTGAATATTGTCATGCGACACATCTTTGACTTACAAGACAACCTTCCGCTTCCGGTCAGAAGTCAAATTCCTCAACGCGAAACAATGAACCACCTCGACTTCTTTGTTTCCTCCACCTCATATCCCATCGAGCTCCCAGCACACAATGCGTCTGGACTTCCAACTCTGTCTTCTCCATTTCTCAGCAGTAGAAGCATTGTCAACATCGATCGCCACTTCACCAAGTATCAAGCAGACAAGCAACAAGTACAACCACAATGGCGCCTCAAACCCGCTCCACCGCCTACAAAGCACCAACTGCAGTCGACGAACCAGTCTCGGACGTCGAACAGGAAGAAGAAGAGGACGAGGAGTCGGAGGAGTCGGATGAAGAGGAGGAGGGAGGAGTAGGAGTTCCTTTCCTCGACGACATCGAGCTTAACCCGGCCACCAATGATCCACTGCCGTTCACTTCAGCTCACACACGCAAGGTCGAAGAAGAAAACAATTTCCCACCAGGATCCTTGGCAGAAGCGTACCGCCTGGCCTTTGGACACTCCGTCGACCTCGTGATCAAAAACTTGCGCGATGAATTGGCAGCCGCCGAGGAAATGAAGTCGAAGGGAGAATGGCCAAAGAAAACACACTTCGGACTTGCAGTTCCAGCAAAGGTACCGAAGATTGCGACGAAGGGTGATCTCAAGCAGCCGGCTGAGGAGCTTGGAGATTTCACCGATTCTGAAGACGACGACGACGACGACGATGAAGACGACGATGCCGAAATGGAGGAGATCCTGACCACCAGACCTCGCGGCCGTTTCGACTACCCCGTTCCACCGGCTTCTGTGTACGGCAACCCGACGAGCAGGGGAACTTGGAACCATCCTTCCAGTCTGCGTCCAGCGTACCAGCCCAGTGTTCAAGCTCCACCGTACAGAAGCGGCTTCTACCAGCCCAACGTTGGTGCCGGTCCCGCTCTGCCAACTCCGCTTTCAGCTCGCAGTCCACTCTTCGGCGACGCACCACGTCCAGACCGCACCACGCTCGGCAGAGGACGCCCGGATGCTGCCCCTCCAGTGGCATCCAATGCCGCCGGCGGCTTGTTCTCAAGTAGGCCTCCGACAACAAGTTATCCGTCGTCCTTCAACGGAGGCGGTGGTAATGGACTCTTCGCCACCAATCCCAGGTTCACTGGCGCTGCGACCAGAAACGTCAACCGCCCGACCGCAGCTGGAAGAAGCTACGTCGACGAGTTTGAAGATCTCGACTTGGAAACCATCCTCGCCATCCGCGAAGCCCGTCGCGCACGCAATGGAGACTACGGCTGGGGAAGTCGAGCGCGCTTCACGTTCCCATTCTTCAACAAGAACAAGAACAAGAACAAGAACAAGACGGCTGCCGCGCCCGAGAGGAAAGCTGAACCAGGTATGTAGAATTTGCACTCGTCGTTCGCACGGGCTAACTCTCTTCCAGGCAGAATCACGGAGCTCAAGCGCAGTGGTGCACTTCGAAGAGACTCCGTCGAGCGTCCTCACCTAAAGGGGTCGGCCAGAGAGCCCACCGTCAAGCGCAGCAACGCTACACATGTGAACCACGAGAACCGACCTCGACCAGGTGAGGTGAGGTTTCGCAACCCAGATGGCGTCAGACGCAAGCCGGCTGTGCGTTACAAGGACAGCGATCGTCCAAGGTATTATGTGAACTGATATTCTTCGGACAATCGATCATAGCTGGAACGATTCGGTAGAGCGGAGAGGACGTATAATGGGAAAAACTGGTTTGAGGCGGTGCAGGAGTTGGGGATCTGTTGCTTTTTGTACAACACACTCGCCTTTTGTAGCGTGCAATGCGCCCATTCTATAGAACATCAGTATTGCGCCATGGGTATCGTAAACGTACATGCAGTCGTCGCCAGAGCCATTCTCGCCTGACTCTCTCCAATCATGTCACTGGGGAAATGCCAGTATCCCAGCTCTCATGGCCCACAGGACATTGCGTTCCCTTCCATACAGATCGGATCATGTCCCGCTAGCCTCTCTGTAGAAACTCAATCCCTTGCCCGCACCACCCGTGACAAACACCTCGTTCCTCGCCTTTGGTCCCTGGAACAGCCACTTGACTCCCCACAAACACCTCTCGCTCTCAGTCTGCGTCGCCACACACTCCCGTCTCTCCATACTCCATACCTTCACTTTCCCGTCATAGCCACAGCTCACCAGGAACTCTCCACTCCAATTCCAATCCAGACTCGTGATCCAGCTGCCATGACCCGTCAGATTCGCCACTTGCTCTCCAGATTGCGTATCGTAGAGCGCAATAATACGTGAGTCGCCCGCCGCAGCGAGAAACTTGTTCGCGGGAGAGAACTTCACGCTGCGAACGAGTTTGATGAGGCCAGAAAGAGAGTGCGCGAGACGTTTCGTTGAATTGTTGAAGATGTAGATGCTGCCGTTCTGGTGCCCGGTTGCGGTCATTTCACCATTGGGCGAGAGGTCGATCGACATGCCGAAGGAGCCTTTGGTTTCGTATTGGGCAATCTTTTCTGCTGAGCTACTTGTAGGCTCTAGGGATGAGGTGTCGTAGACGTTGACGCGGCCGTCGGAGGTGGTTACCGCGAGGTATTGTCCATTTTCGTTCAGAGCGGGAGCCCAGTGCTCTCCGGCATTCTTTTTGTCTGTATTGATTTGTCCCTTTTCCTGCCATTCGTTCGCATCTTCATCGTGCCGCCATAGTTTGAGATCGCCAGAGAAGCCGACAGAAGCAGCTACTCTGCCGTCGAGGCTGGTGCAGATGTGGTGGCAGCCCAGTGAGTGGACTTTTTCGAGCGTTTGTACGAGAGGATAGGGATTCTCGTCTTCGGTGCTGTCAGCGTGGATCGTCTGTCCTCTTGTGCTGTAGATCTTGATGCTCGAGGATCCGGATGCGGTAAGCAGGTGCGACGGCGTGACGGCGAGCGAGAAGATGTCGGTGGGGTGCGCGTCGGAAATCGTCAGCGTTTGAAGATATTGCTTCGACTGCACGAATGGTCAGCGGAAACGGGTAGACTGATTTCTACAATCTTTGATACCATGTTGTCGAAGAGCAAATGCTCTGCACGAGAGTGCAATAGACGATGTTGCGGACGTGAAAGTCGAGATGTGAGGTGGGTTGAAGCTGATGTCACTCGGAGCGCGTCAAGATCGCGATATCACATGCTCCGGCACAAAACGAACGGCAGCAAGGAATTGACACATTTCGCTATAACTGGCTACGAGAACCATAATAAGTCTTCACACCCTTCAGCCCCTGTTCTGTGTCCTACTCCTTGTTCTCTTCGCTGGTCCTACTTCACTGGACTTTCTACGAGCAACACTCCCATGTTGCACAGGAGTCTCCGGCTCGACTTCCACATCGTCAGAAAATCCCTCGAATTCACTCTCACTGTCTGCTTCCGTCTCCGTCGCAGTTTCAACAATAGGACTGTAATCTGCATTGTCTGTGTCGCGCACTTGATTGATCAGCCTTTCTATTTCCGTCGCTTGTCGAGCGGCATTGGCGAGATCCTCGTAGCGCGCTACGCTCTGCGGGCGAGCCTGCGATTGGATAACTGGCCACCAATTTGGCGAGACTTGTTGTGGCCCACTGTTGGTGGAAGCTGGAGCCTTCTGCGACGACGATGACGGAAGCGACGCAAACCTGACTCGTCGGCCATGGCCTCCCCTACGCTGTCTGAGAGGTCGACCGGAAGCATACATGGACGATGTACGTGGAAACGCTGCCTGAGCTCTCGCATTCGAAGGGCTGGACGAGCTTGGTCGTCTGTACTCGGATGGACCTGGGAAGAGAGGACTTAGAGGGGCAAATACGTCTGATCGCAGATAATTTCCCAACACCGACATGAGATTCTCATCAGAGTCAGCCGAATCATTCTCCCACATCGTCTCAGTGTTGAATGGCGGCAGCAGCTCGGAAACTCTGCCGGTGACGGCCGCTGCATAGAAACGTGCTCGGCGACTTGTTTGATCGTTTGTGGCTTCACGTACGACATTGCTGTACGAAGGCGGACTATCGCTGCTAGTTCCTCCTTCTGCGGGCGGTGCACGATGGGTTGGAAACACCCAATTGGAGGGATCCGCTGCTGCGATGGAATCTGGAAGCTCTGAGTTGTTGTATCGATCGCCCAGGTGTCGCCTTCTGGAAATCCAAGGACGCCGGATGAAAGGGTCACCAAAAGCGCGTTGCTCTGCAGAAGTCCGTGGACGTGGCGGACTATATGGCGGAGGCGTGAAGAGCTCACCATACGTGGGCGCAGGGCCGCCTATTCGAATCTCTTCCACTATCCGCTGGACATTTGGTGATTGTTGGTATGATTCCAGAATCTCGTATACATCGAGCCCGGTGATCGAAGCCAGCCAGGAATTGTGCTGAGGCGTGAACCATGCTGGTAGACCGCGCATCATTGGCTCTTGGATCCCATCGACTTGCTGCATGATCTGTTCTCGGGAGGGTCCTGGCACAACAGTTGCGTACTCGACCCACATTGGCATGTGGAGTTCAAGGGCAGCTGCCATACGGGAGACGAAGTGGTTGCGCACAGCTTTGCGCAGTTGATCTCTGGTAGCTGGTGCATATCGAAGTTGCGCGAAGAGAGCTCGGCCGGCTGCTCGAATGAGGTCTTCACGTCTTTGGTAGATGTGGATGAGAGTGCCGGATGGTAGGCCTCTCTCCGCCTCGACTGCGGCATTGTGTGCCGGGGTGAGAATGCCTCCGTTCATTGGTATGTTGCCCTACAACTTGCTGCGTACAAAATTCGCATAGCGTCTCTCAAGACATCCCACGCATAATCAATGAAAACGATGCTCCAGCTCACCTTCTTTGCTCTTGTCCGGATCCGGAAGTGCAGCTTCGTGCCTTTGTGACGGCATTCCTCTCGAATTCGTCAAAGCCACACGAGATCAGGGACATGATCGCTGTGACTTTGTTCTTGTCAATTCTTTTGTACATACCATTGCGGTGTGAAATTTTCTACAGCTCTCTTCGCTGGAGCAGGTCCCATGATCCGAACGCCCACGCTATGCTGGAATGTCGAAGTTCGGTCTCCTACACTTTGGCATTTTACTTCTTCTCATCATACAATTGGTCCCACGCGAGAGGCTTCTTGCCCATCATCTCTCGTTCTCTATTCAGATCATCAAATCTCTTCTCTTTCTCGACTTCCATCTCTTGTTTTGACTTGAAGCCGTTCGCGAACCATTGCTTAATGCCTGTTGCAGAGTTAGCATTTTTTGTTGTGCTATTCCAAGATATGCTTCGCGTACTGTTCACGCAATATGGACATAGCACGTGTGCCCGCTTGAGCCTCCCACACGCGCTGCACTTGTTCAATGCTGTGACGTCCTTCAATGCCTTTCCTGCCATTTGTCGGTGTCGCTTCTTCATGTGGCTCGTCTTCTTCTTGGGAACCGCCTTCAATATGCCATCCCATATCTGCTCGAGTAATGATGGAGTGGGCACAAGCACGGCAGGTAAAAGGCTCGCGGCTGCTCGAAGTCGCTGTATTTGGTGGAGAAGAGGTATCTGGCGCACTGCCGCTTCTTGCGGGAGGAGTCGCGCGCGCACCACGGGTAAGAAGACGGAGAGGAAGGACGCCGATGGGGCTCGTAATGTCGCCATGTCGTCAATGTTGGAATTGCGCCTGTGTATGTGCTATCGTGGCCACTGCAGCTTCATCACGGGCGGGCAGACATGCGTGATCCCGCTAGTAATGTTGCTAAATGGCGGCCTCTCATGATTGGCTGTGGAAGTCGCGGCTTCCCCTGTGGGACCCCTTGAGCTTGGGCACGTCCGCACTTTCTCCATCCCGTTCCTATACCATTCGCAGCAGGAGTACTCCCTCCACTCACTCACTTACCCGCCACATCGCCTTCACATCGCCGTCGCTCGCTGAACCCGCTCCGTCCGATATACTCACCGCCGCCCTCGCCTCCGAACCACCACCGCAATTTCGGCGCTCATGGCTGCCGCAACGATGAATGCGCAGCAGGCCCAGAGCGTGTTTCCCAAGAGCCATGTTGGTTTCGACAGCATCACCACCCAGATTGAGAAGAAGCTGTTGAAGCGCGGGTTCCAATTCAATGTCATCTGTGTCGGTATGTCGACGACATCGCCGCGCTGGCGGTTTGCGCCGCGCAAACTTGGCCGACAGCCAATGGGGGATGAGGAGCTAACGTGCAACTCGGCCAACAGGACAAACCGGTCTCGGCAAGTCGACTCTGATCAACACCATCTTCGCTTCGCACCTCGTCGACAGCAAGGGCCGCCTGACACCGAACGAGCCCATCCGCCAAACCACCGAGATCCACCCAGTCGCACATGTCATTGAGGAGAACGGTGTGCGCCTGCGCCTGAACATTGTCGATACTCCCGGCTATGGCGATCTCGTCAACAACGACCGCTGCTGGGACCCCATTGTCAAGTACATTAAAGACCAACACAGCGCATACCTGCGAAAGGAGTTGACTGCTCAGCGTGAGCGTTACATCCAAGATACGCGCATTCACTGCTGCTTGTACTTCATCTCCCCAACCGGCCACTCCCTGAAGCCAATCGACATTGTCGTGCTCAAGAAGTTGAGCGAGACTGTCAATGTCGTGCCTGTCATCGCCAAGTCTGATAGTCTCACTCTGGAGGAGAGGCAGCTGTTCAAGGACCGCATCAAGGAGGAGTTTGCTTTCCACAACATCCGCATGTACCCCTACGAGAATGAGGAGTACGATTCGGAGGAGGCGGCAATGAACTCCCAGATCAAGGTATGATACATCCTGTGCCTTTCTTCACAAGCACCTACTGACTTGGCCAGTCCATCATTCCTTTCGCGGTCGTCGGCAGTGAGCGCAACATCAACGTTAACGGCAAGACCGTGCGTGGCCGTCAGAACCGCTGGGGAACCATCAACGTCGAAGACGAGAAGCACTGCGAATTCGTCTACCTCCGCGACTTCCTCACCCGCACGCACTTGCAAGACCTGATCGAGACCACTTCTCAGATCCACTACGAGTCTTTCCGTGCCAAGCAGCTGCTCGCACTCAAGGAGAGCTCCGCCCAAGTGCACGGTGGCAGCAGCCGGCCCATCTCGCCAGCAGCTGACCGCGAGCTCAGCAGACAAAGCCAGCGCATGACCATGAACGGGTACTAGACATGCTTCCATTTCAAAAATGATACCCAGCACTTGGAGCATTGATAATTTACTCTCTTTCACCATGCGTAGCTTATTTTGACTTTGCTTGCTGACATGGGGTGCAAGGCCGCAGCCAAACCTGGGCAAAGTGCGACTCGCAGTGGACAGTGCCCCACCACCACCGCCAGTTGCTCACGCCAGTCCTCAGAGCATTGGTGGATCGCATGGCACGCCAAAGCACACCCGTGGACCTGCCAGTCAAGGATAGACTTCTGATGCTGCAAAGTTTGTGGAGTACTGATGGACTTCTCTTTTCATGTCTTTATACCAGGGATCGGGAGCTTGAGGGGACGAGAAGAAGAACACGAGCCGCAGCAGGGCGACGGTACGGCACCTGTCATTATACACTGATACCAACCACGGCAAGCATATCTCTTTTGTCAGGAAGTAACTAGTGATCTTTGCTGTTGAAAAGCGTGGAGTATGCTGGGTGCGTGTAATAGCATGATATCTTGATAGTGTTTTGTCAGAATCGAGACCACTTTCTCGTCAGCCCCGCGCGGCAGGTGTTACTTTCAAGTGAAGAGCTCGCTTCCAGAAACGATTGAGCGGAGATCCAGCTGCGGTGGCTGGGACCCACAACCGTTTGTTTTCCGCTTCACTTGCTCCCGCTTGCAGCAGCTAGGCCCAGCAAACAACCTTCGTACGCTGGCTGAGTCATGCGTCCGCCTGGCGGCTTTTTAAAGAGCGCCTTCGCACGAGCGAATTCCCTCACCGCACACATTAGACAAGATGCCTCGCCGCAGCGGCCCCAGACTGCCACTGGGTTGGCTCAATCCCACTACACAATACACAGACTGTAGAGGAGAGGAGACTGACATTCTCGGCACAAAAGCAGTTCTTCGCACCGCCGCACCACCGACTGAGACAACCCCGACCTGCACACATTCAAGAACGACATACAAGTTCATCGAGCAGATCTCGGCCCTCATATCTCCAGTCCTCACAGAAGTCCAAGATGCTCCACACGGAAGCCGCAAGCCGCTACAAGGCCTCAACCCCTTTGCACGAGAGTTCTTGTTGAGCGCCCCAGAGACCACCATCAAGCTTCTGGCTCAGCTCTGCATCGCTCCACCGCCACCACCATCAGCACGCAACAACAACCACAACAAGAAGAAGAAGAAGAAGAAGCTGGAGCTCCTCAATCTGCCACCAGAGATACGTCTGCACATCTACGACGACTGTTGCCGTGCCCGCTGGAAGAAGTACCGCAGGACGCAGGAGCTTGCCGCCAGACCCAACTACATCCCACCCATACTGTCTACGGCCGAGATGTGGGATCGATTCGTTGCCGATGCTACGGCGCCGCTTGAGCCGACGATCTTGCGCGTGAGCAAATTGGTTCGCGAGGAAGGCTTAGCGGAATATGTGAAGTTTTTGAAGAGTGAGAGAGCGGTTTTGGAGGTCCAGGAACGCGAATTGAAGAGGAAAGTGAGAGCGGAGAGAATACTTGTGGGAAATTCGATGCCCGGACAGAATGTGTATGTGGTTTCGAGGTCGGTCCCGTCGTATCCGGAGAAGGTTGCTGTGTCTCGGACGAGGGAGATGATGGGGAGGGAGGAGGAGCGGTTGGCGAGGATGGGGTAGGTGGTGGAGTGAGTGGGGGTGAAGGAGTGAAGGGGTGAAGGGAGGATAGAGTGAAGGGTAGTGGGTAGAAGTGAGGCGTGAGTGAGCGTTCTGCCCCTAATGGCAGATAATAAAAGTACTTGTTTCCCATCACCTAAAGGCTCGTTGACTGCCTCAGTTTCAATATATTTGTGATTCTGTCCTGCGTAACTCTGGACTTGGAGATGCTGCTGCGGCCCTCCATATAAAGAACACGACCGTAACTCGGTGCCCACACCGTCCGAGTAATTCTGCAGATCTCTGCAGTGAATGCTAGAATACAGCAGTGACTGAATTCCTCTCCTGAGTGAAGTCAAACTAAATGCCTCACTATTCATGTATCTCCCATTCTGCCACGAGTATCTCCAATTCTGGAAAATCTTCTGTGGCCCTACTTGTGGAGAAAACCGATCATAACAGCACAGAGAGATGTCGCGGGAAAGTTCGAGGATAGGACATAGACCTCGAATCTCTCTGAATTATGAGATGTTTCCGCGGTCCTACTTGTAGAGACCCCGATCATGATCGCAAAGAGAAAATATCGCGAGAAAGGTCGAGGATGGGACGTGGACCTCGAAATCTCTCTGAATGATGAAATGTTTCCGTGAACACGTCGATCGATTCTGCTTGGAGAGATGGTGTGAGAAGCGCTTCTCCACGATTGACCAGGCTCAGAAGACGAAGAAGTTTACTTCGACTCTCTCTGATTTCTGAGACTGCACTCTGCAGAGAGATATTTGGGAATAGGTCAGCATGAATGCATGGATGGACGGTCAGAAGGTGGATACAAGTACGCTAGCAACTCCAAATTTCGGCAATGCCGGATGGCACTCAAGCTGGAAGATTGAAAAGTGTAGGAGGTTTGTGGCTGTCACAGAAGCAGGAGAAGTCAGTGTTCAAATAACATACAATTTCTATATTCCATTGCCTTCTATCGGCCCCAACAAGAACGAAGGATCGAAATCGTTCGTCTCTAATTGTGCTGCTAATTCCAGCAATAGCTCTTGCTGTCCAGATTGCCCCATATCGTATAGAGGATCCCACGGCATATAGAATGCGTTTGAGTCGGTAGTAGTACCTGCTTCGCCTTCTCCTTCTTGCAGCGACGTCACATTTTCAGAACCTCCAGTCTGCCCGGTAGTAGTAGCAGGATCCTGTTGCTCTTCGGTGTGCCACGACATTGTCAAACTGGCATCATTCGGCGCAGGCACGATGAGCGGTTCTTGAGTTCTCACAGGATCGAGTAAGCGATGCAAAGCTTGCAATTCGGATTTTCGCAATGGTGCCACGACGTTGCATTTGGATGCCATTTCGTCCAGAATGAAATTCAGGGTGGTGCTCCAGCTCGGGTCGGGGATGTAGGAGGGTAGGAGGGAGCCGAGGATGGAGAGCAGCATTCCGGATGCGAAGGCGTATTCGAGTTGGAAGGGGAGGAAAGTTTCGAGGAGACCGCGTTCGGTCATGGATTTGAGCATGAGGATTATTGTGGTGGCGGATTCGGCGGAGGCGTGGAGGAGCGCGGATATTGGGGTGGCGAGTTGTTGGGGTTCGGAGGTTGCGGGTGGGAGACTGAGTACCAGAAGCCACATTATCAAGGGGCGCGTGGCGAGGACTATGCACTGAGGTATATGTTAGTAGGGTTTGTGGGGAGGGGTGGGACCTGGAGACTTACGTGGTGGTATGATAGCATCACACGGCGAAGCATATGCGGAATTTCTGTCTTTGAGGGCAGGTTTAATGTGTTGACCACATTTTCAATTTCGTGGGATACTTCGGCCAGTCGATGCAAGATCCAGGTGGTATTCTTGACAAACGAGCTGCCAAATCCTTCATCGACGCTGTATAATGCTGTGACTCTGGTCAGATCTTGACATTATGTGCAGATGGACGTACTTACTCGTGCATGTCGTTGCAGTAAGACGTGAAAGTCGCACTCTAAGCATGAGAGCCTTGTCTAGAATCGAGTTCTGTCTCTCGGGGGCGGAGAACGCGGAGACGTCGTCCTCGGAACCAGGCGTGATGGCGCCCATGAGCGAGGACAGCTCGCGGTCGAGCACGTAGATTACCCAGAAGACTTTGTGACAGCGCAACGAGAACTCCGGACTGATTACATCGTCGGGAATGATCAAATGAATGCCTTCCACATAGCACAATCTCAAAGCTTGGCCAATCTACACTGATTAGCTGCAGTGCCTCGCTTACACGCAAAAAGTCTGACTTACGTATTGATAGGCAGTGACCCGCATATCGATCGATTGAAAGTACAAAGCGACAAGTGCTAGCACCTCAATCGAATGCATGCCCTCTTCATGCAGCGTTGCAGCGTCAGGGAGTAAGGACATCGCGCGAGCTGCGAAGTCACTGCCAGGAACAGGCGATCTTCCAGGATGGCTCAACAATGCTTTCCCATAGGCTAGAAGGAGTAGGTATTCTACGAACCACAACCGGTGATCATTTGCGACTTGCCAGGGCTCGCGATGGAATCTCTCGAAATGCATCATGAAGTTCGCCTCATCGACGATAGCGAATAGTTCTCCGAGCCGAAACTTGACCGAGTTGTACAAGTATAGTGCATAGTCGGCCGCCGAAAGGTCATTCAGGTCGGCAGGCTCAACAGCAGTCTTTGTTTTCCATCTGAGTCGAAAAGCCGTACCATCGTTGTTGAGCAATGCGGAGTCATCGTGGGTGCCTGGGGAATGAGGCCCAAGGAGGAATAATGCTCGTCGACAGAAGGCCCAAGTTGAGCTTGGCCCGAGATAGCCTTCCCGCCACATGTTAGCGACATGATATGTTGCTGATGGTGAGATACGTACGAGGCCGACCACAAGCATCACGCACATACGGGAGAGTTCTGCTGACTAGCGGGTTGTGGATTGCCAACAAGCTAGAGGCATTCTCGTTCACGATGACCGACCCTGACCTGTCTGCAGTGCTGTGCGCCGCTGCTGCCGCAGCTGATGATGATGCTTCTGCTGTAGGATGCGTTAGCTCGTTGTCATGCTTTGGTATCAGTCAGCCACTCGCCGAGTGCATCCAGGCTTCGCGACCCGTGTCGCGACTGCTCAGGTTGAGGGTGTGGCGCATCAATGACTCCATAACCACCATCATGCTCCTGTCCCTGTCGTGCAATATTTGATCCACGCAGCGGTGAGCTCTCGGGTCGTTTGGCGCGCGGGTCTGGATTCCTCACCGTGGATTGCGAGTTCCTCGCTCGGGCTACCCTTCGTTCAAGATCTTTCAAATACCGCTCTGGAACTGAAACATGCGGTTCATCGGACGGAAACACACACGTATCCCTCCGTCGCGCACAACGCGCACAAGGCATCGAGCCCGAACACTTGATTTTGGCCTGGCGGCACTGTTTGCATCTGCGAATCGGACTTCGGGGTCAGAGTCCGAGATGATATCGGTCTTTTTGTGCGATATTCCCTCCACGGGGGTTGTCGGACTTACGCTCGCGGGGTCCTTCGCGGAACCCTCAGTCTTTTCTCCGGCGGTTCGACGATGTCGTCGTCGATTGCGCTTTCGTCTTCCATATTGCTGGTATTGTGGTGTGCGACATGGCGGTGGTGGCAATTCCCTGGTGGGAGGCCAGAACTGTACGCTAACTAAGTTAGTGCGGGGCTTCCGTTCGGTCGGCCTCGATAGCCGAAGTGGTATCGACGCAGTGCCAAGATCATCTCTCAAGCGCCTCCGACTGCGACCTCGAATTCGAAGACGTCGCTCGATGGTCTGGACCATGGCTGGCACCCTTCGACACGTGCGGAACCGTGAATCAGGTGACAGCAGCACGAGTCGATTCAGTCGAATGCAGATGCCGCGCACATTCCGGAAGCACGTGGCCAGAGGCCTCAGGCAACAATGAGGGCCAGTGGAGTGACGAGAGACTCATCGCATTGTGAGGCGACGAGACAACGAGATACGACGCGTTGCAGGAGCTCTCGTCGCACTTCAGCTCCGTCCAAACAGAGCTCGCAAACAGGCAAGGAGGACCTGGGCCGTTGATTGCCGCGCGGGCCTGTGCTACAGCCTACACATGACCAGGCTTTACATCTTTCCATGTAAGTACTTCGTCTCTCATTCCTGGACGACGGTGCTGTGCACGGACTTTCTCATTCGACAGCATACTTGGAGTCAGCGAAAGCCGAAGATGACTCTCACGCCAGCAGTATTCTTCGGTCAGCGCATCCAATCCACTGCATTCCAATGTGTGCAGATAACTCGCAGCATCTCGACGCAAGGTCGTAACAGGCACAGTACCACCGCGAGCAATGGCACTCAATTCTCCGTCCAGGACCCGGTGACTGGAGCCGGACTCCCTTCGAACAGATCAGCACACCGGACCTTGAAGAATTTACCGCTTCCTGCATTACTCAGAACGATCTTCTTGGGTCAATTATTCGCCAGTCCTCGCCTTTCGAGCCTAGGCATGGGCATACTCAGCCGCCTCGCAGATACACGCTTGGCTCTACTCGATCCGGACAAGAACATTGTTATCAACAAGCTGCTGCGAGCATTGGTATACAACCAGTTCTGTGCAGGTAATGAGAAGCAGGAAATTGTGCCTGTCTTGAATCGTCTCAAGGCAACAGGATATGCCGGAGTCATACTTCAATACGCTCGCGAGATTGTCGCTCATGGAGCAGCTGAGGAGAGCTCGAAGGCCGATCTCTCTTCGCGGCACATTCAGATGTGGCTGGAAGGCAATCTAAAGACACTTTCATGTCTCAGCGAAGGCGATTACATGGGCATGAAGTAAGTGCTGCACGGCCCAGACACTGCTTCTCCGCTGACGCACACGCAGGTACACTGGAGCTGGCCAAACCATAGCAGAAGCACTGAAAGCGGGTGATGAGCCTCCGGTGGAATTGCATGCTGCTTTGCACAAGATCATGAGCACAGCTCAGGCGCAAGGCACACGAATCTTCCTTGATGCGGAGCAACAAGTCTTCCAAACCACAATCGATCGCTGGACGGTGGACCTGATGCGACAATACAACGTCAACGGCGAAGTTGTGATCCTCAACACCTATCAAGCATATCTTAAAGCAACCCGAGGCATCATTCGAGATCATTTGAAGCTCGCTCAACAAGAAGGCTGGTCACTGGGCGTGAAACTCGTCCGAGGAGCATACATTCTACACGACATTCGATCACGCATTCACAACACGAAAGCCGACACCGACGCGTCGTACGACGGGATCGTGCAATCACTCCTCACTCAATCTTACGACGACATCGGACCCGAGAACTTCCCCAAAGTCCGCACGTTCCTCGCTGGCCACAATGCAGAATCCATCCAACGAGCCACAAAGCTCCACAAAGACCTCGTCTTGCAAGGCGCCAAACCAAACACCCTCGAATTCGGTCAATTATACGGCATGGCAGATCACGTCAGCGGAGAACTTCTCTTGCGCGTCGAAGCCATTCGGGAAGCCGCAAAAGATTTGACAGCCGAGGAAGCGGCGATTCAGAAACAAGTCGCCCCACGGGTCTTCAAATGCGTACATTGGGGCTCTGTGCGAGAATGTCTACATTTCTTGACGCGGAGGGCTGCGGAGAATCAGGGCTCGTCAGACAGACTGCGAGATGGGTTGTTGGAGGCTCGACGCGAGCTCTGGGCAAGGTTGCGCGGGAACTAAGTCGCCGAGAATGACCTCTGATGGATCGTGTAATGCTTTACATGAGTATCCAAATGACTACTGTTAATGATGTATGATGATTTCGTTCCATCCTCTGCATCAGTGCCGACTGAGCAAATGCTGTGCGGTGATGAATCGGCACTTCCATCGCACGTTTGTCTCGTCATATATGTACATATCGCTCGCGAAGCGACGAGGCGCCGACGACGGCACGGACGGGATATGTAAGATAGCTCCTGCGTACCCACGCACGGCCTCGCATCGCGATGAATGGAACTTCGGCATCCAAAGCCGCTCATAAGGGGGGGGGGAAACATGTAATTGGTGTGATGACGATTGCGCGGGCGAGAGAGAAAACAACATGTATATGTAGTGATGTGCCAGTCACCGTGACAACCATGTAACTAGGCTATAACAGCCTCTCTAGTTATAAAATAGGCTATATAACTAGGTAACTAAGGACTATCCGCTAATTAGGTAGCAACTCGATAAATTAATTTAATAAGGCTAGGATCTTAATAAAATTTTATAGGGCTAGGATCTTAGATCTCGATACTTATTACTAGAACTAACCCTAGTAGCGCTATACTCTAATCTAAACCCTAAGCTATAAGCTTCCTCGACTCTAAGCTAGAAGCTCTAATAGACTACGGAATACTCTATACTATCCGCTATACTTTATTTACGTATATATAGGACTAGTAACTAAAACTATATAGTACTACGAACTATATATAAGACTTTTAGTAGTATTCGAGTAGTAACGAAAGTAGGAGATATATACGAATCTTAGTTATACTAGTTATAAGCTATTTATAGGGCAAAATACTTAGTTATAGCTTAGTTATACGATTTTACTAAGTTATAAATTTATAACTATAACTAAGGCATAATACTATATATATATACTACCTAACTACTATCTTCTACTCTCTAGCCTAATATTATAATAACTACTATAAAAATCCGTAGGAATTTCTTTTTAATTTCTTTTAAAGAAGAGAGGGCTTCTCTAGTATATATAATATTAGAGTACGTAAGTAGAGTAAATATAAGTACGTATATATATTCGGCCCTATTTAAGTATATCTTAAATATAAATAAAAAGAGAAAAAAGAACTATATACTTTTTCTACGCTTATTAAAATATCTAAGATAGAAAGTTTCTAAGTCTTAGAAAGGACTTTTTCCTTAGGAGTTTATCTAGGAAGTAAAAGTTCTCGTTATTATTATTATTATTATTATTATTATTATTATTATTATTATTATTATTATTATTATTATTATTATCTACGAAGACCGATTGCACGCCTCTACGTAGCCGTAGGTAGAAATAGGTAGTTAAGCTCGTAACTCGACTATATTAGTAAAGTATATAGTATAGTAGAGTAGAGTAGTAAAGTACGAAATCTAGTATAGTATTACTAAGACTACTCTAAATAGAGGACTACTACTAAAACGGGTACGAAAACTATCCGACGACGACCTACCTACGTTAGAAATAGGTCTACTCGATCGTAAGTATATAAAAGAGCTATAGAACTCTTAGGCGTCGATAGGATACCTCTAGTATATAAGAGGAATTCTTAGCTAAGGGTATTTAGAGCTAAAAGGATAATAAGTTACCTAATATATAGCTCCTAGATCTAGAATATCTACCTTCTAAAAGTTTTAAGAAGAATTAAAGAGCGAATATATTATTAAGGCTAGAAGTAAATATACTATATACTTAGAAGAGCCTAAGTAGAAGAGCTAAAAGGAAAGTATTAGTTAGCGGGCAATAGAGCTTAGAGTAATACTACGAAGCCCGTAGGGGCCTATTAATTACTTAAGTATAAGTAGGAGGGTTTTACTTAAAATATAGCCTTATAAAGAGTAATACCTAGTCTAGTAGCTACCTAGAAGAGCTTAGAAACCTAGGAAGGCCTATATAAAGAAGTAGATAATAGAGATATAGAGAGGCGAGTTAAAGAGAGTACTTAAGATAAGAAGAAGAAAGGTATAAGGTATAAGAGAGTAAGAAGGAGGTAATATATTAGTTAGTAGGTAGAAATATAAGAGTACTACTACCTAGCTAAAAGTAGGAGCTCGAGTAAGCCTATAAGATATAGCCGGCTATAGCTAAAGAGATATAGTATAGTAACGCGAAGAGAGTTATTCTCTTAAGATATAGTAAGTAATAGTAGCGACTAAGATACTATCTACTTAGCCTAAGAGGACAGATATATATATTAGTTTTAGAAGAGAGGCAACCGCTCTTTAGTTCGCTAGAGCTCGAAAGAGTATAACTAAAGCTTAAGGAGTAAATAGAATATAGAGTATAGAGTAGGAATTTTAGCCTAGGATCCCTCCCTTAAAGTAAGAAGATATATAATAAGCTACTTATAGTAAAAGTCGAAGCCTATAAGTAGGAAAGTATAGGCAGGCCTTATCTACCTACCTTATATAGGTTCGTAGGAACGTATATAATTATATACTACTAGATAGACTAAGCGTACTAGGTATATATCGCTATAAGTAAAGTAAGAAATAAGTAAATCTAGAGGGATACTAACCTCGCCTAGAGGAAAGTAGTATAGAAGGTTATAAATAATCTAAATAAGATATAGAGACTAGCTAAATAAGTAAGAGAAGAGGCTAACTAAGTATACTAGAACTCTTAATTCCTAGAGATATAGAGACCTAACTAAGAGAAGGAGGATAATAATACTAGGAAAGTAAGGATCCTAGTAAACTACTTCTTCCTAGTAGAGAAACTAGCTAACCTAAGTAATATCCTAAATATATAATACCTCTACCTCTTCTATATAGAGATAGAGGTCTTAGAGGTAGAGGTAGTATAAGTACTTAGGAAACTACTAGCTAATAAAGCCCTAGAGCCCGACTAAATCCCTAACCTAATACTTAAGAAATATAAAGCTACTATTATACCTGCCCTTACTAGGCTATTTATAGCATGCCTTAGGCTAGGATACTACCTATAACTATTTAAGTACTCGGTAATAGTAGTCCTTAGAAAGCCTTAGAAACTAGACTACTCTAAACTAGGAGTATATAGACCTATAGCTCTACTAAATATACTAGTAAAGATACTAGAGGCAATTATTATAAAGAGGATATTTAAGAAGATAGAGGCTAGGAAACTTCTTCTAGAATCCTAAATAGGAGCTAGGCTAGGAAGGTCTATAGCCTTAGTACTAGACCTTATTACTAAATAAGTTAAGACTATCTAGGTAACTAACTCTAGGGTAGTAGTATCTATGCTCTACCTAGATATCTTAGGAGCATTTAATAATATCTCCTATACTAAACTACTATATAACCTTAGACTTAAAGGGTTCCCTAGCTATCTTATAGGATTTATATAATCCTTCCTCTAAGGTAGAACTACTTACCTTAGGCTAGGAGACTTTATAGACTAGCTAAGGCTATAAAATATAAGCATCCCTTAAGGCTCTATACTATTACTAATCCTCTTTCTCTTCTTTATATCTATCCTTCTTCTAACTCTTTAAAAGGGAAGAAAAAGAGTAATAGAGTTTATAGATAACTCTAATATCCTAACTTATAGTAATAGTATAGAAGAGAACTATAAATAGCTAGAAAGAGCCTACTAAAAGTACTTAGACTAGGCTAGTAAATATAAAGTAGCTTTTATACTATAAAAATACTAGCTAATCTACTTTACTAGAGGGAGATAATATAACCTTAGAGTAATAGTTTAAATTTAGGGATTTAAAGAGAGCCTAGTCCTATCTTTTAGACTCCTAGGGATATAAGTAGATACTAAGCTATAGTAGGGACCTTATATTAAGAGAGTAGTAGAGAAGGGAGCTAACTAAATATAGTTACTCTAGAGGCTATATAAGTTTATATAGGGTATATTCTTCTAGAAAGCAAGATACCTCTATATAGTAGTAGTAAGGCTAGTAATAATATTTAAGTATACTATATAGATAGACCTAAAAGATACTAAAGGATATAGGAAAGAGCTTACCTAACTACTAGAGAAAGTATAAAACTAAGCCCTTAAGTATATTATAGGGGTATATAAAAGTATTCTAGTAGCTATACTCTAGAGAGAAGCGGACATCCTACTAATCTACCTATATATATAAGACCTAGTAAGATAGGTAGCTAAAAAGAATAAGAACTAGGTAGTATACTAATATATCTAAGATAGGTATAGAGATATTATAAAACAAGTATAGAGAACTAAGAGATATAGATAAGGGAATACTTAACTAACTTAAAGTATAAGATAAGAAAGGATCTAAGAGATAGTAGTAAGCTAAGAGGCTCTATAAGAGGTACCTAAGAAAGACTAGTAGATATATAAGAAGTAGGAAGCTAAATAGAATAGGCTTAAAGCAAATAGGAACTAAAGGAACGGAGCCTAAGTAGTAGCTTAGACCTTAGATAAAACTAATATAGATAGATATTTATATAAAGGATAGTCTAGGCTAGAGAGCATAATAGCTATACTTCTTAGAACTAAATATATTAGGTTTAAGGCCTACTTAGTAAAGAGGAGAGTCCTAGGCATCTCCCTAGACTATATATATAACTAAGGATATTAAACTCTAAAATATATCTATATCTTCTACTTAGAGAGATAGAGAAATAAATAGGTATTATTTATTATAGTAGGCTTAAGTAACTAGAAAGACCTTATAAATACTAAGAGAGGACTACTAGTAATAGCTAGATAGCTAATCTAAGAAGGGGTACTAGACTAATTCTCTTTTATAAAAAAAGAGGAACTCTAAAGAATCTAGAAGAAGAAGAAGAAGAAGTAGGGACCTAGTAAGAGGAAGGACTTCTAGAGTACCTATATTTATCTAAAAGAAATATATACTCTAGAGTATAGAGCTACTAACCTATAGAGATAAAAGAAAAGTAAGAGGTTTTTATAGCTAAGGGCCTTAGCTCTAAGCTTTTCCTTTCTAGATAAATAAGTAGTATACGCTACGTACTCCTTTATAGAAGATAGAATAGTAATTAAATTTATCTATCTATTTATTATTATTATTATTATTATTATTATTATTATTATTATTATTATTATTATTATTATTATTATTATTATTATTATTATTATTATTATTATTATTATTATTATTATTATTATTATTATTATTATTATTATTATTATTATTATTATTATTATTATTATTATTATTATTATTATTATTATTATTATTATTATTATTATTATTATTATTATTATTATTATTATTATTATTATTATTATTATTATTATTATTATTATTATTATTATTAATCAGCTATACTTTTATAGAATATATTATAAAGAACCTTTTAAAAAAATATATACCTCTAGTAGGCGAAGAATTAGCTACTAGAAGGCCTTAAGGCCTTATAGTATACGACTATCTATCTAGAGCGATAGAAGAACTTTAAAGAGGTTATAGCGCCTAAGAGAGAAGAGGCTAGTACTCTTAGAACCTAAGAATAGCAATAACCTCTTAGAAACTACTAAACTAGCTCTTAAAGCTAGAAGATACTACTAAAGACTAATATAGTAAGTACCTAGCTCTAAAAGAACCTAATAACCCTTATAGAAACTATCTAAAAAGCTCTTAACTCTCCCTACGACTACTTTAACTCCTCTTTTCTTTTCTTTCTTTAAAGAGCTTAATAGGCCCTTCTTTATTAGGCCTAAACCTAGGCTATCTTCTCTACTCTTTAGAATATTTAAAGAACCCTTTAGAAGAAGCTAAATAGCTATAATATAGAATAATTATAGGCCTAAAAGGCAGCCTAAATCTAGACTCTAATATAGATAATACCTTAGGTAACTATAGTAATTATAGTTAAAATAAGTATATAGAAAGAAAGAAATAAGATTAGAGAAATAAGTAAGAAGGAAATTAGAGTAAAGCTTAGAATCTAGTAGATAGCTATAGTCTAAAAGCTATCTAGTAGGGACTTTAAAGTACTTCTTTATAAGAAGTAAGAAAGAGTAAAGTTAGAGAAGAACTAAGATTAGATATATATAGCCTAGCCTAAAGCCTAAATTACTAAACATCTATATAGAGTACTTATATATAAAGTTAGAGCAAACTAGGATACTAGAGCTAAGGAATATATTAAGATAATAAAGGAGGAGAATATCTTATAGTTCCTAAATATAAGGATTAAGTAAGCTATATAGATAAAGAGCCCTAAAGCTAAAGAAGGCTAAAGATACTCTATAATAGTTATTAGGTTCTAGAATAAGCAAATAGTAAGAGCTATAGCTTAAAAAGAATTTATTATTAAAGTAAACTTCTACTTAATAGAAATCTACTACCTATAATAAAGAGTTATATAGTATATAAAGTATAATAAGTTTAGATATATTACTATATACTATAAAGAAGCTAAGAACAAATATAAAGCCTACTTTATAAACTATAAAACATCTAATTATACTATATAAAAGAGGAAATACTATAACTATAAAGGAGACTACTTAGTATAAGCAAGGATATATAAATATAAATAAGTAGTAATAGCTAAGGCTAGAATATTTTTAGAGTTCTTTAAAGAAAAGTAAACTCTAGTATAACTAACCTATAATAAAGAAGGATTTACTATAGTAACTAATAAGAAGAGGAAACTAATAAGCCTAGTAGAATAGCTCTAAGCTAAGAAAGTACTATAAGGTAGCTAAGCAAGATAGAACAAGCTACTAGGAAAGCTATTAGGATCTAACTCTACTATTATAAATAGTAAGAGGTAGATAAATAAGCTCCTAATATATATATAAGCTAAGAGTATATAAGAGGCCTAATAAGAAGAGGGAGCTAAGCTAGAGGAGACTATTATAACTAGATAAGATAAATAAATATAACCTATAGATCTACTAATATAATATAAACTATATACCTACTACTTAAGTACTACTAGTAAATAGCCTAAACCTAAGAACTACTTAGATTATAGTACTATAAGAACTATAGATTAACCTAGTAAATAGGAAAACTAAAACAAAAAAGGGTTACTACTAAGTCCTTCTAACGAATAGGTATCTAAGAGTTATATTCCTAGTATTAAAAGAGCTAGATATATTAAAGTAGGACATTATAGATAGCTAGTTAGGAGACCTTCTCTCTATTATAGTAATAACCTAAGGGAAACCTATTACTATCTATAACTACTATAACCTATTAGGCCCTAAATCCTATAATATAATAGGTATACTTATATAGCTAGAAATAGCTATCTAGGAGGCCTAAGAAGTAGCTATAAGTAAGACTATAGTAGTTAGAGACTTTAATCTCTATTACTTACTATAAAGAGGAAACCTAGTCTAGTTATAATATAATATAGCAGATACCCTTATCTAGATAGCTATATAGGCAGGCCTATATCTCCTACTAGAACTAAGAACTATTATATAGAAGAGATATAACTCTAGCTACTAAATACTTAACCTAATCCTAGCTAGCTAAGCTATCTAATAAAGACTATAGAGCTATAAGGTAATAGCTAATAATATATTTAGATTAGACTATATCCTAATTCTAACTATTATAGACTAGCCTATAAACCTATACTAGAAAAACTAGAGCCTAAGACTATAATAGATAAAAGTAAAGTAGAAGAAGGTAAGGTAGAAGGTTTAAAAAGCTATAAAGAAGCTAGAGCTACTACTTATTAAGAACTACTAAGAGCTAGATAAGGTAGTATAAGCTCTTTAAAAAGCCCTTTAAGAGGTAGTAAAGGAGGTAGTCCTATATATAAAGCTATTATAATATATAAAGGCAGAATAGCTAGTAGAGTATAGTAAAGTAATTAAGGCTACTAAGGTAGTAAGAAGAGCCTAAAAGGTTATAAAGTCTAAAGAGAACTATAAATACTACCTAGATACTAGCTATAGGAAGAATAAGCTAGTTAAAAAGGTAATAAATATATCTTAAAAGTAAATAGTTAGTAAGATTACTAAGGACCCGAGTAGGATATAGAAGCTAATAAGATAGGTAAGAGAAAAAGTATAATAAGGATATATACTACTATAATTTCCTATACTAAGTAGTAGTATATACTAAGATAGTTATATAAACGAAAGTAAAGTAAGAATTCTTATAAACTACTTCCTTCTACTATTAGTTAAAGTAGACTTAAGAGATATCCTAAATATAGACCTCTTAGTTTAGTTCTAAATAGAAGATAAGGTATCTAAAGGAGAGGTCTTTATAATACTTAAAAAGATCTTAAGTAAAAAGGCTTTAAGCCTAGACTAGATCTAGAATATACTACTTAAGAAATATTAATAAGAGATTATACTATTCCTAGCTAAGCTCTTTATAGCTTATATTAGCTAAGTATACTACCTAAAGCTATTTAAATACTCTATTACTATAGTTATTAAGAAGCTATAGAAGCTTAACTATACTAAGCTAGGAGTATATAAGCTAATAGTACTTCTTAATACTTTAGCTAAGGTACTAAAAGTAGTAGTTATAAAGAGAATATCTAAAGTAATAGAAGAGAGAAGCTTATTACTAGAATTATAAATAAGTATAAGACTAGGAAGATCTACGATTATAGTACTTAACCTTATTACTAAATAAGTTAAGATAATCTAGAAAGCTAAGCCTAGAGTAGTAGCCTTAATACTCTACTTAAATATATCTAGGGCATTTAATAAAGTATTCTACTAGAGACTCCTTTATAATATTAGGATATAGGGCTATTTAGACTAGCTAATTAGGTTTATCTAGTTATTCTTTAAAGATAGGATAACTTACCTTAAGCTAAGAGAATTTATAAACTAAAAGAGAAAGCAAGATACTAGAATCCCCTAAGGATTAATACTATTACTAATCCTATTCTTATTCTTTATATCTATACTTCTTTTATTACTTTAAGAAAGCAATACTATAGTAATAGGGTTTATTAATAATTCTAATATCCTTATATATAGTATATCTATAAAGGAGAACTATAAATAACTAAAGAAAGCTTATAATAAATATATAGAGTAGGTAATAAGATATAAAGTAGTCTTTATACTATAGAAGTATTAGCTTATTTATTTTATAAAAGGAAGGAACTATAACCTCTAGGCTATAGTTTAGATCTCTAGCTTTAAAGGTAAACCTATCCTATCCTTAAGACTATTAAGAGTTTAGGTAAATACTAAACTTAAGTAGGGCCTATATATTAAGAAGGTAGCTAAGAAAGGCATATACTAGATCTAGTCCCTATAGAGGCTATATAAGTCTACCTAAGAAGCATTATTTAAAAAAGTAAGATATATCTATACTATAGTTATTAAGCTAGCCCTAGTATATAGATACTAAACCTAGTCTAACCTAGAAGGAATAAGCGAATATAATAAAGGCCTTACTAAACTAATTAAGTAAGTCTAGAACTAAGCTCTAAGAAATATTATAGGTATATATAAGTTAGTTATAGCTATAGTCCTTTAGAAGGAAGCAAGCATCTCTCTAATCTAGCTCTATATAGTATACTTAAGACCTTATTAGATAATATATAGAGAATAAAGTAAATAACTTAACCTACTAGTATATTAAGTAAGTATATAAAGGAATTACTTAAAGGAAATAAAGAGTAAGGAGAAGAGGCAACTAGTATAGTAAGTAATATAAGATAAGAGTATAGGAAATTTAGGAGATAACTCTAAGCTAGAGGCTACTTTAAATAAAGATAGGAGTTAAGAACTAGTAGGAGCTTACTAAATAGGACTAAGAATAGAAGAAGGCTAGATAAAAGAGGGGTATAATAAGAGAGCAACTAGTAGTATAGGCTATAGTAGGACAATTTAGAGCTAAAGAGATTTATAAGGAGGCTCTAAGGCCTATAAGCACGATAATTACTCTAATTAGGATAGAATATATTAGACTTAGAGCATACCTAATAAAGAGAAGAGTCCTAAGAGTTATCCTAATATACTTATATAACTAAAGTATCTAGGATACTAAGTATATTTATATATCCTACTAAAACTATTAGAGTAATAGATATTAGCTATTTATAGTAGTAGGAACTAGCTTATAGGAAGATATATACTTAATACTAAGAAGCCTTAATACTATAGCTAAGTAACTAATCTAAGAGGAATTATTAAACTAGTTCTTCTTAGCTAGAGAAGAGATTAATAAGAGAGAACGAAGCTATAAAGAGATAAGGAGATAAAGAGGAGTTTAAGAAAAAGAGCAAGGTAATAAGAGAGCCTAATTTTACTTAAAGAAAGATAAGATAGAAGAAGTAACTACTAACTATAAATATAAAAAGGAAGATAAAAAGTTTTTTATAGAATTTTCCCTTTTATATAATAATAGAGCAAAGCTACTTACTCTAAATAAAGAGGTAGACCGGTAATAAGATTAATCTATCTATTATTATTATTATTATTATTATTATTATTATTATTATTATTATTATTATTATTATTATTATTATTATTATTATTATTATTATTATTATTATTATTATTATTATTATTATTATTATTATTATTATTATTATTATTATTATTATTATTATTATTATTATTATTATTATTATTATTATTATTATTATTATTATTATTATTATTATTATTATTATTATTATTATTATTATTATTATTATATATATTTAGTAGTAATACTTTTACGAGAGCTTCTTCTTTACTATATAATATAGATTCGATAATCGATTAATATTACGCTAAGTAGCGTAGTAGTTACGGAAGTATATAGGTATCTTCTAGAGAGTTACTTAGAATTATATAATATAAAATTAGTAGGAAGCGATCTCTATCTATTCCTAGAATTTACTATAGAAACGCTTATATATAATTAAGGCCTTAGTATCTAGAATTCCTACTTTTATTATAAAATAATACTCTACTAGGTTTGCCTATAAGTTATATATATTAGTTCTAATATACCTTAAACCCTATCCTATATATACTAGCCCCTATATAGTTCTATTCGATAGTATAAATAGTTTTATATCCTCTTTTACTTAATATTAAAAGAGAGGGTCCCTTAGTGCCCCTAATAATATACGACGATATACGACTTCGTAATAGGTTATAAGCCTAGGTTAGCGCTATTATACTCCGAGCTCTAATAGAAGGCGAGGCGTAGTTTATCGATAAAGTATAGAAGCTAAAGATAGGATAATAGGAACGCTACTAGTAATAGTAAGATACCGAGCTAGAAGAGTAAGGAAATAGCCCGAGCTATAGCTATATAAATAGGAATAGTAGTAGTAGAGACTACGCTAGGAGCCTACGAGTAAAGATAGGTATATAAAGGAAGGACTATACCCTCTATACTTAGAGATAAAGGATAATATATCTCTATATAAAGAAGAAGTAGAACCCTTTCTATAGTTAAATATAAGTCCTAGATTATAACTAGGTATAGTACTCTATAGACCCTAGCTAAGAGATTAAAAATAGCAATATAGCTATATATAGAACTATAGCTAGCCTACCTATAGCTAAGAATAAATATAGAAGAGAGAAGAGTATTAAGGAATAATAGCTAGAATAAGGATACTAAGATAGATAATAAGAGGAGAGGATATTATAATAGAGGGCTATAGGAAGTATAATAGCAACCTATAGTGCACTAAACCTACTATTAGTAGAATAATACTTTAGAGACTATACTCTAAGATATCTAGACTAGTAACTTATCTCTAGTACTAGGAGAATTTATTAACTCTTAAAGGAAGATCTTATAGTAACTAAAGGCTTAGTTTATACTAGATATATTATATTTAGTAAGAAATAGTTATAAGGCAGTTCTAATATAGACTACTATTAGCTAGTAATACTTTAGAGACTTACTAAACCTCTTACTACCTCTAGAGGCTAATAGTAAATCTAGGATTAAGAGGAGTTATAAACCTACCTTTGTCTTATAGAATAGCTATAAGAAGTCCTAAGCTAGAGAGTACTAAAGTACTATGCTCCCTTAATTCCTATATACTAGTAGGAAAGCACGGCTACTTAATAGCTAGATTATTCTAATAGGAGGCTCTAATCTAAGAAGAAATAGAGAGTAACCTATATATAGGAAGAACCCTATAATTATTTAACTTTCCCTCGCTCTAATTCTTCTTAGAATAGAAGGATAACTTTCTATCTAACCTAATACTAATTCTATAAGACTATAATAGATACTTAAGACAAATCCTCTAGACTCTAAAAGAGACTATACCTAATCCTATATAAGGATAATATAGAAGGATAGTTTAGAAGAATAGAAATCTTCTTAAGAAGAGAAGACCTATACTATATAATCTCCTATAAGACTTATATACCTATTACTCTAAAGTTATAGTATAAAGCAATCTAGTAGATATCTTTATATATAAAGGAGGATAATAAAGAGCTAGTCTTAGAACTCTAAACTATAAAGGAAGTTTAGTAAGAGCTAAAGAAGAAGTATATAGATAATTAAGTAATAGGAAGGAAACTTATAAAATAGTACTTTAGTTTCTAAAAGATAGAGGATATAAGTATTAATAGAGCATAGATATACCTTTAGGTACTTAGCAAAAGGATTAAAGTTGCCTAACCTAAGATAGCTGCTACTATAAATATAAAGGCAAGAGTATAAGTCCTTTTATCTAGGCTCCTAGACTAATAGTTAACTATTAGAGATATAATAGATAGTTAACCCTTACTATTACCTAAGAACATACTCTTAATCCTTTAGAAGAAAGAGGTAAGCATGCCTATAAGTAGTATACCTATTACCTTTATAGCCCGAGCTATATTATTAAGAGGATTATTATCTTAAAGAGGAAGAAGGTTAAATAGCAAAATATCTAATAGATAAGGAATAAGATGCAAGCTATATAATTAGAATAGGCATTATATTATAATTTGCCTATACTTAGAAATAGCCTAAGGTATAATTAAAGTAGTTTCTAGGAGTAAAGTCTTAGACCTAAGGGCCTTAGCCTTACTTATATAAGATTAGGATAATAATTAAGATAAGGAGATAGACTAAATAACCCTAGTATACTATTAAGGGGAGTGTTATAAAATAATACTCTACTAGGTTTGCCTATAAGTTATATATATTAGTTCTAATATACCTTAGACCCTAGACTATATATACTAGCCCCTATATAGTTCTATTCGATAGTATAGATAGTTTTATATCCTCTTTTACCCGATATCGAGAGAGAGGGTCCCTTAGTGCCCCCGATAATATACGACGATATACGACTTCGTAATAACTTTTAATATCTAAGAATTCTTTATATCTTAGAGTTCTCGTACCCTAAGATACCTACTCGTATTCTAAGACATCTCTATATCGCAATATACCTCTTTAGCTTAATAGCTATTAAACTACTATTAGGTTAGATAAGAAGTAAGAAGATACCTCTAAGAGTCGAACTAATTCTACCTTATAAAGTAAACTAGTCTATTAAGGCCGATACTATAGCGGCAGCGTAGCTAGCGTTTAAGCTCGTTTCTATAGTTTCTACGTTACCTTTAATAATTAGTAGGCTTTTCTCGTCCTTTAGTTAGCCGTAATCGTTTAGTTCGCGAAGGTTTAGCTATTTTACGAATTTAGCGTATTTTTAAGCAAGTAGTAGTTTAGTTAATCTATTAGCTAGCATAGAGGTTATCTTAATATATTTAACGTAAATACGTCTATTCTAAACCTCTTGTCGTAGCTAGTATTTATAGATATTAACGTGTCGTAGTTTACTATTAATAGAACCTAGTTCGTCTAAATCCTTTAGGTAGCTATATAAATATCGTATATAGTAGTTTAGCGTTAAGGAAGGCGTTAATAACGTTAAGTTATTTAATCTTAAGGTTAAAGGCGGCTGCTAGCGCGTAGTAGAATCGGAATATATACGCTACTCTAGTAGCTACGTACGTATTAAAAGGCGTAGACTAAAGGTTACCGCGTGCTATAAGGCGTGCCTTATTACGAACGTAATAGCTATTCTTATTAAACTTATATTTAAATACCTATTAAAGAGGTAAGGCTAGTAGGAGGTATTATTTATATTCGCTAATTAACTTAATATTAGTTTATTTAAAGGTTCTAGTCGTAAATTACTTATCGAATTCTCTAGTAGCGGCAGCCTTAAATTTATAGTATCGAGGGTGTTTTATTATTTAACGCTAGTTACGTAGTTCCGGTAGTAAATCCTTATAGTAGGGACGCTTATTTACTTCCTTAGAAGCGATTATAGTAGTAAACACTATAGTATTAATCGTTCTATATAGTTTTAGCTAGTCCTAGATAGTTATACTTCTAACTAAAGGTTCCGCGATCGTAACGTAATTAAGGCTAGTATAAATCTACCCTATATCCGTATTCTTAAGTAACTACGTATTTAGTTAGAAGGCGCTATAACTAGCTTCTAATAGTCGTTCTACTTATTAAGCGATAGCTATTAGCTTATTAGCTAAATACCGGGTTATTAGCGTAGATTGCTTAGTCGTGCTATTAATCGTTAATTTAAATAGTAATTAATTAGTCGTGTTATCGATTGTTAACTTAAATAGTTATTCTAGTTCCTCTATAATCGTTTCGTAGTCGTTAAGGCGCTAACGCTTACGCGTATAGCTATAGGGTTCGTAGTTATTAGTTATAATCGGCTTAAATAGGTAATTAACTTTCTTAGCGGTTAGTTCTACCTCTTTAGAGGGACTACTACGATAGCCTTACTCTTAATCTAGCGGCAGGGTAGCTATATTTAGAGCGATCGGATCCTAATCGCCTAGCTTAAGGGCTCGCTAAGCTAGCCGCTATATATTAAGCGCTAACTCTAGTCGTAACGCTAGCACCGAGAATTTAGTATCGTTCCTAGCGTTCTAATTAGCTATAATTATTCGCTCTAGCTCGTAATTAGACGTAATTATCTGCTTAGGTACGTAATTAGAGGTAACGATATCCTCGTTCTTATAATATACTAGCGCGGTTAGCGGAACTAGTAGTTAAGAGCGCTATAAGTTAAATATCTCTCGCTATATCGCTACCTCTACGGATTCGTATAGTAGCTTAATATCGTTTACGATCTCTAGCGTAACCGTAGCTTAATTAAGGTTACCTAGACGGTAGAAGCTACGTTTATTAAACCGTACGTAACTCGTATTTATTACGCGGCTAAGTAAAGGTATCTAGATACGGTATACGTTATTTCTAACGTACCTAATATAGTATCTAATATATGCCCTTATAGCCGTTTTATCCGCTTAATTAGGTAAATAAATACCTACCTTATACGCGTACGCCTTATAGCTATATATTCGGAGGTTACTAAGATTAGGTTTACGGCCCGTTGCTATCTTAATTAGCGTTTTACTACCCCTATCGCTAGGTACTAGTAGTCGATTTAGTAGGTAAACTATAGTCCTTATATATTCTAGCTATAACTTAGAGCTAAGGTTTAAATATATCGCTAAGTACCTTATAGTATCTAGTAATCGCTTACTATAGGCTTCTACTAGATCCTAGTAATAACCTTCTTTAGTTACTAGCGTCTATTTAATAGCTTAATTACGGAGTATAGTAGCGAAGTACTTCGTAACTTTCTATTAAGGAGTCTAGAACGCGGAGTCTATATCGCTAGTAAACCGAGTAACTACTCGATTTATAGTATTCGTAAACCGTACTATATCTAGCAGGAAGTTAGTTAGAGTCTTAGCTAACTTACTCTTAGTAGTAGTAGCGAACTATAAGGCTATTAATATATCGGCTAAGTAAAGTATATAGCGCGATCTATCGTATAATAGGTTAAAGTAAATCGTGTCTATAGTTAAGTAACCGAATAGCGTATGTTCTTATACTCGTTATACGCGTAAGTATACTCTCGTAGATTTGCTAAGCGCGTAAACCTCGTAGTCTTCGATTCGTAAAGAGTTAAGTTAGTCGTTATTACTAGTTATCTTAGTACTATTAACGTTCTTAATAAAGTTCTTTAACCTCTCTTTACTAGGGTAGCTAAGAATTATATACTACTACCTCTAGTTTAGCTTTCGTAGCGGCCTTAACTTAGTCGTACGTGCCGCTATCCTACGTAAATCGCTTAGAGGCTCGTTATTTAGCGTAAAGTTCGCTAAATTATATAGTATAAAATGCGCTGCGTAACCCTAGTCCGGAATCGTAGTAGAACCGCTACCTTTAATAACTAGTCGCGTAGCTAGTTCGTATTACTTAGTAGGAGGTATTACTATATTAAAGTATAGTATTCTACCGGCTCTTAATTATAGTTTAAAAACTATAGCTAACTTGCTAGCGGGTTTGTCGGTCTATTCGTATATAGCATTATGTCTACTATACTACTATAAACTCTAGAGGTTAGAATAGGTTAGGACGGGTCTAGGTCGGGTCTAGGACCTAAATATATAAAACTATAATAGTTAGGTCGGTTCCTAGCCGGTTCCTCTCTAGTTCTAGAACTATTTAATAAATATAGGTATTAGATAGGTCCGACTCGGGTCTAATAATAGGTCTAAAGATAGGTCCTAATAGAAATTTAAGGTTCGATAGAATATAGTATAGAAAGTCGAGAGTTATAAATAGATAGAAACCGGAATAAGTAGGAAGTATAGAAGGCGACGAGATTTAGAGCTATATTTAATTCGATAGGGCAAATTAGACGATTTAGTATAACTATATATATACCGACTACGGATACTAACTATAGCAACCTCTCTAATTATAACTATTTTTACTATATATCCCGTCTAAAACATATATCTCTAGTAGGCGAAGAATTAGCTACTAGGAGGCCTTAAGGCCTTATAGTATACGACTATCTATCTAGAGCGATAGAAGAACTTTAAAGAGGTTATAGCGCCTAAGGGAGAAGAGGCTAGTACTCTTAAAACTTAAGGATAGCGATAATCCCTTAGAAACTACTAAACTAGCTCTTAGAGCTAGAAGATACTACTAGAGACTAATATAGTAAGTACCTAGCTCTAAAAGAACCTAATAACCCTTATAGAAACTATCTAAAAAGCCCTTAACTCTCCCTATAACTACTCTAACTCCTCTTTCCTTTCCCTCCTTTAAAGAGCCTAATAGGCTCTTCTCTATTAGGCCTAAACCTAAGCTATCTCCTCTACTCTTTAGAACATTTAGAGAACCCTTTAGAAGAAGCTAGATAGCTATAATATAAAACAATTATAGGCCTAAAAGGCAGCCTAAATCTAGACCCCGATATAGATAATACCTTAAATAACTATAGTAATTATAATTAAGATAAGTATATAAGAAGAAAGAGATAAGATTAGAGGAATAAGTAGGAAGGAAATTAGAGTAAAGCTTAGAATCTAGTAAGTAGCTATAGTTTAGAAGCTATCTAGTAGGGACTTTAAAGTACTTCTTTATAAGAAGTAAGAAAGAGTAAAGTTAGAGGAGAACTAGGATTAGATATATATAGCCTAGCTTAAAGCCTAGATTACTAAACATCTATATAAAGTACTTATATATAGAGTTAGAGCAAACTAGGATACTAGAGCTAAGGAATATATTAAAATAATAAAGGAGGAGAATATCTTATAGTTCCTAAATATAAGGATTAAGTAGGCTATATAGATAAAGAGCCCTAAAGCTAAAGAAAGCTAAAGATACTTTATAATAGTTATTAAGTTCTAAGATAAGTAAATAGTAAGAGCTATAGCTTAGAAAGGATTTATTATTAAAGTAAACTTCTACCTAATAGAAATCTACTACTTATAATAAAGAGTTATATAGTATATAAAGTATAATAAGTTTAGATATATTACTATATACTATAAAGAAGCTAAGGATAGATATAGAGCTTGCTCTATAAACTATAAAATATCTAATTATACTATATAAAAGAGGAAATACTATAACTATAAAGGAGACTACTTAGTATAAGTAAGGATATATAAATATAAATAAGTAGTAATAGCTAAAGCTAGAATATTCTTAGAGTTCTTTAAAGGAAAGTAAACTCTAGTATAACTAACTTATAATAAAGAAGGATTTACTATAGTAACTAATAAGAAGAGGAAACTAATAAGCTTAGTAGAATAGCTTTAAGCTAAAAAGGCACTATAAGGTAGCTAGGTAAGACAGAATAAGCTACTAGGAAAGCTATTAGGATCTAACTCTACTATTATAAATAATAAAAGATAGATAAATAAGCTCCTAATATATATATAAGCTAAGAGTAATAAGAGTATATAAGAGGCTTAATAAGGAGAGGGAGCTAAGCTAGAGAAGACTATTATAACTAGATAAGATAAATAGATACAACCTATAGATCTACTAATATAATATAAACTATATACCTAATACCTAAGTACTACTAGTAGATAGCATAAACCTAAGAACTACCTAGATTATAGTACTATAAGAACTATAGATTAACCTAGTAAATAGGAAAACTAAAACAAAAAAGGGTTACTACTAAGTCCTTCTAACGAATAGGTACCTAAGAGTTGCATTCCTAGTATTAAAAGAGCTAGATATATTAAAGTAGGATATTATAGATAGCTAGTTAGGAGACCTTCTCTCTATTATAGTAATAACCTAAGGGAAACCTATTACTATCTATAACTACTATAACCTATTAGGCCCTAAATCCTATAATATAATAGGTATACTTATATAGCTAGAAATAGCTATCTAGAAGGCCTAGGAAGTAGCTATAGGTAAGACTATAGTAGTTAGAGACTTTAATCTCTATTACTTATTATAGGGAGGAAACCTAGTCTAGTTATAATATAATATAGCAGATACCCTTATCTAGATAACTATATAGGTAGGCCTTTATCTTCTATTAGAACTAAGAACTATTATATAAGAGAGATATAACTCTAGCTACTAAATACTTAACCTAATCCTAGCTAGCTAAGCTATCTAATAGAGACTATAGAGCTGCAAGGCAATAGCTAATAATATATTTAAATTAGACTATATCCTAATTCTAACTATTATAAACTAGCCTATAAACCTATACTAGAAAAACTAAAGCCTAAGACTATAATAGATAAAAGTAAAGTAAGAGAAGGTAAGGTAGAAGGTTTAAAAAGCTATAAAGAAGCTAGAGCTACTACTACTTAAGAACTACTAAGAGCTAAATAAGGTAGTATAAGCTCTTTAAAAAGCTCTTTAGGAGGTAGTAAAGAAGGCAGTCTTATATATAAAGCTATTATAATATATAAAGGCAGAATAGCTAGTAGAGTATAGTAAAGCAATTAAAGCTACTAAGGTAGTAAGAAGAGCCTAGAAGGCTATAAAGTCTAAAAAGAACTATAAATACTACTTAGATACTAGCTATAGGAAGAATAAGCTAGTTAAGAAGGTAATAAATATATTCTAAAGGTAAATAGTTAGTAAGATTACTAAGGACCTAAGTAGGATATAGAAGTTAGTAAGATAGGTAAGAGAAAAAGCATAATAAGGATATATACTACTATAATTTCTTATACTAAGCAGTAGTATATACTAAGATAGTTATATAAATAAAGGCAAAGTAAGAATCCTTATAGACTACTTCCTCCTACTACTAGTTAAAGTAGACTTAGGAGATATTCTAAATATAGACCTCCTAGCCTAGTTCTAAATAGAAGATAAGGTATTTAAAGGAGAGGTCTTTATAATACTTAAAAAGATCTTAAGTAAGAAGGCTCTAAGCCTAGACTAGATCTAGAATATACTACTTAAGAAATATTAATAGGAGATTATACTATTCCTAGCTAAGCTCTTTATAGCCTATATTAGCTAAGTATACTACCTAAAGCTATTTAAATACTCTATTACTATAGTTATTAAGAAGCTATAGAAGCTTAACTATACTAAGCTAGAAGTATATAAGCTAATAGTACTTCTTAATACTCTAGCTAAGGTACTAAAAGTAGTAGTTATAAAGAGAATATCTAAAGTAGTAGAAAAAAGAGGCCTACTACTAGAATTATAAATAGGTATAAGACTAGGAAGATCTATAATTATAGCACTTAACCTTATTACTAAATAAGTTAGGATAATCTAAAAAGCTAAGCCTAGAGTAGTAGCCTTAATGCTCTACCTAGATATATCTAGAGTATTTAATAAAGTATTCTACTAGAGACTCCTTTATAATATTAGGATATAGAGCTATCTAAACTAGCTAATTAGGTTTATCTAGTTATTCCTTTAAGATAGGATAACTTGCTTTAAGCTAGGAGAATTTATAAACTAGAAGAGAAAGTAAGATACTAGAATCCCTTAAGGATTAATACTATTACTAATCCTATTCCTATTCTTTATATCTATACTTCTCCTATTACTTTAAGAAGGTAATACTATAGTAATAGGGTTTATTAATAATTCTAATATCCTTATATATAATATATTTATAAAGAAGAACTATAAATAACTAGAGAAAGCCTATAATAAATATATAAAGTAGGTAATAAGATATAAAGTAGCCTTTATACTATAGAAGTATTAGCTTATCTATTTTATAAGAGGAAGGAACTATAACCTCTAAGCTATAGTCTAGATCCCTAGCTTTAAAAGTAAACCTATCCTATCCTTAAGACTATTAAGAGTTTAAGTAGATACTAAACTTAAGTAGGGCTTATATATTAAGAAGGTAGCTAAGAAAGGTATATACTAGATCTAGTTCTTATAAAGGCTATATAAGTCTACCTAAAGAGTATTATTTAAGAAAGTAAGATATATTTATACTATAGTTATTAAGCTAGCCCTAGTATATAGATACTAAACTTAGTCTAACCTAGAAGGAATAAGCGAATATAATAAAGGCCTTACTAAACTAATTAAGCAAGTCTAGAACTAAGCTCTAAGGAATATTATAGATATATATAAGTTAGTTATAGCTATAGTCCTTTAAAGGGAAGCAAGCATCTCTCTAATCTAGCTCTATACTTAAGACCTTACTAGATAATATATAAGGAATAAAGTAAATAACTTAACCTACTAGTATATTAAGCAAGTATATAAAGGAATTACCTAAAGAGAATAAAGAATAAAAAGAAGAAGCAACTAGTATAGTAGGTAATATAAGATAAGAGTATAGGAAATTTAGAAGATAACTTTAAGCTAAAAGCTATCTTAAATAAGGATAGGAGTTAAGAACTAGTAGGAGCTTACTAGATAGAACTAAGAATAAGAGAAGGCTAAATAAAAGAAGAGTATAATAAGGGAGCAACTAGTAGTATAGGCTATAGTAGGACAATTTAGAGCTAAAGAGATTTATAAGGAGGCCCTAAGGCCTATAAGCACGATAATTACTTTAATTAAAATAGGATATATTAGACTTAAAGTATATCTAATAAAGAGGAGAGTCCTAGGAGTTATTCTAATATACCTATATAACTAAGGTATCTAAAATATAAAGTATATTTATATATCCTACTAAAACTATTAAAGTAATAGATATTAGCTATTTATAGTAGTAGGAACTAGCTTATAGGAAGATATATACTTAATACTAAAAGGCCTTAATACTATAGCTAAGTAGCTAATCTAAAAGGAATTATTAGACTAGTTCTCTCTAGCTAAAGAAGAGATTAATAAGAGAGAACGAAGCTATAAAGGAATAAGGAGATAAAGAGGAGTCTAAGAAGAAGAGCAAGGCAATAAGAGAGCCTAATTTTACTTAAAGAAAGGCAAGATAGAAGAAGTAAATACTAACTATAAATATAAAGAGGAAGATAAGGGGTTTTTTATAGAATTTTCCCTTTTATATAATACTAGAGCAAAGCTACTTACTCTAGATAAAGAGGTAGACTAGTAATAAGATTAATCTATCTATATATCCCGTCTATACCTATAATAATTTTCTTTATATATACTATAAAGAATTATCTCTTACTAAATATATTAATTCTCTAAGACGAGAGTAGGCTAATAACAAACTTTATATCTCTCTACTAAATAGTTACTCGCTTTATATAAATCGTAGCAACGTTAGTACCTATTATATAGTTAATATTAATCGAATATAGAATAACTAGGAATATATATACTCGAGAAGAGATAGACTAGAGCACTCTCGGCGGCTTCCTATAGAGTACTAAAGGCGCTCGCCTACTAATAGTAACCTCCTTAAGAAATAGCTAAGCCTCTAGAAACGTTATAGTAAACTTCGCGGACGAGGTAGCTAAAGAGTAGCTTTAGTATAAGTAGATCCGTAGACTTCTAGTACTTACGGATCTCTCGGAGCGCGATAGCTAGAGTAAAAGTTAGTAATACCGACTATAAATACCGACTATATAACTTACTACCTAGCTTATAGCGATAAGTCTTCTATATACTAGCTCTACGAGCTAGACCTCCTCTACTTACTACTACTATTTTAGCTAGTACTTTCCTAGCCGTTCTCTTTCTAGCTAGTCCCTTTTTCGCTACTCGTTTTCTACCTAGTACTCGTTTTCTACCTGCTACTCCTCTAGCTACTACGCTACTATTTATTCTATTATCTACTATATTACTATCTACTACGTCTCTATCTACTATATTTCTAGCTACTACTACTACCGCTACTACTACTACCGCTACTACTATTACTATATTATCCCTCTCGATCTATCTCTACTAGGCTATTTAGTAAGCGAGCTTCTACTTATCGAGACGAGGCCGACCGCCTACCTATACTAAATCTAGTATAGTTTTTCGTAGAGCCTTCCTAGAAAGCTAAGAGAAAGGGGCGGGTAGTATAATACTCTCGTCGCTAATAGTCTCGTCGCTATTAATACTAGAGCCGTTGTCCTCGTTATTTATATAGTTATTATTCGCGTTTCCGCGAGAACTATCTTAGTCGTCTTAGTCGTTTCTATTATAAGTAGAGAGGTTAGAAATTAAGAGAGGAGGGGTAGAAGCGCTACGTTAGTCGAAAGAGAGCGCCTAGTTACTAAGAAGTCTAGGGTCGATATTACTAGTATCCGTAGAAGGATTATTAAGTAGAGGAGGGTTTCTAAATAAAGAAGGAGTAGACGCTACGTCTCGGCTAGAGAAGTATTACTCGGCGAACTAGCTAGGCTTATTAGTAGAAAGTTAAGCTATTATAAATACGTAGAGAGGCGAGAGAAAAGCGGTCGATTAAGCTATAATTAATATACGCGGCGGTTTCCTTTATATATAGAACGCGAAAATTCGTTAGGAGGTATAGAAAAGCAAGGCGATAATAATAGGCTAATAGGGCGCGACTGCCGATAAGTTCTAAGGTAGTAGAGGTAGTAGTATTACTAATAGTTTAGTAAGGGTATATAGGTTAGCTAAGTCGGAGGTTAGGCTCGCTAGCGCGCTAGCCCTAGCTTTACCCGCGCTATATAAATTAATTCTAAGCTTCTAAGTATAGTAACGTTTACTAGGCTCTTTATAGTTAGTAATCGTAGTCGGCAACCTAGTATTATATACCTATATTATTATTGCCTTCTCCGTCCTAGCTAGTAAACTAGCGGCGTAGATAACTATATAGGTATATATCCTTCGCTTATAGAGTAACGCGCTTCGCGTAGATCGCTAGAAGGTTAGAAATCTCGAACTCTATAACGAGAAAAGCCTCCGCCGCTTTCTATAAGTATTTAAGTACTACGGCCTAAATTCTAATAATACTAATACTACTTCTATCTATTATAATCTTGCGAATAACGCGCTAAAAAGAGACCCTCTAGATATATAAAGCTATCGTTCGCTAAAGCTTACGAATCTCTTATAAGGCTACCGTCCCTAGCTTTAACTATCTTTTCGAGATACTAGACTTACTAGCTCTCGTTCGTCGCTATATAGTTCTTATAGCTATCGCTTTTTTCTATAGAACTACTATCTTCCTACGAGACTCGTCGTCTAGTACCGTAGCCTTTAGTAGCTATATTCGCCGCTACTTAATAGCCTTATTTCCTACGCGTAGAGGTAGTACTAATAGTAGTATATTAGTATCTATATTAGGATATACTCGTAGAGCTCGTAGAGGATAGCTCGAGTTAAACTCTATATTAGAGTCGGCTTATAAAATAAGAGAAGATATCGAGTAGTATAGATAGAGATATTAAAGAGTTAGAAGAAGCGAATAGATAGAGGTATAAGAGAGAAGAGCCGGAGGAGGTAGGAGTACTAGAAAATCGTATACGACCGCTAGAATACGCGGGCCGATAGGGGGAGTTAGAGTTTAATAGCGCTATATAGTAGAACTATATTATAGTCTACTACTATATCGGGACACGCCTACCGATCTTTACCTAGTAGAAGTTACGGTTACGCGAACGCTATAATCGCTTTTGCTACTATATAGAATATAGTAGTAGACGAAAATATTACTATAGTATAGATTATATCCGAGTATTATATAGATAATATCGACTATAGTATAGATGTTTCGATATTCGAAGTTCTCTACGAATATATAAAAGACTATAGAAGAGAAAGAGCTAGACCTACTAGTACTCTATAGTATTACTAGTTTAGTAGTCGTAATATAGTAGTAGAAGAGAAAAATAGACTCTCGAACCTACCTTTATATTAAGGAGACGAGTCGTCGTATAGTAGAAGAGAAAAAATAATTATCGATACTACTTCGATATTAAGAAAAGAAGTAGTCGTCGATAATATAAGCTAAGAAGTAGCCGTCGACGCTAAGAAGATAAGTAGTCGTCGATAGTATAAGCTAAGAAGTAACTATTAGCGACGAGTAGACGAGCGGTCGTCGATAGTATAAGTATATAGTAGTTACCCTTTTCGGCTAGTAATAGTAAGGTTAACCTAAGTAACGTATATAATAAGTTCTAGCTCTAGAGTACGTTTATAGCTATCTTTATTTATATATAGTCGCATATATTAGTATACGTTATATTAGGTAAGCGATATATTATATAATATCTAGAGGTTAGAATAGGTCGGGACGGGTCCGAGTCGGGTCTAGGACCTAAATATATAGAACTATAATAGTTAGGTCGGGTCCTAGCCGGTTCCTACCTAGTTCCGGACCTATCTAATAAATATAGGTATTAGATAGGTCCGACTCGGGTCTAACGATAGGTCTAAAGATAGGTCCTAATAGAAATATAAGATTCGATAGAATATAGTATAGAAAATCGAGGGTTATAAATAGATAGAAACCGGAGGAAGTAGAAAGTATAGAAAGCGACGGGTTTTAAAGGCATATTTGATTTAATGCGGCAAATTATACGTTTTAGGGCAACTATAGGCATGCCGACTACGAATACCGACTATAGCAACCTCTCTACTTGCACCGATTTTTACTATATATGCCCTCTATAGTTATAACGATTTTCTCTATATATGCCGTAGAGATTTATCTCTTACTAAATATATTAATTCCCTAAGATAAGAGTAGGCTAATAATAAACTTTATATCCCTCTACTAAATAGTTACTCGCTTTACGTAAATTATAGCAACGTTAGTACCTATAATATAGTTAATATCGATCGAATATAGAACGACTAGGAGCATATATACTCGAGAAGAGGTAGACTAGAGCACTCTCGGCGGCTTCCTATAGAGTACTAAGAGCGCTCGCCTGCTAATAGTAACCTTCTTAAGAAATAGCTAAGCCTTTAGAAACGTCGTAGTAAACTTCGCGGACGAGGTAGCTAAAGGGTAGCTTTAGTATAAGTAGATCTATAGACTTCTAGTACTTGCGGATCTCTTAGAGCGCGATAGCTAGAGTATAAGTTAGTAATGCTAACTATAAATACTAACTATATAACTTACTACCTAGCTTATAGCGATAAGTCTTCCGTATACTAGCTCTATAAGCTAAACCTCCTCTACCTACTACTACTATTTTAGCCGGTGCTTTTCTAGCCGTTCTCTTTTTAGCTAGTCCCTTTTTCGCTACTCGTTTTCTACCTAGTAATCGTTTTCTACCTACTACTCCTCTAGCTACTACTACTACTACTACTATTACTATATTATCTCTCTCGATCTATTTCTTATAGGCTATTTAGTAAGCGAGCTTCTACTTATTAAGACGAGGCCGACCGCTTAGTATAGTTTTCTATAGAGCCTTCCTAGAAAGCTAAGAGGGAGGGGTAGGTAGTATAATACTCTCGTCGCTATTACTCTCGTCGCTATTACTCTCCTCGCTATTACTATCGTCGATAATAATAATAGAGACGTTGTCTTTATTATTTCTATTATCGCTATTCGCGTTTCTACGAGAACTATTCTAGTCGTTTCTACTAGTAGCCTCTTAGTCGTTACTATTATAAGTAGAGGGATTAGAAATTAAGAGAGGAGGGGCAGAAGCGCCGCGTTAGCCGGAAGAGAGCGCCTAGTTATTAAGAAGTCTAAGGTCGATATTACTATTATTTATAGGAGAGTTTTTAAGTAGAGGGGAGTTTCTAAATAAAGAAGAAGTAGACGCCGTATCTCGGCTAGAGAAGTATTACTTAGCGAACTAGCTAGGCTTATTAGTAGGAACTTAAGCTATTATAAATACGCGGAGGGCCGAGAGAAAAGCAGTCGATTAAGCTACGATTAACGTACGCGGTAGTATCCTTCGTGCGCGTAATACGAAAATTCGTTAGAAGGTATAAAAAAGGAAGGCGATAATAATAGGCTAATAAAGCGCGACCGCTAATAAGTTCTAAGGTAGTAGAGGTAGTAGTATTACTAATAGTTTAGTAAGGGTATATAAGTTAGCTAAGGCGGACGTTAGGCTCGCTAGCGCGCTAGCTATAGCTTTACCCGCGCTATATATATTAATTCTAAGCTTCTAAGTATAGTAACGTATACTAGGCTCTTTATAGTCGGCAATTATAGTCGGCAACCTAGTATTATATACCTATATTATTATTCCCTCCTCCGTTCTAGCTAGTAAACTAGTAGCGTAGATAACTATATAGGTGCATATCCTTTGCTTATAGAGTAACGCGCTTCGCGTAGATCGCTAGAAGGTTAAAAATCTCGAACTCTATAACGAGAAATGCCTCTGCTACTTCCTATAAGCATTTAAGTACTACTGCCTAAATTCTAATAATATCGCTACTACCTCTATCTATTATAATCTCGCGGATAACGTATTAAAAAGGGACTCTCCGGATATATAAAGCTATCGTTCGCTAAAGCTTACGAATCTCTCGTAAGGCTGCTATCCTTAGTATTAACTATCTTTTCGAGATACTAGACTTACTAGCTCTCGTTTGTTACTATATTATCCTTATAGCTATCGCTTTTTTCTATAGAACTACTACCTTCCTATAAGACTCGTCGTTTAGTACTATAGCCTTTAGTAGCTATATTCGCTACTACTTAGTAGCCTTATTTCCTACGCATAGAGGTAGTACTAACGGCGGTATATTAGTATCTATATTAGGATATACTCGTAGAGAAGGGCTCGAGTTAAACTCTATATTAGAGTCCGCTTAGGAAATAAGAGAAGGTATTAAGTAGTATAGATAGAGATATCGAAAAGTTAGAAGGAGTAGATAGGTAGAGGTACGAGAGAGAAGGGCTAGGGCAGATAGGAGTACTAGAAAATCGTATACGACCGCTAGAATACGCGGGCCTATAGAGGGGGGGTTAGAGTTCGATAGCGCTATATAGTAGAACTATATCGCATTCTACTACTATATCGGGACACTCCTACCGATCTTTACCTAGTAGAAGTTATAGTTACGCGAACGCTATAATCGCTTTTGCTACTCTATAGAATATAGCAAGTTAGTAATAGACGCAAATATTTACTATAGTATAGATTATATCCGGGCATTATATAGACAATATCGACTATAGTATATATATTTCGTTATTCGAAGTTCTTTACGAATATATAAAATACTATAAAAGGGAAAGAGCTAGACTTACTAGTACTCTATAGTATTACTAGTTAAGTAGTCGTAATATAGTAGTAGAATAGAAAAATAGACTCTCTAGCCTACCTTTATATCGAGGAACCGAGTCGTTATAATAATAGAAGAGAAGAAATAATTATCGATACTACTTTAATACTAAGAAGAGGAGTAGTTATCGATAGTATAAGCTAAGAAGCAACCGTCGGCGCCGAGGAGACTAGTAGTCGTCGATAGTATAAACTAAAAAGCAATCGTCCGCGCTAAGGAGACGAGTAGTCGTCGATAATATAAGCTAAGAAGTAGCCGTCTACGCTAAGGAGATAAGTAGTCGTCGATAGTATAAGCTAAGAAGTAACTATTAGCGACGAGTAGACGAGCGGTTATCGAGGGTATAAGTATATAGTAGTTACTCTTTTCGGCTAGCGATAGTAAGGTTAATCTAAGTAACGTATACGATAGATTCTAGCTCTAGAGTACGTCTATAGCTGTCGCTATCTATATATAGTTATATATATTAGTATACGCTATATTAGGCAAGCGATATATTATATAATATCGCCGACTATAGTAGCCGACTATAGTATAGGAAGCTAATTTCTACGTATAGAGGTAAGCTAGCGGCTAGGCGGGAACAGCTACGTACTAAGCTTCTAGCGCACTTAAAGCTAGAATTCGTCGTACTTAGCTCCTACTATAATAACTACTACCTTAACCGCTGCTATACCTATATTACTACCGAATTTTAAGCGTATATTTACTATATACCTCGCGACACTTATCTCTTCCTAGCGACTAAACTTATAATAATAGCGCGATAAAAGCGACGTCTAATAAGTACTACGCCCTTTAATAGTCTATAGAAGCGTCCCTGCCTCGTAGATAAGGATTTAGATAGTATAAGTACTTCTATACTTTAGATATAACTAAGCGCTATAAGGAAAGATATAGATACTTACTCTTCTAATTCTAATACCCTTCGCGAGCGTAGCTAGCGCGTAGATATATCGCCTAAGAGAGCTATAGTAGATAAGTAGCGTAAAGCTAGAAATAAGTCCTTTACTTAGTAGAAGAAGCTTTTAATCGGCTCTAATAATATATAGAGCTCCTTATTAAAGGAGTAGTAGTAGAAGAAGATTAAGGCCTAAAGAGAGGAGTACTACGCTTAGTACGACCGGATAGCGTAAGTAATAATCTATATAGTCGGCTAATATAGTTAGTAGTACTAATATATAATAGGGACGATAAGAAACGTAAGCGCGCGCAGGATAGGCCTACTATATAAGTAGCGAACCGAGATAAGGAAAGCTTCTATTTTAATATTAAGAAGGAGAAGGGCGCGGACGACCCGTACTATAACTATAACTACTAGTATAATACTAATTAGTCTAAGTCGGGTCTAGAGGCACCCTACGTATTACTAGTAAGGTCGGCCGGTACTAGCTATAAAATAACTAACCTCTATCTTCGAGTCGCTACTAAGAGCGAGTAGGCCGTATAGAGGAGCTACGCCGTCTACGCCTTTTAGAATAAGGCTATTCGATAGTTTAAGAAGAAGGTATATACGCTTACGATACTACGCGCGTAATATAGGAGTTAAGCCGAGTTTATCGTATAACTAATTAAGAAGAGGCCGAGTTCCTCGTAGTAAGAAATAGACCTTATCGAGAGGCTATAATCTAGGAATAAGAGGAGATATATGTTCTAAGTATCTAGAGTAGACGTAAGTAGCTCTTATTAAGAGTATATCGCCGCTAGAACTAATAGCTTCTTTAGGACGCATTCGAGTACCTCCGATTAGACTAGAAGTATACTCTACGCTCTACGGAGCCTTATAGAGGGCTTATAAAATTAGTCTGCATATTAGTATCTATAGCGAAAGCGAAGGTAAATTAGTACCGACTACGCCTACCGACTATATACTAACTAGTAGTAGGAGCTAATAGTAGAAGGCCGTCTTCTAACTATAATAGAAATTTTCCTACCTTATTACCGCGTAGTATATCGTAACTATCTCTCCTAGAAGTCCTTTAAGTTTAATATAGCTAATCGCTTTTCTTAGACTCTATAAGTCCTAGATTAGCTTATCTCGTTAGAATACGATTAGGATAGTAATAGGTTCCGGAAGCTAGTTACTTCTAAAGTATAGGCTAAGCGAAATAGGCTAGTATTCTAGTTATACGCTTATAAGTTCGATATAAAGGAGTTAGTATATAAAGAGCTTCTATAGGAAATATAGCTCGATTCTAAGTAAGAAGGAGGACTTAGCTTTTAGGATATTATCGAGTAGCTTCTAGGTACGTCTACGGATAAGCTCGCTATCTCTAAGACCTTTATACGTAAATTCTAGTCGCTAGAGATAGGGTTTATATAGAAGCTCTATAACTCCTCTTAGGCTAGGTAGAATACGGATATATCTCGTAAGTTAAGATTAGTTATAGCCGCCGACGGTATATTAGCCTATAGTTTACGTCGTAGTACTAGCCGGCCCTCTTTAACTTATATCTCTTATTTCTACCTCTCGGTCTATAGTAGCTTGCCGAATATATAATTCTCCTTTATAATTCTTATAGACGGCTTAAGTCTTACCTTCGATAGCTAAGTATATTTAATACTAGCCTTATTCTCTTACGTAGCGGTTACGCCTTTAGAGACATGCTACTACTTTTTCTTTAGAGCTAGTACTAGATCTAGGAGCTCTAGCTATACCTTAAACTTCTAGCTCGCTATATTCTTTTTCCTCTACTTATTCTTAGTATTATTTCTAGCCTTCTACTATATAGTATTATATCGCTTTACGTAGTCTTTAGGTAGTTTCTAAATTCTCTCTATAATAGGTTTATTTACTTAGGCTAAGTCTAACTCTACTTTTTCGACTTAAGCTTTATTAATACTACTAGCCTCTTACGCTAGTAAGATACTTGCCCTCGAAGGCGACTATAGCGTTACTATAATTAAAGAGTACTTAGTACGTTTATTAGTCGCGACTATTATAAGCTCGATAAGAGTACTAGAGGTGCCCGTCTTTATAACGCTACTAGGATAGGCCGTCGGCCTATAATAGAGACACCTCGCTAGTACTTATACTAATAAAACTTAATCGCCTTTATAAATATTATTTACCTCTATTACTCTACTAGCTTTTACTCTCTAGTTCTACAATTCCTTCTTAGTACTATATACTTTATATTATAGTATTACTAGTATATCCTACGACTCTAATACGACGTAGTAGTACTATACTTCCTTCTTCCTCGAGATATATTAATATAAGTATACGACTTCGCGAACGATAGACTAACTCTAAATCGTAGCCGTCTCTCGTCGACTCTAGTCCGATTAAGAAGGTAGTATAATAGCAAAGGAAGAGATACTATATAATTACGAATACCTCGAGTAGTCGAGCTAGTATACGAGATAGGATACTATCTCTAACTAACCTTACTAAGCCGCTAAAGGATTCTAAGGACTAGGTCGAAACTAATAGCGTATAGATATAGCGGCAGGAGTATACCTAGTCGTTCGAGAGCTTTTACTACTTCTATTAGTAGCTTAAAGAGGCTAGGTATTACGATAAGTATAGTAGAATATCTTCGAACTCTATAAAATAGAACTTAAATACGCGAACGTTATAGGCCTAGAGATTCTTCGTTAAAGGTATAAACTAGGAAACGTACGCCCTAAGAGTTATTTATAAGGGATATAATAGAGTTATTAAATACCTAGGACTAAGTAATAGAATAAAAGCTCTATAAAAGCACCTCGATTTAGTAGGCTACGAAGATACCTCCTAGGAGCGTAGAGTTACTAAAGAAGTTATTAAGGCTACTAAAGATTAATCTATAAGTTTAGTATTTATTAATACGAAAATAAGGTGCCGACTACGCTTACTAACTACGCTTGCTAACTATACTCGCCGACTATGCTTTACGGAGATATATAACGTAAATATACTAACGGTCCTTATTTATAGAAACGGCTTAAGAAAAGTTTTACTAGAATAGAGCACCTAGACTAGTTAAAGTTTCTAGAGTTATATAGGCTTATAGTTTCTTAGCTAGGCTTACTCTTAAACTTCTTCGAAAGTCTTATAGTTCGGCGTACCTACGAATATCTATTAGAGGAGACTAGATCTATCGACTTTAAGAGCGCCGCTACAATTAAGTTATATATCTAGGACGCGGTTAATTACTCCGAGGACTATCTAAAACGTTAGCTATCTAGAACCTTCTAGGTAGCTATCGCCCTTAATAGTTAGTACGCTAGGGTGCTCCGAGTATTATTCCTTACGATACGAGGCTACTAGATTAATAGCGAGTAGGCCTAGTATAAGGCTATACTAGCCTTTCTATATATTTCGGGCCGTTATACGAGCGAAGTCCTAGCGGACCTACTATTTAACGTACTTGCCTACGAAGTCCTATTATATACCTTTACGCGATCGTAGGTAGAAATAGGTAGCTCTAGCTATGCTAGCAAAGTATAGGGCGGCTAGATACCTATAAAGAAGTAGAGAGAAAGCGATAAAAAGTTTAGAATTTTAACCTAAGAAGATCTAAAGAGCTCCTAAGAATATAATAATAGAGTTAGCGCGGCTATTACTAATATAAGATACTAATACTCGACCGAAGGACAGCCTTTTTAGGTAGTAAATACCCTTATAGGCCTAAAGGCTAGAGTAGTAACCTAGCCTTACTATAAGCTAAAGAGAAGGAACTAAGTATACCTAAGAGGAAGCTTTAATATAAAAGAGTAAGAATAGGAGGAATAGAGGCAAAGGAATAGCAATACCTCTAAAGATACTAAGACAAATAGCTACTAGGAGCCTTTATCTAAATAAGAGACTCTAAGGTAGGATTAGTCCTCCTACTCTAGAGCTCTCTAAAACTTTAAGTCTAAAGGTAGAGTATCTAATATAAGCTATCTCTATACTATACTTAGAGCTGCCTATAAAGACACTACTATTCTAAATACTTTAGGAAACTAGAATTTCTCTAGATATAGGTTATATAACTAAATACTAAGTAAGGCAAAATCTAAGTAGAATTTATATAAGGAGATACCTACCCTAGGAACTAGTAAGAAAGAGTTAGATATAGATTAATATAAGTACTAGTATAGAGGCAAAGGCTATATATATAGGCTAGAGCCCTTAAGCTAGTAGGTAAGAGGATAGGCTCCTTAAGTACTAAGGATATAGATACTATAAAGGAATATATAATAAGAGAATATTAGACTATTAAAATAACGTTTATCGTCCTATAGAGCTTAGATACTATAGAAGCGGCAAGCTATATAGAGCTTGCTATAAAATATATAGATATAAGGAGGTTTTTATACTAGAGTACTTTATATAAGAGCTTTTCTACCTACGAAACATATAGGGCGTGCTGCTTACTCTATATAAAGAGGTAGACTAGCGTATAAGACTTATCTATTTAACGTACTTACTCGTTTCGAAATCTCTAATAGGCTTATAGCCCTAATAGTAGATAATACTTCTAATAATAATATACTATATATAGCTATATACGTATCCTTCCTATATATATACCTCCTAACTAACGAGTTCTAGTATCGAGGCTATTAATATTTATTCCTACGAGCGGATATATATAGCGAAACTATTAGTCTCGATTAAATAACTTCCTTTCTAAGGAATAGACGGAGATATAGAATAGATATTAGATACTAAAGACTACGAGTTCTCCCGTCTAGAATAGTTCCTATACTTTATATATATAATCTAGCTCTCTTTAGAGAAGTTCTTCGCTATTCTTAAGATTAAGCTAAGGAACGAAGAATAGAAATAATAGGACGAGGAGATAGATACGAACGCCTTATATTGGCTTAAAGTAGGAAGTCTAGCTATAGTTCTAATAAAGGTACTATTTATTCTCTCTACGAAGTATATATAGTTAGTAAACGTAGTCGGTAGAAGCTATACTAATAACCGCTCCTTATAAAGTTCTATAAACTTATAGTTAAGGTAAACTCTAGTACTTAACGCTTCGAGAGTTTTATAGTACTATAGCGAAAGAGGATCGCAGATCTATATTAGTACTCGAAATAGTATAAATAGTAGAAGAAGTCGCTTAATAGGGTTTTGCGCCTAATATAAGATATAAAGACCTATTAGAGCTTAACTATAATTATACTAATATATAGTTCTTAACTACGAGATATTATCGACGAGTATATTAAGAATAAGGGTTAGCCCGAACTTAAGCTAACTATTATAGAATAGAAGAGGGTTAAATATATTATTAACCTTACTACTCCTTTCGCTAAGGCTACGATATAGATCGGTACGATAAAGGAGCTAATAATCTACCTCGTTCTTAGCTACTATAATACCTTATTCGATATCCTAGATATTATAAATAAGAAACTTAAATATAAAACGTAATTCTAGTAAAAGGAGATTTATTCTACCTTATAGGCTATATAAATAAAGCTCGAGAAGTACTATACTACTACTTAGAAGCAATTCGGTAATATATATAGCATTGCGATTCTTCTTAATCTAGTAATAAAACAGGCGTTCTAGGACCGCGAGGCCTTCTCTAGCGAGAGGCTCGATTCCTCCTTCGAGGATTACTACTAGTTAAAATTCCGGGTCGAATACGCGCGATATAAGCCTCTCGTAGCTATGTTCTAGTCTAGGCTATAAAAGGCCTTATACCGCTCCGCGATATTATTCGCAATAGGTCTTTATAGTAGATTAGATAGTAATAACTCCGACTCTAATTAAAGGGTATTTAGACGGCTACGGCAGACTATATAGCCGTTAGCTAATTCGGACGAGGTATCTCGTTATCGTTACGCTAGATTTAAGGACTCGGCTACCTATTCTATAGAGTATCTGCTCCGGTTATAGAAGATAATAGTATTAGAATATCTAGGTTACGCGCTAATAGCTCGAGATATCCTCTCTATTCTAGTAGCTAGAACTAGTTATAAGAGCGACTTTAGTATAGCGCGTTATTAGAGCCGATATAATCGGTCCTACGATCCCTCGACGTTTAGTAATATTATATACTATCGTTCTTAAGAGTATAACGCGTAGTAATAGGCTCGGGATTCGCTTATAAAGGAGGCGCCGCCGATATTAACTACGTTCGAGCCTTCGGATAATATAGTTAGTTAGTAGTAGAAGTAGCTCGAGGTAGATTAGGAGGCGTTAGTAAGTACTAAATAGAGTAACTTCGACTCGATTAGTAATAACGAGGAGGATATAGTACTAATATATCTTCGCTATAGTACTTAGTAAAGGAAATATTTACTTTTACGTTATATCCGTAGAGTAGAATAGACTTCGTAGTCGATATTATAATAGTATTTAGTTTTAATATCTCGTAGTCGGCAAGTATAGTCGGCATCTTTATTTTTCTTCGTAACTATAGTCGCTAGTTTAACTAGTACTTCTAATATACTATAACGCTTAGTTCTATATATACGTATATTTAGTATTAGAGCAATTCTATTATCCTCGTAGCGACCTAGTTTTGCTCTATAGTATTAGACCTATCTTTTTAACCTTAGGTCCCTATAAAGACCTATATAGGAACTAGTAGTTTTTAGACCCGACCTATCGATTTTATATTAGGTCGAGGACTCTATCGATTTAGGTCTTAGATTAGTTTCTAAGGGAACCGACCTAGACTTAGAACCGACTTAAAGTCGGGGACCTATTCTAACCTCTAATAAACTCGTCTTTTTAAGGACTACGTAAGAAACTACGTTCGTATAGAAGTAAGGAACATAGGCGGTATTCTCGAGTTTAATAATAGCTAGTCTTATATTAAGGTATACCGTACCGTACGTAATAACTAGGTATAGGCTTAACCTAGCTTTTACTATTTTACCTTAAGCGGTTCTTATAGGTTTAAATCTAGCCTTTAAGTAATAGTTAATAATATAGATATTAGCGTAGCTATTATAACTCTAGCGATTAGTAGTATTATTATCGTAATACGCGCTAGAGTTAGCTAAGTAAACTAGCGCGTAAGACGCGCTAATTACGCGTTTGTCGCTATTATTATTCGCTAAGTCGTTGCCTTCTACCCCTTTAGTAGTCGTATTATCCTTAATAAACTTCTCGCGTTCTTAATTACTCTAGAACTTCGATCGTATAGCCTTAAGAAGTTTATCGTTCTAGATAAGATTCTTAAAGTAGTTTAGAAGATACTTCTTAAATATAGTACTACGTTCGCTAGCGGCTAGCCTTAGTTTAGGGTTAATAACCTTATATTTAGCGAGCGACTCGTAGTTCTTATTATTAGGTTTACCTATAATATACTTATAGCCCTTACTTCTAGATCGTTTTTACTATAGCTCGATGCTACTCTAATTAGTATTTTAGGGCTAGCTCTCTTAATCCTTTATAGATAAGTCCCTATATATAGCGAATATAGATTTGCTATTTCTAGTTCCTCTACTAATTAAAAGGACGTCCTTAGTTAAGTTTACCTAGTAATTAACTATCTTTAATAGTAACTATAGGTTATTATTAGCTACTAGAGTTATAGCGATAGTATATAAGCTAGTAGCTAGTAATTAGTTATATTTAGTAATAGTATTTAAGAACTTTCTTACTAGGTCTTTACTAGTATTATATTTAGCTGCTTTTATTCTTGTCTTAAGAATTAGCTAGCTAGCTACGTAGTTCTCGACGCTCTCTCGTCTATTATAACCCTTCTTAAGAGCTACTAGCTTCTTCGAGTATATATCGATTTTCTATATATTAGAGAGTTCGAATTAATCCCTAAATACTATAAATTGCTCTCGGAGGGTTACTTTATTATTTAGGAGTAGCTTAGTTATAGTAGTTACTAACTCCTTAAAATAAAGGTTCGCTCGGTAGGAGTTAGTCTTAAAGTTCTCGTACTTCTTAATCCTATATTCTACGTTCTTAACCTTTATATTATATATCGTTTTCTTCTACTAAAAAGCCTATACTATTTCTAAAGGTATTTCCTCTATATTAGCTAGCTATTCCGAGTTAGAGACTAGTCTTAGTTATTCTTCTATTCCGGATAGATTAGTCTATATCTATATATCTAGTTCGGTAAATAACTACTTAGTTTATTTACTCTATTTATCCTAGTCTTCCTACTTATAGTATTATTAGCGCGGTAGCGTACCTATAGGTATCGTAGCGGCTATAGCGTACGTAGAGGTAGTAATAATTAATAAGCTAGTTTAGTAATCCGGGCTTATAACTATCGCGCTAAGTAGCGCAGTAGTTACGGAAGTATACGGGTATCTTCTAGAGAGTTACTTAGAATTATATAATATAAAATTAGTAGGAAGCGATCTCTATCTATTCCTAGAATTTACTATAGAAACGCTTATATATAATTAGGGCCTTAGTATCTAGAATTCCCGCTTTTAATATCCGAGAATTCTTTATATCTTAGGGTTCTCGTACCCTAAGACACCTGCTCGTATTCTAAGATATCTCCGTATCGTAATAATCGATAATAATAAGGAAAGTATAAAAGGTTAGTATATAGTAATATATTAAGCGCCCCTAACTATACTCGTTAGAGATATTAAGAGACTAATTCTTACCGATTCCTCTATATACGTTTAGCGTGCTTTTGTCTTACGCTAAGTATACGCGGCGTAAGCCGGATGCTTCGGCGTCTAACTTAGACGCCCTCTAAGCTATTAGCTCTCTAAGCTATTAGCCCCCTAAGCTATCGCTCTTATAATTATCTCCTCTTCCTTATAGAGCTACCTTAGCTCGTAAAAGAGTTTATATTAATATAGTAGCCGGCCGCTTACGTCCTTATTATATTACGGTTGCGTTGCTCTGCCGCCTCGTAGTTATATACGATTTTTAGGTAGTACTATAGTAATATACTAGATCTTAAGGGACTTTTATATTATAGACCCTATATAGGCCGCGCGTTAATTATAGGGTAGGTGCGGGCTATAAGTTCGCGCCTAATTACGTTAATACTTATTCTAGTATACTATCTTTAAATAAGCGCCCCGCTCTCGCCTTATACTATCTACGTATCTCCCTAGCCTTTTTCTAGTACCTATTCTATAAGTATTATACCTCCTAAGAAGATCTCTACTCCTATAATCTTAGCCGATCCCCGTACTATTATCGACCTTCCTACTATAAAGGACGATAACTATTATCGTTATCTCTTATATTTAGTAATAGGTAAGTCCGGCGTTCTATATATATATTAGCTACGAGTTCCTTACTAATATAGTATATATAGCCGGTATTCGGCCGTACGATAGGGTTATAAAACTAAGTAAGAAGAAGAATTATTAGCGCTATAATAATAATAACTACTCTTACGACTACTATACCGACCTAGATATTACTACGTAGTCGAAGCGCTTACGCTTCTATCTCGCTAAGCTAGCTAAGGGTAGGCCGGCCGTACGCGCCGAGTAGCTCTACTACCGCTCTACTAATCTATAGGCCCTAATCGCTAATAGCCTTAAGGTCCTATAGTCTAATAAGGGCAAGTCGGCTAGGGTCTTTAAGACTCTAAAGAAGAGCGGAGCTAGCGCGCTACTAGCTAGTAGCGGTCCTTCTACTACTAAGCTACTTATAGCTAGTAAGTAGATCGCCTTATCCTTTAAGCTCTTTAAGCTTAAGTATAAGGTATATCTTACGAGTTATATACTTCTCGTACGCGTTACTAATATTCTTCGTAGCGTCTACGCCTACTTAGCGCCTTAAAAGAGGCGCTCGATATAGCGGTCTATATTGCCTACGCTAACTACTTTACTAGCTAGATAGAGGAGGTCTCTAACGACGAGGCCTCTATAATAGAAAAGGAGAAGGATAATAAGAAGGATAAGAAGAATAAGAAGAATAAGAAGGACGAGGATATAGAGGAGTAGGCTAGCGTATCGCGCGCTCTCCTTATACTCTCTCCTCGCGCTCCTCTTATACTACTTATATAGTCTACTATCTTATTCTATTATAAAAGGTTAGTATATAGCAATATATTAAGCGCCCCTAACTATACCTATTAGAGATATTAAGAGACTAATTCTTACTAATTCCTCTATATACGTTTAGCGTACTTTTATCTTATACTAAGTATACGTAGCGTAAGCTAGATACTTCGGCGTCTAACTTAGACGCCCTCTAAGCTATTAGCTCCCTAAGCTATCGCTCTTATAATTATCTCCTCTTCTCTATAGAGCTGCCTTAGCTCGTAGGAGAGTCTATATTAATGCGGCAGCCGGCCGCTTGCGTCCTTATTACGTTACGGTTGCGTTACTCTACCGCTCTATAGTCGTACGCGATTTTTAGGTAGTACTATAGCAACGTACTAGATCTTAAGAGACTTTTATATTATAGACCCTATATAGGCCGCGCGTTAATTATAGGATAGGTATAGGCTATAAGTTCGCGCCTAATTATATTAATACTTATTCTAGTATACTATCTTTAGATAAGCGCCTCGCTCTTACCTCGTACTATTTATATATCTCCCTAACCTTTTCCTAGTACTCGTTCTATAAGTATTATACCTCCTAAGAAGATCTCTACTCCTATAATCTTAGCCGATCCCTATACTATTACCGACCTCTCTACTATAAAGAACGACGACTATTATCGTTGCCTCTTATATTTAGTAATAGGTAAGTCTAGCGTTCCGTATATATATTAGCTACGAGTTCCTTACTAATATAGTACGTATAGCTAGCGTTCGGCCGTACGATAAGGTTATAAAACTAGGTAAGAAGAAGAATTATTAGCGCTATAATAATAATAACTACTTCTACGACTACTATACCGACCCGGATATTATTACGTAGTTAAAGCGCTTACGCTTCTACCTTACTAAGCTAGCCGAGGGCAGGCCGGCCGCACGCGCCGAGTAGCTCCGCTACTACTATACTAATTTATAGGCCTAGATCGCTAATAGCCTTAAAGTCCTATAGTCTAATAAAGGCAAGTCGGCTAGGGTCTTTAAGACTCTAAAGAAGGGCGGAGCTAGCGCGCTACTAGCCGGTAGTAGTCCTTCTACTACTAAGCTACTTATAGCTAGCAAGTAGATCGCTCTATTCTCTAGGCTCTTTAAGCTTAAGTACGAGGTATATCTTATAGGTTATATACTCCTCGTACGTATTACTAATATTCTTTATAGCGTCTACGCCTACTTAGCGCCTCGAAAGAGGCGCTTAATATAGCGGTCTATACTACCTACGCCGACCGCCTTACTAGTTAAATAGAGGAGGTCTCCGACGACGAGGCCTATATAGTAAAGAAGAAGGAGAAGGATAATAATAAGAAGAATAAGAAGAATAAGAAGAAGGAGAATAAGGGTATAGAGGAGTAAGCTAGCGTATCGCGCGCTCTTCTTATACTCTCTTCTCGCGCTTCTTCTACGCTACTTATATAGTCCGCCGCCTTACTCTATACTTCTATTCTACGCTAGCGCTACGGCCTATCTACGCTACGCCTACGAGCGCTATAAATAAATAATTTCTCTCTACTCTATATCCTCTATTCCTTTTAGCGATTTTCGTAATATAATATTTCGTCGTAGCCTTAGCGCTTAGCGTATACTCGTTATAAATTATAGTAGTCGCGATAGTTAATTAGTAGTATAGTAGCTACGATAGTCGACTTTGCGGCTTATATAAGCTCCTCTTACTCTACTCTTACGCCTTAAATTCCTCGAGCGCTTCGTATTCCCTAATATATTTAATTAGTTTCTATATATCGTATTCTTCTAGCTAGCCTTTCTACCGGACTAGCTACTTCCTCTTACTCTTCTTAACTCGAGTTTCTAGTACTTTCTCGACTATCTACTCGCTCTTATTATCTACGAGAGGTAAGCTAGTCTCCTAAGATTCGCTACTATACTAAGGTTCTAGAAGAGATATATAGAAGATATTATAGATATATAATCCCGTTAGAAGAGCTAGGTAGTACGCCTACTTCCTAACTACGTCGATTACTTTAAATAGTCTAGCGAACTTATCTACTAGCTTCTTTAATAGTACCTTTAGTTTTAGGTTCTTTATAGATAGAAGGACTATATCGCCGACCTTATATTTCTTTAGCTAATACTTCTAGTTATAATACTTAGCCTACGACTCGCTTACTTACTACTAGCGCTTTATTAACTCCTTATAATTCCGCTTTAACCTTTTTATAGCGTCCTTTACTACTAGTACTTCTTCTCGCGAAATCGCGTCCCGAGATTTAATTACGTCCCTCTTATAGGTCTTCGTTATTAGGTCCGGGTCGAACTCGTAGATAATACGAAATAGTAATATCTTTAGTATTATATTTAGGCTATTATTATACGCGAATTCTATAGAGGCTAGCATAGACGCCTAGTCGTCTTAGTTCTCCTTATAATAGATACGTAGGTACTACTTAAGCGTCTAGTTTGCGCGTTTAGTCTAGCTATCCGTTTGCGAGTAAAATATTATACTTAGCCTATGTTTTACGTATATCTCGAAATAGAAGTCTAACTAGAACTAGCTAGTAAATATAGACTCTTTATTAGAGATAATACTATTAGGTATACCTCGAAGTCGTATAACTTTATTAAGTAGGATATCTATAAGCTCTACGCTTATATAGCGCTTTATCGTCCGAACGAAAGTTACTATCTTAGAATAGTAGTCGATAATTATAAGAATCGCGTTAAATATATAACTATTACGCTTACTTAGAGGAAGGTCTATAATAAAGTTTATAGATAGATCTCTCTACGGCCGTTCTAGTAGAGGAAGCGCAACTATCTCGCTATAGGGACGGTAGCGCCTCGCTTTTACCTTCTAATAGCTACTATATAATTCGACGTATTACCTAACGTCCTCGTTAACCTCTAGCTACTAGTACTTTCTCTTAACGAGTTCCGTAGTCTTATCCTTATCGAAATAGCTAGCTAGGAAGTTATCGTAGTATATACGAATTACTTACGTTTATAATATAGGGTCGTAGGGAAGGTATAATACCTCTTCGCGATATATATACTTATCTTAGATAGTATACTTGTCGCTTTCGCCTCTATTACTCTTCGCCTACGTATATAGCTCCTTCGCTATTAGGTTTAGCTAGACTAGTATAGCTACGTACCCGATTACTAGGTCTAAGGTATTAGTATATAGCCGTTCCTTTATAATAATAGTACTAGCGACCCGTATTAGTAGCGCGAATCTATATAGACCTAGCTCGTAGCGTTCGAGGCTAGTAGACTACGTCCTATTAGCTACTTTCGTTACCGGCCTATAGTTTATTATATGCTAGTAGTTATAGGCGGCCTTAATATAGTTTATAACCGGTCTACCTACTTAGAGGTCGCTCTAAACTTAGAGTTTCCGCTATAGCGATAGTAATAGGTTATTTATCGCCTACGTATCTTTTACGTAATCGCTACGCCTTAATAGCGCGTTAGCTATATTTAGCTTACCCGCTCTATAACTAATTATAAAGTTATATAAGGCTAAGAACGTAGCCTACCTAGCCTATTAGCCTATTAACTACTTTATGCCTATAAAGGCCTTTAGGTTAGCGTAGTCGACTAGCACCTCTACCTTATACGTAGCGCCTTCGAGGTAAGGCCTCTATACCTTAAAGGATTCTACTACTATAAGGAGTTCCTTATTATAGACCTCGTAGTTATACTCGGTATTAATTATCTTCTATAAGAAGAACGCGATTAGGTACTATTCTACCTTGAATAGCTAGCTTAGAATACTAGTAATAGCAAAGTTAGATATATCGGTCTCGACTTATAGGCGTAACGTAGGGTTAAAGTATCTAAGAAGCGGCGCGGTCTAGAAGTATTCTTTTAACTTTAGGAAAGCCTACTCCTTAGCTTCGCTCTAACTAATAGGTCTAGGCTTCCTACTATTCTTCGCGCCTTTTAAGAGTATAGTTAGTAGTACTACGACCCTCGAATATTCGAAGATAAAGTAGTAGTTAAAGTTTACGAACCTAAGAAACGATTAAACCTTTATAAGAGTAGTTAGCCTCGGCTACGAGGCGATTGCAGCTACCCTACTAGGGTCTATCGCTATACCTCTAGTTATAACTACGAACTTAAGGAAGTTAACTTATTTCTAGAAGAACTTATACTTAGCGCGTTATATATAAAGTCCGAATTTGCGGAGCCTCTTAAGTATAGCGTATACGTCTCGTATATAGTCCTCGCGAGTCTTACTATAGATTAGGATATTATCTAGATATACTACGTAGCTTATATCTACTAGCCCTACTAGCGCGTAGTTAATATACGCTTAGAACGTTACTAGGGCGTTCGTTAAACTAAAGAGTATTACCTAGTATTAGTAGTAACTATATCGCGTACGGAACGTAGTCTTCTAGTAGTCGCTTAGTTTAATACGAATACGATAATACGCGTCTATAAGATCTAGCGACGTAAACTACGTAGCTCCTATAAGTCTATCTAGCGTTTTACTAATAAGAGGTAGCGGGTACCGATTCTTAATCGTAATCTCGTTTAGCCTATAGTAGTCTATATATAACTATAGCTTACTATTCTTCTTTAGTACAAATAGGATAGGCGTACTCGCCTTACTATTAGAACGCTCGATCTAATTATACTCGAGCCTAGTCTTTAGGTACTCCTTAAGCTCTTCGAGCTCTCTACTTAACTAGTAATATAGCGGCCTAAAGGGTAGTATAGTACCCGGCTTTAGGTCGATCGTATACTTAGCGCTATTAATAGGTCTACTTTATATTTTCTTTATTAAGTTAAAGACGTCGTCGAACTAATAGAACTCCTTTAGTATTAGAGTAGGCTCCTTGCCTATCCTACTTAGGCTAACTACAAATATAGTAGGTGCCTTCTAGAGGTCTTTAAGGAACTTATAGGCCTCTTAGACTTCGAATCGGCCGAAATAATCGTTACTATAACGCTATTTATCTATACTACTATCGATACTTACTTATTATATACGTCGCTATAGATAGCTAAGGATAATATTAGGATCTAGTATATTATATACGTAGAAGATCCCTCCGGTTACGTACTCGATCCTCGAGGAGTCTACGAGCCTTATACGTATATAGTACGTACCGTAATAATAACCTAGTTTACTTATAAAGGTAGTAGCTAGTAGTAAGGCCGCGTTCGGCCGTAAGAGCAACTTATACTAGAGTACGAAGGCTCGTAATACTATATTAATATTTATAGTATTATCGAGAAGGAACTCGGCTAGCCTACGGCCCTTCTAAGATTTAACTTCTCCTCGTACTCGTACTACTAGTACGTATTATATAGGCAGGTACCCTATACTATCTACTTTAGTAGCAGAGACTTACGTAATATCTCTATCGCTTCTACTTTTTTCGACTTGCCTATAGCTACCTTATAGACTACTAGCTTATTACTATTCTTATTCTTATTTAGATAATCTAGACGGATATAGCCTACCTCGTTATAACTATAATACCTAGATTACTAGTCCTTATCTTTGCCTTTATACTTATCTTAAGAGTTCTTCTCCTTTAAGCTAGACCTATAACTGCATTTAGAGGCATATATATTACTATCGACTCTCTTACGCTTTAACTACTAGTGCGACGCGTCCTTATTATAGTCGCGTAAGCCTATATTACGTAGTATTAACCTTTCTGCCTATTTAAGGCATCGTACTAGGGCGACGAGGTCGGCGCGCTTCGCTAGGATAATATAATTCTTAATAATATCCTTTCGTAGCGACGGCTTTAACTTTACGAGAAGCTAGCGAACTAACTACGCCTTAGTATAGTCGCCGAGCTATACCTCGAGGTTACTAAGGTCTATTACGAATTATTATATACTCTAATTTTCGCCTTAGCGTTTTATCTCGTATTTAATAGTTATAAGTAGCTAGCGGTTCGCTTAATCCTCGACGATATTATATAGAAACTTATAGAACTACGCCTAAGTATACCTCGCTAGAAGTATACTAGGGTACTTATTATACTAGGCTTCTTATACTTCGCCTATAAGGAATATAATACTAGTAATTACTTTCTAGTATTCTATTATAAACTTCCTCGGCGCGGCTATAAAGTTTACTTTATATATACGGACGTATTCCTAGGCTTCCTTAACGGTCTCGCCCTTAAATAGCTTAAGAGAGCGGAGCTTAATAGATTCGTAGGGCGTATATTTGTCGCTACTATAATATATACTATCCTTAGTATCTCTAGTAATACTCGCTATACTAGAGTACCTCGAGCCGAGGCTTCTTACTATTATACTTAAGCGTATTAGTAGAGTAGTCGTTCTAACTTCTCGTATTAAGCATTTATTCTCTACCTAGAGGGCGTAGAGTTCGAGCTATTCGCGTAGCGTAGCGTTCTCTTACTCGAGACGCTCGCGCCTTGCCTACGTATTATTAGCGTCGTTTATCTCCTCGTTTTCTTTAGCTTTAAAGTCTAGTAACTCTCCTACGTAGGCTAATAGTAGTACTATAGACCTAGTACGTTCGCTATAGTTACTTAGCTATATAGATGCTCCTTATATAAGTATAGTAGGCCTTAATATATCGCTACTCTTAATAAGGTAGAAGAATTAGTATTATAAAAGGTTAGTATATAGTAATATATTAAGCGCCTCTAACTATACTTATTAGAGATATTAAGAGACTAATTCTTACCGATTCCTCTATATACGTTTAGTATACTTTTATCTTACGCCGAGTATACGCGGCGTAAGCTAGATGCTTTAGCGTCTAACTTAGACGCCCTCTAAGCTATTAGCTCTCTAAGCTATCGCTCTTATATCTATACTTCTATTCTACGCCGGCGCTATAGCCCGTTTGCGCTACGCCTACGAGCGCTATAAATAAATAATTTCTCTCTACTCTATATCCTTTATTCTCTTTAGTAGCTTTCGTAATATAATATTTCGTCGCGGCCTTAGCGCTTAGCGCGTACTCGTTATAAATTATAGTAGTCGCGACGGTTAGTTAGCGGCGCGGTAGCCGCGATAGTCGACTTTATAGCTTACGTAAGCTCCTCTTGCTCTACTCTTGCGCCTTAAATTCCTCGAGCGCTTTATATTCCTTAATATATTTAATTAGTTCCTATATATCGTATTCTTCTAGCTAGCCTTTCTACTAGACTAGCTACTTCCTCTTACTCTTCTTAACTCGAGTTTCTAGTACTTTCTCGACTATTTACTCGCTCTTATTATCTATAAGAGGCAAGCTAGTCTTCTAAGATTCGCTACTATACTAAGGTTCTAAGAGGAATACGTAGAAGATATTATAGATACGTAATCCTATTAGAAGAGCTAGGTAGTACGCCTACTTCCCGACTACGTCGATTACTTTAAATAGTCTAGCGAACTTATTCGCTAGCTTCTTTAATAGTACCTTTAGTTTTAGATTCTTCGTAGATAGGAGGACTATATTACTAACCTTATATTCCTTTAGCTAATACTTCTAGTTATAATACTTAGCCTACGACTCGCTTACTTACTACTAGCGCTTTATTAACTTCTTATAGTTCCGCTTTAACCTTTTTATAGCGTCCTTTACTACTAGTACTTCTCTTCGTAGAATTATACTCTAAGATTCGATTACGTCCCTCTTACGAATCTCTATTATTAGGTCTAGGTCGAACTCGTAGATAACGTAGAATAGCGATATCTTTAGTATTATATTTAGGCTATTATTATACGCGAATTCTATAGAGGCTAGTATAGACGCCTAGTCGTCTTAGTTCTTCTTATAATAGATATATAGGTACTACTTAAGCGTCTAGTTTACGCGTTTAGTCTAGCCGTCCGTTTATAGGTAAAATACTATACTTAGTCTACGTTTTACGTATACCTCGAAATAGAAGTCTAACTAGAACTAGCTAGTAAATATAGACCCTCTATTAGAGATAATACTACTAGGTATACCTCGAAGTCGTATAACTTTATTAAGTAGGATATTTATAAGCTCTATACTTATATAGCGCTTTATCGTCCGAACGAAAGTTACTATCTTAGAATAGTAGTCGATAATTATAAGAATCGCGTTAAATATATAACTATTACGCTTACTCGGTAGAAGGTCTATAATAAAGTCTATAGATAGATCTTTCTATAGCTATTCTAGTAAAGGAAGCGTAACTATCTCGCTATAGGGATAGTAGCGCCTTGCTTTTACCTTCTAATAGCTACTATACGATTCGACGTATTACTTAACGTCCTTATTTGTCTCTAGCTACTAGTACTTTCTCTTAACGAGTTCTATAGTCTTATCCTTACTAAAATAGCTAGCTAGGAAGTCGTCGTAGTATATACGAATTACTTATATTTATAATACGAGGTCGTAGGGAAGATATAATACTTCTTTACGATATATATACCTATCTTAGATAGTATACTTATCGCTTTTGCCTTTATTACTCTCTACCTACGTATATAGCTCCTTCGCTATCGGGTCTAGCTAGACTAGCGTAGCTACGTACCCGATTACTAGGTCTAAGGTATTAGCGTACGACCGTTCCTTTATAATAATAGTATTAGCGACCTATATTAGTAGCGCGAATCTATATAGACCCGGCTCGTAGCGTTCGAGGCTAGCGGACTACGTCCTATTAGCCGCTTTCGTTACTACTCTATAGTTTATTATATACTAGTAGTTATAGGCAGCCTTAATACGGTTTATAACCGGTCCGCCTACTTAGAGGTCGCTCTAAACTTAAAGTTTCTACTATAGCGATAGTAATAGGTTATTTATCGCCTACGTATCTTTTACGTAATCGCTACGCCTCGATAGTACGTCGACTACGTTTAGCTTACCTACTCTATAACTAATTATAAAGTTATACGGAGCTAAGAACGTAGCCTACCTAGCCTATCGGCTCGTTAACTACTTTATATCTATAAAGGCCTTTAGGTTAGCGTAGTCGACTAGTACCTCTACCTTATATATAGCGCCTTTAAGGTAAGGCCTCTATACCTTAAAGGATTCTACTACTACGAGGAGTTCCTTATTATAGACCTCGTAGTTATACTTAGTATTAATTATCTTCTATAAGAAGAACGCGATTAGGTACTATTCCGCCTTAAATAGCTAGCTTAGAATACTAGCGATAGCGAAGTTAGACGTATTAGTCTCGACTCGTAGGTATAACGTAGAGTTAAAGTACTTAAGGAGCGGCGCGGTCTAGAAGCGTTCTTTTAACTTTAGGAAAGCCTACTTCTTAGCTTTGCCTTAACTAATAGGCCCTAGCTTCCTACTATTCTTCGCGCTCTTCGAGAGTATAGTTAGTAGTACTACGACCCTCGAATATCCGAAGATAAAGTAGTAGTAGAAATTCGCGAACCTAAGGAATAATTAAACCTCTATTAGAGTAGTCGGCCTCGGCTATAAGGCGATTATAGCTACCCTACTAGGGTCTATCGCTATACCTCTAGTTATAACTACGAACCTAAGGAAGTTAACTTATTTCTAGAAGAACTTATACTTAGCGCGTTATATATAGAGTCCGAATTTATAGAGCCTCTTAAGTATAGCGTATACGTCTCGTACGTAGTCCTCGCGAGTCTTACTATAGATTAGGATGTTATCTAGATATACTACGTAGCTTATATCTACTAGCCCTACTAGCGCGTAGTTAATATACGCCTAGAACGTTACTAGGGCGTTCGTTAAACTAAAGGGCATTACCCGGTATTAGTAGTAACTATATCGCGTATAGAACGTAGTCTTCTAGCGGTCGCTTAGTTTAATATAGATACGATAATACGCGTCTATAAGATTTAGTAACGTAAACTATATAGCTCCTATAAGTCTATCTAGCGTTTTGCTAATAAAAGAGAGTAGGTACCGATTCTTAATCGTAATCTCGTTTAGCCTATAGTAGTCTATATATAACCGTAGCTTACTATTCTTCTTTAGTACGAATAGGATAGGCGTACCTACCTCGCTATTAGAACGCTTAATCTAATTATACTCGAGCCTAGTCTTTAGGTACTCCTTAAGCTCTTCGAGCTCTCTACCTAACTAGTAGTATAGCGGCCTAAAGGGTAGTATAGTGCTTAGCTTTAGGTCGATTATATACTTAGCGCTATCGATAGGTCTACTTCGTATTTCCTTTATTAGGTTAAGGACGTTATCGAACTAATAGAACTTCTCTAGCATTAGAGTAGGCCCCTCGCTTGTCCTACTTAGGCTAACTATAAATATAGTAGGTGCCTTTTAGAGGTCTTTAAGGAACTTATAGGCCTCTTAGACTTCGAATTAGCCGAAACGATCGTTACTATAACGCTATTTATTTATACTACTATCGATACTTACCTATTATATACGTCGCTATAGATAGCTAAGGATAATATCGGGATCTAGTATATTATATACGTAGAAGATCCCTCTAGTTACGCGCTCGATCCTCGAGAAGTCCGCGAGCCTTATACGTATATAGTACGTACCGTAATAATAACCTAGTTTACTCGTAAAGGTAGTAGCTAGTAGTAAGGCCGCGTTCGGCCGTAAGGGCAACTTATACTAGAGTATAAAGGCTCGTAATACTATATTAATATCCGTAGTATTATTAAGAAGGAACTCGGCTAGCCTATAGCCCTCCTAAGATTTAACTTCTCCTCGTACTCGTACTACTAGTATATATTATATAGGTAGGTACCCTATACTATCTACTTTAGTAGTAGAGACTTACGTAATATCTCTATCGCTTCTACTTTTTTCGACTTACTTATAGCTATCTTATAGACTACTAGCTTATTACTATCCTTATTCTTATTTAAATAATCCGGACGGATATAGCCTACCTCGTTATAACCGTAATACCTAGGTTACTAGTCCTTATCTTTACTTTTACGCTTATTCTAAGAGTTCTTCTCCTTCGAGCTAGACTCGTAACTACCTTTAGAGGTATACGCGTTACTATCGACCCTCTTACGCTTTAACTACTAGTACGACGCGTTCTTATTACGGTCGCGTAAGCCTATATCGCGTAGTATTAACCTTTCTATCTATTTAAGGCATCGTACTAGAGCGACGAGGTCGGCGCGCTTCGCTAGGATAATATAGTTCTTAATAATATCCTTCTATAGTAATAGCTTTAACTTTATAAGAAGCTAGCGAACTAACTACGCCTTAGTATAGTCGCCGAGCTATACCTCGAGGTTACTAAGGTCTATTATAAATTATCGTATACTTTAATTTTCGCCTTAGCGTATTATCTCGTATTTAATAGTTACGAGTAGCTAGTAGTTCGCTTAATCCCTAACGATATTATATAGGAACTTATAGAACTACGCCTAAGTATATTCTACTAGAAGTATACTAGAGTACTCGTTATACTAGGCTTCTTACGCTTCGCCTACAAGAAATATAATACTAGCAATTACTTTTTAGTATTCTATTATAAACTTCCTCGGCGCGGCTATAAAGTTTACTTTATATACGCAGATATATTCCTAGGCTTCCTTAATAGTCTCGCCTTTAAATAGCTTAGAAGAGCGGAGTTTAATAGATTTATAGAGCGTATATTCGTCGCTACTATAACGTATACTATCCTTAGTATCTCTAGTAATACTCGCCTTACTAGAGTATCCTAAGCTAAGGCTTCTTACTATCGTACTTAAGCGTATTAGTAGGGTAGTCGTCCTAACTTCTTATATTAAGCGTTTATTCTCTACCTAGAGGGCGTAGAGTTCGAGCTATTTGTATAGTATAGCGTTCTTTTACTTAAGACGCTCGCGCCTTGCCTACGTATCGTTAATATTATTTATCTCCTCGTCTTCTTCGGCTTTAGAGTTTAATAACTCTTCTATATAGCCTAATAGTAGTACTATAGACCTAGCGCGTTCGCTATAGTTACCTAGCTATATAGATACTCCTTGCGTAAGTATAGTAGGCCTTAATAGATCGCTACCCTTAATAAGGTAGAAGAATTAGTATTATAAAAGGTTAGTATATAGCAATATATTAAGCGCTCTTAACTATACCCGTTAGAGATATTAAGAGACTAATTCTTGCCGATTCCTCTATATACGTTTAGCGTGCTTTTGTCTTGCGCCGAGCATGCGCGGCGTAAGCCGGATGCTTCGGCGTCTAACTTAGACGCCCCCTAAGCTGTCAGCCCCCTAAGCTGTCAGCCCCCTGAGCTATCGCTCTTACAGAAAGTCTCTCCGAATGTGCACAGAATATGATGGCGTGGCCTGGAATCGATCATATACTCATCCATCAATCACGTTGGTTTTGGTTCTGTGTGCTAGTTCGTGATGACATGGAGTCACAAATTGGGCTGATCGATTCCTTTGATTTTTCTTTGTCGTCGAATGAATGCCTCTCTTCCCGTCCCCGAAACCCTGCCCGAATTTCACTTGGCGCTTCTTCTCGCAGCAGGGCATGTATGGCTTGTAGCATTTTAGCAGTCGGGGGTGCAGCTAGTGATCTCAGGACTACGCCAATGAGAACAACAGTTGTTTTCGTGGTCGCCAGGACCCTTTGACAAAGCCATCAGTAGAGATTCATTGCGACGTTCCGTAGACGTACGGCTGCCAGTGGCCTAGCAAAGACTGCCATGACCATAGTCAAGAGAGCGGCGATTTCGAATCGCATTGTTGCGGCGGGTTGGTAGCAATGTGTGAAGTTGGCAGTTGATGCTTTCCAGTATGGACAGCGGACGAGGACGGTTTTATATAGAGCCTCTCAAGTCCCTCTCTCGCCGCAACCGCCGACGTCATCTTCCGTGAAGAACGTGTATGGGTATACTGTACACGCAGGTCCTGAGTAAGAGAAATGTGCCGCGGTACGTTGACGCGCCTCGAGTCGGTCATGTTGGATGCATTGAGGCCCGATCTGAGCTAAGCACGATATTGGGCTATGCTCGAATGCACATTCCGGGATATCCGCGATTGTCCGATGACGAATTATGAATGGATCAATGATACCCCGGTCGAACTACGGCGAGAACCGGAAAGTCGGTTGTCTCGGTGTTTTACTTCTGTTACACTACATTTCTTCGTGAACCTGCATCTAGTGCGCACGTCTAGCGTCGTTCTCGAACCGACCGCAATACATCAAACACGTCCGCGGGTACCGCGCGAAAGGGCTTGCTATTGAACATGCAGCTAAGGAACCATCAGTCTCATCTACAGGGGGAAAAGTCCGACATCCCGACGTCATCAGACATGGATTGTACATCAGCAGCCTGCTGAGATCCCCAGTAGCTCCTTCGTATTCAGTGCCCACAGACGTGTTCAGAAGCCAACACGGCGGTGATACAATATGTATTGGCGGATCAGTTCGTCATGGCAGCTCAGTATTCTGCCGCCACAAGTAGAGCCAAGATCGATCACAAGTGAGGGGATGCCAATACACCTCCGCGCATGACTTGTAGGAGATTTCTCCTGCGGGCTGAATTGATGTTGTTGAGGGCTGTGTCCATTGGGGATCGTCGGCAGGTTGGCAGATGATGTGACGACCGAGAACCCATTCGAACTACGGCACATGGCAGCGTAGCAATGCATACAGTACAGGCAACGATCGTCGTTGAGCCAGGCATCCCTCGGGCGAGCTGCGACGAGTGCTGAAGAAGTGGCATGAGGTGGCTTAATTGAGCACACCAACACCGAGGAATGGAAGCCTCTGGTCGTTGCTTGAACGCTGAGCCGATGGGTGCAGTGACAGCCGATCGAGTGTAGCTTCGCCTCTTTGGTAGTCCTGTGCACACTGCCCCACCGCGCTGGGTCCATTGATGACAGAATAAGTATCGTTGTACTGTCTCTCGCATCGACACGCGCAAGACTCGATTCAAACGCTCATCGTCTTCTTGCCAGTGAAGTGAGACCGTGCATCCTGCGTAAGATTGGTGGGGATTGGTTGGCCAACATTGAGTTTGGAAACCGGTTGGCACACCCCAGTATAGCTTGAGCGTTGGCGGCGTGGAGAGCTGACCGATATGCGTCAAGAATCATGTGCAACACCTGCTGATATCGTGATGTTCTATTGGCATTGACCTAATGCAGTGAATCCTGGGCAGTTTGATTCTCAACATTTCTCTCGCTGACAAGCTTCTTCTATTTGCGTGGAAATGTCGCACGAAGAGCATCTACTGTCGACTCCTCCAGGTCCAGTTGGAGATCGTGTGAGGCGAGCTTGGTTTTGGAGGCGCAGGAACACGATGATATCTTGCGGGTGAAGGAACTTGCAGCACAAGAAACAAGCTCGACAAGGATATGCATCGCTTTCACGTAAGAAACTCACAAGTATGCGCAGCACGTCACGTCCTTGTTCTCCTGCCGCTCAAGGCATGCCGAACGAGAATACTCTGCAAAGCTAGAGGACGCTCGTTCGTGGGTCCGTTATGCATGTTGTTGATGCCGTAGCGTAGGATGCGCGATGCCCAAAGAGTCCAGATTCCCTTCGATCATGCTATGTCTGCGTTGATGGTGTGAGGTGAGGTCGTGCCGTTCTTTCATTCGTGTTGAGATCTGACACGTTGGTGGTACGCAGGGCATGCATGGCTTTGAGAGGGTTGCAAAGTGAGATGATGTGGCCAGGTGGAAGTGGAAGGCTTCATCGCGTCCGGACTGCAAAAGCTGGACGAGCGGGAGATGTCTTGAAAATTCCATCCCGTTTGCTTGATAGCAGCGACTGTGCTTGCAGTATTTGTCCTGGAGGCGGCGTGCCGTCGTCAATGGATAGGCCATCCACTCCCACGACCTCAGCTTCTGCTCGGAAGCCCCATGAAATCCTCCATTTCACCAGGATTTCTCCCAGCAACACCACTATCCTCATTCACATTCCGCCGCCCCCGTAACGCTTTCCCTCTCGAACCACTACTGCCTTGAGGTTCATTTGCGTCCCTAACCACAGCATCATCCTCGCCAACGATTCTTGCGATCAGAGTAGCCTTCGCCTTCGCATCCTTCAACCGATCATCAAACTCGCTGACATCATCCTCATCATTCTTCGTGCCCAAGCCATTGGGATCGCTGAGTGCAGCAAGTCTCTCGACATGCTTTCGTAAACGCTCGTTGCCATTTAATGGCGGCATGACAGCAGCATTCGCAAGTTGTGGAGCATCATCTTGGTTCACTGAAGAAGGCAGTCTGGCCTCCCAAACAGCCGCTCTGCCGTTCAGTCTGCCCATCTGGAGGAACTTTTCAAAGCCTTTTTCGAGACCAAAGGTACGGCCTTCGATGCGGCCGGACTGGGCGCCATCTGCGACGCCGAGGTCGTAGCCTTCGCGATAGTATCGGTCTTCTAGATTCAGGACGTCTTCGAAGACGTCTTTGTTCGATGAAGCTGTCATGTTGACGAGGCGCAGGTATTCAGATGTGGGTGAGGGATGCCAAAAGTGGTGATGGATGAGTCAGCCGCGTTCAATTTTCCATGGGTTCTGTTGAATATTTGATAGATGGTGACAGCAATTCCCAGTCATCGCACAGCGGACGGCAGTGTGCTTTGGATGAAGTTGTCACATGGTATGCATGCAGTGGTGGACGTTGGAGGTACCGGTACATTTTGTGGCCCCGTTGGACACCCACGTGGGCAGAGGCCAATGGCTCGACGACACGCTTTGACCGCCGACCAGGACCTGAACTGCATTGGTATCGTCCTGTTTCTCCCAACTTCACGCTGCCCTCGTCTCACTCCTTCTTCACCTTATCATCCGAAACCTGTCGCCGAAAGACCGTGTCGGGGGAAAGCAGGCCAGAGCTTCTGCACACAAATCGTGAGCGATCTCCCGCCGAGCCGCCGGACAGCAAGAGAAGGACAGGAGGCTGGATACTACGATGTGTTCGTCCTTCGCAATGCCGCAGCGTCATCAAGGTCATGGCCCGCACGTCTGTACAATCGAGCAAGAGCGCGGAGAATACATATGAGTCGTGGTGTTGCTAGCTCCGCGGCATGAACGTCACTGACGGTTGTCAGAGGCTGTCAGCCAGCTTCTCCAACGCCAGCCATCTTCATGTTGCCTTGGAGGACCCCTTGCAACGATGACGTGAACGGCTTGACAGTTGACAGCACAGTATAATTATGCCCTCCGACAACCCTGCATCTCTGCCCTCTACGCCCAGCATACTTCTACTCAACACTTCTAACAACCACCCACCATGGCCGCCCGAATCATGACAGTCGAGCCATCGCTCGAAAGCGGCTATACTTCACGATCCCACAGCCGGCCGTCTCGACGCGGGGCCGACCTCATTGACCGTCTGAACCATCTCGAACACGAAAAGCGATCAAGGCGCCATTCGCACGCCGGCTCGCTAGTCCTCGCCCGCCCCGAAGCCGACCGATCAGTCCACGACATCAACGCCGAGATCCGCGCCCTCGAAGCCGAAAAGCAGGCCTACAGATACGAATCGCGCGCGAGCGAAGAGCGCGATCTCGCCTACCTGTATCGAGAACGAGCTTCGAGCGAATCTCCTCGGTCGCGATATGGTAGCGAAAGAGATCTTCTCATTGAAGAAGAGGACTTTCGTCGCCTCCCAGAGAGGGATTCCATGTACGAAGAGTCCAGGCGAGCGAGGAGCAGACCTCCTTCGGAATTGGTCCTGTACGATCGCGAAAAGTATGGGCCGAGAGAGGTTGTTTATGAGCGGGCCAAGAGTCCGCAGCGCAACGTGGTGCGTGTGCAGAAGGATAGGAAGGGAAGGTTGAGTCTTGTGAGGAGTGCGCGGTGAGACGATATGTTTGGTACAACACCGCAGGATACGATAGGTGACACTATCTGGGAGAAGATACATCAGCAGGCTCAAGGCTTTTGGGGGTTGGGTTGACATGGAACCCTTGAATGGACAACTCGGATACTGTCCCAATGCCTACGGGTCCGGCGATGAACATCATGCTCAGGTACTTCACTACCACCAGGCCTGCCAATGGATGTTCCAGGATCAGTCATGCTCTGCGACACCCTCCGCATACCGCATGTCTGACATTCTCGCCATTGCGCATTCTTTGCTCTTTGCAGCAGTCCAACTTTTCGCCCACTTCCCACCTCGTCAAAACTGAATTGATACTTCCAAGGACCTCGCACGGCATGCCAGATACTTCTTATACCTGCTACCACCAATCACCCGTTGCGGCGAACACTAAATCTATCCGGAGGCATGCAATATCACTGGGGAGTGCTAGAAACTCTCCGTCATAATCGAATATCTAGCGATGAATTCAGCGCAGCATCGTGATCATATACAGCCAGTCACAGCACGAATTGTCTGCAACCTCGCTACGACGTCCGCAGAGGCTGGGCCGACCTTGTGGATTGGGAAATGCAGGCCTTCGACGTGACTGTACTGTGCTGTACTATAACGATATATTTGACGCGAGAATAGCCAGTCTTGTAACGAAAAATATCTCTCCAAATCGTGCCTAGCATATTTTCACTTCCTTGTCCTATCGTTTCAATGGCCAACTTTTCTTTCTCAATTGAAGAGCGAATTGCCGAGTGCGGTGTGACGCATCCGCGCGAGAGACCAGTGCTTTTGCAGATTTGGAGAAAGTCACTTGCGTTTCCTACGACGTAGAACTACGTGATTTCATTCCCCAGCGGCCAGCTCTGGCATACTGTAACACAGCAGGCTCTCCCTACTGTCGACTGACGGCACGACATCACAGTTACAGGGCTGGCTGGTATTGCTTCCGAGAGAACGATGATCGCCTCTCGTTCAAGCGCCTGCTTGCCAGTGCAGCTGTACACCCACATGCTGCGCGACTACATGTACCACAGCGCGAAGCGGATCGGGGAAGTTCGTGCGGAAGGAAGCATTTAGCCGCGGCCACATTCCTCCATCCATGCATTCGACTCTTCCGCAGAGTCTCCCACGGGTTTTCCGGGAGAGACTGCGAGCCAGCCGAATGTTCCAGCCTTCTGAGAGTCGTCGTCGGAGAGATTGAGACACGATATGGCTGGTTTGTTGTCGAGAGTGGCATCTTCACTGACGGCGGTGGCTACCTAAAAAATTTCACAAAGGGTGTCAGTACTGTGTTTGCCGGGTACGGAAATGGGATTGAAGGAGAAAAGTCTGACCTTCTTCGGAAAATCTACGTTGAAGCCCATTGCGATTTGTACATTTGGGTCACCGTCCGAGAAGACGTAAGTGCCTACTTCGGTCAGTAAACAGAAATACCTTGAACCGGATTTACCCAATAATTTGGGAAAGTGTCACTCACCATAAACTTCCATCCCCGTTGGCGCAGACCCCCGACTCTCATCCGAAGCAACCACCTCACCCACTTTCACAGTCTTCTGCGTTCCCGGTACGAAATCCAACCGGTGCAGCGTGCGGCTCTTCTCAGGCTGCTGCACATTGGAATAGAAGATATTGTAGCAGCTGGCATTTCCCGGCCATCTGCACTGAACGAGCTGCATCGGAGCGGTGTTGGGCTGATAGATTTTCACGGCTTGCGTGATGGTGTACGTCGTCGCGGCGATGTCCCAGAGCGCATGGTGCAGACGGCGGAAGTGGGATGGGAAGAAGGTGAATGTGCAGCGCAGCGCGCATTGTTTCTCGCGGAAATAGGAGGAGAGCGTCATGGCGAGGGCGTAGGCGACGTTGACCTGCGAAAGGGAAAAGAAAACAAAAAAGTCAGTCTGGGGCCATCGTTGTGAGATAGTAGAAGGACTTGCTGTGCAGGACCCAAGAAGTTCACTCAAATCCTCGGATTTGGGGCATTCGTCATGAGGACCGTCGAGAGCCTTCAAAACTCTGCCGGAGAGTTTGACCCGCTGGACGAGCTTGATTGCGGCCTGTGCGATGATGGGAGGAGGGTACACGGGTGGGTGCGGAGGCTCTCGCTTGACTACAGCTGGCAGATGGTCCGTTTGCTCGAGATTGAAGCTGTGTGGGTCAAGGCCGCGGAAAGCACGCGGAACAGCTTCGAGAGCCGTCTCATGGTGAGAGCATTGGTTGCTGGAGCACGTTTCTGCTGCGACAGCTGCGTTGCCATTCGAAGGCGTGGCGAGGATCACGGTGGCGAGCGCGTGGAGGATGCACGCAATAGCAACGAGGCCGGGGATCTTCGTCATGGCGGTGTGGTGAAGTGGTTGCTTGTTTTTCGGAGGTTGTTGAAGAGAGTTGAAAGTTTCGCTGCTGGACGTGGACGCGAACGCGCCAAATTAAGGTTGGGCAAAAGTGAAGTGAAGCCAACGAACGGCGGAAACAGCCACGGACTCGCCGATGCGGAAGGCACGAATTTGACTCGATCGTTGCTGACGCGCTATCCGTGCTCCTGCCGCATCTATCCAAAGATTTTGCCAGACACGCGGCTCACAATGTTCTTCAGCCCGATTCTTGCCATTGCGACCAGCGACGGCTCCTGCATCAACATGGTGTAAATCCCCGCTTCCGTCATCGTGTAAGGAGACTTCAATCTGGCGTTGGTGATGAGAAAGTTCTCCGGCAGCCATTCCATGACTTCGTCCTTCTTGCCCAGCAGCATCTTCGCCACGGCTTCCCCACATCCCCAGCACAACGGCATGCCGTATCCGTTGAACCCGGCCGCGATGTATTCACCTCCCGCCGGTCGGCCCGTGATACTCTCTGGAATCTCCCCGACCCACGGCATGGCATCGGGTGTAAAACCCATGATACCACTCCATACTTTCCTCACCTCGGGAGCTTGGCCTTCTGGCCAGCCCTTGTGGAAGATTTTCGGCAAGACTTGGACGAGCGCTTCTTTCGAGGTGCTGCTCATGATACTGTCATCGCTAGCAAGTATATCCTTCGGCTCTCCCTTTTCGCCTCCGATGAAGATGTCGCCCGTTGCTGCATTCTGCGTGATATAGTAGAGCCCAAACGAGAAATGACCCGTTTGAGGATCATATCGTGGCTGATCAAACGTCGACCATGACTTTATCTCTCCCTCATTGGGGAAATCTGGCCCAGCGGCCTGCACGGACATGGTACCTCGGAGCGGCCAAATCTTTCCTCGCATCTTGGAAAGCAAGTGGCCTGTGTAGCCGTTGCAGCTGTAGATAACCTTTGTGGCTCGAATCACTCCTCGGGATGTTTGTATGCTATACGGGTACTCCTTGTCTGCTGACACATCGTATTCGACAGCGGTCACAGGCGTGTTCGTTTCCAGAGCGAAGCGATCGGGATACTTTTCCAGCATGCGTTCGAAAAGTCCTGTGATGAGTCTATACGGCCAGAATGCTCCAGCTCGATTGACGATAACCCCGACTGCATCTTTGAAATTCCATTTCTGGAACACGTCGGTCAGCACACGCCCACCTTCTCACGAGAATCGCAACAAGGCCAAGAATCATAGGAAGGAAAAAGCACAAAACGAAAAGACCCACCTCCCTCGCCTCCTCCCTCCCAAAAATCTCCGCATCCCCCCTCTCCTCCGGCAAACACTCCTCATACCTCCTCATACTCTTCTTCGTCTCCTCAAACACCCCCTCATCATAATACGCACAAACACATCTCAACCTCCTCACCTCCGCCACCCGCCTCAACTCCTCATCCCCCTCCTCGCTCAATCGATGCATACTCTCCAGCGTCCGATTCGCAAACCTTGCAATCTTCGTCGTGGCTTCTTTTCCAGCATATTTTTCAAACGTGCTGAAGGATTCCGGAAGCGGCGACACGAGATGTCCGCCATTGCGGCCTGTGGCGCCGCTGCAGAGCGTGCGGGCTTCGAGGATTGTGAGATGGGATGGGGAGTCTGAGGACAAGGTGGAGAGGAGGTTTGAGGCGATGCTACAGCCTGTTATTCCGGAGCCGATGATGGCGTAGGTGGTTTTTGTGGGGAGCGTGGGGGATTGGTGCGAGGAGAGTTGGGAGGGGGGAAGTTGCCAGAAGCTTTCTGAGGGGTTTGGATGCGGGAGTTGGGGGTCTTGATGGGCGTCTTGGACGAGCTGGGCGATGATTGAGGGTGGGACGTTGGTCATGGTGGCGATGGGATGCTTGGTCTTGGATGGTTTGATGCTTTGGAGAGATGGGACGTGCTGTGGAGTATGAGGAAGACGTATGTAGAGGAGATGAAGTCGCACGACTGGTGATACAAGGTTGCAAGTCCGAGTGAATCTATATGTCGGCGTCAAAGATTTTGAGGCTGCTTCGTTACTGATGATGGCTGGATATTGATGTTCGATGTGGTATGGCGCTTGGATAAAAGCAGGAAGTGTAGCCGAAGTGCTTGGCGCTGTTATGGCGGATTTTTAGTATTAAAGGTCCAAAAACCTAAAAATAGATTTAGACCTTCCTTAGCTTCTCGTACTAAGTCGGGAGTGTCCCCGGTAGTATTTTTATCGCGGTTTTAGTAAGTAATCTTATTATATAGCTTAAAAGTAGTTATTATAGTCGTAAAGTAGTATACGCTAGAGTTACTATACGTTACCTTAGTAGAGTTACTCTATTACTCTTCGAATTCTATATATTATAAACTAACTCTTATAGCGATATAATAGGTTTCTTTAATTCTTCTTCTAACTTCTTATATTCCTTAATTAGTAATACGTTACTACTAGTATTATAGACTAGTAGGTTAGTAATCGCGTATTAACGCTAGCGTTCTTATTACCTCTCTCGTTCTATATATAAGGTCGTATCTTTACGCGCTTCCTATTCTCTAATTAGTAGATATAGTAGTTTAGTCGTTCTAGTATCGTTATTTATTTATTTATTTATTATTTATTTGTTCTATTAACGTACTATAGAAGTCGAAGACTATATAGTACGAGTAGGCCTAATACTTAACTAGTCGTAGAAGAGAGAGAAAAGCCTTCTAGGCTAAAAAACTCTCGGTCTTAGAGGTATCTTATTCGCGCTAAAAATAGATATTATAGGCCGATGCCTAGAAGAACTAGAATTTCGCTCGGTGCGCCTTAGCGCTAAGCGCTAAGCCCTATATATAGAATTTTAGTATCTAAAATTAGTTCTAGTAGTAGATATAGCTAGTATAGTATATCGAGTTAGTATAGAAGGCTATTATTTCTATTCGTCTCGGACCTAGAGAGTCGTCTCTAGGAATATATATTCTAGATAGGAAGGGTCTTATAAAGGTTAGTATATAGTAATATATTAAGCGCTCCTAACTATACTCGTTAGAGATATTAAGAGACTAATTCTTACTAATTCCTCTATATACGTTTAGCGTACTTTTATCTTGCGCCGAGTATATATAGTATAAGCTAGATACTTAGGCGTCTAACTTAGACGCCCTCTAAGCTATTAGCTCTCTAAGCTATCGCTCTTATAATTATCTCCTCTTCCTTATAGAGCTATCTTAGCTCGTAGGAGAGTCTATATTAATATAGTAGCCGGCCGCTTATATTCTTATTACGTTACGGTTACGTTACTCTACTACCTTATAGTCGTACGCGATTTTTAGTAGTACTATAGTAACGTACTAGATCTTAAGGGACTTTTATATTATAGACTCTATATAGGCCGCGCGTTAGTTACGAGGTAGGTACGGGCTATAAGTTCGCGCCTAATTACGTTAATACTTATTCTAGTATACTATCTTTAGATAAGCGCTCTACTCCTGCCTTATACTATCTATATATCTTCCTAGCCTTTTTCTAGTACTCGTTCTATAAGTATTATATCTCTTAAGAAGAACTCTACTTCTATAATCTTAGCCGATCTCTATACTATTACTAACCTCCTCGCTACTAAAGACGATAACTATTATTATTATCTCTTATATTTAGTAATAGGTAAGTCTAGCGTTCCGCGTACGTATTAGCTACGAGTTCCTTACTAATATAGTACGTATAGCCGGCGTTCGGCTATATAGATAGATTAATCTTATTACCGGTCTACCTCTTTATCTAGAGTAAGTAGCTTTGCTCTATTATTATATAAAAGGGAAAATTCTATAAAAAACCCCTTATCTTCCTCTTTATATTTATAGTTAGTAGTTACTTCTTCTATCTTGCCTTTCTTTAAGTAAAATTAAGCTCTCTTATTACCTTACTCTCCTTCTTAGACTCCTCTTTATCTCCTTATTCCTTTATAACTTCGTTCTCTCTTATTAATCTCTTCTTTAGCTAGAGAGAACTAGTCTAATAATCCCTCTTAGATTAGCTACTTAGCTATAGTATTAAGGCCTCTTAGTATTAAGTATATATCTTCCTATAAGCTAGTCCTTACTACTATAAATAGCTAATATCTATTACTCTAATAGTTTTAGTAGAATATATAAATATACTTAGTATTCTAGATACCTTAGTTATATAAGTATATTAGGATAACTCCTAGGACTCTTCTCTTTATTAGGTATACTTTAAGTCTAATATATCTTATCCTAATTAGGGTAATTATCGTGCTTATAGGCCTTAGGGCCTCCTTATAAATCTCTTTAGCTCTAAATTATCCTACTATAGCTTATACTACTAGTTACTCCCTTATTATACTCCTCTTTTATTTAGCCTTCTCTTATTCTTAGTCCTATCTAGTAAGCTTCTACTAGTTCTTAACTCCTATCCTTATCTAAGGTAGCCTCTAGCTTAGAGTTATCTCTTAAATTTCCTATACTCTTATCTTATATTACCTACTATACTAGTTACCTCTTCTCTTTATTTTTTATTCCTTCTAAGTAATTCTCCTATATACTTACTTAATATACTAGTAAGTTAAGTTGCTTACTTTATTCTTTATATATTATTTAGTAAGGTCTTAAGTATAGAGCTAAATTAGAGAGATGCTTGCTTCCCTTTAAAGAACTATAGCTATAACTAACTTATATATACTTATAATATTCCTTAGAGCTTAGTTCTAGACTTGCTTAATTAGTTTAGTAAGGCCTTTATTATATTTACTTATTCCTTTTAGGTTAGACTAGGTTTAGTATCTATATACTAGAGCTAGCTTAATAACTATAGTATAGATATATTTTACTTTCTTAAATAATACTCCTTAAGTAGACTTATATAGCCTTTATAAGGACTAGATCTAGTATATGCCTTTCTTAGCTACCTTCTTAATATATAGGCCCTACTTAAGTTTAATATCTACTTAAACTCTTAATAGTCTTAAGAATAGGATAGGTTTACCTCTAAAGCTAGGGATCTAGACTATAGCCCGAAGGTTATAGTTCCTTCCTCTTATAAAATAGATAAGCTAATACTTCTATAGTATAAAGGCTACTTTATATCTTATTACCTACTCTATATATTTATTATAGGCTTTCTTTAGTTATTTATAGTTCTCCTTTATAAATATACTATATATAAGGATATTAGAATTATTAATAAACCCTATTACTATAGTATTACTTTCTTAAAGTAATAGGAGAAGTATAAATATAAAGAATAGGAATAGGATTAGTAATAGTATTAATCCTTAAGGGATTCTAGTATCTTGCTTTCTTTTTTAGTTTATAAATTCTCTTAGCTTAAGGTAAGTTATCCTATCTTAAAGGAATAACTAGATAAACCTAATTAGCTAGTCTAGATAGCCTTATATCTTAATATTATAAAGGAGTCTCTAGTAGGATACTTTATTAAATGCCCTAGATATATCTAGGTAGAGTATTAAGGCTACTACTTTAGGCTTAGCTTTCTAGATTGTCCTAACTTATTTAATAATAAGGTTAAGTACTATAATCGTAGATCTTCCTAGTCTTATACTTATTTATAATTCTAGTAGTAAACCTCTCTCTTTTACTACTTTAGATATTCTCTTTATAACTACTACTTTTAGTACTTTAACTAAAGTATTAAGAAGTACTATTAGCTTATATACTCCTAGCTTAGTATAGTTAGACTTTTATAGCTTCTTAATAACTATAATAATAGAATATTTAAATAGCTTTAAGTAGTATACTTAGCTAATATAAGCTATAAAGAGCTTAGCTAGGAATAGTATAATCTCTTATTAATATTTCTTAAGTAGTATATTCTAGATTTAGTCTAAGCTTAAAGCCTTCTTACTTAGGATCTTTTTAAGTATTATAAAGACCTCTCCTTTAGATACCTTATCTTCTATTTAGAACTAAGCTAAGAGGTCTATATTTAGAATATCTCTTAAGTCTACTTTAACTAGTAGTAGGAGGAAGTAGTTTATAAGAATTCTTACTTTACCTTTATTTATATAACTATCTTAGTATATATTACTACTTAGTATAGGAAATTATAGTAGTATATATCCTTATTATACTTTTTCTTTTACTTATTTTACTAGCTTCTATATCCTACTTAGGTCCTTAGTAATCTTACTAACTATTTACCTTTAAAATATATTTATTACCTTCCTAACTAGCTTATTCTTCCTATAGCTAGTATCTAGGTAGTATCTATAGTTCTCTTTAGACTTTATAGCCTTCTAGGCTCTTTATACTGCTCTAGTAGCCTTAATTGCTTTACTATACTCTACTAGCTATTCTACCTTTATATATTATAATAGCTTTATATATAGGACTGCCTCCTTTACTACCTTCTAAAGGGCTTTCTAAAGAGCTAATACTACCTTATCTAGCTTTTAGTAGTTCCTAAGTAGTAGTAGCTCTAGCTTCTTTATAGCTTTTTAAACCTTCTACTTTATTTTCTTCTACTTTACTTTTATCTATTATAGTCTTAGGCTCTAGTTTTTCTAGTATAGGTTTATAAGCTAGTCTATAATAGTTAGAATTAAGATATAGTCTAATCTAAATATATTATTAGCTATTGCCTTATAGCTCTATAGTCTCTATTAGATAGCTTAGCTAGCTAGGATTAGGTTAAGTATTTAGTAGTTAGAGTTATATCTCTCCTATATAATAGTTCTTAGTTCTAGTAGGAGATATAGGCCTACTTATATAGCTATCTAGATAAGGGTATCTGCTATATTATACTATAACTAGACTAGGTTTCCTCTCTATAGTAAGTAATAGAGATTAAAGTCTCTAACTACTATAGTCTTACTTATAGCTGCTTCCTAGGCCTTCTAAATAGCTATTTCTAGCTATATAAGTATACTTATTATATTATAGGATTTAGGGCCTAATAGGTTATAGCAGTTATAGATAGTAATAGGTTTCTCTTAGGTTATTACTATAATAGAGAGAAGGTCTCCTAACTAGCTATTTATAATGTCCTACTTTAATATATCTAGCTCTTCTAATACTAGGAATATAACTCTTAGGTACCTATTCGTTAGAAGGACTTAGTAGTAACTCTTTTTTGTTTTAGTTTTCCTATTTACTAGGTTAATCTATAGTTCTTATAGTGCTATAATCTAGGTAGTTCTTAGGTCTAGGCTATCTACTAGTAGTACTTAAATAGTAGGTATATAGTTTATATTATATTAGTAGATCTATAGGTTATATTTATTTATCTTATTTAGTTATAATAGTCTCTTTTAGCTTAGCTCCCTCTCTTTATTAGGCCTCTTATATACTCTTAGCTTATATATATATTAAGAGCTTATTTACTTGCCTCTTACTATTTATAATAGTAGAGTTAGATCCTAATAGCTTTCCTAGTAGCTTATTCTATCTTACTTAGCTACTTTATAGTACCTTCTTAGCTTAAAGCTATTCTATTAGGCTTATTAGTTTCCTTTTCTTATTAGTTACTATAGTAAATCCTTCTTTATTATAAGTTAGTTATATTAGAGTTTACTTTCTTTTAAAGAACTTTAAAAATATTCTAGCTTTAGCTATTACTACTTATTTATATTTATATATCCTTACTTATACTAAGTAGTCTTCTTTATAGTTATAGTATTTCCTCTCTTATATAATATAATTAGATGTTTTATAGTTTATAAAGTAGGCTTTATATCTATCCTTAGCTTCCCTATAGTATATAGTAATATATCTAAACTTATTATACTTTATATACTATATAACTCTTTATTATAAGTAGTAGATTTCTATTAGGTAGAAGTTTACTTTAATAATAAATCCTTTTTAAGCTATAGCCTTTACTATTTGCTTATCTTAGAACTTAATAACTATTATAGAGTATCTCTAGCCTTCTTTAGCTTTAGAGCTCTTTATTTATATAGCCTACTTAATCCTTATATTTAGAAACTATAAGATATTCTCCTCCTTTATTACTTTAATATATTCCTTAGCTCTAGTATCCTAGTTTGCTCTAACTCTATATATAAGTACTCTATATAAATGTTTAGCAATCTAGGCTTTAAGCTAGGCTATATATATCTAATTCTAGTTCTCCTCTAGCTTTACTCTTTCTTACTTCTTATAAAGAAGTACTTTAAAGTCCCTACTAGATAGCTTCTAGACTATAGCTACCTACTAGATTCTAAGCTTTACTCTAATTTCCTTTCTACTTATTCCTCTAATCTTATCTCTTTCTTCTTATATACCTATCTTAACTATAATTACTATAGTTACTTAAAGTATTATTTATATTAGGGTCTAGATTTAGGCTGCCTTTTAGGCCTATAATTATCTTATATTATAGCTATCTAGCTTCTTCTAAAGGGTTCTCTAAATGTTCTAAAGAGTAGAGGAGATAGCCTAGGTCTAGGCCTAATAGAGAAGGGCCTATTAAGCTCTTTAAAAAAGAGAAAAGAGAGAGGAGTTAGAGTAGTCGTAGAGAGAGTTAAGGGCTTTTTAGATAGTTTCTATAAGGGTTATTAGGTTCTTTTAGAGCTAGGTACTTACTATATTAGTCTCTAGTAGTATCTTCTAGCCTTAAGGGCTAGTTTAGTAGTTTCTAAGAGGTTATCGCTATTCTTAGATTCTAAGAGTACTAGCCTCTTCTCCCTCGAGCGCTATAACCTCTTTAAAGTTCTTCTATCGCTCTAGATAGATAGTCGTATACTATAAGGCCTTAAGGCCTCCTAGTAGCTAATTCTTCGCCTACTAGAGGTATATATTTTTTCGGCTATATAATAAGGTTATAAAATTAAGTAAGAAGAAGAATTACTAGCGCTATAATAATAATAACTACTCCTATAACTACTATACCGACCTAGATATTATTATATAGTCGAAGCGCTTACGCTTCTACTTTACTAAGCTAGCCGAGGGCAGGCCGGCCGTACGCGCCGAGTAGCTCTACTACTACTCTACTAATCTATAGGCCTTAATCGCTAATAGCCTTAAGGTCCTATAGTCTAATAAGAGTAAGTCGGCTAGGGTCTTTAAGATCTTAAAGAAGAGTAGAGCTAGCGCGCTACTAGTTAGTAGCGGTCCTTCTACTACTAAGCTACTTATAGCTAGTAAGTAGATCGTCCTATTCTCTAGGCTCTTTAAGCTTAAGTATAAGGTATATCTTACGAGTTATATACTCCTCGTATACGTTACTAATATTCTTTATAGCGTCTATACCTACTCGATACCTCGAAAGAGGCTCTTAATATAGTAGTCTATACTACCTACGCCGACTACCTTACTAGCTAAGTAGAGGAGGTCTTTAACGACGAGGCCTTTATAGTAAAGAAGAAGAAGAAGAAGGATAATAATAAGAAGAATAAGGAGGATAAGAAGAAGAAGAGTAAGAGTATAGAGGAGTAAGCTAGCGTATTACGCGCTCTTCTTATACTCGCTTCTCGCGCTCCTCTCGCGCTACTTATATAGTCTACCGCCTTATTTCGTACTTCTATTCTATGCTAGCGCTATAGCCTATTTGCGCTACGCCTACGAGCGCTATAAATAATTTCTCTCTACTTTATATCCTTTATTTCTTTTAGTAATTTTCGTAACGTAACGTTTCGTTATAGCCTTAGCGCTTAGCGCGTACTCGTTATAAGTTATAGTAGTCGCGATAGTTAATTAGTAGCGTAATAGCTACGATAGTCGACTTTATAGCTTACGTAAGCTCCTCTTACTCTACTCTTACGCCTTAAATTCCTCGAGCGCTTTATATTCCCTAATATATTTAATTAGTTCCTATATATTATATTCTTCTAGCTAGCCTTTCTATTAGACTAGCTACTTCCTCTTACTCTTCTTAACTTAGGTTTCTAGTACTTTCTCGACTATCTAATCGCCCTTATTATCTACGAGAGGCAAGCTAGTCTCCTAAGATTCGCTACTATACTAGAGTTCTAGAAAGGATACGTAGAAGATATTATAGATACGTAATCCCGTTAGAAGAGCTAGGTAGTACGCCTACTTCTCGACTATATCGATTACTTTAAATAGTCTAGCGAACTTATCCGCTAGCTTCTTTAATAGTACCTTTAGTTTTAGGTTCTTCGTAAATAGAAGGACTATATCGCTAACCTTATATTTCTTTAGCTAATACTTCTAGTTATAATACTTAGCCTACGACTCGCTTACTTACTACTAGCGCTTTATTAACTTCTCGTAGTTCTACTTTAACTTTTCTATAGCGTCCTTTACTACTAGTACTTCTCCTTATAGAATCGCGCTTCGAGATTCGGCTACGTTCCTCTTACGAGTCTTTATTACTAAGTCCGAGTCGAACCTATAGATAACGCGGAATAGTAATATCTTTAGTATCGTATTTAGGCTATTATTATACGCGAATTCTATAGAGGCTAGTATAGACGCCTAGTCGTCTTAGTTCTTCTTATAATAAATACGTAGGTACTACTTAAGCGTCTAGTTTACGCGTTTAGTCTAGCCGTCCGTTTGCGAGTAAAACGCTATACTTAGCCTACGTTTTACGTATACCTCGAAATAGAAGTCTAACTAGAACTAGCTAGTAAATATAGACTCTCTATTAGAGATAATACTACTAGGTATACCTCGAAGTCGTATAACTTTATTAAGTAGAATATCCGTAAGCTCTACGCTTATATAGCGCTTTATTATCCGAACGAAAGTTACTATCTTAAAATAGTAGTCGATAATTATAAGGATCGCGTTAAATATATAACTATTATACTTACTTAGTAGAAGGTCTATAATAAAGTCTATAGATAGATCTTTCTACGGCCGTTCTAGTAGAGAAAGCGTAACTATCTCGCTATAGGGATAGTAGCGCCTCGCTTTCGCCTTCTAATAGCTACTATACGATTCGACGTATTACTTAACGTCCTCGTTAACTTCTAGCTACTAGTACTTCCTCTTAACGAGTTTCGTAGTCTTATCCTTACCGAAATAGCTAGCTAGGAAGTCGTCGTAGTATATACGAATTACTTACGTTCGTAGTATAAGGTCGTAGGGAAGGTATAATACCTCTTTACGATATATATACTTATCTCGAATAGTATACTTATCGCTTTCGCCTCTATTACTTTCCGCCTATATATATAGCTTCTTCGCTATTAGGTCTAGCTAGACTAGCGTAGCTACGTACCCGATTACTAGGTCTAAGATATTAGCGTATAGCCGTTCCTTTATAATAATAGCGCTAGCGACCTATATTAGTAGCGCGAATCTATACGGACCTAGCTCGTAGCGTTCGAGGCTAGTAGGCTACGTCCTATTAGCTACTTTCGTTACTACTCTCTAGTTTATTATATACTAGCGGTTATAGGCGGCCTTAATACGGTTTATAACTAGTCTATTTACTTAGAGGTCGCTCTAAACTTAGAGTTTCTACTATAGCGATAGTAATAGGTTATTTATCGCCTACGTATCTTTTACGTAATCGCTACGCCTCGATAGCGCGTTAGCTATGTTTAGCTTACTCGCTCTATAACTAATTATAAAGTTATACGAGGCTAAGAACGTAGCCTACCTAGCCTATCGGCTCGTTAACTACTTTATACCTATAAAGGCCTTTAGGTTAGCGTAGTCGACTAGTACCTCTACCTTATACGTAGCGCCTTTAAGGTAAGGCCTCTATACCTTAAAGGATTCTACTACTACGAGGAGTTCCTTATTATAGACCTCGTAGTTATACTCGGTATTAATTATCTTCTATAAAAAGAATACGATTAAGTACTATTCTAACTCGAATAGCTAGCTTAGAATACTAGCGATAGCGAAGTTAGATATATCGGTCTTAACTCGTAGGCATAACGTAGAGTTAAAGTACCTAAGGAGTAGCGCGGTCTAGAAGCGTTCTTTTAACTTTAAGAAAGCCTACTCCTCGGCTTCGCTCTAACTAATAGGCCTCGGCTTCCTACTATTCTTTACGCTCTTCGAGAGTACGATTAGTAGTACTATAACTCTTAAATATTCGAAGATAAAGTAGTAGTAGAAGTTCGCAAACCTAAGAAATAATTAAATCTCTATTAGAGTAGTCGGCCTCGGCTATAAGGCGATTATAGCTACCCTACTAAAGTCTATTGCTATACCTCTAGTCGTAACTACGAATCTAAGGAAGTTAACTTATTTCTAGAAGAACTTATACTTAGCGCGTTATACGTAGAGTTCGAATTTGCGGAGCCTCTTAAGTATAGCGTATACGTCTCGTACGTAGTCCTCGCGAGTCTTACTATAGATTAGGATATTATCTAGGTATACTACGTAGCTTATATCTACTAGCCCTACTAGCGCGTAGTTAATATATACCTAAAACGTTACTAGAGCGTTCGTTAAACTAAAGGGCATTACCCGGTATTAGTAGTAACTATATCGCGTATAGAACGTAGTCTTCTAGTAGTCGCTAGGTTTAATATAGATATAATAATACGCGTCTATAAGATCTAGCGACGTAAACTATATAGCTCCTATAAGTCTATCTAGCGTTTTACTAATAAGAGAGAGCGGGTACTAATTCTTAATCGTAATCTCGTTTAGCTCGTAGTAGTTTATATATAACTATAGCTTACTATTCTTCTTTAGTATAAATAGAATAGGCGTACCTACCTCGCTATTAGAACGCTCGATCTAATTATACTCGAGCTTAGTCTTTAGGTACTCCTTAAGCTCTTCGAGCTCTCTACTTAACTAGTAGTATAGAGGCTTAAAGAATAGTATAGTACCTAGCTTTAGGTCGATTATATACTTAGCGCTATCGATAGGTCTACTTCGTATTTCCTTTATTAGGTTAAGGATATCGTCGAACTAATAGAACTCCTTTAGTATTAGAGTAGGCTTCTTACTTATCCTACTTAAGCTAACTATAAATATAGCAGGTGCCTTTTAGAGGTCTTTAAGGAACTTATAGGCCTTTCGGACTTCGAATCGGCCGAAACGATCGTTACTATAACGCTATTTATCTATACTACTATCGATACTTACTCGTTACGTACGTCGCTATAGATAGCTAAGAATAATATTAGGATCTAGTATATTATATACGTAGAAGATCCCTCTAGTTACGCGCTCGATCCTCGAGAAGTCCGCGAGCCTTATACGTATATAGTACGTACCGTAATAATAACCTAGTTTACTTATAAAGATAGTAGCTAGTAGCAAGGCCGCGTTCGGCCGTAAGAGTAACTTATACTAGAGTACGAAGGCTCGTAATACTATATTAATATCTATAGTATTATTAAGAAGGAACTCGGCTAGCTTATAGCCCTTCTAAGACTTAACTTCTCCCTATACTCGTACTACTAGTACGTATTATATAAGTAGGTACCCTATACTATCTACTTTAGCGGCGGAGACTTACGTAATACCTCTATCGCTTCTGCTTTTTTTAACTTGCCTATAGCTACCTTGCGGACTGCCGGCTTATTACTATCCTTATCTTTATTCGAATAATTTAGACGGATATAGCCTACCTTGTTATAACTATAATACCTAGGTTACTAGTCCTTATCTTTGCTTTTACGCTTATTCTAAGAGTTCTTCTCCTTCGAGTTAGACTCGTAACTACCTTTAGAGGCATATACGTTACTATCGGCCCTCTTACGCTTTAACTACTAGTACGACGCGTCCTTATTATAGTCGCGTAAGCCTATATTATATAGTATTAACCTTTCCGCCTATTTAAGGCATCGTACTAGAGCGACGAGGTCGGCGCGCTTCGCTAAGATAATATAGTTCTTAATAATATCCTTTTATAGCGACGGCTTTAACTTTATAAGAAGCTAGCGAACTAACTACGTCTCGGTATAGTCGCCGAGCTATATCTCGAGATTACCGAGGTTTATTACGAATTGTTATATACTCTAATTTTCGCCTTAGCGTATTATCTCGTACTTAATAGTTACGAGTAGCTAGTAGTTTACTTTATTCTTAACGATATCGTATAGGAACTTATAGAACTACGCCTAAGTATACCCTACTAGAAGTATACTAGGGTACTCGTTATACTAGGCTTCTTACGCTTTGCCTACGAGGAATATAATACTAGCGATTACTTTCTAGTATTCTATTATAAACTTCCTCGGCGCGGCTATAAAGTTTACTTTATATACGCGGACGTATTCCTAGGCTTCCTTAATAGTCTCGCCCTTAAATAGCTTAGGAGAGCGGAGCTTAATAGATTCGTAGGGCGTATATTCGTCGCTACTATAACGCGTACTATCCCTAGTATCTCTAGTAATGCTCGCTATACTAGAGTACCTCGAGCTAAGACTTCTTACTATTATACTTAAGCGTATTAGTAGGGTAGTCGTCCTAACTTCTCGCGTTAAGTATTTATTTTCTATCTAGAGAGTACGGAGTTCGAGCTATTCGTATAGCGTAGCGTTCTCTTATTTAAGACGCTCGCGCCTTACTTATATATTATTAGTATCGTTTATCTCCGCGTCTTCTTTAGCTTTAGAGTTTAGTAACTCTTCTACGTAGCCTAATAGTAGTACTACGGACCTAGCGCGTTCGCTATAGTTATCTAGCTATATAGATACTCCTCGCGTAAGTATAGTAGGCCTTAATAGATCGCTACTCTTAATAAGGTAGAAGAATTAGTATTATAAAGGTTAGTATATAGTAATATATTAAGCGCCCCTAACTATACTCGTTAGAGATATTAAGAGACTAATTCTTACCGATTCCTCTATATACGTTTAGTATACTTTTATCTTACGCCGAGTATACGTAGTATAAGCCGGATACTTCGGCGTCTAACTTAGACGCCCTCTAAGCTATTAGCCCTCTAAGCTATCGCTCTTATAAGTCTGCCTTTCTCTCTTCCTTTTATAGCTCTTTTTAGTAGGTAAATAGCTAATCTCTTCCCTAGTAGCTACCTCTCTTTCTACTTCTATCCTACCTACTTCTATTCTATCCTCTCTTTTCTACCTCTTTTATAGTAAAGTTCTACCTTAGTTCGTTAGATAGTCTTAGGGTTATCTTAGAGTAGTTCTTATCTTATTAGGTATACGGCTACGTAGCGGCGAAGTAGAATTATCTTTTATACTCTTATACTTTACTAGTATACTCGAGAGCATCTATTTCTACCTACGGCCGCGTAGAGGCGTATAATAGGTCTTCGTAGGCGTTCTAGTATCGTTATTATAGCTAGGACTATACTATTCGCTATTAGAATTAATAAAGTTATTATATAATAGCTAATAGAGCTGCGGCTAATAACTTTAAACTAGTAGTAACTATAAGGATATACTATATAGGTACTAGTAGAATAGACTAGCTCGGCCTATAATCTATTCTTAGTAGTATCCTCGTACGACTTACTAAGCTTACTTAGCTTAGTAGAAAGATACTCCTCGCTACTACTATTATATCTAGAATAACGAGGTAGATATTCGTATAGTCTTAATCTAAGCCTATTATCCTTCGTACTAGCTTATAGTATCTATCTACTAATCCTAATACGCGAATATCTCTTAAAACTATATAACGGCTTAAAGAATATTAGATAGAAGGACGCGTACTACGTTAGATAACGCTACTATAAACTAGAATAGCGCCGTAAAGAGTACCTCGTCTAAGACGCTACGTAGTAAAGGCGACGACGCTACTATAAAAGACTAAGAATATTAGTCGAAGAACGATAATAAATAAGAGCACGAGCTTACGCTAGACGTACTCGTAGAAAATAAAGAGGTCGTAAGCGAGTAAAAGAGACTATACCTCGCGAGACTACGTTAATAAACCCTTTAAGTCGAAGCTAAGATCGGGCGACTAGAGGTAGAATTAGCTTAGTAAAGGGCTATATCTATAGTACTAAACCTAAATAGCCTAGCTAGTAGTAACTAGCTTCTAAAGGCTAAGGAACCTTCTACGTTTAAAAGAAAGAGCCGAGTATAGTACGACGACTAGACCTACGCTATAGAACGTTTATTCCGTAGATATTTAGGTTTTAATAGTCGCGAGAACCGAAAAACGGATTCTGCCGCTAACTATATAGGTAAGCTCTAGTAGAACTACTAGAAGCGATATATAAACTAGTTAGCGCTAGGAACTACTCTATTCTAGCCTATAATAAAGGAAGTTATAATTAACTCTATAGGTTTACTATTCGAGCGACGCTAAAGGGCCTATAACGCGTTAAAAACGGTTAAGTAGGGCCGGCGCACCTCTACTAAGCTTCTTAAAAAGATAAAGAAGCTTTAAAAAGAAGTATAAGAAGACCGAGAAAGCTATAAGATCCTAGCTTTCTATTCGGCTCTATTACTACTACTACGATACTATATATAGTTATATCTAGCGCCTACTAAGTCGCTTAAAGAAGCGGAAGAACGAGCTAATTAGGCCTACTATCTAATTAGAGATAGTACGAAAGGTAAAGAGTAGCGCGAGAGTAAGTAGAAAGCTCGGAACTATAAACGTACTAGTACGAAGACTACTACTTCTTTACTAAAGAGCAAGTACGCGAATAAGTAACGTTCGACTAGGCTATTCTAAGAAAAGGATACGCTAGAACGGCCTAGATCCCTTCTTATATATTATAGTTATAAGTAGGTAGGCTATAAGAAGAGAGAATACTTAAACTCTAACTTTTAGAACCGTAACTTAGAAAAAGAGAAGGCCTATTACTAGATACTATAACGATAGTAAGCTACGTATAATATAGCGAGGAATAGAAGTAAGCTATAGAACTAGGCCGGCCTAAGGCTTAGATCTATTCGACGCTTATTACTATAAGAATTACGATTACTAGACTAGATAGGCCTAGAGAGGTCGTAGGACTAATCGACTCTAGCGTAGCGATAAACTTTATAGATACGTTACTCGTAAAAGAAGTTAGGTAGGATACTACTCTCGGTAATAGTACGCGCTTTATAGCGCTTAATAGCTAGAACCTCTAGGTCGCGAGTAGTATAAAGAGGTTATTATTAGTTCGAGATAGTATAAGCTAGGTTCGAGGATATAAAGCTACTATATAAGTAGGCTACATCTATAAGTTCTAAGTTATTCTTAGAATACTATAGCTAGAGGCTCTAAACCTATTAATTAACTTTATAATAAAGACTATAACCTAGAGATATAAACTATAGAAGAGATAAATATAGCGGTAGTAGGCGCTATACGCTTCTAGCGGGACTATAAATCGTTCTAAGGTAATACGGTCTACGCTATATTAGTCTAGGAAGTAGTAGAAGAGGCCGCGACGACCTAAGACGAGATACCTACTATTACGAGCGAATAACGCGTACGTAGATAGTTCGTAGTAGTATTTAATAAGTTCGATAAGAAGGAAGACGTTTATACTAAAGCGTCCGAGAGATATTAGTTAGTACGCTAAGCCTTTATACTAGAGAAGCTAGTATTTAGTAACTAGGGCTTCGCTCTTTATATTACCTCTCTTCTTCTCTTCGAACTACGCGCGACGCGTAGTTATTCGTATAAGGTACTTCTATAGTAATCCAAGTAACGTTCTTATTATCGTAGCTACGTAAAATACTATTATAAAGTCGCGGAAGTCTATAGAAAAAGACCCGGAATTCTTCGCTACTAGTAAGCGATTCGTTAATAATACTATATCGATACTATATAGTTCCTTCTACTAGAATAGCGCGGAACGCGTTACTTCTACTATTACTACCTTAACTATATTATCGAGAAGCGCGACTACTATTATCGTAGTTAGTACCTACTACTATTATTAGATATATATTATCGTACCTTCTTATTATTATCCGTAGAGATATAGGCGCTTCTCTCGCTCTCTTCTCTTTCTTCCTTTCTTTTCTATAGATATATATACGTATATATATATATATAGTAGGCTTTTATAGCTTCTCTTCTAGAGTCCTTCTTATACTAACTAGCTTCTAGTACCTATATATATATATATATATATATACGCACGTATATATAGTAAGCTCTTTACTATTCTTCTTATAAGTTTCTTCTTAATTCTAACTAGCTTATAGTCTACTCTTCTACGTATATATATATATATATATATATATATAAGGTTAGGCGTCCTAGCCGTTTCCTTCGTACTCTACGCGAGATTAACTAGAGATAAATAAATACTTATATTAGTTCTAGTATCTACTACTACGACTACGCTAATTCTAGTAACGACTACGTACTATAAGCCGTAAGCTCCTTCTAACTCTTTTCGCGCGGCTTCTACTAACCTTCTATAGTCTACTATCGCGTAGGCCTACTAGGCCTACGCCGATAGGCGCTGCTCTTATATTCCTCTATATATACTCTATCCTTTACTTAAAAGATATCGCTAACTACTTCCTTTAGTCCGCTTATAGCCTATATAGCCTACGCTACCTAGACGCGCGCTACTAACGCTTAAGAGTAGGTAAAATTTAGCGCTCTATTAGTTTTCTTCTAGCTAATACGCGTTTTTAGGCAGCGCGCTTATAATAACCTAAAGTAGGTCCTTAAGGCCTATAAGGCCTTAAAGCTTTTATAGGCGGCCGGCCTACTCTTTAAGTAATTTCTTCTATTCTCCTCTCTTATTTATATAAGCTAATCTCTTTTTAGCGAGGTCGCCTATAAGGTAACCGCCTCGATATTTAAGGTCGTAGCCTAGTAGGGCTAGGCGTAAGTATTATTCCTTTCTATATATTATTCTTTACTAACCTACTACTATAGCTCGAGAGGCGTGCCGCCTACCTTAGTTCTCGGCGCTCGGCGCTATTCTTAAGTAAAGCGGTAGTTTTTTAGTAGAGCGCGTATAGTTTCTTAGAGTTTCCTTCTTTTTTTTCTTTTTATAAATATATAAACTACTACTTATCGGCTATTTCCCTAACTTCTTCTCCTCTTTTCTTTATTTATTAGCTATTCTCTTACGACTTTTCTTCGCGTTTCGCTTTCCTACGCGAATATTCCTATAATAGTCTATTATTAGTATTAGCGTCTCCGAACTTTTCCTTAAATATATCTAATATAGTAGTATCTGCTAATTCTCTTAGAGGCTTCTAGGTTTATTTATTTATTTATTTATTCTATTAACGTGCTATAGGAGTCGAAGACTATATAGTACGGGTAGGCCGAAGCCTATCTAGTCGTAAGAGAAAAAGCCTCCTAGGCTATAAAAACTCTTAGTCGTAGAGGTGCCTTATTCGCGCTAAAAACGAATATTATAGGCTAATACCTAGGGGAACTAGAATTTTACTTAGTGTGGCTTGGCGCCAAGCGCCAAGCTACTAAGTGCCAAGCCCTACACATAGAATTTTAGCATCTAAAATTAGTTCTAGTAGATATAGCTAGTATAGTATATCGAGTCGGTATAGAAGGCTACTATTTCTATTCGTCTCGGACCTAGAGGGTCGTCTCTAGGAATATATATTCTAGGTAGGAAGGGTCTGCCTTTCTCTCTTTCTTCTATAGCTCTTTTTAGTAGGTAAATAGCTAATCTCTTACCTTAGTAGCTACCTCCTCTCTCTACTTCTATTCTACCTACTTCTATTCTATTCTCTCTTTTCTACCTCTTCTATAGTAGGGTTCTACCTTAGTTAATAATCGTTAGGTAGTCTTAGAGTTATCTTATAGTTCTTATCTTATTAGGTATATAGCTAGTAGTAGCGAAGTAGGATTGTCTTATATACCCTTATACTTTACTAGTATACTCGAGAGTATCTATTTCTACTTACGGCCGCGTAGAGGCGTATAATAGGACTTTATAGGTAGGGGCTTCTAGGTAGAGTTATAGTATCCGGCCTATTTAAATTTTACTAGGACTTCTCGTCCTCTACTTTTATTCTTCGCGCGATCTCGTACGTATAGAACCTCCTCTACTTACTACTCGTCGTACGACTTATTTAGTACGAGTACTAGTTATTCGTCGTTAGTAATCTATTTAAGAAGAGGATCGTTACTCGCTAGACGAAGTAAATCCGTATAGAAAACTAAGTAAATATTACTAGAAATCTTAGATAACTTAATAGATACTAGCGATAAGACTTCGTTAACTATAAACTTTACGTATTACGAATCTAGGCTCTTTTTAGGACGATTAGTCGAATAATTCTATAGATCTAGCTATACTTTATCGCCGACCCAATAAATTAGTACTAGAGTCCGTCGTCGGTTCGCGCTCCTCTTTTATTCTTAAGTAGAGGCCGCTATACTACTCTAGTAAAGTTTACTAATTTCTCTTAGCTTCTTTACGAAGTTCCTCGCTCTTTAACTAGTAGCTAACGGCCTTCCTATCGCGGCCTCTATTACTAATACTATAGAAGATAGAATATCGTAACTATAAGTTATAAAGAAAAGACTTATTCTAGGATCTAAGTAATTCCTACTATTTAGCGCTAGTTTCGCGCTAGAAAGCTACTTAGACTAGTCGGCCTAGTCGTAACGAATATAGTTGCGAAGATAAGCTTATACGTCTTAATTTAGCCTCTCTAGCCCTCTATTTATTTATAGGTAGTAAGCGGAGCTAAGGCGCTACTCTATACCTAAAAGCTAGTAGAGTTTCCTCTAGAATATACTCGTCTAGTTTAATCCCTCGGTCGCTTATAATAGCTCTTAGTAACCTATAATATTTTATCTAGGAGTCTAGGAATTTCTCTACGTACTTCTCTACTTTTATATTAGGTATCGCGACTAAAGTTACTTATTTACTAAGGCGATCCTTAATTACCTAAACTTAGCTTAAATATTCTATCTCTAGCTCTAGCTCTAACTCTAACTCTACGTAGCCTTACTAACCTTAGCCTAGTATTTAAGAAGTAGTCGATTAGGTAAGTTAGTATATACTATTTCGATATTCGAAGAAAGTACTCGTAGTCTATTATTAATCTACGCTAGTAAGAAAATAATCGCTATCGACTTCTTACTAGCTAGAAGCTTACGACCTCTACGGCTAAGATACTATATAGTATCTTCGATATCCTTAGTAATAAGTAGTTTAACCTATACGACTACTTTAATATTATTAATATTAGTACTAGTACTAATCGCCGTAGTACTAACTATAATACGATACTACTACTAGAGCTTACTAAATTCCTTATATCTCTTATCCTAGTTATACTTAGCTACTCTACTCGTATATACGGAAATAACTCGATAAATATCTAGCTCTAGACTAAAGCTAGGCTCTCGTTCCTAGTAGTACCGCTTCTTCTAGTCTAGATAGTCCTTTATTAACTTAACTAGCTATCTATAAGTAGCTTAGGCGATGTCTTTAATATATATACGGCTATCGATAAAGACTAGAGCCTTCTCGATATCTTAAGAGGTAGCTACTCCGTCCTTAGTACTATTTCGAGTAAGGAAGAATAGTATATCGTATACTTTATCCCCCTTATAGTCTAGTAGTAAAGTACGGAAGATATATATTATATTAGAACGATTAATACTAGCCTAGATTACCTTAGTCTAGTATAGCGCATCTCTAACCTTCTAGAACCTAGCTACTTCTAGTACTACTTATTATATATCTACTAAGAGTATTATAGTAGTACCGAGCTAGACTATATCCTTACGTAGAAGCTCTCGTAGCTAATAGATCTACGTATACTCTAGCTAAAACTTCTCTTATTTCTTAACTAAATAGATCTTATTAATAATAATAACTCCTACCTAGTTACGTACTTCGAGTTTACGAAGAAGCTCGTAGAACTTTAGTAATAACGCTTGCTCTAGCCTAAGAAGGATATACTAGTACTTGCTCTTCTCGATATTATTCTAGATATTAGGCTCGACCTTTTTCGTATTAGTAGTAATATTATAGATATTAACTAAGTTACTATTTATCTTACGGACTAACTCGGCTTATTCCTTGCCTAGGCGCTTAAGTAGTACTATCTAGATCGTTATTATACTAGTTAGGAAGGTAAAGCCTTAAAATACTAGACTCTTACTCTTACTAGTACGAGTAATTAGTAGTATATCTACCTTGCCGAAAATTAACGAATATAGCGCGTAGATCTATAAGTCCTTCGGCTCGTAGTACTAGTTAGGATACTATAGGTTAAGGACCTTAGTTAATCTAGCCTTAATAATATCTATATATAAGTTAGCCGCTCTAGAATACCGACCTACTTACTATTAGGAGTTAGAATAGGTCGAGACGGGTCCGGGTCGGGTCTAGGACCTAAATATATAGAACTATAATAGTTAGGTCGGGTCCTAGCCGGTTCCTACCTAGTTCCGGACCTATTTAATAAATATAGGTATTAGATAGGTCCGACTCGGGTCTAACGATAGGTCTAAAGATAAGTCCTAATAGAAATATAAGATTCGATAGAATATAGTATAGAAAATCGAGGGTTATAAATAGATAGAAACCGGAGGAAGTAGAAAGTATATAAAGCGACGGGTTTTAAAGGTATATTTAATTTAATACGGCAAATTATACGATTTAGTATAACTATAGGTATGCCGACTACGAATGCCGACTATAGTAACCTCTCTACTTATAACGATTTTTACTATATATGCCCTCTATAGTTATAATAATTTTCCTTATATATACTATAGAGATTTATCTCTTACTAAATATATTAATTCTCTAAGACGAGAGCAGGCTAATAATAAAGTTTATATCCCTCTACTTAATAGTTACTTACTTTACGTAAATCGTAGTAACGTTAGTACCTATAATATAGTTATTATTAATCGAATATAGAACGACTAGAAGTAGATATACTCGAGAAGAGGTAGACTAGAGCACTCTCGGCGGCTTCCTATAGAGTACTAAGGGCGCTCGCCTACTAATAGTAACCCTCTTAAGAAATAGCTAAGCCTCTAGAAACGTCGTAGTAAACTTCGTAAACGAGATAGCTAAAGAGTAGCTTTAGTATAAGTAGATCTATAGACTTCTAGTACTTGCGGATCTCTTAGAGCGCGATAGCTAGAGTATAAGTTAGTAATACCGACTATAAATGCCGACTATATAACTTACTACCTAGCTTATAGCGATAAGTCTTCTATATACTAGCTCTACGAGCTAGACCTCCTCTATCTACTACTACTATTTTAGCCGGTACTTTTCTAGCCGTTCTCTTTCTAGCTAGTCTCTTTTTTACTACTTATTTTCTACCTAGTAATCGTTTTCTACCTACTACTCCTCTAGCTACTACGCTACTATTTATTCTATTATTTACTATATTTCTATCTACTATATTTCTAGCTACTACTACTACCGCTACTACTATTACTATATTATCCCTCTTAATCTATCTCTTACGGGCTATTAAGTAAGCGAGCTTCTACTTATCGAGACGAGGCTAACCGCCTAGTATAGTTTTCTATAGAGCCTTTCTAGAAAGCTAAGAGGGAGGGGTAGGTAGTATAATACTCTCGTCGCTATTACTCTCGTCGCTATTACTATCGTTAATATTAATAATAGAGCCGTTATCTTCGTTATTTCTATTATCGCCGTTCGCGTTTCTACGAGAACTATTCTAGTCGTTTCTACTAGTAGTACCTTAGTTATTACTATTATAAGTAGAGGAGTTAGAAATTAAAGAAGGAGGAGTAGAAGCGCTACGTTAGTTAGAAGAGGGCGCCTAGTAACTAAAAAGTCTAGGGTCGATATTACTATTATTCGTAGAAGAGTTTTTAAGTAGAAAGAGGTTTTTAGATAAAAGAGGAGCAGATACTATATCTCGGCTAAAGAAGTATTACTTAGCGAACTAGCTAGGCTTATTAGTAGGAAGTTAAGCTATTATAAATATATAGAGGGGCGAGAGAAAAGTAGTCGATTAAGCTATAATTAACGTACGTAGTAGTATTCTTCGTACGCGTAATACGAAAATTCGTTAGGAGATATAAAAAAGGAAGGCGATAATAATAGGCTAATAAAGCGCGACCGCTAATAAGTTCTAAGGAGGTAGAGGTAGTAGTATTACTAATAGTTCGGTAAGAGTATATAGGTTAGCTAAGGCAAACGTTAGGCTCGCTAGCGCGCTAGCTATAGCTTTACCCGCGCCGCATATATTAATTCTAAGCTTCTAAGTATAGTAACGTATACTAGGCTCTTTATAGTCGGTAATTATAGTCGGTAACCTAGTATTATATACCTATATTATTATTCTCTCCTCTATTCTAGCTAGTAAACTAGTAGCGTAAATAACTATATAGGTATATATCCTTCGCTTATAGAGTAACGCGCTTCGCGTAGATCGCTAGAAGGTTAGAAATCTCGAACTCTATAACGAGAAATACCTCCGCCGCTTCCTATAAGTATTTAAGTACTACCGCCTAAATTCTAATAATATCGCTACTACTTCTATCTATTATAATCTCGCGGATAACGCGCTAAAAAGGGACCCTCCGGATATATAAAGCTATCGTTCGCTAAAGCTTACGAATCTCTCGTAAGGCTACGGTCTCTAGCTTTAACTACCTTTTTAAGATACTAGACTTACTAGCTCTCGTTTGTCGCTATATTGTCTTTATAGCTATTATTAGCCGGCTAATATACGCTAACTAGCTACTTATTCTAATACGAGAGTTAAGACATACTACTACTATAGGAACTTAAATTCGGGGCTTACTTTAGTAGTTTTAGGAGTTAGAGTTTAATTAGTAAGGCAGGTATACTTATAGCCTATAGTTCGAATACGAATAGAGATATAAGAACGAATAGAGATAGTAATAAAACGACGACGTATAGCTATAACCTTTATCCCTTACGAAGTCGTATATATAGAGGAGATAGTAAAGAAGTAGTTGCGATAGCTTCTAACGTATACTTACTAGAAATAGGTATACCGGACGAGATAGTATCCGAGGACTAGCTATATAGGGCATTCTATTACCTACCCGCCTTACGACCTACTCTATCTATACTAGTATAAGCTACCCGAGTATATATAGTTTAGGGTTATATTCTAGAGCCGAAGGTAGAGCAAGACTACGACTAAAAAAGATACTACGTTACTAAAAGAAGTACTATAGATAAGACTTAGATTTAATTTGCATACGTATACGTATATAATTCGCGGGAAGTTAGCTACTTCTACTATATATATAGCGTTTAGAATTAGATATAGTACGCGTTTAGGAGTCGCGGACAATATAGACTTAGAATCTAATATAGTACGCGTTTAGAAGTCGCGGATAATATAGACTTAGAATCTAATATAGTACGCGTTTAGAAGTCGTAGTCGAGACTAGTACTAGAATACGGGTAGCGTAGGCATTGCCTATACCCCGAAAATAAACGAAGACTACGCTCCGTTCTTATAAATATAGTTTACGATAAGGGATAATAGCGTACGGACGGGCTAAGTATACGCTATAAGTAATACGAGGCGAGAAGCTACTATAGGAGAGCGATAAGTAGAAACTAGGTAGTCTAACCTAATCTAGACGCGGACTAGGTAAAGGCAACCTAGGAATATACGATAAATTATTTCCTAGTAAGATAAAATATCTATTAGGTAGGAAATTAAAGCTAGGGCCTAGGGCCTTAGCTTATATAAATAAAAGAAGGAAGGAATCCGCTAAGATATAACTACTTAAGAACCGAGAGAGCTGCTATACTAGGTAATTAAGACGATTATACGGAACCTAGGCTAGCTACTATAGTTTCTAGTACCGAGGAAGATAGGATCTATTATAGTACCTAGGAGTTCGATATAAGAAACCGACTAGCGGACTTTACCGCCGCTATAATAGGCACTATTAGTAATATACCTAATTAAGGACCCTCCTTGCGGTCGCCTACTACGATAGATATAACGTAGCTTCTAACTTTATAGGAAGTCCTAAGGAGCGTACTAGATACCTATAAGCTAAAGCTACTATTACTTAGAACTAAAGCGAACCCGTTCTTTAGAGAATAGAATGCTACTAAGTTCCTCGAACGGTTCGATAGTCTCTAGAAGTAGTTCGATCTAGAAGGGCGTAGTAACTAGGAAAAGATTAATAGCGTTATCGCTAATACTAAGATTATCCTACGACCGGAACTAAAGCGGTTAAAGGGCGTGCCTAAATATAACTAGACTAAATTTAGAAAGTCCCTATTAGACTACTTCGCTAATAGTAATACGTATTATATTATTAAATTAGTATCGTACCTTACGTCGTACTATAAGACCTAATAGTTAAAAAGCGATAATCTAAATAAATTCTTACGATAGTTTCGATTAGCTTCTAACTATATTAATTCCGAAGACTTAAGTAATAGAGAACGATCTATACTACTACTAAAAGCTTTGTTAGATAGTATTAGTAGAAGGATCTATAGGAAGTATAGCTTATATCCTCGGAAGCTAGAGTCCTTCTAACTATTTAATAAGATTCTAAAGTCGGTAGAAGAAATAGTTAAAGGATCTAAAGGGTTTAGGCTTACTAAAAATAGAGATAAATAATAGATAACCTCGTTATAGAACTCTATCTCGGCTAGCCGTCTAGAAAGAGCTCTAGTAGTACCTATAGGTAATACTCTTATTAATAACGACTTTACTTATAAGTTCGCGAAGATATCGATCCTATACGGACTTACTTCGCGGACCGGAACTAGCCCTATACCTATAAACTCTTCTATAAAGATAGGAACGTAGTAAGCCTATTAGGTAAATACTTTAAGTTTAGGAAACGAACTACTCGCGTACGTAGGCATAGTTAAAACCTTCGCGACGTAGATTCTAGTATACCTAACGATATAGAATAAGTATTTTAACTGCGGAGACTAAGACTACTACGTAAGAGAATGTCCGATTATAGCCTAGCTCTAAAGAAGTAAGTATATCTAGTAGAATAAACGGAGGAGATAGTACTATAGTCCTCCTACTAGAAACTATTAGCTAATTAGTATACCGAAGTAGGATAGGTAGATACTACGAATAGCTTAAATATACCTAGTAGTATAGAGGTTATTCCCTTTATATAGTCGCGTTCTATAGCCGGCTTACTTATTAAGGGCGAATTAGTTATTAGTACTCTAGATACGAAGAGATATAACTAATATAGCGCCTAGAAGTATCTCGAACCTAGGATATTAGATACTATATAAGAAACTATCGTATATACCTAAAGATATTTAGTTAGAGCCTAGGGCCCCGACTATAATTCTAACTCCTCTAATGCTCGAACTCGTATATACTACTACGACCGTACCTTCTTAGGTTATTAAAGGCATCTATTTTAGTTTCGTACCTACGCCTACTATTTTTAGAGTAGCTATATACTAGTTTAGATAAGCTAGCATAGAAAAGGAGGATAAATACGACTATAGTAGAGGATAGATCGAGGATATTATAAAAGAAGAGCTTAGAAGAAGCCTTAACGTAGCTACTACTATAGTCGCGAGTACTAAGAGGAAGAGTAAGAATAAGGTTAGTAGTATAGTAATCCTAAGCCGGGATAAGTAGTTAGCTTATATAACTAAGGATAGAATTAAGAAATAGAAGAGAGCTATAAAGACGAGATAGCTATAAGCGAAGATCTCTAACTAAGTATTATAAACCTAGGCTTCCTAAGAAAATAAGCGAGATAATCCTCGCTCTAGACCTTCGAGATTATAGACCTAAGATATATTCGGCTATATAGATAAAGATATAGTAGACGAAGATATAGAAGATATTCTAACCGCTAGACCTATTAACTCTCTAATAAGGAAGGCTAGGAACTCTCTAGAGAGATAACGGTTCGATAATTATATAAGGTCGAAAGAAAGAAAGAACGAGGAGAACTTACTACTTACTAAGAAACTAGAGACTAGGTTGCTTAGGAGATTAATTTACTATAAGATTCTAATTACCTTCGAGGAATTTATCCTCCTCGGAAGTTCTAAGCTAGTAATTAAGTTACTATAGAATAGGATCTATACTAACGATAATAAACTATATAACGTACTCTAAACCGAGCCTATAAATATTAACTAGCTAGTAGAGAATATATAGTAGGCCGAGGAATTAGACGATATTAGTAAGGATTAAGTTAGTAAATTCCTTTATAAGGCTTTTTAAGACTAGGATCCCTATACTAGAAAAGCTCTTTCTAAGAAACTATTTTAGAAGGAAGGGATTAATACGTATCGCGCTTACGTAGTTACGCGGTCTAAAGTATAAACTATTAAGGAACTATACGAGACTCTATCTAGTATAGACCTATTAGTAGTAATAGACGATTTTATCGTAGCTCCTCTTATCTAGGTCCTATATATAGTTAGAACGAGTAAGAATCTAAGCCTAGAAGTTTAAGTATTAGTTAACGAGAGTACGAATTCTTATATCGTCGATTAGAACTAAGTATAGGAAATAGGAATTGCCTTAATCTAGAATATCCTAGAAAGTAAAATAATTACTATAAGAGGGCCGGTTACTATCTTAGGAATTAGTAGGAGATTAGTTACTAGCGTCTTCGGTATCGAAATTAAAGTACTAGTTTTTGTCTTTAGACTAGTTATAGGAGCTATACCTATACCTCTACTTTTAGAACGAACTTAGGCACGTAAGGTAAGACTTATAGAAAGAAACTACGACGATAGAATATAGGAAGGAACTATTAGTAATACGAAAGGTAAATCGGTTATCTTTACTAGGCCGAAAGGATCTAAGGGATGCCTTTTAGTCTAGGACTATCTTTAGAAACTAGCTTTAGGAAACTAGTACGCGGTTTCGTAGCTATAATAATAACTACTAAAAAGTAAGTAGCTACGATACTATTAGATTTTAGTAAAAAGAAGGTCGGGGCCCGGGGCCTTAGCTTATATTAAGATATAGAACTAGATACTTAAGCTAATAGAGGTTCCTACTTAGCTAAAGAGGAATTTAAGAATCCGGAAACGATCCTAATCTAGACGATACTATTAGCTTCTACGATAATACGAAAGAGATAGAAGGAGGTACCTCGGGCTTCTACTATTATCTAAGTATATACCTTCTATAAAAGAAAGGCTAATAAAGTACTACTTATACTTGCTAGCGTATATAAAACTTCTAGAGAAGGTCTAGGAGGAATACTAAAATAAAAAGAGAAGTATCTAAAGGAGGAAGTCTTAACGCCTCTTAGGACGAGTCTATATAATAGACGATATTTAATTAAGAAGTTATCTAATATTAAGCGAGGAAGTAGGCTAACGCTAGAAATGCTTAGCCTAATACTAGATAAGGTCGGGATTAAGCTCTAGCCGAAGAAGAAGGAACTACTAATCTATATACTATTTAACTATAAGAAAGTACTCGCTTCGTCTTTCGAATACTTAGGTCGTATTTACCTAAGAGTCGCCCTACTATAGGTTATCTATACTATACTATATACGCTATAGTAGCACCTAGGATTCCGTATAAGCCTATTATAGAAGGTATAGGTCGAAGGGATTTTACGAATCTATATAGAAGCCGGGACCTTAGAATATAGCTATGCCGCGTATAGAAACCCTTATTTCTTAGTTTTAAAAAGAGATACGAGGAAGTATAGATTAATTAATATAGCTATAGAGATTAACCGAGTTATAATTAAGGATACCTTCTTATCTCCGGATACGGATTCCTTCTTAGAGCAATTCGTAGGTTATATCGTAGCTAGCCTTCTCGACCTCTTCTTAAGATACGATTAGGTTCCTCTAGCTAAGAAGAGTAGAGACCTAACTAGTTTCGACGGCCCTCTATTCGGTCTTTTAAGAATAACTACGTTATTATAAGGAGCGACGAACTTAGTATCTTAGTTCGCGAGGATCGTAAATATAGTCCTATACGATTACCTCTCCTATAGAGCTAGTCTCTTTATTAATAATTTCGAGGTAAAGGGACTATATACTATATATAGAAACGAAGAGATCGAGCTAGGGATAAGGCGGTATATCGTCGAATATATTTAAGACTTAGATTAAGTTCTCGCGGACATCGAGCGAGCTAGGATAACGGTTGCTATTAAGAAGTTATAGATCCTCTAAACTAAGATTAAGGTTATAGGGTACGTAATAGATTAAGACGGTAGATACTCTAACGCGGTTCGTATAGCTAAGCTTCTAAGGTAGCTATAGCCGATTAACTAGAAGGAGATACGTATATTCGTTAGGATCGTCGTATACTTCTAGATCTAGATTCCTCGTTTCGCTATTATTACTAAACCTCTATATTAGCTCCTACGTAAGGATACTATTTTTAAATAGATAGTTATCTATAAGAAAGCTAAGAAGCACTACGTATAGTTACTAATTACTGCCCCTATATTAGTTACTATATAATACGGCCCTAAGATAGAAGTTATCTACGTCGCGGTAGATACTAGTATTAAAAGATAGGGAGCCGTACTTATATAGACGGTCGACGATAAGAGATGTCCGTCTAGGTACGAGAGTAGAATATAAGATAAATAGTAGAGGAAGTATAATACTAGAAAGCGAGAATATCTTATCGTGCTCTAAGTACTAAAGAAGTTTAAACTATAGCTCTTTAAGGTATACTTCGTACTCGAGATCGATGCTAATATATTAGTTTATTAGCTTAGCAAGGCCTTAACTAACCTTCCTAATGCGACCGTAACTAGATAGATCGCCTAGATTCGACTATTTAACTTCGAGGTCCGATATATACCTAGAATAAAATATTAGAGGCTAAACGCGCTATTAAGGCGACCGTAGACCGCTTCTAAACGTAGGGAACTAGGGTAGACGGCTAATATAGTTCTAGATCGCGAGGATAATAATATAATCGACCGCGCCTTCTTTAATATATTTATAAGGTAAGTTCGCTAAGCTAGAGCCTAGGGCCTCGACTCCTTTAAATCTCTAGACTCTATCTTCCTAAATAAACTAGTAGGTACTCTAGACGACTATAAGTATACGACTAAGTCTATCGCCTTCGTACTTCTTTATAGAAAGTATATAGAAGAGATAACCCTATTAGAATATAAGAGGTACCTTAAACTTAGCTAGAAGTTCGTAGTCGTAGATCGGAAGCTATATCGCTAGAGATATATAGATATACTATTATAAAAGGTAGTAGATTAGGACTACGCTCGCATAGAGATCCTTTAGTTAATATACGAGCGGAACGGCTATCGTAGTATAGAAGGTATATACTAAATACTATCTCGCCTATACTAGTAGGATAGAATATACTCGGAATATACTATATACTATAGGAAGTGTCTTTAATATAGCTTCCGGAATAGAGTACGGCGGCCTGCTCCTATACGGGAAGTCTAGGTTTAAAGCGTAGGCGAGAAATAGTACCTAGATCCTATATATATAAATAAGAGAGGATCCTTAATCGTAGCTAGAGAAGGACTCTCTCGGTAGATCGAGGCTAAGGTTATATATAAGACCGCGAAAGAGATTACCTCGCTATAGATTACTAAATTTATCTATAAGGATATCTTCTATTAATAGAGCGCTCTATAGGAGGTTATTATAGATAATACTAAGGCTAATCTTAAGGATATTACTAATCTTCTCGAGAGCTATATAGTTAGACGACTACGAGTATCTCTATATTATCCGGAATTTAATAGCTTAGTCGAGGTAGGTTATAAACTAATACTAGCCGCCTTATTTAAGTACTTAGAAGGAGGTTCTAAACCTTAGATCCCGCACGTTCTATCTATACTATAGGCCGATCGAACGACCGTAGTATCTTCTACTAGCTAGATACTAGCTGCCCTTATAATTAGACGAGAAGTAGTACTACTAATTAAACTAGATATACGAACGTATAGAGTAGTAGATTAGGGATTAGTTTAGACTCGAGAAGATCTCCTATATATATAGTTACTCGCGCTCGAGAATATATAGGAAATAATAGAAGAAGTAAAGAATAGGAATAAGCGTTTCTATAAGTAGATAAAGGAGTACTTTAATATAGTCTAAAACGTCGACTAGTAAGACTTTCGCGTAGGAGATATAGTAATAATCTATCGCACTTAACTCGAATATTCGTAATTAGATAAACTCGTATACTAGTAGCGCGGACCGTACTAAGTAGCCGCGTATACGCCTAAGGCCTTATATTACGAACTCGAAGAACTAGATAGAACACCCCTAACTAGTATATAGAACCGCATAAGCCTAAAGCGCTTATAATTTAGTATATAACGAAAATAATTAGTTACGAACCGGTTACGCGTATGCCTTAGCCTTAGTATATATAGAGGTTAAGAGTACTTATAATTATAGTTAGTAAACCTAATATTTACTTAGTTTGCTATTTACTAGTCTTAGCAGCGGCTATACCTTTACTATAAAAGCGGCCCTTCTTTCCTTAGAAACCTTCTCTTCTTTTCTTACTAACCTACCTTCTCCTCCTTATACTTCCTCTCTTTTTTAATACTTAAACTATATCTCTCGCTATTAAGATCTTCGCGAATACGAACCTATTACTATAAGCGTAGAGCTATAAGACTAGAGCTACTAATATTCGCGACCTAGTCGCGAATATTAACCTAATTAAAGATAATAACGAGTAGCGTAATATTATTAGCGAATATATTCGCTATATTAATAAGCGCCTATCCTATTAGAACGACCTAGCCTTCGAGTTTAGTAGTACGCTCCGCCCTAACGACTTTAAGAGTATAACTAAAGGAGTAGCCTCGTACTTCCCTAAATACTCTAAGGCCTATAAAGCTAGAGAGAGTTAGTAAGATTAAAGAGAGGGATGTCGTAAGATAGTTACTAGTCTCTAGAGGCTAGAACGAGCTAAGTATCCTCTACTTGTAAATGCGATTTAGTACTTAGAAATAGTAAAGTAGATATCTACCTTTATAAGTAAGAACCTAAAGTAGGATAAGGCTACTCTAGTCCTTTATAAGGCTATTATCTAAAGGTTACTCTATCTAATAGCTAATAGATCTACCTTAGCCGAGGCTACTTAAAGTAACTTCGATAAGATTCGTAAAGCTAAGGAAGAAGTAAACCGTATAAATATTAATAAAAACATATACTTCTAGTAGGCGAAGAATTAGCTACTAGGAGGCCTTAAGGCCTTATAGTATACGACTATCTATCTAGAGCGATAGAAGAACTTTAGAGAGGTTATAGCGTCCGAGGGAGAAGAGGCTAGTACTCTTAGAACCTAAGGATAGTAATAACTCCTTAGAAACTACTAAACTAGCCCTTAAAGCTAGAAGATACTACTAAAGACTAATATAGTAAGCACTTAGCTCTAAAAGAACCTAATAACCCTTATAGAAACTATCTAAAAAGCTCTTAACTCTCCCTACGACTACTTTAACTCCTCTCTCCTTTCTTTTCTTTAAAGAGCTTAATAGGCCCTTCTTTATTAAGCTTAGACCTAAGCTATCTCCTCTACTCTTTAGAATATCTAAAGAACTCTTTAGAAGAAGCTAGATAGCTATAATATAAAATAATTATAAGCCTAAAAAGCAGCCTAAATCTAAACTTTAATATAGATAATACCTTAAGTAACTATAGTAATTATAGTTAAGATAAGTATATAAGAAGAAAGAGATAAGATTAGAGGAATAAGTAGGAAGGAAATTAGAGCAAAGCTTAGAATCTAGTAGGTAGCTATAGTCTAGAAGCTACCTAGTAGGGACTTTAGAGTACTCCTTTATAAAGAGTAAAAAAGAGTAAAGCTAAAAGAGAACTAAGATTAGATATATATAGCTTAGCTTAGAGCCTAGATTGCTAAACATCTATATAAAGTACTTATATATAGAGTTAGAGCAAACTAGGATACTAGAGCTAAGGAATATATTAAGGTAATAAAGGAGGATAATATCTTATAGTTCCTAAATATAAGAATTAAATAAGCTATATAAATAAAGAGCCCTAAAGCTAAAGAAGGCTAAAGATACTTTATAATAGTTATTAGATTCTTAGATAAGCAAATAGTAAGGGCTATAGCTTAAAAAGGATTTATTATTAAAGCAAACTTCTACTTAATAGAAATCTACTACTTATAATAAAGAGTTATATAGTATATAAAGTATAATAAGTTTAAATATATTATTATATACTATAAAGAAGCTAAAGATAGATATAAAGCCTACTTTATAAACTATAAAACATTTAATTATACTATATAAGAAAGGAAATACTATAACTATAAAGGAGACTACTTAGTATAAGCAAGGATATATAAATATAAATAAGTAGTAATAGCTAAGGCTAGAATATTCTTAGAGTTCTTTAAAAGAAAGTAAACTCTAGTATAACTAACTTATAATAAAGAAGGATTTACTATAGTAACTAATAAGAAGAGGAAACTAATAAGCCTAGTAGAATAGCTTTAAGCTAAAGAGATACTATAAGGTAGCTAAGTAAGATAGAATAAGCTACTAGGAAAGCTATTAGGATTTAACTCTACTATTATAAATAGTAGAAGGTAGATAAATAAGCTCCTAATATATATATAAGCTAAGAGTATATAAGAGGCTTAATAGAAAGAGGAAGCTAAGCTAAAGGAGACTATTATAACTAAATAAGATAAATAAATATAACTTATAAATCTACTAATATAATATAAACTATATATATACTACTTAAGTACTACTAGTAGATAGCCTAAACCTAAGAACTACTTAGATTATAGTACTATAAGAACTATAGATTAACCTAGTAAATAGGAAAACTAAAACAAAAAAGGGTTACTACTAAGTCCTTCTAACGAATAGGTACCTAAGAGTTGCATTCCTAGTATTAAAAGAGCTAGATATATTAAAGTAGGATATTATAGATAGCTAGTTAGGAGACCTTCTCTCTATTATAGTAATAACCTAAGGGAAACCTATTACTATCTATAACTACTATAACCTATTAGGCCCTAAATCCTATAATATAATAGGTATACTTATATAGCTAGAAATAGCTACCTAGGAGGCCTAGGAAGTAGCTATAAGTAAGACTATAGTAGTTAAAGACTTTAATCTCTATTACCTACTATAGAGAGGAAACCTAGTCTAGTTATAATATAATATAGCAGATACCCTTATTTAGATAGCTATATAGGTAGGCCTATATCTCCTACTAGAACTAAGAACTATTATATAGGAGAGATATAACTCTAGCTACTAAATACTTAACCTAATCCTAGCTAGCTAAGCTATCTAATAGAGACTATAGAGCTATAAGGCAATAGCTAATAATATATTTAGATTAGACTATATCTTAATTCTAACTATTATAGACTAGCCTATAAACCTATACTAGAAAAACTAGAGCCTAAGACTATAATAGATAAAAGTAAAGTAAGAGAAGGTAAGGTAGAAGGTTTAAAAAGCTATAAAGAAGCTAGAGCTACTACTACTTAAGAACTACTAAGAGCTAGATAAGGTAGTATAAGCTCTTTAAAAAGCCCTCTAGGAGGTAGTAAAGGAGGTAGTCCTATATATAAAGCTATTATAATATATAAAAGCAGAATAGCTAGTAGAGTATAGTAAAGTAATTAAAGCTACTAAAGTAGTAAGAAGAGCCTAAAAGGCTATAAAGTTTAAAGAGAACTATAAATACTACCTAAATACTAGCTATAAGAAGAATAAGCTAGTTAGGAAGGTAATAAATATATCTTAGAAGCAAATAGTTAGTAAGATTACTAAGGACTTAAGTAGGATATAAAAGCTAGTAAAATAAGTAAGAGAAAAAGTATAATAAGGATATATACTACTATAATTTCCTATACTAAGTAGTAGTATATACTAAGATAGTTATATAAACGAAAGCAAAGTAAGAATCCTTATAAACTACTTCCTCCTACTACTAGTTAAAGTAAACTTAAGAGATATCCTAAATATAGACCTTTTAGCTTAATTCTAAATAGAAGATAAAGTATTTAAAGAAGAGGTCTTTATAATACTTAAAAAGATCCTAAGTAAGAAGGCTCTAAGCCTAAACTAGATCTAGAATATACTACTTAAGAAATATTAATAAGAGATTATACTATTCCTAGCTAAGCTCTTTATAGCTTATATTAGCTAAGTATACTACCTAAAGCTATTTAAATACTCTATTACTATAGTTATTAAGAAGCTATAGAAGCTTAACTATACTAAGCTAAGAGTATATAAGCTAATAGTACTTCTTAATACTCTAGCTAAAGTACTAGAAGTAGTAGTTATAAAGAGAATATCTAAAGTAGTAAAAGAGAGAGGCCTACTACTAAAATTATAAATAAGTATAAAACTAGGAAGATCTACGATTATAGCACTTAACTTTATTACTAAATAAGTTAGGACAATCTAGAAAGCTAAGCCTAGAGTAGTAGCCTTAATACTTTACTTAGATATATCTAAGGCATTTAATAAAGTATCCTACTAGAGACTCCTTTATAATATTAGGATATAGGGCTATCTAAACTAGCTAATTAGGTTTATCTAGTTATTCTTCTAAAATAGGATAACTTGCCTTAAGCTAAGAGAATTTATAGACTAAAAGAGAAAGCAAGATACTAGAATCCCTTAAAGATTAATACTATTACTAATCCTATTCCTATTCTTTATATTTATACTTCTCTTATTACTCTAAGAAGGTAATACTATAGTAATAGGGTTTATTAATAATTCTAATATCCTTATATATAGTATATTTATAAAGAAGAACTATAAATAACTAAAGAAAGCCTATAATAAATATATAAAGTAGGTAATAAGATATAAAGCAGCCTTTATACTATAGAAGTATTAGCTTATTTATTTTATAAAAGGAAGGAACTATAACCTCTAAGCTATAGTCTAGATCCCTAGCTTTAGAGGTAAACCTATCCTATCCTTAAGACTATTAAGAGTTTAGGTAAATACTAAACTTAAGTAGGGCCTATATATTAAGAAGATAGCTAAGAAAGGTATATACTAGATCTAGTCTCTATAGAGGCTATATAAGTCTACCTAAGGAGTATTATTTAAGAAAGCAAGATATATCTATACTATAGTTATTAAGCTAGCCCTAGTATATAAATACTAAACCTAGTCTAACCTAAAAGGAATAAGCGAATATAATAAAGGCCTTACTAAACTAATTAAGCAAGTTTAGAACTAAGCTCTAAGGAATATTATAGGTATATATAAGTTAGTTATAGCTATAGTCCTTTAGAGGGAAGTAAGCATCTCTCTAATCTAGCTCTATACTTAAGACTTTACTAGATAATATATAAAGAATAAAGTAGATAACTTAACTTACTAGTATATTAAGTAAGTATATAAGGGAATTACCTAAAGAAAATAAAGAGTAAGGAGAAGAGGCAACTAGTATAGTAGGTAATATAAGATAAAAGTATAGGAAATTTAGGAGATAACTCTAAGCTAGAGGCTACCTTAAATAAGGATAGGAGTTAAGAACTAGTAGGAGCTTACTAGATAGGACTAAGAATAAGAGAAGGCTAGATAAAAGAGGGGTATAATAAGGGAGTAACTAGTAGTATAGGCTATAGTAGGATAATTTAGAGCTAAAGAGATTTATAAGGAGGCCCTAAGGCCTATAAGTACGATAATTACCTTAATTAGGATAAGATATATTAAACTTAGAGTATACCTAATAAAGAAGAGAGTCCTAGGAGTTATCCTAATATACCTATATAACTAAGATATCTAGGATACTAAGTATATTTATATATCCTACTAAAACTATTAGAGTAATAGATATTAGCTATTTATAGTAGCAGGAACTAGCTTATAGGAAGATATATACTTAATACTAAGAGGCCTTAATACTATAGCTAAGTAGCTAATCTAAGAGGGAGTATTAAACTAGTTCTCCTTAGCTAAGAAAGAGATTAATAAGAAAGAATAAAGCTATAAAGGAATAAGAAGATAAAGAGGAGTCTAAGAAAGGAGAGTAAGGCAATAAGAGAGCCTAATTTTACTTAAAGAAAGGCAAAATAGAAGAAGTAACTACTAACTATAAAAATAAAGAGGAAGATAAGAGGTTTTTTATAGAATTTTCCCTTTTATATAATACTAGAGCAAAGCTACTTACTCTAGATAAAGAGGTAGACTAGTAATAAGATTAATCTATCTATATAGCCGAACGCTAGCTATACGTACTATATTAGTAAGGAACTCGTAGCTAATATATACGCGGAACGCTAGACTTACCTATTACTAAATATAAGAGATAACGATAATAGTTATCGTCTTTAGTAGCGAGGAGGTTAGTAATAATCTATCTATCTATAAATATTAATAGTGCCGCCGTATAATAGGCCCTACGAGATCGAGGCCTATAACTTACTCCGAACTTTATTAGTTCTCTATAGAGAGATATTACTACTAGACTAACCCTATTAGCGCCCGCTCCTCGTTCTATAACTATTAACCTATAGTAGTAATAGACTAGTCGACTAGTTACTCGGTCCTATAAGTAGGTACTATAGAGTATATAGTTAGAGCCTAGGGCCTCGACTAGGTTATAGAAGTTAGGGCCTAGGGCCCCGACTAGGAATCGTCCTCTATTAAGCGTACTTATAGGGCTATATACTCGAGGACTATAGGATCGTCGTAGATTAAAGCCTCTAAGTCGTAGGTAGAGTAGTTAGAGTTAGGAGTTAACTATACGTAGCCGAGCTACCTCTATAGCCTCTTAGTAATTAGTTCTATTAGGTTCCTTATACTCTAGAATCTCGACCGGCAATACCCCGAAACTATAAAAGTAAGTTCCTCGAGCGTATAAGGATTACCCTACGGAAGATACTAAGCTTATTAGTAGATTCGGTATAGTTAATATAATTAAGAGTACTATAGTAGTATAGCTATCCGAGACCGTTATACTAATTAAATAGTACTATAAGCGAGCACGATAGGATATGCCTAACGGCCGTAAGCTACTATATAGGAACTATTCTCGACGCGCGAGTAGTAGAATATATAGTCTTTATACGAATATTACGAATAACTAGCTCGGAGGTCGTTTTATAGTATACCTATATAGTAATATCGACGAGGTTAAAAGAATAAACCCTACGTAGTTTTAAGGCAAGCGTCGCCCTCCTATTATAGTAGACGCCTTAAGTATCTTTAAATATAGACCTATTTTAAGCTAGGATCCTCTACTAGAATATATTACGAATACTAACGCCTTAGCGGCCCTAAGAACGAGGCTAAATAAGAAGGTACTTTAAGATTTTAAGGACTTTAGTACGACCGTAATTACCCTTTTCGATTAGCTTCGGCCGGTCGAGGAAGCTATTAAGTAAGAGTTCGATATCTATAACTAGTACCTTCGAGAGGCTAATAGGCGCAAGAATCTCGGTTAGCTACGGAATATATACTATAGTTTAACCTAATAGATTTTCCGCTAGGACCCTATATACTAGCTATATTATATAGTAATCCGACTAGACTATACGACGTACCTATATTCCTACCTATACTACGCGAAGTTCTTATATAGAGCTATAAGATATAGAGAAGCGAATAGTATAAGCAAGTTCTACTATATCGACATCGCTCTTAATAAGCTATACTAAGGTACTAGTATTAATCTTATATAAGGAAGCGTATTCCTTACTAATAAGAACGAGGCTAATACTACTATATTAGTAAGAGGCCTATATAAGAGAGATGTTTTCTAGGCTTAGTTCGAGCGTATAAAGAAACGAGGGGTTCTAAAGAATAATAAGGGCCTATTTATCGAGGCTATCGGCTCTAACTAACTAACGAAAGAAGACTATACCTTAATCGGTTATAAGATAAAACTATAGGTCTATAACGCCTTCTAAGTACGTATTTCGTCGCTATATCTACTATATAGTACGAAGGCCTCCGAGAAGACTCGTTAAACTATACTTCCTTAGTTTACTTAGGTCGATATTAAGAATAATAGCCTAAAAATAGGTAAAGCTTTAGGAACCTATACTAAACTACGTAACGTATACTATAACTTCCTTCTAGGAGTTAGTACGCTATCCGGTTATCCGAATAAGTATAGTATTATACCCTTCTAGTTTCTAGCCTCTACTTATTTTACTTTATAGAGTCCTCTATTAGCTATACTCGTAGGCTAACTACGATAGGATAACCTAGCTATTATTAAGGACGCCTATAAGTAGATAACTTACTCTAAGGAAGACTTCTTTTCTAAGGCCTCCGACTACTACGACCGCGTACTTATAGAGTATACTCGTATCTAGCCCTTAGTATTAGAACTAGAATAAATGTTTTTCGGAAATAATAGTTATATACTATACTAAGCCGACTATTCGAAGCGGCCTATAGCTTAGTTTTACGAAGACGCGGATATTAATAACTAGTCGGAGATCTATAGTTAGGTATAGAACGAGGTATAGAAGGAAGCTAAGGCCTAGGGCCCCGGCTTAGCGAAGTTAACGGTAGTAGATAATACGAGGGAGATAAGTTAGACTATAAACGATAAGTGTTTCCTATAAGTACCTTTACTTCTACTAGACTAGAATTTAACTAATATCGTAGGTTTAGGTTTATAATAGGGGTAGAGTATATTAGCCGGCTAATATACGCTAACTAGCTACTTATTCTAATATAAGAGTTAAGATATACTACTACTATAGGAACTTAAATTCGGGGCTTACTTTAGTAGTTTTAGGAGTCGGAGTTTAATTAGTAAGGCGGGTATACTTATAGCCTATAGTTCGAATACGAATAGAGATATAAGAACGAATAGAGATAGTAATAAAACGACGACGTATAGCTATAACCTTTATCCCTTACGAAGTCGTATATACGAAGAAGATAGTAGAGAAGTAGTTGCGATAGCTTCTAACGTATACTTACTAGAAATAGGTACGCCGGACGAGATAGTATCCGAGGACTAGCTACGTAGGGCATTCTATTACCTACCCGCCTTACGACCTACTCTATCTATACTAGTATAAGCTACCCGAGTATATATAGTTTAGAGTTATACTATCGCTTTTTTTCGTAGAACTACTACCTTCCTATAAGACTCGTCGTCTAGTACTATAGCCTTTAGTAGCCGTATTCGCTACTACTTAGTAGCCTTATTTCCTATACGTAGAGGTAGTACTAACGGCAGTATATTAGTATCTATATTAGGATATACTCGTAGAGGAGGGCTCGAGTTAAACTCTATATTAGAGTCCGCTTAGGAAATAAGAGAAGGTAGCGAGTAGTATAGATAGAGATATCGAAGGATTAGAAGAAGCGAATAGGTAGAGGTACGAGAGAGAAGAGCTAGAGTAGATAGGAGTACTAGAAAATCGTATACGACCGCCGGAATACGCGGGCCTATAAGGGGGAGTTAGAGTTCGATAGCGCTATATAGTAGAACTATATCGCATTCTACTACTATATTAGGACACCCCTACCGATCTTTATCTAGTAGAAGTTACGGTTGCGCGAACGCTATAATCGCTTTCGCTACTCTATAGAATATAGTAATAGACGCAAATATTTACTATAGTATAGATTATATCTAGGTATTATATAGATAATATCGACTATAGTATATATATTTCGTTATTCGAAGTTCTCTACGAATATATAAAATACTATAGAAGGGAAAGAGCTAGACTTACTAGTACTCTATAGTATTACTAGTTAAGTAGTCGAAATATAGTAGTAGAATAGAAAAATAGACTCTCTAGCCTATCTTTATATCGAGAAACCAAGTCGTTATAATAGTAGAAGAGAAGAAATAATTATCGATACTACTTTAATTAATAATACTAAGGAGAGGAGTAGTTATCGATAGTATAAGCTAAGAAGTAACTATTAGCGCCGAGGAGACTAGCGGTCGTCGATAGTATAAACTAAAAAGCAATCGTCCGCGCTAAGAAGACGAGTAGTCGTCGATAATATAAGCTAAGAAGTAGCCGTTTACGCTAAGGAGATAAGTAGTCGTCGATAGTATAAGCTAAGAAGTATCTATTAGCGACGAGTAGACGAGTAGTCGTCGAGGGTATAAGTATATAGTAGTTACTCTTTTCGGCCGGCGATAGTAAGGTTAATCTAAGTAACGTATATAATAGATTCTAGCTCTAGAGTACGTCTATAGCTATCGCTATCTATATATAGTCGTATATATTAGTATATACTATATTAAGTCAGCGATATATTATATAATATTACTAACTATAGTAGCCGACTATAGTATAGGAAGCTAAACTCTACGTATAGAGGTAAGCTAGTAGCTAGGCGGGAACAGCTACGTACTAAGCTTCTAATATACCTAAAGCTAGAATTCGTCGCACTTAGCTCCTACTATAATAACTACTACTTTAACCGCTACTATACTTATATTACTACCGAATTTTAAGTATATATTTACTATATACCTCGCGATACTTATCTCTTCTTAGCGACTAAACTTGCGATAATAGTATAATAAAAGCGACGTCTAATAAGTACCGCGCTCTCTAATAGTCTATAGAAGCGTCCCTACCTTATAGATAAGGATTTAGATAGTATAAGTACTTCTATACTTTAAATATAACTAGGCGCTATAAGGAAAGATATAGATAACTACTCTTCTAATCCTAATACTCTTCGTAAGCGTAGCTAGCGCGTAGATATATTACCTAAGAGAGCTATAGTAGATAAGTAGCGCAAAGCTAGAAATAATTCCTTTACTTAGTAGAAGAAGCTTTTAATCGGCTCTAATAATATATAGAGCTCCCTATCGAAGAAGTAGTAGTAGAAGAAGATTAAGGCCTAAAGAGAGAAGTACTACGCTTAGTACGACCGGATAGCGTAAGTAATAATCTATATAGTTAGGTAATATAGTCGGTAGTACTAATATATAATAGGGACGATAAGAAACGTAAGCGCGCGCGGAATAGGCCTACTATATAGATAGTAAACTAAGATAAGGAAAGCTTCTATTTTAATATCGAGAAGGAGAAGGGCGCGGACGACCCGTACTATAACTATAACTACTAGTATAATACTAATTAGTCTAAGTCGGGTCCGGAGGCACTCTACGTATTACTAGTAAGGTCGGCCGGTACTAGCTATAAAATAACTAACCTCTACCTTTAAGTCGCTACTAAGAGCGAGTAGGCCGTATAGAGGAGCTACGCCGTTTACGCCTTTTAGAATAAGGCTATTTAATAGTTTAAGAAGAAGGTATATACGCTTGCGATACTACGCGCGTAATATAGGAGTTAAGCCGAGTTTATTATATAACTAATAAAGGAGAGGCCGAGTTCCTTATAGTAAGAAATAGACCTTATTAAGAGGCTATAATCTAGGAATAAGAGGAGATACGTATTCTAAGTATCTAGAGCGGACGTAAGTAGCTCTTATTAAGAGTATATTGCTACTAGAACTAATAGCTTCTTTAGGACGTATTCGAGTACCTCTAATTAGACTAGAAGTATACTCTACGCTCTATAGAGCCTTATAGAGGGCTTATAAAATTAGTCCGCATATTAGTATCTATAGCGAAAGCGAAGGTAAATTAGTACCGACTACGCCTACTAACTATATACTAACTAGTAGTAGGAGCTAATAGTAGAAGGCCGTCTTCTAACTATAACGGAAATTTTCCTGCCCTATTACTACGTAGTATATCGTAACTATCTCTCCTAGAAGTCCTCTAAGTTTAATATAGCTAATCGCTTTGCTTAAACTCTAGAAGTCCTAGATTAGCTTATCCCGTTAGAATACGATTAGGATAGTAATAGGTTCCGGAAGCTAGTTGCGTCTAAAGTATAAGCTAAGCGAAATAGGCTAGCGTTCTAGTTATACGCTTATAAGTTTAATATAAAGGAGTCGGTATATAGAGAGCTTCTATAGGAAATATAGCTCGATTCTAAGTAGAAAGGAGAACTTAGCTTTTAAGATATCGTCGAGTAGCTTCTAGGTACGTCTACGAATAAGCTCGCTATCTCCGAGACCTTTATACGTAAATTCTAGTCGCTAGAGATAGAGTTTATATAGAAGCTCTATAACTCCTCTTAGGCTAGGTAGAATATAGATAGCTAATTAGTACTACTATATCTCGTAAGTTAAGATTAGTTATAGCCGCCGACGGTATATTAGTCTATAGTTTGCGTCGTAGTACTAGCCGGCCCTCTTTAACTTATATCTCTTATCTCTACCTCTCGGTTTATAGTAGCTTACCGAATATATAATTCTCCTTTATAATTCTTATAGACGGCTTAAGTCTTGCCTTCGATAGCTAAGTATATTTAATACTAGCCTTATTCTCTTATATAGCGGTTGCGCCTTTAGAGATATACTACTACTTTTTCTTTAGAGCTAGTACTAGATCTAGGAGCTCTAGCTATACCTTAAACTTCTAGCTCGCTATATTCTTTTTCCTCTTCTTACTCTTAGTATTATTTCTAGCTATTTACTATATACTATTATATCGCTTTATATAGTCTTTAAGTAGTTTCTAAATTCTCTTTATAATAAGTTTATCTACTTAGGCTAAGTCTAACTCTACTTTTTCGACTTAAGCTTTATTAACGCTACTAGCCTCTTACGCTAGTAAGATACTTGCTCTCGAAGGCGACTATAGCGTTACTATTATAGACCTAAACCTATATATACTAAAATCGGTAGCTTATTATTTATTTGTTTATTTGTTTGTTTATCCTATTAATATATTATAGGAGTCGAAGACTATATAGCACGGGTAGGCCGAGGCCTATCTAGTCGTAAGAGAAAAAGCCTCCTAGGCTATAAAAACTCTTTAGTCGTTAGAGTATCTTATTCGCGCTAAAAATAGATATTATAGGCCGATGCCTAGGGGAACTAGAATTTCGCTTAGTGCGCCTTAGCGCTAAGCTAAGCGCTAAGCCCTATATATAGAATTTTAGTATCTAAAATTAGTTCTAGTAGTAGATAATATAGCTAGTATAGTATATCGAGTCGGTATAGAAGGCCGCTATTTCTATTTATCTCGGACCTAGAGAGTCGTCTCTAGGAATATATATTCTAGGTAGGAAGGGTCTACCTTTCTCTCTTCCTTTTATAGCTCTTTTTAGTAGGTAAATAGCTAATCTCTTACCTTAGTAGCTGCCTCCTCTCTCTACTCCTATCCTACCTACCTCTATTCTATCCTCTCTTTTCTACCTATTCTATAGTAGGGTTCTGCCTTAGTTCGTTAGGTAGTCTTAGGGTAGTCTTAGGGTTATCTTAGAGTAGTTCTTATCTTATCGGGTATACGGCTAGTAGTAGCGAAGTAGGATTGTCTTATATACTCTTATACTTTACTAGTATGCTCGAGAGCATCTATTTCTACCTACGGCCGCGTAGAGGCGTATAATAGGACTTCGTAGGTATCGGTAGCTTATTATACGTACGCTAGTTCTAGTAAGGGTAGCGGTATTATACGATATCCGCCCTTATATTATATCGTCTCTCCGATACTAGAGAGGCCTAAAAGACCTATAGTTAACGCTAAGACCTTATCTTATATCTAGAAGACGCTAATTTCTAACCTAATAGTAAGATAAACCTCTCGATACGTTACTTCTTAATATTAGGCCTTATACGCTTAACTTTCTAATTCGTTCTAATCTTAAAGTCGTAAGGTTCGAGTAGTAGATAGTTAAGATAGAGGCTAAAAGGTATAGGTATCCTATTATTATAAGTAAAAGGAGGAATTATTATACTAGAGGTCTCTAATAATACGATAGGTAGTAGATAGAGAGGTAACTCGCTTTCCGAAAGTATTTAATCGTAGAAGAAAAGTCGTAAAGAGTATAAATAAAGTAATAGGGTATCTAATCTCCTCGAGTTACTTAAAGGCTCGTCGTTAATATCTTCCTACCTTTCTTTTTATTTAATATCCTTTTTCTCTCTTTATTTTATATTCTAAGCACTCTTAGCTTTTTAGACCCTCTATTAGAACCGTAGTAGGCTACTAGTTAATATATTCCTCCTTTACTTAAATATCTCTTTAGAGATATAGCGCGGATCGTAAGTAACGACGTAGTTTCTATCTGCCGGCCGTATTAGCTCCGAACGATAGCATATACTCTTCGAAGAGCGCAAGTTACTCGAATATCTTCCTAGAGATATAGCGCGGATCGCGAGCAACGACGTAGTTCCTATCTACCGGCCGTATTAGCTCTAAACGATAGCGTATACTCTCCGAAGAACTCGAGATAACTCGAGGAAATGCTACTACGCCTTCTACCGCGTGCCTAGAACTAGTTTAGAAGTCGTTAGAATCCTTAGAATTCTTTACTTGTCTAATTTTCGTAATTTTATTTACTTCTAGAAAGTTATAGTTTATTAGAAGACTATATAAACCTGCTACCTAGCCGGTAGCTAATTAGAACGTCGGTAATTCTAGAATTAAACCCTTAGAACGCGTTATATATTTGCTATCCTATAATAAATGCTTATAATAATTAGAAAACGTTAATTATATACCGGCGAGCCTATTATAAAAGCAGCCCTTCGCTTCTAACTTTCTCTCGAATATCTACTTCTAAATAATAACTTTAATAACCTCTTCTAGCTTTTAGAACCCTCTCGGCCTAATAGTACTCTTTTTAGAGGACTTTAGAAGCTTTCTTAATATTCGCGGCAGCTTATAGTAAGATTTCTCTATACGTAAACCCTTTCTCGAGTATACTAATAGCTTATTAGAATTGTTAGCTAAGATAACTACTACTTCGCGTCGGTTCTAGCGCGTAGGTAGATTAACTACTACTTCGCGTCGGTTCTAGCGCATAGGTAGATCGTTTAGTAGGAAACTTACCGGTCTAAGCCTCGGTTCTAGCTCTAGTAGTAGTAGCGATCCTTCGAAGAAGCTAAACTAGAGCTCGCGCGCTCCTACGTATAGCTCGAGTTAGATAGAAAATCTACTAAATATACTTTAGGAAAAGTAGTTCCGCGCTTCGTTAATTAAATTTCTAAACTAAAAAGATCTATACTTCTTTCTAGAGAGGATAGTCCTTCTAATCTAGAGAGGCGTATATTAGGGCGATTTCTAGAAAATAATCTACGGCTTTCTCGGCGGTACTAGTAGAAAGATATACTATAGCATCGATAACTTCTTCGATCCGAATTTTCGTCTTATCGATCTAGACTAGCTACTAAGACTAATTTTTCCTTTAGGTTAGGAAATAAATCTAAGATTAATAGAGTATCGACTTCTTACTCTTATTAGTTCGTATAGTATAGATTTAGAGTATATATTAGACGACGATATCTATATATACTATAGAAAGAGGTCTAGTAAGGCTAAGATTTATATCCGCGTTCTAGACTAGTTATATAATCCGAGAGTCCTAGCTTCCTCGACTAATTAGCTATATCTCTAGAACGGTACTTATATAAACAACGTTTACGACGGCAAGACTACGTATAATATAAAGGCAAAATCCGGTTATTCTCTTTCTAGTCGAGCGCCGATACGCTAGTACGGTACTAATCGCTAGAATCTACTACCTTAGAGCGCTACTACCTCTATTCCCTCGATCTCTAGTACTTCTTAGAACCTTTAGAACGATCCGTCTACTAGGAAAGCTTTTCTAATATCGGCCTCTAACCTTCTATTAGAACTATAAGGTATAGCGCTAAATAATACGAGTAACGCCGCGTAGAACCTTCGTCGGAAACTTCGTTCTATAATTAATATACTTAATTCTATTCCTAGAAGCCTCGAGGATTAGACTAGTTCGGCGTTTTAATACGTTCCGACTACTATTCCTCTAGTTCTACTAGCCGAGGCCGTAATAATTCCGATTATTATCCGCGTGCCCTATAACCCGGGTTCTAATAGTATCTTGCGTATTCTTTAAAGAATAGTAATTATAATAGAAGAGGCGTTTAAGGCTATTTTAGACACCCGTCTAGAAGCCTTCGTAGAGAGCGGTCTACCGAACTCTAATAGTAAAGCTATCGATAGATATAGTAACGTAATCGAAGAAGGTTTAAGTACTAAGTTAGAGTATAACTCTAGTAATAAGAATAGCGATATCTAGTAGAGAAAGCGGTTTCTCCGGTTTTATTAGATCTAATACCTTCTAATTCTAGAAGTTTTTAAAGAAAAGTCTTTCGGCGTTCTATTTTCTTATTTTCTACTTATCCTAAGGAGATTAGAATATAGGTACGGCTCTTTTCTACTATACGTAGATAGAGAGAGGTTTTCGCCTAGATCTAGTAATAGAAAAGGTTTCCTCTCTACTTCTAGTATTATTTCTTATCTTAGATCCGCTCTAGAACTACTAAGAAGGTTTAGATACTCCGGAAGTTTCTAAGGTCTAGGTTATCTAAATTAAGTAGCCTTAGTATTTTAAGTTTCGCTAATTAGGTACTAAGTAGCTAGCTAACTTCTACTACTTTAAAATTTAGAAACCTTTATCTTCTACTTAATTTCTTCCCTTTTTAATATCCTCTTACTTCTTTTAGACTCTATATTCTACTTTTAAATAGTACTAATAAAGTCTATCTAGAAGCTAAAGGCTAAGGTTTAGATCCTATTAGAGAGCTTAAAGGCCTCTAGTACCTTATCCTTCCTAGAGAATATTATTAGGATAAACCCTAAGTACTAGGTCTTTAAGAAGGACAAGTAGGCTAGAAAGCTATAAAAGAAGGTCTAGAAGAGGTAGTATTCTAAGGAGGTCTAGGGCTAGTAGGATAAGACTATACTCTCTAATTAGGATATCTAGGAAAGGGCTAGCTACTTCTTAGACCTATTTAGATTACTAGGTATCTTAGATGCATTTCCTAGGCTATTCCTAAATTCTTATAGAAATAGAAGGCTATACTTAAGTATTAGAGGAATCCTAGGGCTAGAATACTAGCTTCTTTCTAAAATAAAACTATCTAAAGGTTCTTAGATAAGAGTTAGAGAGTATAGGCCCTATAGTTCCCCCTATAAAGTAGTATCTATTATTACTTATTTTCTAGAGTAGGCTAAGGATTTTAAAGGTCCTTATAACTATTATAAAAAGAGCAAAACTGCTCTATTTCTAGCTTATAAAAGAGTACTAAGCCTTAGCTAGGAAGATCTAGATAATAAGTAGCTTTTTAGAGGTACTTATACTAACTACTTATATAATAGCTAGTATAACTAATCTTCCTCTTCTAAATATAGTCTAAGCACCTAGCTAAAAGCAGTTAGAGGACCTAAAGTTATTTAAAAAGAGGTTCTTTCTAATATAAAGCATAATAGATTAACTAGATCTAAGCTAATAGTCTAAGTCTTAAGTTTAAAGGCCTAGGCTAATAGGATTGTCCTAGATACTACTAGATACTATATAGCCTTTAATAGATTTTAGAAATTCCTAGACTTAGAGAACTTACTAAATCCTACTAGTTTAGATTATATTCTAAAAATAGGCCCTTTGCCCCTATACTAGTTTTACTATACTAAGTAGAATTATCTAGATAGTATAGCCTTTAGTTCTAGCTATCTAACCTTCCTCTTTCTAGTTAATTAAAAGGTTTTAAAGGAAGAGAATTTGCTTAGTCTTAGCACTTCCTTAGTAAAGTTAGCTAATTAGGTAACTAGAGCTACTAGTTCCTAGTTCTTAGGTTAATCCTTTCCTTAACTTAGGAAGAAGAAAGTAGTACTAACTAGCCCTATACTAGAGTATTCTTCTAATATAGAAAAGGTATCTAAAAGGAACCTAGAGGCTATAGCTACTAGTAAATCTAATACCTAATCTAAAAATAGTTTAGATACTAAATCTAATTCTAATTCTAATTCTAACTTAGATTCTAATTACTAAGCTAAGGACTAGGTAATAGAAGAAGCTAGGGAAGGTAAACCTAAGGAAGGCTAGGAAAGAGAAACTAAAGTCTAAGTAAAAGAGAGCTAGAGATTTAGTCTTTAGACTTCTAGATCTAGAAGGTATGCCTAGGTATATAGTCTTAGAAGTAGTTAAATCTTAGAAGGGTTAAGAAGTAAATCTAGAGAGTTATTTAGGTCGTTAGATATTCGTAGAAAGATAGAAAACGAAGGTCTAATTATTCTAAAAAGAGAAAGCTAAGAATACTATATAGTATTTTATGTTTTTCGTCTATAGTTTTAAGTCTTTATAGATACGTATACCGCCTAGGTATTATATTCGGTATTATCGATTTGTTTTATTTCTAGGAGATTAATTCTAAGTTCTAGAAACTTAAAACTAGTTAAGGTTTTTAGTCTTCTTTATATAAGACTTAGTTTAATATCGTCTCGGACTCTAGTTAATATATTTTCTAAAAAGAGCGAAACTTCTAATTACTTCTAAAGACTATCGTTAAGCTATATCGCTAGTTTAACGTCGTCTCGGACGATTGCCTTCGTCGGATATTTTTTTTTTCTTTCTTTAGTTTAATATTATTATAAACGTATATCTTCGTCGGATATTTTTTCTTTCTTTTCTTTAGTTTAACGTTATTACGGACGTTTACCTTTTCTTTAGTAAGGTCGGAGCTTCTTTTTTTTTCTTTCTTTAGTTTAATATTATTATAGACGTTTATCTTTCCTTTAGTAAGGTCGGAGCTTCTAATCGTTTCTAAAGACTATTAAACGCTATATACTATCTATCCCTCCTTACTAAACGCTAAAATAAGAGTTTTTATATTCTTTCGTATTCTTATAGTTCTTCTTCTAGAATATATCTAAGTTATACTATCGTAGGATATCGTTCTTCCTCGTATTCGACTTCGTTAACTATATCCTCTCTACTCGAGATTTTATAGACTCTTCTTAGAACTAGTTCGATCTTATTTTCCTCTTCTAGATTTTAAGACGCCTTCCTTACTTAGTATCTTACTAGGTCTTCTTACTTATAGAATAGAAGTATAGCTCTTAGATTGCGCTTATTAACCGTCCTATTAATTATAGCGCTACTAAGCTCTTCTAAATAGTAAGTAGAATAGTTCTTTATATAACCTAATACTTAATAAGAGCCTTTCTACTAGAAAGAAAGCTTCTAGGAATATAAATCTTTAATATCTCCTCTCTAGAGAATAATAAGCTAGCCTTTCGTAAAGACTACGTCGGTTACGTTTCTCTTATCGTTTATATAAAGAGAGGCTTATTCCTAAAGTCGTTCTTCGTAGGCTAGTACTTCTACCTTTATAACGTCTATAGCTTCTAAAGCTTCTACTCTCTTCTAAATAAGGTCTTCGTACGTTCTAACCTTCCTCTAATCTAGAAGACTAAAGGTCGTAATAGAGAGCTCGATTAAAAGAACCGCTTCTTAGCTATATATAAGTAAAAATAGAGTTTAGCTAGTTATGCTATAGATAGTAGTCCTCTCGGCCTAAAGTACTACTAGAACGTACTTTATCTAGCCCTTCTAAGTACTATCTAATATCTTTATAAGAGCTAAAAGAATAGGACGATACCTAACTTTAACGCGGCTATTTAATTCTAGATTATAAGGCGAGATCCTAGTACGCCTAACGCTATACGAGTTTAGAAGGTCTTCGACTTCTTTTAAATAGGCCCGAGCGCCGTCTAGAACTATTCTATATAGTAGACCCTATCTATAAAAGATCTAGCGTTAGATAAAATTTGCGATCTACTTAGCTATTAAGTTCTTCGCTATATAGGAAAACGTTTTATCTTCGACCTATTAGTTAAGACCTTCGCGGGTAATAAAGAGATAACTTTTCTTAACTTCGGTCCCTAGAATATCGCCTATATAGTAGACTATATCGTAATACTAGACTTCTTAGATAGTTTAAATCTACTACGGAACTATTTATATAGGACGGCGCCGACTATCTCTTAGATTATAAGGTCGGTATCTTCGAATATAATTAGAAACGTCGCTATATATTCCGGACTACTAGTATATCCGCCTAATTATCTACTAGTATAAATCTATACTTCTATATCTAGAAACGTCGTAGATTTCTCGTATAATTTCTAATCGTTTCCGAGAGTTATTAACGACTCGAACAACTAGTAAATTTAGACGTTCTTATCTCTAAAGATATTATTCTCGAATAAAGAAACGGCGTAATTCCCGAGTATAAGTACGCTATTTTCCGCGGCTAATCGTACGGACTCTCCGACCTCTAGAAAGGATATAAGCGTAGACTAGAGAGTCGTAGGACTATTCTCTATTAAGCGTAGAGCTATTAGGTTCCTCTAGAAGATTAGTAGAACCTATTAGATTATAATCTCTAAAGGTAGCTACCGCGGAAATTAGTTCCTAGTCTTAGAATAAGTCGTTATTAATTGCTAACTTATATTTACCCTTAGATTCTATATCTATATCGGGATTTAGTAGTCGTCGAGATAAGGTATCTAGTCTAGTATATTTTAGACTCGGAACGTATCGGATAATAAACGTAAAGAGCTATATCTAGGCTACCTATCGTACTATCGTAGAATTCGGGAGATTAGAAGTAGGTCGACTAAGCTAGTAAGCTAGAGTCTTTATATCTACTTCTAAAGTAAAGTAGACGCTAAAAAGCTAAGATTTTAGCTTTTTTAGACTTTTTAGAACCGCGAGGCATTTAAGTTTTCCTATATCGTATCTTCTCTCTATATCGTTCTAGAGGCTACTTTCGAAACGTATAGGGCAGCGACGGCCGCCGATAACTTATATAAGGACATAGCCGTATCTATTTCTACTTATATCTATAGCTAGAATAATTTCGCCGCTATTAGGTCCGTAGTCGATAGAAATAAGCTAAGGATAGTTAACTAGAGCGTATCTAAGGGCTGCCTTTGCCTTCTAATAGGCTTTAGTCTAGATAAACTTAGTATTCTTCTAGAGGAGCTTATAGAGAGGCGCTATAATTAAGCTATACCTCTTAATTATAAACTTAAAGTAGACTAGAAGCCCGAGATATACGCGAATATCTTTCTAATAGGTAGGGTCTAGCTAGTTTAAGATCTTCTATACTCGTCGTATATTTAGCTACTATCCTTTAAGCCTACTAATATACTCGACGACTTCTAGCTATTCGTAGAAGACTTTAAACTTCTTAAATACTACCGTTAGACTAGCTCGCTCTAAATCTATAAGAATAGAATTAAGTATAGTAACTGCTTCTATAATAAACCGGCGGATTCCTAGTTTAATTTCTTTATTATTATAGCGACTTTTTAGCTCTTTAATTATAATATCGTCGAGGAAGGGAATAGCTATATACGAGAAATAGTCGTATAGTATAATAGCTATAATTTAGTAGAACTAAGCAACTAAATTTATAGCTTCTTAAGGTAGGGTTATTTGTCGAACTAATCTTAGAGGCGTTATAAAACCTATTAGGTTACGGCTTCCTTTATCTAAAGGAATCTAATCGTATTTAAAGAAGATATTAGTAAGGCTCGAGACTATATAGCTAGCTATCTCTTCTAAAAAGCTATCTATATCTAGTAGCGTATTTATATCTTAGATAGTAACCTCGTTAATCTTTTAAGTAGCGTTTATTAGATAATACTTATTCGTATCTACTTTATAAACTAGAAAGCAAGGATTGCTATAAGATCTATAGTAGAACTCGAGCGTGCTAGCGTCTAAGCGCTACTTAATTATTTCTTCTATCGTCTCTTTTAGAGCTAGATTAAGCCGAAAACCTAGATACTACTATAGCGAATAAGGTACTATTCTAATCTTTTAAGGTAGCGCTACTTCTAGATTTAGGCGTCCGAGATATCGAAAGTCTAAAGCAAAAATAGCTTCTCGGTTAAAGAGTATCTTATAGAGTAGATATAATTCGTTTTCTAAAAGTTCTATACTAAGGTCGAGAGTAGATAGGACTTATAGCGTTAGCTAGCTACCTCTTTCTATCGTCGAGAACTTTTAAACGATATACTTCTAATCGAATAGTCTAGAACCTTTAAGTAGAAGAGATTCGTAGTTAAGGTATTTTTATTTCTACTTTAGATTTGCTTCTAAGGCCTTACTATCCGTTATTAAGACATCTACGTTAACCGGTTTAACCTTATCGGCTACTCTTTTATAAAGTATATTATAGAGAACCTTTCTTATTAGCTACTAGGCCTTTCGAGTAAGTTTAGTAAGGTAGAAAGTAGAGTAGAAAGTAGACTCTTCCTAATCTTAGTAGTAGAGGTTATCGACGTCTAAGACTAAGTCGAAAAGGTTTTCTTCGACTAGTTCGTCCTTATCGTTTATATAGGCGCGCGTAAGTACTCTTCTAGATTTATATATTATAAGAATTCGAAGTTAATAAGTAGAGTCCCTCCTCTCTAGAGCGCTTAGTTGCTTAAGCTCTTTTAAGTACTAAAGGTAGTAGTAGCGCTAGCCTTCTAATAACTTCTAATAAAGTCTATTTTCTATTAAGGTAAGTAGGGCTATAGAGATCGTTATAGCTTCGATTCTCGGCCCTTCGCTTTTCCTAATAGCTAGTCGAGAGTTATATAGCCGTCGTTGCTATCTAGAGTAGTAAAGATAATAAGTTTACCTCTTATAGTAGTAATAGTTCCTTCCTAGGAGCCGTCGTCGTAGTTTCTACTAGTAAGTCGAGTTCGGCGAGTCTAAGGATACCTAAGGATAAGCTAGATCCCTATATCTACTTCTCCTCGTACGATAATATAAGAAAGTTTAATAATAACGTTATAAACGTTTATCCGAATATCTTTAGTAAGGCTAACGATCTATATGTTTCCGATAGTACTATATATTATAATACTCTACTTCTAAGGAATAATCGCTAGCTTATACTATTTTGTAAAGTAATCTATAATAATATAGTATTTAGAACCTTCGTCGATAAGCGTATTAACTATTCTAGTAGGTATTCCGACTTTAGCTAGTATCTAGATTAATAGTACTCGTACGAAATCTTCGAAGATAGTAGATAGATCGATTTCTTCGCTAGGACTATAAAGATCCTTAGTAGAAGAAGCTAATTCCCGACTTAGAAGGCTTAATACGTTAATTAGATTTATATTCGCAGATAGTTTAGATCCTTTAGGAACTTCTAAACTCTTAAAAATATTAGTATTCCGGACGTCTATTATATAGAGCCTTTAGAGAAGCTTCTAATCGTTTATTACTCTCTTCTAAAGGAGTCTAGAAAGTATATTATAGTAGGCTAGTAGCTTACTAACCGAGAACTCGACCTTTGCTTATATAAGCTTACTTAAAGTCCGAACTTCGCCGATATTATAGCCTATATCTTCGTTAACCTTTTTAGCCTAATCCTAAAGATAGTTCTTAAGAGAACGTTTCTTAGGAACCTTTCGCTTCGGTAGATTAATAGGCCTAAGCTCGTTTTCTTCGCTTTTAAGTATATCTATATCTTCGATATCGTTTAGAAATTCTTAAATAAATAAAGGAGTCTTCGTAGTTTCTCGGCCTTAAGTCTAGCTTTTAGGTTCCTCTAATAACTCTTCTATAACTTCTAGAATTATCGGGGTTTTAATACTACGTATAATTTCTTCGAGACGTTTTCCTTTTACTTTCGTAGTACGACTCTACTCTTAGAGTTTTTCTTATACTATTTTTCGGTCTCTCTTAGAGATAGCCGCGCTAGTAGAGCTTGCGCTAGGTTTAGGTAATATACGACTTCTTATTTAAGTAGTAGAAGAGATAAGGGAAATCGGCGAACCCCCGAACTATAGTATCTAGTAATAGCTTATTACTAAAGCTAAAGACTTTATCTCTAATTCTTTTTATCGCTAAAGAATAATTAGCTACTTATTATTAGAATAGTTAAGCTTTAAAGCGGGGATCTAGTATTCTAGATTATAAGGCATATCCTAGTAGTAAGATATATCTCGTAGCGACGGCTAACTTTCTATAATTCTCTTAATCTCCTCGGGATACGTCTACTTAATAGGACTTCTAATTTGTTCTTAGATCCGCGTAGTAATAAACTTTAGCTTTAGCGTCTTCTAGTCTTAGCTAAAGATAATCTTTTCTAGATAGCTAGTATTCGTACGGCCGAAGTATAGGATGTTCCGTTCGCCTTTATATATATAGCCTCTATTAATTAAGCTAAGAGTAGGACTATATTCCTCTTAAAAGTAAGACCCTTCGCTATATATATAGTATTTTCCTTCGATAGAAGGGTCGACCTTTCTTTTCTAGAAACTAGTAGCGTAGGAACCGAGGTATACTTTAGTCTAATTAGTCGTCTAGGCTTCTAATTAGTTCTAAAGGGAAGCATAGTACGAGTTAAGCCTAGGAGGGTTAATAGGTATAGCCGCGGCGGTCTTCTAATTAATTTACGCCTAAAGAGAAGCTTAATTTATTACTAGACTCTTAAAGAGTTTAGTAAGCTTAGAGACTAGTAGCGAGGGTCTTATTTCTATATTAAACTTTAGCGTAAAGGTTAGTCGCTTCTAGTTAACGACTTCTTAAATCTTTTTAAGTATCGATCCTTAACTAGTCCGGAACTTTCTAAAGCTATTATCTCCGGTCGCAATCTTATAAGCTTCTTTATAAACCTTAGTAAAAGGTTTAAAGAGCTTTCCGGTATAATCGATTCGAAGATAGTTAAAGACCTTCTTTATAAATAAATAGATAATTTATTTACGTAGGACTACCTCTTTCTATAGAGTAAGCTATACTCCCTATATATTTATATCGAGAGAAAGCTAAGAAAACTCCCGTGCTTCCGTATATCTTATAGGTCGTAACCCCGCTACTCTTATTCCTAAGTTCCTTTAGATAAAGATAGGTCTCTTAGAGTCCTCCGTCTCTATCGCCCTTTCCCTACTCTTTATCCTATTCCTTCGCCTTTAGTTCTTCCTTTATAAGGGAGAATTATTCTAGAGTCCCTTACTATATAAGCTATCTTGCTATTACCTATAGTCCTCTCCTTATAGTAGTTAGGTTATTTTAGTTTATAGATCCTATAGCTCTAAATAGGTATTACCTTATACCTCTTATCTCTAGGTAAAATATATAGATATATTAAGGTATTTTATAGCCTCTTCTATAGCTATAAAGTAGAGTATAGCTAGGCACTCTTCTCTTAGTAAGATACTATCTTATTCTAATATACTCTATTCTAATTAGGGTAATTATTATACTAATTAGTCTAGTTGCTCCCTTATATATAGTTGCTATAGCTAGGCTATACTTTGCTATATTCTATATAGGTAGGATATATCTAGCTATTCTTTCCTTCTTAGCCTACTTATCTACTTCTTAAGCTATTTCCTATTTATATTTTAGCTACTATATCCTTAGGCCTACGTATTATAGTACCTCTATATCTTATTTTTAGATTATAGCTAGGATCTCTTACTATCTAGTTTGTCTTAGGTTTATAGGTAAGGTATATTATCTTTATCTCCTTAGGGCCTATAGTTTCCTTCTAATTTCTATATATCTAGATCTAATAAACTTATAGGCTTCTTAGTTATCCTACTTCTTTATAGCCTATCTTACTAGGTCCTAGGTATATAAGTATAGTAGGGGAATATTAGCTTCCTTCTATAATATAGCTATTATAACTAATTTATAGGCTCCTATAATTATCCTAAGTACTTATATTTAGACCTTCTTAATTAGGATAGTAAAGCTCCTAGTATAGCCTAAGGTATATTCTAGGTTAGACTAGACCTAATATCTAAAGGTAATAGCTAGCCTAATAATTATAGTATAGATATATCTAGCTTTCTAGAAGAATGCTCCTTATATAGACTTATATAACCTTTAAAGGGAGTGCATCTAGGTTGTCCTCTTTGCTACTACCTACTTAATATATAGTCCCTATCTAAGCTTTATATCTACTTAAACTCCGAGGATCCTAAAGGATAAAGATAGTTCTCTATTAAAGCCCTATATTCTTACTATAGCTTTTAAGTTATAGCTTCTACTTTTAGTAAAGTAGATAAGCTAGTACTTCTAGGGAGCAAACTCTACTCTATATCTCCTAGCCTATTCTTTATATTTCTAGTATACTACTTCTAATTATCTATAGTTCTCCTCTATTATTATACTATAAGTTAAGATATTAGAGTTATCTATAAATCCTATTATAGTAGTATTTCCTAAATATAGTATTAGTAGGAGTATAGAGGCAAAGAATAGGAATAGGATTAGTAATAGAGTTAATCCCTATAGGATACCTATGTTCTATAGCTTTAGGTTGTCTATAAATATGCCTAACCTAAGGTATATAGTTCTATCTTATAGGAATAATACTATAAACCCTATAACCTATTCTAGGAAACCTTTTATCGTTATATTATATAGGAGTCTCTAGTATAATACCTTATTAAATGCACCTAAGATATCTAGATATAGCATTAATACTATAGCTCCTAGTTTGCTTTTCTAGACTATTTTAACCTACTCTATAACTAGGTCTAGGGCTAATATTATAGATCTCCCGGGCCTTACTCCTATCTATTCCTTTAGAAGTAGTTTCCTATTTTCTATTTCTTTAGAGATCTTCTTAGCGATTACTGCTTCTAATACCTTAGCTATTATATTAAGTAGAGCTATTAGCTTATATGCTTCTAGTTTAGTATAGTCTAGCTTCTAGGGCTTCTTAATAACTACTATAATAGAGTATTTCTATACTCTTAGGTAGTATAATATTCTTATATATATATTAAAGAATCTTATAAGTATTAGTACTACCTAAGTCCTATATTCCTTAAGTATAATATTAGGTATCTAGTCTAGCCCTAGGGCTTTATTTATAAGTAACTTTTTAAGGATCTATTCTATCTCTTTAGTAGTAATATTAGGGTCTATATAAAATAGTTAGGGCGGGGTTATATCTTAGATGTCGCTTAAGTCTGCCTTCCTTAGCTTTAGGAAGAAGTACTAGGATAGGATCTCTGCTTTGCCCTAGTTTATATATTCCCTATTGCCTTATAAGCTAGTAAGGTCTAGGAAATATACTAGTTAATGTCCTTAATATGCTCCTTCTCTTATCTACTTTGCTATCTTCTAGATCTTGCTTAGGTCTTCTATAATCTCTCTTATAAGCTATCTCTATACTAGGTTCTTCTTCTTCTTAATTATACGGCTTCTTATATAGGAGGCCTATAGGTATTAGCTATAGTTATGTTCTATAGAGTTAGCTCTCTATATCCTTCTCTATTATTTAGTAGATCTAATAGCTTCTCTATATTCTCTTATCTATCCTATCTTTATATATATAGATAGCCTTACTAGTAGGACTTCCTATTTAGCTATAATCTAGATTATCTACTATAGCTTAGAGGCTATCTTATCTAGGTTATCCTTAGTTTAGAGTAAGTACTATATAATTAGCTAGATATGTTTATTTACTAGCTTCTAGATACGTTCCTAGTCTACTATTCTCTATTATCTCCTCTTTTCCTCTACTCTAGGCTAAGTTTTAGTATAGATTATAGTCTAGATTAGGAGATAGTTAGAGCTATATATCTCTTCTAGCTTTGTTTTATATTCCTAGATCCTGTCTTAGAGTAACTAGCTAGCAAATACTAGGTTAAGAGTCTAGTAGCTTACTATATATCTTTCTTATATAACTATTCTTAGTTTAAGTATAAGGCATAGGTCTACTCTTATAGTAATTTCTATTAGTTTGTCGGCTATATAGTATTAGCTCTAGGTAAGGTTGCCTCCCTATTATAGATAGTAGAGGTTAAAGTCTCTAACTACTAGGTGTTCTAGCTCTATTAGGTAGCTACTAGGCTATATTATCTCTTAGAGTAGTATAAGAATCCTATCTTATCTATAGCTTTTAGGCCTATATAGGTTATAATAGTTTTAGATTTATATAGGGCCTCTATCTATCTAGACCTTAACTAATATTATGTCTCCTAACTAGTAAAGTATCGGTCTCTATATATCTATATATATTTAGTCTAAAATTAATATTGCTACCCTCGGGTTCTAGTATTCTAGGAGGATTATATAGTATCCTCTTCTTAACTTAGTTCTTCTATTTTAGGTATTAATCTATAGTTCCTATAGTACTATAATTGTTGCCTCTATAGCGTCTAGTATTAGGGTCTAGGTAATGTTTAACCTATTTATATTCTATTATAGGACTATAAGGGTATAACTATTTATTAGAGTCTTAGGAGATAAGCTTAATTAGGTCTAGGTCTATATCCTATTACGGATATTCTAGGTCTCCTTAGGTCTCTAGCTTATCTAAGTTAGGGAAGAAGTAATAGAGCTTATCGCTCTATTTTCTTCCTACTATTATAGCTATAGTTATGCCTACTAGTCTGCCCTTATACTAGGTTGCGCCTTAGAATAGGTTTATAGGTAGGATTTTCCGCTTTAGCTAGCTTTGCTCTAGAACTAGTCCTAAGGTCTAGGTAGGGTTAGATTCCTACTATCTAAGAAACTATATAAAGAAGTCTCTCGCCCTTGCTTTTACTACTACCTTAAAGCTATATTATATAGAGTATGCCTTATAGTCTCTCTTATAGTTACTATACTTAACCTTTGTTTCTTTATAGATATTAGTCCTATATTACTCTATATATTTTCTATATATGTCTCCTACTACTTTATAGTACTTAGTAATATAGCTAAATATATTATATTTTATATACTAGGTTATCCTTTACTAGAGGTAGTATAGTTCTATATTATACTATATAGATCTAATAGTAACCTCTTTCGTATACATTTCCCTAGCTATATATTTGTCTTATACTACTAATACTACTAAGGAGATCCTAAGGTCTACTCTTACTTTCTTACTTCTTAGCTAGAAGGCCTTCTTAATCTTAATACTTTATAGGAACTAGGTTAGGTTATCTTACTCTATCTAGGCCTAGTTCTTCTTATTCTTAAGGTCCTAGCTAGTCCTAATACTATATACTAGGACCTAGGTAGTAGGTATATCTACCTAGGCTCCTAGGAATATATTCCTAAGCTATAATTAGTCCTATTCTAACCTATGCTTTTTAGCTTTCTAGTATAGGATAACTTTAAGGTCTCTACTTAGAAGCTTCTATATAGCTTTAACCTATTATATTCCTAGTTTGTTTTTTAGCTCTTCGTAGCTAAGCTTCTTTACTATCTCTCTTTCTCTTTAGTTTCTTATCTTAATAGAGATAGTAACTACTACTTAAGGCTATAGCCTTAGTATTATATATATAAATTAGGCTATTTAGGCCTATGTTTTTAGAGTAGTAGTAGGTAGGGGTATGCGGCTCTAAAGTATTTTCTAAATAGCCTAAATAGCCGAGGATTCCTCTTAGTTAAGGATATAGTAGAGTAGGGCCTATTAGGCTTACTAAAGAAGAAGGAGAGTAGTAGTTAGAGTAGGGAGTTAGATAGAGTCGAGTTAGCTCTAGATCTGCTTAGTAAGTATTTTAAGGTTCCTTCTAATAGTTAGTCTTAGTTATATAGTATTAGTAGTTTATTTCTAGCCTATTAGGCTAGGTAGTTATTATAGGTAGATAGGAGCTACCTAGGAGTTAAAGATGCGACCTCCTTCTTTTAGGCTCTTCTTTCTATCTTTAATATTACGTCGCGTATTAGGGTAATCTATTACGTATTAGGAGGCCTCGAGGCCTCCCTTTATCGTCGTTACTACCTACTAGGGCTCGTTTATTTTTCCTCCGTCGTCGTTAGACCTTCTTTATAATCTAGTCTAGAAGTCTAGAAAGAAAAAGCTAATACCTCGTATAGTTATCTAGCTCTTTAGTAGGAATCGTAGATTAAATTAGCTTAAATTACTTATAGTACTCGAGTATATTCGTATCTTTTCCTTTCGCTTAAGCTCTTTTTAATAAGGTCTCGAGGCTTACGCATATCTAGAAAAGTATCTAAGTATTAAACTTAGCGAAAAAAAATATAAACGCGCCCTAGTAGGCGATAACGACGATAGCGGGAGGCCTCGAGGCCTCCTAATACGCGATAATACTCTCCGACCGATACTATAACGTCGCGAGTAGAAGAGAGAGTCTAGAAGAAGGAGGTTACGTCTCTAACTCTTAGGCGGCCTAAACCCGCTCGTAACTACCTTCCTCTAGCTCGTAAGGCTAGAAAACTACTACTAATACCGATACTCTAAAACTAATAATCTAAAAGAACCTAAGGACACTTACCGAATAGATCTAGAGCTACCTCGATACCTAGATAACTCTTTCCTTCTCTTTAACTCTTCTTCTTCTCTAATAGGCCTAGTAGGCCCTCCTCTACCTCGCCCTTTACTAGGAAGAGTCTTAGACTCTTTAAGCTATCTAGAAAACCCTCTAGAGCTGCCTAATACCTACTACTACTACCTTAAAGATATAGGCTTAAATAGCTTAAATTAGATATATAATACTAAGGCGCTAGCCTTAGGTATCTATAACTATCTTAGTAATAATAGGCGACTAAAAAGAAAAAGAAGTAATAAAGAGGATAAGCTATAATAAGCTTAGAAGGAAACTTAAAGTATAGTAATTTAAGGCTATATAGATGCTTCTAAGTAGAGACTTTAAAGCTATCCTCTATAGAGAGAGAGAGAGATAGGCTAGTAAGGGACTAATTATAGCTTAAGGCTATATACCTAGGAGCCTAGGTAGAATTACTAAGTATATAGGTAATTATATATAGTATTAGGACTTCCTAGAAGCCGGAAGATATAAATAGCTAGGTCTAGCTAGACTAGGACAACCTTATTTAGTTCCCTAAAGGGCTTAAGATTAGAAAAGCCTTCTAGCTTAAGAATTAGAAGGCTAAAGAGGAGATAAACTTCTCCTTAGTAGTAATAGTAGTATAAGATAAGTAGACTATAAGGGAGATATATAAGAAGGGTATTACTATTAGCTTAATATAGTATATAGTAGAACTATACTACCTATAATAGAAGATAGTCTAATACCTTAAGTATAATAACTTTAGATATATTACTATCTACTATAAGGTAGTAGAGGATACCTATAGAAAGTATATAGGCAAGTATAGGATAGATACCTATAAAGAGAAGAAGGTTAAGTACTATAACTATAGAGGAGACTATAAGGCCTACTCTCTCTAGTATAGCTATAAAGTAGCTATAAAGGCTAAGGCGAGAGCATTCTCTAAATAGTTTAAGAAATAATAGGAGATATCCTTAACTCTAATATAAGAGGGTAATATAGAATCCCTAATTCTAAAGAGAAAGGCTCTACTAACTAAACCTATATAGAGGGATATTAGATATAAAGGTAGGCCTCTAAGTACTATAGCTATAGTAATAGTAAGTAGGAAGTAGATAAGTAAGCTCTACTTCCCTCCTATATAGAAGAAGAATAAAACCTAGAAGGAAGAAGATATACTCTAGGAAGGAATAGATATTAACCTAATTAAGCTCCTCTTCTAAGTATTCTATAAGTAGCTAAATCCTAATAATCTACTAATATAATATTAATAGGTTAAATACTACCTAAACTCTACTACTAAATAGCTAGGTAGTAGAAGGGGCTATAGTAATAGTACTATAGGAACTATAGCTTAATATAATAAATAGCAAAATAAAGACTAAGAAAGGATACTACGTAGTCCTCCCTCTTTAGTAGAACCTAAGAGTAGCAATGCTAGTATTAGATAAGATTAGAACCTATAGCTAGAAACTACTATTCTATAATATAGAGGACCTAGTTACTATCTAGATCTAGACTCCTATAGGACCTATCTCTATTTATAACTACTATAACCCCTTAGGACTAATAAGCTATAGATAAGAGGGGACTATACCTATACTCTAGGAAGCCCTTGCCTATCCTCTAGAAGAAATACCTCTAAGCTACGTAGTAGTAGGGGACTTTAACCTCTACTACTTAAAATAAGGAGGAAGTATAACCTATACTTAATATATTATAGCAGATAAACTAATTAAGGCTACTAAAGAGGCTAACCTATAATTAGCTCTAGAGCTAGGAATAATTATATAGGAGAGATATATAGCTAGCTACTAGATACTAGACCTAGTATTTGCTAGTTCCTCTCTCTAAAACCTAATCTAGGAATATAAAGCCCTCCTAGAGGAAATATATAGCTCTAACTACATCCCCCTTAGGATAACTATCTATCTTAACCTCTAGAGGCTACTAAAATAAAGACTAAGAAGGTAGTAGAAAGTAGTAAACTAGACTAGAATCTAGAGCCTTCTTACCTAAGCTACTAACTAGCTTAACTAGCTCCTACTCTATATAAGAGACTACCTAGACACCTTTATAGAGGAAGTATAATCCTTTATTTAGAGAATTATAATTTAGAGAATTATAAAGGAGATAGTCCTAACTATTAAGCTATTATATTATATAAAGATAGTATAGACCTAGGAGTATAAGGAAGCTATAAAGCTAGTAAGGAAGAAGAGAAGGGAATAGAGGGCTAATAAGACTAAGTAGAACTATAAATAATACCTTAAAGCCTCCTATATAAGAAGTAAGATTATAAGAAAGGAATAGAACCTAGCTTAAAGAAGGCTAATTAGAGAGGTTATAGAGGACCCTAGAAAGATATAGAAGATAGCTAAATAGGTAAGAGAGGGAGTAAACTAAGGATACTAACTACTATACTTCCTTAGCCTATTAAACTTAGAATATAATAGAGATATAAATAAAGGGAAAGCTATAATCCTTATAAAGCACTTCTTCCTAAACCTAAAAGAAGTAGACCTAAGGGATATCTAAGATACCTAACTACTACCCTAGTTCTAGATAGAAGCTAAGGTTAGCCTAAAGGAAGTAGAAGGAATCCTAAAGAGACTACCTAATAATAAGGCCCTAGGACCTAACTAAATACTAAACCTCTTACTTAAGGAATATAAGGAATAGCTTATACTAACCTTAGCTAAACTCTTTTCTACCTACTTAAGAATAGTATACTATCCTAAGGTATTTAAGTACTCTACTATAGTAGTACTAAGGAAGCTATAGAAGCTAGACTATATAAAGCTAGGAGCATATAGACTAATTGCCCTACTTAATATAATAGTAAAGGTCCTAGAAGCTATAGTTATAAAGAGAATATCTAAGGAAACTAAAGATAGGAAGCTCCTTCTAGAAGAATAGATAGGTACTAGGCCTAGAAGATCTACTACCTTAGTACTAGACCTTATTACTAAATAAGTTAGAACTATCTAGAAAGCTAGACCTAGAGTAGTAGCGTTAATACTTTGCCTCGATATATCTAGAGCCTTTAATAAGGTATTATACTAGAAGCTACTCTATAATATTAGGATAAAGAGCTTCCCTAACTTTATTATTAGCTTTATCTAATCCTTCCTCTAAGATAGGACTACCTGCCTTAAACTAGGAGAATTTATAGACTAACTAAGGCCCTAAAACATAGGAATCCTCTAAGGCTCTATACTCTCCCTAATCCTCTTTCTCTTCTTTATATTAATCCTACTTTTAACTCTATATAAAGGAAACACCTTAGTAATAGGGTTTATAGATAACTCTAACATCCTTATATATAGTATATTAATAGAGGAAAACTATAAATAGCTAGAGAAAGCCTACTAGAAATATAAAGAATAGGTAAGGAGATATAGAGTAGAGTTTATACTATAGAAGTACTAGCTTATCTACTTTACTAAGAGTAGAAAGCATAACCTTAAAGCTATAGTCTAGATCTAGGGATTTAATAAGGAACTACTACCCTTACTTAGGCTCCTTAGAGTATAGATAGATACTAAGCTTAGATAGAGTCTATATATTAAATAGGTAGTAGGAAAAGGAGCTAACTAGATATAGTTACTTTAGAGGCTCTATAAATCTATATAGGGAGCCTTCTTCTAAAAGGTAAGGCACCTATATATAGTAGTAGTTAAGCTAGCTATTACCTTTAGCTACTAAGTATAGTCTAACCTAGAAGGCATATAAGGCTACTATAGAAACCTTACTAAGCCTATTAAGAAGATCTAGAGGGAAGTACTAAGGAACATTATAGAGGTATATAAGTTATTTATAATAGCTATTCTTAAAAGAGAAGCAAATATTACTTCTTTCTACTTATATACTTAGGACCTAGCTAGATAAGTATCTAAGAAACAAGATAGCTAACCTATATACTAGTATATTAAAGATAGATATAAGGAGATAAAGAGATAGGTATAAGTAAGGAGAAGGACAGAGTAATATATAATACTAACCTAAACTAAATAGAAGGAAATCCTCTAACTAATATAGAGCTAAGAGATAGTAATATAGATATAGCTAAGAGGCAAGGCATAGTAGGCCAAGCACTAATAGAATAGGAAATAAGAGATAGAAAAAGAAGGAAGAAGAGCTAGGATAGTAGGAGAATAACTACCTATATAGATAACTACCCCCTCCTTAGTAGTAGGACTAGTACTATATAAGGGACTTATTAGACTATAGAGCACTATAATTACGCTCCTTAGGATAGAATATATTAGGATAAGGCAGTACCTTACTAAAAGAAGAGTTCTAGGATATATACCTAACTATAAGTATAGCTAAGAATAGGAAATACTAAAGCATATATATATATTTTATCTAAGATAAAAGGAGAGGAGATACCTACTATTCTAGGTAGGAGGATCTATAAACTAGAAGGACCTAGCTAATATAAAGAGAGGGCTGCATATAGTAGCAAAGTAGCTTATCTAAGAAGAGGTCCTAGACTAATTCTTACTTATAAGAGAAGAGGTATAAGAGGATAAGAGAAGAGAGAAGGGGAAGGATAGAGCTTAGTAAGAGGAGGACTCGCTAGATACCTAGTATTATCCGAAGGAAAATAGAAGTAAAGGAAGCAGCTATATAGGCTATAAAGCGAAAGGATATACGAGGGTTTTTCGAAGGCTTTTCCCTCGACCGAAACCTATAGAGCGTGCTACTTACTCTAGTTAAAAGAGGTAGACCGGCGTATAAGAATTATTTATCTATTAAACTTAGCCTACCTTTCTAGAATCGACTTATAGAGGATAGGGTAGTTATTATCTAAGTACCTATCTAGAGTCTTAATCTCGATTTTAATAATATAGTCGTAGTTATCTAAAAGACGTTTAATTCTAGTAGAATCCTCTTAGTTTAGACGATAGTTCTCGGTAAACTTATCTATTCTAGAAAGCTATTCTAATACGCTAGCGCCCGAAAAACTTAGATTTCTAGGCGTATCCTTTTCTAGAGGTCGAGCTATTAAAGTCCCGAGATTTTTAGCTAATCCCTTTATAATATTAGGTCTAAGATTCTTAAGTAAGTTATATAAGGCTTCGATAAGAGATTATATAAGAGCTATAGTATATCTATCTTTAGCTAAAATTAGCTAATCGTAATTATTTCGAGAGTCCGATATATTTATAGTAGAAGTACTTATCTCGGGGTTACTACGAAGCTAAGCGTCTTCTAAAGAAAGTAATTTTAGTAAAGGAAGGTTTTATAGATTAATTTTAGTAGTATTAGAGTTAGATAAATCTAAATCTACTTTCTTAAGATAGATTAGCAAGTTTATTTACTAATCTATTTAAAGAATAGGTCGTATCTAGAGACGTCTAGATATAAAGAAGAAAGAAATAAGGAGATAAAAGAAGATTCTTAGTCCGACTAAAGAATTAGAAGGTTTTCTAGAGGTATAGTTAAACCGTAAGAGCTATAAGAAAAAGTCTAGTAAAGAGAAGAGAGTCGTCGTCGTTTCGTAGAATAGAGGGAGAAAAGATTAATTTTAGAAATAATTAGAAGCCTACTAGCCTTCGAGAGTATCTAAAATCGAAGAGGGAAAGGTAGTAAGTAAGCGTTAGTTAAGTTAAGAAGAAGTAATTAGGTTCGTTAGTATTAAGAGGTCTTAATACTAAGAGTAGGAAGCTTAGAAGCAAATATAAGAGCCTAATTATTTCTTATTAGAAGAGTACGAGAGATCGCCTCTTTTTATACTCTTCTTTCTATCTTTAAAGCTATAAGTATATTCGTAAGACTTACTATTACGATAGATTAGAAGGTTAAGAAAGTATATAAGTTACTAGAAGGTAGTAGTACGTCTCTTAGGTTCCTCTAATAAGAGTAGGAAGCTCTCTAGTCCTTAGGAGAATACTCTACTACTCGTCGTACGTCTAGAAGTTAAAGAAGTTCGTTTAGAAGCTAATAAATACTAGTAGGCTCGTATCGAGTATATATATAGGCTCTTATATCTATATCGTAGGACACCTTACTAGAACGCTACTCCTAGAAGCTACTACTTAGTATAGTATATCTTAGAAGTAGAAAAAAGTCGTTAGAAGCTAAAGGGTCTAGTTTCGATCCCGAGGTCTCTAATCGTATCTAGAGGATCTAGCGCTATCGCCTAGTCGTCTAGAAAGTATTAGAAGCCTCGGAGTTAGACGAAAGAAAGCTACGTAAGTAAGATTCTTATTTTCTCTTCTTAAGGTACTATATTCGGTACTCGAGAGGGGCTATATTATCGTAGCTATAAAGTAAGGCTAGTTTAACTAGGTCTAGAAAAGCAATCTAGTAGTCTTAGATAGTAGCGATATTAAATGCTTTCTACTCTATAGTCTAAATAAGTTTAGAAAGGCAATCTATCGATTCTAGATAGTAGCGATATTAAACGCTCTCTACTCTACTATTTAGAATCGAGTCTCTAAAGGTAATCGACTAAGAGTAAAGAGTAGTAAGGTTAAACGCTCTCTGCCCTACGTCTCTTAGCTCTTCTCGAAAGAAAAAGCTATTAGAAAAAGTTCGTATCTATATAAAATCGTACGATTTTCTACCTAGGTATAGCTTCTAGAATCGGATAGTAGCGAGCTATCGCGCTTATTAGAGTCTTTTATATACCTACTATAGAGCTTAAGAGAAGCCCGGCTTCTCTATAGTTTTCTAAGGTCGTCGTCGTTTAGAAAGTAGGTTCGTAGTAGTTAGAAATAAATATCGTTCTTCTAAAAGATCCTTTAAAGTAAAGTAGGCGTTTACGTTAGTTAGGCCCTACCTTCGGCTTTAAAAATATAGACCTAAACCTATATATACCGAAATTAGTAGCTTATTATATATACGCTAGTTCTAGTAAGAGTAGCGGTATTATACGATATCTGCCCTTATATTATATCGTCTCTCTAATACTAGAGAGGCTTAAAAGACCTATAGACGACGCTAAGACCTTATCCTATATCTAAAAGATACTAATTTCTAACCTAATAGTAAGGTAAACCTCTTAATACGTTACTTCTTAATATTAAGCCTTATACGCTTAACTTTCTAATTCGTTCTAATCTTAAAGTTATAAGGTTCGAGTAGCGGATAGTTAAGATAAAGGCTAAAAGGTATAGGTATTCTATTATTATAAGTAAAAGGAGGAATCGTTATACTAGAGGTCTTTAATAATACGATAGGTAGTAGATAGAGAGGCAAATCGCTTTCCGAAAGTATCTAATTATAGAAGAAAAGTCGTAAAGAGTATAGATAAAGTAGTAAGGTATCTAATCTCCTTAAGTCGCCTAAAGGCTCGTTATTAATATCTTCCTACCTTTCTTCTTATTCGATATTCTTTTTCTCCCTTTATCTTATATTCTAAGTACTCTTAGCTTTTTAGACCCCCTATTAGAACCGTAGTAGGCTACTAGTTAATACTATAATTAAAGAGTACTTAGTACGTTTATTAGTCGCGACTATTACGAGCTCGATAAGAGTACTAGAGGTGCCCGTCTCTATAACGCTACTCGGATAGGCCGTCGGCCTATAATAGAGACACCTCGCTAGTACTTATACTAATAAAACTTAATCGCTTCTATAAATATTATTTACTTCTATTACTTCGCTAGCTTTTACTCTTTAGTTCTACGATTTCTTCTTAGTACTATATACTTTATATTATAGTATTACTAGTAAATCCTACGACTCTAATACGACGTAGTAGTACTATACTTCCTTCTTTCTTAAGACGTATAAGTATATAGCTTCGCGAACGATAGACTAACTTCGAATCGTAGCTATCTCTCGTCGACTCTAGTCCGATTAAGAAGATAGTATAATAGTAGAGGAAGAGACGCTATACGATTATAAATACCTCGAGTAGTCGAGCTAGTACGTAAGATAGGATACTACTTTTAACTAACCTTACTAAGCCGCTAGAGGATTCTAAGGACTAGGTTAAAACTAATAGCGTATAGATATAGCAGCGGGAGTATACTTAGTCGTTCGAGGGCTTTTACTACTACTATTAGTAGCTTAAAGAGGTAAGGTATTACGATAAGTATAGTAGAATATCTTCGAACCCTATAAAATAGAACTCGAATACGCGAACGTTATAGGCCTAAAGATTTTTCGTTTAAGGTATAGACTAGGAAACGTATACCCTAAGGGTTATTTATAGGAGATATAATAGAGTTATTAAATACCTAGGACTAAATAACGGAATAAAAGCTCTATAAAAGCACCTCGATTTAGTAGGCTACGAAGATACCTCCTAGGAGCATAGAGTTACTAAAGAAGTTATTAAGGCTACTAAAGATTAATCTATAAGTTTAGTATTTATTATTATAAAAATAAGGTACTAACTACGCTTACCGACTACGCTTCCTAACTATACGCGCTAACTATACTTTATAGAGATATATAACGTAGATATACTAATAGTTCTTATTTATAGGAACGGCTTAAGAAAAGTTTTACTAGAACCGAGCACCTAGACTAGTTAAAGTTTCTAGAGTTATATAGGCTTATAGTTTCCTAGCTTAGATTACTCTTAAACTTCTTCGAAAGTCTTATAGTTTAGCGTACCTACGAATATCTATTAGAGGAGACTAGATCTATCGACTTTAAGAGTACTACTACGATTAAGTTATATATCTAGGACGTAGTTAATTACTCCGAGAATAATCTAAAACGTTAGCTATCTAGAACCTTCTAGGTAGCTATTACCCTCGATAGTTAGTACGCTAGAGTACTCCGAGTATTATTCCTTACGATACGAGGCTACTAGATCGATAGCGAGTAGGCCTAGTATAAGGCTATACTAGCCTTTCTATATATTTCGAGCTATTATACGAGCGAAGTCCTAGCGGATCTACTATTCGACGTACTTACTCGTTTCGAAATCTCTAATAGGCTTATAGCGCTAATAGCGGATAATACTTCTAATAATAATATACTATATACTACTATATACGTATCCTTCCTATATATATACCTCTTAACTAACGAGTTCTAGCGTCGAGGCTATTAATATTTACTCCCGCGAGCGTATATATATAGTAAAGCTATAGCCTACGAAGTCCTATTATACGCCTCTACGCAGCCGTAGGTAGAAATAGATGCTCTCGAGTATACTAGTAAAGTATAAGAGTATATAAGAGAATCCTACTTCGCTACTACTAGCCGTATACCTAATAAGATAAGAACTACTCGAAGATAACTCTAAGACTACCTAACGAACTAAGGTAGAACTCTACTATAGAAGAAGTAGAAAAGAGAGGATAGAATAGAGGTAGGTAGGATAGAAGTAAAGAGAGGAGGCAGCTACTAAGGTAAGAGATTAGCTATTTACCTACTAAAAAGAGCTATAGAAGAAAGAGAGAAAGGCAGACCCTTCCTACCTAGAATATATATTCCTAGAGACGACCTTCTAGGTCCGAGACGAATAGAAATAACGGCCTTCTATACTAACTCGATATACTATACTAGCTATATCTACTACTAGAACTAATTTTAGATACTAAAATTCTATATATAGAGCTTAGCGCTTAGCGCTAAGGCACACCGAGCGAAATTCTAGTTCCCCTAGGTATCGGCCTATAATATCTATTTTTAGCGCGAATAAGATACCTCTACGACTAAGAGTTTTTTAGCTTAGGAGGCTTTTCTCTCTCTTACGACCGGTTAGGTATTAGGCCTACCTATGCTATATAGTCTTCGACTCTTATAGCACGTTAATAGAATAAATAAATAAATAAATAAATAAATAAATAATAGTAAAGCTATTAGTCTTAATTAAATAACTTCCTCTCTAAGAAATAAATAGAGATATAGAAGAGATATTAGATACTAAAGACTACGAGTTCTCTTATCTAGAATAGTTCCTATACTTTATATATATAATTTAGCTCTCCTTAAGGAAGTTCTTCGCTACTTTTAAGATCGAGCTAAGAAATAAAAAATAGGAACGATAGAACGAGGAGATAGATACGAACGCCTTACGTTAGCTTAAAGTAGGAAGTCTAGCTATAGTTCTAATAAAGGTACTATATATTCTTCCTACGAAGTATACGTAGTCGGTAAACGTAGTTAGTAGAAGCTATACTAATAACCGCTCCCTATAAAGTTTTATAAACTTATAGTTAAGGTAAACTCTAGTACTTAACGCTTTAAGAGTTTTATAGCACTATAGCGAAAGAGGATCGCAGATCTATATCTATACTCGAAATAGTATAAATAGTAGAAGAAGACGCCTTATAGAGTTTTGCGCCTAATATAAGATATAAAGACCTATTAGAGCTTAACTACGATTATACTAATACGTAGTTCTTAACTACGAGATATTATCGATAAGTATATTAAGAACGAGAGTTAGCTCGAACTTAAGCTAACCGCTATAGAATAGAAGAGAGTTAAATATATTATTAACCTTACTACTCCTTTTACTAAGGCTATAATACGAATTAGTATAATAAAGGGGCTAATAATATACCTCGTTCTTAGCTACTATAATACCTTATTCGATATCCTAGATATTACGAATAAGAAACTTAAATATAAAATATAATTCTAGTAAAAGGAGATTTATTCTACCCTATAAGCTATATAAATAAAGCTCGAGAAGTATTATACTACTACCTAGAAGCGATTTAGCAATATATATAGCATTGCGATTCTTCTTAATCTAGTAATAAAACGGGCGTTCTAGGACCGCGAGGCGTTCTCTAGCGAGAAGCTCGATTCCTTCTTTAAGAATTACTACTAGTTAAAATTCCGGGTCGAATACGCGCGATATAAGCCTCTCGTAGCTACGTCCTAGTCTAGGCTATAAAAGGCCTTATACCGCTTCGCGATATTATTCGTAATAGGTCTCTATAGTAGATTAGATAGTAATAACTCCGACTTTAATTAAAGAGTATCTAGACGGCCGTAGTAGACCGTATAGTCGTTAGCTAATTCGGACGAGGTATCTCGTTATCGTTACGCTAGATTTAAGGACTCGGCTACCTATTCTATAGAGTATCCGCTTCGGTTATAGAAGATAATAGTATTAGAATATCTAGGTTACGCGCTAATAGCTCGGGACATCCTCTCTATCCTAGTAGCTAGAACTAGTTATAAGCGCGACTTTAGTATAGCGCGTTATTAGAGCCGATATAATCGGTCCTACGATCCCTCGACGTTTAGTAATATTATATACTATTATTCCTAAGAGCGTAACGCGTAGTAATAGGCTCGGGATTCGCTTATAGAGAAGGCGCCGCCGATATTAACTACGTTTAAGCCTTCGAATAATATAGTTAGTTTATAGTAGGAGTAGCTAAAGGCGGATTAGGAGGCGTTAGTAAGTACTAAATAGAGTAACTTCGACTCGATTAGTAATAACGAGGAGAATATAGTACTAATATATCTTTGTCGTAGTACTTAGTAAAGGAAGTATTTGCTTTTACGTTATACTCGTAGAGTAGAATAGACTTCGTAGTCGATATTATATATAGTATTTAATTCTATATCTCGTAGTCGGCAAGTAAAGTCGGCAGCCTTATTTTTCTTCGTAACTATAGTCGCTACTTTAACCGGCGCTTCTAATATACTACTACGCTTAGTTCTATATATATATATATTTAGTATTAGAGTAATCCTATTATCCTCGCGGCGACCTAGTTTTATACTACGTTATTAGACCTATCTTTTTAAACTTAAGTCTTTATAAAGACCTATATAGGAACCGGTAGTATTTAGACCCGACCTATCGATTTCGTATCGGGTCGGGTACTCTATTAATTTAGGTCTTAGGTCGGTTCTCTTAGGAACCGACCTAGACCTAGAACCGACCTAAAGTCGAGGACCTATTCTAACCTCTACTTTTATCGCGCTATCGTCGTAAGCTTAGTCGCCGAGAAGAGATAAGTATCGCGAGATATATAGTAAATATACGCTTAAAATTCGGCGGTAATACGAGTATAGTAGCGGTTAAGGTAGTAGTTATTATAGTAGGAGCTAAGTACGACGAATTCTAGCTTTAGGTACGCTAGAAGCTTAGTACGTAGCTATTCCTACCTAGCCGCTAGCTTACCTCTATATATAGAGTTTAGCTTCTTATACTATAGTCGGCTACTATAGTCGGCGATATTATATAATATATCGCTTGCCTAATATAGCGTATACTAATATATACGACTATATATAAATAGCGATAGCTATAGACGTACTTTAGAGCTAGAAGCCGTCGTATACGTTACTTAGATTAACTTTACTATCGCCGGCCGAAAAGAGTAACTACTATATACTTATACTCTCGACGACTACTCGTCTACTCGTCGCTAATAGTTACTTCTTAGCTTATACTATTAACGACTACTTATCTCCTTAGCGTAGATAGCTACTTCTTAGCTTATATTATTAACGACTACTCGTCTTCTCGGCGTAGATAATTACTTTTTAGTTTATACTACTAACGACCGCTAGTCTCTTCGGCGCTAAAAGTTACTTCTTAGCTTATACTATCGATAACCGCTCCTCTTCTTAGTATTAAAGTAGTATCGATAATTATTTTTTCTCTTTTACTATTATAACGACTTAGTTCCTTAATATAAAAGTAGGCTAAAGAGTCTATTTTTCTATTCTACTACTATATTACGACTACTTAACTAGTAATACTATAGAGTACTAGTAAGTCTAGCTCTTTCTCTTCTATAGTCTTTTATATATTCGTAAAGAACTTCGAATAATAAAATATATATACTATAGTCGATATTATCTATATAATACCTAGATATAATCTATATTATTTATTTGTTCTATTAACGTACTATAGGAGTCGAGGACTATATAGCACGGGTAGGCCTAATGCCTAACTAGTCGTATAAGAGAGAAAAGCCTCCTAGGCTAAAAAACTCTCGGTCGTAGGGGTGTCTTGTTTGCGCTAAAAACGGACATTATAGGCCGATGCCTAGAGGAACTAGAATTTCACTTAGTGTAGCTTGGCGCCAAGCGCCAAGCTGCCAAGTGCCAAGCCCTACATATAGAATTTTAGCATCTAAAATTAGTTCTAGCAGATATAGCTAGTATAGTGCATCGAGTCGGTATAGAAGGCTTTATATCTATCCGAGTTGTCCTAGAGGGCCCCTAAATCCTCTAGGCTATATATATTCTAGGTAGGAAGAGTCTGCCTTTCTCTCTTCCTTCTATAGCTCCTTTTAGCTATTAGATAGCTTCTCTCTACCTTAGTAGCTGCCTCCTCTCTCTGCTCCTATCCTACCTACCTCTATTCTATCCTCTCTTTTCTGCCTTTTCTATAGTAGGGTTCTGCCTTAGTTCGTAGAGTAGTCTTAGGGTAGTCTTAAGGTTGTCTTAGGGTAGTTCTTATCTTATCGGGTATGCGGCGGCTAGCGGCAGCGAAGTAGGATTGTCTTATATGCCCTTATACTTTGCTAGCATGCTCGAGAGCATCTGTTTCTACCTGCGGCCGCGTAGATACGTATAATAGGACTTCGTAGGCGGATATAATCTATACTATAGTAAATATTTGCGTCTATTACTATATTCTATAGAGTAGCAAAAGCGATTATAGCGTTCGCGTAACTATAACTTCTACTAGGTAAAGATCGGTAGAGGTGTCCTAATATAGTAGTAGAATACGATATAGTTCTACTATATAGCGCTATTAAACTCTAACTCCTCTCTCTATAGGCTCGCGTATTCCGGCGGTCGTATACGATTTTCTAGTACTCCTATCTACTCTAGCTCTTCTCTCTCGTACTTCTATCTATTCGCTTCTTCTAACTCTTCGATATCTTTATTTTTACTACTCGATACCTTCTTTTATTTCCTAAGCGGACTCTAATATAAAGTTTAACTCGAGCCCTTCTCTACGAGTATATCGTAATATAGATACTAATATACTACTATTAGTACTACCTCTATACGTAGGAAATAAGGCTACTAAGTAGCGGCGAATACGGCTACTAAAGGCTATAGTACTAGACGACGAGTCTCGTAGGAAGGTAGTAGTTCTATAGAAAAAAGCGATAGCTATAAGGATAATATAGTAACGAACGAGAGCTAGTAAGTCCAGTATCTCGAAAAGGTAGTTAAAGCTAAGGACGGTAGCCTTATAAGAGATTCGTAAGCTTTAGTAAATAATAGCTTTATATATCTAGAGAGTCCCTTTTTAGCGCGTTATCTACGAGATTATAATAGATAGAGGTAGTAGCGATATTATTAGAATTTAGGTAGTAGTACTTAAATGCTTATAAGAAGTAGTAGAGGCATTTCTCGTTACGGAGTTTAAGATTTCTAACCTTCTAGCGATCTACGCGAAGCGCGTTACTTTATAAGTAAAGGATATATACCTATATAGTTATCTACGCTACTAGTTTACTAGCTAAGATAAAGGAGGAAATAATAATATAGGTATATAATACTAGGTTGCCGACTATAATTGCTAACTATAAAGAGCCTAGTATATATTACTATACTTAGAAGCTTAGAATTAATATATATAGCGCGGGTAAAGCTATAGCTAGCGCGCTAGCAAGCCTAACGTCCGCTTTAGCTAACCTATATACCCTTACCGAACTATTAGTAATACTACTACCTCTATCTTCTTAGAACTTATCGGCGGTCGCGCTTTATTAGCCTATTATTATCGCCTTCTTTTTTTATATCTCTTAACGAATTTTCGTATTATATATACGAAGGATACTACTACGTATATTAATCGTAGCTTAATCGACTACCTTTCTCTCGCCTCTTTATATATTTATAATAGCTTAACTTCCTACTAATAAGCCTAGCTAGTTCGCTAAGTAATACTTCTCTAGCCGAGATACGGTATCCGCTCCGTCTTTATTTAAAAACTCTTCTTTACTCGAAAACTCTTTTATAGATAATAGTAATATCGACCTTAGACTTCTTAGTAACTAGGCGCCCTCTTCTAACTAATACGGCGCTTCTACCCCTCCTCCTTTAATTTCTAACCTCTCTACTTATAATAGTAACGACTAAGAGGCTACTAGCGGAAACGACTAGAATAGTTCTCGTAGAAACGCGAATAGCGATAATAGAAATAACGAAGATAACGGCTCTATTATTAATATCGACGATAGTAATAGCGACGAGAGTAATAGTAACGAGAGTATTATACTACCTACCTCTTTCTCTTAGCTTTTTAGAAAGGCTTTATAGAAAACTATACTAGGTAGTCGGCCTCGTCTCGATAAGTAGAAGCTCGCTTACTAAATAGCCCGTAAGAAATAGATCGAGAGGGATAATATAGTAATAGTAGCGGTAGTAGTAGTAGCTAGAAATATAGTAGATAGAGATATAGTAAATAACGGAACAAATAGTAGCGTAGTAGCTAGAGGAGCAGCAGGTAGAAAACGATTACTAGGTAGAAAATAAGTAGTAAAAAAAATACTAGCTAGAAAGAGAACGGCTAGAAAAGTACCGGCTAAAATAGTAGTAGTAGATAGAGGAGGTCTAGCTTATAGAGCTAGTATATAGAAGACTTATCGCTATAAGCTAGGTAGTAAGTTATATAGTCGGCATTTATAGTCGGTATTACTAACTTATACTCTAGCTATCGCGCTCTAAGAGATCCGTAAGTACTAGAAGTCTACGGATCTACTTATACTAAAGCTACTCTTTAGCTACCTCGTCTACGAAGTTTACTACGACGTTTCTAGAGGCTTAGCTATTTCTTAAGAAGGTTACTATTAGTAGGCGAGCGCTCTTAGTACTCTATAGGAAGCTACTAAGAGTGCTCTAGTCTACCTCTTCTCGAGTATATCTACTCCTAGTCGTTCTATATTCGATTAATAATAACTATATTATAGGTACTAACGTTACCGCGATTTACGTAAAGCGAGTAACTATTTAGTAGAGGGATATTAAGTTTGTTATTAGCCTACTCTCGTCTTAGGGAATTAATATATTTAGTAAGAGATAAATCTCTATAGTATATATAGAGAAAATTATTATAACTATAGAGAGCATATATAGTAAAAATCGTTATAAGTAGAGAGGTTACTATAGTCGGTATTCGTAGTCGGTATACCTATAGTTATACTAAATCGTATAATTTACTATATTAAATTAAATATGCCTTTAAAACCCGTCGCTTTCTATACTTTCTACTTCCTCTAGTTTCTATCTATTTATAACCCTCGATTTTCTATACTATATTCTATCGAATCTTATATTTCTATTAGGACCTATCTTTAGACCTATTATTAGACCCGAGTCGGACCTATCTAATACCTATATTTATTAGATAGGTCCGAAACTAAATAGAAACCGGCTAGGACCCGACCTAACTATTATAGTTCTATATATTTAGGTCCTAGACCCGACCTAGACCCGTCCCGACCTATTCTAACCTCTAGGTAGTTTAAGGCGCCTTAAGATTAGTATAAGAACTAGAGCCTATAGTATATTATCTTCTAACGGACTACGTAGTACTATAAGAGATCTCGCTACTAATAGATACTAAAAAGGTAGTAACTATCTATAAGCTAAATAATAGAAGATTTTAAAGATCCTACGAACTACTATAATAGGCGTTCTAAATTAGTCGTATTAATAGAAATAGAATCGTCGTTAGCTTAATAGAAGGATTAGTTTAGTATATCGATTATAGATAGGCTCGGTTTAGACGTATTTATTACTTATTACGCTACGTAGATAATAATAGCGAAGCTAATCTTATAAAGACTATAGTTCTAAAGTATATAAGCTATTAGTACGAATACTAATAACCTTTAGATACGTATACTTTACCTTTAGCTCTAGTAAAAGAGATTAGTAATAAGTTAATTAATAAAGCTATAAATAAGTAAGAGGTAGAAACTAAATATACTACGAGTAGCGGCGAGTACTTCTAGCTTTATATTCTATAATAGTACTAACTCTTTTCTTAAAAAGAAGAAATTATCGAGAAATAATTTATATAGTTTAGTTCCTATAGAATAAAGCCTAGGCTATAAAGAAAAGAGCTAGGCTAGCTTAGCCTAAGATAGCGTAGGAAATTATTTCTTACCCTTATAGAGTATCTACGTCCTTATTAATCTTAGCTTTACTCTTTAGGTCGGTATCTATTACCTCTAGAAGTATAGCGGCTAGGCTAGCCTTAGACGGGCGCTTACTAGCTCTATTTAAGACTTTAGCGTCGCGGACTATAGTAGCTATAACCTTTAAGTAGGTAGAAAGGACCTAATTCTCCTCTTTTAAGATAATATAGGACTTTATACTCGATTCTATAAACTTTATACGCTTTTTAGGCGTAGGTATTTTCTATTCGAGTTAGCTTATACTAGAATAAGCTAGGCCGCTCTAACTTACTATATTCTTAAGGAGCGCTACTATAAAGTAGTTCCTCTTAGTAATCTTAGAGCTAGACTTATTCTATACGTCCGTAGACTATATACCTCTACCTAGGGGTCTTTAGTATATAGCTACTACCTACCGAGCCTACGAAGACCTATTATACGCCTCTACGCGGCCGTAGGTAGAAATAGATACTCTTAAGTATACTAGTAAAGTATAAGAGTATAAAAGATAATTCTACTTCGCCGCTACGTAGCTATATACTCGATAAGATAAGAATTACTCTAAGATAACCCTAAGATTACCTAACGAACTAAGATAGAACTCTACTATAGAAGAGGTAGAAAAGAGAAGATAGAATAGAAGTAGGTAGAATAGAAGTAGAGAGAGGAAGTAGCTACTAAGTAAGAGATTAGCTATTTACCTACTAAAAAAAGCTATAGAAGAAAGAGAGAAAGGTAGACCCTTCCTACCTAGAATATATATTCCTAGAGACGACCCTCTAGGTCTAAGACGAATAGAAATAATAGCCTTCTATATCGACTCGATATACTATACTAGCTATATCTACTACTAGAACTAATTTTAGATACTAAAATTCTATATATAGGGCTTAGCGCTTAGCGCTAAGGCGCACCGAGCGAAATTCTAGTTCCTCTAGGCATTAGCCTATAATATCCGTTTTTAGCGCGAATAAGACACCTCTAAGACCGAGAGTTTTTTAGCCTAGGAGGCTTTTCTTTCTTCTACGACCGGTTAGGTATTAGGCCTACCCGTGCTATATAGTCTTCGACTCCTATAGTATATTAATAGAATAAATAAATAAATAAATAAACAAACTATCTACCGAGCGCGTTTTATCTTTAAATACTCTATAGAAGGGTCCTCTTATAGTAAAGATTCTCTGCCTTCGAAAGTTTAACGTTATAGAGGTCTAGGGCACGAAGGAGCGTCTAAAAGAAGATAGACTCCTAGGTAATAAAAAAAACGAGATACTCTACGATCGCCGATCGTCGCGTCGCGTTCTAAGGCGTCTTAATTCTAAGTGTTTTATATATTTCTCTATAATAACGATACGATACTATCGTATTTAGATATATCTATAAAATTACGGATTCGTAGAATACGTACCTTTATTAATTTTATTAAGAAATATAGCCTATCGGCTCGGTAAGGCCTATCTTTATAGAATTTAGTAGCGTGTTTTAAGACGATAAGAACGTCGAATAAACGCGCTCTTTCTTCGATAGATCGAAGGCACTCTAAGATAGAGACTTAAGGCCGTCTACCTAAAATCGACGAGGGAATACGCGACGAACTAGAGCGGCTTATTAAGGAAAACGGCTACGAAGGACACGACTTAAAATTCGACGTATTACGATATAAACTTAAGATACTAAACGACGTCTCGAATAGAACGATTTCGCGTGCTCTAGCTACGCGCGATATAGGATTCTTTATTACGCTATTAAAGGAGGAGATTTCTAAGGCTCTCGCGTTATATCGAGTCGAATTTTCGGAGGAATATCTTAAGAAACTAAAGGAGTTTTAGCGTAAGACGCGCTATAGCGACGAAATATATTATAGCTATAGATACGAGAAGAACTAGTACTATATTTTACGTAAACGAGGGACGCGACGGAAGCGCGACTATATTCGTTTTAAATCTAAAACAAAGTTAATTTCGAAGAAAAATAAGAATAACGACGATCCTAACCGCGACGACAAGAAGGGCAAAATAGTATACTTTTAGTACTCTGCTAGCTACGACTTTAAATCGCCTTTATATCCTTATAAAATCGCGTCGAATAAAAACGGTAAAATGTCCGGAAAATACTATCGCGACGAAATACTCGGCGTTATAGTAAAGGGCTAGCTCGACCGCGGCGACGACTTTATTTTATAAGAGGACCGAGACTCGGCGCATACCGCTAAAGAAACGAGAGATTTTAAAGAGAAACTAGGCCTAGAATACTATTTTACGCCCGGCGCGTCTCCCGTTTAACTGCGTAGGAAGTCGTTACGTATCTATTTAAAATAGAGCTTCGTAAGCGTATACGTCGGACAGAGGCAGAGGTTATAGAAGCCGCGTTCGAGGTTTAGGACTCTATTTCGCAGGAAAAAATAAATAACATCGTCGAGAACATGCCGGTACGATACTAGAAGTATATCGACCTCGACGGCTAGTATATACCCTTTTAATAAAACGCGTGTTCGCGGTGTTGTGTTCGGAAAGTCGTGTTTGGCGATCGCGGGGTGTCCCGTTTTTTTTGTCACCCAGGAGACAGGGAGATCGTAACGGAAGACTCTGGAAGTCGCATGCATGCCTAATGTTTCATTGCAGAACGAAATCGGTTCTGGGTCTGGCTTGTCGTCTCGCTCTGGTCGACGGGCGTTCTCATCTTTACACGTGCATGAATGTGCGAGTGCTGATCTAAGTGCTGGTAGCAGAATTTTGTCACTTGTCAAGACTCAAGAGACGTCCCTCCTCACGGGTTCGGGTAGACCAACAACGGTGCCGGTCCTTGCGCAGTTCCGAGCACTTCCTCAAACAAGTTCTTCCACCATTCCACCGTGCGGCGATCCTGCTCCCACACTCGAAATCCCGAAACTTGCGTGATGTTGCTGTCAGGAGACACGCCATACTGCTCATTGAGGCTGGTCAAAACGCACGGCCTTCCCGCCGCCGCAATCGCATTCTGCCACTCAACGCTAGTGAGGTACGACAGGAATAGCTTCGAAGACTCTGGCATCGGCGTACCAGCGATGATGGCACCTGTTTGCCCCCAGGACATTCTCTGCTCCGGCGCTACGGGTTCTTTCGACGCCAGGAAGTCGTACCCGGGGCTGAAGCCTGTGAATGACAGCGCGCGGGCCCAGGTGTTGTTGTGATTGGCACCAAGAAGGAGCCCTGGACTGCCCGTTCCCCGAACCCACTGTACGTCGTTTTGTGCCAAGTCATAGAGCCATTGAAACCCGTAGCGGCTGACGATGATTGAGAAGAGATATGCGATCGCGTCGTCATCATTGGGATAGGTGAGAATCAGCTTGCCCTTGTATTTCTCATCGGTGATGGAGGCGTAGGATGTTGGCACATCTGATGCGGCGAGCTTGCTGGTGTCGTAGACGAAGGTACCAAAACCGCCTGCAGGAGTTCAGAGTCAGCAGGATGAAACAGCTATGCGAAGGTGAGATGACTGACCTATGTCCTCTGCGAACCAAGCTCCATCGGCGTCCTTCTCGCCCGGCAAGATGTCCTCAAATGTTGCAGGCTTATAGTTCAACAGCTTGCCCTCGCTCTTCCATCTTCGGAAGTCCTGCAATGTCTGAAGGACAGCAACGTCGGCCACGTGGAGTCCTTGCAGGTGTGCGCGGTCGATGCGGTTCTCGTGGTACTTGGAGAGATCCACCGTCAAGTTCAGCTTAACATCCGGGAAGCGTTTCGCCCAGCTCTGGCGAATTTCGTCGCCTTGGCTACCAGCATCGCCACCCCAGAAGACCTGGAGCGTGCCTTGTTCTTGGCGAGCCGCAGAGTAGATGTCGTCAAGAGACCGCGTGTCGACCTCGACCACGTTGTATGCAGCCTCGCATAAGGCAATAGCGCCAAGAGCGGCGGAGAGAACAAAAGTCTTCATTGTAACGATTGAAGATGATCAGTCCGGATGCACCAGGGACCTCCACGCTCGCCACGCGAGCATCTTAAGAATGGCTTCTATGCGACCGTCTTGCCGAGCTTCACGCGAAGTGCTCGAGTGGAGTCCAATCTTACTAATATGGAATCTCCGTTTCAGATCGAACAGGATATACCGACGTCTATTAAAACGCATCCAGTTAAGGATTGAGTCAGGACCTCGGCACGTCGTCTCTACCGTACGCAAATGCTGCTAATAGCTGACTGCATATATACTACTGTAGTACGCACAAAGATTGTAAGCTGCTTACTAGCCTCGTCATCGTTCCGTCAATAAGCGCTACCATGAGCTCACAAGCTGCTACCATGCATACACTTGTGGCAGCAGAGTTACGTCTTGCTACTGCGCACATTGCTGTCGTCGGTATGGAAGGCGTTTTCTCCATGTGGAGAACGTAGCATTTTAAATGACTACGGTTATGTGTGTACATTTGGCAATAGTCCAACTAAGCAGGCGGGATGGTATTTTCATACACGATCGAGCATGGCCTTGCGATCGTTAACAGACCTGGGTGTGTTTGACAATGTGTTGGCTCGTGTATTCCTAGCGACCCACCTTTGGAGCCTAGTAGCTGCTTCAGACATTTAGAATTGAGTCCGTCACAGGTGGCGGGTTTCGGTGATTGCGAGGCGATGTTTTGTTCGGCGATAAGTCTCCTATAGCCACATGCTCCGCTGCATGCTAACGGTGTTCTGGCTGAAGAGACGCGCCGCCTACGGAGTACTGTTGTGGATCAGCCATGGGTCCAGAACCAAGCCTCAAATCAGGTATAAATGACTCGCTAGTCATTCCCCTAAAGGGTTCCAGACTCCTCCGAGTCAGCTGCACATATGCCTGTTTTGGCAATGCCAAGATTAGAGGTTTTAACTATATTATTAAGCTAGTCTTATACTAGCTTATAGTTCTATATCTTAATCTACTTCCTTTATATACTCTATAAGAATCTCTTCTAATTCCTTTAACTTACTCTAATTAGTTATAACCTATATTATAATAGGTTAGAAGCCCGGCGCTTCTAATACATACTAAAATAACTATACTAACTAAATCTCTAAGGATATAGTTATAATTTAATCCTTTATTACTAATTAATAGGACTAATTAAAGATTATAAAAATAAAATATTATAAATTCTAACTATTATAATTTCCTTAAGGACATTAGAGTTCTTAAGAAAGGCAAGCTCTATAACCTATAGAAGGATATACTTATAGAAGAACTACTATATAAAAATCTTCTTAGATATATTAATTATAGTATAGACTAGTATAGTATTATTAGACCTCTAGACTTGCCTTAAAATATAACTAAATAATAAGCTCTTATATACTAAGACTAGCTTAACTAATATAAAGCTAATAACTTTATAGTATATTATTATAGGCGAATAATATATATATAGATAGTTTATAGTAGTATTTAATAAGTTTAATAAGGAGGGAGATATTTATTCTAAGGCGTCTAAGAGATATTAGTTAGTGCGCTAAGCCTTTATACTAGAGAAGCTAGTACTTAGTAATTAGAGCTTTACTCTTTATATTACCCCTTCTTTTCTTTTAAACTACGCGCGACGTATAGTCGTTCGTATAAAGTACTTCCGTAGTAACTCGAGAATTGTTCTTATTATTATAGCTATATATAGTACCGTCGTAATATTGCGAGAATCCTTAGAAAAAGACCTAGAATCTCTTACTACTAGTAAGTAATTTACTAATAATATTATATTAATAATAGTATAGTTCCTTCTACTATAAAAGCGTAGAACGCGTTATTTCTACCGTTATTACCTTAACTATATTATTAGGAAGCGCGACTACTATTATCGTAGTTAGTACTATTAGCTAGCTAATATACGCTAACTAGCTACTTATTTCGATACGAGAATTAAGATATACTACTACTATAGGAACTTAAATCTAGGGCTTACTTTAGTGTTTTTAGGAGTTAGAGTTTAATTAGTAAGGCGGGTATACTTATAGCTTAGAGTTTAAATACGAATAGATAGAGATATATAAATATAGATAGGAACGTAACGACTACGTATAGCTATAACCTTTAACTCTTACGAAGTCGTATATATAAAGGAGATATTAGAGAATTAGTTATAATAGCTTCTAACGTATACTTACTAGGGATAGGTACGCCGGACGAGGTAGTATCTAAGGACTAGCTACGTAGGGCATTCTATTACCTACCCGCCTTACGAGCTACTCTATCTATACTAATATAAGCTACCCGAGTATATATAGTTTAGAGTTATAGTACCTACTACTATTATCGAGTATATATTATCGTGCCTTATTATTATTATTCGTAGAAATATAGGCGCTTTCCTTACTCTCTTCTTTTTCTTTCTTTCTCTTTTATAGAGATATATATATACGGTAGGCTTTTATAGCTCTTCTTATACTAACTAGCTTCTAGTACCTATATATATATATATATATAAGGTATCTTATATTTTAGCTAAGTAGAAATATAAACGCGCTCTAATAGGTAACGATAATAATAGTAGTAGGCCTTAAGGCCTTCTAATATACGATACTATCTCTTAACTAATAACGTAATACTATAAGTAAAGAAAGAACCTTAAAAGAAGAAGGTTACGTCTCTAACTTCTAAGCGACCTAAACCTACCTATAACTACCTTTCTCTAGCCTACGAGGCTAAATACCTACTACTAATACTAATACTATATAGCTTAAAATCTAGAAGAACTTAAAGATACTTACCGAATAGATCTAGAGCTACCTCGATACCTAGATAACTCTTTCTTCTTTTATAACTCTCCTTCTTCTTTAATAGGCCTAGTAGGCTCTCCTCTACCTCGCCCTCTATTAGAAAGAGTCCTAGACTCTTTAAGATATCTAGAAAACCCTCTAGAGCCGCCTAATACCTATAGCTACTACCTTAAAGATAGAGGTTAGAATAAGTTCCCGACTTTAAGTCGGTTTCGAGTCTATATTAGTTTCTAAGAGAACCGACCTAAGACTTAAATCGATAGGATACCCGACTCGATATAAAATCGATAGGTCGGGTCTAAATACTACCGGTTCCTATATAGGTCTTTATAGAGACTTAAGTTTAAAAAGATAGGTCTAATAACGCGGAATAAAACTAGATCGCCGCGAGGATAATAGGGTTGCTCTAATACTAAATATATATATATATATATAGAACTAAGTATTATAGTATATTAGAAGCGCTAGTTAAACTAGCGACTATAGTTATAAAGAAAAATAAGGATACTAACTATACTTACCGACTACGAGATATCGGAATTTAATACTATTTATAATATCGACTACGAAGTCTATTCTACTCTATAGGTATAACGTAAAAGCAAATACTTCCTTTACTAAGTACTATAGCGAAGAGATATTAGTACTATATCCTCCTTATTATCGCTAATCGAGTCGAAGTTACTCTATTTAGTACTTACTAACGCCTTCTAATCCGCCTTAAGCTACTTCTACTACTAATTTACTATATTATTCGAAGGCTCGAGCGTAGTTAATATTAGTAGCGCCTCCTCTATAAGCGACTTCTAAGCCTATTACTACGCGTTATATTCTCGGGAACGATAGTATATAATATTACTAAACGTCGAGAGATCGTAGGACCGATTATATCGGCTCTAATAACGCGCTATACTAAAGTCGCGCTTATAACTAGTTCTAGCTACTAGAATAGAGAGGATATCCCGAGCTATTAGCGCGTAACCTAGATATTCTAAGGCGATTATCTTCTATAACTAGAGCTAGAGGTTAGAATAGGTCGGGACGGGTCTAGGTTAGGTCTAGGACCTAAATATATAGAACTATAATAGTTAGGTCGGGTCCTAGCTAGTTCCTACCTAGTTTCGGACCTATTTAATAAATATAGGTATTAGATAGGTCCGACTCGGGTCTAATAATAGGTCTAAAGATAGGTCCTAATAGAAATATAAGATTCGATAGAATACGATATAGAAAATCGAGGGTTATAAATAGATAGAAATCGGAGGAAGTAGAAAGTATAGAAAGCGATAGGTTTTAAAGGCATATTTAATTTAATACGGCAAATTATACGATTTAGTATAACTATAGGTATGCCGACGACGAATGCCGACTACGGTAACCTCTCTACTTATAACGATTTTTACTATATATACCCTCTATAGTTATAACGATTTTCCTTATATATACTATAGAGATTTATCTCTTACTAAATATATTAATTCTCTAAGACGAGAGCAGGCTAATAATAAAGTTTATATCCCTCTACTTAATAGTTACTTACTTTACGTAAATCGTAGTAACGTTAGTACCTATAATATAGTTATTATTAATCGAATATAGAACGACTAGGAGTAGATATACTCGAGAAGAGGTAGACTAGAGCACTCTCGGCAGCTTCCTATAGAGTACTAAGGGCGCTCGCCTACTAATAGTAACCTCCTTAAGAAATAGCTAAGCCTCTAGAAACGTTATAGTAAACTTCGTAGACGAGGTAACTAAAGGGTAGCTTTAGTATAATTATTTATTTGTTTATTTATTTATTTATTCTATTAACGTACTATAGGAGTCGAAGACTATATAGTACGGGTAAGCCTAATGCCTAACTAGTTATAAAAGAGAGAAAAGCCTCCTAGGCTAAAAAACTCTCGGTCTTAGAGGTGTCTTATTCGCGCTAAAAACGGATATTATAGGCCGATGCCTAGGGGAACTAGAATTTCGCTTAGTATGCCTTAGCGCTAAGCGCTAAGCTCTATATATAGAATTTTAGTATCTAAAATTAGTTCTAGTAGTAGATATAGCTAGTATAGTATATCGAGTCGGTATAGAAGGCCGTTATTTCTATTCGTCTCGGACCTAGAAGGTCGTCTCTAGGAATATATATTCTAGGTAGGAAGGGTCTGCCTTTCTCTCTTCCTTCTATAGCTCTTTTTAGTAGGTAAATAGCTAATCTCTTACCTTAGTAGCTACCTCCTCTCTCTGCTCCTATTCTACCTACCTCTATTCTATCCTCTCTTTTCTATCTCTTCTATAGTAGAGTTCTACCTTAGTTCGTTAAGTAGTCTTAGAGTTATCTTAAGGTAGTTCTTATCTTATCGGGTATATAGCTAGTAGTAGCGAAGTAGGATTGTCTTATATGCCCTTATACTTTACTAGTATACTCGAGAGTATTTATTTCTACCTACGGCCGCGTAGAGGCGTATAATAGGACTTCGTAGGCTAGCTTTAGTATAAGTAGATTCGTAGACTTCTAGTACTTACGGATCTCTTAGAGCGCGATAGCTAGAGTATAAGTTAGTAATACCGACTATAAATACCGACTATATAACTTACTACCTAGCTTATAGCGATAAGTCTTCTATATACTAGCTTTATAAGCTAGACCTCCTCTACCTACTACTACTATTTTAGCCGATGCTTTTCTAGCCGTTCTCTTTCTAGCTAGTCCCTTTTTCGCTACTCGTTTTCTATCTAGTAATCGTTTTCTACCTACTACTCCTCTAGCTACTACGCTACTATTTATTCTATTATTTACTATATCTCTATCTATTATATTTCTAGCTACTACTACTACTACTACTACTACTATTACTATATTATCTTTCTCGATCTATCTTTTACGAGCTATTTAGTAAGCGAGCTTCTACTTATTAAGACGAGGCCGACCGCCTAGTATAGTTTTCTATAGAGCCTTCCTAGAAAGCTAAGAGAGAGAGGTAGGTAGTATAATACTCTCGTCGCTATTACTCTCGTCGCTATTACTCTTATCGCTATTACTATCGTCGATATTAATAACGGAGCTATTATCTTCGTTATTTCTATTATCGCTATTTGCGTTTCTACGAGAACTATTCTAGTCGTTTCTACTAGTAGCCTCTTAGTCGTTACTATTATAAGTAGAGAGATTAGAAATTAAGAGAGGAAGGGTAGAAGCGCTATATTAGTCGGAAGAGGGCGCCTAGTTACTAAGAAGTCTAGGGTCGATATTACTATTATCTATAAGAGAGTTTTTAAGTAGGAGCGAGTTTTTAAATAAAGGAGGAGCGGACGCTATATCTCGGCTAGAGAAGTATTACTCGGCGAACTAGCTAGGCTTATTAGTAGGAAGTTAAGCTATTATAAATACGTAAAGGGGCGAGAGAAAAGCGGTCGATTAAGCTACGATTAACGTATATAGTAGTATCCTTCGTATATATAATATAAAAATTTATTAGGAGGTATAAAAAAGGAAGGCGATAATAATAAGCTAATAAAGCGCGACCGCTAATAAGTTCTAAGAAGGTAGAGGTAGTAGTATTACTAATAGTTTAGTAAGAGTATATAGGTTAGCTAAGGCGGACGTTAGGCTCGCTAGCGCGCTAGCTATAGCTTTACCTGCGCTATATATATTAATTCTAAGCTTCTAAGTATAGTAACGTATACTAGGCTCTTTATAGTCGGCAATTATAGTCGGCAACCTAGTATTATATACCTATATTATTATTCCCTCCTCTATTCTAGCTAGTAAACTAGTAGCGTAGATAACTATATAGGTATATATCCTTTACTTATAGAGTAACGCGCTTCGCGTAGATCGCTAGAAGGTTAGAAATCTCGAACTCTATAACGAGAAATACCTCTGCTACTTCCTATAAGTATTTAAGTGCTACTACCTAAATTCTAATAATATCGCTACTACCTCTATCTATTATAATCTCGTAGATAACGCGCTAAAAAGGGACTCTCTAGATATATAAAGCTATCGTTTGCTAAAGCTTACGAATCTCTTATAAGGCTACCGTCCCTAGCTTTAACTACCTTTTCGAGATACTAGACTTACTAGCTCTCGTTCGTCGCTATATTATCCTTATAGCTATTACTTTTTTCTATAGAACTACTACCTTCCTACGAGACTCGTCGTCTAGTACTATAGCCTTTAGTAGCTATATTCGCCGCTACTTAGTAGCCTTATTTCCTACGCGTAGAGGTAGTACTAATAGCGGTATATTAGTATCTATATTACGATATACTCGTAGAGAAGGGCTCGAGTTAAACTCTATATTAGAGTCTACTTAGAAAATAAGAGAAGGTATCGAGTAGTATAGATAGAAATATCGAAGAGTTAGAAGGAGTAAATAGATAGAGGTACGAGAAAGAAGGGCTAGGGTAGATAGAAGTACTAGAAAATCGTATACGACCGCTAGAATACGCGGGCCTATAAAGGGAGGGTTAGAGTTTAATAGCGCTATATAGTAGAACTATATCGTATTCTACTACTATATCGGGATACCCCTACCGATCTTTACTTAGTAGAAGTTACGGTTACGCGAACGCTATAATCGCTTTCGCTACTCCGTAGAATATAGTAATAGACGTAAATATTTACTATAGTATAGATTATATCCGGGTATTATATAGATAATATCGACTATAGTATATATATTTCGTTATTCGAAGTTCTTTACGAATATATAAAAGACTATAGAAGGGAAAGAGCTAGACTTACTAGTACTCTATAGTATTACTAGTTAAGTAGTCGTAATATAGTAGTAGAATAGAAAAATAGACTCTCTAGCCTATCTTTATATTAAGGAACCGAGTTATTATAATAGTAGAAAAGAAAAAATAATTATCGATACTACTTCGATACTAAGAAGAGGAGTATTTATCGATAGTATAAGCTAAGAAGTAACTATTAGCGCCGAGGAGACTAGCGGTCGTCGATAGTATAAACTAAAAAGCAATCGTCCGCGTTAAGGAGACGAGCGGTCGTCGATAATATAAGCTAAGAAGTAGCTATCTATGCTAAAGAGATAAGCGGTCGTCGATATTTATTTATTTATTTATTTATTTATTTATTCTATTTATATACTTTAGAAGTCGAAGACTATATAGTATAGGTAGGCTTACTAGTAAGCCTAACTACTTTATTTGCGAGAGAAAAGCCTCCTAGGCTAAAAAACTCTCTCCTTATTTGCTCTTATTCGCGTTAAAATATATATTATAGGCCGATGCCTAAGAATTCCTAGAATTTCTATAGTATTATACGTTAAGCTTTACTAAGGCTTAGCGCGCCAAGCCCTATATATATAGAAATAAATTTAGAATCTAGAAAGGTTAGTAGTATTATAGTCTAAGTTATATAGGTAGGTAGGTAGAGTTATATAGGTCTTTATACCTATTTAGAGTAATACTTAGGGCTCCTAGTCCTAAGTAGTAGGTTATTCTAGTTAAAAAGAGTCTACCTTTATTTTTTTTCTTTAAGGCTCCTTATTATAGTTTAAATAGTATTTCTTAAGCTAGAGTAGTTACTTCTCCTCCTATTTATTTATTCTCTCTTTTTACTTCTCTACTTCTTTTTCTATCTCTCTCTTCCCTTCTTTATATTCTAGTTTATATCGTTCTAGTTTAGTTATTATTTTAGTAGTTTTAGTACGACTATAGTAAAGGATTATCTTATTTTGCCCTATACTTTACTAGCGTACTCTAGAAGTACTTATTTCTATCTATAGCCGCGTAGAGGCGTATAATAGGACTTCGTAGATAGTAGTCGTCGATAGTATAAGCTAAGAAGTAAGTATTAGCGACAAGTAGACGAGCGGTCGTCGAGAGTATAAGTATATAGTAGTTACTCTTTTCGGCCGGCGATAGTAAGGTTAATCTAAGTAATATATACGATAGCTTCTAGCTCTAGAGTACGTCTATAGCTTTCGCTATTTATATATAGTCGTATATATTAGTATACGCTATATTAGGCAAGCGATATATTATATAATATCGCCGACTATAGTAGCCGACTATAGTATAAGAAGCTAAACTCTATATATAGAAGTAAGCTAGCGACTAGGTAGGAATAGCCGCGTACTAAGCTTCTAGCGTACCTAAAGCTAGAATTCGTCGTACTTAGCTCCTATTATAATAACTACTATCTTAACTACTACTATACTCGTATTACTACCGAATTTTAAGCGTATATTTACTATATACCTTACGATACTTATTTCTTCTTAGCGACTAAGCTTACGATAATAGCGCGATAAAAGCGACGTCTAATAAGTACCGCGCCCTCTAATAGTCTATAGAAGCGTCCTCGCCTTATAAATAAGGATTTAGATAGTATAAGTACTTCTATACTTTAGATACGACTAGGCGCTATAAGGAAAGATATAGATACCTACTCTTCTAATCTTAATACTCTTTACGAGCGTAGCTAGCACGTAGATATATCGCTTAAGAGAGCTATAGTAGATAAGTAGCGCAAAGCTAGAAATAAGTCCTTTACTTAGTAGAAGAAGCTTTTAATCGGCTTTAATAATATATAGAGCTCCCTATTAAAGAAGTAGTAGTAGAAGAAGATTAAGGCTTAGAAAGAGAAGTACTACGCTTAGTATAACTAGATAGCGTAAGTAATAATCTATATAGTCGGCTAATATAGTCGGTAGTACTAACGTATAATAAGGACGATAAGAAACGTAAGCGCGCGCGGGATAGACCTACTATATAAGTAGCGAACTAAAATAAAGAAAGCTTTTATTTTAATATTAAGAAGGAGAAAGGCGCGGACGACCCGTACTATAACTATAACTACTAGTATAATACTAATTAGTCTAAGTTAGGTCCGAAGGCACTCTACGTATTACTAGTAAGATCGGCTAGTACTAGCTATAAAATAACTAACCTCTGCCTTTAAGTCGCTACTAAGAGCAAGTAGGCTATATAGAGGAGCTACGCTATCTACGCCTTTTAGAATAAGGCTATTCGATAGTTTAAGAAGAAGGTATATACGCTTGCGATACTACGCGCGTAATATAGGAGTTAAGCCGAGTTTATTATATAAGTAATAAAGGAGAGGCCGAGTTCCTCGTAGTAAGAAATAGACCTTATTAAGAGGCTATAATCTAGGAATAAGAGGAGATACGTGTTCTAAGTATTAAGAGCAGACGTAAGTAGCTCTTATTAAAAGTATATCGCTACTAGAACTAAGAGCTTCTTTAGGACGCATTCGAGTACCTCCGATTAGACTAGAAGTATACTCTACGCTCTACGAAGCCTTATAGAGGGCTTATAAAATTAGTCCGCATATTAGTATCTATAGCGAAAGCGAAGGTAAATTAGTACTAACTACGCCTACCGACTATATACTAACTAGTAGTAGGAGCTAATAGTAGAAGGCCGTCTTCTAACTATAACGGAAATTTTCCTACTCTATTACTATATAGTATATCGTAACTATCTCTCCTAGAAGTCCTTTAAGTTTAATATAGCTAATCGCTTTACTTAGACTCTAGAAGTCCTAGATTAGCTTATCCTATTAGAATACGATTAGGATAGTAATAGGTTCTAGAAGCTAGTTACGTCTAAAGTATAAGCTAAGCGAAATAGGCTAGCGTTCTAGTTATATACTTATAAGTTCGATATAAAAGAGTCGGTATATTATTTATTTATTTATTTATTTATTCTATTAACGTACTATAGGAGTCGAAGACTATATAGTATAGGTAGGCCTAATACCTAACCGGTCGTAGAAGAGAGAAAAGTCTCCTAGGCTAAAAAACTCTCGATCTTAAAGATATCTTATTCGCGCTAAAAATAGATATTATAGGCCGATGCCTAAGAGAACTAGAATTTCGCTCGGTGCGCCTTAGCGCTAAGCGCCAAGCCCTATATATAGAATTTTAGTATCTAAAATTAGTTCTAGTAGTAGATATAGCTAGTATAGTATATCGAGTCGGTATAGAAGGCTTTATATCTATCTACGGGGTCCTAGAGGGCCCCCTAATACCTCTAGGCTATATATATTCTAGGTAGGAAGAGTCTGCCTTTCTTTCTTCCTTCTATAGCTTTTTTAGCTATAGAATAGCTTCTCTCTACTTTAGTAGCTACCTCCTCTCTTTGCTTCTATTCTACTTATTATTAACTAGTAGCCTACTATGGTTCTAATAGGGGGTCTAAAAAGCTAAGAGTACTTAGAATATAGAATAAAGAGAGAAAAAGGATATCGAATAAGAAGAAAAGTAGGAAGATATTAATAACGAGCCTTCGGGCGACTTAAGAAGATTAGATACCTTACTACTTTATCTATACTCTTTACGACTTTTCTTCTACGATTAGATACTTTCGGAAAGCGATTTACCTCTCTATCTACTACCTATCGTATTATTAAAGACCTCTAGTATAACGATTCCTCCTCTTATTTATAATAATAGGATACTTATATCTTTTTGCCTCTATCTTAAGTATTCGCTACTCGAACCTTATAACTCTAAGATTAGAATAAATTAGAAAGACGAGCATATAAGGCCTAATATTAAGAAGTAGCGTATCGAGAGGTTTACCTTACTATTAGGTTAGAAATTAGCGTCTTCTAGATATAAGATAAGGTCTCGGCGTCGTCTATAGGTCTTTTAGGCCTCTCTAGTATTAGAGAGACGATATAATATAAGAGCGGATATCGTATAATACCGCTACCCTTACTAGAACTAGCGTACGTATAATAAGCTACTAATTTTAGTATATATAGGTTTAGGTCTATATTTTTAGAGCTAAAGGTAGGGCCCGACTAACGCAAACGCCTACTTTACTTTAAAGGATCTTCTAGAAGAACGATATTTATTTCTAACTACTATAAACTTACTTTCTAAACGACGACGACCTTAGAAAACTATAAAGAAGCCGGGCTTCTCTTAAGCTCTATAGTAGGTATACGAAAGACTCTAACGAGCGTAATAGCTCGCTACTATTCGATTTTAGAAGCTATACTTAAGTAGAAAATCGTATAACTTTATATAGATACGAACTTTTTCTAATAGCTTTTTCTTTTAAAAAGAGCTAAGAGACGTAAGGTAGAGAGCGTTTAACCTCGCTACTCTCTACTCTTAGCCGATTACCTCTAGAGACTCGATTCTAAATAGTAGGGTAGAGAGCGTTTAATATCGCTACTATCTAGAATTAATAGATCGCTTTTCTAAACTTATCTAGACTATAGAGTAGAGAGCGTTTAATATCGCTACTATCTAAGACTACTAAATTGCTTTTCTAGACCTAGTTAGACTAGCTTTACTTTATAGCTATAACGATATAGCCTCTCTCGAGTACTAAATATAGTACCTTAGGAAGGGAAAATAAGAATCTTACTTACGCGGCTTTCTTTTATCTAACTCTAAGGCTTCTAATACTTTCTAGACAACTAGGCGATAGCGCTAGATCCCCTAAATACGATTAGAGACCTCGGGATCGAAACTAGACCCTTTAGCTTCTAACGACTTTTTTCTACTTCTAAAGGCGTACTATACTAAGTAGTAGCTTCTAGAAGTAGCGTTCTAGTAAGGTATCTTACGATATAGGTATAAGGGCCTATATATATACTCGATACGAGCCTACTAGCGTTTATTAGCTTCTAAACGAACTTCTTTAACTTCTAGACGTACGACGGGTAGTAGAGTATTCTCTAAGGACTAACTAGTCTTCTAAGAACTAGGGAGCTTCCTACTCTTATTAAAGGAACCTAGGAGACGTACTACTATCTTCTAGTAACTTATATACTTTCCTAACCTTCTAATCGATCGTAATAGCAAGTCTTACGAATATACTTATAGCTTTAAAGATAGAGAGAAGAGTATAAAAAGAGGTAATCTCTCGTACTCTTCTAATAAAAAATAATTAGGCTCTCGTATTTGCTTCTAAGCTTCCTACTCTTAGTATTAGACCTCTTAATACTAACGAACTTAATTACTTCTTCTTAACTTAACTAACGCTTACTTACTACCTTTCCTCCTTTAATTTTAAGTACTCTTAGAAGCTAGTAGGCTTCTAATTGTTTCTAAAATTAATTTTTTCCCCCCCTACTCTACGAAACGACGACGACTCTCTTCTCTTTACTAGACTCCTTCTTATAGCCCTTATAGTTTAACTATACCTCTAGAAAACCTTCTAATTCTTTAGTTAGACTAAGAATCTTCTTTTATCCCTCTACTTCTTTCTTCTTTATATCTAAACGTCTCTAGATACGACCTCTTCTTTAGATAGATTAGTAAATAAACTTACTAATCCGTCTTAAGAAAGTAGATTTAGATTTATCCGACTCTAATACTACTAAAATTAATCTATAAAACCTTCCTTTACTAGAACTACTTTCTTTAAAAGACGCTTAGCTCTATAGTAACCCCGAGATAAGTACTTCTACTATAACTATATTAGACTCTCGAAATAATTACGATTAGCTAATTTTAGCTAAAGATAGACGTACTATAGCTCTTACGTAATCTTTTATCGAAGCCTTATATAACTTACTTAAGAATCTTAGACCTAATATTATAAAGGGATTAGCCGAAAATCTTAGGACTCTAATAGCTCGACCTCTAGAAAAGAATATACCTAGAAATCTAAGTTTTTCGGGCGCTAGCGTATTAGAATAGCTTTCTAGAATAGATAAGTTTACTAAGGACTATCGTTTAAACTAAGAGGATTCTACTAGAATTAAACGTCTTTTAGATAACTGCGACTATATTATTAAAATCGAGATTAAGACTCTAGATAGGTATTTAGATAATAACTATCCTATTCTCTATAAGTCGATTCTATATAAGTAGGCTAAGTTTAATACTTAGATACTTTTCTAGATACGCGTAAGCCTTAAGACCTTATTAAAAAGGGCTTAAGCGAAAGGAAAAGAGACGAATATACTCGAGTACTATAAGCAATTTAAGCTAATTTAATCTACGATTCCTACTAAAGAGCTAGATAACTATACGAGGTATTAGCTTTTTCTTTCTAGACTTCTAGACTAGATTACAAAGAAGGTCTTTAACTACCTTCGAATCGATTATACTAGAAAGCTCTCTAAACCTTTTACCGAGGTTTATAAAGAAGCTTATAAGATTGCGACCGGAGATAATAGCTTTAGAAAGTTCTAGACTAGTTAAGGATCGATACTTTAATACTTAAAAAGATTTAAGAAGTCGTTAACTAGAAGCGACTAACCTTTGCGCTAAAGTTTAATATAGAAATAAGACCCTCGCTACTAGTCTCTAAGCTTACCGAACTCTTTAAGAATCTAGTAATAAATTAAGCTTCTCTCTAGGCGTAAATTAATTAAAAGACCGCCGCGGCTATACCTATTAACCCTCCTAGGCTTAACTCGTACTATACTTCCCTTTAGAACTAATTAGAAGCCTAGACGACTAATTAGACTAAAGCATACCTCGGTTTCTATACTACTAGTTTCTAGAAAAGAAAAGTCGACTCTTCTATCGAAGGAAAATACTATATATTATAACCCTAAACTATATATACTCGGGTAGCTTATATTAGTATAGATAGAGTAGGTCGTAAGGTAGGTAGGTAATAGAATGCCCTACGTAGCTAGTCCTCGGATACTATCTCGTCCGGCGTATCTATTTCTAGTAAGTATACGTTAGAAGCTATCGTAACTACTTCTCTACTATCTCCTCCGTATATACGACTTCGTAAGGGATAAAGGTTATAGCTATACGTCGTCGTTGCGTTACTATCTATATTCGTCCTTATATCTCTATTCGTATTCGAACTATAGGTTATAAGTATACCCGCCTTACTAATTAAACTCCGACTCCCGAAACTACTAAAGTAAGCCCCGAATTTAAGTTCCTATAGTAGTAGTATATCTTAACTCTCGTATTAGAATAAGTAGCTAGTTAGCGTATATTAGCTAGCTAATATACTCTATCCCTATTATAAACCTAAACCTACGATATTAGTTAAATTCTAGTCTAGTAGAAGTAAAGGTACTTATAGGAAACACTTATTGTTTATAGTCTAACTTATCTCCCTCGTATTATCTACTACTATTAACTTCGCTAAGCCGGGGCCCTAGGCCTTAGCTTCCTCCTATACCTCGTTCTATACCTAACTATAGATCTCCGACTAGTCGTTAATATCTACGTCTTCGTAAAACTAAGCTATAGGCCGCTTCGAATAGTTAGCTTAGTATAGTATATAACTATTATTTCTAAAAAATATTTATTCTAGTTCTAATACTAAGGGCTAGATACGAGCGTACTCTATAAGCACGTAGTCGTAGTAGTCGGAGGCCTTAGAAAAGAAGTCTTCCTTAGAGTAAGTTATCTACTTATAGGCGTCCTTAATAATAGCTAGGTTATCCTATTATAGCTAGCCTACGAGTATAGCTAATAGAGGACTCTACGGAGTAAAATAAGTAGAGGCTAGAAACTAGAAGGGCATAATACTATACTTATTCGAATAACCGAATAGCGTACTAACTCCTAGAAGGAGGTTATAGTATACGTTACGTAGTTTAGTATAGGTTCCTAAAGCTTTACCTATTTCTAGGCTATTATTCTTAATATTAACTCGAGTAAACTAAGGAAGTATAGTTCGGCGAGTCTTCTTAGAGGCCTTCGTACTATATAGTAGATATAGCGACGAGATACGTACTTAGAAAGCGTTATAGACCTATAGTTTTATTCTATAACTAATTAGGGTATAGTCTTCTTCTATTAGTTAGTTAGGGCCGATAGCCTCGATAAATAGGCCCTTATTATCCTTTAGAACCCCTCGCTTCTCTATATACTCGAACTAAGCCTAGAAAACATCTCTCTTATATAGGCCTCTTACTAATATAGTAGTATTAGCCTCGTCCTTATTAGTAAGGGATACGCTTTCTTAAATAAGATTAATACTAGTACCTTAGTATAGCTTATTAAGGGCGATATCGATATAGTAGAACTTGCTCGTACTATTCGCTTCTTTATATCTTATAGCTCTATATAAGAACTTCGTATAGTACGAGTAGGAATATAGGTACGTCGTATAGTTCGGTCGGATTACTATATAATATAGCTAGTATATAGGGTCCTAGCGGAAAATCTATTAGGTTAAGCTATAGTATATATTCCGTAGCTAACTAAGATTCTTACGCCTATTAGTCTCTTAAAGGTACTAGTCGTAGATATCGAACTCTTACTTAATAGCTTCCTCGACCGGCTAAAGCTAATCGAAAAGGGTAATTATAATCGTATTAAAGTCCTTAAAATCTTAAAGTACCTTCTTGTTTAGCCTCGTTCTTAGGGCTACTAAGGCGTTAGTATCCGTAATATATTCTAGTAGAGGATCCTAGCTTAAGGTAGGTCTATATCTAAAGATACCTAAGGCGTCTACTATAATAGAAGGGCGACGCTTGCCTTAAAACTACGTAGGGTTTATTCTCTTAACCTCGTTAATATTACTATATAGATATACCGCGAAACGACCTTTAAGCTAGTTATTTATAATATTCGTATAAAGACTATATATTCTACTACTCGCGCGTCGAGAATAGTTCCTATATAGTAGCCTACGGCCGTTAGGTATATCCTATTATACTCGCTTATAGTACTATTTAATTAGTACGACGGTCTCGGATAGCTATGCTACCGTAGTACTCTTAATTATATTAACTATACTAATAAGCTTAGTATCTTCTATAGGGTAATCCTTATATACTTAAGGAACTTACTTCTATAGTTTCGAGGTATTACCGGTCGAGATTCTAGAGTATAAGGAACCTAATAGAACTAATTACTAAGAGGCTATAGAGGTAGCTCGGCTACGTATAGTTAACTCCTAACTCTAACTACTCTACTTACGACTTAGAGGCTCTAATCTATAACGATCCTATAGTCCTCGAGTATATAGCTCTATAAGTACGCTTTATAGGGGACGATTCCTAGTCGGGGCCCTAGGCCCTAGCTTCTATAACCTAGTTAAGGCCCCGGGCCCTAACTATATACTCTATAGTACCTACTTATAGGACCGAGTAACTAGACGACTAGTCTATTACTACTATAGGTTAATAGTTATAGAATAAGGAGCGGGCGCTAATAGGGTTAGTCTAGTAGTAATATCTCTCTATAGAGAACTAATAAAGTTCGGAGTAAGTTATAGGCCTTAATCTCGTAGGGCCTATTATATAGTAGTACTATTAATATTTATACGGTTTACTTCTTCCCTAGCTTTATAAATCTTATCGAAGTTACTTTAAGTAGCCTCGGCTAAGGTAGATCTATTAGCTATTAGATAGAGTAACCTCTAAATAATAGCCTTATAAAGGACTAAGGCGGCCTTATCCTACTTCGAGTTCTTACCTATAAAGGTAGATATCTACTTTACTATTCTTAGGTACTAGATCGTATTTACGAGTAGAGGATACTTAGCTCGTTCTAGCTCTTAGAGACTAGTAACTATCTTACGATATCCCTCTCTCTAATCTCGCTAACTCTCTCTAGCCTTATAGGCCTTAGAGTATTTAGAGAAGTACGAGGCTACTCCTTTAGTTATACTCTTAAAGTTATTAAGGTAGAGCGTACTACTAAACTCGAAGGCTAGGTCGTTCTAATAGGATAGGCGCTTATTAATATAGCGGATATATTCGCTAATAATATTATACTACTCGTTATTATCTTTAACTAAGTTAATATTCGCGACTAGGTCGCGAATATTAGTAGCTCTAGTCTTATAGCTCTACGCTTATAGTAATAGGTTCGTATTCGTAAAGATCTCGATAGCGAGAAATATATTTTAGATATTAAAGAAAAAAAGAGAAGTATAGAGAGAGGAAGGTAGGTTAGTAAAGAAAGAAGAAAAGGTTTCTAAGGAAGGAAGGGCTGCTTTTATAGTAAAGGTATAGCCGCTACTAAGACTAGTAAATAGCAAACTAAGTAAATATTAGGTTTGCTAACTATAATTATAATTGCGCTTAACCTCTATATATACTAAGGCTAAGGCATACGTATAACCGGTTCGCAACTAATTATTTTCGTTATATACTAAATTATAAGCGCTTAAGGCTTATATAGTTCTATATACCGATTAGGGGTATTCTATCTAGTTCTTCGAGTTCGTAATATAAGGCCTTAGGCGTATACGTAGCTACCTAGTACGGTCCGCGCTATTAGTATACGAGTTTATTTAATCGCGAATATTTAAGTTAAGTACGATAGATTATTACTATATCTCCTACGCAAAAGTTTTACTAGTCGACGTTCCGGACTATATTAAAGTACTCCTTTATCTACTTATAGAACTACTTATTCCTATCCTTTACTTCTTCTATTATTTCCTATATATTCTCGAGCGCGAGTAACCGTATATATAGGAGATCTTCTCGAGTCTAAACCGATCCCTAATCTACTACTCTATATATTCGTATATCTAGTTTAATTAGTAGTATAGCTTCCCTTCTAATTATAAGGGCAGCCGGTATCTAGCTAGAAGAAGATACTACGGTCGTTCGATCGGCCTATAATATAGATAGAACGTATAGAATCTAAGGTTTAGTACCTCCTTCTAAGTACTTAAATAGAGCGGCTAGTATTAGTTTATAGCCTATCTCGACTAAGCTATTAGATTCCGGATAATACGGAGATACCTATAGTCGTCTAACTATATAGCTCTCGAGAAGATTAGTAATATCCTTAAGGTTAGCCTTAGTATTATCTATAATAACCTCCTATAAAGCGCTCTATTAGTAGAAGATATCCTTATAGATAAATTTAGTAATCTATAGCGAGGTAATCTCTTTCGCGGTCTTATATATAACCTTAGCCTCGATCTACCGAGAGAGTCCTTCTCTAGCTACGATTAAGGATCCTCTCTTATTTATATATATAGGATCTAGGTACTATTTCTCGCCTACGCTTTAAACCTAGACTTCCTATATAGGAGTAGGCCGCCGTACTCTATTCCGGAAGCTATATTAAGGATACTTCCTATAGTATATAGTATATTCCGAGTATATTCTATCCTACTAGTATAGGCGAGATAGTATTTAGTATATGCCTTCTATACTATAATAGCCGTTCCGCTCGTATATTAACTAAAGGATCTCTATGCGAGCGTAGTCCTAATCTACTACTCTTTATAATAGTATATCTATATATCTCTAGCGATATAGCTTCTAATCTACGACTACGAACTTCTAGCTAAGTTTAAGGTACCTCTTATATTCTAATAGAGTTATCTCCTCCGTACGCTTTCTATAAAGAAGTATAAAAGCGATAGACTTAGTTATATGCTTATAGTCGTCTAAAGTGCCTACTAGTTTATTCGGGAAGATAGAGTCTAGAGATTTAGAGGAGTCGGAGCCCCGGGCCCTAGCTTAGTAAACTCGCTCTATAAATATATTAAAGAAGATATAGTCGATTATATTATTATCCTCGCGATCTAGAACTATATTAGCCGTCTATCTTAGTTCCCTACGTTTAGAAGAGGTCTACGGTCGCCTTAATAACGCGTCTAGCCCCTAATATTTCGTTCTAAGTATATATCGGACCTCGAAGTCGAATAGTCGAATCTAGGCAATCTATCTAGTTATAGTCGTATTAGGAAGGTCGGTTAAGGCCTTACTAAGCTAATAAACTAATATATTAGTATCGATCTTAAGTACGAAGTATACCTCGAAGAGCTATAGTTTAAACTTCTTTAGTACTTAGAGTATAGTAAGATATTCTCGCTTTCTAGCGTCGTACTTCCTCTACTATTTATCTTATATTCTACTCTCGTACTTAGATAGATATCTCTTATCGTCGACTATCTATATAAGTATAGCTCTCTATTCTTTAATACTAGTATCTACTACGACGTAAATAACTCCTATCCTAGGGCCGTATCGTATAGTAACTAATATAGAGGCGGTAACTAGTAACTATACGTAGTTATTAGGGTCTAGGTAGGGCCTAGCCGAGTTAAGTTAGTAACGTCTATATTATTACTATCTAGCTATATATATACTAAAGTACTTGCCTAGCGGCTAGGCTCGTAGCCTTAGCCTTCGGCCTATAACCCCTATCCGGCTAGCTACTTCTAATCTATAATAGTTACCCGCCCGCGCTATTTTAAGTTCGATAGCTGTCCCTAGCTAAAATCCTTAGAGTTAAAGTCCGAGTCTTAGCTATAGGGCCGCTAGCTAATCTTCCTCTAATATAGTATCTAACTTCGTCTTAGCCTTCTTCTTAGCTAGAGCCTTCTTCTTTCCGGGAGTCTTCTCGGCAGGTTCGTTATTATCTAATAACGTAACTATTATAGTAATTAGGCCCCTCTTCTTAGCCTTACCTTTACTCTTAGTCGTCGGATTACCTACTAGGGCTAGCTATAGGTATAATCCTATTAGAGGTAGTAAATAGTAAGCGAGGTTAAGGCGCTCGGGAATACGGAGACGCTAGTATCGGTTAGCGATAGCTAGTATTAATATAGCTATAGCGTATAGCTAGCTAACTTGTTTAATGTCCTTCTAGGGTAGCGGCCGAACCTAACTATTAAAGAGCTAGAGAGAGGTCTCCCTACGCTAGCTATTATCTTCGATCTCGTCGAGATAGGTTAGAGTATCTCGTAGATGCTAGACGGCCTAGTCGGTAGCCGTAGCGGCATCGATACCCTTGCGTATAGATTTTAAGAAGCCGAGTAGGTCTACTACCGTAGCCTATTAAATTATATCCTTTGTCGCCGGAACCTTAGATACCCGAATCTACTTATTAGAGGCCTAGCGCTTATTGCCGTTAATCTCGGCCTAAATACTAGGCTAGCTAGCTCTATATAAAATATAAGTAGTATAAGCGATAGCGTAGAAGGCGTTATTATTCTTTTCTATAATATAAGGGCAGCCGGCCAGCTCGCGCTATGTTCGTATAAAGTCTTTAGACCCGAAGTTAGTAGGCTATATCTTTATTAAGTCGTCGCGGTTAAAGGCACTATAGTCCTTAAGATCTAGTAAGGCTCTAACTATATAGTCGTCTAGTCGGACGCCTATAGGTAGTAGATTACCTAGTAAAACGTAGCTAAGGGCGTAGTATAGTAGCAACTAATTAGTACGCTCTAGGCCGGCCTTCGTATAGGTATACTTATTAATATTCTAAGTAGCGGCCTTAATATTAATCTTTATACCTAGGTACTAGAGGCCGCTAGGTAGTAGTGCCCTACCGTTATTATTATAGTCGGCGTAGGTCTGCTTTTATTATACGTACTCGAGCATCTCCGCCTTAGTAGGCGTCTAGAGGACGCCCTTCTTCCTAGCTATCTTCTCTACTACGTCCTCGGCTACGCGCTTACTAGGTATAAGTAGGCTAGGCTATCTAATCGAGGTAGCACGCATGCCTAAGAGGCTACTAACGAACTATTCTATCGAACTAGCTCGCGTATTATAATTAGGTAAGAATAGTAAGCTAGTCGGAAGTAGGCTAGTCGGAAATAGCTAGTTTAGGAAAAACTACTATACCTAGGCGTTAGGCTAGAAGTTATATCTAGGCGGCAGAGTGCCTATGCCGCTAAAACCCTAGGCGAACAAGCGCGAGTTAAGTGTCTAGCTAGCTATTATACTTAAAGTATAAGGGTCTAGGGGCGGTATTACCTAGCTATACTAGGGGGCTTATAGTAGCGTAGTTAGGCTTAAGAAGCTCGTACTACTAGGAGCTTAGGGCGGTAGTAGTATAGGTATCGTAGCCGGAGGCGGCATTGTCTAACTCTAGGTAGTATCGCTATTATCTTTAGACTTAATAGTCTCCGACTTCTTAGTTGCCTACTATATACGTAAGGCCTTTAGGCAATCTTAGAACTTAGATCGGCCGCTGCCCGGCGTATTAGCTATCTAAATATCTTATATAGCTTATGCGTCCTTAGCTACTTATACGTCCTTAGCTGCTTATACGTCCTTAGCTACTTATACGTCCTTAGCCGCTTATGCGTTCTTAGCTGTCTACGCTTCTATAGTAGCTCTAGCTTCCTATATAACCTTAGTTGCCTATACCCTAGCTATCTTATCCTTCTTTTCCTACTAGAGTCGTACTACTCGAGCCTTAAAGTTAGCGTACTACTAGTTAGTAGCTTTCTAGTTAGCGATAATTTATGCTTTAGTTTTAGGTAGCGGCTCGGTTAGGACTATAGGCGGAAGCTTATTAGCTAAGCGTAGGTCGTCTAGAATATATATCGCGATAGAGGTAGATAGCCTATAGGCCTTAAGGCGAGCACCGGCCGGCTTAGCTCGTAGTTCTAGCTAGCGGATCTTCTAATATATATAATCTGCGATCTATAGAACTATATATAGCTGCGGCGCTTCTCTAGATAGGCGCTAGATACTAGCGTTAGCGCCTATAAATAGTACTAATAGAGAGACTCGTTCGTTAGCTAGGCTACGAACGTCGAATAACGGCGCTAATTAGCCGACGTTATAGTATCGGGTACGGGCTAGGATCTCGGGGAGGCCCTTAGGCTATCTATCGGTAGACAGATATAATATTATCTATAATATAGCTACGTCGGTAAGGTACTAGACGTATAGTTCTTAAGAACGGCTTAGGAATCCTAATACCTAAAGACGGCCGAGGTCGACACTTATAGCCTTAGCTATAGCGTCGGCATCGCTAAGAATCTTAAGCTAGTCCGCTTCGACTTTACGAGCTATATTTAAGTTAAGTAGGAACTTCTACGCCGACGAGTTAGCCGTGCGGTAGGCACTCGCGGTAGTTTCTAGTACCTTAGTATATAAGGACTAGATATAGGACTATATCTATAGAGCAATCTACGCTAGTATAGTTATAGCTAAGAGGGCGAGAGGGACGAAACTCTTAAATAGTACCTCGTTACGATTAAAGTCTATCTAGTCCTTATAACGAGCTATTATCTGCTTTCTAACCTTAGTATAGGCATCTTTCTCGAACTATTACGCAGCTAGGAGATCTTCGTAATCCTTATTAGTAGCCGCTATAGCCTTACGCGTAGCCTCCTAATTAAATATCCTCTAGATAATATCTAGCTACTATTCTATATCTAGGAGCTAAAACTTAAGGGCTTCCCGGGCCTTCCTCTAGTCGTACTAGTAATATGCTAGTACTATAGCGTAGGCTAAGTCGAGGTTAGTATAGATAGCTTCGTAAGTCTAGAAGAAGAAGGGATCTAAGACTCCTATATAGTACTTCTTTATATATATTAGGATAATAGCTATAACTATAGCTATATCGGTATACGCGATGCTAGCTAGCGGGGGCCCCTTATATTCTAAGATATCGGTTAAGCCCTTTATAGCTAACTAGAGTTTAGCTTCGTTACGGCTAGAATTAAGGAGATCCTTCTTATTATACTTAGTAGTAAGCTAGTTTTAGATAGCGTACTAGCCGGCGATCTCGCTATTCTTCGCTCGTAGATAGAGGTTATCTATCTTAGCGAGGTAGAGCAAAGAGGCGCGATAGCGCAATTAGAAATATAAGATCGATAGCGCGTAGTAGGCGCGAAAGTATTATTTAGAGTAGTAGAGGAGCGCGCGTAGGCAGTTTCTTAGTAAGCGGCCGCTCTCCTACTACTATTTATAGCGATCGAATACCTAATAAGGCGCTATAAAGGTATACGTATAATATATAGGTCGCGGCGGTAGTATTATAGCGTTAATATTAGGACTATATCTATTAAAGTTCTAATAGTTTAGTAAACGGAAATAATAGTCCGTACGCTATTATTCGTTAACTTTAGTTATCGAATGCTACCTAAACTATAATATTACGCTATTGCTACCTAAAATATTCTACTAAGTAAGAGGAGAAATTAGGAGCGACGCCTAGTAATATTACGCTATTACTACCTAAAATACTCTAGTAAGTAAGGGAGGGGAATTAGGAGCAGCGCCTAGCCGCTACCTACCTATCGTAGGCTATAGTAGCGTCCTCTTAGTAGATAGGAGAATATAGAATCTTAGCTTATAGAATAGGGGAATAGTCTCGTAGAATCCTAGCTCGAACCTAGGTACGGTCGCGGCCTCGACGGCGGTCTACTAGGTGCGTGCGGTTATATTCCTAGACTAGGTCTACTACGTCGCGAAGGTCTTCTATATTATACTAAATATTATAGGTATAACTATAGTTTAACTATTTAACTAGGTATTGCCTCCTACTACGGACCTTACGTCTGCCTATTAATCTCTTAATCTCGTAATAGGGGGCTAGGTTATTATCGTCGGCCTCTATAGGGCCGGGCTCTAGAACCTAGCGGTCGTACGAGTTATTACTAGCTAGGTAAGGTTCGAGTTATACTACGGACACTACTAGGTAGATCCGCTAAACTAGAGGAATAGCTAAACGATAGGCTAGTCGGCCTACCTAGTCTTCGATCTCGAAAGGTCTAACTCTCTAGTATAAGAATTTACGATATATAATACTAGCCGGGCGATATCCCTTATATAGACGGAGGAGAACTAGTTAGCTACGACGAAATATAATAGGCCGATAGATAGTATTATACTAGTCCTTTATAATAGCAGCTGCCTAGGCTATCGAGTTAGCGGCCTTATCGTAGGCTTCCTATCTAAGAGTAGTATAGTCTATAGTAGGTAGCTTAGATAACGGGATTAATACATCTAAGTTGTTCTTAAAACCCTATATTAGCACGTTAGGGACCTCCTCTATAGACGTATTCTAGCTATTATTAAGGTCGGCTTAAATATAGAATAGCGCCTCTACCTAAGAAGTATTTAAGAAGAATATAATAAAGAAGCGCAACGCGATTTCTATAGTCTAATTCGTGCGCTTACTCTAGCTATCGGCCTATAAGTAGTAGGCGGTAGTAGCTAGGAATCGCGTACTAAGCTTACGGAATACTACCTATATAAATTTAGATATCTAAATCGGGTCCCGATCTTTAATTATAATCGATAGCAGGGACCGCTCGTTAGCTATATAGCTATAAATCTAAGCCGCTCTATAGTCGGCCGTAGTCTAAGTAGATTTAGACTTCGTTAATATTACTCGTTTAGTAAATTTATAGGTCTCGGTTAAGAAACCGTTAAAACTACTCTCGTCTATAGGTAGGCTAAAGACCTAGTTAGCCGTTACTATATAGTCCGGAACGGCGACGGCCTAAATCGGCTATAGTTCCCTATTAGGCCTATAGTAGTAGGTTTAGTTTAGAAGATAGTCTAGGTAGAACTTAATATACTTCTATAGCTCCTTAGCTAAATACTAGATATAAAAGGAGGCGAAGACCCTAGTATAAAACTAATAGAAGCTAGAATAGTAGTAATTATTATAGGCTATCTTAAAAATCTCCTTATATAAGAGCTAGGGAATATATAGACGCTCGCGGCTATCCGAATTATCCTTAAAGTAAATTAGGTTATTCCTTAGAAAGAATTATAGGCTAATTAGCGCGGCCTCGGGCTCCCCTATCTTAGAATCGACGGCGTCCTCGCCTTATAGCGTATCTGCGTCTACTATAGCTTGTCTACGCTATTCCGTACGTATAAGCTACTATATCTAACTAGCCTACTAGGGATCGGCCTCGTACCTACGGCGAAGGTCGGCTTTAAACTTATTAGATAACTCTACTAAGACTAAATAGAAGATTAATACGTCTATAGAAGTAAACGGTCGGCCGGTTCGCTTATTAGTTAAGGTCGTATAGAAATAATAACTATTAGTATAAGCATAGGAATATAAATAAATAGGATTGTCTAGCGCTTAGACCGTATCCTAGGCTAGGTCGGGGTCGTTATACGCGAGTAGGTCTAAGTTATCTATAACCGTACCCCGGTAGGTTTCCGAGATAAACTAGCTAAGAGCGTCTAGGATAGCGTATAAACGGCTAGGCCGATATACTACTCGAAGACTATAAAACTAAGAGAGGTACTAGCTAGCTCTTACTAGCCTTAAATTTAACTTATCGATAGAGGTTATCGTAGTAATAGAACTAGCTATTATAATATTAAGGGCGGCGGTATAGTCGGTAAATACGTAGATTAGCTAGCGACAAGCCTAGAGGATATATCTAGCCTTACGAGCGGTCTATAGAAGGCTAGAGACCTCTAGCTCTATAGCCGGGTATCTAGATTCTACCTTAGAAAGCGTCTTACTAAGGAAGAGTACTAGTTAGACTACTATTAGCACAAACCGTAGCGGCCGCGCTAGGCTAGGTACTAGGTCTCCCTATACTATATAGATTACTATAGCGTAGCCGTAACGGCTAGAGTCTAGGTCTATATAAAGCGGCTAGTCTACGTTTATATAGTAAAGGAAGATAGCGGAGTAGTATAGTCCCTATAGTATATTATAGGCGCGATGCTAGTAGGTAAGGTTTTCCGCGTCGTTCTAGGCTAGCGTCTTAGCTATAAACCTCTTGCGCGGGTTTCCCTTATTAGAAGAGGCTAGACGAAGGAGGTACTTCTTCCGATCCTTAAATAGTATAATTAGCTAGGAGAAGTACGGAATATAGTAGCGCTACTACCTTATAATACCTATATAGAATTCTAGGTCCTTTAAAGAGCGTAGAAACGGCAGGTTTAAGATAGCCTTAACCTTCTCTTCGTAGGTCGTATAGCCTAGGCTACTAATACGCTAGCTAAGAAGTTTTATCGAAGGGAAGCCTACGAAGGTCTTAGCTAGGGCAATACTAACATTAATATCGTCTAGCGCCTAGAATACCCTATCTAGGTCGCGGAGATAATTATTAAAAGTCCTAGAGAAAATAATAATATTATCGATATAAGTATACGAGTAGTAGTTAAAATTCTTTAAGATATAGTCTAGTTGTCTCTAGACGTATTATATACTATTAGCAAAACCTATAATAGCTACACCTAGCTGTTCCTAACCCTAGTAGCTATTAATAGTAAATTTATAGCGGTCGGCCTTAGCTACCTACTACTAATAAAAGAAGGAAACTACGTCGATAGTTATAATAAAACGGCTTCTCTTTAGAGCTATAATAATATCCTCCTACCTAGGTAACGGGTAGGAGTCCTTTACTACTAGTCTATTAAGGCCGCGGATATCGACTACCGCTTAGCCTTTACGGATAGGCTAGCTACCGACCTCTATAGTCTTCTAGACTATAAATACTAGAAACCCGAAAGGTATAGGCTAGGTAGAGTAGGACATTTTCCCTTATTAGTAGAGGGTATCGAAAGCCTTATCGACTACTATATAGTCTAGTACGAATAAAGGATAGGTAATAGTAGGTATCCGGTACGATTTACTACCTAGTAGTAATATAACTAGTATATGCTTAGAGTCTAGCACTTTAACCGTAACGCCCTTATCCTAAAATAGTTAGTCGTACTAGGATATAATCTGCTAATACTACGTCCTCTATCTAGTAGTACTATAGATAGTCGCCCTATTAGCTAATTTCTACTTAAGAGTATCGTCTAGTATCTTTAGTTTTAGTAAGGATACTAGACTCGTCGTAGTAGACTTACGAACTAAGGGGTTCTACCTATAAAAATCCGACAAACTAGCTAGTTTAGGCTAATAATTAGGAAGGGCGGCTAGCTTATACTAGCCCGGATCTAAATAGTACGCTCCCTAGTAGCTAATATTAGATATACTTCCTATATATATACCCTTAGTAAGCGTAGCTAGCCGGTCCGTATTATTACGGACAAAGACAAAGTTAGTGTCGGAGTCTATAATAGCTAAATATAGAGCTAGTTCCCGCTAAAGGCTACCTAAGTTACTAGGCTCGGGAGTAAACTAAAAATCTCTACCTACGGGAATAGCTTCTCGTAGTTTAATAGCTACTCTAGCTACCGTTCTAGCCGGTATTAAAGCCGACTACTAAGTAGATAGGATAGTATAAAAAGCTACGCGGTCTCTACGCTTAACTAGTAGAGGGGCACGGGTATTATTAGCGGCTTCTAAGGTAACTAATTTACGAGTTAAGTCGATCTTTATACTTTATAGGCCGATAATATCTATAGCTACTAGGATCTTAGGTAAGAGCGATTCTACTATATAGACCTTATACTATATATAGACTAAGACTCGCTTGCTATTATAGAGGGCGGGAACCTATATGTCTAGTTCTATATATTCGGAAGTATAGGTGCTCGCCGCTAGGCTAGATACCTATAGTAGCTAAGCTAACTTTTTCTAGGGGTAGTTAGGTAGTTAGCTAGCTAGGAAACTCGTATCTATTATAGATAACGTAGCGCCTATATCTAGGTATATAGCGTAATCTACCCCGTCTACTACTAGACGGAGGTAGATCTATAGATAGAAGGCTATATAGAAAGCAAAACTAGCCTTAGGGATAAAGGCGGCTCTAGATTCTAGAATGTCGTTAATCTACGTACTAAGAGGAGCTACCTCGTAGATACGCCGGTAGGCCTTTAGAGCGGCTATAGAAGGAAAATTAGCTCGGTAGATAGGATAGTAGTAGCCCTAGGCTATCCCTTGCGATAAGAATAGCTCGAGGCTAGAAGTAAGGCTATCCGAGGTACGGACTATAAAGTTAGACGGGCCCGGAAGAGGGTCTAAAACCCCGTTATCTTCTAAATCCGCGTAGTCTATAATATCGTTAAAGAACTAAAGTATATTAGGCCTACTAGCCTTACGACTACTAGTTATACGGCTATAGCTATAGCTATAAGACTAAGAAGATAATCTACGGTAGTATCGACTCGGGCTACGTAATAAGTTAAGGTAGTAATTCCGTAGTCGTCGTCTACGTTCTTATCGCGGCTTTAGATACTCTCTCGAGTAGTAGCTACGGTCCCTATAGTTATAGTAGGCCCTATTATAGATACCGGGCTCGTTCTTAATCTTTAGCTTAGGGCTAGGCTCTTGCTTAATATAGTCGTTTTCGCGTTCGTAGAGTTAGCGATACCGATCGTTATCGTTTAGGCGGTCGCGCTCGTTATATTTCTATTAGTACTTATTAGGTTATAGATTATTACGGCTACGACTAGGTCTACGTCGGTTTCTAGGCTCGAAGTTACGGCCGCTTACGCGTCTAATATCTCTATACTACCCGGATCTCGTTATATCTAAGCGCTATAGCTCCTATTATATCGAGCGCGAATACTTACCTATAGGGCGGCTCTTAGATAGCTATCTCTAACTAAATAGCTAGGTCTTTAGGTATATAGTAAACTAGTTAACTATAGTACTAGGAGTCGGGTAGTCGATATTTATTCTTAACTCTTCGTAGAGCTTTATCTAGGTAAGGGTAAGTTAAGCCTATTAGTCTATCGTCCTAGCCTCTCTAGCCTATCGTACTATATTTAGGACGAAATCCCCTAGTAGCTAGTTAGCCCGGATATTACTCTAGTCGTAATATTCTAGTTCTAGTTTAGCTAACGCCTTAGCCGGTAGTAACTAAAACTTGTCCCTTAAAGCCTTATCCTAGTAGTTAATCCTACTACTACTACGTAGGATATAGCGGTCTGCCTCTATTAGTTTACCTATAAGCTACTATAGAGTATTCCCTCGAAAATACTTAGTTAGGTAGGTCCGCGTAAACTTGCTACTATTAAGTACTATATAGTCCTTAGCCGCGTCTAAGAATAGGTAGACCGAGTAGTAATATATCTTTCTACCCCTATTCGTAATATTACCCTCTAGTAGGTTAGTAGCCGAGGCGTCTAGATAGAAATAGCTAATTTCCTTAGCCTTAAACTAAGTAGTTCGATATAGGCTATAGCGTAGGGAGCGAAACGGTTCCTAACTACTATTCTTATAGTAATCGCCTCTAGACGAGGAAGGCAAGGATAAAGGTAATCGACGACGATAACGACGCCTATTACGGCCGCGGCTATTCCGGTCGCGATTACGCCTACTATTATATCTTAGCTAGGAATTACTATTATCTAGTAGCGGAGGACTACCGTTAGGGTTCCGATTATAGCGTAGCCGTACGCTATCCGCGCGTCGTTAACCTTCGCCTAAGACTAGACTAGTACGCTATAGGCGTTATTAGTAGCTATTATCTAAATTGCGCTAGGCTCGTCTAGCGCGATTATTTAGTTCTAGGTTAATAACTATAGGAGCTAGACCTAAAGGGAGGGTATTAGCTAAAGAGCGCTATTCTAATACTAGGAGACGGGCTATTACGCCGTTCTCTAACTATACTACTCTCTCGTTCTACTAGTCTCTTAACTAATCGATACGATAGAGCTAGATAGTAGTTTGTTTAGCTAGGACCCTACGAATCTAGTCTATTAGCCCTTCTAGTACTAGCTATAGAGCTAGTTTACGTCGATGCTACCTACGCTCCTTAGTAGCCGGCCGATCCTCGGCTGCTAGTAGAGGTGCCTACGGGCCTTACTATAGAAATTCGCGCAAACCTAAGAGTAGTAGCTACCTAGAAGGATAAATATAGAAACCGTAACGTTATACCTACTCCTAAGCTTATTCCCCTTCTAGCTCTATCTCGGTACGCGGTAGTAGCGGCTATTATTATTATAGGCTAGGGTGTTAAGGCAGGCTAGGATAAGCTAGTACCGAGTTAATATCCTCTAGATTTTCGCGCTACTATAGCCGAGGACTAAGTAAATGCGCGCGGTAACTATAACGTCTCTACTCGGGAATACGTTTCTAATTATCTATTTCTACCTCTTATATAGGCTAAGGCTCTAAACTCGGTAGGTTAGACTATATAAGGCCTACTAGTAATAATAGTAGAGAGTACTAGAAGCTAGCTTCCGAACTAGATATCTAACGTTATAAAGCTAGAGGCTAGGTAAATAGCTTACGTAGAGGAGTTCTAGGCGATAGAGTCCTTAGCGGCTAGGTATATAGACGGACGCGTAGAGGACGCTAGGCTACTACTCGTCGGCGGATTGCGTTAAGTAAGTAGATCGGCCGATGCCTCTAGACTAGGCGCTATACCTACTCGTCTAGCTAGATTCCTAGTTTAGGTCGTACTAGCTATTCCTACGGAATTAGCTACGGCCGAGGTTTAGGCCGTATTTCTAGAGAACTCGCGAACTAGTAGAGTAGTTTAATTACTAGCCGCAAATAGAGAACCTACTTAGTAGCCTCTATTACTACCGATATGTTTATTAGCTAATCTAGTAGGTATCCTAAGGTAGCTACTCCTCTACCTATCTATCCGGGAGGCGAGTATTCCTATAGCTAAGGGTAGTGCTAGACTAGGAACTAGACTAAGGGTTAAAGAGCTAGTCTTAAGCGCTTAATTCTCCTAGATAGGTTAAAATTCTCGAAGAAGATCGAGAATAAGAAAGCGTAAGTAAGCGTAAGGGCGTTAACCTCGGGAAGTTTAGGAGCTAGATTAGCTATATACGGCGTACTCGGAAGATAAGTAGCGCTAAGAACGCTAATAAGCTTCTAATAGTATAGAGGTCTACGCCGCTATAGGTTCGGCTAGTTTATAGCGTTCTACTACTCTAAGTAGTTGTTCTATTATCTCGTCTAGTTAATAGTTAATAGTTAATAGTTAATAGTTAATAGTTAATAGTTTATAGTCGATAGTTAGTCGTCGGTTAGAATACGACGAGAAATAAGGTATTAACTAGACTAAAGGCGCTCCCTACTATATAAGGAAAGCACCGCTCGCGATACAGTAGTTACTAGCGAAGCGGTAAACTCCTTCCTAAACTAGGTATAATAGAGTAAATAAAGGCCTAAGGCTAGACTAGAGAGATAGTAGCGGGCCGTAGCTAGTAGGAAGTAGAGTAGGTAGCTTCTAGTAGCTAGGCGATATAAGTCCCTTACGGCTTAGTTAGCGGCTAAGAGCTAGGTTAAGCGAAAAGGTAGGCGATTAGCGGCCGGTAGGCTAGACGCGCTAGTCGCGGAAAGTCGCTAAGTAATCGGTAGAAGATCGTAGTCGGTAGGCCGTCCTTTAGATATTTAAGTCTATAGGACTAGCTAGATCGTATTAATAGTTCCGAGCTACTAATTATTAGGGTCTAGGCAGGGCCTAGCTAAGTTAAGTTAGTAACGTCTATATTATTACTATCCAGCTATATATATACTAAAGTACTTACCTAGCGGCCGGGCTCGTAGCCTTAGCCTTCGGCCTATAACCCCTATCCGGCTAGCTGCTTCTAATCTATAATAGTAGTACTTCTTAGCTTTCTTATAAATAACCGTCTATTTAAAAATAGTATTCTTACGTAGGAGCTAATATAGAGGTTTAGCGATAATAGCAAAGCGAGGAATCTAAATCTAGAAGTATACGACGATCCTAACGAATATATATACCTCCTTCTAGTTAACCGGCTATAGCTACCTTAGGAGCTTAGCTATACGAACCGCGTTAGGGTGTCTACTATCTTAATCTATTACGTACCCTATAACCTTAATCTTAGTTTAGAGGATCTATAACTTCTTAATAGTAACCGTTATTCTAGCTCGCTTAATATCTACGAGAACTTAATCTAAGTCTTAAATATATTCGATAATATACTACCTTATCCCTAGCTCGATCTCTTCGTTTCTATATATAGTATATAGTCCCTTTACCTCGAAATTATCGATAAAGAGACTAGCCTTATAAGAGAGGTAATTATATAGGACTATATTTATAATCCTCGCGAACTAAGATACTAAGTTCGTCGCTCCTTATAGCAACGTAGTTATTCTTAAAAGACCGAATAGAGAGCCGTCGAAACTAGTTAGGTCTCTACTCTTCTTAGCTAGAGGAACCTAATTATATCCTAAGAAGAGGTCGAGAAGGCTAGCTACGATATAACCTACGAATTACTCTAAGAAGGAATCTATATCTAGAGGTAAGAAGGTATCCTTAATTATAACCTAGTTAATCTCTATAGCTATATTAATTAATCTATACTTCCTTATATCTCTTTTTAAAACTAAGAAATAGGGGTTTCTATACGTAGTATAGCTATATTCTAAGGTCCCGGCTTCTATATAGATTCGTAAAATCCCTTCGACCTATACCTTCTATAATAGGCTTATATAGAATCCTAGGTGCTACTATAGCATATATAGTATAGTACGGATAACCTATAGTAGAGCTACTCTTAAGTAAATACGACCTAAGTATTCGAAAGACGAAGCGAGTACTTTCTTATAGTTAAATAGTATATAGATTAGTAGTTCCTTCTCCTTCGGCTAGAGCTTAATCCCGACCCTATCTAGTATTAGGGTAAGCATTTCTACTATTAGCCTACTTCCTCGCTTAATATTAGATAACTTCTTAATTAAATATCGTCTATTATATAGGCTCGTCCTAGGAGGCGTTAAGGCTTCCTCCCTTAGATACTTCTCTTTCTATTTTAGTATTCCTCCTAGACCTTCTCTAGAAGTTTTATATATGCTAGTAAGTATAAGTAGTACTTTATTAGCCTTCCTCTTATAGAAGGTATATACTTAGATAATAGTAGGAGACCGAGGTACCTTCTTTTATCTCTTCTATATTATTATAGAAGCTAATAGTATCGTCTAGATTAGAATCGCTTCTAGATCCTTAAATTCCTCTTCGGCTAAGTAGGAACCTCTATTAGCCTAAGTATCTAGTTCTATATCCTAATATAAGCTAAGGCCTCGGACTCTAACCTCCTTTTTACTAAAATCCGATAGTATCGTAGCTACTTACTTTCTAGTAGTTATTATTATAGCTACGAAACCGCGTACTAGTTTCCTAAAGCTAGTTTCTAAAGGTAGTCCTAGACTAAAAGGTATCCCTTAGATCCTTTCGGCCTAGTAAAGGTAACCGATTTACCTTTCGTATTACTAATAGTTCCTTCCTATATTCTATTATTATAGTTTCTTCCTACGAGTCTTACCTTACGTACTTAAGTTCGTCCTAGAAGTAAAGGTATAGGTATAGCTCCTATAACTAGTCTAGAGACGAAGACTAATACTTTAATCTCGATATCGAAGACGCTAGTAACTAATCTCCTACTAATTCCTAAGATAGTAACTAGCCCTCCTATAGTAATTATTTTACTTTCCGGAATGTTTTAGATTAAAGTAATTCCTATTTCCTATACTTAGTTCTAATCGACGATATAAGAATTCGTACTCTTATTAACTAATAGTTAAACTTCTAGGCTCGAATTCTTACTCGTTCTAACTATATATAGAACCTAGATAAGGAGAGCTATAATAAAATCGTCTATTACTACTAATAGGTCTATACTAGATAGAGTCTCGTATAGTTCCTCGATAGTCTATACTTTAGACTACGTAACTACGTAAGCGCGATATATATTAATTCCTTCCTTCTAAAATAGTTCCTTAGAAAGAGCCTCTTTAATATAGGGATCCTAGTCTTAAAAAGCTTTATAAAGGAATTCCTTAACTTAATTCTTACTAATATCGTCTAATTCCCCGGCCTACTATATATTCTCTACTAGCTAGTTAATATTTATAGGCTCGGTTTAGAGTACGTTATATAGTTTATTATCGTTAGTACGGATCCTATTCTATAGTAACTTAATTACTAGCTTAGAACTTCTAAGGAGGATAAATTCCCTAAAGGTAATTAGAATCTTATAGTAGATTAACTTCTTAAGCAACCTAGTCTTTAGTTTCTTAGTAAGTAGTAAGTTCTCCTCGTTCTTCCTTCTCTTTACTCTTATATAATTATCGAACCGCTATCTCTTCGAAGGGTTCCTAGCCTTCCTTATTAGAGGGTTAACGAGTCTAGCGGTTAGAATATTCTTTATATCTTCGTCTACTATATCTTTATCTATATAGCTAAATGTCTCTTAGGTCTATAATCTCGAAGGTCTAGGGCGAGGATTATCTCGCTTATCTTCTTAGGAAGCTTAGGTTTATAATACTTAGTCGAAGATCTTCGCTCGTAGCTATCTCGTCTTTATAGCTCCCTTCTATTTCTTAATTCTATCTTTAGCTATACGAGCTAACTACTTATCCCGGCTTAGGATTACTATACTACTAATCTTATCCTTACTCTTTTTTTTAGTACTCGCGACTATAGTAGTAGCTATATTAAGGCTTCTTCTAAGCTCTTCTTTTATAATATCCTTAATCTATCCTCTACTATAGTCGTATTTATCCTCCTCTTCTATACTAGCTTATCTAAACTAGTATATAGCTACTCTAAAAATAGTAGGCGTAAGTACGAAACCGAAATAGATGCCTTTAATAACCTAAGGAGGTACGGTCGTAGTAGTATATACGAGTTTAAGTATTAGAGGAGTTAGAATTATAGTCGGGGCCCCGGGCTCTAACTAAATATCTTTAGGTATATACGATAGTTTCCTATATAGTATTTAATATCCTAGGTTCGAGATACTTCTAGGCGCTATATTAGTTATATCCCTTCGTATCTAGAGTACTAATAACTAATTCGCCCTTAATAGATAAGCTAGCTATAGAATACGACCGTATAGAGGGAATAACCTCTATACTACTAGGTATATCTAAGCTATTCGTAGTATCTAGCTATCCTACTTCGGTATACTAATTAGCTAATAGTTTCTAGTAGGAGGACTATAGTACTATCTCCTCTATTTATTCTACTAGATATACTTACTTCTTTAGAGCTAGGCTATAATCGGATATTCTCTTACGTAGTAGTCTTAGTCTCCGTAGTTAAAATACTTATTCTATATCGTTAGGTATACTAGAATCTACGTCGCGAAGGTTTTAACTATGCCTATATACGCGAGTAGTTCGTTTTCTAAACTTAAAGTATTTACCTAATAGGCTTACTACGTTCCTATCTCTATAGAAGAGTTTATAGGCATAGGGCTAGTTCCGGTCTGCGAAGTAAGTCTATATAGAATCGATATCTTCGCGAACTTATAAGTAAAGTCGTTATTAATAAGAGTATTACCTATAGGTACTACTAGAGCTCTTTTCGGACGGCTAACCGAGATAGAGTTCTATAGCGAGGTTATCTATTATTTATCTCTATTTTTAGTAAGCCTAAACCCTTTAGATCCTTTAACTATTTCTTCTACCGACTTTAGAATCTTATTAAATAGTCGGAAGGACTCTAGCTTCTAGAGATATAGGCTATACTTTCTATAGATCCTTCTACTAATACTATCTAGTAAAGCTTTTAGTAGTAGTATAGATCGTTCTCTATTACTTAAGTCTTCGGAATCGATATAGTTAGAAGCTAATCGAAACTATCGTAAGAATTTATTTAGATTATCGCTTTCTAACTATTAGGTCTTATAGTACGATATAAGGTATAATACCGATTTAATAATATAATACGTATTACTATTAGCGAAGTAGTCTAATAGGGACTTCCTAAATTTAGTCTAGTTATATTTAGGCACGCCCTTTAACCGCTTTAGTTCTAGTCGTAGGATAATCTTAGTATTAGCGATAACGCTATTAATCTTTTCCTAGTTACTACGCCCTTCTAGATTAAACTACTTCTAGAGACTATCGAACCGTTCGAGGAACTTAGTAGTATTCTATCCTCTAAAGAACGGGTTCGCTTTAGTTCTAGATAATAGTAGATTTAGCTTATAGGTATCTAGTATACTTCTTAGGACTTCCTATAAAGTTAGAAGCTACGTTATATCTATTACGGTAGGCGACCGCAAGGAGGGTCCTTAATTAGGTATATTACTAATAGTACCTATTATAGCGGCGGTAAAGTCCGCTAGTCGGTTCCTTATATCGAACTCCTAGGTACTATAATAGATTATATCTTCCTTAGTACTAGAAACTATAGTAGCTAGCCTAGGTTCCGTATAATCGTCTTAATTACCTAGTATAGCAGCTCTCTCGGTTCTTAAGTAGTTATATCTTAGCGGATTCCTTCCCTCTTTTATCTATATAAGCTAAGGCCCTAGGCTCTAGCTTTAATTTCCCTACCTAATAGATATTTTATCTTACTAGGAAATAATTTATCGTATGTTCCTAGGTTGCCTTTACTTAGTCCGCGTCTAGATTAGGTTAGACTACCTAGTTTCTACTTACTACTCTCCTATAGTAGCTTCTCGCTCGTATTGCCTATAGTATATACTTAGCCTATCTATATACTATTATCTCTTATCGCGAACTATATTTATAAGAACGGCGCGTAGTCTTCGTTTATTTTCGGGGTATAGGTAATGCCTACGCTACTCGTATTTTAGTACTAGTCTCGACTACGACTCCTAAACGCGTACTATATTAGATTCTAAGTCTATATTATCTACGACTCCTAAACGCGTACTATATTAGATTCTAAGTCTATATTATCCGCGACTCTTAAACGCGTACTATATTAGATTCTAAGTCTATATTATCCGCGACTCCTAAACGCGTACTATATCTAATCTTAAACGCTATATATATAGTAGAAATAGCTAACTTCCCGCGAATTATATACGTATACGTATGCAAATTAAATCTAAGTCTTATTTATAGTGCCTCTTTTAGTAACGTAGTATCTTTTTAGTCGTAGTCGAGCCCTACCTTCGGCTCTAGAATATAACCCTAAACTATATATACTCGGATAGCTTATATTAGTATAAATAGAGTAGGTCGTAAGGCGGGTAGGTAATAGAATGCCCTATATAGCTAGTCCTTAGATACTATCTCGTCTAGCGTACCTATTTCTAGTAAGTATACGTTAGAAGCTATTATAACTACTTCTCTACTATCTCCTCTATATATATAACTTCGTAAGGGATAAAGGTTATAGCTATACGTTATCGTTGCGTTGCTATCTATATTCGTTCTTATATCTCTATTCGTATTTAAACTATAGGTTATAAGTATACCCGCCTTACTAATTAAACTCCGACTCCTAAAACTACTAAAGTAAGCCTCGAATTTAAGTTCTTATAGTAGTAGTATATCTTAACTCGCGTATTAGAATAAGTAGCTAGTTAGCGTATATTAGCTAGCTAATAATATATAGCGAAGGGTCTTACTTTTAAGAGGAATATAGTCCTACTCTTAACTTAATTAATAGAGGCTATATATATAAAGGCGAACGGAACATCCTATACTTCGGCCGTACGAATACTAGCTATCTAGAAAAGATTATCTTTAGTTAGGACTAGAAGACGCTAAAGCTAAAGTTTATTACTACGTAGATCTAAGAACGAATTAGAAGTCCTATTAAGTAGACGTATCCCGAATAGATTAAGAGGATTATAGAAAGTTAGCCGTCGCTACGAGATATATCTTACTACTAGAATACGTCTTATAATCTAAGATACTAGATCCCTACTATAAAGCTTAACTATTCTAATAGTAAGTAGCTAATTATTCTTTAGCGATAAAAGGAATTAGAGATAAAGTCTTTAGCCTTAGTAATAAGCTATTACTAGATACTATAGTTCGGGGGTTCGCCGATTTCCCTCGTCTCCTCTACTACTTAAATAAGAAGTCGTATATTACCTAAACCTAGCGTAAGCTCTACTAGTATAGCTATCTCTAAGAGAGACCGAAAAACGATATAAGAAAAACTCCGAGAGTAGAGTCGTACTATAAAAGCAAAAGGAAAACGTCTCGAAGAATTATACGTAGTATTAAAACCCCGATAATTCTAGAAGTCGTAGAAGAGTTATTAGAGGAACCTAAAAGCTAGACTTAAGGCCGAGAAACTATAAAGACTCCTTTATTTATTTAAGAATTTCTAGACGATATCGAAGATATAGATATACTTAAAAGCAAAGAAAACGAGCTTAGGCCTATTAATCTATCGAAGCGAAAGGTTCTTAAGAAACGTTCTCTTAAGAACTATCTTTAGGATTAGGCTAAGAAGGTTAACGAAGATATAGGCTATAATATCGGCGAAGTTCGGACTCTAAGTAAGCTTATATAAGCAAAGGTCGAGTTCTCGGTTAGTAAGCTACTAGCCTATTATAATATACTTTCTAAACTCCTTTAGAAGAGAGTAATAAACAATTAGAAGCTTCTTTAAAGGCTTTATATAATAGACGTCTAGAATGCCGATATTTTTAAGAGTCTAGAAGTTCCCGAAGGATCTAAACTATCCGCGAATATAAATCTAATTAACGTATTAAGCCTTCTAAGTCGGGAATCGGCTCCTTCTACTAAGAATCTTTATAGTCCTAGTAAAGAAATCGATCTATCTATTATCTTTAAAGATTTTATATAAGTATCGTTAATCTAGGTACTAGTAGAAGTCGGAATACCTACTAAAATAGTTAATACGCTTATCGACGAAGGTTCTAAATACTATATTATTATAGATTACTTTACGAAATAGTATAAGCTAGCAATTATTCCTTAGAAGTAGAGTATTATAATATATAGTACTATTAGAAACATATAGATCGTTAGCTTTACTAAAAATATTCGGATAAACGTTTATAACGTTATTATTAAACTTTCCTATATCGTCGTACGAGGAGAAGTAAATACGGCGATCTAGCTTATCCTTAGGCGTCCTTAGACTTATAGAACCCGACTTACTAGTAGAAACTACGACGATAGCTCCTAAGAAGGAACTATTACTACCGTAAGAGGTAAACTTATTACCTTTACTACTTTAAACGGCAACGATAGCTATATAACTCTTAACTAGCTATTAGGAAAAGTAGAGGGCCGAGAATCGAAGCTATAACGATCTCTATAGCCCTGCTTACCTTAGCGGAAAATAGACTTTATTAGAAGTTATTAGAAGGCTAGCGCTACTACTACCTTTAGTACCCGAAAGAGCTTAAGTAACTAAGCGCTCTAGAGAGGAGGGACCCTACTTATTAACTTCGAATTCTTACGATATATAAATCTAGAAGAGTACTTACGCGCGCTTATATAAATAATAAGGACGAACTAGTCGAAGAAAACCTTTTCGACTTAGTCTTAAATGTCGATAACCTCTACTACTAAGATTAAGAAGAGTCTACTTTCTAGTCTACTTTCTACCTTACTAAACTTACTCGAAAGGCCTAGTAGCTAATAAGAAAGGTTCTCTATAATATACTTTATAAAAGAGTAGCCGATAAGGTTAAACCGGTTAATATAGATATCTTAATAACGAATAGTAAGGCCCTAGAAGCAAATCTAAAGTAGAAATAAAAATGCCTCGACCGCGAATCCCTTCTACTTAAAGGTTCTAGACTATTCGATTAGAAGTATATTATTTAGAAGTTCTCGACGATAGAAAGAGGTAGCCGGCTAACACTATAAGTCCTATCTACTCTCGACCTCGGTATAGAACTTTTAAAGAACGAATTATATCTACTCTATAAGATACTCTTTAACCGAGAAGCTATTTTTGCTTTAGACTTTTAATATCTCGGATAGCTAAATCTAGAAGTAGCGCTACCTTAAAAGATTAGAATAGTACCTTATTCGCTATAGTAGTACCTAGGTTTTCGGCTTAATCTAGCTCTAAAAAAGACGATAGAAGAAATAATTAAGTAGCGCTTAGACGCTAGCACGCTCGAATTCTACTATAGATCTTATAGTAATCCTTACTTTCTAGTTTATAAAGTAAATACGAATAAGTATCGTCTAATAAACGCTACTTAGAAGATTAACGAGGTTACTATCTAAGATATAAATACGCTACTAGATATAGATAGCTTTTTAGAAGAGATAGCTAGCTATATAGTCTCGAGCCTTACCGATATCTTCTCTAGATACGATTAGATTCCTCTAAATAAAGGAAGCCGTAACCTAATAGGTTTTATAACGCCTCTAAGATTAGTTCGATAGACGACCCTACCTTAAGGAGCTATAAATTTAGTTGCCTAGTTCTACTAGATTATAGCTATTATACTATACGACTATTTCTCGTATATAGCTATTCCGTTCCTCGATAATATTATAATTAAAGAGCTAAAAAGTCGCTATAATAATAAAGAAATTAAACTAGGGATCCGCTAGTTTATTATAGAAGCGGTTACTATACTTAATTCTATTCTTATAGATCTAGAGCGAGCTAGTCTAACGGTAGTATTTAAGAAGTTTAAAGTCTTTTACGAATAGCTAGAAGTCGTCGGGTATATTAGTAGGCCTAAAGAATAGTAGCTAAATATACGACGAGTATAGAAGATCTTAAACTAGCTAGACCCTACCTATTAGAAAGATATTCGCGTATATCTCGGGCTTCTAGTCTACTTTAAGTTTATAATCGAGATATATAGCTTAATTGCAGCGCCTCTTTATAAGCTCCTCTAGAAGAATACTAAGTTTATCTAGACTAAAGCCTATTAGAAGGCAAAGGCAGCCCTTAGACACGCTCTAGTTAACTATCCTTAGCTTATTTCTATCGACTATAGACCTAATAGTAGCGAAATTATTCTAGCTATAGATATAAGTAGAGATAGATATAGCTATATCCTTATATAAGTTATCGATAGCTATCGCTACTCTATACGTTTCGAAAGTAGCCTCTAGAACGATATAGAGAGAAGATATAATATAGGAAAACTTAAATACCTCGCGGTTCTAAAAAGTCTAAAAAAGCTAAAACCTTAGCTTTTTAGCGTCTACTTTACTCTAGAAGTAGATATAAAGACTCTAGATTACTAGCTTAGTCGACCTACTTCTAATCTCCCGAATTCTATAATAGTATAATAGGTAGCCTAGATACGGCTCTTTACGTTTACTATCCGATACGTTCTAAGTCCGAAATATACTAGACTAGATACCTTATCTCGACGACTACTAAATCCTAATATAGATATAGAATCTAAGGGTAAATATAAGTTCGCAATTAATAACGACTTATTCTAAGACTAGAAACTAATTTCCGTAGTAGCTACCTTTAGAGATTATAATCTAATAGGTTCTACTAATCTTCTAGAGGAACCTAATAGCTCTACGCTAGATAGAGAATAGTCCTACGACTTTCTAGTCTATACTTATATCCTTTCTAGAGGTCGGAGAATCCGTACGATTAGCTATAGAAAATAGCGTACTTATACTTAAGAATTACGCCGTTTCTTTATTTAAGAACGATGTCTCTAGAGATAAGAACGTCTAAATTTACTAGTTATTCGAGTCGTTAATAACTCTTAGAAAGGATTAGAGATTATATAGGAAATCTACGACGTTTCTAGATATAGAAGTATAGATTTATACTAGTAGATAATTAGGTAGATATACTAGTAGTCCGGAATATACGGCGACGTTTCTAATTATATCCGAAGATACCGACCTTATAATCTAAGAGATAGTTAGCGCCGTCCTATATAGATAGTCCTATAGTAGATTTAAACTATTAGAGAAGTCTAGTATTACGATATAGTCTACTATATAGGCGATATTCTAGGGACTAGAGTTAAGAAAGGTTATTTCTTTATTACTCGCGAAGGTCTTAGCCGATAGGTTAAAGGTAAAACGTTTTCTTATATAGCGAAGGACTTAATAGCTAAGTAGATCGCAAATTTTATCCGACGCTAGATCTTTTATAAATAGGGTCTATTATATAGAATAGTTCTAAATAGCGCTCGGGCCTATTTAAAAGAAGTCGAAGACCTTCTAAACTCGTATAGTATTAAGCGTACTAGGATCTCGCCTTATAATCGAGAATTAAATAGCCGCGTTAAAGTTAAGTATCGTCCTATCCTTTTAGCTCTTATAAAGATATTAGATAGCACTTAGAAGGGCTAGATAAAGCACGTTCCGGCGGTACTTTAGGCCGAGAGGACTACTATCTATAGCATAACTAGCTAAATTCTGTTTTTACTTATATATAGCCGAGAAGCGGTCCTTCTAATCGAGCTCTCTATTACGACCTTTAGTCTTCTAGATTAGAGGAAGGTTAGAACGTACGAAGACCTTATTTAGAAGAGAGTAGAAGCTCTAGAAGCTATAGACGTTATAAAGGTAGAAGCGCTAGCCCGCGAAGAACGACTTTAAGAATAAGCCTCTCTTTATATAGATAATAAGAGGAACGTAACCGACGTAGTCTTTATAAAAGGCTAGCTTATCGTTCTCTAAAGAGGAGATATTAAAGATTTACGTTCCTAGAAGCTTTCTTTCTAGTAGAAAGGCCCTTATCGAGTATCGGGTTATATAAAGAACTATTCTACTTACTATCTAGAAGAGCTTAGTAGTGCTAAAATTAATAGGACGATTAATAAGCGTAATCTAAGAGCTATACTTCTATTCTATAAGTAAGAAGACCTAGTAAGATACTAAGTAAGAGAGGCGTCTTAAAATCTAGAAGAGGAAAATAAGATCGAACTAGTTCTAGAAGGAGTTTATAAAATCTCGAGCGAAGAGGATATAGTCGACGAAGTTAAATACGAGGAAGAACGATATCCTACGATAGTATAACTCCGATATATTCTAGAAGAAGAACTATAAGAATACTAGAGAATATAAAAAATCTTATTTTAGCGTTTAGTAGGAAAGGATAGGTAGTATCTAGCGTTTAATAGTCTTTAGAAACGATTAGAAGCTCCTAAAGAAATAATAAACGTCCGTAATAATATTAAACTAAAGAAGCTCCTAAAGGAAAGACAAACGTCTATAATAATATTAAACTAGTAAAAAGAAAAATATCTAATAAAGATAAACGTCTATAATAACGTTAAACTAAAGAAAAGAAAGGAAAAAATATCCGACGAAGGTAAATATTCGTAATAATATTAAACTAAAGAGAAAAAGAAAGTTCTTCGGAGATAACTATCTATAATAATATTAAACTAAAGAAAAAGAAAAAGATATCCGACGAAGGCTTACGTCTATAATAATATTAAACTAAAGAAAAAAAAAGAAAAGAAAAAAAAAATATCTAACGAAGGTAATTATTCGAGACGATATTAAACTAGCGATATAGCTTAACGATAGTTTTTAGAAGTAATTAGAAGTTCCGCCCTTTTTAGAAAATATATTAACTAGAGTCTAAGACGACGTTAAACTAAGTCTTATATAAAGAAGACTAAAAACCTTAACTAGTTTTAAGTTTCTAGAACTTAGAATTAATCTCCTAGAAATAAAACAACTCGATAATACTAAATATAATATCTAGGCGGCATATATATCCGTAAAGACTTAAAACTATAGACGAAAAACATAAAATACTATATAGTATTCTTAGCTTTCTTTTTCTAGAATAATTAGACCTTCGTTTTCTATCTTTCTACGAATATCCGACGACCTCGATAACTCTTTAGATTTACTTCTTAACCCTTCTAAGATTTAACTACTTCTAAGACTATATACTTAGGTATACCTTCTAAATCTAGAAGTCTAAAGGCTAAATCCCTAGCTCTCTTCTACTTAGACTTTAGTTTCTTTTTCCTAGCCTTCTTTAGGTTTACCTTCCCTAGCTTCTTCTATTACCTAGTCCTTAGCTTAGTTATTAGAATCTAAGTTAGAATTAGAATTAGAATTAGAATTAGATTTAGTATCTAGACTATTTTTAGATTAGATATTAGATTTACTAGCAACTATAGCCTCTAGGTTCCTCTTAGGTACCTTTTCTATATTAGAAGATTATTCTAGTATAAGGCTAGTTAGGGCTACTTTCTTCTTCTTAAGTTAAGGAGAGGATTAATCTAAGGACTAGGAACTAGTAGCTCTAGTTACCTAATTAGCTAACTTTACTAAGGAAGTACTAAGACTAAGCAAATTCTCTTCCTTTAAAACCTTTTAATTAACTAGAAAGAGGAAGGTTAGATAGCTAGAACTAAAGGCTATACTATCTAGATAATTCTACTTAGTATAGTAAAACTAGTATAGGGGCAAAGGGCCTATTTTTAGAATATAATCTAAACTAGTAGGATTTAGTAAGTTCTCTAAGTCTAGGAATTTCTAAAATCTATTAAAGGCTATATAGTATCTAGTAGTATCTAGGACAATCCTATTAGCCTAGGCCTCTAAACTTAAGACTTAGACTATTAACTTAGATCTAGTTAATCTATTATACTTTATATTAGAAAGAACCTCTTTCTAAATAACTTTAGGTCCTCTAACTACTTTTAGCTAGGTACTTAGACTATATCTAGAAGAGGAAGATTAGTTATACTAGCTATTATATAGGTAGTTAGTATAAGTACCTCTAAAAAGCTACTTATTATCTAGATCTTCCTAGCTAAGGCTTAGTACTCTTCTATAAGCTAGAAATAAAGCAGTTTTGCTCTTTTTATAATAGTTATAAGGACCTTTAGAATCCTTAGCTTACTTTAGAAAATAAGTAATAATAGATATTACTTTATAGAGGGAACTATAGGGCTTATACTCTTTAACTCTTATCTAGGAACCTTTAAATAGCTTTATCTTAGAAAGAAGCTAGTATTCTAGCCCTAGGATTCCTCTAATACTTAAGTATAGCCTTCTATTTTTATAAGAATTTAGGAATAGCCTAAGAAATATATCTAGAATACCTAGTAATCTAAATAGGTCTAAGAAGTAGCTAGCCCTTTCCTAGATATCCTAATTAGAGAGTATAGTCTTATCCTACTAGCCCTAAACCTTCTTAGAATACTACCTCTTCTAGACCTTCTTTAATAGCTTTCTAGCCTACTTATCCTTCCTAAAGACCTAGTACTTAAGGTTTGTCCTAATAATATTCTCTAGAAAGGGTAAGGTACTAAAGGCCTTTAAGCTCTCTAATAGGATCTAAACCTTAGCCTTTAGCTTCTAGATAGACTTTATTAGTACTATTTAAAAGTAGAATATAGAGTTTAGAGGAAGTAAGAGGATATTAAAAAGAGAAGAAATTAAGTAGAGGATAAAGGTTTCTAAATTTTAAAGTAGTAGAAGTTAGCTAGCTACTTAGTACTATAACCCTAAACTATATATACTCGGGTAGCTTATATTAGTATAGATAGAGTAGGTCGTAAGGCGGGTAGGTAATAGAATGCCCTACGTAGCTAGTTCTCGGATACTATCTTATCTAGCGTACCTATTTCTAGTAAGTATATATTAGAAGCTATCGCAACTACTTCTCTACTATCTCCTCTATATATACGACTTCGTAAGGGAAGAAGGTTATAGCTATACGTCGTCGTTACGTTACTATCTATATTCGTCCTTATTTTTCTATTCGTATTCGAACTATAGGTTATAAGTATACCCGCCTTACTAATTAAACTCCGACTCCCGAAACTACTAAAGTAAGCCCCGAATTTAAGTTCTTATAGTAGTAGTATGTCTTAATTCTCGTATTAAAATAAGTAGCTAGTTAGCGTATATTAGCCGGCTAATATACTCTACCCCTATTATAAACCTAAACCTACGATATTAGTTAAATTCTAGTCTAGTAGAAGTAAAGATACTTATAGGAAACACTTATCGTTTATAGTCTAACTTATCTCCCGCGTATTATCTACTACTATTAACTTCGCTAAGCTAGGGCTCTAGGCCTTAGCTTCCTCCTATACCTCGTTCTATACCTAATTATAGATCTCCGATTAGTCGTTAATATCCGCGTCTTCGTAAAACTAAGCTATAGGCCGCTTCGAATAGTCGGCTTAGTATAGTACGTAACTATTATTTCCGAAAAACATTTATTCTAGTTCTAATACTAAGGGCTAGATACGAGTATGCTCTATAAGTACGTAGTTATAGTAGTTAGAGGCCTTAGAAAAGAAGTCTTCCTTAGAGTAAGTTATCTACTTATAGGCGTCCTTAATAATAGCTAGGTTATTCTATCGTAGCTAGCTTACGAGTACGGCCGATAGAGGACTCTATAAAGTAAAATAAATAGAGGCTAGAAACTAGAAGGGTATAATACTATACTTGTTCGGATAACCGGATAGTATACTAACTCCTAGAAGGAGGTTACGATATATATTATATAGTTTAGTATAGGTTCCTAAAGCTTTACCTATTTCTAGGCTATTATTCTTAATATCGACCCGAGTAAACTAAGGAAGTATAGTTCGGCGAGTCTTCTTAGAGGCCTTCGTACTATATAGTAGATATAGCGACGAGATACGTACTTAGAAAGCGTTATAGACCTATAGTTTTATTCTATAACTAATTAAGGTATAGTCTTCTTTTATTAGTTAGTTAGGGCCGATAGCCTCGATAAATAGGCCCTTATTATCCTTTAGAACCCCTCGCTTCTTTATACGCTCGAACTAAGCCTAGAAAACATCTCTCTTATATAGGCCTCTTACTAATATAGTAGTATTAGCCTCGTCCTTATTAGTAAGAGATACGCTTCCTTAGATAAGGTTAATACTAGTACCTTAGTATAGCTTATTAAGAGCAATATCGATATAGTAGAACTTGCTCGTACTATTCGCTTCTCTATATCCTATAGCCCTATATAAGAACTTCGCGTAGTATAAGTAGGAATATAGGTGCGTCGTATAGTCCGGTCGGATTACTATATAATATAGCTAGTATATAGGGTCCTAGTAGAAAATCTATTAGGTTAAGCTATAGTATATATTCTATAACTAACCGAGATTCTTACGCCTATTAGCCTCTCGAAGGTACTAGTCGTAGATATCGAACTCTCGCTTAATAGCTTCCTCGACCGGCCGAAGCTAATTAAAAAGGGTAATTACGGTCGTACTAAAGTCCTTAAAATCTTAAAGCACCTTCTTATTTAGCCTCGTTTTTAGGGCTACTAAGGCGTTAGTATTCGTAATATATTCTAGTAGAGGATCCTAGCTTAGGATAGGTCTATATTTAAAGATACCTAAGGTGTCTACTATAATAGGAGAGCGACGCTTGCCTTAAAACTACGTAGGGTTTATTCTCTTAACCTCGTCGATATTACTATATAAGTATACTATAAAACGACCTCTAAGCTAGTTATTTATAATATTCGTATAAAGACTATATATTCTACTACTCGCGCGTTAAGAATAGTTCCTATATAGCGGCCTACGGCTATTAGGCATATCCTATCGTACTCGCTTATAGTACTATTTAATTAGTACGACGGTCTCGGATAGCTATACTACTATAGCACTCTTAATTATATTAACTATACTAATAAGCTTAGTATCTTCCGTAGGGTAATCCTTATATACTTAAGGAACTTACTTCTACGGTCTTAAGGTATTACTAGTCGAGATTCTAGAGTATAAGGAACCTAATAGAACTAATTACTAAGAGGCTATAGAGGTAGCTCGGCTATATATAGTTAACTCCTAACTCTAACTACTCTACTTACGACTTAGGGGCTCTAATCTACGACGATCCTATAGTCCTCGAGTATATAGCTCTATAAGTACGCCTAATAGAGGGCGATTCCTAGTCGGGGCCCCGGGCCCTAGCTTCTATAACCTAGTCGAGGCCCCGGGCTCTAACTATATACTCTATAGTACCTACTTATAAGACCGAGTAACTAGACGACTAGTCTATTACTACTATAGGTTAATAGTTATAGAACGAGGAGCGGGCGCTTATAGGGTTAGTCTAGTAGTAATATCTCTCTATAGAGGACTAATAAAGTTCGGAGTAAGTTATAGGCCTCGATCTTATAGGACCTATTATACGGTAGCGCTATTAATATTTATATAGTTTACTTCTTCTCTAGCTTTACGAATCTTATCGAAATTACTCTAAGTAGCCTTAGCTAAAGTAGATCTATTAGCTATTAGGTAGAGTAACCTCTAGATAATAGCCTTATAGAGGACTAGAGCGGCCTTATTCTACTTCGGGTTCTTATCTATAAAGGTAGACATCTGCTTTACTATTCTTAAGTACTAAATCGCATTTACGAGTAGAGGATGCTTAGCTCGTTCTAGCCTCTAGAGACTAGTAACTATCTTATAATATCTCTCTCTTCGATCTCGCTAACTCTCTTTAGCTTTATAGGCCTTAAAGTATTTAGAGAAGTGCGAGGCTACTTCTTTAGTTATACTCTTAAAGTCGTTAGGGCAGAGCGTACTACTAAACTCGAAGGCTAGGTCGTTCTAATAGAATAGGCGCTTATCGATATAGTAGATATATTCGCTAATAATATTACGCTACTCGTTATCGTCTCTTATTAAGTTAATATTCGCGACTAGGTCGCGAATATTAGTAGCTCTAGTCTTATAGCTCTATACTTATAAAGATAGGTTTATATTCGCGAAGATCTTAATAGTAAGAGATATAGTTTAGGTATTAAAAAAGAGAGAGGAAGTATAAGAAAAGGAAGATAAGTTAATAAGGAAAGAAGAGAAGGTTTCTAAGGAAAGAAGGGCTACTTTTATAGTAAAAGTATAGCTGCTACTAAGACTAGTAAATAGCAAACTAAGTAAATATTAGGTTTACTAACTATAATTATAAGTACGCTTAACCTCTATATATACTAAGGCTAAGGCATGCGCGTAACTAGTTCGTAACTAATTATTTTCGTTATATACTAAATTATAAGCGCTTTAGGCTTATGCGGTTCTATATACTAGTTAGGGGTATTCTATCTAGTTCTTCGAGCTCGTAATATAAGGCCTTAGGCGTATACGCGGCTACCTAGTATAGTCCGCGCTATTAGTATACGAGTTTATCCGATCGCGAATATTCGAGTTAAGTATAATAGATTATTACTATATCCCTTACGCGAAAGTCTTACTAGTCGACGTTCTAGACTATATTAAAGTACTCCTTTATCTACTTATAGAACTACTTATTCCTATTCTTTACTTCTTCTATTATTTCCTATATATTCTTAAGCGCGAGTAACTATATATATAGGAGATCTTCTCGAGTCTAAACCGATCCTTAATCTACTACTTTATACGTTCGTATATCTAGTTTAATTAGTAGTACTACTTCTCTTCCGATTATAAGGGCAGCCGGTGTCTAGCTAGTAGAAGATACTACAGTCGTTCGATCGGCCTATAATACTAATAGAACGTACGGAATCTAAGGTTTAGAACCCTCTTCTAAGTACTTAGATAGGGCGGCTAGTATTAGTTTATAGCCTACCTCGACTAAGCTATTAGATTCTAGATAATACGGAGATACTCGTAGTCGTCTAACTATATAGCTCTCGAGAAGATTAGTAATATCCTTAAGGTTAGCCTTAGTATTATCTATAATAACCTCCTATAGAGCGCCCTATTAGTAGAAGATATCCTTATAGATAAATTTAGTAATCTATAGTAAGGTAATCTCTTTCGCGGTCTTATATATAACCTTAGCTTCGATCTACTAAGAGAGTCCTTCTCTAGCTACGATTAAGGATCCCCTCTTATCTATATATATAGGATCTAGGTACTACTTCTCGCCTACGCTTTAAACCTAGACTTCCCGTATAGGAGTAGGCCGCCGTACTCTATTCCGGAAGTTGCATTAAGGACACTTCCTATAGTATATCGTATATTCCGAGTATATTCTATCCTACTAGTATAGGCGGGATAGTATTTAGTATATACCTTCTATACTACGATACCTATTCCGCTCGTATATTAACTAAAGGATCTCTATACGAGCGTAGTCCTAATCTACTACCCTTTATAATAGTATATCTATATATCTCTAGCGATATAGCTTCTAATCTACGACTACGAACTTCTAGCTAAGTTTAAGGTACCTCTTATATTCTAATAGAGTTATCTCTTTTATATGCTTTCTATAAAGAAGTACGAAGGCAATAGACTTAGTCGTATACTTATAGTCGTCTAGAGTGCCTACTAGTTTATCTAGGAAGATAGAGTTTAGAGATTTAGAGAAGTTAGGGCCCTAGGCCCTAGCTTAGCGAACTCGCCCTATAAATATATTAAAGAAGGCGCGGTCGATTATATTATTATCCTCGTAATCCGGAACCGTATTAGCCGTCTACCCTAGTTCCTTATGTTTAAGAGAGGTCTACGGTCGCCTTAATAGCGCGTCTAGCCCCTAATATTTCGTTCTAGGTACGTATTAGACCTCGAAGTCGAATAGTCGAATCTAGGTAATCTATCTAGTTATAGTCGCATTAGGAAGGTCGGTTAAGGCCTTACTAAGCTAATAAACTAATATATTAGTATCGATCTCGAGTACGAAGTATACTCCGAAGAGCTATAGTTTAAACTTCTTTAGTACTTAGAGTATAGTAAGACATTCTCGCTTTTTAGCGTTATACTTCCTCTACTATTTATCCTATATTCTACTCTTATACCTAGATAGATATCTCTTATCGTCGACTATCTATATAAGTACGGCTCCCTATTCTTTAATACTAGTATCTACTACGACGTAGATAACTTCCGTCCTAGAGCCGTATTATATAGTAACTAATATAGGGGCGGTAACTAGTAACTATACGTAGTGCTTCTTAGCTTCCTTATAGATAACTATCTATTTAAAAATAGTATCCTTACGTAGGAGCTAATATAGAGGTTTAGCGATAATAGCGAAACGAGGAATCTAGATCTAGAAGTATACGACGATCCTAACGAATATACGTACCTCCTTCTAGTTAATCGGCTATAGCTACCTTAGGAGCTTAGCTATACGAACTACGTTAGGGTATCTACTATCTTAATCTATTACGTACCCTATAACCTTAATCTTAGTTTAGAGGATCTATAACTTCTTAATAGCAACTATTATCCTAGCTCGCTCGATGTCCGCGAGAACTTAATTTAAGTCTTAAATATATTCGATAATATACCGCCTTATCCCTAGCTCGATCTCTTCGTTTCTATATATAGTATATAGTCCCTTTACCTCGAAATTATTAATAAAGAGACTAGCTCTATAGGAGAGGTAATCGTATAGGACTATATTTACGATCCTCGCGAACTAAGATACTAAGTTCGTCGCTTCTTATAGCAACGTAGTTATTCTTAAAAGACCGAATAGAGGGCCGTCGAAACTAGTTAGGTCTCTACTCTTCTTAGCTAGAGGAACCTAATTATATCCTAAGAAGAGGTCGAGAAGGCTAGCTACGACGTAACCTACGAATTACTCCGAGAAGGAATCTATATCCGGAGGTAAGAAGGCATCCTTAATTATAACCCGGTTAATCTCTATAGCTATATTAATTAATCTATACTTCCTTATATCTCTTTTTAAAACTAAGAAATAGAGGTTTTTATACGTAGTATAGCTATATTCTAAGGTCCTAGCTTCTATATAGATTCGTAAAATCCCTTCGACCTATACCTTCTATAATAGGCTTATACGGAATCCTAGGTACTACTATAGCATATATAGTATAGTACGGATAACCTATAGTAGAGCTACTCTTAGGTAAATACGACCTAAGTATTCGAAAGACGAAGCGAGTACTTTCTTATAGTTAAATAGTATATAGATTAGTAGTTCCTTCTTCTTCGGCTAGAGCTTAATCCCGACCCTATCTAGTATTAGGGTAAGCATTTCTACTATTAGCCTACTTCCTCGCTTAATATCGGATAACTTCTTAATTAAATATCGTCTATTATATAGGCTCGTCCTAAGAGGCGTTAAGGCTTCCTCTCTTAGATACTCTTCTTTTTATTTTAGTATTCCTTCTAGACCTTCTCTAGAAGTTTTATATACGCTAGCAAGTATAGGTAGTACTTTATTAACCTTCTTCTTATAAAGAGTATATACTCGGATAATAGTAGAAGACTAAGGTAACTCCTTCTATCTCTTTCGTATTATTATAGAAGCCGATAGTATCGTCTAGATTAAGATCGTTTCTAGATCCTTAAATTCCTCTTTAGCTAAGTAGGAACCTCTATTAGCCTAAGTATCTAGTTCTATATCCTAATATAAGCTAAGGCCTCGGGCTCTAACCTCCTTTTTACTAAAATCCGATAGTATCGTAGCTACTTACTTTCTAGTAGTTATCGTTATAGCTATAAAACTACGTACTAGTTTCCTAAAGCTAGTTTCTAAAGGTAGTCCTAGACTAAAAGGTATCCCTTAGATCCTTTCGGCCTAGTAAAGGTAACCGATTTACCTTTCGTATTACTAATAGTTCCTTCCTATATTCTATTATTATAGTTTCTTCCTACGAGTCTTACCTTACGTATCTAAGTTCGTCCTAGAAGTAAGGGTATAGGTATAGCTCCTATAACTAGTTTAGAGACAAAAACTAGTACTTTAATCTCGATACTAAAAACGCTAGTAACTAATCTCCTACTAATTCCTAAGATAGTAACTAGCCCTTCTATAGTAATTATTTTACTTTCCGGAATATTCTAGATTAAGGTAATTTCTATTTCCTATACCTAGTTCTAATCGACGATATAAGAATTCGTACTCTTATTAACTAATACTTAAACTTCTAGGCTTAGATTCTTGCTCGTTCTAACTATATATAGAACCTAAATAAGGAGAGCTACGATAAAATCGTCTATTACTACCGATAGGTCTATATCGAATAGAGTCTCGTATAGTTCCTCGATAGTTTATACTTTAGACTATATAACTATATAAGCGCGATACGTATTAATCCCTTCCTTCTAAAATAGTTCCTTAGAAAGAGCCTTCTTAGTATAGGGATCCCGGTCTTAAAAAGCTTTATAAAGGAATTCCTTAACTTAATCCTTACTAATATCGTCTAATTCCCCGGCCTACTATATATTCTCTACTAGCTAGTTAATATTTATAGGCTTAGTTTAGAGTGCGTTATATAGTTTATTATCGTTAGTACGGATCCTATCCTATAGTAACTTAATTACTAGCTTAGAACTTCTAAGAAAGATAAATTCCCCGAAGGTAATTAGAATCTTATAGTAGATTAACCTCCTAAGTAACCTAGTCTCTAGTTTCTTAGTAAGTAGTAAGTTCTCCTCGTCCTTTCTTCTTTTCGCCCTTATATAATTATCGAACTACTATCTCTCTAAAGAGTTCCTAGCCTTCTTTATTAGAGAGTTAACGGGTCTAGTAGTTAGAATATCCTCTATATCTTCGTCCGCCTTATTTTTATCTATATAGCCGAATATCTCTTAGGTCTATAATCTCGAAGGTCCTAGGCGAGGATTATCTCGCTTATCTTCTTAGAAAGCCTAGGTTTATAATACTTAGTCGGAGATCTTCGCTCGTAGCTATCTTATCTTCGCGGCTCCCTTCTATTTCTTAATTCGATCCTTAGCTATACGAGCTAACTACTTATCCCGGCTTAGGATTACTATACTACTAACCTTATTCTTATCCTTCCTCTTAGTACTTATAACCGTAGTAGTAGCTACGTTAAGGCTTCTTCTAAGCTCTTCTTCTATAATATCCTTAATTTATCCTCTATTATAGTTATATTTATCCTCCTCTTTAATACTAGCTTATCTAGACTAGTATATAGCTACTCTAAAAATAGTAGGCGTAGGTACGAAACCGAAATATATACCTCCGATAACCTAAGAGGGTATAGTCGTAGTAGTATATATAGGTTCGGGTATTAGAGGAGTTAGAATCGTAGTTAGGGCCCCGGGCAGCCGGGCTCTAACTAAATATCTTTAGGTATATATAATAGTTTCCCGTATAGTATCTAATGTCCTAGGTTCGAGATACTTCTAGGCGCTATATTAGTTATATCTCTTCGTATCTAGAGTACTAATAACTAATTCGCTCTTAATAGGTAAGCCGGCTATAGAACGCGACTATATAGAGGGAATAACCTCTATACTACCGGGTATATCTAAGCTATTTATAGTATCTAGCTATCCTACTTCGGTATACTAATTAGCTAATAGTTTCTAGTAGGAGGACTATAGTACTATCTCCTCTATTTATTCTACTAGATATACCTACTTCTCTAGAGCTAGGCTATAATTAGATATTCCCTTACGTAGTAGTCTTAGTCTCCGTAGTTAAAACACTTGTTCTATATCGTTAGGTATACTAGGATCTACGTCGCGAAGGTTCTAACGATGCCTACGTACGCGTAACGCGAGTAGTTTATTTCCTAAGCTTATAGTATTTACCTAATAGGCTTACTATATTCCTATTCCTATTAAAGGGTTTATAGGCACGGGGCTAGTTCCGGTCTATAAAGTAAGTTCGTATAGAATCGATATCTTCGCGAACTTACGAGTAAAGTTGTTATTAATAAGAGTATTACCTATAAGTACTACTAAAGCTCTTTCTAGATAGCTAGCCGAGATAGAGTTCTATAACGAGGTTATCTATTATTTATCTCTATTTTTAGTAAGCCTAAACCCTTTAGATCCTTTAACTATTTCTTCTACTAACTTTAGAATCTTATTAAATAGTTAGAAGGACTCTAGCTTCTAGGGATATAGGCTATACTTCCTATAGATCCTTCTACTAATACTATCTAGTAAAGCTTTTAGTAGTAGCATAGATCGTTCTTTATTACTTAAGTCTTCGGAATCGATATAGTTAGAAGCTAATCGAAACTATCGCAAGAATTTATTTAGATTATCGCTTTCTAACTATTAGGTCTTATAGTACGACGTAAGGTACGATACCGATTTAATAATATAATACGTATTACTATTAGCGAAGTAGTCTAATAGAGACTTCCTAAATTTAGTCTAGTTATATTTAGGCACGCCCTTTAACCGCTTTAGTTCCGGTCGTAGGATAATCTTAGTATTAGCAATAACGCTATTAATCTTTTCCTAGTTACTACGCCCTTCTAGATCGAACTGCTTCTAGAGACTATCGAACCGTTCGAGGAACTTAGTAGTATTCTATCCTCTAAAGAACGAGTTCGCTTTAGTTCTAGGTAATAGTAGCTTTAGCTTATAGGTATCTAGTATACTCCTTAGAACTTTCTATAAAGTTAGGAGCTATATTATATCTATCGCGGTAGGCGACTATAAGGAGGGTCCTTAATTAGGTATATTACTAATAGTACCTATTATAGTAGTAGTAAAGTCCGCCGATCGGTTCCTTATATCGAACTCCTAGGTACTATAATAGATCCTATCTTCCTTGGTACTAGAAACTATAGTAGCTAGCCTAGGTTCTATACGATCGTCTTAATTACCTAGTATAGTAGCTCTCTCGGTTCTTAAGTAGTTATACCTTAGCGGATTCCTTCCTTCTTTTATATCTATAAGCTAAGGCCCCGGGCCCTAGCTTTAATTTCCTACCTAATAGATATTTTATCTTACTAGGAAACGATTTATCGTATGTTCCTAGGTTGCCTTTACCTAGTCCGCGTCCGGATTAGGTTAGACTACCTAGTTTCTACTTACTACTCTCCTATAGTAGCTTCTCGCCTCGTATTACTTATAGCGTATACTTAGCCTATCTATACGCTATTATTCCTTATCGCGAACTATATTTATAAGAACGGAGCGTAGTCTTCGTTTATTTTTAGAGTATAGGTAATGCCTACGCTACCTATATTCTAGTACTAGTCTCGTCTACGACTCCTAAACGTATACTATATTAGATTTTAAGTCTATATCGTCCGCGACTTCTAAACGCGTACTATATTAGATTCTAAGTCTATATTATCCGCGACTCCTAAACGCGTACTATATTAGATTCTAAGTCTATATTATCCGCGACTCCTAAACGCGTACTATACCTAATTCTAAACGCTATATATATAGTAGAAGTAGCTAACTTCCCGCGAACTATATACGTATGCGTATGCAAATTAAATCTAAGTCTTATCTATAGTGCCTCTTTTAGTAACGTAGTATCTTTTTAGTCGTAGTCTTACCCTACCTTCGGCTCTAGAATATAACTCTAAACTATATATACTCGGGTAGCTTATATTAGTATAGATAGAGTAGGTCGTAAGGCAGGTAGGTAATAGAATGCCCTACGTAGCTAGTCCTCGGATACTATCTCGTCTAGCGTACCTATTTCTAGTAAGTATACGTTAAAAGCTATTATAACTACTTCTTTACTATCTCCTTTATATATACGACTTTATAAGGGAAGAAGGTTATAGCTATACGTCGTCGTTGCGTTACTATCTATATTCGTCCTTATTTTTCTATTCGTATTCGAACTATAGGTTATAAGTATACCCGCCTTACTAATTAAACTCCGACTCCCGAAACTACTAAAGTAAGCCCCGAATTTAAGTTCCTATAGTAGTAGCATGTCTTAATTCTCGTATTAGAATAAGTAGCTAGTTAGCGTATATTAGCCGGCTAATAGTACCTAATTAGCGAAACTTAAAAAGCTAAGGCTACCTAATTTAGATAACCTAGACCTTAGAAACTTCCGGAGTATCTAAACCTTCCTAGTAGTTCTAGAGCGGATCTAAGATAAGAAATAATACTAGAAGTAGAGAGGAAACCTTTTCTATTACTAGATCTAGGTAAAAACCTCCCTCTATCTACTTATAGTAGAAAAGAGCTATACCTATATTCTAATCTTCTTAGAATAAGTAGAAAACAAGAAAATAGAACGCCGAAGGACTTTTCTCTAAAAACTTCTAGGATTAGAAGGTATTAGATCTAATAAAACTAGAGAAACCGATTTTCTTTACTAGATATCGCTATCCTCGTTACTAGAGTTATACTCTAACTCGGCACCTAAACCTCCTTCGATTACGTTACTATATCTATCGATAGCTTTACTACTAGGGTTTAGTAGACCGCTCTCTACGAAGGCCTCTAGACGGGTGTCTAAAATAGCCTTAAACGCCTCTTCTATTATAATTACTATTCTCTAAAGAATACGTAAGATACTATTAGAACTCGGGTTATAGGGCACGCGAATAATAATCGGGATTATTACGGCCTTAGCTAGTAGAACTAGAGGAATAGCGGTCGGAACGTATTAAAATGCCGAACTAGTTTAATCCTCGAGACTTCTAGGAATAGGATTAAGTATATTAATCGTAGAACGAAGTTCCTAACGAAGGTTCTATATAGCGTTGCTCGTATTATTTAGCGCTATACCTTATAGTTCCGATAGAAGGTTAGAAGCCGATATCGGAAAGGCTCTCCTAGTAGGCGGATTATTCTAAAGGTTCCGAGAAGTACTAGAGATCGGAGGAATAGAGGTAGTAGCGCTCTAAGGCGGTAGATTCTAACGATTAGCGCTATACTAGCGTATTAGCGCTCGAGTAGAAAGAGAATAACCGGATTTTGCCTTTATATTATACGTAGTCTTACCGTCGTAAACGTAGTTCGTATAAGTACCGTTTTAGAGATATAGCTAATTAGTCGAGGAAGCCGAGACTCTCGGATTATACGACTAGTCTAGAACGCGGATATAAATCTTAGCCTTACTAGACTCCTTTCTATAGTATATATAGATATCGTCGTCTAATATATACTCTAAATCTATACCGTACGAACTAATAAGAGTAGGAAGTCGATACTCTATCGATCTTAGATTTATTTCCTAATCTAGAGAAAAGATTAGTCTTAGTAGCTAGTCTAGATCGATAAGACGAAAATTCGGATCGAAGAAGTTATCGATACTATAGTATATCTTTCCGCTAGTACCGCCGAGAAAGCCGTAGATTATTTCCTAGAAATCGCCTTAATATACGCCTCTTTAGATTAGAAGGACTATTCTTTCTAGAAAGGAGCGTAGATCTTTTTAGTTTAGAAATTTAATTAATAAAGCGCGGAACTACTTTTCCTAGAGTATGTTTAGTAGATTTTCTATCTAACTCGAGCTATACGTAGGAGCGCGCGAGCCCTAGTTTAGCTTCTTCGAAGGATCGCTACTACTACTAGAGCTAGAACCGAGGCTTAGACCGGTAAGTTTCCTACTAAACGATCTACCTACGCGCTAGAACCGACGCGAAGTAGTAGTTATCTTAGCTAACAATTCTAATAAGCTATTAGTATACTCGAGAAAGGGTTTACGTATAGAGAAATCTTACTATAAGCTGCCGCGAATATTAAGAAAGCTTCTAAAGTCCTCTAAAAAGAGTACTATTAGGCCGAGAGGGTTCTAAAAGCTAGAAGAGGTTATTAAAGTTATTATTTAGAAGTAGATATTCGAGAGAAAGTTAGAAGCGAAGGGCTGCTTTTATAATAGGCTCGCCGGTATATAATTAACGTTTTCTAATTATTATAAGCATTTATTATAGGATAGCAAATATATAACGCGTTCTAAGGGTTTAATTCTAGAATTACCGACGTTCTAATTAGCTACCGGCTAGGTAGCAGGTTTATATAGTCTTCTAATAAACTATAACTTTCTAGAAGTAAATAAAATTACGAAAATTAGATAAGTAAAGAATTCTAAGGATTCTAACGGCTTCTAAACTAGTTCTAGGTACATAGTAGAAGGCGTAGTAGCATTTCCTCGGGTTACCTTAAGTTCTTTAGAGAGTATACGCTATCGTTCGGAGCTAATATAGCTAGTAGAGATAGGAACTACGTCGTTGCTCGCGATCCGCGCTATGTCTCTAGGAAGATATTCGAGTAACTTATACTCTTCGGAGAGTATACGCTATCGTTTAGAGCTAATATAGCTAGTAGAAATAGGAACTACGTCGTTGCTTGCGATCTACGCTATATCTCCGAAGAGATATTCGAGTAAAGGAGGGATATATTAACTAGTAGCCTACTACGGTTCTAATAGGGGGTCTAAAAAGCTAAGAGTACTTAGAATATAAGATAAAGAGAGAAAAAGAATATCGAATAAGAAGAAAAGTAAGAAGATATTAATAATAAGCCTTCGAGCGACTTAAGAAGATTAGATACCTTACTACTTTATCTATACTCTTTACGACTTTTCTTCTACGATTAAATACTTTCGGAAAGCGATTTGCCTCTCTATCTACTACTCGTCGTATTATTAAAGACCTCTAGTATAACGATTCCTCCTCTTACTTATAATAATAGGATACCTATACCTTTTTGCCTCTATCTTAAGTATCTACTACTTAAACCTTATAACTCTAAGATTAGAACGAATTAGAAAGACGAGCGTATAAGGCCTAATATTAAGAAGTAGCGTATCGAGAGGTTTACTTTGCTATTAGGTTAGAAATTAGCGTCTTCTAGATATAGGATAAGGTCTTAGCGTCGTCTATAGGTCTTTTAGGCCTCTCTAGTATCGGAGAGACGATATAATATAAGGGCGGATATCGTATAACACCGCTGCCCTTACTAGAACTAGCGTACGTATAATAAGCTACCGATTTTAGTATATATAGGTTTAGGTCTATACTATCTCTATTCTATCCTCTCTTTTCTACCTTTTCTATAGTAGGGTTCTACCTTAGTTCGTAGGGTAGTCTTAGGGTTGTCTTAGAGTAGTTCTTATCTTATTAGATATACGGCTAGTAGTAGCGAAGTAGGATTATCTTATATACTCTTATACTTTACTAGTATACTTAAGAGTATCTATTTCTACCTACGGCCGTATAGAGGCGTATAATAGGACTTCGTAGGCAAAGAGTCGGTATACGAAGAGCTTCTATAGGAAATATAGCTCGATTTTAAGTAGAAAGGATAACTTAGCTTTTAGGATATCGTTAAGTAGCTTCTAGGTACGTCTACGGATAAGCTCGCTATCTCTAAGACCTTTATACGCAAATTCTACTTACTAGAGATAGGGTTTATATAGAAGCTCTATAACTCCTCTTAGGCTAAGTAGAATACGGATAGCTAATTAGTACTACTATATCTCGTAAGTTAAGATTAGTTATAGCCGCTAATAGTATATCGGTCTACGGTATACGTCGTAGTACTAGCCGGCCCTCTTTAACTTATATTTCTTATCTCTACCTCTCGGTCTATAGTAGCTTACCGAATATATAATTCTCCTTTATAATTCTTATAGATAGCTTAAGTCTTGCCTTCGATAGCTAAGTATATTTAATACTAGCCTTATTCTCTTATATAGTAGTTACGCCTTCGAAGATATACTACTACTTTTTCTTTAGAGCTAGTACTAGATCTAGGAGCTCTAGCTATACCTTAAACTTCTAGCTCGCTATATTCTTTTTTCTTTTCTTACTCTTAGTATTATTTCTAGCCTTCTACTATATAGTATTATATTACTTTACGTAGTCTTTAGATAGTTTCTAAATTCTCTCTATAATAGGTTTATCTACTTAGGCTAAGTCTAACTCTACTTTTTCGACTTAAGCTTTATTAACGCTACTAGCCTCTTACGCTAGTAAGATACTTGCTCTCGAAGGCGACTATAGCGTTACTATAATTAAAGAGTACTTAGTACGTTTATTAGTCGCGACTATTACGAGCTCGATAAGAGTACTAGAGGTGCCCGTCTTTATAACGCTACTAGGATAGGCCGTCGGCCTATAATAGAGATACCTCGCTAGTACTTATACTAATAAAACTTAATCGCTCCTATAAATATTATTTACCTCTATTACTTCGCTAGCTTTTAGCCTACGAAGTCCTATTATACGCCTCTACGCGGCCGTAGGTAGAAATAGATACTCTTAAGTATACTAGCTAAGTATAAGGATATATAAGATAATTCTACTTCGCTACCGCTAGCCGTATACCCGATAAGATAAGAACTACCTTAAGATAACCTTAAGACTACCTAACGAACTAAGGCAGAACCCTACTATAGAAGAGGTAGAAAAGAGAGGATAGAATAGAAGTAAGTAGGATAGGAGTAGAGAGAGGAGGTAGCTACTAGGTAAGAGATTAGCTATTTACCTACTAAAAAGAGCTATAGAAAGAAGGAAGAAAGGCAGACCCTTCCTACCTAGAATATATATTCCTAGAGACGACCCTTTAGGTCCGAGACGAATAGAAATAGAGGCCTCTATACCGACTCGATATACTATACTAGCTATATCTGCTACTAGAACTAATTTTAGATACTAAAATTCTATATATAGGGCTTAGCGCTTAGCGCTAAGGCGCACTAAGCGAAATTCTAGTTCCCCTAGGCATCGGCCTATAATATCTATTTTTAGCGCGAATAAGGCACTCCTAAGACCGAGAGTTTTTTAGCCTAGAAGGCTTTTCTCTCTTATACGACCGGTTAGGTATTAGGCCTACCCGTGCTATATAGTCTTCGACTCCTATAGTACGTTAATAGAATAAATAAATAAATAAATAAACAATCCGCTAGCTTTTACTCTCTAGTTCTACGATTTCTTCTTAGTACTATATACTTTATATTATAGTATTACTAGTATATCCTACGACTCTAATACGACGTAGTAGTACTATACTTCCTTCTTCTTTAAGATATATAAGTATATAGCTTCGCGAACGATAGACTAACTCCGAATCGCAGCCGTCTCTCGTCGACTCTAGTCTAATTAAGAAGATAGTATAATAGTAGAGGAAGGGACGCTATACGATTACGAATACCTCGAGTAGTCGAGCTAGTACGCGAGATAGGATACTACCTTTAGCTAACTTTACTAAGCCGCTAGAGGATTCTAAGGACTAGGTCGAAACTAATAGCGTATAGATATAGTAGCGAGAGTATACCTAGTCGTTCGAGGGCTTTTACTACTACTATTAATAGCTCGAAAAGTCGAGGTATTATAATAAGTATAGTAGAATATCTTCGAACTCTATAAAATAGAACTCGAATATATAAACGTTATAGGCCTAAAGATTTTTCGTTAAAGGCATAGACTAGGAAACGTACGCCCTAAGAGTTATTTATAAGGGATATAATAGAGTTATTAAATACCTAGGACTAGGTAATAGAATAAAAGCTCTATAAAAGCACCTCGATTTAGTAGGCTACGAAGATACCTTCTAGGAGCGTAGAGTTACTAGAGAAGTTATTAAGGCTACTAAAGATTAATCTATAAGTTTAGTATTTATTATTATAAAAATAAGATGCCGACTACGCTTACCGACTATGCTTCTCGACTACGCTCGCCGACTATACTTTATAGAGATATATAACGTAGATATACTAATAGTTCTTATTTATAGGAATAGCTTAAGAAAAGTTTTACTAGAATAGAGTACCTAGACCGGTTAAAGTTTCTAGAGTTATATAGGCTTATAGTTTCCTAGCTTAGATTACCTTTAAACTTCTTCGAAAGTCTCGTAGTTCGGCGTACCTACGAATATCTATTAGAGGAGACTAGATCTATCGACTTTAAGAGCGCTACTACGATTAAGTTATATATCTAGGACGTAGTCGATTACTCCGAGGATAATCTAAAACGTTAGCTATCTAGAACCTTCTAAGTAGCTATCGCTCTCGATAGTTAGTACGCTAAGGTACTTCGAGTATTATTCCTTACGATACGAGGCTACTAGATCGATAGCGAGTAGGCCTATTATTTATTTATTTATTTATTCTATTAACGTACTATAGGAGTCGAAGACTATATAGCACGGGTAGGCCGAAGCCTATCTAGTCGTAAGAGAAAAAGCCTCCTAGGCTATAAAAACTCTTTAGTCGTAGAAGTATCTTATTCGCGCTAAAAATAAATATTATAAGCCGATGCCTAAAGGAACTAGAATTTCGCTTAGTACGCCTTAGCGCTAAGCGCCAAGCCCTATATATAGAATTTTAGTATCTAAAATTAGTTCTAGTAGTAGATATAGCTAGTATAGTATATTAAGTCGGTATAGAAGGCTTTATATCTATTTATAGTATCCTAGAGGGCCCCCTAATACCTCTAGGCTATATATATTCTAGGTAGAAAGAGTCTATCTTTCTCCCTTTCTTCTATAGCTCTTTTAGCTATTAGATAGCTTTTCTCTTACCTTAGTAGCTACCTCCTCTCTCTACTCCTATCCTACTTACCTTTATTCTATTCTTTCTTTTCTACCTCTTCTATAGTAGAGTTCTACTTTAGTTCGTTAGGTAGTCTTAGAGTTATCTTAAGATAGTTCTTATCTTATTAGATATACGGCTAGTAGTAGCAAAGTAGGATTATCTTATATACTCTTATACTTTACTAGTATACTCGAGAGTATTTATTTCTACCTACGGCCGCGTAGAGGCGTATAATAGGACTTCGTAGGCAGCGAGTAGGCCTAGTATAAGGCTATACTAGCCTTTCTATATATTTTAAGCCGTTATATAGGCGAAGTCCTAGCGGATCTACTATTCGACGTACTTACTCGTTTTAAAATCTCTAATAGGCTTATAGCGCTAATAGCGGACAATGCTTCTAATAATAATATACTATATACTACTATATATATATCCTTCCTATATATATACCTCTTAACTAACGAGTTCTAGCGTCGAGGCTATTAATATTTACTCTCGCGAGCGTATATATATAGCGAAGCTATTAGTCTTAATTAAATAACTTCTCCTCTAAGAAATAGACGGAGATATAAGAGAGATATTAGATACTAAAGACTACGAGTTCTCCCGTCTAAAATAGTTCTTATACTTTATATATATAATTTAGCTCTTCTTAAGGAAGTTCTTCGCTACTTTTAAGATCGAGCTAAGAAACGAAAAATAGAAACAATAGGACGAGGAGATAGATACGAACGCCTTATATTAGCTTAAAGTAGGAAGTCTAGCTATAGTTCTAATAAAGGTACTATATATTCTCTCTACGAAGTATACGTAGTTAGTAAACGTAGTTAGTAGAAGCTATACTAATAACCGCTCCTTATAAAGTTCCGTAAACTTATAGTTAAGGTAAACTCTAGTACTTAACGCTTCGAGAGTTTTATAGTACTATAGCGAAAGAGAATCGCAGATCTATATCTATACCCGAAATAGTATAAATAGTAAAAGAAGACGCCTAATAGAGTTTTGCGCCTAATATAAGATATAAAGACCTATTAGAGCTTAACTATAATTATACTAATACGTAGTTCTTAACTACGAGATATTATCGACGAGTATATTAAGAACGAGAGTTAGCTCGAACTTAGGCTAACCGCTACGGAATAGAAGAGAGTTAAATATATTATTAACCTTACTACTCCTTTCGCTAAAGCTATAATATAGATCGGTACGATAAAGGGGCTAATAATATATCTCGTTCTTAGCTACTATAATACCTTATTCGATATCCTAGATATTATAGATAAGAAACTTAAATATAAAATATAATCCTAGTAAAAGGAGATTTATTCTATTCTATAGGCTATATAAATAAAGCTCGAGAAGTATTATACTACTACCTAAGAGCGATTTAGCGATATATATAGCATTGCGATTCTTCTTAATCTAGTAATAAAACGGGCGTTCTAAGACCGCGAGGCGTTCTCTAGTAAGAGGCTCGATTCCTCCTTCGAGAATTACTATTAGTTAAAATTCTAGGTCGAATACGCGCGATATAAGCCTCTCGTAGCTACGTCCTAGTCTAGGCCGTAAAAGGCCTTATACCGCTTCGCGATATTATTCGTAATAGGTCTCTATAGTAGATTAGATAGTAATAACTCCGACTTTAATTAAAGGGTATCTAGACGGCCGCAGTAGACCGTATAGCCGTTAGCTAATTCGGACGAGGTATCTCGTTATTATTACGCTAGATTTAAGGACTCGGCTACCTATTCTATAGAGTATCTACTCCGGTTATAGAAGATAATAGTATTAGAATATCTAGGTTACGCGCTAATAGCTCGGGATATCCTCTCTATCCTAGTAGCTAGAACTAGTTATAAGCGCGACTTTAGTATAGCGCGTTATTAGAGCCGATATAATCGGTCCTACGATCCCTCGACGTTTAGTAATATTATATACTATCGTTCCTAAGAGCGTAATATATAGTAATAAGCTTAGGATTCGCTTATAGAGGAGGCGCTACTAATATTAACTACGTTCGAGCCTTCGAATAATATAGTTAGTTAGTAGTAGAAGTAGCTAGAGGCGGATTAGGAGGCGTTAGTAAGTACTAAATAGAGTAACTTCGACTCGATTAGCGATAATAAAGAGGATATAGTACTAATATATCTTCGCTATAGTACTTAGTAAAGGAAGTATTTGCTTTTACGTTATACTCGTAGAGTAGAATAGACTTCGTAGTCGATATTATATATAGTATTTAATTCCGTATCTTATAGTCGGTAAGTATAGTTAGTAGCCTTATTTTTCTCCGCAACTATAGTCGCTACTTTAACCGGCGCTTCTAATATACTACTACGCTTAGTTCTATATATATATATATATTTAGTATTAGAGCAATCCTATTATCCTCGCGGCGACCTAGTTTTATTCCGCGTTATTAGACCTATCTTTTTAAACTTAAGTCTCTATAAAGACCTATATAGGAACCGGTAGTATTTAGACCCGACCTATCGATTTCGTATTAGGTCGAGTACTCTATCGATTTAGGTCTTAGGTCGGTTCTCTTAGAAACCGACCTAGACTCGGAACCGATCTAAAGTCGGGGACCTATTCTAACTTCTATAAGAGAATACTTAGGCCTTTGCCTTAGCTACTTACTTAACCTTATACTTTATAGACTAGATTAGGTATATCCTCTTATAGTTACTATATTTACTTAATATTAATATATAGTCTATTATTTTATAGGGGCCTATATACTTTCTATAAATAGTCTTAGTCTCCTTATAGTATAGAGAGATATATCTAAACTAGTAGTACTTAAGGTATTAGATTACCTACTATTTAGAGTAGTATAGCTCTACTATAAGAATAGTACTTATATATAGGAGGCCTTTCTTAGTAATCTCCCTTACTTATTTCTTACTATATACTATAATAATAGCTAAGTAGTATTACTACTCCTTCCTAGCTATTAGGCTCTTTAGCTAAACTACCTATTTAATTCTAAGGTTTAGGATCTATCTTAGGTTCTCTTCCTTTATTTTTCTTTAGCTATTCTTATCTTCTAGCTACTATCCTACTCTTACTCTATATACTACTACTCTATATATTAGTTTAGAGACTATTACCTAAGGCTATAGTTCCTTTAGCTAAGCTAAGTCTTCTTTTATCTTTGCTTTATTATATATTAAGTAGGTTACTACTTTAATATTCCTACTAGATAGTTTCTATATAGCTACTACCTTCTATATTCTAATCTTCTTTCTAATATCTTTATTAGATTATTTCTTAGTTACTTCTCTTTCTTCTAGGTTCCTTATTCTAATAGTAACTATCTAGTTAGATATCTAAGGCTATAGAGGTAGCCTTAGTATTATAAGTTAAAATTAGGCTTTTTAGGCCTAAGTTAAAGTAGTAGAAGTAGTAGCTAGCTGCTACTTCTAGAGGTCCCTCTAGATAGTAGAGAAGGTATTATTAATAGCCTAGTAGTAGGCCTAGTAAAGAAGAGCCTATTAGGCTCTTTAATAAAAAGAAAGAAGAAGAGAGAAAGGAGTTTAAGTCTAGTAGGTATCTAAGGCTTCTTAGATATCTATAGCGAGCTTAAGTATATTCTTTTAGATAGTTTTACTTACTATCTATTTCTTTAAAGTATTTTGCTAGCCTTAGGAGCTAGTAGGTAGTTACTAGAGCTTCTAAGGTTGCTTTTAGATTAGAGAGTACCGGCCTTCTTCTCTCGAGCGCTCTCTACCCTCGTCGATATTATACTATCGCTAGAGATAGATAGTAGTATATTAAGAGGCCTCGAGGCCTCTCCCGTCTAGTAGTTCTCTCGACGTCGTACTTATTTTTCTTAATACTTAGAATTTAGGCTACTATTAGAACCTATATAACTTAGTAGAATAGAGGCCTATAAAAACTCGTTATCTAGTAGCTCTTTCGTAGAATATTATACCTTTACGATATTTTATACTAACTTTAATTGCTATAGTTCCGTTTCTTAAAGAGCTAGTACGCGTATACGAGTAGCGGTTCTTCTAGTAGCTATATAATTAGGTATAAGTATTTAATAGATTACTAACGCTATAGGTACGGCTATACCTATCGATTCTAAAGCGATTCTATTCTAGCTACGCGTAGATAGTACCTCGGAGTAGTATATTATTTACTTAATACTACCTAACGAGGTATTAGGTTCTAATCTAATATCTAACCTAATACCTAGAAGCGACTTTACTATTTTTCTAGAAAATCGCTAATTCGCTATCTTCTAGTAATAGCGACTCCGATTCTAGAAATACCTCGATACTACTTTCTCTTCTTTTCTTTATAATAGACTACTAAGTCTAGGCGAAATCGATTAATAATCGACTTTACTATCGCTACCTAATAAGATATTAGGCTCTAACCTAATACCTAGAAGCGACCCTACCGTTTTTAAAGAACCTAGACTCTCTACCTAATATCCGACCTATATAATACTTTAAGGATCCTCTCTTTTCTTATCTTACGTTACTTTACTTAAAAGAAGTAGATCTCTTAGGTATTAGCCTATAATATATATTTAGATACGAATAAGATACTTCTAGATAGAATATAACTAGTAGTAACTATTAGCTACTAGTAGCTCCCGTCCTATATATTCTTCGACTTCTATAAGATATTAATAGAATAAATAAATAAATATAAATAAATATATAGCTATTATAGCTATCTAGAATTAAGAGCCTCTTCTAGCTAATAGTTCTATACTTAGTATAGTTATTAAAGTACTAAATCTATACTATTCTATAATTATAGGAAGTCTAGCCTTTTAGACTAACTCTAAGCTTCTAGGTTAGTAGTAGATATTTAAACTAGGCTCTATTTATCTCCTTACTAGAGAAGATAGTATATAGAGATACTAACTAGCCTTCTATATTAATATAAGTAATAATAGTTTACTACTACGTTAAATTAGAAACTAAGGCCTTAGGTCGTTGCCTACGCTCTATAGTAGTAATAACTATAGTATTCTAATAGTATTTAAGCCTAAATCCGCTCTTATTTAAGTTATAAATATTATATAGTATAATTCTATAGGCGATAATTATATTATAAACGAGCCTAAACTACTTTATAATAACCTTTAGATCCTTATTTTTAGCTCTCTAATTTAATAGCCTCCGTAATAACTATATTTCTAAACCTAAGTAACGCTTAATAAAGTTATACTAGTAAGCCTATCTTTAGCTAACTTCTTATCTATTCTATACCTTAGTTATTAAGGAGGCCTAGGTTCTAATTATAGCCTATATTAGCGAGTAACTACGTAAATCTAGATCTAAAATCTTCTAATAAATAACCTCTTCTTTAATTAGAGTTAAGGCTCTGTTTAATAGTAGTATACTAGCCTTTAGTAGCGCGCTATTAAGCCTATTACTTAAGGTAGAATAAGCTATATTATACGCGCCTGCAGCGCGTCGCACGCTCAGAAAACGATCTGCTAGGTAATTACGGATAGCAGATTGAACAGCCTGTTCTTTTAAGCAACTTATTGTAAAGATTAGTGGAATGATGGACGCGTTCTAACAGTAGTGCTGGATACGAGGTGGAGTTGTCCGGAATGCCTATCTGTCCGGCTTGCTTATCCGACACGTTAGGCCAGAAGCAGATGCGTTGTTGGTGTGTGAAACTCGATGTGTGTGATGGCAAGCTTCTTGACTTGCGTCCGCGTCCATGCATAGAACTATGACTGTATAAGCCCGGTCGTGCCACACCACCGGTTCTTGCTGTACGGATGCTGCCGAAGACATCAGACTTGCCCAAGTACCACTTATCACCTCATCTCCGTCGAGATTGCGCGACTATCAACATCACACCACATGTCGAACGAGCCGGTCACCGGAGCCACGCCACTTCCGCGCGGTCGCGATTCCCGCCGCTATCATAGCACAGATGCATAGCGCCCGTATCGAGTCTCGCTTCCTCCGAGGCGAAGAGGTGAACACAAGACCGGCTTGCCGCCGTTCAGCGCGGCCTTCATCGCCCACTCGAGCCGCTTTCACTTTGACCTCTGCCAGATAGGTCGCCGAAAATGCCTCCTGCTGCGCAGCGCAGACTGGTTTCCTGCGGTCGGCCGCGTTCATTGCCTCGAAAGGAGCCGCGGCTAGACTCAATTCGATGGGTTTCTGACAGTTTGGCGCTCCTGTTCATGCTTCAGCACCTGGACTGGAGATGAGCGCCTCGGACTGGAAAGACGAAATCATCCTGCTGCTGTTCAATAATTCCTGTTGTCTTTCGCCAAGCTCCTCGAACGCCCATCATGTTTCTTGGCGATCTTGATGCTGCGCTGATTGAGTGACAATGCGTTCGCAGAGACGATGATCTAATTGCCAAAGCGACTGCTCACTTCTACAGATATCGAGCCAGATGGAGCAATTCTCCGTGATCAGACACAGGCAGGGGATCATGATCATGAAAGTGGAGAAACGACTCATTCCCATGCCCGTTCAGAAGCAGTACGCCTGGAACGAGATGACGCCCTGTGCATAGATCGAAGCTTGCGTACTGCAGGCCGGAGATGGAGCATTGATTGTAAGTAGAGCAGGACGAGCTTGATGAGCGCTGAGACTAGCATGAAGGTTCCAGAACGGCGCGTATGCATTTGATCCATTCATTGATGCAACAGACCTAGAAATGCCAACAAACATGTCTCAAACAAATGATCCTCATAGCCTTCGATGCTGAAAAAGAAATCCGAGAGATCTTCCACACTCTTCACACATCCTCATCGAGCGCTTCCAAAATGCCTCGCAAATCAAAGAACGCCAAAATGGCGCACTCCAACATGAGGGCCATGCGAACCGTCCTCCGATCCATCGATGCCAACCTCGGAACTCTAGCGAACAAAACAGATCGATTAGAGTGGCTCAAACCCATCGCGACTAGCGAGAAATTCCCCTATACCGGCTCCAAAGATATCGGACCTTTCCACAACGAGGAAACTCTCCACGAAGCAATCACATATGCTGTGCGCGACGCGAAGAAGTACGAATACAAGGAGTTGAAAGGTCCTCCTGCGATGAATGAGTTTTTCAAAGTGGGCAGCGCCATGCTCAATAGCGAATATCTTGTCAGCATTGGATACATGTTTCTCGACCACTCTGGTGTTTTGCGGCTTCGAGATGAGGCAGATGCTCGGAATGATGATCCCCTGCCTTCTATGAGGGGAACGAGGGGTGCAGCGTCTTTCGGGTCATCGAAACAGATTGTATCCGGTCCCAGGGCAAACGACCGCTCGCGGGCAAGCGTCTCTACTGTGGACTGTTTGTCAAGCGTTGAATCAACACACAAGGAATATGACTCAGATCGAACGTGGAATTCTGAAGACAGAGCAAACGGAGTCGAAACTGAGCCTAATAGTCAGCATTTTCCTCTTGGAATTCCCGCCCAGCAACTCCAGAACGAAGGCCAGGCTCACAAAGTTTTTTACGAGCCCGTACCTACTTCAACAGGAAACAAGAAGCGCAAATTCGTCGAACCCCTGGACAACAGCGATCCCCCACCTCCTCCAGAGAAAAAAATGGACGATGACGAACTATGGCAACACCTCTGCCAAATAAAACAAATCATCGCCGAGCTCTCCACGACCCTCTGCACAACAACAACCACCACAACCCAACCCTTCCAACTCCGTCGCCTCCCCTCAACCCGCCTCGCAAATCTCTACGCCCAAATCTTCCACCCCTCAAACTGGAGAACCTCCTTCGACAACCTCGTCAAAAACAGCACCATCCAACCTTCTTCTTTCCTTCAAGCCATCTTCTGGTCCTTGCTCACCCTCCACATCTTCCCAACTACCCTGTACGTCACGGGCGTCGCACAAATCGGCACGGCATTCGATTTCGGCGCTGCGATGGCATCTGCTCTGGCGAATTTCATCGAGCAGCAACAGCAGCAGGAGCAGCTTCCGCATAATCATCCGACGACGACAACAACAACAACGGCTCTCCTGCTGCAGCAATTCCAAGAAGAATCCAATTTCATGGCCACCGCGCTACAACCATTCGCGACCATTCTAGCTAGAGATTTGCAAATGTTAGTCGGGGAGCATATTTCTACTACTACTACTACTGCTGCTGATGCTGACGGTGTTCCGATCGCTTCGATTTCCAATCCTGCGCCCACGATGTTGACTGATCCTGCTTCTTCTTCTTCTGCGTTGGAGGATCTCTGCGAGAAAGCTCTTCTATTCAGAGCACGAATGGACGTTTCGAAACGCGGGTATAGATTGCTTCAGCATCTGTCGGGGTCGGAGATTTATGTTCCGCTGGGGTTGAGGGGTTCTTCTCGGAATGTGTCGTCGTCGTCGTCGAAGAAGAAGAAGAAGAAGAAGAAGGAAGCAGGGGGAGAGAGGGGAAGAGTGGCTTTTACGGTTGCGCCGGGGTTGGAACGGAAGGTGGCGACGCTTGGGGGAGGAGACGCGGATGCTTATGTGGTGGTTGGTCCTGCGTTGGTTGCTGAGGCGCGGAAGTAGACGGCCACGGTTGATGAGGTGAAGCGCAGTGGATTCTTGTCGGAGGTATGCACGCTTTTCATTCCGCTGGCATGGGGCACTTTACTGCATCTGAGTTTCTGTCCGCGAGGCAGTCAAGCTCTCGTGACTCTTTCCCAAGATCTAGAGTCTTGGAGGACAAGTGGGTGTTGGTTGTAGGACTTGCGTGAGCATCGCAATCAACAAACGTTTCCGTCAATTGTAGTCCGTGATACGATCGTTCAAAATCGTGAAGTATTCGCAAATGGATTGAGTTACGACTTCTATCCAAATTTTCCGTTCCACCTATGCATCTATCCAGACCACTGCTGAAGGTCTCTGTTATAAAACTATACAGAGTTCACGAACTTCGTAGACCAATCTATCAGGACCCAGAATTCTATCGTCGAATCACACTAAGCAGCCTTCTGTTCCTCCCCTTGCTCACTATTCTGCTGCTGAGGCTGCTTCGCCTCCTCCGCCTCTTTGCGGGCCTTTTTCGATTGCTTCGGGACTCTCGCCAACCAGTAGAGGAAGACAGCAGCGGCAATGTTGAAAATGATGTACACCCAGAGGAGGCCAAAGTTCCGCCATCGGTCGGCGTAGTTGATGCTAACGCTTGTCAAGAAGGTGTTTGAGCTACTGTAGGTACAGTATTCGCACTGCGTGGTTGCAGATGGATCGCGGAGATATCCGACGTTGAAAGTCGAGTTCATGTACTCTCGGAGGTAGTCGCCGCAGGTGTTGAAGCCTTCTCCCACGTTGAATCGGAGAAATTCGTTATCGGCGCATTGCACGTTGGTGTTGGCGATACCGGTAGACAGCATGCCGCTAACCAGATACGTGAAGGGAGAGACGCGGTACATGAAGATCCAGAAACCAGGTAGCACACTTGGCCCAGCAAGGACACCACAGAAGATCAGGCAGAGGGTGAACATCAAGTTGGCCACATTACCTCCTGTCTCAGCAGAGCTCATTCCGGCAATGACCATGGTCGTGAATGTCGAGGTGAAGAGCAGGAATTGCCACATGAACAGGAAGAAGGTGAAGCCTCGTAGGGCAACTTCGCCTCCAGCGTTTCCGTACAGGCCAACGGGATAGTAGTAGCAAAAGTACATGAGCACGGCCATTAACGAGTTCCAGGGAAGTTCGACGACGATATTCGCGACCATGAATGATTGCCAGCTGTAAGTCTTAGAAGGACGCTCCCGGACCTCGTAGAGCGCTCGTTGTGTGACGAAGTGAGGCATAATCTGCGAGACCAGCTGTCCAAACACCGTAAAGATCATGAAAATCGAGAACATTTGGTTCGTTAAGCCTTGATGGGTGAGGGGCGCCTGGAAGAAAATGAAACCGATAAATAGTGCCGCGCCGACACATAGCGCAATCTTGGACCAGATGTAGGAAGGTGTGCGCCAGTACTGTGCAAATACACGCTTGGTTACTTCCAGAGTCTGTTGCACGAACGGCGCAGCGAATTCTCGGTAGCTATCCCGGTCATTGGTGCCCGGAGCAGCTTCGCTTGGTTGTGAAGATCGAGTCACGCGAATGTGCTCCAAGTCCTTGTGCACCTGCTGGTATTCTGGGCTGTCACGCCAGACCTGATACCAATCGATCTCAGTGTAAGAGCCTGGGGCCGCGCCAATGACTTCTAACATCCATTCGGCCGGGTTGGCATCTTTCGGACAAGGCTTGGCACCATTGCGCTCAAAATAGCTGGATAAGATGTTGGAGTTGGTGCCGACCTCGCCGAAGTACACTGTCTTGCCTCCCTTCGCAAGAAAGAGAAGTCTGTCAAAACGTTGGAACAGCATGGCTGATGGCTGGTGAATGGTGCACAGAATCGCTTGGCCAGAGTTCTTGAGCTTCTCCATTAAATCACAGATAGCCCAAGATGTCTGGGAGTCAAGTCCGGAAGTAGGCTCGTCGAGGAAGAGAAGCAATTCCGGCTTCGCTGCCAGCTCAACACCAATAGTCAGGCGTTTGCGTTGTTCCACGTTCAGACCTTCGCCCGGCACACCAACAACAGCGTCAGCGTACTCCTGCATGTCGAGGAGCTTTATGACTTCGTCCACATAGGCAATTTTCTCTGAACGCGGTGTTGACCTTGGCTGACGCAGGAGCGCACTGAATTCGAGAGCCTCGCGCACAGTAGTGGTAGACAAGTGGAGATCTTGTTGCTGAACGTAGCCAGTCTTGCGCTGAAACGAAGAGTCGCGTTGCCGTCCGTCTACGAGCATGTCTCCGCTGATGACACCCATGGTGACACGGGTGGCCAGCACATCAAGAAGTGTTGTTTTGCCAGCGCCGGATACGCCCATGAGTGCGGTCAGTGTGCCAGGCTTGACCCAGCCATCAACCTTGTCCAGAATGCGACGATTTTCGCTTTTGATCTTGATGTCGTAGCAGACATTTTTCCACGAAAATATCGCCGTCTGCTTCTGAATGATGTCTGTCGCCTCGGTGTAGCTGGCCGTTTGGGCCAGGGCATTGGCGTTACGGCCGGCGGGGACACTCTCCTCATCGGAAGCCTTTTCCTTGAGCGCCGCGGGAATGTGTCCACGCTGGAAGACAAGGACTTCGCCCTTGGACTTCTTCGCTTGGATGAATTCAACGGCAGTCAGATACACGCACATTAACCCGATTCCAAATGCGATGATGATGCCGATATTCCTCCACTTGTGCGAAGGATAGTACTTATATGCAGACTCCAGATATCGCGTGCCTTGAACAACACTGAGACCGGCTTCAGAACCAACGGATGAGCAGACTCGAGACCTGTCCGTCAGGCTGCCATACGTGGATGGAACGAAAGCGGAACAAGCATACTCAGTTCCAGCAAATTCGTTGACCATCAAGGACTCGAATGTGTAAGCGACAGGATCGATGTAGTTGATCCACCTGCACCATCCCAGCATGTAGTCCGTCGGAATCGCGAATCCAGTGAAGATAATGATAGCCAGCATGATGATTGCAGCAGGAGCCATGGCCTGGGATAGCGTCCGAGACACAGAGCCGATCGTTCGAAAGAGCATACTCATCGTCACAGTCGTGGTGAAGGACATCAACAGGAAGAAAAAGAACGCGCCCGCCTCTCGCTTCAGATTCACCATGAAATACAACGGAATGTTGAAAGTGAAGGCGTTGATGAACTTGTACGGCATGTCAGTCAGCATCGAGGCCCATGCTTCCGCGGAAGGATGGTAGAAGGCGTAGCGATCATGCTTCTCCACGATAGGACGTTGTGCATAGATAGTCAGGATCTCCAAAGCGGATCCGAAGGCGTTGATCAGGACCGCGAAGAACAGGACGGCACCGCGTGAGAAGAAGGAGTTCGTATCTTTTGACAGGTTGTAAAAGACCGAACCAAGGATCAGAGCTATGACAAAGTTTCCAAAAAGTTGAGTGAAGGTGAGTTCCGGATCGCCTTTCAATCGACGGAAGCCACGCCAGAGACACAACTTGACCTGCTGTGGATAGGACAGTGTGAATGGCGACTTGATGCGCTGACCCTTGGCTTGCTGTGCCTTGCGACTGTCGACGAATTGTTGATAGGCTTCTCCTTTGAATGGAAAGCGTTTGTCGTATGCGTCGATATCTTTCAGCAACTGTTGTCGCTCCGGGCTGTTCTTCCATACTGCGGCAAAATCATCCGGCGTCCTAGGAACTTTCTTCTCCCAGCCAGGGCGGACGACACGCTCCTGAGCAGAAGTCATAGAAGTCAGAAAGTCGGCGGTAGTCTGACGATCGGGACATTGGAACCCAATCTTCTCAAAATAGGCTCGTGCTTCACCAGTGGGTCCAAAGAAAATTTGTCGGCCTTCGTAGAGCACGATCACTTTGTCGAATTGATCGTAGGCGGACTGAGGTGCTTGGTAGATGGCCACCATGGCGGCGCAGCCTGCGAGTTCGGCACTGAGACGCACCGTTTTACAGAACTCGATGGCGTTGGCAGAGTCCAGACCACGGGTAGAATTGTCCCATGCCTGCAGCGGTGCACCACTGAGGACGGCCTCTGCGATGGTGACACGTTTCCTTTCACCACCTGAGACGCCGCGTATGAAGTCATTTCCCACACGAGTGTTGATGGTGTGCGTGATACCAAAGGCTGCCATCACCACATCACGCAGATGCTCAGCCCATGAGTGTTTGGTGATGCCTCCTGGCGTATCTCGTGGAGCTCGAGCCTTAGCAGCGAAGTAGAGAGTGTCTCCGACAGTGAGCATGGGGAAGTGCACGTCCACTTCTGCGGTGTAGATCGCCTCTCCACGGAAGCTGGTGTGCATCTCCTTCGCCGGTATACCCTGGTAATTAAGGTGTGACCGGGAATCGACTTCAAAGCCGTGCACCTCGCCTGTCAAAGTCTTCAAGAAGGTCGAGCAGCCAGAACCAGGAGGGCCAAGGACAACCAACATTTCCCCGCTCTCCACTAGGCCTTCAAAGTCGCGCAGGATCTCGATTCGATTCGGTTTGGCCAGCCCAACGAGCGACTTGACAATGCCGACTCCCTCGAGCAATATATTGGTGACATTCTTTTGATAATCTGTGCCCGAGCCCCAACCATGGGCACTGAGACTACGAAATGCGACTCCGCCACTTCGTTCTTTGTATCCCTCCGTCTTGCTCAGTTTCAGAACGCTCTTCATCCATGTCCGCGCGCGAAAGTTCTCCGAATGGGGGTCCAGTTCCGAATCCTTCTCGGCTTCAAATGGATTTGATGGCACTTGGCTCCAATTTGTGATGGTTCGAGCAAGCTTGTTGATCTTTCTGGCGGAGGAATTCTGGGAGTCCGAGTCTGACTCGGCCTTACGCTCCGGCTCATCTACATGGCCCTTTTCGAGGTCACCAATGGCATCACTTGGATTTCGGAGCACCGCTGGTCGTTCAGCTCGAGCTGCTGACGACCTTCGTCCGTGCAACATTTTCTCGGATGTGATGCGTTCAGCTTCTTCTTGAAGAACGCTCGGTCGTCGATGGTATGCGAAGCCTGCATCTGGGACTCCCGACCGCTGCGCCGTAGAGTCATAGTTCTGAAAGACATTGCCCGCGAAAGCCATGGTGCTTTCGGGTGTCGCGCCCTCGCGCCGCTCTGCCTCGGCAGGCCAAGGTGTCGCCTGAAGTCAATGTAATATTACGCGGGATGTGATGAGCACACGCGCAAGTTTGATGAGAGAAGGGAAGTGAGAGATTGTGCCTTGCAAGTTGCTTTTGGTGAGCCTTCGCGAAAGGCATCGGGGGCGAAAGTGCTTGTATTGTGCGAATACTCCCGTCCATGCATAACAGACATTGTTCCGAGTGCCGGGTCGGTTGGCGTCATAGCGAGCTGCATCCACGAGCCCGATGGAGCGGAGCATCTATGCCTGATCCAGCGTGATTGGTCGGGAGGAATGTACAAGATCGGCAAAGCTGCTCGTGGAGTTCACTCCCGGGCACTGGGCGACATGATATTTTTATATTTCTGGTGCATGGACGACCACCATCCGCGCCTCTTGAATCCGCGATACGGCATTTCTTCGAGCGGAAGCATCGCGCTGGTGGGGACGGGCTTTCTTTCGCAGGAGCAATAGCATCGTCGATGTCGTTTCTGCCACCGTTTCTGGGCGAGAGTCTGAGTCTGGAGAAGTGAAGTGGCGCACGCCCTTACCTTGTTTGGCCCTCTGTGCTCGGACCGCAACGACCCCTCCCGCAGCTTGGCGGCACGATTTTATGCACGATTTGTGCACGGATGCAACTTCACCCTGGGACGTCCACCCACCTGCACCACAACGACAGCACAGAGCTACAGTAGGCAGTTCTGGCTTGCGTGGCCACGTTCGGAAGCGGCACTGTTCTCTTCACGCTCACTAATCTGCAAATGCGCATTCATTCATACTCTTCGATGGGGGAAACGCATGATCGAAGGAATGAGAAACAGTTCAAGATGCAGTGCCAGCCCAAGACTAGGTAGCTCTTTAATCAGTCACAAGACCTCCAAATGTCAAAAAAAAAACAAACGACTATTGTTCTATCGTTGCTGCACAGTGCACACTCTCTATCGTATGTCAATGCCGATATCCGCACTCTTCTTCTGCGAGAGAGTCAGACACGCATAGCCGAACGCGAGCCTCGTGGATTACCAGCACACATGTAATGCGTTCGGCAAGTTTGACACGAGCTCAGAAGCTGGAAGTGGCTGCTCAATCAAGCGCTAGCAAACGGAGCAGGAGGTAGACCTCTACCCTCGTCCGGCTGTGGAAAGCTTGAATCCGTGGCCCGAGCTACTGAACATCACGTCACGGGTACATGAGAAGGTACATATGTACTTCATGCGTCCTGCACAAGTGCCTTGCGAGCTTTTGCATTCTCTAGAAAGACTAGAATATCTAGATTCGTGTGTCCTCGTGGCACCTCGCTCCACGTGGAGGCCATGTGGTAGAAGGACACTTGCCAGAATGAAGCAACATCATGGCAATAGAAGTCGGCTCCAGAGACTGAACACCGAGCGTGCCATGGTCTCGCCTGACATGTGTAGGAATCGGCAATCGAGACTCCCGAGACCATGTGCAGGCCATTGCCTGCCTTGCTTGGTCTCGTGTCTGCTTGAAGCATGTGCTTTACTTCTCCATCGACACCTCTGCTGACTCACCAATGTCGCATATCGAGCTACTATGCAGCTCTTCGGCGGGGAGTGCCAGCCGAGATGTACAGGCTCGCGATCCATCAGCCCACGACCACGCATATTGTACTGATGACGCAAAGCCGTGACGACCAAACCGAGGCAGCATGTACGCAACGACTGCGAAGCTGTACTACAAATCGCTTTCGGACTCAATGACGAGAACGATAGCGCTAAACAATTTGCACGATATGAGGCAGACTGCTCAACTTTCCTGTTGCAACACACGCAAGCAAGAGCAATGTCGATTGCTGATCGCAGCCAGAGTAGTAAAAGCATATTCACCTCTCTCAAGGCTAGTCGAGCGTTCAAACAAGAGATATGCCCCGGCCCTTGTTGACTGACTAACAGGCAGTAGACATGCAATGCATGGAAGCCATGCCTCTAGCGCATTGCGACTCAAACGTACTACAGACACTCCATCTACTACTATGAAACAATCTTGACTTTTCTCCAAATCACACCCTCTTGACTTACACAGCGACAAACAAGGACCTAGATCCAATGTCTGTGCATGGTGCTACAACAACTCAACAGTACAATCATGCTCCAGAATTTCTCCAACTTTTATGTATAATACTTCGGCGCGACGCCACTTTGATTTCACTTCACATGTTCTCGTACCAAGGCCAACGTACATCACGAGCCTACCTTCTTCTGCTGAGCTGACAGGTTGTAACGTTCTTGGAAAGTATTTACCCATTCCTTACTTCTTCTCGCCTCTTCGCCAGCTTACTTCGTGATAGTAAAAAAAAAGTCAACTTCATTTAGATCATCTCAGATGAGTAGCTGCAATGCGTGGCCTGTTCACGTTCGAGATAAGACGATAGACGCCATCATCGCATTCATGAGTCTGCAGAAGCAGAGATGTGACTTGGAGCTTGCATCGAACATATATACACACAGAACTCCATAGCATCATCTCTCCCCAAGCAAACACATTGACCATGAACAAATCACATCAGGCCGAAACTCCTTGTGCAGAACAAAAGCAACATTGAGGAAACCACTCAAAATTAACATAATAATCACATAGATTGGAGATATAATATCTTCTTCGGGCACCACGCAAGAGCAGCAGCTTCGAACAATGTCCACCAATAACAAGTATGGTTCGCAAATATCTCGATAACCCACGAGCTCCGAAAGCTGATTAGCATCCCTCCTCTCCTCTCCATCACAGAACAATCCCTGTGCGTCAGAACTCTTCTGACATTTAGATGGCAACCTTGACAATGGCGTTGATGAGGGCCTCGAGGTTGACGGAAGCGCAGATACCGACAGCGGCGTTGATGGCAGCAGTAACGTCGACGGAGAGACCGGCTTGGACGGCGGCGGCGACGAGGATGTTGACCTAAGAAAGAAAAGGCGATTAGTTTGCGCTCGGTGTAGTGAGGAAGCGGGTGGAAGGATAGTCTTACAGCGGCAGCAACGTTGACGTCGACATCGAGATCCACGTCAAGGTCAGCCTTGACCTGGGCCTTGAGATCGAGAACGGAAGCTTCGATGTCGACATCGACATCGAGTTCGACACCAACGTGGAGGGCGACGTCCTGGAGCAACGATATTAGTTCAGTTTTCATGGAAGTGGAGTTTGGAGAATACGTACAACGACAGCGTTGATGAGAACAGAAAGATCAACCTGGGCGCTGGCACCAATGGCGGCTTGGATAGTGGCTTGAAGTTGAGCGGAAGCGTCAACCTTGACGGCAAGGTCGAGGAGTGCCTTCAGGACGATATCGATGTCGACTTCGGCGCTGAGGTCAACGTTGGCGCTAACAGCGGCAGCGATCTCAGCTCCGACGTTCACGCTGGCGTCCTAGAGGTGCACAGTCAGTACACGGATTCCTCTTTTTCAAGCACAAGTTCATCATGTTCACTTACGAGGTTAACATTGAGCTTGGCGGCCAGGTCGAGAATGTTGGCTGGAGTACCAGCACCAATGCCGAGACCCAAGTCCAAGCTGAGGCCGAGGTCAACGCCAACACCGGCGCCAACACCAGCGCCAGCGCCACCGCATGAGTTGGTGCTGTTGCCGGCTGGAGCAGTGGAGGTTGGAACGGGGCCGGATGGGGTGGTGCCAGTTGGAGTAGTAGTGGCAGGTAGAGTGGCAGGTGGTGTGGTGGCAGCTGGAGTGCTGACGGATGTGGTGAGGCCGGGGAGGCCGGTCGAGGCAGGGCCGGTTGGGATAGGGCTGTATGGAATCCAGGACGATGTAGATGAGGCGGTCGAGGCGGGGCCGGCTGGAGTGCTGGCAGATGGAACGTTTCCAGATCCGCCGCCAGAGCCTCCAGAGCCAGAGCCTCCGCTGCCAGAGCCTCCAGAGCCAGAGCCTCCAGAGCCAGAGCCTCCGCTGCCAGAGCCTCCAGAGCCAGAGCCTCCAGAGCCAGAGCCTCCGCTGCCAGAGCCTCCAGAGCCTCCAGAGCCAGAGCCTCCGCTGCCAGAGCCTCCAGAGCCAGAGCCTCCAGAGCCAGAGCCTCCGCTGCCAGAGCCTCCAGAGCCAGAGCCTCCGCTGCCAGAGCCTCCAGAGCCAGAGCCTCCGCTGCCAGAGCCTCCAGAGCCAGAGCCAGATCCAGAGCCTCCGCTGCCAGAGCCTCCATTGCCAGAGCCAGAGCCGCCGCCGGAGCCTCCATTGCCAGAGCCGCTGCCACCATTGCCAGATCCAGAGCCTCCGTTGCCAGAGCCGGAGCCACCGCTGCCGGAGCCGCTACCAGATCCGTTGCCAGATCCAGAGCCATAGCTGTTGCCAGATCCGGAGCCGCTGCCAGAGCCTCCGTTACCAGTTGAGCCACTGACAGAGCCGCCATTGCCAGATCCGCTGCCGGATCCGGAGCCAGAGCCAGAGCCAGATCCGCTGCCGGATCCAGAGCCAGAGCCATAGCTGCTGCCGGATCCGCTGCCGGATCCAGAGCCAGAGCCGTAGCCATAGCTGCTGCCAGATCCGCTGCCGGAGCCGGAGCCGCTGCTAGAGCCTCCGTTGCCAGTCGCGCCACTGACGGAGCCGCCATTGCCAGATGCTCCGTTGCCACCTGCGCTAGTGTTGTTGTTGGCGCAAGTTCCACCCGAGCTGCTTGATGGTGGCAAGTATGCCGGTGGCTGGTTGCTGCCTCCGCCATATGGCTGTGGCGCCGGCGACCCTCCGTAGTCACGACGATCGATGTCGCGCGAGGCCGCTGGTGCGGCCGAAGCCGCAGCTGCCATGGCAGCAACGAGGGCCTTGATCTGCATCTTGTGGTCCTGAAGTGATTATTACGTTAAACAAAGTTCTGCCGTGATTATTTTGGGGTTGAAAAGAATGTAGGGCAGTCAACACTGCAGCGAGGAGAAAAGAGTGAATAGGTCGGTGAGGTGGGTATCGCGAATTGGTCGTGAGGATGAGTAGCACTCTTATAAAAACGTGCTCGCTGCCATCCCTGAGTCGTTCGCGTGAGCTAAGGACAGTCAGGTGTGTGCTCGCCATTGCCAGGGTCACCATGGCTCTTGCACAGCAATCACGCTTAACGTGGATTGTGGACTATTCCAGGGCAGTTCAATAATCGAAGCAGCCAGGTTTCGGGCGTCTAGTTCTCCGATTTTGGTCGTAGTCTGAGCACCACAGAGCAAACCTGGAAAGAGACAGCCTGGGTGTCAGGCGTGTCATCCGTGCTGGGCGTTGATCATCAGTAGCTCTCACGGTTGTTTGGGCTTTGTGTAGTTCACAAAGGCTGTCGATGCTTTTGCTGCCAGTCCGTGGTCTTGCACGCATCGTCTTCCAATCACGATCTTCGCAGATGCACTCTGTGAGCGTGTCGGCCTAGTGCTGTGCCTACCGTCGTGTTGCTCACGCACAGTCCGTACGCAGCCTATTCGCGTTCCTCGTGTCTGTCAGACGCCTGCCAGACTAGTGTGAACCTATTGCTTAGCGCGCTAGGGTCCGTCCAGACATCCCAAGATGCGGAACTGATGGAAATAGGGGCCACTTTCCCATGCGTCGTATTTGGGCAGAGGTGGTCGATGTCGACAGTCATCGGATTCGAATCCGATTCACATCCGGAGTTCACCAGTACGAGGAAAGTGCGTCTTCAGATGTCGTGGCCGGTCAGGCCGACGGGTGGTATTCAGCAAGAAATGACCATGCTTGTGACCCGTGGCAGATGAACGCTCATGTTATACAACATGTGTTGTTGTGTGAACCAGACCTCGGCTGCGTTTGCAGTCGGCAGGACGCGAGCACAATGGTCAGCAGCTACATTGTCTCCGTGCGCGCCTGCGAGGCTTCTGTTTTTGCACGCAGCCTGAATGCCAGATGACATTCTGACATGTGCTCCACATGGTCAGCGACAAGGGTGCCGTCCCAGCCAATCATGCAGCAACACTTGCTTACGGTGCAAGGGGCGGTACCTGATCGCATCTGGGATGATAGTCGTGAGGCATTGGGGGATGCTTGTCCGGTAACTTAGTCCGCTCACGTTGCCCAACGCTGGATTCGAGCGATGACTGCAGGCATTTGCACAGCAATCTCGAATAGCCGGCGTCTCGCTGCACTCCGCCCTCGTTCAGTGGAGCGGCCGAAGCGGTTGCCGGCGGGCGGCTAAACTTCCCCTGTGCAGTTGTGAATTCCTTCTCATCATGTAGACGTGGTCGCACTTGATTGTATCACGCGATCACCAACGGGCCCGGCGTGGACGTGCGGCCTATACCACAGTCGACGGAGTCATTGCGTATGGTGTAGCTTGCCAAAAACCGTCGATGTGGCGAAGAGCAGTCACCGGCCACATCAGCGCGTAACGAAATCTGCCACCACGCCGGAGTCCCAACCACGGCATGCGCGTCTCCCTCCGCGCTCGTACGCCACTGATGACGCCGCCGCCAAGTCACCTGCGCATTCCGTGTTGCCCAAGTTGTTGTTGAGGTCATGGAGAAAGTAAACGAAGTGGTGATGCAGGAGAGCAGAGATTTCCAACACGGGGAAGCTTCCGCCACAAAACCTTACTATATAGTAACACGAGCATTCTGTAACAATGCCGCTTTCTTGGGAAGGAGCAGATCATCAGAACGAGCGTGGAAAACGAATCTGACTTTCGCCGGCGCAGATCGTGTAGATTTCACGACATGTCTCATCGGTTAGCCGTGACGGACACGAAAAGTATGCTCCAACATGTTGCTGACCGGAGTATATCTATACACAGTTCCTCACTCGGCCCCACATGCCCAGCTCTGCTCCGTGCCAGGAGAAGCAAGCAAAGCACCGCTCTAGAAAGGGTATCTCTCAACGCTCAGGGAGAAGAAGAAGAAGAAGAAGAAGAAGAAGGAAAAGTAGAAGGAGAAGAGATGTGACACCCGAACCCGGCCATCCGCACCGCGCAGAGGTCAATTCTTCTCCATCAATCACACATATCCCCGGCTCGAAGCCGGTAAGAATCGTCCCTTCGTCACCGTAACCAGCTCATCCACAAACGTCGTCTCCGGCTTCGCAATCCCGACCGCAGTCCTCATGCCCAATCCCGGAGTTCCCTCGAGTTTCTCGTCCTGCGAAAACTCATTCTTACTGTCCGTCTTGACGACGGTCTCGCTATTGACGAGAATCCCGCCCCAATTGCCCGTTCTCGTCCGCGGCCGATCGTATATGGCGCGAGAAGATCCAGAGGAGGAGGCGGTATGATGGGCAGGACGATCGACGAGCTCATGCATGGAAGACACGTCTTCGTCCGTAGAGTGGCCCTCTGCAGCACTACTACCTCTGGAAGGCGGCGTTTTACCCGGAATGACGGGCATGGACTTACTTCGCATCTTCCTGAGCGGCTTGACGGGACTGTTGCTGAGGGCGATGGAGAGTCTGCCGTGGCCTCGCTTGTTGTTGTCCGGCTTGGACAATTTTCGTGCAAAGAGAGGGCCAAAGGCCGCGTGTATGTCTTTCATCAAGACGGCATGATCCGGCGAGCCAGAATAGCATCGATGGCGAGTGTCGAAGAATGTCCGAGGGATACGGGACAATGCTTCCGACTTGTCAATGGAGGCATGCATGTCGCCGATGCAAGTAAAGGCGTACAAGGTAGTGATCGTTGAGCCTCTTCGGAGTCGATGCGAGTAATGGGCACTGAGCTGTTGAGCCCAGAACCGGGCCTCGTTCTTCCATTCTGGAGGAAATTGCTGAGTCAACGATACCATAGCCTGGTTGAACATCACCGCGAATTGCTGCTCTTGCGGCGATCGAGGTTCCTGCCGCCCGTCGCCGGATTCACAGAACTGGATGCATTGTTGCACGCGAAAGCCATCCATCTTTTCCAAGAACGCAGCCTGCCACTGCATCGGCTTCCCGGTCAGTAAAGGCACATCAGGCAGCTGGTCCTGGTTGTCCTTTCGCACCACGATGTCGAAGCCTTTGCCGTTCGGTTTTGGAACCATGGCGAAGAATGCCAGGTATGTCCCGCCCTTTTCTGTGTTCATCAAATTCTCAACGTAGCGCCAAAGGTCATTCAAGTGAGCTTCCAGCGCTGACTGCGGCACCTGCATGGCCTGTGCGATGCTTCTGCTTACTTGCTGCCTTGCTGCGAATCGGTATCCTGAATTCAACAGCTTGTCCGTCTCTTCTTGAGTCAATTGCCGGGTAATGAACATGAGCTGACCTTTGCCGAAAAGATTGAGACGCAGCGCAGCTTCTACTTCCGCCAAGGTCTTGTCCTCCGAATTTCCGCAGCGCTTTTCTTTCGCCTCCACTCTCAAGGTACCAGTTTCGATGACTTTGTCATACAGTACGCCAAGCTGGTCGATCGGCAACCCCATCGATGTCGCCAGCGAGGATGCTGCGGTGCAAAATCGCTCACAAAATATGAGCTCGTAATTGCTGTAGGTTTCGGCATCGTATATGGCGCTGGCATGCGAGCTGACAACCTTAGCATCGCCCGTGGTGCTTTCCTTTTCCGCTGCCAGATGACTTTTCATTCGAGGCACCAGCTCGCTTACTCCGGTCCAGTTGTGTGTCACGCGATAAATCCATTGGAAGACGGCATGCGCAGTGTCGAAGTCCTCGTCAAACGTCCGATGATGGTACTTGTCGGTGATCTCTCTGGCGGGCAACACGCCTTCGGTTGTCACCAATATCTTCCCGTCCGGGTCGAACATTGTACAGGCCAGCATGACCTTCTGAGACCTGCTTTTCAAGATTCGATTCCGCGCGCGTGTGAGAAACAGTACACCCATGCACATGATCGCAGCGGTACCGCAGATGGCACCAGCCACGATGACTTGTGTGTCTCGCGAGCGGATCTCAGAAGGGCCATTGCTATGCAGAAACTCATACCTGCAGCTCGTAGAGGCCGTGAAGTGCATTGCTGACACACCCCCAGCTAAAGCTAGTGCACAGAACACACGCTTCCACCAGGAGCTGATCCATTGCTCGCGTAGGTTGTAGAATAACGCAAGAACTGTGAGGCAGTCACCAATGGCAATGATAATGGATGCCGCCAGATATCGCGGGCTGTAGTTCAGCTTGTAATTTGTCACGCCAAAGTTGCCGAGATAATGCATGCCGACAATGCTCAAGCCCGCAAAGGTACCTGTGAGTACTAGGGCCGTCCAGTGGAGGAATTGCGGCTTGGCAGGCAGCTCTGCAGCGGAGAAGGCGATCGTAAGTCCGATGATGGGCAGAAACACGGAGAGCACGGTGTAGCCTGAGTTGTAGACCAGCTGATACTCAGGGTCGCCTTCGCCGAGAATGATGGCGCGATTGCCTGTAAAGTGCATACACCAGATACCGACTAGTCCGAAAGATGTGGCGCATGCCACTGTCTCGGCCCTGCACAACACATCAGCCTTCTCCGCCATTGTCAGATCCACGCATGTCGCAAGTTGACGCACCAGCTCCTGAAGTTGCCCAGAGCTGTCCCTCGGCGATGAAGGATCTCAATGGTAAGAAGGCATCCGGTCAGACTGGCGAAGAAGGATGCTGCTACGATGCCGGGGTCAAAAGTGCTGGGCACAGAATCACCTGTGTCGTAGGATGACATGGCTGATCATACGTCGTAAGCAAGACTTGGAAGAATGTTTGTCATCCTCTTGCTGCGCTACCAATTAGCAGAGGATACTGATGGCAATGTTGCGATGCCATCTCGCCGATAACCAACCTTTGGAGAGGCGCAAAATCACGGCCAGATGCGCAAGTACGGCTTTTTGTTGCAGGATGATGTCGATGCTTGGTATGGAAAGGTCCAGGGGAGCTGGTCCAAGAAGTGGTATCCAAAGGTGAGGAGGGCTGAAGTGAGGATTCGGTCAAGGCTCGCAGCTTCACTTTCAGCTTGATGAAAATCTGCCATCGGAGTGCGGTAGCATTATGACATCAAGTTCGGAGAAGGGTGGTCGTTGGGATGGTCGTGTCGAAATCCAAGGTGTGGAAACTGTGAATGGCCAACGGAAGGCGATGAAAAAGAGAATGCCCTTAGATGCTCAGAGAAGCTACAGCCAGGAGGATGCAGTCGCAAGGTAGATGGCTCGCTTTCGCAGGAAATTTGGTTGGTACGGAGCGCAGTCCTGGTAGCAAGGGATCCGACTAACTTAGACGTATAATACATGTACAGTGGCAGTTCGGCAATGTCAGGGATAATGCGAGTTGATGGCCACGGGAAGTTGCATCTCGCGCTCCTCTCTCTTGCTCTTGACCGGGCAAGGCATGCCGAGCATTTAGATGGGTAGCAGAGACGACCCGCCCAAGCAGCGGCAAGAGCAAGCCGCAGCTTCCGGGCGTTCTGAAGCGTTTTGGACCAAACAGTGGGTGGCGAGAGGCTCGAACATCGGTGTGCAGCAGCAGCCATGAGACCGAAGTGTCGTGTGTGCCGCCAGATCAAGGACGCCGAGAGACTGGGTCCTGTGGCGCGCCGTTGAGCTCATCGGATCGTCCGCAGGGGCTCGATTTATTATCCAGGCGGAAGGAGGCACGACACAAGCCGACGATATGTGGCCAGCTGCAGCGTGATGCACGCAGTCCCAGCGTCAGTGGTGGCTTATTGGCTGGCGGTTTTCGAAGTACAGGCTAAGCGACGACTCGGAGCGCTGAGAATGGCAGTACAACAACAACGAAAAGGCGTCGACAAGCGAGCGTCCTGTGCAACATTCGCATATATTGTCGCGCAGGCTTCGTGTATCGTACCGATACGAAGGATCGCCCTGCCATCGACTACCGACGCGCAGAGTAGGGCCCGCGGGCGGAGGGACAAAGACAATGGGCTTGCTGCTGGAGGGCGGGCAATGGGTCAGCATTGCCAGCTGCAAAGTCGCCTGTCGCGTGCAAGTGTGGAGGTGAGTGTTCGGAGCCGATGAGCGGTCGATCTCGTTCCTTACTGCACGTCACTCGGTTGCGTTGGCGGCTATTGCGATGGCCAAGTTAGACGTCTCGAGTGGTGGAGATGGAGTCGCGGCGCGGGGACAGAAGCCTCTTCCAGCGAAGGGTCCGAGATGCAGAGGGCACTGCGGAGACAATGTGAACAACGACGCAGGTAAATTGAGTGCGTTGTGCAAAGACTGTGCTGACATGCACCCAAGCCGTCTTGGACCGGGCATGTCAAGTTGCACGACCGCGACCGGTCGAACATTTGCCCGGGCTCTGATTGCTTACCGACACGCAGAGGAAGAGGGTGGTAGAACGCACGGCGGCTGTCGCGTCACGATCCTCTGCGCACGACCTTCGACACGACGTCGGCACCGACATGCAAACGCAGTCTCATGATTCGCAGTATGTCTTTTGCTGGAGGACGGCGACCTGGTCGTGGCAGTGATTGGAGATGCCCAGTACCACAGGATGCTGTCGTGACGCGTCGAGTCCCATGGCGCCCAGTATGTTGTAATGCGAACGCCATCCGTCATGGGTATACATTGCGGTGCGAGGTGGTGGTGAAGTATGTTGTCTGAGATCATGAGATGGCGTTGGATGGAGGAAGAGTTGGATGTGGCTGAACTCGCTTCACCGGCGCGGCAATTCCGAAGTTCCGACCACAAGAGCGGGACACGGTTGAAAGACGATTAGTGAGATGCAAGATGAGAAATATGGCGAGCGATATTCGATGATTGTGTGTGTGTGTGTGAAATTCGAAGTCATCAGAAGACGGCCGCACTTCACATCGCTAGATCGCGACATCATCTTCGAGATCAAAATCCAGCTCCATCAGCATTCCGTTGTCCTTGCAAATGTCCCCAAGCGCTACATCTGGTACAGCACCAGAAAAGCAGTTTCCTTCGATAATTCGTCTCGGCTCGCTACCATATGATGAGTACGCTTCGTCATCGAACTCATCTGCCACGCGAGCCTCGCGTGCTTGCAAAGTCTGGTATTGGTAACCATCATCCGCGCGGGAGTCTTCCTCAGAAGCCGAAGTGATATCTTCTACCAGGAATTCGTGCCAATCCTCGTCAAACATTTGGTCTAGATCCGGATCGAGCATGCAACTACAGTCATCGGCCCCACTGCAGCAATGCCATCCTTCTTCCGTGAAAGCTTCTGGCTCGTTGAGCGCAAGGGCACAGAATGCCGGTTCATCCAGAGTGGGGTTGTCAAGTGCTGTGTTCGATTGCTCGCAGTAGTTGTCGATCATCAAACGCGTGCGGAAAGTGCGATCCGTGTTCTGTAGACTCGCTGTGAGACATTTCCATAGCTGAGCTGTCAGACTTTCCTGCATTCTGGACATGCTAATTTGCCCCAGGACAGTCATGCCATCACGCCGCGCGAGTTCTTTCAGCTTGGTTCGTAACGTTTGACTTCTGGCATGGACGGCAGAAATGCTGCTCATAGCATGACTGATGGTGGGCAAGAATGCTTCACGCGAAGCGAATGCCTGCAAAAAACCCTGCGAAAAGTCGGCAGGACAGATCTCTGCAAGTTGCTTCAGCGACTCACATGCGTCGACTTCGACGTCCCGTGTCGAGCAATTTAGTGGCACAGCAATTGAGTACCGTAGTCCAGCATCGAACAAGAGCGGAAGTGCTGCTATGTCCTGCTCATCCATGTCTGGTACCAAGTCACTGGTGCTTAAGCCTCGTTTAAGGCCAGGACGCAAACGTGCTCGACAACTTTGCCCAGGATCTTCCAATTCGTGAGTGACAGATCCTAGCGATCGTTCTGGATCCGGGGTGCTTCTCTCTGGTGTTGTTGTTGTGCGGCGTGTCCCGTAAACAGTTGGCGATGATGCTCCGGCAGTGACAGATTGATTGTGAGGCGCCAAATCCAGCATTTCGTGGTCGCTCTCCATCTCAAAAGAATGTGTCTTCTTTCGTTTGCTCGTCCTTGGGTTCGTAAAAGCCATAGACAATGTGACCTCATTGATCTTCGCCTTGAGAACTCCTGGCGGTGGCTGTATGTCGCGAGTAGACACACCTTGTTTCAGTTTATGCGCTTTGCACGTGTCTTGTATCCGTTGCCGATGGTCGAGAAGGAAGAAAAGTAGCATGCGAGATTCAGTGGCATTCCACGAAGTCTGCTTAGCCATGGGTTCGAGCTGTAAGTGCTGCCAAAGCTGGTGCTAATCAGTGCCGGAGCTGGTCGCAAGCGTTCTCGCACCGTACCGTATCATTCCACAGTCTCTCGGCGAGCCGCTCCGCTAGTCTCTCTTGATCGTTCCGGTCACAATCTGGGAGTTGCAAGCTGATGGTCAGTCGGAAGCCGTGTCTCAGCGACAGCCAAGCCCGCTCGGGGTGAAGCAGGCTGCGTGTCGTGGCAAGCTCGGTCGGTGTCTCCAGGTCACCTGAAAGCGTAGTAACTTCTGCTTTGCTCGTGAGCTGCAGCCGTAGACCTGACGTTGTTGAAACCAGATCTAGCTGGCCGAGCTCCAGCTCAAAAGGATGCCCGTCCATTGTACTTGCATTTCGTGTGCCAAATGGCGAAAGCCTGGAATCTCATGCTGGAAAGCCGACTGCAAGATGATGTCTGCTATGTCGAAAACAGCGACGAGTTGGGTCCGGGGTCCTTGGTATGGCGAGGAAGGAACGAGTGTCCCCAGCAAGATGGAGATGGGTGGCGGGAAGCCACGGACGATCCCGAATCGTCCCGTGCTTGGCGAGAGCAGGCTGCACGACCTCGAGCGTCGTATCAATGCAGCAACCTCGTACTATCCCACGACTATGGCATCGAGAAATACCGCTTTGCGTCAAATATTGCGTGCCACACCAACAATTACGACCAGAGAATGCCAGGACGTGACCAGACGCCAATTTTCTGCCAGCCATGTGTATCAGACAGATGGCGTCTTCAGGGCATTGACAGGAGAGCGCGTCCAAAAGCCATGGATTGAGGCCTTCAGAGAGCAGCAAGCAGGCCATAAACAGCCGGAGCCGCCCAGAGCTCCTGCGGATCGAGACCTGACACCAAAGAAGATGGCCGATTCGTATCACAGTGTTGTATGTAGCAGCTGGCGAACCCAGATCAACGTCGACGAGACTGATGGTTCAAGATCCTACCCTTGGAGCAAGAGCCATGGTTGCTGGATACTTACATGAACTCGTCAGGCCATATTCGTATAGGAACTATTCTGATGGACTTGGATGCTCTCGCCGGTGTCGTTGCATACAAGCACACAGGCGATTCCGTCACGACAGTGACCGCGGCGTTCGACCGAATTACGATTGAGCACCCGCTGACTGAAGTTTGCGATCTTGAATATAGTGGCCAGGTTACATATGCCGCAGGCAGAAGCAGTATGGAGATCACGTTACAAGTCGCCAAGGCTTCACCTAACGGACAAAAGGCGAAGCCAGAAGATGTCATGATGACATGCCAATGTACTATGGTTTCTCTGGATCCTGCTACAAAGAAACCAGTGAATATTGCACCAGTCCGAACCGATACGGAAGAAGAAAAGCGGCTTTTCGAAGAGGGAGAGAAGAACGGACAGCGCCGCAAAGAGCTAGCGAAGCGATCTTTGCTTAAGCAGACACCGAACGACGAGGAGAGCGATTTGATTCACGCCATCTGGCAACGAAAACTGCAATACCATGATCCCGCCGATCCAGTGCGAATGCCTTCGAACGTAATTGCCATGGATGCAACTCAACTCAACACTGCGTCAATCATGCAGCCGCAATATCGAAACCGCCACCATTTCATGATATTTGGCGGCTTTCTGCTCAAGCAGACATTTGAGATTGCATTTTGCTGTGCTGCCAGCTTCGCCCATACGCGACCGACTTTCGTATCTCTCGATCCCTCGACTTTCGAAAATCCTGTACCGGTGGGAAGCGTCTTGTACCTCACAGCGACAGTCGTCTACACGGACCCACCACTCATTTCAGGTCAGACCGACCAGCAGCAGACGACTGAGGGCCGACCTCAGAATGCGACAACTCGTGTACAGGTGCGAGTGGACTCCAAAGTCAGAGACGTCGAGCATGGCGTAGCGAAGCCCACGGGACAGTTCAACTATACATTTTTGGTAGACAAAGACGTCAAGGTTGTACCCAGGACCTACACTGAGATGATGATGTATGTTGATGCGAGACGAAGGGCAATGAGCGTGCGCGAAAAGGTTCAGCATGGCGACGCAGATGCAGGCAGCACAGAGCGAATCACCGAGTGAGGTAGGAAGTGTCAACCTTGACATTTCGGAAGGGTCAGGCCCTACGACTGACGCACAAGGAGGCCACCAATATCTCACTATCGCCAAAATCACAGAACTTAATATCCATCATATTCTAACGCAAGAGACTGTCCTCCCGCTGTGGACAGCAATTTTCAGCAGAATGGCGTCTCGAATTTTGCTACTTATGACAGCGATGCTGATTATAGCGCAAGAACGATCGGATTTCGACGTGCCACAGCATCTATAGCGCATCGAAAGCTTTCCCGCACAGCTACCGGCTGTTGCTGGAAGTGCTTTGACGATGGAAGCCGAGTTGAACCTGCCAGAGGCGGGTGATCGCAGAAGTGAATGTCCACGTGGGGGAAAGCGCAGATGGCCGTCTCCGGCAGATAACAGTTGGCGCCGCGAACGAGAACATCTGATCGCAATTCGTCACTTGCGCAACAAGTCAAAACCCGTCGACGTGCAAGGACGTAATCGCGACTTCCCCGCCTGGGTCAGTGTTCCGGCAGCTGCCACTCGAAAGAACTCGCTCATACTCGAGTCAGGCGCGAACACACCACCACTGACCTCCGACACGATTCTTAGCTTGCCGTGAATATCTTTCAGTGGGCAATTCTGCCACTCGACGGAGACATCGCAGACACGGAGGCGACCATGTACGCGTCTGGAAGTGCCGACGCGATTATGCACGCGCCTGATACTGTCTCTCCCGCCGTCGAAACTGCAGCAATCGATCGAGCAGCTCGAGATACCCACGCGACCATGCACGCATCATCCGATACCGTCTCTATCCCCAAGAAAACTGCAACGCCCAACAAAGCAGTCCCCCAGAGTCTCTTCTTCGCGCTATCCCCCGAGTTGCGCAACAAAATCTACCGCGACGTCCTCGTCCAACCCGACAAGATCCGAATATCCACCGCCATGACCCAGCCGCCCCTCGAACCTGGCATACTACTCGTCAACCGGCAGATCCGACAAGAAGCCCGGGCAATCTATTACTACGAGAACCACTTCCGATTCGACCTGTACGAAATCGATGCCTCAGCTTACATGCGCTGGGTGCGCGCCGAACCCATCATCCGCAGCCGCCTGCAAGTCTGGTTCAAAATGTACATTGTCGCCTCCCCCGACGTGGCATGGCAGAACTTGATGGTCTGGCTGGGGGAGATTCATTACAGGAGGGTAGCACATGGACCGAGCAGTAGAGTATTCCCTGGCAAGAGGCCATTCCGCATTGTGGTGGGAGACATGAAGGAGTTGGCGGCAAGACTGAAGGAGCAGGACTTTACGTGGACTCAGATCTTGCACGTTCTGGAGTCTCTCAAGAAGATGCTGGTTGCGTCGCTTCCGGGTGGCAAGTGGCTTTGAGTTGGGAGTGGGTGATGTGGGTTGGAGTCTGGAGTCTGGAGCGAAAGATTTTTTGTTGCTGTGAAGGACTTGTCTGGGATTGATATGGGTGTTGCGGGAGTTGAGCGGAGCTGAACTGCTACTATGACAGCTGTACATTCTCAGGCGACTGCTTCTCGTTAGGGCACAACGCCATGTCTTCACTAAGGGCTGGGGTTGAATATGGCGTGAAGCGAACGAAGACGAACGAAGCTGAACGAACACGAATGCATACGAACGGGTTGGTCATTTCCACGACCCAGACCGTGACATGTACACGAAGGCAGAATCAGGACGAGAATTCTGCGTGCGGATTGGGATAGCTGTTCTACAAGCTCCGCATACACGATCGTGCAGGATATCGATTTAAACGAATGAAAAAATCATGGAACACACTTCTGTCTGATGAGAACCCAACTTGCGTCATTGAAACGTCCCAATGCTAACGGACAATCATGCTCAAAATGTCTTCGCACAACTGAAATCGAATGCCACGCAGCTGTCCCCAGAAATCCCATATCGCTCCCATCGCCATGCCCCAAACATTTCCAGAATCGCCATATGATATCCGCTCGCGAACCCATCAGACAAAGGGTATCACCCCGATATCACCCCTCCTCCCACGTCTCTTCCATCTGCATCTGCGTGTGTTCATCTCCATCTTTCTGCTCCTATTCCTCCAACTCATATTCCAACGTATGATCTTCGCTACACTCAGAACAGTACCACCGACTTTTCCCATTGCACTTGACCACGCGGTCTTTGCACATATCGGCGCTCCAGATCTCGACCGAGTAGCCGTTGAGGTAGCGGTTGCCGCAGTATTCTACGCTGTCGTCGAGCATGAAGATGTCGCAGCCGCAGTAGTAGTAGAGGAAAGAGTACGAGCACATTTTTGTTGGGTTGTTGCGTTGGTTGCGTCCGCGCCATGTAGTGTAGTGCAACCTCGCCATGGCCAGCTCCGCTTGGCGAACTCCCTCACTGAATGCCACCATATTCTGGCTTCGATGTTTGTCATCCTTGCTTGTCAACACCATTGACACGCAATCTGACGACGAAGGTCCTCATGCGGCATTCCGGTTCCCATGCTTGTCGCGACTTTCCTTGAAACTCTGCAAGTCCGACCAGCGGATCCTCGCTGCGGCATCTCGCAGAGTACATACTGCAACACGGACGATTCCCGTCTCCGGATCCTCGGAAAGTCACTGCTAGAACGCATGCCGGCACGACTCCGGCCAACATCTGGTCGTCTTGGAAAGCCTCGATAGCTTCCCGCGAGGCGGTCAAGGCGAATGCGGCATTCGGAGACCGGCCCGTCTCGCGGCTTTCTCTTTCTCTGCACCTGTCTCAGACCTGGATTCCAAGGCAAACGCACGCCCAAGCTAACACTAAGACACATGATTGCTCCGGATCACATGGCTCCGAGACGCAATCACGAACGACTCCGCAAAAGCAGCGCATCAATTGTTCCAAGAGTGACTCACGCAAGTACATGAGCTCTCGCAGGCAGCTAGAACAATCTGCCGCCGCGGGCCGAGAAGGTATGCAGCGCACTCTTTAACCGGACAGCTCTCTTCCCGCCTCGTTCGCACATGTCATTTGCGTGTAGACTCGTTCCGTCTTACATCACCCTCCACGGTCTGAGTCCGCACCGCCATGTCGGCTGCCTCAGCTAGCAGCAATCCGTCATGGCGGACCTCACAAACCCTACTCATCTTCACCTCAACATTAGGACTCTTCACAGGTTTGTGGGCACCTCATTGTGGGCAGGGGAGAGGGAGCCCGAGGTTACACTACTACTAACACGGCTCCCGAAGAGAACTTCCTCTATGCCTTCGTGGTTCCCATCCTGCCATACATGATCGAACGACGACTCCGACTCGATCCCGCCTACACCCAGCGATTCACCGCCGAGCTGCTCGTCATTCTTGGCCTCATATCGATTCCCGCGGCCCCCATCATCGGCCATTTAGCGGATCAGACTACCAATCGAAAGGGCCCGCTTCTGCTGTCGCTTCTGGGCTGCACGGTGGGCACCTTGCTCGTCGCTTCCACAGTCTCGATATGGTTTGTCTACGCGGGCCGGATTCTGCAAGGTATTGCGGGCACCGGAGCGTGGATTATTTCTTTTGCGATGCTTGCGGAATCTGCTGGTTCGAAGCACACGGGTAAGATCCTTGGCCTGGCGAACAGTTTCGTTACAGGTGGCATTATTACCGGACCGGCGGTGTCAGGAGTGCTATTGGAATGGCTCGGTTATTGGGTCGCTTGGTCTGTGCCTTTGGGTCTTTTGCTCATTGATCTCGTGGCTCGGTGGGCCATGATCGATGTCCGGCCGGACAAAAAGGCGAAGCTGGACGTATCTGGAGCAGCACCTCCAACAGAAGAAGGTACGGAACAAGGCGAAGATTCTCCATTGCTCCAAGCAGCCTCGCCAGCAAACGAAGAAATTGTCGAAAAGCCCGCTCGCGGCTTCTACAGCGTGATATTGAGATATGGCGGAGCATGGGCAGCCATGGCCAACGTCGTGGCGTTTGGCATCATCATGTCCGCCTTCGATGCCACACTTCCGCTACATCTTCGAGACGTATTCGGATGGGGTCCTGCTTCGACCGGTTCATTGTTTCTTGGACTACAAATCCCGGCCATGTTGACCGCACCGCTGATCGGCTGGCTTCGAGATCGTATCGGACTTCGTTGGCCGACTTCGATCGGCTGGCTCATCACCGCTCCTCTACTCTGGTTCACCGGAGTACCTGACAAGTCCAACTTCTTAGGCGTGGGAGATGGTGTTGCGGGAGAGAGAGCTTTTGTCGCTACGATCGTTGGCATCGGTCTCACCACGTCCTTGATGCGAGGAGCTGGGGCTTTCCAACTGACATGTGAGTGTCAATCAGACCTATGAACGAGTGCTATGCTGTGAATTACTGACATGTTCAAAGCACTGCTTTTCGAGCTGAAAGCTCAAGACCCTTACATGTTTGGTCCGGGCGGCGGGAGCAGTCGCATGTTCTCTCTCACCGAAATCTCTTTCAATGTTGGGCTCTTGGTCGGGCCCATACTGTGTGCTGCGATAACAGACGCTGTCGGATACTATTACACGGCTTGCACGTTAGGTGAGTTGCACTACACTTTTGCTCAGAAGATATTGCTGACTTGAGAGTTTTAAGCTGCTGTTTCTGTGCTCACGGGTCTGTTTTCTTTTCTGTTCTTCTCGCACCGAACGCCGGTGCGCGAGTCGGTCAGTCAGTCATGAACACCAAGCTCTATGACCTTCCGTTAGCGAACTTGTTCTGGGGCGGTTTCCTTTTGCTGAGCGATCTCTCGGGTGCACGATTCGAGCGTGGCGTATTCTGCAGTTTTCAACGATGGAAGAAAAGCTCGGTGCATTCTCGACGCTCGACTCAAAAGTCTTGATACAGTATCTGCAGCGTTTGCATCCCACGTTTGACATATGTCCAGTCCACAGATAGCGGACAACATTCATGATAGATTCAATGCAATGTGGAAAAGATCTTCCGCGGGCACGAATCGGCGTACTTTTCTCCACATTGTCTGGATGCCGAATGGTATTAGTTCACTTCCATTTCCACGCGAGTAGCAGCTACAGTCTCCATCGGAGCCGAAGACAAATCCCAGCCCCATCCTCCCAATTTCTCGCAATACTTGTCCCAGAGAGCATTGGCTTCGTCGCGTGCCTTCCCGAAGAGCTTGCACTGTTGAGAGATTGCTGTCTCACTCGCTTTTTTCGTAGTGTTTGAAAGCCCTTCGGCAATAACAAGTGCCTGCCACCAAGCGACGATAAGTGCCCGGGAGTCCGCTTGCTTCTTCAGCACGGTGAAGATTTTCGCTTTGCCAGGTCGAGAGGATCTGTCGAGCCAGAGGATATACTGGTCATTTTCGTAGACTGCCAGGATCTCGTTTAGTTTCTTGTCGTCCACTTTGACAGCTTTTGTTGCTGCTTGCTGCTCTCCAACAGCGTTCAACAATCTGGAGAATGGTGAACCGATGAAGCAGTGGCCAATGACACAATCATCTTTGTCCCGCAACACCCCATCCCGCTCAAAAATTCGCTCGCGAGCTGCCACTTCAGCTGGAGTAGGCACATGGCCTTTGCGAAGCTGATGATAGACCAGCGAGGCTCTCTGGCGGTTCAAAGTGTGCATCTTGACAGCCCGCACAGCACGCCTGTTGGTCTCGAGGTGGATGGAAAGCAACAGCATCATTGCAGTCCAGGTCGCGAACGGAGTTGTAATCCACGTAATCACCCAGCTACCGAACAGCATACCAGCGAGAGAAATGACGGTCTCCTGCGACGAGTCTTTGGCATTGAGTTCTCCCAGATTGCCCTGTTTAGCAAAATGCGCACTCAGACTGGCTTTCGCGCTGCCCGCTGCTACGCCACAAAGCGAGCTAAGAATGCCGCTGGTGCTCAGGATCATGACCCGAGTCGGTTTGGGAAACATCGGAGAAAGGCAGTTCAGAATGAAACCGGCGTCGTTGAGAATGTCGGCGAGGAGACGATACATTTTGCACTCGGGCTCGAGGGACAGGCCGAAGCGGTGCGCGAAGAGAATTGTCGTGATGCGGCCGATGGAATCTTGGAGGATCGAGAGGAGGAGAGCGGTGGTGGCGTTGGCTGTTGCATCTCCCACTCCGACGCCTTCAAGAACGGCGCGAGAGGAGAGCATGGCGGCGATGCTGCTGGAGAAGGCTTGGAGTGAGTCCTGAGCCGATGTTAGAATGGCAGATTACATATTCGATCACCGAAAGTCCTCACATAGATCTGATACCTGGGCCGTATTTAGCATATGACTCTCCAAACATTGGCCTGAGGTTCCACTCACTCGAGATAGTCATCTGTGACACTATGAGGAAATCCAACGGGCAAAAACACATCGAGTGTCTTATTCCACAGCGAAATGACAGATGTCGAATTCTCAGGTCTCTGCATCGCCATTAGCCCCAACCTCTGCGCCTTGCAGTCCATGAATCGCCCATACAATCACGTCCACCCGCCCACTCTCCTTGGAGCTGCCTTTGCTCTGCACATACGTGGCAACGACATGGTCAGCATCATCGTACTCCCGAATCCTGAATGACTTGGCCGCCATGTTGCAGTCGCATTACGTGTAGAAAAGGAGACGCAGTGAGCGGGCGAAACATGCCAGATGTCAGATCTTCGGCTGGTTGGTGCGTGACGTTCCTGGTCACAATGTCGAAGGGTATGCAGCTCACGCGAAGTCACGAGATTTCGCGTTAGGGTTAGTTCTAGAGTTCCACGAGCCGATGGAACGCCATGACGACGACATTGCTTAGTCCAACACCTTTTCGCGGCATATCAAACACACAGTCTCTCTCTCGCGCCGAGAAACCAGTTCAACGACGCTTGATTACAGGACGATGGAGCTCATACCAGGCATCCTGCCTCCCTCCAAGGAGAACTGGGAACTAATCGTATGGGGCTGGCAATTCTTCCCACTGGTCAGTAGAAATCACAAACGTCCCCAAAACACCCCACACATTCCTCGGTCACAAAAAACGAGCAAAACTAACCTTCTTCTGCTCACAGTTCACAGCAATCCAATGGCTAGTCGACTACTACCCGCAAGGCAAAACCTCCGTCGAATCCAAATGGAACCTCCCGGGAAAATGGGCCTGGCTCATCATGGAACTCCCCGGCGTCTTGACAGTAAACTACTGCGCCCACACTCTCCCCTCCACACTCGGCCTGACCGAAGGCCTCCCCTGGGCGAACTGGACCATGATCGGATTATATACAATCCACTACATCTACCGCGCCGTGCTTTCCCCGCTATATCTCAACCCGTCCATGTCCCCAATCCACCCCATCGTCATGCTGAGCGCCTTCGCGTGGCAAACCATCAACGGCCTATCGCTCGGAGGCTGGCTGGCAGGCTACGGCCCCACAACCGTCTGGGACTGGGCCGGAAAACTCTACATGATCGAAATCGGGCTGGTGATCTGGGGCTGGAGTTTCCTCGGCAACCTCTTCCACGACGACGATTTACGCGAGATCCGGCGCGCGGCGGCTCGGAGACAGAAAGCGCAAGCGGAAAAAGACGGGAAACCCGTGGCGGGAACGGAGAAATTGTACATGATTCCGAAGAATGGCTTGTTTCATTTCATTCTGTATCCGCACTATTTGTGCGAGTGGTTCGAGTGGTTTGGGTTCTGGATGATTGGGGGCTTCGATTGCGTTCCGGCGAGGACGTTTTTGTTCAATGAGATTGCGACGATGCTGCCGAGGGCGCTGAGCGGGCATCGGTGGTACGTGGAGCAATTCGGGAAAGAGAGGATTGGCAAGCGGAAAGCGATTATTCCTGGTCTGTTGTGAAACTGAAAGACGCACGAAAGCAGCAGCAGCGACACTAAGATAATATGGATGGGTATCACATCAAGTACAGAGGGCGGCCGCCAATAACGCTGATGGCGAATCAATGGCAATGATGAGGAAACACTCCTACCGCATGGTGGCGGTGTTCGACATGGTTCTTTCCCCTTTTCCCCGGGCTCCTACTTCCCATCACGCCCGAACACCCATATAAAAATCAAAATCCCCATGGCCCCCAAACGCAGGTGTCGCATCATTCTCGGCCAACTGTTCTAGCAAACTCAAAAAAGGGTCGCTTTCGACTTCTGTGTGAGCTGATTCCGCGCTCCCATTGAAGCTTCCCGGCGTCGTCTGGTCCAGCACCCGACCTTGATGAGGATCAAACGCTATCGAATTCGGCATGCGGATTGCCGAGGGCATGGGGCTGAATTCGAGAGGTGGCGGGAACGTATCCCCGTCAAAGAGCATGGGGTTTTTCTGTTCGTGAAGCTCGTCTGCTTCTTTGATGGTGGGCGGTTCTTCGTCGATTACTGCTAGTTCGGGGATACTCTGCATTGGAGGTTGTTGTTGGTGGTGAGTCGATTGCGATAGGATGTCTTGCTTTGGCGGTGTGGGATAAGGGAGGTTGGATGTCGTCGCTCTCCGCTTCTTTGGTTTTCGTATGGGTCCTCGATTCCTCTGTGGTGGTGGCGGGAAGGGTTGCCTTTGCACAGCAGGCAGACAACATGCCTCGGCACTCCATAAGTTGTCCGTTTCTCGAAGCATTCCATCGTCCACGCTTGTGTCGACGATGATGTCGGAGAAGCTGACGTGGGCTCCATCAATGTAGCATGCAGGATATCTGTCAAAGAAGTCTTCCATTTGAAAGACCGGCGAGAACCGCATTGGGCTGCTCGCCAGGGCCTTGACGAGCTGTGCGTGGCTGGCGTAGACTGCTTGCAAGGTATCTCGTTGATGTTGCACGCCGGCCCAGGTCGATCGCAGGTCTGTGAGCTGCACCATGGCTCGATGCAGGAATTCCGCGCTGTGGCTGAAGGCTTCACCCTCTCGATAGGATAGGTAGTGAACTCCATGGACGTGTATTGTGCCTGCTGTGCAGATTGCATAACCGACAAAGGATGGCCAGTCGAGAAGAGCAGTAGTTTTGCCAATTTCTGCCAATTCAGCTATGGCGTTGGCGTGCATGAAGCACAAATTGGTAGCTTCAATCTGCCATGATTGATGCCGACCCGTTCCAGAAAGCTCTGCCAGGTCAATAGGCAAGAATGGGCGGTAGATGAGACAGTGTACAAGGTGATAGATCAGCTTGCTCAGAACCAGCGTCGAGCTACCATGTGCACCAAACAAGGTATCGATGGAGGTGAAGATGTCCTGCGTAGCAGCCGCCCAGTAGTCCAAGTCGGATCGAATCCTGGACAAAGTAGATTGTGCATGCCAAGGGAAGTGCGAGTCACCCTTCACACCGCCTGCGGCAAGATAGCGATTGGTGATGCCCAGCACACGAACAATTTCAATGAGCATCGCACCACTGCCTTGGACGGCATTGGACGCTCCTCCTGACCCCTGTCCCGCGCTTGGAAAGAAATTGCCATCCACGAGAACCTGCGATCCTTGAGGTTGCCAAGCCGGCAGTCTCAGGTAGATAGATTCGTCGGCAATGAGTGAGGGTCGCTTCGAGCCGCTCACGGTGAAGCGATCCATGAGGTAGCACGACCAGAACAGTTTGCGGCGCCCCTCTCGCTCCGAAGATGAAATGCGGAGCTCTGCTGGCAATTCGCGATGAAGGTTCAGTGCAAACGCCATGCTGACGGCGTGAGTGAGCACCATGTAGCATCTCTTGCCGCGACCATTTTGGAAGTTGGCCATCGCCAGGAGGAGCAGTGCTTGTAGATTATCAATATTCGGCTCGTCGACGTCAATTTGCGCTCGTGCCCGGTGCACATGATCTTGACTGGACCGAACAGCTCCGGCATGGCCACCGCACAGATGGGGCACATAGCGCATTGCCACGGCGTGTATCGCGTTGACGAGGAATATGGGAAGCCTCCCGTCTCGCAGCCGCTGCCGTGTCGCTGTCTCGTCCAGGATGTAATATGGTTTGTTGTGAAGTCGTGCGAAAAAGGTGTCGAGCAGTGCATCAGTGAATGCCATTGCCTCTCGAGCTGGGGACGCTAGCGTTGCTGGCTCAATTGGCATCGGTGCTGATCTCACTGGCCTCAGCTCTGCAAAGTCAAAGTCTTGCACACCCGGTGGCGTCCTCGCCGCTTCTGCTTCCTCGCGTTTCTCGGGAGTCTGCTTGTCGCTCGAAGGGCTGGTCGCATGTGCGTCTTGTGCAGGATCTGGCTTTTGCTCATCCTTCAGTCGCTTCTCCAGTCCATTCACACGCTTGAGTAACGCCTCCAAGACATCGGTCTTGGGCCCTCGTTTCTTCGGAATGGCGTCTTCGCATGGTCAGCTCTCGCGGGTGGGATATTGACGCGCGACTGAACGCCCATACCATAAATGCAAGGACAATTGAAGACCTGACACGCTTCGCAGCTTGGTGTGATGCGATTGCACTTGATCTGGCCGAGGTCAGCGCGCATTCCGAGCTGGCAGCCTTTCTCGAGCCCAGAAGAACGGACCTTTCTCTTCCGGCAGCTTTTGCAATTCATCGCCTCTTTCTGATCGCCGTTCGTCCTCCTGACCGGCAAGCGTTCGATGGGCCTCGCGATAGTCGTCATGTCGATGCTGTTCTGTTGTGCTATTGCCATCTTCATGCTCGTGTCATCGGTAGGCCATGTCCAGGTGAAGAGGAGCAAGAAGCATAGCGCAGTGCCGAGAAAGCCAGAAAAGATCCAGGAGCAACAAGAGAGCACGCTTGGAAAATGAAAGCAGGATAGTAGGCCTGTTCCATCGTGCCTTTGACGCACTCACTTGTGGAGCCGGTACGCCATACCTCTGGCCATTCACGCTAGGTTCAACCCCGAGTTTTATTACAGATCACGGGCACGAGGGGCGGGGGAGATCTGCAGGGCACGTACATATACAGCATATGTAGCGCAGCGTACATACTCCCACCCACCACGCACGCTGCTGCGTGCTAGCCATGCGGCGACTTACGGCATCTGGGTAGCCTGCGGGCGATCCTCCTAACCGGCCGTGCTGGCTGCTCTCAGGTCGGCAAGACGTCCGCAGGAAAGGCAAGCTTTGGGATGGAAAATATGCAAGCCACCTCCCCTCGCGGTGCAGAGAGCCCGTTCTGGGGTGCAGGGCGAGAGTGCATTCAGCGCCTGCAGAGACGACTGGCTCGACCACTCTGGCGTAGACGGTCTGACGATGCAGGACAAGAATATACACAGTCGTGGTGATTGAGGGGGGAGCAACAAAGCGAAGGCGAAGCGAGCCTGCGCTAGCAATCTGTCTTTAGCCGGGACTGTGGTATTGTTGCGCACGGGGACCGCAGGGGGGAGACAAAGCTGTGAATGTTCCAGGAACATGGCGACAACCACGGTCAAACTCGCTGCGGTGTGTCGCACGAGGCTCGTAAATCCGAGTTTCGTAGTTTTGTGAGCCCGCTGTTTTGATGTGTTGTCGTCCTCGTTTACCGCCGAGTCGCCTTGTGCTTGTTTCGGCTCTCGATATGATGGAGGTTGCGTACTGTACGAAATGCTACTACTGTAGCAATAACTTTGTCGGTCAAAGTCAGTGCGCAAGGAAAGCAGCTTTTAGCCTTATTTGCGCGGCTAAGGTTGCAAGTGTGCAAGACGAATGACGATGTTGCTGAGAGAACGTTAATAAGTAGCGACCCGTTGAACGGCCCGCAACGCTTCGGCTTGCGTCGGACCGAGCTGGACTTCCCTAGCCGACCTTCCCCACACGGAACACACTTCTCCAACTCAGAAGCACAATGGTTGAAGGACTACAAAAGAAAAAGTCCTAGATCGCTTGCAGTAATGACTGTTCTGCCCTACCCTTTCCCCCGACGCCGTGTCACTGCAACCTGCATGGCCGTCGATCATGTGTATAGCCCCCTCCCCGCTGCGAGCCTCACAAAGTCACACGGAACATTCTCGCCCACTAATCGTCGGATCGCCTCGACGACGATCCGAGAGACGTAGTCTGCGCAAGGGTAGGCTGCCCATCCCAGCGACTCTGCGATCGACACCGAGTCTCCATTGCCTTTGATGCCATTGGATAGATCCAGGAAAATCTTGCCAGCGGACGTTGCTCTTTTCGTGTTCTGCGCCGTAAAATGCTTCAAAACAGGCACTGTTGCCATGGACCGCTCTGCCGGCAGCGCAGAAATGATGGCGAATGGCGACTCGATAGCATCCAGGTCGCCAAGCCCTTGCAGCTGCTTGTGACCTGACGACTGGAAGCCGATGGTGTACAAAGCCCCGATAGCCAAGCTGTGAAGTGCATATATTGCAGCTGCAGCCTGACCCTCATTGTTTGCAATCATAATGGCAGCTCGGCCAGCGTAGGCGCTCGGAGCGAAATCCCGGGTCAACGTCGCTCGAATGCCCTTCCACGCGACATTGTCCGCAATAAGTGTATTGCCGCTTTTGGTGTGTCGCACGGCCACGGTATCGACCTGTCCAATTGCAGATGCGGACTCGGTGAGAGTTGGCAAATGGGTTGCGTTCTCGACGCCCAACGGAGGATTGATGTAGGCGCCTCCAAATTGCGCTCTAGCGAGATATGGCTGCAACGAACTACTCGGAGCTTGCTCAACACATATAAGGCGATGAGGCAGACTGAGCTCATTGAGGCATTTCTCAAGGAACATGGCATGACCATTCGTGCGCACGCGCCCCATTGCGTGAATGTCCAGCTCAGGCATCTGACCCATGGAGTGAAGCATCGAATTGATCTCAGCGGCGCTAAGCTGACCAGGCGCGGCAATGAGTGGCATCAACGGGTGGGTGATTGGCGTAAAGACTTTGTTCAGCGTTCTTGATAGCTGACCAGCGACTCCCATATTCAAGCCGGAGAAGGGTGGATGAGATTGGCCCAGGATGGTTGATCGAAAGTACTCCAGCTCGTAGTTGTCTTCCATGCTGCTGACGAGTGCGATCATCTTCACCACGTCGCTGTAGAGCGCACTTTGCTGGAAGATTTGCTGAGCTTGTGGCGAAGTCCACTTGAATCGTCCGGAAAAGTCGTGCCAGGCAGATATGATTTTGCTGTGCCTCTTCTCGGCAGAGAGCCTTCGCCTGATCTCCACAGGCAGCCATAATTCAACGTCAATATATTCGCAACCCCACTGCATAGCTTTGCGCAAGTAGGTATAGTACAACTCCGGGTCATCCATAGGGAAGCGGCCATTTTCGCTTGTGCAGCGCGTGGTGAAGATGATGGGCAGCTCAGTGCGTTGACGGAGGAGCATAACCTGTTCACCAACATATTTCAAGCTTGGCACAGATCCGAAAGTGCCATCAGTCTCTGGGTCTCGCAAAAGGTCGACGCGAAGTTCAACCGCATCGGCACCGACCGACAAGATATCCAAATTTGGCAGAGCGGCGCGAATGTCGGAAAATGTCATGCACAGCATCTTCGTCCTTGGCTTTCGTCTGAGGTCTTCGTGAGGCTTGGACTGGCCAAGCACAAAGGCCAAAAATCTTGCCACATCCCGGCGGATCGGCGTCGTCTGGGAATACAAGTACTCATAATCGCAATACTCCGTCTGGAATTCGTCGCTAGAATCTGGTCCATCGACACAACGGGTCATAATAATCGTCCTGTCCAAACTCCGCAAAGACTCCGGCGCTGAAATAAACTCTTTCTCCAGTCCCACCACGGCCTCATCCGACCACCCTCGAGCACCCTCTAGACCATCGACAGGACGGTACGCATGGCCCAGCACGTCGGCGATGATGCGCGTAATCTCTTCCTGGTCCTTGTCGAAGACGACGAGCAGTCGCGGGGGCTCATCATGGATGATTTCTTCAATCTTCATCACTCCATTGGCTTTGTACATGACAGCAGGCATGAGACCTACTGGCTTTGAGAAGAGGGTTGAATCTGGGGGGCTTGCCCTCGCGACTGCGCGTCACCGAATCGAGATATCACTCGCACCGTGGCCTGTGACGAGGTCAGTTTCACGGATCTGAAAGTAGCAGCATCCTGCCAAGTGACCAAACTCACCTAGATGGGTACTCTGAGTAGGTCGGACAAGCTGGGCGTCAGTCAACCAAACACACATGGTGCGTCTGCGATCCCAACTGTTCCCACCAGAGCGGAACTGGATGGGGAGGCAGTGTTATCCAGCAAAGCAGCCGCTTAATTGTCCCGAGATGAAGTGCTCGATGGACGCCGGCAGCGATAAGGAAGAATTAGGATGGAGCGCTGTATCAAAAGGCAGCCTGAGGTGCTCTCGGTCGTGGCGGCGCTGCATGGTGATGGCGCTGCACGAACATGGAAGTGCAGTGCTCGTGGCCGTCGTCGGATAAATTGTTGGTTGTGGCTTAGGAAGAATACGTCCACGAATCAAAGGAGGAGGATCGGCGGCCACTCCCCTCCGTCAAGTCTCGGCTCCACTTCGCTCGTGCGTTTCTACATCGTACTTCGATCAATGCACGGCATGACTTCCGATTATCGAGATGCTGCAACAATGGACGGTGATCCGTCATTTCCAACTCAGAAGAGGATCAAGAGCATCCGCATCAGAGGCAAAATTGTCACGAAATGCACGAGCGCCGCAGTTCCTGATCATCTGCCAAACAGCAACATCATCTACGAATTCCATTTTCAAGTTAAACGAAAATCAAGTGATACACATATCACCGCCACCCAGAACGAGACCCATCTGATCAAATCCAGTCCGTCAGAAGGATCCCACACGTTTGACATAGATGAGTAAAAAGCAATGCCGCCACAGAGCGAAAATCCTCGTGCGGAATTCCACCAACAACAACAAGACGCGTGAAAATGAAAACTCGTCATCTGGGTCCTCTTGCACCGAGACGGGAAGGATTCGCCTCTCTCTCTCTCTCTCTCTCCCTCTCTCTCTCCCTCTCCCTCTCTCTCTCCCTCTCCCTCTCTCTCTCTCTCTCTCTCTCTCTCTCTCTCTCTCTCTCTCTCTCTCTCTCCCTCCCCCCCTCTCTCTCTCTCTCTCTCTGCAGAAGAGGTATACCGGAGGAGAAACTCCATTTTCGTTGCATGATCTATATATAGACTCGTCAATCGTGGACTCATGAACATTTTATTATTTATTACATTACGTCGGAAGGAAGCAAGATCCAGATGAGGACCCCCAATCGTGATTGGTGATGATCCCAAGAAAGATCTCCCGAATGGGATCGGAGAAAGTCTCTGTATCGTAGTAACTATGATTACCTTGTTCTAGGACGGAGGAGTTGCCGATCATTTGTCAGACTGCAAGTCCGTCATCACCTGCATTGAGTTTTGCCGGCAAAGAAGTCGATCGGCTGGCAAAGGTCGCAACACACTGCTGCTGTGGACAGGACATCACGACAGACAAGAAGACCTGTCATATCAACATCGACCCACGAAAGCACTGTTCCCAAGTTCCTAATCAGACAAGAATCGAATGGATTGAATAAATGCCAAGGAACAATTGAACTAATAATTCGCACAACTACACAAAGAATTATCCTATCTCTCTCTCTGTCTCTCGTCTCTCAACCCGCTCCTCCCACCACCACAAACCGAATATACAAGAAAATACATCCACAAAAAATATATCTCTGCTGATGATGATGATGAAGTCCCCCTTATTTCCGACAACTCGTCAAATTCGTCAAAGGTCTGGCGCTGCGCTGCTGCGACTCATGCAAAAGTTTCTGTCTTCTTGCTCCTGTTTACTTCCTTCCCAGTACTGTGGAATGCAGAGAGCACTTTACATGGCATAGCCAGCTGGGGGTGCGCCGTATGAAGGGGGAGCCTCCTTGGATGGAACAGGCGAGACATATGCGGTTGTCACTGATGGCTTAGCTGAGTATGTAGCCGGGTAAGTGGGCTCAACGGGCTTGGTGGGCTCGACGGGCTTGGTGGGCTCAGCTTCATAAGTCGGCTTATCGACCGGGTAAGTCTGTTTTGGCTATCCAAGCGAGTCAGTATCAAGTACCAAGATGTCTAAGATGCGATTCTGGCGATTCGAATATTGCTGATCGCGATGGCACTCACCTTTTCTTCAGCAGGTTGTGTCGGCTTGACTGGATAAGTTTTGGATTCTACGGGATAGGGCGCCTTGCTTGCTGACTTGGTCTTGGTCTCGAAGCCTGTGGGCTTAGCGTAGCCAGAAGTTGGCTTGCCACCGGTTGGATATGGAACTACTGGCTTTGGCTGCTCGGGTTTCTTTGGTTGCTCTGTGGAGACGTCAGTGATCATAGATACAAAGCATGGACATCGCCAGGTACAACTTGGAAGCGGGGAACACGAGGATAGCATACCTGGCTTGTACGGAGTCTGCGGCTTAGCTGGAGTCTCTGGCTTGGCGGAGTAGGTGGGCTTTGGCTGATCGACGTAGACAGTTTCCTTTTGAGTGACGGTGACAGTGGCGTATTTGCAGTCGGTTGCAGGCTTCGATGGGTACACCGTAACGTAGTCTGAAGAAGAAAAGTCAGAATTCACGTCGGCAAACTGAATGTGACACGCTTACTGGTGATGGTGGAAGTGGTCTTGATGGTCGTCACCTTCTTGGGTTGCTCTGGCTGCTTCGGCTGTTCAGGCTTGGCAGTTGGCTTTGATGCGTACTGGGTTTCGGTAACATAAATAGTCGAGGTGGACTTGACGGTAGTGGTGATCACAGTGGTCGATGCGCCGTAGCCTTGAGTGTAAGTCAAAGTCTTGTCGTAAACAATCTCAGACTTGGAGGAGCCGGTCGGCTTGGGCTTTCGAAAGAAGTCAATATGAGAAAATCTGGACAAGGTTTTGGCGGAGATATCCGTACCTTCGCTGGATATCCAGTTCCAATAGGATAAACTGGCTTTTGTGTGGGCTTCTCAACAGGATAAGTCTGTTTTGGCTATCAAAGCAAGTCAGCATGAAGTACAGGAATGTCGCGAGGCGATGACACTCACCTTCTCCTCCGCCGGTTGGGTGTATTTTGGCTTTTCCTCAATTGGGTAGGTCTCTTTTGGCTACCAGATGAGATCAGTACAGGCACGAAAATGTCTTGTTGCAACGACACGTACCTTCTCCTCCGCCGGCTTGGTTGGCTTCTCCTCGGCAGGCTTGGTGTACGTTGGAACCTGGTCCTTGGGGCAGTATGTAGTGTACACGCTCTCGGTGGTGGTGACGTGTGGCTTGCCATCCTGGGTGATGGTAATATAATCGGTCTTGGTGAGAGTGGCATAGGTGTAGTCACCGGAAGTCTTGGTGAACTTCGTCGCATACTTGGAAGATGTGGCTGGCAGATCTGGCTTGCTCTCCTTTGGCTCCTCAACTGGGGTGGAAACGGTAGGATATGGGTGCTGCTCCACAGGATAGCTCGCGGTCGGATGCACCTCCTTGCTGCTCTCGACGGGATACGGCTTGCTTTCGACCGGATAGACGTATGGCTTGCTTTCGGTCGGGTATACGGCAGGAGGATATGTAGCGTCGTGGGTTGGCTCAGCGGCGTAGGTGCTGGTCTCGACTGGGTAGGCGGCGCTCTCGGGCTGCTCGCCACCGCCGTAGCTTGGCGGGGCTTGGGCGGAGGCGCCAGCCAACAAGGCGGCGAAGAGGGTGGCCTTGGTGAACATGGTTTCGAATCCGAACAGTTTTCTGTGGTGCAACAAATGCGACGGAAGTGAAGAGTAGCGGCGAGAGATCGACCCTGCCGGCGAGCAACACGGGTGTGAAAAGAGTGACTGGAAGTGCTAAAGAGCGGAAGGGTCCCGAAAGACAAGAGAGAGCGTGGTGTCGCGAAACAGAAGATGTTCGTGGAGAAGAGCAGCGACGAGGCACGGAGCGGGCGGTATGTATGTAGTCGTGGAGGCTCAGGCGCCGGGAAAGCCCCTGGTCGTCGATTCATGTCGCTCGTGGCCAGGCGTAATTTAGTGTGACCAAACGGGCACAAAGTCTATGTCGTCCAAGAGGCGCGGTGGACGGCATGATTGGCCTGTGCCTAACGACTTCCCGAAAAGAGGCTGCGGCCAGAGGCAGCTGCTCGGCCGGATTGGGCGGGCAGCAGCCGCCCGCTGCAGGTGCCAGACCTGGTCGCCGCCGTGCGATGCGCTGAGATTCGCTGGCGGGGCGAGGACGATGGCTCTCGTCATCTCAGGTCCTGTCTTCCGAGCGCGCCGTGTCGGCGTTGGCTCAACACCATCTGAAGATCGGAGCGGCGTGCTTGGCGGTGCGGTGCGGTGCGTTGCGTTGCCTTCTCCTCACCCATGCCCATCACCGCCGGGGCGGCCACATGCTGCTGTGCCCGGCGCGGTTGCTGTGCTGTCACCGTCGCTCTCTCCGCCATCCGCCTGCTCGTGGTTCGTGCGGATTCGGGCGCTCGGGAGTGCGCTCGCGTTGGACGAGCCTCGGCGCTGGCGATTGGCACGGAGATGCGCCACAAACGTGCAAGCGCCGCTCCTGCGAACGGCGGAGGCGGCGGCGAGCCTCTGATGCAATCTCGTTGCTGGCAAGCGGCCGACTTGTCGAAGCAACGCACGAGCATGGCCGACAAGCGACAAATGCCAATCTCCCTCGCTGCGAAACTAGAGCTCACGAGGCAGGAGCGGCGCAGATGATGAGGTGCGGCGTGGTGACTGTGGTGCGGCGGTGCGGTGAGATCCGCTCCGCCCGTCACGGCACGGACATGGATGGTCCTGTCAACGGTGCGAAAATGAGTCGCATACAACGTCACAACGTGGTCGCAACCAGCACGCCGCCTTCACCGTCCACCTTGCGTGAAGACTCCTCCTGACTCTGCTTGCACGAAAGTCTACATCCACCAGCGTGTGTGCCGCGACTGCCGAAGGTCTAAAACACTTGTTCCGATGCTTGACGGGACCTCAGACGAGTCTTTTTTCGACAAGGCGCGCCACGTTTGAGAGGACAGTGTCATGACTTCATCCTCTTGTCTATTCCTCACACATGCCTCGGATCTGGCCGCACAAGCTGAGCGACGACAATGGATCAGACTGTCGGGTGCGTCCGTGATAGACAGAACGATCGAAGTGATGTATTGCATCGAACTTCTTCGAGCGGTCCGGAGCAAAGGCTCAAGTGCACGCTCCGTGGACACGCTCACGTCTTATATCACTGCAGATGAAGCAGTACAAACTTCAAAAAACATTCCACGTTCTCCCTGGTAAATTGAACTTCTCTCATGCGACGTCCAGAAATCTCATCGGTATGAAAAGAAACGAGTGGAAATTGGAGAACCTCTTCATGTTACGCTTCGATCGAGATGGGTGTATATATATATATATATATATATATATATATATATATATGTATATGTATGTAGTATAACATCCACGATGCCATTTCGAAAAGCAAAAATTGCATACATAACATCATTGTACGCGCATTGCGGCGCCACTACAGCACTTCTTCAATTTATCTACATAACATTCCCCTCTCTTCAATTTTGTCCCTCTCTTCAATTTTGTCCCTCTCTTCAATTTTGTCCACTCACGAAGCCTGGTATCCCACTTCACTTAGTGCATCCTTCAGACCCTGCAGTGCACGATCCACATCGTCTCTCTGAGGGTCCATGACCGAAACTCCCATATGACCAAATCGAATGTACTTGGTCGCGATTTCCTTGTGCAGACCTCCGGCGAAAATGACACCCTTCTTCAACAAGTTGGGGAGGATCTCCGGAGGTTTGAGGTCGTTGGGCAGATATATCGCTGTCATCCCGTGGGCTTGGTTCTCAGGCTTGCTGGCCAATTGCTTCAGTCCCAAGTCCGCGACAGCCTTTTTGATCCTTTGGCTGACTTCCTGGTGTCGTTGGAAGCGCTGTTCGAGAGGAGCGGAGAGGATTTGCGTGAGGGATGTGTGGAGGGCGTGGATCAATTGAGGAGATGGTGTAGCGAAGTAGGATGGCTTCTTGGCTTCGTAGTTTTGCATGATGGGGAGCCAGTTCTTCCACGAGCCAAAGTACGAATTGGGAGGAGTCTTGCGATTCTTGAACGTCTTGATCGCGCGACCAGATGCCATGAGAATAGAGAGGCCGGCCGGGCAGCCAATGGCCTTTTGAGAAGCGGTGATGACGACGTCGATGCCCCATTCGTCGAAGCGGATCTCTTCACAGCCGACAGAGCAGACACCGTCCACGATCAGGAGGGTTTCAGGCGAGACCTGCTTGACAAGATTGGCCAGAGGTGCAATCTCGGACAGAACACCGGTCGAGGTGTCGGTGTGTGTGACGGTGATAACCTTGTACTTCTTCTCTTTCAATGCCTTTTCAATCTCGTCCAGCTGTGGTCGGTCTCCAATGGGAGCTTTGAGTTGTGTTGCCTTGACTCCATATGTCTCGAAGCAGTCGGCGAAGCTGTCTGCAAAGTAGCCAGTGTGGAGCACGAGGGCGTCATCGCCAGGCTCGGTCAAGTTGGCAGCGACTTGATCCCATCCTAATGTCCCCGAGCCTGAGATGACAAAGGGCTGTGAGTTGGGGTCGGTCGTGATGAAGAGTCTCCGCAGCATGGACAGGACATCGCCGAAGCAGTTGACGAATGGTTGGCCGACGTGGGATTCAGAGTAGTGGGACATGGATTGAAGGACAGCATCGTCGAATTCGATAGGACCCGGGATGAGGAGGGCCGGGTGCGGTGGTTGAGGAGACATGGTGGCTGCGGCGGGCTTGGATCGCTTGCCCTCTTCTTGCTGCGACACCGCGGAATGGGAGAGGTCTCGACGCTGTTCTGGCTGGTGGAATGTTTCGCCCGAGCCCGGTGAAGCAAAGTCGTCGACAATCCTGCTCTGGATGGAGAAGGGGGTGTTGAGGGGAATGTCGTGGGCTGGTGAATGGGAGAAATGTCGGGAGAGCTGAGCTAGACGATCCTTGGGCGGCATGATTCTTTTTGTGGTATGACGGAGTCCTTTGCCGACGAGGGGTATTGCGGAACGGAAGAGCAGGCGTGGGGCGGCCAGGATGACGCAGCTTCTCGCGGCCGACAAACGGCCAAACAACGCCCAATGGCGAGCTGCTTGGCTCACTGTCTCTGCGATTTTCCTTCTCTGCCTGGAGAAGACGTCTCCCTGGTGCAGCAGAAGACGGTATATGACTTGCGATGGCCGTTCGGGATGCTCTCGAGGTCGGAAGTGGGACAGGCCGGCCCCTGAAGCGCAATTCACAACCGCTCCGGGCAATTATCGAGGCCGGTTCTCGTGGAGAAAACACAGCTGGGGGTCTCGCGGCGTCGACGGTGAGGCGTGCAATTGCGATCCACGGCGGGCAGAAGCATACAGTAATCGATGGCGGTGGCAGAGGCGTCGAGTGCATTGATCATATCGTGTCTTCGAATATTCGGATCCCGGCATCGGCCAGCGTGCGGGAATGCAGTGCGGCAAGTCGGCCGAGCGACAGAGACACAGTACAGCCACCGCGAGGCAGACATAGACAAACCTTCAACACGCACTCAACATGGCCTCGCGATTGGTGCTGGTCCTCGGCGACCTGTTCATTCCCGACCGCGCAATCGTGAGCTTGACGCCGCCGCCGTGCGCGTGGCCTGGCTGACAGGCTGCTAGGACATTCCCGCCAAGGTATCCGCCTCTTGTTGATGATATGCGAATCGCCTGCTGATACCGACAACAAACAGTTCAAGAAACTGTTGACGCCCGGCAAGATCTCGCAAATTCTCTGCCTCGGCAACCTCACCTCGCCCTCCGTCTACCATTTCCTGCGCAATCTCGCTCCCGATCTCCAGCTCGTGAAAGGCGATTTTGATATCCCTCTTGCCTCAACGAGCGCGCAAGATGGGCCCAATGCAGCTCCTGGCGCCGGTTTCCCCATCCCGACGGCCTTGAGCAAGGTCGTCACACACGGTAGCTTGCGGATTGGCTTCACACACGGCGACAGTATCATTCCGCCTGGAGACCCCGATGCTCTGCTTATTGCCGCACGCCAAATGGATGTGGATGTGCTATGCTGGGGAGGGACATGCAAGTTTGAGGCTTACGAGATGGAGGGCAAGTTCTTCGTGAACCCGGGCAGCGCGACCGGTGCCGTGTCGTGGTCAGACGAGACACTGGGCGGCGACGATGAAGACGACGGAAACACCCCGTCGTTCGTGCTGATGGATGTGCAAGGAGATGTCTTGGTGTTATATGTCTATCAGCTGAAGAAAGATGCCGAAGGGAATGAGAACGTAGGCGTGGAGAAGGTGTCCTTTCGGAAGAACGCATAGGGCATTGCAAACACGGCAGAGGGCAGATGAATTGATCCTGGCGGCAACACAGCGGAGCGACAGCGAGAGCGAGTGAGGCTACAGATACGAATAGATTGGACGGCTCAAAACATCTCCAGAATGCCATGCGTTCGACAGAGCCTTTATCACTTACTGAGCAGAAACAGGGCCCGGACACATGCATGCAGACTGTCACACATACCGCAGAGACCGCATTTGAACTTCAGCAGACACGACAGCTTTGGATGCATGTTTCAGCAAGACGAATGAATGAACAGCACAGCTACACGAGTTGACTGACATAAATATTGCACGAAGCACAGGTGCCCGCATCACCCTTCAGAGTTTTTAGACGTGTCTTACGATCGAACAACGATGCTTCCTTCTCATGACCCGGCAAAAGACCGTCCGACTCCATCTTTGGACACTTCAGAAACCCAAGGTCGTGTCTCTGCGCAGGGCACCTCCTCTCCCACACCAAGGCATCCCATGGCGAGCAGCCAGAATCCACATCAAAGACGCGAGGAGGACGCACGCGAGGTAGCAAAACAACAAACTAGGACCTTCTATACCTTACCATTCCTTGCACGCCAGGCCCCCTTCACACCAAGCGCCTTCGAGCACCCCACAGAGTACTATGTCAGAGCAGCTGATCAACGCCAGCAGACGCAGAACGCTGGACTGGGACCTGGCAGTGGCCAGAAGAAATGTCGCAAGTCTCACTCTCCTGCTGAAGCTGGCGAGAACGGCATCACTTCAGCGATTCCTCAGGATCTACGTCCTGGTCCTCCAAAAGCCAAGCCAGCAATGCCAAAATCTATTCTGAAAAATAGGATAGTGACATCAGTTCCACCAACGTCTACAGCAAAACCATCCCCGCAGAATATACAAACTGTCCCGCCTACAAATCATCCCGGCGCTCGCTACCCACCTCAGCCTACAGCACGATCGGCTTCCCAGGAGGCACTCATCGCACATACCACAGATATCTATCCCTCTCCATCTACAGCACAATCATCTTGCCCTGAAACCAACTCTTCTTCTTCAACCCCTCCAAACCACACACAACAGTCTGAACGTCCTGCTTCCTCCAATCCCTCAAGAACCAACACAACTCGGACTTCCGTCAACCGCACTCCAACGAAACTTCCATTCCCTCCGTCGGATTCCAAGAACAACGCACACGAAACGCCACTCAACCCCAAAAACAGCACACTCCAGCGTTCAACGCCCTCAACCCGTCATCCCACCAATACCGGACCTATTGCCCGCACAACAACATCGACCCTCCATGCTCGCCACAAACAGAACTCTTCATCAGAATACCACAAAGCCCTAGCAGCCCACCACCACAAATCCCTCTCCACCCTCCTCGCTCGAAATCCTTCGAAGCTTCCATTTCCATACAACGTTCCTCCTCTTCTTCATCATCCACTCCCTCCTCATCCTCTTCCTGCTGCTGCAGCAACTCCTCCACCATGCCCCCACAACCCTTCCCACTCAACAACAGAAAGCCCTTCAATCCTCCCGCATAAAGAATGGCCCTGGCTTGAACCGCACGAACTCAATCAGCCGAAAAGACCGAGTTTCTTGACGAGATGGGGGAGAAAGATTTGGAAGGTTGTGAAGGATGGGATGAGGAAAGTGAGGGAGGATCATGGGAGGAGAATGAGGAGGCCGAGGGGAGATGTGTGGTTAAGGCATAACGATGGGGATGGATATGGAAGGTGGAGGATAGATGAGGAAGAGGAGAGGAGGAGCAGGAGGAGGAGGGAAGAGAGGGTGATTGATTGAGTAAGTGTGATATGCAACAAGGATGTCATTGTGTTGGAAGGTGCGAGTGACTGCTGCTTCGAATATTGAGTAGGAAAAGGCATGTCGAATTCCGATGTCTTGACAGAAAAGTTGAAAAAAGCAAGGAGAAGTGTTCAAGAGTTTGTGGAGTTCTCTTCTGTTCAGGATGCCAAATGCCCGGTTATTGAAGAGGAATATCGTACGTCTTGACTAGAGAACGCAACCCAAGAAAATGACAGAAAATAAGGAAGAAAGAGACAAGGGCTCTCCTGAGACTGACTTGCGCCAGTATCAACTTGATTAGCTGGTTGAGACCAGGTGGTCAGGCCATTTATTGCACAGAGATCTTGTCACCGCACGCCACAACCGCCATTTTGAAACGGAGAAAGAGTCGGACAACATTTCTTCCATCGCGATGAACATCAACGCTATGAGGCGTAAAAAAGACCACACACAGCAGCCAACCGCATAGCAAGCGAAAATGTAGGCAGCCCTACCGAAATCGACGTCCATCCCCCCCCCCCCCAAAAAAAAACAAAAACCTCTGCCCCGAAAAGACGCCGCCACAGCCCTCGTGAGACTCGTCGAGCTCATGGCAGGAAACTTCCGGCCCTCTGCCGCATGGCTCACCATGTCAAAAAGGCCATCGTACTTCCACTCGGCAGCAAAAGTCCCGTTGAAAGTGCGGTTGTTCTCGGCCAAGAGGCGTTTGGACTTGGAGAGGTCGAAAGCGCAACAAAAGTCACCGCCCGTGTTAGGTGCAGTCGAACGTGTCGCCGACTTTCTTGGCCCCGTGTATGAGTGACGAGTACGTTTGATCGAGGGTGACAGAGAGCAGCCTTTCGTTGCTGTTCTGGCGCGCTTGGTTAGGTTGTCGGGAGGTGCGGCGGCGTCTTCGAGGTCTTGGAGAGAGTGCACGATTGTCGCTTGGGCGGGTTCAATGAAAATAAGAGCGGAGAGTAGTGCTGAGAGGACCCAACTGTACCGTGGCATCGATGAGCGGAAAGCAGAAGAACTGAGGGTCTCGGTGTTGTTGGGCATTAAACCCCCTTGACAGAATGGATCCCAGGCGTATCCACTGTCGATGCCTTCGCTTACACATCGTGTCCGATCGTTGATCGAGTCGGTTGTTTCGCAGTATAACCAACATTGATATTCTTGAATTGAAGCAGAGCCGCAACAGCGCTCAGCTAGGGTACGATTGGTTTGGACGCCACAGACGCGAGTGCCGGTTGTGTTGGCGATTGTTCATTCTGGCGAGACGATCAGATGATGTCCAGAATGTGTGAAAGCAAGTCCTGGGAAGCGCAAATGTAATGAGACTCAGGCGGAGCCAAGTATCTATATCACCGCAATCAAGCGGCGGCTCCGGCGCCCGCAATGCAAACCGGTCAAGCCTTTCAACTTTGACTTCTTGATCCTTCACCTTTTCGTATATTAAATGGTGGCGCTCCGCAGTGATCTGCAACATGATGCCTCATATCAGGCGCCAAGCTTCCTTCGTGGTCACCGTTGCATTGTGCCTCTGCCCATAACGATCATCCTGCAGCCGCGCATCCGACGAAAACATCAGCATACATGCTTTTGTGGGCACGAGTGCTGTCATGTGTTGTCGAAGTCCTGGGACTCTGATCGAATCATTGTTTTTGCTCCTTCGTGGTCGGACAGGAAGTGCCGCAACTCAAGTCCTGATGATAGACTGACGGAGACAGACGCGCCGTGTATTTCTCAGATGGAACCAAGCTCGACACCAAAGTCCCGACAAAAAGCTCGTTTGGGATCGCTATCTGCGTCTCCTAAAGTTTGCGGCCGAGCATTCGAAGTGACATTGGCCAAAGTGTTCATCCTACCAACGGCAAATTTTGTGACGTCGAAGGAGTGGCTTTGCATGTCTAGCAATCTTCGGTAACGAGTGATTTCAGACGACCAGTACTGTTTTTCACTGTCCGAGCTTGAGGACTGTAGCATGGTGAACATGAAACCTAAGTTACAGAGATTAGAGCCTGACATACGCCCTTCTCGGAATTTCGTTTCGATGTCGAAGTGATACTTACCACCTGCCATCGCAAAGTTGAGCTGCGAAACGGGTGACCACCAGAAAGCCCTCAACCGAGTGACCTGTAGATTCTCAAGTAATTTGGAGATGGCTGTGACGCTTTGCCTGGACCTGATGCGGACCTGCTCATGAAGTGATTCCGTGGGAGATATGTAGCGCAACAACGCCCGATACAGTACAACTTCGACAGTATGGAAGGCCAGCTCTAATGTACCTGCCCGTGGTGAGCTATCAATCTCAGTCGTTGATACAGCAAGGCTCACCAGTAGGATCGAGGAATTGATCAACAACGTGTTCCAGTCCCGCAAGATATCGATCATGGTGATCAAGAAGCTGCTGTTCGAAATGGCATTTGATTCTGTTGACTTCAGTAGGCGCGGTATCCGCCATCTGCTGGGCAGCTTTCGGCGTGTAGAATGTCGTTAGGATTCGAGCAAGCGTCTGCGTCACAGCGACCATGGCCACGAACATTTGTGCACTCGTTCTAGGTAACGCAGCTTGACTGACAGTCGAGGACGAAATGTCCTCGAGGGTGAGCAGTGCCACATCGAACGATTCTTCGTGAACGAATGCGGGCCGCCCGAGGCCTAATGCCATCCACTGGTCGAACATGTACACAGCCCACCAGATCCTCTTCCGTCGACTGCAGTCTGTAGGAGGGAGGTTCCAATGCGTTGATTCTACATTGAGGCCCGCATCATAGCACATGGCGACCAGACTGCCGATCTCGGCCTGGAGACCAGATGTTCCGGGAGAGCGATGGACGCGATCACAAGGCTGAAGGAACAGAAGTGCAGCTTCGATGGTGTCTAATCGTGGAGCTCGAACTTCGATTGGGAGAGCCTGTGAGATGAACGCATTGAGCGATACGAACGACGCGTCTGCCGCCGGTGGACAGAATGGCCGTGCTAGGTAGTAAATCGTTGCCAACAGGGGCAAGTCGATTTTGTTGCCTTTCACGAATCGTCCTGGATCTAGTAAGGGAAAGGAAGGGTGCACGACTTCAAAGTAGGCCGAAAGTAACTCGTGGTGAAGCGGATATGCCACATCCAACAGCGAGCTTGGCGGATAGTAAGACCGCCTAGGGTTGAGATGGCTGTCTGGATGCACTGTGAAGAGAGATGGGACCCTGCCGGTATTTTGTAGCATCAAGCAAGCCCACTCTCCGCTTCTATAGTAGTTCGATTCGTTGAAGTTGGCGTGCCGGAGTACGAATGGATCTTGGTCGCTTGAGAGGCCAACGTATCGTGATCTCCATTCCAAGGAAGCAGAATCTTGAATGTTGATCGGGGGTGGTGGTGGAGATCCTGCTTCAGGAGCATCACCGTGATTGGGATTTGACTGCGAGATCTCAGCGGGTCGACGTCGCCTAGGCGTAGGTCCGAGATTATAGCTGCAGGTCTGTGATTGCATTCGACACAAAGAGCACGCAGCATCGCCAGGTTCGCGGATGCAGCAGACCTTGCGTCTTCTGCGTTTCGTGTCAACAACAACCCAGCCCACGCGAATTGACATATTCCGCACCTACACGCATCGCAAGGCCTTTGCTTCCGACTCTTATATTTCCTGCCCTGAGCAGGTGGGAGTGCCTGTGTTTGAGTATCCATCAGCGGCCTCAGCCGTGCCGCAAGTGATCATCCACTGGCTGGGACAGACGGAGAGCAGGGAAACAGACAGGTAAGACACAAGACATCTTGTTGCCCGTCCCTCGCCGACATCTGTCTCGCTGAACTGCGCAGAGAGTGCGATAAGCAGTAAGTATAGATAAGATCTGCCGCGGCTTAGCATGATCGCCGCAGCGTAACCCGGATAGCGCAAGAGGTCGCTGATAAGAGATGCGGTTGCCTTCTTGGTCTCACCTATGCTTCACTGCAACCTGATTCGAGTCATGCCGATGCTATTGTTCGAGAAGTTTTCGTGTGCATTGGAAATACGCCAGAGCGATACGAGGGCCGGCCCTGCGAGAGAGTGGCGACGGAAGTGCATGGCATGATCGTGGCTGTCTTGTCAGCCGGCATAGGCATCGGTCGCTGTTCTTCTGACCTGTGCCATGGTCACTGAGAGTCCGGCACATTTTTCGGCTGAGCTGCGAACAGCCCATTGTATGTGAAAGGGTGGATGTTTCAAAGTCAAGAGGACAGAGAGGCTGACACCCTACTGCGTGAGGTGGAGACGCGGCACCTCGAACTACTCGTTGCACTGCTGCATCGAGACAGTCACGAAGCATTGGTCAACCACTGAAAACTCTGTCATTCCAAGCCATCTATCTTCGGGTATGGTATCATCATATTCCTCAACTCCTGCATATCCTAGCTCACTCAGCTGCCGTGCCGAGAGCAGGTGGTATCAACGCGCAAAAGATGATGCAGCAGAACAACGTAAACTCGCCTTGAAAGTCAGATCATAACCGCCTCGTGAGATACTGACGCCACCCATGGTGTATGAAAAGTGAGGTGCCGCCCCTAACGACCTTCAAAGTCGCTCAGATAATCCCCAGCGGTGTTCCCATTGTAGCCGCCAAACTGCGATTGATTTTGTTGTTGTTGTTGCATCCCTCCCATTTGATTCATGCCCATCATGTTCATTTGGTTCATGTTCATGTTCATTCCAGTCATATTTTGGTCTTGCTGTTGTCCAAAGTGGTTCTGTTCGTTGTCGGAGTAGTCTTCAAAGCCACTACCCGTTGCATCGAAAGAGCTGCGTCCACTATATGCATCATCTTCAGGCGGATTACCTTGCGGCAAGGTACTCCAGTCGATATGCTGTAGGGCAGGATATTGTGCGAGTAATGCTTGAGGTAGAAAGTTGCCCATGTTGAGCTCTGGCTGCGCCATCATGGGCTGGGGCGCGACGAGGCCTTGGGGGACTTGTGCTGCTTGTTGTTCTTCCATGAACGCTTTTTGACGTTCTGCCGCCTCCTCATCCAGTAGTGGCTTGATGCATACTCTACCTGCCTCCGATCGGAAGTGACGGCCCAAAGCATCTGCGCGTGCAAATCGTCTCCCACAGCCCCACAGCGAGCTGTTCTGAAGCGTGCCTCGGCACACAAACTTCTTTTCACCGGTATGCAGACCTTCGTGTCGTTTGCGATCATGCTGTCGTGCGAAAGCTTTCCCGCAGACTGTGCACACGAAAGGCCTCTCGTCGGTATGCGTTCGCAAATGTGAGCGCAGGTTGTACGCACGAGTGAAGCGCTTTGGGCACAGATTGCATTGGAAAGTGGCTGGATGTTTCTGCAGGCGCCTGCTGTCGCCGCCTGCACTAGGCGATCGTGCTGGATCGGCCAAGTCCAGAATGTAATCGCGCTGGTCCGAAGCATTGCTTGAGCTCCGCGCGCGACCTTGTGATCCGCTCCGGCCTCGAGCAGGTGATGAAGACCGCGAGCCGTTACTGGAACCATCGACAGCCAGAAGGCTCTCACTGCCTGCTGAGGGTGAACGACCTCGCCCTGCTAACAACGCAGGAGAAGCAGATCGAGACCCTGCGTGTGAGTCCGATTTGGCGCGAACACGATTCGCTAAGCATGATCAGTATATGCCATGTCACAGACAATGGTGGCACTTACTGCGAATGGGTGGGCTCAGCGCATCTACCGACTTCTCCACGCCCATATTTTCTGTAGGGGCCCTCGAGGGAGGCGCAAAGTCGATGTTGATTTCGGGTGGGCTCATGTGGTCTGCCATGCCGCCGCCAGGGCTTTGGTTGTCGAGATTCGCTGCTGGAAATGCTTCTTGTCCCAAGCCCGGAAACATCTCGAGACCGCTATTTGAGGTGGTGAAATGTCCATTGATTGTAGTATTCAGTCCGAAATTGTTGTCAGCGGTAAATTGCGGCAATGCCTGCTGTGACTGCGGTATGAGATGAGGGGAGTGGGCAGGGCTGTGGGCAGGACTGTAGAAGTGGTGGTGGTGCTGCTGCTCATTGAGGTTGAAGTTCTCGAAACCCAAGCCAGTGCCGAAAGCAGGATCTTGGGCAGGGTTGAGCATCGGCGACGAATGCTCAAAATTGTCGAACGTGCCGATATGCGGTGACGTTGCATGGTTCGACGAGATGTCTGACACATTGTCTGAAGGTGTCCTGTGGTGTGACCGATATGCGCCCATATGCTGCCACTCATTACTCCCGCCCTGGAGATAGCGAGCACTTGATGGGTCAAGCGACTCGGAATTCATTCGCGGTCTGTTCATCTGCTGCGCATAGCTCGCCTGTTGAAATCGCGGGGACGCATGTGGGCTCGGGCTGCCCGAAGGCCGTCTGCGGTGTTGCTCGGCGAAGAGGTGGGGTGGGGTGGGCGAGTGCGAATGTGTCATGGCCGCCATCGGGTCGAGCGTTGGGTTGGCTGTCGCGTTGGTCGGCGGATGGAGCAGATCGAGGTGCGAAGGGTCGAAGGTGTCCAGGACGTGGGGATCCAGACTCGTGTTCGCGTCAAAGGTCGCGTCGAAGGTGGGAAAGGCGCTGCTGGCACGGCTGGAGTCCTGAAGGCCTTGCGACTGCAAGAAGGCGTGGTTCGACGTGGTGTCGGCCGACGTCTGGGGTCGCGACTGGTCTGGGAAGGGCGCGTAGGTGGGGCCTAGACCGAAGTGCGCCTGGGACGAGAAGTCGGTGGTGAAGGTCGGGTCGCTGAACTGGCCCGACGTTACATTCAGGCCGGTCGCGAAGGCATCAGTAGTCAGGCTGGGGTCCTGGAGGGTGGCAGTGGTCGCGGCGGCGTTGAAGGATGATGCCAGAGGGGACGGGCGCGGCGATGCCGAAGTCGAGTGCCTTATATGGCCGCTCGTGTGCCCCGCCGATGGCGAGCGACCGCGATGTGCGTCCATCTCTGCGCCCCGGTCGCCGAGCAATGAGCAGCGCTGGGAGCTGGTCGTCGCGGGCGGCTAGGAATAGAACAGGCGTGCTTGGGGCAGAGGTGCAGTCCGACAGCGCACCAGACGGCTCTCCCGCCGCGCTCTGGAGGATTGCGGCCTACAGCTGAACCTGAGCTACGATGCCGCTCCTACGCCAGCGCGCAGAACGGGCAGCAGGTCAGACGCGCGCCGGCGATCTGGGCAGATTGGCGAGGGTCGTTGCTCGCGACTCACCGCAGACCGAGAGCGGGCGCAGTCGACGTGTGCGAACCTTGGGATGGTGCTCGACAGGGGCGCGAAGCAGCGGTTGGCGGCACCACCGCGCTTGGGGGCAGGCGCTGGGCGAGCGTGACCTCCGTGCGACTGCGAACGAACGCCCACGCAGAGCCTGCCATTATTCCCGTGCGTCTCGCATGAACTGCACTGACGTCTGACCGCTGCAAACAAGACCTCAACTGATCAGACGGCGTGGTGGCCCTTCGTCATACCGGCTGAGCTAAATTTAACCCCGACTCGGGCACCAACCACTGTGCGTCGTCTGCATCACATCCCCGGCGTGTGCACGCTGTAACCGAGTTATCCGGTGCAGCCTCACCACCTCTGCCGCCCACCAGGCAGCAACATCGCCCTTCTCACACGCTTCACTCGTTTCGAGCAACAAACTCCACCACACCGTCACTACACGTGCCGCCCATTGGAGCTAACTAGTCCCGTCTTCTGGAAGCTATGACCCGCACTACGCAGGCACGCTTCCACGCTGCGTTTCATACCTCGAGCACAGCCTCCTTCCGCCGAATCCTTCGAGGCTGTGTAAGCTCACTAGCGAAGCCGCCAGCTCTACAGCGAATGGAAATTAGAAGAAGGGGTATAGGCTCGCTGGTACAGAGTCACTTATTTCCGAGGCCAGGCAGGCTCACTCGGCTTGGCAATGGCCATCATGAGATGCGAATCGAAAAGTGAGAACATGCACTCCGGATCGCATGGGAAGTACGACAGCGCGTGTCTTCTTGGCAACCAACAGCAATCATGCCGAATCAAAACTCTCGATGCGAGAGCAACGCGCAATGTCTCAGCTGGTCATGGTTATGTTCGTGGTTAGTAGTTCTTGGCACAATAGCCACGACGCCACAAGCATTGGCACCGCAATCAGGAACAGGCACTTGAAACATGCGTTTGATGCACTGACGCGTGGCTAGTGGTGGGAAAGGTTTGGAAGTTATCACACTTGCTGTCACGCTGACCATGAGCGCGATAAACTTTGTCGAATACGGTAGATGGAGATGCTCGCATCGAGCAAGGCATATGTAGTCCAGTCACTGCTCTGGGGTTCGAACTTCGACGAAGTCCGAAGGGCTGCCGGGCTCACCATCGTTCGTGCTACGGAAGACACAGTCCAAAGTCCAGACTCTCGACTCCAGGCTGACGGCAGTCTAGTCTCTCCGATCAAGACGGTGTGTTAGCTATTGTAGCGCGGACTGCAACATCGCACCTATTGCTCACTGCCAACACTCGAGCTTTGGGACTCATCATGATCTCGCTCGTAGTAGTTCTAGTGCTTGTGGCCGCACTCGAGCCTGCTTCACGGATGCCAAGGCTTCTCTTTCCACGGTAGTCCTGTCACCTGACACGAGCCGATGCGTGCTTCACACTTGGGTCGATCACTGGGATTCTTTGTAAAGGAGGCTAGATCTTACGTTCGTAAGCACTACAAGACCACGATCGGATTGCCTCAGCCGCCAAACATATCTCTCTTCCGACGGAGAATAATGCTCTGATCGAGATGCTCAGGATCTACCAAGAGCGATTCACGCTATACACGCATCAAGGATGAGCATGGAGTGTGCTTCGTTATTCAGCGTTTCGGTGTTCGAGCATTGGCTTCCTGATACAGCGCCTACGTTGAGTGAAGTCGATAGTGCAAGATGACGGAAAGGTTTCTCCTCATTCGCAGCAACACATGCACCGTGCAGCCGCGCTTGCTCACGCTCGCCAGCATTATTGTCGGCGTTGCGAGGTTCCATAAAGACGTCTGCCATTAGCTATGTCCATCAGCGTATGTTGGTTGAAGCCAGCGTTCCACATGGCTGAGGACGCCAGAGAATTGTGACAAGTTCATGAAGGCCCGATGTACCGAGCACGCGTTCATGAAATTGGATTCTCAAGTTAAATCAAGCTAAACTATGTAGGGCGTTCTTTCAGTTACCGTCGTAGATTGTCAACAAGAGCAGCAATGACGCTTCCAGTGAAGGAAGAATCACGCCGCGTTTCAGTGCTTGACTCTATGGTTTATCATCATGTGAACGCCCTTGCCATAGCAGCAAGCAATGTACCGAATCCGGCTGCTTCGACACAGCAGAGGCGACGGCATGGCCATCCCTTGACGGATTCAAAAAAAAAAGTGTGTTGAACTCCTCGCATCAAGAATAAGCCCCATCGAGTTACTCGACAGTCATTCCGTCCCCACCAGCCCTGAACGAGTGTAGCAGGATGATGGTAACGAAAGACGTCGAGCAATCGCATTACTATCGACCTTGACGAATGGACTCCTTGCCTGACCTTGAGTCCAACTTGTCCCCCACTAGTGATCCCGTCACCTCCTCCGTCTTTCTTACCAGCCCTCCAGCGAGCACCGGCTGAGAAGAAGCGCAGACTCATATCCTCGTCTCCCCTCTTGCGAAGGGCGCCTTGCGGCGGGCTTCCATTCAGGTGCGATGCCGAGTCGAGCAGCCGTCGAGATGGAGTGCGAGCGGTGAAAAGGTAGTGGAGGAGGATGGAGGCGCAGAAAGGACTGAGCCGCGAGAAGATGCTTCTATGGCGGCGCTTTTCAGCTTGCCAGTGACGAGCACTCGCGTTTGTCCGGGGACTTTCTCCCAAAGCGTTGTGTGCAAGACAGCAGCCCGAAGGCCGCGTCGGTGTGTGAGCTTTGATTGCGATTTTTTGAGCGAGGAGTTGAGGGAAAGAAAGAAGAAGTGCGAAGCTGCAGAAATTTGGATTTTAGGCGGACCGCGGTTGGTGCCTGATGGCTGCCTGAGCGCGTCCGCCGCGTCAAGCAAGTAGATACTTCAGGCGAGCTCCAAGTTGAGAAGAACAAACGAGCATTAACGCGACAAGCCGCTGCGAGTGAAGCAAACGGTGTGTCTTTCATATAAGAGGTACCTTCCGCCCTTCGAAGACCATTCATCTCCGCATCCACTGACCATCATGGCGTCCAAAGGATCAGGAACGTCGATCTACGCGAACCACCCACCGCCGTCAACCTCGACCAGGCCGAAGACGAGCGACATGTCGGGCCTCTTTGGCTCCGCTCCGGCGAGCAGCTCCAATACGACCCAAGGCGACCTCAGCAAAGACGTTCCGGTCGCCAACCCACCCGAAGACAGCATCTCGGCGATTCGATTCAGTCCCGCATCCGATCACCTGTCAGTCGCCAGCTGGGACAAGAAAGTGCGCATCTATGAGATTGATGCGCAGGGCCAAGCGAAAGGTGTGGCCATGTTCGAGCATGAGGGCCCCGTTCTGGATACGTGCTGGAGCAACGTAGGTACAACAAGGGCAACATATATGAGCTGTCTCACTGACGAGTGTACAGGATGGACAAAAGGTGTTCGCCGCTGGCGCTGACAAGGCAGCGCGCATGCTTGACCTCGGAGCAGGTCAGACATCGGGGGGCACGCAAGTCGCCGCGCACGATCAGCCGATCAAGTGCGTAAAGGCCTTCAACGCCGGAGGTAACCCCATGTTGGTAACGGGCAGCTGGGACAAGACTGTCAAATACTGGGACCTGCGGCAACAACAGCCTGCCGCCACCCTCGATGCCAAGGAGCGAGTCTACGCCATGGATATTCGGAACGATTCAATGCTGGTGGTTGCGACAGCAGAACGCCAAATCCACGTCGTCAACCTCTCCAATCCAACCGCGTTTTACAAGACCATGCAGAGCCCGCTGAAGTGGCAGACGAGGACGGTCAGTACCTTTGTCGACGGAAGTGGGTTCGCAGTAGGCTCGATTGAAGGTCGATGCGCCATTCAATACATCGATGAAAAGGACTCGTCCAGCAACTTCTCCTTCAAATGCCACCGTCAAACCCCACCCGACAACCGCAACATCTCCAACGTCTACGCAGTCAACGCCATCTCTTTCCATCCCCAGCATGGAACTTTCTCCACAGCAGGAAGCGATGGCACCTTCCATTTCTGGGACAAGGACGCCAAACACCGCCTGAAAGGCTACCCCGAAGTGGGCGGCACCATCGCCTCCACAGATTTCAATCGATCCGGAAACATCTTCGCCTACGCCGTTTCATACGATTGGAGCAAAGGCTACCAATTCAACACAGCACAAACCCCGAACAAGATCATGCTACATCCGGTCGTCGGGGATGAGTGTAAGCCACGCCCAAAGACTACGAAGCGGTAGTCTTCCTCTCTGCCTTTTCTTGCCTCTCCGTGTTTGCTCTGTACAAAAGAAAAAACAAGCCCAAGCCCGAAGCCAAGCACAGACGCAAGCATTGCCCGAGCACCTTGACCCAAGATGCCCCGATGCCCGCTCGTACATATTATGCCCGCGCGTACACAATGCCTCATGGTACATTTATGTTGGGTCTCCCGCACCGGCGCCCCCACCCGTTTTCGCACCGTTCAACGCAATGCTAACGGGACTTTTCTGTTGTTGTCAAAGGTCACACATACCGCAAGAAGTAAAAAAAACTTCACACTTTCTAGCAAGGTAATGCAAGGCAATGCAAGGCAAAAGCAAGGCACTACTGGACTTCACAACCGAGAGCGATAAAGGAGAGCGTACGAATTGAGAAAGAAAAGAAGACTACTACTGGTTTGGGAAACTTAGCATATGGGTAGCGCGGCGTTTTTGAGGCGTTCGTTGAGCCTAGGTACCTGCGGTCGTGAGGCAAGGAAAGCTGGGAGAACGGATGGAATGCTTGTCGGAGAAGGGTTGTACGATCACGAGAAGAGAAAGATTCAAGATGAGCGATGGCAGAGTGTCGAGTGTCATTCGTGAAGGGAAGAAGTATGGTAGATAGATCCTGCCAGACATACATACCATCACCAGCAATGCAATGCAGAATCCAATGTCGGAGTCAGACAGACATGACACGCGCATGCGATCCTCACTCACTTCATCATTCACCAGATGTTCAATTATTCTCGAATTGATCACATAACTTGAATGGAACGTGAAATTCCTCCGCGTGAGAGAAGGAGGGAGAGAGAGGGGGGGGGTCTTATACAGAAGCGAAGAAGAAAAAGAGAAGTGTGTTCAATTTTTTTTCTTCCATTCTCGCTCGTTTAGTTCCACCTCCCACACACACCAAAAAAAGTCCTCCCTCCTTCCAATCTCCTCCCATCCTCCCTCAAGCCCAGCCTGCCAGCCTGCCTGCCTCAAGTATATATATATATATATATATATACACAACAAGCAGTGGAGCTGAGCTAAGCTGACAAGCGCGCCAATCTACCATTCCATCCCATCCCGTTTAAATCCGCTTACTAGCTCGCTTTGCCGCAACACACAATACATACAGCTCCACTACCTAACCCACTTTACCCTACTCTACCCAGCTCGACCCCGTAGCAAAAGGCGCCTCAAATTCCCACATCCAATTCCACAGAACTCCATCTCCCCTACGGCGGCCAACAGGAAGAGGAAGAAGAAAGAGAAGGACAGCGTTTGCCCGGCGAAATAGACGAAGAGGAGGGCGAGGAAGAGGTTGTAGAAGTCCTTCTCTGCTGCTGCAATGATGGAACTTTCTTTCTTCGGATTCTGACGCTCGAGGTGGAGGTCGATGGCGAGCAAGAGGAAGAGGGGTTTTGACTGGGGTGGCCAGTAGGAGTTGGAATAGCAGTCTCGGTGACAAGGTGCTGTTGTTGTTGGTACTGCTGCTGCTGCTGTTGTTGTTGATGATGTTGCTCATTTCTACGGAGTAGGCTCACAATCGTCGGTTCCTCATATCGATGATGAAGCTGCTGCTGTTGGCGGGACAGGCGTGAAGCGTGGTTGGTAGAAGTGAAACGGTCATCGTGTCCACTACTGTGAAGTGGAAATTTGGTGTGTTCATCATGTTGTTCGTAGAACTCGTTGTTGTTAAGTTTGTCATTGTTATCGTCGACCTTGACCGTCGTATCTTCCTACGATGCAGCGGCCTCGGAGGAATTTCCCACCTCTTCTTTCGCGTCAACAAACGCTGCGCCCTCGCCGTTCGAGATGGCTTCTTTGTCCTCGGCGGGCGCTTCCAGAGAAGTCGCTGCATCGTCGGCTTCGATTTCAGGAGCAAGTTCGGTCTCCCCATTAGCCGCGGCCTCTGCAGCTGCTGCTTCTGCCGCTTGCTTTTCGGCCATGATCCGTCGCCGTTCTTCTATCATGCGACTGGCTTCTTGACGTGCTTGTTCTTCTCTAACTTTGCGCAAGCGTTCGACTTCTTCGTGCCCTCCGGTCTTTTTCAGCTTGCCTTCTTCGACAAAGGTTCCGAGTTCGCGCTGAAATTCGCCGCCTTTGCGATTTTCCAGCTCTCGTTGCCGCGCCTTCTCCGCACGCTCGATCGCTTCGAGTCGGGATTCGTGATTTGGCTGCAGTGCACGAACCTCGCCGAGCACGCTGTCCTTTGCTTCATGTGGATCCGCGATCGGTTTGAGCGCGAGCGTACGCGAAGTCGATCGAACTCCTGTGGGCGCTGTGGCGTCGGGGTTCTGCAGATTTTGCTGCCTGGTAGCCTCCTCGACGAGGGCAAAAGTTTGCGAAGCTTTCTCGAGATCGTCCTCGAGATCAGCAGCGAGCTCCTCTTGCATGGTCAAAAGATCTCGGTCGTCACACACGACTTGCAGCTCCTTCTCCCAAATCTTCGTCCAAATAGGCTTCTCGCGCCTGAGGAATTCCTGGAGCTTCTTGAGATCAGATGTGGCGGTACTGATGTCTTTGTTGACAGATTCCAGCTGGCGAGGTAGAGGGCGTACTCCGCGGCTGACCACATCCTTTCGAAGATCTTCAACGAGATCTTGAAGGTCGTCGACCCTGTTGACAATCTTCTCACTGTCGGCAGAAAGTGACTTCTTGCCATTGTTGACATACGAGCGGCCGGTGTTCTCGTCCATCTCTGGGATGGCCGTGTCGACCGCAGCTTTTTTGACCTGGGTTGCCTTCGCGCGGACGGTGTTCATGGAAGCCTGCATGTCCTGGACAAAGGAGTTGTATGTCTGACGAACCACAGCAAGATCGCGTCGAAGGCTCTGCACCTCCTTGAGCTGTGCTGTCATGTCCTTGCTACCAGTGACTGTTACACTCGATGCCGACGCCACTGGCGCGGGAGGCGGAGCTGCGGCTATGCTCAAAATCTCCTTCGCTGTTTCTTGCTGTCTGTCGGATACTCTTTGGATCGATGATGCCTGCTCATCAACGCTTGATTTGATGTCTTCTACGATTCGTCGCAGACTGCCGAGGCCATCATCAAAGTGTCGCTTCACCTCGTCAAGCGCTTCGACATTGAGGACAAGAACAGACCGTTCCTTGACATCGTTCAGGTCCTCGAGCTCGTGCCTGACACCTGAAATAGGATCTTGGATGTAGATTTCAGGTAGATCAACGCCATTATTGTGTGTATTCCAGGCGAATTTCTCGATGAAGGCCAGCTGGAGTCGAGCTAGACTGAGATTTCCACCGTCCGGTAACATGAACTTCTTAATCTTGCTCTTGTATTGCAGAAATAAAGTGAGCGGCACGCCCGGCTGAGGTGACCCCTCTGGAACATACTGAGAGGCGGGTGGAGTGTACTCCCGTCCTTGCCGTATAGACTCTCGTTGAGGCCGTTTAATCGTAGGAGCCCGCGAAGGCGCAATATAATCGCCGTTGGGAGCAAAAGGCTCATCAATAGGGCCATTCAGCGTTGCGCTCGGCTTCTCTGCATCAGGAGGGAATCCGGGTCCAAGCATGTGGTCTGGTGTCTTTGTGATTTCGTCATTCAATTCATCCGCAAATGGCTTGCTGGGTGGTTCCAGATCATCTTGCAGCTGCGAAGTAGTCTCTTCGGATATCCGCCTCACATCGATCTCTCGGTTCGGCGAGGAGTCAAACTGCATTCGTTGTGACCGTGACTTGACACGACTGTGCATGAGACTTCCGCGTGACCTCACGGCGTTCAAAGACTCGCGCACATCACGACCTCTATTCGGGATGGGTGAGTTTTGAGCAGGTGGAATGGCAGGAATCCCAGTGATTGATGTTCCCAAGTGCTTTTGTATTTGGTATGCCGAGAAACGTCTTGATGCTCTCCTCTCAAGCTCTCCGCCACGCTGCAAAGCGGACAGTGCATCGTTGGCCGTTGGTGGGCGCGGCAGTTCTGGAGAGAGTTCCCTTTCAGCAGAATTGTTGAATGGTATCGTGTCGGATTCGGGGTAAGGCGCAATGACTGGCATGTTCTGCAACGTGTCGCTGGACAAGGAGGAGCCTGACGCGGTAGAGCGCGCATCCTGCTCGTTAGGCCGGTGACGGAGGCTGTTCTGCGGACTGGGAGCACTCCGCTTTGGCGACCGCTGTCCTCCTGCGGCGCTCGTAGTCCGAGGCGGTAGATCTGGTCCTGACAGCTCTCCACTGCCCTGCCGCGGCCCTGTAGCTTTGCCGCTCGAATACCTTGAGGGCACATCTTCCAGTTGTTCGGTCAACGTCGTGCCCGAACTGACATTGCTTGCAGTAGAGCCCTGTCTGGGTGGCCTGCTACTCGGCTCGCCGCCTTCTCTTGTACCGCGCTGTCGTAATCTCTGCTGTTTCTTCTTAAGTCCGTGAAGGAGATTGATGATGATATCTCGTATTCGCGGCAGATATTTCTCCAAGCTTTGCTGGCTTGCGTCCTGACTCAGCGTCTCTTCCAATATCGTGCGCAGGAGATCCGGTACAGGGCCAAGATCTGAAGTGTCCACGCCGATGGCATTGAACGCGCGACACGCAATGTTGAACTCATAGCCCAAACGCACGTACACGTCCGACACCTCGCCCTCGGTGGCACGACCGGTCGACCACATGGTCAGGGTCTCCAGCAGCTGCTTCGTCGCGACCAGCAGGTGGGTCACGGATTTCTCGATGGTCGAAAGCTGCTGCTGCGGCTTTTGTCTGTCAGTCAGTACCAGCGTCTCATGCCCGTCCCCCATCCTCGCTGCCGCAATTCCGCTAAAGTATGAAGCAGTACCTACATTCTGTCTGGACCGACTGCTGCCCGCAGATCGTGTCGAGCCTCCGCTGCCTCTCTGTCCATTCGCGCCGTCTTCAGGGCCCGCAGGCATGGCCGCAGTGGGCTGGGACCCGTTCATCTCGTCGTCCGTGTGCGCAGTAGCTGTAGAAGCGACCGACGCGTGAGTGCTGTCGTGAGATGCTATGCGCGAGGAGCAGATGTTGTCGGAACTGAGGTGGTTGGCCGCGAGCGGGTTGCGCGGGTCGGTAGGGGCGGGCTGTCAGAGAAAATGGAAATGTTCCGGGAATGGCGCGAGGTGTGCACCGAGTCCGAAGTAGGCAGACAGACTCGTCGGCGGAGCGTCGTAGTTGGGCGGGAAGCGTGTGAGCGAGGTGCGCGGTGGGTGAAGTGACGAGCGTGCACCGAGTGATCGACAGCGACAAGGGACGGCCAGAGGCTGCTGCTGTTCACTAGCGCGCCGGGGCGAACGTGCGTGGACGGAGAGGCAGGGCAGGGCAACACGCAGACGACAGAAGAGCTAGTCGACGCCTCGCCGCATCTCAGACATACTCCATACTCCTTCGCACGCTCATTCTCCACGCGGCTGCTGTGCAGTGCGGTGCGTTCCCGTGCTGCGACGCCGATTGCATTACTGAAGCGACAGGGAAGCACACGCTGCTACCCTCGCGCCCAGCTTCACCCACTCTTCTGCGCGCACCCTTCTCTCCGCTGCACACGCACCAACGACCTCCTCCTCCTCCTCCTCCTCCTCCGCGTCCTCCCCTCCTCCTCCGCGTCGGGCCCCCTCCTCTTCCGCCGCCCCGCCGTCTCACCACGCTTCCGGGGCGTTTGGCGTTGTGTGCGGCGCGACGCTGCCCACTGCATTGTGCTTCTGGGAGCTGCTTGCCGCTGCTGCTTCGACTCCACGCTCTGGCCTTGCCTGCCTGGCACCACCCAGCGCCTCGACTCAATCACTCGCCCGATACATCCACCACCACGCCCACGCATCGCGCCGCTCCTGTCCACCACCGCCTGAGGCGCCGCCATGTCGGCTGCCTTCGCCAACGGCGGCGATGCCGTCAAGTCCGCTGCCGCCCATTCCTCCAACGGCTCCAAACAGCTCAAGAGCAATGCCAGCGGCAAGACGCTAGACACCACCCGCAAGCAAGCCGGAAGTCCCCTTGACGGGCCAGCAAGGTAAGCCATACCCATTGGCATGTCTGCACACATCATTCCTGCCCTGCGACCCTCGTGCCATTGTCGACCGCTCCGCACGTGCGCTCCGTCCCACTGTAGCACGCTGAGCCAGCTTGTCCACGTCGTCTCGACACTGCGCATCACAAAATGTTGCACATAGATGAACATCCGCTCACCAACCGCGCTACAGGAAGAAAGCATGGGACAACACCAACGCCTCGATCCGCAATGCAAATGGCAGTGCGAAGCCCCCGTCTCCCGCCCCATCCCAGCTGCAGAACAAACAGCTGCACGACCGGACAGTCTTCCTCTACTCGCAATTGATCGTAAGTGACAAATCACCCAACAGCCTGCCATACCTGAGCATGTCGGGTCCACTTGCCCGCTCCACCCGCATGCGTTGCCTTGGCCGCATGAGTACGATTCAGCGCGGCTATATCAAGCAGCCCTTTGTTGGATGCACTCCGTTGCAAGCTTTGCTTCAGATGTGGCCTGTTTGTCGTAGCTAGGAATGACACACAGCCTTACTGACGCCCCATGTGCAGGGTCAAGATGTGACAGTGTCGCTCACATCCGGCGAGCAATTCACGGGCGTGTATAGCGGGACTTCCGATGGCTATGAGCATCACATTATCAAAATGTCCAAACAGACGAGGCACGCAGGCCAGTCACACGTCAATGGCACCTCCGCATCCGACTTCACGGGAACTGGCGCCGACCACGAGCTGACCATCGATATCGACGACGTTGCTGACATTGCTGTACCGAATGTGAAGCTCGCCGCGGCCGTCACAACTCAGCAGAATGGTACGTCTGTTGAGAGGGAGTACATCTTTCGAGCATATGCTAATCACTGCAGGCTCCGCAGGTTTCCGCACAGACACTCAGATCTCAGGGCAGGACTCGCAATCATTCCATGAGCGTGAGTTGCAGCCATGGCAGGCCGACCCCAGCACCGACGTGGACTTGTCGCTGGACAAGTCCGCCGGCGGAGAATGGGACCAATTTGCGGCCAACAAGAGACTGTACGGCGTGGATACCGACTACAACGAGGACATGTACACCACGTCCATCGATCGCAGCAACCCGGAGTATCGAAGGCGGGAGTTGGAGGCGGAGCGCATAGCTGCTGAAATTGAACGGTCAGCGCCAGCGAATGCACACGTCGCTGAGGAACGGAGAAAAGACGCGCAACGCGACGATGCTGGGGGCGACGAGGAGGACAAATACTCGGGTGTGAGGAGAGACGCGGGTGCGCTGCCCAAGCGCGCTGCTGGCGCATACGTTCCGCCTTCACAGAGACCGATCACTGGAGCACCCACGGTGCCTGGAGCGCCCTTCGACCCAGCTATCATCTCAAGCGAGATCAAGGTCAAGGCGCCCGCTCCAACGATTGTGGCGCCATCTGTCGACGTACCACAAGCAGCGAGCAGACCTGCTGCACCAGAACCGCAGGCTTCTGCCGCAGCGGCTGTAGGTACAGCAAACCATGGACCAGAGTACCATGTCTCGGCCGCACGGGATGCGTTCAAGCATTTCGCCAACACGGAAAAGCTGCGCATCAAGCAGGCGCAAGAGGCCAAGCGCAACAACGTCCGCCAAGAGAAGAACGTGAAATTGAACGACCTGAAAAAGTTTGCCGCCAATTTCAAATTGAACAGTAGGGTCCCCGATGATCTTGTGCCCATATTGGCCAAAGACCCTGGCAAGCAGGTCGAGATTCAGACAAAGGCCGAGCAAGCTGCCAAAGAAGCCGAGTTGAGATCCAAAGAGAGGTCGGCTAGCAAAGCATCGAGCGTGGCTTCACCAGCCGCATCTTCCAGCTTATCACAAGCGACACCCGCTTCGACAGCTCTGCCACCATCGCTCAATCAGCCCAATCGCAAGGCTATGCCACAGCTACACACAGGAGCCCAGCCCGGCCAGAATCAGTCGCCTCGTGGTCAATCGAACGCGCAATTCACGACTCGGCAGCAGTTCCGGGTCCAGCCCCTGCCAACGAACCTTCGCATGCCCAGCGGATCGCAAGGTGCATCATCTGAGACCCCTCTCAGCCCAGCCTCTGCTACAAGTTCGCGAGCCTTGAATGTCAAAGCACAAGAGTTCGTCTTCAGGCCGGGTGCGCACTCATTTGCGCCGAACGCATCTCCAAGCCCCGCGAACACCGCCAGCGGTGTCGGACCGTCGCCGAGCACGCCCAATCAGCCAATTCCCTCGTTCTTTGACTCGAAAAAGACCAAGGAGACCATTCCATTGTCCGAGTGTTTTGACGCCATCACGTTCCTTGCTGGGAGTGATTACACCGAGGAGCAGAAGAAAAAGTATGCTCACAATGGAGGCATTCCTAACTCGTACCACACACCCGTCACCTGGCCCACTACCAAGGACAACGAAAATCAGACAATAGACAACATGCACTCCAAATCGCAATCTGCAAGCCAGGGGCCTTCACCAATGCAGACTCCTCTGCCTGGTCAGATGCCTCCGCAAATGCCCCAACATGGTATGCCAGTGGCAGTAATGCCAGTCGTCCATCCGCGTCAGCCCTACTATGGTCCGCAAGCTGGACATATGCCTGGCTATCCGGGCCCTAACATGCCCGCGCAGTTTCAGCAGCATAGCGTGCAAAATTCGCCTCGCGTGCAGCCCATGGGCCCTTTTAACGGACAGGTTCCCATGCAGCCATTCCAAGGTCAAGGCATTCCTGCGTACGGAGCCAGCCCTTCGATGGGCCATCGCCAGCCCATGCCACCCGGAGGAATGATGCCGTATCAGCCCGGACAGAGTAAGTGGAATGCGCGCCCATATCGTCAATCGCCGCTGACAGGCTCGAAAGTGATGCAACAACCACGCCAGGGTTATCCTGGACATGCGTTTCCACCACAGCAGATGGGCGGACACATGATGATGCCCAATCCCTCTGCTGGAGGCTTCAACGGGCCAGTGCCAGGCTTCTCGCCTATGCCACACCAAGCACAACCACATGTGCCCTTTCCCCAGCACGGCCCCGGAGGCTTCATGGCAGGTAGCCCCAGACCGCATCCGATGTCGCAGCAGGGATCACAACAGGGGTATCAGCCCCACCCTCCGCCTGGTGGTCAACATCCAATGCATTTCCAACGCACTATGTCTGGTGGCTACCACCAGATGACGCCTCGCCAGCAGGCAGCCATGCCTCATCATGGCAGTCCGGGTATGGGGCCTGCGCAAGGCGACGAAGTGAAATGAGAAGCTACCTCGACGGTGCGCATCATTGTTAACGACTCTGGAGGCTCTTCTCTTCATTCGCCACGTTGAGGCAGTCAATCAGGTCTCACAAACGGCGAGGCTGATCACGCCGTCTCATCTTCAGCCATTTTATACGGAGACGTCGCCGTGCGATTCGAGAGCTCCGATTTGACTATGGACCGTACTCGCAGATTCAAGTCATTGCAGATGGTCAGATTGAACGCGCACGGCAATGTCACACAGGCAGAACTTTGGTGCTTCGCCTGAGCTGGTGTGATTAGCTGACTTTGACGCGAGCTCACAGCGGGAAGCAAAGCACTCGAGGGGCTCCTCGGTATGAATCAGCCGCGCATCATATATTCGCGCGTGCCAACATGGCGCGCAGTCGCAGAAAGTCTGTTGGACATGGGAGAAGCATCGATTCAGCATGAGCTAGCTTCATAACGCGTGCTTTGTCAGCCTAAAATGCCACGAGAAAGGGAAAAGATCTTGGCATGGAAGGAAGTCACGCGCCGCAAAGTGAAGACTGGGGTGATGGACCTCTCTATTCTGATGATGAAGGCGAGATGTATGTGCAGAGAGTGAGGTAGAGTGTGAACATTCAAGTCGTTTTGAACAAATGCTTCTCTGTCCAGACCTGTTGCGGTAGTACCTATAGTGGAGCATGGGCATCACCTCCGTCGCGAAACTGAAATTCCAACTATTGCAATGTATAATCTACGTGCTTTGCCTAATCAAGTCCTCGTGGTCGTAATCGCATGCACGGCATTAAGGTTTGCCGTCGTGCAGTGTATGCCCACTATGCCCGCTGCCTTGTTCGGACGGCGGTCTGCACAGACATTTATAGCACCGTCTCTCGAGAATGGTCGCGTGCTCTCGGAGGGAGTGTCATACCCCATCTCCTCTTTGAACATCATGGTTCTGCTGCCCAACGCACAAATGCCCGTTCCACAACATCATCCATCTGCCCTCTCCCCTCTTACGCCCCAGTGAACCTCAGCACAAAATTTACCACCACAGCCCCCAACAACGCCACGGCCAGTAAAGTCGGCCCCAACCGATCATCGAAGCCTCCACTCCCTCGCATCCGAATGCTTTTCGCTCGCCAGTGGAATGTCACGAGCGCGTAGGCCATTGCTGCCAGGGCGACGAGCACAAAGAGCACGGCGGAGATTTGGCCGATGCGGTCGCCGAAATTGAGGAGGCCCATGGCGAGGCCGCCGAGGATTACGCTGAAGTTGAGCCAGGAGAGAAAGGTGCGTTCGTTGGCGAAGAAGACTTTGGGTTCGAGGCGGGTGGGGAGGGCGATGCGTTTGCCTGGGAATGGGAGAGAGGGGTTAGTGGGATTTGGGGGAGATATGGATATGGAGGAGGAGGGGGAGGAAATTGTACCTGGGGCTGTTTGGAGGAGGGGTTGAGTGGACATTATTGCGTTGTTTGGTTTGTTGTGTTGCTGTAGCTGGTATTACGGTCGTTGTCCTGAGATTGGCGTGGTTGCGATTGAGGTTCGGTGCGTTGCTCCGAAGCTGTAGAAGGATCGTGTATAGGCAAGCTCTCTGCTTGCGAAGTCCAATGCTTGTCGGGCGACTGTGGAACAGAGAAGAAGCAGCTGTCAGTCGTGCAGTGATGCTGTTTCTGCACACATCCAGACCTCACGTTTCATTTGCAGACATCTGATTGGCGCGCCAGAAGGCGAGTGCGGGCGCCGGAGCTTGTTTGGCCGGCCATCGCAAGCGTGCATGTGCCCAGGCCGCTAATAAAGTCCGCTAAGGAAAGCACGACCCACAGGACGCGATGCTGGTAGCTCTCATCACTCTTGACAGGCGCCCACTCGCTATTCTTCCCGATTGCCTACTACACCCGATCACTGACAGTCTCCTCCACCGCACTCGCAACATTCACCATCATCATCCGCGAAAGACGTCTGCTGGGAAGCGTTTCGGCTCTCTTGCACTTTGTTGTTTCTACACTGCTGCTTCGACCCCTTCGATAGACGACGACCGCCGCCGGGCACCGAACAGAACACGCGACGACCACGAACGAACCCCGCCAGACCCATTCCCCAATCACCACCACACCCATCCTCACCAAGTCGACAATGGCCTCCAACTGCGTCAGTCTTTCCATCCTCCTCCAGCCCTCCTTCGCCTCCTTCATCGTCGCCGCCGCCGCCGCCGCAACAAGACTAACATTCGCCTAGCCAATTCCCACAACTCGCCTGAGACAAATCTGCTCCGACGCCTGCTCCTCCACCATCAGCACCACGACATCGTACGAGCACTCTCAAACCCAAGCATGGAACAACGCCATCATCGGTAGCATCCTCCAGCAACTCATCTCGGAGTCCCAGAAGCCCGAAGAAAAGGGCCAACCGCCCAAGTACAAATTCATCGTCAACACCACTATCATCCAGCATCTTTCGGACCCTCGAGGTGGCGGAAGCGCCGAGGAGGGCGCTGTGGCCGTCGCGGGCGAGGGTACGAAGAAGGTGGGACGGAGGGGCATGCACTCCGCCAGCGGCGCGTTCTGGAACAACGAGAAGGACGGCATGTGGTCATACAAGTACGAAGGGGGGGAGGGCAAGGGAATGGACATTGTGGCCAGCGTCATGTGGGTCGCGGTATAGGATGCCGAAGCGACGGTGACGGGCTAGCAGCTGCTGGGCTGCCTGCTGGTCTTTTTCGCACTGGTGGCATGGATTTGGTTATGAGATGGTTCTGATGAATGCATGCGAGCTGACTGACTACCACTGTACGATGATGAACGCGGGCACGCCGTATAATTTGGTCATGTTTTTGCACATTGGAGCAAGCAAGGCGTTTGGCGGAGTTGGCGAGACCTGCCTTTTGCGAGCAGCATGCATGATGAGATGCGCCCGAGTTGTATTCTACTCTTGAGGAAGGCAGGCATACTGGCCATCTCGTTGAGCGTTTCGTTTCTACGTACGTTGTATACCCAGAAAAAGATCTTTCCAACCCACATTTAATCTTCCCTCCTTCCTTCTGAAGCGGCCGACCGACCGGTGAAGTTCACGTTGCTGTAACACCAATGCGCGCATGCACACGACACCCTCCTTCGGCATTATTATTATGCAACAATCTCATTTTAACCGTGCAGCTACAAATGCTTACAGTACTCGCTTGTGCATTGTTGCTCCACCCACATACACGCTCTCCACTCCACTCCACTCCACTCTCCCCATCCATCAAACGACACATCACCACACCTCTACCTCCTACATGCACGCAATGAAAGCCGGAGCCCGTGCGATGATTTATGATTTCATTATCAACGAAGCACAATATAAAATTGTAATTAAACTCTCTGCCAAAAGATCGGTTCGGCAAACTTGCGGGCGGGGAAGGGGCCTTGGTCCCCCTTATCTTTCTATTCCTCCTTGCTGAGACTTTGTCCAATAATTGCGTAGCAATGCATGTGACATCAGATTTGACGTAATGGGATATCTGAGGCACAGCTTGCAATGATGAACTTTTTTGTACCGAGGTATGTATGTACATGTAGGTTGCGGAGAGCTCGAAAGCTTGGTGGGACGGGAGGAATGTTCGCTGTTGTGTGCTTGTGACCTTTTTCTCTCTTTTTTCACATGCCTTGGGGGCTTTTGCAGGTTTTGGAGAGGAGAGCTCTTCTGGTCTGCTTGTTGGTGGGCCGCTTGTGCGCCTCCCGAAATAAGGTTGGAGTTTTGTCAGCGAGCGAAAGCGAAGGATTTATTTAGCCTTTTTGTGGCATTTTGGATTGGGAGTTGGGATTCTGGGGACTTTTGTGGAGAAGGTTTTTCGTGGTTGCAGATACACCTGCATGTGGTGGTGTATTTTTGGATGCGGATTTTGGGAGGTGGAGGTGGATGCTCTGCTGGCTGAGTTGCTTGGTTGGTTGGTCATTATCGGAAATGATGGGATGGGAGGGCATGGATTGAGAGCCTACATTTGATCTAGCGGTGGAGAGGAGAAGGTGGGAACCATTGAGAGCGTAGAAGGATGTCAGCGGAGGGGTTCTTACCACCATGGTAGTAACGTCCAGAGCGAGACTCGAGGGGTACGATAGATGGTTCTGGGTTTTCTATACACATGGTTCTCTGGCACCGAATGGGCGAGGAGCCTAGTTAGCTGGCGCTATCTTGGTGCTGTTGCTGTAGACAATGGAACAGTGGTTCGGGAAGCATCATCACTGGTGAAACAGCTGCCGTCGCTGCGATAATGGACTTGGGAAACGTGCGAGGACCTTTTCGGGTTGAGAAGCATCAGTATTTGTGGCCCAGTCAAAAACGGCTCTGTTTTGGCAGAACTCATGAGTAGTTGCGAGATCTGAAGTGTCTAAGATTGAGACATCTCGGCGCGCTAATTCTATGCTGCCAAATTTGAGCATTCTAGAGCTTCATCGACAATGATCGTAGCTCGAGTACTCCGACAGATCCGCATGCTCTGTCAGCAAGTCAATGACTTTTCGATCGCGTTCGTCCCAGGGCCGATTTGTTTTCACGAAGCTGAAGAGCATGTTAGCAGAATTTCGACACACAGGATCGTATTACTTACATTGTCTCATATGGATGCAAGGTACTGCCTTCGTAGTGTCCCGAGTATAGCACATCGTCGCCACCTATGAGATTTCATGTCAGCCACTTACTCATCTTTTCTGAACGCTCCCACGGCCCTGCAGCACGAGGCAAACATCGACACTCACCTCTTCCTGCCGTCTCCGGCGTATCGACGCACCACTCCAGAAACGCTGTCGTATTCTTTCTCGTCGGACCAGCATGAGCTGCGAAGCGTCCTTCCATCGCATAGACATCGTGTCCTTCCTCTGTGAACATCCCAGCAATCCTCGTTTCTCCGTTCGTCACCGCGTCCTCCATATCCTGATAGCATTTCATTTTTGGCAATAGATGCATTTGAAGCGTTTCTCGAGTAAAAGCTAGGATCATGCTTTGCAGGTGAGGTGGGTAATTTGCTCCGTTTGCGCAGTTCCAGCTCATGCCTTTTGTATGTTACATTAGCATGCGGAGGAATCCGCCTGGCATTAGGATAGCATGAGAGCTAACTCACCTGCCAATTTCGTTGTCTCATCCAGCTTGCCCCAGTATGCATCACTCCAGCAGGTCTTCTCTGCCCATGAAGGGAAGAATGGTCCTCGCACGGAGTCATTCACCAGCATAAAACGCTTGTAGGCCACCTGCAGCGTTGGCTTCTCTGTGAGAACTTCGTGGTAGGCACCTAAATCAAGACAGCGATTGTCGCGCTCGATGATACGCACATTCGTCAGTTCGTGCAGAGCGGACAAGTTTTGCGTGTGTTCGCCATTGATGATGAAGATGAAGTCGGCTTTCGCGTGCAGGGCGTGCTTGAGGAAGAATTCGAGGTTCTTCGCTGCACTTTCTGTCTCGCGGAAGGAGAATAGTATGAGATCCTCGTTCGGGTTCGAAGTTGAGGTTTGTGGTGTATCTTCGGAGGTTCCTGATATTTGATCTAGATCAACTAGAGCGAGAGCTTTTTGTACTTTGTCGAGCTCTTCCGTGTGTGATGTTTCGCGCCAGTAGATGAGGATTACCACAGAAACTAGGAGACAGATCAGTAGGCCCTGATATGGGCTATTCTTCGTAGTGCGCATGATGCATGGTGTATTTGACGTGCGATGAGTCGCATCACAGTGCAGTCACAGTTGAAGTAGGGAAACGGTACCTCCTCCTTCGCAGAGCAGGACAAGCTAAGGGGTCGCAACACAAGGGGAATGTACATGCCACCAGCTGTGAAAAGTCGTACAGCGAGGATCCTTCTGCTTCGTGCCTGCGATTTCACGATCTTCTGCGGCCAGGGCTTGGCAGCTGTTATGTATTCCCTTCGTTTCGTGACAATGCACATGTCACATCGGACGGGTGGAGGCTGTTGAGATGGTGACTGGCGTTGTTGCTCTTTGCATGACTGTCCACGGAAGTGATTGAAAATTGAGCACGCAGCAATCGTACAGTATCGGCGAAGTCAGAACGCGTCGCACTCTCAATTGCTCTGCTCACGGAGAGTCAGGCAAGAACTCCACACAAGATCGTTGAAGAGGAGATGGACAAAAGACAGTGGAAGTGACGCGTGATGGAATCGCGACGAGGAGCTGCGTCGATCTCGCGAACTCACGTGACTGCGCGTTGCCTCGCCGTCTCATTTGCCGTCAAGACTTTCCAGCTCCTTCCAATCATCTGCAACTCTGTTCCATTTCATCTAAAAGAGTCTGATGGCCGCCAGTCTATGCGCATCGGCATCTGATGCTACTGTGGACCTCGAAGCAGGACGACACAACTAAGCTGGCAAACCGAAAGCCATCCCACATACACGACAATCATCGATTCGCTTTCGCTCCTACAGACCTAGGTATACAGTATACTAGCCGCCATCTCACAAAGATGCGGCCCACTGTCACCTCTCGAACAGGATCAAGGCCAAGCGCCTTTAGGGACCCTCTCTTCATTCAGCTGGTTCCTTCCCCAGATCTTGTTGAGCTTATTCTCAAATGCGACCATTGTGTTCCGGTGTGGAGCGAACCACGGATCCTGAATCATGCTGTGCTCTTCCATGTACGTCGTCCTGGCTACCGCAATCAGAAAGGCGAAGCTGCTCTTAGCCATCCCGCCAAAGATCGAGCAGCGTCTCAGAATTTCCAGGTCCACAAGTGCTTGCCGATCCCAGTGCATGGCTCGCAACGCCTCAGCCTCAGCTCTTGACAGGAGATCCCATTTGCTCAATACTGTGAGAGGTGGCTTGTTCGCAGCAGCTATCTGCTTGAAGTGCTCAACCTCAGATGCATTACCCGATGCTGCGAAAATGACCGAGAGGCCACGCGCAACCGCTGCTTCCATGTAGTACGCGGCCTGGGCTGTGAAGTTCAGACCACTTTCCCGGTCCGAGGGCGGCGCTAGCCAGCCAGCGGAGATGGTGTCTGCCTCAGTGCGCAGATGAGCACCGTAAAATGCTTGCTTGTGGATACGGTCCGTTGGAGAAAGATCCATTGCTTCGGTCATGGCCATGTTGAACATCGCAATGGCCGCGTACTGACGAACATCTGGGCGGATACGCAGCAACATCCCCAACGCACGCCGGAACGCACGCCGCTCTCCTCGAGTGTTTGTCTCCCACATCGTGTGCTCGATCTTGACCACAGCTGGCGCATCGCCGGTGATGTGACGATCTGCAAGCCACGCCTTTGTTTGCTGTTTCCATGCTCCCCCCGACGAGTCCTTGTGAGATCGCGGATATCGAGGATCGTACGTCTGCTCCTCCCTCCTCCAAGTATCTCCAAGCTCTTCCACGGCTGTGTATAGCTTCATCTGCGGGCATGCCTCACCCATGGTCTCGCGGAACCAGCCTTCATCAAACATATTGCTGAAGTTGGCATGTCCAGCTCCCCAAACATCAAACAAGTCATCCTCGCGTCGCACTGCCATTTTTGGCAACACGATCGATGCTCCAGACTCGATAGCATAGAACAGGAAATCCAGAAACTCCGCGCGAATATTTCCCACGCCGCCATTGGCACCAGCAAGGTCAAAGACCAGATTCGAGAACCACTCCGTCTGGTTGCATTTAACCCGAATCGGGAGGGGGTCGAATGGCTGGAGCAGGTCGGTATTGAGCCATCTGCGCTGCCATTCAGTTCTGTTCAGTACTTTGGGAGATGCCTCCGAGCGATGCGACTCGTTGGACCGAGAGTGAAGATTGTAGGAGATGTAGTATAGTGGCACGAGGGTCAACACTAGGGTCGCGATCTTGGCCTGCGCTGATGAGTTCGCAGCTCTTGCCCACATGTCTGAGGAGGCCTTCAGCTACCACGCATGCTCAGTTATTGGTGTGCAAGAAACTTCCTCAGCCGGTCCTGAAGTGAAGATGACAACGAGCGCGTTTCAGTGTTCGGGACCTGACTTCGCGATGTGAAGCAAGGGATATTCCTCACGACATCTGCAGCGTGCCGCAACTTCATGTGTACGACTCAAAGGATCTCGATACCTCTCGAATCGACGCGACTTCGCCTGAAGCGCACCGTTTTGGGTCACTGGCCGATTCCAACAGTGCTCTACCGCGCGCATTGAAGACCACAGATGAGCTCTTGATAGCAGGACGCGGTATTGGACACGATGTTTCGCGATAGGCGCTCTAGCAGCTCGTTGGTGCAGCAAACGTTGCTCCCGGCAGCCTTCACTTCTGCCAGCAAACTGCATGACCACGCGTCACTCCAGAAGCTTCTTTGCCCACCAACAAATTTGCTTGAACTTTTTAAACGCACAGCGGTTCTTCTCACTATCGGTGCAACGACTTCCGCGCCAGCGACCCGTCTCCTGCTCACCCACAACATCCGCAACACCTGCACACAAGATGGGTGAGAAGAACAAGGATGGCGCGCCCATCACCAACGGCGCGAAGAGCATCACCGACATGCTCGCGACGGCATCGCTTGACGGCCTCCAGAGCGAGGAGTACCGTCGAATCCTGAACACTGTCGACCGCCTTCGCACATGTGGCCTGGGCTCCATACTGCCACTCCCCCAGCTTGTGGTCTGCGGCAATCAATCCTCTGGCAAGTCCTCCGTCCTTGAGGCTATCACCGAGGTGCCATTTCCGCGCAAGGAGAACCTTTGTACACGCTTCGCGACCGAGATAGTCCTGCGCCGTGACTTGTCGGAATCGATCCGCACCAAGATCATTCCCGACAGTGCGCGCAGCGACGCAGAGAAGGAAAAGCTGCTTGCCTTCAGCGGGACCATACACGACTTTGAGGAACTGCCTGAGCTTATTGAGAAGGCCACCGATTTGATGGGACTGAACTCAGTAACGGCAGACAGTTCAGATCAAACAGCAACTCGCGCTTTCTCGCGGGATGTGCTCAGTGTGGAGATCGCAGGTCCAGATCGTCCGCAATTGACGCTTGTTGATCTACCAGGACTCATTCTCTCAGCCAACAAAGACCAGACAGATGCAGATGTCAAACTCATTCACTCTTTGGTTGGTGAGTATATCGCCGAGAAGCGCACCATCATGCTTGCCGTGATCTCTGCGAAGGATGATTACGCCAATCAGGGCATTCTGACGAAATGCCGGGAGGTGGACAAGGATGGTCAGCGTACTCTCGGGATCATCACGAAGCCCGATTACTTGAGGAAAGGTTCCAAGAATGAACAGTCGTGGATCGATCTCGCCCAGAACAATGACATCTACTTCGAGCTCGGTTGGCACATGCTCAAGAACAGAGCTGAAGAGGAGATCGACTCATCATTTGAGGCTCGCAACAGCTCTGAGCGTGCATTCTTCAGCGAGGGCCAGTACCGTACCTTGCCTGCAAGCGACAAAGGCATCGAACCGCTCCGTGTGAAGCTGTCGAAATTGCTGTTCAGACACCTCAAGAAAGAGCTTCCGAATCTGCAGGCAGAGCTGAATAGCAAGTACTCACAGACTCTGACAGCATTGGACGCTTTGGGCGAAAAGCGTTCCACTGTCGCCGAGCAGAAGCGATTCCTCATGAGCATCGCTACATCCTACCAAGGCATTGTGGCCAGCGCAGTCGACGGACACTACGAGCACCCTTTCTTCGGATCGATTGATACCTCCAAGAGTGTCGAAGATCCCGAGAACTTCCGTCGCCTTCGCGCTGCAGTACAATTCCTCAACTTGCAATTCGCAAGCCAGATGCGACAGTATGGCCACAAATACCGCATCTGGAGCAACAAGGGTGAAGCTGGCACGAACTCACGCGATGATCTCCCCGAACCTGGTTTGATCGAAGCTTACGCCGATGCCAAAGAGCTCCAGCAGACTCGTTCACGTTCTCAAGCTGTTGAGTGGGTCAAGCAGATACTCATGCGCACTCGTGGTCGTGAGCTCGCTGGAAACTTCAACCCGCTTCTCATGTCGCACTTGTTCTGGGAGCAATCGGAAAACTGGGAACATCTCGCGCTGGCTCACATCGAGAAGATCAACGCTCTGTGCGCTGACTTTGTCAAAGCTGCCATCGGCGAGGTCGTGTTTGAGGACGTCTCTGGCAAGCTCCAGGCATTGAGGATGGACGCAGCCGTGGAGCAGCGTCGTGCCAATGCTGGGAAGGAGCTTCACCAGCTGATCCTGGACAAGCAGCGTCCTCCCATCACCTATGATCCTTCGTACACGGCTAATGTGCAGGAGGCACGTAATCAGAAGACGACGGCTAAGATTCAGGCTTTGATGGAGCAGGCAAAAGTGGAGGTCGATGGCGAGACTGGCAAGCAGACCTTGATCAATGCGCAGCTGCTTGCCAATCAGTTGAAAGAAGTCAACGAACCAGACATGGATAAGAACTCGGCTGAAGATGCTCTGGACAGCCAGCTTGCCTACTACAAGGTAATCCATCTCTGACGCTTGATGTCGACCATTCGCTAACCCGGAAGTAGGACAAGGTGCGCTACTTCATCACCGCCGTCACCGATCAGGTCGTGGAGCGTCATTTGCTGCACAACCTGGCTCAAGACACACTTTCCCCTCTCATTGTCAACGACATGTCCGACCGCGAGGTCGAATACCTGGCTGCCGAGGCTGAGGAGGTTACCCGTAAGCGTGCTCACTTGGAGGGTCACAAGGCCATTCTGGAGAGCGGTCAGGATGCCTTCCGACAGGCTATAGGATCGTACAGATGAATTGCCTGTGTCTCGAGTTCACTTGAAGAAGAAATGTGTAGAAGATGATTGATCACCGTATCGGCAGGTCGAGATCGTGTTGACATGATGAGACATCTGAAAATCTGTGGCGGTGGATAGAAACACGTTGGACGCCTGCGTTCTGCTGTGTACACGAGTATGCTTCTTGTCAGCGCTGCTGAGGTTGGAGAACTGCACATGGACCAAGGACATGAAATGATATGGGTTACAATGAGCCATTGTGAAAATTAGGTCAGCAGATGTAATCTCACTGACCGTCCTCACTCAAAGTCCACTTTCCTCGCCACTTCCCCTCCGTATCATTCCCCAACAAAGACAAGCTACAGCATCGAACTCTACCTCTCGAAATCCATCTTAGTGGCCCAATCGGCTACACATTATCCGCTATTCTGCTCTCGCGGTGGTTATTGAACTTAAACACCTCGAATCGAATACCAGCAAAATGCATCACTAATACTTGAACAAAAGAACGTCTCACTTGCAAAACGCCTCCTGCATCTAAAGCTTTCGCCCAAACCCTCATTTGCCATCCTCTGAACCCACGCTTAGAAGCTTCTCAGCTGAAAAAACCAGCTCGTTGTCTTTGGTCAAACTGGTGCTTCACCAGAGAGCGTCTGTCTGGAAACCGACTACGTTCCGCCAATGGCTTTACTTAATCGCTTCGTTTCTCAATCCCACTCGTTGGGGGGCTTTCTTCTGGGCTGATCAGTGCCTGAGGTCCTGGACTTCTTGCTTCTAGAGCGCAGTTGTGTCTCGCCATCGTCGAAAGGAAGTCACTAGATCCAACGGCAATAGTCTGAACTGAAAGCCATCACTGCGAAAAAGACACGCGCAGTTTGTCATCGGTGCGGTGCGGAGATGCATGACTCATCTGTAGTGAAGGGATAGGCTGGCTAGAGGACCCTTCCATAGTGTTGTAGGTCCCAAGAAAGGAGCCCCCGAAGCGAAGGAGCAGATGTGACGAGTGATGATCCCGAGACTGATGCATTTTCTGACGCCGCAAGTATTAGAACACAGCCTCGTATACAACTCAAAAAACAAGAATGCTCACCTCATCCCTACCACAATAGACTCAGAAGAATGCTGATGATAACCGGTCTACGCACAGAGACCGAGAAAAGACTTGCATCTAGACGAAGCCATGCAACCATCCGCAATGCAAATCCCTCAGGGCAGGTCCAGAATGAGACGACTTGCGACGTGATGATGGTATTTAGGCTGAACTTCTTCCAGAAAATCCCAAGTTAAAAGTTGAGAGGGAGAATCATACGCCAAATTCGCAGAGTACCGCTCAACGAGCCACGATTCTGGCAACTTAGGAGAAGGGTGCGTGCCGTGTCTCAGTGAAGCCGAAAGTGAAAAGGCACCGACATGCTCGGATCGTCGCTCTTCTCTATGCTCTATTCGGGCAAGGGATCTATTTGTCGTTGAGTGCGACTTTGAAGATGCCGACTCAGCTTAGTCTTGAAGGACATGTTGATAGTGCGAAACATGTCTCGATGCGAATTGGGAGTACACATCTGACGAAAGCTGGCGGTATCGCGGATCAACCGGCTCGTGCCTGTGCCTGGGGCTGCGATCCCTGCTTGCATGGAGGTTTGCCGGCGTGCTGCTTGGACAGAGATGGGTGTGATTTGAAAAGGCCTGAAGTTCCTGAAGGATGCGCGAGGCAGTTGCATCAATGTCTTCTTTCCGGGCTCGTTCCGTCGAGAGACAGTTGCCGGAATGCTTGAGTGGTGGATGGGTATGTCGATATTGGTATGACTAAATCTCGAAAATGCTGAAAACGCAGCAGCAAAGTTCTTGAGTTTACGTGAGTAGCTTATGGTATCAATGTAAGTCAGTGTCTGCGGTAATGATCCCGCGCGCAGTCGGTATCTCTCCATGGCCAGGTGACATCGAAGCTGGTAGGAAATTGTTCCGAACGACCCTTGAGGTTTTCAAAACTTCTGATGGTGAGTTATACTGTGCTCCATCTTAGCACTCATAGGAAGGTGTAGTTCAACGTGGCCCTACAACGATTACCGTCTTACGTATATCCATAATACATGCTAACCAATGAAACTGTTTCCGGTAAGTGCACCGAACCGTGAATTTCCTCGCGCTTTCTTCATCTCAATGTACTGATGAGGAATACGTCAGCGAGTGTTGCACGTCGCATGCCAGCCATTTGTAAATCGCAAAGGAGGGAATAGCACCCTTCGATGTTACAAGAAGGAAAGGAGACCAGAAGAGAAACTCACCAAACTCGGATTAATCCCTTTCTTCTCCAAGCGTTTAAGTTCCTCTTCACTCAGACAACTCGTATCGGCATCACTACTTCGCCAATTCCCATTCTTATCGTACGTCCCGCTACTCATTTCAGACCCACTTCTGTACGTCACAGAACTTCCTCCAGCATCGCTGCCGTGCTCACTATACTGTTCCACTTCGGTTTTTTTCAGAATACTCTTGATGGGGACGACCGGTTGATGGGAAGAACTGCCAGAGCGTTGGGTAGAGTTTGGACTTCCCGCGGATCGCTCAGAAGTGGAGGTCGTGGTGATGGTATCGCCATCGCTGTTAATACTATGGCTCGTGCTGAATTTCGTACTGCAGCTGCTATTGCTGTAATTCCGGTGCACCAGCAACCCTGGGTGCCGCTGGTCCTCGATTCGAGGCGGGAGTTTTCGGCGAGATACCATCTCACCGCGCTCTGCATCCCAGGCCAATTCTTGCGTTGCGATCCGTCTCATCAGGCGATGGTCATGTCCGCTTTCCCCAAGAGCCTGGTTCAGGCCGGGATCCGAGTCTAGGGAGAAACGCGGCTCCTCGGAAGAAGTCGGTAGAACGGAGTCGGGCTCATAGTATGCTTGTACGGCTTTGACGTGGCGTTCTTCAGAGTGGCGCTCTGGGGTTGCTGGTGCTGTTGTGTAGACCGTTTTCGCGGCAGAGCGGGTGACGACGGGGCGGGAGAAGTTGACGGGGGTGCTCTTCTTGAACATATCCTTGTGCATGTTGTGGCTGCGGCTGCGGCTGCTGCTCTGTGCTTGTTGGAGTGCTGGGATGCCGAGTGTAGGAGAGTCCATCGCGGGCGCCCTGGAGTCGTATTCGACCTCCACTTCTGCTGTTACGACTAGGCTACAGTAGCTCGCCAGGCCTTGTTCTTCTTGGTATCCAATAAAGGCAGTTGACACGAGATGTGGGCTGGATGTGGCTGCACGACGGCTCGACGCTATCTCAGCCAAGGCACCGCCCACTGCACAGCACAAAGATCAGACCAACGACACATCTCCCCTTTTGCGATTTCACTCTACAAAGCAAGACAACAAGAAACGTTTCTGCACCACCTGTCAAATATTAATGCGTGCAGACTTGTTTGTCTCGTCAATGGGAGCGACGTCACATTGACCGAGCCGGACGAATAGGAAGCTTCATCCCTTCCCTTCCGTACCAAACTCCGTCCGACTGGCTAGTTAGTGGCCACTGCCCAGGGCTCCAGTTTGACTTCACAGCTTGCTTGTACAAGGCACAAGCAGATCGATATCGTGCTGTCCAATCGATGAGACCCTGTCACCCTGATCGGTGTCAGGACCGAGATTGCAGCCTGGGAACAGCCATCACGTAACCATGCCTTTCCCTGGTATGACTTCGCGTTGCTCATCGTGTCGTACACGTGCCTCTTTGGCAACGTGGTCTCTCGATGAGCAGAGCTGTTGACGGCACTGTGACATTCCAGCAGCAGATCTCGTGTCGAATTCGCAGCGTCTCCATCAGCGTTCCGGCCCTTGTCGTTGCTTCTTTTGGAGAGCAATGATCCCACTCCAGCTGCCCAGCCGTCCAGTTTTTCCGGTATCCATCCCTCCATCAGGTCAGACCATCCCAGACTAAGACAACTGCAACGGCTAGGGCATTCTTCACAACGGCAACAACGCCGAACAACACAACACAACAAGGGGAAAAACATTGCGAAAGCATTTCCGTGGCCCACTTCTTCTCCATGGTCCGCTGATGTGGAGCGCTCCACAGAGGGAAGATACCCCATGCCTGGTCGCTGGTCTCCACACAACACCACAGACGTCAGACGCCTGACGCCAGGACTAGGAAGCTCCCCGTCTCCCGCAACCGTATGAGTCTCGTTCTCCGCGTCTAAGCCTTGCACATCGTACCAGTACATGTAGAGATAGCTTATATTGCTCGTACATGCGTAAATCCGCCTTTTCAATGGCCGGAAGAGGATATTCCGGTAAGAAGGTCGCTGTGAACGGGCTACATGCGTGATACATCTGATACATCCTCGAGCGTATGCAATGAAGCCTGAAGCGTGGTTTGAAAGCAAGGAATACCAATGCCTCGAAGAGGATATCCCGACGTCGAAGAGGATATCCCGACGGTCTTACACATGATACATCCTACCATCCCAGAGCACATGTGATGAAGCGTCCAGCGTAAGAAGCGAAAGCAAGTTAGAACCCAGCCTATAGAACGCCACGGCCCCCAGGAGGAACTTTCTTGGCTCTGCAGTCTGTAACATGTGAACCGGCCTCATCGTTGCAAACTCGTCAACGTAGGCACCAAATCAATCATGGTCCATGGATGCTTTCGACCCTTTGAAAAGTAGTCCTGCCAAAGTTACGGCCGTAATCGTGGAAACAGCATCATTCGTTCTTTGCCTCCAACCTTATGCTTTGCTGCAATACGGCCTACACGCCCGGGAATCGATGACGCTATCTTGTCGCCCGTTTCACGTTTGCTTGTGAGGAGTCATTCATTGTACAAGTAAGTCGTTCAAACAAAAAAGTCTTAATCAAGCGATCCGCAGCCCAAGAATTCGTCCAGGTCGTATCCTGCCTGCCCAACTGCTATCATTAGTACCTCTTCCAATACAAGCCTTCGATTAACCGCATGCACGACATCGCCTCACAATCATTACAACATGAAACTCTGAACTTTTTTTTGTCTTTCTACCTTTCTCCCCCATTCTTACGCGCACGTAGTTCATGGTCGTGGTAATCATCTTTGTGTGAAACGGACCAATCCATAATGATGCAGAATGTGCATTATGCTCCTCCTACATACACAGTCCGTCGTCATCTGCACACGTACAAGAATGGGCAACAGAGCAGCGATCTCGATTCTAGACCACGAAGAGACAGGCATGATTTGCCGATGGCATCTCATGTCTTTCCTTTCGGCGTTCCGCGAATGCAGACGAGGCCATTAGTGCACCGTACGAAAGAAATTGATGATTGGAGCAGGGGCACAAAAAGGCCCCAGGGGCACAAAAAGGCCCCATCCATGTATGTCCTATCCCATGTCCATTCGATACAACCCAAAATCAACACCCTTGGATTCATCGTCGGACCCGAACTCCCCAGGTTCATATTCATGTTTCGCTTTCGTCTCATTAACAAAGACGCAATCATCATCATCATCATCATCATTATCATTATTATCCGCAGCAGTCAGCGCATTCCACCAAAAGATCCTACGCGAACGACAATAAACAATACTATACTAGTAATACCTATGTAGAAAGCACTCACTATACACTCACATCAAGCAAGCCATCTCTCCCCCATCTCCTCTCCTCTCCCCTCCCCTCCACCCCACCACAACCTCCGTTTCACTAATAATAATAATGATAATAATAACACCACCAAGCTCAACGCCAAGAATGGCTTAGACTCGTCCCTCCATGCTTGATTTATACTTTTGTACTTTTGTACCTCCATCTTCATCCTACTGAAATCAAGTCTAGACCTTCAAAAAGAGACGCTCTTATTATTGTTATCATCAACAACCATCATGATGAGACTGCATGCAGAATTGCAGAGCCAAGCAAGCCAAGCAAGCCAAGCAAGCCAAGCAAGCAAGCAAGCAAGCAAGCAAGCAAGCAAGCCAAGCAAGCCAAGCAAGCAGCATGTGATGGAAAACAAAAAGTCCAAAAAAAAAACAACAACACAGAACTCCTCCTCCTCATCCAGAAGCTTGAGATGCATCATGCAAGCTTGTTACAAGGCAACATGATAAGAGCCTCAAAAAGAAGAAGAAGAAGAAGAAAGACAAAAAGAAAAGTCAAATCATCATCATCGCATTTGTATCGGGGCTTCGGACTGCAGATTACCGAAGAAGGACTTTGGCAAGGGCCATGGGGGACGCTGTCTGAGATACGTACCCAATCCTCCGCGACAACCAAGTCCCATGCATCATAATAATTGCCCACCCGAGGAAGTAGTAATATATATGCACACACACACACAAAGATTTGGGATAGCATGCCGCTCTTTCCCAAACCGATATTCTCACATCAGTCAGGTATCTTTACTCTCTCTCTCTCTCTCTCTCCCACACACACACTCATGCTCATCAAGTCACACCCAAAGCCACGCCGGGCCAAGAGTGTGTGCTGTGTCCTTGGCAAAAGCATATCAGGACCAAACGCCATCCATCACATGGTCTAGATTCTCGTGAAACCAGAAGTCGCGGTAGATCCTGGCTGTCATAAAACAAACGTAAACGCTAGCAGGTCCAGAGCAGACCCAGACCGATCCCATCATGCGACGACGTGCTGCTGTGCTGTGCCACGACCGCTGGGGTGACGTCTTGCAAGTTGCACTAGCTTGTGCTGCGCGTGCAGCAGCAGCTTCCCACTCTTCGCTCGGGGCTCGGAGATGTGCAGTAATTGCGGCAGGGGGACAGCGAAAGTCTGTTTCTTGTCACATTCGGTGCGGGCCGCATCACTCTTCCGGGGTGCCGAGGCCGCCGTGACTTTTTTTCTTGCCGACCTTCATGCCACTCAGGCGGCCGAGCTTTTTCCACATGCCAGAATCGCGCTTTGGACTTTGTGAATCACTCACGGGAGGAGTCACGGGCGATGTCATTGGGCTGTCGGTGGTGGCGCTGCCTGTGCTGCCGCTGTCATCCATCATGCCGGCACCGTTGACGAATCCCGACGCGGAGAGGGTAACGTCCGATCCGGAGTCCGTCATTTGTGAGATGGTGCTCCCGGACGAAGGCTGCGATGTGGTGGACAGGAGTTTCATCGAGAAGCGCGACTTGTGTGGCGGCGACGTCAGCGGGAGAGGCGCAGATTGCCGGGTTCGTGTCGCAGTACCGGGTTCGTAAGAGTGGGCATGTGGTTCGACTGCCGACTGGGGACAGGTCGGGGGTGGCGGAGAATTTCGCGGGCCTTGCCTTGATCGCCGGGAATACATGGATCGATCCTCGTATGTTCTCGTTAGCATGGACATGCTGTCGTCGGAGGTGTTGTAGGGGCACGAGTTGACGGCAGTAACGGCAGACTGTGGATACACGGTGTTGAGGAAGGGCACCAGGACGGACTCTTCCATCAATTCGTAGATTTTGGCGACGGCCGGATCCAGCGTCTCGGGCGCAGGCGGCATTTCTTTCGGCTTGAGATTGGTGATGGGATCGCGAACGGCCGAGGGCAGATTCACTTCGCGTGAGCCGTTGGGCTGGATGTAGGCTTCCACCAAGCGTTGCCAGAGCGCCTGGACATACTCGCGGTCCTTTGCGGGCGGCATGCCGTCTGCTTGCGCTCTCGACATCATCTTGGCGTAGTGTTTCTTGTAGCGGCCTGCGTCCATGGTGAATTCCAACGTTTCCAAGCAATGGTTGTTCGAGAGGTAGGCCATGAAGGCGGCGAGCGTCCACGGCGGCGGGGAAGTGTTGGCGAGGATTTCACGCAGATTGGGCCTGCGTGGGCAGTAGGGGCCGTGGGCGCCCATGGCGGGAATGGCAACGGACAAGGGGCGATTCGGTGAGTTGCCACCAGACATGATGTCGTTGTCGTCGGCGGCGGAGTCCACGGTGCTCGCAGACGAGCTCGTCGAATACTTGCTGGACGAGGTCGACGACGACGACGAGGAGGTGGTGGACGACGAGGACGTGTAGTGTGAAGAGTTGCGTCCTGAGCGGCCAAGCATACTCTTTCCTCTCCTCCCACACGTCAGACAAGCCTGCCGGAACGGCGCGTGTATCGACGCCAGTTTGGATGGGTGAGACGTGCCGTCTCACGGTCGTGTGTCGTTTGTCGACAAAGTGGGTGTTGTTGGCGACTGCTTCGGACGACTGCAGCTCGTAGCGGCGTCCTGCAGCAGGCGGACGTCCAGTGCCGCGTCACACGAGACGGGCGCCCAGCAGCGGCGTGCGGGACGCGTCTCAACAGGCGTGCACAGGAGTTTCACAGCACGGCGGCACGGGAGCGGTGGTGGAGGGAGCGGTGGTGGAGCAGCGGGGGTGCTCGCGCGGGTCGGCTAGCGCGCAGCGTGCTCGGCGGGAGCGGGCGTGTGGGGAGTGCGGTGTCGAGGTGGTGATGGTGGTGGTGGTGGTGGTGGTGGGTGTTATGCGCGGAATGTGCAGTCGCATGGAAAGGGCGCCGACGGTCTGCGGCTCAGTCCCGCAGCGAGAGTGGACGGGAGGAGCGGTGGCGTGCGATGCGGGCTGGCGACAGCGGTCCAGCTACTGAGTACATGAGACGCAGCGCAGGGCAGAGAGGAGTACAAGTGAAGGCACGGGAGCGTAGTGGAGGCGAGGAAAGTGGCAGCAAGCAGCAGCGAGGCAGCGCAGCGGTCACTGGACTGGCACTGGACTGGGTCGCAGGGAAGGGAAGGGAATGGAAGCGCTAGAACATCGTCGCGCCTTCGACAAAGCTTGGGCGTCGCGCGCGCCCAATGACAGCGTTGCGGAGCCCCGCCTGGCGCGCGCTGATTCGCCTCGGCGCGATCGCAGCAGCGGGCTTCCATTCCTTCTCGAACAGCACGCGTCTCAGATTGCCCGGGCGGCCGTGGACAATGCTGATGACTGCGGTGTGCGTGAGCGAGCGCGCCCATTGTGCCATCGGGCCTGCCGAGGCGTCTTTGTCGGGCAGCGCGGCCGTGGCAGGCTGGCGGACGATCGGCGATGCGGACAGCACGGAAGAGCCGCACCGCACCGCACCGCACCGCACCGCACCGCACCGCACCGCACCGCACCGCACCGCACCGCACCGCACCGCCCACCGCCGTCACCACGCACGCACGCACGCACGCACGCAGCCAGTCCAGCGAGCGAGCGAGCAGCGACAGAACAGCGACAGAACAGCGAGCCGGCGGCAGGGGTGACGGGTGCTTGCTTGCTTGGCTGGCGGGCGGGCGGGCTGGCTTGCTTGCTTGCTTGCATCATGGCCCCATGCAAGGCTCGAGCTTCCCACGGACAGGACGGGACTGGACAGGACGGGACGGGACTGGCAGGCCGACCCTACCACAGCACAGCTACCCTACCCTCGCAGCGCTTCCGTGCAGCCGGTGTCGCCATCATCATCTCACATCTCCATCGCGGTGGGAGGCGGACGGCGAGGGGAGACGGCCGAGCCTTCGATGGGGTGTTCGAGAAGCCTGCCGCAGTCGTTTAGTGCAGCACCATTCGTCGATGGGCGCCCGGGAGGGGCTGCGCACAAGAAGCGACAAGAATTTTGCTTGTCCGCGGGTGATCATCTTCGCCGCACCGCGCCTGAGGCCTCCTCGTCTCGGAAGCCTGCCGTGCTGCCTCGCTGATGACAACCACGAAACTTGCGCAAGCAGAATCTTCTCGGCCGGATCCTCGGCCTTGCTGCTGCCTCGCCCTCCTCTTTCTCAAACACCAGCGGCAAGCGGCTTCGGGGGGGTTCCATGCTGCGACCGTTGATTGCCTCCTCCGAGCCCGGCGATTGCGCAACTCGCACCGGCGTGAGCGCCATGTATGTCAACGAGCCGAACTCCGCTCTGCGCACCAGGAATACCGGCATGCATGCGACGGTGATGATGCGACTCGTGTTGTCGAAGACGATACATCATAAATGCCACCTGGCATGATGAGATGATGCTGGACGGTGGACGCATGTGGGGCCCATGCGCATGCAGAACAAGTCTAACGTTAGCTCCCCCTTCGCTGCTACTCCGTCCCGATTGCGCGCTGTTCTCGCCGTCTCGCTGGGAATAATAGTAATATAATGCAATGCATCGGATTCTCACATCACCACCGTCCTGTCTGTCGTGTCTCAACACCCTCGCTCTAGAATACTAATAATACTGTACAGTGTATACACCTGCAAGTGCCACCAATCATCATCACACTCTCCTCTCCTCTCCCGCGATTCGGGCTTCTCAAGAGTCCAGGCTCTCCTTTTCTTTCCCCGCCGGATTCCGATGCTGTGCTACATACATCCATACATACAGTCTGCTGTGTTCTTCATGATGAATGTCCTTGTGCCCATATGACCCGATAACGAAGTGATCTCTCACACCATTGATTCAACATATCACCAGAACCATGAAAGAGCTTGTAAAAACGTTGAGCAGCCTCCCTCTCATCAGTCATCATCATCATCATCACACACCCGGAGAAATTTACAGTACATACCACCCTGATGCTTGTCAATTCGTCGCTGGGACGCCGGGATACAACGAGAGAACAACGCCAAGTTATTATAAGAAGGAAGACAGGATGATGTGCAGCTGCAATGCATACATACATTGATGCTACTACTGTAGGAGGAAGGAGGTAGCCTGAACCCCGCCGCGTCCGGATTCACTATAGTGAATTGTATAATATATTACTCTACGTGACGCTAGTTGCTGCTGCTGCTGCTGATGCTGTAGTGGTGCTACTCGCTCGAAGAGGATTCATGACGAATTGGATTGCCATGCCGAGCATATGTACATCACAGATCAGATCTTCGTGGGCTTGCATCGTAGTGGGAAGTAGTCGTCTTCGCTTCTCCCTTCTTCCACCTCATCTTCTGTCATCATCGTCATCATCGTCATCCTCGTCATCCCCAACTGGAATCGGTTTCGGACAAAGATGATCAAACTCCTGCATCCCAAGGCAATTGTCGTTCATCGGCTGAACTCCGGACACATCATAACGTGTCATACACGCAGCACCAGGAACATGGCCGTCACGCCATCCTCCTCATCATGTCAGCAATTCGTGATTGAGAGTTCATTCCGGGACCGTGCTGAGATGGAGTCCGGACGCGATCTCTTCGGCCGCAGTGCTCTAGGTTTCGATGGTGTCGTGGGGAAATCCTGCCGCCTCGCGAGACCCATCTACAACAGGGAATCACTTATTACAGCATTGGGCTCTTCTCATTCCCATGCATCGCCCCAATCATCATTCTCTTCTTGGACGGGCTTGGGTTTAGCTTTGGATGCTGCGAGCGGTCTTGCATTCGCTGTGTGGGGCCTTGAACTCGCCGGGCTCGATGTCTTGCTGCTGCTGCTCGTCGTGGTGGGCTTCGGAGCAAGCACCGACTTTTTCGTCAGACCTTTCGGCAGGGGGTTTTTGCTGGCTTTCTTCGCTTGCGCTTGTGCATTCAGCCACCCTTCAAAGTCAGGTTCCCCGCCGTCATCGTAGGACATGCTGGATTTCGATACAGGCGGTTCAGCCCACGGATCTTCTTCGGCAGCTGTTGTGTCGTCCATATCGCCCCACCCCGAGGCGTCAAAATCTTCCTCGGCAGGTGGAGGGACTGAAGATGTTCGCAGCCCCGACGACACCTTGGGAACCTCGGGTGAGGATGTGGTTGTGTGATATGCTGGTCGTGCGGTGCTGCCGGCAGGAGACGTGATCTCTGCTGCGGTAGGCTTCGCTCCAGTGCCGTTGGGCTGAATCTCACCTGTCGCGGCTCCCAACTTGTTCGTGAATGACGAGATAGCCCATCCTGCCCAGCCGCTGCCGGCTTGCTGTCCAGGTTGCGGTGTGCTCATCCTAGTCGCACCGGCAGAAGCGGCCTCGGGAGGCGGTAGAACGGTGTCTGGCATGGTGGATTGATGCTTGCGTATGCGATCAAGGTATATATTCAGCGTCTTGTTCGCCTGATCACGTATCATCTTCTCCTTGTCAACTAATGACGGGCATATTGCAGGCAACATCTTCGTCGCGCAGTCATCTTCACTGAACACGTCCGCAGTGGCAGCCAACGCCATCAATGCAGCATTGCGCGCGTGCACGAAAGGATCTCGTAGAGCGCGTGAGAAGGCGGCAGCAAGGACCTTTGCGCGAGAACCGACGGCGAGATTTCTGGCGATTTTGCCGAGGCAGATAGTGGTGTTGGTCCTGATCCCAGGTTGCTCGTCGTTCGCAGTCTTTGCGAGGTGTCGCAGCAGCTCACCATTGATAATGCGGTCCGATAGTTTGGGCACTACCACCAACACAGCCTTGACTGTTTGTTCGCGCACGACGGGCGCCAGGTCACCAAATCCCGTTACCATCTGAGGGAAGATCTTATCACTGACGATCTTCTGGCTGAGATGATCAATCATGTGCGGAAGCTTGTCCAGCAGGCACACGCGCAACGCGCGATCTGAACTTGTGAACAGTCGAATGATGATCGGGGTGATTTTGGAGTTGTATTCGTCCTCGGCGAGCTTCGGGGCTATCCGCATTGCTAGAGCGAATGGTCGTGGCCCGCCGCCACCAAACTCGACTGACTTGAGCAGCTCCGGAAGGACTTTCACCATGAAGAATTCTTCCGGAAATTCGTTAGAGTCAACCAAGTGCTCCAGCTCGCTGCGGATGCGTTAGCCTACGACAAGCACGAGCATTGCAAAAGGCCTCACCTGAATAGAACGTCCTTCTCATGGTCGCTCTTGAGTCCCATGTTGTCGATGCCATCGGTGAGCTGTATGAGGGGCGTATCGAAGAAGCCACCATGCCGCGCCCCTTGATCCAAAAAGTGGGCGATGCTGAGTCGCATCTTCGGGGCTGCGTGAGTGAGTCTTTTGTAGCTGTTTTGCATGTTGGTAGGAATGTTCTTGATTGACCCAATCTGGTCGGTGCCCGCGAAGCCTCCGCTAAAGACCTCAGTAACGAGAATGCCGTAGCAGTATGCATCAACGGCATGCGTTGGACCCGATCGTACGCTGTCCCAGCCATTCTTCACAACCTCGGGTGGAGAGTAGCGCCCGATGTCAGGAACAAGACTACCTTGCGTGAAGATGACGGCGTCATCCTCCTTCATTGAACTGAGCAGTTCTAGACCACCGAGTTTCCACTCTCCGCTTTCGCTCGTGAAGATTGAGCTTGCTCGGACATTGCCGTGAACTGAAGCTGCTTCGTCGTTGATGAACTTGAGTGTCTTGGCCACATTGTGTAACCCCCATTTTATGCTTTCCTCACTCAGCGCCTTCCGCCTCGTAGACCACGTCAAGGGGGTGATGCGCTCCGTGGCAATGTAAATCACTGAGTCTGTCTACCTTGTTGTCTGGTAAGCCCGTGTACATACTCCGCTCTTACAAGCACCCACCTCGACCGTATCCAACACTCTGACCACGCCGGGATGCCGTATCGTCTTGAACTTGCGTACCGCGTTCCGAGCGAGAGGCAACCGTGATCGATTCGCAGTGATGTCGAAGGTGAAGATGCTGCACTTGGATCCGTCTTCCTGCCGAGAGTCAGTCTTGCGCTGGAGACGTCGCCCAAGATCTTATCGCGCTCACTCGTTTGGTGCCGTTTTGGAGAGTCCAGATGGACTGATCAATGTCCACGCGATCGCCAAAGGTGTAGGGAAATGCCGGGCCTTGGGCAATCGAGGCCACGGCCGACTTGAGAAAATTCATCCTATCGACTGCACGCAGGCGGCGGATCTGCACAAGCCGCGCGCACCTCTGCTCGCGAAGATGAGGTCGGTAGTGAGAAGGACAGCTTGTATGTAGTAGAGCTGGTGGAAGTGAGTTCGGCGAGTTGCGCCAAGACGTCAGCATCCTCGCTAAGTTAACGTCGCGGCATCCCGGTCAAACACTGCTTGGCTGCCCCATAAACTGCTCCTGCCAACGCGACTTCGCATTGCGAGGATTGACTAGGCGCCACAACATGACATGACTTGAACCATCACACCGGCGGATGGACGCCGACGCCGACACTGTCACTTTCGCGCCGCACCCACGACATTCTCGCCGCGACCATCGCTCTCGCTCTCGCTCATTGCTTCGCGAACGCGTTCGAATGAAGGAAACATCTCCACGCGGGGAGTCTGACTCGCACCACGCCATTGCGGGCGCATGCACAACAGCGAACGCACTCGCACGCCGGGCTCGGGAGGTCAGCCGGCGGAGTGCAGAAATCGAGCCGCCGAGCCCATGGTGCCACGTGTAAGTCAGTTGTCCTGCCTCCTCCTGAACACCAAACCAAAGATGAGAACCCTGGTAAAAGGTCGGAACGTGGTCGCTGTATGGTTCGGGCCTCGCACTCAACCTCAGCAACCTGTCCTTGACGACTGTCAAAGAAACTGAAAAGAGCTGAGCGGAACGAAACATCATGCCGGCCCACGCGGACTCACGTGAAGCCAACCGCTAATTGCGCGCAGGCTGGCGACGACGGCGATGGGCTGTTCGGTGGTCGCAAAGTGAGGTATCCTGAGGCGCGGCCTCCCGCAAATCCTCCTACTCGCAACGATCGACGTGCATATCCTGCTCCCCGAGGTTACGATAGTTATCAGCCGTCGGCCAACGCGCGGCATCGCTTTCGCCGTGAGCGTAACGGCTCCAGTCCGGACTATCGCAGAGGTCGGCAAGATGATCGAAGAAACTCCTCCCGTGGCCGAGCCAGCAGTCCATACTCTGCCAGACGGGCATCGCTACCCTTGCGTACAGACTCAAGTGCCCACAAGCGTGCTCCGAGGACGGCATCTCCCTTCTCAGAACGACTCCCAAGCAAAGATACAACTCAGTCGTGGCTCCACCCAAATCTCTCGTGGAAGGAAAAAGATCAGACACGGTCCTCGGCCAGTGTGACAACATCTGCACCCACGGGATTCGAGGATCCTAAGCGGCGTGGTGTTGAAATTGTGGATGAGGCGGAGCTGCACCCGCGCCGTCCAGAGCCACACATTTTCATTTCCGCGACAGATCTGCCTGCGAACCCTTCCATGAGTAAGCATCTTGATGCCTTCTTGCGGGGATTCAATTTTGAGATTTTATTATGGGATCCTGACGGACACTATATCACCTTCTCTGATACAAGCGCTGGGAGGGAAGAACTGGTAAGGTGCGCTAAGTACACTACCCACGCCGTTATGTTTCGGCAGTTCCATCTGCGGTCAACGGCTTATTACAACTGCCAACGTGTCAAAGATTTGCATCAGTTGTGCGCGGCCCCCTCTGCTGCTGCGCGTTCTCGATCATCATCACCTGGAGTCCCAATCCGTGGTCAAGCCGTAAAGCAAAGCTCGTCCCATATCCAGCACGGCGAGTACGATATAATGGACGAAGTGGGGGAATTGATGGACGAAGTGGGGGAATCAGTCACGCTGCGACCGTTGAGTGCCACTCCTGAGGTTCAACCTGAAGTTCCATCGACTGATCAAGGCGAGGTCTCGCATTGCGTCAAAAGCCTCATTGCGGAAGTGGGCTCCAACGCCATGTCCATACCTTCTGTCCACGCTCTACCCAGGCATGCTGGTCAACCGCGCAGCGATGATACTTTATCCACCATGAGCGGCACCACTTCCTCTAGTCGCTCTAAGCTTGCAAAATGTCACGTCTGCAGTGGCCTGGGAGGTTCCATTTCCAGGTGTAAGACATGCTCTGCACATTATCACAAGCATTGCCGCCCGAACGGGTCGAGGTCTGAAACTGAACAATTGCATTGGCAGTGTGACACATGCGTCCGGAAAGGCAAAATTCCTCTAGTCAAGCTCATTAGCGGACAAGCAAGCACTGCGGATAGAGTTGACGAAACGATCCCATATGCGCAATCAACCGAGCGAAAAGGTCCAGAGGACATGGTCGGGCTAAGTACAAATGGCATGCGCGGTGCAGGTGCAGGTCTCTGCGACCAGACAGAGCAAGCGCGAGCTGCGAGAGCTGCAGAACAGAGCCACGAGATCGATGAGCAGAATAGGAGAAAACTCAAGCGAAATGCTGCTTCCATGACGGGGGATGACGACAGCAACGAAGACTTCGCAAAGAACTTGAAGAGAGCCAGGACGGAAATGCCAGTGGCGATGTTAAAGGATTCTGTTGTGGAATCGCCAGGGCCGTCGGACCTCGTTGAGTCTCAGTCTGCTCTTGCCTCCGCTCATGCCGAATTAGAAGCTGACACCGCGGCGACCACCTTGAGGGACGTTCAGCCGCTTCCCGCTCCCAAGCGAAGAAGCACGCAGCGCGGACCAGAGGCCAATGGTGATCTTGAACTCGAGCTATCGTCGGAAGCGCAACTCCTGGTGGAGAGGAGCTTCGCAGCTGCACCTGATTGTCCTGATAGCGCTGCGAAGACTAATAAGCTCAAGTTCACGCGCGTCAAGGTGTCAAAAGTACCGCGGAAAACGCTCGACAATGTTGACGGGAACGGCCCATCTAGTCTCGCGCAGACGAGTCAACAAGACACTGTCTTCGCGGATCAGGACATCGATCGTGCCGTCGAGGCAGGGGCAGAAACGTTGCGGCCAGGGAACAATGACCGAGCAGCTACAGGAAATGCCGAACCTACCAAGCCATGCGCTGTGGCTGCTGCAACCCTTCCGTCCCGGAACGATATCTTGAGTATGCCTTCACCTGCCGACAGCGTCATACAGCCTCCCGTGGTCAAGTCGAGCGCCCCAGCCACCGCACGTAAATCAAGGATCACTTCAATGAAGTGTAGCCGCTGCGGCAAGGACAGAGTTCCATTCAATCCCACTTTGGTTAAACCAGTGTGCGCTCGATGTAGGAATGAGACTGCCGATGAGGTACTCCCGTCAGCTGCGCCCACTGCGCATGACCGAAATGAGCAACATCCACAGCCGTTACGCAACGACAACCCGGCAGATCAAGGGCAACGCAAGAGCCAGAGAGCCAAGGCGGTAGACGATGAAGACCTTGGCAACTCCTTACGGCGGCCGAAGAATACCTACATACGCTTGATTGGGATGGCACTATGTGCTGCCGAGGAGCACACAGCTACCCCCAGATGGGTCTCGCGCTGGGTTGCCGACAATATACCTGGTTATCGTCTAGACGAAGGGAGCTGGGTATCGAATCTGGAGGCCACCATGTGTCTGAATGCTGCCGGACGGAATGGAAAAATCATATTGTCGTCGGCAGAAGGCCGCCCCTCAGGGTCAGGTCAAAATAGAGTCCGGAGAATGTATGCCTTACTCCCCGGGTTGGAGGACGAGCTTGAACAATGGGACGAGGCTCTGCAGCAGCCGAGATCGCCTGTCAATACGCGCACGCGAAATTTCTCGAACGATGCCACGACAGCACCGGAAGACGGTGTCCCACGGGCAGAAAGGATGAACAGGCAAAGGAGCAGGACTGTGAAAGCTTCAACGCCAGAGGTTAATATGGACCCCTCCGATGTCGAAACTGATGTTACGCAGCAGCGTCGGCCGAAGTCTCCAATGAAGGTGACGGCTGCTGTAAACCAGGAGCCGGTTGATGACAGCCCGGAAGACGACGTGCCCGTCAGAAGGCAGCGTCGACGTACTCCAGCTGCGCACACGTCTTCTGCACCAATGTCCCCGGGCAAGAACGCAATCAGTCCTGCCAGGCCCTCTGCGTGGGATGCTCTGCAACAGCCTGGGTTCGTGCCTCCTACAGCCGCACGCCAACCTTCAGCATCAAGATCTCCCGCCAAGCGCGTCACTAGCCCCATGTCACCCTCTACATCCACTGCTTCACAACAGCACGAATGGACATCTGCGGCTGATCGTCAAGGACCCGAACCTCCGTTCCTTGACGAGGAAGAAGAGCTGGCGCTCCTGCAAATGCTCGACGAAGAAATCAAACACCGCAAAAGTTCCTCGCTGTCTCTGTTCGCCGACCGCCCTCAATACGACCCCCAAACCGAAATCGCGCAACGCGACAAAATCGCAGCAATCGCGCGCCGTCGGCGTCGAAAAGACATGTTTGGCAAACCTCCGGGCCACTCCGTCCTCGGCTTCACGCCAATCTTCCCGCAGCAGTGGCCTCCTCGTCCTACGTCAGCGGCTGGCGGCGAGAGCAGCGAGGCTAGTAGCTCATCATCAGTGCTCGGCGGCGGCGGCAAGAGGAATGTCGTTGCAGCGGAAAAACCAAAGTCTCGACTTCTCGCGCCGAGGCCGGATGGGATGCAGATTGAAGTGTTTGATACCCTGGAGGACTTTTTGAATGTTCCGGAAGGTCTCGTTCCGGCTATTATGGATAAGCAGTTGGTGTATAGACATCGGGCGGGCATGTCGAGGACGGTGTATAGGACGGGGATTTGAGGGGGGGAGGGGGGAGTTTTTTGCCTTCCATTTTCTTTTTTTTTCCTTTCATTTTCTTTTTTTTTTCCTTTCGGTGGAAAAGAGGTTATGCATACAGACAGGGCGTTTGTTATGAACGAGGGAGAAAGCGTATTGAGTTAAGCGGCATGTCGTGTACGATTGATGAATGACGGTCGGAGTTTTTGAGGCTGGCATGGAGGTGGATGGGAGGTTACGAGAAGGCGCGTGAGCATAGCCGCGGCTTGTGGACTAGGGGGACGGGAGGAGGTAGAGAGCTTGCCTCGTCCTGCTGTAGCATAATACTATATATAACAGTATCAGGTCAAGAAACACACGAGGTTCTTGCCTAGTAACCATCCCACGCACTCACTCACTCACTCTCTCACTCAATCTGCACGTCCTATTCTATCCCATCCCATCCCCTCCTCCTCCTCCTCCTTCTCTTCCTTCTCTTCAACCCCATCCCTCCCCATCCCTCGCCTTAAACCTCACCTTCACACCCGTCAACATCGCCATAAAATAAACTTTCATATCCTCCTCCTCCTCCTCTTCCTCTTCTCTTTCCCTTCCCGGCCCTTCAACCTCCACCTCAAATTCCCTCAACAACGTCCCAACAACTTTGCACAAAATCATCTGCGCCAGATTCCTCCCCGGACATGTCCTAGCTCCGCCGCCCCAGGTGAGATTGTACCTTTCCATTTCGCGCAAGGTTTTCCCGTCGTCTTGTACGAGCCAGCGCTCAGGAACGAAATTCTCGGGTTCCGGGCCGAAGATGATGGGGTTGCGGTGGAGGGAGATGGGATTGCAGCCTACGCGGGTTCCCGGAGGGAGGGGGATGTTGTGGATTTGAATCGGGTTGTGGGTGTGGAGGATATTGTTGGTGGTGGTGGTGGTGGTGGTGGTGGTGGTGGTGGTGGAAGATGGGGAAGGAGAAGAAAAAGGATTTGAAGGGACGGTGCGAGAGGGACTCATTCCGAGAACGGGATAGAGGCGTTGGGCTTCTTTGATTGCGGATTGGAGGTATGGGAGGTTGAGGGTTGTGGAGTAGGAGATGGGTCCTTTTGATTTTTGTTGTGGATGACGGGTTTCCAGTTCGACTTTTTCCCGAACGGCGGGATGGGAAGCGATCATTGCGATGGAAGCGATCAGCGCCGATGTCGTCGTTTCGTGTCCCGCGCCGAAATTTGTCATGGCCATGCGTTTGAGGTACGTTAATGTGAATTCTGGCTTTTCTTTGTGCAGCTCGATCAAGTCTGCGATTAGGTCTTGTCTGCTATCTTTCGGAGGTTTGGGCTGGAGAGCTGCGGTGATGCGTTTGGTGATTTTGGAATAGACGGGTGTGAAGAAGGGTTTGAAAGGCGCCGGGGTGACGAAGGTGAGGTTCCAGAGGCGGGCGAAGAGCCTTCCGGCGGATTTGGAATAGCTTTCTACTAGTACGGCCCAGGTAAAGAGGCCGAAGACGGATTTGCGACGCCAGTTCATGTAGGCGTGGCTGGAAGAGCCGAAGTCGTTTTGAGCTTTGAGGTAGCCTGGGGAGTAGGAGAGGACGATTGCGGAGAGACATTCGACGGTGATGATGTGCATCCACATTTTGAGATCGATCTGGGCGCCATTGAGTGCTTTTAATTGTGCGATCACTTTGATCAGCACGCCGTCGACGGCTTTCTCATATCTTAGCACGTTGTGCATGGAGTACAGCGGGCCGATGAGTCGGCGGTGAAGTCTGTAGCGATCCATATCTCGCTCGGAAAGGAGATCAAGAGTATCGGGAGAGTGAAGGTTGAAGGAAGAGAAATCGAACTTGGGACGATTGAGAGAAGTGGCTACTGTGTCGATATCAGAGCTGAGTTGAGAGGCAGCGCGATGATGCTGTGATGGGGGATGTGTAGTCACTTACAATAGAAATCTGACTTATCGTAGCCCTGTGTGGCGCCTATGATACAACATGAGCCATCACTCTCTTCGCATTCCTCACCATGCTTTGCTTGTCCGGCATCACAACTCACTGTAAATTTTGGCAAAAGCTTCTTTGCTGTCGAACCAGATCTCATTTGGACCGACTCTCACCGCAGGACCATATCTACGATGCAGCGTCTTGCCCAGGCGCAACATGTGACCATTCCGGGCGTGGTATGCATACCAGACATTGGATATGGCCGCGAGTGTGGGACCGGGAACTTTTGCCAAGGGGTGGAAGAAAAGGCGATAGATTGCGAGGGACGTGACTGAAAGAGTCCCGAGGAGGATGGAGTGCGAGAGGACGTGGAGAAGTCCGATGAGGTACGTCGGAAACATGTAGATGGAAGTGCGAGGTGTTCATGGTTGACATTGCATGAATCCCGGCACACTTCCGCAGACGTGGAAGTTGCGATTCAGACGCCAAGCCATGCATGTCTGCCTGAGGCTACCACAGTGTTCAACCAGCAATCGACGACCGATACATGGACAATCCAACGAGGCGATTCAGCGTGTCTGACATTGGCGCAAGCACGTGTCTGACGCAATGCGAGAACGAGCAGCAGCAGCGGGAGGACGCTAGTGAGCACGTGCGAATGGGATCCGGATCGGCCAAAATTAGCTTCATGGTTCCAACGCCGCCCGAGAGACGTGCAGGTGACATCGGAGTCCGATGCGCATTAGGAGGTATTATGCAGCGGGAGAGAGGGTCCATTCGGGCGGATCATTGGCGGCGTCCGGGGTCCGGGGTCCGCCAGCGAGCTCCCACCACCCGCGACACTCTGCATCTGCCTTTCCACCGTCCCTACACCTCACAACACCTCGCTCCCTCGCACACACACCCACGGACTGCTCCTCCCCATCCGCACTGATTCCAATCTCACCACTGCATCTGCAATCCACGCAGAACACGCTCTCACCATGGCCGCACCACGAGCGACTCAGTTCCTCGCCCTGCGCAACCTGACCCGTGGCGCCCAACAAGTCCGCCATCTGTCCATCACCGGCCCCAAAACTTATGCCTCGCCGATCCTGGAACGCCCCGTCTTCAACCCCCCACCCGTCTCCAACACCGAGCGCCCCACCGCCGAACACGACTCAAAGCCCGCCCCATCAACCCGCCACTTCAACACCTCGCGTGAGCTCAAAGCAGTCAAAGACACCTCCACCATCGACTTCGCCTACCTCCCCGACCTCATGGCGCCCTCCAACATCGACATCTACTCCCAAGTCCGCGTTCCCATCATCCCCACCGGAGCCCTCGCAGCGCCCAAAGTCATCGAAGCCGAGCCCGTAGTCATGAAGCCCGAAATTAACGTCATGTCCGCCGACGCCGTCTTCCTACCCATGGCCGAGTCCAGCGACGGCCACGCCATGAACATCGACTTCCACGCCATGGCCGAGAAAGTCGCGTGCAATTTGCGCCGCATGAAAGCCCCCGTCGAGCAGCAAGCTGGTATTGCGAAGCAGATTTGGGGCGATATGATTGATGATGTGATGGGCTTGAAGAAGGGTCGTACTACGGCTTGAAATCCCCCTCCAAACGTAGTAATGTCTGGGCTGCTGCCGCTTTCTGCTACTCTCGATGCACCACGGACTGTATTAGTGGCAATTCGTTTTGCAGTGTCCAGGGATCACAAAGATGGCTTTTGAAGTGCTCGAAAACCCATCTGAGCCGAGAATTGAGGGGAACAATTCAGACTGGCGAGACATGCTTTTTCCCCCTCTCTCAGCGATCCAGTGGGAGACAGCGAACAGGGGTGGCAACAAATGAAATTGTAGTAAATGGTTTAGTTACTACAGCAGCTGATGAAGCAGCTAGCTCATAATCAGAATTTCTGTTTCACTTGCGATATACAAACTCTGCACTCCCCACGGCTGTCCACAACGCTTGTCCACATTCCTTCCCCGGAGTTGTGGTGATCGCTCCGTAGGGTCGGGTCCGCTTGCATGCGACCACTCTTTCCCTGATACGAATCCCTCCGAAATGCCATTTCCCTCCCTACCCTACCTCGTGTCACGTGCCTATGCCTGCGCCTGTGCCTATGTTCGTGCGAGTAAGATTACGATGAAACACGCCCTTCGAAACACTAACAATCTTTTCTCAAATTGCACGCTTTCGAACGGCTGAGACTGAGAGATACTTCCTTACTACCTAACCTCTTCTGCTCTCTTTTTTTTTTAATTAATAGATAAAGATAGAGAAGAAGAAGAAGAAGATGATGATGATGATAAATCATGAGAGAAATTTAAAAAAAAAAAAGTCCAACTGGCAAGGTGGTGGCTTGGGCGTATGCGGTTCAGAAGTATATATGGATGAAATGTTGTGGGCGAGCTGGTGTATATATATATTCTAGGTGTCCATCGACGGTTTGTAACAATTGACCTGCTACGACGACTCGACTTGAGAGAACGAAAGGGTACTCTGGCGACATTTTACAGGATATAAAGGCAGAAAACGAACCAACGAAACGAAACCCTTTTTTTCATTTTTCTTTCGAAAAGGAACAGAGAGAGAGAGAGAGAGAGAGAGAGAGAGAGAGAGAGAGAGAGAGAGAGAAAGTGTAGTGTACACACTGTCACGGACGCGGTAGATTCCAGACTAGTGAGATTGTGGTTCTACCTCCTACCTCCAACTTATTACAAGTCGACACGTCCGACATCTCGTCAGGTCCGTAGGGAATTCCGGTCCCCATTCCCGAAGGTGCTGTCAAACTCGCGCGCAAGTACAAGTATGCAGTCGCGCGACAAACATTCCTTCGCAAACCGAGAGAGAAAAAAAAATGTGTTTCCCGATAACGAAAGCGGTGAGGAGGGGGAAGTCGGACCTGCTTTCCCTAAACGCCACAACCAACAGTCAGCTACACTCGCAGATGCACATGCACATGCACATGCAACAGTAAAAGACCGCACCGCATCGCACCGCACGTTCGTATCGAAGGTACGGGTCGTACTTGTGTACCAGTCTTTTTTTTTTCTCTTTTTCTGTGTTCCCTATCAGATCTAATCTCACACTTTCATCTTCGTGGCACGGCGTTGGATTGCTGCTTCCATTGTTCCGCACCAGTGGTTCCCTTCGGTGTTGTGGCAGCAGGAGTTGGACGCGACGTGGGCGCAACAATAATATTCCTCGTCGGTGCAGGCATCCAGTGTACTTTTTTCGTAGAAGCAGAGGTCGACACCGGTTCTGACGGCGTTAGTCTGCCGAGGGAGGAGCAAGAGGGAGAGGAGGGCGAAAAGAAGGGGCCAACAAGTTTGTGACCATCATGATGCCTTGCTTTCGACGCAGCACGGGAGCTTGCTTTCTTGTGTGAGGGTAGATGTGCTGACGTCGCACTCGAGAGGGTTTGTGAAAGGATACTCGGAGACTTGAGCTTGGTGATCGAATCATGTCTGGGAAGGAAATCAAGAACGGTGGAACAATGGCCAATATATCTCTCTTGCGGACTAGATCTCGTGCTGAATGCTTGTGTTCGCGTGTTAGCTTTCGGGTCACGTTTGTTTGTTGTCTGCGTGCCTCGAGGGCGCGTGAAGCTTAGCTATGAGGGATGACGAGAGCAAAGCGGTCTGGTTATCAGGGAGAGTGATGTACTAATCAGTAGGAACAATGTCGAGCAGGACTTATGCCATACGCGCACGAAGCACACGGTGCCCTGCGATCCCCAGAACAGTGAAAGCAGACGGCCGCATTTGTTGCGAAGAGATCATAAGAAGATGAAGTCATTAGTGAATGGTCGAGGCAACGTCAGCGTACATGCTCTGCTGATCGTAGAAAAGCTGCAATGTGAACTGCTAATGTTGCTCAGCAAGTGAGACTCTTACTTCACCAGCAGGAAAAATGATAAATGCTGAGAACAAGGCGTCGGAGGCTTGCTGCATATTTGGTTTCTCAGTTCGTGGCGATTGAAACCGCCACAAACCCGAGTCTGCATGTGAGATTTTCGGTGCAGATCACCTTCACGAGAGCCTAGTATACTCATTCTTCCTTGCAAGCCAACATCCGATGGTGGTGTTGATGACACGTCCGCTGTCATCGCGTCTGAACACAACAGTCCAATCTCCAGGCGCAGGTGCATCCATCCCACGCGGATTTGACAGCAGCCAAACATCATCGCCGACGTATCGCATGAGATATGCTGGGCCTTTGCCGAGAAATCCATCAAAAGAGCCATAAAGTACTGACCCTGCTCCGAAGCAGTGGAAAGTGCTGTCCGAGTCAGCGCAGTGATAGCTACCGGTGTACTGATTTCCCTTGGGCTGCGCCTCGTTGTCCTTCGGGTTGGGAATACGCTTGGCCCGAAAGACTCTGTTATCACGCAGGCGTTGGACGTGGAGCATGTCACCCTCCAGATTCGCGGTCATTCCTTTTGACTCGACGCTTGTGCCACTGGTCAGCTTGATCTTCTCAGGAGCAATGTGATAGGTGATGTTGACATGTCCCTCATCATCACATTTCTCCACGCGGACCAGAAGCTGCGTTTCCGCATCCAGATATGCTCCGAGGAAGCCAGACTCTGGCATAGTCGAGGGTGTCTCAGGTTCTTGCCAGTCAAGGAGTCGTTTGAGGATGGCATCAGCTGGCGCAGCCGAATCGCCCTCGTGATTGAACATGACCACAATTGAAAGATGTTCCTCGGGCACATGCATGCGCCACAATCGAAAGCCTCTGAGAGCTCCTCCATGGCCGAGCCAGGCTTTGCCAACAGTCTCCCCGCGAGCGAGCCCATAGCCGTATTTCGCGACAGAGCCATCCCTGTAGGTTTGAGACTCGGCAATTGTGTTGTAAAGACTGCCTTCCTCAGCATGAGATTTGTCGAGCCACTTTTCGTACGCGATCATGTCGTCTAGCGATGCGACTATACCAGCGTCTCCGGACCATTCAATCCGATTGATTCCGACCGTGTATCCATGTTTCTCGTCGCCGTCGTAGCCCACCACAGGCAAAGGATGGCCAGCTGTGTTTGGGCACAAGGCTGCACTTCTCATCCCAGCAGGCTTGAAAACTCTCTCGTCAAGTAGCTGACCTAAAGACTGGCCAGCCACAGCTTCTATCAAGCTCCCAAGCACGTGGAAATTGACATTTGAGTAGGAGTATTCTGTGCCAGGCTGGAAATGGAAGGACTTGGTTCTTGCGATTGCCTGTGGTGCGTCCAACGCAATGCTGAATTGCCCTTCTGGCCGAGCACCCCAAAGAGTAGTCATGGCCCAATAGTCGCGGATTCCAGATTGCATATTGTATAGATCTGGCACTGTCAGACCACGCTCAACAAGGTGAGGGAGCAACTTCCGAAGCTCTACGTCCAGCTGCTCCCAGATGTCTCCGGGAGATTTGGCCATCCATCGTGTCGGATCGCGCTTCAGCGATACCAAGACTAAGCAGACCATTTGCTTCGAGATTGAGCAGATTGGCATGCGCATTTGAGGCGTGAGAGGTATTCGGCGGTCGAGATCAGCGTAGCCATAGGTGTGCCGGGCGACAGTCTCGCCATCCTTTACGATGGCGACAGCGCCTCCTGGGCCGCGAAGTTGGTCTTGAACGTGGGCGAGAATTTGGTGGGCTTTGACTTGAGCCGCGTTCGACTCTGGCGCTTCTCTGGTAGCAAGCGAAGTCATTCTCGGTTTTTGAGCTGTGAGTGAAGTGGCTGTATCAATGCGACCAAGATGGACCTACGTGTGTCAGACACGAGAGGGTTTGACGGGAATTGGAGGTTTGTTGTAGAATACGGGATGGAGCTGCAGGCAGCTTTTGCGGCCGGCCGGCGGCCAAGCTGGACTGCAGCATGCTGGCCTTGAAGATAAGTAGATGGACAGTAGAAGCTTTTCCTCCGCAACTCTTTCTCGGTGCCGCCTGCGAGCTGGTGAGTTGTTGTTCCAAGCTCGCGGCGTGCAGGTCCGAACCCACCCACCTTGTGACGCAACGTCAAGGCAACAATTCCACCACCATGCTGTCTGATATCCTCTTGCTCTCACCAGGCACACATCGGCGCACAGCTTGACTAGAATGCAATACCCCAACCATCCCAACCACACCGCAGCTTGTCCTCCCTCCAAAGCCCGAATGGCCGCAGCCCGCCTCCGCAGAACATTCCGCTATCCCTCCGAAGACGACGACGCCAACGAGCCCGAAGACCTCGACGAAGAGCACCAAGAGAAGCTCATCGCAGACTTGGAAGCAGAGGACAACGCGAAAAATGATCTCTACCGCAAAGCCTTTCTCAGCATACCATTGATCGCATCCTTCGTCTTCTTCTACACGTTCGTCACAGCAACGACTGCGCGCCAGCGACTGGTCGCCATCCTCGGCGCGTCCAGTCTGGCATGTACGGGCTATGTATTGCATTCCATGCCGGTTGAGAAGCCGGAGAGGAAGGGCAAGAGAGCTGTATATCGCGTCGAGGCGGAGAAGAGTCCGGTTGAGAAATATTTGGTCTATTTGAACGCGGGATTGGCGGCACTGTTGGAGTTGGCTGCGTTCGTGAGTTGGAGACAAGAGAGACTGGATGATGCGTGGAGGGAGAGTCTTCCTGCTATCATCATGGGCCTTGCGATGTTTGTGAGGCAACAGCTCGCGCCACTGGACCTAGAAGAGCTGCAGAAGGCGAGATATGAGCTGAAGGGAGCTTGATAGCGGATCAGGAAAATGACTGGTCTGTGATAACTTCCGCTACTCTATGTGCCTTACAAGTGTACTGGATCGCTTTCAACTACATCGACCGCGATGGGAATCGGGCTGCAGCTTCGGACGCTAAGGGAAAGCCAACAAGGTCGGAGTTTTGGAGACAGTTACCATTTCTTCAATCCTGTACGGCTTCATTGCTCAAGATCACTCCCGCCACTCGGATGCTTGCATAAAATCGTACTCTTGTATTGGCACTGCATTCGCTGGAGGGCCCTGGAACCGCGCAAGCAGCATCCCGATGCCAGACCGGGTGAAGAACCAGCACAGCAAATGCAACACCCATACACCCCAGGCTGTTTCCGGGTTGATGAGATAGTGCACTCTGCCCCCGAGCGGTAACGCTTGAGCGCGGTCAACGAGAGGCCGCATGCTGCTCTCATATTCTTCAAAGGCGACAACATGGTCGTGCGGATGACGAGTGAGTGCTCCCGCGAGGCTGAACGCTCCGTTGAGCGCAAGCGTGGTGCCCATCCCAGAGATCGGAGATGCGCAGTATCCAGCATCACCAAGCAATACCACTCGGCCTCTACTCCACTTTGGCATCTTGACTTGGGCAATCATGTCGTAGTAGAAATCATCGGCTGCCTCCATCTCCTTGTTGATCCTCTCACACTCCCACCCAGCATCCTGGAAGTACTCCTTCAGCAATGCCCGTTGTGCTACAGTGCCGTTGCGTCCATCTCGAGCCACATCTTCCAGCCTGCGATCTTTCTCGTTGATCACATACGCGAACACCGTGGTGATCTTTGGATCATCGCTAGGCCGCACCATAATTCCTCTCCTGCCCGAGGTATGGAACCATCTCCTCCACTCGCTATCGGTTTCCGCGCTTGGCATGCTGAAGAACCCGCCATACATACCCAATCTTCTCACTCGGTCCTTCTCTCCTTCTTCACCCCATACTATCCTCCTCGTTCGACTCTGCAGCCCATCGGCCGCAATGACAATATCGAATTTCCGCCTCTCTCCAGACTTTGCGAATTTCACCTCCACGCCCTTCTCCCCGTCAATCAACTCTTGCACATACTCTCCAGACAAGAACTCCACTCCCTTCCCTCCCTTCCTCTGCACTTCCTCACTCAAACTCTTCAACCTCCCCAGCAAAATCTTCGCCAATCTCCCCCTCAGAATCTCAATATCGCTCGTTCCGGTCTGAATCTGACCCGTCTTATCCGCAGCAAAACTGGCCCAAACTCGATTCTTCTCATCGACGAACTTACAGCCTTCTTCGCCTGTTGTAGCGTGACGAATCGCGGCTTCCAGCCCTAGTTTTCGAATGATCTGCGTTCCTGTACCGCGAATGTCGATGTTTTGGCCTTTGGATTGGTCGTTTTCTGGACGGCGTTCTACGATTGTGATGGACGGGAGTTGAGACGTTGGAAGAGGAGAGAGGAGGAGGAAAGATGCTAGTGGTGGGCCGGCGATGCCAGCGCCAATGATGAGGATTGATGGGGAGGACATGGTGTTTTGTTCGTCGTGGAGTTGTTGATTTTGAAATCTGTTCGAGATGAATGTGATTGTTTTGGTTCTTTGCTTACCGTTGGGCAGAGGTCGATACGGGTTGTATTTGTATCTTGCCGTTGGTTTGTGAGATGTATTTGGGAGGTAGGGAACTTGTTGCAAGAGGGTTTCTTGGAGACGTCACTTTGCTGTGGTGGAGAGCCAATCGGGCGCCAAGATCTGGTTCGGAGCCGAAGGTTGGTCCGTTTGGTAGACGTCCGAAGAAGTGGCATACCGTTCCCAGGCGAGTCGGATCAATGTGGTATCGACGTTGTCGGAGGAGCCTAGAACGTCAGCGCTCCGCTATGTTGTTACGAATGTTTGTATCTGCATGCGTCTCGAGGCAGGTGACAAGCGGAGAATGTTGACCTGCAACTTTGTTTCGAGCTGTTCCTGCAAAGGCATTTCGGGAGCGACATGAAGACGCTGTGCATAAGTCTAGAACTAGAAGATCAGGTCGCATGATTTGTCAAAGTAATAGTTCATCATATTCTCCTATCCTACAGCGAACTGAACCCGGTCTCCTGTCACAATTCTGAGAAAGGATACAGGTAGAGAGACGAGTGGTCATACGGATTCGTACGAAGTATCTATTCTATCGTGAGAGAGGCAGGGAGACTCCGAGTCTTGAATGCACGAGACAAGCACCAAAGCGCTCAGAGGTGAATGGATCCCTTACTTAGGCAATCGAGTAGACGAGTCGTACACGTTTCGTGCCATCCCGCTAGGAACTAGAGACATCATCCGTTAGCTTCTTTGAAGACTTCTCGCTGTGCCTTCGTGTCATGAAACGTATCCTGAAATAGGCGCGAGGAAATCCGAGCAACAGACTACAAAATAAAGTGTGTTAGCTCTTTTCTTGCCGTAGATACTTGATGAATAAGGTCTTTTCCAGGTTCCAAGACGTACTTATGCCCAATGCGTTAATGCACTGTTCCTCGGTTTCGCTTTTCCAGGGACGCCCGTGCTGGAGGCACGTTCTGTTAGCAACGTGAGATGGAAGGGGAATGGAGGGGTCCTTGAGCTGTCTTTACATACTTCGGGTAACCACGTCTGTAGGTTCCGTTGTCCTCGCAATCTAGTTGTTCGTTGGCGGCATTGCATTGGAGATCGATTAGCATGTCTCTTCTTCCGGTGTTGATGTTTTCGAGCAGAGATACCTACACAGAGCGGGTATTTATTGAGATCCTTGGGGGCTCGGCCGTTGCTGCTCGCCGCTACTGCATCGCAGTAAGCTTGACCCGCAGCGTATTGCGTGCTGCAGACTGCAAAGGCAGTTAGCAGAGCAATTGCGGCGAGGATAAGAGTTCCGGTAATGACCTTCATGTTGTAGAAGTGAGTGGGCTTGACAGTGCCTCTATGAGCGTTATTCTTGATGCTGTCTCGCTACTTATATGGATCGACTACCCGACCGTGCGGATGCATGCTAGGTTGTAACTTGTGAGGGACTTTTGTAAGTTAGGATAATGCCGTTCTAGAATCGTAGCAGCATGCTGCAGTCCCTCATCTGTATACGGGGAACGGGAGACTGGGGACATACATGGCTTTCAGGGCGTTCATGCCACATTGCTGAGTATATCCTTATGTCGGCAATCCGCGGAGGAGCGGTGTAGTGGTGTGCCGGTCACTGTAACAACGCCGTAACCGAGCTGTGACCGCTGTTTTGGTCACAAATAGGGCTTGTAACTATATAGTCGAACCTAGGTGCTAAGACCTACCTTGTTTATAATTTAGTCGGTCCCATCAAAATTTAATGTCTAACAGATTTGATTGGAGTTCATCAAACCTCTAAGTAAGTATTTGACTAGCGAGTCTAGTATAAACTCTAAGTTAATGCTAGAGCAACGCGACGAGAAATGCCTGGAAAACAGGACTAGATACTATACGCTATACTAAAGCTAGGCTCCTAGAACTCGAGATATAGAGTATATAGGATATTAGTTAGTATATGCGAGCTTTCTAGGGCTAGAGGTCTCCTCGATAGTCGATAAAACGCCTACGAATCTCGGCTACGTCGGTCACATGGTCACATGATTTTGTAACGTGACCCAGGCACAACACTAGAGCGGTGACACCGTACAGCCCAGTGCATATAAAAAGAAAGGGGTTTGAACCGAGCTGAAGGCGGGGACACCCTTACCCGCTCGAGGGGCCAGACTTCTCTAGGTGGAATGTAAGCATGGTATCTAACGATCCAGATGTAGAAGCTTCCTTACATCGTAATGGCTACTTAGCACATTCTACTAGGGTATTTTTGGAAAACCATACAACAGAAGCTAAGAAAGCGTCGGAGTTTTTAGATCGTCTGCGTAAGGTTTTCCCCGTCTTCAGCTCGGTCCAAAGCACTGTTCATAGAAGCTTCATGACGAATCAATAATGTCAGACATCGTATCGGCACTGGGGGGGTTCTTAGTGGTTAGGAGTACGAGCCCGTTCGGTCAAGATGACTCTCAGCCTCAGCGACCCTGTATGCTTACTAAGTCTCAACTGAGATTCCAGCGGCGTTCGGCAAAACTAAGGTACGCTGTTCTCAACCTCGATAGATCTACCTCCTACCTCCTCTGCAGTGAGTCTTGTAGTACGACTATGCTTATTCTAGCCAGGGGTACACCCAAAGCTGGCTATTGAATGGGACTCAGAGCTGGATCTCAGAACGACAAGAACGCTTACTGAACACACCTGGAGTCTCCATTTGACGACGCCAGTTGAGATGTAAAACCCTAGACGAGAGGGGTATCTATGAAATCTGATATTAAGATTGAAAGTAACCGAATGCGCTCTTGTATAATGCTTTCGCTCGTATGTCACCAACGACTCCGAACTTTTGCAGATCTCCGCGATGCAGGCAAGGATCGCGCGTGATCGACACTTGTATGTTGACACACGTACGAGCTTCACTGCTCTCGTGTCCAGTGCTTTAGATGGAAGATGTTTCTAGTCACGGTCGCACGCACCCGATACAGCCAATGGAAGCGAGGGTCGATGCAATGCTAACCCCAAGCTTTGAAGTCAATAGTCATCATCGTTTCCATGTTCTCCATCGGACTAACACCGGTTCCCCGAGTGTTTTTATCTATAGACATCATATGTTAGCTCTGAGTAGATACACGCTGTGCCCTTGTAATGGACGTACTCTTGGACAGGAGAAAGCGTAGCCGCGCAAGCAACTACAAATGGCGTGTGTTCGCTCTCTGCAGATACTTGTAAGGTACTTTTCAGTTTCTCAAGACCGACCTCGGCCTAGTGCGTTAACGCACGACTGTGGGTTATTGCTGTCGACCCAGAGAGCTCCTTGACTAGAGGGATGTCAGCAATGTTGAGTTCAAGGGAGGCTTTGTGGTGTCTCGTATGTACTTTGGATATGAACGTCTGTAGGTCCCGTTATCGCGACAGTTTACCGCGGTGTTTCTGTTGCACTAGAGATCAATTAGTATGGTCTTCCTTTCCGTATCAGCATTCTGTGGTATGATTGATGTACTCACACAGAGTGGAAAGTTGTTGACATTGGTGGGGACGCCGGCGAGCTGCGCCACTGCATCGCAATAAGATTGGCCCTGAGGGTATGTCGTGCAGCAGGCTGCAAAGGCGGTTGAGAGAGCCGTAAAGGCGAGGAGGAGGAGATTCCCAGTGATGACTTTCATGTTGCTGAGTAGGCTTGATTGAAGATGCTTTGGAGTGTCTCAGCGTCACTGACGGTGGTTGGTTAGTTATTTGAATGAATTCACTACCCAACCTTGCCGATGTGTATACTTTGTTGTAAGCAAATTTTGTAAGCTGCCGCCCATCTCCGGTCCCATTTCCACGGCGTGCTACATACGAACCAGTGCACAGAATATATGAGGCCCTATAAGGGAATTTCTGTTAGACATCGTATAGGCACTAGGGCGACACCGGTCTGCACAACAAGTCTCGCTGGTTGAAGCGTGATATAATGACGCGGCCATCCGTAAGGTTGCAATCATTTCGTGAGACACAGTGGATATCCTCGCACCGAACTGGGTCCACATTCAACGCGAATTCGGCGCCGGAGAAAAGCAGACCGATCCCTTTCACTTTCTTGGCTACGGTCTTCGGCTTGCAGCGACTCGACCTTGTCGAGAAGTTGTTCTTCCAAGCCCTCGTACATATGGCATGACCGTGATTTGGTCTGGCTGTTGCTGTGGGCGAAGAGGTGGCAGTGAACCGCTGTTAAGCATGCTGCCGGTCTTGAGTAGCTTGGAGATGTGTTTTCCACATTCTCGTCCAGTCGATAGCTGCCCCTCTGCAGAACCTCGATCATTGGCGCAGCGAGCTCACACATCATCATAACATCGTCAAACGAATTCCTCCTTCTGCACCATCCACCCTTCCTGCCCTTTCCCCGCACACAGCATGCGATACGCAGAATACGAATGCGCTCTCAACGCATCTTTCGCCTTCTCCAACGGCGCATCCTGCATCATCCACGCAATCCTCAACGTCGTGAAGACTGCCGAAGTGATCCGGTCCTTCCGACTATACGCCGTGCGCTGATTGCCTTCCACGGGCATTCCATGCGTTCCAGCGTGCACATACGAGGCCCAAACCCACAAGGCCTTCCAATTGAAATCTTCTTGCTTCGTCGCAGGCTATATCGAAACACTCATGTCTTTCGCCACGTGCAAGGCTGAACATCGCTGTTCGAAAGCAATGAGCTGGAACGTTTCGCAGTCGAGGACTTTGATGGCGAAGGTGTTGGACGATAAGTAGATTTTGAGCGCTTCGTGGCGGATTTGGCGGCAGGTGGTTAGGAAGCCTGGTTCGCGAAAGATGGTGTTGGAGCCTTGGAAGGAGTGGTTGAGATCGAGCTTGGAGGAGTTTTGGCTGAGGTTGAGAGTGTATTCGTAGATTCTGTTTCGGAGTTCGGGAGCTAAGGTGAGGAATGGGCTTGGTTTTGATATGAGTTCGACGTTGGTTTCGTTGTCGGTTGTCATCGCTGATTCTTGCATCTTGTGGTTTTGCCACTGTCGGTGAAGGATGTGCTTGACGCGGTGGTATGCTGCTTCCGATTCTCCAGTCAATCAACTATCAATCTCATCAACAGCGAGATCCAGAGATGGCAGCAGCACACAACACTCCTTGCAAGCATCAAAATGAAAAGGTGGGTGAAGTTGGGTTTGCTGAAATCGGCCAACCAGATCACTGGCGCCGGCTGACCGGGTCCGTGCGCTAAATTTGGGCTTCTCTTGCCTTCTGGCCTTGTCTGCTCCTGCGTCTTCGTCTTTTCCTTTACAAACACCGCTAAAACAACATCTCACCACTTCAACAAGCAAATCAGCACGAGTTTCCGATCGCGGAACCTGCAAACTCTGCGAACGAAAGCGCATCGTACCGTCGCGGCATTACCAGTTTCATCTTCCGCAAACCCCTCTCTTTCGCAGGCTTCAGCTCGGATTGCAGAAATGGCTCGTGGCAACCAGCGTGACAAGGCTCGTGAGGCTAACCAGAAGAAGCTGGCGGGTATGGTAAGTCGTAGCAGCGGTCGAGGCAGAGTCCTGAACTGAATGCTGGTGCTGCGGAGCGAGTGACAGGAACTAACATGAAAATCCAGAAATCCGGCAACAAATTATCGGGCACGGAGCAACAGCGCGCCAAAGAGGAAGCTGCTGAGATTATGCGGAAGAAGCAGGCTGCTGGTATGTTTCCACCTCGAACAACTTGAGATGGCGACTCATCGTGACTGACGCCTCTCGCAGCTGAGGCCAAGAAGACCGCTGATGGCGCCAAGAAGTAAATTTGTGCGACAGAGGACGTTCTTTCATGGAAGCTGAAACATCGTCACGGCATGAAACTGGCCATTCCAGCCAAAATTTACTGGAGAGGGAAGTCGAAGGATGGTATTTGTTCTGAGCTTAGTTCTCGCCACAGATCGTAGGTGCAGATGATAGGGAAATGCTTGTGATACCGTGGGGCTTCAATCGTATTGCTACGCGCTGGATCCTCCTGATCCTGTCAAACCGAGTGTCGTACTTGCTACCAGATTCCAGATGTTCATGTGGCAAGCGAGGTCGCGGATGGAGTTGTTCTAGCTGGCAAGACCCACGGGCACGCTCGGATTTGCTCTACAAGCAAGTTGTGACCTTCTAGTTTCAAGTCCCAATTTAGGCACGAGTATGATATACGATAATCGAGCCAAGTTCCCCTACTGTGATGACCGTCTGACCTATCGCCTTGGATGAGCCACCAATTCATACTATGTCACTGTCGCGCGTTTTCTCCTGGGTGGCCAGGGAAAGCGTCTGCCAGCATCGTGAAGTGATGTTGCCTACCACATTTCACCTCGACTCCTAGCTCACGACCTATCTTTTCACCGTTCGCTTCAATCCCAGCGCCTTGTATGAGCATACTACAAGCTTAGTCATCAAGCGCGATTGGTCTAGTGGTATGGTGAGTGAAGCTCCAACAAAGCCGTCAATCAACCGGTTCTAACATACATTGCAGATTTCCGCTTAGGGAGCGAATCATTATGCATCCAAGCTGCGGGAGGTCCCTGGTTCGATCCCAGGATCGCGCCAGCTGCTCTTTTGCTGTGCCTGCAGTTGCGGGAGTGTGTTCAAAAGTGTCAGTAGTAGTATGCGAAGTGGGAGAAGATTTCACCTATCAGTCGTCGGGGACTCTTTTCACCGTCACCACACCTGGAGCCTCTCTAGTTCAGGCCTCGTAGACCTGATTTCTCCATTCCTGGGCATGTTCTTTTAGCTTGTGAACTGGGTGAGCCAGGATGCGGCCTGCATCTCAAGTCCCCGTATCCCCGAGTCTTTTTCACACGACGAGGAACACTGAGCGGCGGCACTGCAATTCTGCGTTTCGGGGAATTTATTTGCGACTTCCGCGTGGTGGCAGAATCAACAGGTATTGCTGGTACATCGGAGCATCGAAGCTGAAGTTGCAGGAGCAACATCATTTTGGCAGATCAGTTTTGTGGGGCCACTTCTGGATTGATAGCAACCACAGGCGAAGGCGCTCTGGACGACCAGGCCAATCGCATCGCAGCCCTCCTACAGTCCAGAATTCGCAGTCCGTAGACCGTACCGGTACCGGTTCCGTTACCGTCTTCTCATCAGACGGGCACTGTAGTCGTCATCCTCGCAACTTGCACGTGCATTCGAATCGCGTGGAGGGTTCAAGGCGACCGTAGGTGAGATGACGGCCGGAGATTGCATGTGGTAGATCTTGCTAGGATGGCATCGCAGTTCCCAACACCGAACTGACGACCCAGGGACCAGACGACAGACATTACCAGAGTTTCAGATGCCACGGCATGAGCTGTACAGTGAAAGTCGACCGCAATAATCAAGAGTCCAGCGTCATTCAACTTGTTATGACCGTTAAGGAATCAAGTGTTCATGAGACGCGTAGCCAATTGATCAAGCCTCTTCGAGAAGGGCTGGATTCTTGGCCCGCACTATTTCCAGCCCAAAAGCACTAAAGCGTGTCTCACATAAGGTTACCAAGTATGATTGGTTGTCTGCCGCGTCCACTCGGGTTCCTGCAGCACGGCCAGGGGAAATAGACTCGACGCCAGCATGGTCGAAACGCGTCTTTCGCGGTATCGGGTCAGCCACAGCGCAACGGTCGTAGCGGGAGGCGGTCAGTAGCCGCGCCGAAAGGCCATCGATGGTGCAGTATGGGAGGGCAGCAGTGGTGCTGGCCGGAGCAGAAGAGTCGTGAGGGATGTGCAGAGCGGTGAACCGTGAATGCCGTGCAGCGGGCACCTTTGCCGTTTGGGGCGCTGTTTTATTGCGATTCAATCAACATCCATGCGCTTGTCAGAGCCGCCGAACGTCCAGGGCGCCGACGAATCACAGCGCCCGTGGGTGGGTCCGAAATCAGCGCACGCTCTCATTCCTCTCCTTTCTCTCTTTCACTCGCACCAACTGCCAACACACTCCCAAGGATCTCTTTCGTACTCGGCTCGCCAGGTCGAGACACTCTCCCACATTCCTTTGCATGGCGCCGACCACGACACTCGTTTGACCCGAAATCAACCACCGCTCTTCAGCACTCACCACCACCACCACCACCACCACCGACGCCGCCGCCGGCCCCGACGACGACGACAGCTCTGACCGCAGTCCTTCCTTGTACATGCCATTGCGCGAACCCAACGCCCTGATTACCGATCACCGCCCGCTCAGGAACACTGCGCTCTGTACAACAATCTAATTACTGCACTACACTGCCTCGGACGCGCTTCAATGCAGCCATAAACAACGCCATTCCAACGAGACCACTTGCTCCGGACCTGCCGATTTAAACTGCGCGTCGTGCTGTGGTATTCTGGAACCACCACGGCTCTCCTGGCCGATTGTGTAGAGGGAGGATGAAGCTGCCACTAGACATGCATTTGAGCGATGCGCACAAGGACACGATGAAGCGAGCGGCTGGGGAATTTGCGGATGGGGCGACGCGAGTGTTGATACATCGAGACGACTCCGACACCAGCAGCGGCTCGTCGAGCAGCTGCACCAAAGGGACGGAGAGCGGCTTCTGCGAAACGCCTGCAGCACGGCAAGGCATACAGAACGTGGCGATCGCGATGGGCGTAGTGTGAGTATCGGGCAGAATGGGAGTCGCCAAATGCATCGACTGACATCGAGATTAGCGTTCCACTGTTAATTGCTGCTGTCATTCTCGCCGTGCTGCACAGACGACTGCGAAGGAAACAGAGACAAGAAGACTTGCATGATCCGCACAAATCTTTGGACTTTGGCATGGACGGCGTGGAGCCCGCCTACCCGAAGAAGAACAAGAGCAGGAAACAACAACCGGAAATGAGCGTGCAAGAAATTAGTGGCCACGGGAAACCAAAGCGCACACCTGGGTTGTCAATGGACATGAACATTGGCAGTCCGTACATGCTGCCGCCTGGATTCAATGGATCTCACGAGTCGATACACAGCCTCGCTAGAACCCACGATGAACACGACCCGTACCGATCCGTAACAATGCTGCGACCTTCCACTGATGGCGGGTCAATACGTACTGGCCGCTTCCCAGGTGACAATGGTTCGCTGTACTCCCTATCCACAGGACATCACTCGGCATTGCCAGACAAGGACAAGGCTGGTCTGCTCGTCAACGCTCGTCCAATGTCGCAAACATGGTCGAAACGCGGCGACTCAATGTCTCCAGATCAGTCCGCATCACCCACCTCGACCGGCGACTTTCCTCTGCGTCAGATGAACAGCTCCATCGACCGAAATCCTCCAATACCAATCCGCAAGCCTAGCCTTGAAAAGAACCTGCCTGAAATTATTGAAAAGGAAACGACCCTTCGCGACTCGCCATCTATCGTCATTAATCAGACTCAAGCACCCGCTCCGCTTGCCAAGGAGATTGCTGTGCCAGAGCCAGTGGCAAAGCAGATGCCACCAGCCCCAAGAATTTCTGACTCCACGACTACCTCCTCGTTTCCCTCAAGGGGCGACTCCATGCTCACCACGGATCGCTCAAGTCGCCCGGAGTCGAGCAACTACGGAGACGACGAGCCGGCTCCACTTGCGCCTTTGGCAGAGCACCACGCCGTGACTGTCACTGATCACGATGCACCATATGACATTGACCCCATAATGATCTACACCGAATATGGCGATGAGCCACACAGCCCCAATGCACTTCCACAGCGAAAGCAAAGCCTTGCTGCGCCCCCGGCTGCCGCCGCCGCCGGCTCAAGACTCTCGGTCATGGGCTTGAGACCATTGCCTCCGGACATGCCAGATGACACTCCAGAGGTCCGGGCGAATAGAATTCGCTCGTTCTACAAGGAGTACTTTGATGATAGCAAGCCTCAACCAGCAGATGCGCAATACACGGATCCTGGGTACTACTATGACGATGGCCACATGGACGGCATCGTCTACGACCCCGACACTGGAGGATTCTTTGCTCCAGGTGCACAGACACATGCGAAGCCATGGGCGCAAGGCCCTGCTCGAAGGGCCATGACACCGCCGCCACGCGCTCGGCCGCGTGTCAGTGATAACTCTTCGGTTGGCTTCCACTATCACTCGAGACGTCCTTCGCTTGCATATTCGACAATGTCCGGTGGTGGCCCCCGAGGTCGCCCTGGCCCAAAGAAGGTGCTTCCGCCACCAAAGGTTCTGAACAGTCTGCCAACGCCTCACAGGCTGAAGGAGGATGATTTGGTTTTCAACCCCATCGACTTCGCGCCACCAAGCTCATTCCGTGAGCTACAAAATGGTCGACGACCAGACTCGCCCATGGGCGTGCAACGACCGTACAGCCCAAGCGTGCGTGCGTTCACGCCGCTGGCATCATCTTTCGATGCATTGGATGTCTTGCCTTCACCACACCATTTGCGGCGATCGGGTACCTTCACTGCATTGGACTTCGCACCACCTTCAAAGATCCGAGATCCGGGTAATCACTCGCCAAGCGACGCCGGCAGTATTCGCAGCAATCGCTCTGGCGTCTCTGCGATTCAACAACATGCTATTCGAGACGGCGCATACCGTGTATCGCGGATACCCAAAGAGGTGGTCACCACCAGAGATGATATGGCCAACCAGCTGCGGCCTACTATGAACCTGGTCAGCAAAGCATAAAACCTTCGATTTTGTGAGCGAGCGACTTTTGCTAAAAATGGCAATCACGAGCATTACGACCCAAGAACCTGCATCTGAATCTGGCGCAAGCATCATCATCATCATCACCATCACCATCGCATCATGACTTTGGAGCCTCACTTGTGCACGCAGCCACCAAACACTTCTTTTCATTCTGGACGTATGCGTCAGTCGACTGCAACCTGGGATATGCCATTCACATACACACACGATCCCCGGCAGCTACATGAGACAACAGACATATACTTTTTGCAATCCCTTTCTTGTCACTCATTATACGGAGACAGCATTAGACGAAACGGCAGTGTCCGCCAAAGTAAACATAAACCTTTCGGGGACTTTTCTTTTGACAAAGACGGGCGGGCGGGAAAGCGGGCAAATGTGGGCGTCATGGAAAAGAACTGATAATGTTTTGAGCTCTTTCATCAACAGGTCTGGTGGCCTGATGCTGAAGGAGAGGTGGGAGGAGAGAAAGAGGACAAAAAGAGAGAGGAGGAATTTGGGAGCGTGACCCAACGATTCCGCCGAGGATCTGTGTACATATTGACTTGACCTCGATCGACGGCTGTTGAATTTTTCGAAGCAAGGATTTACTGTATGAGTGGGAAAAATCGAATCGAACAAATCCGCGCCACGTCTTTTTACTTTTCGTACCTCCTATCGGTGGTGAGGTGAGACGATGACTTGTTCGGGTGGACTTTGCTGCTGACTTGCTTCGTATCTATAACATGAGATTCTGACCTGGTTGCGACACATACTATAGGGCGTTCCTTGTTATCATTACGAGCAATCTTACCGTCGTTCTAATGAAGGATACGAGACGCACGCGAAGATGGGGCATCTTCTCTCATCACATGTCCGCCTACGATCTCCTCAAGACTTGACAAATGTCAGCATTTTCATTCAGAACAGAGCTCGTCGACTGTTGACACTATACGTACGGCCTTTGTGAAATCTCTCGAAGACTTGTGTGCTTGTGTGGGCACTGTGTGAGGTGTATGCTCATGGCATTGTCTGGGGGAAGAGAAACTTCGTCTGCGTATGATCGATCCTACGTCTCTCTGTCTGGAAATTTCACATGGCAGGATGAGGAGCATGTGTTGCAGTAGAGAAAAGGTCGGCACGAACGTGTTAAGTCTTGACAAGAAATGTGATGAGGCGAGTTGACATCGACGACGACGACTTCACGTTACTCATCGTCACACGAGATGTTGAATTTGTAGTTGGTTTCGATACAGGCATGTCTTTCCATCGCGACTCATCATCGCTTTGTGGGTTGCATGTGTGGAAGGATGAGGCCATTGCTTCGATATAAGCAAGCAACGAACGAACGAGCGGACGCACGCACGGCAAGCTTTTGAAAAGTGATGGTGTTTTTTACATTCTCCCCCGGCTTGCTTCAATGAGCATTAGCGAAGAAGGAGATGATCCTGCGAGATATCAGTGAGTGTCGCACAATACTTTGCGAGCTCAATCTCTCTTTGTTCCGCTGCTTGCATAACCCGAGATGAGTATATGCGAGTTGCAACGCAGGAACATCGTCCTCGACTCCACTCATCATTGCAACCTCCCTCCCAAATATGACGCTCACATCCGTACCGACAGCGACGAGATCGAATCCCTCCCGAAGATACACTTCCTCGATTCCTCTTCAGATACGGTACCAGCTGCCATGAAAAGTCGACCCCTACCTCACTTCCACCAAACCCAGAATAATACATGTACCTTCCTAGCACCATTTGCCCCGACTAGACCAAACCCCAGGCCGATTCTCTCTGTTCGATTCCATTCTATCCCGTCCATTCCGATCCCGCCCCATCATCTCATCCCGGGGAGGAATCATCCTCCACCACCCTCACACGCATCGCATGCATGCACCCCATCACCACCACCGGAACCCACCTCGCATCCACGCACGCAGCCTCGCCCATCACTCGCTCCACGTTCCGTGTTCCGTTCACTCTCTTCCCTTCCCTCGTGCTTCCTTCCCTCCACATAACATTTTCCCGAAAGGGGCCCCTCATCCTTGTCCCATTTCCAAAAATCATCATCACAACCCAACCCTACCCAACCCAACCAGATCAATCATCATCAACTCCATACTCAACTAGCGCACCGTACTCCTAGCAGATAATTCGCCACAAGCCATCCATTCTTACTACATACATACCTCCACCTCCACCGCCACACACATTTCCGCATACTGTAGTCTGTCTGTCTGCACGCTTGACTCTACTTTACACACCACGCATACAACAATTCTTTCCACGAACGGGATATTGGAGATCCGTGGCTGTGGCCGTGGAGAGCAGGCCGTGGTGAGAGTCTCGAGATTGCTTCTTTCTCATCATCCAATCTCCCCGAGGGAAACATGTTCCGAAATCTATGTAACACTGCAAGCAAGCAAGTACCTCCTCCCCTGACTAGTGAATCGTTCTTTCGGTCCTCTTCTCGTGGAGTCATCGGCACACACAAGGCCCGTCTCTCTTCTGTGGCCCAACTTCGGGTATCGGAGATACAGTAGTGTTGATGAACGACGAGTGATTCTGAGGTTTCTGATAGACTACTCGGCCGAAAGAAAGGTCACGTTGCCGACCGCGCTGGTGTTTCTCGGTGGTCTTCGTCAGTAGTAGTCTATTGAAAACGCAAAACCATAGTAGAATATCAAATGTGAAAAAAGGTGTAATTGTGGTGAATGTGATTCACAGTTGCGTACAGTGGCATTTTGCCTGCCCATGCATTGCCCTTCCCAGTGCGAACCAAAAAACAAAAAAAGTCGCCCAAAGAACTCCCTGACGCCGCGCTGGTCGTTTAGACATTATGTATTCCTCCGAGAAGTGGTCTTAACGTTGACCTTGCTGCACCCTCCTTGCCTCCCTCGCCACAATCATCTCCCCAGTGGGATAATTCTTCCTTGTCCTCTCCATCTCGTATCCATTCCTGTAGGCCCTCCTAGCGGCCAACAGTGCCTCCGCCTGCTGCTTCTCAAACAATGATGGCCTAGTCCTTGGCCGGTTCAATGGCAGGTCTGGATGAGTTGGGACCTTGCAAAGCTTCTTCCGCGGCACCTTCTCCAACCGACCGTAGCGGCTGAACTGGTACTCATAATTGTACCGAAGTGGCGGTTGCTTCTTTGGAGCGATATGCTCTAATGCTGCTGTCTCGGCCTTCTCCGCTGCCTGCTTTACAGCAATCGCCTTGTCGACGACCTGTGGCGATGCAATCCGCGAGGGTAAAATATCATCTAAAATATGCTGCTTGTTCTATCCGCAGCACAATGCCTTGAACAGTTTCTGGATTGCACCCGGCTTTTGCTCGGGCTGCTGTGGTTGGGCGGGCGGCCTCTGTGCGGCAGCACTTGGTGTTTGTGGTTGGACGCCCACGGCGGATGAGCTCTGCCCTCGTGTCAAATCGGCGCGGCTGTTCTGGAATTGAGCAGCCGTGCTACGGTGGTCTGCAGTGTCCATCTGCAGTCCGCTGCTACGCTTGCCCAAATCTTGGCTGTTCTGTGGGCGTCTGGCTGGTTGTGCCCTTTGGTTTGTAGGCTGACGAACGGCGCCTGGCTTGCTGGGAAGCGGCTTCTCCTTGTCAATTTGAGGAGTGTTCGACGCCCGGTTGAGGTTGTTGCGGTGAATGTCCGCATTGGAAGGATTGCCCTGTTCGCGATGGCCCGCGGCGGCAGATGGGCGGGTTGGCACGTCCCAGCCCTTGCCATTGTTGAGCTTCATCCAATCGTATTCCCCGTCCTCTACTTCACCAGTGTTCTGCAGCGCCTTGGTGAACAGGTCGCGCAGATAATCGTAGTCTGGTGTGTCCTCAAAGCCCAGATTGCGGACGTAGGACAAGTACTTGTTGAACTCCTCTGGGAAGCCCTCACACAAGTCCTTGATGGCTGTTGTCTGTTTCTTCTCCCCGATCTTCTCGTACTTCTGCTTATTAGTCGCAGCCTTAAGACCTTGCCATGGGAGTCCGCCGCGGAGCATGTACATGAACACGTGTCCGAGCGCTTCGAGGTCATCGCGTCTCGACTGCTCTCGTCCCAGGTGGGTGTTGATGGACATGTATCGCGCTGTGCCCGACAAGGACTTGCGCTCGCGGTACGGAATGTGTTGTTTGGTTTTTGGGTCCCTGTATTGCTTCGCCATACCGAAATCGACGACGTGAATGACATTCTGCGCCTTGGTGTTCGGTCGGCCGATCAAGAAATTGTCGGGTTTGATGTCGCGGTAGATGAGATTCTTCTCGTGGATGGTTTGGACGCGTGAGAGCATCTGTTTCGCTACCATGACGACGGTCTTGATCGTGAAGCGGCGGCCGCAGTGGTCGAACAGGTCCTCTAGCGATGGGCCGAGCAGGTCTGTGCGTTCGTGATGTCAGCCCATGTCACGTGCCGTTGGGTGTGAGACCAGCGGGCGGCGGAAGACGCGTGTCTGGGGGCGGCGGCGGGGTGGATGAGACATACCAATCACGAGAATGTTGTGCAGGCCTTCTTGTCCAAAGTAATACACGTTCGGAATGCCAGCTGCGAGTCGTCGGTTAGCACGTCTGCCGGGGTAGGCGGTGAAGGGCCAAAAGGAGGTGCACTCACGGCAACCGACGAGTATCTTATACGTGCGGTACTCATCGCGAAGTTGAGGAGCATCGCTCTTGCGAGGTTCGAACTTGATGGCGACCTGGGTGTTGTTCAAGAGGTTGGTTCCCTCGAAGATCACACCGAAACTGCCTTCTCTGCGCGGAGGTTAGGGGTGCTTCGCCGCGCACGTCAATGGGAGTGTGTCCGTACCCAATCTTCTTGCCGACGCGGTAGTGCACGCCAACCACGTTGCTGCTGGATGCGGTGTTCGCCATTGTGAGGGAGTTGCGAAGCGGTGTAGAGGTGTGGGTGTGGTGGCCGCGGCGGGAGACGAGCTAGCTGGAGTTCGCTATGCGCAGCGGCGTGACAGCCGCGCGCGGGGAGAAGGCGTGCGTGGGTTCAGCAAGTGCGTTGGAGTCGATTGCTGTCGCGGTCGGGTGTCGTGGCTGCCAGTGTTCGCTCGCGGGGTGGTTCGAGTGCGTGTGCTTGCATTGGTGTGAGGAGGAAACGGTCGGGGGCAGGGCTGGAGAGTATATGCTCGCTTACGGAGAATCCCGCGTCGTCCCGTCACCGTACGATTGGACACGTCTGACCTCGCCACCTTTTGGCGGTCCCAATGCTACAGTCCTCACTTCTCCGCGCAACACTCTCCGCGCACTCTGTCGCCAGCCCGCATGTCCCATTGCACGCTTCTCCGTCAGCACAATGTCACGGCGATTCTGCAGAGGCAACTCCGTTCGGCAACTCCGCCGCAACCTAACTTCGCCTGAGACAAAGCAAATGTCTACACTGACTAGCAGCCATCGCCCGGAGCACTATAATACTGCACCCCACGAGAACAAGAATCAGATGTGTTGAGTCTCACCTCTGCGAACTCAAAGCCGCATTGATCCTCGCTCCCGAGCCAATGCGTGAGGATCAACGAGAAGAGGAAAAAGACGTGTCGTAATTTCCACCCTCCACGGCACGTCGACTATCTTCGCACCTCTCGACATACTACACAGCCCATCCCTCTCGAAAACTCATCTCAAGCTGCGCCCAACACCTTTCACGTAATAAGCATCGCCGGCCATCGGCTTCTCCATCCGAGCACAGACGACGCCAAGAATTCAACGCTTCAACATCAAAACAAACCATTCCAAACCTGTTCTTCTCTGCTCTGGCGATTTACGAGCGTAGAAACTTGCTGCGGAAAGAATGCGATCCCGATCGCACGACTGCGGCCGACTGTAAGCTGCAGAAGTCGCACGTGGTCAACAGCTCATGACCTGCGATCCATGGTACCACGAACTTTGTCTCCACCTTACTGTGCTCACAATGTGGACCCTGGCTGGGCAGCACCGGAGCCTTTGGGCATCTCATGACCACGCATCTTGCGTCGCGCGGCGTGGTCGACGACACTCCGTGACATGGAAGCAAGATTTGAAGTTAGCGTCTACGAAATGGCTAAGCACACCCGCTGCAGTCTCACTGCCTCTGAAGCACCAAAAGTTTTGCGAGTCAAAATCACAAGCATTTGATGCGAAGGTAGCGATGACTGCAAGCCATTACCGGCGATGCTTAGCGCCGAAAATACTGCCTCCGCCACCCAGTGTCCTCCCTTGGAGCTTTTCTTTCCAGCAGCATATGAGCCGAATCTCGAGCTTCACGTGCTTCTTGCTCTCCAACCACCAGTTTCAACCATCTCTCTTGTCGAGCTTTGTCTGCTCCATCATAACTCAGCCACCTCCCAAGGCTCTCCTCCTTGCTCCCGCTTCCTGCAAGCCAGCCTCACCCAGTGCAAAAGGTATCCAGCAGAGGCACCCCTCCTCATACCAGAGTACACATCGGGCTCTATTCTGCGCCCAACGCGATTTGCATACGTGCAGCGCGAATACTCAAGTCAGCGCGTGCGGCCATCGTAAGTATCCGGCAGTAATTCTCGTCAGTTGCTCATCAGGCGCGTCGATAGGTCGAGGCTCAAAACTTCCTTTCCTCCGTAGCACCTCATCTCAAGTCCTTCACTTCGCGCCTCGCACGTGAATTCCCTCTATCATCCCACTATCTTATCAGCAAATGGACTCCTCTCCCGAATCCTCTTCCCAAACATCCCAAACATTGCCGCAATCCCACAAAACCCAGTCGCGATACCCGCAAGCACGAACCTGCTATACTCATCAGCACCAAAACCGGACCTCAATCTCCCCTCTCCGTTGCAAGAGAAAAAAGAAAGCCACTCACATCGCATTATTAGCACCCAAGTTCCCAAACATCGCACTCCCAAACAACGGGAAAGTACCCGACAACGTCGCCCTCAAAAACGACATTGGCGCTAGTGCCGATGCCGTGCGAGAAGCGTACGTATCGCAAAGGTATTGACTCAGCACATTGTCGAATTCGACAATACTGTACCCAACCAACGCAAGCGAGCAGATGGAAGCCCAAGGCGAAGCCGAAGCGTTCAGCGGAGGGACCGAGAAAGCGAACCACCACCTTGAAAGGAGACACCAGGTCAGCAAATCACCTTTCACGAAAATCATAGTCGTCGACTCGAAAGAGAAACTGAAGTGCAAAAGAAGAAAGGAAGCGCAAGAGAGGAAGGAGGAAAAAGAGAGAACTCACAACCCCACAGCCAAAACCGGCGCAGCAACATAAAATCCAAACAACTTATCCTCGGGCTCAATTTCCCTCGCATCCTTCCTGCACGCGACTCCCACATCATAGATCCGGGGCAAAAGCGTAAAACACAACCCCGCTGCGATGGAAACAAATATCAACGACCCTTGCAGTCTCGTATAGCCAAAAGCTTCTTCATAAACCTCGGGCAAAGCGGCGGTGAAGAGGTAAATCACCGCGTAAACGATGGCGGCCATAATGGATGTCAAGAAGACGATGGGCTCGGTGAAGAAGAGTCGAAGAGGCAACGTGAGGCCTTCTTGAACGAAAGTGGAAAGCGAAGGTTTGGAATCTTGGTCATCGACAGAGAAGTGGCTGAAGTCGGTTTTGCGACGCACACGTTGGACTTTTTGGCGGAGGAGTTGCGAGGGCCGGGATTCTTGCATGAAGAGGCATAAGATGCCCATGACGCCTCCGAGGATGGCTGCGATGTAGAAGAGCCATCGCCTGCACAGAAAAAAAATATCAGTCACAACATTGCGCATTTTGGGGAATAAAGGGGGAAAAAAAAGTTCCAACATACCAGCCAAGCGACGACTCACTGACCGCAATAGCAAATGTCGGAGCTAAAGCCAGAGCGAGCACAGAACCCATGATCCAAGCATGCACGAGCCAGATCCTCGCCTTGATATCCCACATGTTCTCAAGACTCCCGCAAGCCACAACAGCAGGCATAGCACCCAAAAACCCCGAAACAAAGCGACCAACAACGACAGCAGGAACCGTAGGCGAAGCACCGACCAACGCACAAAAAGCTCCGAAACCGAACGCGCACGCGGTATACATCTCCCGCCCTCCGAAAGACTCGGCAAGAGGTGGGAAGACGAGTCCGCCAACGGCTTGACCGAGCAAGTAGATTGTCGTGAAGTAGAAAAGTCCTAGCCCGTGGGAAATCCCTAGTGGGGAGATGGAGTACGGCACGACGGAACTTCCTACGTTGCTGAAGGCTGTCATGATGAATTCCATGAAGATTATTACGGCCGAGTCGTAGGATTTGCGGAAGAGGGGCCAGCGTCGCGGGTGGGCTGAGGTGTTGGATTTCCAGCGCACTAGGCCGGAGGTGTCTGTTATGAGACCTTTGGACTGCAGGCTTTTGTTGACGTTGGTTGGGATTTCAGTGTGCTGGTTTGTTGTTGTTACGGCTGGGCTGTTTCCAGATGATATTGTCGGACTTGCGCCGCGTGCGGAGGATCGTTCATGGTTGTCTTTCTCTGATAGCGCCGAGGGACCGATTGGCGTGGAGTCGATGATGATAGCAGCTTCGAGGTCGCTCTCAGCCTTTGTCATCTCGTGCTGTTTCTCCAACAATATACGTTACCCTCTCTCGCTCGTCAACGTGTCTGCGTTCGTTTGTTTCCTGATGAGCACACCACGTAATCTAGATCTGCGCTCGCCTGATAAAGAAAAACGTAGGACAACCATCATGTCCAGAGTCGTAACCAGATCGGCGAATACAAGCACTAGTTAGCAGGCACGACATCGCAATGGATGGGAAGTGTGTCAGGGAGCCGCCAGCAAAACCTTGCCTACTTACTCTGTTGTTAAATGGTTAAACATGCAGAGAAGTTGGATGGGATGTACCGTATAGTCTGCCATGGACCCGATCGTACAAAAGTTAAGGGCCCACGTTTTACGCGGTATCCATTCATCACACTGCACAGGCGATCGGGCCCCGGAAGTCTGCTTAAGAAGTGCCAGCACACAGCAGCATGTGATGAACGTGTGCCATTTTCTTTGTCGAATTGTCCTACTGGTACGCGTCCACAATAGACGCAGATGGACTCTGTTTTACGAGACGCTTGGTGGGACGATGGGATCTGAAATCCCATGTTTCCGTCGTTGATTTTGAGCCCATCGGACCACTTGCTTCTCCACTCCGAAGGTTTTTGATTTCCGGACGGAAGATGCGTTCGTGGTGGGGAGTCTTCGAACGTCATGCGAGCTGATCTCGATCCCACATCATCAGTAACGTCTCTGTTGTCTTTCCTGTTCGTGATGTGTTCATCCGCCGCAGTACCCTCGAGCGTCAACATGACGAGCAACCAAAAACCTACAAGTATCATCAAAAAGAGCAGCGACAAACATTCCCAGAATGGAAATGTACGTTTGGACATGACGAAGGTTTTGCCTCTTGCCAGCAGTTGAGGTGCAAAAAGTATGTCAAACCGCGTCGGGAGCCGGATCTCATCGTCAAAAGATTAAAAAGATTAAAAAGATGTCATTGTTCTATCATCACCTCATGGCCGCGTGAACAGAGACGCCTTCTTTGTTACTCGTATCTTTCTCGCATGTACCCACTACACCACGTCGAATTGGAGGCGGCTATTGAGCAGGCATGACAGAGACAGATGCCCGCGGTATTTACTTTGTATCATTTACCACTAAATTAGCTGTGATGTGATGTGACACTTGCAGATGGACGGACGCCAACCCTCCAACCCTCCTCATGTACCGCAGCGAATCGCTCTATTCACTTACAACGAGAAACGAGAAGAGAGGAAAGGAACAGGAGAGGAAAGAGGCAGGAAAGACAAAAGAGAGAAGAAGAGGAAAATGAACTCCCCTGCAATGAAGTCCAAACAAGCAACCTCCATGTCAGCAGCCAAGAAAGATCTGTTGACCAGTCTGACCGACGAACGCAAGCAAGCACAACATAGTAAAAAGCACCGAATACCAGCGAACAAGCCCGCCAGTCATCTCAACGAGGCGGGAAAAATTGAAGACTCTCCTGAGGTAAAAGTCATCATCACTGTCTGAGATGGAAGTCTCCATGCCAATTTATTTTCCTCTGCAAAGGTCCACCTGCAGCATAACATGTCCTCTTAACTTTGGAAACCAAAAGAAACATGCACAATATGACGAGTTCTGGGGTGTCTAATCGAATCGCTCGTCTCAGCTCAGGCTGGCGTTGGGGGATTTCCCCACTCTCACTCTCCCTCCATGAAACTAGTGAAATTCATTCATACTGCCCTCCCTTCCTTCTCGCGCCTTCCCATGTTCCCTCATAGCCCCGACCCATTTTGCTTCTTCATCATCATCATCTTCTTCTTCTTCTTCTTCCTCCTCATCTTCCCGAACATTCAATGTTACACGAAGACATTGCCCTCTCCTCCACTCGAAGGACCTCGCTGAATTCTGTGCCCAAAATTGCAAGTTGCATGTGTACGCCGCCCCTGTCGGCTGCGAAGAGAATGCTTCCAATCTCGTATGGCTGTGCACTGATGCGTCGTGCCTCCGACCGGCGACATTCGTGGTCGGCAGATGCACTTCGCCCATGGCCCAAAGTTGTGCAGACGGACTGCATGTCAGCCCATGCGGCCAGCCGTTTGCGATCACAGATCGCTCTTTCCAATGACCACTGGGATCGAATGCAATCTCATACCTTTCCTCTCCACTCCTGTCTGGGTGTCCTCAATCCAGCTTCCAGTGCAGGGCATCATCCTGGTCCTTGCCTAGATACAGCTCGACTGCGTAGAGTGCCATGGTGCCGGCGAGGTTGGCCCATCGGCTGATATTGCCTCCCCCTTCACCACCTTGACTGGTCCACCATTCTCCAGGATGATCTGCAGAAGCCGTCGCGAAGTGTTGAAGCAGCAGGCTCGTGTAGACTGCGATGAGGATGCTGGGGCTGTAGTAGGTCAATATTCCCATGAGGCCATGCACTCCCTCTGAGTCGTCGAACGATGGGTCGTGTGCCAAGGCGCGTGCACCAGACTCTCGGACGGCTGGGATAATGCGAGCTGCAGCGTAGAGAACCAGAAGTCGGTAGATCAGCGAGATGATGACCGAAGGAGTAACGGTCTGTACAGCAGCAAACATGAAGCCGAAGCCATTCAAAATGGTGCTTGGTAATTGCGACAGAGCTTGCGTGATGGTTGAGAAGCTTGCCATGAGGATTGGAGGAAGTGGTGGGAACTCGTTGACGTCGTTCGGTAGAGGAGAATCTGGCAGCCGGTGGCTCGGCTGGTAATCGGTAAAGATCTGGTAGATGCAGAGCGTGATGTATGCGAACAGCAAGCTGCTTTCCACAATGTTCCCACGTCCGCTTCCAATGCCCCACGCACACAGAAACACTGCGCAAGTAATTGCAATACCGATCAGCACAGCGTCCTGGCTGTCGAGTCCTGGGAACGTCGACATGCGCCAGATGAAGTAACACGAACTTGCGATGATGCTGCCGGACGGGATCAAGAGTCCCAGCATCCAGCTGTCTCCTCCATCATCGTTGTTGACCAGATATCGCGTGACCTGTCCCGCAGCTTGTATGACCAGCAGACTGCAGAAGCCCTCGACGAGCTGGAACACGGGCATGGAATACCTCAAGAACTTGTCCCAGCCGCCGATCAAGGCGTACTGCAGCATGCCTTCACTTCCAAACACCCACTCCTTGAAGCTCGGGGCCGGGTGCAGTGGCTTCGACGCATTGAAGAAGGCGCGACTGACCCAGGTTCCCTCTTCACCGGCGTCCACACTGAACTTGTTCAGGCTCCAGATCAGCAAGCCTGCGATCATGACGGGTTGCATGGCGGCGATGATGTTGACTCCTGCCCTCCTCCATGTCGACTGGTCTGGCGTCGCGAGTCGCAGTGTCGAGAGGATAAAGTAGTAGGTGGCCAGGCTGAGACTGAAGGCCAGGCCACACGTGCGGCCGCCGACATCGAAGGCGAGCGGGATGGTGAAGACGATGGAGGCGAGGAAGAGCGAACTCGCAATGAAGCGGAGGATCATGGCCACCTTGACCGCCGAGCCGAGTCGTGCGGAGGGATGAGGGCGGGCGGTTGTGGGAGGGTCATGCGGCGGTGACGGCGTGTCGGGCTCTCCTCACCTCCAGTCTCACGCTGGCGGAGTGGCAGCAGGAGCGCGTGGTGAAGGAGGAGGCGAGAGAAAGGGCGGCGAGGAGGAGGTGGTGAAATGGTGCTCGTCGCTAGGCTCAAGTTGACCGCCAAATAGTGAGAATGGAGTACTAGGGTCCAGGCTGTGGGCTCCACAGCCGGCGATGCAGGCGCGTCCGTCCGTGGTTCTGCTGCTGGCGGCGACGCGTGGTGTGAAGAGCGGTCAAGAGGGGAAGCCGGTGTTTATGAGCGGGCGGAGGTGGAAGTGACAGCGTGGGCGCGCAGGTGACTGCCTGCAGAAGGGGCGAGAGTAGTGAAGGCGGGTGCTGGGTGTGTCGCGTGCTGTGCAGTAACTAAGTTAGTGGTACTTGCACACGCTGCTGGAATGGTGGTCGAGTCGAGGTGGCCAGCCCAGCCAGCGCCCCGCAGAGGCAGCACTCGCCATCATCCATCAGTATGCAATCAAGTCTGATCACGACAAACCGGTTTCCCACGTCGCTTCGCCCATCGCCAGCGTCATTGCAACTCCGCCTACTGCGTCGCACAACCACGACTGATGCCAACCGCACCGACGTCGATGGCTTGGCAGGACACGGCAGCAGCACGTGCGGAAGCACTGTACATCCACCGAAGCTGCAGGGATGTCGCGAGCTGCGGCGCTTGTGACAATTTCTACACCTCTCCGTCGTTTGCATGAAGAGACTAGTCGCGTCCCTCCGTCTGCCACCGTATAGAGCTTTCATTCGCTCCGTTGCCTCTCCGAACACGCCCAAGACGACCACCGACGTTTTCCAACGCCTCGTGGCCAGCAATCCCCGCCTCTACCGACCTCTGCTGCTGCAAATGACCGCGGAGCCTTCGTCGAAGCGACTCAAGATGGCCGATGGCACTGCAGCGCCCGTCATTGGCACCCACAATGGCCACTTCCACGCCGACGAAGCCCTCGCAGTCTACCTGCTGCGCCTGCTGCCAGAGTACAGACGCGCGTCGTTGATCAGAACGCGCGATCCCGAAGTGCTCAAGACGTGCACCATTGTCGTCGACGTGGGTGGTGTGCACGACGATGCCATCTTCCGCTATGACCACCACCAACGCGAATTCAATGCCACCTTCCCCGGCAAGAACACCAAGCTCTCGTCAGCAGGCTTGGTGTGGATGCATTATGGCAAGAGAATCGTTTCGGCCGTGACTGGCCTGGAGGTCCCCGGTGCAGAGAATGCGCTGCTTTACCAAAAGCTATACGACGACTTTGTGCAAGCGTTCGACGCAAATGACAATGGCATTTCAGTCTACGACCCGGCTGAGATCAGAAAGGCGGGCATCGAAAAGAAGACATCGGACAAGGGCTTCAGCATTGCAAGTGTGGTGGGTCGTTACAACCACGCACCTGTCACACCTGCTGCAAACAACATCAGCGCGACCGGCTTCATTCAAACGAGCAAGGCGAATGACCAAGCCGATGAAGATGCTCGCTTCGCTCGTGCTTCCGCTTTCGTGGGCGAGCAGTTCTCAATCGAGCTGAGCGACAAGTTCTTGGCATGGCTTCCCGCTCGTAACGTGGTCGCGCAAGCCTTCAATTCCCGGCACGCAGTAGACCCGCAAGGCCGCATTCTCGTGGTTCCTTGGAATGACGGCGGAGTTCCGTGGATGGATCACCTGTATGCACTCGAGGAAGAGACTGGTGCAAAGGGCAATGTCTTGTACGCACTCTTCGCCGAAAGCGGCGAGCCGGACAGCAAGTGGCGCATTCGAGCTGTCAGTCTTGAGCCTGGCAGCTTCGAGAACCGAAAGGGACTTCCTGAGGCGTGGAGAGGAGTGCGTGATGACGAGCTGAGCAAGCTTTCTGGCGTGCCTGGTTGCATCTTCGTCCACGCTGCAGGCTTCATCGGTGGCAACCAGACTTTTGATGGAGCGCTCGAGATGGCAAAAAAGGCCCTCGAGATCTAGACCAGATGCGAGGACACAGCTTGTTTACGTTTCCCCCATCCTGTCAAGGAACAGATGCCGTCAGACAAGCGAATTTGACTACGCACACGCGTTACGCAGGGCAAAGGTCCTCTGGCAAAGTGCCTCCACGAAGGCCAAAAGTACTTTTGCAAGCCGAAGATTACAATTGTGGCATCTCTGCCTTACCACAGCCAAACTTGCCGCACACTGTGCGATGGGCTCCCTTCATGATTATGGGGCTTGCAGACGGCTCAGCGTTGGATTTGTTTCCGTGTCAATATCCCGCGTTCAGCTTGGATACGTAGCGGAACAGTCACGAAATCTGAATCCAGATTACAGCGCTACCTTCCACCTAGTGTCAATGTGTATAATGCGAGACTGCCAAGGTAGGCAAATGGCGCACACGGTACAGAACCACCAAGTCACATGAGGGCGCGTGCCTGCTTTGCACAGCGCGTCACAAAAATGTCACACGCTACGTCATTATTCAATGCCTGGTGCAACAAAACGCAATCACAGCGACGAACTGCTCAATTCTCTCCAGCAGCTCTCAGCTTCTGACTTTGACATTCCAACCTCGCGACATCGACCAAAATCAACCACCATGGCAGAAACGCACCACTTCGACGTCAACCGCCTCTTCACCGTCAAAGACTATGTCTGCGTCGTGACAGGCGGAGGAACAGGCATCGGCCTCATGTGCTCGCAAGCCCTCGCCGCCAATGGAGCTAAAGTCTACATCACAGGCCGCCGCACTGAAGCCCTCGAAAACGCCGCCAAAACCCACAGCCCCGAGCAGAACCGCACCGGCGGCCAAATCATCCCCTTGGGTCCCTGCGACGTGACCAAAAAATCCGACCTCGCAGACCTCGTCTCCTCGCTCCAATCCAAAGAACCCCACATCAACCTCCTCATCTGCAACGCCGGAATCTCCGGCCCCAAAGCCCCGCCCGAACATTCCGACGCAGAAGATCTGAGCGCGAAGCTCTGGAACGAGGAATCCGTCGAAGACTGGCAACGTACTTTTGAAACGGACGTGACGAGTGTGTATTTCACCGCGGTGGCGTTTTTGCCGCTTTTGCAGGCTGCTACGAAGGCGAAGGGAGGGCCGTATGAGGATTTTAGCGCGAGTGTCATTACTATCTCGTCCATGTCCGGATTGATGAGGGATGCTCAGGGGCATTTTTCGTATAATGCTGCCAAAGGTGCTACGGTGCAGTTGAGTAAGTTGATGAGTAAGGAGTTTCAGAAGGCGAGGATTAGGGTTAATAGGTATGTTCTTTCCTTTCCTTTTGTTTTGCGGTTTTGTGTTTTGTTGTTTGGGTCGTTGGTCGTTTTGCTCATCGGGATCATGTGTAGCATCGCTCCGGGATATTTCCCCTCGGAAATGGCGGGCACGAAGTCGGATGATCGTCAAAAGAGCGAGTTCCCTCAGAAGAAGATTGAACAGACGGGTCATGTGCCGATGATGCGGGCTGGACGGGATGAGGAGATTGGAATGGGAGTGTTGTTCTTCACCAAGAACCATTATGTCAATGGTGAGATTTTGGCGATTGATGGTGGGGTGTTGAATGTGGTTCCTGGACGATAGGAAGAGAGAGAGAGAGAGAGAGAGAGAGACGGTCCGATCCTGTGCACTTGAGGAGAGCGGATGATGAGAAGAGTGTATGTTTCATAATGCAAGCGATACAGGCGGGTGAGAAGGAGAAACGGCACGGTATGTGATAAAGCTGGTGTGGAAAAGAACGAACGATGCTTGGTGAGCATCGAAGCTCAGATATGCTCAGCGAGCCTTCTACAGATCCTTCGAGGCATTGATTCACAAATTTACACCATATACATGCTATGAGATTAATGACGATAACCGCTAACCGCACACCAGTTCTACGATGGATCACCACAACAAGCAACCAACCAACCCAAACACCCCGGTAAGATTATTATCACATCTACCATCATCAGCAAAGTCCTTCCTTCATTCGGGAGCCGGACCGGAGAGAGAACGTTCCCTCGATCAATCAATCTACTAGTTACTACTACTCTTCCAGTAACAAGACTTGGTCCATTTTCTTCTCGTCATGGATTCGACGACCGAACAGGTTCTGCTCTGCTCGTTTCGCACAATTCAATGCTTTACATCTGCTCTGCAATGCAATGCAATGCGAACCCAACGCAACCTCATACCTTCTCACAAAGTTTCCAATTTTATAAGGTTCGGAAGCGAGCGGGATAGATGAGAGAGGAGAGAAGAAGCAAAGGAAAGGAAAGGGAAAGTGAAGAAGAAGTGGCTCGGACTGTGGAAGTGGAGAATCATCAATTCGGAGATGTCATTCGATCCGCTGCCATCACATGCGAATCGGCCATTTCATCTTCGGCGGGTTCCTCGAGCAATCAATCGGTGAATGAGGAGGGGGGTTTTGAATCCTCCTAGTCTGCCATTATGACTTAGAGTCTGAGAACATGCAAGGTCCAGATTGACCATGACACTAGTGGCAAGCGTGTCAAGATGAGCATGTTTCGACTGCTCGGGCAGTTGCACGGCCGAGACTCGGAATTCCGAGCTCCCGAGTTCGTAGGGATTCCAATGTGGCAGCATTGATGAAGCAGTCGAGCAGAATAGGAGAGGCTTGCTCGGAGAAGCTTTCCCATCCCTTGCTGCAAGCCTGCAACCAAGTGCCGGTTTTCCTTTTGACTTGCGCGATTGCTCTTGCTGGCCAAACTTTCATAGATGAATGTACTGCTCGTGTCGGCTCAGCACTTTTCTTCTTCGCGCAATCTCACCTGGGCGTGCTCGTATATTCCTCATCATCACGTAGTAACTAGCGCTGCAACGTAATTCGTGATGAGATTGTACTGATCGACGAGAGCTGAAGTCATCCATGCAAAGCCGTATCTGATGAGCTTCATTGGCACCTACGGGGCATCTTCCGAAAGATGCCCACGATACTTTGCTCCAGTTCTGCTTCTTGATGATGGCGGTATGACGACCCAATCGAGCAATGATCGACTTCTGCTGACCTCTCGGACATTGCCCCTGCTGCGATTTGCAAGGAGTAGCTCCACGCGATCGAGACCCGAGCAAGAATGTTTGTGACATCCCATTGTGGCAGGCGCAAGTTGCAATCTGAGGCAAGAGGCGAATGCGCATGCTCGATCGCGGCAGGACTCAAGGTGCGTAGTAGTAGGTCTCGCTCCGCCGCGCGCATGGGCGCCTGCTGGAGGTCTTCTTCTTCACAAACTGGGATCGTGCAATGCGACCCACATGAACCCACGGGGAAGCTTGGGGGATGTGCACCAGTCTCGCGGTTTGGCACATTTGAGGCATGTGTGCCGACGGAGCAGTCTCCAGTTGGGCCATCTTGAGACTTGTCCAGCGTTGGCCCTGGTTGCGACCTGAAACGCGCGTGGGATGATGGCGGACTGCCCTCGGCCAGTGAAGCAGAGGTGGAAGAGCAGTGCGAGGAGCAAAAAGGTTGCGTGGTAGCGAGGCTCGGATCTGCTGCTCTTCTTGGCCGGCACGAGGAGGGCACGTGAGAGGGTCGCTGATCTCACGAGACATCTCGCTTCGACGCGTGGTGAGCGAGCGCTCCGCAGCAGCAGCAGCAGCCGCAGCCGACCGGCTCATCATCAGCTCGTGTAGGCAGGCAGTGGCAGTCTCGTGTCCGTCGACAGGACTATATGTCGCAGCAGGACCATCTCGGTGAGATTTCGCAACGTGCCCACATGCCCGACGCGATCTCCCTCTGCACCTTCCTCGTGGCGTGCTGGGATCCCGTCGGTCGCGTGCATGCTGCTTCTCGTGCTTCTCGGTCCATGGCCGGGCCGGCGAACGCGACAGGCTGCCGAGGACAGGTGTGCGTCTCGCGTCAACACGCGCGCGGTGGACTGTACGTCTGTATGAATCACCCCAGTCAGGGCACTCGGGTCGTTCGGCGGGGCAAGCATCGCAATGTCACAGCATGGCACAATGGCGCGAACCCGCCGTGCCGTCCGCAAACATCATCATCATCATCATCATCAGGCTCCACGCTGCGGGATAATGGAGTCGTGGGAGGTGGAGGCTGAAGCACGTGGCGAACATGGGCAGAATCTCACGGCTCCATTCAGCAGCTAGGACCTGCCCTCTTCGGTAAGGCGCGCAGCGCATACTCCAATCGTCTGGCTCAGCGCGCTGCTTGGCCGCGTTCGACGACACGTGGCATAGATAGCCGACGTCAGATAGACTCGACTCTGCTGTACGCCACCACGGGAACCCGCAGCGGTAGCAACAAACAGCACGGCGAAATCTCTGCCCCCCGATGCCTGTCGCCCGGCAGGACAACCAAGTGCGAACTGCGCAGCCGTTGTCGACAGGCGTGGCATCGGAAGACGAGGCGCGAGTACTTCTGCCGTCGAGGCTGCGCTGCTCATCAGCTTATTAGCCTTCTTCCTCCGAGCTCTGCCGTTGGCGTCTGGTCTGGTCTGGTCTGGTCCAGCAGACGTGCCGTCTGTTTCACTATTTTTGGTCGATGGGGCAGAACCCTACACCGCAACGGCCATCGTCTCGTCATCATGGAATGTTCCACCGGCAACGTGCACATTCCTGGATGCAGTTTCGCGGACATGCTCGCCCGCGAGTCATGCTGCCGTGACCAGTCGGACTGCAAATTCCCACGTTGTCGGTGCTTTCGGACTGCCTGCATGAAACTTAGCACGCATGGCGGAATGCGGGCGGCTGCATCGCCATCTGGGAAGACACGAGGTTGTAGGGATTTTTTTTGTTCTTTGGCGCGAACCGCGTACGTTGTGACACACCGCTAATGGCTACGAGCAAGACTGTCGGACGCGCTCCGGAGACGCACCGATAGACGCGCGCAGTCCTGATGAGAGCACAAAGGCTGCGACATCGGGTATACCAGATCGCAGACAGCCACCGCGCATGATAATAATAAAGGGAGTCTTCCTCACCTTCCCGATCTGTCTATACGGAGCCCTTGGCCCTGCGCAGAAGACGACCACATTGTGCTTGGCCACTTCTCCAATGCCAAACAGTAGTAGTGTGAAATGAGCCGCGGCTACCTCCTACGTCAAAGCTGGGCTCACGTGTCTGCCACCACGAAGGTGGAGGCCCGCCGGCGTGGTGGAGTCAAAGTCTTTTTCTTCAAACGGGATCCATCTCTCACACGAGTGGTCTGACCCGTTACCTAACGACGATCTATATCGGACGTGTGGCTTCTAGACCAGAAGGTCAGCAAATTCGAATGAGCTTCTAGCGGCGTCGATCATGCACCCACACGGCTAAGTCGGCCAGCGGTGATGCTGCAGTACTGCAACACGGTTGTGAGCAGCCTTTGCATGAATGCAGATCGCGATGGTGACCGGCCAGCGAGCGTGCGTTCGACGAGTACGTCGAATGTGGTGTCGACGCAAGGCCGTCGGGTGGACCAAACACACGATATGCAGACATGACGCTTTCCAGTACGCCACGCCGGACATGCAGCGCGTGAAGTACCACGTGGAAGCCTCCCTCCGAAGCATAAATGTTGAAGTGCAGCAGCACGTGGCCAAAAGTCGAATCGCGGGTGCAGGTGCATCGAATGTGTCTTTTGCCGGCGGTCCGTCACGTTGCTCCATGTGAGAGTCGGAGAGAGGAGGTAAAGGGAGTCCAACGTGCTGTTGCTGGATCTCCGACGCAGTAGGCCTGAAGAACATCTGGCCATGGCAGTCCAGTCGAGGCCAATGGCGGACGTTGGTCATAATGCGAACGGGTGGTAGTAATCGCTCGCCCGAAGCAGCGTCGCATTGCGATGCCACATTCCACGGGCAATAATTAAGCTCGGACTCTGCTTGCGCCGAGACGGAATCGACACGAGCGTGAGAGCGCGGGCGAGTCATGGTGCGGCGATATCATCACTTGCAAACAACGCGTCAGCATGCATGGCCATGTGTGTGCCAGGTGCCTCTCCGGAATGTGTCGCCATGTGGACGCAGCCTGTGATCGCGTCCAACGGAGGGAGCTCGAGGCTAGACGGGAGAGGCAGTGAGACAAAGAAAGGCTGACTGATCCCAGCGTTCAGCGTGGCCGACGGCCAGGGATGCCGGCGCCCATGCGCATGGCTAGAGGAGAGAGCAGTCCGTAGTTCGAACAATGTGAAACGACACGTGAGCAGAGCGGACAAAGCATGGACGGACTGCCGGGAAGGGGGGCAGTGAGACGGGTGTGTGGCGCTGGTGCAGTCTCGCCGCAGCGGCCGGCTGCATGTGCGGTGGCCGAGGACTGGCAGCAGAGAACATGAGGTGCAGAGATGCAGAGATGCAGAGATGCAGAGATGCAGAGATGAAGAGGAGAAGAGGAGCAGCGAAGGAGAGCGCGTCCCAGGAGTTGTGGGAGGCAGGCGGAGGACGAGGCCCCTGTCGGTCGTGGAGCGGTGGTGGAGGTGGACGGGCATTGGTCACTGGCCACGAGTTATCCTGGCGCTGCCGGGCGGCCAGTGCGCAGCGCAGCGCCGCGATCAGCGCGACATGACCGCGCCAGGTTTGGTGGGCAGCACTACTTTGTACTGGCATGGCACGCTCGACCGACGCCCTACCCTAGTCGCCGTCTCCCGGCCCACTCACCTGCGACTGCGTACTACTACTACGGCCTGCCTGCCTACCTGCTTGCCTACTGCTTCCGGCCACATCCCGCATTCCATACCACACCCATTCCACGCCCAACCAAGCCCCACGACGTGCGAGCCACGAGTCTGACCATCCGCACCTACACATTCACCGAGCTGCCCGGCACTCGGCGCTTCCACTGCCCACGCGAACGAACGAGCATCGACGTTCGCCGCGTGCCCTACGACCCATCCCATTGCTGCCACGGCCGGCAAGGTGGATTCTCGACAGCACCAACCCGTCCCGTCGAGCGTCAAGAGCAAGGCTCACTCTCGTCTGGCTTCCTTCAGCCGCCAGCGACTCTTCGGCATCGTACAGCCGATTGACGTCCGACCACAAGGCGAGACACTCCCAGAAGTGCCTGTCTCGCCTTCCGACGCGGGCTCGCAAGACAGGCGCTCCGACGCATCGACGCGGTCCAACACCTCGTCTGAGACAGCACTGACCGACCACTCTTCGCCGATTATAAAGACTGCCCACCACCGACCCAGCCGTGAGGCCGTTGCGACGTGGAGAGAGCGGACACACCCCCAGGACGGTGGATACCCAGATACAGAAGCATACGAGCGCGTTCTGCGCAAAAGTCCTCGCATGATGCATCAAACATCGTCGAAACTGCTCAAAATGACGGGCGATGATCAGCCGTACACGAGGGTATGTTGTGCTCTCCTCATTCCATGCGGCCCGCTCGCATTCAACTTGCTTGCAAGGCCAATTCCCTGTGCTTTGCCATTTGACCAGCACAAGAAAAAGTAGGGACCAAAGCTTACCAACCATGCAGGATTTCAAGGATTTGTTCGCGACATTAATTGTCAGTTTGCCCCTCACACCGCACCGAGTGCGATTCTCCAAATACCCGCATACATTCACTACCGAGGAGGCCATCACAAATCTGGGCTCCCTAAAGTTTTCTCAATCGAATCGAATGCCCGACCCGAAAGCACCAGACAGGATAGTGACAACGACAACGACCACCACGTTCTCCATGGCACGCGAAATGGCTCGTGCGACGTGTGCACGGTTTCTCGAGGCCAGGATGATCGAGTCGGTGGATGGCAGGACAGATTTCAGTTCTAGGAGTTCGGTCTGGCAGCTGACACCAAAAGGCATGCACCTTCTCGCGCGTTTCTGTCAAAGAAATGGCATCCACCAGCGACACGTCAACGAGCTGTTGGACTCCCCGCGCAACGTGATGAACCTCGTCATTCTCGAGCGTGACCCTGAGACGGACGAGATTATGCACGATGCTGATACGATCAACGTCCTCTTCCGACGATTCGCTGGAGATACAGGCCCGAACATCAAGTCAGAGAATTCGTCGTCAGATTCGGATTCGATGAACGAGTATGCGACTGGACAGGTGGGCGTGAGAATGGAGCGAGCAAAGAGCTCGCGCAAAGACTCCACCGCACATTACGCCTTCACTGGAAAGGCCGCATTTGACTGGCTCATGGATTGCACGACTACTGTCAACAAGCGTGAGGGCTTCACTCTCGCCAACCTGTTCATGACGACGGGCCTCATCGAGCCGTTTGGAGAAGAACGTAGTGCGCAGCATGGCGCGGGTCCCCGCTTCGCAGCTTCGAGACACGTCAAATACGCCGTTACCCTGAAAGGCATGCAGGTCGCCGGTTGGATACCAACGCCGACGACGTCCTCCCACGGAGAGAGTGCGACCGGCGCCGCCCGCCCCAACGGCTCCAGCATACCGGTGCGCGACTCGAACACGAATCGCATGACAGTCATCATCCGCGACCCAGCTCTGCGGTTACTTTTCCGAGAGTATCTTCGAGAGACGCATTGCGAAGAGAACTTGTCGTTCTACACGGAGGTCAAGTCCTTCCTGGATGATTACCAGCGCGCCAAGCGCGGCAGTCCGATACCACGGCCTGACGTGATCAGGGAGACCCTCGCATCAGCCTATTCGCTCTACAATGCCTTCCTTGCACCCGGTTCACCCTGTGAGCTCAACATTGATCACAACCTACGGAACGCACTTGCTGCTCGCATGACTCGCGCGGTCGGCGAGGATGAGCAGATGATTCGCAGCTTGGATGAAGTGGCAGATCTCTTTGATCAGGCTCAGAGCAGCGTGTTCAAGCTGATGGCTAGCGTAAGTGAATTTGCTCCTTCGTATCGACAGAAGTGCGCTGCTAACGTGGACTAGGATTCCGTGCCCAAGTTCTTCCGGGAGCCAAAGTATGCCGCAGTCCTGAAAGAGCGAAACTTGGAGCACATGATCTCCAAATTTGCGACTGCAACAGTGTCCGGATAGGTATCGGGCCCTTCGAATCCGCAACTACCGCCATCTCGGTCATTTGAATCTCCATCACGATGAAGGCGATTCTTCGTCGAATCGGGCGAGTTGGCGACTGGGTGGGCAGCCGCGTGCTACAGCGTGCCCGACACGTGCCATCTGATGAGCTGCAGGAGTCGCCGCACACCCTGGCACCACACGACGGGACCAATTTACCGGGCTGGCGGCTGCACATTGGCATGGCATACGCAAAGCTTACCTCCACATCTGGCAACCACCTCCTGAGAATCTACCTTTTCAACAGCCGGAATTCTATACCAAATGGGAAGCTCGGACGAATGAAGTCTGTGCACGCACGATGCGGCTGCCTGACTTTTGATCACTATTACGGGAAGGATACAGTTCGTACGTCTCTCTACATTTTTGGCTACAGGCAGCAAGCGATCGGCGTTTTGGGGATTGTCTGAGATACCATTGCTACTCATGAGCGACGCATCGGGAAAATTGCGCAGGTTGTTACTGTTTGGCAAGCATTGCGATGGGCGTTTCTCGTTCCCAAGCGAAGGAGGGACGAAAGTATGATGGCCACCTGATCTCTTGATTTTTGCACGCAAAGGAACGACTTCTCTCGGCTTTGGATGAGAAGAGCACGAGGTTGGGATAATACTTAGAGCAGACGTTTCTGCTACGAATGGGATGCTCTCGAGCTCTCGATGTTGAGCTTTGTATAGTATAATTCTTCGACCAAACTAACAATTGCATTGAAAGTAGACCGGTTCGCGCGACAGATATATCTCCTCAGTTCGTCTCTGATCTGGTGACTGTCCGTGAATTGTTCGCGTTGTCGTGATTGGTTCCTCAGGCGACCCGACACCGGGCGTTGGTGTTTGTCGCGTCGGCGCGCGCTTTGACGTCGCGTCATTCTGCTCGTGTCTGCCACGCATTGTCTGCCTAAACACTTGCCACTTGGATCTTGTTCAGCATCTTGCATTGCGGCGGCGTTGGATTCGTACAGTCATGGGTGGCCCTCCAGGAGTATGCATTCCTCCGCAACAAGACTCGATGAACCACCAGCTGACAACTCTCACAGTCACAAGCAGTTCCTTTGCCCACCAATCTACCTTTCCGCATCGTCTCCAAGACGATCGGTTCTGGCGCATATGCTTCGTACGTCGCTTCCTCTCCATGAAGCTAAATGCGATATACAGGCTCTAATCGTCTTCATCATAGCATCCGCAAAGCCATCCCACCACACTCCTCCGGCCCCGTCATCGCCGTCAAATTCATCAACAAAGACCACGCTTTCCGCGCAGGCCGTCTCCGCCCACGCCAGCTCCAAATCGAACTTTCCCTCCACGCCCACGTCTCCCCGCACCAAAACATCATCCGCTACATCCGCCACGGCGAAGACCCCGCCTGGGTCTGGCTCGCGCTCGAACTGGCCGAAGGCGGCGACTTATTCGACAAAATCGAAGCCGACGCCGGCGTGGGCGAAGACGTGGCGCATTTCTATTTCACCCAGCTCGTGTCGGCCATCGCATGGTGTCATGGCAAAGGCGTCGCGCATCGAGATATCAAGCCGGAGAATATGCTGTTGAGCGCCGAGGGCGATCTCAAACTCGCGGACTTTGGGCTCGCGACGCAGTTTTTGGAGCTTAAGAGTGGGAAGCGGAAGACTTGTGGGATGGTGTGTGGGAGTCCGCCCTATATTGCGCCGGAGATTATTGAGGTGGGGAAGCAGAATCAGAAAAGAAAGAGCCGGGAGGAAGATAAGGTGGGGTATGATCCTGCGGTTGCGGATGTGTGGTCTTGTGCGATTGTGTTGTTTGTGTTGTTGGTCGGGAATACGCCGTGGGATAGTCCGGTGATGGAGGACAGTTATGAGTATCATGAGTACGTGACGACGAAGGGAAGGACGACGGATGAGTTATGGGAGAATTTCCCGGCCGAGGCGATGAGTTTGGTCAGGGGCATGTTGCATGTGGAGCCCGAGGGGAGATTTTCGTTGGAGTCGGTTAGGAAGCATCCGTGGTTTACGAGGAGTAATCACCATTTGAATTCGAAGGGGAGGGCCAAGGATCCGATTGGTTTGGCCACGCAGATGATGGAGTCATTGAAGGTGGATTTCTCGGCGGATGTGCAGAGCAGTCAGAGGAGGAGGACGGGTACGGGAGGGCAGACTGCGGCGAGTCAAGGAGATGCTATGGATGTGGACAGCAGACCAAATCCTACGTGGGCACAGTCTGCTTCGACGCAGCCAGAGACGCCTGTGGGCGATGCTTCAGCCTTCGATTGGGAAGCACCGCCTCGAGTGGGAGGCGGAAATGGGATTTCGGCTTCACAACCACAAACGAATCACGACCGGACCGCTGCTGTGGCGGCTCATACTTCGATCGCGGCACGAAACGGACAAGTCACACCCACAGACCTGCACGACTTATTCTCCGAGGATCCTTCAATGAGCCAATTCTCCGCGACCCCATCCGTCCCTCTAACTCTCACGCAAGCCGCGCGACAATTCAAAGACATCGTCCCCTCCCACTCTCTCGCCCGCTTCGTCTCCGTGCTCTCTTTCAATCAGCTCTTACCCATGATCCTCGACGCCCTCCATCGCCTCAACATCCCCGTTGCACCACCCACGACTTCCGCGATGGAGGGCAAAGAGGACATGGTCAGCGTATGGGTCAAGACTTTAGATGCGAACAAGATGCCTATTCAAGGACAAGTCGTTGTCGAAAGAATCCGCGTCGGCGGAACGGCGTCCGGAGCTGGTGCTGTGGAGGTTTTGGAGACGAGATTTTTGAAATTGAAGGGCGATCCGCTTGGTTGGAGACGGTTGTTTAAACAGGTTGCTGTGTTGTGTAAGGATGGGATTGTTGGGGCTGGACAGCAGTAGTGGACTCACGTTGAACGTTTTGGAAAAGATCTTGGGGCATGGTTATTACGATAAAACAAGTGGTTGTGAAGAGGATGGAACTGAACTCTTGTTGGGTGGTTGGCTGGATCGATGGGCTTTGCTTCAATGCTTGCACTGTAGGATATGACATGGTATGATACCCGGGGTATACGCGAGAACGGAAGACAATTGTGAAATTGTCGCCGCGGAGTTGTTTCAATGTTGGTTGATGACTCTGCGGGAAATCCATTGCAGCACCTATTCTACCAGCATCCACACGACATTCACGGAGGTGTTGCTGTGTACCTTCCCAGCAGCAGCAGCTGTGGCAGTCGTGGCATCTCAACCGATGACTGGAAGTATTACTGTATTACTAATGGCGTCTTCCCGAACTTCACACTACCTTACGATTCTGTCGTCGTTGCATCCGAACCACATCCGAATCGTTCTAGGGATGGAGACAAAGCTTGATGTGAAACAGTCTGACTTTTGTTTTCGACTTTCCGACCCGATCCGAAGGGGGTGATTCGGGAGTTCCTTGCAGGATTATTACTTGCTTGCTTGCATGCTTGCTTGCTTTAGAGAAGAAGGACAAGGAGGAGAAGGCGGAGCAAATGATTCTGATCAATGAACGGAAACTACAAAGAGGTTTGTTCCTAGGGTTTTTGGGGGCTGCTCTGAATCATTACGACTGCTCTGATGAGTTTGCTGGAGTTGGAAATTTTCTCGTGGAGACATATGCTTTTGCGTGATGACGAGGTTGGAGACGAGGATTATGAGGAAGCTTGAGAGATTACTGGTCGTTGACTGGGATTGCATGTGGCTCAACGTGTTCGCGATGGTTGTGAGAAAAGTTTAATGAGAGGGGCCATTATTATGATTGCGAGAATTGCTTTCTGGGAATCGATTTGGAGTACAGTCCGTCATATGCATACGCGGAACTCCGAGATGACGGGTGTCCTAACAAATAGGCCGCAAATGCCCTGCACAAGTGTATATACCATGCTCGGAGTTCCGCGTATGCATAAATGACGGACTGTAGTAGTGTATACGGCTCGCGTCACCGGCTTGTCGGCTCTTGAGATGGCGATAGGTTAAGGGTGAACGGAATGGTGATCATTAGCTTGCCGCGGTTGGACTTCTGGTGTGCTGTTAGCACTAGTTACTAACTACACAGCCCACAACTTCAAAGCTTACTGCTCACACGAACGTCGACTACCAGGACCTAGCGCTGACGACTTTCGCACTCGAGTCGTTCGTTGGTACACACACACACACACACCTCTCCTTCTGGATGTCCGACCCAACAGACCTCACCTTGTTACCTCACCTCACCGCTCTTTTTCATGCTCTCATCCCTCATCGTGTGCGGAAGCGATGGATATCACCTAAGACCACCACCATCACCACCACCACCACCACTTCTCTGCTCGGACCCGCTATTCTGCCTTTTCTTTCTCAGGCTCTGAACTCTCAAAGTCCTGTTAAAATTAAAAACATAGACTTTCCGGTTCCTCCACATGTACCTCACAGGGGATCCCTTTCCCCTTCTTCCTTGCGGGAAATGTGCTCGAGCCTCGTGGACAATCTCTCTCTGCATGTGGCTGAATCAGGATCAATGATGATGACAGGCTGTCCCGATCTGGTTGTGAGGAATGATGACAGGGGAGTGTTTATTGGGAGGAGAGATGTGACCCGTGCGTCGCGGGCAATCGCCGATTGTTTTGGCTGGGCGCACCACCTATGGATATCTCACCGCTCCCTTCTATCTCGTGTCTCTTCTCTTCTATTAACCTCGCCGTCGCTAATACGCGCTAAATCGTTCGAATACGCTATCTTCTTAATTAATACCTCTCGTTATCGCATGCCTTTATCCTACCTCTAATTCGCTGCCGCCGCCGCTGCTAACCTCGCTGCCGCCAACCCTGCCGCCGCCGCTACTAACCTCGCTGCCGCCGTAATAGAGTTCTTCGATTTCGATACTGCCGCTATTAACGCTAAGACTAACGCGATTCTTAATAGAATAGATAATATAGTATTCGACGACGCGTTCGGCGAGGTACCTATATTGCTATATAATATTAATATTAACGCGCTCGGTAACGATTAAGGTAAACTAGTAGAATAATTAGCGCACGCTTACCTTGCGGAGGTAGTAAATTAATCGTCTTAACTACCTTAGCTATTAGAACTACCTTAGCTATTAGAACTACCTTAGCTATTAGAACCGCCTTAGCTATTAGAACCGCCTTAATCGCCTGCCGCCGAGTTATCTAATAATAACGCTATTATTAAATAGAGTAGTAGCTATAATAAGTTCGCGCCTTAATAGAGTAGTAAAGACTTCGCTAGCGGCAAGGTATTATTAATCGAAGAGCCTCTAGATATTATTTACTAGCGCTAGCGCCTCTTCTTAGCGTAGTTTAAACCGTTAGAGATAATACCTAAATAGCGTTCGCTATATTAGCCGTAGTATAATAACGTATAGACTAGTAATAGTTACGCTAAACTAGCTAAAACTAAGTATACCCGGATATTTAGCTTTATATATCGCTATAGCTATAAATAGTATATCTCGCGGAAGGTAAAGGATTCTAAGTATCGTAATAAGCTTATTCGGTAGACGAATTCGGAATAATAATACGAGCCTTTATCTAGCTCGCCTAAAGGTTATATATAAGTACGAGTATTATAGTAACGATAATCCGGCTAGCAATCTCGTAATAAACTCTAATAAAGTAATAGTTCGCGTAAAGCTAGTTAAGTACTAGTTTAGCCCGCTAGATAAGGTAAAGGGACGTAGAGGTGCCTATAAGTATAACTATAATTTAACTGCCTCTAATTAGCTAAAGGTTTACTTCGCCTTATAGAGGCACGTTAGTACTAAGTATTAGAAGAGTTATAGTACCTTAGCTATAAAGAATAACGTTATAGAAGCGGAGGATTCTAACTAGTATTCTCGCTTCCTCGAGATTAGCGGCGCTAGTTTTAAGCGCAATTACGTCTATAACGCAGCGCGTAGTTTCTTACGCGCGTATCCTAATTAGCGATACGCTAGTAGTAGGTAGTCGGTAGAAATATAGTTATATAAACTAGAAATATAGTATCTTAAGAGTAAGTTAATTCTCGTAGTTAGTTATTTAATAGTTGCTAAGTAATACTAAGACTTAAAATTTACGGCCTCTAATTAGCTATAATAAAAAGCCTAGTTTCGGATTACTAACTAAACTTTACCTTCTACGATAATTCTAACTCTTCTATAGATAACTTACTATATAAATACGTTAAAACTACGCGTAGCGATAAGCGTAACGTAGCTAGAAAGGAAATTAACGGAGTCGTATTCGCTAATAGCGAGCGCTTAAAGATATTTAGTAAGTTTAGACGGCTAGTTTTAATAGACGCGACGTATAATATAAATAGCCTTAACTAGAAGCTATTCTCGCTAATAATACGCGGTACTATAGGCTACTAGATCTATCCTACGTACTTCCTTACTTATAGTAAAAATAGCGATATTATTACTAAATACCTAAAGACGATTAAGCGCTAGTACCGCGATATTCGCGTATACTAGGAACTATAGTTCTTTATTACTAATAATAGCGGCGCTAAATAGAACGCCGTAGTAGCCGCGTAGCTAGGCTTAATCGCCGGCGAATAAGAAGTTAGTTACTTCCTCTACTAGAAATACGTCGACGCTACCCTCCGCGAATAGTTCTAAGGGCTAAACTACTATAAAACGCTTAAATACTTAATCGTAGCCTTAAAGATTCGGAAGATAATACCCGGTTATAACGACTTAATTAAGGTAGTAATTAACGTACTACCTCGCGATAGTATAGGGGTACCTAATTATTAGAAGCTAAAGTATATCGAACGAGAGCTAATCGCTACTAAACTAAAGTAGTATAACGCTATACGAGAGTATTCGCCGCTCTATATATAGTATAAAACGATAAATCTAATCGAGTACTATTACGCCTACCTTAAGCGAAGTAATAAGAAGCGTACTATATATAGTTATTTACTCCGTAGCATTATATACTACGCTATATATATCGATAATAGCTTTATATACTATATAAAATAAGCTAAACATACCTTCCGTTTAAAATTATACCCTATCGTAACGAACTAGCTATAGATAAAGGTACTACTATATCTAGTATAAACCTTAATTACGAAGGAGTTCGAATAAGGCGAACTTAATTACGCTACCGGCGACGTACGCGAATTAGACGTTAATAACTAGTACGAATATCTCTTCTTCTATAAGTATATTATACTATATAGATATATATTCGCGTAGAATAAACTCTATAATAATCTAACGTAGGCCGATTACGATAAATAGGTATATAGCTAGAAGGAATCTAGGTTCGAGCTATACTTTACTCGTAATCGTATTATAGTAAAATTAGAAGAAATACGGCTAGCGCTACTAGCGCGTCGCCTTATTAATATAAAGGAACGACTATATACGCTAAAGGAGAAGTTCTACGCTATTAATAATTAGCTAGCTAAGGCTAAAGTAGACGATTCTACTAGAGATTAGGTACTACGATTATAGCTTACTAACTTAGCGCTAGTAACGCAGCCGTCTATTAAATAGTTAGTCGCTAAACTCGTCTAGTACGTTAAAGATAAGACGAACCTTAAGCTTACGCTATAGCGATAACCTCCGACTTTATCGTACGCGCCGCTACTAGCTATAACTATTCTCTCGTCCTACTATATACTATAGTAAGAATAAGAGGCTTAGCCGTAATATACGCTAGAAGAGGCGCGAGCGCTAGCTTAAGGAAGGGTATTAGATTAATAAGTAGTTACGAATAACGCGTAGAAGGTTTATTCGTCGTAGAATCTACCTCTATTATCTTAATAATAATAGTCGCTATTAAAAGTACCGAATAAACGTATTAGATAGTAATAGTAGTAGCGAGGTTAGTAGTAGCGAGGTTAGTAGCGGCGAGGTTAGTAGCGGTAGTAGTAGTAAATTAGAGGTAGGATAAAGGCGTGCGATAACGAGAGGTATTAATTAAGAAGATAGCGTATTCGAACGATTTAGCGCGTATTAGCGATAGTAAGGTAGTTAGAGAAAGTATACGAGGAATAGTAGATAGTAGGATTATTTACTATAGCGCGTACTACGGAATTAATCGGCTACGCTATCGCGGAGATTAGCTAGCTCTATCTCTCCTCCTAATAAATACTTCTAATAATAGAACCTAACCTAGTTACTTAAAGAAGATAAAACTTAGCGTAGCCGTGCCCTACGTATATTATATATACGGTTATTAAAGCGGTAAGGGGCTTAACTACTTGCAAGCTATAGCGTACTAAGAGTAGAGGTCTAATAATAGTATTTTCTACTACTACTACTACCTACTCTTTTTCTACTAAGTTAATTAAATCCGGATAATACGGTAATAGTCTCTTATAAATATACGAGTATAGAAGCTCGGGATTCTAGTTAGACTAGTATTATGCCTTAGTTATAGTAATAAATTTATAACTAGGTAAAATAGCGTAACTAAGCTATAACTAAGCGTTTTGCTCTATAAATAGCTTATAACTATTAGAAAGTGCAGTCTAGCTAGATATTCTAAGAGATACTTTAGGGATTAGAATTAGGTAATATAGGTTATATAATACTAGGTTATATAACTTAGCTAATACTTATCTTAGGAGTAAGATATAACCTATAACTAACTAATATAATTAACTCGGTTAGTTCCTACTTATCGCCTCTACTTCTACTACGCGTTATACCTATCTTATTCTCCTTTTCTAATAGAGTATTCGATAGGTTATAAGCCCGGGTTTATAAAGAGGTCCTAAGTAGAAAGAGTTAGCCTTCTTATCCTTAAAGTAATACCTATTACCTCTTATAGGACCTATAGTATTAACTAGATAAAGAAGTAGGAAAAGAGTATAAGGGAGACTAGAGGTATATCCTATCTATACTACTTAGAAGCTTTAAAAGATCCTAGTTACTAACTAGAAGTTCCTAAAAGGTAAGTAAGATAGAGAAAAGCCTAGTAAGGTATACTCTACTTTAAAAGAGAGGTATATTAAAGGAGTATAAAGAAGAAAGGATTAGCCTTAGACTATAGCACCTAAAAGAATAAGACTAGGCCTAGGTACTAAGTACTACTAATATCTTAAAACTAGCTAGTAGTACCCTTCTAAGAAGGTAGATATAAAAGGTTAGTATATAGTAATATATTAAGCGCCCCTAACTATACCCGTTAGAGATATTAAGAGACTAATTCTTGCCGATTTCTCTATATACGTTTAGCGTACTTTTATCTTACGCTAAGCATACGTAGCGTAAGCTAGATACTTCGGCGTCTAACTTAGACGCCCTCTAAGCTATTAGCCTCTTAAGCTATCGCTCTTATAATTATCTCCTCTCTCTTATAGAGCTGCCTTAGCTCGTAGGAGAGTCTATATTAATGTAGTAGCCGGCTGCTTACGTTCTTATTACGTTATAGTTGCGTTACTCTACTACTCTATAGTCGTGCGTAGTTTTTAGTAGTACTATAGTAACGTACTAGATCTTAAGGGACTTTTATATTATAGACTCTATATAGGCCGCGCGTTAATTATAAAGCAAGTACGGGCTATAAGTTCGCGCCCTATTATATTAATACTTGTTCTAGTATACTATCTTTAGATAAGCGCCCTACTTCTACCTTATACTATCTATATATCTCCCTAGCCTTTTCCTAGTATCTACTCTATAAGTATTATACCTCCTAAGAAGATTACTACTCCCGTAATCTTAGCTAATCTACGTACTATTACCGACCTTCTCGCTACCGAAGATAATAACTATTATCGTTATCTCTTATATTTAGTAATAGGTAAGTCTAGCGTTCTATATATATATTAGCTACGAGTTCCTTACTAATATAGTATATATAGCTAGCGTTCGGCCGTATAATAGAGTTATAAAACTAGGTAAGAAGAAGAATTATTAGCGCTATAATAATAATAACTACTCCTACGAGCGCTATACCGATCCTAATATTATTACGTAGTCGAAGCGCTTACGCTTCTACCTCGCTAAGCTAGCTAAGGGCAGGCCGGCCGTACGCGCCGAGCAGCTCTACTACTACTATACCGATCTATAAGCCTAGATCTCCGATAGCCTTAAGGTTCTATAGTCTAATAAGAGTAAGTCGGCTAAGGTCTTCGAGACTCTAAAGAAGAGCGGAGCTAGCGCGCTACTAGCTAGTAGCGGACCTTCTACTACTAAGCTACTTATAGCTAGTAAGTAGATCGCTTTATCCTCTAGGCTCTTTAAGCTTAAGTACGAGGTATATCTTATAGGTTATATACTCCTCGTATGCGTTACTAATATTCTTTATAGCGTCTACGCCTACTTAGCGCCTCGAAAGAGGCACTTAATATAGTAGTCTATGCCGCCTACGCCGACTACCTTACTAGCTAGATAGAGGAGGTCTCTAATAATAAGGCCTCTATAGTAGAGAAGGAGAAGAAGGATAATAATAAGAAGAATAAAAAGAAGGAGGATAATAAGAAGAAGAAGGATAAGAGTATAGAGGAGTAAGCTAGCGCATCGCGCGCTCTCCTTATACTCTCTTCTCGCGCTCCTTCTACGCTACTCGTATAGTCTACTACCTTATCCTATACTTCTATTCTACGCTAGCGCTACGACCTATTTATATAGCGCCTACGGGCGCTATAAATAATTTCTCTCTACTCTATATCCTCTATTCCTTTTAGTAATTTTTATAACGTAATATTTCGTCGCGGCTTTAGCGCTTAGCGCGCGCTCGTCGTAAGTTATAGTAGTTACGATAGTTAATTAGTAGCATAGTAGCTATAATAGTCGACTTTATAGCTTATATAAGCTCCTCTTACTCTACTTTTACGCCTTAAATTCCTCGAGCGCTTTATATTCCCTAATATATTTAATTAGTTCCTATGTATTATATTCTTCTAGCTAGCCTTTCTATCGGACTAGCTACTTCCTCTTACTCTTCTTAACTTAGGTTTCTAGTACTTTCTCGACTATTTACTCGCCCTTATTATCTATAAGGGGCAAGCTAGTCTCTTAAGATTCGCTACTATACTAGGGTTCTAAGAGGGATACGTAGAAGATATTATAGATACGTAATCCTATTAGAAGAGCTAGGCGGTACGCCTACTTCCCGACTACGTTAATTACTTTAAATAGTCTAGCGAACTTATCTACTAGCTTCTTTAATAGTACCTTTAGTTTTAGGTTCTTTATAGATAGGAGGACTATATCGCCGACCTTATATTTCTTTAGCTAATACTTCTAGTTATAATACTTAGCCTACGACTCGCTTACTTACTACTAGCGCTTTATTAACTCCTTATAATTCCGCTTTAACCTTTCTATAGCGTCCTTTACTACTAGTACTTCTCCTTATAGAATCGCGCTCTAAGATTCGGTTGCGTCTCTCTTATAAGTCTTCGTTATTAGGTCCGGGTCGAACCTATAGATAATATAGAATAGCGATATCTTTAGTATTATATTTAGGCTATTATTATATACGAATTCTATAGAGGCTAGTATAGACGCCTAGTCGTCTTAGTTCTTCTTATAATAGATACGTAGGTACTACTTAAGCGTCTAATTTGCGCGTTTAGTCTAGCCGTCCGTTTGCGAGTAAAATACTATACTTAGCCTACGTTTTACGTATACCTCGAAATAGAAGTCTAACTAGAACTAGCTAGTAAATATAGACTCTCTATTAGAGATAATACTACTAGGTACGCCTCGAAGTCGTATAACTTTATTAAGTAGGATATCTATAAGCTTTATACTTATATAGCGCTTTATTATCCGAACGAAAGTTACTATCTTAGAATAGTAGTCGATAATTATAAGAATTACGTTAAATATACGACTATTACGCTTACTTAGTAGAAGGTCTATAATAAAGTCTATAGATAGATCTTTCTATAGCTATTCTAGTAGAGGAAGCGTAACTATCTCGCTATAGAGATAGTAGCGCCTCGCTTTCGTCTTCTAATAGCTACTATACGATTCGACGTATTACTTAACGTCCTCGTTAACTTCTAGCTACTAGTACTTTCTCTTAACGAGTTCCGTAGTCTTATTCTTACTAAAATAGCTAGCTAAGAAGTTATTATAGTATATACGAATTACTTACGTTCGTAATATAGGGTCGTAGGGAAGATATAATACCTCTTCGCGATATATATACCTATCTTAGATAGTATACTTGTCGCCTTCGCCTCTATTACTCTCCGCCTACGTATATAGCTCCTTCGCTATTAGGTCTAGCTAGACTAGCGTAGCGGCGTACCCGATTACTAGGTCTAAGGTATTAGTATACGGCCGTTCCTCTATAATAATAGCGCTAGCGACCTATATTAGTAGCGCGAATCTATATAGGCCTAGCTTATAGCGTTCGAAGCTAGCAGACTATATCCTATTAGCCGCTATCGTTGCTACCCTCTAGTTTGTTATATACTAGCGGTTATAGGCAGCCTTAATATAGTTTATAACCGGTCCGCCTACTCGGAGGTCGCTCTAAACTTAGAGTTTCCGCTATAGTAATAGTAATATATTATTTATTACCTATATATCTTTTACGTAATCGCTACGCCTTAATAGCGCGTCGGCTATATTTAGCTTGCCTGCTCTATAACTAATTATAAAGTTATATAGGGCTAAGAACGTAGCCTACCTAGCCTATCGGCCCGTTAACTACTTTATACTTATAAAGGCCTTTAAGTTAGCGTAGTCGACTAGCACCTCTACCTTATACGTAGCGCCTTCGAGGTAAGGCCTCTATACCTTAAAGGATTTTACTACTACGAGGAGTTCCTTATTATAGACTTCGTAGTTATACTTAGTATTAATTATCTTCTATAAGAAGAACGCGATTAGGTACTATTCTAACTCGAATAGCTAGCTTAGAATACTAGCGATAGCGAAGTTAAACGTATCGGTCTCGACTCGTAGGCGTAACGTAGAGTTAAAGTACCTAAGGAGTAGCGCGATCTAGAAGTATTCTTTTAACTTTAGGAAAGCCTACTTCTTAGCTTCGCTCTAACTAATAGGCCTAGGCTTCCTACTATTCTTCGCGCCCTTTAAGAGTATAGTTAATAGTACTACGACCCTCGAATATCTAAAGATAAAGTAGTAGTAAAAGTTCGCGAACCTAAAAAACGATTAAACCTCTATTAGAGTAGTTAGCCTCGGCTATAAAGCGATTATAGCTATCCTACTAGGGTCTATCGCTACGCCTCTAGTTATAACTACGAACCTAAGGAAGTTAACTTATTTCTAGAAGAACTTATACTTAGCGCGTTATACGTAGAGTCCGAATTTATAGAGCCTCTTAAGTATAGCGTATATGTCTCGTACGTAGTCCTCGCGAGTCTTACTATAGATTAAGATATTATCTAGATATACTACGTAGCTTATATCTACTAGCCCTACTAGCGCGCGGTTAATATACGCCTAGAACGTTACTAGAGCGTTCGTTAAACTAAAAGGCATTACTTAGTATTAGTAGTAACCGTATCGCGTATAGAACGTAGTCTTCTAGCGGTCGCTTAGTTTAATATAGATACGATAATACGTATTCGTAAGATCTAGTAACGTAAACTACGTAGCTCCTATAAGTCTATCTAGCGTTTTACTAATAAGAGGTAGTAGGTACCGATTCTTAATTATAATCTCGTTTAGCCTATAGTAGTTTATATATAACCGTAGCTTACTATTCTTCTTTAGTACGAATAGGATAGGCGTACCTACCTCGCTATTAGAACGCTCGATCTAATTATACTTAAGCCTAGTCTTTAGGTACTCCTTAAGCTCTTCGAGCTCTCTACTTAACTAGTAGTATAGCGGCCTAAAGGGTAGTATAGTACCTAGCTTTAGGTCGATCGTATACTTAGCGCTATCGATAGGTTTGCTTTATATTTTCTCTATCGAGTTAAGGACGTCGTCGAACTAATAAAACTCCTCTAGTATTAGAGTAGGCTCCTCGCCTATCTTACTTAGGCTAACTATAAATATAGTAGGTACCTTCTAGAGGTCTTTAAGGAACTTATAGGCCTCTCGGACTTCGAATTAGCCGAAACGATCGTTATTATAATACTATTTATCTATACTACTATCGATACTTACCTATTATATACGTCGCTATAAATAGCTAAGGATAATATTAGGATCTAGTATATTATATACGTAGAAGATCCCTCTAGTTACGCGCTCGATCTTTAAGGAGTCTACGAGCCTTATACGTATATAGTACGTACTATAATAATAACCTAGTTTACCTATAAAGGTAGTAGCTAGTAGCAAGGCTGCGTTCGGCCGTAAGAGCAACTTATACTAGAGTACGAAGGCTCGTAATACTATATTAATATCTATAGTATTATCGAGAAGGAACTTAGCTAGCCTACGGCCCTCCTAGGATTTAACTTCTCCTCGTACTTATACTACTAGTATATATTATATAGGTAGGTACCCTATGCTATCTACTTTAGTAGTAGAGACTTACGTAATATCTCTATCGCTTCTACTTTTTTCGACTTGCCTACGGCTACCTTACGGACCGCCGGCTTATTACTATCCTTATCCTTATTTAGATAATCCGGATAGATATAGCCTACCTCGTATAAGAGCGATAGCTTAGAGGGCTAATAGCTTAGGAGGCGTCTAAGTTAGACGCTAAAGTATCCGGCTTACGCCGCGTATGCTCGGCGTAAGATAAAAGCACGCTAAACGTATATAGAGGAATCGGTAAGAATTAGTCTCTTAATATCTCTAATAGGTATAGTTAGGAGCGCTTAATATATTACTATATACTAACCTTTTATAATACTAATTCTTCTATCTTATTAAGAGTAGCGATCTATTAAGGCCTACTATACTTACGCGAGGAGCATCTATATAGCTAGGTAACTGTAGCGAACGTACTAGGTCTATAGTACTACTATTAGGCTACGTAAGAGAGTTACTAGACTCTAAAGCCGAAGAAGACGAGGAGATAAATAACGCTAACGATATATAGGCGAGGCGCGAGCGTCTCGAATAAGAGAACGCTATACTATATAAATAGCTCGAACTCCGTGCCCTCTAGGTAGAGAATAAACGCTTAACGCGAGAAGTTAAGACGACTACTCTACTAATATACTTAAGTACGATAGTAAGAAGCCTCGGCTTAAGATACTTTAGTATAACGAGTATTACTAGAGATACTAAGGATAGTACGCGTTATAGTAGCGACGAATATACGCTCTACGAATCTATTAAGCTTTACTCTCCTAAGCTATTTAAGGGCGAGACCGTTAAGGAAGCCTAGGAATATATCTACGTATATAAAGTAAACTTTATAGCTACGCTAAGGAAGTTTATAATAGAATACTAGAAAGTAATCGCTAGTATTATATTCCTTATAAGCAAAGCGTAAGAAGCCTAGTATAACGAGCACCCTAGTATACTTCTAGTAAAGTATACTTAGGCGTAGTTCTATAAGTTCCTATATAATATCGTTAGGGATTAAGCGAACTACTAGCTACTCGTAACTATTAAATACGAGATAATACGCTAAGGCAAAAATTAGAGTATACGATAATTTATAATAGACCTTAGTAACCTCGAGATATAGCTCGGCGACTATACTAAGGCGTAGTTAGTTCGCTAGCTTCTCGTAAAGTTAAAGCCGTCGCTATAGAAGGATATTATTAAGAACTATATTATCCTAGCGAAGCGCGCCGACCTCGTCGCTCTAGTATAATACCTTAAATAGGTAGAAAGGTTAATACTACGCGATATAGGCTTACGCGACTATAATAAGGACGCGTTATACTAGTAGTTAAAGTATAAGAGGGTCGATAGTAACGCGTATGCCTCTAAAGGCAGTTATAGGTCTAGCTCGAAGAAGAAGAACCCTTAGGACAAGTATAAAGGCAAAGATAAGGACTAGTAACCTAGGTATTACGATTATAACGAGGTAGGCTATATCCGTCTAGATTATCTAAATAAGGATAAGGATAGTATAACCCTAAACTATATATACTCGGGTAGCTTATATTAGTATAGATAGAGTAGGTCGTAAGGCGGGTAGGTAATAGAATGCCCTACGTAGCTAGTCCTCGGATACTATCTCGTCTAGCGTACCTATTTCTAGTAAGTATACGTTAGAAGCTATCGCAACTACTTCTCTACTATCTCCTCTATATATACGACTTCGTAAGGGAAGAAGGTTATAGCTACACGTCGTCGTTATATTACTATTTATATTAGTTCTTATATTTTATTCGTATTCGAACTATAGGCTATAAGTATACCCGCCTTACTAATTAAACTCCGACTCCCGAAACTACTAAAGTAAGCCCCGAATTTAAGTTCCCGTAGCGGTAGCATGTCTTAATTCTCGTATTAGAATAAGTAGCTAGTTAACGTATATTAGCTAGCTAATATACTCTACCCCTATTATAAACCTAAACCTACGATATTAGTTAAATTCTAGTCTAGTAGAAGTAAAGGTACTTGTAGGAAACACTTATCGTTTATAGTCTAACTTATCTCCCTCGTATCGTCTACTACTATTAACTTTACTAAGCTAGGGCCCCGGGCCTTAGCTTCCTCCTATACCTCGTTCTATACTTAACTATAGATCTCCGATTAGTCGTTAATATCTACGTCTTCGTAAAACTAAGCTATAGGCCGCTTCGAATAGTCGGCTTAGTATAGTACGCAACTATTATTTCCGAAAAACATTTATTTTAGTTCTAATACTAAGGGCTAGATACGAGCATGCTCTATAAGCACGCGGTTATAGTAGTCGGAGGCCTTAGAAAAGAAGTCCTCCTTAGAGTAAGTTATCTACTTATAGGCGTCCTTAATAATAGCTAGGTTATCCTATTATAGCTAGCCTACGAGTATAGCCGATAGAGGACTCTATAAAGTAAAATAAGTAGAGGCTAGAAACTAGAAGGGCATAATACTATACTTGTTTAGATAACTAGATAGCGTACTAACTCCTAGAAGAAGGTTATAGTATATATTACGTAGTTTAGTATAGGTTCCTAAAGCTTTACCTATTTCTAGGCTATTATTCTTAATATCGACCCGAGTAAACTAAGGAAGTATAGTTCGGCGAGTCTTCTTAGAGGCCTTCGTACTATATAATAGATATAGCGACGAGATACGTACTTAGAAGGCGTTATAGACCTATAGTTTTATCCTATAACCGATTAGGGTATAGTCTTCTTCTATTAGTTAATTAGGGCCGATAGCCTCGATAAATAGGCCCTTATTATCCTTTAGAACCCCTCGCTTCTCTATACGCTCGAACTAAGCCTAGAAAACATCTCTCTTATATAGGCCTCTTACTAATATAGTAGTATTAGCCTCGTCCTTATTAGTAAGGGATACGCTTCCTTAGATAAGGTTAATACTAGTGCCTTAGTATAGCTTATTAAGAGCGATGTCGATATAGTAGAACTTGCTCGTACTATTCGCTTCTCTATATCTTATAGCTCTATATAAGAACTTCGCGTAGTATAGATAGGAATATAGGTACGTCGTATAGTCTAGTCGGATTACTATATAATATAGCTAGTATATAGGGTCCTAGTAGAAAATCTACTAGGTTAAGCTATAGTATATATTCCGTAGCTAACCGAGATTCTTACGCCTATTAGCCTCTCGAAGATACTAGTCGTAGATATCGAACTCTTGCTTAATAGCTTCCTCGACCGGCTAAAGCTAATTAAAAAGGGTAATTACGGTCGTACTAAAGTCCTTAAAATCTTAAAGTACCTTCTTATTTAGCCTCGTTTTTAGGGCTGCTAAGGCGTTAGTATTTATAATATATTCTAGTAGTAGATCCTAGCTTAGGGTAGGTCTATATCTAAAGATACCTAAGGCGTCTACTATAATAGAAGGGCGACGCTTGCTCTAAAACTACGTAGAGTTTATTCTCTTAACCTCGTCGATATTACTATATAGGTATACCGCGAAACGACCTCTAAGCTAGTTATCTATAATATTCGTATAAAGGCTATATATTCTACTACTCGCGCGTCGAGAATAGTTCCTATATAGCAGCCTACGGCTATTAGGCATATCCTATCGTGCTCGCTTATAGTACTATTTAATTAGTATAATAGTCTCGGATAGCTATACTACTATAGTACTCTTAATTATATTAACTATACTAATAAGCTTAGTATCCTTTATAGAGCAATTCTTATATACTTAAGGAACTTACTTCTATAGTCTTAAGGTATTACTAGTCGAGATTCTAGAGTATAAGGAACCTAATAGAACTAATTACTAAGAGGCTATAAAGGTAGCTCGGCTATATATAGTTAACTTCTAACTCTAACTACTCTACCTACGACTTAGGGGCTCTAATCTACGACGATCCTATAGTTCTCGAGTATATAGCTTTATAAGTACGCTTAATAGGGGACGATTCCTAGTCGGAGCCCTAAGCCCTAGCTTCTATAACCTAGTCGGGGCTCCGGGCCCTAACTATATACTCTATAGTACCTACTTATAGGACTAAGTAACTAGACGACTAGTTTATTACTACTATAAGTTAATAGTTATAGAACGAGGAGCGGGCGCTAATAGGGTTAGTCTAGTAGTAATATCTCTTTATAGTAGACTAATAAAGTTCGAAGTAAGTTATAGGCCTCGATCTCGTAGGGCCTATTATATAGTAGCGCTATTAATATTTATATAGTTTACTTCTTCCTTAGCTTTATAAATCTTATCGAAATTACTTTAAGTAGCCTCGGCTAAGGTAGACCTATTAGCTATTAGGTAGAGTAACCTCTAAATAATAGCCTTATAGAGGACTAGGGCAGCCTTATCCTACTTCGAGTTCTTATTTATAAAGGTAGACATCTACTTTACTATTCTTAAGTACTAAATCGCATTTATAAGCAGAGGATATTTAGCTCGTTCTAGTCTTTAAAGACTAGTAACTATCTTGCGATACCTCTCTTTCTAATCTCGCTAACTCTCTTTAGCCTTATAGGCCTTAAAGTATTTAAGAAAGTACGAGGCTACTTCTTTAGTTATACTCTTAAAGTCGTTAAGGTAGAGCGTACTACTAAACTCGAAGGCTAGGTCGTTCTAATAGAATAGGCGCTTATCGATATAGTAGATATATTCGCTAATAATATTACGCCGCTTATTATCGTCTTTAATTAAGTTAATATTCGCGACTAGGTCGCGAATATTAGTAGCTCTATTCTTATAGCTCTACGCTTATAGGGATAGGTTCGTATTTATAAAGATCTTAATAGCGAGAGATATAGTTTAAGTATTAAAAAAAAGAGGAGGAGTAGAGAGGGGAAGGTAGGTTAGTAAGGAAAGAAGAGAAGGTTTTCGAGGAAAGAATAGCTACTTTTATAGTAAAGGTATAGCCGCCGCTAAGACTAGTAAATAGTAAACTAAGTAAATATTAGGTTTGCTAACTATAATTATAAGTACGCTTAACCTCTATATATACTAAGGCTAAGGTATACGCGTAACCGGTTCGTAACTAATTACTTTTATTATATACTAAATTATAAGCGCTTTAAGCTTATGCGGTTCTATATACTAGTTAGGGGTGTTCTATCTAGTTCTTCGAGCTCGTAATATAACGCCTTAGGTATATACGCGGCTACCTAGTATAGTCTGCGCTACTAGTATACGAGTTTATCTAATCGCGAATATTCGAGTTAAGTACGATAGATTATTACTATATCCCCTACGCGAAAGTCTTACTAGTCGACGTTCCGGACTGTATTAAAGTACTCCTTTACCTACTTACGGAACTACTTATTCCTATTCTTTACTTCTTTTATTATTTCCTATATATTCTCGAGCGCGAGTAACTATATATATAGGAGATCTTCTCGAGTCTAAACTAATCCTTAATCTACTACCCTATACGTTCGTATATCTAGTTTAATTAGTAGTACTACTTCTCTTCCGATTATAAGAGTAGCTAGTATCTAGCTAGTAGAAGATACTACGGTCGTTCGATCGGCCTATAATACTAATAGAACGTATAGAATCTAAGGTTTAGAACCTCCTTCTAAGTACTTAGATAAGGCGGCTAGTATTAGTTTATAACCTACCTCGACTAAGCTATTAGATTCTAGATAATACGAAGACATCCGTAGTCGTCTAACTATATAGCTCTCGAGAAGATTAGTAACTTCCTTAAGGTTAGCCTTAGTATTATCTATAATAACCTCCTATAGAGCGCCCTATTAGTAGAAGATATCCTTATAGATAAATTTAGTAATCTATAGCGAGGTAATTTCTTTCGCGGTCTTATATACGACCTTAGCCTCGATCTACCGAGAGAGTCCTTCTTTAGCTACGATTAAGGATCCCTTCTTATCTATATATATAGGATCTAGATACTACTTCTCGCCTACGCTTTAAACCTAGACTTCCCGTATAGGAGTAGGCTGCCGTACTCTATTCTAGAAGCTATATTAAGGATACTTCCTATAGTATATAGTATATTCCGAGTATATTCTATTCTACTAGTATAGGCGAGATAGTATTTAGTATATACCTTCTATACTACGATGCCTATTCTGCTCGTATATTAACTAAAGGATCTCTATACGAGCGTAGTCCTAATCTACTACCCTTTATAATAGTATATCTATATATCTCTAGCGATATAGCTTTCGATCTACGACTACGAACTTCTAGCTAAGTTTAAGGTACCTCCTATATTCTAATAGAGTTATCTCTTCTATACGCTTTCTATAAAGAAGTACGAAGGTAATAGACTTAGTCGTATGCTTATAGTCGTCTAGAGTACCTACTAGTTTATCTAGGAAGATAGAGTTTAGAGATTTAAAGAAGTCGAGGCCCTAGGCCCTAGCTTAGCGAACTCGCTTTATAAACGTATCGAAGAAGGCGCGGTCGATTATATTATTATCCTCGCGATCTGGAACTATATTAGCTGTCTACCCTAGTTCTCTACGTTTAAGAGAGGTCTGCGGTCGCCTTAATAGCGCGTCTAGCCTCTAATATTTCGTTCTAGGTACGTATTAGACTTCGAAGTCGAATAGTCGAATCTAGGCGATCTATCTAGTAACGGTCGTATTAGGAAGGTCGGTTAAGGCCTTACTAAGCTAATAAACTAATATATTAGCATCGATCTCGAGTACGAAGTATACCTCGAAGAGCTATAGTTTAAACTTCTTTAGTACTTAGAGTATAGTAAGATATTCTCGCTTTCTAGCGTTATACTTCCTCTACTATTTATCTTATATTCTACTCTCGTACTTAGATAGATATCTCTTATCGTCGACTATCTATATAAGTATAGCTCCCTATTCTTTAATACTAGTATCTACTACGACGTAGATAACTCCTATCCCGGGGCTATATCGTATAGTAACTAATATAGGGGCGGTAATTAGTAACTACACGTAGTACTTCTTAGCTCTCTTATAGGCAATCGTCTATTTAAAAATAGTATCCTTACGTAGGAGCTAATATAGAGGTTTAGCGATAATAGCGAAACGAGGAATCTAGATCTAGAAGTATACGACGATCCTAACGAATATACGTACCTCCTTCTAGTTAATCGGCTATAGCTACCTTAGGAGCTTAGCTATACGAACTGCGTTAGGGTATCTACCGTCTTAATCTATTACGTACCCTATAACCTTAATCTTAGTTTAGAGGATCTATAACTTCTTAATAGTAACTATTATCCTAGCTCGCTCGATGTCCGCGAGAACTTAATTTAAGTCTTAAATATACTCGATAATATATCGCCTTATCTCTAGCTCGATCTCTTCGTTTCTATACGTAGTATATAGTCTCTTTACCTCGAAATTATTAATAAAAGAACTAGCTTTATAGAAGAGGTAATTATATAGAACTATATTTACGATCCTTACGAACTAAGATACTAAGTTCGTCGCTCCTTATAGTAACGTAGTTATTCTTAAAAGACCGAATAGAGAGCCGTCGAAACTAGTTAGGTCTCTACTCTTCTTAGCTAGAGGAACCTAATCGTATCCTAAGAAGAGGTTAAGAAGGCTAGCTACGATATAACCTACGAATTATTCTAAGAAGGAATCCGTATCTAGAGGTAAGAAGGCATCCTTAATTATAACCCGGTTAATCTCTATAGCTATATTAATTAATCTATACTTCTTCGTATCCCTTTTTAAAACTAAGAAGTAGGGGTTTCTATACGTAGCATAGCTATATTCTAAGGTTCCGGCTTCTATATAGATTCGTAAAATCCCTTCGACCTATACCTTCTATAATAGGCTTATACGGAATCCTAGGTACTACTATAGCGTATATAGTATAGTATAAATAACTTATAGTAGGGCTACTCTTAAGTAAATACGACCTAAGTATTCGAAAGACGAAGCGAGTGCTTTCTTATAGTTAAATAGTATATAAATTAGTAGCTCCTTCTTCTTCGGCTAGAGTTTAATCCCGACCTTATCTAGTATTAAGATAAGTATTTCTACTATTAGCCTACTTCCTTACTTAATATTAAATAACTTCTTAATTAAATATCGTCTATTATATAGGCCTATTCTAGGAGGCGTTAAGGCTTCCCCTCTTAAATACTCCTCTTTCTATTTTAGTATTCCTCCTAGACCTTCTCTAGAAGTTTTATATACGCTAGTAAGTATAGGTAGTACTTTATTAGCCTTCCGCTTATAAAGGGTATATACTTAGATAATAGCGGGAGACCGAGGTAACTCCTTCTATCTCTTCTATATTATTATAGAAGCCGATAGTATCGTCTAGATTAGGATCGTTTCCGGATTCTTAAATTCCTCTTTAGCTAAGTAGGAACCTCTATTAGCCTAAGTATCTAGTTCTATATCCTAATATAAGCTAAGGCCCTAGGCCCCGACCCTCTTTTTACTAAAATCCGATAGTATTATAGCTGCTTACTTTCTAGTAGTTATCGTTATAGCTACGAAACTGCGTACTAGTTTCCTAAAGCTAGTTTCTAAAGGTAGTCCTAGACTAAAAGGTATCTCTTAGATCCTTTCGGCCTAGTAAAGATAACTAATTTACCTTTTATATTACTAATAGTTCCTTCTTACGTTCTATTATCGTAGTTTCTTCCTACGAGTCTTGCCTTACGTACTTAAGTTCGTTCTAGTAGTAGGGGTATAGGTATAGCTCCTATAACTAGTCTAGAGACGAAAACTAGTACTTTAATTTCGATACTAAAGACGCTAGTAACTAATCTCCTACTAATTCCTAAGATAGTAACCGGCCCTTTTATAGTAATTATTTTACTTTCTAGGATGTTCTAGATTAAGGTAATTCCTATTTCCTATACTTAGTTCTAATCGACGATATAAGAATTCGTACCCTCGTTAACTAATACTTAAACTTCTAGGCTTAGATTCTTGCTCGTTCTAACTATATATAGAACCTAGATAAGGGGAGCTATAATAAAATCGTCTATTACTACCGATAGGTCTATACTAGATAGAGTCTTATATAGTTCCTCGATAGTTTATACTTTAGACCGCGTAACTATATAAGCGCGATACGTATTAATCCCTTCCTTCTAAAATAGTTTCTTAGAAAGAGCCTTCCTAGTATAGGGATCCTAGTTCTAGAAAGCCTTATAAAGGAATTTACTAACTTAATCCTTACTAATATTATTTAATTCCCCGGCCTACTATATATTCTCTACTAGCTAGTTAATATTTATAGGCTCGGTTTAGAGTGCGTTATATAGTTTATTATTATTAGTATAGATCCTATCCTATAGTAACTTAATCGCTAGCTTAGAACTTCTAAGGAGGATAAATTCCTCGAAGGTAATTAGAATCTTATAGTAGATTAACCTCCTAAGTAACCTAGTCTCTAGTTTCTTAGTAAGTAGTAAGTTCTCCTCGTTCTTCTTTCTCTTCGCCCTTATATAATTATCGAACTACTATCTCTTCGGAGGGTTCCTAGCCTTCCTTATCGGAGAGTTAATAGGTCTAGTAGTTAGAATATCCTCTATATCTTCGTCTGCTATATCTTTATCTATATAGCCGAATATCTCTTAGCTCTATAATCTCGAAGGTTTAGAGCGAGGATTATCTCGCTTATCTTCTTAGGAAGCCTAGGTTTATAATACTTAGTTAGAGATCTTCGCTTATAGCTATCTCGTCTTTACGGCCCTCTTCTATTTCTTAATTCTATCCTTAGCTATACGAGCTAACTACTTATCCCGGCTTAAGATTACTATACTACTAACCTTATCCTTACCCTTTCTCTTAGTACTTATAACTATAGTAGTAGCTACGTTAAGGCTTCTTCTAAGCTCTTCTTCTATAATATCCTCGATCTATTCTCTACTATAGTTATAATTATCCTCCTCTTTAACGCTAGCTTATCTAAACTAGTATATAGCTACTCTAAAAATAGTAGGCATAGGTACGAAACCGAAATATATACCTCCGATAACCTAAGGAGATATAGTCGTAGTAGTATATATAGGTTCGGGCGCTAAAGGAGTTAGAATCGTAGTCGGGGCCCCGGGCTCTAACTAAATATCTTTAGGTATATACGATAGTTTCTCGTATAGTATCTAATATCCTAGGTTCGAGATACTTCTAGGCGCTATATTAGTTATATCCCTTCGTATCTAGAGTACTAATAACTAATTCGCCCTTAATAAGTAAGCTAGCTATAGAACGCGACTATGCGAAAGGAATAACCTCTATACTATCGAGTATATCTAAGCTATTCGTAGTATTTAGCTATCTTACTTTAGTATACTAATTAACTAATAGTTTCTAGTAGGAGGACTATAGTACTATCTCCTCTACTTATTCTACTAGATATACCTACTTCCCTAGAGCTAGGCTATAATCGGATATTCCCTTACGTAGTAGTCTTAGTCTCTATAGTTAAAATACTTATTCTATATCGTTAGGTATACTAGGATCTACGTCGCGAAGGTTCTAACTATACCTACGTACGCAAGCGGTTTATTTCCTAAGCTTATAGTATTTACCTAATAGGCTTACTACATTCCTATCCTTATTAAAGAGTTTATAGGCACGGGGCTAGTTCTAGTCTATAGAGTAAGTCCGTATAAGATCGATATCTTTATAAACTTATAAGTAAAGTCGTCGTTAATAAGAGTATTACCTATAGGCACTACTAGAGCTCTTTCTAGATAGCTAGCCGAGATAGAGTTCTATAACGAGGTTATCTATTATTTATCTCTATTTTTAGTAAGCCTAAACCCTTTAGATCCTTTAACTATTTCTTCTACTAACTTTAGAATCTTATTAAACGGTCGGAAGGACTCTAGCTTCTAGGGATATAGGCTATACTTCTTATAGATCCTTCTATTAATACTATCTAGTAAAGCTTTTAGTAGTAGTATAGATCGTTCTCTATTACTTAAGTCTTTAGAATCGATATAGTTAGAAGCTAATCGGAACTATCGTAAGAATTTATTTAGATTATCGCTTTCTAACTATTAAGTCTTATAGTACGACGTAAGGTACGATACTAATTTAATAATATAATACGTATTACTATTAGCGAAGTAGTTTAATAGGGACTTCCTAAATTTAGTCTAGTTATATTTAGGTACGCCCTTTAACCGCTTTAGTTCTAGTCGTAAGATAATCTTAGTATTAGCGATAACGCTATTAATCTTTTCCTAGTTACTACGCCCTTCTAGATCGAACTACTTCTAGAGACTATCGAACCGTTCGAGGAACTTAGTAGTATTCTATCCTCTAAAGAACGAGTTCGCTTTAGTTCTAGGTAATAGTAGCTTTAGCTTATAGGTATCTAGTATACTCCTTAGGACTTCTTATAAAGTTAGGAGCTACGTTATATCTATCGTAGTAGGCGACCGCAAGAAGGGTCCTTAATTAGGTATATTACCGATAGTGCTTATTATAGCAGCAGTAAAGTCCGCTAGTCGGTTCCTTATATCGAACTCTTAGGTACTATAATAGATCCTATCCTCCTTAGTACTAGAAACTATAGTAGTTAGCCTAGGTTCCGCGCAATCGTCTTAATTACCTAGTATTAGCCGGCTAATATACGTTAACTAGCTACTTATTCTAATACGAGAATTAAGACATGCTACTACTACGGGAACTTAAATTCGGGGCTTACTTTAGTAGTTTCGAGAGTCGGAGTTTAATTAGTAAGGCGGGTATACTTATAGCCTATAGTTCGAATACGAACAAAATATAAGAACTAATATAAATAGTAATATAACGACGACGTGTAGCTATAACCTTCTTCCCTTACGAAGTCGTATATATAGAGGAGATAGTAGAGAAGTAGTTACGATAGCTTCTAACGTATACTTACTAGAAATAGGTACGCTAGACGAGATAGTATCCGAGGACTAGCTACGTAGGGCATTCTATTACCTACTCGCCTTACGACCTACTCTATCTATACTAATATAAGCTACCTAAGTATATATAGTTTAGGGTTATATTCTAGAGCCGAAGGTAAGGCAAGACTACGACTAAAAAGATACTACGTCGCTAAAAGAGGCACTATAGATAAGACTTAGATTTAATTTATATACGTATACGTATATAGTTCGCGGGAAGTTAGCTACTTCTACTATATATATAGCGTTTAGGATTAGATATAGTACGCGTTTAGGAGTCGCGGATAACATAGACTTAGAATCTAATATAGTACGCGTTTAGGAGTCGTAGATAATATAGACTTAGAATCTAATATAGTACGCGTTTAGGAGTCGTAGTCGAGACTAGTACTAGAATATAGGTAGCGTAGGCATAGCCTATACCCCGAAAATAAAAGAAGACTACGCTCCGTTCTTATAAATATAGTTCGCGATAAGAGATAATAGCGTACGGACGAACTAAGTATATACTATAGGTAGTATAAGACGAGAAGCTACTATAGGAGAGTAGTAAGTAGAGACTAGGCAGTCTAACCTAATCCGGACGTAGAACAAGTAAAGGCAACCTAGGAACATACGATAAATTATTTCCTAGTAAGATAGGTATCTATTAGGTAGGGAAGTTAAAGCTAGGGCCCGGAGCCTTAGCTTAGGTAGATAAAAGAAGGAAGGAATCCGCTAAGATATAACTACTTAAGAACCGGGAGAGCTGCTATACTAGGTAATTAAGACGATTATGCGGAACCTAGGCTAACTACTATAGTTTCTAGTACTAAGGAGAATAGGATCTATTATAGTACCTAAGAGTTCGATATAAGGAACCGACTAGCGGACTTTACCGCTACTATAATAGGTACTATTAGTAATATACCTAATTAAGGACCCTCCTTATAGTCGCCTACTACGATAGATATAACGTAGCTCTTAACTTTATAGGAAGTCCTAAGGAGTATACTAGATACCTATAAGCTAAAGCTACTATTACCTAGAACTAAAGCGAACCTATTCTTTAGAGGATAGAATGCTACTAAGTTCCTCGAACGGTTCGATAGTCTCTAGAAGTAGTTCGATCTAGAAGGGCGTAGTAACTAGGAAAAGATTAATAGCGTTATCGCTAATACTAAGATTATCCTACGACTGGAACTAAAGCGGTTAAAGGGCGTGCCTAAACATAACTAGACTAAATTTAGGAAGTCCCTATTAGACTACTTTGCTAATAGTAATACGTATTATATTATTAAATCGGTATTATACCTTACGTTATACTATAAGACTTAATAGTTAAAAAGCGATAATCTAAATAAATTCTTGCGATAGTTCTAATTAGCTTCTAACTATATCGATTCCGAAGACTTAAGTAATAGAGAACGATCTATACTACTACTAAAAGCTTTGCTAGATAGTATTAGTAGAAGGATCTATAGGAAGTATAGCCTATATCCCTAGAAGCTAGAGTCCTTCTAACTATTTAATAAGATTCTAAAGTCGGTAGAAGAAATAGTTAAAGGATCTAAAGGGTTTAGGCTTGCTAAAAATAGAGATAAATAATAGATAACCTCGCTATAGAACTCTATCTCGGCTAGCTATCTAGAAAGAGCTCTAGCGGTACCTATAGATAATACCCTTATTAACGACGTCTTTACTTATAAGTTCGCGAAGATATCGATCCTATATAGACTTACTCCGCGGACCGGAACTAGCCCCGTGCCCGTAAACTCTTTAATAGAGATAGGAACGTAGTAAGCCTATTAGGCGAATACTATAAGCTTAGGAAATAAACCGCTCGCGTACGTAGGTATAGTTAGAACCTTCGCGGCGTAGATCTAAGTATACCTAACGATATAGAATAAGTGTTTTAACTGCGGAGACTAAGACTACTACGTAAGGGAATGTCCGATTATAGCCTAGCTCTAGGGAAGTAGGTATATCTAGTAGAATAAATAGAGGAGATAGTACTATAGTCCTCCTACTAGAAACTATTAGCTAATTAGTATACTAAAGTAAGATAGCTAGATACTACGAATAGCTTAGATATACCTAGTAGTATAGAGGTTATTCTCTTCGTATAGTCGCGTTCTATAGCTAGCTTACCTATTAAGAGCGAATTAGTTATTAGTACTCTAGATACGAAGAGATATAACTAATATAACGCCTAGAAGCATCTCGAACCTAGGATATTAGATACTATATAAGAAACTATTATATATACCTAAAGATATTTAGTTAGGGCCTAGGGCCCCGACTACGATTCTAACTCCTCTAACGCCTAAACCTATATATACTACTACGACTATACCTCCTTAGGTTATTAAAGGTATATATTTCGGTTTCGTACCTATACCTACTATTTTTAGAGTAGCAGTATACTAGTCTAGACAAGCTAGCGTTAAAGAGAAGGATAATTACGACTATAGTAGGAGATAGATTAAGGATATTATAGAAGAAGAGCTTAGAAGAAGCCTTAACGTAGCTACTACTATAGTTATAGGTACTAAAGGAAAGAGTAAGGATAAGGTTAGTAGTATAGTAATTCTAAGCCGGGATAAGTAGTTAGCTCGTATAGCTAAGAATAGGATTAAGAAATAGAAGAGGGCCGTAAAGATAAGATAGCTACGGGCGAAGATCTCTAACTAAGTATTATAAACCTAGGCTTCCTAAGAAGATAAGCGAGATAATCCTCGCTCTAGACCTTCGAGATTATAGAGCTAAGAGATATTCGGCTATATAGATAAAGATATAGTAGACGAAGATATAGAGGATATTCTAACTACTAGACCTATTAATCCTCTAATAAGGAAGGCTAGGAACTCTCTAGAGAGATAGCGGTTCGATAATTATATAAGGGCGAAGAGAAAGAAGAACGAGAAGAACTTGCTACTTACTAAGAAACTAGAGACTAGGTTGCTTAGGAGGTTAATCTACTATAAGATTCTAATTACCTTCGAGGAATTTATCCTCCTCGGAAGTTCTAAGCTAGCGATTAAGTTACTATAGGATAGGATCTATACTAACGATAATAAACTATATAACGTACTCTAAACCGAGCCTATAAATATTAACTAGCTAGTAGAGAATATATAGTAGGCTAGGGAATTAGATAATATTAGTAAGGATTAAGTTAGTAAATTCCTTTATAAGGCTTTCTAGGACTAGGATCCCTATACTAGGAAGGCTCTTTCTAAGGAACTATTTTAGAAGGAAGGGATTAATACGTATCGCGCTTATATAGTTACGCGGTCTAAAGTATAGACTATCGAGGAACTATATAAGACTCTATCCGGTATAGACCTATTAGTAGTAATAGACGATTTTATCGTAGCTCCTCTTATCTAGGTTCTATATATAGTTAGAACGAGCAAGAATCTAAGCCTAGAAGTTTAAGTATTAGTTAATAAGAGTACGAATTCTTATATCGTCGATTAGAACTAGGTATAGGAAATAGGAATTACTTTAATCTAAAACATCCTAGAAAGTAAAATAATTACTATAGGAGGGCTAGTTACTATCTTAGGAATTAGTAGGAGATTAGTTACTAGCGTTTTTAGCATCGAGATTAAAGTACTAGTTTTCGTCTCTAGACTAGTTATAGGAGCTATACCTATACTTTTACTTCTAGGACGAACTTAGATACGTAAGGTAAGACTCGTAGGAAGAAACTACGACGATAGAATATAAGAAGGAACTATTAGTAATACGAAAGGAGAATTAGTTACCTTTACTAGGCTAAAAGGATCTAAGAGATGCCTTTTAGTCTAGGACTACCTTTAGAAACTAGCTTTAGGAAACTAGTACGCAGTTTTATAGCTATAACGATAACTGCTAGAAAGTAAGTAGCTACGATACTATTAGATATTAGTAAAAAGAGAGTCGGGGCCCGGGGCCTTAGCTTATATTAGGATATAGAACTAGATACTTAGGCTAATAGAGGTTTCTACTTAGCCGAAGAGGAATTTAAGGATCCGGAAACGATCCTAATCTAAACGATACTATCGGCTTCTATAATAATATAGAAGAGATAGAAGGAGGTACCTCGGTCTCCTACTATTATTCGAGTATATACCCTCTATAAGAGGAAGGCTAATAAAGTACTACCTATACTCGCTAGCGTATATAAGACTTCTAGAGAAGGTCTAGGAGGAATACTAAAATAGAAAGAGGAGTGTCTAAGGGAGGAAGCCTTAACGCCTCTTAGGACAGGCCTATATAATAGACAATATTTAATTAAGAAGTTATCTAATATTAAGCGAGGAAGTAGGCTAATAGTAGAAATGCTTACCCTAATACTAGATAGGGTCGGGATTAAGCTCTAGCCGAAGGAGAAGGAACTACTAATCTATATACTAGTTAACTATAAGAAAGTACTCGCTTCGTCTTTCGAATACTTAGGTCGTATTTACCTAAGAGTAGCTCTACTATAGGTTATCTATACTATACTATATACGCTATAGTAGTACCTAGGATTCCGCATAAGCCTATTATAGAAGGTATAGGTTAAAGGGATTTTACGAACTCGTATAGAAGCCGGAACCTTAGAATATAGCTATGCCGCGTATAGAAACCCCTACTTCTTAGTTTTAAAAAGAGATATAGGGAAGTATAGATTAATTAATATAGCTATAGAGATTAACTAGGTTATAATTAAGGATGCCTTCTTACCTCTAGATATAGATTCCTTCTTAGAACAATTCGTAGGTTATATCGTAGCTAGCCTTCTCGACCTCTTCTTAGGATACGATTAGGTTCCTCTAGCTAAGGAGAGTAGAGACCTAACTAGTTTCGATAGCTCTCTATTCGGTCTTTTAAGAATAACTACGTTGCTATAAGGAGCGACGAACTTAGTATCTTAGTTCGCGAGGATCGTAAATATAGTCCTATATAATTACCTCTCCTATAAGGCTAGTCTCTTTATCGATAATTTCGGGGTAAAGGGACTATATACTACGTATAGAAACAAAGAGATCGAGCTAGGGATAAGGTAGTATATTATCGAATATATTTAAGACTTAGATTAAGTTCTCGCGGACATCGAGCGAGCTAGGATAACGGTTGCTATTAAGAAGTTATAGATCCTTTAAACTAAGATTAAGGTTATAGGGTACGTAATAGATTAAAACGGTAGACACCCTAACGCGGTTCGTATAGCTAAGCTCCTAAGGTAGCTATAGCCGATTAACTAGAAGGAGGTACGTATATTCGTTAGGATCGTCGTATACTTCTAGATCTAGATTCCTCGTTTCGCTATTATCGCTAAACCTCTATATTAGCTCCTACGTAAGGATACTATTTTTAAATAGACGATTGCCTATAAGAGAGCTAAGGAGCACTACGTATAGTTACTAATTACCGCCCCTATATTAGTTACTATATAATACGGCCCCGGAATAGGAGTTATCTACGTCGCGGTAGATACTAGTATTAAAGAATAGGAAGCTATACTTATATAAACAGTCGACGATAAGAGGTATCTATCTAGGTACGAGAGTAGAATATAGGATAAATAGTAGAGGAAGTATAACGCTAGAAAGCAAGAATATCTTACTATACTCCGAGTATTAAAGAAGTTTAAACTATAGCTCTTCGAGGTATACTTCGTACTCGAGATCGATGCTAATATATTAGTTTATTAGCTTAGCAAGGCCTTAACCGACCTTCCTAATACGACTATAACTAGATAGATCGCCTAGATTCGACTATTTAACTTCGAAGTCCGATATATACCTAGAATAAAGTATTAGGGGCTAGACGCGCTATTAAGGCGACTATAGACCCCTTCTAAATATAGGGAACTAGGGTAGACGGCTAATATAGTTCTAGATCGCGAGGATAATAATATAATCGACCGTGCCTTCTTCGATATATTTATAAGGCGAGTTCGCTAAGTTAGGGCCTAGGGCCCCGACTCCCTTAAATCTCTAGACTCTATCTTCCTAGATAAACTAGTAGGCACTCTAGACGACTATAAGCATACGACTAAGTCTATTGCCTTTATACTTCTTCGTAGAAAGCATATAGAAGAGATAACCCTATTAGAATATAAGAGGTACCTTAAACTTAGCTAGAAGTTCGTAGTCGTAGATCGGAAGCTATATCGCTAGAGATATATAGATGTACTATTATAAAGGGTAGTAGATTAGGACTACGCTCGTATAGAGGTCCTTTAGTTAATATACGAGCGAAATAGGTATCGTAGTATAGAAGGTATATACTAAATACTATCCCGCCTATACTAGTAGGATAGAATATACTTAGAATATGCTATATACTATAGGAAGTATCCTTAATGCAGCTTCTAGAATAGAGTATAGCAGCCTACTCCTATATAGGAAGTCTAGGTTTAAAGCGTAGGCGAGAAGTAGTACCTAGATCCTATATATATAGATAAGAGGGGATCCTTAATCGTAGCTAGAGAAGGACTCTCTTAGTAGATCGAGGCTAAGGTCGTATATAAGACCGCGAAAGAAATTACCTCGCTATAGATTACTAAATTTATCTATAAGGATATCTTCTACCGATAGGGCGCTCTATAGGAGGTTATTATAGATAATACTAAGGCTAACCTTAAGGATATTACTAATCTTCTCGAGAGCTATATAGTTAGACGACTACGGGTGTCTCCGTATTATCCGGAATCTAATAGCTTAGTCGAGGTAGGTTATAAACTAATACTAGCCGCCTTATCTAAGTACTTAGAAGGAGGTTCTAAACCTTAGATTCCGTACGTTCTATTAGTATTATAGGCCGATCGAACGACCGTAGTATCTTCTACTAGCTAGATACTAGCTGCTCTTATAATTAGAAGAGAAGTAGTACTACTAATTAAACTAGATATACGAACGTATAGGGTAGTAGATTAGGGATCGGTTTAGACTCGAGAAGATCTCCTATATATATAGTTACTCGCGCTCGAGAATATATAGGAAATAATAGAAGAAGTAAAGAATAGGAATAAGTAGTTCTATAAGTAGGCAAAGGAGTACTTTAATATAGTCTAGAACGTCGACTAGTAAGACTTTCGCGTAGGGGATATAGTAATAATCTATCGTACTTAACTCGAATATTCGCGATTAGATAAACTCGTATACTAGTAGCGTAGACCGTACTAGGTAGCCGCGTATACGCCTAAGGCGTTATATTACGAGCTCGAAGAACTAGATAGAACACCCCTAACTAGTATATAGAACTATATAAGCCTAAAGCGCTTATAATTTAGTATATAATAAAAGCAATTAGTTACGAACCGGTTATATGCATACCTTAGCCTTAGTATATATAGAGGTTAAGCGTACTTATAATTATAGTTAGCAAACCTAATATTTACTTAGTTTGCTATTTACCGGTCTTAGTAGTAGCTGCACCTTTACTATAAAAGCGGCCCTTCCTTCCTCGGAAACCTTCTCTTCTTTTCTTACTAACCTACCTTCCTCTCCTCGTACTCTCTTCTCTTTTTTAATACCTAAACTATATTTCTCGCTATCGAGATCTTTACGAATATAAACCTATCTTTATAAGCGTAGAGCTATAAGAACGGAGCTACTAATATTTACGACCTAGTCGCGAATATTAACTTAATTAAAGACGATAATAAGTAGCGTAACGTTATTAGCGAATATATCTACTATATTAATAAGCGCTTATCCTATTAAAACGACCTAGCCTTCGAGTTTAGTAGTACGCTCTACCTTAACGACTTTAAGAGTATAACTAAAGGAGTAGCCTCGTACTTCCCTAAATACTCTAAGGCCTATAAGGCTAGAGAGAGTTAGTAAGATTAAAGAGAGGGATGTCGCAAGATAGTTACTAGTCTTTAAGGACTAGAACGAGCTAAGCATCCTCTACTCGTAAATGCGATTTAGTACCTAGGAATAGTAAAGTAGATGTCTACCTTTATAAGTAAGAACTCGAAGTAGGATAAGGCTGCTCTAATCCTCTATAAGGCTATTATTTAAAGGTTACTCTACCTAATAGCTAATAGATCTACCTTAGCTAAGGCTACTTAGAGTAATTTCGATAAGATTCGTAAAGCTAGGGAAGAAGTAAACCGTATAAATATTAATAGCGCTGCTATATAATAGGCCCTACGAGATTAAGGCCTATAACTTACTCCGAACTTTATTAGTCCGCTATAAAGAGATATTACTACTAGACTAACCTTATTAGCGCCCGCTCCTTATTCTATAAGTATTAATCTATAATAGTAATAGACTAGTCGTCTAGTTACTCGGTCCTATAAGTAGGTACTATAAAGTATATAGTTAGGGCCTAGGGCCCTAACTAGGTTATAGAAGCTAGGGCCTAGGGCCCTAACTAAGAATCGTCCTCTATTAGGTATACTTATAGGGCCGTATACTCGAGGACTATAGGATCGTCGTAGATTAGAGCCCCTAAGTCGTAGGTAGAGTAGTTAGAGTTAGGAGTTAACTATACGTAGCCGAGCTACCTCTATAGCCTCTTAGTAATTAGTTCTATTAGGTTCCTTATACTCTAGAATCTCGACTAGTAATATCCCGAAACTATAGAAGTAAGTTCCTCGAGCGCATAAGGATTGCTCTACGGAGAATACTAAGCTTATCGGTATAGTTAATATAATTAAGAGTACTACGGTAGTATAGCTATCCGAGACCGTCGTACTAATTAAATAGTACTATAAGCGAGCACGATAGGATATGCCTAATAGCTATAGGCCGCTATATAGGAACTATTCTCGACGCGCAAGTAGTAGAATATATAGCTTTTAGACGAATATTATAGATAACTAGCTCGGAGATCGTTTCGCGGTATACCTATATAGTAATATCGACGAGGTTAAAAGAATAAACCCTACGTAGTTTTAGGGCAAGCGTCGCCCTCCTATTATAGTAGACGCCTTAGGTATCTTTAGATATAGACCTACCTTAAGCTAGGATCTACTACTAGAATATATTACGAATACTAACGCCTTAGCGGCCCTAAAAACAAGGCTAAACAAGAAGGTGCTATAAGATTTTAAGGACTTTAGTACGACTATAATTACCCTTTTTAATTAGCTTCGGCCGGTCGAGGAAGCTATTAAGCGAGAGTTCGATATCTACGACTAGTACCTTCGAGAGGCTAATAGGCGTAAGAATCTCGGTTAGCTACGGAATATATACTATAGCTTAACCTAGTAGATTTTCCGCTAGGACCCTATATACTAGCTATATTATATAGTAATCCGACCGGACTATACGACGCACCTATACTCCTACCTATACTACGCGAAGTTCTTATATAGGGCTATAGGATATAAAGAAGCGAATAATACGAGCAAGTTCTACTATATCGATATCGCCCTTAATAAGCTATACTAAGGCACTAGTATTAACCTTATCTAAGGAAGCGTATCTCTTACTAATAAGAACGAGGCTAATACTACTATATTAGTAAGAGGCCTATATAAGAGAGATGTTTTCTAGGCTTAGTTCGAGCGTATAGAGAAGCGAGGGGTTCTAAAGGATAATAAGGGCCTATTTATCGAGGCTATCGGCTCTAACTAACTAACGGAAGAAGACTATACCCTAATTAGTTATAGGATAAAACTATAGGTCTATAGCGCCTTCTAAGTACGTATCTCGTCGCTATATCTACTATATAGTATAAAGGCCTCCGAGAAGACTCGCCGAACTATACTTCCTTAGTTTACTTAGGTCGATATTAAGAATAATAGCCTAGAAATAGGTAAAGCTTTAGGAACCTATACTAAACTACGTAACGTATACTATAACCTCCTTCTAGGAGTTAGTATACTATCTGGTTATCCGAACAAGTATAATATTATACTCTTCTAGTTTCTAGCCTCTACCTATTTTACTCTATAGAGTCCTCTATTAGCTACACTCGTAGGATAGCTACGATAGGATAACCCGGCCGTTATTAAGAACGCTTATAAGTAGATAACTTACTCTAAGGAAGACTTCTTTTCTAAGGCCTCCGACTACTACGACCGCGTGCTTATAGAGTATGCTCGTATCTAGCCCTTAGTATTAGAACTAGAATAAATGTTTTTCGGAAATAATAGTTGCGTACTATACTAAGCCGACTATTCGAAGCGGCCTATAGCTTAGTTTTACGAAGACGTAGATATTAACGACTAATCGGAGATCTATAGTTAAGTATAGAACGAGGTATAGGAGGAAGCTAAGGCCCGGGGCCCCGGCTTAGTAAAGTTAATAGTAGTAGACGATATAAGGGAGATAAGTTAGACTATAAACGATAAGTATTTCCTATAAGTACTTTTACTTCTACTAGACTAGAATTTAACTAATATCGTAGGTTTAGGTTTATAATAGGGGTAGAGTATATTAGCCGGCTAATATACGTTAACTAGCTACTTATTCTAATACGAGAATTAAGACATACTACTACTATAGGAACTTAAATTCGGGGCTTACTTTAGTAGTTTCGGGAGTCGGAGTTTAATTAGTAAGGCGGGTATACTTATAGCCTATAGTTCGAACACGAATAAAATATAAGAACTAATATAGATAGTAATATAACGACGACGTGTAGCTATAACCTTCTTCCCTTACGAAGTCGTATATACGGAGGAGATAGTAGAGAAGTAGTTACGATAGCTTCTAACGTGCACTTACTAGAAATAGGTACGCCGGACGAGATAGTATCCGAGAACTAGCTACGTAGGGCATTCTATTACCTACCCGCCTTACGACCTACTCTATCTATACTAATATAAGCTACCCGAGTATATATAGTTTAGGGTTATACTAGTATAGTAGCTCTCTCGGTTCTTAAGTAGTTATATCTTAGTAGATTCCTTCTCTCTTTTATCTACCTAAGCTAAGGCCCCGGGCCCTAGCTTTAACTTCCCTACCTAATAGATACCTATCTTACTAGGAAATAATTTATTATATGTTCCTAGGTTGCCTTTACCTATTCCGCGTCCGGATTAAGTTAGACTACCTAGTCTCTACTTACTACTCTTCTATAGCGGCTTCTCGTCTTATACTACCTATAGTATATACTTAGTTCGTCCGTATACTATTATCTCTTATCGCGAACTATATTTATAAGAACGGAGCGTAGTCTTCTTTTATTTTCGGAGTATAGGCTATGCCTACGCTACCTATATTCTAGTACTAGTCTCGTCCGCGACTTCTAAACGTATACTATATTAGATTCTAAGTCTATATTATCCGCGACTCCTAAACGCGTACTATATTAGATTCTAAGTCTATGTTATTCGCGACTCCTAAACGCGTACTATATTAGATTCTAAGTCTATATTATCCGCGACTCCTAAACGCGTACTATACTTAATCCTAAACGCTATATATATAGTAGAAGTAGCTAACTTCCCGCGAACTATATACGTATACGTATGCAAATTAAATCTAAGTCTTATCTATAGTGCCTCTTTTAGTAACGTAGTATCTTTTTAGTCGTAGTCTTGCCCTACCTTCGGCTCTAGAATATAACTCTAAACTATATATACTCGGGTAGCTTATATTAGTATAGATAGAGTAGGTCGTAAGGCAGGTAGGTAATAGAATGCCCTACGTAGCTAGTCCTCGGATACTATCTCGTCCGGCGTACCTATTTCTAGTAAGTGTACGTTAGAAGCTATCGCAACTACTTCTCTACTATCTCCTCTATATATACGACTTCGTAAGGAAAGAAGGTTATAGCTATACGTCGTCGTTGCGTTGCTATCTATATTAGTCCTTTTTTTATATTATTCGTGTTCGAACTATAGGCTATAAGTATACCCGCCTTACTAATTAAACTCCGACTCTCGAAACTACTAAAGTAAGCCCCGAATTTAAGTTCCCGTAGCGGCAGCATATCTTAATTCTCGTATTAGAATAAGTAGCTAGTTAACGTATATTAGCCGGCTAATAATAGTAATAAGCCGGCGGTCCGTAAGGTAGCTATAGGCAAGTCGAAAAAAGTAGAAGCGACGGAGATATTATATAAGTCTCTACTACTAAAGTAGATAGTATAGGGTACCTGCCTATATAATACGTACTAGTAGTATAAGTACGAGGAGAAGTTAAATCTTAGGAGGGCTATAGGCTAGCTAAGTTCCTTCTCGATAATACTATAAATATTAATATAGTATCGCGAGCCTTCGTGCTCTAGTATAAGTTGCCCTTATAGCCGAACGCGGCCTTACTACTAGCTACTACCTTTACGAGTAAACTAGGTTATTATTATAGTACGTACTATATATATATAAGGCTCGCGGACTTCTTAGAGATTAAGTACGTAACTAGAGGGATCTTCTACGTATATAATATACTAAATCCTAATATTATTCTTAGCTATCTATAGCGACATATATAACGAGTAAGTATCGATAGTAGTATAGATAAATAGCGTTATAGTAACGATCGTTTTAGCCGATTCGAAGTCCGAGAGGCCTATAAGTTCCTTAAAGACCTCTAGAAGGCACCTACTATATTTATAGTTAGCCTAAGTAGAATAGGCGAGGAGCCTACTCTAATACTAGAGAAGTTCTATTAGTTCGACGATATCCTTAACCTAATAAAGGAAATACGAAGTAGACTTATTAATAGCGCTAAATATATAATCGACTTAAAGCTAGGCACTATACTACTCTTTAGGCCGCTATACTACTAGTTAAGTAGAGAGCTCGAAGAGCTTAAGGAGTACCTAAAGACTAAGCTCGAGTATAATTAGATCGAGCGTTCTAATAGCGAGGTAGGTATGCTTATCCTATTTATACTAAAGAAGAATAGCAAGCTATAGTTATATATAGACTACTATAGGCTAAACGAGATTATAATTAAGAATCGGTACCTACTACCTCTTATTAGCGAAATACTAGATAAACTTATAGGAGCTACGTAGTTTACGTCGCTAGATCTTATAGACGCGTATTATCGCATCTATATTAAACTAAGCGACCGCTAGAAGACTACGTTTTATACGCGATACGGTTACTACTAATACTAGGTAATGCTCTTTAGTTTAACGAATGCCCTAGTAACGTTCTAGGCGTATATTAACCGCGCGCTAGTAGGGCTAGTAGATATAAGCTACGTAGTATATCTAGATAATATCCTAATCTATAGTAAGACTCGTAAGGACTACGTGCGAGACGTATACGCTATACTTAAGAGGCTCTATAAATTCGGACTCTACGTATAACGCGCTAAGTATAAGTTCTTCTAAAAACAAGTTAACTTCCTTAGGTTTATAGTTACGACTAGAGGCGTAGTAATAGACCCTAGTAGGGTAGCCGTAATTACCTCGTAGCTAAGGCCGACTACTTTAATAGAGGTTTAATCGTTCCTTAGGTTCGTAAACTTCTACTACTACTTTATCTTTAGATATTTAAGAGTCGTAGTACTACTAACCGTACTCTCGAAGAGCGCGAAGAATAGTAGGAAGCCGGGGCCTATTAGTTAGAGTAAAGCCGAGGAGTAGGCTTTCTTAAAGTTAAAAGAACGCTTCTAGACTACGCTACTCCTTAGGTACTTTAACTCTATATTACGCCTACGAGTCGAGACTAATATATCTAACTTCGCTATTACTAGTATTCTAAGCTAGCTATTCGAGTTAGAATAGCACCTAATCGCGTTCTTCTTATAGAAGATAATTAATACTAAGTATAACTACGAGGTCTATAATAAGGAACTCCTTATAGTAGTAGAATCCTTTAAGGTATAGAGGCCTTACCTCGAAAGCGCTACGTATAAGGTAGAGGTACTAGTCGACTACGCTAACTTAAAGGCCTTTATAGGCATAAAGTAGTTAACGGGCCGATAGGCTAGGTAGGCTACGTTCTTAGCCCTATATAACTTTATAATTAGTTATAGAGCAGGTAAGCTAAACGTAGCCGACGCGCTATTAAGGCGTAGCGATTACGTAAAAGATACGTAGGCAATAAATAATATATTACTATCGCTATAGCGAAAACTCTAAGTTTAGAGTAACTTCTAAGTAGGCGGACCGGTTATAAACTATATTAAGGCCGCCTATAACTACTAGTATATAATAAACTAGGGGGCGGCAACGATAGTAGCTAATAGGACGTAGTCCGCTAGCTCCGAACGCTACGAGCTAGGCCCGTATAGATTCGCGCTACTAATATAGGTCGCTAGCGCTATTATTATAAAGGAACGGCTATATACTAATATCTTAGACCTAGTAATCGGGTACGCAGCTACGCTAGTCTAGCTAGACCTAATAGCGAAGGAGCTATATATATAAGCGGAGAGTAATAGAGCCGAAGGCGACAAGTATACTATCTAAGATAGGTATATATATCGTAATAGGGTATTATACCTTCCCTACGACCCTATATTATAAACGTAAGTAATTCGTATATACTACGACGACTTCCTAGCTAGCTATTTTAGTAAGAATAAGACTACGGAACTCGTTAAGAGAAAGTACTAGTAGCTAGAAGTTAACGAGGACGTTAAGTAATACGTCGAATCGTATAGTAGCTATTAGAAGGCAAAAGCGAGGCGCTACTATCCCTATAGCGAAATAGTTACGCTTCCTCTACTAGAACGGCTATAGAAAGATCTATCTATAGACTTTATTATAGACCTTCCTCTAAGTAAGCGTAATAGTTATATATTTAACGCGATCCTTATAATTATTAACCGCTATTCTAAGATAGTAACTTTCGTTCGGACGATAAAGCGCTATATAAGCGTAGAGCTTACGAATATCCTACTTAATAAAGTTATATAACTTCGAGGTATACCTAGTAGTATTATCTCTAATAGAGGGTCTATATTTACTAGCTAGTTCTAGTTAGACTTCTATTTCGAGGTATACGTAAAACGTAGGCTAAGTATAGTATTTTACCCGCAAACGGATAGCTAGACTAAACGCGTAAACTAGACGCTTAAGTAGTACCTACGTATCTATTATAGAAAGAACTAAGACGACTAGGCGTCTATACTAGCCTCTATAGAATTCGCGTATAATAATAGCCTAAATATAATACTAAAGATATCGCTATTCTATATTATCTATAAGTTCGACCCGGACCTAACGATAGAGACCTATAAGAGGGACGTAACTAAATCTTAGGACGCGATTCTATAAGGAGAAGTACTAGTAGTAAAGGATACTATAAAAAGGTTAAAGCGGAATTACGAGAAGTTAATAAAGCGCTAGTAGCAAGTAAGCGAGTCGTAGGCTAAGTATTATAACTAGAAGTATTAGCTAAAGGAATATAAGGTTAGCGATATAGTCTTCCTATCTACGAAGAACCTAAAACTAAAGGTACTATTAAAGAAGCTAGCGGATAAGTTCGCTAGACTATTTAAAGTAATTAATATAGTCGGGAAGTAGGCGTACTACCTAGCCCTTCTAATAGAATTATATATCTATAATATCTTCTACGTATCCCTTCTAGAACTCTAGTATAGTAGCGAATCTTAGAAGACTAGCTTGCCCCTCGTAGATAATAAGGGCGAGTAGATAGTCGAGAAAGTACTAGAAACCCGAGTTAAGAAGAGTAAGAGGAAGTAGCTAGTTTAGTAGAAAGGCTAGCTAGAAGAATACGACACGTAGGAACTAATCGAATATATTAGAGAATATAAAGCGCTCGAGGAATTTAAGGCATAAGAGTAGAGCAAGAGGAGCTTACGTAAGCTATAAAGTCGACTATTATAGCTACTACGCTACTAATTAACCGTCGCGACTACTATAATTTGCGACGAGTACGCGCTAAGCGCTAAAGCTACGACGAAATATTATATTACGAAAAGCTACTAAAGAGAATAGAGGATATAGAGTAGAGAGAAATTATTTATTTATAGCGCCTATAGGCGTAGCGTAAACGGGCCGTAGCGCTAGCGTAGAATAGAAGTATAAAATAAGGTAGTAGACTATATAAGTAGCGTAGAAGAAGTATAAGAAGAGAGTATAAGGAGAGCGTACGATACGCTAGCTTACTCCTCTATACTCTCGTCCTTCTTCTTCTTATCGTTCTCCTTCTTCTTATCCTTCTTATTATTATTCTCCTCTTTCTTCTCTACTATAGAGACCTCGTCGTTAGAGACCTCCTCTACTTAGCTAGTAAGGTAGTCGGCGTAAGTAGTATAGACCGCCGTATCGAGCGCCTCTTTTAAGGCGCTAAGTAGGTATAAACGCTACGAAGAATATTAGTAATACGTACGAGGAGTATATAACCTATAAGATATACCTCGTACTTAAGCTTAAAGAGCCTAGAGAATAGGGCGATCTACTTACTAGCTATAAGTAGCTTAGTAGTAGAAGGACCGCTACCGGCTAGTAACGCGCTAGCCCTACTCTTCTTTAGGGTCTTAAAGACCCTAGCCGACTTACTCTTATTAGACTATAGGATCTTAAGGCTATCGGCGATTAGGGCTTATAGATCGGTATAGTAGTAGCGGAGCTACGTAGCGCATACGGCCGGCCTACTCTTAGCTAGCTTAGCGAGGTAGAAACGTAAGCGCCTTGCCTACGTAATAATATTAGGGTCGGTATAGCGTTCGTAGGAGTAGTTATTATTATTATAGCACTAGTAATTCTTCTTCTTATCTAGTTTTATAACCCTATCGTACGGCCAAATACTAGCTATATATACTATATTAGTAAGGAACTCGTAGCTAATATATACGCGGAACGCTAGACTTACCTATTACTAAATATAAGAAGTAACGATAATAGTCGTCGTCCTTTATAGTAGGGAGGTTAGTAGTAGTACGGGGATCGGCTAAGATTATAGGAGTAGTAATCTTCTTAAGAGGTATAATACTTATAGATTAGGTACTAGGAAAAGGCTAGGGAGATATATTAATAGTATAAGGCAGGAGCGGGGCGCTTATCTAAAGATAGTATACTAGAATAAGTATTAACGTAATAGGGCGCGAACTTATAGCCTATACTTACCCTATAATTAACGCGCGGCCTATATAGGGTCTATAATATAAAAGTCCCTTAAGATCTAGTACGTTACTATAGTACTACTAAAAATCGCGCACGACTATAGAGCGGTAGAGCAACGTAACCGTAACGTAATAAAAACGTAAGCGGCCGGCTACTATATTAATATAGACTTTCCTACGAGCTAAGGCAGCTCTATAGAAGAGAGGAGATAATTATAAGAGTAATAGCTTAGGGGGCTAATAGCTTAGAGGGCGTCTAAGTTAGACGCCGAAGTATCTAGCTTACGCTACGTATACTCGGCGTAAGATAAAAGCACGCTAAACGTATATAGAGGAATCGGTAAGAATTAGTCTCTTAATATCTCTAACGAGTATAGTTAGAGGCGCTTAATATATTGCTATATACTAACCTTTTATACCTCGTTATAACTATAATACCTAGGTTACTAGTCCTTATCTTTGCCTTTACGCTTATCTTAAGAGTTCTTCTCCTTCGAGTTAGATCTATAACTACCTTTAGAGGTATACGCGTTACTATCGACTCTCTTACGCTTCGACTACTAGTACGATGCGTCCTTATTACGGTCGCGTAAGCCTATATCGCGTAGTATTAACCTTTCTACCTATTTAAAGCGTCGTACTAGGGCGACGAGGTTAGCGCGCTTTACTAGGATAATATAGTTCTTAATAATATCCTTCTATAGTAATAGCTTTAACTTTACGAGAAGCTAGCGAACTAACTACGCCTCGGTATAGTCGCTAAGCTATACCTCGAGGTTACTAAGGTCTATTACGAATTATCGTATACTTTAATTTTCGCCTTAGCGTATTATCTCGTATTTAATAGTTACGAGTAGCTAGTAGTTTACTTAATCCCCGACGATATTATATAGGAACTTATAGAACTACGCTTAAGTATACTCTACTAGAAGTATACTAGGGTGCTCGTTATACTAGGCTTCTTACGCTTTGCTTACGAGGAATATAATACTAGCGATTACTTTCTAGTATTCTATTATAAACTTCCTCGGCGCGGCTATAAAGTTTACTTTATATACGTAGACGTATTCCTAGGCTTCCTTAACGGTCTCGCTCTTAAATAGCTTAGGAGAGCAGAGCTTAATAGATTCGTAGGGCGCATATTCGTCGCTACTATAACGCGTACTATCCTTAGTATCTCTAGTAATGCTCGCTATACTAGAGTACCTCGAGCTAAGGCTTCTTACTATCGTACTTAAGTATATTAATAGGATAGTCGTCCTAACTTCTCGTATTAAGTATTTATTCTCTACTTAAAGAGTATAAAGTTCGAGCTATTCGTATAGCATAGCGTTTTCTCGCTCGAGACGCTTACGCCTTGCCTATATATTATTAGCGTCGTTTATCTCCTCGTCTTCTTTAGCTTTAGAGTCTAGTAACTCTCCTACGTAGCCTAATAGTAGTACTACGGACCTAGTACGTTCGCTACGGTTACCTAGCTATATAGATGCTCCTCGCGTAAGTATAGTAGGCCTTAATAGATCGCTACTCTCGATAAGGTAGAAGAATTAGTATTATAAAAGGTTAGTATATAGTAATATATTAAGCGCCTCTAACTATACCTATTAGAGATATTAAGAGACTAATTCTTACTAATTCCTCTATATACGTTTAGCGTGCTTTTATCTTACGCTGAGCATACGTAGCGTAAGCCGGATACTTCGGCGTCTAACTTAGACGCCCTCTAAGCTATTAGCCTCCTAAGCTATTACTCTTATAGTAGATCTTCTAGAGGTTCTCTACCTAAGAACCTAACTAACTTAGCTAAGAGAGAAGAGTCTTAGTAATAAGGGAAAGCAGCTATCTAGAAACTACTATTAGATTAAAAGAGCTTATGTTTTCTAGAGTAGGATTTATTTATTTAATTTTATAGAAATAGATTTAATAAGTAAGAATAGTAAGAGAAGGACACCTCTCTTAATAAGAGAGAACTAGAGGCTTTAGTTTAAGCTATAGGAAAATATCCTAGAAGGAAAGGAAATCTTCTAAATAATCTTAGACTTAAAGAGGTTAATAAATCTTACCCTACCCTTAGAATTATCTAAGGCCTTATTAAGTAAAGGAAAGGCTATAGCCTTTTTAGAATTTAGCTTAAAATAGTAGAAGGATAATATAAGAGCAATATATATCTTAATAAAGAGCCTTAGTATAGATAACTAAGATAAAGTAATAAATAAGATAAGGGTATATAATATCTAGACAAAACTATATAAGAAGTATAGTAAGGTCTAGCAAGCCTATATAATAGGTATTATCTAAGAATTTATAACCTTTAAGATAGAACTAAAAGATATAATTAGGAAATTATAGGTTTACCTTAGTAACCTTAAGAGGAGGATTATAGAGATTAATAAGAAGGAGTTATACTATAAGACTCCTAGTATAAGAATTAAGCATCTACTCTTTATACTCCTAGTAGAGTATAAAAGTATAAGGCAAACTATTTAGGCCTAGAAGGACTTAAATCCTAAGGAAATCCTCTAACTCCTTAAAGTAAAGAAGTTAATATAGTATAGGTACTAGTCTTAAGAAATAGTAATATTTACTAAGAGAAGAGGGATCTAAGGTACGAAACTAAAATATTACCTATATAACTAAGAATATTTTAGAGGTATTACTAAGTATCTATACCTTAATAAAGCTAAGAGAACTATTAACCCGAGATAGAACTATAAAGTAGAAAAGAGAAGAATACTACCTAAAGAGAGTAGCTTTAAGAGGAGATCCTTACTAGATAAAGAGATATTAAAAGATATAGTAAAGAAACTTAACTTAAAAGTCTAATCTCTTAAGAAAAGATAAAGCTTAAGGAGGTTTTCTAAGAAGGCTTATACTACTTAAGAAGATATAGAACCTTTAGTAATATTTAAAGCATCTTAATCCTTATTAGAGAATAATAATATAAATAAAGTTATATACTTAACTATAAAGGTAAAAGGCAAGTATATACTATTAAGATAGCTACTTAACTCTTACGCCTTATTATATATAACTAACTAAGAATTACTTTTTAAAGAGCTAAAACCCCTTTAGAAGAAAAAGTAGATTAAGGTTAGAGGTAGCTATCTAATAGCTATATATATAAGGAATATAGTAATAAGTAGAAAGAGAGGAAAGTAGATTATACTTAAGAATATTCTCTTTATACCTAACTTAGGAGTTAATCTTATTTCTTAAAGCTAATTTAGCTAGTAGTATAGTATTTAACTACTAAGATTTATACTTGTTTTATTATTTAGGAAACTAGTTATTTAGATAAAACTATTAGGAGGAGTGCTATTTATTAAGGAGATTAATAATATATTATAGGAGCTTATATTATTATGCTTTAATTAGAATTAAGAGAATAAAGCCTATACTTTTAAAGCCTAAGAGATACTTTAAGAATAGTAGGAGCTTTAGTATAGGAGACTTATATACTTTAGAGAGGGTCTTCTTAAAAACCTATATAAGGTATTTAACTTAAAGGCTTAAATTCCTATTCTAAAGGAATACTAGCTCTATAGAGTATATTCCTTAGTAAAAATAAAAAAATATAGAAGGAAAGAAACTAAGAGAAAGCCTTAAAGGCTATCTCTTATTTCTATCGATATCTATAGCCCTTTACCTATCTTAAGACTAGGATATAAATAGTAGCTTAAGATTATTAATAACTTCTTAAGAAAGAAGTAGACTTTCCTAATAAAGTCTAAGGAAGATATACTAAGTATCCTTAAAGACTAGAAGGTAAAAGCTAAGCTATAATTAGGAAATCCCCTCTAGATTATAAGGAGTAATAGAGCAAGAGAGCTTCTTACTATACTAAAGTAGTAGAAGAAGGAATATAGAATTTCCTTCTATATAACTAAGGCATATAACTCTATCTAGAATAGAGTAGTTAAGAGGTTAATCTAAACCTCTAAAGATTATATAAGAGCAATACTAGAAGATGCTTATATACCTATTAAATTCTAGCTAGAAGCCTTAGTAGCTTATATAGTTATTAGAAATTCTCTTCCTAATAGCTTAGAAATTAATAGATTTAAGGTATTACCTAAGGAAGCCTTTTTAGGCATTTAACCCTCTATATTATACTTTAGAGTTTAGAGTTATAAAGTAGTAGTCTATATAGATCTAAAGTCCTAGCTAGCTAGGATAAGATTAGATAAACTAATAAATAGAGGTAAAGATGCTATATTTATTAGGTATATTCCTAATACTACTAAAATATAGCTCTTCTAGGAGCCTAATATAAGGGCTATTAAAGCCTATAGTACTACTACTTAGTTTAAGTATAAGAAAGGAGGAGATATAGAGCTAAATATTCCTAAGCTTAACTAAGTAAGTAATATACCTATTAAGAACCTAGTTAGTAGACCTCTAAAGAAGCTAATAGTAGTTATACTACCTATAACTACTATACCTATAGCTATAGCAACTAAACCTATAGGTTCTAGCTAGATACTCTTTATATAGTTACTACCTCTACTAAAGGATAAGAAGGAGTACTAAAGAATAGAGGATCTAGAAAAAGAAAACTCTAAGGAACTATAACCCTAGTAGGAGAAAAGTAGAACTACTAAACTACCTAAGTTAAGCTAGAAAATTAATAGATAAGCTATTCCTAGTACTAGTAGGAGACTATATTCTAAAGTAAAAGTATTAACTATTATATAGTAGGACCTATAAGAATATAGGGATTAGGAGAGGAACTAAGACTAGACCTATAGCTAAAAGAGGAGGAGATCTATCTTAAATAAAGGACTAGGCCTAGAGCTAAAAGCTTATAGCATAGTAATAAGATAAGTACTTTAGAAAAGATAAAGAGAATATAAATAGAAGGAGGAGCTAACTACTAAGTACTATAGGGCATTCCTTAGCTAAGTTTAGAGCTAAGAGTAGGAGTAGATTTAAGAAGCCCTATTAGAGGTTTAAGAGTCTATATTTATAGTAATTGCTCCTTAAGCCTTTATATAAAGACAAAAGGTATCTATTTTAAAGTCCTATAAGGAGGTAATTTAGGATCCTAAATAGGGATATATATAGGAAGATATAGTCTAAAAGGAACTAACTATATTAAGAAGTAATAATACTTAGATAGAGGTTATTCTACCTAAAGGAGTAAACCTTATAATATCTAAGTAGGTATTTAATATAAAGAGATTAATTAGTAGAGCTATTAAAAAGTTTAAGGCAAGACTAGTTATAAGAGGTTTCTCTTAGAAATTTAGAGTTAACTTCTAAGAGACCTTTATACTAATAGTTAGGTATAATACCCTAAGAGTATTTATAGCTATAGTTTATAAGAAGGATCTAGAACTTTACTAAGTAGATATAAACAATATATTTACTAAGAGTAAACTTTAAGAAGAAATCTTTATAATTCTACTACTAGGAGTTAAGATTCTACCTAATATAGTCTTATAGATTCTAAGAAGCTTATATAGACTAAAGCAAGTAGTAAGAGACTAAAACAAACTCTATATCTTAAAGTTAAAACAGATTAGGTTTATATAATTAGAAGTAGACCTATACCTTCTTATTTATAAAGAAAGGAATATCTTAATCCTAATATATATAGATAATATCCTAATTATAGTACTAAAGCTAGAAGATATGCTTTAGTTTAAGGAGTAGCTAGGTAAGGTATTTAAGATTAAGGATCTTAGAGAACTAGAGAAAATCCTAGGGATAAGGTTAATAAGAGATAGATAAGCTAGAACTTTAAAGCTTAATTAAGAATACTTTATCTAGGAGAACCTTATAAAGCTAGGAATAACTAAGGAGATAGCTAACCTAACTCTCTTACTAATAGATAGTTATAATAGTCTAAGACTAATAGGCTTATATAATAAGAGAGGGAATAGAATAGAGTACTAAAGCTAAACTAGTACCTAGATATAGCCTATAGTTATAATAAAACTAGATATTGCTTTCTCTCTTAGAAGGCTAAGCTTATATATCTTAGACCTAGCTAAGAGATACTTATAAGCTCTAAAGAAACTAGCAAGGTACCTAAGATTATCCTAAGACTTAGAGTTAATATTTAGGAGAGGTAAGGGAAAGCTAATAGGATATTTAGACTCTAACTATATAATAGATAAGGTAGATAGAGTCTTAATCCTTAGAAGTATCTTCTTCCTTTATAGAGCCCTAGTTTCTTAAATAAGTAAGAAGCAAAAGTCTATTATAATATTAATAATAGAAGCTAAGTATATAGCTATAAATATATATATAAAGCAATCTTAATTCCTAGTAGCTCTCTTAAGAGAGATAGACTATATAGAGCTAGTAGGAGAATACCTATTTTAGCTAACTATTAAAGCCTATCCTAATATAGTAAGAGAGCTAATACTAGTATAAATTATAGAGGATAATTAGGTAGCTTTAACCCTTATTAAGGATATATATACCTATAAGAGATCTAAATATATTAATATTATATATAACTATATTAGATATCTCTAGTAGTAGAGGAAGGTTATAGTAGAATATATTCTAATAAAAGAGATAGTTACTAATAGCCTAACTAAACTAAAGAATAAGCTATAGTTTTAGGAGTTTATAAGATAACTCTAACTTATATAAGGAAAGGTAAAAGATTCCTACCCTAACTATAGATTAAACTCTAGACCTTAGAAAAGTAGGTAAAAGAGGATACCTAATTAAGATATATTATCGTAATATTCTTAATTAAAATACTAAGTTTAGGAGTTATACTATAGAAGAAGTAGCTTGCTATACTTAATAAGTAATTAGAATCTAGGAATCTATATATAGTCTAAAAGGAAAAGCTTAAAGAAGAGATAAAATAAAATAGATAAACTTCTAGAAAGGACAAACTTCTAGGTACGTCTATTTTACGATACTAGACCTTAGAATCGAACTAAGATAGATTAAGTATATAGCTCTAACTATATAGCTATAGCACCTAATAACTTATTATAATTTAGGGATAGATTTAAATATAGGCAGAAGACTATCTAGCCTAAGTAGGAGTATTAGAAAGTATAGTCTAGCTAGATATTCTAAGAGATACTTTAGGGATTAGAATTAGGTAATATAGGTTATATAATACTAGGTTATATAACTTAGCTAATACCTATCTTAGGAGTAAGATATAACCTATAACTAACTAATATAATTAACTCGGTTAGTTCCTACTTATCGCCTCTATTTCTACTACGCGTTATACCTATCTTATCCTCCTTTTCTAATAAAGTATTCGATAATAACTAGTATAACTAAGATTTGTACGTATCTACTACTTTCGTTACTATTTAGATACTACTAAAAGTCTTATATATAGTACGTAGTACTATATAGTTTTAGTTACTAGTCCTATATATACGTAGTCGAAGTATAGTAGATAGTATAGAGTATTTCGTAGTCTATAAAGTATAAGAGTCGAGCGAGCGAGCTCTTAGCTTAGGGTCGAGGAAGCTTATAGCTTAGGGTTATAATTAGGGTTTAGAGCTACTAGGGTTAGTTATAGCAACAGGTATCGAGATCCTAGATCCTAGCCCTATAAAATTTTATTAGTACCCTAGCCTTTTTAGATTAATCGACATCCTAGCCCTTTAAAAATTAATCGAGTTGCTACCTGATTAGCGGATAGTCCTTAGTCACCTAGTTATAAGGCCTGTTTTATAACTAGGAAGGCTGTTACAGCCAGTTACATGGTTGTCACGTTGACTGGCACACCACTAGGTCAGACTGACATGGTAAGATACGGATTCCAGTTTCTTGGGAGATTTCTTCACGGATTGGAAACCATTTTAGCGCTGATGTGAGGACAGATGTGAGGACAGGGAGAAGTACCTTGGCAAAGCGTTCATCCTCATTCGCGACGTCGTACTCTTCGCGTGTCAGGAAGTCTCGGTAGCAAGCATTCTTGTCCGCTACCGCTACCGCTGCACACTGCTTATTGATGCAAGACCGTTGCGGGACCGCTCTATAAGAGCTGTTGAACGACGCCGGGCCCTTCGCCCCTTTTCGTTCACGAAAGACCGAGCCTAGACTCCATGTTCTTAAGCGCCGAAGTACAAATCACGCAATGTAATTGCGAATTCCACAAAATTGATTGGTCCAAGGATGAATGGATCCAGAAGCTGGGTTGTGGAACGAGTAGAAACCCTCACAGTATATTCTGGTCGCCCTGATGCGTTTGGTCGCCGGTACAAAAAACTGAGACTACATCTCTCTCTCGCCACGCCATGCTACTTGCGAGCGATGATCATGCAAGTTTCAATCTACAAGGTACACTCTTCCATCCCAAGGTTGCAGCGTGCTGCCCTCTGGGCCCTTCACATTTCCAATCAGTAGCTTTCTCCTTCCGGATATTTCTGGGACCGGCTGCGATTGAACCGTCCAATTACCAACGATATACGCCTTCCGTGATCCCATCACCTTTGTATAAGCGAGTACATGCTCATTACTTTGGTCGACTAACTCGAATGCACCGTATACAAAAAGATCGGAGTACTGCGAGCGGACAGCCAACATTTTCTTCCAGCAGGATAGAACCGAATCGTCGGCTCCAGTCTGCTGAGCGACATTGATCATACTTGCAGAGTCATTCACCCGCATCCAGGGTTTGATCGCATCTGGAGTAAATCCGCGGTTCTTCTTCCCTCCCATTGCATTGGCGTTCGGGCATTGTCGCGCGAGAGATGCTGCAGTCCTACCAGCGCATTGGAGATTTTCTCAGACTCAGATCCGTTCCTCTTCTTCCATAGTTCCCAGTATGCTTGCGACTCGACATCGATGTATTCGCTGATCGGCCAGTCCTTTGGGATGTTCACCATGCCTATTTCCTGTCCTTGATACAGAATTTGCGTGCCAGAGAGTGTGCTTTGAATGATGCTTAGCATTTTTGCTGACATTGCCCAGTTCTCGGGCGATCCATCGTCGCCATATCGCGACACGCTACGGGCTACGGGTGTTGGTCATCAGTATGATTTACAGGAGGATTTGAGGTCTCGGTTTCCAGGTCCGGGGTTTATGGTACATACCAATATCATGATTTTCGAGAAAGACGGTCGTCCAAGCGTCTGTCCCATTGATCAGGCTCTGTGTCTTTGCGATTGCAGCAGTGATCGAGGGTAGATTCCACGATCTGGGAGCGACGTCGAAACGGTACGGTCTTCCCATGCCCACATCAAGAATATCAAACAGGAACACCATGTTTAACTCGTTTCTAGACTTGGACACATATTTCAATGTTGTTTCGATCGGAGCGGCGCCGTACTCTCCTACAGTAATAGCATCATATCTTGACACCAGTCCACCAATCTCCTTCAAGAACTCATGAATTCGTGGTCCATTGACGGCTATGTCCCTCGGGTATTGCAATTCTGAGTCGGGATCTTCAATGGGTGCGTCTGGAAACGATTGATCTTTGCTGTAGAGTGCACAAGTATCGACCCGGAAGCCGTCAATCTCTTTCTCCAGCCAGTAAGTCATGAATTCGGCATACAGAGCCTTGCGTGCCGCTTCATTCTCAAAGTTGAAATCAGGTTGCTGCTTGGCGAAAACATGGAGATAATATTCTTTCGTCGTTTCGTCCCATTCCCAAGCACTGCCGCCGAAGAATGACTGCCAGTTTGTGGGCGGCATACGATTTCCGTCTTTGTACCAAGCTGGTCTCCAAATGAACCAATCTCGTTTCGGACTATCTTTGGAGGACCTCGATTCTTTAAACCACCGATGTTCGTCCGAAGTGTGGTTGATGACGAGGTCTAAGATGAGTCTCATGCCTCGTGCGTGGATCTCTTCGATGAGTTTGTCCATGTCATTCATGTCGCCGTACGGCGGATAGATGGCCCATTCATCATGTCAATCAACGCCTGGCGTGTGCGAATAGGTCGTGCTCACCTGGTAGTCTCGAACGTCATAGCCCATGTCATGTTGTGGGCTGTCATACATAGGACTGAGCCATATAATCGTTGCGCCCAAGTCCTTGATGTAGTCGAGTCGCTGCGTGATACCGGGCAGATCACCGACGCCATCATCATCTGTGTCTTGAAGACTCGCGGGGTAGATCTGATACACGACAGCTGACTTCCACCAGTTCTTGTCTTGTGAGTGCATTGTACCGTCCATTACAGATTTGAAGGCGTTGTCCTCTCAATGCGTTTCAAGCTGCGAGCAAGTACCTACTATGTGTACTATAACCTGAGTTACTGCTCCCCGCCTTTGATGACCTGCGAGGTCAGGATTTAGCGATAGTCTGCATGGACGAACCTTGCCGCAATGGTGATTGCAGAGCTTTCGACAATATCATCGCTGCAAACAACCATTCCGCGTTGGGCAGCAGTCTGCTCTGCGTGGCACGCGATAAGACGCGGCCTGCATGTGAGCATCAAAGCGCCGCAAAACTGGGAGCATGCCACAGCCTGTAAAATCCGAGTGAATGCTTTCGACAGCCGAGTGACTTTTGTCCATTGGGGCGTGTTTCACCGAGATAGTTGGAGAGGCCTCGTTGCAACGCAGTTCGCTTGGTATACGAACAGGTTAAGAGCGACGCCGGACCGCATTTGAGCAGTTACGCCGAATGCTGCTCCGAAGTACTGAAGTATTGGATCTGAGCCAGCGTCGTTATCGAATATTTCACCAACGACGAGGTGCTGCTCGGAGAATCTTTTCTAATCAGGCTGCCTCATACATGGGGCATAGTGATGTGCCGGTCACTGTGACCGGGCCGTGACCGGGCCGTGACCGCTGTTTTGGTCACAAATAGGGCTTGTGACCGTGTGACCGAACCTAGGTGCTAAGACCTGCTTTGTTTATAATTTAGTTTAGTCTCTTTAAAATTTAGTGTCTAGCAGATTTGATTAGAGTCTATTAAAGTACTAGGTAAGTATTTAACTGGTTAGCTTAGTATAAACTCTAAATCGATACTAGAGTAACGCGACGAGAAATACCTCGAAAACAGGACTAAATACTATACGCTATACTATAGCTAGGCTCGTAGAACTCGAGATATAAACTATATAGGGTATTGTTTAGTATATACTAGCTTTCTAGAGCTAGAAGGTCCCTCGATAGTCGAAAACATGCCTACGAATCTCGGTTACTTCGGTTATAGGCCGGTTATATAGCAAAAGCGTCGGTCACAGCTCGGTTACGTCGGTTACACGGTCACATAATTTTGTAACGTGGCCCAGGCACAACACTAATGGGGCAGGCTCACTACGAGGCAGTCAAAGCCGCCGTATGAACCTTAAACATACCGATTATAGCCTGTAATCTCGTATGTGCTACATCATTGAAAAATGTAGTGTTCTCCAGAGCTCACCAAGCGCTCGACTCTGCGCGGGCATCTCTAGTATCGTTTATTCGTGGATCACCCATGTAGCAACGCTTTGCTAGGATGCCTCCGTTGGATCCTGGACTCCATGCGATCGGACCACGCTCGTGATGCGGGGAAACCAGCGTCGCGGCTGCGTCCCCGTACACTTGGTTGTAGCTAGGACTGTTGATATACAAAAGGAACTGAATTCTGTGTCTCGTCACCCAGGCATTTCCTGGGCCAGCACATTTATCCTTCACATTCTTGGACAGCCAACACAGCTTGAGCCTTGTCCAAATGGCTACATCAAAAGACGAAAAGATCATTGCAACGGAGATGGTCTCACCTGCACCCTGCCGTGATGGCGCAATGAGCTCTGTGGCATTCGATGCCTCACGTGCTGAAGATGCCGAACACCTTATGTCGATTAAACAAGGCCTAAAGCTTTACCCAAAGGCAATTGGATGGTCTGTCCTTCTCTCCTCCGCGCTCGTCATGGAAGGCTTCCAAACGATGATACTGCCGAATTTGTTTTCCCAGTCAGCTTTTCAGAAGCGGTTCGGAATCCATGACGGGAAGGGCGGCTACCAAATTTCTGCGCCATGGCAATCTGGGCTGTCCAATGGAGCTGGTGTGGGAGCATTCATCGGTTTGTTCTTCGCCGGAACCTCCACGGAGAGGATTGGGTATCGTAAGACTATGATGGTTGCTCTGGCGGCCATTACCGGCTTCATCTTTGTTGTATTCTTCGCACACAGTCTGACGATGCTGTTGATCGGAGAAATACTGTGCGGCTTGTGCTGGGGTATCTTCCAGACTACAACAATGACATATGCTTCTGAGGTCTGTCCCGTTGCGCTGCGTGCCTACTTGACTACGTACTGTAATCTGTGAGTTGATCTCGCGTTTAGCGGTGGAAATCTTGACTAATGAGTCTCTCAGCTGCTGGGTCATTGGCCAATTCATCGCCGCCTGCGTGCTGAAAGCCGTGGCAGACAAGACTGGAGAATATGCTTACAAGATACCATTTGCCGTACAATGGATATGGCCAATTCCCATCTTGATCGGCGTATACTTTGCTCCTGAGTCGCCCTGGTGGCTGGTCCGAAAGGAGCGATATGAAGACGCTACGAAAGCGCTCTTGCGATTGACCAGCCCTGGAAGACTGGACAATTTTAACCCTCAAGAAAGCATTAGCATGATGGTGTACACGACGGAACTGGAAAGATCGCAGCAGGAAGGCACTACGTTCTTGGACTGCTTCAAAGGAGCTGATCGACGCCGGACAGAAGTGGTCTGCTTGACATATGCCGTGCAGAATCTATGCGGGTCCACGATCATGGGCTACTCAACCTACTTCATGATTCAGGCGGGGATGAGTCCCTCACACTCCTTCGGAATGTCAATAGGCCAGTACGGCATGGGCGCGATCGGCACCATTAGCTCTTGGTTCATGATGTCGAAGATTGGCCGGAGAACGCTATACTTGTACGGCACGGCCATTCTGGGCGCGGTCCTGCTTGTTGTCGGAGGCCTGGGCTCGGTGAGCACCGACAATACCGACGCGCAGTGGGCCATTGGTGTCCATCTGCTCATTTACACCTTCATTTACGACGCTACAGTTGGACCAGTGTGTTACTCCCTCGTGCCGGAGCTTTCTTCGACACGACTGCGCAACATAAGCGTTGTGCTGGCGCGAAACCTGTACAACATCATCGGCATCGTCTTGAATGTCCTGACGCCACGTATGCTGAACCCAACTGCTTGGGCTTGGGGAGCCAAAGCCGCGTACTTCTGGGTCGGTTCATGTGCGTTGTGTTGCACATGGATCTATTTCCGCCTGCCAGAGCCGAAAGGACGCACATATGCGGAGCTCGACGTGCTATTTAAGAACCGTACGCCGGCTCGCAAGTTCAAGTCGACAGTCGTGGATCCTTTCGCGGAGGTGCTTGGCACCGAGAAGCATCGCGAAATGGAGGATGGGGCTGTTCATATCGAGAAAGTCAGAGACGTGGTGTGAACATGTCAAGTTCGGCGTGGCCCGGATTACTGAAGTGCAAGGTCATTATGGGCGTAAAGCTGCGTAGAAAGTAGAAGTGTGCCCCACGTGACCTACAGACCCGCGTAAACCTACAATTTACTCTAATGTTTGAGGAGGTGTTTCTTAACTATTACTATATAAATTGTTATAATTTAAACTGCATTATAATCGCTATATATTAAGCTTGCTAAACTAAAGATTTAGTGCTGCCTTCCTGCTTAGTTATCGTATTCTTAATAGTTTAGCTAAGGTAGCTTATAAGCTGCTTACTAGCTTTATAGGCTCTTTAAATACTAGCTATAGAGGTAGTAGCTTTAACTCTACTTATTTTAACCTTCTAAGAGCCTTAACTAATTAATTAAGGTAGTGTTAGAGTTGTCTGTCTGCTACCTTGTTATGTTTAATACGTTCTGCCTCTACCTTAGCCTTAGTAGCTTATTCTTACTTAACTATACGCTAATTAAGCCTTTCTAGCTTACGCTATTCCTTTATAATAGTTTCCTATATGTTAGCTAGTTTCTTAGCTTGTTTCTAAGCCTCCTTTTTAGCTTGTTTAGCCTCTTTATTTAGCTATTATTAAGCTATAAAGTCCTTAGCTTCCTATATCTTCTAAAGGCTATATATTATAGTACTATTAGCATTTAATTTACGCTAGTTATTAATTCGGCTCTTGCCCTTATTCTTATACTTCTTCTTATTAGTAATAGCTTGCCTTAAACTATAGTTCTTAGCCTTAAGTACTTAATTCTAAGCCTATATACTAAATAGCTTATTATAGAAGGTTTAGAGTTGTTTATACTACTTAAGATTAAATACCTTAGACAACACCTATCTAAATATACTACGTATAAGGCGGATACTTAATTCTAAGTAGATTAAGGTATTACTTAAGGCCTTAGAGCTAGTAGTACTTAGCCTTAATTCTAGCTACTATATACTAAGTATTACTAATAGATCTAATAGATAAATACTAGTCTTACTAAAGGAGCTAAGTATATTCTTCTCTATAAAGGCTTAGGTAAATATAGGCTAAAATAACCTAAGGAAGTCCCGCTTTCTTACTATAGACAGCCCTTAGTACTCTATATTAAGCTTATTAAGCTCTTAGCTATACTTAATAAATAAGGGCCTAAATAATAACATATCTAGTAGCTATAGGCAGTAGGTACTATATAGTAGAAACACTATAATTAGAATCTTCCTTTCTAAGGCAAAGTTAATAAACTTTATAGTTATATAAGAGCTATAGCTATCTAGAATTAAGAGCCTCTACTTTAGTCTTACTTTAGCCTTTATATGCCTATTAAATATATCTTTAAGCTATGTAAAACTAAGGTTATTATTAGTCTATCTAGTCTTAGAGGTTTGCTAGTAAACCTTATAGATCTTAGAGTTAAAATCCTATACCTAGGTATCTTAAATATTACCTTCTTAAGCCTTATAAATTATTATTAGAGGTATCTATAAACTATTAGTATAAATACAAGCTAGGATAGTAATCTATTTATAGTTGCTAGAGTAAATATTACTAAGAACCTTCTTTGTCTCTAGGGCGTATTTTATATAAATACGCTTTATCTTATTTATAAAGCTAATTATAAACCCTTTCTTATCTATATAATTATATATATACTTAAGCTTAATCTTATAACTAGTAACCTTAGCCTTTAGAAGCTTAAAGTACTAATTAAATAACTACTTAGAATTAGCTTTAAAGCGTAAATACTCGATTAGAACGAGATACTTAGAATAAATCTAATTAGGCTACCTCTTAATAAACCTTAGCACCTAGTTGTTTCTAGGCCTATAACTACTAATCTCGTCGATAAAGTTAAGAACTATTAATAGAGTTAGAGGTATTCTATAGTAGGTATACCTATTAATATATACGATAAGAGATACCTCTTAAGGGTAGTTAAGAATGCGTTAAGATTTAATCTTATTTGCCTTGCTGCTAGTCTTACTATTCTAGCGGTTACTAAGACTGCTACGGTCTACTTTAAACATCCTTAAGGCTATAGAAATATTCGGCTTGTCTTGTTTACTAAGCTAGTTAAGTGCCTTCTACATAGCATCTATAATAGTAGAATAATTAATAACTAAATGTGTTGAGAAACGCTAGAAACTATAGGTTTACGCGGGGTTGTAGGTCACGTAGGGCACACTTCTATCGAAAATCTGCTTCCAACTTGCCCGAATGCAAAACATCGGCAATTATGCTTCGCATTGTTCGCGGCTTCTAGAAATCCCTGCCCAGCACCAACAGTCGATGTTTCGAGTATATGGGTCGCCCAGGCACAATAGTCGCGGCTGTAATGGCGACCGGTAAAGTCGTATCATAGAGTCCTGGGCTGTCACGAGAGTACGTTGCGTGATGTGATGTAGCGTTGGCCTTCACCGGAAAAAGATCATCGCTCCTATCAGGTGAAAACATGTTGCATCAGCTCAGAACTGTGCTGGCTTGCGGCATCTCTTCAGTGGCGCAATCGATGTTGTTAGTATGGTCCTATAGTTGTCATGTTTGCGAGAAGAGGCGAAGATCCTGCGTGCAGAAGCGTGGCCCTACAGCCCCCCGTAAGTTCAAGGTTTCTGTCGTCAATGCCGATGGGGTCCCCCCTCAGATAAGCACAATACGCCACGCCACGTGCGAGTGCAGACTTATCTAGGATTAGGGATTTCTTCTCAGGATCTGAAGGTCTCGAAGTCTGCGAGTCAGGTGTAGAGACTAGACGTATGAACATCAGGGTTTTGGTATGGATGGGATGGGGCAGAAAGTGTGGATTGCAAGTTTGTTTGAGCGATTTTTGATCCAGGGGACCTTGAGGCTTGAGCATCAGAAGAGGTTTTGTGAATGAGGTTAAGGAATTGTCCGATAGAGAATATTTCCGAGCTTATTTAGAACGATGACTTCCACAAGTATCGCAACGATTGAAGCATTCAGCAACATAATTTCAACCAGATACCGCAAATCAGAACTCCTCATTCCCTCTCTTCCCTCTGCCATTCTTTCCCGCCTCCCTCACAGCCGCCTCCATTAACCCCATCATCTCCACCAACCTGTCCTTCGACAACACACAACTCTTTGCTCTAATCTCCACTCTAGTCATCCCATCTCCCACCTCACACCCCTCCATCACTACCGCATTACTCCTCAAAACCTCATTCTCTCTCCTCCCCAACCATCTCAACCCCTCATTTTCCCCAACAAACCTCTCCCTCGCAGAATGAAACTCACTCACTAGTCCAAAATCTACTCCGATTTCTTGTCGTCCTGCTCCGGCGACAAGCGTCAAACAGCGATCGTTGCCGACGTCCTCGAATGCGATGTTCTCGTACGCCATTCCTGCGACGAATTGTTCGGCGATTTGTTTCAGGATGGAAGTTCTCGGTTCGAGGCGCACGCGGACGGGAAGTACATTCGTGTGTGGACCGACTGTATAAGAAGCTTGTGCGTGAGAACAGTCGGAGGAGTTGCGTGTTACAATGTGCCGGCCGAATAGGACTTCCTTGACACAGCTCGTAAAGTTTCCGAGCGAGATCGCACAAGCTGCTGTGAAGACGGTGGAAGGTGTGAAGGAGGCGATGCTTGGGAGCTGGAGAGTCCTGGTTGTGGAAATCATTTCAATGTCTCTTGACTCCAGCGATGACGACGGCGCTTTGGGGATGAAAGTCATCGTAGCACCAAGTAGAAGATTACGCCAGTACGATCGGCTTTTGATCGCTTCGTTACTGACACGCCGGAGAAAATTGTGGAAAGTGGGACCTGCTCTCAACTCCTTGCCGCTCAGCACATCAGACAGCGCGGTCCCCAGGCAAGAGATGCTCTGCGCGTCGGTGTAGGCTTGATTAGTGCGTAGAATAATCCGCATATATTCTCCGCTCTTGTGCAGGATGTAGATGCGCAGCAGACTTCGACCCAGCGTAATTGGGACTGAGGCGTCTTTCTCCATGAAGGTCTTCGAGCTTTCTTCAACACCATCGCTGGTCTGATGCACTTCGATCGGCACGTCCACGCGGGGCAGGACAACCTGGAAGACAGAATCCTCAACCTGGACGAAAACCGTACGAAGCACATCGAAATGCTCCACGAGCTTTCGACATGCCACAATAACATTCGAAGGCTCCAGCCTCGATGGCAAGTCGAAAGCATAGTACTCTGTCCCGGCGAGAGAGGTATGGCCACCGATGGCACCTTGCAACAGCCTCTTCTGCATCGCAGTCAACGGCAGTAAGACCATAGGAGCTGGGAAAAATTCCTCTTCTCCGTTGACCAAGATGCTCGATCGGCGCCTATCTATATTGTTTTTCATCACGGTACTGTTATTCCAAAGGCCATTCGAACCTCCAAACCCAGACTTGTCTGAGGCGAAGCTCGACTGGAACGTGCCTCTACGCGTATCAGACCACGAAGGCTGATCAACGCCTTCCGGTGCAACCACAGAGGCGCGGTGGAAATGCTTGACACATTCTGCCATGTCTGCCAAACGAGGACGGGCAAGCACGTCTGCGATGGAGACTGCAAGACCCCAGTTCTGCGCCGCGGTGACGAGCTTTGCAGCGGATGTCTCGTCTCCACCTAGAATCATCCAATCCGAGTTCGCAGTGATGCTGGACCGATCCTTGACGCCGAGGACTTGTGCCCAAAGCTGTTGGAGTTGGACTTCCAGCACAGTCATTGCTTGTGCGGGACGGATAGCGTGCGAAGCAGTCCGATTTTCTGGGTTTTGCGATTTGCGCTCTGCAGTCTCTCGCAGCTTCTTTCGATCTACTCTGCCAGTCTTGTCCATCGGAACACTGCGAAGCGGCAAGAAGACAACGGGAACCATATTTGACGGTAACGTTTGCTTCAACTCCGTCGCAAGCTCCTCTGCGAGGTGTGCCACAGATTGTGCGAGTTGGGTCGAATTGGAATTTTGATCCCTTGAAGGAACAATGAAAGCAGCGAGCACCGGCTCAGGCTGACCTTGCGCTGCAATAACTTCAGCAACCACATCCGTAACCCGTTCGCTCAAGATCTCACGCATGTGATTCTCAATCTCGGTCAAATCAACCCGCTTCCCTCGAACCTTCTTGATGTGCGCCTCTCGGTGTCCGACGAAGACGATCGAGCCATCGGGCAAGTACCGCACCAAATCACCAGTCTTGAAGACTCGTCTTTCTCCCCGAGCAAGTTCAGACGGAGCATTCTTGATGAGCAAATCAGCACGATCCACAAATCGCTGCCTTGTTCTTTCCGCATCATCCAAATAGCAAGCACCAACAAGCGGCCCCTCGAGCCAAAGCTCACCAACTTCCCCAATCCCACAAAGCGCTCCAGCATCCGAAGTCGAAATAACCCATGTCTTAGTCGCCGCCACACCTCGTCCAAGACAGCCTTCTCGGTCGAGCATTTGGTCGTCCGTAGCACAAGTAGCCACGACAGAACATTCGGGCACACCATAGACGCTGATCAATTTGACGTGTGGCGGGAGTTCGAGTTTCGGCGTGAATTCTCCACTGACGACTACAGTCTCCAGATCTACAGCGGTAGAGAAATCGATATGCTGTGCTGAGGCGGCTGTAGTGATGAGGACCGAGGCTTGGTAGTCAGTAAGCGAATCTGCCAGAGATAGTTTGCGTTGCGAGTCTGAGGGGACGCACAGGCACGAGCCGTTTGTGAAGGCTAGGAGATGGTTTAGGTAGGCGAGAGACGAGTTGTATGAGTGAAGGTCGTAAAGGCGAGACTTGGAGGTGATGGAGTAAAGTTTGGTTTGATTGATGATGCCGACAGCGAAGTTGTCGTGCGTCAGTACTGCGAGGGAGTTTCCAGTCGAGGGAAGAACGCAGAGCATGTCGTTGGGCGTAATCGCAGGCAGTGGCTCAACGGGTTCGATGTGAAGAGTCGAGAAGAAATTGTCGCCCAGGACGACAGCAGCACAGCCATCAGAAATGCTCTTGCTCATCAACGCCTTCGTGCCCTCCGAGCACAGCAGCGCTGAGATTTGTGATCGCCCAGCCATGGTCTTGCGTAGATATCCAGCAGGATGGTTCGAATTCAAGCAAAGAGTTGCCGCACCACTCTTCACAACGCCCAAAATCGCCACACTCATCCACTTCGACTTCTCCAAACAAATGGCCACAATCGCATCCTTCCCCACCCCCATTTCCGCAAGATGAAACGCCAACCTCGTCGAAAAATCATCCAGCTGCGCATACGTCACCATCCCATCCCAAGCATCAACAGCTACCGACTCCCCCTCACTCGCCAGTTTCAACAACTCAACGACGGTCTTCTCTTTCTCTTTCGCTTCTCCCTCTCCTTGCCCTTCACCTCCGAACCCCCGAATCCACCCTTCAACATCTTTCAAATCCTCTTCACAAGCAACCCCAATCTCCCCCACCCTCGATTGCGGCTGCATCAAAATCTGACTAAGCACATGTCTCAATTGCATGCTCACGCGTTCGATCCGCGCACTCTCCAACACAGCAGGATCGTACACGAAACGAATCCAGAGACTCGTGACGGAAATCGTGACTTCGAGCGTCAGAGCATAAAGATCGATGAGGGATTGTCTTCGTCTTTCTCGCATTTGCTGAAAACCGATTTCGACCACCGAAGGCGTGGAAGAAGACGTCAGGACTAGCATTGTCTGATAATCTTCTGGCGCCACTTCTCTGGAGCTCATCACCGTCATCAGATCTTTGCCGACGGTAGTCGTACACGAAGAGGAAACCACCGCGTGCGCCAAATTTTCGCTCTGGACTTGTAATTTCTCCAAAGCTTTTTGTACAGTTTCTTCGTAGTCTAGTCGGACGCGATTCGGATACGCCGTGCCATTGATGCCCGTCGCTGCGCCGAACAGGACATCTGGATTATTTGTATATTTTGCTTGGAGGATTGCCCATGCGAGACGAATGAAGATTGTGGGTTTGATAGCGCTTGAGTCCCAGCCGAGGCCTTCGATGGTGGTTTCGAGGGTCTTGCTTGGTCGGGGCGTGTAGGTTGTTGAGGGGAGATGGGGGAATCGGTCGGCGGAGAGGTCGGCAAATTGTTCCTCGTAGAAGATTGTTGCTGCTGCTGCTGCTGATGCGTTTTCGTGGCCGATTGCTGATGATGAGGCGCTCATGTCTGCGTAGTTGTTGTTGAGATGGTCAACTGTAGAGTCTGCAGTATTCATGATGGACGGCAGTGCTCGAGCCACCAGCCGTGGTCGTCGTTCTTGTTATACTGAAAGCTGCCAGGCTACTCAACGTCACCATCATGACAGTCCGCCCAGCTCGTGATGAGCAGGAGAAACAAGCGCGATATCGCCATGGCTCTGGCTCATCATCTGTTTCAGGTTTCGTACCTGCGTAGATATCAGGTACACAGAGTCGAGTCTCAGCCATGCGTTGCTCAGAATGCGGTACGTCCAACGACAGATTGCCGATCTTCGCTCAGCGAGAAGCAAGTCTCACCGTAGCCACTGTTCGGATCGCAACATAACTCGTCCATGTTTCAAGCCTTCAAAGGATGAAGGATGAATAGGTCATAAAATGTTACCAAGTCGTATATACACCTAAATGACCCAAATCAATGGGTATTCGTCGCCTGATATCCTGTCTACGATCAATCATGCAAGCTATTCAAACAAGGCCTTCGCAGCGCCGTCTTCCCAAAGAAACACCTCGCTATGCAAATCCGTGATCGCCCGCAATCTGGCACGTCAAAGTCTTATTCACCTTCGCGATGTTCATAAATTAGGTTCACTTCCTTGACAGGATGCAGCAACATGGCTGGCAGGCACATCCGGCCCTCATTCGCCTTCTCCCACTCCTCACCACCATCATTATCGACTTTGAAGCCAAGCCACCGCTTCCAAAGATTCGGTGCATGTCCGGCTTGATAGTACCAGGTTGTTCCGAGAAAGTTGATTTGTCGTTCGTCGCTGAAAATGGAAGTTCTTGCGCCTCCGCTGGCGCCGTTTCGTCCATTGTTGAAGATGGCTGCGACGTAGCTCGTTGGCCATGCGCGATCAATGTAGACTGGATGGGGTGCGTAAACGGCTTTGTAGCCGTGGTGCAAAGCGACGCTGCCGGGCCACATTTCCGAGAACATGGTGTGCCGTTTCAAAGCCGTCTCGCGATGCATCGTCTCGAGCAACCTTTTGCTCAAGCGACTAGCCGTGATGATTGCGGTTCTTCGAGGAGGTTGCCCTTGATCTGTATTGTACCCAGTGGTATCCTCTGCTAGGAGCCAGTTCGTCTGATGAGGGTCAAACAAAGGGTTGAATGTGATGAAGTCAGCTTCTTCTTCCACACCCCATTCATATTTGTCGGCTTCATAAGTCGTTGGTGGCTTTGGATCAAGCTCTGGACGATCCATCTCATCGCCTTCTCCAGTCGGTGGCAAAGGTCCCCACACCGACGCTTCAGGCTGTCGTGCGGCTTTGTCGAGAGGGTGAGCTTTGGCAGCATCTTTCGGTGCTTTGTTGTATAATCCACTTCCATGCGCCGTTCCATGCTCAACCTGCACGCGCACCATGTGACGGAAGTCCTCCCAGCTGCCGTGCTCAGACGGTATGTAGAATCTCCCGTTTCTTTCCCACAATTCCTTCCGGGGCTGCTGCCTCGCCCACTCAGATACCTGCTTGAACAAGTGGAAGAAATTGCCCGTGTATCGAACGTCCATTTCCCAATGCCAGAAGAATTCGTACTCGGGGTGCATATGTGCAAAATACTGTACAGGCATATACGTGCTTCGATATGCGCCATGAACAGGGAGGTCGCGGTAGAAAGATTCGTGTAGACCGCCGTATATCAGACCCATTTGGCGTTCGGACCAGAGCGTGCCCATGCCGTGGAATTCTGCAGGAAGTGATTCGCGCAGTACTCTTTGGTATGTCTCTTCATCCGACCAAATTTGTGCGTTGTCGTCCTTGACGTGAATCAAGAAATGCACAGTGTATTCACCTCCAGTTTGAATGGCCAGCTCATTTACCAGTGCGCGGAGGTAGAAAAGATCCTCATCGTCGTACTGGTAGTCCCACCATGTCCTGATGATGACAGCAGTCCGATTCTCAAACTGCTTGCCATTCACCGTCAGAGTCTTCTGCTGTTGCGTTGGATCAGGCTTCCCTGCATCACCAACACTCATCTGAGTGAAAGATTCTCGGCTAGTTTTGGGCGGGGCTCTGTATCGGTGCGCATTCGCCTGAAGACATTGTTCTTGCACTTCTGCCCATTTGACCTTTCGATAATCAATCTCCAGCTCATCCCCCCAAACCTGCTCGGATCCCTCTTTCTCGCCCTCCATTCCAGCACCACTCCCACCAAATTTCTTGCTGTAGCCGTAGCCATACGGTCCAAGACGCCCATATCTTTCGAAGCAAACATCCGACCTGAGCCCCAGCAACTCGTAGCTTCCATAAATCGGATCCGGGAAACCTCTCGGGACACCCTCATAGCTCAAAAGCAACGGCACCGTTGTCCGGGTCGTGTTATCAACATAGCACTTCACCGGCTCTTCAAAATTCCCTCTGCCCACAGCCCTCGAGTAAGGATCAAATCTTCGACCTTGCTTAACCTCCCTCTTATTAAACCCCTTCTTCCTCTCCACAACCTTATCCTCTTTTTCCTTCTGCTTTAACGCCGCTTCCTGCAACCTCTTCAACTCCTCATCCTCGCTCACAGGATACTCTTTCAACGCTTCATTCTCCGCTCGCGACACCAAACTCCGAATCCCACCATGATATCTTTTGAGGAACGGGAAGGTTTCAAACGCAGGCGGGGGCGGCGGTTTTCGTAACCCGAGCTCAACTTCTGCTCGCGCGGCGTATGAAGAGCTGATGAGCCACCAGACGAAGAGGCCGAGCACGGTGGTGATGGCGAGGGTGAAGTAGCGCGTAAAGCGCCTTCGAGGAAGATGGTAGGCGTACGTGGGTTTGGATTTGTGTTTGCCGGTGGACAGCATGGGCGCGCTACTGCTGCTGCTGGGGAGGTAGTCATCGTCTGAGATGGAGGAGTCGAAGGATTTGCGCGATTTTTCGGGCGTCTTTTCCGGGTCGATGTAGCGCCCACTAAAGGATCTGTATCGGCCGCCCATTGTTGTGGTGGTGGTGGTGGTGGTGGTGGTGGATTCGTTCTAAGTCATGGGAATTGTTGCTGTGGATCGGTATTGGTGCGCGGAAGCCTGGAAAGCTGTGCTCGAGTCGCGTGGAGGTCGTTGATTTCGTCAAGTCGTTAGAACTGCACAATAGCTTTGTGTGGAATGGATGCATCAACAATGCGATTGAGAGCGCTTCCAAGGTTCATCAGCTTCCTCCTGCCCAGAAAGTAGGCGTAAACAGACTGGGATGTCCGCGGTGGACTTGTCTCCGAGCCAACACATCGTCCGCTCTTCATGACTCGCTACAACACTTTTTACACTTGCACCCTCGAGCACAACGAAATGGCCCCTGAAGTCGCAGATACTAGTCATGACTATGTACCGCCTCTCCTCCGCCTCCCGGCCGAAGTACGCGATGAAATCTACCGCTTTGCCACTCCACTCGCACCCAACAAATGGGCTCTCATCATCACACCCACAACACGTCCCACTGAACCACCTCTCTTACTCGTAAACCGTCAAATCCGAGAAGAAGCTTCTGCAGTCTACTACAAACACAACAAGTTCATCTTTGCAATTCAGAACCTCGATGCAAAGCACTACATCTCCTGGTGCCAAGCCTTGCCTGCTCGACGTCTCACAGCAAATGTAGCATTCCATCTCACCTATGAACCACTCCTCTCTAACCCCGAAGAGTTTCGAGATGCGCAATCTGGCCCCGGGCAGAAGGTGTTCGTGCCCAGGGACAGACAGCTTTGGCCGAACCTGATGTTTTGGTTGGAGAGGTATTACTGGAGGGAGGGTTTGGGGCTTCCGAATGTGGGAAAAGAGTATCCTTCGCAGTACTCGAATATCGCTGCAGTCTTGTTTGAGATGGTGGGGAAGTTGGGAAAGGTCGGGGACATGTCGTGGGCGTCGGCGCGAGATGTTTTGGAGCCGATGCAGAGGGCGCTTGGGATTGCTGATTCTGCGTGGTTCGGGTATGTGAGGTATGACTGAAGGGGATGCGAAGTGTGGAGGACTACTGCTTCTTCCCATGCTCTGGCCTTTGAGGCGGGTGGATGTGAACATGCGCCATTCAGGCCAGTGTCATGATGTTGGCTCAGCTACATACTCATGAGTCTCGACTACTGCAAGTTGCAAGGTGCGAAAGATTACATGTCTCCTCGATGCTGCGCGGTGCTCTCGCGTGATGCTGTGTTGTGTCCCGTGTGGCTGTCTGGAGCTATGACGACGGTTCGCGGGCAGAGCTTCGTGGCGGAGGGCTGCAAACGTGAGATCCGCGCGCAATGTCGTGCGTCTTCAGCGAGACGGCACTGTCCAAGCAGGATTATTTCAGTGGAGAAGTGAATTCGGGCGATGATGATTGTGGTGATCGTACCATCATTGGCTCCGGCACAGAGCACGCGAGATGCGACGAGAAGATCCCGCTCGGACCGCGCTGTGGCTTGATCGCGTGGCTTCAATTGTGATGATGGATGGTGACGTCGCGCCGCCCAGAGCTCCATCCATCCAGTCCAGTCACTCTCTCCATCGTCTTCTCTCCTTCTCCCCAGCAACAACAATCCATCCCCACCGCAAAACCATCTCGACCACCTCCATCACACCCCAACACCACCTCACTCAACACCCACAATGGCCACTCTGCACTGTATGTCCCCGCCCTGCCCTGCTTCCTCACCACGCCCCCCAGACACCTTTGTTTGTTTGGGCCGTCGGAGCATCGTCTCGCATCCCAACTAACGCGCAAACCTTCGCAGACCTCCCACCTGTCAAGCCATCGGCTATCGCCCTCGGCACCGTTTTCAACCACGTCGCCTCGCTCGCCGTCCTCGGCCCAGTCTTCGGCGAGACCTACCGCAAGGCACAAGCCGCCAACAGCTCTGAGGAGTTCTTCAAGTCAAAGGAGGCCGCTTCTGCTGGCGCCGCCTGGGGCACTTCTCTCGTCGGCTCCGCCATCCAGTCCTACGGTGTCGGTGCGCTGATCAACGCTACCGGTACTCTGTCCTACAAGGGAGCCGCGTACCTCGGCGCTTTGATCTTCGCTGCCTCGTCCGCCCCATCGGTAAGTCATCAACAGTCCGCCAATTCCAACATCGAATCCAGCTAATGTGAGCGCAGTTCATTGCACAAATCGCCACTGAGAAGCGCCCACTCGACACCGTCGCCGTTGGAGCTCTCGCCCGCGTCTTCGAGACTGTCGGTCTGTCGCTCTTCCTCACCTACTGGGGAACCCGCACCAACCCATTGGACTCTCGCCTCCAGTAGATGGAGAATGTAGCACAGAAGCTATGAGACGTGTAATATCTTGACGAAGAAAGCGGACTTGTGTGCGTTCGGCGCAAAAGTAACGTGGAAGTTTGGAGGTGGCGGACACACAGAAACTCTTTTAGCTACTCCGTTCTATGTAAGCCTAGCTACGGGCTTCCTCCCTGAAATGATATGAATTTCTGTTTGTCATAATGTTTGCGCCACTGTACATGTTGTTCCAAGTTGCTCCCATCGGCTTTGATTCGGCTTCTCCGCAGTCGGCACGAACCTCACCTTGCGAAGCTTTGACAACACCTCGCCAAGCCCTGCTTCAGAGACATGAAAACGTCGTAAAACAATAGGCCCTGCGAGCGAATATACAAGATTCCTCACAACTCTGCATGATCCATCTGCTCAACTTCCTTCCCGACCTCGCCGGCTTCCATTCCACCCCAGCTTCAGCAAGACCATGTCCGAACAGCAACGGCAAGAAGACCCCGAACCCCCCAACGACCTCTTCTCCATCTCCATCTCCCTCGACGCAGAAAACTCTGGCGCCGATGATGACAATGATAACGACGACGATGCTGCCGAAGCCGCCGCAGGCGACAAATCAAGCAGCGTAGACCGCACTTTCCAGTCCGAAGAAGAATTTCAAAAACAGAAAGCCAGTTATGTGGCGAAAATTTATCAGGGAGGTTTGTTGAAGGAGTTGGTGCGTGTTGTTCGGGAACTAGGGCAGGGCCATTGGGAAGAAAATGAGGAAGCAGACAGTGGGGAGGGGAAGGGGAAGAATGAGAAGGTGAGGTTGGGGAAAAAGGAAGTTCAGCTTTTGGGGTATGCGGTGGGGGAGATGTATTTTGATGGGGAGCATGAGGGGATTTTGGAGTTGTGTGGGAGGGTTAGGGAGTGGGTTGTTGGGGTGGGGGAGGGGCAGGGCGGAGGAAGGGAGAGGGATGGGAGGAAGTTGGAGGAGAGTTTGGAGAGGTGGGAGGGGAGGTGTAGAGAACGATTGGCGAAAGAGAAAGAGAAAGAGAGGGGGAGGGAGAAGGAGGAGGGAGGTATGATGACGACTTGATCGTACGGCCCTTTCGCTCGATACACGAAGGACCGGAAGTGATTGAAATTACCTCGGCGATGACAATTCGTTGACCGTTCCCACAGGGCGATCGAGTCGTGGATGCCGCTCCTCCAATATCGTTGACCATGCCTTCGAACATCGCCACACTGCCGGATCAAGGCAACTACCATACCTTCACGCACTTCGTGCATCTCTCCTTCGCAGGTCCGCATCTTCAGCCCGTCAACTTTGCACAGTACGCACTCGGTCCGCATCGCCGCTTTCGCCCTTTCCACAATGCGCTTTGACCCGGATGAGCCACGAAATCCACGAGCAAAGTGGTGACAGCTCAGTGGCGCTCGCTCGGAGGAGGTCTCGACTACTTGCTCCACATGGACAAGCTGCGTCTGCCGAGTGATGAGCGTTGGTATCTTATGTCTCGGGCATTGCAGCTCAAGCACCTGAAAGAGGCAGTTTCGTAAGTGGGATGCGGATTCGACTCGGCAGCTGGTGCAAGATATTGGGGTTGAATTGTGCCATTGGATCCTGCCCAGCCATTCGAGCCGGAGGCTTTGCAGTATCCGTGTATGCTCAAAAGATGATTGTAGGGCTACGAGGTGGAATGAGAAGATGCATGTAGGCTTGGGGAGTCAGTGGTGGTGTTTGCTAATTGGATCTAGGCTTGGCTCGAACGGTATACTGCCGAAGAGGTTGAGCAAGAAAAGGTGTGTGATTGCTCCCGACAAATTCCATGACCAGAATTGATGGTTCCTGTCTTTGATTGTCATTAGAATCTCTTGCATTCTTGAGCAACCACGCTGATATGACGAAAGTCTTGTTTGCTGTCCGGAAAACTTGCAAACAGGTGAATATAACAAGTAACTTCGGGCCACTAGTGAATGGGGATGACCTCTAGCGCCCCATCACCGCTCCTTCACTACTTATATCCAGGTACCTATGACACCCTCGAACTCTCCAATGGCCTTCTACCTCTACCACATCGACTCGGCACAGCTCGTTTATCGATCGATATAAAAGTAGCCCGACCACACACAGCATTTAAGCAGCCGACACAAGACTCGACTATTAAAATCAAGCACCATGGCCGCTCCACACTTCGCCACCATTGGTATCTACCAAATGACACTATGTGGAATCCTGGTCACCGAAGAGAGCTTCCTCAAGGGGCTCCGCCACTACGAGAAAACACAACTCGAGCATAGACTGGTGTCAGCTGTGTGTCCTCAGAAGCTGCCGACAGAATTGTTCGACCACATATGCAAAGAGCTGGATCAGCAAGCGCGCCAGACTGTCGAAGAGAAATGGAACGCTTGCAGCAACCGTAATGCGAGGCTTCTCAAATTCGGCATGGGGTCTGGCTTTTCGGACCACCGAGGTTTAAGTGCGATCAAATTTGTAAGTGATAAAATCCGGAAAGAAATTGGCGTAGCTAATTGGCTTGCAGCTTGGACGCTCCGCCAATGCGACTGCCGTGGCCCTCAGCACGCCAGTCAGCACCGCCGCCGACCCCAACAGCCCTACGAACTACTATATCCACCTCTCCACCGCAGGCGACCACCCCAACCCCCTCGAGCTCGCCGGCGAAGCAACAGCTTTCCACCCCATCTTCCCCAACACTGAGGGCATCTTCTGGGGCCAGTCTAAGAGTTTTGTCGTCGGCGATCAAAGCCAGGAGCCGGAGAGTCCTCAAGTCACGACGGACACTCTGACGTATCTTGAGAACCCGTACAATCTTCCGGTCAGCCACGCTGATCCGCACACCCAACGGCTCGTACAACTTGGTGGCATCAAGGAGGCTATCAAGACTTGGGACGGAGGAATGATTCGGAAAGCTGTGGAGACTTTGGGGTTTAAGATTGTGCCATTCAATGCGGAAAGGCCGTTCGAGCCGGAGGTGGTGCAGTACCAGCGGGTCTATGAGTGAGAGACGGGGGGCGTTGAGATGGAAGGAAAGAAATATTCACCGATCAATGACGAGGATTATAACGTACTACTGGCTTCTTATAGATGTTTCTTCGGGACTCGTCGCTTGAAGTGGCGAGAAGAGCAACGCGATGACAGACGACGGTGGCAGCAGAACATGCACAAGGTCTCATCTCTCCAAGCGAATCCACATGCAGAACCCGTCATGAGGGGATGGTGAATCGGAAGTCGACATGTGCCGCTTCACGACTGGGATGAGTTGGGCGAACAAGTGCAGATGCTCTTGATTTGCTCGGCAACTCCCGAGGTGAATGGGAAGATTGGAGTGAATGAGACGAGTGCGTCGCGGGTATTTCTTGGGCCAGATGCGCTTGACTGGACATCAACTTTTCGTCACCGACTGCCCACCCCAGAACACGATCGGACATCATTCGACAGTACACTCGAGCATCCCGACTTAACCGCGGATCAAGACACTCGACCTCCTCCTTTCGACGCCCAACAATCGTCCTTCACCTGTCGCCATGTCTTCTGCTGTCGCCTTCTGGACCGCCAACTTATATGGCATCATTGTCACACAAGAGAGTTTCCTCAAAGGTGCCCGCACGTTCGTCAAGGCCCAGCTCGAGCGTGAGATTGTAGCGCGAGCCGCCGGCCCACAAGTGGCACCTGAGCTACTTGCCCCAATGCTCGCAGAAGCAGAAGCACAAGCACGAGCCGCAGTCGAAGAGATGCGGCGTCAATGCACCACAGACGATGGAAAGCTCCGCAAGTTCGCCTTCTGGCAGCTTCAGCCCGGCAGCGACCAGTCCGAGCTCATGGATATTGTAAGTACCTTCATGTCCACGAAACGTTCTCGCAGAGCGCTGACAAGAGCCCAGACCTCACTCGGCGTCGACGCTATTCCCATCACCAAGCAGACCGCAGCAAACACCACGAACTTCCAAGACGGCGAAGCCAGGCATACCAGCTATGTCGTCTTGTCCCCAAGCGCTCAGCACCCACAAACCATCGAACTCCTCGGCCGCCCAATCAACCACTCCACGAGGCTCGGCAGCAGCGTCATCTACGCTGGCGAACGAGGCTTTTCGATCGCACGTCAATTCGATCACGAGGCAGCTCCCCATGTCAAAACTGATAATGTGGGATACTACTACAACGAGAACGATGACGATGACGGTACCCCATCGGATGGCAATGTCGCCAATGACTATGAGCCGAGTCTTGAGACTCAGCGAATTGTCCAGATGCGTGGCGTGAAAGAGGTAATGCAAGCTTGGGATGCTGAGAAAGTGCAGAAGTTCGTTGACCTGCTGCAGTTGCAGGTCATCCCGCTTGACCCAGCGAACCCGATGGAGCCTGAGATTATGCAGGCTCAGCGGGTTTATGCTCGCTGAAGGGTATTTGCGATCGCAGAAGGGATGCTTAGCACGGATCTTTTTGGGCGTTTGTTTCCTGTTTTGCATTAGCTCTGGATGGCGAGGCTTTGGGTACGCAGCGGTATAGACTTGAATGGCAGACAAAGGCTTGATGAGCGATTATTGAGAACATCAAGTCGATTGTATGTGCAGTTCAAATGAATGCTATCAGCATCGCTATCACAGGCGTCCACGATGGTCTGGTGGCCGGAAATTTCGGAGGTGTCGGAAGAAGTCGAGCGTAACCGAAATGGCTTCGAACCGTGAATCTTCATGGATACTTACGAGATATAGAGACTTTGCAACCATCGATCGAAGCCTGGGGTAGTGATAACTGCACATCGACCCGCGAAAAGTCATCACTCTGCTTTGCCGGCCGCATCCGCAAAGACACAGATATATATATACATCCAGAGCAGCATAAGCCGCAGTCGTCTCCCTTCCAAACTCCACCTCATCTCACCTTTTCCAACAAAGACAAACCCCAGCAGTGCAGCGCGTTCTACTTTTCCTCTCCGCCCTCGCCGGCACTACCCTCGCGACGGACATCGATGCCCGATGCATCACCATCAAAACCTTCCAGATCAGCGGCGGAGGTACCTGTACCGTCTCCTTCCGTTGCAACGGTGAACAGACTGCGAATGGTTGTGATATATATGACCCCAATGTCAATTATAACAAAATTCTAAAGCAGGAGACCGGAGGCGGCTGTATTTGTCCTTAGACGAGAGCAGAGCGTCGGCGTACGAGAATAGTAGAGGTAAGCTTGAAGGCCCCTCTCTGATTCAGAACCAGACTCTCTGCATTATTGGCAAGAAGCGCGGAGAGCTTGGAGGCGGTGTGGAGTCGAGTCGGGCCCCAACTGACACTCGAGTCCAGTCTATGAATGCATGTGGTGCTACACCATGAGCTTGGAGAATGGGAACGGCGGCGTGGCGATATAGACTGCTGAGCGAAGATGTCGTTATGTACATACTCTTGCGTCGTTATAGAAGGGGTTGGCTTCCACCACGCTCATAGCATCTTGTTTCGAAAGGAAATTGCAGTGTCGGGGCGGGTGGTATGATAAACGGAAGGTGGATAGAGCAATCGAAATTCTTGAGCGACTTGGTCGTTGTTGTATGCAAGCGATGAGGTTTCAAAAGTGTCCAGAATTATCAAGCTTGAGGCTGGGTATCACGGAGCTATCATCATTCATCTCCACTTCTCGCATCTCAAACCCTTCCACCTTAATGCACCTACCCACGGCCCTACATAATCAAAAACAACGCAGCCAGTACACTTGCAAAACTCAGAGTCATCATATCATGCCTCAGAGAACCCGCGCCCGACGATATCCTATCAGTAGCTCGATTACACAGAACCTGGCGACTCTGGAGCTGAGACACAGATTTGATCTGTTCATTGACCGTCAGGCCAATGACGTGCAATCTGTGCTTCTCCGCCTTCAAAACGGTGTCATTGTCGGCTGCGTAAGGATCGCTGAGATCCCAAGCGAAAGTCTGGCCTTTTGTGAGGACGTCTGTTACGTTTCGGTCTGTGGAGTTGCCGAAGGCTAAATTGAAGAGGAGATTTCTGGTCAGTATAGAGAGAGAGAGAGAGAGGCTTGCAAGTTTTGCGTGTGCTCAGAGCGGAGAGCGGGAAACGTACGGACTGCGATCGTGCCCCAGCTTGTTTCCATGGCACCGAAGGAATCGGCGCAACTTTCGCGGAAAGTGCTGTTGCTGGTGAAATCGCTGCTTCTGCAGCTTGAGCTTAAGCCGCTTCTTATCGCTTGGACGCAGTCTGCTCCGAGCGCGCTGGTGCAGTCCGATGAGGAGGGATCCCATTTGTCAGAGACGTTCTGAGGGAACTTTGCGCTGAATAGGAGCCATATACAAGATGTGCTGTTCGGTGGGGAATTGCCTTCATCTCCGCCACGCACGGGCAAGCTACTGAGGCGTACGGCATCGTTAAGGTTGTCGCCTTCGGGCCATTCGAAGCTGTATGTCGTGAACGCCACGCGAGCGTTTGGTGGTGGGTCCATGTTTGAGAAACTTGCGTTTGGCATGGGGACGTTGGTCATTTGCAGAGTCCAGGTCCAGTTTTGGCCTTGAGGTGTCGAGTCTGAGCGGTCGAATGAAATTCCATGTGACTCGCGCGGCATCTGGCCTGCGGCCAGGAAGGTCTCGTAGCCATCTTCAGGTGCTTCGCCGGTGCTGAAGACGCTGTAGGCTGGGTATTGGGCACAAGCTCCGAGGGCAGCGAATTGCAGGGTTGCTAGGGTGGTTAATAACTTCATGATGAAGAGTAGTCTTGAATATGTGCATGGGAGTACAAGGCCGTGTGCTTCTGGTCGTCTTGTACACCCGGCTACACGTCCAGCTGGGGCAACATAGTTCGGCTACCATGTGTACGTCTCCCATGCCAAGTCGGGCATGCTGCCGGCATAGCCAATGATGCTCTTGCACATAGGCTTGCCAAGCGCGTTGGAATGGGGCATCGGATCGATGCCGGGCAGCGGTAGAAACGTCGTTTTTTGCCTGCGTGTTTATGGTATAGACTAGCGGAGAATTGCAAGGGAGCGAACCCTTCTCGCTCCTACAATGGCTGTGTTAGAATCCTAAGAGCCAATTGACAAGTCAAGCGCCTTCGCAGGATGTGGAGCTGCAAATCCTGTGTTCGCCTTCTTCCGAAGATCTTAAGCAATGCGTCATGCTTAACTAGTGGTCGTGGCCAGCACAAAGGGATGCCTGAAGCAGCTGGCCGTGCCTTGGCAATTTGACAGAGTCGTATCATCGCCAATACAAGGGCAACTTAGGACGAGGAGAATGACGCGGTGAGAAGATGATGTCGCATCGGAGCGGTTGTCGAAGAGGTGAAGTCGGACAGCACATGATGTGCCAGTCACCGTGACAACTATGTAACTAGCTATAACAGCCTCCCTAGTTATAAAACAGGCTATGTAACTAGGTAACTAAGGACTATCCGCTAATTAGGTAGCAACTCGATGAATTAATTTAAAAAGGCTAGGATCTTAATGAAATTTTACAGGGCTAGGGTCTAGGATCTCGATACTTGTTGCTATAACTAACCCTAGTAGCTCTATACCCTAATCTAAACCCTAAGCTATAAGCTTCCTCGACCCTAAACTAGAAGCTCGCCCTACCGTAATAGGACTACGGAATACTCTATACTATCCGCTATACTTCGTCTACGTATATATAGGACTAGTAACTAAAACTATATAGTACTACGAACTATATATAAGACTTTTAGTAGTATCCGTATAGTAACGAAAGCAGGAGATACGCACGAATCTCAGTTATACTAGTTACAAGCCGTTTACAGAGTAAAACGCTTAGTTACAGCTAAGTCACGCCATTTTACCTAGTTACAAATTTGTAATTGTAACTGAGGCACAACACTAGTCTCAACTGCTGAAACACCTGTGAAGCTGACGCCTCAGGCCACCACTTCTCCCAAAGCAGACAAAGCGTCGATCTCGCCAATCTCCCGATCTGGCGGGCAGCGATGATGCGTGCTTCTGATGTTGAGGCTGCTGTCTTGGTGCTGGTCTAGCCATTTGCAGGCCGTCATGACGTTCGTAAACGCGAGCCTCGCGCGTAGCATATTGACAATACCTTGATGAGAGGTAGGCATGTGCTGACTGCAGCGCCCTCTGCTTTCTTTCACCAGTTTCTGATATGCCTACTGACGGCAGACCATTGCTGGAAGCTCAAGGCTCGCAGACGCGATACGATATGAGCCAGAAAATGGAGGGCCAGCGGAGGAGGAAGGTGTTGATAGTCGGAGCGGGTGCTGCTGGTAAGAGGAGATACGGAGCAATCGATCTGACCGCGGCTCATGTTCTCGACTAGGCATGTCCTGCGCGCACCACCTGTCCGAGCATCCGGACAAATTCGAGGTGACCTTGGTGGATGCGGTCAATTACTGCGGAGGACAGGCGTTCTCGATACCACTGGACAAGCAAAAGACGGGTGCATCGTATCTCAATCAAGGAGTGCAGGGCGGATCGTACATTTTCCATCACACAATGGCTATGTTCGGCAGGAATGGCTTCTGGGCTGATCCAGTCAAGCTGCAAGTATCCTTTGGCAAAGGAGATCACTTCTGGAGCAATGTATACCCCACAAAAATGTTGGAGAAGCACAAAGCAGAAGTGGTCAGGTTCTTCCGCATGCTGAAAATCATTCGTGCATTCGAGCTCTTCTTTGCGCTTCTTCCGATCAAAATTCTGGTCAAACTCTTCCGCTTCACAGAGGAATTCGCAAATGTGGTGGCACTGCCTATGGTCGCTCTCTTTCTGGGAACTGGCAATTATGCGCCTGAGGTGCCTTCGATAATGCTCGACCGGCTTTGCACGAGTCCGACGTACGGCATGTGGAATCCGCCAGACAAGAATAGCGTGGCTTCAAATATTCCTCCCATGGTGGTATTTCCAAACCTGAGCGACTTTTATGAGACGTGGCGAAAGAATTTGATCAAGCGTGGGGTTAACATTCGTCTGAGCACTGAAGTCACCCAAATCACACAGCGCAACAAAAACGGCGTAAAGGTCAAGATTATAGGCCGGACGCCGGCTAAAGACAATCACAACCCGAACTCTGCCTGGGCACCTGATGAAACCTCCAACGCCGATGCAGATAAGGTGGAGACAGTAGAAGAGTATGATGAGATAGTGCTCTGCGTCTTGTCAGATACCGCGAAGCGCCTCCTCAAGCCCACAATTACTGGCCTCGAATCACGAGTGCTTGGCTCTGCAAAATTCGCAAACGATATCACAGTTACGCATCAAGATCACGAATACATGAAGAAACACTACGAGAACTTCTACAACCAGGAGCTTGCCGTCTCCTCCATCAACGGCGTCAACATGCAAGAACGGAACGACTGGGCCAAAGACAACTTCAAAGCCATGTATCTCATCAGAATGTACCCCCAAGACTTCACGAAGCTCGAAATGTGCTTCGACTGCACCAACTACCAGCCCCAATTCCCGCCGCAAGTCCCCTTCGACAAGCACGTCTTCCAAACCATTTTCCTGAACAACGAGCGGGACAGTAAACTCTGGACGCGAGACGAAATCCGCAAAGACAAAATTATCCGAGAAGACTGGTGGCATCAACTCTGCCACTCCTGGACGCACTACCTGTTCGTCGTTCCCCGTCTCATGTTCCTCCAGGGCAAACGCCACACACGCTACGCCGCATCCTGGACTCTGGTCAACGCGCACGAAACCGCTTGTATTTCTGGCATCTCGGCCGCCGTGGATCTCGGAGCAGAGTATCCTGCGGATTTGGAACGAGACAAGTTTGCGTTTTTGGCGTTTAGGCTGTACAATTTGCTGATTTATGGGAAGTGGATTCGGCGGAATTATACCAAGAAGTCGAGGGACGGGGAGGGCATGGAGTATGCGACGGGGAATGAGTATGGGAGTGTGTATAATGGGCCTGGAGTCAATCCGGATGAGGAGAGGAGGATTTGGAAGCAGGAGGTTCAGGCGGGGAGGAGTTTGCAGGTGGAGGAGTTTGAGAGTGGAAGTGAGAGGACGATTGGAGAGATGCTGTGAGAGATAATGCGTAATGTGTGCTGACAGCCAAAAGCCGGGAAGAGTTGCACCAGTTCGAGCTTCCCCATCGAGTTGTTGAGCAGTGTCACAGTATGCTCAGAATTCTGCTATTAATCCGTGCGTGCTTTCAACTTCTGGATGCGACATACGCTCAAACCTTTTCACAATTGCTTTGTATCACAGCTGATTCATGTGCACGACCAGAGCCTCGTCGGTTAACAGTAGAACTGACTGTGAAGACGGTGGAGGGCGGAAAGTGGAGCCTCGGTTTCGGATTGACTCAAAGCCAAATCCCCCGAAACGCGTCCTCCCTTCCACGAGATTCATTCACAACTTCTCAACATGTCTCTCATCATCATGTCAGGTTGACCATCAGCATCGCGAATTGCCTCAGCTCTCGTCGATAGGAAGACTTGCTCGCAATATGGCCATTCCCACTCCAGTTGGCCTGCACAGCTTTCAAGCCAAGACAACCATCTTCGTGGCCATCCTGATCTTCCGAGTCATCAATTCGCAACTCGTACAGACATTCTTCCAGCCTGACGAGTACTTCCAAGCTCTCGAGCCAGCATGGCACATCGCTTTCGGCCCTGACAGCGGTGCATGGATAACATGGGTTCGGAGTCACGCCTTGCTCAACCGGAGCAGCACGCTGACGAAACTGCACAGGAATGGCGAGAAGGCCTACGCACCTCAGTGCACCCCTATCTATTCGCGGCAGCATACAAAGCGGCCGCCCAGATCTGCGAACTGGTCCGAGCAAATGAGCAATTCCGCGCTGCTGCCCTCCTTGCAGCACCAAGACTGCTGCAAGCTTTCTGGGCAGCCGCAATTGATTTGATGACCTGGCGCATGGCGTGCAAACTTTATGGCTCTGAGCATGCGGCTGCTTTTGCGGCACTGGCACTAACGGTACTGAGTCCGTGGCAGTGGTTTTGCTCGGTCAGGACGTTCTCCAACTCGATTGAGACGACGCTCACGATCTTCTCGTTGACTTACTTCCCGTGGGGACGGTTTTTGCTGCAGTCGAATGATCAGCAGCAGAAAGGCCAGAGAAGGCTCGTTCAAGATGGACCGAGTTCTTCTAGCAGCTTGTATCCTGCGCTTGCGGCGGCAGCGGCTGCGTTCTACCTGCGGCCTACCAACATCATCATCTGGATGAGCATCAGTGCATGCCTGGTTTGGTACAGTCGCAGCATTGCGAAAGCTGCAGCATTAACTCAAGCAGCTCTTATTGTTGGCAGTGCGGTTGTCGTTGCGTTCGCGAGCGCGGACCGCACTTACTACAAAGCCTGGACCTTTCCACCTCTTCGATTCCTGCAATTCAACGTTGTGCAGTCGCTGGCCGTCTTTTATGGCAAAAACAGGCCAGACTACTATCTCACAGAAGGGCTGCCTTTACTTTTGATGACCGCCCTACCTTTTGCAGCAACTGGGCTCTACTCCAGCTTGCGCAGCGCGCAAATCCCGGCCGTTCCACAGAACATCATTCGCATACGCACAGCATCGATACTGGCGGCGACAGTGATTGCGACAGTGTTGGTACTGTCTACCATTTCACACAAAGAGATGCGCTTCATCTATCCGCTGCTACCGATACTACATGTCCTGGCTGCACGTCCTCTGGCCTCGATATTCGGCACTCGATCCACAGCCCGCCTTTCCCTCTTGGTCATGGGAGTCGGCATTAACGCGTTCATCGCCTTTTACGTCAGCTTTGTGCATCAGCGAGGCGTTATCGACGTGATGCACTTTATCCGACACAGGCATGAAACCTGGCACGAGGCCTCGCGCGCTGGCGACCTCTCCCTGGAAACTGCCGCGAATGTCTCGGTGGGTTTCTTGATGCCATGCCATAGTACTCCGTGGAGAAGCCACTTGGTCTATCCGCAAATTCAGGCGTGGGCTCTCACGTGTGAGCCTCCTATTCACGTACCAGTTGAGGCGAGAGAAGGCTATTTGGACGAAGCGGACATCTTCTATGCCGATCCTGTGAAGTGGCTTGATGGAAACATGCAAGACCGCAGCAGTATATCTGTATCATCTGATTGGCAAGGAATCGCTGTGGCCAGAAACGACGATACAAGAAGACAGTGGCCGCATTATCTGGTGGCTTTTGCGCAACTTCAACCTACAATGACGGAAGTACTGGAAGGCAGCCGTTACAAGGAATGCAAGAGATTCTTCAACACTCATTGGCATGACGATGGGAGACGTAAGGGCGATATCGTGGTGTGGTGCATGCGGCGGTGACCAAGCAATTGCATGAGCGACCTCCGGCACCCCGCACTTTCGCGGGCGTACTTGAATTTGCGATCCCCGCGCTGTCCGAACACTGTCCCAACACCGACTCCGACTGCAACAAACAACTCCACCACTGCGTGCAAGACGCGGCGTAGGACTGGCGGCCCAGCAAATGGAAGTGCAGCACGCCGAGCCGCCAGCCTCTGACGAGGCCGCCGAGCGAACACCACAGGACGCGAAGCTTAAATGCACACATCCAGGATGTCCGGAACAATTCAAGAGACGAGAGCATCTCATGCGCCACATGCTTCGACATTCCGGAGAGAAGCCGTTCAAGTGTCAATTGTGCTGGAAATCCTTCCCCAGGCGCGATACTCTCCAGCGGCACATGTCCATGCATGGCAGACAAGGTGCTACTTTGCCCAGTGCCGAGACGGCCGCCCGCACAGCGAAAGCGTGTAGACCGTGTGCCAAGTCGAAGCAACGTTGCGATGGGGATAGTCCGTGCCAAAGGTGCAGACAGAAAGGTGTGTTTCGTGCGGCAGATTTCGTCTGAGTTTAGGCATATTCGAGTTACATCCGCGGCGCCGGACGTACACCACCGCTTTCGCAAGTGTGGCGCAGGATTGGCGGTAACAGCGCTCCGCGGCCTGGGCAATCTCTGACTTCATCATAGGGATGGATTGCAGTCGAAGATCAGTATCTGCAGGCCCAGACTCGCAGAATCTCGAGGCAGACCTGTCAAGAAGCACAGCACAACCTGATGAGCGATACCAACAAATTGAGTCTGTATTGCAGAGCGACCGCATGCAGGAAGAACGCACAAGTCCGAAAATGCGCACGAAGACCGAGCCTGCTGAAACCGGAACTAGCACCTGGTTCAACAACGACCACGATCGATTCGCGGAAGCCAGGAAAGCAGCACGGAGAGCGTCAATCGCTCAAGTCTACACTGCTGTCAATGCACAACCCGTACCTGGACCCTCAATATACCCTTCCATCGAGGTCACCGAACGACCGGACGTACCGGCCACATCGAACTCAACAAGCAACAGATTGAGCTCTGCCCGAGTAATAACGCCATCCGCAAGCTCATCCCGACGGGCTTCGCTTCATGCGCCGACGCTCAGTGACGCCGATATCATTGCGGCCGAGGATTTTGGCCATGTCCCAAGATTGCCCGCAGCGACCTATAGCAGAATTGCAGCCTTCCATGACGAGCAGCGACTACGTACACCAGCTCATGCCGCCCTACCAGGCATTGACGCTTTGAACGCTTTTGTTCAATTGTACTTCGAGTACCATCACTCGAAACTACCTATACTCCACAAGGCCACTTTCATACCTTCCGAGGAGCATTGGCATCTAGTTCTTGCCGTGGCTGCCGTTGGGTGTGAGCACTCGGAGCTCTGTTCAATCCAGCTGATGGCAATGTTTGAGCACCTCGCGATGCGTGCGATCTCTCTGACTGTAAGACGGCCGCCTCTGGTAGTCGTGCAGCACGAAGCTGACTGCACCAGATGACCTACTCTCCGAAAATTGAATCCATGTCCACCACCCAGAGCGTGCTGATCTTCTCTCACCTGCTGCTCTACGATGGCTCACAAGACCATCTGCTGTTCCTCCAGCATCACCGATCTCTGCTTGTCACCACGTGTCGAAAATTATCAGCCGATCGGACTGCCCTCGATGTCGATGCCAGTACCCAAAGTCTAGACAGCGCCTGGAGACAATGGGTCGTGTTGGAACAGGAGAGGAGATATGTGGCCGCCGTCTGGAACTTCGAATGTCTGCAATATGTTACATTTGACATGCCACCGACAATGGACACCGGAGAGCTAACAAGCGCCTTTCCTTGCCATGAACACCTCTGGTCTTGCTCGACCGCCGAGGAATGGCATCGAGATCTCGAGAAAGGTAGGTATGTAGCCCATGCTGAGCACCACCGTTCTGATGGCAATATCTAGGGCACGCATCTCAATCCAGCGTCGCAGCCGTGATTTCCCAAGGCCCCGTGACTTCGGCTATTGTCAATGAGCTCAGCGATGCCGCTTTCTTACAAGTCCTGCTCACACTGCTGGTGGCCCATAAACGTCTGATTGAGACTTACGCAATATGGATTCGGCCGCGCATCAACGCGAACGACCGCAGTGATGGCTCCGTGATTCACAAGTACCTTGATGCGGATATGGAGCGTTTCGAGCAGAACGCGCATTCGCGGCCCCGCGGCGACTTCGAGGTCTCTTTCAACTTGATGTCAATCATTCGTTTCACACCTTTCAGCAATCTTTGCGTTGCAGCCGGTCTAAGACCTGGCCGGCAAACTCAAAGCCAGGCGTTTCACGAGTTGACTGGGATTCTCTCTGGCGATGACACCCGAGCTCGGATCACGCTGCTTTATGCTGGTCGGCTCTTTTCACATTTTCAAACTGTGCGGAGCGTACCGAGATGTGACCTTCAAGCCTTCCTCGCCGCCTCATTGTACATCTGGGCCTGGGTCAAGCTGGTCGCCCAGGAGCGCGACACGAGTGCCGATGAGTTGGAGGGAGCTTCTCCCGGTGAGAGCATTCGTGTTGACCAAGGCTTCGAATCGGGCAAGGCGCAGCGATGGATTGCTCATGCCACCGGTCACAGGCCACAGCTTGCCGGTGTCGGTGTTCTTTCCAGCCCCGATGCTGCCGCCCGCGTTCTGAAGGAAGCGGCACGAGTTCTGAAGGCGAAAGCAGCAGCCAGCACACTCGGTCGATCGATGGCGGACCAGCTCGTTCGTATTGTCCTTGGCGGTTGATCGCAAAGTGTGCGCCATGGAGGCGAAGTGCGTCGTCGTGGACCATCTTCAACATTTCGAGGTACTTGGCGCTTGTCAGATGGATGACCTGCAGGTAGTAGCTAGTTAGTAGCTACAGCTCTTTCCTGCAGGTATGGCTGCGGTCGTATTACGGCCTTGGCGCTTAGCCTGTTCCATCGCATGAGTTTCGCATATCAGTTCTCGGCAGCATCACGACCACGGTTTTGTGGTGAATTCCAAGCAATCGAAGGACGGCGCGCGACATTTATGGAGCAGGACAGCTTTGGGTGCTTAGCGATCTAGCGCGTTGACGTCAGGTACCGCTGGAGCGCGTGCTAAAGCGGTTGTAGAGCACGGCTCTACACTGGAGACAGATTCTGGAGTAGTGAGCAACCTGGAACCCACAGGTCACTATCGAAGCTACTCCTCTGGCGATACCTGTACCCAATGCTCATCAGCATTCTGTCATCCATCTCAGTCACTTTCAACGGGACCCGGTCCGCGGGCATCTGGACTGCATTCTGCATTCTGCAGCCTTGCAGCGGCAGTTTCACCATTTTAAATTGCAAATTACGGCATTTGTCGTACACAAGTTCGACAAGTTCGACTGTCGCTTTGCAGGATGGCAGAGCGTAGACTTGACGACATATTTGAGAAACGTGACATTCTTCTTGCTCTCGCGGCTTTCCCATTGACCTCGTCGTCGATCATGACATGACCATAACATTGCGCGCGTTTCTGGTCGTCCTCTTGGCAGTCATGAATGCAACCAGTGGCTGCCTCCCAAGCGTTGCTGACAAGACGGTACGGCAACGATCTGGACCTTGGTCTACCGTCACTCCGCGCTCTAGCGCAAGGAATGCTTGTGGCCAAGGCGCGAGTCCTTTTTGAGACAGTAATGGGAACCTTATTCTGTCCCGCCTATCTTAAAAAGCGTTCTTGGCCTCTGCATCTGGTCGTTGGCACAGTAAAAAGTTTGTCTTGATTGTCGGACGGGTATAGAGACGCCACAGAACCTTAATCTCGAGGTTGATGGACTCTCTCTTCCTGTAATTCAGGATACCTCTGCAGGGGCGGGGGGACTTTGGCAATGCATTTCATGACTTCCTCTTATTGTATATGTCCTTTCCTAAATTTCCTGCATAAACATAGAGATTTCAAAGTTGCTGCTAAAGATTGCGAGTTGCCAAGTTCACGTGACGCGGACGCTAAATGTGTCCGACGATCAAGAATATCTCAGTAAAGCCTTCTTTGCATCAAACTTTAACCAGTCAGACAGCGTCTTGGTCGGCGTTGGCAGCATTGGGTCACGATGAAGCGGCAAGATTGTCGCTGCCATACTTCGAGTCTCCGACGTCGCTATACGGTACCATTCTGCTGATGTCTTGCCCGCGGACGACGCTGGCCGGTATGCCTAGTGCGCCAATACCGTGGCACGTCGAACACGGCCTGAACGCATTCCTCTACAAGCGGGTGATGTTTTGCCCAGAAATTCCAAATGTAGCGCACGCGTCGATCGTCATCGTTGTTCTTGGGACTTGGCCAAACGCCATGCGAACCAGTCGCATCCGCGTTACTTTGGGCGCAACCGTAATAGGAGAATCGAATCTCCAGGCGCATAAGTACCTTGCGGCCGCTGGTCCAGCATGACTTCTGTCATCCAGCAGCACAGCATCACATTTCCACCCACACTCTCGTTCATCTCCCACCAAAACTATCAGCCACTCGCATTAATCATAATGAAGGCCTCCGTGATCTGCGCTTCCCTCCTTGCCGGCATTGTCGCCGCCGCCCCAGAGGCGAAGAAGTACAATGACACCCCAAAGAAGCCAACGTACGACAAGGACTGCGACAAGAACGGATATTACAAGGCGAGCTTCGAACATTGTTCAACGCCATGGAACGGTGACTAACAGTCGCACAGGGCGCTAAGGGTTTCCCCATTCCATTCACCAGCACCTACCGCGTGAAGGCCGTCCCAGAGGAGGTCGTCAGCATGATGAACGAGCCAACTGGCGGTCTCCCCGGCGCCGTCGGCTTCTACGACCTCGGCATCAACAGTGAGCTCGACACCATCTGCTACTACATCCGCCTCTACAACATCCGCGGGGAGTACCAATCTCCGGCCGACACTGCCACCCACATCCACGAGTCCGCGCGCGGCTTGTCCGGCCCTCCAAGAGTCGCTCTCCCCAACCCACAGCCAGTCCCCGGCAAGAACTTCCGCGTCTCCGTCGGCTGCTTGACCGGTCCTTTCGAGACGGGCCTCATCAACAACGCCACTGGTCAAGACACTGGTGCCGGTTTTACTCTTGCTCAGATCGAGGCCAACCCAACTGGCTTCAACGCTGATGTGCACACCAACTTCATGGATGCCGCACAGGGCATCAACGCTGTTCCCGGTGCCGTCCGTGGCCAGCTCGCTTACTAGACGCTTCGTTTCGTTGCGTCCTAAAGGCGTGGTGATGTTGTTGTTGTTGTCCGAGGAATGAGTCGAGAGATGAGATTTTGGCTGTACAGCAATTTCGTATCCCATCTCTGGTGATGGTGGTGGGTGGTAGAAGAGTTACTCGCTACGATCGGCGGTGGTGGTGGCGCGTGTGTCACGACACGAGAGAAACAGAGAAGGCTCATCATAGCTACAAGACAGCAAACGCTCTCATCAGAAAAGAAATTTCTTAATGTATGTTACTTGCTACTGCTACTGCTTCTCTGTGAACGCGCGCCAACAAATTCACCACTTCGCTGCTCACAGATTTGTGTTTCTCTTTAGTTCGTTGCGGGATATTCTTCTGTAGCGAGCCACGAATTTTCACTTCTTTGCTGCTACGTCTTGCGACTTTCTGCACCGAAACATGTTGGGCGGCACGCGACGGATGTTGAACGAAGTCCATTGCATCAGACTTCACACGACCCACGATGTGCTGAGCAGTAGTACCGGACACTGAGTACAGTGGTGAGATACTGTACCGTGCCTGTCTGCGCAGAGCTCTCAATGCTCAAGCTCGAGCTCGAGTTTCTCCACAGGACGAAAAAAAGTGTATGCAAGTTTCCTGCATGAAATTGGCTTGGGTTGCATGAGATGCACTCGCAGCATTCTTGGTTGCAGAAAAGTGTAACAACAAATCATTAATCGCAGGAGCAATTTTTGGCGACGAAGCGGAAAGGAACTAATAATCGAGAGATGAGTTTTCTTTCCGGGCGATGACAGGGACGAACGAACGACTATTATCAGGACTGTTGGGATTTGGAGGACGCGTCTTGCGTGCATTACCTTCTTCGTATGGGATCTCGGATTCATCATGGTTAGAGGAGAGGGTCATCGCCTCAGCACGCCCACGGTTCATCTTCATCCGGATACATGCTACGCGAGTCACTCCAATGCATGTTATGTTTTGCCAAGTTGCTTGTGAGCTGCGCGCGCCTCGATCGATGCCGAGAAACTCTTGTTGTTGTTGTTGTGACCGGGGGGGGGGAATTGTGGAACGCTAATTTTAGGAGTTGGGAGGGAGAGGGGGAGTTCTTGGTATGGAGCTTCCTTCGCGCCTTGGGAGGGAGGTGCGGTCGCACGTCTGTGCTGTGATGATGTGTGATCTTGTGAAGGTGATGGGGTTCGGATTCGGGGGAAAGATGGGGCGGGGTGGGAAGAGGTGGAAGAGGGTACTGTACTGCTGTATGTTATTCACGGGTTGGTGGTGTTTGAATGTTATCAGGAGGTGCACAACACAGCATTGTTGTAGCACAAGAATTCGGTGACTGCTGCCGCGCCGGAGCTGGCCGCGGACTGTGGCACGTTCGCTACCGACGATGGCCGTGCAGAAGTGACATGTGCAGATGTCCTGGTCAATATTAAATAATACTAATAAGTCACTTCTATCCGGCTGACAGTGTGCAGAAGAACAGCAGGTGAGGTCGTTGTCAGCGGCCAGGAGCCCATGCTCGCCGTCGATGCTGGCAAGACTCGATTGGGTAATCCGGCGAGACGAGACGGATGCTTGGCGCCGTCTCACATCTCGATGATGATGGTGATGATGATGGTGATGATGATGGTGATGATGATGTCGACAGATACACTGACACAGTGCACGTCTTGGCTTGGCGCTACGGAGGATACTCTTTGCTTCCTGGCCAAGAGCAGGAGAGGCATGTTCAGATGAGGCTGAAGATACCACACGTGCTATTCTAGCCGTGCATGTGACAGTACCGGAGTTCGGCAATGCACTGATGCATCGCAGCGCAATTGCTGTAGAACTATTAGATGAAGCATCATCCGTCGAGCAAAACGAACTTGTTCTGCTGTTAGGGGACCCCCATTGCATCACGCACCCACCCGTTCATTCTTCCTCTCCGCCAACAGTAAATTGACCGCAGCAATGCCGAAGTGACATCCCAGAACTCGTCGTCGCCCAAGTCATCATCACGCCGTAACGGTGGAGCTGACAGCGGTGGACCACTTCCCGAGGCGCATATACGACTCCTCCGTCCGCTGCTCGCTCCCTCTGCCCGCTGGCCTCTTTTCTCGCAGCCAGAGAGCATGGCAGCCCGGAGTCGCGGACGCACCTTGCTGCGCTACGCTGGAGCTGCCGCCAGTGTTGGCGCCGTCGGCGCCGGCACCCTCTACTTCGTCTACCGGCCCCGAGACGTGCCTGGCCTAGAAGCGGCCGCCGTACCACCACCGACATACGGCGAGGGAGGGGTCTTCCGGCCCCCCAGCTTCCCGCGCGTGAAGAGCAGAAGCGAGCAGATTGAGGATCTGAAAGCCAGCGCGGGCGCAGCGTTCACACAGGCAAAGAACAAGGTCAAGGAATCTCTGGGGTCAGAACTGCAGACAAACAGCGAGGGAGGCTCGGAGTATGATCTTTTGGTCGTCGGAGGCGGTGCCACGGGAACCGGCATCGCGCTGGATGCTGCCTCCCGGGGGCTGAAGGTCGCGCTGGTCGAGAAGGATGATTTCGCTGCGGGAACAAGCAGCAAGAGTACCAAGCTCGTCCACGGAGGCGTACGGTATCTCGAAAAGGCGGTCTTCGAATTGGACTACAATCAGTACAAGCTGGTCAAAGAAGCTCTCCGCGAGCGAAGATACTTCCTCGATACCGCTCCTCATCTGTCCCAATGGCTCCCGATCATGATTCCAGTCAACAAGTGGTGGCAAGCGCCCTACTTCTGGGCTGGAACCAAGTTCTACGATTTCCTCGCTGGTTCCGAGAACATCGAAACCTCGTACTTCCTGACCAAGAGTAAGGCGCTAGACGCTTTTCCGATGCTCAAGAGAGAGAACCTGTGGGGTGCTCTGGTCTACTACGACGGTGCACACAACGATTCTCGCATGAATATCTCTCTGGCCATGACTGCTGCTCTCTACGGCGCTACTCTTGTCAACCACATGGAAGTTACCGGTCTCGAAAAAGATGCCAATGGCAGGCTGTGTGGCGCAAAAGTCAAGGATCTCGTTCAGGACAAGGATGGCAAGACTCCACAGGAGTTCTCCATCAAGGCAAAGGCTATCATCAACGCCACTGGACCCTTCACCGATTCCCTTCGCAAGATGGATGACCAGCAAGTTGCTGAAATCGTCGCTCCCAGTTCTGGTGTCCACGTCATTCTGCCCGGATACTACTCGCCTTCAAATATGGGTCTCATCGATCCTCGCACCTCTGATGGCCGTGTGATTTTCTTCTTGCCATGGCAAGGAAACACTATTGCCGGTACCACTGATGCGCCTTGCCCCATCGAGCCCAATCCAGTCGCACAAGAGAAGGAGATTGACTGGATTTTGAAGGAAGTCCAGAACTACCTGCAACCTGAGATCAATGTTCGTCGTGGTGATGTACTTGCCGCCTGGTCTGGTATTCGTCCCCTTGTCCGCGATCCTAACAAGGCCAAGTCCGAGGGCCTTGTGCGCAATCACCTGGTCACAACTTCTGAATCTGGCCTACTCACCATCTCTGGTGGTAAATGGACCACGTACCGTCAAATGGCCGAGGAAGCTGTCGATGAGGCTATCTCGCAGTTTGGCCTCAAGCCAAAGGGCGTTGTCAACCCACCTCTGGTCTCTGGCGTGGAAGGCTTCCACGAGAACCTCGAACTGGATGGAGGCTGCAAAACACATGCTCTTCGCTTGATTGGTGCTCACGGCTTCTCCAAAACTCTCTTCATCAACGTCATTCAGCATTACGGTCTCGAAACTGAAGTCGCGAAGCATTTGTGCGTCGACTACGGTGACAGAGCCTGGACCGTCGCAGCCCTCTGCGCCCCTACCGAGAACCGCTTCCCAGTCCGAGGTACCCGCATTTCCGAATTGTACCCTTATGTCGACGGCGAAGTCCGCTACGCCGTCCGCCACGAATACGCCCAAACCGCTGTCGATGTCCTCGCACGGCGAACGCGATTGGCTTTCCTCAATGCTCAAGCCAGCGTTGAAGCTCTACCGCAAGTCATCGACATCATGGGCGATGAGCTCAAGTGGAGCAAGCAAAGAAAGGAACGAGAATGGAAAGATACCATGTCTTTCCTGGTCTCCATGGGCTTGCCCAAACACAAACAGCTTTTGACGAGAAAGGAAGTCGAGGACGGACAGGTGGGGAAATACGAAGATGAGGAGTATCATCTTTATGCGAGACATGGTGAGCTGCTGTTCCAAGCACAAGAACAAGAAGCGTTGTTGCTAACGATATTTCCAATACAGATAAACCCAGCGATGTCCTCGATTCGGATGTCCCGATGAATTCGGGCACGAACCCGACGATTGGAAAAAATTCGCCTGCGAATGCTTAGGAATGTATTTCAGGAAGAAAGAACGTTCTGCGGTCGGCCCGCGGACTGAAAAGTAGAGAAGTGAAGCAGAAGAATATGTCCATTTTCCAAGACAAAACTGATAGAGAAATGTTTCATGATGATAAGTGTCGCACAGAAGGGGCATCTCGTGCGCGATGGTGGGTGGATTTTGCTTGCATCTTCCGAAGGCGCTTTGCAGGCACGAATCGGTAGATGTTTTCGTGCGATAGTGTGATGGTGTGATAAGTATGTGTAACCAAATGTTTGTATTCAAAGTTTATTGAATGAGTTTTCTGATCGAGGTGTATCTTCTTATGCATGTGAGTGGCTTCTATTTAGGGAATGCATTCATTCCCGTGAATCTACAACTTCGAGTTGTTGTGCATATATAACTCAAATCCGATTTTTTGAAAGTACGAGAAACACCAATGAAGACATGACATATTAGCACTTTCTGGGAGTATACAACTAACTATCTCGTCGAAACCTTGTTCTGCTTTCTCCATCTTCGGTCGCTCGTTGCCATTCACTCGGCATTATCCTGGACAGCTGCGACGTTGACGTTTTCAATACGCCACATGTACCACATGAATAGACTCCTGATTTACTTGGTCAGTAATTGGTTCACTTCACACTGCGTTCGAGCTCTCGAGGGTTTTGGGACCTTCCAGACCAGGATTTGGACAAACAGGAGGAGAAAGGGGAACACTTACCTATACGGCCTGAAATGCTCCGCAAGCTCCAACATATCTTTCTCACTCATATATTTCCATTTCCCGCCTCCTTTGGCTTTCAGTTTGCTCACGTCTCTGCCCATGTATGCTGCCATTCCTCTTTGCACGCCTAGGTCGCCTGTGCTGAAGACGTCTAGACGTTTGAGGCCGAAGCACATGAACATCTCTACCGACCATGCACCCAGACCCCTCACCGCGACCAAAGTTTTCATGACGTCCTCGTCGGATCCCGTCATGAGCTGTTGCGTAGTGATCTCTCCAGAGTCGAATTTCTGCGCGAGACCTTGGATGTATTCTGCTTTCCGCTGACTCAGACCTGCGGTGCGGAGCTTGGGGAGATCTGAGGCTGCGACGAGAGCAGGTGGAGGAAAGCCATTGGGACAGGATTCGGGAGGGAAGAGCGCGATGAACTTGTTCTTGATGGAGGAGGCTGCGGCTCCTGAGACTTGTTGGGCCATGATTCCGCTTGAGAGGCTTCGGAACGGGTCGATTTTCTCGGCGAGACCTTCGGGGGAGAAGACGTGGCAGTGGTGTTGTTCTATGACGGGTTTGAGCTTTTTGGTAAGGGTGGCGTCGATTTTGATCAAATGGGCGCAGGCTTCGTCCAGGAGGGTTTTGGAGGTGGGTTTGTGGACGCCAGGTTTGGAGGGGGAGGCTTCTTCGAAGTTGGAGTAAGCTGGTTGGAGCTGGGTTCCACCGGGTGTTACTAGAGTTGCATTCGTGTGGTGTTTATGTATTGGTCTGGTAGCTGGAGGGGCTGGGTCATCGATGTCTCCAGTGCTGTAGTTGTGGCCTGGCCCGCCATTGCTTGTCATGAGACCGATTGCTGAGGGAGTAGGCGTGAAGGGCTGCGGCTTGACGTCGATATCTTTTGCCACTTTCCTACGCTTACTTATCGGAGTCGTGGGAGGTGGAAGCATCGAGTTCACGTCCTTTGCGGTCTCAGTAGTGCTCGCAATCGCTTGGATTGCGGACTCTACCTGATCTTCCGTGGACTTGCGCTTGCGCCCGCGCTTGACTGGTATCGGGGCGAGCGATGGGTCATGATTGCCATTAGGACCTTCACCTGGGACGACTCTGGTCGAAACACGGGTTGATCTTCTCAGCGGCATTGTGATGGTTCTGTCGGTTCTTGTAATTGCAACGTGAAGCGGCGTGTGTCGTCGGATGGCCGGCAAGGACGCTCTCGCCAGCTGAAGCTTGGCAGTCTGTTGACACAAGCGCAAGTGAGCCACAATTTCGTCTTGAGCAGGTAGATCAGATGAGCCAGAGGCGACAAGAAGATGCGCAACTGTGTGTGGGCTGAGATTGAAAGGAGATGCGCATTGCAGCCTGATGACGCAGATTGGCGCGTCCAGACGCGAGATCACGTGTATGGGGTGAAGCCACAGCAGCAGTGCAGTTGGAATGCGCTCCTTTATAATGTGCTGCAATAGATGCGCAAGCCAGCGAACTCTGCAGCTCGAGAAAGGAGAGGTCATCGAGCTGTGAAAGCGCTCCGTTGTAGTGGTGGTACAATCATTCCTCTGCTCTATGCCAGCCTGGGCAAAAGCGAGGCTGTGGACTTCTGCGCGCTGCGATATGTACACATGTTGTCTTGCTCCGTATCTCGTGCTGCTACCGCCACCAGTATACAGGCCTTCTACTTGGCTTTGGGCTTGGTAATTTGCAGGTTCTCAAGATCCTCACGCTCCGAAGTCTCGACCTCAATCTGCTTCAAAATTGGTGACAGGTATGGGTAGTCCTGGGCATGTGTCAGCAGTCTGGATATCAAAACGGCTGGTAGTCGCCAAATTGCGCTGTCGCCGCCTGCGATGTGTACGTACGTCCTCCGGCTTGGTCCATTCCTCCTTTGGGAGGAGTTGATGCGCGAGCGAGCACTGTCCCGGTATCAGCTCTTCTGACCTGTATCATCTCGTTTGCTGCACCAGTTTTACCTGGAATGCTCTTCGCATGCGGAAGACACGGTCGTAGGCCTCCTTGGGTGAAAGACGCTTCAATGCAAGCTGTGCCTCTGGGCTTTCCTCTGGGATCAAATCGTCGGCCCTGTAGCAGCCAATGTATTAGCCGCATGCTTCTCCACCTGCACAGCTTAACCCCATGGCAAATCTCGTATCTTTCTTCCCTCCTTCGTGGCGCCATACCTCAGACCCAGCTTCCTGTATCCGGCGTTGTCAAAGTACCACTGGCTCAATGGCTTCATCCACTTGTGCAGCCATGGCCGCTTGATGATATAGGGGGCGAGCGACGGGACCGACATGGTTGCGAGCGGCGTGGAGATCGTGCGGTGGTGCGGATGTGGTGCTGGTCAATGATGGTATGAAGCCAGACTGTCTCGACATTGAGAGTAAGAGGAATTCGTAGATCTGATTGGCTCGCGCGGTTCGGCTCACGGGCTCAGGCATTCGCCGGCAGACGAAAGCTTGAGGTGAGCAACAAAGCACGACGCCGAACGTCACAGCTCGCAGCGAGACAGCGACCGTCTCCACCCTCGCGAGCACTTTCACCTCTGCCCGCTCTGCCGTCACTCGCACGCACACGCACACAGTCTCCTTCGCATGCCTACGCCTACGACGACGACGACTGCACGGTGCGACCTAGCCGCAGCTGCTCGCCCGTGATCACGGGACAACGACCTTCCGACCCCGCTGCTCCGACGATAAGCACCCGATCGACCACCCAACAGAATATAGTGCCACCACCGCTCCTCCACCCCTTGGAACACATCTCTCCGAGTATGATTGTGAGGATATACTCCCTACGATAGTGCCCTCTCCGGGCTATGCAGGACCCGCCCAGTTCTGCCATGTCTTCACAATCCGATGGCGGCCAATACACAAGATCCGCGTTGGTGCAGCGCTCGCCATATCCCCGGGTCGCAATATGGTCGACGAGGCTCTCCAATGCTAGCATCAACTCGTTCTCGGGCGCAATGGCGGGCATGGCAAGTGGGATTGTCACATGTCCCCTCGACGTGATCAAGACGAAATTGCAGGCACAAGGCTCTTTCCTGAACCCGAACTTGGAGTCAAAAGGTCCGCCGGCCAGAGCGGTCTACCGTGGCATGATTGGGACTGCTCAGGCTATCATACGGCAGGATGGAGTAAAAGGCATGTATCGCGGACTGGGTCCAATGCTACTCGGATATCTGCCAACGTGGGCGGTCTACATGGCCGTCTATGACAGTAGCCGGGAATATTTTTATGCACATGGCTACGGCGAATCGAATAAGGACAAGTGGCTGGCCCGAGTGTATGCATCGGTCACAGCTGGGGCGTGCAGTACTGTTACCACGAATCCCATCTGGGTGATCAAAACCCGGCTCATGTCGCAAGTATCGCGCACGGCTACAGACGGCAATCGAACTCCCTGGCACTACTCCAGCACGCTTGATGCTGCTCGACAAATGTACAGGTGTGAAGGTCTTGCGGCATTCTATTCGGGACTTGCGCCAGCCCTGCTTGGACTTACCCACGTTGCGATTCAGTTTCCATTGTACGAGTACTTCAAGCAACAGTTCACAGGTGTCGAAATGGGAGCGACCCCGTCATCCGCATCGGAAGCACAAAACACATTCGGTATTCTGGCTGCAACCTTTCTGAGCAAGGTCTGCGCCACATCCGCAACCTATCCGCATGAAGTACTCCGCACACGACTGCAGACCCAGCAGAGGCTGCACCCGGAGTATGCGCACAACGGTGTAGGTAGACACAGTCAGAGTATATCCAGTTCGAGGAGAATTGCGAATACTGACGGCGTGCCGTATCAGCCGCGTTATCGAGGCGTGCTGGACACTTTTCGCATCATACTAAAGGATGAAGGCTGGCGCGCCTTTTACAACGGCATGGGAACAAATATGATCCGAGCAATCCCTGCTGCAATGACAACGATGTTGACGTTTGAGTCGATGAAAGCTGCGCTTGGCAAGCTACGGGAGGAAGGGAGAGCGCTGCAGGAGGAGCAAAGTTGAAGAGATGACCGATTGAAGAGAGGACGATGCGGTTGCATGAGACATCATTACGCTGTTGGAGATTGGTGTGCACATATGGAGTGGCCTTGCATAAGACTTTATTCATTCGGATGTTGTAGATGTTACACCTCACCTGCACAGCATTCATGGCGGCGTTTCTAAAGCATGGAGTTGAGGAGTATGAATGAAGAGACTGCGAAGGCGCGGTCTGGTCGAAATGCGTACGTATCACTATCAAACTTCAAGATTACATCAACACTTCTTTCCTTGCCGCTGCTGTGGCAGATTTGAGCTTAGTCGGTCGCAGGTTCCAGGAACGTGAGTCTGGTAGCCTGACACCATGGCATCCTATCTTCGGGGCGCCTGTTCCCTTGAAGAAATGCAGTCGGAGTTAGCGCAACGAAGTCCTGTCTACCATCACTTGCAACATGGACTCTGACTTGTCCTCGTCCATTGCCAGGCAGCGCTCGACCATGATAGACCGAATCTGTCTCTGCGACGACTACTGCGAAGTTCCGTGCGACCATGTTCCGGCCACCACCACCTGCGACATACGTCCCTGTTTGGCTTCGCTCTCTGCAGCCACCGCTCGCTCATGACATACGCAGACGGCTACTGGAAAGTCTCAAGCCAATCACACCTGACCGCGGATGAGATCAGGCGTGTGCTCAGCAAAAGACGCGCACACATAGCGTCGGACTGAAGCGAAGAGCATCTTCGGAGGCATATCCTGCGCTCTGAGCTCGGACTGCTCGAGTATACCAGCTCCAGTAATATTGAGCTGCAAGGTCTCGTCGAAGTGAGAGGCCTGGAAGTGCTCGCCAATGCAACTGGCGAGAAAGGCGGTACGAAAGACTAGCTGATGGAAGTTCTGGAGCAAGCAGATGAGCATCATGTGCTTCACCAATTCTTCGATCTTTCTGCTGAATTGCGGAGAAGCGGATCTATTGTATTCACTTCGCAGTTTTCAAGCAACCGTTATGTGCACCGAGTGAACCACTGATCACGCGTGCCAGCAAGCAACTTCGCGTACAGACGTGAAGCTTTTCTATGGCGAATGTATATTCCAGGTGCTAGGACCTGGCGATGCATAATCATTTGAGTCTTGGGAGTGCAAGCAGCCTGAACTCATCGCCCTCATCTCCAAGCTACAGATTAGTTTTACGCACAATGCATGGAAGGCATCCTATGCCCCAGACCCACTCTCTTGGGGATGGGAGGTCGTGCACGTTGCGTGGAGGCAGTCACTTCTGAAGATTGGGTCACAGAGTTGTGCTCCACATATGTGTGCACGAATTGAGCGATTCGCAGGCTACTTTGCGTACATGCATTGCGAGAGTGTCACGAGTTTGCGCGCGAATCTGAGCTCGCATTCATGCCGTATGCTCTTCCTTCACTCGAGCTACCACAAAATGCTTGCAAACCCTACGAGCTCGGGCGATTCCCACTCCGGCTTCTTTGACATGCATTCACCTCGATCTCCCACACATGTCACCGGAGTCTTGCTGAGCCAGCCTCACAGAACCAGCGCTCTGTACGCGGCAGCTATCAGAGCCGCGATGGATGGAAACGACGACTGCGACTGACATCTGAACTGTCAGAAGCTTTCATGCCGTTGAAAACGCACCGCCTCAAAAGCAAGCCCAATCCACTTTGCCAACATCAGGCATGACATGTCCCGATCCAGCAGCAAGAACATCTTCCCAACGTCCGACTGCACGATCTGCCACGAGAAAGCTTCGAGCAGCCAGTCACGCTTGGCCTTTCAGATCCGGCTTGCCATGGCTGTGTGAAGCAGGTCTTCACTAACGTCCTTCGTGGCGAATCGAATACATCCTCTCTGCTTCTATTTATCTTGCCAGGGCATCGGGTCTCTAGGAGCTGTCGAGTGCGCCTCGGATGAGATGTAGAGACTGTCGAAAGTTGGGAAGGCACCGGGGATTCAGCAGCGGCCTAGAAAGACATGAGTGGACTTCCCTGTGAGATCGAGTGAAATCTGTGCAGCTTGCTGCGCTCTTTTTGACTCTGGCGGGAAAAGAGAGGCAGCGCCCTTGTAGCTCATTCATCGGGGCAGGCGATCATTCCCATGGGCATCGAAGCGCATGTTTGCCTGAGCTCGGTCGAAATGAGCACGATGTTGATGCTTCTTCCTGTTAAATCGAGTGTGGGACACTTTGATGGAAGGACTTGGGAGATGTTTTCCAAAAGGGGCGGTAGCGCTGAGGATGACTGGTAGGCAGGCGGTAGACGACGAGAGCAATCTGCGTTCCCGCAGTGTTTGATGTACCCCCAACACATGCCCATATGATCTATCATTGACTCAGGTCGTTGACTTGGCGTCGTTTTTACGGCTGTACGCGGCAGCCCTGGCCTGACAGCGGATGAGCCTTGAGATATATCACATTTCGACACTCGAGACCGGTCTCTCATCCAAGTTGCACCCCAGAGGCCGCGAGACTTCCCGTAAGCCATCAGCAACTAAAACTTCCCAGCATGTGGCTTCCCTCTCGACTCAACTCGACCCTCTACCCCACACCTCAAGACAATGAAGCAACTGGGGAGAAAACCCCCATCAAGCCTTCCCAACCACAAAGCACACAAGAATGACCAAACAAACAAGCAAACATTGTTTGCCAGCCATCAAATACGCGAAACGTACTTACTCAATCATCAATCGCTTCCGCACTCTAGTTTTTTTTTTCCTGCGAGACTCTTGCTTACCCCTTTGAGCCTTGGGATAAGCCGGTCGCGCTCAGCTTCGCAAAGCCTGGAATGGGCAGTCGGACAAACTCTTTCTACTGCCGCTGTAGTGAATCGATGCGATGGAGCGTTGAGAACGAACCGTGTTGCTGGCGTGGTGTGAAATGAAATCAAGTGAAGTAAGCACTGACATTCCGAATAAGCTACCCGGCCTTTTACAACTGATGCCGAACCGAGTTCAGACAATGCTTACCTAGTAGAATCTTGATGAGCGCTAGTTCTACTTCTGCTTCTTCTTTTACGGTACAACGTATATTTCCAAAATTCGTAACGTCATAGGAGGTCGTGTGGCTGATTCACGGCAGTATAGGGCCCAGAAATGTGAACTCTCTCTCGCGGATTCTCGACATGTCGTTCATCATCAAGAAGGAACACGTGCCTAATGATTTCCGTTGCCGAAGAGTTTGTATGTCGTTCGGACGAAGTATAATCTTTACCTCCTATCGCTGGACACGATCTCTGTACAGTAATAATAAAGTCGGAAGACGCCGCAAGCTTGGCAGTTTGCTCATGCTTGACTCATCTGTGTGCTGCGAGATGGAGACAACAGAGAGCCAGAGCAATTGGGGCGCCGAGGTTTGCGATCTCCCGTCTTTCGCTGTCGTGTGTTGGATATTGCCCGCGAGATGTATTGTTCATCAAGTGGGAGCCTGGGAGGTGAAGTTTCGATTCCACAGGGATTTAGTTTGGCTTCTCGGAGACGCCGGGTCCCACGTGCGACCGCATTCGCAAGCCACAATCCTCCTCGACTTCGGTACCGGCCAGGTTTCTTTCAGCTCATCCACATGGCCGCCATTTTGTCCTTTATTGGTGAAACAGTATTGGGTTCTGCGAAGGATATCAAAGGCCAGCAGAAAGTTATACACATGCGTACAAGTCGGCGTTGTTGGGCCATCGCCATCATCATCATGCAAGCGGCGACAGGCGGCAGGAGGACGATCGCGCTAGGTAGATACCTGCAAGCCATCTTCACTAGTCTCACGGTCAGAATGGGCAAGGCATGCAGGTGATCGCACTTGTTGATGCTCGGCTGACCCTGCTCATCTCTGAACAGCCGCGATGACACTCTGCCTCACACATGCGACGTTTCAGTGATAAGCCTTGGTGAATTCGGTCTGATAAGAGGCGAGCGCAGAACATGCTTCATCATATAAGTGACATCACTGGCCGCCGTTGTGAAGTGCATGTCACTGGAGCGTCGCTGCAACGTTGTCACCGCACATACTCAATCGGACGCCACTCCGAAGAGGATATGCAAGCTCTCCAAACCTTGGGCCACCTACGTTGGTCCACGCAAGTCCCTCAAACCCGACCGCTTCCATCTCACATCAAGAGAGAATTTGTGCACACCGGATCCGGCGACCTAGAACTTCTCGCATGCGAACCGAAAGCGGGCCAAGCAGCCAAGTCTGGGGTGTTCTTCGCGCATGGCGGTTATGGCTCGGCGGGAGTTTGGCTGGAGTGGATGACTTTTCTGTACGAGAACCACTACCCTGGCCGATTGTACGCGTACAGCGCGCGGAACCACGGAGCGAGCTTCGCTGTTCCATACCTGGATATGGTATTCCGGACACCTGTCGATGCTATCGCAGGTGATCTGACAGCTTGCGTGGAATGGGCGGAGAAAGACAACGAAGGTGGCAAGTTGGTCTTCGTGGGACACTCCTCGGGAGGCGGGCTCTCGCAGTACTGCCTCGCAAAAGGCCTCGTCACTGCTCATGCGCTGTGTCTCGTCGGCGCCGTTCCGCACTTTGGCATGCTAGATATGTACTGGGGCTGGTTCAAGCATGATCCGTTCTTCCCATTGAGAAGTATGCTCCACTTAGGGCATCCAACCTCTCCTCTGAGTACGCCGGCTCTCGTGCACGGCGCATTCTTCGGCAGCAAATATCCCTCGCATGACGTCTCAAGCTTCATGCAGTGGATGCCCAGGTATGAGTCAATGGGCTGGCCAGTGGCAATGTTTGGGAGCTTCGTGGGATGGCTGTTGGGAAAGAACACCTGGCTGGGTGTGTCATATGTTCTGCGTAACATCGAACTTTCGAGAAATGCGTTCGAGCGGGATGCTGTCTGTGTCATGGTGGGGCTTGAAGATATGCTCTTTGACGTGACGGTGATCAGGCGGGTGGCCTCCGAGTACCGAGAAGGTCTGAAGAAGATGCGTGAAAGACAAGGAGCGTCTGTTGATGCGGGGCTGTCAGGCGAGCTGGCAGATGTTAGTGGTACAGTCAGTGAAAGCAAGGGCGGCGTGCGGGTTGTGCTCGTCGAGGGTGCTGGACATCATGTGCAGAATGATGTTCAGGCAGGCATTGCTGCCGAAGCTCTGTTGTCATGGTTGAAGCAGGTCTCATGACCCGGGACCCCGGTAAAGCACTGGTTGTTTTCCGGGGTGCTGTGGCTGGTGCACACCCTTGTCTCCCGCGCTCTTCCCATCTTGCTTCGCATCACATGCCCGAGGACAGTTTTGTGCAGGCAATCGATGGGTCTGATCACGGGATGCGTGGGTTTCCCAGGCGGAAGGAAGGGTTCGATAGAATTTGTGGGCAGAAGTTGCGCTCCGAGGAGTTCTACGAGCAGTCGAATGTTCGAGACGCTTCCATCCTTACATACGAACAGGGGACTCGATATGAGTGAAGCTGAAGTCGGGTTTGCCACCATGGCCGCTCGGATGCATGAATATGCCCGCCAGTTCTTTCGTTGGAGGGCGTACGTAAGCAGCAGGGCTTGACTGTTCATGTGATCCAATGTCGCGTCATCTGCGGTAGGGCTGTGCATCGGTTCTGCTTCGCCCAGCTTGTTGGTGTGATGTCGCATCGTCGGTGCTGAGCTCTTCGCTACAGAGCCGAGCATGCCAATATCTTCAGCATGTGAGGTCCACGAAGCGCGCGGGGTTGGATTGCGATCGAGATGGCGCTCGCCTCGACCATTTCGGCCAGGTACAGGCTGGTCGGCAGTCGTACAAACACGTGGAGACGCAGCGTGTGCCGAGGGATGGCAGCTCGTCACATATTCTGGAAGGAAAAGCTTGTCATTGCCTTTGAGGCTTTGGCCCTAGCCTGCAGTCGGAGAGAAGTCCATTCGAGTTTCGCATATAATAATAAATACACGGCTGGCACGGCAGCGCGACGGTGACCATGTCCCACGCAGTAAGGTTCGCGTAGAATGCCATCTCGGCGGGAGAACGATGTTTGCATTCAGCTAGCGCACGAAGCGAATGAAGTATATACTCCGAGGCCATGCCTCAGGCGTGGAAGCAAGAGATACATCCGATGCGAGCACGTAACCATAACGCCAGGATGGCGCTTTGCGGACGACTCCGTGCATGTATCGGCTTGCGTACGGGAGGCTTGGTGTGAAGCGCTGGGCGAGCACGCCGAGACCCAATGCCCAGCATGGAGATACACGAGTGGCGAGACACAGCTGCGGACACGACATGTGCGAATTGTCAGCGCGAGCGGGTCACGACAGCGGAAAGCTGCACCACGTTTGTCCGGCCTGACGAGCACGGTATTGTCCACACTTGACACGACACCGGATGCATGTCACGCACAGCACGGGAAGATGTGCCGAATGCCGGCACACTCCGGAACGGCGGCCGTCGTCATGCACGTCAAACTAAGCTTTCGACCCTGCCCGGGCTGTGGCAGTACATGTGCATTGTGGCTCGTTCAGCGACCGCCAGAGGACGTTGGACGCCGAATCGTCTGGCAGATGCTCGGCACTGCGGCCGCTCGACGCCGGCCAACGGGATTGGCCAATGCTGGGCCCACGGAGCCAAGAGCACCAAGCGTTATCACGGAGGTGAAGGATCGCCACACACACAGCAGCCGTGGCAGCCGACACTTTACCCTCGCATCAGGGTCCTTCTGCAGGCTTCTGGTCCCGTCAACCCACAAGCGCGACTCGAGCAGCCTACGAGGCCCCCGCCACGACCCATTCCGGCCGCCTGCAATGGCCGCCAAGCAGGCCGCGATGCCACAAGGAACGGCAGGCACTCGAGGCTGCCCATATGCAGATCCGTGTGCCTGGCGAGCTCCTGGGCCCCGGATCTGCTTGTGGCGGCACTCATGGAGCAATAAGAATAGTGCAGGACCGTACACATGCCTACGTGAGCCACACCTTCATACCCTGCGGACCGCACAGTTGTTCTTGTCCTGAACTTTCCAGACGTCTTCTTTCCCACAACCACACTGCATGCGCAGGCGCCCAGCCGGCCACACTCATGAGAGGGCTGCCATGCCTCCTCGACCCATACGACCCAAGAACGAACCGTTGAGCTCGGAGAGCAGTGACATCGGCGACGGCAAGGGCGGAAAGCGAAAGGCGGTTTCATCAGCATGTATTCCATGCCGCAAACGCAAGAGCAAAGTGAGTTTCATCTCCCGGGAAGTGCAGATGGGAGATGCCTCTCGACTGACTGTTCTGCAGTGTGACGGCAACCTTCCGTCTTGCTCGACGTGCATTGCAGTATATAGAACCGAGTGCAGTTACGATGCGGACTCGGACCATCGGCGAAAAGGCGCTCTCAAACGCGACATTCAATCGTTGCAGCAACAAAACGATGCCCTCGACGTGATTGTTGCGTCTCTCCGAAGTTTGCCCGAGAACGAGGCTATTGCGTTGCTCCAAAACCTGCGTGGTGACGCACATCTCGACGCATTGGCGGACTCTCTTCGAAGCAATGTGCGGCGTCCACATAGCTATGCCCAGCAAAGTCTGGAGGCAGACTTTGCGCAGCAAACTACAACGCCCACGAGCGCAACTTCTACAATACCGCCGCCACTCTCGCGCGGCAACTCTGGAGAGCAATCCTACCGAGGCAGCGTCTCATCGATACCCGAACAGAGCGGCCAATGGCTGCGAATACCACGCGACGCAGAATTCATCGAGCATTTATTGGATCTCTTTCAATGCTGGATTCATCCGTTCTACACCTTTTTATGTTGGGATCACTTCACACGCGACATGAGTCGGGGGAGGACCGACTATTGCAGCGCGCTCGTGATCAATGCTGTGTTGGCCTTTGCCTGCCACTACTCGGACCGCGCGCCAGCTCGTACAGATCCGGGCAATCCAGCAACGGCAGGTGACCATTTCTACGCAGAAGCGAAACGTCTTCTCGACACCAATGAGGTCTCAAACCTGACGACAGTGCAAGCCCTGGGCATCATGAGCCTGCGGGAAACGTCGGCTGGACGGGACAGCAATGGATACCGCCTCGCAGGTCGGTGCGTGCGCATGGCGCTCGAGCTCGGTCTTCATCTATCGGTCATCAAAGATGGAATGAGGGGCCGTGAGGCTGAGGTGCGAAAAGTCACCTTTTGGGCAGTGTTCAATCTGGAAACGTCAGTATCAAATGAATGCTCAACGCGGCCACTCCAGCTAACAGAATGTAGAACGTGCTCCGTGGCTTTTGGACGATTATCGCAGCTTCCTCGCTCAGCAGCAGACATCGACACGCCCGCTGCGAACCTCCGATCCGAAACCTTGACTTGGCGACCATACGAAGACACGAACCTTCCACTGAGCGCAAGCGCCGAGCAGCCCGCCCGAACAATGCTGTTCAAGGACCAGTTGAGCAAGCTTTCAGAGCTCGCCAGCGACATGGTAAACACGTTCTACGCACCACGTGAACGCTTCACCAGCCGAAAGCTCGCCGCGACGTATACACTATACCAAGCATGGTATCAAAATCTGCCAGACTGCTTTCGTTTGGAAAATACTTCCCTGCCGCACGTACTCGTGCTCCACATGTACTACTACGGCTGCGTCCTTCAGTAAGCACTTTGCGTGGTCGCTGCTACATGTGGCTGTCTTGCTAACAGTTGCAGTCTATTTCGACCGTACATCAAGCTGGACCTACGCGGCGCGAACCTATACCCTCGCGACACCTGCACGTTTTGCGCAAACGAGATATCCGCGCTCATGAATGCGCTCCGTGCAATGTATGGTCTTCGTCGCGTTCCGCTCGCCGTCGTCAGCCTGCTGCTTTCCGCCTCGACGATTCATCTGCTGAACCTACCGTCCGAACAAGCAGCCAACAATTTATCGCAGGCGCTGCACGACCTGGAATCGATGTCAGTAAATCACAGATTCGCAGCGCGAGCGGCGGAGATTATCCTTGCACTGTCCAGTAAATGGAACATCGCTCTACCAGAGGCGGCGGCCGCGATTGCAGTCTATCGCATGGGTAGTGGTACGGCTTCACCACCTCCCAGTGCCTTCTTTGCTGCGAGCATACCACGAGAACTATCCGGCGGATCTCAGCGCGGGCGATCGGGCGATAGCGCGAGCATTGCACCTTCTGCGGCCTCTCATCAGGAGTCTCCTTTTATGCCACCTCAACCGCAGGGGCCTACGTCGGTTCCATTCTTTTACTCCGATCCGACAACGCCCCTCGACGAGCGCACAGCGCAGGCCGCCTTTTGGACACCATTCCCAACACAGGTCATGCCGATTGCGCAGCATGATGTTGGTCTAGGCGATTATTCTGCTTCGGGAGGACAGCAGGTACCGAATTGGGCCATGTACGGTGCTGCAGGCGGATCTCACGCTACTATGGAAGGTCGGCATCATAGCGATCCTGGCCAGGATCACCACATGAGCGATATGGATGGCTGGAATCGGGGTTGAAGAGCATTGTGAGAGATATGAAAGCACCATGAACTGGCCGACTCTTGAAACGTCCAACAGATGTCAATTGCAGGATCACCACGGCGCGGCGGGATCAACACTACACCATCGCATAATAAACGGGAAAAGGATCGAGAACGGACAGACACAGCACATTGAAAACACTGGAGAAGAAAAGAAGAAGGAATTCCTTTGGTAGACCAGGACGACCAGAGCCGGACTCGGTCAATGTCTGGTGTACGAAGGCAGAACATGTGCGGAAGGTGAGGAGTACTGAATGCACATTCACGGGGTCACGAGCATTGATCATCAGGTGTGAAAAGCAATGGGCGGGCATGTGACAAGCGCATGTTTGCAGTCTAACATTTACGATTTGATGATACCAGTGGTTGCGATAGTTGCAGAGTAGTGAGGAGTCGACATGATACAAGTCATGACATGCTCTGATGACAACAAGAAACACTGCATGCATCATGCTAAGACTAGAAGTACAGCGAGTCAGCCCGGGCAGAATCTCTAGCTTTAGCCTAACTTAGGGATAACAGCAGCAAGGCATTCCTAAGTGCCCAGATACTCAAGGCCAAGCTCCAGCCAGGCTCTCGGCAGACTCGTGCGTTCATCATCATCATCAGCAGCAGCAGCAGCAGCAGCAGCGTGGCGATCCCGCCCCTGTGACTTTCAGCCTTGTCTCGCCAACGGAGCCACGGCCGATTAGAGTTTCGCCATGACATCTACTGCACATATACTTTTTGCTGACAGTCGCTCTGTCCTTCCTGGCGGGTGCCGAGGAATGGTGTGTCCTTCGTGTGCGAGCGTACGTTGCACTACGAAGTGTGCATCTCCGGCGGTAGAGTTTGGCCGAGCTTTGTTTCGCTGCAGGGAAGGCAGTGTTGCTGTGCTGTGAAGAAGTCCCGCTGTACAAAGTCAAGTTTTGGTAGCACCGTGCAGAGCCGAGGCGATGATGACATGCGAGACAAATTTGAGCTCATCTCGTCGGCAACGCACGAAATCCACGTCCCAACACGGTCAACACCATCAATTGTGCTCCACGCTGCGTGTCCAGAGGACCAGCACGAAGCAGCCAAGCATCACCGATCTCGCAGCAGAGCACACGCATCCGCATAAAGCACCACGATCCATTCATGCGGTAGAACGTCATCTGCAGAACTACTCTCACCCCTCCAGCCTCCGCCAAAGTGTCTCGACCAACTCCCCTCCGTCTCTACGCCTCAGCCCGCCGGTCCTTCCTCACCACGGCGTCCCCGTCCACCACCACGAACCGCGTGTCCTCCCTCTCCCGCCACTTCGCCACCGCTCACCCCACCATGGCGCCCATATCCAAAGAGTGCGACTACCTCGTCATCGGTGGCGGCTCCGGTGGTCTCGCCTCCGCACGCCGCGCCTCCAGCCTCTACGGCGCCAAAACCATCGCGGTCGAGAACAACCGCCTGGGAGGAACGTGCGTGAACGTGGGCTGTGTGCCGAAGAAGGTGACCTGGAACGCCGCCGCGCTGGCCGAGCAGATCAAGGAATCCCACAACTATGGTTTCTCCGTCGAACAGACTGCTCCCTTTGACTGGCCGCGGTTCACGCAAAAGCGAGCGGCATACGTCAAACGCCTGAATGGCATCTACGAGAAGAACTTGAAGAATGACAAGGTGGAATACTTGCACGGTACGGCGACGTTCGCGGATCCACATACGGTGAAGGTGGCGTTGGACGACGAGAGTGAGGTGGAGATCAAGGCGAAGAAGATTCTGATTGCTGTGGGAGGACACCCCAATTATCCGGACATTGAGGGTGCAGAGCACGGAATCACATCGGACGGGTTCTTTGAGCTGCCGCAGCAGCCGAAGAAAGTGGCTGTCGTGGGAGCAGGATACATTGCGGTCGAAATGGCCGGCATGTTCCACGCATTAGGCACGGAGACGCATTTGTTCATTCGCCACGACAAGTTCCTGCGGACATTCGATCCGATGATTCAGGACAAGGTGGTGCAAGAGTATGAGCGACAGGGCATCGTTCTGCACAAGCACTCGAAGCAGACCAAGTTGGAGGATTTGCAGACGGGCGGGAAGCGTCTCACATTCACCGATGAGAATGGCGATGGAATTCTCGATGTCGATGCCGTGCTCTGGGCGATTGGCCGAAGTCCCGAGTTGGAGCGACTCAATATCGATGCTTCTGGTGTGCAACTGAACGAGAAGAAGCACATTCCCGTGGATGAGTACCAAAATACCAACGTCGACCACATTTTCGCCTTGGGAGACGTCTGCGACAAGAACTTCGAACTGACCCCCGTCGCCATCGCCGCGGGCCGTCGTCTGTCTGATCGTCTCTTCGGCGGAAACGCAGACGCCAAACTCGAATACGACAACATCCCATCCGTCGTCTTTTCCCACCCCGTCGTCGGCACCGTGGGCTTGACAGAGCCCCAAGCGCGAGAAAAGTATGGGGACGACGATATCAAGATCTACCAGACGAGCTTCACGGCCATGTACTACTCCATGATGGAGCCGGAAGATAAGGGCCCGACGTCGTACAAGATCATCTGTCAAGGAAAAGACGAAAAGGTCGTCGGGTTGCATATTTTGGGTGCGGGGAGCGATGAGATTTTGCAAGGCTTCGGTGTGGCGATCAAGATGGGTGCGACCAAGGCGGATTTTGATCGTTGTGTGGCGATTCATCCGACGAGTGCGGAGGAGTTGGTTACCATGAAGTAGGGAGGAGCAGCGGTCTCTTCTTGCATTCAAGGAATTGAGGTCCGATGTTCACAGATGTTACGTGTTATCTGAAAACGACGAGGGTAGTTAGTGTTGTGTGAAAAATTCCTTTCATCAGGATCTCGTGTGTTCCGAACAGTAGGTACCAAGGTGATCGCTGCGTCGCGGGAGGCGGTCATCACGAGTAGATTACGACACGACACTTGATGGGATCACGACGAGGAAGCAACAACAACAGGTCTCCAGACGACGTGCGGTATCTTTGGGAATCACCCGAGCGACTGCGAGGTCGAAGGATGAAGCTATTGCTTGCCATCGCAGGATCATCAGTCGCGTATTCAGCAAGTGCAAAGACGTGGTGTCAGGAGAGTGGATGCGCAGGAGCGAGGTCTCAGGCCGGCCCCGGCCCCGAAAATCCCATGGTTCGCTGTTCTGCAGGGAGGCTTCCAACGAGGGGAACGGTTCTGCTGGAATGGCGGTACGATAGTCTTCACGCGGCGACGCTGGCGAGATCGCGCCAGGCTGGAACCGGACGGCAGCGGCAGTGTGCGGTGCGGAGAGTGGATTCCACGCACCCGGTCAGAGAGGCAGCGAGATGCAGATTGCAGACAGATGCGCCAAAGCCGGCACGCCGGTAGTTGTTGCGCAATACCACGATGACTGATGAGCAGCCAGACCCTGCTCCTGTTCGATGCACCGCACCGCACATTTCGGCTTCCCGCTGAGTCGGCTGCCGGCGTGGCTCAGGGTTCATCTACCGTCTGCGCGGAGCCGCGGCGGGCAGACGCAGGGCGGCAACGCTCGTCCGACTGTTGTGTGTGGTCTGAAGAAGGGGCCGAATGGTCGTTGTTGATGATGTCCGGTGAGATGGCCTCGCGGTGCACACGAGCACGATGATGATGATGATGATGATGATGATGATGACGACGATGATGATGATGATGACGATGATGCGCTGATGTTCCGGAACCCGGACGAGGCCGAGCGAGGCCCAATCGTCGACTCCAGCTGCAGCACCTCATTTCCACATGTGCGCCACCTCAGGCACCCTCAGCTCAGCTGAGAACTGCCGCCAAGCCTCGTCCAATTCACATTCCCGCCCACGTGGCAGCCCGACGCACACCCTGGAACTGCGCATCCTTCACCCCGACGTGTCGACAATGAAATGTCACTCCCAATGCCGCGGCCTGAGGCGTCAGCCTGCATCCATCGTGCTGGCGAGGACATCTCATGACCACGCTCCGCGACTCGTCGGCAACGGCGACACGACTTTCCTGACACACGCCGCCATGGACACATGCAACGTCCGGAAGCAGAGGCAGCACAGAGAGCACGCTTCCACGCCTTCTAGTGCCCGTCCGCAGGATGCCCTGGATCCACCGCGCCCGCGAGCCAAAATATCAGCCCTGCGGCCGCTCCGACGTGAGCTCATGCCGTGCCCGACGCCGCAGGACGCCCCACGCCGTCTCGCGTCTCTTCCGTCCTATTGCGCGCGAATGCTCGAGCCACCACCGACGAGACGCGCCACGCTCGCCTCGCTTGTATTCCTGGCTGTGCGAATCTCGCACGGTGACGAGCGTTGGAGAAGAGCGTTAGCGAGCCATGTACCTGTATAGCAACGGCAGCTATCGTACCGGCTGGTCATCCGACCTGGACCTGCCATGCTCCTCTCCCCTCCTCCTCCAGACCCGACCATCTGGACACGTCGGGCTTCTATATGTAACCTCTGGCGAACCCTCCTGCTGGCACACAGCCTTTCGATCTCCACCACACGTCTCCGACACACGATTGCCTCGTCATCATCTTGCACCACTGCCACCGCATCGCTTGCGTCCAAGACACGACGAGTCAAGAACCACCACCACCACCACCACCACCACCACCATCTCACATCGACAACACACCGTCCGCAACGCTGGACCCCATCCTCAATGGATCATCTCTGTCCGAGATCCTCGTTCCCACTAGCACCATGCCTGTCGTGCCTTTCTCAGACAGTGCCATCAGCTCCTCCATCTCCTCCACCGACACGACTGCCGTCCAACAAGACCACCCACACCCGCCTCGATCACACGCTTCCGCAGCGGACCTCTTGGCCCAGCAGCTTCAGATCACTCACGTCACGCAACGGCAGCAGCCGGACGGCATCCCGGCAGCGACGAACGTCCTCGGCCGAAGCCGTCGCTCAGGATCCACTTCCTCGTCACACCACAGAAGATCACTCGCGCGAACTTCCATCGATGCCTCCGAGTTCCACATCCCGACAGCTTCTCCCATCCAGGCTTGCAACGGATTTCCGCCGAGATTCCGCCACAATCCCTCTCCACCACCTACCACAGCATCGTCATCGCTAGACGCCAATTTCCTACCTCCACCACCCACCCCCAGAGACTATCCCATCATTCCCACAAGACCCCCGCTGCGACCGACTGTCAGCTTCGGCGCCGTCTCACACCATTCCTACGACTCTACAAGCCCCATCACAGCGACTCGCTCTTTACAAGATTCCGCCATGCTCTACGAAAAGCCAGCGAGCATCGAGGTCCGAGATGCCAAGAAACCCACCCTCAGCCGTAAGATGCACCACTGTCTTGCTTGCTGCTTCGGTCAACCCGACCCACCCAGTCCTTGAGAGTACAATCTTCTTCACTCATTCCGGAGTTTTCATTTTCGATTTTGCCAGCGAAGGTGTTTGGGAGTAGCAAAGCGACTGCCGCGAGGCAATTTTTCTACACATACAAGATTCGCTTTTGCTACGAGGAGGAACATAGGTTTCTGGGGGGAGCTATTAATTGGAGGAATTTGAAACATCTTGGAGTGTTTGTGTCAGAGTAGTGATGAAAGTGAGAAAGAAAAGAGCGATGAGCGTGAGATATATCCCCGACGGGCTTGGAGTTGGGAGTGTTGGATGATGAGACTTCGAAGGGCATTTGTAAGGGAAAGAGAGAGGGAAGAGAAAGTGCGGGTACGTGTGTAGGATGGCAGTGTTGATGCTTGGATGCCGAAGAGAGAGGGCTGGTCCCGCCCGAATGGGATAGATATGAATCGCAAACCCAAGGAATTGTTGTCTCGATCTTCACTCACTGCTATCGTTCCACTTCTGTTCTGCCTCTCCACGGACATCCCTTGGTCTCACTCACGTACTATCTAACCACCCAACTGCGTCGTCGAGGCATCTTAGGTCGCTCTGAAACATAGTCGAGCCACGGCGGCGTTGTGCTTCTATGTCTGAGGGAAAGGAACATGTATGACACGGCCCTTTTACCAGAATAGGCAATAATGCAAGCAGCAAGCCTAAGCACAGCTGTGAAGGTGCCGAAAAGTTGCCGACAGAACACCTCCTCACTTCGTCGTAAATCGACGCGGTCGGGAGACACTCGACCGCGTGCCGAGAATGGGCGAATAAATAGTCGTCAACCCCCAGGCGGAGAGACAAATGTACGTGACTTGGATCAGATCTCCGATAGCGTCATGTTCAAATCCACGTTAGAACTAGTTCTATGCCTGCTAGGCTTGGCAGCAGCAAGTCTCGTGGCAAGCACGATAGGGACGGAAACAGGAAAATGTCCCCCGGCGATCACGATCGACAAGAAACCTCGTATTTTCGTTCTGACGGACATCACGAACGAGCCGGATGATTCCATGTCGCTGGTGCGGCTTCTGCTGCATAGCGATCAATACAACATCACGGGAATCGTGGCCACGACTTCATACTGGTTGAACAGCACCGTACGACCGGACGCGATCTTGAACACAACGAGTGTGTGGAACCAAGTTCTCGATCATTTGAATCTGCATTCCGATGGGGAGTTTCCGACGAAAGAATACCTCGAGTCGATCGTCACAGCAGGACATCCCGTTTACGGGACGGAAGTGTTCCAGGAGAAGACGCTTTCGGAAGGAGCGAAGCATTTGATCGATGTAGTGGATGCATTGCCCGGAGATGAGATTCTTCATGTGGGAGGTTGGGGAGGCGTACAAACCCTCGCAGAAGCTTTGAAATGTGTCCGATCGACGCGCGAATCGCAACAGACGGACGCTTTCGTCAGCAGACTTCGGTTGTACACCATCAGCGATCAAGATAATGCGGGGCCTTGGATTCGAATCAATTTCCCCCAACTCCACTACATCGTTTCAATCCACGGGTTCAACGGGTATTTCGAAGCGACCTGGACCGGGTTTTCTGGTGGAGTGGGATCGGATACGAGCCTTACGGATCAGGCATACTCGACCAAGAATTTTCAGGTCGGGCCGCTGGGGCCATATTATCCTGATATCAGATATTCGATGGAAGGTGATACGCCGACGTTCTTGCATACAATGGTCAATGGCATCAATGGTGGACCGGAAGATCATCCGGAATGGGGAGGTTGGGGTGGGAGATATAGTCTGGTTGATCCGAGTAGGCAAATGCTCTTGTGGGCGAATACCCAGGATACGGCAAGTCACCTTTTTCCGACAGCCGTCGTCATCAATGCGAAGCAAACAGAACGCGAAGCTCGACATTGCTGATATCGCGGCCACAGGTCCTCGGCATCGACAACAGATCCCACACCACCGCGCAAGCCACCATCTGGCGCTGGCGACAAGCTTACCAAGACGAAATGTCCGCTCGAATCCAATGGACCATCCAATCCAACTACTCCTCCGGCTCGCACCCTCCCGTGGTTGCTATCAACGAAAGTTGTTCCTCCTCCCACATCTCCTACACCGTCTCCCCGCTCCAAACCATCACCCTCTCCGGCGCCTCGACCTACGACCCCGACTTCGACCTCCCCGGCCACGAGCGAGGTCTCGAATATTCCTGGTGGCAATACAAAGAACCGTCCGCGACGATGGACACCGGAGTACAAAACGTCCCGACGTTAAATCTTACGGCATCGGATGGAGGCAGAGTCGTAACACTGACGATTCCGAGTGCGGAAGAAGCTTGTAAGCCGGTGCAAGCGGATGCGAATGTAGGATTGGGCGTGCAAAAGACATGTCAGGAGTTTCATGTTGTTTTTGAGGTGAAAGGGAGTGGGGAGCCGCCGATTCGGAGGTGGAGAAGGGCGGTTTTGAAGGTGAGGTCGCCTTTACTTGAGTCGCATGACGATGATCATGATGATGCATCGTAGAAGAGTAGAAGAAAAAGATCAGAGGTTCAGGGGGAAAGAGAGGAGTGGCGATCTTTTACGCAGCTTCCGTAGATCCATCAGCAGTGGATTCGATCATGCAGTGCGTGCATAAGCAAAACAAAACCAAACACGACGTTCGATCGGACCACTCTGCGCACAGTCTTATATTGTTCCATTCCCCCCCCCCCCGCCCCCTGATTTTCAGCTAACTACTAAGACCTAGGATGCCTCGGATCGATGACACGACCCTCCTCCGCTCACTCACTCACTCTGCACAGTCTTCGAAGGCTTCCCCATTCCCTACTTCCACTGTCGTCGTGGCCACGGTTCTGCGAATTGATTCACCCCCACGTGTTGCGTTGTGAGAGCCGCTATCGTGTTCTCGGGCGCAGACTTTTTTTTTTTTCTCCCTTTCGAAAGCGGTGCACTCTGCAAATTTCACCTGGCGCTCGCGGAAAAGAGCTTCCACGGGTCGACGATATCCCAAAGCAACATGCATGATGAGTCGCCCCCTTCGGACCGAGAGCCCGATTATGTCCGCCGTCTTATTTTTTTTTTCTTTTGGGGAGGAGGAGGGGGGGGGGGGCGAAAATCGTGCATGGCCTGTAGCACCAAGATATGACCTTACTGCTGCTTGAGCGCGATCATTTCTCTCTGGACTTCTAGCTTCCGCACGTCGATGAGCTTCTTCTCAATTTCTAGTTGCTTCAGCGCTCCAGTTGGAGCTTCTGGATCATTCGGACTTTGTGAAATTTTGAGAGCTGAGTCGGCAATGGTTTTTCTGAGGTCTTCTGCTTCTCCACGCCTTTCTTGTCGGCCACGGGTATGCTGCGGTGTGCTTTGTCTCCCGGCTGCTTCTTGACAATGATCTCTTCATCATCTTGATCACGACTTTTACGGGATGCTGGTGGCGGTGGTGGTGGTGGTGGTGGTGGTGATGGAGATTGAGAAGGCGACTTTGTCGACGGACTTCTCTTTCGCTTCGTGGACGATATTTTCTTGCACGCCAACTCGGCCATGCATTGGGGCTCCTTGAAATTCCGCCTTTGCTTCTTATTCTTCCGCAACTTCGTCTGGTCGCGTCTCATGTATTCGTCAAGCGACATAGTTTCATCACACGCCGACTTCATTTTCACTTTTTCCCTTGGCCGTGCGGCGGTGCTGGGGAGGTATGTCGCTCGTGTAGTGGATGCTGCCGCAAAAAGTTATCGTTGCAAAGGAAAGCGGTTGGAAATTGCAGGCTTTGTTTGCTTGCAGCTTTTTGCCTTCACTTTGAAGCGCTTGGCGTCCGCGCCCCCCCCCCAGCCACGGGTCCAGTACATCTGACCCGCTAATGCTCACTTTACTTCGAGCACGCGATGTGCCAAGCTTCATTTGCAGCACTGAAGATTCCGTCCTCTTCTACTGAGTGTCGTGACAAGTAACGGTACAGAGAGCACAAGTGTCCAGCTCTCAGATCTAGCGAAGCCGTGCCCGCTACATAGGGGTGTGATTGCAGCTCAAGCGTGCGCTGCCTGTTATTCGCAACGGACTCGCCGGCGTCCAAACCAACCAAAAGTTTCTCTATCTAGACGTAATGTCCGCCTTATCGTGCATTCTCACAGCCTCTCTCTCTCCTGATCTGTATCGCTTTGCTCGCCCTGAGTTGGGAGCTATTGTGTTTGTTGAGTATCCCGTGATTGAGATGAGTTGCGTAGTAAAAGGATTCGTGGCTCAAGTATCAATGTTCAGAGATTGAAGTCTCTGCTTCTGGTAAGCTGTGTCAGCTCGCTCATCCTGAAGTTTGAGTACTGGCGCCCCTGATGTGTACCCTAAAGAGTTTGGTGGTTTCATTATCCACCGTGACGTACTTCTCATCAACGTTCAATTATTGAAGCCTCTAGTTCAACTGATTTGTATCTATCCGTACAGCCCGGAGTTGAAAGCTGCTGCCCCTGTTTCGCATCATAGATTTGAACTAGCCATGACGACCATCGCTTCGATTGATCCTCGCTTCGCATCGTAGACTTGAACGGGCTTTGATGGCCGTCGCTTCGATTCATCTTCGCAAATTTCCAGAAGCCTGTCTGGCGACCACTTCCGCGTGGAGGATCCACATCTCGACAACTTCCAACACCGCGACGACAGAATGCTGCAAAGGCTGTAGCCAGCCACTGCTCTGAAGCGACCTTAGGTGACGGCTACTTCATCCCAGAGACTCGGCTGCTCTAAGCCTTTCGACGACTCGGCGACAGAATACTGCAAGGGCTGGAGGACAGTTCCATCTTCACAAAGATTTCCTCGTCATCTTCGTCTCGGAAAGGAGCCGAGAATTGCGGTAGTGGATTCTCGTCAGAAAATGCTTTCCCCATTGGCTTTGTTTTCGTTTTGAGATTGGCTCCTTCCCCTTTTCCTTTTCTTGCTGAATGTGTGGCTCCGAGTGGTTCTTGGGGCTCATCGACTTTGCAATTTTTCGCTCGATTCGTCTCCTGCCCAGCAACATCGAATGCATCTGCTGCCGCTGTCATGTGTACTTTCTCAATCTTCATTGCCCCATTTTTTCGCATTTCTGTTGCAATCCCCTTCTCCAGTACTGCATTTTCCTGCAGATCTTTGTTTGTCTCCTTCATGAGCCTCCGCCTCTGTTCCTCCTCGTTGACGTGTCCGGCAAGAAACCTCTTCATGAAAAGAACCGATGCCGCGTTGGCCGCAGTTTTGCGCTTCATCTTCGCAGACGGTTGTGTTGTGTACTTTGTACTGTAGTTGAATTGTAATCGCGGCTTGCGAGAAGTTCGAACTCTTGAGCTCAGTGTTTACTCTAGCGCTGCCTCCAGTTTGTGGAACGCAGCTTCTGGGCTACCTCAGGCACTCGCTGAATGACATGGCGGAACTGAGGGATGGACGTTTGAATCTTTTCGGCGTCTTCGTTCGCAGAGCTTGGGCGGGGCATCAGGACCTTATCATGGCGGACGTTGGCTGCATGTGAGATTAGTGTCGAGAGGTGGCAGAGTACTCTTCGAATGTTTACTCGCGAACTTGAGTACTCGTGGCACCTGAGTCTTTCACACAGTATACTTCACGCTGAAGATTGGGTGACTCACTGCGACATCTCACTTCCTGGTGAGCGCATCTGCCTCCAGCCTCTTTTCTTCCCGCCATATACTTCGCTCTTCCAAATACTCACTTCAGTCCATACGTCTACAGCTCAATGTTATCGCACTGCACCAGCTGCAAAGTCTCATCACCCACTTGCCACCATTTATTCAACATTTTCAAACCCCGTCTCGCCATTCCTGCATCACGATTGCGGTATACTGAATCGATGTACCGCACGTCCGGTGGCGACAACAAGAAGCGTTTAGGGCCGTTGAGGAACTCATCATAGCTCATGCCCTGATAATGTCGCGCCACGTTATCTCTCAGTCGTTCTCGAACAGCCCGCATGAACTCTTTCAGACGCAAGCCAGCTTGGATCTCGGCCCTGGATTTCCCGCCTTTGATCAGTGGCTCGGCTTTGAACCAGACAAGAGAAGCATTGGCCGCAACGGCTTCGTAGATGCTGAGGAGGTCTGTGCAGGTCATGGGAGTGTAGCCCAGGTTGAGATACCGCAGTCCTGCGCCTTTCGTGCAAGTGATCAAGTCTTGAAGGGATCTGGTGAATCCTTCTCCTTCCAACCAATTGAAGCGCACACCCAAGTCCTCGGTTGCGTACGCCTGTCCTATGTCGACTGCTTGTAAAGTCGAGTGGCCCTTTACAGCGTCGAGGAGTTTCGCGGTGGTGGAACCTGTGAGGCCGCAAGATTGCAGCGTGAGACGTTGCAAAGTACGAGATGTCCGCACCCCATCTGCTAGGAGCGCAACGGACTCGCCGATGGGATTGCAGGAGAGGTACAGCGACTCCAGTGGCTTCTGCTTCAGATATTCACTGATCTCCGTCAAAGCTTCAGCTCCGATGCCTGACGCATTGAGGTAGATGTGTCGAAGTGCGATGGGCTTTCCATGGCGGCTCAGCAGTCTAAACAAAGCAGCGACCCCTTCATTGCCCAGACTCGTTTGGTCCAAGTCCAGTGTTCGCAATGCGGGCGAATGTGCGCAGAGCCGCGCAAGTGACTCTGCAGAGTCGGGGCCGAGAGGGTTGCGCTTCAGCCAGACATTTGTGATGACCGGAGAGGTGATAATGGCATCGACAAGCAATTCGAGACCGCCTCTGTCAATACAATTGCCCGCAAGATACCATGTCTCGTACTGATGCGGACGCTCTTCGATGAACTTGGCAACCTCGCGAGCGCCGTGCGAGCTGACGATATTGTTGCCCAAGAGGAAGTGCTTGCCACTCGTGTATGAACGAAGTGCTTCCATCAGATCACCTATATTTGGCGGCCCGGTCACCATTTTGCACAGGTCGATCCGCCCATCGTCATAGACAACACCTTTGGAGAATTCGCGCAGCACCACATCCTCATGTCCGGGCTCTAACGCGACTTCAGGAGCATCGCCAGTAGCATTGCCTTTGAGGTACTCGAAGAATGGTGCAAGAGAAGCTTTGTCACTGATCTGGACTGGCATAGGTAGTGATGGTGGTCCAGCATATGACAGGGGGTGAGAGCGTGGTTGCCACGGGCCTTGACGGCTGATGCGTTCTGCCCATTTCTTTGATGTAGACTCCACAGCCTCGACGTTGGAGATTTCTTCAGCTGGTGATGCCATGATGGGCTGTTCGAAACAAGTGCGATGGTGATGTGTGGCGTGTGTGCGCATCAATGGACTTGTACGCCACGCACGTCAGCTACATACTGCAGCTTCTTCCCAACCATCGCATTCGAATCTTCTCGCGAGAACATGACGCTCCTCTCTCTCTGGAGTTTGATATGGAACATTCTGAGGCTGTGAAGCCATGCCCAGCAAAGAAGTCTGGGCCACTTTTTTGACCCATGTTCGTGGTGTTGTAGTTCATCTTTGCTAATGACTTTTGGAGGTCTCAGAAGGCGGCCATCTAAGCCCACTGGAGGAGATGGTCTGAGTGCAACTTGCAAGCCCCGTACGAGGCCTGCGAATGTGCGCGGAAATGAGCTATACCGCGTAAGCAGCTTTGCACCTAGGTAGAACTCTCTTTTCTCACACTATCGTACACTGAAGCTAGTACATAGTCTGCAGCTAAAATCCGTCGGAAATGAAAATTTGCTACTCGGCGAGAGCACATAAAGTGAACGATCCTCTCCTGCCCCTCTCGATGCTTAGGCCACTCCAATACTACCCAGAACTCGACGCCGCAACCATGCAATCAATCAAAGTCCTTATTATTTCACTCCTCAGCGCAATGAGCATTGTCGGTGTTCAAGCACAATGTTCATGGGGGGCGTGTAATAGGGGTAAACAATTGTACATTTGTTGCAGCCCCAGCGGCGATTGTGACCTCAAGAATACCCAAGAGCGCTCTTGCTAGAGGTACGTATCGGAGCTCTATGCTGTTGTCACAACCTCTAGATTCCTAACACTCTCTATAGCCGCCACCAGATCTTCTCTCGAATAAGCCAACCGCAATTCCTATCGGCAGGAAGTCAGGGCACGTCGACGCTTTCATCGCTGCACTTGCATCACAGCTGCGATGGGCTGGTGTCCGTACATTATTGGGTCGACAAGCTGTAGGGCTTGATTTTCTGTTGTCAAAGCCTCGTCGGGTGTATTGTAATAGTACATTTTTTAGTTGTCGAATCCATCATCTGCTTGCCTCTCGGACAGAGACCTACGTGCACAATCAACAGCAACGTTGTCCAGTGGAGAAAGTTTAAATGATGGGCGACTGATGGTGGGCTGTGTCCGGCGGCGAGTTGGTGGAAGTAGGAGGAGACGAGGTATCGTTTCGTCTTTTCGGGTGGGGAGAGCTCCTGCCGAACGCCATTGATCCGAGGCGGTGTGGCTAGTTCTATGCAACACGTCTTGAGCCGCACCGTTCCGCGAACAACCACAGTCTCATACTCGTACATCTCTTCGTATTTCTCCGTAGTAGCCAGATGCGTACTACATACATACACAGCACGCGAGCACTGGTTCCAGCTCGTTGCGACACACCACCATGTCCGTCCTGTCGAGCTCCATGAAGCTCCCGACCACGAGAAACGCCCTGCTATCACTCCCGCCTTCATTACGCTCCGCAGTCTACGCAGCCTCCCAGACACGATGGCAGTCCACGATACAGCTCCGAGAGCATCCGCGAACGGCCATCTTCTTTCCCGGCCAAGGTGTACAACGCGTGGGCATGACGGCCGACTGGATCGAGGCATTTCCTCGCACCGTGAAGCCTCTGCTGGAGCAAATGGATGAGACGCTGAAGCAGCCTCTGTCGAAGATTATAGAAGAAGGGCCGAACAGTCGATTGACGGCGACGGAAAATGCTCAGCCGGCAATCATGTGGACATCCCTGATCGTGCTACGCGTGCTGGAGCGCGAATTTGGCTTCAAGCTCACTGATCGCGTGGATGTGACGCTGGGTCACTCCTTGGGAGAGTTCGCTGCGCTGGTCGCAGGCGGCTACCTTCGTGATCTGGACGCGCTCAAGCTGGTCAGACGGAGGGCAGAGAGCATGGCGAAGTGCAGCAAAGAGGCAAAAGAGGAGGTAGGCATGATTGCACTGGTCTGCGAGGCAGACCGACTACAAGGCATGGTGGAAGCTATACACAGTTTCCTAGGACACACATCAGAAGGCGCGAAGACGGACAGCCATTCGGATACGGATCTACCGCCTGTACAGCAGGTCTTGATCGCGAACGTCAATTCGAAAAACCAGATCGTGCTGTCCGGCGGCATTAAGAGGATCAACGAATTGATGACACATTTGAGGCAGTTTGGAGGCCATGATCCCAGAGCTGTGCGGCTGAGCTCTGACAGTCCCTTTCACAGCCCGCTCATGAAGCCAGCAGCAGACCTCATGAAGAAGCTTCTGTATCAGCCTTCGCCTACACAGAAAGACCACGACTTCGTCATATGGCCTGGCTTGATGCCTTGCATCAGCAACGTGTCTGCCAGGCCCTTTGAGAGCAAAGACCAGCTCAAGGATCTGCTTGCTCGACAGTGCGTGGAGACAGTCCTTTGGCACGACAGCATTGTGTACCTGCATCAAGAGGAGAAGGTGAAACGGTGGATAGGCATCGGGCCTGGCAAAGTTGGTCGCAACTTGGTGAGTGCATGATCGGGCGGGTCGTCCGTCTCTTCATAGCAGGCTAACGTGCGTGTAGGTCGGCAAAGAAGTCGGTATGCGCGGCGCAGTTCGTGGTGGAGGAGTGTGGGGAGTCACATCTCCCAAGGAGATTGAAGAGTTCCTCCGCGACTTCGAGACGACCGAAAACATGCAGGAGGAGTAGCATCCGCGTGCTGTGGAGATCGACATACTAATGCGACCTCTCGATTGAGCATAGAGACGACGGTGCGACGATGCAGCACAGATCCATTCCGGCCACAGTCACGATGGTTGACGGGAGGATGGATCGTTCCAGGTTGATGGACGGAAGCAAAGAACGTGGCTCCACCGGCCACGGCTTGTGTCGAAGAAGACGTTGTCTAGGCGGAGTCGACACGCAGGAAGTGTAGTCAATACCGCATGTCATGGCAGAGATTCCGGCGGGCGTTGCGTCCTCGGAGTCCCGCATTCACGTCGTCGCCTTCCCGGTTGCAGTCCGTGACTTGGGCCGGCAGAAGTGCTCATCACATCCCCCACAACGCCGATCCCGGGGCGATCAAGCATCGACGCAGCAGAAAGCTTGGCCGCCGTGCATTGCGACGCCGGCGCCCAAATCCAATCACAAGCGCACAGCTCTTATCGCGCGCCTCTTTATCAGACTCTCGCAACCAAACAATGACATTCTGCTGCTGTACACGCTCTGACGTCGCCTGCAGACTCGAACGCCGATGGAGCAAAAACACGATATGGCCGAGGGGATGCTGCGGGAAGGCTTTGGCACATGCCCATCCAGTGCATCGTCCGATTCCGCCGTGCCCGCTGGGATCCCGCGCCCTTCCACGGCGCCGTTGACGTGTTGGAATCGAGCAATAGCATGGTTGTGGCTGTGCAGTGAGAGGGTCTAGCCTGAGAGATTGCGCGGTAGGCGTGATGTTGGGGTGGAAGAGAACCGGATAAGTTCACTCGACCTGCTCTCCAGCGTGTTTCCACCTCACTTCTTTCCTCTGCACTTCTCCATCATCTCGAAACGCGACGCCCTCCCGTATCGGAGTCATCGCCTTTTCCATAACTTCGACCTCGAACACCGACCTTCGTCACTGACATCGACCCTCCTCGCCCGCGCATCTCCGCAACCATGACTACCGCCAACGTCTCCGAGCCCGAGTTCGAGCAGGCCTACAAAGAGCTAGCTTCCACACTGGAGAACAGCTCCCTCTTCGAGAAGCACCCCGAATACAAAACCGCCCTCAAGATCGCCGCTATCCCCGAGCGCGTGATCCAATTCCGAGTCGTGTGGGAGGACGACAAGGGCGAATGCCAAGTGAACCGCGGCTTCCGCGTACAATACAACTCTGCTCTGGGTCCGTACAAAGGCGGCCTCCGATTCCATCCTTCCGTCAACCTTTCCATCCTGAAGTTTTTGGGCTTTGAGCAGATTTTCAAGAATGCTCTGACGGGATGTATGTGCTTTCTCGCCAGTGGTCTGTGGAGTGACAAGAGCAAGTGCTGACGGATTTTGTATAGTGTCCATGGGTGGTGGTAAGGGTGGCGCGGATTTTGACCCCAAGGGCAAGTCGGATAATGAGATTCGAAAATTCTGTGTCGCTTTCATGCGCGAGTTGAGTAAGCACATTGGTGCGGATACGGATGTGCCGGCTGGTGATATTGGTGTCTCGCCACGAGAGATCGGTTGGATGTTTGGCACGTACCGCGCTGAGCGCAACCGGTGGGAGGGTGTTTTGACTGGCAAGGGTGGCAGCTGGGGTGGATCATTGATCCGTCCTGAGGCCACTGGTTTTGGGCTGGTCTACTGTAAGGCACTGCACGTTTCGAACTTGGCGAGAAGAGAATTGACATCAGTACACAGACGTCCAGCACATGATCCAGTACGCCTCGGGAGGTAAGGAGTCTTTCCAGGGCAAGCGCGTCGCCATTTCCGGCTCCGGCAACGTCGCTCAGTACGCTGCTCTCAAGGCTATCGAGCTCGGCGCTACCATCGTCTCCCTCTCCGACAGCAAAGGAGCAATCATCGCAATCGAAGGCGAAGGCATCACCCCCGAAGTCGTCAACTACATCGCCGCCCTCAAAGTCAAACGCAAATCCCTCACTGAGCTGTCCGAGAGCACAGAGTACAAGGACAAGTACAACTACATCGAAGGCGCACGACCATGGGTCCACGTCGGCAATGTCGACGTCGCTCTGCCTTGTGCAACACAGAATGAAGTTTCTGGCGAGGAGGCTGAGGCACTCGTCGCTGCTGGCTGCAAATTCGTCGCTGAGGGATCGAACATGGGTTCGACGCAGGAAGCCATTGACGTCTTTGAGGCGTCGCGAAAGGAGAAGAAGGTCGAAGGGATCTGGTACGGACCTGGAAAGGCTGCTAATGCGGGCGGTGTGGCCGTTTCTGGACTGGAGATGGCGCAGAATTCTGCGAGGTTGAGCTGGACTTCGGAGGAGGTAGATGCGAAGCTTAAGGTGAGTGCTATCGCGCAATGCTTGACGAACGATGAAGTCTGACCTGTGTGATGTAGGGTATCATGGAAGCTGCTTTCAAGAACTGTCTCGAGACGGCCAAGGAGTACGTTTCTGCTGGCGATGGCGAGCTTCCGTCGCTGGTGGCGGGCGCCAATATTGCGGGTTTCAGCAAGGTCGCTGCTGCTATGCGTGATCAGGGCGATTGGTGGGCGTACTGAGTCCTATCGTATTACCAGCGGGTGCAGAATTGGCATGAGTGAATGGATAGTTGATACCACGGATACAGCGCGATGCGGAAATGTAAAATTGTGTCGATTTCTTACCGAGCTCGCGGGGAAGTCTGCAGGTTCATGATGTCCAGATGTTCGGTGAGCATTATCGGGTGTTGTGCACGATTGTTGGAATGTTGGCAGCAACAATGATGAGACCATTCCGTCTTCTCCGCGTGGGCTGAGAGCACAGTGGAATTTCCGGCTGCAGTCGACTCTATTCAAGGAAGTTATGATCAATGATGATGACGAGGAAGAGGATGGTGGGAGTCGGAGGATGGAAAGCGACGCCGGAAATGCCTGTTTCGCTTTGGATCACAGGAGTTTGCAGGCTTTACAAACGTACGACGAGGGATTGAAAAACGATATTGCGTCAGTGTTTCACGTTGCTCGCATGGTTCCTGACAATGTCGATCCGGCCTTTTTGAGATCCTGCTTCGAAACTTGTCAAGAGCACCATGGCTTAGCGTGTGAGTCTTTGAGGCCGGTGATGAGGCCTACAGAGGCCAAAAGCGTTACGCAGCACCCGAATCTTCGTTCCGTGAGAGTGATTGATACAGAGGCGTTGAAGTTGGTGTTTCTGCCCAGTGGAGCGGACTTTGTTGCTTCGTCGTACACATGGTCTTCTGAGCCCTTCATATCACTCCTCACAAGCACGGAGGATAGTATTTTCGGGGAAATACAGCTGGGAGAGGTCCCGCCTACTATCAGCGACTCGATACAAGTCGTGAAATACGCTGGACAACGCTATCTGTGGGCAGACAGGCTTTGTATCATACAGGACTCTCCCGAAGATAAAGCTATTCAGCTTACGCAGATGGATAACATTTACCGGCGAGCAATCTTGACTATTGTTGCCGCTGCTTCTGAGCCAGACGGTAGAGATAATGGACTTCCAGGAGTTCGGAAGGGAACGAGATCCGTAAAGCAGGCAACGACTAGCATTCGAAATGACATTCGATTAACTCAAAAGAGAGCAGATATTCTGGACGGAACGATCGCTCAGGCGCGATGGAGCACGCGAGCTAGGACTCATCAAGAAGACAATATGTCAAAACGATAGCTGGTCTTCTTGCCGCAACAAGTCGCATTCTTTTGTCGGAAAGAAACATTTCACGAAGACTACATTCGTCGAACGTGTCTTCATAGCCCGGACAAGAAAGCACACGCCCGAAAACAGAACCACGTACTCCCAGCTTGCTATGAATATGAGACGCCCTCAACGCCCGACGACTTCGTCGGCCCAGCAATGAACGCTTCCCATCATGCGTACGAAATCATAGTCCGAGAATACACAGCTCGACAACTGACCGTCCCGACAGATATCCTCAATGCGATTGACGGTCTTTCCGTATCGTCACCAAGGAGACAGGAGAGAGATTTTGGTGTGGTTTACCTCTGACCCTTTTGGTTTCGGACTGGCTCATGTGGAGACCAATCGATTACAGTGAACGTCGTCGACGCGTAGCCTTTGGCGCAGAGCCAAAAGCGAACGATCCCACATTTCTTCCATCCTGGTCGTGGGCCGACTGGATCGGTCGCGTGGATTATCCTTTGGGTGCTACGAGGTTTGAATCCGGAGCGCCTAATAGTGATTGTGAGCCACTTGTGGAAGGAGGGTATTCCGTGCTTGTTGCTGCGACCCAAGAGGCGGACGAAGCAAACAAGAAGAAAGAAGCCCTTTATTTCATTGAACTCCGCCCAGAAGAGATCCATGAAGACCTCGATCCGACGACTGATCATCCCATCGATCGCCCGTCTCTCCACGACAGCAGACTTCGCTTCTTCGCCCCAATTGCCACTTTCCACCTCGCGCCAACATTCTGGGGTTCCAATTTCGAACAAACTTCACCCATCTTTCCAAACAGCGTCTCTCGCGCCCATCAAATCTTCATCAATACTTCCTTTGCCGGCGCTATCTTTCCTCATATCCCCTTCTCCACTTCCCTTTCTGAGCTCCGTGACTTGGAAAACGACTGTCGCGGCTCTGACATGAATCTCAGCCAAGTCGAACTTGTCGCGCTCGCGAAAGCTCCAATGCCGTGGGGGATGTGTTATCCTTATAATCCGGATGATGAGAATGCGCGGGAGAATGACTCGTACTTGGACGAGGATGGGGAGGAGGAGGAGCATGTGCCGTTCGATCATGAGATTTTGGAGAATGTGCAAGATGGGGGAAGGGTGGTCAATGTCTTGATGATTGAAAGGGAGGATGTTGGAGGGGTGGTGGTGGTGGCGAGAAGGACGGGAATAGGACAAGTCCATCGTGATGCGTGGGAGATGGCAGGGCCGAGGGTGGAAGAGGTGATCTTAGGATGACAGATTGTTCGAAGCAGCGTCGTATTCTGCTGCAGCCTTGGAATTAGGAGCTCGACGATCTGGGAGGAACGAGAAAGGGACGCGGAATGAGTGCAGGCATCTCTTGTTCTCGTGCTCGAGAGACCCACTGATTCATTACAACCGAAATGCTCAAGCCTTAGTCTTCCTCTTCTTCACCTTCTCGGTCGTGGTCTTGACCTCTCCGCTTTTGATCTTCCTCTTGGTCGTCTTCTCCGCCACAACAGCCTTCCCATCCTCTCCGTTCTCAATAGCAGCCACAATGGTCTCTTCTACTACCGGTGTACTCTGAATCGCCTTTTTGGACTTCTTCGCCTCAGCTCCACCTTTTGCCTGCTCGATCTGCTTCGGCGCCGACACCGCCTCAACACCCTTAACGTCGGGCATATCGAAATCGTATCCCAGCTCAGCAAGTTTTGCTGCCTTCTCCTTTCGCCTCTCACTCTCGCGAGTAATGCGCCTCTCCCAGCCTTCCTTATCAGTCCCTTTCCTCAATCTCGAGCCTTCAATTCTATTCCTCGGCCGCGCTTTACCATTCCCCTTCACAGCTTTCGCACCTTTCCAAATGCCCTCTTTGACCTGCTCTGGTGCCACCCGCTTGCATTGCAGGATGTGTCCGAACATCAGATATTTGTCCATTGTCTTGACCACGATATCAGCCACTGTCGATGCAGCGAACTCAACGAAAGCGTAATGCTTGCTCTTTCCCGTCTTCTTGTTACGTGCCAGGCGGAGATTCGTCACATCGCCGAATTGCGCCAAATATGCGCGCAGTTGTTTCTCGTAGAAGCCGTGTGGGAGACGAGACATGTAGACGACGCCGGGTGTAGCTTCGGGGTCTGCTGCGGCGTCCTTCTTTGGCTTGATTCGCGAGATCTTCAACTCGCGCGCGATCTCTTTCTCCGTCTTTGGCAACGCGGGCAATTTCTCGACGGGAATGCCGTCTTGATCGCGGTCGACATCGTCTTCATCTTCGGACTCGTCGGAAGAGAAGCCAGCGAGGAGGGCGGCGGTTTGGTCTGGTGTGAGCTCTGCGCCGCCATCGGATTCGTCGTCGACTTCTGCTGCAACGGGCTCTTCCTCCGCTGTCACGTCTTCAACGACCTTCTTAGCTGGTATGCTGCTCTTCTTCCCTTTCACCGGCTTTTCGGTGACGGTGACCTCCACCTTTGCCTTCTTGCTGCCCTTGAGAGCAGATTTCGCAGGTAAAGGTCTGTCTGCAGATTTGTTCACGGTGGCCGTCGTTTTGACTTTTTTGGCGATAGGCTCGACATTGTCGCCCGACTTGCGCTTTTTCCCTTTCGTATCTGCGGACATTGCTGCTGTACAGTAAAGGATGTCAATCAGATAGATTGAGGTTTGGGTGTCGAAGCTCGAGATTATTTTCCAAAATCGAACGAAACTTTGCTGATGGGCGAAAGTGGTGGGACGCTAAGGTACGCGCCTTCCTCGATCACATGAAAGCCTATTGAACTTCACTCTGATCAGTGGTCTTCTTAGGCCTCTGCTTTCGCAATGGCGAATCAAGAACTGACGCATGACGAGCTGTGGGATGATTCTGCTCTTGTAAACTCCTGGAACGATGCATTGGAGGAGTACAAAGTATGCCGTTCGCGACTCCATCGAATTAGACTGCTGGCTGACATCAATCTCAGAAATATCACAGTCTAGCTCGAAAAGGAGAGAAAGTCGACATGGCGCAAGATACCGACATCAAAGCCCCGGTACTTTCCAAAGCAGCCGCTTACCTGAATACAAACGGCACATCAAAGCCCTCCACAGCCGCCCCCATCAACTTCGCCGCGTCATCAAAACAATCAGACCAGTCCGCTTCAAATCAGCCCTCGTCAGCCACAGCAACGGCAACGGCTGCTCGGCCTCCCACTGCACCTCCAGGCCTCTCCAGTCTCCCACAGGCTCTAATAGGTAGCGGTGAGTCGAGTCAAATTTCTCTTCTTGAAACAAAACTGACTCGCACAACAGCACAAAATGAGGACCTCAAGAATATCATGATGTCGTGGTATTATGCTGGATACTACACTGGTCTCTACGAAGGCCAGCAGAAGGCTTGGGCGGAGATGCAGGAAAGTATGCAAGCGCAAGAGCCGCAGCAACAGCAGCAGCAGCAGGAGGGAGAATGAAGCGACCTTTCACTGCTTCAATATGAATGAATGAGAATCTGTGAGCAGCGGCGGGAACACTAGGGTTCATATTCCTCGAGTTTCTGATGAGGAGAAACTGTGTGGTGGACTCACTGCTAACTGCACGAAAAGTGCGGTATCGGAAATGTAAGTAGTATACCCCATCTTTGTGATCCAACTTGGACAGCGTATCTGACTATCGTGGACCGACGGCAGCGCAGCCAACAATGATAGTAGTTGATGATCGTCATCGTCATCGTCTGGAGCAGAACTGGGCCGCTCACGAGGCACGGCATGAGAACGTCACTGTGAGGGGAGTGATTGCTATAGTACCGGCAGATTCGACGAGCGAGCTGAAAAGTGGCCGAGTGCAACCTCAGTCACACGGGTAGCATGAAGTTGCAGCAACAGGAGGAGTGTCGTGAATGAGTACAGCACTGGAAGGATTAGACAAGGGTCAGTATAGAACTAGTGAATGCAATTTGACTGATTTTCATTTCCCCATGATGATCGTATCTACAATGCCCTTTGATTATCATTGAATGCGATCTCCTCTGGGCCAATCATGCACCATTCTTACAGAGACCGTGCAAGTCTACCAACAATGAGAGGGTACCTTTCGTGGTCGTCTTGCCGCCGCCTAAATAGTTCCCCGCTATGCCGTGAATCATGAATGAATGTCGACGATGTGGTGTACACTGGTGAAGGCATTCGGTTCATGGGCCGCGAAGTCGCAAAACGAAGTGGTACCTTGGATGCAGGAGTGACCACGGACTCCGCGAGTTCGAACAAGAGCGTGCAGACCGTGGAGATGAAGTATGGCGGAACAGTCTTCTCTGTTGGATCTTGGTATCATCGCCGCCAGAGCTCCCAGTACTAGGTTTGACCCGGTCGAGATCATCGAACACAGATTCCTTGTGGTTGCGCGAGTCGACCGAATCGCCGCCTTTCTGGAGCTGGTCCAGCGACTGAGGTGTAGCATGCTCCTCCTATTTCACGACCAGAGCAGCCGATGGCACCAGACCGGCTTCTTTCAAAGTCATTCCGAAATCCTCGTAACTCCAGGTCTTCCGCGGGAAGGCTTGCGTGAAGCTAGTCGCGTTGGTACCGTTCTCCTGCCTAATTGCTTCTGCAACCTCGAACAGCGTTGTCTCGGCCGGCAGCGTCTTCATGACATTGCCTGATGGGGTCTGCAGCCGAAGACGTGCTTCACTATGATTCGCCACTTTAGTGGGAGCCGCAGAGGCCAGACCACCAGCAGGAGCAGTGGCGGCGCCTGGGTTGTACGCAGCTGGGTTCTCGCGCATCCGCTTCTCTTCTTCGATCTTGACTTTGCGTGCTGCCTTGTCGGCCTCGATCTTGTCCTTGATACGCTTCTTTGCTGCAATGTCGTCAGCCTTTTCTTGACGCTTCTTTGCAGCTTCCTTGATCTGCTGCTGTCGAGCGAGCTCCTCCTTCGCGTCGTCGGACTCCTTGGTGTGCTTTCGGCGGATCTCTTCATTCCGCTTCTGTTCCTTCTTCGCTTCGACAGCTTGCTGGGCCTTTCGCTCCGCAGCCTTCTCACGCAGCTCAGCCAATTTCGCCTTCTTCTCCTCCTCAGTCAAAGGGGCAATCTCTTCAGTCGACTCAGCGAAGTCTGTGTGTCCGGATTTTTCGGCGTGGAACTGGGCTTGTGCCATCGAACGGAACTTCTTCTGGCACTCGTTGCAGATCATCGATCGCGCCGTCTCGCCTGCCTCCAACTGCGGTGCCTCGGCATCTTCGGCCTCATCAGCTTTGATCTGCTCGATGCTGCGGTCGGCGTTCTTGTCGAGCCAGTCTATGGCGCCTTGCAGATTGCCGCCCTTCTTGAGAGCCATCTCGGATTTCTCCTTGTCAAACCCCATATCGACAAGGCTGTCGAGATCGCTCATGGTGGCGGTGTCCGAGGTCGTTGATGGATGGAAAAGATGGAGTGTTGTGTGGGATGGGAAGTGGGGTGGGTGGGCGTGCGATGTCGAATGCAGAGATTCGAGATAGGAAAGTCGAGAAATATGTAGCCCCCCCACGTACGATGGAAATGGATGGCAGTGGTGAATGGAGAGCCACGGAGCGGAGTGGGGCGAGAAGGCAGTGGTTTGCATGTGAAGCTACCAAGCACCAGAACCGCGAGTGAAGCGGAGCAGCAGCAAACCGGCGACGTCACCAGGGGCCGGGGGCAGCAGACAAGGAAGCTGACACCTTCGTTTTCGATAACACCACCCACATATACCTTATCGCCTAACACACCTCAACGTCGGCTGTTTTCGCCGCGCCGTTCTCCTGTTACACCCGTACAACTGCCACCAACCGCCCGCCGAGCACCGCCGTCCACGTGCAGCGCCCATACCACGGCCTCGGCCCTCCCCAACCACCCGCCGTCCAGCTCAGCAATCGGCCGGATACCGAAGCAACAAAACCCACGAACCACGCAAACATGTCGGTGGATTTGACGCCGCAAGAGCTGGGCTTCAAGCGTGCGTGTCGTACCTCGTATCGCCTCGATGCCCTCCATGAAGCTAACAATGCGGCCCAGGCCCCTTCACCCACGAAGTCAGCCAGGTCCTCCGCCTGCACAACCCAAACAGCGATCCTGTGGCCTTCAAGGTGAAGACGACGGCGCCGAAGCAGTAGGTCTCAGCGACATCTGGCACGAGGAGGAAGGCGATGCTGATTGCTGAACAGATACTGCGTCCGACCCAACTCCGGCCGCATTGATCCTGGTGGAGATGTCGAGGTTCAGGTGCTTCTGCAGGCTATGAAAGAGGACCCTCCGCTCGACGCACGATGCCGCGACAAATTCCTCGTGCAGTCTGTGGCTATTGGTGCTGATGTCCCGGTTGCGAATGTCACGCAAGTTTGGGCCAACATCGAGAAGACTGCCAAGTCCACCATTCAAGAGAAGAAGATCCGCGTTTCGTTCCTCCCAGCAGACGGCAGTCCAGGCGTGGGAGCTGCAGCGTCCCCCTCGCCTGCTCCGAATGGAGTCTCGCACCACGACGAGCCTCCGGCATACTCGTCGCCATCACCTGCCGCTGTCACCCCGGCACGCAATTTCGGATCTTCGAGCTCCAACTTTGAAAAGGGCACTTCATCTGCGGACGACCTGACCCAGTCGCAATCCACACTGCACTCGGCCACCGCTGCTGTATCCAACGCGACTGGGGTAAGCCAAGCCGAGCTCGAGCGACAGCTGGCGGCAGCCAATGACACGATCCGAGATTTGCGAGCCAAGGCCGCAGAAGCGACTGGGCTTAGACAGCGCAACGTCGGCAGCGACACTTCTACCACAACAAAAGGCGCCCCATCGGCAGTCGCTCAACCTGCACCCGGCGGTGTGCCTGTGCAAATCGTGGCAGCTATTGCTCTGCTGAGCTTTCTGATTGCCTACCTGTTCTTCTAGTTGCCCTTCTAGGTGGCGATCTACACAACCAAAGGAGCGGGAATTTGCACACATGGCAACGCAACGGTGGCATGAAGAATGACAGCAGAACAAGAGAAAAGGTGAAGCGATGAGCCTGCTTTGCATAAAATGAGAGTGGACGCATCGAACTCGGTCCATTGCACGAATCATCCTGTGGCGAGCGAAAGGAGGCTACGCTCGCTCGCTAATTACGCGTCATTGGTTTTGAAAGCGTGGTCCTTTTGTCCTTGAAGATGCATGGGCAACCTGGCGAAGGAACGAGAAGAGAAAGAATGATTGAGGACGCTTGTTTTTGTCCTGGCGGTGGCAGGGCCGTTCAACTTGACCTGCTGGTTGTGGCCCCTTTTTGTGTTTCCCTCATACACCTTTTGACTGCTTCCGCCTACTACAACAGAAACCTGATTTTCCTTTTTGCAGCAATTACTGAGATACCGCACGTACCGAATCACGTTCCAGACGAACTGATTTCCAAGATCTTTCGAGCCATTCCCCTTCTCTCGCGCGTAATTTGCTCGTGAAACAATGCTCGTGTGATTGTTTACTCTGAACTGGCACTCGACACCGGCAACACCTCCAAGTTCCAATTGACCGGGATGTTGGATTAGTAATAAGCGTATTCGGTGACCTGGTCTGGCGGGACCACTTTGCGAAACATGCATGTTTCTTCGGACTGCATCTCTTCCATATACGGCAACATACCAACAGAAACAAAGGTGACGTTTTTGGGCGAGATTGGAAGTGTATTCAGCCATTCATTCGTTCCTTCATTCATTCATACCTATACCTAGGTGTGCAGTACTATGCACTGCTGCGCTACTACAAAGTATGCTACTCCGAATCAAGCATGCGATGCGGCCGACATTTCTTCTTGCTCACTTCAACTGTATCCTACTCTTCCACGGTAATAAGTTGGACTCGTTGCAAGCAATTCTGCCAAACGACTCTACGTGCATGTGTCGTTACGCTCTCTATACTCTCGAATATAATCTCTTGAAAAAGTATCGAATGGATTTATTTGCCCCGTCTAGATATACACCGAGAGCCCGACAGTAGTAGCAAGTCTCCCAGTCCCAACAAAAACTGCAGTATACAACAACAACAACAACAAACGCCCAGACACCTTTCGCTAACCGTTCATTTCTCTGCTGTGCCCGTATGCCCTGGCATCTTTTGTCATTGGCATTCTTCCCAACACAATCAGTCATTCAGTCAGTCTTCCCAAGCCGCCCATATCAATCGTTGTCATATCATGTACAATCTTCACTCTTCACTCTTCAATGTTCGGGGCCGAACACCTCAATCCCGAACAACAAGGACAAGGTACTTCCTCCCTCCTACCTCGCCTTTCTCATCCTCTCCCGTTCCCTCTCTTCAACTCGACTCCCCGAACTCAACAAAGCTCTCATCCGAATCTGCATCTGCGAGTCCGTTTCCCTCAACTCCAAATCCCCTCCACTCCGACTCCTCGTCGTACTCGTCGACCCACCACGATTCAACACCGCAGCAGCCGTCGAACCCGTCGCCATGCCGCTTCCCCCAGCGCTCTGCTGCTGTTGCTGTTGCATCGCATTCAAACTCAGCATACTTCCTTTTCGACTTATCGCCCCGTCCGATGCAGACCGCATACTCGCCCGTTCAATATCCGCATTCACGACTCGAAGCCGGGATTTTGGAACGGTGAACATGACTTGCACATCGCGTTTCGCGGCCGCGCCTTCGACGTCCCATTCGTTTTCCGCTTCGCGCACTTCGAGTGACGTGCGAGTTTCTTCGCCCCAGTCGCCTTCGAGCGAGGGGTCGTCTTTGTAAGGATGCATCGTATCCCAATCTTTTTGGCCACGCTTCTGCTTCAGCAAAACTCCTCCGTCGGAAATCGCTCGTCGAGGTGAGCGTTGTGTCTCGAGCACTGCCCTGTCGGAGCGCGTGGGAGAGGAAGAAGATGTCCTAGGATCCATCTCGTCTTGCGGGTGTTTGTGCTGACTTGTCAAGCTGAAGCTGCGGTCATTCATCGCAGTCGTCAAAGCTCGACGGATGCTGCCCATCCAACCTTGTCGGCGCTGCGGTGTGGTGGAGGCTTCCGCTTCGGATTTTGTGCCAGCGAGACCGTGGGCAGCTAGTGCGGCGCGATATGGGTCGTCGCGGTCGGAGACCGAGCTGCCTCCAAGAAGTGCTTTGCCTTCCTGTTGGAGGCCAATGAAGGACGAATGAGCTGTCTGGAATGATTCTGTAGATTTGTCGGCGTTGTGGATGGGCTCAAGGATGGGCTTCTTCGACTTGCGCTTGGATTTTCTCTGGCTCTCTGTGTGGGCACCATAAAAGTAGTATGGTGACTTTCGCCCGCTACTCGATTCGGTCGTGGACATTGTCGCTGTTCGCCCGTCCAGCGGTGTTGTGCCTGGGGTCTGCTCTGCTTCTCGTCTTGCTAATGCCGCCGCCAGGAGAGCTCCAGTCCGTGTCGACATGGTTCGCGTGATGGATGACGTGGAAGCATGTGACTGCGTCGAGCGGTCGCTCAAAGTGGATGATGTTCGATCATCAGTCTTTGTAGGTGAAGCGCGGCCGCTCCATAAGGCAGGTCCAGAAATTGTACCAGATATCAACCCAGCATTTGGTCCTCCACCATTTGCTCCGTAGTTCTGCGGTGGAGGAACATCATCTTCATTCTCAACAACGAGCCAATTCGCATCCTTGGCCGTTGGGACCGGCTTCCGTTCCACGTGGTGCGAGGTTGGAATGTAGGCTGGCACGATTCGCAATGTTTCGGCAGCATGTGGAGATCGCGGTGAGTTCGGATTGCTGCCCAGCGGATTTGGATGTGGGTCCTTGAATGGGTCATTTATGGGAGCACCTCCACTACCAGTACCAGTGTTGAGCACGCGTTGGAGTTCTTGGAGCTTCGCTTCCGCATTGCTGAATCTGTCGGGAGGTGGAACAGACTCGGACGCTTGCGCTGGGTCCAAGAACGGGTCGCGCGCATTACCGCCTCGCTCAAGATCGTCTTCGTCCTGACGCTCAAGGATAGGATGAATGTTCCCACTGCCTTTGCTCATACGTGACTCGTCATATCGAGGTGCTTGATGGTATGAGTAAGGACGATTGGCAAGTCCATTTCGAAGACCTCGTGTCGGACTTGGAACGTTGACAAAGAGTCCTGTAGAGGCAGCGTGCTGCATCTCCGGCGGGCCGTCTTCGATGGCCGCATAAGGTCCTTGTCGACGATCGTGTACATCTCCATGATCGAGGTAAGGTTGATCCAGTGCAAGGAATGACCCGCCTGCCGAGTGAACCAGCGCTTGCTGGCGCTCTTCCCGCTTTTGCTTGAGGCGTCTCGCATACCAGAAGTAGCCAAGTATCAGAAGGACGAGGACTAATACACCAAGGCCTAAGCCCAGGCCAAGGCCTGCTTGTTGTGATGTCTTGCTTAGCGCTCCGCCTCCCGATTTCTCCATACTGGCACCGTCTGGGTTGATATAGGAGCTGATCCATTCATTCGAAGTCGCGTTGTAAAGCAAGACTTGGGCGTTCGACTGCGCCTGCCGTTTGACGAACCTTGAAGAAGATGGAGCCGGGATGGCGAAGCCACCCACAATCATCACGACTCCGCCAGGAAGCATTGTCGCACCGTGCCCGTAGAGTCCGGTGTTTTGTACAATTCCGCCCGATGACTGACTCGGAACAGTCCACGTCCAAGCGACTCTGCCATCGCCGCCATATTCGGAACCCAGGTTGAGCATGGCAACTTGTGGCTGAGCTGGATTCGTGACGTCTCCCACCCAGCCTCCAATGACGATGATCTTGCTTCCATCTTCTGACAAGACGGCCGTGTGTCCAGAGCGAGGTTCAATGAGAGTGACGTCTGAAGCTCTCGCGGCGAGATCTGTGCGACCTGACGAGGGCTGCTGCACTGGCAAATATGACCAGCTATTCTGCGGAAGAGAGAAAAGAGCAATTTGCGAAGTGTTCAAGAAGGCATTCTGAGTGTGCCCACCCAACAACAAGAAGTCCTGCTGTTGTGTCTGTGCCTCTCCAGTCGCGTTGACGCGGTAAGTGGGTGGCAAACCGGTCATGGTGAAGCCCGCTTCGGGAATGGGCGGCCCTCGAGCGGGCGAAGTGCTGACGCTGAAAGTGTTTGCGCTGCCACCGTCCGCATCTCCCGCAGTGTACACCAGCATTGACTGCGAATACTGAGCATCATTTTGCCACGTCGCCGCTGTGCTGTAAGACTGTGGACACATGCCGCCGAACACGAAAAATTCCAGCTCCGTTTGTGAGTCTCCCACGTCTGCAGAGAAAGCCACTCCATTGCCCAAGTAATTGACGCCAGTCAAGTTGGCGAACGCACCGAGCTGCGCTGTCGTGGTGTGTTTCTTCCATTGTCCCGCATACTTCCATATCACTGTGCTGTCTGCTCCTTCTGCACAATTCCCCGTAATGACCGTGATGTTTCCGTATTCGTCGATGATGGGTATATATGGAACTAGCGAATTGTCGTTCAGGAACGGGAGGTTCTGCGACAGTGTCGAAGGCGAGACGTCGCTGCTCGAGATGGTAGCCGAGACATCGATGCTCTGGAGCACCGCCTGAGTGGGGTTGTCCGACGAGCTTCGCAGGATATATGCCGTTGTCGAATTCCGAGACCGCAACACGCTCGTCGGGTTATAAGGTAACGATGCATCGGCCAGAGCTACGCGCGACAGAGCCAGCAGGCCCCATGGTAGTGATTGCCTCTTCATAAGAATGTATCGTTTCGTCGTCGGCATCGGAAGGGTTTAAGGTGGTCGTTGGGATCGGGCGTCGGGTCGAGTTCGTTTCGTGGCTAGAACATGATCTCCTCCACCATCCTCCCCATCGGTCGTGGGTACTGCTCAGCGACAAGCGACTGGTCGACGCCGGGTCGCAGAGGCGGTCTCGAGGGCCGGACAGAGCGAGGTGCGACGAGAACAAACAACAGTGCGCGGCGGGGGATCCAGAGGAGAGGGACAGAGAACCTGTTGTGTCAAGAATGTGCGAGGCGGGCGGAACCAGTGTTCGTCCAAGCGCGGGAAGTGGGAGGAGTGATCAAGGATGGCGTGTCGGGATGATGGACAATGCAGTAGGGAGGATGAGAGCGCGTGGTCTGCAGTGGACGACCCTGGAAAATGCAGTCGAGGCGCGTCAACAGAGGCGGGCTGGACTGTTCAACCCGCCTTCCCTCGGACGACGCTCTGCCCGCTACTGGCACAAACGTTGGTATTGCGCAACCCGCATGCACCTGGTACGGCGAATGAGACGCAGCTCGGCCAGCCTCTCTTCCTGTCTTGCGCAATGCACGGTGGCTGGGTGAAACGTCGTGTGTTGATTGTGGAGCCCCGCCGGTTGTCATGACAACGTGCAGATTCACGTGCAAGCCACCTTGCCCGAGCAGGCCCGAAATGTGGGACGCGCCTGACCTGCGAGCACTGTGGAGATCGACCCTTCCTCACACCGTCCCGACCCGACCTTCACCGCTTCACACGGCTCCATCAAGCCCGCTCTCACTACACTTCATCGACAGCTCTTGACTTGGCGTGGCTGTTTCAACGTCCAATGTCACATTTCACAGCTGTGACCTCACCTTCAACCCGACACCATATGCCGCAATGGATACCGCACTCTCCGCCGCCAGTGTTGACCGCAAGACAGTCTCGATGGACACATCTATCTCTGTGCGCGCGCCTCAACGACAGAACATTTTCGAACACGATTCTTGCAATGCTGACTATACCTGTGCTTCAAACGCTGTCTCTTTCCGAATGGACTACAAGCTCGTACATGCGCTATAACTATTCGCCGGAGCTCAAGCTGGGAGCGCGCATCTACGTCTGAGCGTATGGATTCGATTCAAAGACAGCAAGACTAGGTGCCGGTGTCGCAATCGCTGGCTGCGTGGTCGCATGCTTACAATTCGTGGCTGGATTCGCGTATCGGACAAGGCGGCGGACCTTGACGCAGGTCCTCCTTCATAGCGCCTAGTCGTATCTAAAGTGCGGAAGTACTTGCACCATCTCAATCCTGCGGCGCTGGCCTATCAAGCTCAAGGAAACGTCAATTTGCACTAAAAGTCGCGCTTCCATGTCACAGACGCCAAAGTCGCAGCTGGTGGACTTCGTTTTGCACGTTGGTCTGCGAGGTGAAGTGAACTGGGAGAGTACGTATCAATGCATTGGCGATGGTGCTTTGTGGCTTGGTACGAGAATCAGGTCCCCGTGGTGACAGAAGAGTTGTGTAGCAGCGGGTTCGGAAGGAAAGTAATGTGTCACTTGGAAGAGGAGGCTGTGATTGTCAGAGTTGTTCGGATCCGAATTGAAATGAAATGCGATTTTGAAGGGACAGCAGTGTGTAGAAGAAGGTAGGATCTGGAACGTGAATGGCTTGCGGCCACGTCGGGAACAAAGGGAAGTTCATTATGTGAACAAAGCATGAAAGAAGTCACAATTGGAAATGAGACTTTGAAACGTGATATGCGACGACCGATGAATTGCTATCATAAGAGCTACTGGTACAGACCCGGAAAAGCTGTGCAACGAAACATTACCTCGAAACAAATTCACCAATCACCCTTTGGAGGAAGAAGACTCCCGTATCCCAGTCAGTGCTACAACTCAATGTAGCTCCTACCTGTACTGACGGAGTGTACCTTCTAGTTGGGCTTCGTTCACCTGACGCAGTTAGTCCAGTAAGGAGCAACTTACCTTCTGGCAGGTCTTGGCGTTTTTTACGGCACAACAGCAGTCCGAGATATTCTGTCGGCATATAGGGCAGGTGTCGGAACATGTGTTGATCAAAACGTGTCCCTTAGCGAAGCAGTCCGCCAAGAGCTGGTGGTTCATGACAGTGCAGTCGAGGACGAACAGGCAGTTCTTGACGATGCTTGGACGACGAGGCGCCCGTGGAGATTGGCATTGGCACTGCTCAACAGTCTGGCGACAGGTTGGGCAGCGGATATCAGAGTCTGCTCCAGCCGGAGTGGGGAAGTAGGCAACTGCCTCCGGGAAGACCTTGCAGGTGGTGTTGTTGCACATCTTGTGTGACATGTGCGGGTTGGTTTCTTGGGTTTTGGTTCTTGGGTTTTGGTTTTGGTTGGTTTGATCGTGTTTGTGTTCGGTTTCTCGATTCGACTGTTTACCGGAAACAAGTGTTATCGAGGTACCGAAGTGTTTTGATGAGAAGAGAAGAAGTCCGAGTTGTAGGTTGGAGAGGGGGCTTATATATGGTATCGTAGGTTGCCGAATTGTACAATAGCATTGTGGGTTATTGTCTTTCAAGGACATTCAGTGCATTGTAGCTGTGAAGAAGGGCAGAGTGGCGCGGATGATTGTTACCCACAAGACCTGAAGAGCGTATGTCCTATGTGCTCAGAACTGGGCCTTTGTTCTGAGCACAATAGATTTGGTGTAATTCTTGATTGAGATGGGTGTTGTCCTTGTATGGTTGAATGCTGCTTGTGCGTACCCAGATCCGAACAATGACTCGTCATTGTTGTATTGGGAGAGAGGCGTTGGGGGCGTGCCTTGTCCGATTGTATGCTATGCCGCCTGAATGGATGAGTAGCCCGAGCAGCATGCGGCCCCACGGAAGGACTCGAATGAAGCCGCTACAATCCATTTCCATTAGCAAAGCTCAAAAAATCACCGAAACGCAAAGAAATCGTGACACGGCATCAATTTTGCTCTGCTTCAAAGCATTTCGGCTGCTCTCAGCCATGCTATATCCAGCTCGTCAGCACGCGCACATGCAAGGCCAGTTCTCACTCAGAGAATGCATCACCCTCAATTTCCCAGTCAATAAAGAACGCCCACTCTGCCCGGAGGTCATCAAATGCCAGATGCATTGAATGGCAGGTTCAACCAGCCACTCAATGATCAACCCCAACCCAACGCCTGCAAATACTCCTTTGCCACTCCACGCTCGATAACGCCTTCAAATGTGTGTATGTGTGCTTGATTGTGCGCGGTGTTTGTTCGTTCCCTTGCTTTCTTCCGTGAGATGCTTGAGTGACTGAGTACTGCTTGCTGCCTGCTCCTTTCTGCGCCGATGAGGAATGCCGTAAGACTTTTTGTCGCCTTCTCTTCCACGTCCGTTCTTGCAAATGTTGAATACCATCTGTGTTGTCCTTATGCTTGCAAACAAAGGATTGCGGGGTGATGATTGTAGCGCTTCAATCGTCATCCAATGAATTGATTCGCTTCTTCATGAGCTCGAAATTGCTGAAAAAGATCATGTTGATGATGCAAGATCGCAAAACGGAAACGCCCAGTCCTCGGTATGAGCCTCCGGCGAAGAATTGGATGGGTGGTCGAGCAGCGTGGCCACTTCCTGCGCTGAGTAGAGCTTTCTGGTAGACGGTTTTGGCGACATCCACAGGGTAGATCTAGACAAGCAGATCAGTATAGTTCATCACAAATTCTGAAGCGGGATACTCACACAAGCCCAACTGACTATTCCGCACAACCCTCCAGCGGCAAGCACAGCATACGGCGAAGTAGCACTCTTGCCCCTCGCATTGCCCATCAACTGCTTCGCGCTTTCATACGTAATGAAATAGATCGCCGTTCCAACCGTGTCCCTCAGCAGATGCAATCGGTACCCCGCATACAGGCCCGTCAAACCACGATCTCTGACCAATCGTCTCGCCGTAGCCATGCTGCCGCCACTCTTCAGATCCACGACCGGCGCCGCACCACTCTGACTGGTCGCCCCACTAGTCTGCATCTTGGCCATGGCCGCCTTTCTCGCCTCTTTCCCGGCCAACTGCTCATTAAGCTTCGTCAGTTCGAAAGGGCACGAGATAGTCGTGATGACAGCTCCGGCAGTCGCGCCCGCAGCACCGAAACAAGCCATGGTGCCCAGCGTAGGATACGAGCCCGGAGCATTGGCGATTATGAGGGGACTCTGTCCCGTCATTTCGTTGATCACCGCATCATATGCGTACTTGGCTTTCTGGTAGAGACTGAAGCTGATGGTTCTCACGACGGTGACGGAGATGAGCGGTGGCGTGACGCCCCGCCAGAACGCGCGCAGGCCCTCGGCGCGGTAGGCGTCTTTGATAGTGTGGATGAAGCCGGTTTCGTAGGATTGCATGCGGGACTTGGCGAAGTCGAGGGGGAAGGCAGCGAAGGTGGACAGGACGGAGGCGGTGGAGGCGCTGATCTCGGTGCGGTAGCGTTTGGCGAATCGCTTCACGTCTTTGGACGGCTGGAAGAAGAAGATGCTACCGTTGCCAGGGCCTCTGCCCTTGCCACCGCCGCCATTGTTGCTGCTGCCGCCGTTGTTGTCGGTGCTTTTGCCGTCGTCTGACGAGCTCATGGTAGGTGGTGGTGGAGGGAGGGTCCCTTCATCGTGCTTCCGATGAATGAAACAGTGCTGTCGCTGGGCGGGGCGGAGGTCGGGTGGTGTGGTGATCTGAAGTTCACGGAGTCAGTCGCTGGTCTTGCACGAGTGAGACGGAATCACGCACGGCTGTTTGGCAGACAGCGTGAAAAAATGGCAGTAGGCGATGTTCAGTCGCAGGTGAGCTTGCGAGATTCGAGGGCTCATCAACCAATGATGCGGTGGACCCCACCCCAGAAACTCTATTATGTAATCCGCCGTTTCGTTGGCGCCGGCAGCGGCGCCTAGTCTGCGGGAGCATGTGATTGTGGAGCTGCCTCACAACACACCACACAACACAACACGGCACAGCATAGCATAGCATAGCGTAGCATCACGTTGCGCACTGCGTGAGTCCATCTGTCCATCCGGGTTCCATGTGCCATGTCGCCGATAGTCAGGACTGCTGACGACAACAAACATGCGAGACATCGGAAGCTCAGGTCGGATCGCAACCAAACAAGAGCAGGGGAACAGCTGCAAGGTTGCAAGCATGAGCAATATACAGTGATGGATGTATTCGCATCTACAGACGTCACTACATCAGCTGCAGATCCATCACAACAGGATCATGCCCATTCCCGTCACCACTCCAACCAGCGCAAAACTCAGTGCAACTCCCCTTGCCAGGATATCGGGCGCAGCAGACTCCGGTGCCATCTTTGTAGTGTTGCTTCCTCCCGGCGCGGTGTTGATGCAGTTCGCAGCGCATTGATACCCGGAAGGACAGCAACCTCCTCCAACGTCTGGCGCACAAGTCGACCAGCCGTTGGCGCATGAGCCTGTAGTCGGGAGCGCGTTCCCACCTGCAGCAGCGATGGTGAGTCCAGAATGGGTCACCACTTCTGTTGAGGCTGTTGCTGGACAAGAAGTAGTATCGCAATTGCGATCGACTCGACAACAGCCTCCAAGATAGACAGCCGAGCACATGTAAAACCCGGTAGGACAGCCAAGGATACTTGTCGAGGTTGTCCGTTCGGTATCTGCTGCTGAAATTGAAGCGTCACTGCTTGTGGGACGCACCGGCGCTCCTGCTGTTGCCGAAGTCGTAGTCGTCAGGTCTAAGCAACTTGTGCTGGTCCCACAAATCTGATCACTTCGACAACAGCCGCCTCCCAGTGTCGCCGGACAAGACTGAAAGCCAGCGGTACAGGTCCTGCTCATGGTGCCACCTCCAATGACAATCGTGGTGGGCTGAGTGACAGTTATTGTTTGCGTGCTATCTTCTCCGCTTGCAGTCACCGTCACAGTCGTGGTCTGCCCCGACGCGGGTATTATGATAGTCGTCGGCCGCTGACTGTTCGTTGGCGCTGGGAGGTTCATCGTCACGGTAGCTGTTCCATAGAACGCACAGCCACCTTCGATGCAGGCTGCCCCGGGAATGCAGCAACCAGCGCCATCTCCTGGGCAGCTCGAGTATCCTGCAGCCGTATTGCATTCTCCCACTTCGCTGCCACAGGTCGCTCCAGCAGGACAGCATCCAACTCCTTCAGAAGTGTTCACACACGTCTCCCCACTTTGACAGCAGAGATCAGAGCCTATGCTGCGGCATGAATCAGTGCCGGCTGGACATTGGAAGTCCCGTGTGAAGAGATCGCGCCCGAATATTGACCATGGTCGGTTGTGGCCGCTGGTATGCTGCTCGAGTGGAGGCAATAATCGTGATGCATTCCCGCATATTCCAAGCTCGCTGTGATGTTTCAGGCGCTGCAAAGCCCAGAGTGTCGCCTCGTCCGTCTCTGCAAATTCCCAATAATGCATAAAGAATTTCTCCCCGGGGTCATCTCCAAGCTTCTTCATGCCTGCTGGCCCCTGCCATTGTAATTGCTGCTGCGCCTCGAGCCCGCGCTTCACGTGTGGTTCGTCTTCCGGGTAGTATTTCGCGTTTCGCGGTACATCGTACGGCCAAGGGAGCTCGTGAGCTAGACCTGAGGATGTCGTTGCGATGAGTGCTACGAGGCTCGCAGGCAACGCGAGAAGTCGCGCAAGATCGTGCATGGCCTGCAACCGTCTCGCGTGCTAGTGGGTCAGTAGCCAGAGGGGTGGTTGCAGTAGACTGAAGTCGCATGCACGCATCCAGGATGGATATGCAGGAAAGTGAGGAATCAGTGATGAGATGCGATGCGGAACTTGCCTCGTGAGACGTGTCTATCGAATAATGTGGCTGGCGCTCACTTGTTGCTGATGCAGCTGGAGGCGTCGAGTCGGTTGTTGCCAGCAGAAGCTGGCAAGATGCTGGCGAGACGTGGCTGGGTGGACCTTCCGAGCCGGCCCGACACACTTCACTGCCAACTGCGAGGTGTCGACTGTGAAACGCTTCCAGTGCGCATGATATGACGAGCTGTTGTCCCTGGCACTCACCGCCACGTCGAAAGTTTCACTCTCTCTTTTGGCATGCGATCCGACATGAATTGCAATCACTCCCATCGAGGTCTTGCATGGCCTTCCTCCAACGGATGACACCCAGGAAAGGCCATGTACCAACCTCCAATCCGCCTCAATAGTTGTCAAGGTGGATTGAGTGGACCTTCACTTGACAAACGCTGGTCTCAAGAGAGCGGCATGACCTGCTCCAGTGGCTTCCACTTGTCCGCACAAGCACGGCCCGCTCAAACACGCTCAGTCATGCCTCCACGATCATGAGCACATGTTCCATGCCATCTTCATAAGTGGAGAAGACCGTCGCGACCGACTTCATCAGACTTCAGCAGCACCTCATCTCGTACTTCTGACAAGTCCAGACTTCGCGTCCAGAATGCCGCATAGCATAACTGTTCAAACATTGCACAATTCGCCGCTAACATTAAATCATTGCAGGAACAGGGACTACTACCCAAGCATAATGACGACGACCAACACCGCGAAGTCACAGGCCCTGTTCCTCCGGGGAAGCTACCCTTCGCGATTCGCGAACCATGCCGATGGACCGGCGATGGTATGTCTTGAAAATTTCGAGACCAAGCTAGGGCTTACTGCAAATCCTTGTCGCGTTACCGGCAAGTCGTGAACAAATCATGTTCATCAAAACCATCCATCTCTTCACGTGCTTCATCAGAGCAGTAATTGGCCAGCACTGCGATTGTTGTTCCGGACATGGCGATCTGCTCTCCTGAGGAAGGCGATCGACCTTGAAACGCACAACATACCGACTGCGAAGGCCGAAGGGTTTTGCAGCGATTTTTGAGCGAACAATTGCCATCTGGGTACAAAAGCCGTAAAGAAGTTCGGAGAGCAATGTGACCAAAAATCTCACTGCATCCATTGGAGGCGAAACCTTGGCACTCTTGCTGAACGAGTATCTGTTTGCGTTCATCGAAATTCCAACACTATCCACTCATGAATCCGCCGAGTCCGATGCTCGTGGGAGTCAACTCACGCCTGCTATGGTGTGTCTGGAAGCATGTGCTGGACTACTACAAAGTGCCGCAGGCCTAAGCCGAGATATTCTCTACCAATGTGTCCCGTGTGAGTACGACAACACAACACAAGCTGGCAACGGCAGCAGCTCTTTCCAACGTCTCGGCGCTCGGAAGAGTAGTGACAAAAGACTTTCCTTGTTCGAGAGTCCTTTGGCAAGTCTCCAGCACTTCCGCAAAATTCGCAATGCCACTCGGGACAGCATAGAATCCAATATCCACAATCTCGCAACCCTTTCTCCCTCCCTTTCTCTCTTCTTATCGGCGAACACAAGCGGTCTAATTTTCGGCCGCGAATAAACCCGAGAGATCTCAGCCTCATCCGCCACCAGCCGTCCGCCTTCCCTTATCCGTGCCTTCCCTTGCCCAGAAAAGAGAAAAAAGCGAAGCACGAATTCTAGACCTTCCCTTCTCCTCGTGTCCAGAACATTTGACAACGACGCTCTACTACTGCGGGTCCCTCCGGGGCTTGTTGGATCCGCAAAGATGCACGGTACATGTGAAGCACTGCACGTGCGAGGTGCGGGCTGGGGACTGGAGTGGAGAGGGCAGCGCCGCCGACTCCACAAGGAATTAAATGGAACTTGGGAGGATTCACGACTCCACAATCTGCAATCTGCTCTTCGTAGATACGAAGATTATCAAGAAAACAACATAGCTTTGAGCTACTTTATCATCTCGGAAAACCCGGTCCATTGGCAAGGTCGCTTTGACTTGTTATTGAAGATGTCTCTCTCTCTCATCATCATCATCATCATCATCATCATCCGTCTCCTGTAATCCGCAACATACTGTACAGGCCGCGCACGGAGGGGAACACAAAAGGTTACGTGTGTAATAAAATCAAACTCACCACTTCCGGGTCCCAGTTCATCATCAACAGAGTCCGTCGCCCGTTTGCCGTGATGATGTGAAACTTGAATCATGGGCCCCAACCCGGCGAACGGGCGAGCGAGCGAGTTGGCGTGGCATTATGTGTTGATGATGATGACACTGACTTCTGTCTCTCTGTCTGTCACTTTCTCTTTTTTGTTTTTTGGTCTCGGCGTAGTATACGCGCGTACGTGCATGCTGGAGGGGTTTTGGGCCTCATTCATCTTTATTAGCAGAACCCCCACCGTTAGTGAAATCCCCGTGGAAGAGGCCATTTATTAGCGATTGTCGTGGAGATGATATCATCATTATCATCATCATTGTCATCATCATCATCATCATCATCATCATGGTGATCACGCACCTCCCACAGCATCAGCCTCTCTCTCTCTCTCTTCCGGTCCGTCGGCGTTTTCCTACATCGTCCAGACGACGCTGAAAACTTCCAATCGACCACATCATCAGTCCGCGAACCGTTGCACGTGCAGACCAACAAGAACCGACCAAATCGTGCCCTACCTCGTAGCATGTAATAACAAGAGTCGTTCCCATGTCTGTCTTGTCCGGTCCTGAGACCTACCCCGACCGAAGTCTGGACTCACCACGGGACACAAGAGAACCACAACGTTTTGACACCTTGCTGCGATGCAGAGTCAGAGTCCGAGTCATCAGAGCTGTCGACCAACTTTTGTCAGATGCATCAGAGCTGTCATGTCATGTCATGTCATGTCGTCAACAGGGGGCAAGAAGGAAAGAAAGCAAAAAAAAAAATCAAAAAAAAAAAATCAACAAATCAAAAAGGTTCGTCCACAGTCGTGCAGCTGTGCATGAATCGAGTCTATCAATGGCCAATCATGATTCCTCAATGCTCCGCTCCTACCAACGGGACGGGAAGGATCTCAAGCCTCGAACGGGACGGGAAGGATCTCAAGCCGTGATGAGGGGAGGAGAGCGGCGCGAGCCAACGGACCGCTGTTGGCCGGAGATTACGCCGACAACTTATTATTATGTATATACAGTGCAGATGTCACATCTCAGCGAGGAGCCTCATCATCATCATCATCCGAGGACACGGACAGCGATGTGGTTTTTATTTCCAATAATGATGCTGGTCTTGAATTACGACAGTACTGTGTGAGCAAGGAGCCGTGTGTTGTTGTTCTTGTCTGTGCCATGTTCGTTGACGTTGGTTTTCACTACGGGCGTAGGCACGTATAAATAAGCGAGCAGCCAGCAGCCAGCAGCAGCAGCATACTCGAACAATGTCTCGCCGTCCGGGGAAACAGAATCAAAGTCACAAAGTGACAGAATGATGAGCTAGACATGCAGCGACAGCGAAATGGCACAGCAACACAGTAGTAGTGCTTGTCAAGTTGTCGGGTCGGCGTTCGTTTGCCCTTTTTTTTTCTTTCTTTTTTCGCTTCTTTCGTATTTCCGTATTCCGTACCTTCCTAGGGCAAAGTAGCACAGGTAGGATTCGAAGGCAAAGAAATCCCACTGCGGCGGTATACTTTTCTTCGTAAGAAGTCCGAGCCCGGTCGGATGGTACATGTGTGGATACGTAGATACTTTGCAAGGAAAGAAGGAAGCAAGGGGGGAGGGGGGGGGGGCCGGGGGTTGTTTCATCACAAGAGCCTTCCGGCGGTAGAAACATGGAGATATGATGTGTAGGAACAAGAGAGAGGGTCAGAGGCAGAGAGGTAGAGGTAAGCGAGCAGGCAAGACGTGCCGAAAAAGGGTCCTTTTGATTTTCTCTACTGTAATGACGATCATGTCAAGTGCCTCTTAAGTCCATGACCACGATCGCATTTCCGCGGTTTCGCAGCAGGCAACCCACAAGCAAACATTGTGTGTCTGCCTGCCTGGTCTAGGCAAACCAAGCAAGCTCCCATGTATATGGTATGTAGCACGCCCACGGGTTTGCTGAAACTCCCGTCGCCGGCAACATCCCTCAACTTGAATGCGCGTGCGCGCATTTGTGTTGCTGCATGCAAGGAAAACACCCCAAACGATCCCCGTCCCTTGGGGCCGGTGTCGGAACAGACACGCGGCACTGAAACATGTCGTGCAAAATTCCTTTCTCTTCGTTCCAGCGTACAATAACAAGGTTTCCGCTTGCCGCCTTGCTGGGTACAGGTCAAACATCCGACGAAAACCGAAAAAAAAGGTACCGACGTGCAAGAGAGAGAGAGAGAGAACGACGCTCTCTGCTGCATTGATGAACCCAGTGCTCGTTGTGGTGAAACATGGCTTGGCCCCCCGCCATGCATGCAATTGGCTCGCCGGCCATTGGGAGAGTTCCGTTTTTCCCATTTGAGCGCCCGCGCCGCCCCGGCCTAGGATAAGAACAACATCGTGGAGAAGAAGAAGAAGAGGAGGAGGAAAGAAGATTCGCGCGCCCCGATACATTTGAATTTCGGTAGTGACATTTTTCCGTTCAAATGCTTTTTTAGTGGTACAACAGCCAAGGGAAGATTTTGAGATTCGTCAATCGGGAGAAGAAGAGGAGGAGGAGGAGGAGGAGGAGCTTCCGTGCTGTTCGTCGGGAACGCCGCTGTGGTGGTGGTGGTGGTGGTGGTGATGGAGAAGGCCGTCACATGTCTACCTGGTGCTCGATCGTCGTTTTGCGGCTTTCGCTTGGTCCAAGGACGAGAAGTAGTCGTTGAGCTGTGCTTTGGCTTCTGTGGAGTAGCCTCCGGAAGCGGTGGAGTAGGATGATGTGGAAGTCAGCGAGGTTCGCGAGGATGAGGGCGTCAAGTGTCGCTCGGCGGGCTGTTGTGCGTACAGGAAGTACGATGATCGTGGGCGGGTGGATGATGATGGAGGCGCGGCGTCGTTGTGTGGCATTTGTGTCCAGTTCCGCTCGGCGTGTGGTGTGGGAGAGGGGGGTGACGAGGCGTTGGACTGCTCCAGGTCGGCGAGCTTGCATTTCTGCGAGCAGTAGGGTCCATCGGGTGAATCCCGGTCGCAGTGGAGGCAGAAGTCTTGCAAGCAGTCCATGGTGCAGGTGGAGTGTGGTTGCAGAGGACGCGAGTGTGCGAGGATGCGAGTGTCCCGAGAGGACGACGATGGACCAGGATGGGAAGACGGAGTCGTAGAGAGAGGGAGAGAGAGCGAGAGAGAGCGAGAGAGAGCGCAGTCGGAAGAGGAGTATTTGAGGGCGGGCGCGTGTGAGTCGACGGCCGCACGGACAATGGCGCAATGACCTCGTGGTATGATCTCTGGCGATGGCGGAAGCAATGCTTGGCAGAGCGTGATGTGATGGCAGCAGGTCGTGCGACGGAGTGGTGGAAGGCGCGGGCAAACGGGCGTGTGATGTGATGAAGAGAACCGGATGCACACGAGTCGCAGGAGCAGCGGGAAGCGGCGGTATGATCGTAATAAGCAGCAGCGGCAGCAAGAGCAACAAGAGCAGCAAGAGCAGCAAGAGCAGCAAGAGCAGCAGCAGCGAGGCGTGGCGTGGCGTGCCTGCCAGGGTCTCGCCGTCTCGGTTGTGGGTGCGCGTGAGCGCTATCCTTCGTTGTTCAGCCACGCCCGTGCACCGGCCGCCCGCTAGTCACAAGTCCTGGCCGGCCACAAGTCGGATGGCATCCGAGCACTTCCAGGCGACTGGAGTAGAGTACCGTACAGTAGTTGGTCAAGCGCACCCCACGCCCACTGTACCGTTGGCAACGACACACTAGGGCACTCGCAAATTGATGACGCCGAGCTGGGAGCCGATCAGCAACGCTCTCGCCACTAGTCGTTCGATCGGCCGGGCCTGCACTAGCTACCTCCGGAGGTAGTTACTGTCCTGCCGGGCAACACTGCAGCTGTGCAGCCTGGTTGCACAACTTGGAGGAGGAGAACTACCATGGACCATTGGACGATCCGTGCGGGCCGCAACCTGTCTCCCGAAGACGCAATGCTCGAGCTACCCCACACCATCTCCCGTTTTGTCTGTCGGTCCAGAGCGCACCGAGAGCGTGGCAATCGTCGACTGGTCGGGAGAAAGTGCGGTCCATGGCTTCTTTCGGCATCATCGGCATGTCTGGTCCCTCTCCGACGGAGCCCGACAAGACGGCCGAATCATCTTCGACCGTGTCTCGCGGGATTCCATGACGTTCAGCCATGCACGTGGGGACACTCAACTGATCACCAGCGGCATGTGCAGCAGTAGTATGGTCTTTCACACGTCTGGTGGGATGTGATGAAACGACGGTCGTGTTGTGTGCACCCTCCGTGTGCACCCCGGGGGCGTGCGACCTGCTGCGACTTGACCTACCACGACGCCCCGAGCACTCTGCCAACGTGCTCATCGTCGTCATGCCCAACCAACACAGCCGCAACCAGTGCACACGCTACTGCCAAATGCCATGACTGATGCACGTCGATGCCGAAATCCATGCCGACCAGCCTGACGCCGCCGATTTCTGCCGTCTCCCACGATGCGCCGCTACGATGTACTGTACCTTCGGTGCTGTACCGTACGGTAAGTTAGTCTCCCGCACCGTACCTGGCAGCACTTCGGCCGTCGGACGTCGGTACTTGACCATGGTGGTTGCACGCTTATCACCTATGTCCTTGGAGTCCACACCTGATCTTCCCTCATCTCATCACACCACAACAGAACCCATCACGCGCAGCTGTCGCTGTCGGTATCCTCTTCTCCCATTGGCCATGTGCAACAACAACCGTAGCGTAGTGGTTGCATCCTTTGGGGCCATTTTGCTCCTGGACAGCCGCGCTTGCCCACTTGACGTGAGGAGTTATTACTAGTACATTCAGTACATCGGACGCCACGGCACGGCTCATTTCAGGAGGAGGTTAAAAACAACCCGGCTGAGACCTCTGTCTGCTGTGCTTGCTTGCCTGCTGTGCTTGCTTGCCTGCTTGCTTGCTTGCTTGCTTGCACACTCGGTGTCAGAAGTTGTGTTGGTTTGTTTGTTTGTTCCTTCCTTCTCTCATCTTATTATCATCACTAGTTAATTAGAGTTATTAGTGTCCTTTCCCCACGACGTCAGTACATGTACTGTAGTCATCGGGAAAGAACCGTCTGTCCCGTCCAATACTTCCTCCTCCTCCTCCTCCTCCTCCTCCTGCTCCTGCTCCTCCACCACACCAGACATGCCATGATGATGTCGTCCACCACGTGGCCATACACGTCCAGACGTCATGCTGTGCGGGACTGCTCCTTTTTTTTTTTTTTCTTTCTTTCTTTTTGAACTTTTTCGCAATTTTTCCTTTTACTTGCTGCTATAGGCTATAGATAATGAGGTCGACCGCCCTCCAGGTCCGAGAAAGTACGGGTGGAAGTTTCTTCCACCTCTGGAAACCTTTCTCTTTTCCCAACTGCTGCTTCCGCTGCTGCTGCTGCTTCCGCTGCTTTCGATTTGCGTCGCTTTCTTTCACCGCCTACGTGCTCTTTTTTTTTTCTTTTTCTTTTTTCTTGGGTTTGTTCTCTTGAGATCGTTGTCAATTTATGAAAAAGCCGCAGGACGCGCGCTCGCTTTTACTTACTTACTTGATGATGATGATGATGATGATGGCGGTGGAACGAGTAGCGACACGTCATGACGATCGAACTACTACATGTAAACTGCGGCGTTCTCCGCGACACGATCATCCCCATCCAACAATCATCAAAGGAAAGCAAGTAAAGTCGTAAAAGGACCAATCCAAGAAACGCATGGGACGATTCCACCGTATCCAAACACCCCTCATCAAGCCGTTTCAATACTCTTCACAATCCCAGGCATCGCATCGTCAGCCTTTTCGCCAACAGCTGCGCGGGGGGGCGCGTTCCCCACACCACCCGTCTTCTTCGCCTTTTGTTTCTCAGCCCACTCACGGCTCAACGCACGACTCCTCGCTGAAGCCTCCGCTCTCGCCTTCTTCGCTGCCTCTTCCTTCTCCCGCTTCGCTGCATCAGCTTGCGTTTTCGCTTGCGCGGTGCGTTGAAACACTTGCTTGCCGTTTCCTGCTTGGAAAGCGGGAGGTCGAGTGCCAGAAGTGGACGAGGTCAGAGCACCTGTAGCAGGGGGGTTTGGCTTGGGAGCCAGAGAAGTGCGTGTGCGGCTGCCACTCAGAGCCATGGACGTGCTGGGCCGGGACCTGTTGCGGATGGTTGATGAGCCCATTGCGGTAGAAGCACGCCTCGTCGGTTTTGATGCACCTCCGGTAGAAGGCCTTGATCCACTCGTCTTGAGAGACGATGTAGGCCGCGCAGTGGAGGTCGATCTCGCAAAGCTCGTCAAAGGTCTTCCGCTGGTCGTGGGCCGGCTACTAGCAACACTCGTCGATCGAGTAGCAGAGGAACCCGCCGACGTTGCCAAAGACTTGCCGCTACCATTCATCAACGACTCTCGTGCTTTGCTGGTACTTGTCTGACGGACAGCAGGAGCTTTGGTCATTGAAGGCGCTGGACGAGCTTTGAAAGCCCTCTTCTTCGACTCTTCAGCATCCTTCAGCATTCGCGCCTCCTTTGCTGCTTTGAGCTTTGCGGCGACAACTTCACCAGGCAGCTGGAAAGTGCTCTGCGTCGGAGCTTTGCTCGACTTCGCTGGTGGCGGCGGTGGCTTGAACTGCATCGACATTGGCCTTGGCTTGCTGTGTGGAATGACGACTTCCTTCTTCTCGGGAGCTGATGCTGAGTCGTCCCCAGTGGTTCCATCCGACTTTGTACTGGAAGCCGAGGTGATGCGCTTGCCTGTAGATTGGGACATGGACTGCCTGGGTCGTCCCATCGTTGGTGCCTTGGAGGGCGCATCCGGCAGACCATGTGCGAGCGAGATTCTAGCTTGACTTGCCTTGGTTGTTCGGACGGGTGGCGCAGCTTTGCGGGCCTTGGACTTTTGCGGCGAATCCGGGACATGCGGTACCTGTGCCGTAGCTTGTTCCACAGCATCATGGTCGAAGTCCAGTGCTTCGATCGCATCTTGGGGCATCTTTGGAGGTGCGGCACTGCTGCCTGGTCTTGACGCATTGAGCCCGGCGACTGCAAGTTGGCCGTGCGCCTGATCTGGCGCAGGGATCCTGGGTGATTTCGACTTTGATTTTGGCGTGGAAGCGTCAACCACGGCCCGTTCAAGTTGATCGTATTCGCCGTTGGGGTCCACGTTTGAAACGTTTGAAACGTCCATCGATGCTGGACGGTCGGCTTTCGTTTGCGGTGTCGACGGACGCTGCGCAGAAGCCGATTGCTTGGCCTGAAGAAGGTTGGGCATCGCGTCTGGGATGAGAGAGTGAGGGGCTGAGACTTGAGTGCTCTTGTCTTCTGCCGTCGTTTGCAGAGCTTCGTGATGTACGTTCCCGGCGTGGATGGTTTTCCGGCCCATGTTGGGTGTCACCTCCGTCTCATCTGGGCCCAAGTCTGGCGCATCCAGCTGCGGAGCCGCTGGCGAGCCACGGACCTGGCTCGACGCGAGTTGAACAGCATCAGATGGAGGAGTCGTGGCTCTATTATCGTGGATGGGCAGATGGGATGCTTCGACTGCACTCCTGCATTAGCGTCATGTGACCGCAAGGAGTCCCGAAATGGCAGGAGGCACCAGCGGACGTCCGCAGTAACTCACATTCGGGGACATTGGCAACGAAATCATCCGAGGCAGCGTTGCTCGCGGGCGACTGCGCTGCTCGTTGTTCATCCGGCATGACTTCTGGTGGTCGGGAGTCTGGAGCGCTAGTGGAGCTAGCGTTGAGCGAATCGCTGTCTGTGCCCCGCTGCTGCTCTGTCTCCTTTGCTTGCGTCGACGCACTGTTCTCCATTGTTGCTGTCTCTTCCCCCACGGCGGTGCTGACACTGTTGGGCGCCAGTTCGCGGAGTGGGCCTCGGGTCTCGGTTTGCGACAACGCGGCCGCTTTCTGCGTGTTCCACTCGAGCAAAGCGTCGTCGTCGATGTGCAACTGCTCGGCGATTGCGGCGGCCTGTGCGCGCGTGATGCGGCCCATTGGAATATCGCTGTTGGCGGTGATGAGGATGCTTGCATGTGGATGTTCTGGAAGCGGACACGCTAGGAGACGCGTTGTTTAGGACGCGGATCTAGGCAAAACAATGCAGGGATGCCACGCGACAGCTCGTGAAACGTCCCCACTTCAAAACAACGGTTGCTTTCCCCGCGCATTCTCACGAACTGCAGCATGGAGGAGACTCGTCGGTTGGTATATTCTCGCATATCTGATGAGACCGTCGGCAACCTCCAGCCAATTCCGGTGTTCACTACGTGCCAACAACTCCCGAACACGCACGCACGGGAAGATGCAGCGCGATGAGGCACGCCAACTGGCCGAGCCACGCTTCTGCAAACACCTCTTCGGAGAAGCGCAGCGAAGAATGTCGCGCACGAAGGCGCATGGCAAAAGCCTCTTCCGGCGAGAGTGAAAGCGCTTTGTGGAAACCCAAGGCGAATTCTTCGGGAGTTGAGGCGTGGAAGCCTTGCACATGAGAAGTGTCAGTAATCCTGTTCGGCCTGGGGTGGTTGTAGAACCACTCACCTGTCGGCTCCCCGTCAACTTCGATAACAATGTCATATTTTGGTCCACCACTATCATTCACGACAGCAATCAAGCCAGCAGCCTGGTATTCCACGACTCCGATGCCAAAGTGCTCGTTCCACATGCCATTGACGCCAACCGAACTGCTCTTGAGGTACTCGACAACCTGTGAGTATTTGGCGTTCACTACAAACTCAACACTGTCCTTGACTTCTTGAGCCTGGAGGCGGAGTTTGTAGACCTTCTTCTCGTCGTCCGTATCGTTCCTCACACTTCCCACGAGGATGAGCTTCGGCCTCTCCTCGACTGGCGTTGTGGCGTGATGTTCTTTGAGGAACAAGTGGAAAGCTTTGATGATATCCTCATGCTTCTTCTCCGGGCGAAACTGTGCGATGTAGAGAATATTCTTCGTCCTGCTCTCTTCGCTCGCTTCATCGACCGGGATCTTCCTTTGAAACTCTTCGACAGGACATGGCGGGTATACGACCTGAATCGGGTGCTTCATGTTCTGCTTCGTTCGTGCTCGTCCCCATAACTCTGAAATGTGATTCTGAGTCCAAGTGGAATTGGTCATTACCACGTCCACGCTGCCACCTACCCAGCGATATAGCGATGCGAAGCATTCCCAATAGGCTTGCTTGGCCCGCCCTTTCCAGCCGGAACCTTGCCCCGAATTCAGGCCTTGGTTGCCGGTGGTGTTGTGTAGAGATTGAAGCATGTCTGTCGATATGGTGGGATAGTGCACATAGGCTCCCGTTGGCACTTTGGGGAACAAGAAGCGGCATAATGCCAGTACGAAACCGTACCCCATGGTGTCGACGAAGATTTCAGGCACGAGCAGGTTGAATGCGTCCCACCCCAGAATGAGACTGCCGACGGATTGGCCGAGCAGAGTGAAGTGTGGCCATCTGCTCGCCAGCACCCAGTCTCGTGTTTGCAAGTACAAAAAGACGACTTTTGCGGGGTTGAGATCGATATCGAAGCGGTCGCGCACGTTGGTTAGTATTTGTTCCCGCGTCGCATCGTTGTCGCCGGTGTAAACGGCACAGAGGGCATTCGGATACCGTCTCTGCGTTGCTAGAATGGCGGCGAAGAGCACCCGCTCTCCACCTCCGCCGGCATTACAGAAAGGGTGGAAGAAGCCAATCACGCCGTTGAAGTGGGAGTCTGAGCTGGCGGAGCTGCCTGGCACAGGTGTCTTTTCGCGATCGTCGCCATCCTCGTCCTCGATCTTATGCCACTCGCTCGACAGAGAACTGCTCGAAGAAGCTGCCGTCTGACGTCCACTCCTCTCTGCCTGCTCTTGCTCTTGCTGTTCCTTTTCCGCCCGTTCCAGCAAAATGTCCTTGCGATGCTGTGTCTTACTCTGGATGGCCAGGCCAATGATCTTTCCGACCTGATATACTCCCAACGGGAGGAGACTGCCCAACACCACCACGCCCAGCAGCAGACTGAGGATGGTGAAGACGGCCATGAGGGGCAGCGCGCGACGAAGGCGGCGTTGGAGCTTGGCGAGCTTGGGTTGGCGCCAGCACCGCTTCTAGAGGTGTCTGGGTGCGAGGCGGGCGCGCTGCAGGAGCGTAGGCATGTTGTGGTAGATGGCAGTCGAAGCAGGGCGTGTCGCTCACGGCATGCGTGTCATGGCCGATCAGGAGAGGGCGGTGGTGGAGTGCGAGAGACAACGTATGCACATGTAGGCGGTGATGGTTCATGGCATCACATGCATCCGCGGAGATGATCCGCCGTCCGTCATCCCTGCGCCCACGCCATGCAGGGCCGAAGCTGGGTCTCGGTGAACTCTTTCAATGCCACGTGAAGTTGTACATACAGTGCAGTACACACATCCTCACCCGGCCATGGCATCTCTGCTGCGCGGCTCGGGCGTGACCAGAGCGCGCTTCCTCCAACTGCCGCCCGCCGTGCGCAGCTCCATCTTCGCCCATTCGTCCTCCCTCCCGCGGCGAACCTTTGCCTCCACGCCTCCTCGACAGTTCTCCGCCGTCGAAATCGCAACCGCCGTCCCTTCGGCCATCCTCGACCACATCCACGCACTGGGACTGCCATGGTGCGTCGCGATTCCAGTTACAGCCGTGCTGGTGCGCTCCACCGCCGGCTACTACTTGGGTGCGTTGCCCTCTCGCAAAAAAACCATCATCCGGTCGTATCTCCAACCTCTCACCAGCAACGCTGCCAGGCAGAAGACGAACAAGGACATGTTGGAGATGATAGTGGCCGCCGAACGCCGCGGGGAAGTGCTGAACCGCGGTGCACATGCTTTCAGATATAAACTATCGGCAATGATGAACAGCCTCCTCGTGGGTCACACAATAGGCCGGAAGTTCGAGGCGCCTCTGCTCACGGGCTCGTGGTTCATCAATTATGGTCTGCTGCTGGCCTTTGCTGAGGTCATTCGCATCAAATGTGGCCATGGCGCCGGGCTGCTGAGCGTGCTACTGCGTCCTGTACAAAATCTCGATCCCCAGGCACCCAAATCAGAGCCGGTGTTGAGCTACGCAGAGGCCATGGCGCAGAGAATGGAGCAAGCGCAAGCAGCGGCCGACGCTCAGGCACAGCACTATGCGTCGAACCATCTTCCCGTAGACCCGAAATTCGTGGATCCAGAGTACCACTTTCACCTGCTCAGCAAATCCGCACAGACCTACTCCGACCAGCTCGACCCTACCATGGTCGTCGAGGGCTTTGCCTGGTGGGCCCAAAACCTGACTGTGCCCGACTCCACCTTCATCCTACCAGCTCTGTTGGGCAGCGTTATGGTCGGCGGAATGCTTTTCCAGCAAGATGGGCGAAAATACACGATCAAGACGCCCGAGTCCCGCAAGATTGAAACTCGAGGAGAGGAAACGCCATCTTCTTCCCTCACCTCATCGACATCACTCAGACCTACCAACAGCCGCACTCCCACGTCTTCTCAGACAATTGGCTTGCTCGAACGCGAAGCGCAACGTGACCTACAAACCCGCCAAATCAACGCCGCCTTCGCCGCCGCCGAGAAATTGCGCGCGGAATCCAAAACGAGGATCGCTCCCCACGACCGCAGTCTCTTTCAAAACTGGACGAGAAGGCAGAGATTCGGGCTTTGCATGGCAGGACTCATGTTCTATTTAAGTGCTCACTGGCCCATCGGGATTCTGCTATATTTGATCCCCAACATGATCGTCGGACACCTGCATACAAGGTGGCTGAATCTGAAGTATCCCGTGCCGACGAATGTTGAGCCTTGTAAGAGACCGATGAGGATCAAGGTCAGCAAGAAGGGCTTTTGAGAGGAGAAGCCGTGAGAAGGGAATGAGAGGGATGTTGCCACTGATGCCCAGAGTCTAGGTGTGATGCGCAGTGGAAGAAAGAATGTTGTTCAGATTGTGCTGGTGAAATGGCGTATCAGCAGGAACATTGCCAATGATGAGGATCCAGACGCCGCGAAAATCATCTTCAATCCGAACTCCGAGATCGGTCGACTCCAGGAACTGTTCTAAACCACTCAGGGTCAGCAAACCCCAGCTCGTCATGAGAGATTGAGCATCTTCATGGATCTAGCGTCCGAGCACCCATAGCGAAGTGTTCAATGGGAGACAGCAAAGAAGAGGTCGCCTGAACCAGAACCAGAAACAAACAGATACGGAAGCTTGTCGGGAGAAATGTTCCCGGCGCTGTGCAGCATGCATGCATTGTCGTACAAGAAGACCTTTCATCCATGCTCGAAAGACAGACAGGGTCTTTTCTTTTGCCTCCGAGACGATGGAACGCACAATTAAGAAGCAGATACGGGGACACAGGTGGAAAGCATGTACGCCGTGTGTGCGGATGAGTGAGGAGACGAAATGTCTGGCAAGCAAACATTGCAGGCCGGCCCTGGCGAGAGGGACCCAAAAAGGCTGTCAGGAGTATAGACTAGACGAATATAACGAGATCGTTAAGCAGGGGCACGTCTGCAATCGTGACGGTCCTTTCATCGTTATCATACCAGTGCTATTGTTCGTTCGTTCAACTCTACAAGAACGTATGCACTGTTCTGTTCTGTTCCGTGGCATTCCTCTCCAGACACGCCTGCCAAAATCGCGGCTCTGACTGCCGTCCGCACAGAACAGCCCTGCGATTGAAGCAATGACCTTCTACCCAGCAGTCGTATCCATCGCCTCGAATCTCTCCGCCTTCTTCCCCTTTCTCCACGCATCAATCTTCTCCTTCAGCTCCGTATGATCCAGCACCTCTTCAATCTTCAACGGAACACGATTGAAAGGGTCCGTGGGGTCCGAGAGCAAATGCGTCCGAATCGTGCTGCGATCCACCACACTCTTGCTACTCGGCAAGATGACCGGATCTGTCATCAAGATGCCCAACAGCGGATCTTCAAACTCTTCTGGAATCTCGCCCAGGTCGGCTTCTTCTTGCTCGTCCAATTTCTTTGCTTCCGCGACCTTGACGCCGAGCGTCTCCCAAGCACGCAGCTCTTCCGGGGATTTGAGGACAGACTTTTTCATGATGTCTGTGGCTTCCACGAAGTTCGCGGGTTTGTATGAGCGTCCGTCGCGCGCGATGGCGTGAATGAAGTCTTGCTTCTCCGAGAGGTTGATGTAGACGGTGATGATGTCGGAAAGCAGGGTTTTTGGGTGCCAAACGGCTTTGAGGTCGTCGTCGCGGATGATGATGTTCTTACGTCGTGGTCCGACCAGAGTATCGAGGTTGTAATCCAGCATGTCGGCGAGACGCGTCACGATTTCTTGCATGGTGAATGCTTCGGCGAGAGTTTCTGTGAAGAGGATAAGAGCTTCCATGGTGGAAGAAGTCAGGCTGAGGTAGCTCTTTGCTCTACCCTTGTGGTCCTCAAGGAGATCCTGCTTCTCTTTCCGCTGCTCTTCGTTGAGATCTGCCATGATGCTCTGGTCTGCCAGCTCTTTTGTAAGCTCATTCACCTTGGTCAAACTGGAGAGAGACTCGTCAAGCACAAACGTTACATCATTCACCATCATGTTGACGAACTGAACAAAGAACGCAGTATTTGTCCTCGACTCAGCCGCCAGGTTCTCGCGGTATTTCGTATTGATCCATATGCGCTTCACAACCTGGAAGATCTCGTAGCGGATGTTGAACTTGTCGAAGAATTGCGTGTGTGTGCCAGTGTTCTCCGCCTCAATGTAGAACTTCATCAAAGCGTGAAGCAGGTGCGTGTTGGCAAAGTCTGACCCAAGCAGCTGGTCGTGCAGCACACCGGGCCTGTTATTGGCATAGGGCATGATGCCGAAGAACAGAATCGTCACAAGACCAGACTTTACGCCCGGATTCTTGACGTATTCGCTGCTGCGCAGGAATGCGATCGCGAATTGCACCAGCTCTGCTGTCTGTGTCGGCAAGATTGCCTGTGGCATGTTCGAAGTGACAAACTTGAAGTTGTCCACCACTCCTTCCAAGAAGTATTCAGGAAGACATCTGAAGACATCTGGCTGTTGTGTTGGCAGCGGGAGTCGCAATTGTTCCTTTGGAAGATTCTGCCCGCTCGCCAAGCGCAGGAGCCAGACAATGACATATCGCATGAAGTCCATAGAAGCCTTTTGTGTTGCATCGTCGAGCAGAACACCCGTTGTGGCATGGATGGTGCTCCACGTGTAGTCAATCTGTTGCTTGATCTTGGCGACATGCTGCTCAAATCGCTGCAAATATCGCGGGTCACTCACATATTTGTGCCGCTCTTTCTCGAACTCGGCCAGGTCTTGCTCGTGGCGCTTCACACTTTTCCGCATCGTCGTCATGCGCGTTTGTGCTGCCTCCGTACCATAGTGGTGTGCGGCTACTGTCAGGAAGAACAGCTCGGATATGAAATTGTTGGTCCCTTCTGCTGGTCGATTGTAGAATTCATCACTCGTTGCCTGGTCGGCATTGATTTTCGTCTCGTCGCTAATGTCCACACGCGGTTTGCGCCGCAGGTAGTCCGCGTCTATGCGATCGATCTTGCCGAAGCTGGCGTCGATGAATGGGCTGCACAGGCGATCGAGAACAGCCGTGACGTTGACCATGAAGCCGTCCGAGGACACGCGCCTGTAGTCTACACGCATCGCTCGCTTGTGATGATTCTTGTTCACGCACATTGCGAACCAGTCAAGTATGCGACCGCGGGTGGCGGGACCCGCCTTGACGATACCATCAGCTATCAGAAAGAGCTGCTCTTGGTGCGTCTTCAAAGTCATGCGTGTGGCGTTCTGTATTTTATTAGCCTTTTCTGCACGTTTAACCCCAGAAATGGAAGTGACCCACCTGCGCATTGGCGATGAAAGCCTTGTCGCGGGTCTTGGGCGCCGAGAAGTAGTTGCTCGCCGCAGCTTGTTGCATTGGCGACAGTCGGAAGAAAGGTCCCAAGATGGTCTTCGTCTCAATGTCCTGTGCGTCGACATCAGGCATCCACATCTGCGATTCAGTCACGGCACTCATAATCTTCGGAAAGCGTAGCAGATTGCGGATGGCGGTGATGTAATTGGTGTAATCAGCCAGCATGTCTTTTTGAGCAAGCTGTTGACTGAGGGCTTCGGCAGCATTGACGATGGTCTCTTTGATGGTGTCGTCTTCCTCGAATCTCGATACAGCCTCAGTCAGAAAATCCGTACAAATGCCGTGATCTGATTCAGGGCCTGCCAGCAGATGATCCACGAGCGCATTCGAGGTTGGTTCGAAATCGGGGAACATGTCTGGCATGGTAATGGCGAAAATGCAATAGCCCATGCTGACCCGTCGTGCTTCCTTCAGAACGAACGCCTTCTCCTCATTGCCGCTGTGTCGTGGATCTTTGCTCGCACGAACCGCACGCTTGAAGCACTGCAGAAAGTACTCAAAGATCTTGCCATGCGGAGCATAGCTCGCGGCTTCGGTCAAGATGCTGTCCGAGTTGTCCACTTCGAGGACGTCTTTGCCATCTTCCTTGACGCCTTCGAGGAAGGCCAGCTTGTGGCCATGGATGTCGTTCGTCTCATTCTGCTTCAGTGTGACACGGTAGATTTGCTTCAGAACCTTGTCCTGCCATACTTCGATGGTCTCTGGTGGTCGATTCGCGGTTCGTGACTGTGGCCGCTCTGACCCATCCCGGTCGCGTTTGACGCCCGGAGATGTCTGACGTGGCTTCACCGTGATCGTGACGGGCTCTTTCGGAGGAGGAGCTGACGCTGCTGCGGGCTTCTGAGCCTCGAGATTGTTCAGCAGCTTACTGCGATCGATGGGTGGCGTCGCGGGCTTGTCGTCGGCGCCATCGTTTGCAGGCGCTCTGTTCGCCGCGCTCGCATCTGTCGTGGTGGTCGGAGGAGTGGATGCGCCGTTGGCGTTCGAGTTGTTGGCATCTGGGCGACCAGCACCACCGAGCTTCGCCAACCGCTTCGCACGGATCTATCACATGCAACGGTCAGTGCATCATCGGACACGCGCAGTGATGGGTTGCACTACCTTCTCCGCGTCGGACATGGTGTCGTCCATCTCCGCGGACTGCCTCGTATCGATGAAGAGGCAGCGAAGAGGGAGGTGGATGGCAGAGAGAGAGAGAGAGAGAGAGAGAGAAAGAGACAGAGAGAGGGCAAAATGTACAAAGCTACGCGGGACAGAAGCGCTGACCACGACGAAGGTTATGGCGTAGCTTGGTGCCTTCACGTCGGACCGGAGAAACCTCGGCCGACGCTCCCCTCACCCTCTCAGCTTCCTTCTCCTTCTGCTCTCCTCTTGCTTTGTCATCTCATCAATCTTGGGCTGAAGCTCATCGCATTCCATATAGTACAGTGCACTACGGCTCACGGCTCTTGCATCTCCCGATGGGCATTCTATCCATGCGTCGACGGTTTACGCCAATATTTCCCTAATGGCCTCGATCTGCTCCAGCACCGCACTCCTGCTGGTGCCGCCCTTTGCGGAGCGTGCTTCAACACTGGCTTGATAGTTGAACACTTCCAACACGTCCTTCTCGAACCGACCATCCACGCCTTGCAGCTGCTCGAATGTGAGCTTGTCCATGGGAACGCGCTCATTCTCTGCGAGCTGCACCACGCGTCCAGAGATGTGGTGCGTCTCTCGGAAAGGTACACCCTTTCGCACGAGGTAGTCTGCCAAATCTGTTGCCAGCATGTCCGGAGAAAGCGACCTCAGCATGTTCTCCGGGAAGATGGACAAGGTTGACAGTACGCCAGTGGCAATCTGGATGCTGTCGCCAACAGTCTTGACGTGGTCCAGAAGTGGCTCGACAGACTCTTGCAAGTCCTTGTTGTAGGTCGAAGGAATGCCCTTCACACTCATCATCAGACCTGTCATCTGGCCGAATGCCCTGCCGCTCTTGCCTCGAATGAGCTCCAAGGAGTCTGGATTCTTCTTCTGAGGCATCAAGCTGGATCCGGTGGAGTATGTGTCTGCCAGCTTGACGAACGCAAACTCTCCAGTCGAGTAGATGATCAAATCCTCTGCCCATCGAGAAAAGTGCGTCATCAACATGCTTCCCCACTGCATCGTCTCAATCACAAAATCACGATCTCCCACCCCCGCCATGGAATTCATGATAAGCCCATCAAAGCCCAGCTCATCCGCCATGGCGTCACGATCAATTGCAAAGGGATTGCCCGCTAGAGCTCCACATCCGAGAGGAGATTTGTTGATTCTCTGCCTCACTTCCCTCAACCTCTGCAAATCACTTGCGAAGTAGTGTCCGTACAGCAGCATCCAATGACTCCACCGAATGGGCTGGGCACGCTGTAGATGCGTATATCCTGGCATGACATGTTCAATCTCCTTCTCTGCCCTCGCGGCAATCACTTTCAGGAATGCGACCAGGAACTCTTCCAACTGTGAAAGCTGATCCCGCAACCACAGCCTCATATCCGTCGCAACCTGATCGTTTCGACTGCGACCAGTGTGGAGCTTCCCAGCGATATTCGTGCCAATGATCTCACCCAATCGTCGCTCATTCGCCGTGTGAATATCCTCGTCAACACCAGGCACGATCTTGAATGTGCCGTCTTCCCACTCTTGCTGCACTTGCTTGAAGCCTTTCTCAATAGCCGCAAATTCCTCGGGCGTGAGAAGTCCGGACTTGGTGTTTGCGCGGGCGAAAGCGACGCTGCCCCGGATATCTTGCGAGTAGAAGGCACGGTCAAAGTAGATGGATTCGTTGTATTGAGTCATGATGGGATCGGTGCCGCCGGTGAAGCGGCCGCCCCAGAGCTTGCCGGCGGCGGGAACAGAGTCTTTGGACATGGTGGGGAGAGAAATCTTGGGCATGAATGAACACTGGTGACGACCGTGGAATATGGGAAAGCAAAGTCTACGATTGGGGAGTCACCTGAACTTTTTCCCCGACCTGACTCCAATGGCTATCGATAGCAAGAGCTCCAGCAAGGTTCAGCTAACTAGTCTGGATTTAGTCGAAGCTCGCCTTGGCAGACGTAATACCTTCACTTCAGCCCACTAGCAGCTCTCTCGCATCCCGGCTTTCATGTGACAGAGACACTCTCATGCCCATATCCTCGCTGTGAGCTGCGCCTACAACTCACCATGGCCTCCGGTCCCACGAATCTCTATCATCGACGCCTCGTCAAGGACACCGATGCCAAGGCCTGCTGGATCTGCTACAAGCCCAGCCCCACCGTGCTTTCCACCCCAGACAACTCCGACTGGTTCTACGTTTGCCCCGGACACCTCACGGACCCCAAATTTGCAATCCCGAAAGATGCGGAAGACCTCGCGAAAAAGACCAAAGATGCACATATCGAAAAGGAAATCGAAGCTGTGAAGAAGGAATTCCAGGAGAAAATGAAGAAGAAGATGGATCGGCAACGGATCAAAGAGTGGGAGAAGGAGGGGAAGAATGTCAAAGAGGAGCAGAAGAAATTAGATGAGATGGATGAGAAGAAGTTGAAAGAGGAAGAGGAGGCAAAGTTGAAGGAATTGGAGAACAAGAAGAGTGGTGCTGCTGCCGAGGGGGGAAAGGCAGCTGTGGAGGGACCCAGGATTTTTGAGCTGCATAAAAACTTTTGGAATATGAGATTGCAGAGGAAGGCGCAGGCTGCGGCGGCCAAGAGGCAGGCGGAAAGGTTGAGGACACCAGGGTTCTTCCCGAGTGTGCCGCAGGGACCGTGAGGGGAAAGACTCGAATGCTGGGATATCTGCAACACTGATCTGGCCATGGAGATCATGGACGAATTCTTTGGAGAAGTGCGATGCACCGTCTTTGCTCAAAGCTGGGCAAATTGGAGCAAGTGTCTGAATGCGGCCACCGGATTGATGATGCCTTTGTGTGGTGCAGCTTGTGTTGTGGTCAGACAAAGGCAAGGCCAAGACTTCCGGGCAGCCGCGCAGTATTGATCACAAGAAGCACTGATGATACTGTTGTAGGCACTCGGCCATGAAATGAGTCGCTTGCCGGGCGAATTGCTTGCAAGCTAACCGGATTCTGGATCATCGCGTGCAATGCGATCCTACGAGATGGTTTGCACTCGGACTCTGCACGTCGACGCCATTGAGAAACAAAGGAGTTTTATTCAATAATGCCGACCGGAACCGGCCAAGATAGACAAAGAGGAGAGTATGTATATCCCTTGATGTGATGCGCATTCCATTGACCGCTGCACTCGCCTACTGCCATCGAACAGCTTTCGCAGTAGACATGTCACCACAAAAACGCAAACCGGACGACTCAGCTCATGGCCAGCGTCATACTAAGAAGCCGAAGATTGAACCTGCAATCAATAGGGTGCCGCAAGAAATCTGGGACAACATTCTTCAGCCTATCTGGTATTCTGGTGACATGCCCCGAACGTTCTGGCAGCCTAAGAAGTGGCTGCTTAACGTTCGTTTAGCCAGCAAGGTATTCTACAATTCAAGCAATGAAGCATTCATCAGGCAAAACTTTCAAAGCCCATGCCTGAAACTCATTGCTCATGACATTCAGAAATTTCTCGGTGGACTGGACCTTGTTAGACCCAGGAGCGGCCGACCCATCGAAAGCTATATCAAAAGCCCCCGATTCTTCGATCACCGAACACAAAGGGGCAGCGGTCGGGTCAAAGCATTGCCACCCCTCTCCCCAGCTGATGTCGTTGCCCTCCGCACACAGCTTCAAGCTCTGGTCAATCGCCTCGCACAAGTCCAAAAAGTGCAGTTGTGCGGCATTAGCTCAAAAAATGTTGACAACAGGGGCATTGCACCAACCGAGGCCATCTGTATGCTTGTGCATCTGTTCTCCCAAGCACCGAACATCAGGTTGACCGCCGCGGGGTTCATTGAGTGCGACATTGACTTCAAACTGCTCCACAGCTTCCTCACCTCCCAGCCGAACCTGGAATCTCTCGAAATCCGTAATGTTCACCTTGACAATGGCCTGTGGCCATCCATATTCGCCTACTGGCGTGACTCGTCGCCCAACTTGACGCGGCTGGACCTGTACCTCATAGGCGACACGAATTCTTCGTGGGGGCCCAGACTTTACAATGACTGGGCTATTTACAATGGTCCATTTCCTATTCGGGCGTTCAGGAACCCAGCATCGAAGGCGTCGAAGAAACAAGTGGAAAGCTATAGCCTTCATCCATCTGCTGGGATCGTGGCCAAGGGAAGATTTGCGGTTATGCTGGCAACGAATGTGATGTTGGGGAACAAGAGAAGCACGTTGTTTGATCCGTCGATCACGGTGTCTGCGTTCAAGGAGAGGGGTTTGCTTTTGTGAGACCTTGTTTGATGCTGGGCGGCAATATGGGTGTTCGTCAGGTGTTCGCTGCGTTTGCTTATGACAGATAATGGCAAGCTTCACGGGCGAAACGTGCAACAGTGTTGATGCACAAGAGTTCACAGACGCATTCACCAGTTTGCAGCTTATCCAAAGGTTTGTATTCACCTGTGCACTTCAAGCTTCCTACCTGCACGCTGTGTATATCTTTGCTTTTCCATGCACTTCGACTGCTGTCCAGCCAGAACCTACACTCGCCGGGGGACAATTCGACTCGAAACTACACCGGCACAATCGTCGATCATCAACAAATTCCACCACTTCAGATCGCAAGACAATACAAGATGGCGGATACCAGCAATGGAGACCAAGCCGTCGCGGGCAGAAGCACCACTTCCGCGGATCAAAGCAAGCCTGTCAATTATTTGCAGAAGTTGCCAGCCGAGTTGATCGCATGCATCGCCGGACATACCGACAAAGTCGGCATTAAATGCACAGATGAGAATGTCAGCGATAAGAAGAAGAAGAAGGACTCCGCTCTGCATGCATTGCGCCTTACTTGCAAGAGCTTCTATGGCAATTCGCTGGATGAGTGGCTCGCTCGCCATGTGCGAAGTCTGCGAGCTCGTCTCGCAGCTGCGTCAATCGAGCGCATCATCGATATTCTGGGATCCGCAGGCGTTCTTGGAAAGGTCAAAGAGCTGGAATTATTGGATTGGCGGACTAAGTCAGGAAACGTTGACGAGTTGTATTGCTTGCTCAAGAGCTTTTGCCAGCATCTGTCTGGACTTGAGTCGATTCAAATCTGGGACTTGAACAGGGGCTATCGCGACCTCATTCCTTCTCCTGAAGCTGCATCGGCGTACCGTGCCTTGGTCGAAGCTGAGCCGCCAATGCTGAGCGACATCGAAATTCATGGTTGTCACTTGTCCAGCAGCCTGTTCTTCTCACTTCTCCGCAAGTACACATCCACCTTGTGCTCTCTGAAGATCGCGATGGCCACTTTTGACAACGACAAGGAGATGGACACATTCCTTGCCATCATTCGCGACGAACTTCGTCTGGATAAGCTGGTGCTGGACGGTTTGAGAATTGGGCCTTCGTTTGCTCCGAATGCGCTTCATCCGCCATTGTCGGAGCCTTTGCTGGTGATGGAGCGTGAGGATGGGTGCTTTCGTGCCAAGGGCGGTGGCAAGCTCCAGAATTACAGTCTCGGAAATTATTGGGTTCGAGTCAGCGGACAGCACGCTGTCAAGCTGGCTGTCAACAAGGCGTTTCGGCGTCGTGAGAGCAAGTTGTATGATCCTGGCATGACTAGGGAGTCGCCTGGTCTTTAGGGTCTGGGGATGAAAGAGGCATGTTGAAGAGGGTCACTGGCTGAGGTAAACGCTGTTGGAAGACCGTGACGACTTGAATGCTGGCCGCAATTTCTTGCGCCACCTGGTAGCCGGAGTAGCAAGTCGCAGTGGTTGTAGCAACCTTGAATGAAAAGTCAAAGAAATCTTGTTTGTTGCTGTAAGGGAATGGTCTGTGGACGAGGAGGCAGCCCCTATGGCATTCTTGAAAGATTGGTGGTTCTCGATGAGTCAATGAAGCATCGTTGGCAATAGGCCAAGTCGAATTCGTGTGCTCTATCTGTAGTCAGCAGTGAACTGTTGGCTTCAGTTGCTAGACAGCGGCAAGGGTAGCACGAACTGAGGAAAGAACTTGTCTGCTTGTGCCCAGCCGCTTCCATTTAGTTCCACCCCAACTCGCCCAACACTTTGCATTCATCTGCATATTGCGGACATTCTAACAATCAGCACGGCTCGACCATGGTGCAGCCCCCGGCAGACCCCAGTGGCGTCGATCAGGCCATCACCATCAGTCAGAGAGCTATCGGCGAACACGCCACAGTCAATGATCGCAGTCAACCGATTGCAATCAATCAAAGGCCTTAATTGAGTTGCCAAGGCAAGTGATTGCAACTAGAGGTTATTTCAATTAATCGATTAAGCCGGATTGATTATAAGTAAGCAAAACTATAGTTCTTTACAGGTAAAAAGAATATAAAGAACCTAGGTTTTAATTAGCTAACTTAACTAATTTTAATGCCGAATTAGGAAGTTTACTAATAATTATATATTTAGGCCGTACCTTTACTTACTAACCGAGCGCCTCTGCAACTACCCGGTACCCTATATCGTCTAACAACCTACCCCTAAGGATCCTGACTTTATATAGTAGCCCCTACGAACAGCAGACGCATAAGAGACTAATAATATAGAAGAGAGCTAATATAGCTAACGGGAGGCCTTCTAGAGGCCTTCTACGAACTATTTATTTACTTAGCTACGTTGCTAAGCCTCCGTTTAATTAATTATACGACTCGGTTGCAACTATTCACTTGTCCCGGCATATAATTGCAACTAATTATAGTGCCAGGTTAGGTTGGAATTAATCAATCGATTAATTAAATAATTGCTGGTTGACGGTTGACTGCGATCATTGGCCACAGTCACTCACGGCGCCCTCACCAAACGCATCGCCAATGACCAGGAAAAGCCGGTCAACCACATGCAGAGACTATCACTTGAACTGATTGGCATAATCGCTTCATACGCGCACGGCTGCCTGTCCACACTTCGTCTGACGAGCAAACATCTACGAGAGGGCACAGAGGACATGTGGAATATTCGCTACACAAGATCATTGGCAGTGCGACCGCTACCTGGGGATATAAAGCGCACATTGAGCATTCTTGCACCTTTAGAATGCTTGGAGAAAGTCAAGAAGCTGAGTTTCAAGCTGCTGTTATTTGCTGAGCGATACGCCGAGGACAATGCTGGCTTGTTGAATGTCCAAGAAGCGATGGACTTCAGCCGCTTGGTGGAGACCTTCTTAGGACATCTTTCAGGTCTGGAGGCAGTCTATATACATTACCATGGCTTTGGGGACCAAAGTAGAGGTTCGCCGCCGCCCCGTCGACCTGCGCTACTGCTTGCTGCTTTGGTGAAAGTTAGACCACCGACACTCAAAACAGTCTGCCTTTCCGGGATGTACTCAGCCTCGTCAATCACATCATTGCTGGGCGCATTCGCAAACACTTTGCACTCTCTCCGGCTGGACACCGCGATCTGCGACGACATGTGGACCGAACTCTCGCATTAGTTCGGGACCATCTCGCACTTGATAAACTGCACATAAGCGGGATGGACAGTGACTGCCAGTTCGAGGGATTGCGAATGGTCAACCATCGCCTTGAAAATGGAGGACGTGAAAATAAGTGGCTTCGTTGTAAGCTAAGCAAGAAGCTCGAACGTTACAGCATAGGCTGGGGCTGGGTGGAAGCCAAGGGCGTCGGGGCGATCAGACTAGCTCTCAACAGACTTCTACAGCTTGAGGGAAGCGATCTGTACGATGCTAGTATGACCAAGGAGGCCTTGGGTTACTAGATTGGCACGCAGAAGATACATCCATGATCGAGCGTGGTTCAAAGCCCCCAGGGAGAGGCACCCCGAGAGCATTATTGAAAGACATAGTGGTTCTATATCCAATCAATTGAGAGCCGTCATCAACGGCGCGATCAGTGTTTGTGTTTTCAAGCTGCAAGTGCAGCTCAACGGTTGATTGCAATTGCGCAGGCGACAGCACCTGCAGCTAGTGAACGCTCAGCTTGTCTGTGATTCAACAGCCACTTTCATTTCAGTCCGAACCACCTTCTACACAACACTCTCTCTACTAGCATCTACAGCCGACAACACCTTGACTATGGCTCCCACGCCCAAGGCCGTTGCCGCGGGCTTGGGCGCCATCATCCTCACAGCCGCCGTCATCAAAAACTGCTCCAGCAGTCGTTCCACCGAGTCGAGTCCCCTGCAGAAGCTTCCTGCCGAGATCATTGGCATGATCGCCACACACTCAGAAACCGATCTCCATGCGCTTCGCCTCACCTGCAAAGACCTCCTGCACGGCTCTCAGGACGAGTGGAACGCCCGTCACATGAAATACTTCAGGGTCGCCCTCGCAACCAGGCTCATACAACATGGAAACAGTCTCTTTGCGCCTGCTGGACGTTTGGGAAAAGTGAAAAAGCTGCTTTTCGATACACCGAGAGAGAGACAAATTGCGACCAGCTTGTCGAACGAGGACCAAGCCATGGAAACTTTTGATCTGCTAAGCGAGTTCTTGAGAAGCTGTACGACTATCCAATCAGTGCAGGTGAATTACTTCGTGAGGCACGAATTCAATGGACCGTTGGCGCACTGTCCATCTGTGCACTTACTTCGCGCTTTGAGAGACATCAGACCACCAACACTGAAAACATTTGTGCTTCACACTGGCACCTACCCAGTCTCGCTGGTTTCTTCACTTCTGGAATCGATGGAAATCAGCCTGCGCTTTCTCACTATCCAGTCAGTCAACTTCTCTGACGAAGCTGCGGACACATTGCTCGCGTTGACTCGGGACCGCCTACATCTGCATGAATTGCATGTAGGCTCTTGGGAACACATGGTGGAATCCAAGCGTAAGATTGCTTTCACTGGGCAATTTGCACCTAGACGACGTGAGAACAAATGGATGCTTGATAAGCTGACCAACGAGCTTGAACATTACACCATGGGCCTCACCTGGCTGGCAGCTAGAGGTCGGCATGCAACCAAGCTAGCCGTCAACAGATTCTTTCAGAACGATGGAAGCCATCTATACGACCCTGGGATGACGCAAGAGTCCTTCGGCCTCTAGTTTGGCACACAGGAGACACGGACCGGTGGTCATGACGGCTTCAAGCGTGAATGATGGGAGCCTGGACCAGGTCATGGCAATAGAGTTGTCAATTGGATTGACGAGTCGATCGTGTTGGAGAGTCAGAGTTGGTGTACACCCGTGGGCCATTGTCTGTGACCGCGGAATGTTCACGCGAAGGATCGTTGTAGTAGCTTGATATGGACAATCAAAGTATTCTCGCGACTTGGTCGGCCATTGGATTAGCCTTTGTTTTGCGCTACACGACATGGATTTCTTCACTACTTGCGACACTCGCAATGCTGCGGTAGAGGGGATCATCTTTGAAGACACGATGTAGTGCCAAACGTTGAGCGACCGCTACTCTATGAGCTCGCTCATACGATTGACAGATACCACGTAGATGCTGGCGTACTGAAAGGAAAACCAAAGGTTGCTCTCGCAGTATCTCTAATCCTCTTCCACAAACACGAAACGTCTGTCAATGCTGCTCTTCAATCGCATTTAACCGATGAATCGATGATCTCGCTGCTCAAAACGCAAGCGCTCTTGCCACAGAAATAGCTATCCAAAGCGCGCTGGTACGTGGACCTGAGTCGGAAGGTACTGTAGAAATTGACGATTCCGTTCTGAGCATCTGCAAAAAGCTGATTTACGCTGCCTCTTTCTCAAGTCCTCCAGAGAAAGCCACGCAAAAAGCGCCAGTCTGGAAAGCAGACAGCCCCCACGGCTCATACAGGAGTTTTCTCCCCGAAGCCCGCTGCCTACTGCATCCAATCTGCACGCCGCCTGCTGAATTGAGTCGCAAACTCGGAGCACCACCATCGCAAGACACTGCTTCGACACCGAACCGCCCATCGACCGAGCTCAACGCGCCGAGAGTTTCAGTGAAAATTCCTGGCCAATACGGTGTCCCCGACGCCTCCCGGAAGAGATCATTGCGAAAGGATCAGTGGGAGCGCGCCGATCTGCAGGCGCGGAGGATGCTTTGGAACCCATTATTGGAAGAAAGATGGAGATGACGAGAAAGAGCCATTGATCACGGGAACACGTACGCAGAATGACATTGACTTGCTCGCGCCGTGAGAAACTTGCAAGCATGTTAGCGAGTCTTCCCAAGACGACCTCAACAAGGCTTTGCTCAAGGTGATTCGGGGTGAAGTGAGCACGACCGTGATCAATCGTGTGCTGGCTACGTCGGTCTTGGTGGGCCATTGGGGAAGATCATCAATGCAACTGGGAGACAAACGGACGGCAAGCGCTTGTACGAGGGTGCCAATCCCTTCTTTACTGGCGATACGGCTTTTGAGACCATGAGCTCGACGTTTTCCTTGGATGAGCACCCCGTCCTCGCCCCAGGGATCTCCAGATTGGTCTCTGAGCTTCGCAAGGATCGGGCAGCCACCTCGGGGTCTCCTTTCCTCTCACGCTGCATATCGCAGCTCAGACTTCTCGAACCCATTCCGACCACAGCACGATTTCTTCCGCACTCTCCGGCTGAAGCATATGCGACTGCGTAAATGGGGTTGGGAGGAGGCTGGTCCGGGGCTGTGGCCGCAGGAAGCGCTCGACGCTGGACATCTTAGATCTGTGTAATGATCTTGATAGATCACGGGGGCTTGTTGTACGGCGCTGGACGCGCAGGATGCCGGCGGCATCCGAGGTTAAAGCCCTACAGCCTGCTGGAAAGATCGAGCACTATCAACTTTCCGCATCTTGTGCAGATGGCTGAAGGCAGTCTGTAACACGCCCGGCCTTGAACAAGATGCTTGCTCGTGCAAAGCGCGCATGATACAATGGCGAACCTACCCTCAAGTGGATGTAAGATCATCAGAGGCTCCGATATTCGACAAGAGGGGGTTTCAAGATGGCCAGACAAATAGGAGGCGTGGAAGGGGCTCTGTTGATCGCGCTGGCAGCCTGTATGCTCGGCGATAGTGAGTGAGGCGATACGGCTTGGAGGTTAGAGATCGGAGATCACCATGCGGAGAGTCTTTTCCAGATCAGGTGCTCGTGCAGCGGCTGACGATGCATGACTCGGAGAGACCGGAGAGTGAGGACTGGTGTTGGAGTATGTATCTACGAGCTTCTTCAAACCCCTCCTATCTTCAGGCATAGTGAAGTGAGCACCCCTGCCATGGCACTGCCTTCATTCCATCGCGACAGCTCGTGTCTCTTGCCGCAAGCCGGGTATATTCTGTCTGCCCCCGCGCGATTGCTTGATTGCTGGCTTTGCGCATCATAATTCCTTCGCTGAACGCGTGTGATTCGCTCGGCCTCAACCACGTGTCGTTTTCTTCGTTTCTCTCTTCGCCCAGTGCTGTCTTGCTTTTCATTGGCTGTGTGAGACGCGTATTCTTCCTGTTCGCACGCCGGCGTGCTATCCCCGAAAGTGGGCTGAAAGCAGCCGTAGCCGTATTTGTTTTGGCCAAACAACCTGTAGGCCGCCATACTTGCTCGCAGCGAATCTCACTTATAGCTTCTGTATGTTGTTTCCGGGTCTCTTCATCTCCCATATCATGTGCCGCACCATCGAACATCTGTGATTATACCCGTGAATACTCGCCCGTCCCACGTGCAAATTCTGATGTCCTTATAGACCGCGACCTCTTGACACGCTGCTCGCTCCGCCCGAAGATGTTCCGCTGCAGTCGTGGCCTCCCTGGCTGTTGCTGTCTCCGGCACAAGTCGCTGAGCGCTCAGCCACGTGTCGTTCGAAATGAGCGTGTATTGGCGGCGCTCTTTTGAGAACTGCTTCGTCTCTTGAGGTCTGCTGCCTGTCGCGCTCGTCCGTGAAGGCGCTGCCGGTGTGGAATAACCGTCTGCTGTCGCGGTATAATGTAGTCGTCGCGTTCAGGTAGGCATAACGCAGCTCATCAGGCGTCATCTGGCACGACGACGATCTCGCCCCGGGCAGTAAGTCGGCGCTGTGTAACCATAGCCATGAGATGGGATGTGTCGCCGAGCACAAGTGATGTCCATCAATTGTTCTTTTGGCGCTTGCGACGGTCACGGCAGACCATACTGCTTCTCACGACGCAGGACTCGTCAGGGCAGTGCCTACGGCAAACGTAGCAGGCGCGGTGAGCAGACTCAGACTGGAGCAGAAACAGAAGACTACAGGCAGGAGCTATGTACTTGGTGGTTTTGTATTGCGCTGTATGTAATCTCATCTAAAGGGCGCCTCTGCCGTCGCCATCCCAAAGCGCAGGAGGTGCTTCCTTGAACACTAGAGACGGAGGCGCTTGGAGTCTCGTCTCGGGCAGGTGTTCAGGCGGGGACTGAGACTGTAGCCAGCCGTGGCGGCCGCGAGGCCTTGATCCCATGAGAGACAAGCTGCCCGCGACGATGAGGAGGAGAGCTATCAGCCGCTGGATCTTTCTGCTCTCCGCTGGTTCTGTTTGCCGAGATCCTCCAGGACGGAATTCAGGAAGGCGTGGCGGCACGTCAAGAGGAGGGAGGGGAGGGCGCGACGGTGGGCGGAGCGGCGCTCTAGAGACGAGAGCAAGAGAACATACCAAGGCATAGGATGGATGGCGGCGTGGTGCAGGACTACGAGGCAGAGAGGTGGTGGTGGAAGGCGAGGACATGGCAAATTGCGCCGGGAGGCGACGAACGAGAGAGAAGAGATCGCACCGCAAGTACAACGACTATCTACGACTATCTACGACTATCATACAGCTGAGAGATTTGGCTCTGGTGTAGCAAAGACACCAGGTTCGTAGCCGGCACCGCGTACAGGTATCTCTCGTCAAAGCCGGCCGCCCTCTCCCCCCCCTCCTAGGGCCCCCACCCATCACCAACCCAACAGTGCCTCTGCGTAGAGCTCCATTCAAGTAGATTACGCCTTCCGAGACACCGTCTGGCTTTACGGATCAAGGTGAGTAACAGAAGGAAATCTATCTAGAGGCCCCACCCATCCCCCGCCCTCCAGCGTCTCTGCGTAGAGCTCCATTCAAGTAGATTACGCCTTCCGAGACACCGTCTGGCCTTACGGTTCAAGGTGAGTAACAAAAAGAGACCACTCACCCCTCTGCCTCCATCCACCTCGCCCGCAGGCCTCCCGCACGCTCGATGGCGTCCCAGTCAACAGCCTTGCGGCTGGATCGTCGTTCGGCTCTCCACCGTCTCACCTTGAAGGCAAGGGCGGCGAAGAGGCCACAGTCGTAGCAAGCCATGTCGACTTGTCGTGGCGGTGATGATGCTCGTGTGGTCTTTTGCTGAATGCTTCAAGAGTGGGTTGTATCACGGTGGTGACTTGTGTTGCTGCTCTTTGTCGATTTGGAAGCTGGAGAAAAGAAGAAGAAGAGGAAGAGAGGGAAGAGGACAGTTTTATACTGTTGAGGACAAGCTGCTGAGTCACGCTCCCGTCCCCCGAGCGGCCGCCAAAGTGGGTCGGAGGTGAAGAGGCTGGTGACTTGCGGTGCGTGAACTGCATTGCGGAAGTCCTGGTTCGTCAGAATTGTGCACATGCCAGCTGTGCGAAGAATCTGCAGATCATGGCCAGTTCACACGCCTGGATATTGGACATCCGTCCACTCACATGCCAGCTGTTTGAAGAATCTGCAGATCATGGCCAGCTACAGCGCCCGCAAATGGAACATTCGGTCACTCAGATGTCTGTTTGAAGAATTTGCAGATCATGGCTAGCCACTCGCACTTCATGTACCATGGTGTGCACGGCTGGGGCGTGTCGATTCGGAGGCATTCGCCGAGGTTCTGCGCACGGCCGGTGCGTGTCGGTTCGGAGGCATTCGTCGTGATTCTGCACCGTCGGTGAGCGTGACGCGGATTGCACTGTGTCGTGTTGAGCCTGTGCACATCAGGTCCGCGTCGCTTTGAAGGCATCAGGCTGTCGGCATTCTGTGATTCTGTGAATCCGTTCTGATCATGGCAGACATGCTTTCGACAACATCAAAGTTACTTTCGACGGAGAACAGCTTCGACACGGCACACGGCCCCGAATCGCTTCTCCGCTCATAACCGAGGAGATTCTATCGTGCAGGCAGGCGATGCTGCGCCGGTTACACGCGGAACGCCCAGCGAAGCGAGGGCAGGTTCGTGCCAAGTGACCCAGTCTCTCCTGCAGTATCATCGCGCCGGCGACGAAAGTGCACAGCTTGATATGCGACGACGCCGACTTGTTCGTACTTGCCAGTACGATGAGCGAACACTGCAACCGTGAAAGCAGCGACAATGCTGCCTTCTTCGCGGCGGTGGTCGAGCTCGGGAATTTCTCGCAACTCTTGCGTGCATCTTCTCGGCGTGCGATTGGCTGCCTGTTTATCTGCAGGTCCTGCCAAGCTGCGGTTGCTCGAGCTTGGCAGGCCCCCCAGTCGATAACATGCAGCACATCGCAATCCAGCTCGCCTCGTGTGTTCTTGTAGCGTTTTTGATCTCGTCGTCGTCGTCGCTGGTTCTGCCGCGGTGTTTGCTGCCGAGCCAATGGCTTTTCTTTGTGCTTGAATTTTCCGGGATGCGATTCTGTCATTTCGGCATTGAGCTGCACAAAACTGAGCACCAAAGGGTCTTTGATCGTAAGCACAATCAACTGATGTGAGGTGTTATCAATGTGTACGTGTCTTGATGAAGCACTTTCTCCAGAATGCTATGCTCCCTTCTTGCTACCCTTTCGACATTTTGCCCTAACAAGCGCCCGAGGTGGGGCAAAGGTCGCAAGCTTAGTAAAAGGAGCAGACCGCGGGGCTTTGGGTATATATACGCGTGCACGATGCCAAGAAACGCCTAAGGCTGCTGCCAGGTATAGAGGGATTGAGAGTAGGCTTGTCGACAGTCTAAGCACCACTGTTATCCCTTGCAAGGCTAGTCCCAGTGTCATGCGAGCTGTGTATATGATTGTAGTATACAGGTCTCGATGGTGACGACCAGTCTTGAGGACAGCCGGGAAGTGCACACCGGTGGGTGTCTGACGCTCGAAATTGCAGAAATTTATTGGACATGGCAAATTGACGACAGATCGCACATCTCGCGATGCAGGCCGACTGACAATCTCAAATTCCTCAAGCATTACGATGGCATAGCCAGAACTGACGTGCTTCGTTCCGACAGTCATAGAGTGACTACAAGGCTCGTTGTCGCCGTCCCACCGGTTTTGTGCCATGCAACCCTAAGTAGACCCTAAGCTATGGAGACATAACGCGACACATGCTGGACACGACCACGACACGACAAGACACGCCCATTCCTTTCTAAACGCGCGCAGGCGGCAGCTCGACAAGCCGAGAATCAGCAATCTTCTTCGAGTCGACGCGAGCCCTTTCAGACACCGCCCGCGGTCGCACGAAAGACGCCCTACGCGTCGAACACACAACGCACTCCAGGCAGTTTCGCAGCCAGTCGACCTACGTGGCAGACATCAAGCAGTGTTCAAGAGAAAGAAGAGATAGGACACGTTCTTGCTGGAAGAAGCGCTGCGCTCTTCCACGCACAGATGCCAAACCGTCTGACGAGACTGCGGTGACTTCGTCCTCTGCCCGGACTGGTTTTCTGGGCGCAGCACACGGGCGAAGGCGGCGTACCACAAACATTTCGCAGCGAGATGCAAGCGCATGGCGCCATGCATCTGAAGACTCAGCCTCTGCACATTGAGGTCGCCGCACAGATGGGAGTGCAGGCCGCAGGTAGAGTTGCAGGCTACACAAACTCCTCACGTATGGCCCTCAGTCTGCTCAAGCCTAGATTCTACTTGCAAGCCTCGCTCATCAGCTCTGTTATCTGAAGGCTCGAGCGCTCACAGCTTCTTTGGCGAAATGCGCCCTACTCGGCTGCCAAGCCGTGGTCTCGTCTGTGGAGTTTCCCTTCGTCAAGAGGTCTCATTCCCTACACATGAGAGCGACTCGTGGTGGGAGAGACCCATTGCGCGGGGCTTTCCACTCAGGAGCCCAAACGAGGGATGTCGACACCGTGTCACGATATTGAGCTGTTGCAGGATGTCCCTGAAGGAAGGCACTCTCTCCCTCTGCTTCTGTCAGGTTGCTGATCCCACGTTGCCTGCGAAGTCTGGCAGAGTCCATGACGGACTGGTCTGCGTCCCCTGTCTGGTTTCTCGCCAATCGCCAACTCGAGATGCCCGGTCGAAATGAAGAAGCGTCTCGAATAGCTTCAAACCAAAGTCGCAGATCACATATCGCGGAGTGGTATGCTCGAACAGGCAGAATTCAGTTTTCGGAAGCCCACAGGAATACATGCGAGTCCACCGGAAGCCACGATCCGCTGCTTAGCTCTTCGAGGTGGGAGTATCGCATCTTCTCAAGTGTACATTTCCGAGCCGATGCAGGATAATCAGCAAAACGACTGATACCACGAATTACCTGACGACTTCAACGCTGCGCCAACTATATCCTGCTTCATACCATTGGAAAGCCATTGGGAAGCATGTTGTCAAAGCAAGAAAGACCGGCGTCTCGCATGGATCGTATGTTTGAGTCGTCGCATCCAACGCTCAGGTGTCACGGTCGGCTTGTGTGCGCGATGAAATGCCCCAAGGCGATTACTATCGCTGCGACAGGTGGAAGGTTAATTCAGAAACACCGCCATCCCAGATGGTCTGTTGTGACCCCGCCAAGCAGCTCTTCGGCCACGCTGGACATTGCAATCAGCATTTCGACGATCCAGGTGTAAAGATGCCGCTGCCTGAAAAGCATCACATTGGCCAGCATCAAGAAGTTTCCGGTAATAATTCAAGCAGCTCTCAGAGCACGGCCAATCATGGGAGTCTCGTAATTGTGCGCTGTGGCAAAAACTACGACGGCCGCCACAAAGCTGGGCGGAGCCCCCCTGTCTCACCACCATACGGACGTGAAATACGCCTATGCACGCGAGCAAGAATCGGCTGCGTTGATGCTTCAAAATCAACGTCCTAAAACCTCGCACGATGTTTCGGCGACATGGCATGGCTCTAGAAACGGTATGTGAGGAAGTCGACATGGCCAGATTCTCTTTACAAAGCATGTCCGGCAGCGACAAGTCTGCCGTCGGTACCTCCCAAGCCGTCCTGTAGAAAAGTGTCTCGTATTCATTCAACTGGCATGGACACTCGGTTACGATCGATCGCCTTGCTCATCATTATCGGTCGCCCTACACAACGCTGTACAAACGCTACGGGCCGGCGATTCGGGAGCAGGATTCGGGAAAAAGATCCGGGAAAAAGATCCGGGAACAGCTGTAGGACTTGGTACCAACCTACTTCTCGGTCCGAAGCGTTCATTATTAAAAGCAACATGAAGATGCTCTCTCATGACAGTCAGTCCTGTATGTTAGACAAGGACGCGAACAATGATCGCAGTCAACCGATTGCAATCAATCAAAGGCCTTGATTGAGTTGCCAAGGCAAGTAATTGCAACCAGAGGTCATTTCAATCAATCGATTGAGCCGGATTAATTATAAGTAAGCAAAACTATAGTTCTTTACAGGCAAAAAGAATATAAAGAACCTAGGTTTTAAGCTAATTTAACTAATGCCGAATTAGGAAGTTTACTAATAATTATATCTTCAGGCCGTACCTTTACTTACTAACCGAGCGCCTCTGCAACTCTCTAGCACCCTGCATCGTCTAACAACCTACCCCTAAGGATCCTTACTTTATATAGTAGCCCCTGCGAACGGTAGACGCATAAGAGACTAATAATACAGAAGAGAGCTAATATAGCTAACGGGAGGCCTTCTAGAGGCCTTCTACGAACTATTTATTTACTTAGCTACGTTGCTAAGCCTCCGTTTAATTAATCACACGACTCGGTTGCAACTATTTACTTGTTCCGGCACATAATTGCAACTAATTATAGTGCCAGGTTAGGTTGGAATTGATCAATCGATTAATCAATTAATTGCTGGTTGACGGTTGACTGCGATCATTAGACGCGAATAGCTACGCAAGAGGCGATGGGGTTGCGGGTTTAGTCGTCAAGCACTTGAACGCTGCGATTGCCGACACCGACCACGATAAAGGCATGATCCGAGAGACCGGACTCTGTGAAGATGGAAATGCAGCTTGCTTAGCACTGCCGAATCTGATCTCGCAGAGGGAGCTCGTTCGAAGGACGTACGCACAAGCTGGGCTAGATATTCGAAGCATTAAGGGACCAGCCCCAGTACTTCGAGGCGCATGGGGCCGGCGGAACCCACCTCATGTAACTGTAGTCCATCTCTGACGTGTTATAGGTTCCGTTGAAGCAGAAGCGATACAGAATGCCTTCTTCTAGAGAGAAAAAAGCAAGTTCAGCAGCATTGACGAGCAGCCATTGTACGCCGGCTCCATCGAGACCATCCTCGGCCCCACAAGGTACTGCGGATTTTGTTGGGCTACACAAAGCAATGCTGGCCATTCGACGTGCGACTATACCAAGCAATCTTCTCTTAAACGGACTGAGGCCGGCGGAGCAGCCTCTGTACAAAGCTTGGAGATTTCCCAGACCATCCTCGCCTGACCGGAGCTTTCTCCTGGTCAGATATGGCGTGCAAGCGCCAACAGCCCTGAATTCCGCCGCACGAATGCATACACCATGGTACAAGCGAATTCAGGCGGCTAACTTGGGCCATTTGTGTACCCAGCGACCTCCGGACAATCACTGAAGGACAACCTCGCTGCATACGCAAGCTATCTCCAGGCTCGCGACTTGGTCTCCAAGCTGTATCGAAGTTCGTTGGAAGCAGAACTCTTGGCTGATGGGGAGAAGTGCGAAAGCTCGATGTCACAAACACTGAACGCTGCAGTGCAGATCCTTCTCGTCGACACGGCCGATGTCAGACTAGACGTCGTAGTTGGTCACAGCGGCGTACGCAGCTGGCTTTCTCGGTGCTTGGGAAGCCATGTGCGTAGCCTACCACCGTGGAGTTTCCCGTCAATATGCAGGAAGTCCAAATGGCGACTTTGAGGCTGCGATGATGGCTCTCGGTACCACCAGAGAGGGCGCATCTGGGCTTTGCAACGACAAGATAGTCGCTGGGCCTCTGTCATTGGCAGCCGTCGGTTCTCCATCGAGTGTTAACATATTAGGCAGTGCTGATGCTATTGACGAGTTAGCAGGCGTCATGGAAGAGAGGAAGAAATTCCATCCCCGACTTTGCGTTTACAGAGCCACATCGCTCCGACCATATGCGCGGAGGAGTATGTAGCTGGAATGAAGGAGTCAATATTCCAACTACGTTACCTGCCAATGGTACTTCACTGTCCACGACGGGAAGTTGGTGGACTTGCCTTTTGACCTGGAGGACGACTAATGGCTACATCTCTTCAGCAGTCGAGGCTTCTCAAGCACTTGCCAGCAGCAGAGTCGCAGTTCGCATGCTTGAGCGAAAAAAATTCGCGATCCACCAGGCGCTCCTCCTTCGCCGGCGAAGACGACGCTCTTGCAATATTGGTCGAACTCACCCAGATCGTTCGCACTGGAGGAAGTAAGCATTCAAAGTGCGCCCATTCTTCCTATTCGGTAGCGCTGGAAACTGCATTGTGCAATGCAGAGACGTCGCTCGTGGCGAGTGCCACGGTTCGCGTGGAAGTTTGTCAGCCATGTCCGGATCTACCTTACTCCTAGAAAGGGACACAGAGCTTCCGCAGTTGATCGATGTGAAGCTATATCGACTACATGATGACCTTGCACATATGGAGTATATCTCTTCTGGCGCTTTCAAGTTTTTGACCAGTCTCCAACGCAAATGAGGATCCGCACGATATATAGTGCAGAACTGTGATACTTCTCTCAATTGCTTGGATGTGTGATTTACCCTGCTGAACTGAACGAAGATTTCCAAGTGGTTGACCTGGAGTATAGCTATCCTGGCGACTAGCAGCTCCAACTCCTCCATTTTCCGACTTCGATTTCCACTATTCGCGTCAGCCCAAATGCATTGATCGTTCAAGACAAGACCACGAACCTCCACGTTGACTCGACTTAGAACACATAGGATCCGATGGCCCTGATTACTAGCTTCTCAGGCAACGCTCGCCCGTACTTCGACCAAACGCACGACTCGCAACACGCAGGCGTCAAGTGGACGACGTCCTTCTCAAGCCCGTAGGAAGTATGGAGAAGGAGCGCAAAATGTTCCATATTCTGCAATCAGTTTCCACCAAGTTCGATGGCGGCGAGACGGCCAAAATCCCCCGGCACTCAGCTCGACAAAGAAATTTATGCAAATACTTAGTCATTTGGACAGCTTCTATGCCCCTCAGTTCTTACGTCAGGTGCCCGCGGACTCGCCCACTCAAGCATTACCTCCGCTACTGTGAGCATATCACGGCGGAGCTGCAGAGTAGAGGCAACAGGAACACCAAGTCGTAACGGATCCGAGACCCGGAGGAAGATGTGCGAGCTGATATTGAGGGATTTGCGTCAGTGGCTACTTACTCGAGAACAGGGCACTCGCTGATTCTGCCTGCAGAGCCAAAGCAATGAACAGTCCCGTCGTTGTATTGCCCCTCTGTATGCGCAAGGTTGTGCCTCGTGTCTTACGCAGTGAGGCTGATGATGTGGAAGGACTCCGCCAGTCCGGACTTCTTTTCTCGATGGCATCTGCAAAAACGGCGCGGGCTTGCGACACACCTTCGATTTCATGGCCATCATCCTCAAGCAATTCACAGATCGCTAGACTCTTCTCCGAATCTGTGAGGTTGGCGCTGGAACAGGAAGCGCTACTCATCGAATCATGGACACTATTGACAACAATTTTCTTGATTACCACTTTACTGATGTGTCTGGCACGTTCCTCAACAAGACCATCGGAAGCTTCGCTTCGTGGAGTCATTGCACCAATTTCAAGCCCTGCAACGTGGAGAACGACCCCGTCGAAGGAATTCAAGGATAGAGAATTTAATGTGGTCGTCGCCAGTCAGGGGGTTCGCTCACACGGAGCCTAGAGGAATCCGTTCGCAACATTCGAAGACTCCTATAGGCGGGCGGATGTCTGCTCATCCGAGAATGCAGTGCCTATGGAATCAGGCATGACGATGGATCCTTAATATTTGGCACACTGCCGCAATGGTGGACTGGCGTTGAAGAAGAAAAGACTCTGTCGCTGTTCGCATCCAAGGAGTCCTGGAACAGAATCTTTCGTCAGAACGGCTTCGGTGGGATCGAGAAAAGAATTCTCAGAGATCCACTGTCAGCGTCTCAAAATCTGAGCGTTGACGAAGAGCTCACTGGCGGACTCCGAGTGGACTCGTCGCGAGTACAGCAAAATAGCTGCAGCACATCTTCGATCGTGCAGACAAGGACGATGCTGCCATCACCTATCTGGCAGGCTTAGACGAGTCAGAGTTCAACGATATGTCTAGTCAACGCTGGTCACAGTTCAAACGCCGGTTCGTTGGCAAGAAATTGGCACTCTGTTACACCTCTAGGTGCATGCAGGGAGAGGAATACAGCAATATGATCAGGGCTTCGCGCGATCCATCGCAAAGGAGGAGGCGGAGCTCAGGCTGCAAACCATTGATCTGGAAGCAATCTCACCGCTGAATGCCAAGTCTGTCGCTGAAGCAGTGACACGACTTACGAATAAAGCTGGAGGCGGAGGGGACGTACTCCACGTGTTGGAGGGCGAATGTTCGTCGATGGCCGCTATCGAGAGTTGGTCCCACGCATTGTACAGCTGGAAAACCCTAACGACCGTCTCCTGTCGAAACATCAGATCGTCAAGCGGGACACGGATCTCCAGAGCGAGCCTGTTTCATTCTATAGGCCGGGAAGTGGACGTTTCGTCGGCCGCTTGACCAGATTCGATCAACCAGAAGCGGCCAAATCCGAGCATGAGGTCCTCCATCTTCGTGTCTCTCGCTCCGTGCATTCCTCTAACCGGACGCCCCTTGGCGTAGCCGTTCAGGAGCTTCGCTTCATAGCGCTGGTGGACGAGGTCTCATCTGTCATCGGATATCGGGCGACGCTGTGCTCGATATCAGACGGGATGCCGACCTCGACGGTGAGCTTCTGTCGCGGGTTGCACACCCACTGGTAGTCCTGGCTGCAATCACGAGGCTGCATGCAGGCCAACGTCTCGTGGTACTTGGAGCGTCGGCTGACATGGCAAAAGCGATGGACGGCGAAGCGCAAGATCACAATCTGCGCGTCGTGTTCGTGACTAGCGAAGGGGAGCGATCAAGGTTCGACCGCATAAAGAACTCGTCGCGGGTACAGCTGCCTCGCTGTGCTGGCAACTCGGACCTCAAAAATGTGCTCGACGGCAACGTAGCATGCTTCATCAACCTCTGCCGACCAGAGGACCCTGGTACCAATGTATTGGAAGGCCTAATTCCATGGGACTGCCACCGTGAGAGCTGGCAGACACTCTGTTCCGAAAATGCTAGCGGCGAGGACAGCTTCGAATCTTCACATGAGGTTTTGAAAAATCTTCTGGTGCAAGCGTGAGGACAAGACACACGCGCAAGGACACTTATGCTTTGGCAGCGTTGATGAAGTGAGAGGAAGTGGCAACGGCCGGAGAAAATGTTGCAGGACTCAGCCCTTGACAGTCATTGACTGAACTGCCACGGAGAGGATACCAGCTCCGACGTATTAGGTTCGACGTCTTCATAAAGTCCAGGCCGAACAAAACATACTGGATCTGTGGGCTCTCCAACGCGCTCAGTGTTGTTCTCTGTGCTGGATGATCGATTATGGCGTCCGAAACATGGTCACTAGCAGCAGGAATCCCTATGTGAACGAAAGCTAGTTGGCGGTCCATCGTGGTAACGGTGTCACTGTCAAGGTTCTCTGCTAGTGACTGCGGCGATTTTTGCCGCTTTCGGCTCCGCCGTATATCGCAGCCGTATCGCGCTCTTGTAGTCAGATTATATATCCGATAATTCACGTCTGATGAATTTCTTCAAAGCATGATTGATTTGATCATGTTCTAACAAGAACCCGTCATGGCCACTCCGACTATGCACAGTCTCGAAATGGGCATTCGGGATCGCAGCTGACAAGTCGCATTGTTCCTGGTACGTGAATAGGCCGTCGTTCGGGATTCCCAGAATCAAGGCTGGCTGCTGGATCATTCGCAGTGCTTCTTTTGCTGTGCTGGCACGATCGCGTGCTATGTCGTGGGTGTCGAGCTTGCGGGTTATCGCGATGTAGCAGTTTGCATCGAAGCGCCGGACGAATTTCTCGCTCTGATAGCGAAGATATGACTGTGCTAGGTAGCACGTATCGTGTCTTTCTACTTGCCGCACCTCGCAGCCGAGACTTGGGGCGTCAGGATTCCGCTTCTTTGGTAGATCCTGACCAGAGCTGTGCCCGCGCCCATTTTTGTGACCATCGTGGTGGGTGTATAGTTTCACTGTTTCGTCGCCTCCTGTCGTTCTTGGTGCAAGTTCGCCTTCCAGCTTTCGTCTCCCAAACCTATCGTCAAAGCTGGCTTTCGAGCGGTAGGTCAACATAGCGTTCATTCTGGCTGCGCCTAGACCGCAGGATGGAGGATCGCTGAACTCGTAATACCCATAGTCATACTTGCAGTCCGAGAATATGCATTGTCGCTGCGCTTCGCTCCAGCCAATACACCAGGCTGAACATTGCGAGCTGGTCGCGATGGGAATGATCGTCCGCACGTATTGTGGTCCGAAATAAGCAAACTCCAAGACGTGCATACCACCCATGCTCCCACCAACTACTGCAGCAATCTGTCGAACTCCAAGGTCGTCTAGCAACAATTTGAACAATCTGACATCATCTCTGATTGTCGTAAGTGGAAAGCTCGGGCCATAGCAGCCTTTCGCGGCGTCCCCATCTATGCCCGTTACAGGACTTGCGGTGCCGTAAGGACTGCCTAAGCAGTTGATACAAACCACGAAAAATCGGGACGTGTCGAGAACTTCGTTGCCTCCACTACCGAGAAGCGGGCTCCACCATTGCTGCACGTCTGCGTTACCCGTGAAAGCATGGCAGACGACGACTGCATTGCTCCGACTACGGTCTAGCGTCCCGTACGTCATGTAGGCTACCGGAACCTGCAGCAACGTTGCACCAGCTTCGAGTCGGAAGGATGGCACGATCGCGATTTGCTGGTCGGGAACAAGCTTCGCATAAGGATTTTCGACCTGATCGCAAGGCTTGATTCGTTCTGTCAATGGTCAACAGATAGCAGAATGGCATCGCAGGCCATATACTTACTGTATTGGTGGATTCCAACATTGACAACATGGCCAAGGTTCCAGCAGCCATACTCACTCTCGATTGAACTCGAGCTTACAGCACTGCGCGAGGAACGACAGTGGGTCGCCAAGGGGACAGAGATCAACATTGTCAAGGACAAAGCAGGGGCCTGATGTTGATCGCATCTTACTCTCGGCTGATCGAGGTTGGCATCTCTTATCGGCTGATGTGCGGCCACTGTTGCACCTCTTCATCAGTATGAAAAAGCTTGGCAAGGGGCTGCTTCGGTGCTTAGTCAGAGTCTGACTGCAGCTCTTCCTGGCATGACTGGGACATTAGTCGCCATTTGAGGGACTTCGAGATCCAACATGTGCGAATGACTAACGCCGGCTACGGTCCTGTAACTGTCGTCGGGTCTTCGGCGTGTTGCAATTATGCCTAGTCAAGTTTACACCTTTCCCGGCATCAGAGCCCGATCCGCCGTCATTAAGTACGGCATTGAGTGCGGTGCCGTTCGCCAAACGATTTGAGCACCTGCGCATTGTCTACTATCTCTTTATCATTAAGGTTATCTTCGCACGTACCGCCACCACAATGAAAATCTGTGTAGTAATTCCAAGCTCGGCGGCAATTGACGAAGGGATTGGCGTCAGTATTGGAGAGGCGCCAGTGCACCCTGAATTCGAGGATGCTGAAACGATCACAGCCCGACGTTGCGAATTACATTGACCGAGAGAGGCATTCAATTGAAACGCGGCGGATCAGGAAAGAGCACGCCATCGAAGACATTGACGATCTTGAGATTGGGAATTTCGACGTCTTCGTCAACTATTTGGTACAGTCCGAACAACTTTGTGTCATCGACGCGATGCTGAAAGATGGTGGAATACCAGTTTGCGCAGGAACCATTTGACGAGGAATGGGTAGCGGCACTCAAATATTTGAACGGAAAATACCTGTTCGGCATCGGCAGCTTACCAGACTCAGCGCTTGATCTCTGCTCTACGAGTCTGAAAAGGTCGCCCACTCTCGAATCCGACCATCAGGCAGACTCGCCAGTCACAGTGCTTCCACCATGTCGCGCCCCACCTCCCCAGCAAGGCGATTATTCCGTTTTGGTCGTGCTCTTCGGTCGCACTGCTTCCGCCCTGACACCGTTGGAGTTCAAAAACAACGAACAGGGCGAAGAGGTGACGTGGAAGCCAATCACACTGGAGTCGGACTTGAGCAACCGGCTTAGGGCGAAGGCAGTATCTGCATTCGAACAGATCCGGGGCAACGAGTATCTTGGATATCTCAGCGCCTCTCTCCGCGTGGACGAGGTGTCGAAGACGATCACTGTCACGAACATGGATCCTGCACCTCGCCTATTCTATTCTCAAGGGGCAAGTCAATTAGATACGGAAGTTATCGTGCGCTCGTATCCAGGAGGACACGCAGCATTTTTTGAGGTCCTTCTGTCCGCTCGACTAGCCAGGGTATCACACTATATCTTGAGGAATCAGGGCTGCGCAAGGCAGCACGACAGGCTTGCGCGTCTCTACTACACCATCCTCGACTCCACCAACGTCACTCACAATCGCTTGAGTCCATTCGTTGGCAAGTATGACTACGACGGCACCGTTCTGGATTGCTGTTCCGGCAGTGGAGAATTCGCCCGATTTGCCATTGAGAACGGGGTCCAGGCCAAGTATTCCGCTCTGGACTATTCAGTCGAAATGACCGAACTCCCCTACTCCAAGAAGCTGTATGAACAGCCATTCATCATCGGGCCCGTCCAGGAAGTTCTTGCAAGTGCTCCCATGCACGACCATGTCGTTTGCTTTGGCTCGCTGCATTTGCTGCAACCTTTCGATTTTGTGTCCACCATCAGCCAGATGTTCACGCGAGCTCGCAAATCCGTCACCTTCGACGTGGACGATCTTTCGCCAACGTACATTCAAAATTTTCCGGATGCCAGCAGCGAGAAGTGTTGGGAGAAGCTCGAGTACAATCACAACAACGTGGCGCTGGTGTTCCGCTTCGGAGTTCCATACGGCTGGAAGGCTGTCGTGAACGGCGAAAGACGCTACGCGTATCGGTCGCTGGTGATGAAGGAAGATGTGTACACCCACTCTTTCCGGTTTGAACGCATGGGGTGATGATGTGAACGGTCCCCTCGTTGCATCGGGTGGCTTCGCAGATATCGCATGTGAGAGTGGTGTGATTTCCTCCCATCAGGACTCGCCGGTGTCAGGGTGCCTTCGGGTAGATGCATGATCTAGCTGCAAGTGAAGACTACTCTCTTCATGTTGACTGGATTTCGAGCTTGACTGAAGCTACGCTGTTGCGAGACTGAACAAGATGTTGTCAACCACGTACGAAAAGATAGCCATCAAGATAATTACTACATAGTCACCGAAATACTATGGTTAGCACAGTCGTTCTTCAGGTGACGAAATCAGCTGGGGATAAGGGTCTCCAGCAGGTTGCTCAAGAGACTTAGTCAAAGAGGTCCTCTCCATTGATGGCATCTCCACATCGGTGCAAGATGTGGAAGCGGAGATGTCCTCGTCGTCCGACACACTACGCGTGCTCGTCAGCGATGGCATCGAGGCAGGTGTTTCGAGCTGAATTCTGCGGTCTGATTCGCGGATCGTGGCCCTGGGTGTGTCTAACGTGCTCACAGTCAGCATAGTCGTGGAGGCTGTATATTCGGTGGGCGGATCTCACCATCTGCATATGTCACATCGATGCGTGTCACCGGATTCAGGGCGTGAGAGCGGCGAATGTGTGACACGTAAGCTGCACTCATCATCGCAGCTGGGATCGCATGGTCTGGCAGGTTTGACGTGAGAGCATCGACACCCCTCTTACCCTGCATAAAGTCCAGCGCTTCCCACAGGATGCCTTGTTTGATATTCTCGATATACAATCCCGTCGCTTGTGTGTCATAAAGCTGGTCCAAGTCCTTCACGGTATAAGTCTTCAGCGGCTCCTTCTCTCCCAGTATACCGCAGTTGCGCCACGTCTGGACCTCGAAGTGGTTGTCACTGCCAAGTTCTGTGGTGCTCGGTGCGCTACGATCGTGTTTGTCGTTTGCTTGGCGCGAGTCGATGACAACCGTTTGAAATGGTCCGCATCGAACCTCATGGGCTTCATGCTTCACTCTACCACAGCCCTTGTACAGGTCTGGGTTCGGGCCCTGATCAATCCAGTCACGGCGAGAGAATCCTGTGTGCAGGAGATTCAAGTGCGCTACTCCAAGTACGTTGCCGCGGCGTTTGTAGGTCACTTGGATCATGGCATCTATCTCTCCCATATCTTGAAACAGCAGCTCGAGCTCTTTTGCACTATACTTGGTATATGACTGATATGCATCCTGACCAAGTACCTGTCCGTGCTCCTCGTGACTTAGTGAATACATGAAATCATTTGGGCAGACGAATGTAGAGACAATTTCGATCGTATCAGGCCTCTTGTTCGGAGTCCAGCCTGCCTGGAAGAACTTGTAACTTGTGTCCAGGATGTGATACCCGCTGTGAGATACTTTGCCGTAGCCGTACCGGAACGGATGGTAATGCTGGTCGGCGATCTCACTGGGCAAACGCCATTGACCATCGCAGTGTGTAGAGATGAGGCTCGTGGCGGGGCAACCGGTCTTGTCACGAATGTCTTCAATGAACCTTCGCACGCCGAGCATGCCTGGGTGATAGCGCCTGTGGCTGTTGACCAGAAACATGGTTGTCTTTCGCGTTTGAAGCTCTTGATAGGCCTGAAGGAGCTCCATGTAGTCATCTGCGATTCCAATCGCCTGTGCGGGATCGTTGCAAGCATCGCTTCGAGTTGATATGGGTTTATCCATTATGACGTGCAGGCCTAGCTCGACGGCCCAAAGAGCGTATGGTTTGTGGCATTCCGGATCCGTCGACACGATGACACAATCAACCTTGAGCTCTTGCACGACTCTGGTGAGCTGTTCTTGCACGGTTGTCGGCATGAACTCCCTGAAGTACGGCACAAGGGTGAGTTCGACGTCGGGAAGGTTCTCCGCGGCATACTGTTCCAACAATTGTTTGTTGGATGTAACGTCGACTGCTGCCACAATTTCACCTCTCCCTTCTGCTTTCAGTGCTTTCAAGTGCTTGACATAAGTTCGTTTTGCATGTGGGCCGATTCCTATTCCAACGTCAATAGGTTGACCTTACATTGCGGCGACTCCAAATCTTACACACCTACGAGCATAAACCGAAAGCATGTCGCATCTGATATCGCCATCGATTCATTCTCGGGAGCAGTGGACTCAGTATGTAATGCCGTGGGCTCCATCAAGTGTAGATGGCAGTGCGGGAAGAAACGTGCGAGTGTGTTGAATACCGGACATTTCAAGCCGGACTGCCTCTTTATGTCGAAGTGCACTGAGAGTATTTGGTAGCGCGATCACTTGCTTGGCTTCAATCGACATTCTGCGAGTTCCTAGCAGTACCGGTGTCTCTGTCACGGCAGACCGGGGAGTAGCATCGCCATAGCCTTTCGGAACAAAAGCGTGCAATCCCTTCAAGTCCTGTCATCAGTGGGTCCTCGGGAGATTTGTGGCTGCTTAGCCGCGAATCCTCGAACGGTATCTCGACGGATAGGATTTGTGTAGTCAGAAAGAAGACGAGAGCATGTGAAGCGAGACGGTGATACCGTCATCAAGGTCTAATTTGAACGGTGTGCGCGAAAAAACGAGGAATCTCACGCCGTGACTGCGCCCTGACTTCCAGTACTCTGCGAATCCATTCGCAGCAGCTTCAGGTGACTGGAGCACAGTCATTGTCTTCGTATCAGGTGTCTCAACATTCCTGCAACAGACACTGAACCTTGCACCAGCAGACACGTGGTACGATTACGCTTCGAGCGATACCCGACAAGGCATCGCAGCGTTGGTCCTTTGTCACCTTGTCCGATTGATGGCCAGCCCGCTGAAGCATGAAGCAATCTATCCGTGTGCCGCTCTCCTGAGCAACGCAGGTGGCAGTAATTGCTTCGCCCGACACAGGAGGCCCGCTGAGCAACTTTTTGCACATGAACGACGACACAACAGCTTGGTCGACCTAGCGCAAAACCCCTTTCTCCCCCCCCCCCCAAATATGATGGGCACGCTGTCTGTCCCGCCTCAGGAGGGCGAAAATGGTCCTGTTGAACGTGCCGCAGACAGTCGAGCGTCTGGCACCTCTCTCAATGCGTCTCGATTGACATATCAGTTGACGCAATCTCCTCGAGCCATCCCCGGCCCCAACTCACCGGAGCTATGGGCACAGGGCGAGGCGACAGACCACATGATTCTGGCACACTACGATGCTGGGAATGGCGGATGGGCTGCACCAACATTGGTACCTTACGGTCCCCTGTCGATCATGCCAACAGCTGCAACGCTGCATTATGCCACGCAGTGCTTCGAGGGAATGAAGCTGTACCGGGGCATAGACGGCGAGCTGCGGCTTCTGCGGCCTCGACACAACGCCGAACGCATGCGCAAGTCCGCCGCACGAGTCTCTCTGCCGGATTTTCCGGCGGATCAATTGGTGGAGCTGATTGCTGCACTTGCCGCGACTGATGCCCCCAGATGGCTGCCACGCACACGCCCAGGCACGTATCTGTACGTACGACCAACGTTGATTGCAACACAACCGTCGCTCGCCATCAAAAAAGCAAGTGAAGCGCTGCTTTACATTTTGCTGGTTTGCTTTCCGGATTTCGATCAGCCCAGTGGGAGTCTCGGGCCTCCGCCCTCACAAGATGGCAAGCAAATGGTTAGCGAGGAGCAAAGGGCGGGACTTCGCCTTCTCGCGTCTCACAAAACGATGGTTCGAGCGTGGCCAGGCGGATTTGGAGACTGCAAAGTGGGAGCAAACTATGGCCCTTCCATCGTAGCGAGTGCATCAGCTGCCGAGCAAGGCTTTGACCAGATTCTGTGGCTTATAGGAAGCGAAGAATGGGTCACGGAGGCAGGTGCATGCAATTTCTTTGCTGTGGTGAAGCCGAAGGGGGGCACGGGGAAAAGCCAATTACTCACCGCATCACTGGACGAGGGAGTGGTCCTGCCAGGAGTGACACGTGCGAGCATTCTAGAACTAGCAGACACCATGTTTGCCAGCGAGGTGGAAGTTGTGGAGCGCAAATTCTCCATCCACGAGTTGCTCGAAGCAGCCGGCGGGGACAATGTGGTGGAATGCTTCGTCGCCGGCACTGCTTTCTTCATCACTTCCGTGGGCGAGATTGGCTATAACGGAGGGATACTCAAGGTCCCTGTTGGGGGCGATGAAAGCTTATCGAAGCGGCTCAGAGAAAGACTGTGGGCAATCATGCATGGTGCTGTTGAGCATCCCTGGGCCTACAAAATTGCATAAACGAGAGGTCCGCAGCGGCCGAAGACCGGAATTTGACAAATGCACAATCTATACAGGCATGATGATGACAATTTTCTGATGTGTTACACCTTCGCGCTGAAGGAGAGCAACGAGGCGCTAGCAACTGCATCAGTCCGCGCCCCTCTCTCGCGCGATTCATGCAGACTTCGAGCAGTAGTGAAACATGTTCGGGTCATCGTCGGCGAGGAGGTGTCATAGAGCTGAGTCACTCCCAGACTAAGACGAATTCCTGGCATGGAGGGGGTCGCCTCGAGGAGTGTGGCCCTCCATACATGGCAATTCGCAACGTCGCACCGGTTGCCTATTTCATATCCTTCTAGCAAAGTGGTGTCGCTTTCCGATTTGAACCGTAAAGCGCCTCAGATCTCGTCAAACCAAAAAGTCGGACCCAGCGAGAAGAATCTGTTGTCGGTCAATCATGCCGTGGCTACTTGAAGGAGAAACCCCGGAAGCAACGCCACGAGGCGGTCCCCCATACTCTCGACTGAAAGAACCCATGAAAGTGACGGGCGCGCTGAACGGCGTCGAATACATTGACATTACACCTGTGCTCGGCAGAGAGTACCCCAAGGCAAGTCTGGTGGAATGGATGAATGCTCCGAACAGCGACGAACTCATCCGAGACTTGGCCGTCACCGGTAAGCAAGAGGGGTTCCTACCCATCAATCGGAAACACGGAGAGAGACTGACCGGGAATCCTCTCCTACCACAGTCTCGCAGCGTGGCGTGGTCGTGTTCCGAGCTCAAGACGACGTCGACAATGAAATGTTGAAGAAGATTGCTCTGCGGCTCGGCGAGCTCACTGGACGGCCCGAAGAAAACGGACTGCACATCCATCCCGTCTTCAACAGCGCGCGCGAAGGCCTGGAAGTAGACAACCAAATCAACTGCGTCAGCTCCGAAGACCGCAAGAAGATCTACAACAGCAAAAAGGGCCAGTCGCACAATAACTGGCACTCGGACATCGGCTTCGAGGCGGTCCCTGGAGACTACTCCGTCTTCATCGTGCCTGACATACCCGAGACCGGTGGCGGTATGTAGCGATTCTTCTCCCATCTAAGCTTCCTCTTGTTTTTCTCTTCCGGACTGACGTTCAAGTGTAAAGACACCATATTTGCATCCGGATGCGAGGTTCGTGAGACACTTGGCCAGTAACTGGGCTGCCCTCATCATCCGATCGAAGACTTCATGCTGCTGTCGGCTGACTCTCAATTTACTCAGCTATACGATCGTCTTTCCGCACCGATGCAAAAGTTCGTGGAAAGCCTCACATGCATCAACGGAAGCCCGGTGCGTATCGACCTCCCCCATCCCTCTCCATGGGGCATTTTCGTTAACAACAGATTGAACAAAACACACAGTCATTAGAAGATGCCGTCCGCGCTAAAGATCCCAATCTCTACGCCGCACAACGAGGCTGTCCGCAGAACTCGGGCCTCCAATTCCGACACGAGCAGCCCTTCGTCCGCACGAATCCCGTCACGGGATGGAAATCCATCTACGCGCTGGGCCAGAACACGCTCTCGATCAAGGATCTCGCTCCGGAAGAGAGCGATATGCTTCTCAACTGGATCATCGGCATACTGTACAAGAACCACGACACCACCGTCCGCATCAGGTACCTGAACCGCAATGATGTCGGTAAGTCAGCCCCCGCTCCTCATTATCCGCCCCGCGCGATCTTCCCGTCTGCGCACCTTTTTTTTTTTTTTTTTTTTTTTTTTTTTAGCTCTCTCGGGGATTACACTTGTGCTGAATCATTTTGCCTCCACGTCGACTAGCCATCTGGGACAATCGGAACTTGTTCCACTGCGTCACGTGGGACTACGACCATTTGGGGCCTCGCACGGGAAAGCGAGCGATGGGCGTGGGCGAGAAACCTTATCTGGACCCGAAATCGAAGTCTCGGACGGAGGATCTGGGCCTGTGATGGGGTTCGTCATCTCATGAGCGGCGGACAGCTGGCAATGTGTGCGTGTGTGAGATTGTGTATAGCTGCGAAGAGATTTGAAGTAGCCGACTGCCTCAATACCGTATTTTGCCTCCTTGTACATAGACCCGGAGAGAACTGTCCCGCAGGCGTGTACGACGATAAACAGAACAGAGGCAGACCTTGAGCATCGATCAGAGGCTCACATCGTGGTCGGCCTATTTATGTGTAAAGAGCACCTGCTTAGCGTAATAAACTCGACTGCATGTAAACCAACTTTCCGACAAAACTCATCGCCAGGGAGCAATTTCTGAGCGAAATCATGGGAAGATGACGGTCAAGAGATCACAATGCTCTCGTTAATCTCTTTCCTCACCTGTGTCGCGACATGGAGCACATGCTCTCTGCTCTCGCGCGAGAAGACATTCAAGTAGGCGAGAAAAGTGTTGGTCCCCGTCGTCGGATGAGGGATCCTGTCCCCCTTTCGCTTGTAGGTTAGTGCTTTTGATATGTGCCGGGCCAAGTCCGGACGGCGCAGTTTCAACTCCTCCGTCACATTTCCCGATTGGTAAATGCCTTCCTTGGATGCGTCGAACACGGCCGATACGAAGATCATATCCGCAAAGTACTGCGGGCCTTTGCGATATGGCTGGGCGAGCGCTCGAACGCGCTGCTCGTCACGTAGTGGTATGGTGAGGAGCAGCGCCCAGTAGTCCACGCCCCACGTTGTCTCGACGACGTCACTCGAGTTGAGGCCTGGAGGGCGGATGTTACAGTCCATCAGGAAACAGGAGGGCGCCTTGGAACCCGGCTCGAAGCGTGGCAGGAGTATGGGTGCGCCGGATGGGGTGACACGCCACTCGTGCGTGGAATCGGCGACTCGAGCTTCGCAGTGGAAGATGCCGTTCCGGAATCCAAGCTGCAGCAAACTCTTTGTAATCGAATCGCGAAGGACATGCTGCTCGTCGACGGGCAGCGCCGATGGCGACACGCAGTCGAGTTCGTGGAAGGAATCGGAACCGCTCTCGGCCATTTTCGGATTCTCATCCCCAATTTCTTCGTGGTGTCAGCCTGCAGGCCTCGTGCGAGTCACGACGCGGCACGACTCACCCCAAAACAGAACCTCTCCGCCGTAGAGGACAAAGTTGATGTCCACCTCCGGGCCGTCACAGTACGGCTCCAGCAGGAATTCCGATCCATGAGCAGTGTCCGGAGGGAGCGCTTTCGCCCACGCAATCAGTTGCTGCGCATCGTCCGCACGAACGACCAGCTCGGAACCCCAGCCACGACAGGGCTTGATGACGACGGGCCAGGGGAGATCCTGCGTGCGTGCAGTCTGGATGAGATGATCGACGGTGGGAGCGAGAAAGCATTTCCGGCCCTCGCTGGCACTCAGCAGATACTTGTCGGTCGCGATTCGATAGGCGGCAGTAGGCTCATGAGGAAGACCGAGCTCGCTGGCCGCCTGACTCACGGCCACGTGGTAGCTATCGAAGCAGGTGAGCAGAGCTTCCACGGGCTCGGCGGATTGTCTGACGGCCGCGACAATTCTCGACGGGAAGTCCGCGTCGTGTCCGATTCGGATGGGGATGAAGGCCTTGCGCCACGAACGGTGTTGGGGGCCCTGCAGCCAATGGCCCTGCACGCCCAGCACCACGACATCGATGCCCAGTGCTTCTGCGGCGGTGTAGAATTGCGTGGCACAGCCGCCCGTGTCGGGCAACATTTCACTGGCCTCCAAGAAGGCCAGGGTGCGGCGACGGAGGGCGGGGAGGGTCAGGGGCCGGGGCAGTCGATTGTCCAACTCGCTCTCCAGGACGGCAAGCGTGTCGATGAGGTGATGCTGGGTGCATGGCGAGACCAGGCGCGGGCGGACGGCGGCGACGGATGCGCGGAACAACGCGCCCAGGTCTGCGGCGGCGGACCGTGCACGGCCGTCGTAGTGCTGCAACGGCTGCGCCAACGTTGCCACGGCGTCGATAGATTCGACATCTTGCATCCGCTGACGGACAATGTCGGCTCGGACGAGATTGCCTGCGTGCGTCGGAGCCAGTAATTTCAGGGCCGCGTGCCCTCCGCCGGCTTGGAGGGTGTGCAGCAAGAAGCCCAGTGCATGGGGATGGCCCAGGTCGGCCGCTTCGACGGGAACGCGAGCGGCGCCGGGGGTGGTGGCGGTGTAGCAGCGCAACGGACGGGAAGAGGGCGGCGCGTGGGCGGAGGGGGCATCGCGCTGGAACAGGACATCGGCAGACGCGAACGATTGCAGGGCTCGGGCCGACGGCAGCGTCCACGATGCCGTCCACGACGTTTCCGATCCGTCGGCCGCTTGCGCGAAGATGGTGCAGGACATGATGCACCGCCTGCTCGCCAATGGCCATGATCGGGGTCTTATGGGAGCGGTGGTGCGCCGGCGCTGACTGTGCCGCGGGGGCGGGCTGACCGGACTGACTGTGCCCGGCATGCACTCATAACGAATGCGATTCGCACGACGGTCTGTGCCTCCTCCATCGGGTGCAGCGCGAACACGGCCAGCAGGACAGCAGCACACTGCCAATCAACAGACCGGCAGACGAGCACGATGAGCGCGCGCCTGGAGTGGCGGCGGGCGGACGGCGGCGCCGCCGAGGTGGCGTGGAGCATCACGTGGGCGCTTGCCGGCGAGACTCCCTTCTATCAATCGGCGAACGTGCTGCTCGAGCCGCTCGATGTCGACGCGGGCGGCGGCGGCGGCGGACGCGAAGGGCGATGGGTGCTGGTGCATCCCGGCTCCGACGCCGACGAGGTCCTTTCCGCCGACACGGTCGGGCGTCTAGCGGTCGAATTCCTCGGCGACACCCTGCTCGGACGCGCACCCGCCCGGCACGCCATCAAACTGGTCGGCCCGCGCGGCCGGGGAAACGTGGTGCGCGCCGACTTCCTCGCCAAGCGGATGCACGACGTCGAGCACGTGGCGGCCACGGTGACGCTCGCCGAGCCGTTGCAGCTGTTCGATCCGGACGTGCGCTGGGCTGAGGCTGAGGGCAGCAGCACCGCTCCGCCGCCGCCCCTGCGCACGCTGTTGCGCACCGCCGGCGGCGCCGTGCGGCTGCGCCAGCCCCCGCCCGTCGTCGCGCCCCAGCACGCATGGTGGGCGGCGCTGGACGGCGAGCTGGAGAACCGCCTGAGCGTGCCGCTCGTGTGCCCCGGACTGCGGCGGCAGACGGTGTTCTTGGTCGAGGGCGGCCTGGGGCTCCCGTTTGGCGGCGCGTGCTCGTGGCAGCTGTACGAGACGGCCAAGGCGCTGGGCGTGGACCTCATCGTGCTGGCCGCGGGCGCGCACGTCCTCAATCAGCGCGCCGAGTTCGCGCATTGGTATCACCGCTTCGTTGCCATCGACGGCGCAGACGCGCCCGCCGACCTCGCCGCGCAGCTGGTCGCCGCCGTGCGGCAGCACGAGGCCGAAACGGGGCGGAAGGCGGATGCGCTGCTGACGACGTACGAGAGCCACCATGTCGCCGTGTCGACGGCGGCCGCGCAGCTCGGCCTGCCCTGCGAACCCGTGGCGGCGTACGACGTCGTCACGGACAAGTTCAAGACGAGCGTGGCCGAGGGCCGCGTCGCCTACACGGCGTCGAGCGCCGACGAAGCCTTGCACATCGCGCGCACGGAGCCGGTGCCGTGGCCGCTCATTCTGAAGCCCTGTCGCGGCTGGGCGTCGGAGCTGGTGTTCAAGGTGGACGACATCGAGCAACTGGCCCGCGCCGTGCCGCGCATGAAGTCGGAGAGCCATGGCGCGGCGTTTGTCATGGAGCATTACTGCCGGGGGCCGGAAGTCGACATCAACTTCGTGCTGTACGACGGCGAGGTGCTGTTCTGGGGTAAGTCGTGCTTCCGGTCGCGCGTCCTCACACTCACACATGGTGGCAGAAATCGGCGACGAGACGCCCAAGAGCGCCGACCACGGGGCCACGTCGTTTGGCGAACTCGACTACCTCTTCCCGTCGCAGCTTCCCGAGGCCGAGCAACGTGCGGTGCACGATGCCGTGCTGCGATCCATCACGCGCCTCGGCTTCCGCAATGGTCTCTACCACTGCGAGGCGCGCATTGCGAATTCGTCGGTGGAGTGGCGGGACGGGCCCTCCGGCACGCCCGCCCTGCGTCCCCGTCAGCCTCGGCCCGACGCGCCGGCCGAGTCGTGGCTGATCGAGATCAACACGCGGCCTCCGGGCGGCGACACGTGCGACTTCATCGAGGCCACGTGGGGCGTGGACTACTGGGCGCTGCTGCTCCTGACCAAACTGGCCGACGCGGCCGCGTGGGCGCACGCCCTCTCCCGCCCGTATCGCGACGGCGCGCAGTATCACGCGGACAAGGTGTGGATCATCGCGAGCTGGGACGCGCCGCAGAAGGGCATCTGGGCGTCGGACAACATCACCGACGATTTGATGCAGCGGCGGCCCGACATTGCCAAGCAGGTGTCGCAACACCGCACGTTTGCCAAACGGGGCGATCGCATGATCCACCCGGCCTCGGGCGCCAACAGTTTTGTCGCGTACCTCCACCTGTTCTCCCGCGAGAGCCGGACGCATCTGTTGGAGCTCGCGACCGAGGTTCGGAACGAGCTCCGCATCGATATTGAATAGTTCTTCCCTCCACCACTGCACCGTTGACCATGCCTTCCATTCCCCGTCAGACACATCGGAGACACGCGCCCCCCCCCTGCCACGTGACTACTTTCCTTCCTCGTCGCCATCCGTGGCCCTCCTCCACCCGTCCCACCCGTCACCCCCGCAGCCATGCACCCGGTCTCCGTGGTTGCGTGGCAGTCTGAGACTGGCTGCGATGCACGGCACGGGCCTGCGCTGCGCAGCGGGAGATGCGCTGTCGCGGCCAGAGTCTGACTCAGGTGCCTGAACCCTGGATCTGACTATCCCGTAAGTGCCGACCCGTTGCCGGCCTGCACGCGGTGCACGGCCCTGCACGGATCTGCACTCGAAACGAGGCGCGCCCTCGTTCCCGCCGGGCACTATAGTCCACCATAGTCTCTCACGGACCGCGAAGTTGAGAGATCGCCACGACCTCCCACAATGGACGACAATGACGAAAGGGCGCCGCTGCACCCTCAGGACGACGACGACGACGATGAAGACGACCATCACGACGAGGAATCGCGACTGTGTCCCCCAAGCAGCGAGGATGATGGAAATGTGCAACTGCGGGCGATGGAGGATGGGCGCGAGAAGCACAGCGTCGCCACGAACAAGAAGCAGCGGATGATCCTCGATCGTCAACTGCACGGACTGCGAGCGGCCCGGCACGGAGCTGCCCCGAAGCCGAGCCTCGGGCCATATGCGACTCGACTGGACCGACTGGTCATCTTGGGCAGTTGCTCGGCGAGTGTCGTGGCAGGAGCGGCGAACCCGTTCATCTCCGTACGTCCGTCCCCAATGCGTCGACCTTCGAACGCACGAGCACGAGCGCCCATGCCCCACTGACCGACGAGCCTTCCATCGATAGCTCCTATTTGGCCAGTTGACCGGAGTGTTTGCCGATTTTGCCAACGGATCGTCGCCCGCAGCCGAACTTCTCGACCGCACCGAGCACTTTGCCTGGTATTTTGTCTACCTCGCCATGGTCGCTTTCGTCTCGGCGTACATGAGCACCGTCGGATTCTACTGGTCGGGCGAGCGCATTGTACGCCGCCTGCGGAACACCTATCTCGAGGCCGTTGTGTGCCAGAACATGAGCTTCTTCGATACCGTGAGCATCGGTCAGCTCACCACGCACATCACCTCGGACATGGTCGAGATTCAGGAAGCCCTCACGAGCAAGTTGGCCCTGGGCATCACCGCGGGAGCCAACTTCCTCTCCGCCTTTGTCATCGCCTTCATCATTGGTCCGTCGCTGGCCTTGGTCTTGTGCAGTGTTCTGGTCGCCATGGTGTTGGTGACGGTCACGAGCTCACGCCTCGCCGTGAAGAACTCGACCATCTCCCGGAACCTGTACTCCGTTGGCTCCAACATCGCTCACGAAGCCATCGCCAACATCAAGCACGTCGTGGCCTCCAACAGTCAAGATCAACTGGCGGACAAGTACGACCGATTTCTCCGGGGCGCCGAACAGTATGGCATTCGCTCGCGTCGCTACATGTCCATCGCCTTCGGCTGGTCGAGTGGCATGCCGAACTGGGCGTACGCTCTCGGATTCCACGTCGGAGCCAAATTCCTCCGCAGTGGAACCTACGATGTCTCCGCGGTTGTCGCCACCACCATCACGGTGGTCAACGGCTCCTTTGCCATGCTTCGCGTGATCCCGCTGCTGGAGAGCTTTGTGTCGAGCATGAGCAGCCTCAGTGCCACCTTCGAAATCATCCACCGGCGATCGCCCATGGACCCCTTCTCGACCACCGGAATCGTGCCCGATGCGTTGGTGGGCGACATTGAATTTGAGAAGGTGGAAGTCATCTATCCCTCTCGAAGGCACGTCAAAGCCTTGAACGGCGTGACCATGTCGATACCGGCAGGGAAGACGACTGCGATCGTGGGGCTCTCGGGCTGCGGCAAGAGCACCGTCCTCAGCCTGCTCGAACGCTTTTACCAGCCGACGGCGGGCTCCATACGCATCGACGGCATCGACGTGAACGATCTGAATCTCTGTTGGCTGCGGGAGCAGATGGCCTACGTAGGCCAGGAACCGACATTGTTCGGCGCCACAGTATTCGAGAACATTCGTCATGGCTTGATGCGGTCGACCACCGGCGGGCCTCGCGAGCATGCCGACCATGACCGGGCGCGCGTGGTAGCAGCTGCCAAAACGGCCTACGCGCACGACTTCATCATGGCCTTGCCCCAGGGCTACGACACCGAGATTCGCGAGAAAGGCTGCTCGCTCTCGGGAGGTCAGCGGCAGCGCATCGCCATCGCGCGCGCAATTGTCTCGGACCCGAAAATCCTGCTCTTGGACGAAGCGACGGCTGCGCTCGACACGCACTCAGAGAAGGTGGTGCAGAAAGCATTCGAGACTGCAAGTAGGACCAGGACGACGATTGTCGTTGCGCACCGTCTTTCCACCATCCGGAACGCCGACAACATCGTCGTCATGCAGGCGGGACAAGTGGTCGAGCAGGGACGCCATGCGACGTTGCTGGCCCAGTGCGGACTGTATGCAGACTTCATCAGCAAGCAACGGCTGTCGGCCCATGCGACAGATGCCGTGGAAGGCTCTCGCGTCGGAAACGGTGGGCAGGAGCGCGATACAGAACACCGCAAGGAAGAAGGCAGCGAATTTGACGCGGTGAAGCTCGAGGAGGACGAGGAGGAGGAGGAGGAGGAGGAGAAGATGGGATCGGCCGCGGGCACACCAAGCGAGGGGGATTTCGGACACGGTGGAAAGCACACGCCATCGGTGTGGCGGGCTCTCCAGATCATCCTCGACCTGGGTCGGTCCGAGCGATGGTACCTCTGTGGAGGGGCGATCACCTCTGTCCTGGCCAGCGTCACCCTGGTGATACCGGCCATCTGGTATGCGAACATTCTCGATGCCTTCTCATCGACAGATGCCCGAGAGATGGGCAGAAGAACCGACTTTTGGGCAATGATCTTCACGGCGACGGGAATCTACGGGTTCATCATCGGCCTGCTCAACGGTGTCTTCTATGCCGTCTCGACCGAGAGACTGGCCCGTCGTGTCCGCAGTGCAACATTGCGAAGCATCTTGCGCCAGAATATCGCTTTCTTCGACCACAAGTCGCGAGGTCTCGGCCGCATGGCATCGAGACTGGGTAGTGGTGCCGCTGATCTGACGGGACTGAGTGGGGTCGTCATCGGGAGTATCCTCACGTTCACATCCACCATAGCCCTCGCACTGGGCTTGGGTTTGGCGGTCGGGTGGAAATTGTCGCTCTTCTGTCTTCCCCTCGTCCCCATCTTGGCGGGATTGGGATGGGTGCGATTGAAGGTGATCACAGTCTTTGACGGCAAAATCCGCCAGGCGGGCGAGGAGGCCGCCACCTACGCCGCTGAGGTCGTGGGCGCGATCCGCGTGGTGACCTCGGGCGGACTGGAGCGGTATGTGCTCGGGAAGTATAGCTCCATCCAGACAGCGCACGCAGCAAAGTCGCTGCTGCCCATTCTACGTACCTCTGCACTCTACGCGGCATCACAGGGCATCAACTTTCTCGCTTCCGCATTGGCCTTTCGATACGGAAGTATGTTGCTCGCCCGGGGAGAGTATACCTTGACACAGTACTACATCTGCTTGATTGGCCTGGTCTGGAGCGCTGCAGTCGCCGGGGCACTTTTCAATTTTGCTCCGAACATGAGCAAGGCAGCACACGCCGCGCATGAGTTGGAGCAGCTATTGCACAGGACGCCGGAGATAGATTCGTGGAGCCGCCAGGGGAAACTCGTCGCACCCGAGTACTACGATGGGCATCTGAGGCTGGAAAACGTCTCCTTCGCGTATCCTTCTCGTCCGGACGCGATGGTTCTGCGTGATCTCAGCCTCGATATCCCCGTCGGCAAATTTGTCGCCATCGTAGGGGCCAGTGGCAGTGGGAAAAGCACGATCCTTGGCATACTGGAGCGCTTTTATGATCCGACTCATGGCCGCGTCACGCTCGACGGCTACGACATTCGGGATTTGAACCTCAACAGTTACAGGCGGATGATGTCGCTCGTCAGTCAGGAGCCCGCTGTCTTCTCCGGCACCGTTCGCGAGAACCTCATGGTCGGTCAAGACGCACTCGAGACCATGAGCGAGGAGCGGCTGGTTGACGCCTGCCGAGACGCCAACATTCACGATTTCATCACCTCTCTCCCCGAGGGCTACGATACCAAGGTGGGCACAGGTGGCAGCATGCTCTCCGGCGGGCAAAAACAACGCCTGACGATCGCGCGAGCCCTTCTTCGTAACAGCCCCATTTTGTTGTCGGACGAAGCCACGGCGGCTCTCGATAACAGCAGCGAGAAACTCGTCTTAGATGCCTTGGAAGCCACCCGCCGAGGCCGAACGACTGTCGCCATCGCTCACCGACTTGCTGCCATTCAGCACGCGGACATCATCTACGTCCTCGACAAGGGAAGATTGGTGGAGCAGGGTACCCACCGCGAATTGGTACAGCGGCAGGGCGTGTACTCTCACCTTGTACAGTCGCAAGGGCTCTGATACATTCACAAACGGGGTCCCCATCGATACTTGAAAGGCCTCCCGTCTCGTTGCGACGGTCTGAAAGTGCGAGCTGCCGGGGACCCTCTACGCTTGCAGCAAAGAAGGAAAATTGGCAGCGAGTGCAAGGGGCAATACTGCATGCCGTGCGCGCTTTTGCACAGCACCTGAGCGGATTGCGCCTTCTCCGCTGCAGCACGATGTCTTTCCTCCTCTCTTCCTCGTTCGCATACTCGCCACTCGCCTCCCGCTGCGGCCTTCATTGGTGATCACCATGCCGGTGAGCGCACCGCAAGGGGTTGCGGGAGACAGTTCCGACATGGAGCGATGTAACCGACTGTCACGAGCCAGGCCCCAAGCATTTTATCTGACATGTGAGTGGACTAGTCTTGGCACTCGGATGTTGTCGATGTTCATATCCATGTGTTATTCGTGTCGTGATAAGTCACCCAGTACTACTACAGTCGGCTCACGGCATTCTCGCGCTTTTTAGCAGCTGGTTCAGAGCTGTTTTGCCTCTACCGTCCGAATGTAAGTAGCAGGGGAACGCCCGAGAACGCCGATGGATCTCGTTGGTTAGTTCGACATCGAGCAGAACATTCAAGACATAGCCTGTCCCTTTCGGAGCTGATACGAGTGTGTTTCGCGTATGCATACGACAGACTGTAGAGGCCACAGTATTCTGCACCAACTCGCGAATCGTTACTTGTATATTCTTAGCCGCAACATCCGCTAGAACTACCTATGCCCCGATACTAAGGCCGTAGCTCGTCCTGACACCAGTGACCCGAACCTATCGGAGGATATTCCTAGTTAGGGAAAGCTCAGCGCTATAGTACCTCGAGGGGAGAAGTCTGCAGTTCTTGAGAGGATCTTGTCGGAACGGAAGGGGGCACTGTGCGAAGCTAGCGGCCCGAAGTTCTCTCGTTCGTAATTTGTCCACAACCTTGCTAGTAGCTAACAAGCGTACATCACTGTGGAATGTTGTCGCACTGAATCAGTGATTTGAGTCTGGTGAAGCCGCTGTTACGGCATCCACGCGCGACTGGGTCACTAACAAGGTGTCCTTCGTCTGCTCGGAATTGCGCAATCCCGCGGTCGCCGTCGTCGTAGGATAAACGGCCATAGCTACTGTGAGACGACGCGCTGCTTCTCGCACCTCGCTATCCTACTCTCACGACACACCATCCCCGACGGAGACTTCCCAGGACTGTCGTAGCATTTGTGCTTCTCCACCATCTTCACGGGGGTCACTTCCACAAGCAGACACGACAACAACACCCACCGCCAAAGAACGGGACAATGCCGCCAGTGAGAAGTGTCGGAAGCACGGCTGACGAAGATGACTGGCACAAAATATCAGACCAGACTTTGCGGAAACGGACCCAGAATCGCTTGGCACAGAGAAAGCATCGTACGTCTGCCCTGCTCTCATCCATCAACGACTTCTAGGTAATGTTGTCCCAAAGGTCGAATTGTATCCGAAAAGCTCAAGACGCTAGAGCAGCTGACCGGTCGACAAGAAAACCAGCAGCAAATGTCTTCGTGGCCATATTCGGCAGAAATGCAATCTCAAGACGCAATCCAGCTACCGGGGCTTGGTCAACGCTCTGCTGGTGACTATGATGCTTCCATGTCCACGACACTGGAAGGTCTGGGCTTCAATCTCGCCGCTGATACTGCCCTTCCCATCGAACAGACTCTTGCAAGCCCAACCAGCCAACTCTACGAATCCGGTAGGTTGCCTCGGCCACCGTCAATGCACTGGTCGCCCAGAGGTCCTCAAACAAATCGAAATAGCACCAGAGCGTCGGAGTCAAATGCAACCAATGTCCGGGATCCGAAGCTGCTCTATGAGCCAAGCTCCACCAACAGGACACCGCATAACTACGATACCACTTCCTGCAACAGCGCTACTCCACCGTTGACCGGAGGAGCGGACCAGCAAAATCACACCACAGATATCTTCCACTCCCGCCCGTCACAACGTTTAGACGTTGGGCTTTCCCAAGACAATACGTCACGCCGCAGGTCAGCTCAGAGCAGTGCATATGGGGCATCGATAGAGCACGCGCAACAATTCTCCTGCCCAAACACTCCATTGACGAATGATGGAACGTCGTACAACACCAGAAGCTCCACAGGTTCCCCGAAATCAGCCGATACCCAGATTGAGAGGGCCATCGAGGCCATACGTTGTCTCGGGTTCGACAGCATTGACCATCTTGCTGCGCAGTACTACACTGCTGACCTTCAATCTCGGCCTGGGCTTCGACATAGGCAGCGACTATCCCGGAGAAGGGGCCTGCCGGATCTTCTGGGCTTCGTTCGAGAAGATGCAACAGCGAATTGGACGGATTGGGAGACGCAGCCGTACCGAGATGAGATCATGCGAGCCGCGGAAGAAGTGCTCAATCATGAGATTGCCAGGTTCATTGAGCTTTATGGAAGTATGGACAAGCACAGCGAAGATCTTGCAGCGCAGAAACGCTTGTTTCAAGAAGAGGTGAGAGCATAATCTGTGGTGCGCAATCCACTGGGAGATGATTTCTAAACCGTACAGCAGCTACCCAACCTTCTCAGCCTACTGGGCACTCTCGCCATGTCCTCAAAGCCCGAAGGTGGCGGCGACCGAGCCGATTCCAGTCTACATGCAATATACGTACTGCTCTGTGGCTCCAATGAAAGCCCCTAGCGTCGAGCTTCTCCAAAGACGACGTCCTCCACGCAGTCTTTGGTCCGGAGATAGATATCTTCGTCAAAGCAGAGAGCCATTTCCGAGTAGTGCTAGCGTCCCACAAAGACTTGCGGCACATCATTCTATGCGGGATTTTGGGTACAGCACTCTGGCAACGTGGCATGACTACACACCAGGGGAAGGGGGATTAGTACACATGTCGATAGAGAAAAGTAGGGTCTGTACACAACCCACCTCGTTTACGAATGACTGTTGATCTCTGGACGCCATTTCGCGACTGGAGAGGCCGCGATTGGTGTGTGCTGACTGTGTCTGGTGCTGCCGGCGAGACGTTGAGCTCAGCACCAAGTACATATTTCAACCAGATGCCTCAGGGAAAACAATCGGGCGATCGCCAATGTAGTCAGTAACTGACGCAAGAGCATGGGCTCTTTCGCAGGGCGGCAGTTGGTGGCACTCGAGAAGCGAACGCCGGAAAGGACACTAGTGGTGTCATGTTCTAGCTTTTGCTGTCAATGCCAGCTTCCCCGGGCAGGGGTGTCGGGCTACCCTGCATCTCATTGCTCACGGGCAACCAGTTCGCAGGTGAGCAATACTAGTACCAGCATGAGTCGTTGATCGGACATAATCTCTTGTCCTCGTAAGTATGTACATGGCACCACACTTTCCTTCTAGCCTTTTGACGCAATGTTATTTACTGCCAGCCTCCTCGACAAGACGAGAGACTCTGGTCCCCGAAAAGCTCGCCGGTCCTGGCCCTGGAAGACTTTGCTTGTTGCGGGAGCTCTATGCATCTTCACTGTAATAGAGCCTACTGCTGTCTATGCTGCTGACGCCAGACTCACACCTATACACAGGTTTGGCTGGGAGTCGTATTCATCACGATATCTCACCATGACAGTTCCGACCGGGATGCCGAGGCATCCTCCCATCGGTACGCGGGCGAGAAAGTGACGTGGAAGTCCTGCGGCGAGGCCTCGGGCCACCCGCTTGAGTGCACGAGTATCACAGTGCCAATGGATCATTTCGATGCCTCCCATCGAAACAGCAAGGTGTTTCGTATTCCTCTCATTCGTCTACGTGGCGGGGAGCACGCCACGATGAATCTATTGCTCAACCCTGGAGGTCCGGGCGGCAGCGGTCTCCGGATGCTACGTCGGCGTGGATCACAATTGAGACAAGTTGTTGGCGATGGTGTACATCTGCTCTCCTTCGATCCGCGAGGGGTTGGAGATTCAGTGCCTCAAGGTGTCTGCTACCCTAACAATGAAGTGAAAGGCAGGTTGAGCTCGGTACGAACTCAAGACGCAGTTCACGATAGCCCAGAAATGTATGGCTGGGCAAAAGCGTTCGTTCAGGCCTGTAAAGACACTATGGGCGAGCATGGAGCTTATCTGACAACCCCACAAACTGCGGCTGATATGAATAGCATTCTAGATGCTGTTTCGCAGCGGGAATTGCTTTATTGGGGATTTAGGTATGAATGATCCGAATCCGCGTATCTTGCGTCAGCTCATCGTCCATTGTTTAGCTATGGCGCAATCCTGGGACAGACTTACGCTCAAATGTTCCCCGAACGATCGACACGAGTTGTAATCGACGGAGTATCGAGCATCTTCCACTGGTATGGCGTTGAATCTGACCGAGTACACTACACCGACGCCGAAAACACCCTCCGAGGCTTTTTCAGCGAGTGCATCAAGGCAAAGGAGGACTGCAGATTGTCTGAATTCGGGGACACCGAAGATCAATTGTACGGGTTGATCATGGATCTCGGAGGAAGACTGAAAGAGATGCCAATGAGTGTCTACGTGAACAACACGGCGTGGGGCCTACTCAGCTTTCAAAATCTGTTTTTCAATGGAATTCTTCCGGCTTGTGAGTGACATGGTACGTGGGTAGCGATGGATGATCACGCTGACAGTACGGTGTCCAGTGTACAGACCGATAAAGTGGTATGACCTTGCGCAGAATCTTGCGGCCCTGCTCGAAGGGAACGCTACAGGTGCCTGGCAAGCCTACGGCGAGCACCAGGCCTTCGACGCAGGAGACGACTCCAGTGATTTTATCGTCAACAATGACGCTCGCAGTGGCCCTGCATACTGGACCCAAGACAGGATGGAACTACTTGATGATACAATACTGCCAATCGTCAACAGCAGCATCTTTGGACCTAGCAAGAACCTTGAATACTACATCGAACAGCAATGGATAGTGGAGCGAACAAGTGACTTCGTGCCCAAGAGGAATGTTCGCACGGCCCATCCCATGCTCATCCTATCGATGATGACGGACCCAGTTTCTCCTCTGCTCTCCGCAACAACAACGCAACAAGTCTTCGAAGACTCTCGACTGGTGGAAATCAAGGGCTACGGGCACTGTAGCGTATCCGTAACATCTACTTGCGCAGCAAAACACATCAGAGCTTTCCTCCATCATGGTACAGTACCGAATGAGCGACACACAACGTGCGAGGTCGACGAACCATACTTTGTTGCCGCTGAAGAAGACGAAGACTTTCTGACACGAAGGACGTTAGGCCGGTCACATGAAGACACGCTTTATCGGGCGCTGGAGGCACTTGCAAGACAGTGGGAGTGGACTGTGAGATCACATCGTCTGCCGATACCTATGTAAGAAGACAGTGGATATTGAGGACCATGGGATCGTGATCCATCACAAGCTCATTTGGCACCGTGACATGATCGTGATATACATGGGTCTTGCTCTTGCTGAGGACCATCAAAGGCCGGAGACTTGGGGGTTGAACAAACTACGAGCGAGAAAAGTGATTCACTGACAGGGTTCATTTCGTCATGTCATACAGACCAGGGATACCTTGTTCAAACCTGGTGACTGAGGCGCTATTGGCGTGGGGGCTGTCAAGAACGCCGACCGGGGGGTTTCTTACTGTACTAGGCAGTTCAGAGACGCCCTGTAGTCATATAGATACGGCAAGCGGATTGCGTGGAGTTCAGTCGAATCCAGCGCTATCGATAGCTCCGATTCTTGCGTCATCTGCACACTGTCAGCACAACGATTCTCGTAAGCACATGATGTTGTGTAATCTTCTGCCGAATCCCGACTCACTTCCGCTTACCACTATACAGCCCCATCCTTACCGGAAGATTGCCACTTGTTTCAAGCCGGCGATGCTGTACACCTGGACCTGCATGTTGCGTTCTTCATACATATTGCTCTCTGGTCTACTAGGGCACGCCGTAGCTGGTTGTGTAATTACTGATCACGGTTCGAGGAGCGAAATCATCCTCCGAGGCACAGTGCTCTCACCATCAGGCCCTCTTCGAGGAGGGTACGTGTACGTGCGCGACGGCAGAATTGTGCGAGTAGGGAGACAACATGAGCCAAGAGCGGCCACGCAGCATGCGGCGATGATCGACTGTGGAAGCTCTGTCATCACGCCAGGCTTCATCAACACTCATGAACACCTTGAGTACTCTTTGATAAGCCCATTGCTAGATAATGGAGACAGATATGGCAGCCGCAATGAGTGGCGGGTGGGAGTGAACAATAAGACGACGCGAGAACCCCAGGTCGTTCCTGGAACCGAGGCCAACGCAACAGTATGGGGCGAGCTTCGCCACCTGTTTTCGGGCACTACTTCGATCCTTGGTGACGGCCTTGCCACTGGTCTTGTACGAAACCTGGACTATGTCGACGGCCTCGGACAAGATTTGCAGGGCCTTATAGATACCATGGCTGTGTTTCCTCTGGATGATGGGAGCGGCATTGTGCGCCTCGGCGATTGCGACTACGGCCCTCACGCCGTCCGTCAAGGAGGCACGAATGGGCTGCACCGCTATGCAGCACATATCGGCGAGGGCATCAGTGCTGAAGCGCAGAATGAATTTCGCTGTTTGTCAAGCGAGACTTTCGACACGACTGCACGTTCGGATGGGTCGGGCGTTAGTGTCGATATCATCGCACGGAATTTAGTGCTCATCCAGGCGAACTCGCTGACCGAGCAAGACTTTGACCTGGTCGCTCGGAGAGGAGCCAAGGTTGTCTGGTCGCCGCGTAGTAATATCGCTCTGTACGGCAGCACACTGAATGTCACGTATCTCCTGGAAGCAGGCATTACCGTTGCTTTGGGTACCGACTGGCTCCCCACCGGCTCTGCTACCATGTCCAGAGAGGCACATTGTGCAGTAGCAGCTATGGCCTCCATTTACAACATACAGCTAGAAGCTGAATCACTGTGGCAGATGATGACCATCGATGCGGCAAAGGTCTCCGGTTTCGAACAACACATGGGCTCGCTAGAGGTGGGCAAGCTCGCTGACATGGCTATCTGGGGCGGTGACAAGCGAAGTAATCCTTATGCTCAAGCGATCTTTTCTGGCTCGGAAGACCTCGAGCTGGTCATGAGAGGCGGCAAGATCATGCTCGCGGAAAGCGCACTGCACCCGCTCCTGAGAGCAGATGAATGCGAGAAACTCCTGGTTGGCGCGAAGGAAAAGTACGTTTGCGTGAGCAGCGAGCTTCAGAATACATCTTTTGCTGGGTTCCAGTCGTTCATGAAAGACAAGTATCCTGCAGCCATACCAGGAGTTCCCCGAGATGAGCCGTCTTGCGAGCCACTTCTGGACGACTCTTTGTAGTCAGATTGATCAAAATAATTTTGCCGCGGGTGATGCGATTCTGCACTTCACTTGCTCTGGAGCGAGAAAGAACCCAGGATACTAGACGCTCATGTTTTGGAGAAGCTGAGACTGCATCATCCAACCGAAACCGTCTACATTCCTGAGACACACAATCTTGGCAGGTATCCAGTCATTAACGATTGAAATCTAATTTGCCATTGCTCGCAGCGTTGTAGATCGCGCGTTCAGCTTCGTTGATTAGACGTCCCTTGCTCTCGAGACGTGACATCAACCCAAGTCTAGGAGATTCGTGTACTGTTGCGACTCACTCGTCTCCTACCAATATCCCTAGGGCTGCGTAAGCTCTAGCTAGAATCTCCCGTACAACCGATTCCTTTCTGTCGGAGTAATCGTCCATGGTCTCTCCCTTTGCCGTCGCCGCCTGCGCACACTCCATTTTCGTTCTCGCGTATAATTCGCGGTCAGCCGAGTTTCCGCGCAACCAATCTCTGAAAATAATATGCCGCTCAGCCTCAGGGCATCGCGGACCGAAGACATGCAAGTTGCAATGCACAGGTTCTGAGGCGACAAAGAAGCGATGTTCATACCAGCCCGGCTCGCGAAGGATGTACTGGAACCCTGCTGCTTCCAGTCTTGGCACGTAGTATGACTCATAGTCGAGAGTATTGTTAGAAAGGATCAAATCGATGTCTATAATCGCCTTCGCTGGAAGTCCGGGAACGGAAGTTGAGCCGACGTGAAGGACCGATAGCACAGTTGCTTCTTTCTCGTCTTTGCCAGCAGGCGGGGTCCATGCGGCCATGATGCGGGATCTGTAGACTTCAAAATATTGCGGCCACTGCGGATCTGACTCGACAATGTCCAGAGTCCACGGCACTTTCCGGAAAGAGATACGTTCCACGAGCGCGTCGTCGTCTGGCTGCTTGAACAGAATGGCGGACACGGGAATGCCGTTGTAAGTGTCTTGTGCACTCGTTGCTGATGAAGACATGCTGGCGGGCTACGAACGAGCTGTGGGAAATGGCTCTACGTGAAGAGGATATACTAGTGTCTTGCGTAGCGGAGCAATGTTCGGCACGTTGATGGTTGATGGTCGATGGTCGTGAAGTCGTGAAAGCCTGGCCGCATGTTGCTCGTACCAAGATGCTCGGGGCAAACACCGCGGTGAACTAGTTAGCTTCGGTCTGCGGGCACAACTGCAGCTGACACGTCACCCGCCTGTTACGTCAGAGAACAATGAGTGATGGTAATTCATCGGATAAATACTCATCACGCTCAGCCTGACACCTTGAAGGGCACTAATCTCTGGGATCGCCCGCTCGAAAAGGACGGCGCCGTAACTCATGTTTCTGAGGCGGCAGCATGCCGCATACGAGCATTCAAGCTTGTTGCCCTTAGAGCCACTACAGTGGTCCTCTCTGTTTTACAACAACGTCCATTCCATCGGGAAAACGCCATTGAGGCCATGATCGCCTTATTCCTATTGATCGTGTGGTACTTCTGGGCCGATGAATTTGGCACTCGCGAAAAGGAACTGAGAGTCCAGATTACCACGGCACCTGGGATACTAACGAATACCATTGAGTCAGGAAGAGTTCTGCTGTTGTTCGGGTCGTCCAAGGACGACCTGGACGACACGGATGTCAAAACGACCAATGCAAAATTCTTTGGCATGAACGTCTACAATTTCTCGGGGCAGAGCCTTACCCTTGCTGGTGGAAGTGCCAATAATTTGGAGATTGGTGTCTTCGGCTGGCCGATCATCAGTCTCGATGAAGTCCCGGCAGGGCGTTATTTTGTTCAAGGCTTCATGAACATCTACAATGAGACCATTACGCGCAGTGACGGCTCCACGGTATCCGTTCGGCTCCCTTGTGGTGACGGCAATCCCCCGTTGCGCGGTGCAGGAAGTCTAAGCACAAGCATATTGGAAACTCAGATATATGACAGATCGCAAACGATCGAGCTCCGATTCCAAGCCGTTGTTCCCCCGGTCGAGTTCAATGGTTCCGAGATTGGTGGTTGCAATCAAGGTAACTACCACGATACAGAACTGGTGAAGTACGTCAAGATACGGAGCGAGACTTTGAGCAACTTCTGGAATCAGGACATGTATGTGGGCGCCAATGTACTCTTGCCTCGTGCATACAATGCCACGGACAAAGACACGCGTTATCCTGTTCTATATTCTCAATTCCACTGGCTTGGAGGCAGGACGTGGTGGGACAAAGATGCAGAATTTACAGAGGCGTGGCATAAAGGCACGATACCGGCGCAGGATGAAGAGGCAGAGCGGCCAGCCCCGTGGCTAATCATTGTGATGTTTCGGCACGAGAATCCCTTTTATGACGACTCGTATGCTGTCAACACCCCGAATCTTGGTCCCTATGGCGATGCCTTAAATGACGAGCTAGTACCTTATCTAGACGAAATGTTCAACACGATTCCCGAACCATATGCACGAATACAGGAAGGCGGGTCTACTGGTGGCTGGGCAGCAGCAGCTAACTTAGTCTTTCGCCCTGATCTTTACGGAGCCTGCTTTGCTTCATACCCTGACAGTTTGGACTTCCACAGACATCAAGACAATGATCTGTATACACAGTCCAATACACATTTCAGAGGTGGCATGCCCGTTCCCTCCAACCGTGCAATTGGCGAGGACCTCACCCCATACGTCAGGGCCACGATGGAGCAGGTCGAGCACTGGGAGCTGACATTCGTAACCTCCGGACGTAGTGCACTACAAACCGATATCTGGTTCGCGGTCTTCGGCGTGCAAGGCCTTAATGGATACCCTCTGGCTGCTTGGGATAAAGTGACTGGAGAAATCGATCCTGATGTTGTGCAACTCTGGACTTCTATGGACCTTACGGACTACATTCTGAGACATTGGAACGGTACGCTCAACTTAGGCGAAGTACTTCGGGGAAGAATGTTCGTCTATGTTGGGGGTGTGGATAGCTACTATCTCGACGAAGGTGTCGAACAATTCCGTGTTAGAGTCACTGGAAGGGGAGGATCTAATTGGGCTAATGTAACGACTCTTCCAGGCGAAGTACACGGCGGCATCTACAATCTACTACCGAAGTGGACGTACCTCGAAATGGTCCTTCGTTGGATCAATGAACATGCTCCCGATGGAGAAACGCCGCTGTTACGTGAACATACCACCACGACTTCCAGAGGAAATTTGTGGCAAGACGTGTTAACATTCGGTGGTCATCAAGCTGCGCTCGATCGCCAATCTCCGCCTCATGTCGATACGTATATTCCTGGTAGCCAAGACGAAGACTCGCAGACAAGACCTAGCGCAAGAGCAAGTGTTAGGCGTTGGGACCCGGGTGTTGTACTGCAAGCTCGGTGGCTAGTTAACGGACGGAGTCATAATGCTACGATCTTCGACGTCAGCCAGGGACAAGAGATTACATATCTTAGAGGTAATCGAGGAACGACGCTGCAGCTAGCAGTTACCGGGACCAAGCGAGACTACGTCGATAAGACAAGGCTAAGTAATATAGTTACTCTAAGCTAAGCAAGGTAGAACTCTTAGTATACTATCGTTTTTAATACCTTTAGCGCGTCCTATTAATAGAGGTTTGTCCTTTATATTCTATTATATATACGCGATAGTATTACTTAAGTAGGTCCGGCAAAATTAATTTTTTTAATTTTTTTAAAGAATTTAAATAGGAAAAATTACTTTCTTCTATTTTTCTAGTATACTATTATAAAGGGTTAGTATATAGCAATGTATTAAGCGCCCCTAACTATATCCGTTAGAGATATTAAGAGACTAATTCTTACCGATTCCTCTATATACGTTTAGCGTGCTTTTATCTTACGCCGAGTATACGCGGCGTAAGCTAGATACTTCGGCGTCTAACTTAGACGCCCCCTAAGCTATTAGCCCCCTAAGCTATTACTCTTATAATTATCTCCTCTTCTCTATAGAGCTGCCTTAGCTCGTAGGAAAGTCTATATTAATACGGTAGCCGGCCGCTTACGTTCTTATTACGTTACGGTTACGTTGCTCTACTGCCCTATAGTCGTACGCGATTTTTTTTTAGTAGTGCTATAGTAACGTACTAGATCTTAAGGGACTTTTATATTATAGACCCTATATAGGCCGCGCGTTAATTACGGGGCAGGTACGGGCTATAAGTTCGCGCCCTATTACGTTAATACTTATTCTAGTATACTATCTTTAAATAAGCGCCCCGCCCTCGCCTCGTACTATCTATATATCTCCCTAGCCTTTTCCTAGTAACTATTCTATAAGTATTATACCTTCTAAGAAGATTACTACTCCTATAATCTTAGCTAATCCTCGTACTATTACTAACCTCCTCGCTATCGAGGACGACGACTATTATCGTTATCTCTTATATTTAGTAATAGGTAAGTCTAGCGTTCTATATATATATTAGCTACGAGTTCCTTACTAATATAGTATATATAGCTAGCGTTCGGCCGTACGATAGAGTTATAAAACTAGGTAAGAAGAAGAATTATTAGCGCTATAATAATAATAACTACTCCTACGACCGCTATACCGATCTAGATATTATTACGTAGTCGAAGCGTATACGCTTCTATCTCGCTAAGCTAGCCGAGAGTAGGCTAGCCGCACGCGCCTAGTAGCTCCGCTACCGCTATACCGATCTATAGGCCCTAATTGCCGATAGCCTTAAGATCCTATAGTCTAATAAGAGCAAGTCGGCTAGGATCTTTAAGACCCTAAAGAAGGGCGGCGCTAGCGCGTTACTAGCTAGTAGCGGCCCTTCTACTACTAAGCTACTTATAGCTAGTAAGTAGATCGCCCTATTCTCTAGGCTCTTTAAGCTTAAGTACGAGGTATATCTTATAGGTTATATACTCCTCGTACGCGTTACTAATATTCTACGTAGCGTCTATACCTACTTAGCGCCTTAAAAGAGGCGCTCGATACGGCGGTCTACGCTATCTACGCTAACTACCTCGCTAGCTAGGTAGAGAAGGTCTTCGACGACGAGGCCTCTATAGCGAAGGGTCTTCGACGACGAGGCCTCTATAGCGAAGAAGAAGAAGGAGAATAATAATAAAAATAAGAAGAATAAGGAGGAAGAGGACGAGGAGGATAAGAGTATAGAGGAGTAAGCTAGCGCTTCGCGCGCTCTCCTTATACTCTCTCCTCGCGCTCCTTCTACGCTACTTATATAGTCTACTACCTTATCCTATACTTCTATTCTACGCCGGCGCTACGGCCTATTTACGTAGCGCCTATAGGCGCTATAAATAATTTCTCTCTACTCTATATCCTTTATTCCTTTTAGTAATTTCGTAACGTAATATTTCGTCGCGGCCTTAGCGCTTAGCGCGCGCTCGTCGTAAGTTATAGTAGTCGCGATAGTTAATTAGTAGTATAGTAGCTATAATAGTCGACTTTATAGCTTACGTAAGCTCCTCTTACTCTACTCTTACGCCTTAAATTCCTCGAGCGCTTTATATTCCCTAATATATTTAATTAGTTCCTACGTATCGTATTCTTCTAGCTAGCCTTTCTACTAGACTAGCTACTTCCTCTTACTCTTCTCGACTTAGGTTTCTAGTACTTTCTCGACTATTTACTCGCTCTTATTATCTACGAGGGGCAAGCTAGTCTCCTAAGATTCGCTACTATACTAGAGTTCTAGAAGGGATACGTAGAAGATATTATAGATATATAATCCTATTAGAAGGGCTAGGCGATACGCCTACTTCCCGACTACGTCGATTACTTTAAATAGTCTAGCGAACTTATCTACTAGCTTCTTTAATAGTACCTTTAGTTTTAGGTTCTTTATAGATAGGAGGACTATATCGCCGACCTTATATTCCTTTAGCTAATACTTCTAGTTATAATACTTAGCCTACGACTCGCTTACTTGCTACTAGCGCTTTATTAACTCCTCGTAATTCTACTTTAACCTTTCTATAACGTCCTTTACTACTAGTACTTCTCCTCGTAGAATCGCGTCTCGAGATTCGGTTGCGTTCCTCTTACGAGTCTTTGTCGTTAGATCCGGGTCGAACTCGTAAATAACGTAGAATAGCGATATCTTTAGTATCGTATTTAGGCTATTATTATACGCGAATTCTATAGAGGCTAGTATAGACGCCTAGTCGTCTTAGTTTTCCTCGTAATAGATACGTAGGTATTACTTAAGCGTCTAGTTTACGCGTTTAGTCTAGCCGTCCGTTTACGAGTAAAATGCTATACTTAGCCTATATTTTACGTATACCTTAAAATAGAAGTCTAACTAGAACTAGCTAGTAAATATAGACCCTTTATTAGAGATAATACTACTAGGTACGCCTCGAAGTCGTATAACTTTATTAAGTAGAATATCTATAAGCTCTATACTTATATAGCGCTTTATTATCCGAACGAAAGTTACTATCTTAGAATAGCGGTCGATAATTATAAGGATCGCGTTAAATATACGACTATTACGCTTACTTAGGGGAAGGTCTATAATAAAGTCTATAGATAGATCTTTCTATAGCCGTTCTAGTAGAGGAAGCGTAACTATCTCGCTATAGGGATAGTAGCGCCTCGCTTTCGCCTTCTAATAGCTACTATACGATTCGACGTATTACTTAACGTCCTCGTTAACCTCTAGCTACTAGTACTTCCTCTTAACGAGTTCCGTAGTCTTATTCTTATCGAAATAGCTAGCTAGGAAGTCGTCGTAGTATATACGAATTACTTACGTTCGTAATATAGAGTCGTAAGGAAGGTATAATACCTCTTCGCGATATATATACCTATCTCGGATAGTATACTTATCGCTTTCGCCTCTATTACTCTCTGCCTACGTATATAGCTCCTTCGTTATTAGGTCTAGCTAGACTAGCGTAGCTACGTACCCGATTACTAGGTCTAAGGTATTAGCGTACGGCCGTTCCTTTATAATAATAGCGCTAGCGACCTATATTAGTAGCGCGAATCTATACGGGCCCGGCTCGTAGCGTTCGGAGCTAGCGGACTACGTCCTATTAGCCGCTATCGTTACTACCCTCTAGTTTATTATATACTAGTAGTTATAGGCGGCCTTAATATAGTTTATAACCGGTCTACCTACTTAGAGGTCGCTCTAAACTTAGAGTTTCCGCTATAGTAATAGTAATAGGTTATTTATCGCCTACGTATCTTTTATATAATCGCTACGCCTCGATAGCGCGTTAGCTACGTTTAGCTTACCTACTCTATAACTAATTATAAAGTTATACGGGGCTAAGAACGTAGCTTACCTAGCCTATCGGCCCGTTAACTACTTTATACCTATAAAGGCCTTTAGGTTAGCGTAGTCGACTAGTACCTCTACCTTATACGTAGCGCCTTCGAGGTAAGGCCTCTATACCTTAAAGGATTCTACTACTACGAGGAGTTCCTTATTATAGACCTTATAGTTATACTCGGCATTAATTATCTTCCGTAAGAAGAACGCGATTAGGTACTATTCTACCTCGAATAGCTAGCTTAGAATACTAATAATAGCGAAGTTAAATATATTAGTCTCGACTTATAAGCGTAACGTAGAGTTAAAGTACCTAAGGAGCGGCGCGGTCTAGAAGCGTTCTTTTAACTTTAAGAAAGCCTACTCTTTAGCTTCGCTTTAACTAATAAGCCCTGGCTTCCTACTATTCTTCGCGCCCTTCGAGAGTATAGTTAGTAGTACTACGACTCTCGAATATTCGAAGATAAAGTAGTAGTAGAAGTTCGCGAACCTAAGGAACGATTAAACCTCTATTAGAGTAGTCGGCCTCGGCTACGAGGCGATTATAGCTACCCTACTAGAGTCTATTACTATACCTTTAGTCGTAACTACGAACCTAAGGAAGTTAACTTATTTTTAAAAGAACTTATACTTAGCGCGTTATATATAGAGTTCGAATTTGCGGAGCCTTTTAAGTATAGCGTATACGTCTTATACGTAGTCCTCGCGAGTCTTACTATAGATTAGAATATTATCTAGATATACTACGTAGCTTATATCTACTAGCCCTACTAGCGCGCGGTTAATATACGCCTAGAATATTACTAGGGCGTTCGTTAAACTAAAAGGTATTACCTAGTATTAGTAGTAACCGTATCGCGTATAGAACGTAGTCTTCTAGTAGTCGCTTAGTTTAATATAGATACGATAATACGCGTTCGTAAGATCTAGCGACGTAAACTATATAGCTCCTATAAGTCTATCTAGCGTTTCGCTAATAAGAGATAGCGGGTACTAATTCTTAATCGTAATCTCGTTTAACCTATAGTAGTCTATATATAACTATAGCTTACTATTCTTCTTTAGTATAAATAGGATAGGCGTACCTACCTTGCTATTAGAACGCTCGATCTAATTATACTCGAGCCTAGTCTTTAGGTACTCCTTAAGCTCTTCGAGCTCTTTATCTAACTAGTAGTATAGTAGCCTAAAGAGTAGTATAGTACCTAGCTTTAGGTCGATCGTATACTTAGTACTATCGATAGGTCTACTTTATATTTCCTCTATTAGGTTAAGGACGTCGTCGAACTAATAGAACTCCTCTAGTATCGAAGTAGGCTCCTCGCCTATTCTACTTAAGCTAACTATAAATATAGCGAGTACCTTCTAGAGGTCTTTAAGGAACTTATAGGCCTCTTAGACTTCGAATTAGCCGAAACGATCGTTACTATAATACTATTTATTTATACTACTATTAATACTTACCTATTACGTACGTCGCTATAGATAGCTAAGAATAATATTAGGATCTAGTATATTATATACGTAGAAGATCCCTCTAGTTACGCGCTCGATCCTCGAGGAGTCCGCGAGCCTTATATATATATAGTACGTACTATAATAATAACCTAGTTTACTCGTAAAGGTAGTAGCTAACGGTAAGGCCGCGTTTAGCCGTAAGGGCAACTTATACTAGAGCACGAAGGCTCGTAATACTATATTAATATCCGTAGTATTATTAAGAAGGAACTCGGCTAGCCTATAGCTCTCCTAAGATTTAACTTCTCCTTATACTCGTACTACTAGTATATATTATATAGGTAGGTACCCGGTGCTATCTACTTTAGTAGTAGAGACTTACGTAATATCTCTATCGCTTCTACTTTTTTTAACTTACCTACGGCTACCTTGCGGACCGCCGGCTTATTACTATCCTTATTTAGATAATCTAGACGAATATAGCCTACCTCGTTATAACTATAATACCTAGGTTACTAGTCCTTATCTTTACTTTTACGCTTACCTTAAGGGTTCTTCTCTCTTAAGCTAGACCTATAACTACCTTTAGAGGTATACGCGTTACTATCGACCCTTTTACGCTTTAACTACTAGTGCGACGCGTCCTTATTATAGTTACGTAAGCCTATATCGCGTAGTATTAACCTTTCTACCTATTTAAGGCGTCGTACTAGGGCGACGAGGTCGGCGCGCTTCGCTAAGATAATATAGTTCTTAATAATATCCTTCCGTAGTAATAGCTTTAACTTTATAAGAAGCTAGCGAACTAACTACGCCTCGGTATAGTCGCCGAGCTATACCTCGAGATTACTAAGGTCTATTACGAATTATCGTATACTTTAATTTTCGCCTTAGCGTATTATCTCGTATTTAATAGTTACGAGTAGCTAGTAGTTCGCTTAATTCCTAACGATATCGTATAGGAACTTATAGAACTACGCCTAAGTATACCTCGCTAGAAGTATACTAGAGTACTCGTTATACTAGGCTTCTTACGCTTCGCCTACGAGGAATATAATACTAGCGATTACTTTCTAGTATTCTATTATAAACTTTCTCGGCGCGGCTATAAAGTTTACTTTATATACGTAGACGTATTCCTAGGCTTCCTTAATAGTCTCGCCCTTAAATAGCTTAGAAGAGTAGAGCTTAATAGATTTATAGGGCGTATATTCGTCGCTACTATAACGCGTACTATCCTTAGTATCTCTAGCGATACTCGCTATACTAGAGTACTCCGAGCTAAGGCTTCTTACTATTATACTTAAGCGTATTAGTAGGGTAGTTATCCTAACTTCTTATATTAAGCGTTTATTCTCTACTTAGAGGGCGCGGAGTTCGAGCTATTCGTATAGCGTAGTATTCTCTCGTTCGAGACGCTCGCGCCTTACCTATATATTATTAGCGTCGTTTATCTCCTCGTCTTCTTTAGCTTTAGAGTTTAGTAACTCTCTTACGTAGCCTAATAGTAGTACTACGGACCTAGTACGTTCGCTACGATTACCTAGCTATATAGATGCTCCTCGTATAAGTATCGTAAGCCTTAATAGATTACTACTCTCGATAAGGTAGAAGAATTAGTATTATAAAAAGTTAATATATAGTAATATATTAAGCGCTTCTAACTATACCTATTAGAGATATTAAGAGACTAATTCTTACCGATTCCTCTATATATATTTAGTATACTTTTATCTTACGCTAAGTATACGCGGCGTAAGCTAGATACTTTAGCGTCTAACTTAGACGCCTCCTAAGCTATTAGCTCTCTAAGCTATTGCTCTTATAACTATTCGTAGTTCTCTACCTAGGAAAAATAAAAATAACTTAAAAGAATAAATATTATAACTAGGAAAAATAGAACTACTTTAAAGATTCTAGTATTTTATTTTTAGAGTTACTTTCTAGATTTTTTAGAGCGTAACTTTTATTTTTTATAGCTTATATTAATCTAGTAGAATCTAGGAAAAATAAAAGCTAATTAATAAAAAATCTATAAGCGAAGATAAAACTCTCTAAAGTTTAGTTAAAATTTAATTAAGACCTCTAAGGAAATTCTCTAAGTAAATCTTTAACGAATTTTTTCTACTTCTATAGATTTTTCTTAGACTAACTTTTATTTTTCTTACTATAAGTAGACCTAGAATAGTATAGGAAAAATAGAAACTAGTCTATAAAAAATCTAGAAGCGAAAATAAAACTCTCTAAACTTTACTTAAAACTTAGTAAAGACCTCTAAGTAAATTATCTAAGTAAATCTTTAACGAATTTTTTCTACTTCTATAGATTTTTCTAATAGTATCTTCGCCGGACCTAGTTAACTAGGTCCGGCAAAAATCTAGTAGTAGGTCCGCTAGAGAGTAATCTTTAAATATACGGCGGACCTACTAGACTTATTATTATTCTAAGACTAGATTTAGATTCCTTAGGGTCGAATTAGCCTAGAAAAGTACTTTCTATAATTTTAGAGCTATTATAATTAATTATTTAGAGTAGGCTTAAGATTTCTTAGTATAGGGTTAGAAGAAAATTAATTATAAGGGCTAGGGTAGTAAACAATTATATCTAAAGTATAGAATCTACTTAATAGATATATAGAATAAATATAGAATATATATATTTATATATATAAGTATATTTAAAGTAAAATAAATTTTAGAGTAATAAGTTAGTAAAGATAAATATATCCTTAGGATAACGCTAGGTCTTAAAGTATATATACTCTATATTCTTAAATATAACTTTAAATCTAAGTTCCTAGGCTCTAATATAAAGATAAATAAGTAATAGAATAGAGTATAGTCTAAGAAAAGAGCTAAATATAATATTAAGAACTAGTTAAAAAGTAAGAGTCTTATTATTATATTCTAAGTATATAAGTTTAAAGTTATAGTATTAAACTTAGAGTATAGGATTATATAGTAGAAGAGTATTAAAGTAAAGTATAGATAATAATATAAAAAGTAGAGAGTAGTAGAAATAAATACTTAGATATAAGTAAAAAAGTTATTCTTAAAAAATATAAAGTATATAGTAATAAGATCTATATTTATATCGCTTAGATTCTATCTACTTATATCTAAAGAAATATATAATAGCTTAGAGTAATAAAAAGTCTAATAGTTAAAGAGTTAAGTCTAGTAAGCTTAGAATTAAAAGCTACTATTAATTTATATTAAGCTTAGAAGATTTCTTTCTACTTCTTCTTTTTTGTCTTTAGTAAGGGTATCTTTTACTTTAAATAAATAGTCCCTAGGATCCTTAAGATTAATATCTCTATCTAAAATAATATTAGTAATAATAAAATAAAACTAGAATAGAGTTACTTACTAATATAGTAGTCCTTAATATAAGAATTTAAAACTGCTTCTTTAAGTCTTACTAGACTAGTATAGACTTCTTTATTTTCTTTATACTTTTCTAGTAGCTTATCTAGTAGCTCTATAAAAGAACTACTAGTAGGAATAGCTACTAGAGTATAATTAGACATTTCTAGTATTTATTAGTTTAAGGTCTTAGTAGAATAGAATAACTTACTTACCTTAATAGTAGTATTAAGTACTAGAATATATTTCTTCTTATAGAAAATATACTAAACTTATATTAGTTAAAATCTAAATTAGATAATAGTTAAGTACTTACTTTTATTATATTAAGAGTTAACCTTAATTAGTATTATTCTAACTAACTAGAATCTAATAGAATATTAGTATAGAAAGCTAGAATACTAAAGTAAATACTTACTTAAATATTTCTTAAAATCTTCTAAAGTAGTAATACTTTAGATTTATATTAGCGAAAGTAGAAGATAGTAGTAGAAGAAAGAAAGAGAAAGTAAGAAGAAAAGAAGAGAGTATATATACCTTAAACGTATACTATTCTAGATAAAATACTACTATAGTATAGAACTAAAATAGTAAATATTTATTCTAATAAAATATTATTTTAGACCCTTTAGAAAGTACTTAGTAATACTTCTAAGTATATAATCTCTCTTCTTTTCTTTCTTCTCTTAGACTCTTAAAGTATCTTTTTACTTACTACTTTAGTTATATCTACTCCTATTTACTACTACCTAACTACTTTATTTATTAAAGTAAAAATGTCTACTATTAACTCTACTACTTCTAACTATATTAATAGCTACTTTAAGAATAATAGAGCTCTTACTAGTAACGACTTTAAGAATACTAATTTAGTTACTTATACTAAAACTAATAAAATAGAAGATACTATTTTAGTTTATAATTTAGATTTAGGTATTATATTCTGCTCTATTTGTCGTACTAACCTTACTATTAGTAACTATCTTATATATCTTAGTACTAAGTATAAGGAACTCTATAAGTCTTATAAGAATAATAATATATTAAGTACTTTAGAATCTAAGATAAATACTTTAGAACTATCTACTCTAGAAGAATTAGAAAACAAAATAGCTAATAATAAGTTCTTATTTAAAGAGTTAGATATATCTCTTAATAATTATAAATGTCTCGAGTGTAATTATACTAGTATAACTTCTAAACAAATTAGAAAATACTATAGTAAGAAATATAGTACTAGTACTATAAAAACTAATTTAAAAGCTCCTTATATTATAGAGAATATACCTCTATAAGTACTAGAAGGCTTTAAATATAACATTAAAATCTATTTTATTCCTAAACTACCTAATTTAGAAGTAGAGAATTATAATAGTACTAGAAATAATACTTTAGAAAATAGAACGAGATCTCTATCTAGTAGTAGTAATAGTAGTAGCTCTAGAAGCTCTAGTTCCTCTAGTACTTCTAGTAGTACTAGAGTAGAAGTATTAAAGGATTTAAATCCTAATATAAAAGATACTATACTTAATAACTATAAACAAGAAATATATATTTTAGAAAATACTACTATTAGTTCTAGTAATATAGATTCTAATACTAAATTACTAAATACTTTTATTAAAAAGTTAAATATACTTACTTATTTAAAAGATAAGAATAGAGATAATCTAGTAGAGCTAGAGTATAGTAATATAGATCCTACTACTAATTTTATAGAATCTAATATTAATAGTCTAGACTTAGAATTATTAGAAGATCTTATATTAGAATACTTAGACTTTATAAGTTCTAAAATTAATAGCGCTCCTTTAATCTTAAGATAAAGACTAAAGAGTAGTAATTATAATTCTAAAGAGAGAGAATATAAAGACTTTATACCTCTAGAAAATAAAGCTACTCGTAGTACTTATTTTAAAGTATTTTCGCAGCTTCTTATATTTATTATTAAAGTATACTACTATTCTAGCCGCTTTTAAAATAGTAACGATCCCGAAGAGATTAATTTCTATAATATAGTAGAGAATATTAATATTAGTACTACTTTAGAATCCTATCTTAGAAAAATTATTACTTTTAACTATTCTACTTTAAATATAGATAAGAATAAAATAGAACTATTCTATATCTTTAGTAGTACTTATATCGAACTACTTAAGATTAAAAATACTATAAAAGTTAATATAGATACTACTTTAAATAATATAGTAATAATTTTCTATTATATAAGAAGTATTAATAGTTATACTAAAGAAATTATAGATCTAGAAGCTATAGGTAAATTAACTAGTATTATATTATATAATTCGCGTCTTACTACTTTAGGCTACTACTATTATAGAGAAATTCTAGTAGATACTATAATAGAAGAAAACGAAACTACTTTAGACTATAGTTTTAATATAGAAGAATTTATTTTAAAGTATCTAACTAATATAAGTAGAAACTACTTCGGCTTTATTAATACTCTTAGCCCTTATCTCCTAGTTTTTAATAAAGAGTTAGTAACTACTAAAGGGCTTATAGAAGAACTTAAGCAAGATTTAATACTTTATAATAATTTAGAATATCCTATAAGTAAAATTAAATAGCTTTTTAGTAATATTTATACTAAACTAGAAGATATTCTACTAATAAAGCTTTTAAATATTAATAGTATAGAAGAATTAAATCTAGACTTTAATTTAGTAAACGATAATACTTTATTAAATAGAGTAGGTTCTAGTATTCTAGATATAAACGAGCTTCGTAAATTTAAAGAGAGTCCTTATTTTTTAAATTAAATTCTAACTAAGAATAGTTACTATAATAGAAAGCTACTAAAAGGAATTAAGGATAATAGACTTATTTTTAATCCTAAAAAAATCGAACAATTTAATAGTTATATTAATAACTTTACTCTCTATTTAAGTATAGCTATTTATTTATTTAGTAGAGGTCCTCTTAGAGGAACCGAGCTTACTACTATTATTTTTAAGAATTTAGAAACAAAAAGTAGAAGTCTCTTATTTAATAAAGAAGAACAAGTATTTACTATAGTAACCGACTACTATAAAAGTAAGAATATTACTAGAAAAGAAAAGACTAATATTAGATTCTTACCTCCTAAACTTAGTAAACTTATTATAGTCTATATACTTTATATTATTCCTTTTAAAGAATATATTTATAAGTATTATTATAATTTAGATAACCCTACTACTCCTTACCTACTAGTTCGAGATACTAAAATAATAATAACTTCTATTATAAGTACTACTTTAGAACGCGAGTCTAGTCTATTATTTAGAAAAGGTCTTACTATTAGTAGCTATCGTAAAATTATAAACTATATTATAAAAACAAAACTAAATAACTATAACTATTATAGTAGTAGTAATAATAAAGAAGATAATTTAGTAGAAGATTTTTAAGCTAATAGAAGTACTAAAACTAGTTATAATTACTATTTTAATATAGGATTTAATTTTAATAGTAGTAATACTCTTAGTCTTTTAAATAAAATAAAAGAATTTAGTCTAAGCTACTACTTATATTTTAATCTTCTAGATAAAGAATATATTAATAGTAGTAGTACTATATCTAAAATAGAATAAAAATCTAAACTAAAGAGCTATACTTTAGATAATAATCTCGACTTTAATATTAGTAGTAAAAGCTTAGAAGAAAACATAAAACTACTTTATAATAATAGTAGTAAGACTTTTTATAATAACGAGCAACGTCTAGGCCTTTTAGAAATTATAAATAAAACGCCTATTCTAATATTTATTAATAAAACTAGTAGCGGAAAGAGTCTACTCTATTTACTACCTAGTTTTATATTTAAAACTAATTTATATATTATTATTACTCCGCGAGTTACTCTAAGTAAAGATCTTTATACTAGAGCTAAAGAGTTAAATCTATCTCCTAGTACTATTAGAGATACTCCTTTTACTAATAGTAACTTATATTTTATTAATATAGAAGATTTAAATATAAACGAGCTCGATAGTATAATTAATACTTATAAAGAATATAATAGAGATATCTATATATATATAGACGAAGTATATTTATTTCTATTAGAGCGTACCTTTAGACTAGAGCTAAAATACTTTAAAACCCTTTTAAAATATAAAGCTAATATTATTCTACTTAGTACTACTCTACCTATTTCTCTTATAAATATACTAGAATCTACTTTAAATATTAAAGGATATACTAAAATAATTCGAGGCTCTAGTAATAGAGAGAATATAATTTATAAACGAATTTACTTTAAAACTAAAAAAGAAGAAATTACTATTCTAGAAAATACTATTAAGGAGATTACTTTAAACGATCTAGATACTAGAAATAAAATCCTTATATTTATTAATAGTAAAGATAAAGGCTTAGAACTAAGTCGTATTCTAGGAATAGACTTTATATCTAGTAATAAAGAAGATAAAGATACTATTTTAAAAGATTTTTTAAAAACTAGTAGTAAGAGAATACTTATTACTACTAGTATACTAGAAGTAGGGCTCGACTTACCTAGTATAAAGTATACTATTAATCTCGACCCTATATTTAGTTTAATAAGTATAGTATAAGCTAGCAGCCGTATTAGAAATAGCGGTACTAGCTATATTATTACTAAAGAACCTACTAAGTATAGTATAGAGTCTATTAGATAAGACTCTCTATTAAATAATCTTAATTCTATAGTAGATATTACTAAATTTAAAGAGCTAGACTGCCTATACTATAAGTTATTTAGTATAGAAACTAAATGTCTTAGAATTCCTATATCTTTATTTCTAGATAATACTATTACTAGATGTCCTACTTATAGTACTTCTAAGTGCTCGATTTATTTAGAATCTAGTCGTATTTTAGAAGAAATTAATACTAAAGAAGAAGAAGAAATAAGAACTAATAACTATAATATTATTATTTTAGAAGAGAAGCTAGTAGACTACTATTCTAACTATTGTTTTACCTATCTATTCGACCTTTATACTTTAAATAACTATAAATATAATATAATAGAGTGCTCTAATACTATAAATAATAAAGGGCTAAATACTTTAGTAACTAAATCTAGAGATCTTATTATAAAAGATTTATTAATTAAAGTAAATAGCGCTTGTTTTAAGTATCTTTTACTTAAGAATATTTATAATAATCTTATTAATAAATATAATATAACTAATAATAAGTGCTACTTAAATAACTATATCTACTATATTATAGCTCTTTTCTATTTAAATAAAGAAATATTAGAAGACATACTTAAAAGTAGTAGTAAAATAGAAAGTCTTAAGGCTTTTATAGTAGTACTACTTACTCCTACTACTATCTATAATATAGAAACTATTAAAATAATAGATATATTAAGAAATCTAAAAGTAATAAAGCTAATATCTATTTTAGAAGATTACTATAATAAAGAAAGTCTAGAAATAGATAATATAGAAGACTATAATCTAGAAGAGAGTACTAGCTCTAGACGGTCTAGTATAGATAATAATTTAGGATATAATCTAGAAGATTTATCTAATAATAATACTTTAGAAGTTCTTAGTAGAAATACTAATTTATTAAAGACTCTTAATAGAGAAGAAGATACTATAATAGATTTAGAAGTACCTATACCTTTACTTAGTAGTTCTCCTTATAAAGAAAATAATACTTTAGTAGATAATCCTATTCTAGATAATAGAGACTTATATAGTAGTTCTCTTAGAGAAACTTTTAATCGTCTTAGTACTAGTAGATAAATACCTACTATAAGCTCTATTAATAGTAGAAAATACTATAAGAATATAAGTCTAGATATAACTAATAAAGATAGAGGCGAAGAATCTTTTAAAAGAACTAAAAAGTAGATATATTAAACTTAATATTATATTAGAAAAGCAAAAAGGGCTATTAAAGTAATAGAATTATATAAGTTAAACTATTATTATAGTAGTAGTACTAGAGTAATAGCTAAGCCTCTAAAGTAATAGAAATAGAAAGAGTTAGATTTCTAAAATAATCGTTATTCTAAAGCTCTAGAGTTACTTAATTAGAATTTATATAAAGTAGAGTAGTCTAAAAGTAGCTTAGTACTTTTTCTAGCTATTTCTAAGTCTATATTAATCGTCTCTTTTTACTTTCTTTCCTTCTTTCTTTAACTACTTTAAGAAACTACTTTAGAAAACTCTACTACTTTACTTACTTTATCTCTACTACTTTAGTAGCTACTATCTATTTAAGATATCTACTACTCTTACTACTAAGGACTTTATTATTAAATTTATTAATAAATGCTTTATAGTCTCTTCTATTCGCCTAAATAAGACTATTAAAGCTTTAATTAATATCTATAATAGTAAAAGTTTAGTAGAAGAAGTAAACTACTTAAATAAGATAAGAGTTATCTATTATTTAAAAAGACTAGAGTATAAGGACTTTACTTTAGTAAAGAAGTATAAAGGTTAGTACTATAACTACTACTTAAGTATTTTTACTAATTTTAAAATAGATCTTATATCTAAAGTAAATTCTAGTTCTATTATTATAGATCTAGATTATACTAAGGATCTTACTTTATCTATACTAAATAAAGAATTAAAAGAAGAGTTAGAGTCTCTTAACTACTATCTTTTAATCTACTTTATTATTTTTAGAGATAATAGTAAGTACTAAATTAATATATAAAACTAGAATAGTACTAACTAGAATAAATCTTATTAGAAGCTTTATAAAGTAAGAGATATATTCTTTAAGCTTTATAATAGAAGTAAGATATACTTTCTCTTCTAATAATAATATATTAAAAGAAAGTACTAAAGTAGATTTACTTAAAAGAGACTTCTACTTTTTAAGAAGTTTTAACTATCTAAACTACTTCTATACTAAAGAAGAACGAGATTATATTAAAGTAGAAAAAGAGGATAATAAAGAAGTAGACTTTATTTTAAAAGAATTATATAAAAATATAGAATAGCTAAATAGAAGTTAAAGTAAAAGAGTATAGAGTTCTATAAAGAAGTTTAAGAGTATTCTAAGCTATTAATTAAATAAATTATTAAATATAAATTACTTTACTTACTTTTATATTAAAGTATAAATAAAGAGTAGTATAAAGTTAGAATAAAAATTAAAGTAAATTAAATAATCTACTTTACTTTTAAACTATTAAACTACTATAAAGAGTTTAAGTATATACTCCTTATTTAATTAAAAGAAGAAAGGAAATTAAAGTAGATTAAAGAAAAAAAAAGAGAATAAAGTAAAAGTAATTTTTTTTTATTTTAGTATTTATTTTCCTAACTCTTAAACGCCTTTCTAAAGTATTAACTCTAGTTCTTCTTCTTTAAAGCCTCTTCGATATAACTATTATAAGTTAGTAAAAGCTATAAATAAGTTAAAAGTATACTTACTTTACTTTCTTAACTAAAGAAATAAGTAAAAGGTCGAGTTTCGAAGTTTCTTTAAAAAGCTTCTTATACTTTACTTTTAGATTATCGTACTTCTTTAAAAGAAGAATAAAGTCTTCTTTTTTAAAGGTATTTAGTATATCTTTTCGAACGCTAGTATATCCTTTAAAAAAGAATTAGAATAAAACTAAAATAGAAAAAAATAGAAAAACTTACTTAAGAGGCCCTTTCTTTTTTTTCTTTTTAGTTTTAAAGACTTTAGAAGACGTTAAGCGAGAAATAGTCTTAGTAGAAGGTAGGGTTCTATTAAAAGAAATAAAAGAAGTAGAGGAAGTAGAAGATATTTTTCTAAAATAGAAAAATATCTAAAGTAGTAAAAAGAGTAGAAAGTCTTTTTAGAGTAGTTTTCTTCTAAAGTAGATTCTAAAGTAAAAAGAAAGAAAGAAGAAGGAAACTAAAAAAGAAGGATACTATATACTAAGATACTTAGTAATAGCTTACTAATTTAGTAGAAACTAAAATAGATTATATTTTCTAAGATTAAAAAATTATAGTTTAAGGTTATTTATAAAGTATATTTATAGAATATATTTTTAGAATAAGCTTAATAAGTAAGTAACTAAAATAGATAAGAGAGTTCTACTTTAGTTAAAAAAACTAAAGTAGTAATATACTAAAATAATAGAGAGTTTTATTAAAGTAGAAGTTTAGTATATTATTAAACTATAATTAGTAAGTAAGTAACTAAAATAGATTTAAGTATTCTATTAAAGTAAAAGACTACTAGAGTAGATTTAAGTATACTACTTTAAAGTTAAATAAAAGAATAATAAAGTAGAAACCTACTATACTAAAATAGAAAGAAATTTTATTTAAATAGAATACTATTATATATACGCGAGACCTAGTTAACTAGGTCTAGTAAAAATCTAGTAGTAGGTCCGCTAAAGAGTAATCTTTAAATATACGGCGGACCTATTAGACTTATTATTATTTTAAGACTAGATTTAGATTCCTTAGGGTCGAATTAGCCTAGAAAAGTACTTTCTATAATTTTAGAGCTATTATAATTAATTATTTAGAGTAGAGTTAAGGATTCTTAGTATAGAGTTAGAAGAAAATTAATTTAGAGAAAATTAATTTAGAGAGCTAGAGTAGTAAACAATTATATCTAAAGTATAGAATCTACTTAATAGATTTATAGAATAAATATAGAATAGATATATTTATATATATAAGTATATTTAAAGTAAAATAAATTTTAGAGTAATAAGTTAGTAGAAAAAAATAGATAATTAAAATAGGGCTAGGTCTTTAAGTATACTTACTTTATATTCTAAAGTATAACTTTAAATAAGAGTTTCTAGCCTCTAACTCTAAGAGAAAGAAGTAATAGTATAGAGTAGAGTCTAAGAAAAGAGCTAAGAGTAATATTAAGAATTAGTTAAAAAAGTAAGAGTCTTATTATTATATTCTAGATATATAATAGTAGAGTTATAGCTTAGAGTTAGTATAAAGGAATTATTATATAATATTATAGTAATAGGAAGTATAAAAGTTAATATAAATAATAGAGACTAATAAAAACTAATAGCTAGATATTTAAAAGTTAAGATTTAATAGGAATATATAGTACTTAGTACCCTAATCTATATTTAAAAAGTTTATATTCTATTTATTTACGTATATAGAAATATATAAAAGCAATAGTTAATAGAGTAGTAAGATTTTAAATAGGCAAGTCTAATAAATTTAACTTTTATAAGAATATTAGTATACTATCTAGTTTAATATATTAATACTATAATATATTATAGAAGTAGAAGTAATAGAATAGAGTTAATAAAGTTAAATATATTAATTAGATATAAGTTAAAGGTAGAGTTTAGAAGTAGAGAGTAGTTATAAGTATAAAGTAAAATTTATTATTATATAAAGTATAACCCGTAGTTATAGTAAATATAAAGTAGTAAGAATAGTATAACGCTTAAGTATAAAGTAGTAAAGATTAATATATTTAGTAAGAATTTAGAGTAGGGTTTATAATTAGCGTAGCATAACCCGCATAACCCGCATAACCCGCATTAGGGTTAGGGTTAGGGTTAGGGTTAGGGTTAGGGTTAGGGTTAGGGTTAGGGTTAGGGTTAGGGTTAGGGTTAGGGTTAGGGTTAGGGTTAGG